>CM064910.1:60981620-63555921 GCA_032727855.1 Quercus ilex subsp. ballota
CCCCCTCTAGTAGGACCTGTATAACTTAAATTATACTTTTCAAACCAGAATAAACGCATACAAAGTCACAAGAAGTATTGTATACTCTCTGCTTGGCTGCCTTGCCTTCTATTACTTATGCAGGTTCAACAACTCTCTCTCTCTCTCTCTTAAAACAAACAAGAAAGTTCATTAAGAAGTGCAAATGGGTGCAAGACAAGTGTGTGGAATCTAAACAAAAGGAATCCCAAAAGATAAAAACAAACATGGGAACAGACAGAGAATGATATATATATATATATATATGTGTGTGTGTGTGTGTGTGTGTGTTTTAAACAGTCCTAGAAATTTAAGAAGAGAAGTGGATCAAGGTCCTAAATTCCTTATCTTTGAGATTTTGATGTGTGACATATTTTCAAGATGTTATTTATGCTTATCCTCCTACTATAGATGCTGAGAAGATGAAGAAAAGTAAGTTTGGAGTACTCTGATAAGAACCATTCCAAACTTACGTACCTGCAGAATTTCAAATTCTATATTCCCTCTTTCTTCTTGGTACCAAATAAAGCATTATCATTTCAGGAATCATTATCATGCTTTTTTCTGACGCAACCTTTCAAATCTTATATATATGGAAAACAGCAATGTCAAGGTCTTAAATGTCTGAATTATATATCAAAGCTGTATATATGTTGGCCTTAATTATCTCTACTTGTCAGGTTGAAAAAACTAGGAAAAAACAATTTCTTTCCTAATAACTACAAGAGTTGTGTCGGCACAACTATTTACAGCACTAATTATAGCTCTTCACTTTGAAAAAGCATGGTAATTAGAAGTTATAATTGAAGCATATATAGTACTATAGACAGTAATAAGTTTTCCATATTGCTTTGAGATCTCCTGCACTTTGCTTCTGCCTCTATTCTTCAACAGGTTGCCTTCTCCATGCAACTAATTAACCCATATGCTTTCTTTTGGGTTGAGTCATGTCAACCAAGAAGTATTATGGATATGGATGTACAATTTTATCAGGAATGAGTAATTCTTGCCTGAATTATTCGAGGGAATATTTCTGCATGATTCTATTTTGTCTCCATCAATCAAGTTGTGGGGTCTTGGACAAAGATGTTGTGCCTCATAAGATTCTATAAATCAGACATCACTTAATGAGATAAGTCATTTACTGTCTTGGTGGAAAAATCAATCATCTCTACCACATATACGCAATGTGATATGTTAGATTCTTGCTTACATCTCATATTACAAAGACATAGATGACCTTTAACACCTTAAACCTTGCATCATCAGTTACCTATTTTGCACATGTAGATATTGGTGAAAAGTTTTGTTACAACTACTGCAGCAAGTTGGTAGTTTTAAACACTTTTTTTTTTTTTTTTTTTTTTTTGAGCTTCTGCAAGTTCTGGATTATGTAGCAAATTGGATTTTTTTTTTTCTTTTTTTTGTGTATATATGCTTAATATAGTAAATGGTTTACCATTTGAAAATAGAACTTTTATGTTGAAGCTAGACCATGATTATTGTGTCTACGCCCCAAATGGGAGATGATTCACAGAGAGTTTTTTTTTTTTTTTTTTGGAAACTCTACAAAAATAGAAGAACATTATTTTGTTCAATATTGCCTAGAAAACAGCTTTATTTTGATCTTCTCAATGCACTTAAAAATGAAATTCTTTCTCATATTTAAAAAAGAGTATAAAATGTCGTTTATGAATGTTCTGTTATTACTATTATTATATTGTCAATTTTTTTTTTCCTTTTCACTTGATTTGAATTTCCTATAGACCTAAGCCACCCCCACCTCCATATTATAATAATGATAACAGTAATAATAAAAGAAGAAACTCCTATAAAGTTGTAACATTCATTGAAATATGACCACCATAAGACTTTGGAATGGAACCCAATGACAATGATGGCATAACCAAGGTTGAGGGGACATGAGTCCATTTGTGTATATGCTTCTATTGTTAATACTGATGCTGCATTTAGTTTGTTTTTACTTTCTATATTCTACTCCCACTGCAAACATTTATGTGCGACAAAAATATTTGTAAACGGTCATTTGAATGCAATCATGCTTATTCTTTTCCTTTCATGAAGTCTAAGATCACTTACTATAAAATTCTGCTATAGGCTCCAAAAATTTCACAAAAATATTCAAACCACCATAAAGAAAGAAGAGAGAGTTAAATTATATGCTTACGAGAAAATTTGTGGATATAACTTTTGTGCTACAATCCTGATGTGACTTACTGTGAAGTAGAGAAAAAGTAGTGAGTTCATGTAAAAATAATCACAGTTTACCATGTCAAAGTTGTGGCAGAAAAATTGTATATTATAGTTAATAAGTTAATAAATAGAAATAAAATTTATTGCTGACATATTGGTGACATCAGTTTTGAGTAAGTAAGTGTGTTTCTTGACATAAAAATTTGATCAATTTAATTCCAATTATTCTTTGGTGAGATAGTGACAAGTTCCTTTTGTTTCTCTTTTCCTGATTCCTGAGGCCATATTCTTCTCATCTTCTTTCCATGCTTTTAGATGTGTGAGATCTCTCATCTAATGGGACCCTTTAAAGAATAATAATTGATCATGAAGAACCTTTGTTTAAATGACTTTTGATTCACCGGACCTTCTCCTACTGATCTAAAAAAATACCAGGGGGTCATTTGGCATCATCCTAGAATCTCCTTTACTTGTTATGGAATATATTAAAGTAAGAAAGTAGCTCCAAGTACAGCAGCTGGTTAAAGAGAAAGGTACTTCAATAACTCTTCCCTTCTTTTCTTGTTTTTCAAACATTCGGGCCACATACCATTAAAACTTGTCAATAATTATATTCCTTCCTTTGAATGTGAACTATGAGCTTGCCACTAAGGAATAATATTTCTCATGACAGAAGAAGCAGATGCTTGTTCAGGAAGAACCTCCTCTAGTGAATTTGGACCCACCACTTGTTTTGATCCATACAATGATCTTTAAATTAATATTTTTTGAGAAAATGGTGATAGCAACAGTTTTGATTAATGGACTTTTTCCGTCTTTCACTCTATGCTGACTGTTATGTGCCTTACTATTAACTGTTTACTAACATGTGGCCTGTCAACTGACTAAGATCTTTCTGTAGAACAACAACATATTCAAAGACTTAAAAGACATCCATGAATATATATATATATATATATATCTCTTCTAGTTTGTTCATTAATTAATAGTTAATACTCAAGTATCTAAATTTTACACCTTTGAATCCTGAGAAATTGTTTATCAATGCAGCAGACCAACTGAATGTTTGGCACTGAGATGGCAACACTTTGAAGATCAATCATTGGACTTTGATTCCAGTGATCAAACTCTTGACCGCAACCCAAGAAAATGTGAAGATTGATCTGATACAATTGACTTTTACGATTTGTTGTTGGCCATTGTGGTTTCCCTTTTTCTTTTTCTCTTTTCTTTTCTAGATGAAAATTTCTTTTCTTCAGTTCAGCCTTGGATATGGATTACAGAATTAAAGCTAACACTTCCCTTTGGAATATGTTTCTTTATGGGACTTTTATGCAGAGGAGTGCTATTGATTGCTTTCATATTGCAAGAAAAAGTCTGCAACCATAAATTATGTGGAACTTTTTGTCATTTCAATATGAGTTTGTGTTTGTCCCAATTAGAGAGAAAAGATTCAAGGGGGATTGTGTTGCTTTCTGTGATTGTATCTCAAATCCAATGGGTGCTGCCTAAGATATAGTAGCTTGTTACTTTTTTAGGTTTATATTGCAACCATGTGGGTATGCTAGTTCAACTTTAGGGTGTTAGTTATATAATACTAGAATTGGTCACAGAATGAGAGGTATCTCCAAGTGTCTTTATAATTGAACTATGCAGAAGTTTGCAATGAAACATGCAAGTTCAGTCTTGAAAGAATAAGAACTTATAGGGTGTTCTCTTTTTTTTTTCTTTGTCCTCTCTTGTATATGCCATTTGATGGCTGGATGCAATTGAAATCATTTTAGAGTCTGAGCCAAAAAAGGATCTTTGGTAATGTTGGGTCTTGGATGCTCATATATCTGTAAGGCAGGACACATCACACATTGATTGATATAGTACCCACTGGTGCTATTAGTACTGCATGTTAAAAGCAATGTGTAGTAATGGCCAAATTGACAGCCTCTATATAAAACTCAGGGCCTGAGATTCCCTTCTATTTGGATAATCTTGCAATTACATGACACCGTTTGGTTCAATTTTCATAGAAGAAAATAAAAAAATGGAGGATGTGGTTACGTGGGAACATCACCTACAAATTCAATAAGAGAGCTGATTTGATTCTCTTTTGCTGGAGTACTTAAAGAAAAAAAAAAGAGTAAGTTTGGGTCCAAAAATCTAGGGTTAGATTCTTTGATTCCTCCTTCCCTACTAAGAACAAAAAGAATCTGCCAATCAGGCCACTCTCTTCTCAGGAAAGAAAACATAAAAGAAAAAGGGAAAGGTAAATTAAAAGAAAAAAAGAAAGAAAGAAAAACCCATTTGTTATTCCCTTTCAGTCAGCAAAAAGAAATATCCATACCATATCCCCATGAATTTATTTATTTTCAATAATCAAATACAATAAATTTAATAGTTTTTGCCACAACTTGTTAGTCTAACATTACTTTCAAATGGAACCATTACTTATGTACTTTTATCATATACTAATCATAATCAACACCTCAGTAGTTGTGGAAAAAAAAATTATGGAATTTGTTGTTTCTTTTAGACATATTGATTGATTGATTTATTTATTTAATTTTTGCTTCAAAGCTTCTCACAAGTCACAGTGCTAGGAAAGTTGCACCCATTATTCATGATGGTGGGGCTACCTAATTCCGTAAGGAATCAAGCACAAAGAGGTAGAGAGAGAGAGAGATTGGAAAACAGCAAGATAAAAACAAACCATACACTTTTCCTCTTTTCTCTCCTTTTAAGACTCAAATTGAAATGTGTTGGCTTTCCCTGTTTTTGCTGCATCAGAGATTCTCTCTACCTCTTTCAAGTCAAAGAAGCATGAAAAAATACATATTATAATAGAGGAAAAAAAGAAAAGAAAAAAGAAAATGCTATGAAATGGAAAATGAGAGAAAGGAAGAGCCACAGCTCATGGCATATATTCCCCCAACATAACCCCACTTATGTTTCCAGATATGGAGTGAGAACATAGGACAGGCCAACAACTCCTCCAAATTATAAAGAGAACTATAGCTGCCACATATCCACCCAGAGCTAATCAAAAACCAATATTTATGTTTCAGTCATCTACCTCTATATCTCATTCAAAAAACACATATGGGTCTGCAGAATATGCAAAATCAGAACATGAATTTGGTTTTGTCCACTGATGCAAAACCCAGATTAAAATGGACTCCAGAACTTCATCAAAGATTTGTTGAAGCAGTGAATCAACTTGGAGGGCCAGACAGTGAGTCTAGAAGCTTATTGATCCCTTTGTAATATTTTAGTCATAGTATATACTATAAAGTTTCTAATGTCTTTTTATATATTGGCCAGAAGCAACACCAAAGAGTTTGATGAGGGTGATGGGAATTCCTGGCTTGACTTTGTACCACCTGAAGAGTCATTTACAGGCACTTTCCCTTGACAATGATTCTATAGGTCTTTGTTGATTATATAACCAAACATGAAAGCTGAACTGTAAGTGTATGTTTGTGTTTATTGTTGCAGAAATACAGGCTGGGGAAAAGCCAACAGTCAGAGTCCTGCACTGACAGCAAGCAAGAAGGTAACTTTGAGGCATCAGATAAGGCAATTATAGCATGATCCATTGATTTTCTTCTCATTTTGGTTTTGATGGCATTCTTGTTATTGGTGCAGATTACAGAGAGACTCAGACAACTGATGGGCATTTCAGTAGGGAAATCACCAGTGATGCAAACCACAATCAGAATAATGAGTAATAGTTAGAGATAGATCACATCTATTTGATGAATTTGGATGGAAAATGATAATCCCAAGAGCTTCTATTGATTAAGTGTTGTGTTTATCAGAAGCTTGCAGATTGCTCAGGCTCTCAAATTGCAAATGGAAGTGCAAAGGAAACTGCATGAGCAGATTGAGGTATGCCTAATAAACCGATCCCATTAGCAACATGCAAATTTTCAATTTATGTACCATTACATCCTGATCATGTTAGAATTCTGTTTGCAGGTACAGAGGCATTTGCAGCTGCGAATTGAAGCCCAAGGGAAGTACTTACAATCAGTACTAAAGAAAGCTCAGGAAACGCTTGCCGGGTATAATTCTTCTTCACTGGGAGTAGAACTTGCTAAAGCTGAACTCTCTCAGTTAGTCTCAATGGTTAACACTGGCTGCCCTAGCTCTTCAATCTCAGAATTGACAGAATTAGGAGGTTTGAGTCTAAAAACTGCAGAGAGGAATCAAATGAGAGGCACAATATGTTCCATGGAGAGCTCCTTAACATCATCTGAAAGCTCTGGGAGGAAGGAAGAGAAGAGACCAATGAAAGAGAGTGGCGACCTCCAAAAGTCTAATACAACTACTCTTGAACTTTCATTAATGAACATTCACCCAGAAGACAAGCCAAGAAGCATTGAAACAAGCAATCAAGCTAGTGGGAAGAAGAGAACTGGTAGTGCCATTTATACTACTTGTGTAGAGCAACCAGTTGCTAAAAGATCACCAACTCACAGAGATAAAAGTAGCAACCAATTGAGAAAATCTGGATTGTTGGGGACACTAGATCTCAACAGCCAATATCAGAATGACATTGATTCGGGTCCAAAAGCAATAGACCTGAACTGCAAGGGAATGGAACAATGCAATGGGTTTTAGTCAAATAGCCTATGCAGCAAACTTAATTCTTAGAGTTAATCTTTTGTCAATAGCCTATGTATATTGTTATATGTATGGACCCTCAAGAACTTTCGAAAGTGTATTCATATTAAAAGAAGGTATTATAATATATATATATATATATATATATTGCGTGGATAGATCTCTCTCTCTCTCTCTCTCATTTTACCATGCATTGCCAAGGTTCTATTTGTGGCAAATTATTAATGACTGACACAGAGTTCCCCAAGTTTTTACTTCAAAACTTAGTTTATGGGTAATCTATAATTATAGTTTGTAGGCAGCCTCTCAAAATAAAAAAATAAAAAAAAGTAGGCTATCTCCCAATTACCTCTCCTAAACCCACAAAAGTAGGAGTTTTATGCACGGATATGACTTTTTCTTCCCTGTAATCATAGTTTTAAGCGAAATTCTCAAGTTTTGTTGTATCCTGTTGTGTTGCTGCATGTCTCGTGTCTCTACCCTATCCCATCAATCAGTGCGCACTATGTTCCCAACAAACATTCTGACCTAGACAATTCCAGTATCTGCTTGAATTCTTTTTATTATAATTCTCAAGAGACAGTAAAGTAGGGCATGTTTAACGTTTAAGTATAATTTTCCTCTCCATGTTCCAAGTGAGAAAGTAAAGATGGCTTAGAAATCATCATAACAGCAAAATCATTAGTTATCCAACCAACAAATACAGAATCATTGACCAAACCATGCGTATGCTTAAATATAAATGAACATAAAAGAACTTTAATCAATTTATGCCACTAAAGACTGGATAATTATGAAGCCTGCACACAAGGTCAATAAATATTGCCCCCCTTGTACTCCTCAAGCCAGTGATGTGGAAACAGTATGGAGCTTTCACAAACCATTCAAGGCAATGTTCTTCTCACTGCATCTTTGCTCTTACTAATTAACTTTTATTTAGCTTCTTCTTCACTGCCTCAAGGTATGAACTTCCCATTAATTAGCCTTTTTTTTTATAAGCACAACTCATTCCAGTTGACTGAGTTGAGCATTGACCTCATTCTTATTCACTGTAGGAAACAGACTCCCCTACATGACTTCCGATGTCAAAGAAGTTTCAGGTAAATCTTTCGATTACATTATTGTTGGGGGAGGCACTGCTGGCTGCGCCCTAGCTGCAACGTTGTCTGAGAAATTCTCGGTGCTATTGGTAGAACGAGGTGGCTCACCATATGGAAACCCCTTGGTATTGGATAAAAGGTACTACGGGTTTGCATTGATTGAAACTGATGAATACACATCAGTTGCACAAAGCTTCATCTCCAAGGATGGAGTCATGAATCAAAGAGGAAGAGTTCTTGGAGGATCATCAGCTATAAATTTTGGGTTCTATAGTAGAGCAAGTGAGTATTTTATTGAAAAAGTCGGGTTGGAGAAGGAACTAGTTAGGGGTGCTTATGAATGGGTGGAATCTAGAATTGTCTCTAAACCGGAGTTGACCCAGTGGCAGATTGTTGCAGAATTTGGCCTTCTTGAAGCAGGAATTCTACCTTATAATGGTTTTAGTTTGGAACATATCGAGGGAACAAAGGTGGGTGCAACTGTGTTTGATGAACATGGAATGAGACACACCTCAGCTGATCTTTTGGAGGCAGGAAATCCAGAAAATATCACAGTTCTTTTGAATGCAACGGTAAAGAATGTCATCTTCTATAATGGTAAGCAAGAAAGCTTATAGTAAAGTTCTTAATAGTAATATGATGCTGTAAAGTTCTTATAGTCATCTTTTGTATTGACTAAAAACTTTTGGTTCAGCATTTTCTTTTGGAACATCTAGTTCTTATTACCCTCACATTTATCTTGAAATGATGCAGAAAACAGGAATGAGAGTAGAGCTTGGGGTATAAGGTTTATCAAGAGCGATGGTAGCCCTGATCAAACTCATGAAGTATATCTCAACCAACCTGAATGTTCCAGTTCTTGGGGAGAGGTGATATTATCAGCAGGGGCTTTAGGCAGCCCCCAAATTTTATTGTTAAGTGGCATTGGACCTCAAGCACACCTCACGGAGTTCAATATCCCAATTGTGCTTGACTTAGAGGGTGTTGGACAAAGAATGCAAGACAACCCTGGCATTGCCCTCTTAGTGGACAATAAGCCACAAAATCAGCTACCAGACACACCCCAAGTTGTTGGCATAGCAGATAACTTCAAGTTTATAGTTGAAGCAGGAATCGTACCTGTAAGCTTGAATGCAACAAGAATGACAGTTGCTGTCAAACTTGCATTCCCAGCATCAAAAGGAAAGCTTGAATTGAATAGCACGGACCCCAGGGAAAATCCATCAGTGCAGTTCAACTATCTAGCAAAGGAAAAGGACATGGATGAATGTGTAAAGATGAGCCAACTGCTTGAAAGAGTTGCAAGGTCTCAATCAATTGCTATGTTTGTGGGGGTGGAACACAAAAGCAAGCTCATGTCTAGTGAAGATGAGCTGAGAAAATCTTGCAAGAAAAATGTGAGGACCTTCTATCACTACCATGGTGGTTGTACAGTTGGATCAGTTGTGGACAAGGATTACAAGGTGTATGGGGTCGAGGGATTGAGAGTAGTGGATGGCTCAACATTCCTAGAATCACCAGGCACAAATCCAATGGCCACTCTTTTAATGCTAGGAAGATACCAAGGGATCAAGATTCTCAAAGAAAAATCAGATGCTGGCGCATTTAATACCCAGCAACAAAGGCCATAAGAAATCCTGATTTAGTATGTATCAGCTGACTAAAAGTAAGAATGTGAAAACACTCTTTGAAATAAAATATTTCAGTTCTTGTAATCAATCTAACCCTATAAAATTTTGTCCCCTCTAGCCAAGGTCACCTATGTGAACAATATGCCTTATGTTATATCTTGTATGAAGTTTTTTTTTTTTTTTTTATGGGATATCTTGTATGAAGTTGCTTAGTGTTTGTCACTTTGTCCTTACCTTAGTATCCCAACTTCAATTAAATAAAGAAAAAATATACAATCTATTTATTCCTCACAAGAAAAGCATAATCAAAGTCAAATTCTTTTTGATGTACATATTTTTTTTTTTTCTCAAAAACAAAAAATTTACAAAATTTTGTCTAGACCTCCATTTCATGATCAGGTTCAGGTCTAGTAGGACTTGAGGAAGAGTCATTGGGGTCACTTGAGGGAGTTTGATCAGAGTCAGGCCTATTTCTCCTACCACTATTGAAAGAAAAACTAACCCAGATCTCTCTCTCAACCCTCTTCTTGCCCACCTCATCCTCATCAACAGGCATCTTGTACCTGCAAACAGGGCAAGACCCATGAATCCCCAACCACTTCTCTATACAACTTGCATGGAATTTATGCTTACAAGGCATTTCTTTGACCACCCCACCACAAAGCTCCCACTCCTCCAAGCAAATCACACACTCCCTACTATCATCTACACTCACCTCCACATCTGGTAAGGCCTCTATAGAAGCCTTTGATGCTGGTGGCTGACCATCCTTGGTACCCAGCTCATGTATCAGTGAATCCAAGCTTGATGCTGTGTTTCCTTCAATCACTACCATGCCTTGTGTAAAAGGGTCTATGAGGATGATTCTGTCATTTGGGCTTCTGGGTCTATCTCTATTCTCAGTTTCTTGGTCTGGTTGTTCTTGTTGCTGCGGTTCTGGGTCTCTTCTTGGAGTGGTGAAGCCAAAGATGAAAGGCAGCAACAGAGAGAGGTCTCTGTTTCTCACTAGCCTCTCAAACATCGGTTCATTCTCTGACACCTCAGGTTCAGAAGCCATTGGATTCACAACACAAACACACACACGCTCAAAAAAGCTTAGTGCTTTCTGGGATTCACAACCCAAAACACAAAAAGTTTATAACTTTCTGGGATTCAGAGCACACAAAATACAAAAAGTTGAAAGCTTTATGGATTGAGAGAGAGAGAGAGAGAGAGAGAGAGAGAGAAAATGGAGATGTACTAAGTGGGATTTGGGGAGATTATAAGGTTGAAGAGAATGGGTGTGCGCCCACTGGAAGATTGTGGAAGGATCTGGAATGTGAGCACTGTACGTGTGAGACGGACAGAGACTTAGAGAGAGACTTGTAGTTGTAGTACAATGTTTTTTATTTTTTTTATTCAATTTTTTTTTTCAATTCATAATTATCATCTTCATTAATCTTCAATGCAAAGTAGTAGGAATTTCTAAGTAGGGTAGAGAGGATATTTATGGGTGTGATCATATACTGATGGGCATACCCTAGTATCTCTGTAGTGTAGAGTGTAGACTGCCAATGAGAATCCTGAATCTGAGAGTTGAATATTTAGGTAGTGTTTGGTACATGCATTTAAAAATATGTGTTTTGTTGTTTGAAAAAATGTGTAAAAATAAGTGTGGATAAAAAAATGTGTAAAAATACGTGTAATATTATTTAAAAACTGAAAATGGTTGTTTGAAATGGTGTACCAAACACCTCCTTAATTTATAGCAACGTACTAGCAATAAGTTTTTATTTCCTTTTTTTGAGGAAAATACAATGAGTATTTTCGTAGATTGTGATTAGTGCTAGTAAAGTTGTGATTTACAAACATGTTTTATATTAGTTTTAATTTCGTATCAAATTTTATTGTAATTTTGTTCAATTATTTCCCTGTGTTTTTGTGGGATTTAATGTAAGGGCTGTGTGTGAGAGTTTGGTGAAAAATTTGTGAAGAAGTGGTTTTCGCGACTAGACTCGTGACTAACATGCGACTGATGACCCACAAAACAAGCCACGTGAGAAATACATGCTGGAATTTGAAGAGTCATTGACATGATGGTTTTTGCGAGTGACTCCGTGACTCAGGCCAAGTCACTAGTGACTCGCGAAACCCACTACATGTTGCTATTTGGAGTGTGACTTTTCCTATTCTTTACCAACACTATATAACCCTCATTATCCACGAAAGGTAAAGAAGAAGGAGTATTTTTTGAAGAAACTTTTGAGAGAGAAACCTTATCCAAACACTTGAGAGTTAAAAGATTGTTTTACCCACAATCTTCTACATCATTTTTCTAAAGTTTCCATCTACTCCCACCTCTCCATCTATACATTCTTGAGAAGTTGTTAGCTCAAACACTTACCTCACCCATCTATACATCATTGAGAAGTTCTTAGCCCAAACACTTACCTCACCCATCCTGAGTGTTGAGAGAAGTTTTGGTACCTTTGGGAAGTATTGAAAGAAGCCATTGAGTGGCAGATGCAATTGGGCAAAATTGCGGAATTTGAAAAGTTAGTGAAGACAAAACCCCAAGAAGTTTGCTAGTAGTAGGAGCTTACAGAGCTCAAGTACATTGGATAGATTAGGATTGAAGAGTCTTTTTGATATTCGTATACTCCAACTTATTTACTAGTGGATCGATTTCGGCTTGGAGGGCTGCAGAGAGGTTTTTCGTCAAGTACTTCGGTTTCCTTTTCGATAACACATCTTGGTATTATCTTGTGTTTACATCTCTCTTCCCTACTCTTTAAACTTTACATTTATTGCTTATTGTACTTGCTTATGGCTTAGAGTAGTATTACCGGTTTATTGCGTATGTTTTACTCTTGTTCCGCACTTAGATAAATTAAAGTAAAAACAATTAAGCCGTAATTTAAAATTAGGAGTCTAAACAAGTATTAGTGTTTTTACACTGATTGAACTTTCAGTGCTATATCACATGAGACTATTTTTAATATCATTTATATTGAATGCCAATCATAACTTATCATTTTAGCTATTCTGTAAATTTATCGTATTTCTAAACTTATTGATATGCTTAGAACAAAATTAATAGCTCATTTTTCTTTATAAAACAATTTAAAAAATCATTTGTGAATCCTAATAGCGTTGAAATTTTGGATGGGCAAGGTTGGGGATACAATTTTTTATAATCTTTTTTTCATACTTATTAAGGTAATAACTTGTGATTGAAGCAATATCATTAATACATAGTTTCATTCTTAAAATCACTTTTTTTTTGTGCACCTATTACACTTCAATGTCAATAATTGTGAACGTATTTGTGAAGGAAAATGTATTTATTAATTTATTAATTATGAATTTGTGGTTGCCTTTTAAATATATGGTTTTTTTATTTATTAAAAACATAATAAAGATTAAAAAAAAAAGGCAAGATAGTAAGGTTAGTCATTTCGAAGTAAATTCTATTCATGTATAGTCTCATGACCCCAAATGTTAATAGCAACTTAAATCCAAACACTTATGCCGAGGAGTTCAAAGGTCAACCATTAAACCTCTTCTCATGAGTTTTATACCGTTAATTTTTCATCTTCTTTTAACTTGTTATTAATAAGTAATGATGAATTATGAAAAACACAGTTACAAATGGTAAGACTCTTGGATGCTTTTATTCTTAGCTCTAATCATTTGTTTAATAGACTTATCTTTTTTTCACAAGTAATTATGCTGTTACTTTTGGCTTTTGGGATGGTGGAAGCATTGGAACTGTAAAGTAAATTGGGGGCCCTTCCATTAAGTAAAAGAGTGTTATCAACTCATGTGAATCAATCAATAAGTATATTTGAGTACTTCTTGGATAAGTTGATGACATGTTGCTTTGCAATTGGGAGGTTTCAATAAGTTTGCATGTGCTATATTGTAGAAAAATGGAACCCCTTTTGTTGGGTTTGGTGGGTTTGTTGATGCCTTGATGGGATGGGAACCCCTTAGTCTCCACTAGTGACAAGGCAAGATATCTACTTTATTCTAGCTAAGATGCGTGTGCAAAGGACCAGTGAATCCCTTGTATTCTTCTCTTATTTTTCTTGGCTATCGTAGTCAATCTCATTTTTTGTGGAAAACCCAGAAGAGAAAAAGGCCAAAATGCTAGCTTTTAAAAAACCCAAATAGCTGATTTAAGTTTTAACTCTTACTTTCTTTGACCTTAGATATTGTGCTTGTTATTTTGAGTATAAACTGTTTGCTGACATTTGCACATAACGTGTTTGATAAAATTCCTGAACGACTAGTCTTTGTGTTTCTGAAGTTTTAACACATGTTTCAGGTATTATGTAGACTGTAGTGACCCTTTTGCAAGGTAAGGTGGTCTTATAAGTCATTGCTAAAGCGTCTTACTCAGTTCTGGGTGCTTCAAATTTTTCAAGAAATGCACAGAATGGCTCTAGTGAATGCTCCTGCACTGCAATTCAAGTCTTCAGCTATATTTGGGATCTCTTCAAAACCATTTAACTTCCTTCCCATGCAGAGTAGCAGTAAGGGTAAGAAAACTATCATTTGTCATTTCTTTACTCACATAGGGGAACTTGTGGTTAGAATGTATTCTTTCCAATTTTGTGCACAGTTGGAGGTGCATGCAGTACACATAGTGATAGGTAAACGTGAGGTGCTTCATATATAGGACCAGTTAGCATATAACTATATCACAATGCCAACTTTGTATTAAAAAAAAAAAAAAAATCACTCTGCCAACTTTGTTCCCTTAATCACTCTTGGTTGACTTAAATGCTGGGCTTCTCATAGGTTTCTCTGTGAGGCCACTGGTTGTTGAAGCGAGAGCAAGAAAAGAAAGTGCAAAAATCAGAAACATAAGGAAGCAAAAGAAGGTATGACTTCTCTTTATTTTAAAATAATTTGCTAATGTGATGCATAGGGCATTTTATTTTTTGGTGTCATGCTTATTAATTGTACTTTATAGTGGGCTGCTCTATTTTGTAGTTGAGGAAGCTGTTTGTAGTTTAAACTAGATTAGGTTTTCTCGATGTAGATTCGTGTACGCTTTGGAGATATATACGTATTTTTCTCTTCCAACTTAATCAGGAGGGGAGAGTAGTGTAGTAGACTGAACTAATGTTTTCAGGTTCTTCATGTCAGAAGCTCTCTACCTCAATGTCTTGGATGTATAGCCCTTATGAAGTTGTCTTACGTCCGTAAATAACATTCAGGGTTTATTCTTAGACTACAAAAAGCCATGATGTAATTCCATAAACTTCCTTTTCATGTACGAGTCCTCGTCACAAAATCTATGAGATAGTCTTCTTTCTTTCTTTGGGCGTCAATGAAGTTTTTATTGGGCTTACCTCTTAGAAGAACATAACTATATACCAAAAACACACACACACACTAACAATAGAATATGAGTCTAGATGATGCTGCTGTGCTGGATTTCTTTGGTTACACACACACACACACACACACACACACACACACACACACACACACACACACACACACACACAATAACAATAGAATATGAGTCTAGATACACACACACACACAATAACAATAGAATATGAGTCTAGATACAATAACAATAGAATATGAGTCTAGATACACACACACACACAATAACAATAGAATATGAGTCTAGATACACACACACACACACACAATAACAATAGAATATGAGTCTAGATACACACACACACACAATAACAATAGAATATGAGTCTAGATGATGCTGCTGTGCTGGATTTCTTTGGTTATATGGCACTAAGTATACGTTCACGTCACACAATTATTTTATGTCTTGGTAGTATGAATCAACTAATCTATCAAAACCATAATTTGTGTAATTCTTGACCAGTTTAATGGCACACCTACGAGTCCAAGGCTTTCGGTATTCTGTTCAGATAAGCAGTTGTATGCTATGCTGGTAGATGACAAAAATAAGAAGTGTTTGTTTTATGGAAGCACTTTGCAGAAATCTATTCGTCAGAATCCCTCTTGTACCACTATAGTAAGCATTCAATCTTCAGTTAGAGGCTGTTATCAAAATTATTAAAATAATAAATTTGTAGAAGTACATGTTCGTGGAGAGATCTTGACCGCTGTCATCATAGACATCTATTTGATTGTGCAGTTTTCATACTTCAATTCCATTATTCCTTTCAAATTATTAAATGCAATCCCCCACCCCGAAGAAAAAAAAACTCCCCTTAATGGTTACTATTGTAATGCCCCAGTGTCTTGATTTTGTTCTGTTTTGACTGTTGATTATATCAGAAAGCTGCTAAGCATGTTGGTGAGGAGCTTATCAAGGCTTGTAATGATCTAAACATAAATGAAATATCATCTTATGATCGCAATGGTTTTGCTTGTGGGGAAAGAATGCAAGCATTTGAGATAGCAATTTCTCGTCATGGGTTCTTGCCACGCTAGATTTGTATCTACATCAAATTGAGCACTTGATAATTTTTGTAACTAGAGCTCTGCAATAAAGAACTCGGTTAACTTCTTGCTAGCTAGGATGCTCAAACTATCACACATGGTTCTTTTATATATATATAGTGGCTTTACTTGTGTCATCAATTGCCAAAACAGAATTTTGCCTGGTCTATTCAAAGTTGATTTTTTTTTTTTGGAAATGGATTTTTTAATTAAGGGATAAATTGAATGTTATGCTCTCTGATTTATCCCACAAAATAGACAAAAAAGAAAAGGACAGTCTTATGTTTATACTAGGCATTTGTGGAAGTTAATACTATCCTCCTCTTGTTAATAGGCAAAGAGAACATTCAAATTCTTTTACCAATAGCGAAAATACTACCCCTAAGATTTCCCTGCCATATATACTCTGGCTGGTTCAGAAAACGAGAATATAACTGTTATCAACATTCTTGGTGAAGGTTTTTCCCATTTTTCCTTTGGATTGGGGGTGGGGGGGTGTTTGATAATTAAGAATACTTGCATTAAGAAGAAAGAGGGGCCCTAAACCATCCCTACCATCTGGGCAGCAAACCAAGCAGGGAGCTTCGAGATGGTTAAAGGCCCATCCCAATTACAAAAGGATACCCAAGAAGCAACATTATGGGCCAAAAAATTCAGGTTTCTAGGTACAAAACTAAAATCCCAGCAAGATAGATCTTAAATATTCAAAATAGGAAGAAAATCTGGTGTAGAGGTAGCAAAAGCCGTATTTTGGAGAGCTTCTAATATTGCCAATGAAATTTCCTTCAAATTGAACATAAGTATAATTGTGTTGGATAGAAAGTTTCAACGCTAAAAGAGTTGTATTGACTTCACCAAGGAGGGGGTGATGGAGGCAGTAAAGATGAATGTTTAGTTTATTGATGGGGTTACATTAAATCGAATATTTAGGAAATAGAACTTTTTAGTGTTCGTTTTTTCAAAAAAAATCATTATTATGGAAATTTATTATTGTTTTCAACTGAAAGGTTTAGAGTTCTAATCTCTCTTCTTCCAACTGTTGAATTATAAAATAAAATAAAATAAAAAATCATATTATCTTTTTTTTTAAAGAAGCAAATCATATTATCTAATTGAAAGCGATTTAAGACCCCCCAAAATAAGGATATATAAATATATATTGACCGATTTAATATTGTCCATTAAATTATATTTGAGTACTCCAGTAGGAGAAATTTCATATATCCAAACAGCAAACTTATACAACTTCTCTCTCTCACTAACATGTAGGATCCATGTGTCAGTGAGAGAGGTGTTATATAATAGCATAGCACATGGGATACCATATTTTCCATATGTGAGACCCACATGTCAGTAAGAAAGATATTATATAAGTAAGAAAGATATTTTCCATATTTTCCACTAGGGCACTAACAATTATATTCTCAAGATAAATAAGAAATCTGTTAGTTGGTGTCCTTATGACAATTGTTAATAAACTATTTTAGAAAAAATTTTAACACTACTTTTGTGAAAACTATATATAAAAAAAAAATTAACTACTTTTTTTTTTTTTCCATAAAAAGTTTCTAAAAATATTTCTTAAATCAATACTCTTGTGGCTCTCGTTAACTTCTCCCATAAATATATTGAAAAAAAAAAATTTCAAGATCCCTAAAATTACAACACTCATTTATACCTTTCAAGATCTCTGCTCGTTTGCACGTTATTTCTTCGGTTTTGCTTCAACTTTCTTCGTAATTATTATTGAAAAAAAAAATAGAAAAGAAGAAAAACTCTCTTCGTAATTTTGTTTCTTCCTTCTTTCATTTTTATTTTTATTTTATTTTTACTTAAATCTCTCTTTTTTTAATTAAAAAAAATGATAAATGCTTCAATCTCTCATGATGAAATGGATAAGATTTTAACAACTCTACAGTGGAAACAGTGTATTTCGTGAAAATGTGTGCGTTGCAACCTTTGAGAGACAGTTAACTAACCGTTACGAACAACGTTAAAAAAAACTACAAAAACCGACCCCCCCGAAACCCCATAAACACACACATTTACGCTCACTGCTCTCTCTCACTCCATATTCATCTGTGTCTCAATTTATTTTGGCTTTGTTACACACCAAAAAAAACTCAACAATGGAGCCAAAACCTGAAGACATTGGAATCAAAATCTACACCACTGAACCCGTTGAACACACAACCAAAGACCCATCTTCAGAATCCACTGACCCTCTTCAACATGGCCGAAAAAGAAGAGCAGTGGCCAAAGGGGTCCAAAAAACAATCTCAAAAACATCAATGCTTGTGAACTTTCTTCCAACTGGGACTCTTCTCACATTTGAGATGGTTCTTCCTTCTGTGTCTGGCAATGGTTTATGCTCCAATGTTAGCACAACCATGATTCATGTCCTTTTAGTCATATGCGCACTCTCTTGCTTTTTCTTTCACTTCACTGACAGTTTCAAAGGCCCTGATGGGAAAACTTACTATGGCTTTGTGACAACTAAAGGTTTGGCTTTGTTTAAGTCAGGGCTTGGTGTTGAGGTTCCAAAGGATGATAGGTACAAAGTTGCGTTCACTGATTTCGTCCATGCAATCATGTCTGTGATGGTTTTCGTGGCTATTGCTTTCTCGGATCATCGCGTCACGGATTGTCTTTTCCCTGGTCATGTCAAGGACATGGATGAAGTCATGGAGAGTTTCCCTTTGATGATTGGGATTATTTGTAGTGGACTGTTCTTGGTGTTTCCAAATACTCGATTCGGCATTGGATGCTTGTCTGCTTGATTATGATTAGTATTAGTATTACTGGTTTGCTAGAATTGTTCAAAGATTACTATGTTTTGATTCAGTATGAATGTAATGTTTTTGTCATTAGACGAAATTTGAAATAATCGAAATTTGTCGTAAATTGTAATTATTGCCATTGTATAATGTTTGAAGTGAAGGGGGATGATTATGTGTTAAATTTATTAGACTTGATATTTCATATCAAATTATTGGATGATTCTGTTTATTGACATTTGTGCATATCATGTTTGAATAAAATTCCTAAATGACCGTTCGTAGTGTTTCTAAATTTTCAGCACATTTCAGGATTTATATAATGGGCATCTTGCAGGGTAAGGTGGTATTGTAAGTCATTTGTTAAAGTGTCTTAACTCAGTTCAGAGTGCTTAAAATTTTTCAAGAATTGCATGGTTTGGCTCTAGTGAATGGCTCTTGCACTACAATTAGAGTCTTCTGTTGTGCTTGGATTATGTTCTTTCATGTCCTTCCCATGCAGAGTATAAGTAAGTTTAACCAAACTTACATGTCTTATTTGTTTACACACATTGTGGCTAGAATGTGTTTAGGATTTGATTTATATTGTCATATTCCTCAGATTAGCATTGGATTATCAAATTTGGATTATTTGTGGATGAATATATGGCCTTTAAGTCAATTTTGTGTCTTTCTATTAAATTCACTGCTCAATTTGGAGAAAATGAATTTACTGTTATTAGATTTTTGTGGATGATAGGCTGTAATAATCAATGAGGTATTGAGGGTTATTGCAAAACTATATAATGGAACTATTGTTCTTGTATGATGATGATGATGATAATGATGATGATGGGTGTGTGTGTGTGTGTGTGTGTGTGTGTGTTATCATTGCTTTCCTGCGACTTAATGCTCTAGCAAACACTTAGATGATAATAATCTTATTACTTAATTCAGAAATTGAATTTTAAAAAAATTATATTAATCGAAGGGAACTGATGGTAGTAAATTAAATTCTCTAACCAGTTGAAGCTGTGTGTGTAAGAGTGAGAGAGAGAATTTTTTTCTTATGCAGTTTTTGCAAATTCCCAAACAGGAGTTTAATACATCATTGTAGATGTATTTAAGTGTAACACTAAACACAATTTGTTCTTAAATGCTTTTCCCTAGAGCGCACCTTTGTCTTATAGACTAGCCTGGATACTTCATATCACTTATTCCCAAGATTGTTGATTTACTTAAAATTATTTCTGCTGAAATGATTCTAGTTGTAAGTTTATATCATCCCATCCAATAGGGCTTCAATTAGCTTTCTGATCCAAATCATTTTGAAGGAAATGGTTGTACTGCCGATCGATTTAGCAGGCAGGTCGGGAAAAATAAAAACATGTACAAACTTGTCTCTTTGAAGTGATTCATCATACAATGATTAAGGTTTAAGGAACTTGGTATTAATTATACAAAAAATTGGAGCAACATTATAGGTAGTATTTGTGATATCCTATTACAGAGTGGACTCTATACAAGGTACTGCTGTCTATCTCTCTACATGTAATACAGATCCTTCCAAGTCATGAAAAATGCGTACGTAGCATATCTTAAAACTCTGAACTATACTAATTACTAATTAAGAATTCCTACTTATACAACAATGCTAAGCCACTCTCTCGTCTCCCTCACAAAAAATTCCCTTGCTCCCTTTAATTAGAAAGAAAAAGAGAGAAATTTCTTCTTCTTTTTGGTCTATATCACAATCCTGGTCAGTCAAATTTTTTTTAGGTCTCATTACCAAGATTTTTACTCTTCTTGCCAAGTATCCTGTAGCCTGAAAAAGCTCCAGTGAAACTAATATGTTTATCGATCACCACAGCACATAGCACGATTTCCTTCTTGAAGTTTCTGCCACAAACAGAGCAACTCTCTGGGACCTTGGTAATGAGCAACAACATAACCATCCTTGCACCCCTCGTTATAGACCCTCCCTTCTTTCTCATACCGAACTTTCAAACCCCCCTTCGCCAAATCTGCAATCCATATTCCCATTGCCACATCTTCTAGCTTAAACATCTGTCATATAGCATTCATTTTGTCAGATTAAGAAGTTAATGTTTAAACCATGCGGTGTGGAAATGTGTGGAATATAATTGTAGACTCCATTTTTTTTTACGACTCTCTATTACTTTCACAAAATTACTCTTAAAAAAAGGTTCTTCAAAATGTGAATTGCTTATAATACCTTTAGATTTCCTTCCTTATATTTCTTGTAGATTGCCTTTGAAATGTCATGTGACACAACATAACCAGGACCATGCGCCCAAGGTGGGTAAGTTTCATCACGCCATTCCTACAGTAGAGCACAGACAATGGAGGTAAGAAAAAAGTGAGAAGAAAGAGGCATGAATATCAGTCTGAAAGTTAAATCTTAAATTCCGAAAGAAATTTGATTGTGTATTTGAAATAGTAAATTACCATAAACAAACAAGATTGGTAATTATTTTTAGATCAAGGTAATGGAGCTAAAACACCAAGTTATTTATATCCGACAAGAACGATATGCAAAGTAAACACTCAGGAAAATTGCTGAATGAAACGTGTGTTTTCCAGAATTTAGAGTTACCTCAGGGCTGATATACCACTTGCTATCAGGATTTCGATGTGGTCTGGAGCCTGAATTTATGAGCCCATAAAGCAATGCATGAGTCACATTAATCCTGTCAAGAGAAGCAAGCACTTCATCCACACGAACGAATGCATCATCATCTGTCTTCATAACAAACTTTGCGGAAACAACCTCCGTCTGTTGAAGATATTAGGTCAGTGAGACAAACAATGGATTCTCCTCATTTTAAGGAAAAGATAAGAACTTACACCAAATATGCAAATCGCTAAAGTCTTCCAGGTGATAAGACTGTAGTAGTCAACAAAAGGCATCAACTGTATGTCTCCATATGTCTGTGCCTCATTCCAGAGTTCCTCATTCACTATTTGGTTTTTATGCTGCAATCCAAGCAATAGGCTTAAACTTTTGTTTTGTTGTAAAAGAATTCAAAGCTAGAAGAGAGGAAGAAAGAAATAAACAGATTAAATTTTCAATGCAACATGCAACAATGGCAATCTAATGTTGCCTAAGTTACATGCCTGAGGCATCTAACTCATCTCAGTGCTAGAATTATTTGCCATATGCTTGTGGTCTTAAACCAAAGATCAGGACCTATTTAAGGAAGGATCATCCTTAAGATGAACAAATCATTTTTTGTAGTTTGAAATCACCAAGCATGTAGAAGACCCATCACCTAAAAAAATGTCATACCGATCACAAAATTTCACATGTGAAACTTACCAAACCAACAAAAAATCGAACTGCAACTGTCCCTGACCGCACTGCAGGATACTGCATCCATGTCCTTCGAACAGCCATCCTACGCTTAAAATTGTTCGCATTTGAGAAAACACCAATGAAGAGATCCAATGGTTTTCGAGGAATGAGAGGAGACGATTTAAGTGATTCTAAATCGATTATATGCTCAGAATCCTCTGATGTGGGTAAACCACTCGCAAGGACAGATATTAACTTTAAATCTCCTGAAATTTTTATTTCGCTTACAAGCCATGGCTCCAATGTCTGAAAATATAACCAGCCAAGACAATGAATATATGGAAAGGAACATGTATTTATCCACAGATTTCTAGATGCAACTGGAGTGAGAATGTTAAAAAAATAAAAAAAATAAAAAAAGAAAAGAAAAGAAAAGAAGAAGATAAGAAGATTACTTCACGGAAAGCAAAGGATGTAATGTGCTTTCCATCAACTGTCATCTGGATCCCCTCTGATCCCACTCTAAGCGTTGCAACAAATGGATAACTTTGCTTAAAAGGAAAATATTTTCTAGCCTTAGATCCCTGGTTATCATCTTTTCCCACCATCTTGTTGCATTGGTCCAACTCATCCACTGGCATTAGAAACTATTAGAGGTATTATACAATTTAAATGACTAATAAACCATGTTATGTTAAATAGATCGCAAAGAAGTAAACATAAAAGAACAAAAAAGGGAATTTGAATATGATTTCAGTTTATAACATTCTAAGAAGTTGAGAACAAGACAAGCATTACTATAACAAAAGCTGTATAGATGGTATAGATGCCTATGGCCAGCTGCTAAGACAGATTGTGTAGCACAATAAAGCTTCGCGCCTTGATACAGAACAATAAATTGACCAATGTGGTGAACATGTGTTTGAAGGCAACAGAGACACCAGTCTTTTCTAACACATATTGCTTTCAAGATTACCATATTGCAAACTTCAGTTTTTTTTTGGATATATTACACATGCATCCAATGGGTCTTGATTCTTCGATCTCACTCTCCACCCCTTTTTTATGGGGGGGTGGGGGAGGGGGGGATGGAGGAGCAAGTACATTTGAGCTACAACTCCTAGGCTAAAGCTTCATTATTGAACTAAGAGTCCAAAATGGGCACAACTCAAAATTTTATGCATGTAAAAGTTCTGCTTAGTTGGCCTTGGGGATAACATTTTCTTTTTGAATGTAAGAGTGTCACATGGAGGTTGAACGCGCACTTTATATGAACTAAAACATGAAATCAATTAAAAATAAATAAATTTAAAATTAAGTACTCAATAAGTAGAAAAATATGGGAAAGGTATCTGTACCTTTCTTAATTTTTTCAGGAGAAGGAGATGGACAACGCTCCTCTTCACCCCAATCATGAGCTATAGTCCACGTGTTTTGGACAATTACAGGGTTCTCGGTTATCTTATCGCCATGAAGTCTTACATTGTAATGCAAGATATTGGGTGGATCAGGCTCCCCTGGAAGTGGTTCACCAGTGAAGTCAATACGGAAATTACCAAGAAAACCATTTGGAATTCCTATAATTGTAATGGCAGAACCCTGAGTCAGGCCACAAGGAACCCTCAACTTATAACCGGTACTATTAAGGTCCGTGGCATTCATTTTATTAAGAAAATGAGGACATTGTTTCTCTTTTGCTCTCCCATGTGAACTTTCATTCTGAAATCTTTGCTTGTCAACTGAATCCACAAGTATATTCCACGCTCCTCCAGCTTCTTTAATAGCATCTACTGCATTAGGTAGACCCTGAGCATGATTAATCAAGTCTTTCAAATGGTTCCATGTTTGAAGGGAATTTTGCTCTTCATTGGATATGTTCCTCTTAGCAAAGAGACTTAAGACTATGATATCAGCAGATACCACTTTAGAAGCATTCTCTGGATTTTGAGCTGCAGGTGGAGCTCCTGGATCAAGCCATTCAAGCGGATTGATGCCAGTGGTATTGAAGATCGGAGTTGTCAAAAAATTTTGCCCAATAGTATTTTTTGTGATGCCATATCTCAGGACCAGCAGCATAAACACTGATGCAACTAAAACAACACCAAACCATTTCTTCATTCTACTGATTGACAGGGCATCAAAAGTTTTGAACCTGATCTCCATGGTAACTGAGCATAGAGAAACCAAAAGACCACCAGTTGGTGATCATCATACGCATTAGAAACAAATTGTGTTTTAACACATAAAATAAAGCCCTTCAGTAATAAATAACCAGATCAATAGAGGCATACACGGAAGGATTTTCACTTCTCACAAGTGCATGCTTCAGATCTTCTCATTCTCAGTCTGTTCTCATCGGACGTCAACTGTCAGGTTATGCAAGAATGTTCTTCTTGCCTGAAATTGATTGCTCTTGAGTATGAAAAATCTACTACCAAAGTTACTCATAAAGCCTCTGACATGAGACACTCAACACTGAACCTATACTCAAAACAGTCAGTCTATAAGTTTGCAAACAAAATTAACTAAACAAAGTACATATACATATTTGCATCTAAAACCATGTAAGCAACAGGTTAACTAACTGAACATCCGCTCCTTATTTTGCCCAAAATATGAAAATGTGGTAAACCTCCATGTATTACAATCACATAACGAAAACAGTTTTAATGAAACAAACACATAATGGGGAGCTAAATAAAAAAAGTTTGAGCATTACCCTTTGTTGAGATAAGTTTCCACAATAAGCTCAATTGGGTTTTGCACCAATTTCATTCCACTATAAATCCCAATTTGACCATTGACTCAATTAATGTTCTCGAGCCACCCCCCCCACCGTGGAACATTTTCTCTCAAATTCATGAAGGACGTTTTTGTAAATAAAAACAATCTATTTGTGCTGTGTACGTGTGTTTGTAAATATATGGGCTTGTCTCTATGGGTATGCAAATATATATTATTATTAACAAATCACACCTATAAAAATATGAGTCAACACCTTCCTGAGCTCTTCACCAACACCAAATGCTTAAAAATGGAGACGGCAATTACTTCCCTCGTTCAAAAACAATATAATACATACACTAAGGTTAGCCCAATATTATATTAGTGAAGACTCGTTGAATTGAACTAGAAGAACTCGTAGTTGGGGACAAAATTATACATATATTACTAGGAAACTATCTTAGAATCACCTATACTAAACTAAGAAGCAAATGGGACCACACTATTTCTCTCAACCACTATTCAAAAAATATAATTTATCAAATTGAAATCCTAACTTCATTCAAAATTAGTGTTAAATTATTCGATTTTAATCAGGCTATTTTGATTATTTTACACTGACCCCTTGTTTACTCATTCAAAACCTAATCTATTTTCCAAAATTACTTGACTGCCATTGAAGTTTAATGCCAACATTTACTCAGCCAAAGAAAAAATATATATAAAAAAATAAATCTCTAATTATTCAATAGCTCAAATATATCTTATACTGCCCTGACTGGTTACTGAGAAAATGAGAGAAAATAACAGATTCAAAAAAAAAAAAACTAAAATTCAAATAAAAAATTAGTTTTGTTCTGCTCTAAACTAAACAACTTTACTAATTTAAGCATGATTCAACTGATCAACTTCATTTCAACACCAAAAAAACGGAGTTCAAGTTTACTCCAAATTTTCTCGGCAACCAAACAGATCCGAACTCACCGTACTTCAAAAAAACATAAAAAGAAAAGCAAAAGCCAAAAAAAAAAAAGATGGAAAAATATTTAATCAAACAATAAACAGAAAAGGAAATTCACAGTACCACCACACGAAAATAAAAATAAAATTCAAAATGTTTGAAATTCAAAAAAAGAAAAAAGAAAAAAACAGTTAAGTTAGTTAGTTACCGTGGAATTCTCCTCATGAGAATGCCGGAAAACGCGACAGCGAGAAAATCTCAGGGAAACAAAGATAGAGAGAGAGAAAGTTCGATGCTGTGTCGTTTTGGAACTTGAAGACTACGCGTTAACGGTGGGAAAGACTTGAAAATATATATAGAGAGAGAGAGACGGTTTTTTGGTCTAAAATGGTGACTTTGTTCATAATTCTTTTATAGAGTGAATAGAAAAGTCTTTATAGTTGTTAGAATTCGCGCTTTGACTGTCTTAAACAATCTAAGTGCCAAGCTCTCTCTCTCTCCCTTCTTTTATTTATTTTATTTATCTGAGTCTTGTAAACCTGTGCTCATTTGATAATAAATTATTTTAAGAAAGTATTAATATTAGAAAATATAATGAGATTAAAAAAAATTAATTACTCAATTGGTTGGATTATAGATGCGATGATTTATTTCACGAGTGATATATCTAGTTCAAGTTCAAGATGACCTAACTACGCTCTCTTAAGAATTTTATAAAATACATATCCTAAATCAATGCCTTTATAGTATTTGTCAACTTTTATCTTATTTTATTTAGGGACCTATTAACGAATGTCTTTAGTGTACTTATTAATAGGCTGTTGTAGGAAAAAAAAAATTTCTCATAATAAGTTGATAAATATTTTCTAAACTAATATCTTTAAGATATCAGTTAATTTTTTCTTTATTTAATTAGTTATATTTTTAAAAAAAAAATACTGATTAGTTAATTAATTTCGCGGGGAATTGAAATTTAAAAACCAAATCCAACCCAACAAAAGATAGATTATTACTAGTAAAGTTGAAACTGGGGACGGCGTGTTTGTAATTCTAACTTTTGTGCGTGTATTGACAACAGTGGCCAATGGCAGAATGCCACGTAGCGTTATTTTTGGTCTCCATTTTTGTCAACTCTTTGACGTAGACTGCTGTGGTTGGAAGAATGTGAAATGTATGGTGGAGAAGCAAAATACTTTTATGCCTTTCTTTTCTTACTTTTAAATTTTTAACTATATTTTGAATTCATTTGTGGACAATTCTAGAGTTACTGCCTAGTATTACTATGATTTTTTTTTTACTTTCTTTGGAGGGAGGGGAATTTTTGCACTTGGGCATATTCTTTGAGACTTGAAAACATCTTTGAGGTTATAGTTAAACTATAAGATTCATGACAATGATCATTATTATTGTTATATAGCAATGTTAAGAAGAATAAATTCTTTCATAATTTGTTAAAGTTGGTAAATTTTGATTAAAATAATATCAATTTTATATGGTAATCAAAACACCTAAAGTTAACTATTATGAAAAAAAAAAATTGTTACTTTTTTTTTTTTTTGGTTGATGATTTGATAGTTGGGAGAGAGGTGATTTAAACCATGTAAATCTTTGTTGAAAATACTTAGAAGTGCTAGTTAAAGTATGAGTCTTTTAACAAACTTACTAGATTTATTGTTATGTGTGTTTTGATGAGTATATTTTCATTAATTTATTTTACATAACTTGTGTAAATATAGAAAAAGATAAATTAACATTTTTTTTCTAAATACAATTAGATTTGAATCTATAGTGTCTGTTTCATAATAATTGCTCTATGATGATTATTGACACAAACTATTGTTTTAGTGTAAGTGAAATGAGTAATACTATAGATACAAACTATTTTCCAATATTTTTACAAACTGATGTTATGGCCAACTTCTTACTGGTTTTCATCTAGACCCACCATTAACATCACTTCTTCATTTACCAATAATCACTCACCACATCAATAGTTTATAAATTTTTTTTATAAAATCGTTTGTATCTCTAACATTACTCTAGCAAAATTACTAGATAACAAAAAATTCTATAAGTTGAGTAAAATGGAATACATGTAAATTAGCATTATAAAGTAAAGGAATCAACCATTTTCAATAAGAGATTAAATTTTACAAGAATGTGGTGTAAAACTCAAGTTTTATACCCTCTAATCTCAACATGTCACATTATCATATCACATATTAAAGTATAGGTAAAATTACACTTAATCGATTCTAATGCCCATATGAAAATCCAATTCAATTAGGAGTTTACTGAAATACAATGATTATATATGGTAGGATATATTGACCGTTTTAAGTAAAAAAGTAAAAAAAAAACTAATATGCCAATTTTTTATTAGACGATATAAAACATAGGTTCTACACTCTGCCTCCAAATTCCGACTTTTCCAATAAATGGACTGCAACATTGTTTGTTAAATATAAATTTTTGGAGTGATATCATTTAAGACAAAGAAGAATCAAAGGGAATGGATTTGCTAATGAGGAAGAACCAGACCAACATGTGGATTAATTATAACACAAATCTGAACAAACAATGCTTGTGTCTTAGTTTTGTTTAAACAAACAAAAAAAATTGCTGGCCAAGGCCTGTAGCTATGTATAAAGGCCAAGCCAAAACAGCTGGATTTTATTGATTTTTACAATGAAATCCTCACTGCTTTTGTACAATTACGAGGTACAACAAAAGAAATAAAGAAGAGATAATGGCGTTGTTTGCGGATGAAAGGTGACTTTCAAACAGGAAGTCACGTTATAATGGGGAGAAGCAGACACTCCACTATACAAAAGCAAGTAAAATCCAATCCAAACAAGCCACCTAATCAGACAACATTAGACTTTATCTACAAACTCATTTTTAAAACTAGTTAGGCATACCAATTTTTTTTTTTTAATAATGTTAAGCATATAATAATCTTTCTAATTTGTTAAGATTGTGTGAGTTGAGATTAGATTAGAGCATCCGTAGCAAATGTTCTAAAAATTATGTCATTTTACCACACTAAAGGCTTACTTTATTATTTTACCATATCATTTTACAACATCCCATTTATCAGATGTTTTATAATTCAATTCTATACATTAAAATAATATTTACTACACATTAAAATAATATTTATTACAACTCATCCACACAATCTACACATTAAAAGAAAAAAAAATTTGCCACATGCATTCCGTACCGTGGTAAATTTGCCACGGTACTGTTCAATGTTGCAAAAAAAAATAACATATTCCACATCTACTAAATGAGCTAAAATTGGGTTTGGTGTGGGATATGTGCCAAATATTTAGCATTTGGCACATATCTCACATCTAGTGTGGGTGCTCTTAGAGCATTCCCATCAGCTGTTCTATAAAAAATCTCATTTTAACACATCAAACACCTACTTTATCATTTTAGCACATTATTTTACAACATGTCATTTATCAGGTATTCTATTTTTTAGTCCTAAACATTAAAATAATATATACAACACATTAAAATAATATATACAACACATTAAAATATCATTAAAAAAAAAACTTCAAACAGCAATATATATTACACAGCCCACCACCGCCCAAAGCACAACACCACCACCATTGCCCATAATAGCTCACCCCTACAACCACCACAATCCACCACCGCCGACAACCATAACCAAAACCCAAAACCCAAAATCAACCAATCAACCAAACCACCAAAATTAGCATAACACCACCACCACCGCCGCCCAAAGCACAACACCACCACCACTGCCCATAATAGCTCACCCCTACAACCACCACAATCCACCACCGCCGACAACCATAACCAAAACCCAAAACCCAAAATCAACCAATCAACCAAACCACCACCACTGCCCATCCGAACCCACCCATCAAACCACAGCAAAAAAAAAAAAAAAAAAAAAAAAACACAGAAAAACCATGGCTAGAGGGAGATCGACGTGGAAGTGATGCGTCGGAGGTGGGAGACCCATCAAACCCATCCCAAATCAAACAGAGCCCATCCGAACCCACCCATCAAACAGAGCCCATGCGTGCAGAGGTTCAGATTGGTGAGCTTCAATCGGCAAGCTCTGCGTCAGATCAGAATCGCCTTCTTCTTCGTGACAAGAATCAAAGATCGGCGACTATGGAGGACGACGAACAAAGATCGGCGACTGCCCCTGGGCGAGCAGAGCTTCAAATCGGCGAGCAGAGGTTCAGATTGGCGAGCTTCAATCGGCGAGCTCTGCTTCAAATCGGAATAGCCTTCTTCTTCATGACAGGAAAAAAAAAAAAAAAAGAGAGAGAAAGAAATAGAGAGCACGGAGAGATGGAGACCAGAGAGGAGAGAGGGAGAGCTCTGTTGCAGATGAGAGAGATGTGTGTTGGAGGAGAGAGAAAAGCAAATAAAATAATCCAAAAAATTATAGCACATCTCTCCGTACCTCTCATATTTGAGAGCGTACTATTCATGTGTGCCAAATTTTTTGAGATTTAGAACATCTCATAGGAGATGTTTTTTGGTGTTTGGTGTGTCAAATGTGCCAAATATTTGGCATTTGGCACATTTGACACACCTGATGAGAATGCTCTTAGCACTCAAACGCACTAGATATATAACATAGACAGCGAACGCTATACATGTTTCAAAATAATTATGTGTTAAGTCTGTATTGTGTCATTGATATATATGAAAAAATACAACATAATTAGTCAGATGTTATGCATGTTTTAAAATAATCATGTGTTAGTTTTGTTTCGTGTCATTAACATATATGGAAAAATTGTGACTCTAGATTTATGAATAATATTTTTTTTCTTTTTTCTTTTTTAAAGTACTTGTTAACTTAATAAGTAATGATTTGACTAACATTATTTTTATATTGATCTGTATCATATATCATGTTTTTTTTTTCATTAATTATAATGTGAAATCTTAATTTTGGTGATGCTTGAGATATGGGCCAGTTATAATCATTGGTTCCTATGTTAAACAAACAATGGCACCGACAGCCTACCTATTTTGCTGGTGAAAAATAACACAACGCAAGGGACCAAATTGCTTTTCTTTGTGGATTTCAATTTCAAGGAACAATCAATAGTTAAATCAGATAGTCAAAAACAATTGGGGCACGTGTAAGGGTGGACAAAAAGAGAGATGGGATTTGACACATACATTCATGCCATCGACCTAAACAAATGAACCTCTTTTATTATTTTTTTTATAGGAACAAAAGGAACCACTTTTATTATTTTTATTTTTTGATAGGAACAAATGAACCTATATGTTACAAAAAAAAAAAAAAAAAAAAAAGGTAAATGGGTCTTTCACATATTTATTTGTTTGTTTTTCTTAATGAATAAGACAACCATTTAAGGAGGCTTTCCTGTGAACAAAGGGAGGGGCATATAATGTATAGTCCCCCCTATCGGTTTGGGTACACGCTGTTGTTGTGCAAGTATGTACGGAAATGAAGGTAGGCAAAATGTCAAGGTCAATTTGGTGAAGCTATGTAGACATACAATTTTCCATGACACCTCACAAACTTCTTGCATTATTTTTCTTTTTATTAGTTTTTTTTATTATAATTTTTGTGTTAAACAAAAAAAAAAAAAAGGATTGTTATTATTGAATTAGGAGGATGTCTATTAATTTCTTCATTAAAAAAAAATTTAGGATGTCTATTATGTAATTATATTGTATAATTAACAAAGTCAAATCTTTTTATTATAAAAGTCATTGATTTTAAAACTATACGATTCTTTTATGCTTTAAAATTATACAAAAAGCTAAGAGTACCATAGCTCATTTGATATTTTTTAATATTTCTAACATTTAAATTTTAAAATTTTCCATTATATATATATATATAACACTATAAAAATAAAAATAAAAAGCAATTAAAGGTGGTTCTCGTTCTCGCCTCTTAGCTTAACTAGTCGGCACATTCTAGTGCTTTCAAGATATCAAGAATTCAAATCTTCATTTTCCATTGTGATTATTAAATTATAAAAAAAAAATTAAAACTATAAAAAAAAAAATCTTCACACATTTTTCTCTCCATTTTCTCCTCCAATTTGAGAGTACAAAGCTTTGGTGGTCCAAATCCACCCTTTTCTTTCCACTCACATTTTCCACCCAACTAAAAGGATGAAAACTCAATTCATCATCTCCCTTTTTCCTTCCATAGGTTCCCATCATCACCTTTTGTTTTCTGCCTAACCAAACAGACCCTAGACTCTGTAGACCTATAGTACTAGGTATATCAATGTGAGATTAGCTGAATTATTTCGTAGACCGTTTGGTAGCTGGAGCAGGAGTCATCTCAAGTACTCAGCCCCATAATACGAGCTTCTCATTATTGAACATCAATTATCACATTGGGCCTCAACTAACTCTTTGGATGGAAGATATTTCTTGGGCTATTATTAAGCTTTTCTTTTTCTTTTTTCTCCAATCATTGTCTGGGCTATGGGGGCCCTCCCTATCTTTTGAAGTTTAAATTTTCTCCCAGCAAACTGGCCCCATAGGCTAAAGATAGCTTCATGCTTCAAAGTTCAGATTGAAGAGGGGATGGGTGCAAGATTCTTTATCAATATTTAATAGGGTAACAAAGACATTTACTTTCTTTTTTAAGTCACCCTTTTTTTTTGGGGGGTGGGTAATTAAGAGGTGAAAAAGACTAGGTTTTGTTTTTGTTTTTTGTTTTTTGTTTTTTGTTTTTAAAATAAGTAGAGGTGAGGGAATTTGGATCTAAATTCTCCTATTGAGAAAAGCAAATAATGCTACTATGGGCATGAGACTTTTGGTGAATGAGATTAGTGAGTATAACTTATAAGACTTCGTTTCAATGTAAAATGTTTTTGAAAAATGAATCATTTTTTTTTTATAGAAAATACTTTTAAAAAAAAAAGACTCCTTTTACTTTGTTTGGTTTCATCCCAAAAATGAAGAAAAAACATTTTTATTGTTTGACTTGCATGGAAAACCATCAATATTTCATATAATTTGAAATAATAATATATAAAATAATTCATTTACAAAAAAAAAATGGAACCATTTAGAAGAGTCTCAAACGAAGGGGAAAAAATAAAATTTAGACCCTGTGAAAGAAATAAAAAGAAAAAAGAAAAAAGGAAAGAGAATGATTTGAGTAAAAAGGATAATTTGGAAAAAAAGAAAAAGTCTAAGAGTCAGTCAACACAAAGGGGAAGAATAGAGAGGGATTTTTGTGGTGTGGAGTTCGTTTGCAATAATTTGTTGAATATGTAATATTTTTGAAAACGTTTTATACTTTGTTGGTTTTTTTTTTTTTTTTTTGAGAAAAATTCTCGTGCGTATTATTAAGGGAGGTTGTTCAAATCAGTCTGAAGTACAGGTAAAGGTTAGGTGGAACATTTTCCATCCAAACAATTGGATTTATTTTTAGTTGATCATATAAAATATATTCCGTTCACTTGGAAAAAAACAGTATTTTTTAAAAGGGGGCCGGGGGAGACACACTTACCCCCGCCTTTCACACGTGATCCATGCCTTTCAATCCAGCAGTCCAAAATCTCTCAAAAACATTTCAGCAACACAGGAGGGTCCTTTTTTAAGTAGTTCGGGTTGTCTGGTCGTATGTAAAAATTGCCTCATGTGGGAAATGGGAATGTGTTTCCAAAGAAAATATTCTAAACATAAATACACAAAATTAAAAAGAATTACTATCATTCTTGCAGTGCCCTAAAGTATTTGGATTAGATTATATTTTATGAATGTATGTTACATGGACATATATTGAATCCCACACTGGTCATGTATTAAGTTGAACTAGCTAGAGTTCTGTATAGGCTTTTATAGGGAACTCCAACTGTAGTTTAATTAGTCATTTTAAAGTATAGTGTAAATGTGATAACCCTTTCCTTGGGAGTTGGTTCATGACAAAATAATATTTTACCAAAATTTAGAAAATCTCAAAAAATTAAGTTTTCAAATAAAATATATATTATTGACTCAATTTTCAAAATTTTGAACATACTAGTAGTAGTCCTGTCCTGGGCATTGCACATTTTTGGTCCAATTAGGTCTATTTGGTCCATTCGGTCCACTTCAGTCTAAATCAGTCCATTCCGTCTAATTTAATACACTTTGATTCATTTCGGTCCAATTCGGTCCATTAGGTCTATTTTAGTCCAATTCGGTCAATTAGGTCTAATTCAGTTCATTCAACAATTTGGTTTATTTCGGTCCAACTTGGTCCATTTCGCTGCTTTAGGTCCAATTCAGTCTATTTGATCCAATTTCATCCATTTGGGAGTACTTATTTTAAATCTGAATTTATTAAAAAAAACTACATTAAGTAATAGTTTTATCTATATAATTACAAGTGGGAGTCTTAAAAGATATTTTAGTGCTTAAGTGTTTTTTTTTTTTTTTTTGGTTTAGAGACAAAATAGATTTTGAGTTGATGCTATTGTGGTTGTTTCATTTCAAATTCTAAAATGTAGATTGGATAAGAACAAAAGATCCCTATATTAAAAAATATTGTTAATAACATATCAACTAAATGTAAAATCAAATAGGAAAAGAAAACTAAAAAGTAAATTCTATTGTGTCTATCACAATATTATTAACCAAATGTAAAAGCTTTCAAAAAAATAAAAATAAAAATAAAACAATTAAGCTGTTGGAAATGTAAAAAACCAAAAAATTAAAAGTATGGCTTATGATAAAAATCATAATTTTTAAAGGCATAATATCTAAGAAAAATTATTAAACGTATCTTAAAACGTTTTAAAATAAATTAAGAAAATATTTAAAAATAAAAATAAAATACAGCATGTTTTCAAAAGAAAATTCACATGACTTATTTTTAAATCATATTTGCCCATAAAAATATATGTATTGTTTTTAATAAAAAAATTTTCAATTTTTCCAAAAAAGTAAGTAGCATTTTGGGAGAGAATTTAAACACGTTTTTCAAAAAAATAAAGACACAATTTCCAAAAAAAAAACTATCAACATTTTTTTTTCATAGAAATTAGAATAAGTTTAGTGATATAACTTTTTTCATAACTCGTAAAAGTAGTAAGTTGCAAGTGGTAGAAAATAAAAAAATGTTGTTAATAGTAAATACACATGCGAATGAGATAGAAAAGCTAAAAGTTTTATAACTCAATTGCGACATTATAACATTTTCAGTGGACACATTCAGTTCTCACATCACATGCCCCTCCCAACTATCGAATTATTATTATTATTTTAAAAAAATATAAATGATACACAAAATGGGGTGTACCTATTTTACAAATTTTGTTAAAAATAATTTTATTGACTCAATTTTCAAGAATTTCCACATACTTTGAAATATATTTTATTCAGATTTTTTTTTTTTTTTTTTTTTGGAGAAGAATATTATCTAGAAGAAAATTTATGCTAAGCATCTAAAAAAATGATATATATATATATATAAAATAAAAATATGGCATGCATCAACCATCATTTTTAGAATTTTTAAAGGCACAATATCTAAGAAATTTTTTGATGCATCTCTTAAATAAAGGTATATATATATATATATATATATTTAAATACGGCATGCGTTTCAAACAAGATTAATATGCTTCTTCCAATAAAAATAGGCCACATTTCCAAAATAAAAAATAAAAAGAAAGACATATGTAATAAAAATATGGCATGCCTCTCAAAGAAAAGAATATGCATCTCCCAATAAAAATGAGACCACGTTTCCAAATACGTTAAAACAACATGAGACATCCCTTTTCAAAAAAAAATGCACGTTTTTAAAAGAAAATTCATGTGACTTATATAATATATGCCCCCCCCCCCCCCCCCCCCCCCACACACACACACAGACACACAGACACACACAAAAAAAAAAAAAAAAAAAAAAAAAACTAAGGCATTATTTTTAAGGAAAAAAAGAACTTTTTTTCCATGAGAATTTGAAAACGTTCTTCAACAATATAAAGATACATTTAAAAATAAAATAAAATGTATACAAATCAATTAATTTTCGATAATTTGAATATAAATGTCACTTTTATATATCTTTACATATGCTTTGTAAATTAAGAAAATAATAATAATAATAATAATAATAATACAAAATAAAAAATTTCTTTTATTTTTAATTGACAATTAATTTATCTTTACATACTAAAAATTTCTCTAATTAGTATGTACAAATTTAGAGAAGGGTTTATTAAGTAGGATCCTCACCAAAAAAAAAAAAAAATGCTATTGCCAAAAAACTATAATAAAGAATCATGAAATCATACATACATTAGGATATATGGATCAAATTAACATAATCAAACATAAACATTCAAGGATATATGTACGTTTTCAGGCCAGCTTTCTGCTAAGCAAACTCTCAGTGTGTATACACAGAAGATACATATGCATCATATTCACTCGTGTTTGCATATAGAGGCAAATAAATTTTCAGGAACCCTAAGAACCCTAGCTAGTCCCTCCTGATATTGTATGCCATTCTCACAAAAATCTTAACTTTCCACACAAGCAATACATACACAGTGACATAAATCGTGACATTTATACATAAACTCAACAAACTTAACTTCAAGAATGCCTTTCGAGATTAAAAATTACAAGAACCCGGATTTACATGACCCAAGCACCTGGCTTTTACGATGTCTATCATCATCTACTTTGCTTTCCTATGTCCTCTAGCTTCTTGTTTGCTTTGTTTTGGATTCCACACTCCAGTGACTCCACAGACCCAAAAATAGAAAATTAAAAACAAATATTCTTTCTGTTTTTTCTTTCTCTTCCCAAGATAGCCCTAGATTTTTTTTTTTTAATTTTTAAATCCAAGCAGCAAATTACTGCTGAAAAAGGAAGAAAGAAAAAAGATTTAGGTATGGCAACTGTATGGGAGTAACTGATTTGTTGCAGCCCACGGGTTACAGAGGATTTACTGTAAAGCCTTTGCCAATTTAATTAATAACTATGGCCTACGATTTCATGATTAAACTATTACACTAAATGAATTTTCTAGGAAGTGCATTCAACTTAGTGATAAGTCCTTAAGTAGTGTTTTCTAACTTTTGTTTCATGCACACACCCCATTACATACAGAGTTGTGTGTAAATTTTTTTTAATCAAGTCACAATTTCAGTTTTAAAAAAATTTACGCAACTTTACGCGTAACAGGTGTGTGTAATAGTATTTATCTTAAGTCCTCTAAGTTAGTACTTACAGTAGCACACTTGATTAAAAAAATTTCACACACAACTTTGTGTAACAGGGTGTGTGTAAGAGTATTTATCCGTCCTCTAAGTTAATACTTATATACTAGTAACATACCAATTGATTGTAGCTAGGTACCCAGTTAAAGTAGCTGGACAGCAAATGGAGGAGCACTGGATAAGGGCCCATATTGAAAACCTGTTGCTTCTGGCGACTGTAACTTGGATATGCATATGCTTAGACAAATCATGCACGACCAAAGTACATAATTGAGCACTTGAGCATGGTGATGGGCATATTTACATTGGCCAGTGATGAATTTAAGTATGTTGAGGACACTTTTTTGAGCCACATATGTCATGCAGCCTAGCTACGAATCTTATTCAACCACAAAGATGAAATCCAAATGTATGGAATAAACCCCCATATTTAAATTCAAGGAAAATCGTGGAAGTTGTGATTTCAAGGGAAAAAGAGGACTGTTTCTTCGCATAATTAGTTTGGGTTTTATACGGTTGCAAATGGACTTGGATTGTTTGCAAGTCCATCAATCCACAATAGTTATGTTTGTTTGCAAGTTCATGAATGCCTCTCGTTTTTCATTAGATTCTTCTACTCCTTTTCTATTCATCATCTCACTCTCCTTTTCTTTTTTCTTTTTTGTGTGTGCGTGATGTACGTAGCAGGTTTGTGCGATCTCAGATTTGAGGAAGTATTTCATAATTCTAGGGACCCAATCACTCAAAGGTAACGGGTCTTTTCCTTTTTTCTTTGTTCATGGATTATTCCGAAATTGCTAGAAGTTTGCTATGTATTTTGCGTTGAATCTGGGTATGGGCGTTGAACTTGAGTTTATTCAGAATGGGTATTTTCTGTGTGTGTTTGGTTTGGGATTTTGGGGTTTTGGGTTTGCTTTGGACGTGTTGTTATGCTTGTGGGTTCTATGGTGTTGGGTTTGTGTGTGTCTTGCATTCCGGTCCAATATATATATGCTCTGTTTAATCAAAAACTGTCCAATATATATATGTATAAATTCCAAATTGAAGGCTTGAGAAAGTCCTTGATCCCATGGAGTTTATTCAAATGCGAGGGAAACAATGAGAAACAGTCCACGATGATATAATCTAATGTTAATTCAAATATAGAATCTTGTCTGCAATGGCATATTCAAATTGAAATTAGTAATCAATGCTTGAACATATTATCACATTCACAGCTGAGAAATTAAATAAAAAAATAGACGAGTATTTTGGAGCAGAAGCTGGTACTTCCTTGCCATATTCTTAATTTTAAAACTTTACATTTTCTTTGAATGTTTTTTGCCTTATCTTGGATGTTTAAATTAGTAAAATGAAAAACAAGCATTGAGGGTTTGTTTGATCAGCCGATGGGAATTTAGTGGCTCAATCTTATTCTAATTGGCATTTTAAGGAACTTGTATGTGGCCATTTGAGAACTGCCGTTGTCAGTCAAATTGATGTTATGACTTCTGTTTGAACTTCTCATGAATGTTTCTGTTTCTAGTTTATTATATTTTTGTTGTTGATGACTGCTTTTTTGGTAATGGCCTTAATTAGAGTGATAGATTTCTCTATGAAGTTATATAAAATAATGGTTCTTTTTAATTTCCATGGGATGTTCAAATGCATGTTAAATTTTTTTTTTTTTTTTTATGTTTCTCTGGCTACCTTGATGTATATGGATGGGACCATTTGAATTTTTCTTCTATGATGGCTTTACAAGAAGTTGCACCAGAGATTCTTCTATAATAAGGAGTTTATAAATTATATAAACAAAAAATCTCAGAGTTCATAAAAATTTAGGTAGAAGGATATCAGAAAAGTCAGCTTGAGAATTGTTAGGTGCTTGGTAATGAAGAGAGGTTTTGCTGGATTTGTGTGGGAATTATTGTGTTTTTTTTTCTAAGGGGTTGAGTTTTAACAATCTGGGTTGTTTTATGGTTTTAGTTTGATCTGTTCTTGTCAGTTGTTGAGTGTCTGTATCCTGTTTATGGTGAGTTCTTTTTTCTTTCTTTTTTTTTGTATCAGGCATTTGTTGTATACAATAATTTTGACTCATAATAGGAACAAAAAATGTCAGACAAAGGGGAAAGTGAGAAGACGAGTATTTTGACTCATAATCAATGCATTCTAGGTGAAAATGTATCTTCTATATAAAGGACAAATCAAACTAAGACCACAATCAGGTTATCCAAATTACTTTTTTGGGGTTTAATAATGACTAGGCAAACTTGTTTTGCTGTCGGATGTCCCAAGTATGACTGAAACTCTTCTCTCTGGTTTGGGTTCAGCCATTTTACCCTTAGGCCAATAAAATGTTTTATTTATGTTGATAATGTTTTATTTATGTTAATAAAAAGCACTATTTGAGATCAAATTTGTTGTTTAATTCTCCAGGATAAATGTTGAACCAAATTATTATTTAGTGGATTTTGGTTATCCATGCACGTTGGGGTTTCTACCTTCGTACCGTACTGAGAGATACCATCTACGAGACTTTCGAGGTGGGGATCGTCCTGAAGGTGCTAAAGAGTTTTTCAATTATAGACATTCCTCTCTTCGTAATGTAATTGAAAGATGTTTTGGCATTTTAAAGGCACAATTTCCAGTATTAAAAATGATGCTCCGTTACAAACCAAGTCGATAAGGGAATGTGATGAGAGCCTGTTGCACAATTCATAACTTCATTCGAATGGCAATAAGAAATGATCACTTGTTTACTCAATTCAATATTGATAACCTTACTGTTGCAGGTGAGAAAAATTCGGGTGAGTCATCGCATACTGTTGATTTGACTGATCAAGCCGCTGAAGCTATAACAACTTATAGGGATCATATCGCAGGATTGATGTTGGCAAATAATAGGCATCATTGATGCCACGTTATTTTATTTTTATTTTTTGGATGAAATTGATTCCCTGGCATTAATGTCGTGTAGTAAACTTTTTAGTTATTGATTATCTTTTATAACACTTGATAATTGTTATAGTTTCAATTTGTCTTATATGATTAAAGTTTTAGGCTTGAATGTTATATATGAAAAAATTGATTTATAATTTCTTTAGGTTTAAGGATTTTAAATACTTTGGAGCAAACATGTTTTTGAATTAGAATAAATATAATTTAAAAAAAAATATTAATCAAAGAAAACAAAATTCAACTTTTTCAAAAACAACTACCAAACAAATTTCCTGAATTTTGTTTTTGAAAAACATGTTTTTCAAAACAACTAATCAAACATGTTTTTCATTTTGAAAATAGAAAAAAATTGTTTTTTTCTTTTTCCTTTGAAAACAAGAAAACGAAAATAGAAAACAAAATCCCCAAGAGTTTTCAATCTCATTTCCACTAAAAAAAATAATTATAAATTAATATGACTACATATTTTTAATAGTTAGATTGCATGTTTTTTATATTTTTAACAAGCATTTCAAATTTTGTTCTAATAAGATGTTATTTACTATTCGATTCATAAACTTATTTTTTTATGCATAATTTCAGACTACAAATTTTGAAATTTAAACATTTGATTGATGATGTAGCTATTGATTTTTTATCTTCTGGAAATTTTGCATGCATAAAGATATTGATAAGGGTAATTCTAAATCCGTTTAAACTCGTTCACATGTGATGAAGCCAACAATCCCAATAAACCCGTCAGCCTTACTTATGCATTTAGACGATGGCATAGGCCGACGAACTCCACCTCTATGCCCAACGACATTTGTGTGAGACGACTAGAACGCCTAGGCAGGATAGGAAGCTAACGGAGGGGAGAAAGAAACTTGTTACGGGTCCAGAATGGCCTTACTTGGCCACCACAAATGTGTATATAAGGAAACATTTTACGCCCCACGGTTAACCCTAATCAAGAGGATTCCTACAAGGAAAGGATCTTGCAAGATACGCATATTAATGAGGATCTTCTCTACAAGGAAAGGCCCTCTCCGCCAAGGAATAGATGTCAACTCTACGCTACTATAAAAGAGAAATGATATGTCTACAACATTTTTACAACAAATCCTAAGTAGCAAGTTGTTACTGGTTGTTATTGTTGGGGCAATAAAGTAATCTTAGTGTGAGTTTCAAATTTAAACCAATAACAACTAACCATCTGTGATTTGTTGTAAAATTGTTGTAGACGTAGCATCTCTCACTATAAAAACCCCCAAATCCCTCACAAATCGAGATACACATAATTTACTCCAATTCTAGCACTCTAGAGTTGTGAAAAGTTCTCTGACTTAACTTTCGGAGGGTATTTGGCCAGTACCACACTGGTACTCTCTTTAGGGTCTTCTTTTTCTGTGTTGTGCAGGTGTTGTTTCGGGTACGTGAGGACTGTGTAGCTTACTAACGATTTTCGGCATCATCAGAAATAAAAAGAAAATGTAATCTAATGATTTATTTGTTAAAATTTACAACTAATAAAAAATATTGAGTGAAGTTGTAGCTAAATTTTGTCATTTCCCTTACAGCAATAAACCAAATTGAACCAACTTAACCAAATTTCCTTGTTTAGCATAAAAAAATACAGCTGGATCTCCCATAAATTTCACTGTCCAAAGCCTCCAATTCTACTAATACAATAAAGATTTTGTTAAACAAATAGCCTAAGGAGAATGGCTAAAGTAGCATAAAACTTCAACATTAACTCAACCCTACCAAACTCCCTGTTTCAATTAATTTTGCACATAAAAAACTTTCATTTTTTATAATCAGTAAGTCCAACACTGATGCTTCCCTCATTTAGTAGCACAAACGAAATGCCATTTTCTTTTCACTCTTCATCTAATTCCTATGAGTAACTCTTATACCACGTATAAAACTACAACTTTTACCACAATTATCTTACATCATAAACTATTATAGGCCACTCGCGGCTCCACATGCAAGTTAGGGTGGTCACTGGACCACCGCAAAAAAATGTATATATAGATTTGCTAAAAAAAGATTATATGCTAAACTAACCTATTGTAACCATCATAATAAACATGTTGAACACCCTGATTTGAGAATTTCAAAATTTTGAGTTTAACAAAAATAAGAGTAATGTTACATTCACAACATTTTTATAATAATTTCACAACAAATTCAATATAATAAGCTGTTACTGATTCTAATTTGACCCAAATACCAATATTATTTTTTTACCCACCAATAACAATTTTTTTGCATAAAATTTATTGTAAAAATATTGTGGTCATAACATTACTCAAAAATTAATTCGGCCTCCAAACATAATCATTAATCCCTTTTATAATATTTTTTTTAAAAAAATCTTAAATTACAACAATAAATATTAGCCCAAATAACAACAAACATAAACCAAACAAAAATAAGACAGGACCAAACAACAACAAACGAACAAATTATTCAATAAAAAGCCTATTATAAAATAAAACGATAAAAATCGCTAATCATTCAAATTTGTAGATCGTACAACATATTTAATAAAATAATCTCTAATTTTATTTTTCCTTAAAAAATTGTACTAAGAAAAATATTGTGGTTGTGAGTTTTCTTTGATGGTAACGTTAGTTATACTCTTTTGGACTTTGCAATCGCAACAATTTTGCTCTCCGTAGTAACTTGACTTACAACTGTAGCAAATATTCAAGTTATCGCTTTATTAGATTTTGTATAATTCAAATTTTTTAGTAACCACCCTAAAAAAATTCCTAGAGCCGCCACTGTGACTTGCTGCTGGTCACTCCCACGTAGATCCATCATTTTTTCTCCACCAATTAAAATTACACACATAAATATTTGTGATAAAAATTGTGGCTTAGTTTGTGGTGCAAGAAGTTTTGAATTCCTATCATTCATTAATGTAAGTTATTAATTATGATCCACTCCTCTCACCCTCTCTTTGTTTATCACATTGATATGGCATGAATAAAAGAGCACTTGTAAGTGTAACCATCAGCACACACTTTTGGTGTGGTGATCATTCCACAAGTATAAGTGCTTGCGGGGTATAGGAAGTACATGCTGTGGTTCAAGTTCTATCTTGTTTAAAAAAAGAATTATGCTAGGGACACAAAAAATGTGTCACAACTTGCCACATGGTAAGTTGTAATTGGTAAGGATATGTTAATGGGTCATATAGGAATTCACTTTTATTAATCACAACTTACCATATAACGAGTTGTGCCAAAAGTTGTACCCTTAAAAAAAAAAAAAAAAAAAAAAAAAAAGAAGGTGTAACCATCACATATCAATGATACCATGCTTGCTCACGATGAGAATTTTGGGCTCCACAATTCTTACACGGGCACGAATATTATTTGGTACGGAGCACCAGAAATAAACGTTGCTGAGGAACTTTTCTCTGATTTATTAGTTCTTAAAATCATCACTATAATAATATTCAATTGAGTGAAATTTTCATATTTGGCAAAGAGAAAAATGGGATATTTCTTTGTCCATATGATCACCAAGATAATTTTCTCTCCCATTTTATTGAATACATTTATATTTAGTAAACATTGATCTATTGCTAAATACTTTAAAGCTAAATCATTTTCACTAAAGAATGTATTTTCTAATTATTTTGAACTCCTCTCACTCCTTACTTTATTTTATTGTTTAAGAAGAAAAAAAAATAAGGCGGCATACGAGTGATCCATTAGGGTGAATTTTAGACTCGAACATCCTAAAAAACTCAGATTTAACTGCTGATGTTCTAAAATACAGCATCCTTACCAGCCAGAGATAGGCCTAAAAATAGTGTAGACTGTAGGCATAATCTCCTTATTCACCGCAAGACTTGAACATAGATTCATGAATTCCTTTTCTTGGGCATTGGCATTCTAGAGCTTAAACATTTTCTTCTTTTTTTATTCAAAGTTAATAACATAATAAGTGAGGGAGGGAGGGTTTGAATCCAGATTTTCCACTTGGAGAGAAACAAGAAATGTCATTATTTGTAACCTTGTAAGACCCCTAGAGTTTTTTTTTTTTTTTGGGGGACAAGACCCCTATAGCTTAAACTTTAGTCTTGCACAGTTCTTCAATTTATTATAAGCCTAAAATATTGGTTATTCGAAATTTTTTATTGAGCAATTGGTTATTTGAATTTATTACACTACTTACGCTTATTGAAAACATTTATTGTTTTAATTTCTAACCTGACTGTGAGAAAGTTGCTTCTAAAATCTTGACTAATCAACAATTTATTACACGTTTCATCTCTCAAACATCAGGATCTTAATCATAGACATAGAGTGACAATATTGGCAAAGAGAATTATGTGGAAATTAATTTATTATAGAAAGTAACTCGATCATCAAGTTCTTTTCAATTAAACAGAAATGATAATAAGTAAATGTTTTGAGGAGACTTATTCCTCAAATAACTTAGCCAGCAATAATTATCTCATACATCTGGCATATACATGATTTCTTTGACATCATGTGGACAATTTAAAATTATGAAACTCACATGTTGTGAGAGAGATAATACATATACCGGATGCACATAATACCTTCTCGACCACAATCTCTAGTTCTAATCTCTAGAACTTAGCAAACTGGACATTTGAAGCACATCTGCCCTTTGGAAGGACAGGGCACTCAATGATTTCAGATCCAGAAGTGTCCACACACAAGAAAATTTGGTAAATTTGGCTGTGACCAGCTGAATCCTTATTGCACTCTATCCCAGGGGTGAAACTAACGGCCTCTTTTATGGCTTCTACAACGCTGTCTAGGCTGTAAAATCCATCGTCTGGTACAATTTCTGCTTTCTTAAGGATTTGTAAGAGGTTTACTTTCTCCTTCAGTTTGAGAGCTGCTTCAAAGTACTCACGCTGGTCAAGTTCAGACTCTGAGCAAGTACCATGCTTTTCCCATTCATGTGACCAGAACCTATAGCCATTGCTACTTGGGCAGCTAAGTGATGGCCAATCCTTTTGCAGACTGCTCATGATTTCTGAGAGCTGCATCAGACATTATACCAAGAAAACATGAGAAACAATGTAACGAAAGTTAAGAATTGTGTTAAACTCGTGACTAGACAAAATAAACAATATCTCATAAATTACACTTGTGGCAAAATGTGCTAGTGGAGGGGTGTTCAAGTTCCATGCCAGTTTGTAACGATTTATTTGTTACTAATGGTTTTGGTATGAAAATGTATTTCATGTGGGTTCTTGAAAGTGATAAGAAAATTGGCTTCCATGTGACATTAATTAGCTTTATTCATAATCTTGGGGAGGGGATGATTACGCATTTTACTCACTACAGGTTTTGCTTAAGGATGTACATTCAACCCACCAACTCGATTAATTGTACCCAAACTAATCTAATTCGGTGTTTGATATTGCTTTTTAGTGGGTTGCTAGGCTGAGTTGAATTGGTTTTATTAATTTAATTTAATTTATTTATAAAATATATCAAATAGAAAAAAAAAAATTCAACTTGACTAATCCAACCTAACGTGTGTGTATATATTAAATTCGTTGGATTCTGATTTATTTTGAAATTAGGGATTTAGTTTAAATTTGTTAATTTGATTTATTTTGTTGTTTGAGCCTTAGTTTTGATGAAATAATATTAAACCAAATTATGTAAACTCTAATCATCTATAAAATAATGAGTTTAAATAGTTGAATGAAGATCCTTCTTTATTTATTAAAATTGATAAAGTAACTCTGACAGAACGGTTAAACTGATTCACATGTCTTGAGTTATGTTGACTTTTAGAATAACCATGAGTTAGCTAGGTTGGGTTAGAAAACTTTCAACTTTGAGGAGTTGGGTTGGGTTCAAAAAGACTCTAAACCCAATCTATCTTGACACTCATGTACATATCCCTAATCTTGCACCATCTCTTGAAGCAGGGATAGATTTAATTTGATATATATATATATATATACACACGTATATATTATATACAATTTTCTGTTATCTAATCATGTATTATATTTTTACAATCAGAATTGCTCAAAATGGACCATGGAGAATGTCAAATAAATTATAAAAGTTTACCTTCGGATATAAATAGATAATATATATGGACTATATACAAAAAGCTAATAGGGACACCCAATCAAACTTTTACTTGGTGGCTTAGTTGGGTGATTGCCATTTGGTACGTGACAGTATAGCTTATAAGGGAATGGTGTGGTCCTGCCTACGATGGTCACAAAGCAAACTAATGTGATTTGCTTGCAATTGTATGTCGTCTTGCCCAACTTTATGAAGATTGGAGTAAAGTAATATATAAAGAATATATAAACTTTCATCTTATATATATTACCGCCCATAATAATAATAAAAAATATCATTTTACTTAGATTTTGACATTTATCTATAAGATAAAATGTCTCATCCAGATTTATTTTATCTCTTTCATCGATGAATGAAAATTTTCAAATAGTGGATATTTGATCGAGGTCTAGATATATCCGTACCTTTCAGCTACTTTGTGACATGCTTAATTAACCCTAAAAACTAAGGGTCTCACTCATATTTTAAAGGTACTTAATATATATATATATATATATATATATATATATTAATAAAAGAGAAAATCAAAAGTACAATTATGACAAAATAATATGGTGAAAAAGAATACATGTTCACGGTAATTAATTTGTTGAGTGACACCAAAGTTTTTAAACTGTAGATTTGTTGTCTTCGTCATTATTTCATTTGATCATTTGAATTCAAACTTCAACCATTTTTATCATTTGTAAGAGATCAGATCACAGTAAAAAATGAAAGTAATATACCTGAGATTTATCAAAGACACTGTCTGGATCGCAGTTTGAAGGGTACGATCCATCCTTGTAATTAGGCCAGAGTCCATGAATGCCAAAATCTGCTGCAGGCTTCCCAGTCTTAGGGTAGCAGCAAGTGTGCTTTGTGTCACAGTATGCTCCTGGCCACTGTGTCAACAAAAGACTTTTCAAAACCAAAAGAAAAAAAGAGAGAAAATAACTTGTTACGTTGAAGAGAACTATGTTATAAAGTGAGAGCAACACCAAACTTACCTGTTGAACAAAGTAAAAGAAATCAAAATCCTGGGAAACACAAAGAACTGATAGATATTGCACTATCAGAAGCTTGATCAATATTGACCATTTGAGCTCCATGTTTGTAACTCTCTTTTCAACAACTCTTTGGGGATTGGTTTATGAGCTTTGGAATAATGAGAATGTACTAGGGTTAGGTTAAAGAGACTTTAAAGCTTTGTATTCTTTTAGCTGAGTAGGTTTAGGTTTTATTTATAGGGAACAAAGGAGAGGTTAAGGTCCTTAAGGATAGAATATCCGAGACAGTATATGCTTCTTGTAGCTTATCGATCTTCATTATTAATTTATTGTCTTGGCTTACGTGAGTATCGTTCTCACGTTTGTTATGTCTTACCCTTTTTGTATTTGCTTCGAAGCTAATTGTTTAATAACAATGTCTATGGTATTTTCCTTCATATTCAATGCTGAAATGAAGAGCTAGCTAGGGAGATGGAAGATCAGAAGCCTTAGTTTTATTTATCATCCGGTGGATAAATCATAAATGTGAATATGATGGCTTACCTCATTCATGATCTCTTACCTCTTGGGTGAAAATAAATCCAACTAACCAAAACAGTACTCCATTTCATAAACAAGAGTGATGTTACGGAATATAAATTCAACGCGAAAATTACATTTAAAGTCTATGGTTTAGGGGTATAACAAATTAAATCAAATATTTTCAATAGTAATATATATTAAATGATAATATTTCAAAAGTAACAAATTAAACCTCAATACATCAATTTAATTGTGCATTTGAGATTTAGTATGGTTGAAATTTTAATTTGTTACATTTGGAATTATAAGGTAAAATTTGTTATAATTATAAGGTTTAAAATATAATTTTTTCTAAATTTAACTATATAGGCTTTATAAATTAATGTGTCAAACATAAAAATAAAAAAATAAAAAAAAATTATAATGTGTATTGTCCAGATGACACCATTAACAATCATTGTTATGTCAATTTTGAGTGTAATACTTTTTTTTTTTTTTTAATAAATAGAATTTGATTCCTAGCATATTTGGAGTTTTAGACTTTAACTATCAATAGGAAAATGACGAGACATGTGTCATTTTTCTATTGGTGGTTGGAATTCAAGAATCCAAATTTGTTTGGAGACAAATCATTTTCTCTTTTTATTTTTATTATTAAATTTATATCATATTCAAAAACTCAAGAGATCTAAGCGTTCAAAATTAAATATTTACGCATAAAATAATATACTACAAAGAATTAAGAGTTAAAATCAAAATCTAGAGGGTTCTAGATTTAGAGGAAGGGTATTATGTAATTTTTCCTTAGGCTTCGTTTGGGAGTTCATAAAGGAATGGAATGAAATGATCATAAGGGAATGGGAAATGAATGGAATGGAATGTATTTAAGTAAAGGAAATGAATAAAAAATAATGGAATGAAATTAAGTAACCTTGATTGGATATTTTAAAATAAAGGAATATATAGGAATGAAAATGAATGGAATGTAAGTAATCTTGTTTGGGAGCAATATGGAGGGAATGGAATGTGATCATTTTATGATAATATTTCTATTAGACTCATATTTTAAAATAAAGAGTTGAATATATAGGGGTATTTGGGGAGTTTTAGTAAAAAAATTATTAAATCTAATTCTATTCCCTCCCATTCCTCCCAATTTCGGGAGGAATGAAAATTTGAAGTTTTAAGGGAATAGAGAGGAATGAGTGTTCCTTCCTACCCATTCCATTTCCTCCCACTTAAACTCCCAAACAAGGGAATGGAAATCCATTCCCTCCATTAAAACTTCCAAACAAGGAAATAGAAGAATATTCTAAGATAATTCTTTTCATTCATTTCCATTCCATCTTCCCAAACGAGACCTTAAGGTTATCGATAGGATAATTTCGTATGGTAATAGACTAATGCTAACTTAATTAAAGTAAGCAAGCAAGTCTCCTCCAAGTTTCTTTTTAATAATTACCCCATCTTGAGTGCCTGTCCTGGTCCATTCATAAGTGAGCAATGGTTATCCATAGATTTTCCTTCAAGTTATTAATGTGAAAGCTTTCAAGCTTATCTTCTTGTATCGAATGGATTCGATAAATTATTCTGACTAGGCATTTATATCAATTTACATGCTTTTTATATATGTGGATGAACAGGCTGGTTTCATAGCATTGCGTGTAAGTCAATTTTGTTTGGCATCAAATCTATTAATCTCTTGACAAGTTCCTAAATGCCCATTGGATACACACATTGGACGGCGATGTGGGTTTTTCCCTGGAATCTCATATTTTCATGCAATTGTTTTCACTAAGAAATAGTAACATGTTAGGTGTAATTGCTCTCATAATTGAAAACAGTGATGTCGGTGGCTTGATTAGGAGTGGCAGTGAGGAACTGGTATCAAAGCCAAGGTTTGCTACCTAGGCGTTTGGATTTGTTCCCTTTAGAGATTTTAGTGATTGGTTTGTGAATCTGATTTTTGGGGAGAAAGATGGAACGATGAGTGCACTGCATTGGAGTAGCAGTAACCACTTGCCTCGCATGATATTCAGCTAGCCAGGACTTTGCGATGTTGGGAATCTGATGAAGTGAGTCAGCTGGTTGTTTGAGGCGAACTCAATTCCATTGGTTCCAGATTGTCCAAGCCATAACTGCAAAAAGCTCTGGCTAATGGTTGTTTTTAATTAACCACGATAATAGCTCCTTGAAAGTCACGAACTGAACTAAAAACCATAAACTCCAAAGCTCCATATCCAACCACACCGAATCTAACTCTGGGCAAGACCACAAAGCATGCATCGAATCTTCTGAATGGGTGTGGCATCTGACACACAACGAATCTATTAAGATGGTACGATGGAACAGAGCACTCTTCGTCGGCATAGCTTCTCGGCAAGCACGCCATAGCAGTGTTTTCACCTTGGGGAGAACTCGCATTGACCAAATTCCATTCCACAACTGCTTCTCATCATTTGTGACCTCTTGTGGTTCATTAGGCAACTTTTCTTCCATTTTTAATAACCTGTATCCGGACTTGCAACTATATTGACCATTGCTTGAGTAAGGCCAGAACAGGACATCCTTTGAAGCTTCACTGCTTAACGGGATAGTCTTGATCAGCTCTACTTCCTTCGTGTTGAACAGCCCATATAACATCTCTTCATTCCACTGCCTACTGCTTGGGTCGATAAGGATGTCCACTTCAGAGTTCTCAAATTCTGTCTATGGAAAAGATAATGCATGTGGAGGGTGCTTCCTTGGCAGCCAATAATCTTGCCAAATACTAATTTTTTTCCCATCACTGACTCTCCACCTAGCCCCCCTTTTAATAACATCCCTCCCTATAAGTATACTCCTACAAGCATAAGAACCCATTCTTGAATCCTTGGCCTCCATAATAGTTGTATTTGAAAAAAACCGAGCCTTGAACACTTTGTAGAATAGGGAGTTGTGATTGTGTAAAAGCCGCCACGCTTGCTTTGCTAGTAATGAATCATTGAATTTTGCTAAATCTCTAAAGCCCATGCCACCCACTCCTTTGGCCTTGGTCAAGTCATCCCACTTAACCCAATGGATCTTCCTCCAGTCTCCTCTTTGACCCCACCAGAATTTTTTAATCATGGCCTCAATCTCATTACATAGGCCCATTAGAATTTTGAAGCATCCCATGGTGTATGTGGGAATAGCTTGGATGACTGATTTTATCAATACCTCCCTTCCAGCTTGTGAAAGTAACTTCCCTTCCCATCCTTGAATTTTTCGCCACACCCGTTCCTTAATGTTGTTGAAGCTTTCTTTTTTCCTTTTCCCTACAAAGGATGGTAGGCCCAAGTATTTCTCATATTGCATAATTTCTGGTACACCCCATGCTTCTTTAACTTGGTCCTTTAGAGCACCATCAGTCGCTTTGCTGAAGAAAAGTGCTGTCTTGCTCCTATTTACTTTTTGACCGGAAGCAACTTCATAGGTATTCAAGATATCCAATACTTTGCCACATTCCTCCATTGTTGCCCTGCAAAAAAGAAGACTATCATCTGCAAAAAGCAAATGTGTTAGTTTTGGGCATCTTCTACAAAGGGAGAAACCATGGATATCCCCATTCCCTTCTGCTTTTTTTATCAAACCATTCAACCCTTCAGTGCAAAGTAGAAAAAGAAAAGGGGAGATAGGGTCGCCTTGCCTAATTCCCCTTGTAGGATGAATCATTCCACAAGGTTCTCCATTCACCAACACTGAATAAGTAACAATTTTTACACACAACATAATTAGATTTATCCATCCTTCATTGAAACCCATCCTCCTCATAATGCCTTCCAAAAAAGGTCATTCCACCCTATCGTATGTCTTACTTATGTCAAGTTTAACTGTCATATAACCATGTGAGCTAGATTTATATCTTTGCAAACAATGTAAAGTCTCAAATGCCACCATTATATTGTCAGAGATAAGTCTATCTTTAGTAAAGGCAGATTGGTGTTCTGTGATGATAGAAGGTAAAACTTTTTTTAAACGGTTAGCTAAAACTTTTGAGAAAATTTTATATAACACGTTACACAAGCTAATAGGGCGAAAATGGTGGGCAAATTTAGGGGATTTAAATTTGGGGATTAGTGTGATAAAAGTATGGTTGAGAGATTGGGGCAATATACCTGAGTTTAGCCACATAAGGATGGAGGAGGTAACATCATGCCTAACTGTTCCCCAAAAGCGTTGGTAGAATAATGGTGGCATTCCGTCCGGACTAGGGGCTTTAAGGGAAGCCATTTGTTGCAAGGCCACTTCTACTTCATGTACTTCAAATTTTCAGCTTAATAGGGCATTCATCTCATCAGTAATCACCCTAGGTACACACTCCCACACCTGTGAAGAATCCATATGACCCGTAGAAGTGAAAAGTGATTGGTAGTAACTTACAAGAACTTCTGTAATGTCTTCCGGGTTGGTTTTCCATGATCTCTCATACCTTCTATCAAATTTTTCCGGTATCTTTTCATAGCACAACTATGAAAGTATCTCGAATTTTTACCCCCTTACCTTGCCCATAAAATCCTTGACCTCTGTGCCTACATTGTAGCCTCCTTATCACGCCACTCTTCAATTTCTTTTTTTAATTCTCTAACCCTAGTATTGTCACCCCCTAGAATGGCCTCCTCCTCGGCCTTTGGTAGAAGTTTTTTCAATTTTTCTAGCTCCCTTCTCACATTTCCAAACACATTCTTATCCCACCAACTCAAATCCCTACCACATTTTTCAACTCTACTTACAATCCTTCCCATAGGCTCGGTTTCACACCTACTCCACACAGCTTCAACAATCTCCGAACAACCAGGATTCGACAACCACATTTCTTCAAACCGAAACACTTTCTTCTTTTTAGGAGGATCCAGTCCCAAAAACACAATGAGGATTGGGTTGTGATCCGAAGAATCACACCTTGAGCAAGGTTTTGTTCAGAGTGATAATTGTACATAAAAACGGGAGGAAAAAAAAAAAAAAGATAATTGATTTCTAATATACAATAACCTCTTGATTTAGGGCAAGCAAGAGATAACTTTTTCAATTTAGCACACAACAATTTTTTCAAAATTTTTCATAAAACTTCAGTTATCAGGATTTTATTAATTTTTATTTGTACCTATCATTAATATCACTTATTTATTTATTATTTATAAATTGTCACATATACAATTATGAAATAATTTGTGAAAATTGTTAGACTTTTTTTTTTTGGGAAAAAGTTTCAACTTATGGCGTTCCATTCTTGATGATAACTCTTTATCATCATACCAAAATACCAATTGGTATTTAGTACAAGCGAGAATTGAACCCTAAATTTTTTATTCAACTATCAAAAGTTTTATTAATATAATGAGCTAAATGGAACCTACTAAAAACGGTTAGACTTATTGCTACGTGAAATAGTTCTAGAATTGGCATTTTGTGGCAGCTAGGTATGGTCGTGTGGACGAATCATTAGCATAACGTGACTTCTATGCCTTTTGTTACTTTCTAAATTTGATGATATTCTTTCATTGCATTACATGGCACGAAAATTGCATGAAAACCATCATCTTCATGCTTTGGGTTTGGTCTCTCTCTCTCTCTCAAATCTCAATGGCAAAGCTTTATCAAATGTGAAACGTTGAAAGCAACTTGGCCCGATGTGACTGTGTGATGGTAATTGATCGAAAGGACATGTATGTGTATATGATGAGATCCCTAAGGAAAGAAAGTGGTTCTCCTAACTAAATAAATCACCGTCCAAACAGTTTGAAACTTTTGGGTCTACTTCACGTTGACAGTAATGCACATGTTAAGGTAGGTGTTCCTTAACCAAAATAATTTTGACTTGCACGTTAATTCTACCTACCAGCCTGGTCCTCCATTTTATGCATAAAATCATGATTGCACTTGTGCATTAGAGACTTATGTATCGTACCTTATCGAAGATAAAGCTTGAAAGCCTTAAGCCTTAAGCACTTTAAAATTAGGCAAAGTTTATTTATTATAACACCTTTAAAATAAATAAAAAAAATAACACATTTCATTAAACCAAAAAGTACTGTGTTGTATAATTTGTCACGTCCTCCTCTAAGAGTTAGAGGTAGCTTTTGAGTAGATTTTGTTTTATGTTTTTGTGTAGAATCTCATTCTCTCTCTCTTATGTGTGCGTGTTTGTTTCTAAAAATAAAAGAATAGAAAAAGAAAAAGTTGTATTAACATCATTTTGTAAAGCTCTTGGGAGAAAACTTGGGCTTTCCTCAACCCATACACCAACAGTTGCAATCATTGGGGTAAATAGACCAATTTCCCTCTTTGACACAATGTTGGGTACCCTTTGCATTTCATATTATAGAAATCTCTAGGAAGAAAAAGTATTTTGTATTAAATGATATCATGTCATTTATATCAAAACCCAATAAATGAGAGATATATGTATAAAAATAATTACCCATTAATATATATGTCTTTCATTTGCTAGTGGAGTAGTTATTTTTTGCTGACATGTTTCACACTTATTAGATTTTGATACTGCTAACATGGTATCATTTGATACCAAATACAACTTTTATTTTTCTGCTGTCACCATTCTATTCTCTGTAAATGCTGTAGATTTATTTGGAGTGATTCATATCCTACAAATACTTCTTGGCATATTCTGGTATGATATTGTGGTCTAATAGAAGTCCCCCATGTATGAAGTGATTTATTTGACTCCAGATATGCCATGTTGTAGTGATAAATAGTTCCATTTCAGTGCCCTCCGGCCAGTTTTTACATCAGCTCATTTATCACACGCAAAAAGTTAGTGTCCCTTGACAAACTTCTAGATATCGGTACAATTAATGGTATGTTAGAATATAAGTGCCCTCTAGTTTTACTTACACTAGACGCAGACCTGCGCAATGCGCAGGAAAAAAAAAATATTTACTATAGTAAAAAATACTATTTCTCTTTTAAGAACTCAAATGATAAAGCTAAAAACTGTTCATTCCCAACTAATAGTTACAAAGAAAATCTTTCACAATAAGCATATATTAGACTATCTACCTCTCTCAAATAACAATAGCATTTAGTTTATTATGAGCACAAAAATATTGGATAGGTAACTAATCAGACTACACAATATTATGGCAAATTCAAAGGCTGACATTCATTACCAGAAAATCATGTTTTACTTTTAACTAAAAAAAAAAACTTGTTTTTGTAGAGAGAAAAGAAATTTAATATCTTCAATTTTCTGCCCTCTATTTTAATATTCACTTCAACTTTTGAAATGATCACTCCAATAGAAACAATCTTAGTATCTTACTAATTGCCATCTCTTGTCTAGTCAGTTACATGTTTTGGTTCTTGTTTTCAATTTGAAAGCTATTTTAGACATTTACATCTAACATTGTCGTCTAATAATTATAGTTCTATCCCTTTGAAGTATGTAAAAAGAATGTGAACTTGTCATTTGTTTCTAATACAATGCTTTTCTAGGTACATTCAATAATATCTACTAATCAGAAGATTCTAATAGCTTACAACCCAAAAGTACTTAACCACACCTCCATTATATGGTTAGGCTAAAAGTAATTATGATTTGGATAATGTCTCCATGATCAGTCTAGGATGAAAAGACAACACCATCACATTAAGGATGTGGGATTTCCGATGTCTCACCTTCAATTTGGTTTTTGTAGTGGGGCAGTGGAAGCAAATCAATAGCTTAGCACAATCCCTGCAACAAAGAAATCCAACTTAAATTATAACTTTTTTTTTGGGTAGAACAGATTGTATATAATAGACATAAACTATATGATTGTTACCTCTACGTTACCAATCATAGAAATACAAAGAGTAGTACAACCCCAACAACCATTATGATTTTAATCAACAATATTGTACACTAACGCATCAAGCATAAACTATCAATATGATTGGTTAGTATTAGGAAAAGAAGAAAACCTATAAACTAAACATTTCCTAGCTTTGTTTGATGTATGATACATTAAATCAAGGTAGCAAACTTAACAAGTGAACTTGAACTTTTATTAAGGATCTTATATGTAATATAATTGACTTGGGAAGAAAGAATAGTCCCCGAAAAATTTCTTGTTTACTCAAAAGTAACAGAGTACTCCAAGCCACAAAGATAGCAATACCATCCAAACACCAAAGGGAAGTGCTAAACATAAATAAATTTAAGACAAACTTATTTTTCATGAGGATGAGATGCAAAATGTACTAAGAATTGGAAACATAAATCTAAAAAAAAGAAAAATAAATAAAAAGTATCAAAGATGACAAAAGATATACCAACCCAATGTGACACATTTCTTTGAAGATTGTAACTTCTCTAGGTGGGGTTGATTAGGGAATTGAAAAGGTAATTTCAAAATATACAGTAGATTGATACCTCAATGCAAAAGACACTTTCTAGAATTTGTGTTGTCCTTAAAATATGCATGTTGGCATAGAATGAAGAAGACCAAACTCAAATAAATCACATATAAGACAAAGAGAATCATTATTGAAAATTTAGAATATCAATCATTTGGGAATTTTTTTGAATCCAGTTAATCATCATTTCTTCACCTGCCAAATCATTTTGGGAGCCTTAGGCCTCATTGGGGTCTAATACACCAAGAGAGGAAACTACAATGATGCAAGCTTGCTTTGAATAAAAAATGCATATGAAGTTAGTAGTTCAATTTTGAAAGGGATTAAAAAAGGCAAACTTACAAATGTGCATTGTGTCGTTTTCCCTCCCAACACCATATATTCTCATCATTCATGGTCCTAAACCTAGATTTGAAATACCTTTCAAGAAATCTCAAAAACCATTAATTTGGATCTCATCCAAATTCATTTTTAAAGAAAATACAAAATCATTTTTAAGAATTGGAAATACCTTTCAAGAAAATACAAAATCATTTTTAAAATTTAATGAGGTAAACCCCACGTTGAATTTACAATTTATTTTTTGCATTGGGGCATAAAACTACTCGATATAATTCAATGAAAATCAAAATACCTTTTATTAAGCATTGCGGCCACAAAACATAGATAAAAATTATGTGATATTATGCACCAGTCATGTTTTTCAATAGAAAATATATAATTTCTGAACATATTACAATCTTATCTAATGTTATCTCAAAATCTAAATATCAGTCCAATGGTACTGCAACATGGTGAAAAAAAAAAACACCCAGAGTCATACAGTCCCAACAAAGAAATTTCAAATTCTACAGTTGATTCAAACTCCTAATTTGTTTTGCATCTAGTAATGGTGAATTACTTGTTCATCAAACTGTATTGTATTGTCAGTTGTACCTAAGCCCATTTGTCACCAAGCCACCTCATGGGGTTCATCTAAATATCCAGTCTACCATTGGTTTTGAAATATCAACGAAGATTAAATTGATAAGTCTAGTTGCATAATCTAATTGGGTGGTGGGACAGCAGGGAATTCGGCAAGATGCTTAAGAATTAGGAAAAAAATCTACCAACCCATCTTAAAATAAAACTACAGCATATAATCAAACTAAATCTGTTGAGTTTTAAATATATATTCATTCAGCTATTTTATCAAACAATTGGCATGCATCTAAAATTTAAAAGATAGAGGAAGATGTAAAGAGAGAGAAGTAGGTAGTTTTCTAGAAAAGGACTCAAGGGCAGGAGAGAAAAGAAAAGAAATTAATGAATAAGAATTAGAGAAGAAAATAAAAGATAACTTGAGCTTTGGGAAGGTAGGAAGTAGTGAAGCCCGGTTGCGTGGAGCAGATGGCCAATGATGGTGGAATGAAGGCAATGGGGAGCTATATACATCCTAGAAACAAACGTTACACCGGTTCACTGTCTGTGTTGTAACTTATAACGGCAAGGTGGGAAACGGAACGCTTAGGCTGAAAAAGAGAGAGGGAGAGATGGTAGTCTGATGTGGCACAAGAGGCCAGCCAACTGAATGGTTGAGGCACAAATGAATATTACCAAGTGCATCAACGGTTTTGTCCAATTTATCAATATTTAATTATATTTTGAAAAAGAGAGAAAATATAAAGAAAATAAAGAGAGGAAAATATATAACATGTGATTGCTTCAGCTTTTATATATATATATATATATATATATAGATGGTGGAATTAAATTAATAAGAAGTGGGATTTATGGTGGAGATAGTGATGGGAATTAAATTAATAAGAAGTGGGCTTTATGGTGGAGATAAGGATGAGATTTATTTTATATTTGTTAGAGTTTTAAAATTGAAAAAAAAAAACTAATTTTAAATTGTTGAACAATTACAAAAAATATGGTGGAAATGACATGGCTGCTGACATGGCTCAATGTGAGTGTAGAAACATTAAATGCTACGCTTCAGCTTTTAGTAATATATACATGTGTGAGGGAAAAACAGAGAACCTAAGGTGATGATTGGTTCTTAAAAAATGGTGTATTCACTTTCATTTTCACTTTTCTATATTCATTTTGAAGAATTTGATTATAAAAAAAATGGCTCATTTTCACATTTGAGTCTATTTGGAAATCAGTTTTGAATGTATAATTTCAGTTCAGTTTGGCTATTGTTCTCTATTTTAGGAGAAAAGCACATTTTTTCTTTACTTACCCAAGTCACTTCAGTTATTGTGTAGGTCAGACTTGAAAGGACTTAACAGTTGGTGGATTCTAGTCATTTTCAAGAAATTAACGAGAATGCCACTCTACTGGTTTTCACTTAAAATGAAAAATGCTGAAAATGTGTATTCAAATCCAAATTTTAAGATACTAAAAATGAAAACTAAGTAAAAATATACTAGTTTTTTCAGTGGTGAGTCTCACAAAAAACTAAAAATGAATACATAAAACACTTACTTTTTTCTCAAATCAAACACCCTCTAAAGAATTACTATAACATAATTGAACTCAAATTCAAGAAAGACGAAAAGTAATTCTCTTTTTTTTTTTTTGAAAAAAGGAAAAAAAAAAAAAAAAGTGTTTGTTCAATTGAGCTAGACAATTCAAGTAATCATGGGCCTCTCTACAACTAGCTCATCATCCACCATGGACAAGAGCAGAAGCTAATCACCAATCGGTAATGCCAGTCTGAGCCCAACCAAAGTCCAAACATCCTACTGAGCCCAAGCCCCATGGCCCAAACTTTTTGCTTGGATCAGGGGCCAGATAACCAAGCCCTGCCTGCTGAGCCAACCAATGTTGCATAGGATTTTTGATTGTCTATGAGTTTCTTGAAAATTTTGCTTTTTCTTTCATCCATTTGTGAAATCTATTACCTAGGAATTTTTTTTTCCTTGAAATTTGAAGATACCTATGATCTATAAGCTAAAAATTAAAATTTTCAAACATGAATAACTAAATGTAACTAAATGAATTTCAGTAAACAATAAAAGAAAGGTGCCAACAAATGAGAGAAAATGTCCTTACACTGCACAGTTTTAATGAGAGTTTGAAAAATATACCATATAGACACTAATTCAGAATCCCCCAATTAGACTAAGCTAACTACCCATGACTTTACTAGCAGCATGCCTTTTGTAATAAAATTTGGGTGTGGGTACAGTAATAGGATTTGAGGATGATTAGGGTTTTGAATTTTTTTATAACCCGACCATTTTTTTTTAAAGACAGTACAGGTAGGGACGGACCCAAAGGGCCCGAGTGGGTATAGTAATAAGATTTGAGTAACTCATGTTGAGGTCTGCTATGCGATTTGGGAGTAGCTGATGTGATGATAAGAGTGATTTAGGATTTTAGAATATGACTAAAACGATATAGTTTAGGATTGGTGTTTTGTATTTTAGCTTGGGAAAAACTGTACTGTTTGGATGGTGCTAGGTAAGCTTTTATTTTAATAGCAAAAACTAACCGTGGAGGTGAATTGTTAACAGAACCAAACTTCAGGGTATAAAATCAAAGTTTTGAAACTTTGAGGTGTAAAGTCCAAGCAACCCAAACTTCAAGGGTGTAATTTGCTATTTACCCTAAATCTTATATCAAAATGAAACTAGACATTCCTTTAAAATCATTTATGATTGATTTTATATTAAATTTAGTAGCACTCTCTTTTTCAAAGTACAAAATGAAGAGCCTGTAAAAAATTCACATTCCGTAATAAAAAAATTCTTTATAAAATTTTGTTTGTGAATTTTTAGAGATTGAGATATTGGCATTATAGGTTGCAATATTGCGTAGCATTGACTTTTGAAATATTTGCATTTTTTTTTTTCTTGAAGCTAAATTGCAGTTAACTTTCACCTAATCTACAAATAAAATAAAATAAAATATATTGCATAGCATTGACTTTTGAAATATTTGCATTTTTTTCTTGAAGCTAAATTGTAGTTAATTGTCACATAATCTACAAAATAAATAAAAAAATTATTATTTCAGTATATGTTCAATATTGATCTAACTAAAAAAATAATAGGTTTTGAAAAAAAAAAAACCAAATGAATTCTTTAGGTGCAGTCAAATAGCAAAAAGCAAAATGTTAATCAACTTAACACACTATCATGCACCACATAACTATGCACACAACTTCACAGCCAATGATACACATGCCAGTTAGGGACTTTTGATTTGTAAAGTTGGGTTTGTTAGGGGCCACGGACCAAAGAATGGGCCAACATGGCCATTTTATTTTTAGATTATTTGGGCTAATTTTAGTTTCTGCGGGGACTAGTTTTAATTCTTGAAGGGGATCAAGTACTATATTTCTTAGGTTTAAATTTTAAAGATAAATCTACCATTTAATTTTCAACTCCAATGAGCATGTATCACCGATTCATCATTGGAGATTTTGTTGATGACCCCACAGAAATTTTATTAACATTTGATTGTTATCATCACACTACAACAACAACAAAAAAAGTTATAACAGTTGTATTTTTGCTATTACTCATTTTATTTGCAAGCACTAAACGCTTTTGTGTGCAGTTTTTGAGGCAATAGCACTAGCCTTCACCACGATACGTGTTGGCAAGAGTAGTGAGTTAATTCAGCATCCGTTTTGAACCTTGGTCTAAAACTAAAAGTGAAGCCAATCCAAGCACCAATACACGGCAATGCCAAAGAAAAAGACCTCTAGACTACATATATATAGTTATGGGGTTGATGGATTTTCTTTACTATGGCTTCCATAATAATGAACCGAGATTTGGCTTCTACTCCAAGAATTAGGTTTCACTCAGATTTGCCACCTCAGTACTAGCATGATATATCAAGGAGAACAAAATATCATGAATTTATCAGGAAATTGGGAAGGGAAGCCATCTCATAATAGTCATGGCGCAAAGCAAACACGATAAACTAACAAGACTGCTAATCCCAGATATTCAGTTCACAACATTTACATTCTGCCCAGAAATTCAGCTTCAAACTCAAACCTACCCCATTATGTTCTTTTATAAATGAAAAAGCAATCCAACAAAGTTGATAAAGGAAAAAGGGAACCCCAAAAAATAAATAAATAAATTAAGATGAGGCTCAACTATTCAATCTTGATAAAGCTTTTGATATTACAATACCTATCTGTTCTTTGCCTTTCAAAGGATTTTGATTTCTTCTACTTCGTTCTACAGGTGAGTTTGGTGTTTATATCATTTTCATAAACGTTTTTCTCCTCTAAATTAATATGGGGGTTTACAAAACTTAAAAACTTTCTTTTATTGTTTCAAACATCATATGTGAATGTATGCAGTGGCCAGGAGCATACTGTGACTCAAAGCACAGTTGTTGCTATCCTGAGACTGGAAAGCCTGTGAGTCACCATTCATGGACTTTGGCCTGAATACAAGGATAGCTCAAATCCTTCAAACTGTGATCCTAACAGTGTCTTCGAGAAATCTCAGGTACTTATAATTTTTAGTACTATGATCTTATAAATTATTAGTGGAAGTTGAATGGAGCTTATCATATATAATAACACGCATTTGAAGATTAGGCACATAGTTTCTAGGGTTTATTTTATATCTGTTTTAACAAATACCATGCATGCATCTATAAGTGAAAAAATACAGGTCTATGCCTCGATCAATTGCCCAAGAACTTGCTAATAATATTTTGCATTCATTGGAAAAAGAGAGTAAATGCTTCCAAACATCTCATATTATTTTCTATATCTTGGCCACTCATAAAACAAAAAGTTTGTCTTCTCTTTTTTGCAAATTGAATACAAGATTAGAGCTCCCATATGGAAATTAATGACACATTCTATGGCCACTCTAAATTAAATCTTGTAAAAATGCAGTCTGTAAAATGTGAAACCCCTGCCCTAAGGATATATATATGAACAAGGACTTGTTCATGCACTCCAATTTTCTTATCCACTTCAAAGACCAAATGTAAAGCACACTATTATCAAGAGCTTTGTCATTTAGTGATATTATCTAATTCTCTTTATAAGGAGAACTTAGGTTTGAATCTCACATCAGAACTGTTAAAACCATTTTCAAGTCTTCTCTCCCTCATTTTTGTAATTATCAAATTCTACGAAAAAGAAGGAGAATTCTAATTGTCATGCACTTCAGCCTCTTTTGAGTTTGGTACTTCACAAGCTAGGACATTTTGCCCAAGTTAATTATAAGTCTGTCTGATCAGTTTATTTAATACTTATTTTGCCTTAAATTTTCTTATGCATGTGATTCATGTATATATGATGGTTTCTGTAGCTCTCAGACCTCATGACCAATCTGCAAAAGGATTGGCCATCACTTAGCTGCCCAAGTAGCAATGGCTTTAGGTTCTGGTCACATGAATGGGAAAAACATGGGACATGCTCAGAATCTCAAATTGACCAACATGACTACTTTGAAGCAGCTCTCAATCTAAAGAAAAATGTAAACCTGCTACAAATACTCAGGATTGCAAGAATTGAACCAGATGATGGATTTTACAGTTTAGACAACATTGTAAGAGCAATAATAAAGGGCATTGGGCACACTCCTAGGATAGAGTGCAATAAAGATTCACATGGTAACAGCCAACTTTACCAAATCTATTTCTGTGTGGACAGTTCTGGGTCAGAAATCATTGAGTGTCCAGTGCCTCCAAAAGGAAGATGTGCTTCAAAAGTCCAGTTTCCTAAGTTCTAAAGATTGTGACTGAGGACTAGCTAGAGGAATATATCTCTTATCATCATTTACTAGTTATAATTTGTTTATGTTTAGTCTTGGAACAAATTACTATAATTTGTCACCTTCTCTATAATAAAGTGATGGCAAGCTTATGCATAATTCTAATTTGAGCGCAATAAGTCATATCTTCTCTGTATTGGTCTATAAAATTTTAATTATTTTTTTAAAAGATATGATAAAATTCTTCTTTTTATTCTAAATTAATCCATAAACTATATTACTATTAATTAGAATAAATAAGCATGATATTTATCACCTATGGCTGCTAATGGATATGGATTTGTGCGTGTTAATCCTAAATAAATCCTAAATAAGGAGATTGGGTTTCGGTAACCCAAAAAGGCTCCAATAGTTTCAAACAAAAACCTGAACAAGGTGTATGTCATGTTCAAAGGATTCCAACTAGGAATCTATGCCACTCCTAGAACTAGAAGACATTATCAATTGAATAAAATCCCCTTTGGACTTAATGTAGCTTCTCAAGTCTTCAATAAAAAATAAAAATTGTCATTCATCTTCTTAACAAGGAAAATCTTTCATCAATTTATGAACTCTATTATCTAGGAAATAAGGATTTAATTTTTTCCTGAAGGTTAATTCTTTGAAGATACATATGGTCTATATCTTTACTTTAATCTTCAGTTAAATAAGTTAAAAGATGTTTATTAAAAAAAAATCAGTTAAAAGTCATTCTTTTGGAACTTGTAGATTATTCCAATCAATTTAATTTAGGACTGATCTGTATATCAAAAGACGTTACTTTGAGACCAGTAGTTGAAGCTATCTACATTATTTGTTTTTCTTTGTTTGAATAATTTTTCTCTTGTTGGACAGAATTACGAAAGGTTAAGTTTGTGTGAGACAGTGAGAGTCTTCCGATGAGGAAGAGATGGGTCAAACAATTTTAAGTGGGATCCTTTTGGGCTTTGTAATAGCTAGGCATGGGCTTGTTAAAGAATCCATTGTGTTTTCTTTGCATAGTACATAGAGTTCCAAAGGTTCATATGCATATTACATGTACTTTTGGGCTTTGTAATAGCTAGGCATGGGCTTGTTAAAGAATCAATTTACACGTACTCCTGGTATATGAGTTTCACATGAGTCTAAAATCTAGTTCTTGACAAAGAGAATAAATGTATTAATATTATTGCGAAGGACTGGTGACGGAGGTGAAACGAAACAACTAAATAAAGCTTAATAAAAAAATATTTCTCAAAAAAAAATAAAAGAGAAAGAAAGAAAAAGAGAGTCACTATCCAACATATTTTTTTGGATAATTTAAGACCAACTACAATTTGCAGTCTCCAATTTTTCTTCTGACCCTTCGAACAAAACTTTAAGACCATTTATTCAACAAAGAGTAGTTAAAACTAAAAGTACAAAAAAATTTGTGATGGAAAAGAAAAATGGAAGAAGAAGAAAGATAACATGAGAGTTTACGTGGTTTAGTCTAATGACCTATATTTATAGGACAAAAGTCTAAAGAGCTATATTTTCTCATACATTTTTCTTGATAATACATTACAATAGAATCCACATTTACAATAGGACTATAATATTACATACAAATGTTTTTTTTTTTTTAAATAGAATTTTAATTGCATATTGTTTTTTTTTTTTCTCAATCCAACAAATTTCTTTAATAATTAATCCCATAAATTTTATCTTGAAATCAATGTATTGATTTGGTCTTCAATGACCATTTTTTTTTCTCCTTTTGAGGGGAGGTCTTCTAACAAAAAGATGCTCAATTTGCTTACCCCAAACAACTCCCCATACTTCACAAGGTACACCAATTTCATTCAAACAAGTGAAATTTTAATTCTTCATTCAAACAAAGGACTCAAAAGAAACATGAGCCTTCTAGTCCTAGTGTTTGATTCACTTTATTTAATCCAACGAAATCTCTCCAAATAAAATTCCTTTAACAAACATTGACATATGAACTTAGTGTATTACAGTATTATTTTTTTGCTGAGTATGGTTGGGGATTCAAATCTAAGTTCTCCCCCCCATTGAAAAAAAAAATCAAATTATAAAATCAAATAATTTTATTGAGTTAGACTATTGGCTTTTTTACTTTTCATAACCCAAAGCTTTCAAATATAATAAACCCTAATAAATAGAGTCATTGAAAACCCATTCTCCCAAACTCAGCTCTCTTCTCTCCATCCCCAAAGAGATGTACCATAAATTGGACTCTCATTGTGGCATTCACACTAGACTGAACATGAACTCAATGTTAGGTTGTGGGCTTATCAGATTTCAAGGGCATTTTTCAAAAGAATAATCTTTGAATAGAAGAATATTTCATTGCATTGAGTTGTCCATGGTGTGTACGTAGGACTTATCAATTATCAATCTGGCTATATTTTAAATGTGAAGGCATTTTGAGATGTAACTGATGAAAGAAAAATGTGTTTCTATTTTCTATAACCCAAAAACATAAATAAATAAAAAAGTTCTTGGTTCTCAAACCAATCAGAATCCAATCATTTTTATATTAGGTGTGTGCGCTATGCATGTCTTTATCCTAATCTTACCAGAGGTCCAGTGCCAATCTTCTTCTTTTTTTCTTTTTTTTTTGAGAAGATGGTCCAATGTCAATCTTAGTTGTCCCAAATATGAAAGCATAAATTGTTGTATTAGGCTTTTATGGGCTTCGGCCTAATTACAGATTTTGGCATTCATGGGCTTCGGCCTAATTACAGGGATGGTTCTTACCCTTCAAATTGTGGTCCTAACAATTCCTTCAATCAGGATAAGGTACTTGAAATCTTTTTCTTTCTTTTTTTTCATATATCATTGTCTTTTGGCATCAAAATCATAGCAAATTTTGTTCTTAATGTTTTTGTGAATCGATTGGATTAGAAGAAACAATGGTTCTGAGATGACCGGTCACAAGTATAACAAAGTGTAATTTAGCTATGAAATTCCATCAATTTCTACAAGTCTGGCGGCGTAATTAACGGAAACTATTTTAATTGGACAGTTTTTGTTTTTTAGAAATGACTAGACTATTAGCTGTATACTATTACTATGTATAAACCAACTAATAATGCCAACTCTCAAGGAGAAAACTGTCCTTTTACTTTTATAAAATTTCCCATTTTAGATTTCCCCCCCCCCCCCCCCCCCCCCCTCTTTTTTAGGTGAATGCATATCTAAAACATTTTTGTTTCTCTCTTTCCTTAATTCATGGCAAGAGAAATGGCATCCTTTACTTATTATTATAGGTTTAGTTAACAAAAATACAATTATTTTATGGAAGTTTTGATACCATTTTCATAAAAACTATAAAAAGTCATAAAAAAGTTGATTATTTTTTTCTTTTTCTATTAAAAGTTTCTAAACATATTTTTTAAACTAATACGGAATCTGTGAGTTTTCTCTATTATCATTACGGAGTATTATTATTTGGGAAGAAGGGAAAAAAAATATTCAAATTCTATATTTAATTATTTATTACCCAGCTACCTGAGCCAAAGCCCATATAAATAATTTCCTTAAATCATGGGCATGCTTATTTTAACGGCTTAAATGAGTTACCATAACATGTGTTTCTGTTTGAAAACGCAAAATAAAAGGGTAGAAACTGCATTGGGCTAAAAAACAAAAGGGTAGAAACTGCATAGTTTTTTAATCATGACAATTAGTAGTATCTTGCAAGGACAACTCTTGGGTCGAGTGTTTTCAGTTTTGTGCGCTAGACCTGATATGTTGCTGCCACAACCAAAAGTCTCTATATGCAGGGGTGGCTTAATGCATTCGGGGCTTAAGGCAGAAAATGAATTGAGGCCTTTTATATATTTGTAGGGACCGGTTTCGAGCGCTCTCCGCAGATTGAGAGAGTGGACCCAAACCCAGCTAACCCTCCAATAAATTTATAGAGTATGGGTTCAAGAACTAGGCCCTAGTAAGGAATGCAGCAGCCATGCATGGTTGTACGTGAATGCTAATAACTTAAGTGTGGGTTGGAGTGCACAATAAGGCTCCTCGGACGGATCTTATAGAGCTTGAAGTTCTTATTATCTCTTTCAAGAAAGTTTACAATGGTTGAGAGAAAATACACTGCTACAGTATTTCTTTTCTCTGGTTTTTCCGTCCGTCCTCTTCTCAAGAGGGACTTCTTACATTATATACTCCTCTCTCAGTTGATCCTAGCCCTACATTTGTTGATCAATCCGGCTTCCACTTGAGAGCCTGTCCCATCAGCCGCATTCCCATTCCTCCTGTGGGTTGCAGCGCCCAAGGCGGCACTGTTCAGAAGTCCTATCCTCATTAATGCGGCCAGGGCGTTAGTTGAGGGCATTTAATGTGGAGGTGACAGTTCACCTGGGACTTGCTCCTCCACCATGCTTCCATGTCCGGTGCTTGGTACTTGCTATTTGCTCCTTGGATGCTCAGGGAGATTCCCCTTAAGGGTATGCTGTTTGCCCACTTTCTGACCTCCGTCGTCCGAGGATGTAGCCATCCTCGGAAATGCTCCTTGGGCCCTGGGCTCTACACTTTCGTCCTCGGACCTTGAACATGTCCTCGGCGTGGGCCTCTAGGCCTAGTCCGAAGTGGGCCGGGGTTGCTTGACTTATTCTGGCCCCACAATATTTAAATATGACTTAAAAATAATAATTTAAATATTGCTTAAACTCTATTCTTTTTGTTAGATGCAAAATTACTGATTAATATGAACCACCTAGAATTATTTTTTTGAGAATGTCTATAGACACAAAAAATTTGACAAAACTTTTCACACCTGTTGATGTGGCAGATTAATAATGGTAAGTAAAAAAGTGACGTTAATAGTGGACCTAGATGAGAATTAGTAAAAATTTGCCAACTCAATTGTTGTGAAAAATCTTGTAAAATTTTTTGTGTATTGCTCTTTTTTTTTTAGAAGTACTAAATTCATAACATTTTCACAACAAATTCTAGATGTTAAGTTGTTACTTGTTCTAATTTGAACCCATCATTGAAATTATTTTTTTAACCACCAATAACAGCTAGTAACATCCTGCTACTTAAACTTTATTGTGAAAGTATTGTAAAAAATATTGTGAATATAGAATTTCTTTTTCGTAAAAAAAATACTATTTTATTTATTGACTAATATCTGGGCTTAATTAATAATATTAAAATGAAAGAAATAGCTCTATTGGTTAAAATTAGAGGGCCTTTTTTTTACTTGGGGCCTTAGGCGACTACCTCTCTTGCTTATACGTTAGAGCCGATTGTGTCTATATGTCACAGTTCAGTTATCTATATCATATTGGGTCCTATGCAAATGATGCACTAAACTGAACCCAAACCTTGTTCATCTTAAAAATATTTGGAGTTTTGGCTTCAATTACTACTATTATTATTATTTTTTATGGGAAAAAACAGGGTTGATTTGGTATATCGTTTATAACTTACTAGTATGTAACTTGAGCATAAATTGAAGTGGTTATTTTTTTTTTTTTTTGAGAAACCAAATTGAAGTGGTTATTGATGTTAGCTTGAGTTATTAAATATATAGGATATTAGTTCGACTAGGACATTTAGAGGTACTAAAATGGTTTTTCCTTGCAATTTTCTTGATATTAGTTATGCCAAATTTCTCATTACATTACTATTATGTATATAATTTTTAAAATCATTATTGGATGCTACATATACAATATCAATTCGCAATCATTATACATGAAATTCTACTAAATACAACACAAAATAAAAAAGAATAGATTAGTTCAATAGTATCTCCTAAATTGAATGGAGATAAGTGCATGAGATCGTTTAGTTTAATTACAATTTTTTAGGTTCAAAATCTTCACATACAAAATATCTTAATAAACAACCGTATAAAAAATATGCTCATTAGTTTAGAGAAAAAATCTAAACAATTTAATTTTTATGGAAAGCTAACAAAAACAAGATCCAATTTTGATTCTAATTGAATATATATACACATTACCTAGTTAGTAATGGACCGTATATAGTCATGGTATATTACACAAATAACTTATAAATTTGAATTATTTTTAGTTACACAAAAAAATGGCCCATAAATATAAAATCATCCAAACTCTTTTTTCCTCTAATTTTATATATAGAGTTAAATATATGATTAAGCGTTTTTTATGATTTATTTATATTGGACTCATCTTTTTCTACATTGAATTAACTCACTTGGCACAAAAATTTAAAAATTTAGATTAGATGGGACATGTGGAGCAAAATTAAATTCTAATTGAAATCCAATTTTTACACCAAATTAACTCACTTGGCAAAAAAATTTAAAAACTTAGACTAAATGGGACACGTGGTGCATAATTAAACTCTAATTAAAATCCAATTTTGACATTGAATTAACTCAGTTGACATAAAAATTTAAAAGTTTGGATTAGATGAGACACGTGACCCAAAATTAGACTCTAATTGAATTCTAATTTGAAATCTAGTTGAATTTTCTCTCAATTTTACTTATTAATATATATATATATATATATATATATATATATATATATAAAACAGATATTTTCTGTTAGACTATAAATATTACAGAAGGTGTGTACCCCATAGATTGGGTGCATACGCATCATATACCCGGCGAGCCTCGTCCAAATTAAGTCAGAAATGGGTTTTGTGCTTAGTTCTTGGGTCTTAGTTAGGATCAGGTTTAGATTGTATTAGGCCACTTTTGGGTTAATCTGCTCATTAGACTCCACACACAATGCTCATAATTTTGATGGCGGATTGATTTCTTGTCATTGGTATCGAGAGGCTCGGGCATAGGTCAGAATGAAATGGAATGTTTACACCTATCGTTAACGATAATTTGAACCTACAAAAACATATAGACATGGAGGCATATATAATAATAAAAAATTAAGTGAGGATGGCAAAGAAAATGCACCATGCATATGAAGCTCCAAAATTTGGTATTTTGTGGATGTGGTGAAAGTGTTATCTTTAAGCTCTATTATGTAATTCCTATCAAAACTTTTATTTTCAACTCGTAAAAGCAAGATATTTTCTTTTCAATTTGCTATTTTGTGAACGTAGAAGTGTTCTCAACATAAGCACCGTATTGGACTCCTGGGAAATTTCATGACAATTGACTTGAAGATTCCTAAACTTTCTTTTCAATTTGTGGACAAACTTCTTCATCAATTTTTTGTGTTTTGTTTGTTTACAGTTAGATAGATCCAACAAATGTTCCTCAAAAAAAAAAAAAAAGAGATAGATCCAATAAATAAAAATCTAATATCAAAATATTTAATTGACTTGACTTTTTTTTTTTAGAAAATGGCATGCAGTTGATTGCAATATATTATTTTTTTAATGCGTTCACTCTCGCGTTTTTAATTTTCAGTCAAAAAGAGAAGGCATTTATTGTGGAAAGAGTGATAAAGTTTCTGGCATGTATTGTGGAAAATTAGAGGAAAGTGAGGAGACAACCGTATGGTACCTTTCGTGGAAAACGCGTGTTACAGTGACACACTGACACAGACAACCTACTACTCTTCTTTTTCAATGCGTTCACACTCTCTTCTTAATCTTAAATCTTTTTTCTTTTTTTGAAGAATCTTAATCTAAAATCTTAATCCTCAGTCAACAAAAGAAGATGGCGTGTGTTGTGGGTAATTGATAATGACTGATAAAAATCCATTGCGCGTTGTCAATTTTTAGCTATGAAATTCCATCAATTTCTACAAGTCTGGCCACGTAATTAACGGAAACTATATTAATTGGACAATTTTCTTTTTTTAATTTTAAGAAATGACTAGACTATTAGCTGTATACTATTACTATGTATAAACCAACTAATAATGCCAACTCTGAAGGAGAAGACTGTCCTTTTCCTTTTATAAAATTTCCCATTTTAGATTTTTAGAAGAAGGAAGTTTTCCCTCTCTTCTTTTTGGGGAGCGCTTAAACAAGGAAATTTTTCCTCTTAATTTTTTACTGTTTACACAATTCTCTTTAATTTTGAATTTAATTAGATAATATTTAAATGTGTTTATCTCTTTAATTTTTATCTTAAAATGAGTCGTAAAATTTTAAATAAGTGAAAATCTTTTAGTAGAATAGTGGACTAAGAGCATTAGCATTGGAAAATTCCAATGCTACTCTATTTTACAATTCTAAAAAGTCACTTTATCATTATACCATACCATTTTACAATACCTCCACATCCCAAACTTCTATTTCCCTTTTTTACTCATTAAAATAATATATCTACATAATAAAATAATATATATCAAAATTATATCTTCTCTCCCATCTCTCTCCTCTCTCTCATTTTCAGCTTTCTTTCAAATAAAATTTTTTTTTTTTTTACAATACTTGCTACAATGCAATTCTATGTTTAGAATTGCACTGTAGCAGTATTGCAAAAAAATTTTCAATACTGCTGTTTAGCATTCCCTAATGCAGATGATTTTGGGGCTTAAAATTTCAAATTTTCCTTAGATTTGACATTAACATTCCCCAATGCTAATGCTCTAAGCAAAAATGATGTGATGAGAACCTTATAATTTCTCATTTTTTAGGTGAATGTATATCTAAAACATTTTTGTTTCTCTCCTTCCTTAATTCATGGCAAGAGAAATGGCATCCTTTACTTATTATTATAGATTTAGTTAACAAAAATATAATTATTTTATGGAAGTTTTGATACCATTTTCATAAAAACTATAAAAAATCGTGAAAAAGTTGATTATTTTTTTCTTTTTTTATTAAAAGTTTCTAAACATATTTTCTAAACTAATGCGGGAATCTGTGAGTTTTCTCTATTATCATTACAGAGTATTATTATTTGGGAAGAAGAAAAAAAAAAAAAACTATTCAAATTCTAATTATTTATTCTACATGTTCCTGCCACAACCACAAGTCTCTATATGTCACAATTCACTTATCTATATCATATTGGGTCCTATCCAATGGATGCACTTAACTGAACCCAAACCTTGTTCATCTTAAAAATATTTGGAGTTTAGGCTTTAATTACTACTACCATTATTATTTTTTATGGGAAGGCTTCAATTAAATTAGTTAAATATTGTGCTTCAAAAAAAATATATATATAGTTAAATATTGTTATAATTTTTTCTAGATTGAACGATGATTCTAGATTGAACTATGATTCAATATCGAAGTATCTATATTCTATAACCCTTTGAATTCATTATGTTATAGAGTTTACTTGAGATAAAATCCTAGGATATTATCTAGATGGATGGAAGGGATTAGGATATTATGGTGTTTAGAATTAATATTTAAATCCAAATATTTTGTATCTTCGGTTTGTTTAATAAGAGGATTTAAATAAAATTTTTTGTTTCGAAAAACATAAAATGGTGGATTCCACACTTGAATCTATTCTTTAGCTAATGTTTTCTAAATACAATTTTCATAAAATTATTTCCTATTTTCCCGGTTGAAAATAGGATTTTGAAAATGATCAAGAGGATCTTTTCAAGATATATAAAATGGTTTTAATGGCATAGTTGTAAATAAAATGAAAACAGTGGACTCCATAGATTTGCCAAAACTCTTCTATATCTTAAATTAAGGAGCTTCTCTTTATCACAAATTTGAAGTTTGTCCTTATATATATAAAAAAATAAAAAAAAAGGTACATTAGTTTTACTCCCACACTTCAATTTTGAAGATTATAATTAATTATCCAAAAAAAAGTAATCTACACACTACTTTCTATAATTTTTTTTTTTAAATCTCAAAGTAAAATGGTCTCCCAAACATCATTTTTTTTTATAAAAAATATATTTTGAAAATTGTTCTTAAAAGTAAGATCCAAACACAAATAATGTAAAAATTATTCTCTAAAAACTAGTTTCACATTCAATTTTTTGAAAATTATTTTCTTACTGTTTTGAAAACAAAAACAAAAGTCCTCCTACCAAACATGCCCTTATTTATTATATGAAACTCATTCATATATTAAACAAAGTAAATTTTCAAGATATGTTTAAATTATCATTTTGTTTTTAAAATATGGAATGTCTAGGCTTTAGGAATTATCTTTTGTTGGAGCATTTTAATATTAATTTATTAAAATGAATAAATATTACAACATAAATGTAAAAATGTGGGGGTGAATATGGAAGATGAGGAGTTAGTGAAAATGTTTAATCCCACATTGAAAAGGAGAGAGACTATTTTATTCCTTTTAATAGGCTAATATGAATTGAATCAGATATTAGGCTAGATACGTGCGCAAGAGGGAGGTGAAGGGTGGAGGTGAATTAATATTCCTTTTTTATTATGGAAAATGAATAGCAATTAACCCACTTAATGGACTATCCATTTGGGCATTTTCATTCTTCAAAAACTCATTATTTCACCATTAATTGTGTAACTCCAGCCCATTAGATTAATATCCAGCAATTAATCTTGTAACACTCATTACATCAGAATAATGAACTTAATTAATCAGATTAATTTGGGTAGTAATTTTGTGAGGCCCATTGAGCCTTTAAATAGACTCATTCAGACCCATACTAAGTGACCGTAATATACACACACAACAAATTAAGAAGTTATTGGCAAAAAAGGGTGTTCTTTCTGGTGGAGATTTGAGCTTGAACACTTTGTGCAGAGGTTGTTCTAATCATACAACACTTGTTGGGCTGTTGTATCCTAGGGGAGACAAGTCAGAGAAGGTTTGCACCGGTTACAAAGTTTAACCAGCCAAGGGCTTGAATCTCCTTAAAGAGAGCAAGTGTCGCGCCTCAATCCAAATAGTGTTGTGTAATTTCTCTTTTTAAATTAATAATATTCAGAAGTATCATTCAGTTTCTCTTTCTGTTATTTACATTATTATTGTGTTTGCACCAACATCTTTTTTTTTTTTTTTTTAATGAGAATTTTAGGCATTATCTTTAAATTTTTTACACTTCATGAAAATCTCCTTGTAAGGATACCAATTAATTGAGTATGCAAATTGCTCATCATGTATTATTCCTTTTTGATAAGAAAAAGAAGGTAGAAGTATTTTATTGAACTACTTCATTAATATGCTTAGTTTTTTCTTCACGATTCAAATTTAGATATTATTATACAATTGATTTTGATAAATAAAAATTAACTAAAATTATTCCATTATACAAATCCATTGAAAAGGTACAATGGAATATTGTATTATTAATAATTTTTTTCAATGAAATTTGTATTTGAATTAATGATAAGAAAATTAGAAATTCTTTTAGAAAATTATGTTGGGATAAGATTCCCTCCCATTAAATCCTTCAATTTCCTCCAATTTTTAGTAAAATGTAAGATACTTGACATTTATTTAATTTTGTGTGATTGATGAAAATTGAATATTTAAATAGGTGGGGATCTTATTCTTATCCCAATCTAAATTAGAATGAACTAGATTAATTCATTGGAATTCCATAAGAGATGGGATTAGTGGGTTTGAACCCAACACCTCATGGATTTCATGATGTTTTAAGAAGTCAGAACCATTATACCAACTCATTGAGGTTTTAATTATTTAGTTTAGATATATATGAGCTTGTTAATTTCAATATGAAATCAACAAATGGATAAGTATAAATTTGACTATTTGTTGGTAGGTGGATCATGAGAGCTGCTTGAACTTTAAGAAATACTCAATTAGAATTTCAAAGATTCACTTGGTTAGTAAATATTGATGTAAAACAAAGCCATCACTCATCACAATTGATTTATTATGTAACAATGTAGTCATTGGCATAAAATATATCTATTTATGTTACATTAATAATTTACTTTTTAGTTGCCATTGCAAGAGAAGAGCTTTATAGTTTAGTAATATTAACTAATTTCCTTATGAAAAGAATCGAAGTTCGAATTTCAATTTTCCAGTTCTTGTAACAATTCAATTATTTAAGAAAGAAATTACTTTTTTAAGGGAAAAATAAAATTTACTTTTAAGTCCCATGCGATGAAACAGGGAAGCACTTGGCTGATTTGGTACATTTGTTATAAGAGATATGTTATGTGAGACCAGATTGTTTCTTTTTCCTATATTTCATTGGCAAGGACATTAATTACAAGATGAGGACTTAAGACATCAAACAGTTTTTGGTGTAGGTAGGGATCGAAACCTAAATCTTTAATTCAACCATTAGAGACATTACCAGTTGAGTTAACTGAAACCCACGATTTAAAATTGAAATTTCCATTCTTAAATCTCAATAAATTGACCATAGTTCAATTTTGGGGTAGGCATGGATTGAACCCACGATTTTTTTTTCCAGAAGGAATCTCAAAAAAATTTGCAACACTTCAAATCTAAAAATAGTAATTTGTAAGTGCACAAGATTCGTTGATGTAGTTGATTAATTTATAGCATGGAATTTTTTTACTGATACTTATTAAAGTAATATTATTTAAAAATAATATATATTTTTTTTCATTTAGGGAAAGGATTTGCAGCAATTCTTGCAAAAAGGCACACATGTCAATGCCTCAAATACACACCTGGCCACTTGACATGTGTGTATTTCAATAAATCATTTCCCTTTGTTTTATTTCGGATCCCGTTTCTTGATGTGATGGGGTGTTTAGAATTAATATTTAAATTCAAATATTTTGTATTTTATTTATTATAGGAAACTCATTCATGTATTTTACAAAATAGATTTTCTTGATATGTTTAAATTAACATTTTGTTTTTAAAATATCGAATGTTTAATTTTAGGGCTTTAGGAACTATCTTTTTTTTATTTATTATTATTTATGGGAACAATACCATTGTGACTGTTATAGATGTACGAGGCCAGGTAATTTCTTGGTCCTCCGCTGGTACTTTTGGATTTATTTTGTCCGGATCCTCCTTTTCTTCCAAATAAAGAGAAAGATATTCTTTGGTGGATACCTCTTGTTCCTGCTTAGTCCGCTTTAGGCATTATATTAGAATTTGCTTTAATTTTTTTTATAATTCATGAAAAACTACTTGTAAGGATGCCAGTTAAATGAGTATGCAAATTGCTCATCATGTATTACTCCCTTCTGATAAGGAAAAGAAGGTAGAAGTAGCTTATTGAACTACTCCATTAATATGCTTAGTTTTTACTTCAGAAATTAATTTTTGTTATTATGATACAATTGATTTTGATAAAATTTATATATTTTTTTTAAAAATTACTAAAATTGATTCCGTTGTAAAAATCAATTGAAAAGGTACAATGGAATATTGTATTATTAGTAAGTTTATCGATGAAATTTGTATTTGAATGAATGATAGTAAGTTTAGAAATTCTTTTTAAAAAATTATGTTGGGATAAGACTCTCTTCCATCAAATCCTTCAATTTCCTCCAATTTTTAGTTAAATGCAAGACACTTGACATTTATTTAATCTTGTGTGATTGATAAAAATTGAAAGAAAGTTGAATATTTAAATAGGAGTTAATCTTATTCTTATCCCAATCTAAATTAGAATAAATTAGCTTAATTAATTGGAGGAATCCTTTTGGAGATAGGGTTAGGGGTTTTGAACCCAACACCTCATGGATTTTGTTATGTTTTAAGAACCATTATACCAACTCATTGAGGTTTTAATTATTTAGTTTAGATATGAGCCTGTTAATTTCAACATGAAATCAACAAAAGGGTAAGTATAAATTTGACTATTTGTTGGGAGCTAGATCATAAGAGCTGCTTGAACTTCTTTGTTTAAAAAAAAATACTCAATTAGAATTTTAATGATTCACTTGGTCGATAACTATTGACGTAAAATAAAGTCATCACTCATCACAACTGATTTATTATGTAACAATGTAATCATTGGGATAAATTATATTGATTTATGTCACATTAATAATTTACTTTTAGTTGCAACTTCAAGAGTTTTATAGTTTAGTGATATTTACTAATTTCCTTATGAAAAGAACCAAAGTTCAAACTCCCATTTTCCAGTTTTGGTAACAATTCAATAATTTAAGAAAGAAATTACTTGTTTTTAAGGGAAAATAAATTTACTTTTACATCCCATGCTATGAACCAAGGAAAGAAAAGACCGAAAGTAAAAGTATTCCATGTAAGAATTGTTACTAGTATTGTAGGCGAGACTACAAGAGCTGGTAGTGAAAAACATGGTTGATTTGGTATATTTTTTATAACTTACTAGTATGTAACCCGTGCATAAATTGAAGTGGTTATTGATGTTAGCTTGAGTTATTAAATATATAGGATATTAGTTCGACTAAGACATTTAAAGGTATTAAAATGGTTTTTTTTTTTGCAATTTTCATGATATTAGTTATGCCAAGTTTCTCATTACATTACTATTATGTATATAATTTTGAATTATTGGATACTACATATACAATATCAATTCGCAATCATTGTACGTGAAATTCTACTAAATACAACTCAAAATAAAAAAGAATAGATTAGTTCAATAGTATCTCCTAAATTGAATGGAGATAGGTGCATGAGATCGTTTAGTTTAATTACAATTTTTTAGGTTCAAGATCTTCGCATACAAAATATCTTAATAAACAATAGTATAAAAAATATGCTCATTAGTTTAGAGAAAAAATAACAGAAAAAATCTAAACAATTTAATTTTTATGGAAAGTAACAAAAACAAAATCCAATTTTGATTCTAATTGAATATATATACACATTACCTAGTTAGTAATGGACCGTATATTGTCATGGTATATTACACAAATAACTTATAAATTTGAATTATTTTTAGTTACACAAAAAAATGGTCCATAAATATAAAATCATCCAAACTATTTTTTCCTCTAATTTTATATATAGAGTTAAATATATGATTAAGTGTTTTTTTATGATTTATTTATATTGAACTCATATTTTTCCACACTGAATTAACTCACTTGGCACAAAAATTTAAAAACTTAAATTAAATGGGACTTGTGGAGCAAAATAAACTCTAATTGAAATCCAATTTTTACACCAAATTAACTCACTTGGCAAAAAAATTTAAAAACTTAGATTAAATGGGACACATGACACAAAATTAAACTTTAATTGAAATCCAATTTTGACATCAAATTAACTCAGTTGACACAAAAATTTAAAAGCTTGGATTAAATGGGACACGTGGCCCAAAATTAGACTCTAATTGAATTCCAATTTGAAATCTAATTGGATTTTCTCTCAACTTTACCTATTAATATATATATATATATCTAAGAGATATTTTTTGTTAGACTATAAATATTACCGAAGGTGCGTACCCCATAGATTGGGTGCATACGCATCATATACCCGGCGTATGCACCTTCTATAAGCCTCATCCAAATTAAGTCAAAAATGGGTTTTTGTGCTTAGTTCTTGGGTCTTAATTGGGCTTGGGTTTAGATTGTATTAGGCCACTTTTGGGTTAATTTGCTCATTAGACTCCACACACAATGCTGATAATTTTGATAGTGGATTGATTTCTTGTCATTGGTATTGAAGGGCTCGGGCATAGGTCAGAATGAAATGGAATGTTTACACCTATCGTTAATACGATAATTTGAACTTACAAAAACATATAGACATGGAGGCATATATAATAATAAAAAATTAAGTGAGGATGGCAAAGAAAATGCACCATGCATAGGAAGCTCCAAAATTTGGTATTTTGTGGATGTGGGGAAAGCGTCATCTTATAAGCTCTATTATGTATTACCAATCAAAACTTTTATTTTCAACATGTAAAAGCAGGGTACTTTCTTTTCAATTTGGTATTTTGTAGATTTAGAAGTGTTCTCGACATATGATGACTTATAAGCACCGTATTGGACAACTTAAAGATTCTTGTACTTTCTTTTCAATTTGTGGACAAACTTCTTCATTCAATTTTTTGTGTTTTGTCTGTTTAGTGTTTATAATTAGATATCTCCAACAAATAGAAATCTAATATAAAAATATGGATTTTATTAATGTGTGTCCTTAGGGCACACATTAATTTTCATTTCTGAAAATTTTTTTTTCGAGAATTGAAAAAATAATGACAGCTCTTGACTTGACTTACTTTTTAAAAAATGGCATGCAATTGATTGCAATATATCTTTTCAATGCGTTCACTCTGTGTTCATAATTTTCAGTCAAAAAGAGAAGACATGTACTGTAGAAAGAGTGGCAAAGTTTCTGGCCTGTATTGGGGAAAATTAGAGGAAAGTGAGGAGACAACTGTACCGTAGCTTCGGGGAAAACGCGTGTTACACTGATACAGAAAACCCAATACTCTTATTTTTCAATGCGTTCACACTCTCTTCTCTTACACTAGGTTTGGTTGGGTGTATTTTAAAGAGGATGAAAAATAAGAGTGGATAATAAAAGAGAAAATGAATAGGGAGGATGTTTGGTTGAGAGGAGGAAAGGGAGAGAAAAGTGGTAGGATTCAGCTATTTTTTTTTTGGGTCTATCACAATTTAATTTTTTCAAAATAGAGAGAAAATGGTAGAGAAAAAGAGGAAAGGTGAGTTAGACAAAATTGCCATTCTCTATCTACTGGCCAGCTTTTTGTTTTTTTTTTACTTTTGTCTTTCCATTGTATTTTTTTTTCTTTTTTTGCCTAGATAAATTTTTTTTTGGTTTGCACAGTACGTTCACGTTGGTTTGGTTTTGGTTTTTTTTTTTTTGATAAAATTTTTCACAATAGACGTTCGTTCTTTTTGTTTGTTTTTATTTTTTTTAATATCCTTTTAACATTTGCTTATTTTATAAATAAATAAAAAAATTAAAGTATCCAGACAATTTTTTTTTAATAATATATGTAAAAACATAATGATAAATTTATATCAATTTTATTTTTTATCCTTTCATTTTTTATCTCAACTAAACAAAATTTTTTTCTATCCCTCAACTTTTTTATCACTCCAACCAGTCACAAATAAAAAAAAAACTAAATTTTTTTTATTATTTTACTTTTTCATCTCACCATTAATGTCTTTAAAAGCGTCCTTTCCAGTGTCACCTTCTCGGAAGGAGGAGTCTTTCGTACTCTACTGCTGTTTTTCCTGTAAAAAGAAAAAGAAAAAGAAGGGTAGTGGGTTGTCAGGTTTGTGTCTGTGACCCGCCTAAAAAAATAGTAAAGAAAAGTTTGTCTGTGTGAAGAGTACTATTATGATATTATATAATTTTTTCTTTTAGGCATTTAACTAAGTTAAATTACCTTAAAAGTCACTTATTTTTTAACCACAGCTCGGTACGCGGAGAACTAATTGCATATATATATAGCGCTAATTCAACTACGGGAGTTGGCAGTGACGCCTTCACCTTCTCTCTCTCTTTCTCCCTGTTTTTGTCTTGATTATACTTGATCTATATCTGTTTTGTAGTTCAAGAATCACCAAATTAACATCCGATGGCTTTTGTGGTCTCAGAAAGTCCATCCTCATCTTCTTCTTCTACCATATCTGGATTTAAATATGATGTTTTTCTTAGTTTTAGAGGCAGTGACACTCGTAAAAATTTTACAGACCATCTATATGCTACACTGAATCAAAAAGGTATATTCACATTCAGGGATGATGAAAGACTTGAGCAAGGAACATTCATTGCTCCAGAGCTCTTGAGAGCAATAGAAGAGTCAAGATTTGCTGTTGTCATTATCTCACAAGACTACGCTTTATCGAGTTGATGTTTGGTTGAACTAGCAAAGATTGTTGAGTGCATGGAAAAGGGGAGGCTTATAATTTTGCCTGTTTTTCACTACATAGATCCTAGTGATGTGAGGAATTTGAGGAAGATTTTTGGAGAAGCCTTTGCTAAACATGAAGAGCGTGACGAAGATAACATAGAGGAAGTACATAAATGGAAAGCTGCTTTGACAAAGGTTGCTAAAATTGCTGGATGGGATTTACGAGACAAGTAAGAATTACTTCACTTCACCCTACGATCACTTTTTTTTCTTGTCTTTTTGCTTTTGATTTTCTACTGGCTAGTGATATTAAAGTCAATCAAATTCCAACTTTGATAATTAACTTTTGCAAAGTTTGTATATAATCAATTACACTTCAAAGGGAATTTGATGAGTTTCAGTTTCTCATATAAATTTTCAAGTAAAAAATATTATATGGATCACAAATAAGTTACTTTATGTATATTTGTTAAAGATAGCAAGTCACAAGTCCACCATTCTTGTCCAATTCCATTGTAGAAAATACAGCTAGTATTCCATTCATGCCCTCTAAACTTGCCTATTCTTAATATTTTAATTTAAAAAAAAGTAATGCACCAATATTCTTCAAAGTTTCACAAGATGACACTCGTTCCCAAACATTTCAAGATATGACGCTCTCTTTCTTGAAATTCTATAAATACAGATAAGTTAATCTCCCCTCAAATCATTACTTTTCTAATTGAATATTCCATTATATAAAAGTGTTGCTATAAGAGGCGATGAACTTATTTGTTGCATCTGGGGTGGAGCCAGACCAGCAGGGTGGGCGCAATTGGCCCCAACCCCACCCCTAAATTCCCTCAGGTTCTCTCAAAAATTGAGATTTCAGTTTTGTGTGTATAAAATATTCTTAATTTAAAATTTTTAATTGAAAATATAACACTCTCCAAAAGCCCAAAAAAAAATTATTTGTAACCTTAAAATAATAACGTGATATACATTCACATTGAATTAAATTTCTGTCATTATCTAAAAAAAAAAAAAAAATTATAATATGATATATTATCGCAATATCCCCTAATCAATCTGCCAATTTTTATATGTTGTTGTTTTCAGAATTCTTTGAAACTGCCATATACTTTAGTCTTTTAACTCTCCCAATATAATCAAGGAAAAAAATTCTTATTTGTAGCATAAAAATTATGACATGATATGTTTTCACAATTTTTTCTAACCAATTTTTTGAATTTTATTTGTTGTTTTAAAACTTTTTTGTACATTGCGATATAGTTTTTAAAGGACTTTAAAAAATCAAAGACATACATTGAGCATTTAAATTTTTTTGAATATATGACCATACTATTAATACTTCCAAGTTAATTTATTTTTCATCTCACTTTTAAGCATTCAAATTATATGTTTTACATCTTCTCAAAAAAAATTATTTGTTTATTTCTTTGAAATATATATATTATAGTTAGCTTTAAATTATGATGTAGTTTAAACATAACAATGACGTCATACTAATTCCAATACTACTAGGTGCTGTACCACAAAAAAAAAAAAAAAAAAAAAAAAAAACCCTAAATAAGAAATTGAAACCAATTACCAAAAAAAAAAGCTATAACTTACATCTACACTATATTTTCTTTTTCAATCAATTTTTTTTTTTTGGTTTCGTAAATTACCTAAACGATTACTTTAGATTTGTGAGGATTGATGATCCATGTCAGTTGTTAGTGTATACATGTTAGCTTACTGGGCTTGGGCCCATTATAGTATCAAACTTGCCCTACATTCTTATTGCTTATGCTACAAAAAAGATATGTCTGTATAAAGACTCACTTTTACATTTTTTGACCCCAATTAATATACAGACAAAATCACAAAATTACACAAAATAATAGCTCATTTTTATAGGTTAAATTACAATTCATGCTCAGTAATATATGGTTTTGTTATTTTGAAAATTTTTAATTAAAAAAATTATAAATCAGGGAAAAAATATTTATCTTTTCTTTTCCAAATTAGAGGAAAAAAGGAAAGGAATTTTTTTTTTTTTTTTTTTAAATCTCATCTAGAATACATAAATGCAACAAAAATTTATACATATTTAACCCCCCAAAAAAAAAAAAAAAAAATCCATCAAATTTTCTGTACAATATTTTTTCTGAAACGACTTTTCTTTACCTTTCCATAATTTTCCCAACAAACAAACAACTTCCACACATTACACCCTTCTTCGTCGCCAACAATTTGTTTGTGGCACAAGGGATGCAAGTCACCACCGGAGCAAAACTCCATGACAATGCAACAGAGATGCAAGGCTTCAAACTCGACGTGGAGCTTAGGCAAAAAGGGATGGATGGTCTAGCATCTTCCTCTCCATCTCCACTCTCTACACCTTTTTCTTTTTCTTCACCAAGGCCTCTTTGTCCACCACCTTCATCGCGCAGATGTCACCCGCATTTTAAAAAGTTTGTATTAGTTTTTTAGATTTTTTTTATTTTAAAAAATGTTTTTGGGGACAATAACAATATGATTTTAAGCACTCGTTTAGGAGGATGAAATAAAATTAAATAAAAATGAATGAAAAGAATAATTTCAGAATATTCTTCTCTTTTTTTTATTTGAGAGAGTTTTAATGGAGAGAATGTAATCATTCTAATTTTTTACTAAAACCCTCAAAATATTCCTATATATTTAGCCATTTATTTTGAAATAAGGGTCTAATCATAATATTTTCATAAAATGATTCCGTTTCTTTTCTTCTATGTTACTCTCAAATAAGGTTACTTACATTCCATTCATTTCCATTCCTTTATTTTAAAATATCAAAATAAGGTTACTTAATTCAATTTCATTCATTTCTTTTCCCTTACTTAAATACATTTCATTCATTTCCATTTCTTTATAATTATTCATTTTTATTCCATTCCATTCTCCTATGAACTCCCAAACGAAGCCTAATTAAATATCTTAATTGAATAAATTTGAAAATTTAAAATTTAGAGGACTCAATTAAATGGAAGTGAAGTTAGAGAAATGATTTGAATTTTGGTCAAAGTTAGATGATGCAAATTGTAATTTAGTCTTCTTTTATAATATGACAAATAATGAATTTTCATCGATAAATCTATAATAGGATTGTAGGCTTTAGAAAATGTTTAACTCTTGTAAAACCATATAACATGTAATTTGAACCCATCCTTTTTATATATTATTTTACTAGACCTGGCAAACAAGGTGGGTTGATCAGGTTTGGGTTCAACTTAGTTGAGTTTGGGTCAAATTGGTTTCGGGTTAGAAACAGTTGTCCTAAATGGGTCACAAAACCTATGACTCTAACCCAGTCATTTGAGGGCTAGGTCGACCCGATATCACCCATATCTTTTCACATTAAAAAATATATATAAAATGAAAAAAAATCAATCATTCTATCTTCTCTTCCTTTTATAACAAATAAAAGAACTTACAAACAAAATCACTTAAAAATAAATGTTGAATAACATATAAAATCTTTTTTTTTTTGACAAAGTTGAATAATACTTAAAATCATAAATGAACATAGTCCAAATTAAATAATACATAAATATTTAAAGTTATATGGTCCAAACTTGTTTACTAATCTTATCATCATTACACAAGAACAGAAAAACAAACATTAGATTTGGACCATATCACATTAACAACCTCATTACGTGCACCTATTGCATCCAAAATATAAATAAACTTAGATTATCTTCAAAGATAACTAAATGTATAAAATGTTGCGAATAAAATATAATATATTGGGGAAAAGAAAAATAAGTAAATAATTAATATGAATTACATCTCAATTTACTTGAGAATTGTACACTTAGTTGGTGAGTAATATTGTCAATATTTTCAACTCCAATATAAAATTTTAATATAAATTAGTATTCAATAAACACATGTCAATAAAGAACTATATTTTTTATAACTATGACTATTCTATAAAGGTTAAATAAGTAGAAGTGACCAAAAAAAAAAAAAAAAAAAAAAAGGGAAGAAAAGAACAAAAAAGGACTCAAAATGAAAAGTTCATGTGTTGTTAAAAAATGGTCAACCTGCAAGTCGACTTGACCCGGACTTTCACAAGATTGAACTGACTTGTCTTTTTATGTGTCCAAAAAAACCTGACCCATATAAATATAAATATATATATATATTTTAAGTTTAATCAGGTTAATGAGCTCAAGTCCCATTTTGCCTGGTCTAATTTTGACATGTTGTGATGAAAAAATCCAGGAACAACTGCAATTATATTTTCAATTTCAAAAGCTTTATTGAAGGTTATTAATTTCATATTTAAGGATGTTGGCATATTTTAACCATTCTCACCCAATACCACCATGTAGATTTTTTTTAATGAGACCACTACTCAGATCACATATATGTGTGCGTGTGTAGGAATGCTTTGATAAGCAAGGACAACTGATTTGCTGAATATTTACTATCTTTATGGCATTTGCTAACTCAACAAAATTATTGTCCTACTTCGTTGCAGACATGAGGCAAAAGTTGTTGAAGAAATAGTTAGAAAGATATCTAATAAATTGATTTCTACATACTCAATTGTCCACAAGGATTTTGTTGGAATAAGCTCTCGTATGGAGGAACTGGTGAATTTATTAGGCATGGGATTGAATGATGTTCGCTTTATAGGGATTTGGGGAATGGGGGGATTGGGCAAAACAACTCTAGCACGAGTTGTTTACGATAGATTGCGTCATCATTTTGAAGGTAGCAGCTTTCTTGCCAATGTTAGAGAAGAATGTGGAAAACATGGTTTAGTTCATTTACAAAAACAGGTTCTTTCTGATATCTTGCTTGAAAGAAATATTGATTTTTCAGATGTTCAATGGGGAAGTAATGTGATAGAGAACAGATTATGTTATAAAAGTGTTCTTATCGTTCTTGATGATGTGGATCAACTTGATCAGTTAGAAGCATTAGCAGGCGAGCGAGGTTGGTTTGGTCGAGGGAGTAGAGTCATTATAACAACAAGAGATCAACATCTATTGATCAAACATGATGTGGCTGAAGCTGAAATATACAAGGCTAAGGAATTGAATAGTGATGAAGCTCTTCAGCTATTTAGTCGAAAAGCCTTCAAGAAAGACCATCCCTTAGAAGGTTATGTTGAGTTGTCCAAGAAAGCGATATGTTATGCTCAAGGCCTTCCTTTGGCTCTTGAAGTTTTGGGTCCCTTCTTGAAACATAGAAGCCCTGATGCATGGGAAAGTGCCCTAGGTAGACTAAAAGAAGCTCCTCAAAAAAAAATTCTAGATACACTCCAGATAAGTTTTGATGGCTTGGAAGAAACAGAGAAAAAAATATTTTTAGATATTGCTTGTTTCTTCAAAGGAGAAGATAAAGATCGTGTAATAAATATACTACAAACTCCCCGTTACAAGCCAAGCATTGATATAGATATTCTTGTGGAAAAATCTCTCATAACCATCTTCGGTAATTATTTGCAGATGCATGATTTACTGCAAGAATTAGGTCGGCAAATTGTTCATAGCGAGTCCCCTGAACAACCTGGTAGTCTTAGTAGGTTGTGGCGCAAGGATGATGTCCTTCATGTACTGAAAAATAACACAGTAAGTTGATTATGGAGAAGTTTTCTCTTTATTTTTCTTTTTCTTTTTCACTAGGTAGATGTATTGTATTTTCTCTTTCATTTTTTTTCCTATCATTTTATAAAATATTAGTTCATCAGTATTATTTTTGCTTAAAATTTTAAAATCATTATACATTTGAAAAATTCTATTATGAGTTGACTTGATGCTTCTCCAATTAGGGATCAAAAAAAATTCGAGGCATAATGTTGCATTCGCCCCAACCAGTAAAAGTGCAACTACAGACGGAAGCTTTCAGAAAGATGGAAAGTCTCAAATTTCTAATAGTTGAGAATGTACATATTTATGAACCACTTGAATTTCTTCCCCACAGTCTAATATTTCTTAAGTGGCCCAATTATTCTTTTCATTGGCCATCTGAGTATTTTCCTGAAAAACTTGTTGCTATTGAGATGCCACATAGTCACATTAGATTGCCAAAGCTAATCAAGCAGGTATGATTATGTATATTTTTAAATTGGGATTTTTGTTAAATTTTTTTTTTCAAATTTTGTTGTAGTTAACTTTTGATTTTTTTTTCCTACAGGAGCTTTGGTTAGAAAATTTGAAAGATGTCAATCTCAGTGATTGTGAATTTATTACGAAATTACCTAAATTAAAGGCCCCAAATTTAGAGAATTTGAACCTCTCTTTTTGTAAAAATTTAGTTAAATTTCCTAAATTACGGGCCCCAAATTTAAAGAATTTGGACCTCTCTTTTTGTAAAAATTTAGTTGAATTTTCTAAATTACGGGCCCAAATTTAGAGGTTTTGAAACTCTTTTTTTGTAAAAATTTAGTTGAATTTCCTAAATTACGGGCCCCAAATTTAGAGAAGTTGGACCTCGGTCATTGTGAAAATTTAGTTGAATTTCCTAAATTACGGGCCCCAAATTTAAAGAATTTGGACCTCTCTTTTTGTAAAAATTTAGTTGAATTTCCTAAATTACGGGCCCCAAATTTAGAGGATTTGGACCTCCATTGTTGTGGAAATTTAGTTGAATTTCCTAAATTACGGGCCCCAAATTTAAAGGTTTTGGACCTCTCTTTTTGTAAAAATTTAGTTAAATTTCATAAATTACGGGCCCCAAATTTAGGGAACTTGAACCTCCATTGGTGTAAAAATTTAGTTGAATTTCCTAAATTACGGGCTCCAAATTTATGGGTTTTGGACCTCCATTGTTGTGAAAATTTAGTTAAATTGCCTAAATTATGGGCCCCAAATTTAAAGAATTTGTACCTCTCTTGTTGTGTAAATTTAGTTGAATTTTCTAAATTACGGGCCCCAAATTTAGAGAATTTGGAACTCTTTTGGTGTAAAAATTTAGTTGAATTTTCTAAATTACGGGCCCCAAATTTAAAGAATTTGGACCTCCGTGATTGTGAAAATTTAGTTAAATTACCTAAATTATGGGGCCCAAATTTAGAGGATTTGAACATTTCTTTTTGTAAAAATTTAGTTGAGATTGATGAATGCTTTGGATCCCTTGAAAAGCTTAAACGATGGTATCTCCGTGATTGCGGAAAACTTCAAATTCTTCCAAGCCAGCTCAGGTTGAAATCTCTTCGTTGGTTTGATCTTTCTAACTGCTCAAGGCTTGAGAAGCTCCCTAATTTTCATCCAGAAATGGAATGTTTAGAGACTTTAGAATTAGAAGGGAGTGGTATTAGAGAGGTGCCATCATCAATCGAGCATCTCACTGGGCTTCGCAAATTAAGTCTTTATAAATTGCAAAGGCTTCAGGAATTGTCGATTCCTACTGCCAAATTGAGACCGACTTCCGGATATGGGTTTGTGAACATGAAAGAAGTGTCTTTCAGGGGCTATAAAAGCATAATTGAATTAGATCTTTTGATGAAGCCTGATTACTTCCCCGCATTGGAAAGTATAGATCTATCTTATACCAATATTGTTACCATCCCTCAAACCATTAGCAGATTTCCCATATTAGAAGAACTTTCTATTACGGGTTGCAAGCTTCTTCGTGAAATTCAAGGACTTCCACAATCGATAAGGTGGGTTAAAGCAGAGAATTGCATGTTGTTGGATACCCAATCACCAAGCGGGCTATTGAATCAGGTTTCTCTCTTTCTTTTAGATATATATAAAGAAACAATTTTTGTTACTTTCTCTAAATACTTTACGAGATTTGCTAAATGAAAAATATCTTGAATTTTCTAATTGCATGCAGGTAATAGAAATTATTGGGATTTTACCAAATAGAGTATGTGGTAGGGCAAGAAGCAACAAATTAATGAATCCACAGTTGACCAATTGCTTCCCATCTGAAACTGAGGGTGCTGAATCTGAAGATGGGGACATATCAATGGATCCGCAGTTCTCCAATCATTTCCCATCAGAAATTGAAGGTGCTGAATCTGAATATGAAGATGCCGAAATGGAGCATACTATTACTTTTTGGGGAACTGAGATGCCGAAATGGTTTAATCATCAAAGTTTTGATAATTCCATATCTTTCTATGTTGGTCGCGAATTTCCAAAATTGGCTGTCTGTATTGTTGCTGGACAAGATGGCTTTCGTGGCCGTGCTGACATTTCCATCAATGGTTATGAATATCCTCACAAAATTGATATTGATGGATTTAAAAGTATTCAATTATTTTCTCCAACTCAATGGTCTTTACAGAGACTTTTGAATAAATCAAATCCAACTGACCAGAATCTTGTTGGGGTTTCACTTAAGTCTGCCATCTACCCCTGTAGTCCTATAAAAAGGTGGGGGGTCCACGTAGAATGCACCTGTCCTCCTCAAGAATCTGCTAAGGCACCTACAAAAAGGTGGGGGGTCCAAGATGATGTTGTTGAGTACTTGCCAACTTTGAAGAAACAGAGGACACTTGATGCTGTTGATTATGGGTATTCTATAAAAGGTTGGGGGTCGAAGAAACAGAGGACACGTTGATGAACTCTGAAGAAATATGCCTCAATCAAAAAATCACATTGAAACTGTTTCTCCTCTGTTGTTTCGGTCCGGTTTCTTTTGCATTTGATGCCAAGGTATGTTTCCCTTTTTGGTAGCCCTGTTTCATTTGCATCTGTTACACAATGGCAATGAATATCATATCAACTTATAAGTATTTATTGTGTTTCTGTTTTTAAAAAAAAAAAAAAAATGAACTGAATGAGTCTCTGATTTGTGTTTTTTTTTATCTGATTTTTCAAATTGAGATGCATACTTTCTGCTCAGCTTACCATGTGGCCTTAACCATGGTGAGGAAAGATCTTGCAATTGTTTCCTAGTTTTATTCATTCATTTGGACTTAATTGGTTTCTAGATTTAAAAAATTATGTATACCAATTGCTTAGAATCCTGATTTTTGTAGAAAATGTGTATCATTTTGAATTTTAGAAGCTATATCAAATTTGTTGGCTGTGTACAAAATTGTTTGAGGTAAATCATAAATGATTTGCATTACAGCATCACACCTGAATGGTCTATAATAATTTACTAGGTTAGCTGGTCATTTAAGACATGCTGACCAAAAATTAGAAAGGTTGTGCATTTTAATGTCTTTGGTTGGATCTCTGGAAGAATATAGTTCGTATTTGACCGGTTGAAGAGCTGATTTTCAAAGATATAATTTAAAAGCACAGGTCTTTAATATTTTTTGTTCTTTCTCTATTAATTAGGAATATTTGATATAGTGAGGATCGCAGGGCCATGATTTCATTATTGTTGGCATAGCAACTGTAGCGGCTGTTATAACTCTTGTATTCCTTTAAGTTTTTGCATTTAAAATGATCTTTCTATCCTTTAGGATCCCCTGCCCACATTTTATAGCCAATCCTCTAAAGGTCAAACTTAATTTTCAAAGTAGTTTGAGTCACCCTATTGCCATTAGAATACAAGACAAGCATTAACGGGAAAGCTTCAATTTCAGGTCATTCTTATGCAAGTAGAAAAGATAGTTGGAAAATGAAAATCAGCATTTAATAGGTTGACCCAGTTCTGAATTCTGCAGAAGGTTATGAGCTATAAGCATCTTAAACTTCATGGCATACTGTGAACTGAAGACAAGGGCAGTCTAGCAAATTTTGTGTGGAACCTTTAAAAAAAATCCTTTGATGAGCCCCCTACACTGAGGTAAACTTGAAGCTCCTTCTCTGCACATTGATGAAGTCACTTAGACCCAGACTTGGCTTAACCCTGCATTACAAATACAGGATGAGACACATTGTTTCCTTCAAGTTGGAGGAAATGACAAACCTTTCAAGTACTCAAAGAATTGCCTCTTGGCATGCTTGTCCTCAAGTAAATATTATCCATAGACATTTGTCCATTTAAGAACTTGCCTCAATTTAACTTTCTGCATAAACAGCATATTTGATGAGAACAAGGAGGGTTTGTGCTTTACTTGGAATAGACTCAGGTATCGGGGGTGCTACAAGAGATTCAAACTTCAGTTCTATCCAGTTAAGCGTATTGGATGAGAATGAACTCAGGAATTGTATCAATAGAGGCCTTGAGCATTGGTTCAAAGCTAATTTCAGGTCTCTCTCTTTCACACTCACACTCTCACTGTCTCTCTCTCACTCTTTCTTGAGGCTCCATATTTTCTATTTTACAGGGCTGCTCTAGTCAACGCTATATTTATAATGATTGTTTTCCTAAATGTGAAATTCCGGAGTGGTTTTGCAATCAAAGTGGTTCTTTATTGAGAATCCAGCTAATTCCATATCTTTATACTAATTCTGACTGGATAGGAGTTGCTCTATTTGCTACATTCACAGTGCACAAGCATCCAACTCTCATTCTTGACAACTTGGCTACAGAAATTTCTCATGGCTTTTCTTGTTCTTTGAGAAGTGACATGGGCAGCTGGACGGTGTCAAATAAACATTACATCACTGAGTCTGAACACAACAAATTATTTGGTTAAACCAACGTAAATTCATTTGGATCATGCATGTACCAGTGGAACTGGCAGATCTAATGGGACATTGAGAGTGCCACATTATGAGGAAAAAGTTTGTGCAACTTGCTATCAAAAATTCATTGATGCCGGGGGGCCAACCCATTATTGTCATCGTCAAGAACACTCGAGGTACCTCTCTGTTTCTCTCATGACCTTTATATGTCTAATTTACAAGACTTTCATTTACACTTTACACCATCTATAACCTTCTATACCATTGTTAAAGAAGCACAACTTTTTTGGTGTCTGTTTTTTAAATGATCCAAAATACTCTTATACATTAATTATAATAAGTTTAAAAAACAGAAACTAATAAGATCAAATAAAAAATAATGAACTTCAAACATCTAATATGTATTTTTTGAATACACATGTTGCACTTGTGAAGAGCTTTTTTATAATAATTCTGATATAATCCCATAAATTTTTGAAAGTCCAAATTTTTTTACAAATGGTTTTGCGTTTTGGAAGTTCATATTTTTCCACATCATTATTCTAATATCTATTTTTTAATTGAGTTTAAAATTTTTAAAAAAATTCTTTATAAAACCTCTTATATTTATCCCATCAATTGATAAACGCTTATCAAATATTGACTACTGTAAGTCTATAATTATCAAATTTATATTTTGTTGAAATTTTCCAACATTGTATGTGTTACTGAATAGTTATCAATATATCTATTTTACAGGAATTTCATTTACACTATCCATATGATCGTTGTTTCCCTCCAACTAAGATTCCAAAGTTATTCAGCCATTACGCTTCTGGATCCTCAATGGCAATCCAGTTACATTCAAATTTGCATAATGATTCTAATTGGCTGGGATTTGCTATATGTGCTGCATTTTCAGTCCAAGAGTCTCCAACTGAGTTTCTTGACAATCTGGAAATTGAAATTCCCCACCACCTTAGTTGTCTGTTTGATATGGATATAGGTGGTTTGAAACCTCTCCATGTATATAGCACCTTTAAAGAAGAACTCAAGTGGTTACATCTACATGGATTCATTTGGCTATCCTATATACCATATTGGTGGCTTTCAGATCAGAAAAATCAATGCAACCACATAGAGGTCTCAATTGCAAGCGACTGGCCAGGCTGGATTGTACAGAAGTGTGGACTTCGTCTTGTGTACCTGCAAGATGAACAAGAGTCTTGGCAAATTTGATTCCACTTGAGGGCTTCACTTTATGACAAGTGGGACATCATTTGTGAAGATTTAGTGGAACACCGACCATTAAAATCATCCTGAAATCAAACATTCTCTATGAATAAATGTTTTCCTCAAAGTGAAATTCCGGAATGGTTTAGGCATCAAAGTACAGGCCCTTCTCTGTTTATCCAGCTACCTTCAAATTTCAGTAATGCTTGTACTTGGATAGGACTAGTTTTATGTGCTCCATTTTCAGTCCATGAGCATCCGACTATCACAAGTGATAATCTGGATTCAGACATTTCCCACCACCTTATTTGTCATTTGGATGCTGAGAAAGGTAGCCTAGAATCTCCCCTTCTCTATCAAATCACTGAAGAGAACTTCACGTGGTTAAATATAAAGGGATTCATTTGGCTATACTACATACCTCGTGGGTCATTGTCAGATTTTTTTTAATCAGAGCAGTCAGATTGAGGTTTCAATTGGAAGTGACTTCCCAGGTTTGATGGTGAAGAAGTGTGGGCAACGTTTCTTATACCATCAAGATATGGAAGAGTTTGAGCAAACGATCATTAAGTGCTCTACTGTGCCTTTTTACAATATGGAACTCATCCATCAATCAGTAGCTAGTGATTCTCCAAATGATAAGCCAAAGAATGAAGCTGGTTGTTCTTACGAGGATCCAAACCTTGGAAGGTTGAGAAGACCCATTTACCTGGAGCAAATCAGTAGAGATAGCATCTATCTTGAAGATCAACACCCTGACAATCAACTCAGCAAAAGTGATTTACAGGTAACAAATTAATGTGTATTTCCTTTCAAATTACTATCAAGCTCCCTTCTAGTTCAGTCATCAGTGGCATTGTCTGATCCCCCTTATAAGGAGAGCCATAGTTGAATCACCCCCTCTTTTACTTATTTTAACAATTTTGAATTGTTGGAAAAATTCTCTCTCATTGAACATCATGTTCCTATTTTACAGGAATTTGATCAAAGTTTGGTGTATAATTCTTGTTTTCCTCCAAGTGAAATTCTTGAGTGGTTCAACCATCGTAGTGGCGAGCCACCAGTGACAATCCATCTACCTCTAAATTTATATGATGATAGTACTTGGAGGGGACTCGCTCTATGTGTTTCTTTCTCAGTCAACATCAAGGATCCTACTGCCATCCTAGACATTCTTAATTCAGAAAATGCTCATCATCTTTGTTGTCATTTGGAAAGCAATGTTGGTTCTCTGGAACCTCTCCATGCCTATAGCCTTACTAAAGAAGATGTCATGTGGATTATCCTATATACCGCGTAGCTCATTTCCAGATTGGCTGAATCAATGTAGTCACATTGAGGCTTCAATTGTTAGCGATTGCCCAGACTTGACAGTGGTGAAGTGTGGACTCCGTCTTGTACAGCAGCATGATGAGGAAGTGTTTAAGCAAACTACAAGGCACGGCTTGGCCTCATTTGACAGCTCACAGTAGAAAAAGAAATAAGCAAAACCTCTCCATACTTAAAGAGAAAGGCAAGCATGTGCTAGAATAGCATCTCCTCTTATTGGTCTGCTGATTTTCTTAGCGGTTCTCCCATCTGTTCTCAATTACAAGTCTAACTAGACACTCATAATCTCTGCAGCTTAGTTAACTAAATATTGGTCTCGAGTTTCTTGTTCCTTGGACTAATGTGAGCACTATCTTTAGGTTTTTCATTAGGAGGCAACAAAGGCATTGTCACTAATAGTGAGCTGTTAAAAATATGCTTTAATTTTATTGGAAGGAACGATTATAAATGAACTCTTTGTTTGCACATTTTCTTCGTTTTAAGGGAATATATGGATGTTCATGTAGTAATCACTAGCTAAGTGATCTCCAGCTGAGATAATTGAGTAGAAAAAATTATCATAAACAATAATGTGACTTCTACGTACATGTTGGAAAAACTTTCTGTAAGGTGATAATTGCCCACACAGACTTAAGAAGGTAGGCTCAATTGGATTTGTACATAGTAGCTGATTGGGATACGGTTGTCATCTTAAAGAACATTTGGAGCCTATTCACTTAGTCGTGTTTCTGTGAGTAGCCTAGGTGCATAGGCATTTACTGAGAAATAAGTGCTTCCAAATAAATAGTGAAAATACCCAAGAAATTCCTTTGTTCATTGTTATTGATTTTTAACAACAATTTATTGTTTGCTTTAAAATAATAATAATAATAATAATAATAATAATAATAAGGAAGGGAAAGGAAAGTAAAATGGTGGATAGAAGATTGTGCTTGGAAGATGGACAATTTTTTTTTTTTTTTTTGAATTAGTTTTATAATAATTCAATTGTTACCCAGTGGACGAGAGTGGATTTTTTTTTTTTTAAAAATAAATTTTTACAAGAAGTGAGGGAATGAGGATTTGAATTATGGTTCTTCTCATAAAGGAGATCATTCAATACCACTGAACTACAAAGCTTTTGATTGGAGAAGAGATTTGATTCATTTGAACTTAAATTGAAGACGGATGAACTAATAAATAATTTGTCACACCTCTCTCAAGTGTTGGCACAAAAAGGTTATTAAAAAAAATAATAGAGAAAAACGATATGTACCTATAAAAGTTAACATTTTCCGAGTGTATCATCCATAGTAAATTAATATCAGATGACAAAAATTGAATCCAATGCTTTATGCAGCAATCTCGTCAGAATTATGACACGTGTTCACTTTTAACCATGTGTCATGATCTTGACGATCCAAAACATTGGACCAAGCTAAGTCCATTTTTAGGTACCATGAGTTTTGAATATTGTTTTCAAATCAAGGTGAATATTTGGACCACTAGCTTCATGCATCTACTTCATAGGCACCAATTTTACTTTAATTCTATTTCCCTCTTATATATTATACTAACATTGTGTTCTTCATTGAATTATCCATTACTATTTAGCTACCATCTCATACAACCAATTTCACTAGCAACAGGGCATAATAATACACATGTTTATAAGAAAATCAACAAGTTCGAACTCCGAATCATAAAAGGTTTGAAATTCGAATAAACTTGAGATTCCAAATGAGTAGTTTAACGTTGCGTTTGGCATTGACTTAAAAAGTCAGTTTTTTTTTTTTTCTATTTATTTATTTTTACTACTATTCATAGATCTCATTGCACTTTTTGATATTACTCATGGCTTCATTGTATTATTTTAGCTACTTTTTAGTTTTATTTATAGTATTTTCAGCAAAAAATTTTCAATTTCAGCTAAGTAAGATGTTCTCAAACGGATTCTAAGTCTAACAACTCTCTTTTGCTTTTTTTTTTTTTTTTTTAAAAGTCTTAACAACTCTTTAGAATCAAGGCAAGATTATAGAACACAAAAGCATCTTCCTTCTTGGCAATCAAAAGCAAATTAGGAAACACATAGTTTAAATTTAGTTCCCAGCATTAAAAATTATAGAAAACCTAATCCTCATATTAATTCTAATCCCAAATTAACGAAAGCAAAGAACAAACCTAATACCAAATAAGTCAGTATCGTACTGGTAACAGCTATACCGACAATATATACTGCATTGGCCATCAAATAAGTTGCTACTCCTCTAAAATGTATCATCAGATAAAATATAAGGTCGTACTGGCAACTTTCGAGTGTTTCACCCAAAATAGATATTTCAATTGATACAATAAAAGATATTTTAAAATAAAAAAAATGTCATAAAAAATATTATTTAAGCTAATGCATTGGGTTAGTGTATTTAGGCTAATGTTTGAGCTTATAAAATATATGGATTTGATTATATATATATATATATATATATATCTTTATATATACACGCATGCATAAGTATACAAAGAGTAGTAATCTGAAATAGAACATCAATATCAGCTGGTACCAAAATATTTCATTCTCTTAGTCAAATCAAAACAGCCTTTAGTACAAAATTGACTCTCTTACTCAATACTACTCCAAAAACTAGTCAAATCAAAACGGCCTTTAGTAGCCCATTTACTTTAAGCCTTTCTATATTTTTAACACAATTGCAAGTCTCCAAATTTTATCCCTTCCCTCCTAACAAAACTTTAAGACCATTTATTCAACAAAGATTAGTTAAATATGTGCAAAAATTATGATGAATAAAAAAAAAAAAAGTAGAAAGAAAACATAATAGTGTACATGGTTTGACTTTGTGGCCTATATTTATGGGACAAGAGCCTAAAAAGTCAAATTTTCTTGTACATTTTTCTTGATAATATATTACAATAGAATCCATTGTTATAATGGGATTACATACAAAAATAAAAATAAAAAATAAAAAATTTGAACTTGAATTTGAATTGCATATTAATTGTCTCAATCCAACAATTTTCTATTGTAATCAATTATCTAATTTTCTCTTGGAATCAATGTCTTGATTTGGTCTTCAATGACCTGGAAAGTGAAATATGCATTTTAACAAAAAGACACTCAGTTTGCTTACCCCAAACAACTCACCATACTTCACAGGGTACACCAATTTCATTCAAACAAGTGAAATTTAAATTCTTCATTTGTCCCACCCGATTATGTTGCAACTTCTCTTAGCTATTAGCCACATGGATTGGAACAATTAAAAGAGATAGAAACTAGGTGGGAAGGCTCAACAAAGTGCTCAAAAGAAGCATGAGCCTTCCATCATTAGACAAATAAATTCTTCCGTCGGCCTAACATTCTTCTCTCTCATGCTAGTAGTTGATTCTCACTTTATTCAATCTAACAAAATCTTACCAAATAAAATTCCTTTAACAAACATTCACATATGAACTTAGTGTATTACAATATTATTTTTCTTCTAAGTATGGTGGGGGATTCAAATCTAAGACCCTACTCAAAAAAAAAAAAAAATCAAATAATTTATTGAGTTAGACTATTAGTGTACATGCCCGAGCTCCCTTAATGGATTGGATTTGGAATTGGGCCAACAATTAATTTATAAGGTGGGTTATGAATTTCCTACTATGGGTAATTCCTAGCTGAACTTTGATTATATGTTGCTTTACTCTTGTAGAACTCTCTTCCCTCTCCCTCTAAGCTACTCTCCTTCTACGGGTATTCTTGCCCTCTTTCTTTAGCTTTCTCTCTTACTCAGAATGACCAACCCCCTCTCTCTACTCCATTCTCCTATTTATAGCTTGAGGTTGGTGGTTTACTCATGATTACTTCTGATCTCACTCGTGTGGGTGGGCCCCAATTTGATTATTCCTGACAAGGAATATGCTTCCTTGGAAACAATGTCAATGGCATTAGAATTGGTTCTAGCCTCCAAAAGGTTGCTCGACAGCGATATTCTTCAAGGTAATACCGAGTTGCCGAAGTCACGGGCTGCCCTTGGTAAGTACAGCCCCTGACCAATCCATACATGATCGGTATTAGCATGTCTAACTTGCAACCAGTGGAATGGACATACTATTGGGCCTGGGTTTTAAGAACATTTTAGGGGTGTGTCCGAGCCGAGGCCTAAGACCAAATGGGCTTGAGGCCGTATGCCGTACAATTAGCTTCTTTACTTTTCTTTTACCAAAGCTTCGAATATTATAACCCTAATTATTAAAGTCATTGAAAACCCAATTTCCCCCAAACTAAGTTCTCTTCTCTCCATCCATAAAGAAACGTATCATAAATTGGACTCTCATTGTGGCATTCACACTAGACTAAACATGAACACAATGTTTGTTAAGTTGTGGGCTATCACGCTATCACATTTCAAGGGCAATTTTCAAAAGAATAATCTTTGACTATAAGAATATTCTATTGCAATGAGCTATCCATAGTCTGTACGCAGGACTTATCACTTACCAGTGTGGCTATGTGTCCTATGCAAGATCTTTGAACTAGCATTGCCCTAACTCACAAGTCACAACCCCTCCGATGAAAATGCTATTTGTACAGAGCACCCAGCAGTCTAGCTATATTTTTAGTTATTTAATGTCACAAAAATTTACTTTATCTATTTTACATACTCACATGCTGCAGTAGTAAATCTATTTTATCTTTTAATACAATAAAATAATATGAACATTAAAATACAATAATATATCTACTACAATAAAATAATACATCCTACTAAAAAAAAAATTACCACAAATATTCTAACTAGTAATGTGAACACAAAATAAAATAATATATATTTTTTATCTTTGAGCTATCGTGCACAGCTATCTTTAGCTGTGCACTATTGCTAAGAAGTCAATTTTTTTGGCCATAACTCCCCTGCTGCATCTCCAAATACCTTTTTAGTGTGCTAAAAATAACTTTTTAGCTTTTTACACCACTGCTGCAAGTGCTTAATGATGTAAGGCATGAAAGAACCACAAATTTTTTATTAGGTTTAATAAGACTTTTTTTTTTTGGGTACGACCTTAGATCATGCTTGAATGGGTCATTATCAAATCTTCAAGAACTCGAAATGGAGGATATGGTTTGATCATTGACTTTCTAAGAGCATTAGCATTGAAAAATTTCAATGCTACTCTATTTTACAATTCTAAAAAGCCACTTTATTATTATATCATACCATTTTACAATACCTCCACATCCCAAACTTTTATTTTCCTCTTTTACTCATTAAAATAATATATCTACATAATAAAATAATATATCTCAAAATTATATCTTCTCTCCCATCTCTCTCCTCTCTCTCATTTTCAGCTTTCTTCCAAATAAAATATTATTATTTTTTTACAATACTGTGAACAGTACAATTCTATGTTTAGAATTGTACTGTAGCACTATTGCAAAAAAATTTGCAATAGTTGTGTTTACAATTGTCTGATGCAAAGGATTTTAAAGCTTAAAATGCTAAATTGTCCTTAGATATGGTATTAGCATTCTTCAATGCTAATGCTCTAAGATTATTATTTAAATTTTCTTATATAATAGCTGCATTAATAGATGTTAGAATATGATGCCAGACTTGTCTTCATTAACTTTTTTATTGAGTGCAATAGGCTAGGGATATCAATAAAACAAACCAACAAATAATCTCGGGTAAACAATAAAACAAACCCCAAGCATAAGTCTTCAATTAATTTACAACAAAATGGTAGGGTATGATCAAATATAAATAACAAAAGTGCATACAAATTATATCCTTTTTTTTAGCATCAAGGACCACCTGCAATCAGAGACAATTCCAAAAAAAAAAAAAAAAAAAGAGAGCAAAAGATCTTTTTAATATAAATAATACCCACTGCCAATGATACCACAAAATCAGTCATAACATTATTAACATCTAATTGAAAAGAACAATTCAAAAGTTTTTACAAAATCAAAAATTTCCACAACCAGAAAAGAAATAAGAACTACAATTTGATCAGAGAGAATAAATTACTAAAAAAAACCCAAAATGGACAAGAGCTTGGGGAATTTATATCATTCTTAGCATGTTGGACAAGGACCTGACACTATTGGCTTCTGTCCAAGAGAAGGTGGAGTTAAAGACAACAATGGCAAACTGCACACCTACCTCCCTCTCACAGTATAGCTTGCTTGGCTTCCCATAAGTTCACAAAGATCTTTTGCTCTTTTTAATTTCCTAATCCGCTATCTTGTTTTACCCTTCTTCTCTGGCAAGCTCTGATTTCGGTGGCTATGATGCTCAGGTGGCGGTGGTGATGGAGAAGAAGAGAGAGAGAGGAAAGGCTTGTTGGGGGAGAGAGAGAAAGAGGGTGGTCAGACTTCTTAGGTGAGAAAGAACTTGTATTTGGCGTGGCATCTTTCCAACCTTTGGATTTTATTTTTGTCACGTGTCCTTTTGTCAGTTTTAAAATGGGAGAGAATGGGAGGTTTCAAGACTGGAGGGGAGCCGGACCCGTGCATGACTTTGTCCTGGACGAGCTAAGTGCCACGAACATGTTCACTTATAACACGTTATCCTAATCTTACCGGTGGTTCAGTGCCAATCATAGTTGTCCCAAATATGAAAGCATGAATTGTTTTATTAGGCTTTTATGTTAATCCTAGCCAGACAAGTCTGAAAGCTTTGACTCCCTCACCATTCCTTTTTGGACTCTAATCAGTTATTAATTACAAAATCCTTAATTATAGTTTCTTTGAACATCTCACAATCAAGATCAAAGTATAGTGGTTAAGAAGGAAAAAAAAAGAAAAAAAGAAAAAAAAAGGCAAAAGGCAAAATGTCTTGCATTACTCTCTGGTTCTATGGAAAGATATGCTATGTTTACAATATTTTCACAACAAATTTTAGGTGGTAAGTTATTATTGATTCTAACTTGAACCCATTACTGAAATTATTTTTTTGCCTATCTATAACGACTAATAACAACCTGTCACTTAGAATTTATAGTGAAAGTGTTGTGATAATGTTGTCGAGATAGTGTTTTTTTTGTAAAAAAATAAAATGAACCAAGAGTTAAGAGTCGAATCTCTCTATCCCACTTAGAACAAAAACTAGTTTACCTATTAATTTTCCTTATTTTAGTTGACATGATTCCCTTTAATGGCTTTTGGGTTTTGGCACTGTAATTTTAGGGAAAGGAGGCAAATAAGGAAAAAGTACCCAAAATTTGATATGACAAGCAAAAAGGTTAGCCGACATATACCAATCATTACTCTCGACCATTACACACATAAACTCTTAAACAATGTCATAAATGAATATGATTGCCAAACATATTCTCTTCCCAAAACCTTCCATTTTCTCTATAAATACAGTTATCCCTTGCACCATTATATACCATCTCATCTTTAATCTCAATTCCTAATTCCAAACCCCACAGAGACTAAGAAGAGAAAGGGTCATGGAGTCTAATATTCAATCTTGCTAAGCCTTCTGATGCTACAATGTCTCTCACTCCTTTGTGTTTCACGGTCACAGGATTTCGATTTCTTCTACTTTGTGCAACAGGTGAGCAATTTTTTTTTCTATCATATCATTCTTTTGTGCATTGTTTTTACTAAATTAATCTTTAGGTAACTTTTTTTTTTCATTTCTTAATCTTCAATTATTTCAATAGTGGCCAGGATCATACTGTGACACAAAGCAAAGTTGTTGCTACCCAAACACTGGGAAGCATGCCGTAGATTTTGGCATTCATGGGCTTTGGCCTAATTACAAAGGATGGTTCTTACCCATCAAATTGTGATCCTAACAATTCCTTCAATCAGGATAAGGTACTTGAAACCTTTTTTCTTTTCTTTTTTTCATATATCATTGTCTTTTGGTTTTGGCATGAAAATTATAGCAAATTTTGTTCTTAATGTTTTTGTGAATTGTTTCTATTGGATTAGAAGAAACAAGGTTCTGAGATGATCAGTCACAAGAATATGAAATTCCATCAATTTCTACAAGTCTGGCCACGTAATTAAGAGCAACTTTATTAATTGGACAGTTTTTTTAAGAAATGACTAGACTATTAGGCATTAGCTGTATACTATTACTATGTATAGACCAACTAATAATGCCAATTCTCAAGGGGAAAACTATTCTCTTACTTTTATAAATTTTCCCATCTTAGTTTTTTTTCCCCCTTTTTTAGGTGAATGCGAATTCATGATCCTTTGCCTATTATTATTTTTTTTTGGGTGGCTTTGCCTATTATTATGGGTACAGGATACCCAACCATTTTAATGAAAGTTTTATTACCATTTTTATGGAAACTATAAAAACTGTTAAAAAGAAAATTGTTTTTTCTTTTTCCATAAAAATATTATAAAAATATTTTCTAAACTAATGCTAGCATCTGTTCTCTGTTGACTTTTCTCTAATAATATTATTATTAGGGAGTATTGTTTGGGAAGAAAAAAAAAATATAAACAAATTCTATATTATTGCCTAGCTACTTGAGCCAAAGTCCATAGGAATAATTTCTTTGAATCATGGGCGTGCTTATTGTAACGCATTTAATGAGTTAACATGCTTTCTATTTGAAAACGCATAATAAAAGCTTTCACGTCATTAATGCTAAAGTGTAAAACATTTTCTAAAAATGTCACTTTTAAGTTTCAAGTAGAAATTGCATTGGGCTAAAAAAAAAAAAAAAAAAAGAGAGTAAAAGCTGCATAGTTTTTTAATCATGACAATTAGTAGTATCTTTGAAGGACACCCCCTTGGTGTTTTGTGCACCGGACCCAATATGTTGCTGCCCTAAGTCCCTGTATGACACGACTCACTTATCTAAATCATGTCGGGTTTAATATTAAGGACGCACTGAAGCGCTGAACCCAAACCTCGCCTATCTTAAAAACATTTGGAGTTTAGGTTTCAATTATTATATAGGGTAAACCACATATTTAATCTTTATTCTTTACAACATATTTTAATTTGGTCCTTAGCCTTTCAGTTGTGTCTGTGGACGACTAAATTTCTCGGTTCGAAATGAGTCGAACAAGTAAAAATAGTTTCACAAATGTGAATTTGTATTGATGATGTGTGGTACAATTCTCTGTGATTACAAAAGAGTGATCCTCTGATTCGATCTCCTTAAAAGATTTGTTGATTTGGATTTGTGGTAATGTGATTTTGATTCGAACACCAAATATACTTTAATTTGGCTGAAGAATGGATCGAAGACCTTTGAAACGGAATTACAATGAATCTCTGGCTATGAGCTTGTTAGAAATTCTTTGTTCTTCGTGTTCTTCGTACGTTCTTCGTGTTCTTGGTGCGTTCTTCGTCTTCGAAGGTTTGTGGTAGAAGTTCTTCGGTGCTTTAGAGGCTTGAATCCGTTGAACTTTACTGATTTGTGATTTGTTGATGTTTCTGGAGGCTTTTGAGCTTGATTCCAGCAAACTTTAGGATCTAAGCAGATCGTTTGGATGATTCTGCTTCGAATATTCTTCATATTTGAAGGTTGAAGTTCTTGAAGTTGCTGGAGGCTTCAAGGCTTGATTCCAGCAGAGCTTCTGGACTTCTGAATCCTCTCTGATGCTGCTTGTGCTTCAGATGGCTTCATGTGTCTTCCTCCTAAATGTCTTAGGAAGGCTTCTATTTATAGGAGTTTTGGGGTGGATGAGCGACACGTGGCGGAGTCTGATTGGTGACACATGTCACAGTCTGATTGGTCCGCTTATGTCATCGCTTACACGTGCGAGGTTGCTTGGGTCATCGCTTACACATGCGAGGCTGCTTGTGTCATCGCTTGCACGAGCCGATGCATGATTGGTTCTTGCATGACACTTGGCAAATTTCTGTTGGCTTCTGAATGGCAATAGTAAAACCTGGCAGCAGTATGTGGCGTTTTGTAATTAGCTGTATTTTGTGGTCTTGGTAGTGTGACGTGTCAGCTTGTGATAGGTCGGAAATTTTCCCTCTCTACAAATGCCCCCTCGAGACTCGTTCACGCATACGGTTTCAGAGTGTGGTGTGGGAATGAGTTTCGAAAACAGATTTTTGCACTTGGTTCTTCAAATGAAGTAATTGAAGGTGGTGGAGCTTTCAGTAGGATGAAACAATTTCCGAAGAGTAGACCCACCCATATGAAAGGCTTTGATGAGACCGAAAAGAGGTTTGCGAGTATTTGAATGTACTTGCGTGACCGAGCCTTCTCAGGAGAGGTTAAGTTGAAGTAACTTCAGAAGAGTATTTTTGGGTCGTTGGCGGCGATCACAGGGTGTAGAAGATGGGGAAGATGCGAGGATGGTGGCTGGGTACAGCCTGTAGAGTCATGGGGCTAGCCTTGTGTTTTTGAGAACTTCTGGTGAAGTTATATCAGAAGAGTATACTTCGAATTAAGGCTAGGCCATGTGGGAAAGTGGTTGAGTGCGCATGTGTCATCGTTTCACTCAGGTTAAGTTGAGGTAATTTCAGAAGCTTATGGATTCTGGGGATGATGGTGTTGGTGGTGAAGAAGACGGGGATGAAGCATAGCGAATGGGTGAAACACACACCACTACGGTGCTGGCACTGTATGTTGCATGGGGTCTGACAGTGAGTAATCGAATGTGCGTGTGTAAAGGGACCAAACCGACAGACATTATGTTGAAGTAATTTCAGAAGAGTACCTTCTAAAATACTTCAACCTAGATTTAAGTTGGAGTAATTTCAGAAAATGTGTTTTGAGGTACCAGCAACGATGACCTTTGAGTCCCATAGTGGTGGGGACATGGAATAAGGCTCTGGTGACCATTTACCAGCACCAAAGGCTGATTTCTGATGAGCTGGTGCCTTGAAGGTTGTTTCAAGTGTTGGATGGAAAACAATTTGTAGGATACCCCAACACTTTTTACCATCTTCACCTACTGCTGCTTGTTGGAAAAGCACAGAAAAATGAAAGATGGAGCCAACTTGTGATTCTGGTCTTAGAAACCAGCCAAGTTGCTGTTTGTTCCGAACCACTGCTTCTGTTGGAAGGCCAAGCAATTGAAGAGAGACTATAGGAGCCCTGAGGTTAGGAACAGGTGTCTCTGCTGGACTTGGATTTCCTGGCCAACCAAATCTGAGGAAGCATGAAACCAAAATGCAGACCTTGTTATGAGTAATTTTATGGACAACTCTGGTCGTTAAGGGGAGAAACAAAATTTGTTTGGATCTCAAAACTACAATGATGTTGTGAAGAGGGTTTCTACCGAACCATGAGAGGGTTGATTTCAGATGAATTATGAAGCAATATTGGTTGCTAAGTGTTGAGAATGATGAGGCCATAGTGAAAAACGGCCGTGAGAAGGAGGACTTGAAATTTTGAAAGAAGCAAATCTTCATTTCATGATTCAGTGTGTTTTCTTTTCTTTTCTTTTTTTTTTGATGAGTTTTTTTTTTTTTTTGAACCCGGACCTTCTATTTATAGTGGAGAACCGAAGGATGGTAGATGGGTAGTTGAGAATGGCGGTTGAGAATTTTTGGTGAGAATGGTAGATTCCCGACTGGTAGGTGCCGAATGGTAGGTGGGAATGTTTGGCACCGAAAGGGGAATGGTGGGTTGGACGGGTGACCTAATGTGATTTCAAGTTCAAGACACACTTGTGAGAGTTCATCTGTACTTTTGAAAGGGAAGCCTTGATGAAGACTGGAGAATAACCCTGAGAGGATCCAAACTAAATGGATGAATCTCAAATTTTGATATTGAGAGCTTTAGTTTTGGACATTGTCAGTACTTCGGAGATGTGGGTCAGATTGGCGACTTCCAAGTTGCGAAAAACTATGCAAGACAAGTCTGGCTCGAAAATCTTGACTTTGGGTTGAATTCAACACAAAAATCAACTAGCTTGGAATTGAGGTGTTTGTGCAATTTTAGAGTCTCAAATGATGGAACGGACTCCAAAATTGGAATGTACGCGAAAAATTGAGTAAGATAGGTCCATCTTAAAAAATTTGACTTTTAGTCAACATTTACGCAGAAGTCAACTTTTTAGAAATTGGTCGTTTGCACAATTTTCGAGCTTCGAATGAAGAAACGGATCCCAAAATCGGAATGTACTCGAAAAACTGAGTGGGACAGGCTCTTTTTGAAAATTTTGACTTTTTGGTTAAAGTCAAAGGTCAAACTTGGTCAAACCTTTTTCTCTCTCTCTCTCTTTTTTTTTTTTTTTTTTTTTTTTTGCAGGTGGTTCGGATCGGGTCATATTTTCGGGTCGGTCCGGGTCAAACGGGTCAGACCAGGGTTCTGGATTATGACGTCATCCATGACGTCAGAGGAGCGCGTGTCAGCGCGTGTAAATCAGCCAGCGCGTGTTAGCGCGTGAGGACTGAGGGAGGCGCGTGTAAGCGCGTGAAATTGACGATGTTGATCACCGTACCTTCTGGCGGCGCGTGGAGGCGCGTTCCATACTCTTTGGGCCTGAAATTTTCAGGTTTTGCCGAGAAAAGGCCGCTGGATCTAGTGGTATAATTTTTTTTTCTGAATTGGTGAGCAGGTTTTAAGGAGGAGGCAACGATATTCGAAGATTGTTGCGGCGCGTGGGAGCGCGTGCTTGCTCCGGTGAGATCGAGCTTTCCTGGGTTTTGTAGATCTTTGTTTGTTGAAGATCCCTGTGGTTCAGTTTTGTGAAATTCTGAACTGATTTGCACAAATTTGTCAAAGAAGGCTGCGGGTCATTGTTGAACTTATGTGGCTTTTCAACAGCTCTGGCAAAGCGGCAACTGTGTTTAGACTTGAAAGTCGTGAGGTGGGTGATGAGCCACCATTTTCTCACTCTCTTCATTAAATGTCTTGTTTTATTCTCAAAATTTGGTGCAGACTTCTTTGATTTTGAGTGCATTTGAGGCTGTAAAGTCTGAATTTTAAACTTAAGATGTTTTCACATTTTTTTTGAAATGTGAAAACAATTTTTTTGTTTCCACTAGCCGGTTGGTAGAACCATTTGATGATTTGCTGACTCTCTTCATTTTTCTTGCTTGCTATCTCAGAAGTTTTCTATATAAAGGCATGTTATTGCCTTCCTTTATCACTGAGGCACATGCTGAACATTCACCTTTCTTCTCCTGCTTTCAATTTTTTTTTTTTTTTTTTTTCACATGCTATGAAACCTTTTCCTGACAAATTTTTTTGTTGCTTGTTTTTGTTTTGCAGCACGGTTTTCTTTGGCAATTAAGCCGCACCAACACTTGTCTTTTCAATGCAGCAATCTCAAGAGTCTTTGCAACGTAGCCACATCAAGAGTCTTTACCATGAAGATATGCCAGCATTTGTCCTTGTAATGAAGTCATGCCAACATTCATCTTTGCCATGAAGCAATATTTGCACTTACATATGTCATGAAGTCGCACCACCATTTGCACTGAAGCCGTGTCAACATTCATCTTTGCTATGCAGCCACGTCAACACTTCAGTTGTATCGAAGTCGTGCCGAGATTCGTCTTTGCCATGAAGCCACGTCAACACTTTATTCGCATCGAAGCCATGCCAACGCTCATCTTTGTCATGAAGCCACGACAACACTCCACACTAGCACTTGCACTTGCATTGAAGTTGCACCAATATTGACCTTTATAATAAAGCTACAACAGCATTAATTTTCAGAGGCAACATAGCTCAGACATCGAGGTGCATAGCACTGTAGTTAGACATCAGGATCTCAAAGATGCCAACAAGACGTTGAAGATGCAAGGAAAGGCCAATAAAACCTTGAAGTTTCGAAAAGCTCCTATCAAGACTTTGAAGATACAAAGAGATGTCGTCAAAACCTTGAAGATACAAGGAGCCTGTATCAAGACTTTGAACATGCCACCAAGATTTTGACATTGCACGAATATGCTTTTAGAGGCGAGATGAAGTAACACCATCTTTAGATGTTGGAAGAAGGTGACGTTGTCCAAATTTCAGAGACATGATGTGAAACGGCACCACTCAGAAGTGAGATGATGTGGTTCAAATTTTGGAGTTGTGAAGTGATACAACCTAGAAGAGAGACGATGTAGCTTAGACTTGCAAGGTACAAGAAGATGCCCCCAGGAGATAAGTGATGCAAAACATACTTTAGAGACATGGAGGATTCCCACAGAAAAGGGGCAATGCCATGAAGACTTCATTCTTTGCAAAAGAGGTTGAAGATTTTATTTTACTCCACAACCAAGAACTAACTTATGTTTATCATTAGTTCAAGGAAAGCTGAGTAACACCAATTCTTTGCAGCTGTCTTTTTCTACCACAATGATTTTTGAGTATCATGTAGTAAGGAATTGACTGATCCTAAGCAACGCCTGCCAATTAAAGGGATCTCAAAAGCATATGGATGACCGTTGGAAAACTCTTCAAGCTAGACTGGCAATCTTTCTTCTTTTCATGTGACTGAACTTAGTAAATGATACCAAGTTGCCTACGTACCCCAGAGAGGGATCAAGTCATTACGTAGTTCAAATGGGTTTTTTTGTTGTTGTTGTTGTTTTGTTTTTTTTTTTTTTTTTTTTTTTTTTTGATTTTTTGCAAAAAAGGGGGGCTCAGTGTGTAATAGTGGGTATCACCACTAATCGAACCCGAGACCTCTCAAGGGCGGCTTGGGCGTCCAACCACTACGCCACACTAGCAATTGGTGACATAGAATGGGATTAGTTTCTCCTTATTGGTACGCTTTCAAAGGTAATGGGAAGACATCATGTACCCTTGCAGCGCTGTAGTGGGTAGTTTAAGCTCTTGCCGAGGAGCAATCCTCGATGTTCAAGCGTAGAAGTGTTTAAGGAACTTCCCATTAATGGGGCCAATCCTTGCATCATCATTGTTGATCAACTTGTATGCTTGGTTGGTGTTTGCCCCCTGCTTGAGAGTTGGAAGTACATCACAAGCAACGGTCACATGGTTCGATCCGACAACTTCATTGAAGTCTAGATCAATCTTGTTTTCTTTGGCAAGTTTCATGATTTGTTCTTTGAAGACGAAGCATTTTTGGATTGGGTGGCCAATGATACGATGATATTTGCAATAGTTAGGGTCATCAACTTTCCCCATGTCTTCTGGCCGCTTGCATTCTGGCAATTCGATTAGCTTCAACTGTAATAGTTGTTCTAAGATGTTTGGCACATCTTCATCGGGGAACGGATATACTTTTTGCTCACGTTCCTTAAAAGTCAGACGACGCATCTCGCTCTTTTGCCATCCTTCAAGTTGTTTTTCATTTACATTTGCTCCTCTTCTTGGAAGCTTGACTTCGGCAGTGTTAACAACCATTGGGTCTTTGAGGCTGACTTTTGCATTCCTATCATTCCTCCTCACTTCCCTTATGCTTTCTTCAGGTGTAGGAGGTTTTGTATTTCCGCGGCTAGCAATGCTCAGCTCCATGTCGTGCGCACGAGTTGCTAACTCTTCAAATGTTCGAGGCTTTATCCCTTGAAGGATGTAAAGAAGTCCCCAATGCATGCCTTGGATGCACATCTCTACAGCAGAAATTTCAGAAAGTCTATCCTTGCAATCTAGACTCAAAGAACGCCATCGATTGATATAATCAACAACGGGCTCATCCTTCCATTGTTTAGTATTGGTAAGCTCCATCATGCCTACCGTGCGTCGTGTACTGTAGAATCGGTTGAGGAACTCCTTTTTAAGTTGTTCCCAACTATCGATTGACTCAGGTTCTAAGTCTGTATACCAATCAAAGGCATTCCCTTTTAGTGAACGGACGAACTGCTTTACAAAGAGGTCTCCTTGAGTCCCAGCATTCTCACAGGTTTCTACAAAGTGAGCCACGTGTTGCTTAGGGTTTCCTTTGCCATCAAACTGCAAGAACTTGGGGGGTTGATACCCATTTGGCATCCTCATGTTGTTGATGCGTTTTGTGTAGGGTTTTGAATATGTGAGAGAACTTGTAGAAGAACCTCCATATTGTGCTCGGATGGTATTTGTTATCATGTCTTGTATTTGTTGGACTGACAACGAAGTAACCGAAGTAGATTGTTCTCGTCGGGGAGTGTTTTCAATTTCTCTCCCTTCGTCATCCTTTGCGGATGTAAATTTATGATCATGGCTTGATTCACCAAGATCTTGTACTTCAAGTTTGTTCATTAAAGTTGCAATTTGGAGGTCCTTATCTTCAAGTGTTTTTGTGAGAAGGACGACCCTTTGTTCCATTTCAACCATCTTTTCTTCCATGGTAGTGGTGTTAGTCATCATGACTAACACAACTTCCCAAGATGATGGAGAAGGAAGTGAATTGAAGTGAGCACATGAAATCTCATTTTTTGGGTTCCCTTTGATGGGAGAAAGATCGTGTGACCAACTTCTTGTGAAGGAAGAAGGGGATTTGCCCCCATACTTGAGGTGTTCCAAGGTGGAGACATCCTTGTTGATGACATTGTTTCTTGCAAGAGGGTCTAAGGAGATGATTGTCTGGACCTTGGCTTCCTTGGTTGATTGAGATTGAAGTTGATTATTTGCTTTGGGTTGGCTACAATTGATTACACCAATGTAGTTGTTGGTGGTAGTCGTACCGAGTTTAGTTGAAGTAGCTGTTGAAGCTTGAATATTCTTGCTAGAGGCCATTGAAGTTGATAGCAAGATGATGAAGATTTCTTTCTTTGAAGGAGAATGAGATGAGAGGCAGAGATGTCCCACTGGGCGTGCCAGAATATGTGGACGACTAAATTTCTCGGTTCGAAATGAGTCGAACAAGTAAAAATAGTTTCACAAATGTGAATTTGTATTGATGATGTGTGGTACAATTCTCTGTGATTACAAAAGAGTGATCCTCTAATTCGATCTCCTTAAAAGATTTGTTGATTTGGATTTGTGGTAATGTGATTTTGATTCGAACACCAAATATACTTTAATTTGGCTGAAGAATGGATCGAAGACCTTTGAAACGGAATTACAATGAATCTCTGGCTATGAGCTTGTTAGAAATTCTTTGTTCTTCGTGTTCTTCGTATGTTCTTCGTGTTCTTGGTGCGTTCTTCGTCTTCGAAGGTTTGTGGTAGAAGTTCTTCGGTGCTTTAGAGGCTTGAATCCGTTGAACTTTACTGATTTGTGATTTGTTGATGTTTCTGGAGGCTTTTGAGCTTGATTCCAGCAAACTTTAGGATCTAAGCAGATCGTTTGGATGATTCTGCTTCGAATATTCTTTATATCTGAAGGTTGAAGTTCTTGAAGTTGCTGGAGGCTTCAAGGCTTGATTCCAGCAGAGCTTCTGGACTTCTGAATCCTCTCTGATGCTGCTTGTGCTTCAGATGGCTTCATGTGTCTTCCTCCTAAATGTCTTAGGAAGGCTTCTATTTATAGGAGTTTTGGGGTAGATGAGCGACACGTGGCGGAGTCTGATTGGTGACACATGTCACAGTCTGATTGGTGACACATGTCACAGTCTGATTGGTGACACATGTCACAGTCTGATTGGTCCGCTTATGTCATCGCTTACACGTGCGAGGTTGCTTGGGTCATCGCTTACACGTGCGAGGTTGCTTGGGTCATCGCTTACACGTGCGAGGCTGCTTGTGTCATCGCTTGCACGAGCCGATGCATGATTGGTTCTTGCATGACACTTGGCAAATTTCTGTTGGCTTCTGAATGGCAATAGTAAAACCTAGCAGCAGTATGTGGCGTTTTGTAATTAGCTGTATTTTGTGGTCTTGGTAGTGTGACGTGTCAGCTTGTGATAGGTCGGGAATTTTCCCTCTCTACAGTGTCAATTTGGTTCCTAACCTTTCAATGCCGTGTCAATTTAATCCCTACCGTTATATCTTGGATGAAAATTGCTGACATGGCAAACAACCAAAATAAAATTTTAGTTTATTCTCACATCAACGAAAGCTAATTTTTTATTTTGACCATTAGACACATCATCAATTTTCATCCAAAAGATAACAACATGAACTAAATTGACACACTATTGAAAGGTTTGGGACCAAATTTAACAATTGAAAGGTTATGGATTAAATTGAAATATGGTGTATAGGATAGGGACTAAATACGTAGTTTATCCTATTATTTTATTTATTTTGGGAAGGCTTCAATTAAATTAGTTAAATATTTTTATAATTTTTTCTAGATTGAATTATGATTATCTTCCTGTTTATCATGGCTATAGATATCAGACCTCATAAGCAATATGCAAAAAAATTGGCCATCACTAGCTTGCCCTAGTAGCAATAGTATACAATTTTGAACACACAAGTGGGAGAAACATGGGACATGCTTAGCGTCTATACTTAGCCAACATGAATACTTCGATACAGCTCTCAGTTTGAAAGGAAAGACAAACCTCCTTAAAGCTCTTAAAAGAGCAGGTAAATTCAATTTTCAATTTTTTTAGTGTCTTGTTTTTTAAGTAACACTTAGTTTACTAGATTTTAGGTTTTGTTTGCCTATAAAGTCCTTAATAATTCATGCTTTATGTGAGAATAAATATAGGAATAAATCTAGATGGAAACTCTTATAGCTTAGTAAACATAAAAAATGCAATAAAAGGTGCAATTGGCTATAGTCCATGGATAGAGTGTAATGTGGATGCATATGAAAACAGCCAACTTTACCAAATCTATCTCTGTGGGATACTTTTGGGTCAAACCTAATCGAATGTCCCGTGTTTCCCAAGGGAAAATGTGGTCCACAAATTGAGTTTCATTCCTTTTAAAAAATAGTAGTGACAACCACTATGATGGTTTAATTTTCATTTCTACCCTCTTATCATCAATTCAAAGTCATCATTGTTTTGATGACCAATATTGTACGTTCAAGTACTATAAGAATGTTAATTAATTCAAAAGGGGATTGTGTTTATTCATAAATTTTCAACAGTAATATATATATAACTCTGTAATTGAGAGGGATTTAAACCCCTAATATATCTTATTAATTAGGAAATACTAGGAAGTTCAACTTGCCAACTAGTTATGTTATAAGACTCTTGATTCCATAACAAGATATGAGATGTGCATATAAAGTATTACTTGGTTGGCTTTCGGAAATACCTCATTTTCTTATCTTAGTGGATCAAAACGTTGACTAAAATATATGCTTTCAAAATGCCAAACAAAACCAAATAGCATGACTTGAATAGTAAGCTAAAGATTCATGGGTAAGGATTGGGTTCAATACATAGGAGCATAGGACCTGTTGGAATTTTGATAAATGACAAATATTACATTTGACATGTGTCAGCATCTCAATGAGTCCAATGCTCCAGTGCAAAATTGAACCTAAGCTAAACTAAAAAATTAATTTGAACTTATGATATCAGTTTTAAATTAATAAATACAATACAATTAGTCTCACATGAATTCATATTTAAAATTATAATTAGCTTTGGGGTTTAAGTGATTGTCCAACAATTAATGATTGTGAAATTTTTTATGTTTATGCCTTACTCTTTGACTAAAAACAATGTTTATGGAAGGATTACTGATCAAAGAATAAATAAATAACAATGTTTATGTAAGGATTAATTATCAAAAAAAAAAAAAAACATTGTGAAAATTTTGTTATTTTTACGTGTGACTCTTTGAATAAAACAATGTTTATTAAAGGATTACTTATCCAAAAGAAAAAGAAAAACAGCGTATAGTTCCCAACTTTCAATGATGTTGTGGTCCTTGTGGATCTAATTTTTTGTTTTCCACCTTTCCTCGTTCTTTTCTGTACTTTTGGTTTTGGGGCCACGCCAACGACCCAAACTCAAAGCGACAAAATCCACGCGGAATCTACCCTTTTTTTTTTTTGAAACCAAAAGCAAACTTCATTGAATATTATGAAGAGTCAAAATGCAACGCTTCAAAGGCAGGCGGAGGGGATTCCTCCAACCAAACCAACTCATCTCGATATGCGTAACGTGCTAACGCATGAGCCACTGTATTAGCTGTTCGAGGAACACAACTCACAGTTAAGTTGCCTATCCCTGCTGCAATGCAATTAACGTCTCCATACAGGTGTCCCGGCCGAGAGGATGTAGTATGAGTGTTTGTAATGGAGGTCATGACCACCTTATTGTCTCCCTCAACAATTAAATCCCTGAATCCCGCATCTACTGCAAATTCTAAAGCTTTTCGGCAAGCTAATATTTCTGCCTCCTCACTATCAATAACCGGTGGTCCTCTGCCTGAAATTGACGCCATAACTTCTCCACCGCCATTCCGGATTGTTGCCCCAAATCCAGAAGCTTGTAGTTCCTGAAAGATAGCCGCATCAAAATTTAATTTGAAGCAATTTCCAGTTGGTGGAACCCATCGCGGCCCTCTCTCAACTGGATTCGGTACAGCCAGCCATCGCGGACTGTTTTAATTATTATTTTTTAAATAAAATGTTCATATTTATTTATTATACATGTTAGCAATCATTGTCATTTTAGTATTAATTCTAAATAGTAATTTATACGGTCAAGTACAAGTTTGGTATCTATAATTTGAAATGCGTCAATTTAATTCTAATCTCATAAAAAAAGCTAACATGATTAACCGAACACAAAACACACATTATAAACTTAGAAATAATAGAGGAAGCCCAATTAAGTAGGACCTACACCCATTCATCCAAAAACTCACCAAGAGGATTGATCTCCCCATAATATGCAAGTAATTCAAGTTGCCTAATGATGCAAATCATGATCCTCCAAATGCCAAGCAAAATCATCTAAACATCATCACCACATACACCATCAGCGACGTAACACCTTGAATGTCCTCCTTCATGGACTTTGACAATGAACCATTTGCCCTCAACACCCCTCATATTCCAAGCAATCTCTCCCAAATTCATACCCTCACTCCCACCAATACTTTCCTTACACTTCTTCTTAGAGCTAAATTGCACGAAAGCCGAACCAGGCATGTCATTTGCGTACTCCACTGTAGTTTTCCACTAGGCATGTCTTCCGATTCCCATTATACGCTTTTAGCTTTGGCATCACCAAATCCATGCAAGAGGAAGAACAGGTGAGAAAAAAAAGATTAGAGAAATTCATTTATTGTTTATTGTTCCTCTTCCGAAGGTTTTTTATGGCCAGAGAAATTATGAAAACCTTGGGAAAATGTGGGAAAAGGATGGAAATTGGGTTTTGAATTTTGGGTTTTTAGCCTATTTGGTTACCAAGAAAGCAAAAGAAAAGAAAATAAAACTTTCAAATATGAAGATAAACTAATTCTAGATATTTTATTTTTAAATTAAGGACAAATGACATCTTATGTGGCATAAAAATAATATTTTAATCTCACCGTTACTCTCAGTTTTTTCAATCCACTATTTAACGGCTGAGACTGTTTTGACACAATATCAAAAAGGTTATAGACTAAATTAAAACATTTAAAATGTTAGAGACCAAATTGAAAAACAATGTAAAGATTAGGGACTAAACTTGTAATTTACCCTTAATTTAAAGAAATCTAACCACAAAAAAAATAGCTAGAAAAAGACACTCAAATGAATAAAATGTCCTCACTGAGAGCAGGAAAAATTTCCGCTGCTTCGAGGGTGTTTGGTACATGTACTTAAATAACAGTTTTCAGTATTTAAACACTGAAACAAGTATTTACACAACACTTTTTAACCCACACATATTTCCACAGCACTTAAACAACGATACTAAAAATTTCTAACCAAATGGGCCTTCATTTTCCTTTGCTTTGTGTTTAAAAGTTGACTTTAAAAGTAATTGATTTGCCTAATTTATAAAAGGCTTTATTCAACTCTTTGGAACTAATTTACCTGTACAAATCCACAAAAGGCTTTATTCCACTTTTGGAACCAATTTTTTATCAGTACAAATCAACAAAAGGCTTTATTCCACTCTTTGGTACCAATTCATTTGTACAAATAGATTCCAAAGATGCACATTCTTGCATGATCATACATTTGCCTAAACCCAGTTAAGGTCTTTAGCCATATTACATAGCCTTTTCTCTATACAACTATATCTTTATATCTTTAAAATATGCGGACATAAAAAATGAGTAATGAATTATATAAATCTAGCAAGTTAATTATCCAAACCAGCTTCATGTCAATGAATGAATCAGTAAAATAAAGATTAATTTGAACTCATGATATCAGTTTTAAGGTGGAAAAAATACCACCAACCAAGGCACCATTTTCTATTAACTAGAAATTAATATAAACAATACAATTAGTCTCACATGAATTCATATTTAAAATTATAATTAGGTTTGGGTTCAAGTGATTGTCTAACAATAATGGTCTCATAATCTCATTTATGGTGTCTCATGTCAGTAGTTCGTATCTTACCTCCTCCTTCTTTACTATCTACTTATTAAAAAGCAAAAACAAAAAGCGTAAGATTAGCTTTATATCATCTTCTCAAAGAAAAAAAAAAAACAAATTACATCTTTCTTTTTTTTTTCTTTTCTTTTTGCACTGGTAAATTGGCTTCATATCTATATGGACAAAATTCTCCTCTAAATCAATTCAGATAAAATTTCTTCCAACTCACTATATGACCACTTACATATGTTTTAAATCACCTAATTAACATATGCCTAAATCGATTAGGCTAAATGATTTGATGAGAACAAGAAGTATACCTTCTGTAATCCAATGCAAAAGTTCCGATTTACCTATTGCCAGATTTTTGTTACGAATTTTGGCTGTGATTCAGGTTGGTAAACACTCTTCCCAACTTAGAGAAACACAGATTGATTATAAGAAAATTGGTAGTACCCATCCCAATACTCTAATTAATTGGGGAAAAAATGATTGATTGTCTTAGTAATAAAAATTCTGTTCAAGATTCATAAAATGTGTGATAATCTAACATAAATACCCCAACACCAACACCAACACCCTCCCCCCCACCAAGTCCTAAACAATATGGGTTTAGGATTTGCTTGGTATTGCATTCAGATCATGTTTAATCATGATAGATACATACATATACATACATACATACATATATATATATATATATATATATATATATATATATTCTCATAAAACTAGATGTGGGTGTATTTTAAGAATTAATTTTAATAAATGAAGAGTAATTGTTGAAAGCCTTATGTTTCTCTTTTCTTTGTGGGGGTGGGGTGGGGGGGGGGGGGGGTGGGGGGGTTTGTAGAGGAGCTGAAGGACTGAGAGTCTTTTGTAGCATCATTCAAATGAGTTCAAGAGAGTTTACAAACAATAAACTTGACTGCACATGCCCAAGAGAAATTTTATTTGTTATTAAGGACTTCAAAACCCTGAAAACAAAGTGTCACAAGGTGCAACCCTGTTCAAGTTCTAAATTAGACAGGTCATTCACTAACTCCCAAAACCCAACTTCAATCCATAAAAAAATTTTCATTACATGTCAAAATACAAAAAAAAAAAGGCTTTAAAAAATTGTTTATATGTATTATGCGTCGAACTTACAATTATAATATTGATAAATGACTTCTTACCAACCCATGGAAATCAGAAACAAATTACTATCACATCTTGAAACAAAGGTTGGGTGCAAATTCACACTACTTTCTGGGAGGTTTTCATGTATATAAGAAGTGAAAAGAAAATTGTACTTGAGTCAAGTCTGTGTATTGGGGTAGCAATTTCTTAATTTTTAATGAAATCATATATCTATTAAAAAAACACTATCGGATTAGTTGTTCTCACAGTAGCTGAATGGCTGGTAAGAAATGGGAACTCGATTCCTAATAACTATGACTTTTGGCTTAATGTAAGATCTAATGTGTCTTGGGGAAATTATCCACTTATTACAAGGGCTTTTTGTTTTTTTGACCAATCTACCACACAATGAAATTGTGCATTAGTGAGGAATTGATATGCATTTCATGTAGCCAACTCCATCTTTTAGAAGGAGCTAACTCCTAGGTCGGGAAGTGCAATTAAGACTGATTAGGCCCAATGAATCAGTCAAGTCTTTTTACTATCAACCAAGCCTACTAGCTTCTCTATAGTGAATGCTTATATGGAAGGAGCAGAACTCTAAGATATAGTTCTTAAATGTGGGCCGACCTATGGAAGCTTAAATCCTTTCTCAAAGTGCTTATTTTCCTTTGGAAAGTGTTAAATGATAGTCTTCTGTAAGAAGAGAGTTTATATTGAATTCTGTACAAGCTTCACAATTGCATCAATGGAGGAACAAAACTCAGAGAGAAAAAGATGAATGTAAAACTTGTAGAAGTAAATTCATTGAATAAGATTACAATACCTCTGTTCTTTATATAGTGAGAACAGAGGCGGGAAAAGATGAAAGAATTGAAAACAGAATTAACTAACTGCCCAATTGATCTAGGCCATACACGTGGAATGAAATCTAACTAATCTATTTAACATTTATGTATAAACGGCAGTAGCTCAGTCTCTCATATTCTACTCTAAGCTTAAACTACTTGTAGTTTATCTCTGTACTTGCAAAACTACCAGCTAAGCTACTCGTAGCTTATTTAAACTACCAGCTAAGCTACTCGTAGCTTATTTCTTATAGTTACAAAACTACAATACTCAAACACTAAGTCTAATATCAAACTCAACACTCCCCCTCAAGATGAACCATAGATGTTGATCAGGTTCATCTTGGACAGAAGGAAGTAGAATTGCTTAGTTCCAAGTGCCTTTGTGAAGGAGTCTGCAAGCTGGTGTTTGGTAGGCACATGAAAAGTCTTGATCACCCCACTTTGAATTTTACTTCGAATGTAATGACAATCAACCTCTATGTGCTTTGTGCGTTCATGAAACACTGGATTTGCAGCAATATAAAGGGCTGCCTTGCTATCACAATACAAAGAAGCTGGATAATTGTGTTCTAAACCAAAGGTTCCTAGTAATGCCACCAACCATACAAGTTCACTTGTGACAGTGGCCATTGCACGATATTCAGACTCAGCTGATGATCTGGATATGACTTGTTGCTTCTTGCATTTCCAAGATATAAGAGAATCTCCAAGGAAAACACAAAAGCCTGAAACTGATTTTCTGGTATCTGGGCATGCTGCCCAGTCAGCATCACAATAGGCCTTGAGCTTCAACTCAGAACTGGCAGATAGGAACAATCCTTGTCCTGGTGCCTTCTTGAGATACCTAAGAATTTTGTAAGCTGCTTGTAAATGAGGAATCTGAGGTGAACTCATAAACTGACTTAGTTTGTGCACTGAGTAACAAATGTCAGGTCTGGTCAGAGTCAGGTAAAGAAGTTTCCCAACAATTCTTCTATACAAAGATGGATCTGGTGCAGCCTCTCCCATTGAACTTCTAAATTTGGCTGTTTGATCCATAGGTACATTAGCAGGCTTACTTGCTAGCAGACCCGTATCAGATAGCAGCTCTAAAACAAACTTCATTTGACATAAACTAATACCTTTTTCAGTCCTTGCAACCTCAAGACCCAAGAAATACTTCAAAGTACCAAGGTCCTTGAGTTTAAACTTGGCATCTAGGAAAACTTTGAAAGTATTGACTGCCTCCACATTGTTGCTAGCTATCAAGATGTCATCCACATAGACTAGTAAGATGAGAATTGAACCCTTGCTAATCTGAGTGAAGACAGAATAATCAGATTTAGATTAAATGAAACCATGATCAAGGAGAGTGGATGAGAGCTTAGCAAACCACTGTCTACTGGCCTGCTTCAATCCATAAAGGGATTTGGTAAGTTTGCACACCTCCCCCTTGCTGCCAAACCCAGGTGGAGGAACCATATACACTTCCTCATTCAAGTCTCCATGCAAGAAAGCATTGTTAACATCTAGTTGGGACAAATGCCAACCATACACAGCAGCCATAGCCAAAAGGGTCCTAACAGTGACAAACTTCACAACAGGAGAGAAAGTCTCATAGTAATCAACACCCTCAGTTTGAGTAAAACCTTTGGCAACCAATCTAGCCTTGTACCTCTCTATAGAGCCATCAGCCTTAAGTTTGATTTTGTAGACCCATTTGCACCCAATAGGCACTTTACCAGGAGGCAGGTTGGTCATTATCCAAGTCTTGTTAGCCTGAAGTGCATCAATCTCAGCCTTCATGGCAGCTTGCCACAAAGGATCAGGTAAAGCTTCAACATAGGAGGTTGGTTCCTTGACAATAGACAAGATCACCGAGAAGGCTTTATGTGCATTAGACAATTTAGAATAAGAAAGAGTTGAGGAAAGTGGATAAAGGATACCTGGACTGTCAATGGAGATTGAATCATGGGAAGGTAGAGACATGGAAGCTAAGTTGCAGTGAGGATGAGGAAGAATGGATGAAGCTAAGCCACAGTGATAGTCATGAAGGTATGAAGGAGGTTTATGAGGCCTAGAGGACTTTCTAAGAGGAGATGAGACAGGTTGAACAGAAGGAATAACAGACTGAACAACAGGCAAGGTAGGGTGAACAGTAGGAAAATCAGATTGAAAAGAAGACTCATGAGGAAGAGAAGGATCCAAAACAGGATGAACAAGATCAGGAAATTCATCAGGGGGCACAGCAGTATCAACAGAACTAAAAGGAAGGGAAAACTCAGCAGAAACAGATGCAACAGGATCAAGAACAGGTGACTGAGATGGAAAAACATTGTGAGAAATGGAAGGAGGATTAGGTATGAATTTAGACTGCCAATGTTTAAAAGGAAAAACAGTCTCTTTGAAGATAACATCCCTTGACAGAAACATGGTTCTAGTGGACAAATCATACAACTTATACCCTTTAGTCCCAAAAGGATAACCAAGAAATATGCATGCCTTTGCTCTAGGGTCAAATTTAGACCTATTCCTAGTTAAAGTAGAGGCATAACATAGGCAACCAAATGATCTAAGGTGCTGATATGAGGGAGGATGACCCAAAAGTTTCTGGTATGGAGTAAGATTACCTAGAAGAGGACTAGGCAACCTGTTGATGAGATATGTGGCTGTAAGAACACAATCTCCCCAGAATTTTAAAGGTAAGTTGGCATGAAATCTCAAGGCTCTAGCAACATTGAGGAGATGTTGGTGTTTTCTTTCAACAACAGCATTTTGCTGTGGAGTTTCAACACATGACAGTTGATGTAAAACACCTTTTGAAGCATAAAATGAGGAAAGAGCAAATTCAGGACCATTATCACTCCTAATGACCTTAATGGATACTTTGAACTGAGTAAGGATCATTTGGAAGAAGGATTGAACCAAAGAAGAAGCATCAGATTTATACTTCATTAAATAAACCCAAGTGCACCTACTATGGTCATCAACCAAGGTGAGAAAATACTTTGAGCCATTTAATGAAGTAGTAGAATAGGGTCCCCAAATATCAGCATGGATTAAATCAAAGCATGCTAAAGAAACACTTGTGGATTTAGGAAAAGATAATCGATGCTGTTTAGCTAAAGGACATATATGACAATCAAAAGATTTATTATTGCAAGAAAGCATATCAGGTACAACAGAATCCAGCAAAGCTAATCTTTGTGAAGATGGGTGGCCCAATCTGTAATGCCACAACCTAACATTATCATTTGAAGTAGAAACAACAGATGGAGAATCAAGATTACAGGAATTGACACTCTTATTACAAAGGAAAGAAGGTAATCTGGACAGAAACTCTGAAACAGAAGGTGGTAAAGTGATTGAGTCAATGCACTGCAAAGTATACAGCCCTCCATTTCTCTTACCCAACCCAATCATCTTCCAATGCAGTAAGTCCTGGAGAAAACAGTAATGAGAAAGAAAAATACAGCAACAAGAAGGATTTTGGGTTAGTTTGCTTATGGAAATGAGATTGAAAGAAAATGAAGGAATACAAAGGACATTTTCTAGAATCAGTGTGGCTGAGACCTTAACAGTCCCAACATGAGTCACCTTAACCATTTCACCATTTGGGAGTCTAACAGACATTTGAATAGAAGAAGTGACAGAAGTGAAGAAATGGATGGAATGTACCATGTGATCAGTAGCACCACTATCAAGAATCCAATCATATGAACTAATATGAGAGGTGTTGGTACTAGAAGAAAAAACTGAATGCTGAAGAGAAGGGGAAAACCATATACCTGATAAAGTTTGGGCTTGAACATCCATGGAAGGCTGAGCAATGATGGTGGCAACATGAGGAGCATTTTCCAAACATGCTTCTGGTGGTGCTTGGGTACCAAAATGGCATTGAGAATTCAACAAGCCAAGTAATTGTTGATATTGAGCCTTGGTGAGAGCAACAGGTTCATTGAGAGGACTTTCAGCTGCAACAACATTGTTTGCAAAGGATGGACTACCTTTGTTTTTGAACTTATATCCAGGAGGATATCCGTGCAACTTGAAACATTTGTCAACAACATGCCCCATAGCTCCACAATGAGTGCACTGTGGCCTGCCACTCTTGAACTTAACAAAAGGCTTGATGTTCCCAGGTTTAGACCCAAAAGCTGCCAAAGCTGCTGATGTATCAGCCAAAACCTTCTTCCCAGCACCTACTTTTCTCTGTTTCTCATCTTGCAGTAGAAGAGAGAACACTTTGCTCAATGGAGGCACAGGCTCCATAAGCAGAATCTGACTCCTGACAGCTGCATATGTCTCACTCAGCCCCATTAGGAAAGACATGGTACACTCTTCAACTTGGTGACCACATGTACATATTCTGTAATTAGAGAATTCATCCCAAAGTCCTTTAAATTTGGCATAGTATGCATTGATAGTTAAATCTTCTTGAACTAAAGAACTAATCTCCTTTCTCAGATCAAAGATTGTAGGACCATTTCCTTGCCCAAACCTGTTTTGCAGATCGACCCATACATCTCTAGCAGTCTTGAAATAAACAATACTTGACTGCAACTCTTTGGAAACTGAATTAAACAGCCAAGCCAGGACAGTGCTATTGCATTTATTCCAAGCTGTGTAATGTGGATGATCAACAGATTGAGGCTTAGGGATAGAGCCATCAATGAAGCCCAATTTGACTTTGGCATCCAAAGAAATAAGTATAGCCCTACTCCAGGTGTTATAGTTATCTTCAATGAGATGTTGAACTACCAAAGAAACTCCTGGATTGTCACCACTGGACAGAAAATAGGGACTAGATGTGTTTTCCCAAGGATGCACAGTAGGAGTAGGATTAACACTAGAGGTACTCTCAGTCATACTTATCACAGAGAAAGAAGGAGAAAACGAAAATTCAAGGTCTCAAGAAATCAAAACCAAGAATTGAGGATAAAAGAAAACACGAATTGGATTCAAGGTCTCAAGAAATCAAAACCAAGAATTGAGGATAAAAGAAAACACGAATTGGTTTTCTCAAGAACTCTCTAAGAAAAAGAGTTGAATTCTGTGTGACAATCAAGCTGTAATTCACAATCTTGATGAGATTGTAAATAGAAACAGTATTAAATTCGAAACAGAATAACCCTAAAAGTGAGAAAACAAATGAATTGAAACCCTAGGATTAGAGATTTCTATTCAATTATGAACAGAGGAACAGAAAATCAAGATTTCAACACACTAGGGAAATTAAAACCTTGAAGATGATGAACTTAATGCAAGAATCAACAGAAATGTAGCAAGTAAATTTCTAGTTGATCTGAATAAAGCATTAAGAAGACAAGAAAGAAAGTAATTGAACTAGGAAATTTCAGAATACCATACTTGGATGATCTCTGAACTAGTTCGCTCTGATACCATATTGAATTCTGTACAAGCTTCACAATTGCATCAATGGAGGAACAAAACTCAGAGAGAAAAAGATGAATGTAAAACTTGTAGAAGTAAATTCATTGAATAAGATTACAATACCTCTGTTCTTTATATAGTGAGAACAGAGGCGGGAAAAGATGAAAGAATTGAAAACAGAATTAACTAACTGCCCAATTGATCTAGGCCATACACGTGGAATGAAATCTAACTAATCTATTTAACATTTATGTATAAACGGCAGTAGCTCAGTCTCTCATATTCTACTCTAAGCTTAAACTACTTGTAGTTTATCTCTGTACTTGCAAAACTACCAGCTAAGCTACTCGTAGCTTATTTAAACTACCAGCTAAGCTACTCGTAGCTTATTTCTTATAGTTACAAAACTACAATACTCAAACACTAAGTCTAATATCAAACTCAACAGTTTACAATGAGGAATCTAATCACTGATGCTCTTTATCCTTATTTTGATTTATAGGAGGAACCCTTCTTGTCTTTTACTTTTTTATTAATTGTGTTAGATGGATATCTGTAGTGTTTTTTTTTTTTTTTTTTTTTTTTTTAATTTTTATTTTACATTTGGCTAAATGTTCTCTTTGGTTTGCCTCTTCTCATCCAGCATGTCTATACTATCCTATATCATGACCATGAATTTCTTAGATAAGTTTTGCTTCATTTTCATGTACAATGTCCATTTTCTATACTTTTATCTAGCAAAACCCTGACAGATTTTTTCACTTTGTGTCATTGTAAACACATCGACTATTAGCTCTATGAGGATGTGGCAAATGCATCAAGTATGAAAAAAAAAAAAAAAAAAAAAACCCTTTCATATATTCTCTCTTGCTTGCATATTACATCCCTTTCCATGATCTTATAATTCATTTGCAATATTATTTTCCAAGGAGTTCATGCCCTTAAACATGCGAGGAATTGCAATGTCTAGATTTTCACTCCTATGACTTAGCCTGCTCAAATTTATTAATAGCTTTATGCGTTATCTGAAATTCGAGGTCAGTATTTCCTGTCCTCTACCAAATATTGTTTTCCACACTTTGTCAAGATGTTTTTATATTGCTAATGCTTTGTAATGAGTTCCTTTGCCTCAACCCCAAGGTACCTATGACAAAAAATATTACATCAGGTGGTGTGCCACCAGACCTTTAAAGATAGTGGAAAACACTTTTGGAGCAATTGAATATAATACTTAGACCTAGAACTATTTGTATCTTAGGTTTATTTGTACTCTTGTTCCTTTTTTTTTTCTGCTATGGGTGAGCATTAGTGCCAATCTTTGTTTTTTAACTCTCTCTCTCTCTCTCTCTCTCTCTCTCTCTCTGTTTTTCCCCTGTTTCTAGACAATGAATGTTGCCTGCACTTGCAATTTGTATTAGCAATTTAGGAATGGAAATCTACATAATTATTATTGGACTACTAAATATCATACTAGTGAAGTTTATTTTATGAAACAGGTTATATAGCACTGAAGAGGACGAATTTGGGCACAAGATGGGCCTGACGGTCAGTTACTGTTGGCCGATAGTAAACGGGCCCAATGTGAAATGTCAGTAGGCCCAAAAGCCATAAGGACCCTTGGTATGAGATGCTTGCGGTCCACGTTTGATGTAAGAGTCTTATAAGGAAGGAATTCCGCGATCTACGATGAAGAGGATTCCTACATGGAAACGACTTCTACTCCAAGTAAGAGAAGTCCACCCTCTACTACTATAAAAGCCCCGCTACCCTCACGAATTAAGGTACGCATGATTTACCCTCTCTAGCACTCTAGAGTTGTGAGCATATTTTCTGACTTAACCTTCGGAGGGTATTCGGCCGGCACCACACCGGTGCTCTCTGTGAGGATTCCCCTTCTTTGTGTTGTGCAGGTTGACATTTAAGCGCAAAGGTATCGTGTGGCTCATTGGTGAAATTCTTGACTTCATCAGTTGGCGCCGTCTGTGGGAACCGATAGTAGAGATCCAAAGCCATACTATCGTTTTTCAGACTAAAAGGTTGCATGGTACTCACTCGCTCGATGGCAACCACCAACGACGTTCAAGGAGACGAACTGCCCACGACTGCCCTCGAGAGGCAAGTTCAAACTCTGGCTGCCGCGGTGGAACGTCTCACCAAACAAAATAACGACCTGGAAGAGCAGCTGCGTCAGAAGAATGCAGGACAGAACGACCAGGGAGAAGAAGAAGGGACCAGCGCTCCAAAGAAAAACCAAGAGAAACCTGAAGGCAGCCATGCCCCAAGCAGACCAGAGAGACAGAACTTAAGCATGCCGTCCTTCACGAACGCGACACCACCACAAATTGCCGCAGAGATGCAGGCGATGAGGGAACAAATGGAGGTGATGATGAACGCGCTCAAGGGACGAGTTTCCAGTGATTTAGACGATTTAGTCAACCGCACTGACTCACCATTCACTGCAGCCGTGAATACCTTCCCCCTACCTCAGAAATTTCGCATGCCACATATAGAAAGCTACGATGGGGTGAAGGACCCTCTGGACCATTTGGAAACATTCAAGACCTTGATGCACCTTCAGGGGATAGCTGACGAGATCATGTGTAGGGCCTTCCCCACAACACTCAAAGGCTCCGCAAGAATATGGTTTAGCAGGCTGACGCCAAACTCTATCGGCACCTTCAAGGAGCTAAGTGCTCAGTTCACCACGCACTTCATTGGGGGTCACAGATACAAGAAGTCCATAGCTTGCCTAATGAGTATTAAGCAACGGGAGGACGAGACGCTGCGGGCTTATATAACGCGCTTTAATAAGGAAGCACTCTCAATAGACGAAGCTGACGACAAAATATTGGTAGCAGCCTTCACGAACGAGTTGCGAAGGGGAAAGTTCCTGTTCTCTTTATACAAGAACGACCCTAAAACCATGTCAGAAGTACTCTACAGGGCAACAAAGTACATGAACGCAGAAGACGCGTTGCAGGCTCGGGAGGATAAGCCAAGGAAGAGGGAGCGACAGGAGGAAGGACAAAGGGATCAAGGGTCGAAGAAGCCAAGAGTGGACGATCGAAGGGTTGAGCGACGCCCTAAGCCACCCGGAGGGAGGTTCACAAGCTTCACACCGCTGACGGCTCCGATAGATCAAGTCCTGATGCAAATCAAGGACGAGGGGGCACTAACCTTCCCCGGGAAGTTGAAATCAGATCCCAGCAAAAGGTCAAGAGAAAAATACTGCCGCTTCCACCGCAATCACGGCCACGACACAGCAGAGTGCTATGACTTAAAGCAGCAGATAGAAGCCCTTATAAGACAAGGGAAACTACAAAAATTTGTAAAAAAAGAGAGGACGGACCAGCCACCTCAAGAGCCTCAGCCCCGGAGGGATAATGAGCGTCCCAGACCACCAATCGGAGACATAAGAATGATCGTAGGGGGTACATCAACAACCGGGTCGTCCAAAAAAGCCCAAAAAACTTACCTCCAAATGGTCCAGAATGTTCAGCTGACGGGCTCGGTATCAAAGATAGCACAGATAGATAGCTCAATCGTCGGATAGCTCAATCGTCGGTATCATAATGCCATTCACATTATGATATTTTTCATTTTTTGTTGTTGGCCCCCTTTTCCAAAACCTTAAAAGCCCTCATCCTCCTCCCCAGTCAGTCTAACCAGCTTAGCACAATTAGTAACAATTCAACCTAAAAATTTAACAAAAACAATAAAAGCATTTACAATGGTGATTGTATTTTAGTAAAATAATAATAATAATAATAATTTTACAACCAAAGAACCAAAAAACCATGTGTTATTGAAGAAGTTAAAGCTAAATTTTTTACAATTACAGTAAACTGGTATAAATACTAGTTGACTGTAGCAAGTTGTTAAAAATAAAAAACAATATTTTATTAAGATTATCTCTCTTCCTTCAATTAAAAAACTCAAATTCTCTCTCTTTCTTATTATTTAAATGAGTTGTTTATATTATTTTAAATGAAGAAGTAAAAAAATAGAACACCGATGTTGGGTGTATTGTAAAGTGAGGTAGTAAAAATAAATAAAGTATTGTGAATAACTTCAACAAAAAGAAAATCCTAGCTAGCCTAGTATTAAAAAATCATAGTTTTTTTTTTGGTCTTTGTTGACAGATAATTGCATATAAATGTATTAAGAAACAATGATTTTGTGTATTTATAATTTGTTAATATGGATGCCTATTTGGAATTTTTTTTTTTTCATTTATACTCTGGCCTCCTCTAACTTAAAATCCTAGGTCCGTCCCTACATATAGGCATGGAGAACATCATATCAACTACACTCAAGTGTGTGCATATATATACCTAATCATGCATGTGTATGAGACACATGCATGATTGGGTATGTGGGGCCAGCAAGTCTTACGGCCCAGTCCACTTCGTTCCAGGGTTGAAGGCCCGAGCCGAGGAAGCACCCAAGATCCGAGGAGGAAAACGAGAAGCCCAGGAGCCCAACAGGCCACGCCGAGGACGACCCTGTCCTCGGGCGTCCGATACCTTCAGACAACCGGCAACACACTTAAGGGAACCTCCCTGACTACTCCAAGAGCAGAGAGGAAGTACCACGCGCCAGCAATGGAAACCTGGAGGAGGAACAAGTTCATGACAAACTATCACCTCCGCATTTAATGCACCTGACTACCGCCCTGACCGCATTAATGAGGAAAGGACTCCGCACCAGTGCCGCCTTGGTTGCCGCGACCCACAAAGAGAATAGGAAGGCGGCTGATAGGACAGGCACCTGAGTAATGTCCTGATTGCTCAACAAATGTAGGGCTAGGATTGGTTGGGTGAAGGGTATATAATGTATGGGATCCCTCTTGAAGAAGGGGGGGGGGGGGAGAGGGCCAAGCTCCTCGGACAAATGCCGAGGAGTAATTTTAACAAAAAATCCAGGCATTTAGCCTCCAATAGCAATGAATCCATGATGAAGTTCCGTTTGCCTGTAAGGGCCAATTTCTTCGACCCACTCTCTACAAATTTATTGTTTTGGGGCCTACAGGATTATATCCCTTCTACATTCAGAGGGTCCTTCCAAACTGAGTCCCTACAATTGGCGCCGTCTGTGAGAAGAATTTGTGCACTAACAGGCGCAACGGACAATCGTTCCCAGATAGTCAGTCGACGGAAAGTTCACAAGAATGCGTTTAAAAAAAAAAAAAAACAAACAAAAACACCATTGCAAAAAAGTAAAGGATTCAAAGGACGAGAAAGAAGACAAATATCGGTATTTTATTATGTGAAGAACAGTTACAACATACAAACAAAGGCTCAGACAGGCTTGTTTTAAAGCCAACTCTACAAACAAAGGCCCAAACGGGCATGTTTTAAAGCTAACTAAAGGGAAGGGGGCTGAGGCCGGCCTGCTTCAAGGCTACCAACAACGCCCAAGCCGGTGCGGTGGCGCTGGTGTGAAGAAAGGAGCAGATGCAAAGGCGCTGGACGACCCTTCCTCATGTTGTTCCTTTGATTCTCTTCCAGCCCCACGGTGGTTGGCCGTTGGAGACGGCAACACTCGAGCACCAGATATGACGTATCCTTACACGCTTCCACCGGCGTGGCAGCACCCCAGGGAAGAGCGTTATGCACTACGGAGAACTCCCTCTTGGCCGCTGTGCGGGGTACCATCAGGATGACGCACGGATTCGGCCGTACCGGAGATCTGACGCAGGCCATTACTACGGCGGCTCTCCGTCGAAGGAGGAGGATCTTGGGCCTATGCACCCTCACTCCCATCCAATGCTGTCCCATTTCTCCAAACTCTTATCACAACTTTTGGCGGGGTCATTGAAGGGGCTCTGAGAGTTGGGAGGACATGTTTCCTGGTATGTTGGGGGGTTCATGAAGAGTAGAAGGTCATTTTTCCTACGTAGCCTTAAATAGGCAGTGAAGATTGATAGGAATGGAACTACGCAGAATTCGAAAGGTGGATTATTAGAGACATTAATCCTAACCAAATTCCAAAGCGCCTGTCAACCGTTCGATTCGCATCAGTCCAAGAGAATATTAATGAGAGCGCGCCTCGTGTGTTGAAACGTCAAGCGCGGAAGGCGAACCGTCAGGGGACGCCTCATAACTGATGACTACAGAGACCTGAACTGAAGGCAGCATCATTGCCACGTGTAAGGTTAAGAATCATAAACCATCCTAGCCCGGGGCACAGCGGGGTCGATAGTCCGGTGCACACGACGCCTCATTGAAGACGAGGCAAGGCCGAGGCCATCATCACGCCAAAACTAGCGAGGCCAACATTGAGGACAATCTCCTACACCACGTACCTAAGTGTTAGACAGAACCAAGGCACTGCATGGTCCTCGGACTCAGGCCTAAGACTAAGTGTTAGACAGAACCAAGGCACTGCATGGTCCTCGGACTCAGGCCTATGGGGAAACTAACTACTTCAAAGACTAAGTGTTAGACAGAACCAAGGCACTGCATGGTCCTCGGACTCAGGCCTATGGGGAAACTAACTACTTCAGAAGACTAAGTGTTAGACAGAACCAAGGCACTGCATGGTCCTCAGACTCAGGCCTATGGGGAAACTAACTACTTCAAAGACTAAGTGTTAGACAGAACCAAGGCACTGCATGGTCCTCGGACTCAGGCCTATGGGGAAACTAACTACTTCAATGACTAGGTGTTAGACAGAACCAAGGCACTGCATGGTCCTCGGACTCAGGCCTATGGGGAAACTATCTATCTCAAAGACTAGGTGTTAGACAGAACCAAGGCACTGCATGGTCCTCGGACTCAGGCCTATGGGGAAACTAACTACTTCAAAGACTAAGTGTTAGACAGAACCAAGGCACTGCATGGTCCTCGGACTCAGGCCTATAGGGAAACTAACTACTTCAGAAGACTAAGTGTTAGACAGAACCAAGGCACTGCATGGCCCTCGGACTCAGGCCTAAGGGGAAACTAACTACTTCAGAAGATTCTAAGTGTTAGACAGAACCAAGGCACTGCATGGTCCTCGGACTCACGCCTATGGGGGAACTATCTACTTCAGAAGATCCTAAGTGTTAGAATGTTGGGAAAGCAAGAGTCCTACCTGGTCCTGGACACATAAAAGGCCTGCCTATGCATACGTGCCTTCACGTTATTACAATTGCTGCCATGACTGGCCGAAGTACAATTGATGATAAAATCATGCAAGTAAAAAAAAGAGAAAGAGAAAACGAATAACACGCCGATGTACAAACAGCCAGAACAATTGGAAAGAGAAATAAAAATCACATTGCATTAAGTCCATAAAGGTTACATGATGAACGTCACATTACAATCTAAAAAAAAAAAAAAAAAAAAAAAAAAAAAAAAAAGAAAGATGCAAAGGACAAGAGAGACAAGAGCGCCGAGGGGCCTGCCCCTTCCACTTATTTTCCTCCCTCAGTAGGGGGCTGGTTTGTGGCAACTTCAGGGCTTTCTAAGCTCTGGCCAAGAGAGACGGCCTGCAAAGGCTCGGCAGGAATGGCTGCCTCCTCAGCAGAAGGAACCTCAGCTTCAGAGAAGGACTTCGCAACCTCTTGGGGCGCTTCCTCATTGGGGCCCTCACCTGATTCAGCTACCTCGGGAGGGTCATTCCCTTGGACAAGCTCACTCATAGGTTCAGTGACTAATGCATCCTCACCCGTGGTAGCACTGGCTTCCTCTGCAGCCTCTCCGGCCTCAGTGCCACCTAGAGTTGCCTCGCGGATGGCAGGAGGGTAGTACACACTCTCCTCCTTCCACAAGTCGGACGAGGCCTCAACCCCAGCCTGTCTGAGAGCCTCCCTCCAAACCTCAGCAGAGTAGCACCTGCACAACCCGGGGACTTGAGCCTTAAAGGCTGCTTCTGTCTCAGCCATCCCCGCAGCATAGGCCTCCTCCTCGGCTTCCTGCTTAGTGGCTAGGGCCTCCTCCCTGCCTTGGTCAGCCTCAAACTTGGCCCTCACGACCTCATCCTTGGCCCACTCAACCACCCTCTTGGTTTCTTCGGCAGCAACCACCTTCTTTGGCAAATCAGCAAGCAGCTCCTTTGCGATCTTCAGCTACTCCTCTGCCTCGCTCAGGCGCTTTGACTGATCTTCGGCTTGCTTCTGGAAGCCGGCGAGGCCTGACAGGGCGTTATCCCGAGCACTAGTCATCGCCCTCAGCTCCTCCCGGGCCTTGGCAAGATCAGCCTCGGAGTTTTTAAGGGTCCGAGTGGCCTCCAAGCGTTTCTCACGCTCCATGTCCATGGCTTTCCCCTAGTCACGGGCCACGTCCTCTAACCTATAAGTGGCCTGAATGGCCTGCCAAGCAAAACGAGTACACAATCAGCCGAGCTCAGAAAAGGGGAAGAAAAAGCTGAAACTAGAAAAAATCATAAGTGTTGAGGGACTTACCATTCCCAAGTACCGTTTGAGGTAGAGGAAGACCTCCCTGCTCCTCATAGTCCCCAGCTCCGCCATGTCCGCTGGGAGTAGCAAGCACCTTTCCAGCGCGTCAACCACATACACGCCTTCGCCCTCTTTGAAGTCCCTGAGGGAAGAGTCGTACCTCAGAGGCCCCCCATGGAGCATTGGGGCAGGAAGCCAAGCCTCAGCCTCGGGCTGGGTATCAACCTACTTGTCCTGGCCTCGAGAGCCTATCTTCAACTATTTTGACAGCCACCGATTATCGCCCTCCTCCCAGGGGGACCTAGGCTTTTCCTCAACTGGCTTTTTGCCCTTATCCTTTTTCTGCTTATGATTAGAGGGCTCGTGCCTAGAAGGCAGACTCGTCTGAGGCGGAGAAGGAGGAGGCCGTGACTGGGTAGGGGCCGACCTGCCTTGGGCAGGGTGAGTCTTGGGAGGAGGAGGAGGAAGCTTTAGCTTTAACTTCCCCGGTTGGCCTTCGATCAGATCCAACAGGCTGGATTGGGGCCTCTTCTTGTAACCTATCTTGTGCCGGGGAGGGGACTCGGACGCTAGGAAATCCGCTTCTGTCAGACGAGGGTCACCCAAGTCTCCTGGAGGGTCCTCGGACTGGTGAACTTGTTCAAATACGTCAAACTCGTCCTTGGCAGGGCCAAAATGAGCAACTTCCTCTTCCCTCTCTAGGCCTTCTTCGGCGGCCTCTGAGAATCTAAGAGAGGAGGAGGGACCCGCAGGTGCTACGCCTTCTGATGTGAAGGGCTCCTCGGGGAACTGGAACCCGTCCTTGGTCACGGTTATTTTTTGCAGCCGAGGGTCTTTTGCCCTGATCACGTACTTCGGTGCCGCAAACGATTTCTGAATCGGGTCGTATCTTAAGATCTGGTGAGCGGCCCTAACTTGATTGTCGGCTTCGTTCACGAAAACCTCCGCCCTCAGCGCTTTCTGCAAGTCTTCCCGGTTGATCAGGCTGAAGTGACGCGTGAAGGCATGCGGATCTGCAAAAAGAAAACACATTCACATTAGTAACCAAATGGTGCAAAAAGAAATCGACGAGGTAAAGAATGAAACTTATTAAGGTCCTAGAACCCTCCCTCCATTTTCCCACTGCCCCACCTGGGGTCCCCTCCGTCGTTGGGTAGTAAAGGCCATCGTGCCACTCGCTAGACACAATGAGAAAGTCCTTGTTCAGCCCCTTGCTAAACTCAGGGAGGCACTGGATAAGCCAGACCCTGTCATCCCTGGTCTTCAGGTATTACGATTTACCCTTCAGGCACTGGAGGTTGTAAAACCAGTTTACGTCGTGGTGGGTCAACCTCAGCCCCATCTTCTCGTTCAGGGCGTCCACACAACCCAGAATTCTGAAGACATTGGTGGCACATTGGGTGGGGGCTAGCCGGAAGTACGTCAGGTAGCCCCTCATCACCGGTCCCATGGGGATTCTTATGCCACCTTCAATGAAGGTAACGATGGGAATCACCACCTCACCCTCCTGCCTCTGAAGGTGCCACTCCCCCTCCTCACAATACCTCAAGCCCACGTTGCTGGGTATCTTATAATCGGCGATGAATTTCTCCATCGCCTCCTCAGTGTAGACGTATTTCTTAAATCTACCCATCCCAAGTGACGCCCAAAAGGGGCCAAGAAAGAGCGAATGAAAGGGAAGAAGGAATAGAGAAGAAGAAAGCTCAAAGAGAGATAGAGTGACTTATAGAAATAAGGAGAAGCTCCTCGGACAGGCTTTTTATGCTGGAGATGAAGGTGGAAAGTTGGCTGGACTTAGGATGTATGCGCAAGAGCTCTTAGTTGCGAGTAAACAAAGGGACCGACTTTTTGAGAGGGTATTTATACCCTAAATCAAAAGCCATACGGGTTTTCCCGCCTATAAATGATTGAGCGAATCCCCACCGTTGGATTGCCATCCTCCCGTTGAACGTGGGGAGCACAGAGCCACCTGGATTTAATGGAAGGCGCATCGCGCGCTTCGAGGCGCCATTAACACGTCTGGGGCAGATGAAAAGACTTCAGTATTAACAGAGGGCTAAGCTCGATGGGATGCGTCGCAGGCCCGAGGACATCAAAATCCTCCTCTTCACCCGAGGATGCGGACAGCAAGATTTTGGGGGGCTATTGTGGGGCCAGTAAGTCTTACGGCCCAGCCTACTTCGTTCTAGGGCTGAAGGCCCGAGCCGAGGAAGCACCCAAGATCCGAGGAGGAAAACGAGAAGCCCAGGAGCCCAACAGGCCACGCCGAGGACGACCCTATCCTCGAGCGTTCGATACCTTCAGACAACCGGCAACACACTTAAGGGAACCTCCCTGACTACTCCAAGAGCAGAGAGGAAGTATCACGCGCTAGCAATGGAAACTTGGAGGAGGAACAAGTTCATGACAAACTGTCACCTCCGCATCTAATGCACCTAACTACCGCCCTGGCCGCATTAATGAGGAAAGGACTCCGCACCAGTGCCGCCTTGGTTGCCACGACCCACAAAGAGAATGGGAAGGCGGCTGATAGGACAGGCACCTGAGTAATGTCCTGATTGCTCAACAAATGTACGGTTAGGATTGGTTGGGTGAAGGGTATATAATGTATGGGATCCCTCTTAAAGAAGGGGGGGGGGGGGAGAGGGCCAAGCTCCTCGGACAAATGCCGAGGAGTAATTTTAGCAAAGAATCCAAGCACTTAGCCTCCAATGGCAATGAATCCATGATGAAGTTCCGTTTGCCTGTAAGGGCCAATTTCTTCGACCCACTCTCTACAAATTTATTGTTTTGGGGCCTACAGGATTATATCCCTTCTACATTCAGAGGGTCCTTCCAAACTGAATCCCTACAGGGTATATAAACTTAAATGATCTTGATTCGTCCTGAATGATCTTGCATGTTTTAAGGATTGACTTGAATCTTGATTAATTGAGGAAGAGTTAATTTGACTTTTATGTTTCCATTTAAGTTCAAATCAAATATCTCAATTATCTTGGAGCTTTTAAGATGTCTTCTTCCAATTAAGTCTTAAATGAATTATTGCTTAAATCTTGAAACCAATCTTATTTAATGTTACTTTCATTTATGTTTGAAAAATCAATTAACTTCCAAAAGGGAGTGAAACCCAGCTAAATATTGTTACCTTCATTTATGAGTCAAATGTCTCCCTTATTTATCTCTAGTTTTTTTAGTTACCTTGTGAGGTTGAAATCAAAAATAAAGTTAATGAGAGAGAAAAGATAAGATATTTTAGGTTTTAGGTTCAAAGAAGGAAAGAAAGGAAAGATATTTTAGCTAGGTATCTTGAGTTTTATTATATGTGATACAAAAGGAAATAAAACAAGGTAGAAGACATGTATTTAAAAGAAAACATAATAGTTAAGAAAAGATAGTGAAACATACAATTAAAAACTGATGAAATAAAAAAGGAAAGGAATTAAAATAATTCAAAAACACAAAATAAACAAGAGTCAAGGATGAGAATATGGATCATGGAAAAGATCTACATCTCCTCCTCGTGGAACTTATAGTGTTGTTGATGATCGGCCCCTTGGCTGAAACCCACTACCACAACTGTCTATAGAGCAAAATAACTTGGAATGATTTGGCTAGGATTTTTTGAATGACCCTAGGTTATTTGCTAACAAACTTTGAATTTAACACCAACTAAAAGTTTAGAATCTTAGCGAGTAGGAGATTATCTTTTAACTAAAGAATGGTTGAAGATCAATCAAATACTCACTATTTTTGCCCTTCTAGTCTTCAACCCTTTGGTTTAGGGTTTCAAGTGATATTTCAGCATAGTTTTAGTCAGGGGCGGAGCTAGGGGGGCTTGAGGGGGGCACTTCTGCCCCCACCGCCCCCCCCCCCCGCCCCCCTAGGCCCACCCAAAAATTCTATTAATATTTCATCTATTATATTATATAATACAATAAATGCATTTAAAATTATATAAATAAATGGTTAATAAATAAGATGATTTTTTAAATGAAAACCCTCGTGATATAACATTTTTTATAATTACAATTTCAAAATGATTTTTTATGTAAATAAACCCCTAATAGATAAATAATATAATAAATATGTTATTTTGTTTTGAATTTTCTTGCATTCAAACATTGCTTAATATACACATGAATGAATTGTTATTTTGCAAATTGATCTCAAATACTATGTGTGTGTGTGTGTGTGTGTGTTCGCTTGCACATGCGTAAATGTGATGTCAAATGTAATTTTTTCCCCCCCTTAAGTCAGATCCTGGCTCTGCCATTGGTTTTAGTAGGTGGAAGAGTTTAGCCTTGGATGGTGAAAATTGGGGTATTTATGGGAGAACTAGTATTCTAAGGTTAGGTTAGATGTTTGTGTAGCTAGTTGATCAGGCTAATTGCCCTAGAATCAGGCTAGTTACCCTAGAATCTTATCAAAATGGAAATGGACCAATATGAGTTTTTTTATCCAAAAGGTGCATACGTCACAAATTGGGCTTGGGCTTAGATTGTATTAGGCCACTTATGGGTTAATCTACTCATTGGGCTCCACACATGATGCTAATCATTTTGGTAGCGGATATTGTATATGTCAAAACGAAATGGGGTGTCTACACCTATTGTTAATGAAAATTAGGACCTACAAAAGCTCATAGACATGGAGGCATATATACTGATTGAAAATTAAGTGAAGATGACAAAGAGAATGTATCATGCATGTGAATCTAGGGAATTAAGAGAGATAGAAGTAGCTATAACATATGAATTTGGTATTTAAGGTCTATTATTTAATACCAATCAAAACTTTTATGTTCAACGAGTAAAGTCAAGGTATAATTTCTTTTCAATTTAGTATTTTGTGGATGTGGAAGTGTTCGCCAACATATGATGACTTATAAGCACCGTATACTCTTGGGAAATTTCATGACAATTGACTCGAAGGTTCTTGGACTATATTTTCAATTTGTGGACAAACTTCGGCATCAATTTTTTGTATTTTTTTGTTTATCGTTAGATAGCTCCAACAAATAGAAATCTAATATCAGAATATTGACTTACCTTTTTTTTTACAGTTGCATGCAATTGATTGCAATTTTTTCTTGCTGTGCTTTTGCTTTTGGAAAGCACAAAAAGTAATTTCTTGCTTTCGGCTGTGTCCATGCGGCACCCTAAATATCAATGCTTAAAGAAGTGGGCCAACATGTCACGACCACACATTGCAGTAACAAGCATCCCAAACCAATGTAGCTATTAGTTATCACTGCTGATTATTGTTAGAACTAATTATGTTTGTGCTAATACTTCAACTAATTAATACATGACTCAAGGAAAATACTAGCCATGTTTTTGCTTATAGTTCAAAGAATTAGTGTAGTCACAATTAAGGTTCCTTGTTAATTGAGTGTGTGTCGTGCAATCACTGTTACACAAAGATGATATCCATTGTGTATTTGAGTCACCACCATGAACTCCTCAAGGCCAACCAATCGGCTCACATGCTACCATGAGACTTGAAAAAAAAAAAAAAAAAACTTGAACATAGTGTATCATCTTTTATTTATTTATTTCTTTCCATACATATAAAAGAATTAAAAAAGAAAAAAAAAATCAACCCAATATAAGTTGAATAATGCATAAATCCTTAAATTTATAATCTAATTCTAATAGTGTAATAATTCCACAATAGAAGAAAAATAAATATGTATACAATTTTATACACGGAATGCACCAACAAAAACCTAGCATCCTAAGATTAGCTTATAATTTTTATTTATAAATGTATGCGTAATATCTTTAAACATGCATTTATTCATTGTTCTAAAAAGTAGATTACACAGAAGTGGATTACACAAAGATTTACCAATTATTTACAACTTTTTTTATTTATTTCCTTGCTAAAATAAACTTATCTCTCCCTTAAATAGTTTTATAATAAACAAAATAAAGTAGGTTTTTTTTGTTTTTAAGTAAACCAGTAATTTATTTAAACGCACTTTTTATTTCAATATTAGAATATAAGCAAATATATATATATATATATATATATATATATATATATATATATATATGGGACGGTATCATCAATCATGGTAGTACAGTCTCAGACAGATACAAACTTTTTTTTAGAGGTGGGTCACAGACACAAACTTTACAACCCACTACCCATTTATTATAATTGATAAAGTTTATATCCATTGCACATTATTATTCAACATTCAATTACACATTGTTCTAAAACGTAGATTACACAAGTGGATTACACACGAAGATTTGCTAATTTAGCATAAATAAAAGTGGGAGGGTATGATGGTAGTAGTGGGCCACTGGGTAATTTGCATTGGGCAGTCAATTGTTTTTGGTCTATGCTTTAAAACAAAGTTGCCCCGACAATAGTTAGTGCATCTCATAACGATCTCACTTTGATTGTGGAGTTTGAACTATCCACCTCATTATGACCTAAAAGCACTTTGATGTATCATAAGTGCTCATAAATCATACGATATAATATGTGTATTGTATAAATCGTATTGTATTGTAGAATTGTATGTATCGTACGATATATAGACAAATACTTTAAAATTAGATTTTTTATTAAAATTTATACTTTTATTTGAATCTAACAAGTTGTTAGACTAGTTTTTAATAGAAAATTATTAGGTTACATAATTTAGCCTAATAAAATAACATATTCATAAGCAGTCTTACTTTGATTGTGGAGTTTGATCTGTCCATCTCATTATGACCTAGGGGCACTTTGATGTATTATAAGTGCTCATAAATCGTATGATACAATGTATGTATTATATGAATCGTATCGTATTGTAGAATTGTACGTATCGTACGATATATAGACAAATGCTTTAAAATGAGATTTTTTGTTATAATTTATACTTTTATTTGAATCTAACAAGTTGTTAGACTTGTTTTTAACAAAAAATTATTAGGTTACATAAAATAGCCTAATAAAATAACATATTCATAAGTTTTTTTTTTTTCCTCCCTTTCTCCTACAAAATTTGGACTACACAGTACACACTTACACTTCACTTTAATATTTACAAATATATTTTATATACTATGAATAAGATATTAATTGATAATATAATTATTTTTTATTTTTGTCATTATTGTAATAAGTCCAAGAAACTAGAATGCCAAGAAGAAATATTTTTGAAAAAAATTATTAAAATAAAAAGAACAAGAAGAGATTGTATACGTCAATAGCGATGAAAACAGTTTTAATGAATAAATAAGTTTGCAAAATGATAAATGTGATGATAGCATTGACTTCGATGAGGTTGATTAGGCAAAATGACGAAAATTTTTATTATTTTTGGGTCATTTGTAATATATTATCACTTTTGAATTTAAACGATTTGAATGTATATGTTATAAACACGTGCTAGTTTGATTTATTTAATTAACTTGTTAAATATTATTACATAAGTGATGAATAAATTAGTCATTGGTTGAATATATTCAAAATTTGTAATGAATATATTCAAAGTTCTATCTGTAATGTATTGTAACGGCTTAAATGAGTTACCATAACATGTGTTTCCATTTGAAAACACAAAATAAAAGGGTAGAAACTGCATTGGACTAAAAAGCAAAAGGGTAGAAACTGCATAGTTTTTTAATCATGACAATTAGTAGTATTTTGCAAGGACAACTCTTGGGTCTGAGTGTTTTCAGTTTTGTGCACTAGACCTGATATGTTCTTGCCACAACCACAAGTATAGGCTTCTGTAGGGTCCGGGTTTGAGGGAGTGGACCCAAGCCCAGTTTTTCCCCGCAATGAATTTATAGAGGATGGGCTCAAGAACTTGGCGTTAACGAGGAGTGCAACGACCATGCATGGTTGCATGTGGATTGGATAACCTGAATGTGAATTGGGGTGAATAATAATGCTCCTCGGACGTACCTTCCAGGGTTTGGAGTTCTTATAATTTCTTTGAAGACTGATTACAAAGTTTTCTCAGATAATACAGGTTGCTACAGTATTTCTTAGATCGTCTCCCCCCCCCCCCCATTTAAGAGGGATTCCTTGCATTATATATCCCTCTCCCCATCGATCCTAACCCTACATTTGTTGAGGAATCAGGCCATCACTTGAGTGCCTGTCCCATCAGCCACCTTTCCATTCTTTCTGTGGGTTGCGGCAACCAAGGTGACACTGTTGAGGCGTCCCCTCCTCATTAATGTGGCCAGGACGTTAATTGAGGGCATTTAATGTGGAGGTGACAGTTCGTCTTGAACTTGCTCCTCCACCATGCCTCTATTGCTAGCGTACGGTACCTGCTTCCTGCCCTTCGAATGGTCAGGGAGGCTCCCTTGATGGCGTGTGGCCTGTTCATGATATGGTGTAGGACGTCCGAGGATAGAGTCATCCTCGGCGTGTCTTATTGGGCTTATGGGCTTACTGATTTCATCCTCGGACCGTTAACACCTCCTCGGCTCGGGCCTTCGGTCCTAAACAAATTGGGCCGAGCTATCTGACTTGCTGGCCCCACAATAGCCCCTCAAAATCTTGTTGTCCGCATCCTCGGGCGGGGAGGAGGATTTTGACGTCCTCGGGCCTGCGACGTATCCCATCACGTCCTGTCATGCGTTATTGCTAGAGCCTTTCCGTTTGCCCAAGACGCATTACTGACGCCTCGGGGTGCGCACTGTATCGCCCATTAAATCCAGGCGGCTTTGTGCTCCCCACGTTCAACGGGAGGATGGTAATCCAACGGTGGGGATTCGCCTAACATTTATGGGCGGGAAAACCGGCACCGCTCCTTGATTTGGGGTATAAATACCCTCTCGAAAAGTCGGTCCCTCTGTTTACTTGTAACTGAGAGCCCTTGCGCGTACATCCTGAGTCCAGCCAACTCTCCACCTACATCTCTAGCACAAAAAGCCTGTCCGAGGAGCTTTTCCTCCTTTCTGTAAGTCGCTCTTTCTCTCTCCCAGCTCTCCTTTTCTCTATTCCTTCTTCTCTTTCTTTGGCTCTTTCTTAGCTTTCTTTGACACCACTTGGGATGGGTAGATTTAAGAAATATGTCTATACTGAAGAGGCGATGGAGAAATTTATCGCCGACTATAAGATACCCAGCAATATAGGCTTAAGGTATTGTGAGGAGGGGGAGTGGCACCTTCGGAGACAGGAGGGCGAGGTGGTGATTCCTATTGTCGCCTTTCTTGAGGGTGGCATGAGAATCCCCATGGGGCCGGTGATGAGGAGCTACTTGACGTACTTCCGGCTAGCCCCCACCCAGTGCGCCACCAACGTCTTTAGAATTCTGGGGTGTGTGGATGCCCTGAACGAGAAGATGGGACTAAGGTTGACCCATCACGACGTAAACTAGTGTTAAAACCTCCAGTGCCTGAAGGGCAAGTCGTACTACATGAAAACAAAGGACGACAGGGTCCGGCTCATCCCGTGCCTCCCTGAGTCCAGCAAGGGGCTGAACAAGGACTTCCTCATCATGTCCGGCGAGTGGCACGATGGCCTTCACTGCCCTACAACGGAGGGGACACCAGGTGGGGTGGCGGGAAAAAGGGAGGAAGACCCTAGGACTTTAGCTTCCATTTTCTGTACCACTTGGTGACTAACATAAACGTGTTTTCTTTTTGCAGATCCACACGCCTTCACGCGTCACTCCAACCTGATCAACAGGGAGGACTTGCAGAAAGCGCTAAGGGCGGAGATTTTCGTAAACAAAGGCGATAATCAAGTTAGGGCCGCCCACAGGATCTTGGGGTACGACCCGATTCAAAAATCATTTGCGGCGCCGAAGTACGTGATCAGAGCAAAGGACCTTCGGCTTCGGAAAATAACCGTGACCGAGGACGGGTTCCAGTTCCCCGAGGAGCCTCCCACATTAGAGGGCGTAGCATTAGCAGGCCCCTCCTCCCCCTGTAGATTCTCAGAGGCCGCAGAGGAAAGCTTAAAGAGGGAAGAGGAAGTTGCCGGTTTCGGCCCTGCCGAGGTCGAGTTTGACGTGTTTGAGCAAACCCACCAGTCCGAGGACCCCTTAGGAGACTCGGGTGGCTCTCGCCCGACCGAAGCGGACTTCCAAACGACCGAGTCCTCTCCTTGGCTTGAGATGGGCTACAAGAAGAAGCCCCAGTCCAGCTTGCTGGACCTAATCGAAGGCCAACCGGGGAAGTCTAAGCCAAAGCTTCCTCCTCCTTCCCCAAAGACCCATCCTGCCTAGAGCAGGTCGGCCCCGGCCCAGTCCAGGCCCCTTCCTCCTGCACCTCAGACGAGCACACCCTCTAAGCACGAGCCCACTGACCCTAAGCAGAAGAAGGATAAGGGCAAAAGGCCAATTGAGGACAAATTTGGATCCACGCTGGAGGAGGGCGACGCTCAGCGGCCCTTGAAGCAACTGAAGATAGGTTCGCAGGGCCCAGCTAAGCAGGTCGAAGCTCATCCCGAAGCTCAGGCTTGGCTTCCTGCCTCAATGCTCCATGGGGAACCTTTGAGGGACGACTCCTCCCTCAGGGATTTCAGAGGGGGCGAAGGCGCGTATGTGGCCGACGCACTAGAAAGATGCCTGTTGCTCCCTGCGGACATGGCGGAGCTGGGGACTATGAGGAGTAGGGAGGTCTTCCTCAGCCTCAAGCGGTACCTGGGAATGGTAAGATCCTCGACCCTTATGATTTTTTTCGGTTTTAGCTTTTCTTCCCCCTTTCTGAGCTCGGCCCATTATGCACTCGTTTTGTTTGGCAGGCCGTCCAGGCTACTTATAGGTTGGAGGAGGCGGCCCACAACCAAGGAAAGACCATGGATGTAGAGCGTGAGAAACGCTTGGAGGCCGCTCGGACCCTCAAGAATTTCGAGGCTGATCTTGCCACAGCCCGAGAGGAGCTGAAGACGGTGACCAAGGCCCAGGACAACGCCATGTCAAGCCTCGCTGGTTTCTAGAAGCAGGCCGAGGATCAGACGAGGCGCGTGGATGAGGCAGAGGAGCAGCTGAAGATCGCAAAGGAGCTGCTTGCTGATCTGGCGAAAAAGGTGGTCGTTGCCAAGGAAGCCAAAAAGGTGGCTGAATGGGCCAAGGACGAGGCCGTGAGGGCTAAGCTTAAGGTTGAACAAGGAAGGGAGGAGGCCTGGGCCTCTAAGGAGGAAGCCAAGGATGCAGCTTATGATGCGGGGGTGGTTAAGACAGAAGCTGCCTTTAAGGCTCAAGTCCCCGCGGTGTGCCAGCGCTACTCTTCCGAGGTTTGGAAGGAGGCTCTTAAACAAGCCGAGGTCGAGGCCTCGTCTGACTTGTGGAAGGAGGAGAGTGTGTACTACCCCCTGCCATTCGTGAGGCTGCCCCAGACAGCCCTGAGGCTGGGGTGGCTGTTGAGGAAGCGGGTGCTACCCCAGGTGCAGGAGCCTCGGTCGCTGGATCTACCGGTGAGCCTGTCCAAGGGAGTGGTCCTCCTAGGGTAGTTGAATCAGGTGGAAGCCCCATTGAGGAAGTGCCTCAAGGGGATGCGAAGTCCTCTTCTGAAGCCCAGGTTTCAACTGCTAAGGAGGCAGCCATTCCTGCCATGCCTCTGCAGGCCATTCCTCTTAGTCAAAGCTCAGAGGAGCCTGAGGTTGCCGTGGACCAGTTGCCTACTAGGGCGAAAGATTAAGTGGGAGGGGCAGGCCCCTCGGCACCCTTATCTGCTCTGTTTTTTTTTTTTTTTTTTTTGTACTCTTTCTTTTTTCCTTTCCCTTTTTTTAACATTGTAATGTGACGCTTATCATGTAACTTCTGTGAATTTAATGCAGCGTGGCTCTCATTTCTTTCTCTGTTGGTTCTGGCTATTTGCACACTTGCGCGTTATCCGTTTTCTCCCATCTCCCTTCTTTTTTATTTGTATAATTTTAACATCAATCGTACCTCAGCCAGTCATGGCAGTGATTGCAATAACGTGCAGGCTCGTATGCATAGGCAGACTTTTTATGTCCCAAGGACTATGCAGGGCTCTCGCTTCCCCAACATTCTAATACTTAGAATTTTCCGGAGTAGTTACTTTCCCCATAGGCTTGAGCCCGAGCACCATGCAATGCCTTGGCTTGGCCTAACACTTAAGATCTTCTGGAGTAGTTAGTTTCCCCTTAAGCCTGAGACCGAGGACCATGCAGTGCCTTGGTTCTGTCTAACACTTAGGCTTTTTGAAGTAGTTAGTTTCCCCATAGGCCTGAGTCCGAGGACCATGCAGTGCCTTGGTTCCGTCTAATACTTAGGCTTTTGAAGTAGTTAGTTTCCCCAGAGGCCTGAGTCCGAGGACCATGCAGTGCCTTGGTTCTGTCTAAGACTTAGGCTTTTGAAGTAGTTAGTTTCCCTAGAAGCCTGAGTCCGAGGACCATGCAGTGCCTTGGTTCTATCTAACACTTAGGCTTTTGAAGTAGTTAGTTTCCCCACAGGCCTGAGTCCGAGGATCATGCAGTGCCTTGGTTCTGTCTAATACTTACGCTTTTGAAGTAGTTAGTTTCCCTAGAGGCCTGAGTCCTAGGAACATGCAGTGCCTTGGTTTTGTCTAACACTTAGGCTTTTGAAGTAGTTAGTTTCCCCACAGGCCTGAGTCCGAGGACCATGCAGTGCCTTGGTTCTGTCTAATACTTAGGCTTTTGAAATAGTTAGTTTCCCCAGAGGCCTGAGTCCGAGGACCATGCAGTGCCTTGGTTCTGTCTAATACTTAGGCTTTTGAAATAGTTTGTTTCCCCAGAGGCCTGAGTCCGAGGACCATGTAGTACCTTGGTTCTGTCTAATACTTAGGCTTTTGAAGTAGTTAGTTTCCCCACAGGCCTGAGTCCGAGGACCATGCAGTGCCTTGGTTCTGTCTAACACTTAGGCTTTTGAAGTAGTTAGTTTCCCCACAGGCCTGAGTCCGATGACCATGCAATGCCTTGGTTCTGTCTAACACTTAGACTTTTGAAGTAGTTAGTTTCCCCACAGGCCTGAGTCCGAGGACCATGCAGTGCCTTGGTGCTGTCTAACACTTAAGCTTTTGAAGTAGTTAGTTTCCCCACAGGCCTGAGTCCGAGGACCATGCAGTGCCTTGGTTCTGTCTAACACTTAGGCTTTTCGTCCGAACATGAGATTCATAATTAAGATAGGCTAAGAATCGGAATCCAAAAAGATTTCTTCATTAATAATAATACATTTTCAGGTTATTTACATTCCATGGGCGAGGCACAAGTTTTTCGTCTAAATCTTCTAAATAATATGCACCTACTCCTGCTATTGAGGTAATTCGGTAGGGGCCCTCCCAGTTGGGTCCCAGCTTTCCCTAGGATGGGTTCCTGGCAGCCCCGACAACTTTTCTCAGCACCAGGTCCCCTATTGCCAGCGGTTTGAGCTTCACGTTGGTGTCATATCCTTGCTTGAGCTTTTGTTGGTAATAGGCCAGCTGGATCATTGCTCGTTCCCTTCGTTCGTCCACCAGGTCCAAGTTCCTCCCCAGCAGCTCATCATTGCTGTTGGGAGTGAAAGAGCTTGTCCTTAGCGTCCAGAAGTTTGTTTCCAGGGGGATCACCGCCTCGGTGCCGTAAGTCATGGCAAAGGGCATTTCCCCTGTTGACCGCCGGGGAGTAGTCCAGTATGTCCACAGAACGTGGGGCAGCTCCTCTACCCATCTTCCCTTGGCGTCGTCCAGTCTCTTCTTTAGCCCATTGACGATAACCTTGTTAACGGCCTCTGCCTGTTCGTTTTCCTGAGGGTAGGCGGGCATCGAATATCTGTTTGTGATCCCAAGTTCACAGCAGTACCTCCTGAAGGCCTTGCTGTCGAATTGGAGCCCATTATCCGAGATGAGGGTATGAAGGACCCCAAACCGGGTGATAATGTTTCTCCAAAGGAATTTCTTGGCGTCCACGTCCCTAATATTGGCTAGGGGCTCGGCCTCGACCCATTTGGTGAAGTAGTCCGTGGCCACCAGCAGATACCTCCTATTCCCTGGCGCTTTCGAGAAGGGACCTACAATGTCCAAGCCCTATTGGGCGAATGGCTAGGGACTGGACAAAGGATTGAGGACCCCTCTTGGCTGGTGAATATTCGGGGCGAATCTTTGGCACTGGTCACACCTCTTGACATACTTCAGGGCCTCCTGCTTCATTCCTGGCCACCAATACCCTTGTGTGACGGTTAGGTGTGACAGGGATCTCCCTCCTGTGTGACTCCCACAAATCCCTTCATGCAGTTCTTTGAGTAGTATTTCCGCTGCCTCAGGGTGGATGCACAACAGGTATGGCCCAGAGTAGGAACACATGTATAGCTTGTGATCCTCAGACAACCAGAACCGGGGAGCTTTTCTCTGTACTTTCTCAGCTTCTGACTTATCTTCGGGTAGGATATCGTCTTTAAGGAATTTCACTATGGGATCCATCCAGTTGGGGCCCACCTTAACTTGATGGACGCGGATCGATCCTTTTGCCATATCAATCGCCCTCTCCAGATGCTCCACAAGTATGATCCGGGGCAGACCCTCTGCCAAGGAAGTTGCGAGCGTGGCTAGTGAGTCGGCATGGCTGTTCCCACTCCGTGGAATATGAGACAAGCTGAAAAGGTCGAACTCCAACTGCGAGCGTTTGATCTGGCTCAAGTATTCTTGCATTCTCGGATCTTTGGCCTCCATCTCTCCGTTTACCTGTCCTACCACCAATCTCGAGTCTGAGAACACCTCTATCGATCTTCCTCCCATTTTCTGTACTATGACCATCCCTTGCAGCAACGCCTCGTACTCGGCCTCGTTGTTTGTGGCCGAGAATCCGAGCCTCAGGGACTTCTCTATGACATGATCCTCAGGGGATACTAATACTAGCCCCACTCCGGACCCCCTCTGGTTTGCCGCGCCATCAATATATACCTTCCAGTATGGGGACCCCCGGGATGGAGACTGCCCAAACTGATTTTTCATCCGAGCTCTCCTCCTCGGCTGCTACTTCCATAGTGGGTTCGGTGAATTCGGCCGTCAAATCCGCCAGAACCTGTCCTTTTATGGAAGTCCGAGGCATATACTTGATATCAAAGGCCCCAAGGATTGTGTTCCACTTTACGATTCTCCCGGTGTAATCGGCGGTCCGAAGTACAGACTTCAGGGGCAGTTTGGTTAGGACGACCACTGTATGAGCTTGGAAGTAGTGGGGGAGCTTTCGCGTGGCGTGGACCACGGCCAGTATGGCTATCTCCAAGGGCAGGTATTTGACCTCCGCTTCATGCAGCGACTTGCTGACGTAATAAACTGGCCTTTGAACGCCATTGTCATCCCGTATCAATATTAGGCTCACTGCGTGGGGCGCAACAGCAAGATATGCGTACAAGACCTCATCGGCATCAGGATTGGACATGATAGGTGGCCGGGATAGGTATTCCTTGAGCTGCTGGAAAGCTACAACACAGTCCCCAAACCACTCAAATCCTTTCCACTTGTTGATCAGGAGATAGAAGGGCCTGCACCTGTCAGCCGACCTGGAAATGAATCGGTTCAGAGCCGCGATCATCCCGGTAAGCTTTTGGACCTCTTTGGGGTTCTACGGAGGCTTCAAATCATGAATAGCCTTGATTTGGTCAGGGTCAACTTCGATTCCCCTATGGGTGATCATGTACCCAAGGAACTTGCCTAAGCCCACCCCAAATGAGCATTTTGAGCCATTTAGGCGCAATTGGTGCTTTCTCAAGACGTCAAATGTGCGGCCGAGGTCCCCCAGATGTTCGGATACCGCTTTACTCTTCACCACCATATCGTCAACGTAGACCTCGATGCTCTTGCCCAGCATTGGCTCGAACATTCTCGTCATCATCCTTTGATAGGTGGATCCTGCATTCTTCAGACCGAAAGGCATTACTTTGTAGTGGTAGTTCCCGACGGGCGTGACAAAGGCGGTCTTCTCCTGGTCTTCCAAGGCCAGTGGTATCTGATGATAGCCTTGAAAGGGGTCTAGGAAGCTCATCCGAGGATGGCCCGTGGTCGCATCTACCAGCTGGTCGATCCGAGGCATGGGGAACGGGTCTTTTGGACACGCCCTATTTAGGTCGGTGAAGTCCACACAAACCCTCCACTTTCCGCTCTTCTTCCTGACCACCACAGTGTTGGCTAGCCATTCGGGATAAAAAACCTCTTTGATAGCCCCAGCGCGCTTGAGTTTATTCACCTCTTCCCTGATGGTGTCAGCGTGCTCCCTCGATGGGCGTCGGGGCGGCTGTTTCTTGGGCACTATGGATGGACTAACGTTGAGATGGTGACAGATGAAAGACGGGTCAATCCCTGGTGCTTCGCAGGGGTCCCATGCAAATACGTCGATATTGCTTCTAAGGAACTCGACCAGCTCCTCCTGTTCGGTGGGAGGTAGCCGAGCCCCGACCCGAAAGAACTTCTCTGGATCGTCACCAATTACCACTTTCTCCAGGTCCTCACACTTGGCCCCTTCGGCAGCTACATTAGGGCGCGCTACCATGGTCTTTGATTGCTATAAACCTTCCTCGGTAATGGCCGAGGGCTGTGCGTCAAGCCGACATGATATGGCAGCCACCGTGCATTGCCTTGCTGTGGGCTGGCAACCACGGATTTCTAGAACCTGGTCCCCTGATGGGAATTTCACCTTCTGGTGCAAGGAGGAGGCTACGCCCCCTAAAGTGTGGAGCTAGGCCCTTCCTACGATGGCCGTGTAGGGGGAGTATGTGTCCACCACTATGAAGTTCACCTCTACCACTTCTGGGCCGGTCTGTATGGGCAGCCTGATCATGCCCTTTGGGATGACGAGCTTCCCATCGAAACTCATTAGGGGGAGCTATATGGCATCAAGTCCTCTGGTCTTAACCCCAGCCCTTTGTGGAGGTCCGAGTACATGACCTCTGCCGCGCTGCCACCATCTACCATCACTCTCCTCACGTCGTAGCCCCCAATTCTAAGGGTGACCACCAGAGCATCGTCATGGGGCTGGGTGGTCCCCATCTTGTCCTCTTCTGAGAAGCTCAAAGGAAGGCAGGAACTCCTCCTAGCCCTTTTCGACTCTGTTTGGGACTCCTCGGCAGGCGGTTGGGCCACAAATAACACTCGCGAAGGGCGCGTGCCCGTTCTTCCCGGTGCCGCCAGGATTACGTTGATTGGGCCAGCGGGTTGCCCCATGGCGGTGTCCCTCTAGGGCTCTTGATACGTTTGGCCCTGACGATTGTCGGGGTTATGCAGCGGGTGCTTCAGCTTTCCTTCCCGAACTAGTTGGTCCAGGTAGTTCCGGAGGTTCCTACAGTCCTCCGTGGTATGTCCGTGGTCCTGGTGGTATTGGCAGTAATAGTTCTGATTGCGGCTCTCAGGTTCCCCAACCATCTTATTCGACCACCTGAAGTACGGTTTGTCCTTTATCCTTTCCAGCACCCTATGCACGGGTTCTCGGAACACGATGTTGATGGTCTGGGCATTGGTCGCTCCAGATTCTCCTCCGAAATCCCTCCTCGGGCTGGCCTTGTTATACCGGTCCGACCTGAAATCCCTCCGCTCTTGAGGGATAACCTTATCCTTCCCCTTGCCTTGCAGCATATCTTCCTCCACCCGCTTGTATTTATCAATCCGGTCCATCAACTGCCGCATACTAGTGGCGGGCTTGCCGGTCAAGGACTTCCTCAGGCCATGTCCCATTGGTAATCCGTTCTTGAATGTATTGATGACGACATCGTCGTACCTGCCATCCAGCTCGTTGTAAACCTCCTAATACTTGTCCGAGTAAGCCTTGAGGGTTTCCCCATCACGCATGGATAGGGACAGTAACGCGCTCATGGGCCGAGGAGACTTGCTATTCGTGACAAAATAGGAGCCAAAAGCCTGGGACAGTTGTCTGTACGAGTCTATGGAATTCGTCCTTAGACCGTTGAACCACCTCATTGCCACAGGTCCCAAGCTGGATGGGAAGACCTTGCACATCAGTGCCTCGTTCTTAGAATGGACTGCCATCCTCTGGTTGAATTGGCTCACATGCTCCACGGGGTCCGTTTTGCCGTTGTAAACTGCGAAGATTGGCTGTTGGAATCGCCGAGGGAGCATCGCTTCCTCTATATGACGCGTGAAGGGCGACTTGGAGAGCTGATCCAGTGCCTTACTCATGGCGTCGCTCCCCAGGCCCCTCGGAGTTGGGCTATCATGCTTACGCCTCCGGTAGCGCTCATCCTCGTGAGAGAAAGTCTCGCTTGGGGGTGTTTTGGACCTTTGTCTGTATTCGTCGTTACTTTCATCGTCAGAGGGCAGGTCAGGGCTGGGCTCGGACCGTCTTCGCTGTGCGCGGCGCAGCTTTCTCTTTAAATCATCTATCTCGCGCTACATGGTCACCTTATCATCCTGTCTCTAGGATGCGTGGCTATGGGCCTCTTTAGATCGTGTGGCGTGGCCATTGTCGTGCGTCTGGGGCACGTGCCCGTCCTGGCGGGCATGGCTTTCGCTGGTTGCTGAGGTATGCACGCTTCTCTCTCGAAATCACCCGTTCTCCTCATTTTGTCTGCCCCCGGGGTCGCCATAGCTACCCTGGTGTTGGGATTTAGCCGGTTCGGGTCGGTGAGGATTTCCTTGGTGAGGGCCTAATCCTACCATACTTAGCCGTTGTCCTTACTAACGCACGAGTTCTTCCCACAGACGGCGCCAATTGTAGGGTCCGGGTTTGAGGGAGTGGACCCAAGCCCAGTTTTTCCCCGCAATGAATTTATAGAGGATGGGCTCAAAAACTAGGCGTTAACGAGGAGTGCAACGACCATGCATGGTTGCATGTGGATTGGATAACCTGAACGTGAATTAGGGTGAATAATAATGCTCCTCGGACGTACCTTCCAGGGTTTGGAGTTCTTATAATTTCTTTGAAGACTGATTACAAGGTTTTCTCAGATAATACAGGTTGCTACAGTATTCCTTAGATCGTCTCCCCCCCCCCCATTTAGGAGGGATTCCTTGCATTATATATCCCTCTCCCCATCGATCCTAACCTTACATTTGTTGAGGAATCAGGCCATCACTTAAGTGCCTGTCCCATCAGCCACCTTCCCATTCTTTCTGTGGGTTGCGGCAACCAATGTGACACTATTGAGGCGTCCCCTCCTCATTAATGCGGTTAGGATGTTAGTTGAGGGCATTTAATGTGGAGGTGACAGTTCGTCTTGAACTTACTCCTTCACCATGCTTCTATTGCTAGCGTGCGGTACTTGCTCCCTGCCCTTCGAATGGTCAGGGAGGCTCCCTTGATGGCGTGTGGCCTGTTCATGATATGGTGTAGGACGTCCGTGGATAAAGTCATCCTCGGCGTGTCTTATTGGGCTCATGGGCTTACTGATTTCATTCTCGGACCGTTAACGCCTCCTCGGCTCGGGCCTTCGGTCTTGAACGGATTGGGCCGAGCTATCTGACTTGCTGGCCCCACAGCTTCAATTACTACTATTTTTTTTTTATGGGAATGCTTCAATTAAATTAGTTCAATATTGTTATAATTTTTTCTAGATTGAACTATGATTCTCAATCTTTCCATTTCATCGCTATAGATATCAGACCTCATAAGCAATATGCAAAAAAATTGGCCCTCACTAGCATGCCCTAGTAGCAACAGTATACAATTTTGGACACACGAGTCACGAGTGGGAGAAACATAGGACATGCTCAGAGTCTGTACTTAACCAACATGGATACTTCGATACAGCTCTCGGTTTGAAAGGGAAGACAAACCTCCTCAAATCTCTCAAAAGTGCAGGTAAATTCAATTTTCAATACTTTAGTGCTTTGTTTTTTTAAGTAACACTTAGTTTAGTAGATTTTAGGTTTTGATTGCCTATAATGTCCTTAATAATTCATGCTTTTATTTTATTGGGAAGTTTATATTATTTTATTATGATTTATGTAAAAATAGAAACTGAAATTTTGGGAGAGTTGTAAAATAAGATGACAAAATTAATAAAATAGGTTTTGTGGGGCCAGATAATCCCACGGCCCAGCCCACTTCATTCCTGGGCCGAAGGCCCGAGCCGAGGAGACATCCAAGTCCGAGGACGACTTCATCATCGGACGTCCGAGAGTTTGAGGGATAGGCTCGTGGCAAGCAGTCACCTCCACATTAAATACACCTGACAACCGCCCTGACCGCCTTAATGAGGAAAGGACCTTCACCAGTGTCACCTTGGAGGCCGTGACTCCCCAAAGAGACTGGGAAGGCGGCTGATGGGACAAGCACCTAAGCAAAGGCCCTGATCGCTCAACAAGTGTAGGGCTGGGATCAATTGGAAAAGGGGTATATAATGTAAGGGAATCCCTCCTGAAAAGGAAAGGGAAAAAAAGGAAGGAGGAAGAAAAAAAGGGAAAAAGGTAAAAAAAAAGGAAGAGAGAGAAAAGGGGGCAAGAGCCTCCCCGGCCATGGGCCGAGGAGCCCATCCCAGTTGTAAACTGTTCTAAGTCTTTTTCTTTAAGTAAAAGAGACCGGAGTTCACGCCACCCGAGCGTCGGCCGGCGCCTAGACTTTCGACCCACTCTCTACAAATTCATTGCGGGGTTCGTTGGGCTTTTGACCCGTGTCCGTTGGGCTTGGGCAACCAAAAACCCAGTCCCTACAATTGGCGCCATCTGTGGGAAGGATTAGTGCACCGGTTGGTGCAACAGGCGACTGTTCTAAACAACCATTCCATAGAAGATCGGCGGTGATGCAAAAAAAAAGAAGAACTATCAAAAAGAAGAACATTGCAGAAAGATAAAAGCTTGAAGACAAAAGGTTCAACAGTAAAAAGAAAAGTACTTGATATTATTTCAAAAAAAAAAGTCACAGATTACAATCAGAGGCTTAGGCAGGCTTGTTTTACAACTGTTCCTACCAGCTAGTCCTACAATCAGAGGCCCAGGCGGACCCGTCCTAAAACTAGCTAGAGGGAGATGTCAACTCGTACCCTTATTGGCATAAAGAGAATGGGAGAAAGAGAATGGGAGAGCTTGAAAATAAGGGGGTGGAAGGGGGCTGAGAGCTTGAACAAAGCGAGGAACAGATGCAGGGGCTCCGGGACGCCCTCCCCCATGATGTTCCCTTGATTTTCTCCAACCCCCACGAGTGTTGGCCGTCGGAGACGGCAACACTCGGGCGCCGCACATAATGTGAGTTCAACGATATCCCTCCGGGCCACCGTGCATGGTGCCATCGGGGTTACGCCTAGATTCTGCCGCACCGTAAGCCCAGTGGGGGCTACGGCCACAACGACTCTTGGCACGGATGTTCTCATGTCCGTCCAAAGCCGCCCTATATCGCCTAACTCCGGTCACAATCCCGGCGGGGTTGTTAAAGGGGCATGAGGAGTTGAAGGGGTATCTTCTTTCTGGTTGGGTTGAGAAGTTCATGGAATGAAGAGAAGCCATTCCCCCAGGGGGCCTTATATAGAGCATGAAGGTAGGTGGGAGTTAATCCACGCAGAATTCGAAAAGCTGGTTAACGAAGCGTTGGATGGTAATGAAGCGGCCAGATTCCAAGGGAGCCGCAAACCGTTGAGCTTATGGGGATTTACGAGGCCATTAATGAAGGCGCGTCTCGCGCACCGAAGCGTCAGGCGCGGAACGCGAACGGCCAAGGGACGCTTCGCAAATGAGATGAGGGCTCAAGCTGGAAATGAAATTAATGCCACGTGTAAGGTCATGATCCGTCCAAAGGAGGAATCGTCCCCAGTAAAGCAAACCGAGGACAAACCCCTGCTTCCAAATGCCGAGCGTTAGACAGAACCAAGGCACTGCATGGTCCACGGACTTAGACCTATGGGGAAACTAACCGCTCCAGATGCCAAGCATTAGACAGAACCAAGGCACTGCATGGTCCTCGGACTCAGGCCTATGGGGAAACTAACCGCTCCAAGATGCCAAGCGTTAGACAGAACCAAGGCACTGCATGGTCCACGGACTCAGGCCTATGGGGAAACTAACCGCTCCAGATGCCAAGCGTTAGACAGAACCAAGGCACTGCATGGTCCACGGACTCAAGCCTATCGGGAAACTAACCGCTCCAGATGCCAAGCGTTAGACAGAACCAAGGCACTGCATGGTCCTCGGACTCAGGCCTATGGGGAAACTAACCGCTCCAAGATGCTAAGCGTTAGACAGAACCAAGGCACTGCATGGTCCTCGGACTCAGGCCTATGGGGAAACTAACCGTTCCAAGATGCCAAGCGTTAGACAGAACCAAGGCACTGCATGGTCCTCGGACTCAGGCCTATGGGGAAACTAACCGCTCCAAGATGCCAAGCGTTAGACAGAACCAAGGCACTGCATGGTCCTCGGACTCAGGCCTACGGGGAAACTAACCGCTCCAAATGCTAAGCGTTAGACAGAACCAAGGCACTGCATGGTCCTCGGACTCAGGCCTATGGGGAAACTAACCGCTCCAAGATGCCAAGCGTTAGACAGAACCAAGGCATTGCATGGTCCTCTGACTCAGGCTTATAGGGAAACTAACCACTCCAAGATGCGAAGCGTTAGACAGAACCAAGGCACTGCATGGTCCTCGAACTCAGGCTTATGGGGAAACTAACCGCTCCAAGATGCTAAGCGTTAGACAGAACCAAGGCACTGCATGGTCCTCGGACTCAGGCCTATGGGGAAACTAACCGTTCCAAGATGCTAAGCGTTAGACAGAACCAAGGCACTGCATGGTCCTCGGACTTAGCCCTATGGGGAAACTAACCGCTCCAAGATGCTAAGCGTTAGACAGAACCAAGGCACTGCATGGTCCTCGGACTCAGGCCTATGGGGAAACTAACCGTTCCAAGATGCCAAGCGTTAGACAGAACCAAGGCACTGCATGGTCCTCGGACTCAGGCCTATGGGGAAACTAACCGCTCCAAGATGCCAAGCGTTAGATAGAACCAAGGCACTGCATGGTCCTCGGACTCAGGCCTATGGGGAAACTAACCGCTCCAAATGCTAAGCGTTAGACAGAACCAAGGCACTGCATGGTCCTCGGACTCAGGCCTATGGGGAAACTAACCGCTCCAAGATGCCAAGCGTTAGACAGAACCAAGGCATTGCATGGTCCTCTGACTCAGGCCTATGGGGAAACTAACCACTCCAAGATGCGAAGCGTTAGACAGAACCAAGGCACTGTATGGTCCTCGGACTCAGGCTTATGGGGAAACTAACCGCTCCAAGATGCTAAGCGTTAGACAAAACCAAAGCACTGCATGGTCCTCGGACTCAGGCCTATGGGGAAACTAACCGTTCCAAGATGCTAAGCGTTAGACAGAACCAAGGCACTGCATGGTCCTCGGACTTAGCCCTATGGGGAAACTAACCGCTCCAAGATGCTAAGCGTTAGACAGAACCAAGGCACTGCATGGTCCTCGGACTCAGGCCTATGGGGAAACTAACCGCTCCAGATGCCAAGCGTTAGACAGAACCAAGGCACTGCATGGTCCTCGGACTCAGGCCTATGGGGAAACTAACCGCTCCAGATGCCAAGCGTTAGACAGAACCAAGGCACTGGATGGTCCTCGGACTCAGGCCTATGGGGAAACTAACCGCTCCAAGATGCTAAGCGTTAGACAGAACCAAGGCACTGCATGGTCCACGGACTCAGGCCTATGGGGAAACTAACCGCTCCAGATGCCAAGCGTTAGACAGAACCAAGGTACTGCATGGTCCTCGGACTCAGGCCTATGGAGAAACTAACCGCTCCAAGATGCCAAGCGTTAGACAGAACCAAGGCACTGCATGGTCCTCGGACTCAGGCCTATGGGGAAACTAACCGCTCCAAGATGCCAAGCGTTAGACAGAACCAAGGCACTGCATGGTCCTCGGACTCAGGCCTATGGGGAAACTAACCGCTCCAAGATGCTAAGCATTAGACAGAACCAAAGCACTGCATGGTCCTCGGACTCAGGCCTATGGGGAAACTAACCGCTCCAGATGCCAAGCGTTAGACAGAACCAAGGCACTGCATGGTCCACGGACTCAGGCCTATGGGGAAACTAACCACTCCAGATGCCAAGCGTTAGACAGAACCAAGGCACTGCATGGTCCTCGGACTCAGGCCTATGGGGAAACTAACCGCTCCAAGATGCTAAGCGTTAGACAGAACCAAGGCACTGCATGGTCCTCGGACTCAGGCCTATGGGGAAACTAACCGCTCCAAGATGCCAAGCGTTAGACAGAACCAAGGCACTGCATGGTCCTCGGACTTAGGCCTATGGGGAAACTAACCGCTCCAAGATGCCAAGCGTTAAATAGAACCAAGGCACTGCATGGTCCTCGAACTCAGGCCTATGGGGAAACTAACCGCTCCAAGATGCAAAGCGTTAGGCAGAACCAAGGCACTGCATGGTCCTCGGACTCAGGCCTATGGGGAAACTAACCGCTCCAAGATGCCAAGCGTTAGACAGAACCAAGGCACTGCATGGTTCTCGGACTCAGGCCTATGGGGAAACTAACCGCTCCAAGATGCTAAGCGTTAGACAGAACCGAGGCACTGCATGGTCCACGGACTCAGGCCTATGGGGAAACTAACCGCTCTAGATGCCAAGCGTTAGACAGAACCAAGGCACTGCATGGTCCTCGGACTCAGGCCTATGGGGAAACTAACCGCTCCAAGATGCTAAGCGTTAGACAAAACCAAGGCACTGCATGGTCCTCGGACTCAGGCCTATGGGGAAACTAACCGCTCCAAGATGCCAGGTGTTGGACAGAACCAAGGCACTGCATGGTCCTCGGACTCAGGCTCACGGGGAAGCTAAATACTTCAGATGAACCTAAGTGTTAGGCAGAACCAAGGCTCTGCATGGTCCTCGGACTCAGTCTCACGGGGAAACCAACCACCTTAGATGATCCTAAGAGTTAGACAGAACCAAGGCACTGCATGGTCCCAGGACTCAGGCCTATGGGGAAACTAACTCCTTCAGAGGATTCCAGGTGTTGGACAGAACCAAGGCACTGCATGGTCCCAGGACTCAGATCCATGGGGAAACTAACTACTTCAGAGGATTCTAAGTGTTAGACAGAACCCAAAACACTGTACGGTCCTCGGACTCAGGCTTGTGGGGAAGCCAACCACATCAAGGGGATCCTAAGTGTCAACCCAAAGAATTTTCCACCCGGCCCTTAGGGTACGATGGGCCCACTCGAGCATACATGCCCTCGCTGCAACAATTGATGCCGCGATTGGCCGAGATGCAATTGAAGATAAAATTACATAAGTAAAGAAAGAACGAATAACGTGCAAGTAAGCAAACAACCACAACAAACAGGAAAAGAAGTAAAACTCGCATCCCATTAAGTTCACAAAGATTACATGACGAATACCACATTACAGTCACAAAGCAAATAGAAAAAAGAAGAAAATGCAAAGGACCGGGTAGACAACAGGGTCGGAGGGCCTGCGCCACTCACTTATACTCCTCCCTCAGCTGGGGGCTAGACCATAGCAGCTTCAAGGTTTTCTGAGCTTTGGCCAGAAGGGACAGCCCGCGAAGGCGAGGCAGGAATAGCTGCCTCCTCAGCAGCAGGAGCTTCAGCTCCAGCGATAGACTTCACAGCCTCCTGGGGCGCCTCCCCAACGGGGCCCTCACCCGATTCTGCCACCTTGGGAGGGTCACTTCCTTGGGAGAGCTCAGCCACGGGCTCAGCGGTTGATGTGTCCTCACCCGTAGCAGCGCCGGATTCCTCCGCAGCCTCCTCAGCCTCAGCGCCACTTGGAGCAGCCTCGCGGATGGCAAGAGGGTAGTACACATTCTCCTCCTTCCACAAGTCGGATGAGGCCTCGATCCCAGCCTGTCTGAGAGCCTCCCTCCAAACCTCGGCAGAGTAGCACCTGCACAACCCGGGGACTTCAGACTTAAAGGTTGCTGCTGTCTCTTCCATCCCCGCGGCGTAAGCCTCCTCCTCGGCTTCCTTCTTAGAGGCCAGGGCTTCCTCCCTGCCCTGGTCAGCCTCAAACTTGGCCCTCACGGCCTCGTCCCTCGCCCACTCAGCTGCCTTCTTGTCCAACTCGGCGGCAGCCACCTTCTTGGGCAGATCAGCAAGCAACCCCTTCGCTGTCTTCAGCTGCTCCTCCGCCTCAGCCAGGCGCTTTGAGTAATCCTCGGCCTGCTTCTAAAAATCGGCGAGGCCGGACAGGGCAATGTCCCGGGCACTGGTCATCGCACTCAACTCCTCCCGGGCCTTGGATAGATCGGCCTCAGAGTGTTTAAGGACCTGGGTGGCCTCCAGACGTTTCTCGCGCTCCACCTCCATGGCTTTCCCCTGGTCATGGGCCACGTCTTCCAACCTATAAGTAGCCTGAACGGCCTGTCCAACAAAACAAATACGCCATCAGCCGAGACCAAAAAAGCGGAAAGGAAGAGCTACAACTAGGAAAAGTCACAAGTATTGAGGGGCTTACCATCCCCAAGTACCGCTTGAGGTAGAGGAAGACCTCCCTGCTCCTCATAGTCGCCAGCTCCGCCATGTCGGCTGGGAGTAACAGGCACCTTTCCACCGCGTCAGCCACGTATGTGCCCTCACCCTCGTTGAAATCTCTGAGGGAGGAGTCTTCCCTCAGCGGCGCCCCACGGAGCATTGGGGTAGGAAGCCAGGCCTAAGGCTCGGGCTGGTCGTCAACCTGTTTGTCCTAGCCTCGGGAGCCTACCTTCGACTATTTGGATGGCCGCCTATCATCACCCTCCTCCCGTGGGGACTCGGACCTCACCTCAATTGGCCTTTTGCCCTTATCCTTCTTCTGCTTGGGATCAGAGGGCTCACGTCTGGAAGGCAGACTCGTCTTGGGCGGAGAGGGAGGAAGCCCTGATTGGGTAGAAGCCGACTTGCCCTGGGCAGAACGAGTTTTTGGAGGAGGAGGAGGAAGCTCTGACTTAGATTTCCCCGGTTGGCCTTCATTCAGCTCCGCCAAGCTAACTTGCGGCCTCTTCTTGTAGCCCATTTTCTGCCGAGAAGAGGACTTGGATGCTGAGAAGTACGCTTCTGTCAGACGAGGGTCACCCAAATCTCCTGGAGGGTCCTCGGACTGGTGAGTTTGATCAAACATATCAAATTCGTCCTCGACGGGGCCAAAATCAGCAACCTCCACTTCCCTCTCAGGGCCTACTTCGGCGGGCTCCGAGATTCTAAGGAAGGAGGAGGGACCCACAGGTGTTGCGCCCTCTGATGTGGAGGGCACCTCAGGGAACTGAAACCCGTCCTCGGTCACCGTTATCTTCCGAAGCCGAGGATCCTTTGCTCTGATCACGTACTTCGGCGCCGCAAATGACTTGTGAGCCGGGTCGTATTTCAAAATTTCGTGAGCGGCCCTAACCTGATTATCGACCTCGTTCACAAAAACCTCTGCCCTCAGCGCCTTTTGCAAGTCTTCCCGGTTGATTAGGCTGAAGTGGCGCGTGAAGGCGTGCGGATCTGCAAGAGGAAACACATCCACATTAGAAACCAAACATTGCAAGAGAAAGGGACGAGAGAAAGGATGGAACTGATTAGGGTCCAAGAACTCCCTCTCCCCATTTTCCCACTACCCACCTGGGGTCCCCTCCATCGTCGGGCAGTAAAGGCCATCATGCCACTCTCCGGACACGATGAGGAAGTCTTTGTTCAACCCCTTGCTGGACTCAGGGAGACACTGAATGAGCCGGACTCTGTCATCCCTGGTCTTCAGATAGTAAGTTTCGCCCTTCAGGCACTGGAGATTATAACACCAGTTGACGTCATGGTGGGTCAATCTCAAGCCCATCTTTTCATTTAGGGCATCCACACAGCCCAGAACCCTAAAGACATTGATGGCACACTGAGTGGGGGCTAGCCGGAAGTGCATCAGATAGTCCCTCATCACCGGACCCATGGGTATCCTCATGCCACCTTCAACGAAGGCAACGATGGGAATCACCACCTCACCCTCCTGCCTCCGAAAGCACCACTCACCCTCCGCACAATACCTCAAGCCCACATTGGCCGGTATCTTGTAGTCGGCGATGAATTTCTCCATCGCCTCCTCAGTGAAGACATACTTCTTAAAAATACCCATCCCAAATGAAGCCTAAACGAGCTAAGAGGGAGCAAACGAAAAAGAGGCAGAGATGGAGAAGGAGAAAGTTCAAAGGGAGATAGAGTGACTTACAGAAAGGTGTAGAAGCTCCTCGGACAGGCTTTTTATGCTGGAGATGTAGACTCTTGGGTGCAAAGAAGCAGAGGAACCGGATTTTCAAATGGGTATTTATACCCTAAAATCAAGGAACAGTGCGGGTTTTCCCATTCCTAACTGCTAGGCGAATCCCTACCGTTGGATTGACATCCTCCCGTTGAACGTGGGGAGCAAAAAGCCGTCAGGATTTAATGAAGGGCACGTCACGCCTTTCGAGGCGTCAGTAACGCTTCTGTGGCAGACGAAAAGACTCTAGTACCCACAGAGGGCCAAACTCAACGGGACACGTCGCAGGCCCGAGGACATCAAAATCCTCCTCTCCGCCCGAGAAGGAGGACAGCAAAATTTTGAGGGGCTATTGTGGGGCCAGATAATCCCACGGCCCAGCCCACTTCATTCCTGGGCCGAAGGCCCGAGCCGAGGAGACATCCAAGTCCGAGGACGACTTCATCATCGGACGTCTGAGAGTTTGAGGGATAGGCTCGTGGCAAGCAGTCACCTCCACATTAAATACACCTGACAACCGCCCTGGCCGCCTTAATGAGGAAAGGACCTTCACCAGTGTCACCTTGGAGGCCGTGACTCCTCAAAGAGACTGGGAAGGCGGCTGATGGGACAAGCACCTAAGCAAAGGCCCTGATCGCTCAACAAGTGTAGGGCTGGGATCAATTGGAAAAGGAGTATATAATGTAAAGGAATCCCTCCTGAAAAGGAAAGGGAAAAAAAGGAAGGAGGAAGAAAAAAAGGGAAAAAGGTAAAAAAAAAGGAAGAGAGAGAAAAGGGGGCAAGAGCCTCCCCGGCCATGGGCCGAGGAGCCCATCCCAATTGTAAACTGTTCTAAGTCTTTTTCTTTAAGTAAAAGAGACCGGAGTTCACGCCACCCGAGCGCCGGCCGGCGCCTAGACCTTCGACCCACTCTCTACAAATTCATTGCGGGGTTCGTTGGGCTTTTGACCCGTGTCCGTTGGGCTTGGGCAACCAAAAACCCAGTCCCTACAGGTTTTTAAGGTGTAAATAGAAATTTTTTGGCATCTTGGATGTTAATGCTTTTATGTAATACTTATCAAAACTTTTATTTTCAACTCGTAAAAGCAAGGTACTTTCTTTTCAATTTGGTATTTTGTGGATGTGGAAGTGTTCTTAACATATGATGACTTATAAGCATCGTATTGGACTCTTGGGAAATTTCATGACAATTGACTTAGAAGGTTCTTGGACTTTCTTTTCAATTTGTGGACAAACTTCTTCATCAATTTTTTTTGTTTTGTTTGTTTATAGTTAGATTGCTCCAACAAATAGAAATCTAATATCAAAATATTTACTTGACTTGACTTACTTTTTTTTAAAAATGGCATGCACTGATTGCAATATATTTTTTCTTGCTATGCTTTTGCTTTTGAAAAACACAAAAATGTATTTTCTTGCTTACAATTATGTCTATGGGGCACCACCACGTCAAACCCACAACCTATATATCCATGGTGTTTTTGGAGAAATTTTTAGGTCTACCGAGAGGATTGTTAACGTGGTCCTCCAGGTCTTTCTACCAATAAAAAGTTGCTATTTATACAAATGTGACATCACCTGGTGGTTTTTTATTCTTAATTCTTGTGCTGACTCACGCATTTACATAAATGAAATTATTTAATTGGTTGAGAGGACCATTTCAACAATTCTCCTGGTGGACCAAATAATTTCAAGTGTGTTTGAGTCACCAGCACGAAATCCTCAAGTCCAACCAATTGGCCCACATCACAATCCAAAAACAGCCACCTAAGCAGCCATGAGACTTGAAAAGAGAAACTTTAACACTGTTCTTAACATCATTTTAGAGTTCAATAATTAGATACTGATAGGACAAATTGTTAGTTTAGTATTTGAATAACTCTTATCTACTTGTAGTAGTTAAAGATTAGGTTTCTTTTAAATTTAAAAGTTAGTTTTATCTTGTAAAACTATCTATTTATATAACTTAATGTTGATTAATAACTAAATAAAGAAAGCTAAAAAATTATTTATTATTGAGTGAGTATTTAATTTGAAGGTTTAGACTCCCTTGAAATAGTTCATTTATCAATTAGGAGGTCTTAATTCCCTTGAAACAACCAACAAACTAATTGGGTTCATAAGAACTTCGGACATTTTTTTTTTAATTCCCTTGTTTATGTACTTATGTTTGGTTGGGTGGATTTGAGGGAAGATGAAAAAAAAAAAAAAAAAAAAAAAAAAAAAAAAAAAAAGAAGTGAAAAATAGGAAAAAAATGAGTGAGAGGATTGTTTGGTTGGGAGGGAGAATTTTGATAGCGGATTGATTTCTTGTCATTGGTATCGAGGGGCTCAGGCATAGGTCAAAATGAAATGGAATGTTTACACCTATCGTTAACACGATAATTTGAACTTACAAAAATCATATAGACATGGAGGCATGTATAATAATCAAAAATTAAGTGAGGATGGAAAAGAAAATGCACCATGCATATGAAGTTCCAAAATTTGGTATTTTGTGGATGTGGGGAAAGTGTCATCTTAGAGCAATTACATCAGCTTGTGTATAAATGTGCAAAATGCAAAAAGTAACTACTTTTACACAATTTGAGCAAAAAATCACCCACATTAGTGGGTGTAAATTTGTGTATAAATACACAATTGCTACAGTAACCGTGCATATTTGCATGGTTACCGTAGCATGTGTATTTATTATATTATTAATTTCACATTCGCACCTTTTTTTCTCTCTCTTCTCCGTGCACAACGAACTCAGTCTCCTCATCTTCTTTTTCCTTAGATGCACACAAACATAAACACACCCACACACAAACACATCCACATAGACAAATCAACACAGAAACACACCCACACACAAACAAACCCACACAGACAAACCAACAGAGAGATAGATCGTTGCTTGTAGAATGATCGGTGCTTGACTGGTTGTTATGGTTGCTGTTGTAGTTGTTGTTGATGGCAAGCGATCTGGGTTGATGGGTTGAGAAAAAGACCCGGGAGGTTGGATAAGTAAGAGGGTTGTGGAGTTTGGTTCGTGGATCGGCCGGTGAAGAAGTGATTTGGGTTGATGGGTCGAGAAAAAGACTTGGGAGGTTGGATCGGTAAGAGGGTTGTGGAGGTTGGTTCGTGGGTCGGCTGGTGAAGAAGTCTAGGGTATAGAGAGAGAGCAACAAATTAAAAAAAAAAAAAAAAAAAAAGGGGTATTTGGATCGGCCGATGGAGCTTGGTTTGTGGACCCTGATGCCATGTTTTTTGTGATTATTTGGGTTGGTAGTTTTTGAGAAAGAATGAAAGCAGGTAGAAGAGAGAGAGAGAGAGAGAGAGAGAGAGAGAGGTGATCTGTTAAAAAATGAGTATAGAGATGGGTAGAGAGATGGGTATAGAGAGAGAGCAACAAATCAGAAAAAATGGGTTGAGAGAGAAAGAGAGAGTGCGCGTATGTATGCAAAGGGTAGTTGAGAGAAATAATAAAAAAAAATTGAGAAGAATGAATATTTTATAGAAATATTTTGTAAAATAGACAAATTGATGTGAATATTTTGTAAAAATGATGGTGTAAAATAAAAAAAAGTAAGTTTTAAGTGTAAAATAGATGAAATCTTATGCACAACCTGATGTAATTGCTCTTATAAGCTCTATTATGTATTACCTATCAAAACTTTTATTTTCAACTTGTAAAAGCAGGTGCTTTCTTTTCAATTTAGTATTTTGTAGATGTAGAAGTGTTCTCGACGGATGATGACTTATAAGCACCGTATTGGACAACTTAAAGATTCTTAAATTTTCGTTTCAATTTGTGGACAAATTTCTTCATCAATTTTTTGTGTTTTGTTTGTTTATAGTTAGATATCTCCAACAAATAGAAATCTAATATAAAAATATTTACTTGGCTTGACTTACTTTTTAAAAAAATGGCATGCAATTGCTTGCAATATATTTTTTCAATGCGTTCACTCTGTGTTTATAATTTACAGTGAAAAAGAGAAGGCATGTACTGTAGAAAGAGTGGTAAAGTTTCTGGCATGTATTGTGGAAAATTAGAGGAAAGTGAGGAGACAACTGTACGGTAGCTTCGTGGAAAACGCCTGTTACACTGACACAGAAAACCCACTATTCTTCTTTTTCAATGCGTTCACACTCTCTTCTTAATCTAGTGTATCTTTGGTTTGGCGTTTGCGTTTTTTTTTTTTTTTTTTTTTTTTTTTTTTTCACTTGTTTCCAGCTTTCTAAAGACAAATTTTACTGTAATAGCACTTTAGCGAATATTGTTTATATACTATTTATGAACAATAACAATAAAGTTTGATTTTTTAGTACAAATTTTATTATTTATAGACTTACAAATTTCACTTTTCAGTAATTTTTTTATTAAAAATAAATCTCACGATACTATTTACACATTTAAAAATTATTTTGTTACAATATTTTTTAGTTTTCAGTTGTATCCAAACGGTTAAGCCTAGTTTGGATACAGCGTCCACGTTCACATTTGTCCCTCTCGCGCATTTTCATCATTATCTTTTTTTTTTAAGACTAGCGCCTTGTGCACTGTTCATGTTCATGAACAGTATATCAGGACATATAAACAGTAAAAAAGGTATATAGTAATTTTTACTTATTTAAAAATTATTTTATTATAATAAATTTTTAATTTTTAACCAAATAAATTATATGAACTTCCTCAGTCAATGAAAGAAGAAGGCATATACGGTGGAAAGAGTGCTAAAGTTTGTGGCATGTTTTGTGGAAAATTAGAGGAAGAGGAAAGTCAGGAGGAGACATCCTTATAGTAGCTTCGTGGAAAACGCGTGTTATAGTGTTAATGTCTTTAAAAGCGTCCTTTACAGTGTTACCTTCTTCGAAGGAGGAGTCTTTTGTACTCTACTGCTGTTTTTCCTGTAAAAAGAAAAAGAAAAAGAAGGGTAGTGGGTTGTCAGGTTTGTGTCTGTGACCCGCCTCAAAAAATAGTAAAGAAAAGTTTGTTTGTCAGTGTGAGAGTACTGTTATGATACCCTCTTTTATATATATATATATATATATACATATATATATATATATATATATATATATATATAGATTTTACTAATCTGTGTCTTAAGAGCATATATTAATTTTCATTTTTGAAATTTTTTTTTTATAATTGAAAAAGTATGACAGTTTTTTTAATTTTTGAAAAAAAAATTTCAAAAGTGGAAAACTTAATGTACGCCCTAAGGGCACACATTAACCGAACCCTATATATATATATATATATATATATATATATAATAATTATATATTTTTTCAATGCGTTCACTCTGGGTTCGTTTGGTTAGCGTAAAATCATTTTCAAAAAATAGCATATTTTTCAAAAATGCTATTTTCGTGGAAGGAAAATATTTTCAGGTGTTTGGTTGTATAATAAAAATTGTTGTAGAAAATATTTTCATGAGTTTGGTTTTATTATGAAAATGCTATTTTTCGGAAAATTTTTCACATCTCAGCTATTTTCTCAGCATCCAAACAAATTTTATTACAAAAAATTTCAAAATCACAAAATCATAGCAAACTCCGATGCGACTCCAAGACTATCAAAGACGATCGACGACGATCGACGGTGCGACGTGCGAAGATGATCGACGGTGCGACTCGATGGGTTTTGGGTTCGCCGGTGCGACTCGTCAGTGCGAAGGCGATGGGTTCTGGGTTTGTGGCGAGATCGACGATCGACGATGGGTTTTGGGTTCGTGGCGAGATCGCGCGGCAGAGATTGGGGTTCGCTGTTCGTGGCGAGATCGCGCGGTGCTGGGTTCTTGGGTTCTTCCTCTCGACGTGGTCTCGGGGTTCGTCGGCAACGTCTCTGGCTTATCTGGTGCTGGGTTCTTCCTCTCAGCGTGGTCTTCTTTCTTCGAAGTTTCTCTGGCTCTCTCTCTTTTGTGCATGACCCGGAAATGGTTTGAAGTGAAAATGAGAGTGTAAAACCATTTCCGGGTCAAATGAGTAAATTTCGATAAACTAAAGCATATTTTCCGGAAAATTTTATTTTCTTTGGCTTCCAAACAGTGGGGTTAGGTGGTAAATGATTTCCTAAAATCATTTACCACCAAAACAAGCGGAGCCTCTGGCTGCGTTTGTTTTGGGTGAAAATTACTTCCGGAAATGCTTTTCTGTAAATGCGGGTGTTTGGTTGCACATGGAAAATAGCATTTCCGAAAATTCATTTCTGTTGACCGTGAGTCAAAGCTGAAATTGTTTTCCCCTTTTATTTTCACTTCAAATGAAATTTTTCGGAAAAGAGACAGAGAGCACGAAGAGAGAGAGAGAGAGAGAGAGACCCAAACCGGTGACCAAGCCCTACGAATCGCCGGCGAGAGAGACCAAGCCAGCACGAGCAACCGCCGACCCATGAACCGACGAACCCAGACCCATCGCCTCCTCGATCTCGCCGATCCACGAACCAGACCCATCGCCTTCGACTGCCGACCCATCGCCTCCACGATCTCGCATTTCCACGAACCTCGATCTCGTCGTCGACCCAGACCCAGACCCGTCGCTCTCTCTTCCTCGATCTCTTAGTTTTTTTTTTTTTAAATTTGATTGTTGTTGTTGTTGTGGTGGTGTGGTGGTGATGTTTTGGTGGTTGTGGTTTGATTGCCGGAATTTGCTGCTGGAATTTGTTGTTGAATGGGCTGTGATTTTGAAATTTTTTGTAATAAAATTTGTTTGGATGATGAGAAAATAACTGAGAAAATGTGAAAAATAGTAGGAAAATAGCATTTTCATAATAGAACCAAACACATGAAAATATTTTATACACACAATTTTCAAAATACAACCAAACACTTGAAAATATTTTCCTTCTCTGAAAATAACATTTTCAAAAAATAAGCTATTTTTCGCAAATTATTTTACGCGAACCAAACGGACCCTATGTGTTTATAATTTTCAGTGAAAAAGAGAAGGCATGTACTGTAGAAAGAGTGGTAAAGTTTCTGGCATGTATGGTGGAAAATTAGAGGAAAGTGAGGAGACAACTGTACAGTAGCTTCGTGGAAAACGCCTGTTACATTGGCACAGAAAACCCACTACTCTTCTTTTTCAATGCGTTCACACTCTCTTCTTAGGTTCGTTTGGATTGAACTTATTGTTACTGAAACTGAAAACTGAAAACACTGTAGCAAAATAATTTTTAAATTGTGAATAGTATCGGTGGGACCCATTTTTAATATTTTTTAGTGCATGAACAGTATATGCACTGTGCATATACTGTTCATGAACTGCACCTTTTGTCTCTTAAAGTCAACCTAAGCGGCTGAAAAAAAAAAAAAAAAAAAAAAAAAAAAAAAAAAAAAAAAAAAAAGAACCAAAACACCATCGCCAGACGCAAACGTGCCATCCAAACCGCACCTTAATGCATCTTTGGTTTGGCATTTGCATTTTTTTTTTTTTTTCACTTGTTTCCAGCTTTTTAGAGACAAATTTTACTGTAATAGCACTGTAGCAAATACTGTTTATGTACTATTTATGAACAGTAACCGCAAAGTTTGACTCTTCAGCACAAATTTTACTGTTTACGGACCCACAAATTTCACTTTTCAGCAACTTTTTCATTAAAAATAGATCTCACGATACTATTTACACATTTAAAAATTATTTTGCTATAGTATTTTTCAATTTTCAGTTTCAGTTTTTAGTTGTATCCAAACAGTTAAAACTGGTTTGGATACAGCATCCACGTTCACGTTTGTCGCTCTCGCGCGTTTTCATCATCATCCTTTTTTTTTTTTTTTTTTCAAGACTAGTACCTTGTGCACCGTTCATGTTCATGAACAGTATATCAAGACATATAAACAGTAAAAAAAGTATATAGTAATTTTTACTTATTTAAAAATTATTTTATTATAATAAATTTTTAATTTTTAACCAAATAAATTATATGGACTTCCTCAGTCAATGAAAGAAGAAGGCATATACGGTGAAAAGAGTGCTAAGAGCATTTGCAGCAGTGGTGCTATAAAGGTATAATGCTATTTTTTTAGCTCTTATTCACCAAAAACACCTTGCAGCAGTGGAGCTAAATCTAAAAGATTTAGCTCCTCAGCTACAGTGCACATCTATATTTAGATGTGCACTGTAGCACACAGGTAAAAAAAAAAAAAACTTTTTTATTACAATTCTCTCTCCTCTCTCATTAAATATATATTTCCTATTCTCTCTCTCTCTCTCCGGCTTCTCTTCTGTCTTCCTTCTTCCTCAAATTTTTTTTTTCTCTCTCGCTTGCCGCCAAGCTCCCTCATCTCCCTCATCCTTCAGCTCGCCGGCCAACTCTCTCATCGCCGATCTGTTCGCCGACCCACCCCAAGCCCCATCGCCCACATTGATTCCAACGACGAAGCCCCCGAAGCCGCAAACGCTGAAACTCCGATGAAGACGACTCCTCCATTCGCACCTTCACCAAAGCTCGCCTCGACGCCGCCAACGTAGGTGGAGGCTCCGGTTCGGCTCCGCTCGAAACACGAAGATCAAGACGGAGAATCTGAGCTCCTCCGCCGCGGTTAAGATCGAGAATCTGGGTCCCACAACTCCGTCCGGGAGCTCGATGCCTGGAATCGTTGTTTAGAAGTGATTGATTCAATGAATTGAGAATAGAAATGGTGTTTGTGGAATTTGTGATTGTGGTTACGGTTTTGTTTTGTTTTTTTTTGTTAGGTTTTGAGTTTGTAATGTTGGCAAACCATGACAAAACATGACAAAAACTAAGTCTCATTAGTTTCGAATGGTCTACATTGAAGCCCAAGACAAAAACTTCAAGTTCAGGATAAAAACAAATGAGTTACAAGCTGGTTGGTTCGATCGATCCAATCTAATTTTCGATTGATCGAAAATCGCGTATCAGGAAAATCAGCAAACGTAAAAAGGCCATAACTTATTCGTTTGAAGCCTAAATCGCGAGCCGTTTTTTCCAGTATTTAAAGGACATCATAAGCTAACCCTAGGTAGGGTTTTTTGAGCTTTTTAGAGAGATTAGAGTGCCTCTTGTGCCTTATTTTATTTTTAGGGTTTTGTACCCAAACCTCTCTAAGTCTTTGTTGCTCATATTTGCGGTTTATATGAATCTCTTGTGAGATCTTTGAGGAGCTTTCCTTCACATAAACTTAGGGTTGTCAATATCTTGATGATCATTACCGTTGCAACCATTGGAACTTAAAAGAAAAGCAAGCGGGGAGCTTGTAGCTGATTGAGGAATTCAAGAAAGAAGTAGTCCGTGGATTCGGAGCCTGCGCGTGGTCGTGTCAGGAAGTTCTACTGGTGGGTAGCATTAGGAAGTCGAGCGGGGAGCTTGTAGTCCTTTTGTAAGAACTTCAATTCTTTCATAGTGAATTCTGTTTTGCCTTGAGGATCGGTGGGTCAAATCCTCCCCAGGTTTTTACCGTGTGGTTTCCTGGGTGATCATATCTTGTGTTATTTATTTTCAGCTGCTTTATATTCTTGATATGATTGTTTGGATTGTTTTAACCTAGAATTGCTTAATTTGACTAAGTAACAACTTGGCTAATTAATCTAGGTTACGCAATCTGGTTGTTTTAGGGGTCTAAATAACCTGTCAAGTGGTATCAGAGCAGGTAGCTCTTCTTGTTGTAGATCTTTTGATCTAGGAGCTGATCCTTGACCCCTGTTGTCATGGATAATTTGAAGTGTCTTTCTGCTCATGCTTCTGCTGATTTTATTGATTCCTGTGATGTTTTGAATAGAAAGGACACTGTTGTTTCTGTTGATTTTTTTGATTCTTTTGAAACTCTTCGTAAGGAATTATCTAAATCTTTGAAAATTTCTAAGAAATTCACAGAAGAGTTAAAATTGACTAATCTTGAAAAAGAGGAATTGCTTGTTAGATTAGATGAGTCTAATAAAAAGAACGATTTTTTGGGAAATCAAATTTCCTCTCAAGATGAGAAGATGAAAAGTTTGGAACAAAAGTTAGCTGAGGCTGAAGCTAAATTGGAAAATTTGTCTAATACCAAACTTGCTGATGATAACAGAATTGGTTCTGTTTCTCTTAAGCCTAAAACTGAGAAAGTTTATATCCCTCATTTCAAGAGCAATAATAATGAAAAGGCTTATTTTGCTAGGTTAGACAAAGGTAAAAGTTCTGATGTTAACGCTGAAGTTTCTAAACCTAAGTCTGAACCTATTGTTAGAGAGCATAATAAATCTGTTTTTGTGCCTACTTGTCACCTTTATGGTGTTGTTGGTCATATTAGACCAAATTGTTCTTTGTTGAGGCAAAAATCAAAATCTGAGAATAGATTTGCTGTTAGGAATACTGATGTTCCTAAATTTGTTCCTGTTTGTCACTTTTGTGGTGTCTCCGGTCACATTCGTCCTAATTGTCATAAATTGAAATTTAAGCATTCTGTGTTTCAATCTAGGATATATGATGATATTTCTCCTGCCATAAGTCCAAATAAATTGTTTTATATGCTTTTGAAAAATTTAAGCTTGTTGGCTTGTGAAAGGAATTTGCAGGATTTTAGTCTTTCTCAGAAGATTGGTGTAGGCCCTCAAATACACTCCACTTCTCATGGATTTTCACCTACAAAGCCGAAGAATTGTGCTATATGGGTGAGAAAAGATTCTCCAAGGTGAGTGTTGCTAACATGTCCTTGATTTAATTTTTTCAATTAATTGTGGACATGTTTTGTTTTTGTTTTTGGTTGTTTTTTAGGTTGTTTTTTATTTTTTTTTTTAAAAAAAATCCAAAAACATTGTAAAATTCTCAAAAAGACAAAAATATTTTATGTTGTGTCTTGTTTTATTTGTTTTGAGGATTACATGAGTTATGATATCTCTCTCTTGATTTAGAACATGCTTGACATTGTGGAAAAATTTGAATAGTTTGTACTAAGCTATTTTTGATTTTGTGTGAGTATGTACTAGTTTGTACATGTACTCAAGGGTTAATTAAGAAATTGATATTTCTTGTTTGTGTACCCTCTATAGCTTAGTTTTGCACTATCATGCATTGTTTTTGCATTGTTCATTTAGCATAATATGTGCTTTTTGTTTTTGGTCATAAATTTTCTTTTAGAACCAAAAGGATTTTTGTGTTTTGTATTTCACATCTTGGATTTATAATCAAGGATTGGCCACCTTATCTTTACATAACTAGTTTATGTACCTTGTTTAGCTTTGATGAGCTTATTTATTGCACTTGACTAGTTTGAGCTTTGTAGTGCATGTTGTGTGGGAAAGATGTTTGTGGTTATTAATCACTTTGTCTTGATCTTGAAGTCACATGCTATTTGACTGTCAGACTTAATCCTTTTGAGAAAGGCATAAATAACCATCTCACCACTGTTCACTAGCCAATCATGAACACCTTAGTGCATATCATAAGATTTTGTGCTCGAGAAAGTGTAGCACATGCACAAAAAGAACATAAGGTGTAGCCTCTTTAAATGCTTAAATGCTTAATACTTAAAACTGGTGTGTACTATTAGGCTTGATGTCATTTCACATAATCTAATCTGGTGTGTACTATTAGGCTTTATGCCAAATTTCACCTAAATAATGGGGCAAAATACAAGAAACTTACATGATTGCAAGCTTTTGTTCTAGGAGATGTGGGAGTTATAGGATGTAACTCTTTAGGTGATAGTCTCTTTCAAATTCTATGTGATGAATTTTGTAAATTTTGTGATTGATTGCTATTCACATATCACCTCACATGTATCTCAAGCTTTTGCTAGTTGCACACACTACACAAGTTACTCTTTGTTAAACTTGGTACATTATATTGTGTGTGATTTTGTTGTGGCCATCCAAAATTAAAAGTTCCTTGATTTTAATGCAAAATGTGTATAATGTTTGCGCTTTGAGGACAAATTGATTGAAAATCTTGATTTTGGAAGATCTAGGTTAAATTTAAGTGTTTTTGAAAAACTTTTCGTCTCATACTCATGCATTTTTTTATAAAACAATGTGTTTTGAGGAGTTTCTGCATTAAAATGCTCTGTTTTTCGAAAAACTGATTTTTCTAGACTTTCGATCGATCGACCCTGTTTTTCGATCAATCGAAATTGCGATTAAAATTTTTGATTTGAATCTGCCTGACTCGATTGATGTTCGATCGATTCTCGATCGATCGAAACTGAAAAATTTTCAGTTTCTTTGTTTTTGACCAAAATTTTTTTTATGCATCATTTGTGTTTAGGATTCACATGCATTGCATTGTTTTTGTATCCATCTTGCAGTTTTGCAGTCATATCTCTCATTGTTTTCACACATAACATGCATACACTTTGCTACATTGGGTACTCAACTTGATAAAAAAATTGATTGATTAATTTTTGAGCTATGTACTTTCTAGTATATGTTTTTTTTATGTGTGAACTGTAGAAAATATTTTTCTTAAGAGATATGATGGATAATCAATGTGCGAATATTTTCATGCAACTATTTATGGGTCACATAGTGTCATGTTTGCATTTTATTGAAAGAGAGAATATTTTTCTTCATGTGTATCCTACCTTAGTTTTTAACTTTGGATTATGTGTTTTTAACTTTGATCCTGTTGGTGATGCTGCTGATCCCCTCCCTCCTTTATTTTTCCCCAAAACTGTTTTTCCCAAAACTTGTTTTGTTTTTCCTATTTTTGATAGGGGGAGAAAAGTTTTTTTTACCTGTGTGTTTCTTAGGGGGAGTTGTTGCTCTTCATAGGGGGAGTTGTCTCTATTTTCTCTTACTCTGTTGCGTATGTTTTCTGTCTACCTTCTGATTAGGTAGTCTTTGTCAATACGTGACAAAAAGGGGGAGACATAGATGACCTGTTTGTTTTGTTTAGAGGGAGAATATAAATCATTTTGATGTATCTAACTTAAGGGGAGAGTTAGAATTTTTTTTAATATTCTGTTTGATATTATTGTTTATATGTCTTTCTTTCCACACATGCGGTGATGTGTTTGTTGAGTGTTTCAGGAAAGACAGGTACATTCTGATCAAGACCTTCTACCTCTTCTTGCAACTTCTAGGTTAGGAGTCTTAGATTGGGATATGTGATGTATTTGGGCATTTTATTGTATATGGGCATTATGTTGTATGTGTGTTTTGTCACGGATTGCCAAAGGGGGAGATTGTTAGGTTTTGAGTTTGTAATGTTGGCAAACCATGACAAAACATGACAAAAACTAAGTCTCATTAGTTTAGAATGGTCTACATTGAAGCCCAAGACAAAAACTTCAAGTTCAGGATAAAAACAAATGAGTTACAAGCTGGTTGGTTCGATCGATCCAATCTAATTTTTGATTGATCGAAAATCGCGTATCAGGAAAATCAGCAAACGTAAAAAGGCCATAACTTATTCGTTTGAAGCCCAAATCGCGAGCCGTTTTTTCCAGTATTTAAAGGACATCATAAGCTAACCCTAGGTAGGGTTTTTTGAGCTTTTTAGAGAGATTAGAGTGCCTCTTGTGCCTCATTTTATTTTTAGGTTTTGTACCCAAACCTCTCTAAGTCTTTGTTGCTCATATTTGCGGTTTATGTGAATCTCTTGTGAGATCTTTGAGGAGCTTTCCTTCACATAAACTTAGGGTTGTCAATATCTTGATGATCATTACCGTTGCAACCATTGGAACTTAAAAGAAAAGCAAGCGGGGAGCTTGTAGCTGATTGAGGAATTCAAGAAAGAAGTAGTCCGTGGATTCGGAGCCTGCGCGTGGTCGTGTCAGGAAGTTCTACTGGTGGGTAGCATTAGGAAGTCGAGCGGGGAGCTTGTAGTCCTTTTGTAAGAACTTCAATTCTTTCATAGTGAATTCTGTTTTGCCTTGAGGATCGGTGGGTTAAATCCTCCCCAGGTTTTTACCGTGTGGTTTCCTGGGTGATCATATCTTGTGTTATTTATTTTCCGCTGCTTTATATTCTTGATATGATTGTTTGGATTGTTTTAACCTATAATTGCTTAATTTGACTAAGTAACAACTTGGCTAATTAATCTAGGCTACGCAATCTGGTTGTTTAAGGGGTCTAAATTCCTGTCATTTTTTTTTTTTTTTTTTATATGTTGAGTTGTGGTTGCTTTGTAGAGCGGTGGTTGTGGCCGGTGGTGGTGGTGGTGGTGGTGGTGGTGGTGGTTGTTGGAGTTGTGGCTGTGGTTGTGGTGATGGCAGAGGTGGTTGTGGTTGGTTTGTTGATGTTTTTTGGGTATTGTGATATATTATTTTATTGTAGGGGTATATTATTTTATTGTGATATTTATATTATTTTATTGCGTTGAAAGCTAAAATAAAACCACTGCTGCAGCATATGTGTAGGTAAAATAAATAAAGTAACTTTTATTGGTGCTAAATAACTAAAATTATAGATGAGCCGCTGCGAATGCTCTAAAGTTTGTGGCATGTTTTGTGAAAAATTAGAGGAAGAGGAAAGTCAGGAGGAGACAACCGTATAGTAGCTTCGTGGAAAAAGCGTGTTACAGTGTTAATGTCTTTAAAAGCGTCCTTTACAGTGTTACCTTCTTGGAAGGAGGAGTCTTTTGTACTCTACTGCTGTTTTTCCTGTAAAAAGAAAAAGAAAAAGAAGGGTAGTGGGTTGTCAGGTTTGTGTCTGTGACCCACCTCAAAAAATAGTAAAGAAAAGTTTGTCTGTCAGTGTGAGAGTACTATTATGATACCCTCCCATATATATATATATATATATTTATATAATAATTATATATATATATATATATTTTATGAACAATTATATATTTTTTCTATTAGCTTATTTTCTATTGTTAGAAATAAAAAGTGCATTTAACTAAGTAAATTACCTAAAAGTCACTTATTTTATAACCACAACGCGGTACGCGGGGAACTAATTGCATATATATAGCGCTAATTCAACTACGGGAGTCGGCAGTGACACCTTCGCCTTCTCTCTCTCTTTCTCCCTGTTTTTGGCTTTCATTATACTTGATCCATATCTGTTTTGCAGTTCAAGAATCACCAAATTAACATCCGATGGCTTTTATGGGCTCAGAAAGCGCATCCTCATCTTCTTCTTCTACCATGTCTGGATTTAAATACGATGTCTTTCTTAGCTTCAGGGGCAGTGACACACGTAAAAATTTCACAGACCATCTATATGCTGCTTTGAAGCAGAAAGCTATATTCACATTCAGAGATGATGAAAAACTTGAGCGAGGAACATTTATTACTCCAGAGCTCTTAAGAGCAATTGAAGAATCGAGATTTGCTGTTGTCGTTATCTCACAAAACTACGCTTCTTCGAGTTGGTGTTTGTTTGAACTAGCAAAGATTGTTGAGTGCATGGAAAAGGAGAGGCTTATAATTTTGCCTGTTTTCCACTACATAGATCCTAGTGATGTGAGGAATCTGAGGAAGACTTTTGGAGAAGCCTTTGCTGAACATGAAAAGCGTTTCAAAGATAACATAGAAGAAGTATACAGATGGAAAGCTGCTTTGAAACAAGTTGCTAAAATTGCTGGATGGGATTTACAAGACAAGTAAGAATTTCTTCACTTCACCATACGATCACTTTCTGAAGAGGCTATATTTGGGCCTGGTATGGGCCTGACGGTTATCTGCTGAAGTCCAGTAAAGGACGGGCCCGTTATTGCCAGGTATGTTGTTGAGAATCGAATAGGAGGCGTCAGTGGGTCCGAGGCCCATGAGGAAGGCAGAAGAACCTTTCCATGTCATAATTGCAGCACCTTTCATAGAGGCCCATAAGGAAAGGATTACGCCTTCCACGCTCATGAGGACTCTGTTTGCCGCTACATTAATGGAGAATCTTCTCTATAAAGAAGGAGACTTGTCCATCACGTTTGGGGCTCCTTAAGAGAATTTCTACAAGGAAAGACTTCGACTCCAAGTAGGAGAGGTCAACTTTCGACTGCTATAAAAGCACCAATACCCTCATAAATCAAGGTACGCGTGATTTACCATCTCTAGCACCCTAGAGTTGTGAGCATACATTCTGACTTAACCTTCAGAGGGTATTCGGCCGGCACCACACCGGTGCTCTCTGTGAGGTTTCCCCTTCTTTGTGTTGTGCAGGTTGACATTCAAGCGCATAGGTATCGTGTGGCTCATTGGTGAAATTCTTGACTTCATCAGTTGGCGCCGTCTGTGGGAAACGTTAGTAGAGATCCAAAAAACCATACTATCGTTTTTTCGGACTTAAGGGTTGCATGGTACTCACTCGCTCGATGGCAACCACCAACAACGTTCAAGGTGACGAACAACCCACTACTGCCCTCGAAAGACAAGTTCAGACTCTCGCTGCCGCGGTGGAACGTCTCACCAAACAAAATAACGACTTAGAAGAACAGCTGCGTCAGAAGAATGCAGAACAGAACGACCAGCAAGAAGAGGAAGAAGGGACCAGCGCTGCAATGAGAAACTAGGAGAAACCAGAAGGCAGCCATGCCCCAAGCAGGCCGGAGGGGCAGAACTTGAGCATGCCATCCCTCACGAACGCGACGCCGCAGCAGATTGCCGCAGAGATGCAGGCGATGAAGGAACAGATGGAAGTTATGATGAACGCACTCAAAGGGCGGGTTTCCAGCGATCTGGACGATTTAGTCAACCATACTGACTCGCCCTTCACTGCGGCCGTGAACGCCTTCCCCCTGCCACATAAATTCCGCATGCCTCATATAGACAGCTACGACGGAGTAAAGGATCCCCTGGACCATCTGGAGACGTTCAAGACCCTAATGCACCTACAAGGGATAGCTGACGAGATCATGTGCAGGGCCTTCCCCACGACGCTCAAAGGCCCTGCGAGGATATGGTTTAGCCGATTAACGCCAAACTCAATCAGCACCTTCAAGGAGCTGAGTGCCCAGTTTACCACCCATTTCATCGGAGGACACAGATACAAGAAGTCTATGGCTTGCCTAATGAGTATTAAGCAACGGGAGGACGAGACGCTGAGGGCCTATATAACGCGCTTTAATAAGGAAGCACTCTCAATAGACGAAGCAGACGACAAAATACTGGTTGCTGCCTTCACAAACGGGCTTCGGAAGTGCAAATTTCTATTCTCTTTGTACAAAAACGACCCTAAAACCATGGCGGAAGTGCTCTACAGGGCAACCAAGTACATGAACGCAGAAGACGCGTTGCAGGCTCGAGAGGATAAGCCAAGAAAGAGGGAACGACAAGAGGAAAGACAGAGGGATCAAGGGTCAAAGAGGCCAAGAGTAGACGACCGAAGGGTTGAACGACGCTTTAAGCCACCCGGAGGGAGGTTCACGAGCTTCACCCCATTGACAGCTCCAATAGATCAAGTCCTGATGCAAATCAAGGACGAGGGGGCTCTAACTTTCCCCGGGAAATTGAAATCAGATCCCAGCAAAAGATCAAGAGACAAATACTGCCATTTCCACCGCGATCACGGCCATGACACAGCAGAATGCTATGACTTGAAGCAGCAGATAGAAGCCCTTATTAGACAAGGGAAATTACAAAAGTTTGTGAGAAAAGAGAGAACGGACCATCAACCTCGGGAGCAGCAGCCCCGGAGGGATAATGAACGTCCTAGGCCCCCAATCGGAGACATAAGGATGATTGTGGGGGGCACATCAACAACTGGGTCGTCCAAAAAAGCCCGAAAAACTTACATCCGAATGATTCAGAATGTTCAGCTGGCGGGCTCAGTACCAAAGATAGCACGGAGAGACAGCCCAATCGTCGGATTCTCAGAGGAAGATGCACGACGACTGCACCATCCGCATGACGACGTGTTGGTTGTCACACTACGAGTGGGAGAATACAACTTGCACTGAGTGCTGGTTGACAATGGAAGTTCGGCGGACATCCTATACTACCCTGCGTTCCAGCAAATGATGATGGATAGGGAACGGCTAATACCAACGAATGCCCCGCTAGTGGGATTTGGAGGAACGAGAGTATTCCCATTGGGTGCGGTCACACTGGTAGTGACAGTGGGCGATTATCCTCAGCAGATCACTCGGGATGTAACATTCCTCGTAGTCAACTGCTCATCGGCATACAACGCTATACTCGGACGGCCAACTCTCAACAGCTGGAAGGCTGCTACCTCGACATACCACCTGATGATTAAATTCCCCACGGAGTATGGGGTCGGCGAATTGAAGGGGAATCAGGTGGCCGCCCGCGAATGCTACATAGCCACGCTAGAGATGGATGACCACAGCACGCCATGTGCATAGAAGAAGAGCGGGTCGCAGCAGAACCAGTAGAAGAACTAGAGGAAGTAACTCTAGCTGAGTCAAGACCCGAAAGGACAACTAGAATGGGGACGTTGGCCAATCAACCCACACGACAGGCCCTAACAACGTTCCTAAGGAGTAATCAGGATGTTTTCGCTTGGAGCCACGAGGACATGCCGGGTATTGATCGCTCAGTCATAGTTCACAGGCTGAATGTGAACCCCACGTTTTCGCCCGTGAGACAAAAAAAGCGAGTATTCGCTGAAGAGCGAGACAAAGCAATAGCCGAGGAGGTTAGGAAGCTTCTTGAGGCAGATTTCATTCGGGAGGTATATTACCCCGATTGGCTGGTAAACGTAGTGATGGTCAAGAAAGCTACAGGGAAGTGGCGAATGTGTGTTGACTTCACGGACCTCAACAAGGCTTGCCGGAAGGACAGCTTCCCGTTACCTCGTATCGATACACTGGTAGACTCAACGGCAAGGCACCAACTCTTGAGCTTCATGGATGCCTTCTCCAGCTACAATCAAATAAAGATGGACGAGGCTGATCAGGAGAAGACCTCTTTCGTCACAAGCCAGGGACTATTTTGCTACAAAGTGATGCTGTTTGGGCTAAAGAATGCAGGAGCAACCTACCAAAGGTTTATGAACAAAATGTTCGCGCACCAGATTGGGAGGAATGTGCAAGTGTATGTTGACGACATGCTCGTAAAAAGCATTCTGGAGCGTGACCACCTGAAAGACCTACAGGAGACTTTCAACACTCTCAGGACGTATAATATGAAGTTAAACCCGAACAAGTGCGCATTCGGAGTGACGGCAGGAAAGTTCTTGGGGTTCATGGTTTCCCATCGAGGGATAGAGGTTAACCCAGAGAAGATTCGGGCCATCATGGAGTTAGAACCGCCGAAAACAATCAAGGATGTGCAAAGATTAAACGGTAAAATTGCAGCTCTGAAGTGTCTCCCATTCTTTCGTACATTACGAAAGTCATTCGTATGGACGAACGAATGCCAGAAAGCATTTGAGGACTTGAAGAAGTACCTGTCGTCCCCACCGTTGCTCAGCCCATCTAAGCCTGGAGAAGAACTCTACCTCTATTTAGCAGTCTCGCAAGCGGCAGTCAGCGCGGCCCTAATTAGGGAGGAGGATGGATCACAGAAACCCGTCTACTTCACAAGTAGGGCGTTCCGGGGAGCGGAAGAAAGGTATCCCCAAATGGAGAAGTTGGCTTTCGCACTAGTGACTGCGGCAAGAAAGCTCAAACCATACTTCCAGGCGCATACAATAGTGGTCCTAACGGATCAACCCCTACGGAGAGCCATGAGCAACCCAGAAACCGCAGGACGCATGGCCCTATGGACGGTTGAACTGAGTGAATTTGATATACAGTATCGTCCGCGAAATGCAATTAAGGGACAAGCCGTGGCCGACTTCATTGCAGAATTTTCCAGGACAGAAGGCGTGGGGGCAGACACAAAGGCTCAATGGAGCATCCACACGGACGGATCCTCCAACAGGCATGCAGGAGGTGCCGGTGTACTAATACGTACCCCCGACGGAGATAAAATCGAATGCATGATTCGGCTGGACTTCCCCACGACCAACAATGAGGCCGAATATGAAGCTTTGGTTGCAGGGCTAGATCTCGCAAAGGCAGCAGGAGCCGAATACATGATCGTCCATTGCGATTCCCAGGTGATAACGAGTCAAATTAATGGCACCTACGAATGCAAAAGTGAGAGGATGAGGAAGTACCTGGAAGAAGTAAAAAACCGGATCGGTAATCTCACAGTAAGATTCGTTCAAATCCCAAGGGAAGAGAACGAATGTGCTGACCGTCTTGCGAAGGCAGCCTCGGCAGAGCCCATGCTCATTCCCGAACAGGTATTGTCATTTGTGCAACTCTCCTCACTTATTAATGACGGTAAAAAGGTGCAGGAGTTGAATTCTGAAGATAGTTGGACTACGCCATTAACAGCATACCTAAAGATGGGTACACTACCCGACGGAAAAAACGATGCCAGGAAGGTGAAAGTCCAAGCCTCGCGATTTGTACTGATCAACGATATCTTATACAAAAGAGGGTTCTCACGTCCGTACCTGAGGTGCCTGGGTCGAGAGGAAGCCGATTACGTAATGAGGGAAGTGCATGAGGGTATCTGTGGAAACCATTTAGGGGCACGATCCTTAGTGCACAAGCTGATCAGGGCAGGCTACTATTGGCCAACAATGCAAAAAGACGCACAAGCATACGTCAAGACCTGCGATAAATGTCAGAGGTTCAGTAACCTGATCAGACAACCAACCGAGGAGCTGACACCTATGACGGCCCCTTGGCCGTTCGCCCAATGGGGACTAGACATCATGGGCCCCTTCCCAATAGCAGCAAGATAGCTAAAATTTCTGGTAGTTGGCATCGACTACTTCACAAAATGGGTTGAGGCAGAGGCCCTGGCCACTATCACGGAGAAAAACATTCGGAGTTTCGTTTGGAGAAATATTATATGCAGGTACGGGATACCCAGGGTACTCGTCTCCGACAACGGAAAGCAATTCGATAACGGAGCATTCAGGAGCTTCTGTTCAGAACTGGGGATCAAAAATCACTATTCGTCGCCCGCACACCCTCAAGCCAACGGGCAAGTAGAAGTCACGAACCGGTCCTTACTGAAGATCATCAAGACCCGGCTCGAGGGGGCAAAGGGCATCTGGCCTGACGAACTGCCGAGTGTCTTGTGGCCGTACCGTACTACGGCGAGAACCCCAACTGGAGAAACACCGTTCAGATTGACATACAGAAGTGACGCTGTCATTCCAGCAGAGGTCGGGCTCACAAGCTATCGAGTAGAGAACTACGACAAGGATCACAACGAAGAGGCCTTGCGCCTCCAGATGGATCTGATAGACTAGGTCCGGGCTACAGCAGAACAGAGGTTGGCGAGGTACCAGAACCTCATGGCGAAATACTACAACTCCAATGTCAAACACAGGGACTTCCAGATCGGAGATCTTGTGCTACGGAGGGTAATGGGAGCCGCCAGAGATCCGACACAAGGGTAGCTAGGCCCCAACTGGGAAGGACCATACAGGATCTCGTCTTGGCAAAGGAAAGGAACCTACCACCTCGAAACTATGGACGGACAGAAGCTTCAACATCCATGGAACACAGAGCACCTACGGAGGTACTACCAGTAGGCGCGCCGTGAAGATCATCGACTCCCCCCCAGTTTCCAGTTTATTATCATGATTTACTATGTTTTTTATAAGTTCTTGCCTCAAGACAATTTTTGACTATTTAAGTTTAGCTCTCTACTTCGAACAATTTTCTCTACAAGTACCTTTTTAAGCCTATGGGGGCAGGTACAGTTTTCTCAGCATTATTTTCTTTCAATAAAGAGAAGTATTCAGACTCTACTGTGTTCTTTTTTCTACATAAATAAAACAGAATCCACAAAGTGGACGGATCATCCCAAAGGGATGAAAATCCAAAATCCCATAGAGGACGGATAAAAGTAAGTCCACAAAGTGGACGGATCATCCCAAAGGGATGAAGATCCAAAGTCCCATAGAGGACGGATAAAATTAAGTCCACAAAGTCAACGGACCATCCCAAAGGGATGAAAATCCAAAGTCCCATAAAGGACGGATAAAATTGAGTCCACAAACTGGACGGATCATCCCAAAGGGATTAAAATCCAGTCTTTAAAAGACGGATACGACTAAGTCCACAAAGTGGACAAATCATCCCAAAGGGATGAAAATCCAAAGTCCCATAGAGGACGGATAAAATTATGTCCACAAAGTGGACGGATCATCCAGATCCAAAGTCCCATAGAAGACGGATAAAATTATCTCCACAAAGTCGACGGATCATCCCAAAGGGATGAAAATCCAAAGTCCCATAAAGGACGGATAAAATTGAGTCCACAAACTGGACGGATCATCCCAAAGGGATTAAAATCCAGTCTTTAGAAGACGGATACGACTAAGTCCACAAAGTGGACAGATCATCCCAAAGGGATGAAAATCCAAAGTCCCATAGAGGACGGATAAAATTATGTCCACAAAGTGGACGGATCATCCAGATCCAAAGTCCCATAGAGGACGGATAAAATTAAGTCCACAAAGTCGACGGATCATCCCAAATGGATGAAAATCCAAAGTCCCATAGAGGACGGATAAAATTGAGTCCACAAACTGGACGGATCATCCCAAAGGGATTAAAATCCAGTCTTTAGAAGACGGATACGACTAAGTCCACAAAGTGGACAGATCATCCCAAGGGGATGAAAATCCAAACTCCCATAGAGGACGGATAAAATTAAGTCCACAAAGTGGACGGATCGTCAAAAATGGATTAAAATCCAAAGTCCTTAGAGGACGGATAAAACTAAGTGCACAAAGGGGACGGCTCATCCCAAGCTAATTAAAATCCAAAATCCCATTGAGGACGAACAAAGCTTGGTTCACAAAGGGATGAATCGGCCCAAAAGGATGGTAGTTCAAAGTCCAGCAGAAGACGGATAATGAACCAGTCAACAAATTTGGCAATGAAATAAGTGATGGATAACGGAAGTAAAATTCTGAACTGAAAAATTAAAACGACGGGAAAATTTGAGATGGTGCACTTACCAGTCAATGCGTGAACGGGCGAAAGGTGATTGGGACGGGTGCTTCACTTGGACGGGTATTCTGACAAATACGACAGGTCGCGTTCTGACAATTGAATCTTTAGATGAAAGTAAAAAATGAAAGTCGCATGCCTGATATTTATAGGAGAGGTGCACGGAAGACGAAGCGACGTATCGATATCATACAATGACCTCTAGGAAAGTGACGCGTGTCACGAGCATTAATGCATTTCAGACTTTGTCGACGGCGTTAACAACTGACAGGTTACCTTGTAACCGTCATCTGTAAATGTAACTTGAAGGCGACAACCACAAACCTCTCGACCGTCAGATAAGTATCGTCACCCTTATAATTCTTAGAATATGACGACCCCAGACCTGTCAACCGTCATCCCCATTAGATAATTACTTTCACCCCATGCCTCCTCCCACAAAGCATGACGGATCCATAGGGTGAAGGGGGCAACTGAAGAGGCTATATTTGGGCCTGGTATGGGCCTGACGGTTATCTGCTGAAGTCCAGTAAAGGACGGGCCCGTTATTGCCAGGTATGTTGTTGAGAATCGAATAGGAGGCGTCAGTGGGTCCGAGGCCCATGAGGAAGGCAGAAGAACCTTTCCATGTCATAATTGCAGCACCTTTCATAGAGACCCATAAGGAAAGGATTACGCCTTCCACGCTCATGAGGACTCTGTTTGCCGCTACATTAATGGAGAATCTTCTCTATAAGGAAGGAGACTTGTCCATCACGTTTGGAGCTCCTTAAGAGAATTTCTACAAGGAAAGACTTCGACTCCAAGTAGGAGAGGTCAACTTTCGACTGCTATAAAAGCTCCAATACCCTCATAAATCAAGGTACGCGTGATTTACCCTCTCTAGCACCCTAGAGTTGTGAGCATACATTTTGACTTAACCTTCGGAGGGTATTCGGCTGGCACCACACTGGTGCTCTCTGTGAGGTTTCCCCTTCTTTGTGTTGTGCAGGTTGACATTCAAGCGCATAGGTATCGTGTGGCTCATTGGTGAAATTCTTGACTTCATCACTTTCTTTTCTTGTCTTTTTGCTTTTGATTTTCTACTGGCTAGTGATATTTAAGTCAATCAAATTCCAACTTTGATAATTGAGTAACTTTTGCAAAGTTTGTATATAATCAATTACACTTCAAAGGGAATTTGATGAGTTTCAGTTTCTCATATAAATTTTCAAGTAAAAAATATTATATGGATCACAAATAAGTTACTTTATGTATATTTGTTAAAGATAGCAAGTCACAAGTCCACCATTCTTGTCCAATTCCATTGTAGAAAATACAGCTAGTATTCCATTCATGCCCTCTAAACTTGCCTATTCTTAATATTTTAATTTTAAAAAAAGTAATGCACCAATATTCTTCAAAGTTTCACAAGATGACACTCGTTCCCAAACATTTCAAGATATGACGCTCTCTTTCTTGAAATTCTATAAATACAGATAAGTTAATCTCCCCTCAAATCATTACTTTTCTAATTGAATATTCCATTATATAAAAGTGTTGTTATAAGAGGCGATGAACTTATTTGTTGCATCTGGGGTGGAGCCAGACCAGCAGGGTGGGCGCAATTGCCCCCAACCCCACCCCTAAATTCCCTCAGGTTCTCTCAAAAATTGAGATTTCAGTTTTGTGTGTATAAAATATTCTTAATTTAAAATTTTTAATTGAAAATATAACACTCTCCAAAAGCCCAAAAAAAAAAAATTTATTTGTAACCTTAAAATAATAACATGATATACATTCACATTGAATTAAATTTCTGTCATTATCTTAAAAAAAAAAAAAATTATAATATGATATATTATCGCAATATCCCCTAATCAATCTGCCAATTTTTATATGTTGTTGTTTTCAGAATTCTTTGAAACTGCCATATACTTTAGTCTTTTAACTCTCCCAATATAATCAAGAAAAAAAAATTCTTATTTGTAGCATAAAAATTATGACATGATATGTTTTCACAATTTTTTCTAACCAATTTTTTGAATTTTATTTGTTGTTTTAAAACTTTTTTGTACATTGCGATATAGTTTTTAAAGGACTTTAAAAAATCAAAGACATACATTGAGCATTTAAAATTTTTTGAATATATGACCATACTATTAATACTTCCAAGTTAATTTATTTTTCATCTTACTTTTAAGCATTCAAATTATATGTTTTACTTCTTTGAAATATATATATATATATATATATATTATAGTCAGCTTAAATTATGATGTAGTTTAAACATAAGAATGACGTCATACTAATTCCAATACTACTAGATGCTGTCCCAAAAAAAAAAAACCCTCTAATACTAGGCTCAAATAAGAAATTGAAACCAATTACCAAAAAAAAAAGTTAAAACTTACATCTACACTACGTTTTCTTTATCAATCAATTATTTTTAATAAATTAACTATTTTTTCTTATATTAATAAACATTTTTGGAATTAATTTTTTTCTTCAATATTTTATTTTAATCTTGTCTCCATAAACCCAAATTCTGGCTCTGTCACTATTTACATTTATTAAACCCCAAAGTAAAAATGTCATTTCGTGAAATCTCAAGGGAAGATGGTGTATTTTGCCAAAAAAATAGATATCATTAATTCTCATATCCCACCCTCTCTCTCTCTCTCTCTGTCCCTTTCCTCTGTAGGTAAAACTAAGATCATCATAATACACTTTTATCTCTAATCCCAAAGGATGGTGGATCCAACAATGAAACTAGACAAAAAAAAGATTGAGCATTAGATTTTATTTTTGGTGCAACTTGGGTGCCTGGAAATGGATGGTTACTTTTATGGGTTTTGGTTTTCTTGCTCACATTTTTGTGCTTATTTTAGGGTCCTTTGGTTGCCGTAAAATATTTTCCGGAAAATACCTATTTTCCGGAAAAGGAAAATATTTTCAAGTGTTTGGTTGTATTATGAAAATTGTTGTGGAAAATATTTTCATGTGTTTGGTTCTATTAGGAAAATGCTATTTTCCTACAATTTTTTCACATTTTCTCAGCATTCAAACAAATTTTATTACAAAAAATTTCAACATCACAGCCAATTCAACAACAAATTCCGGCAGCAAATTCCGGCAACAACAACACAACAACAACAACAGCAGCAAATGAGGGCAACAACAACAACAACAATCAATTCATCAAAAAAAAAAAAAACAACAACAACAATCAAACTTAAAAAAAAAAAAAAAAAACTGAGAGATCGAGGAAGAGGAAGCGATGGGTCTGGGTCGACGACGATCGACGATCGACGGCACCGCGCGGTGCGACTCGCCAGTTCGAAGAGCGCTGGGTTCTGGGTTCGAAGGAGATCGACTATCGGCGACGGCTTCTGGGTTCGCCGGTGCGAGATCGAAGGCGAGATCGCGAGATCGAGCAGAGGTGATCGAAGGCGATCGCCGGCGAGATTGGCGTAGTGCGATCGAAGGCGAGATCGGCGCGGTGCTCGGGGTTCGCCGGCGACGTCTCCGGCGTGTCTAGGCTCCTCGGCGCGGTGCTCGTGCTCTCTTTCTCTCTTTCTCTCTCTCTGTCTTCGTGCTCTCCCTTTCTCTCTATTTTCCGGAAGTTATTTGAAGTGAAAATGATTCCGGAAATCATTTTCACCTTTGACTCACGGTCAACTGAAAATGATTTCCGGAAAATTGCATTTTCCGACGCAACCAAACACCCGAAAATATAGAAAACTATTTCCAAAAATGAATTTCACCCAAAACAAACGCACCCTTAGTTCATGTTTTCGTCTAATTCCTAACACTAAAGTTTTTAATTTGATAGAATTTCTTTTTGGGCTATGAATCTTGATGTCAAATGGTACGCTTTTTGTTGTCGATTGGTTGGTTTTGGACTTTGGCTAAAACAAATTCGCGTATTTAAAGTCTTTATAATGAATTACCTAAACAATTGGAGTACATTAGATTTGTGAGGATTGATGATCAATGTCAGTTGTTAGTGTATACATGTTAGCTTACCGGGCTTGGGCCCAGTACAGTATTAAACTTGCCCTACATTCTTATAGCTTATACTACAAAAAAGACACGTCTATATAAAGGCTCACTTTTACATTTTTTTACCTTCCTTCTCAAAAAAAACTTTTACATTTTTTTACCCAAAATAATATAGAGACAAAATTTCACAAAATAATAGCTCATTTTTATAAGTTAAATTACAATTCATGCTCAGTAATATGTGGTTTTGTTATTTTGAAAATTTTTAATTACAAAAATTATAAATCAGGGAAAAAAATATTTATCGTTTCTTTTCCAAATTGGAGGAAAAAAAGGGAAAGGAAATTTTTTTTAAATCACCTCTAGAATGCATAAATACAACAAAAATTTATACATATCTAACCCCCCCAAAAAAAAAAAAAATCCAACAAATTTTCTATACAATATTTTTTCCGAAACAACTTTTCTTTACCTTTCCATAATTTTCCCAACAAACAAACAACTTCCACACATTACGCCCTTCTCCATCACCGACAATTTGTTTGTGGCGCTAGGGATGCAAGTCAACCCCAGAGCAAAACTCCATGACAATGCAACAGAGATGCGAGGCTTCAAACTCGGTGTGGAGCTTAGGCAAAAAAGGATGGATGGTCCAACATCTTCCTCTCCATCTCCGCTCTCTGCACCTTCTTCTTGTTCTTCACCAAGGCCTCTTTGTCCACCACCTTCATTGTGTAGATGTCACCTGCATTTTAAAAAGTTTGTATTAGTTTTTTAGATTTTTTAATTTAAAAAAATGCTTTTGGGGACAATAACAATATGATCTTAAGCACTCGTTTAGGAGAATGAAATAAAATTAAATGGAAATGAATAAAAAAAAATAATTTTAGAATATTATTCCCTTCCTTTATTTGAGAGAGTTTTAATGGAGAGTTTTAATGGAGGGAATGTAATCATTCTAATTTTTTTACTAAAACTTTTAAAATACTCTTATATATTCAACCATTTATTTTAAAATAAGGGTCTAATGGTAATATTTTCATAAAATGATTTTGTTTATTTCCTTTTATGTTATTCCCAAACAAGGTTACTTACATTTCATTCATTTCTATTCCTTTATTTTAAAACATCCAAACATGGTTACTTAATTCAATTTCATTCCTTTCTTTTCCATTCATTTCCCATACTTAAATACATTCCATTCACATCCATTTCTTTATGATTATTCATTTCCATTCCATTCCATTCTTTTATAAACTCCCAAACAAAGCCTAGTTGAAGATCTTAATTGAATAAATTTGAAATTTTAAAATTTAGAGGACTCGATTGAATGGAAGTGAAGTTAGAGAACTGAATTGAATCTTGGTCGAAGTTAGATGATGCAAATTGTAATTTAGTCTTCTTTTATAATATGACAAATAGGGAATTTTCATCTATTGAATTTTCATCGATAAATCTATAATAGGATTGTAGGGTTTAGAAAATGTTTAACTCTTGTAAAACCATATAACATGTAATTTGAACCCATCCTTTTTATATATTATTTTACTAGACCTGGCAAATGAGGTGGGTTGATCAGGTTTGGGTTCAACCTAGTTGAGTTTGGGTCAAATTGGTTTCGCGTTAGAAACAGTTGTCCTAAACGGGTCACAAAACCTATGGCTCTAAACCAGTCTTTTGAGGGCTAGGTCGACCTGATATCACACACATCTTTTCACATTAAAATATATATAAAAAAAAAAAATCAATCATTCTATCTTCTCTTCCTTTTGTAACAAATAAGAGAACTTATAAAAAAAATCACTTTAAAATAAATGTTGAATAACACATAAAATCATTTATTTTTGACAAAGTTGAATAATACATAAAATCATAAATTAACATAGTCCAAATTAAATAATACATAAATATTTAAAGTTATATGGTCCAAAGTTGTCTACTAATCTTATCATCATCACACAAGAACAGAAAAACAAAAACTAGAATTTGGACCATATCACATTAACAATCTCATCAAGTGCACCTATTGCATCCAAAATATAAATAAACTTAGATTATCTTCAAAGATAACTAAATAAATAAAATGTTACGAATAAAATATTATATATTGGGGAAAAGAAAAATAAGTTAATAATTGATATGAATTACATCTCAATTTACTTGAGAATTGTACACCAAGTTGGTGAGTAATATTGTCAATATTTTCAACTCCAATAAAATTTTAATATAAATTAGTATTCAATAAACACATGTCAATAAAGAACTATATTTTTTATAACTATGACTATTCTATGAAGGAAATTAAATAAGTAGAAGTGACAAAAAAAAAAAAAAAAAAAAAGGAAGAAAAGAACAAAAAAGAAGGACTCAAAATGAAAAGTTCATGTGATGTTAAAAAATGGTCAACTTGCAAGTCGACTTGACCCGGACTTTCACAAGATTGAATTGACTCGTCTTTTTATGTGTCCAAAAAAACCTGACCCATATTCATATTTTTTTTTTCTTCAAGTTTAATCAGGTTAATGAGCTCAAGTCCCATTTTGCCTGGTCTAATTTTGACATGTTGTGATGAAAAAAACCAGGAATAACTGCAATTATATTTTCAATTTCAAAAACTTTATTGAAGGTTATTAATTTCATATTTAAAGATGTTGGCATATTTTAACCATTCTCACCCAATGCCACCATGTAGATTTTTTTTTTATGAGACCACTACTCAAATTACATATATGTGTGCGTGTGTGTGTAGAAATGCTTTGATAAGCAAGGACAATTGATTTGCTGAATCTTTTCTCTATATGGCCTATGCTAACTCAACAAATTTTTGTCCTATGTTCGTTGCAGACATGAGGCAAACGTTGTTGAAGAAATAGTTAGAAAGATATCTAATAAATTGATTTCTACATACTCAATTGTCCACAAGGATTTTGTTGGAACAAACTCTCGTATGGAGGAACTGGTGAATTTATTAGGCATGGGGTTGAATGATGTTCGCTTTATAGGGATTTGGGGAATGGGGGGATTGGGCAAAACAACTCTAGCACGAGTTGTTTATGATAGATTTCGTTATTATTTTGATGGCAGCAGCTTTCTTGCCAATGTTAGAGAAGAATGTGAAAAACATGGTTTAGTTCATTTACAGAAACAGCTTCTCTTTGATATCTTGACTGAAAGAAAGATTGATTTTTCAGATGATCAATGGGGAAGTAATGTGATAGAGAAAAGATTATGTTATAAAAGTGTTCTTATCGTTCTTGATGATGTGGATCAACTTGATCACTTAGAAGCATTAGCAGGTGAGCGAGTTTGGTTTGGTCAAGGGAGTAGAGTCATTATAACAACAAGAGATCAACATCTATTGATCAAACATGATGTGGCTAGAGCAGAAATATACAAGGCTAAGAAATTGAATAGTGATGAAGCTCTTTAGCTCTTTAGTCGAAAAGCCTTCAAGAAAGACCATCCTTTAGAAGGTTTTGTGGAGTTGTCCAAGAAAGTGATATGTTATGCTCAAGGCCTTCCTTTGGCTCTTGATGTTTTGGGCCCCTTCTTGAAACATAGAAGCCTTGATGCATGGGAAAGTGCCCTAGATAGACTAGAAGAAACTCCTCCAAAAAAAGTTTTGGATACACTCCGGATAAGTTTTGATGGCTTGGAAGAAACAGAGAAAAAAATATTTTTAGATATTGCTTGTTTCTTCAAAGGAGAAGATAAAGATCGTGTAACAAATATACTACGAACTCCTCGTTACAAGCCAAGCATTGATATAGATGTTCTTGTGGAAAAATCTCTCATAACCATCTTAAGGGGAAATTTGTGGATGCATGATTTATTACAAGAATTGGGTCGGCAAATTGTTCATAGTGAGTCCCTTGAACAGCCAGGTAGTCGCAGTAGGTTGTGACTCAAGGATGATGTCCTTCATGTACTGAAAAATAACACTGTAAGTTGATTATGTAGAATTTTTCTCTTTATTTTCTTTTTCTTTTTCACTAGGTAGATGTAATGTATTTTTTTTCTTTCATTTTTTTTCTATCATTTTATAAAATATTAGTTCATCAGTATTATTTTTGCTTAAAATTTTAAAATCATTATACGTTTGGAAAATTCTATTATGAGTTGACTTGATACTTCTCCAATTAGGGATCAAAAAAAATTCGAGGCATAATGTTGCATTTGCCCCAACTGGAAAACATGCAACTACACACTAAAGCTTTCAGAAGGATGAAAAATCTCAAATTTCTAATAGTTGAGAATGTACGTATTTGTGAACCACTTGAATTTCTTCCCCACAGTCTAATATTTCTTAAGTGGCCCAATTATTCTTTTCATTGGCCATCTGAGTATTTTCCTGAAAAACTTGTTGCTATTGAGATGCCACATAGTCACATTAGATTGCCAAAGCTAATCAAGCAGGTATGATTATGTATATTTTTAAATTGGGATTTTTGTTAAATTTTTTATTTCAAATTTTGTTGTAGTTAACTTTTGATATTTTTTTTTCCTACAGGAGCTTTGGTTAGAAAATTTGATAGATGTCAATCTCAGTGATTGTGAATTTATCACGAAATTACCTAAATTAAAGGCTCCAAATTTAGAGAATTTGAACCTCTGTTGTTGTAAAAATTTAGTTGAATTTCCTAAATTACGGGCCCCAAATTTAGAGGTTTTGGACCTCTCTTTTTGTAAAAATTTAGTTGAATTTCCTAAATTACGGGTTCCAAATTTAGAGGTTTTGGACCTCTGTTGTTGTGAAAATTTAGTTGAATTTCCTAAATTACGGGCCCCAAATTTAAAGAATTTAGACCTCTCTTTTTGTAAAAATTTAGTTGAATTTCCTAAATTACGGGCCCCAAATTTAGAGGTTTTGGATCTCGATCGTTGTGAAAATTTAGTTAAATTACCTAAATTATGGGCCCCAAATTTAAAGAATTTGTACCTCTCTTTTTGTAAAAATTTAGTTGAATTTCCTAAATCCGTTGTTGTAAAAATTTAGTTAAATTACGTAAATTACGGACCTCAAATTTAGAGGTTTTGGACCTCTGTGGTTGTGAAAATTTAGTTGAATTACCTAGATTATGGACCCCAAATTTAGAGGTTTTGGACCTCCGTTGTTGTGAAAATTTAGTTAAATTACCTAAATTATGGGCCCCAAATTTAGAGGATTTGAACCTTCGTGATTGTGAAAATTTAGTTGAGATTGATGAATGCTTTGGATCTCTTGAAAAGCTTTATACATGGCATCTCCGTGATTGCGGAAAACTTCAAATTCTTCCAAGCCAGCTCAGGTTGAAATCTCTTCATTGGTTTGATCTTTCTAACTGCTCAAGGCTTGAGAAGCTCCCTAATTTTCATCCAGAAATGGAATGTTTAAAGACTATAAAATTAAAAGGGAGTGGTATTAGAGAGGTGCCTTCATCAATCGAGCATCTCACTGGGCTTTGCAAATTAAGTCTTTATAAATTGCGAAGGCTTCAGGAATTGTGGATTCCTACTGCCAAATTGAGACCGACTTCCGGATATGGGTTTGTGAACATGAAAGAAGTGTGTTTCAGGGGCTATAAAAGCAGAATTGAATTAGATCTTTTGATGAAGCCTGATTACTTCCCCGCATTGGAAAGGATAGATCTATCTTATACCAATATTGTTGCCATCCCTGAAACCATTAGCAGATTAGAAAAACTTTCTATTATGAATTGCAAGCTTCTTCGTGAAATTCAAGGACTTCCACAATCGATAAGTCAGGTTTTTGCGGAGAAGTGCTATTGAGTTGTACATAAAGTTGGAGCTGCGTGCAGAAGTTGGCGCTGAGGAAATCCAACAAACAACTACAAGTTTACAAGTTATAGTTCCAGATGCTCAATATGAATCTTTAACACATGTAAAGGATGATGATGATGACGAAGACTATGTTGATGATACTACCATTAATGGTGAAGATTTTGTCGATAGAGATGAGTATGAAGAGAGGATTGATCGAGGCGACTTTGAGATAGACATTAATAACCATGAAATTGCTACCAATGTTCATGCCAATGATATATTTGACTATAGTGAACCTAATGCAGACAATGCTATTAGTGTCCAGAACATAATGAACACAATCCCTGCCTACACACTTCCTGTCTTGTCATTCTTTGCAAATATTAGGGCAAATATGGAACGAAGAACAATTGTACAGGTGTGTTTACACTAGTGTTTTTACTCTACAGCTGTTTTTTATTTAAAAAGATATGCATTTTATGTTTTCCTATACCTACACCCACTCTAATACTTTCTTCTCTTTAATTGCATTCCAAACACATTTCTTGTTGCACTAATCTGATTCCTATTTCTTTCTCTGATTCAATTCACTCTTTTCTTAATCTTCCGTTTATAGATCCCATCAATGGCTTCCCTGAACAATGAAGGAGCCAGCCCTTCTTCTTCCACTCGCCAATGGAACTATGATGTCTTCTTGAGCTTTAGAGGTGAAGATACCCGCAAAGGTTTTACCAGCCATTTATATAAGGCTTTGTGCCACAAAGGAATTTACACCTTCATCGATGATAAACTTCCGAGGGGAGAAGAAATTTCAGAAGAACTTATCCAAGCTATAAAAAATTCATCGATTTTGGTTATTGTCTTCTCTAAAAACTACGCAGAGTCCAAATGGTGCTTGGATGAACTTGCTGAGATTGTTAAGTGTAGAGAAAATGACCAAGAGGTGAAAATTCGTCCAGTTTTTTACAATGTTGATCCATCAGAAATACGAAATCAAAAGGGAAACTTTGGAATTGCACTGGCTAATCATGAAAAGAAGTTCAAAAATAACAAGGACAAGGTGCAGAGGTGGAGGGATGCTCTAAGAAAAGTAGCTAGTGCATCTGGATGGCATTACAAGAAAGGGTATGTATCTAATTGTTGACACCATGATTCATGAGTTTACTAATTTTATACTGCTAATCTAGGTTGTCATAACCGCTACATGCAAAAGTATTCTATTTTGATCCTATCATCTAGTACAAAGTTAGTTAGTCTAACAAGGTCCAATTACGAGTTTCTCCCATGTATTTTTATACTTCTAATATGATGTTAATATATATATATATATATATATAGGGAGAGAGAGAGAGAGAGAGAGAGGGGGTGGTGTTTACATGTTCTATATGTTCTTAACACATATGCCTATTTTTATGCCAATTGGATGTTATTTACTGTTTGGCTCATAAACTTATATTTAATGCATTATTATCAACTAAAAAAGTTTGAATTTAAACAATGATTGATGACATGACTACTAATCTTTGATTACCTTGAAATTTTGCAAACATAGAGAATATACGTAGATAATATAATCTAATAGTGGACTTGTCAAAATTCGTATCTAATTAAAAAATATTGGGTGGTGTAACATTGCTTAAAGTTACACTAGGTGTAATTTGAACCTAACCCATACACACACACATTCCAATTACTTTATTTAAAAATGCTTCAGTTGTATGTTATAACTCACTACTAGATATCTTGAATTCGTAGTTCATCTGCTAGTTTATCTAATTATATGTTTTCTTATGCTATGTGATTGTTAGCAGCTCTACATATAAATCTGAAGCTCACTTCATCCAAAACATTGTTGAAGAGATATCAAATGCTAGATTAAATTGGACGCCGTTAGATGTTGCTAAATACCCAGTTGGAATAAATTCTCGTGCAAAGGCCGTAGAGTCACTTTTAGATATTGGGTTAGATGAATTTTGCGTGGTAGGGATTCATGGCCTTCCTGGAGTAGGAAAGACTACAATCGCAAAAGCTGTTTATAATAACATTGCTAAACATTTTGATGGAAGCAGCTTTTTAATGAATGTTAGAGAAAATTTGGGGACAGATGCTGGCATAATGACACTACAAGAGCAACTTCTTAATGACATCTTAGGGGATGGAAATTGGAGAGTGGACAACAAGTTTAAAGGAATCAGTTTAATAGAGAAGAGACTTCGTTGTAAAAAGGTTTTTTTAATTCTTGATGATGTTGATGATTCGACACCAATAGAATATTTGCTCGGAAAATGTAATTGGATTGCTTCCGGAAGTAGAGTCATTATAACATTACGAGATAGACACTTGTTAACTACCCTTAAAGAAAATGTTTGTACAACTTACAAGGTCAAGGAATTTGAGGTTGAGCAATTAAACAAAAATGAAGCTCTTCAACTCTTTAAAGCGCATGCCTTTCCTGGAAACAAACCTCATGATGAAGATTATTCTAAACTTGCAACTAAATTCATAGATTTTGCCAATGGCCTTCCACTTGCTCTAGAAATAATAGCTCGTGATTTGTGTGGAAGACCTAAAGATGAATGGGAAAGTGCATTAGATATGTATAAAAAAATTCCCAATAAGGGCATTCAAAATATACTTCAAGTAAGTTATGATGGATTGAATGACACCGAGAAAGATATTTTTCTCGATATTGCATGTTTCTTCAAAGGATGGTGCAAAGATTATGTTGTAAAGATATTAAATGCTTGTGGATTATGCCCTGGCTTTGGTATTCCGAGACTTGTTAATAAGTGTCTCATAACTGTTAACAAATTTGGTAGATTGTCAATGCATGACTTGATGCAACAAATGGGCAAGGAAGTTGTTCGACAACAAGCACCAGACATCCTCGAAAAACGTAGTAGGTTATGTTGTTATAAGGATTCGCTTGAAGTATTAATTGGAAATAAGGTATAAGTTCTTTTAGTTCAATTATTTTTCTCTTTTTTTTATTTATTATTTTTCACTAGGTAGAAGTATTGTATTTTTTCTTAAATTTTTTCTCTTTCTAACATTTTATAAAATATGAGTTCATCAGTATTTTTTATTTTGGCTTAAAATTTCAAAATTATTATACATTTGGAAAATTATATTACTTTCTATAGTTGACTTGATGCTTCTCCAATTAGGGATCAGAAAAAATTCGAGGCATAATGTTGCATTCGCCCCAACCAGTAAAAGTGCAACTACACATGGAAGCTTTCAGAAAGATGGCAAGTCTCAAATTTCTAATAGTTGAGAATGTACATATTTATGAACCATTTGAATTTCTTCCCCACAGTCTAATATTTCTTAAGTGGCCCAATTATTCTTTTCATTGGCCATCTGAGTATTTTCCTGAAAAACTTGTTGCTATTGAGATGCCACATAGTCACATTAGATTGCCAAAGCTAATCAAGCAGGTATGATTATGTATATTTTTAAATTGGGAAATTTTTTTATTTCAAATTTTGTTGTAGTTAACTTTTGATTTTTTTTTTTTTTTCCTACAAGAGCTTTGGTTAGAAAATTTGATAGATATCAATCTCAGTGATTGTGAATTTATTACGAAATTACCTAAATTAAAGGCCCCAAATTTAGAGAATTTGAACCTCTCTTTTTGTAAAAATTTAGTTGAATTTCCTAAATTACGGGCCCCAAATTTAGAGAATTTGGACCTCCTTTATTGTGAAAATTTAGTTGAATTTCCTAAATTACGGGCCCCAAATTTAAAGAATTTGGACCTCCGTTATTGTGAAAATTTAGTTGAATTTCCTAAATTACAGGCCCCAAATTTAAAGAATTTGGTCCTCTCTTTTTGTAAAAATTTAGTTGAATTTCCTAAATTACGGGCCCCAAATTTAAAGAATTTGGAGCTCTGTTTTTGTAAAAATTTAGTTGAATTTCCTAAATTATGGGCCCCAAATTTAGAGAATTTGGACCTCCGTTTTTGTAAAAATTTAGTTGAATTTCCTAAATTATGGGCCCCAAATTTAGAGAATTTGGACCTCTCTTTTTGTGAAAATTTAGTTGAATTACCTAAATTATGGGCCCCAAATTTAGAGGATTTGATCCTTTCTAATTGTGAAAATTTAGTTGAGATTGATGAATGCTTTGGATCTCTTGAAAAGCTTGAAACATGGGATCTCGATGGTTGCAAAAATCTTCAAATTCTTCCAAGCCAGCTCAGGTTGAAATCTCTTCATTGGTTTGATCTTTCTGGCTGCCCAAGGCTTGAGAAGCTCCCTAATTTTCATCCAGAATTGGAATGTTTAGAGACTTTAGAATTAAAAGGGAGTGGTATTAGAGAGGTGCCTTCATCAATCGAGCATCTCACTGGGCTTTGCAAATTGGGTAATATTGGGTAAATTTCACCACTTTTTCTATTATGCACTCACTGATGTACACGTGGGTGTAATTTGCAGGCTAGTATAAGTTTGGGATTGCATGTCGTTAGTTAGCATGCGTTAAAAACGATTCAGTAAGGTAATATCTCGAGTTTTTATAGCTCGAGTTTCCTATAAAACTCAAGTCTCAAAGACTCGAGTTTCACTTGTTGATTTGGAGGTTTTTTTGCCTCATGGATCTCAAGTCTTACAAACGCAAGTTTATAAAAAGTAAACTCGAGTCTATAAGACTTGATTTATGTCAGCATAAAATTGAAAAACATAGTAAACTCATCAGAAAACTAAAACACTCAAACACAGAACAAACCCACTGCCTCACTGCTCACTCATCCATAATGCCTACACGTCTCACACCACATTGTCTCTATCTCATACCACATGGCCTCTTTCTATCACTACTCCTCCCTCTCAACAAATTTATATTTCAGGTAAGGGTTTTATTGCCATTGTAGTTAGGTATTATTTATTGTTGGGGTGTGGGTTTTATTTTGCTTATTTATTTGGTAGATACTTAACATAATTTAGTTAAGATACGATGATATTGCGAATATATACAACTTTGTTTTGTTAGTGTAAATTTTGAGTATTTATTTGCAAGGTTTTTGTTAGCAAAATTTATTCAGCATCTTTAGTAATGTTAGGCTTTTACCAGGAGTGTGTTTTTATCATGACCTTGAAGGATTTTAGCTTTATTATTATTATTATTATTATTTTGGTATTGGGTATGAAATAGGTAGTCTTAGCATAACCCGAGAAGGATTTGAGCTTTTTTGTATTGGGTATGAAACATCTATATAGCTAGGTTTTTTTATCAGAACTAATTTGAAGACATTTTTTGTCTAACGTAAGAATGTGTAATGAAAGTCATGCCCTTTGAATGAATTGGAATTTGTACTTTGACTAGATAAAATGTTTTGTAACGAACATATTACAATTGACTCTAATAGGTTCACAATGACTGTAATTGATATAATCATATACTACGGTGGTCCGCTTAGTAATGCCAATGCGAACGAGGGATTGCCATTTGAAGGACCGGGTATAAAGTGCTATTATACTCAAATTGATCATAGGTTGAAGACCCTTAATGATTTAAAGATGATAGTTATGGAAGAATTGTGTGTGAACCCTACTTTGCACGACATACAAATTATTTTTCGTTCTCCACATGAAGTCCTCAAGGATCGGATTAATTACAAGTATATGACGATAGAAGCAAACAAACATGTGAAGATCATGTTTGACAAGATGGAGAGGATAGCCCAAGTAAGTGCTATTGAGTTGTACATAAAGTTGGAGCTGCGTGTAGAAGTTGGCACCGAGGAAATCCAACAAACAACCACAAGTTTACAAGCCACAATTCCAGATGCTCAATATGACTGTGGTGAAATTGATATAGACAATACTATTAGTGTCCAAAACATTATGAACACAATCCCTACCTGCACACTTCCTGTCTTGTCATTCTTTGCAAATACTAGGGCAAATATGGAACAAAGAACTATTGTACAGGTGTGTTTACACTAGTGTTTTTACTCTACAACTGTTTTTTATTTAAAAAGATATGCATTTTTTGTTTTCCTATACCTATACCCCACTCTAATACTTTCTTCTCTTTAATTGCATTCCAAGCACATTTCTTGTTGCACTAATCTGATTCCTATTTCTTTCTCTGATTCAATTCACTCTTTTCTTAATCTTCCGTTTATAGATCCCATCAGTGGCTTCCTTGAACAATGAAGGAGCCAGCTTTTCTTCTTCCACTCGCCGATGGGAGTATGCTGTCTTCTTGAGCTTTAGAGGTAAAGATACCCGCGAAGGTTTTACCAGCTACTTATATAAGGCTTTGTGCAACAAAGGCATTAACACCTTCATCGACGATATTGATCTTTCGAGGGGAGAAGAAATTTCGGAAAAACTTATCCAAGCCATCAAAAATTCATCGATTTTGGTTATTGTTTTCTCTGAAAACTACGCAGAGTCCAAATGGTGCTTGGATGAACTTGCTGAGATTGTTGAGTGTAGAGAAAAGGACCAGGAGGTTCAAATTCGTCCAATTTTTTACAATGTTGATCCATCAGAAATACGAAATCAAAATGGAAACTTTGGAATTGCACTGGCTAATCATGAAAAGAAGTTCAAGAATAAGAAGGACAAGGACAAGGTGCAGAGGTGGAGGGATGCTCTAAAAAAAGCAGCTAATGCATCTGGATGGCATTATAAGAAAGGGTATGTATCTAATTGTTGACATCATGATTCATGAGTTTACTAATTGTATATATTGCTAATCTGGTTTGTCATAAACACTGCATGCAAAAATATTTTATTTTGATTGTATCATCTAGTACAGGGGCGGTGTCAAGTGTTAATTAGGGTGGTCACATGACCACCTTGACCTTGAAAATTTATTTTATATACCTTAAAAAAAATTTTGAATTTTAAATTACCATGGGTCATTGACCACCTAGAAAAAAAAAATCTTGACCACTCTTAAAAAAAAAAAAATTGAACACTCTAAATAAAAATTTGAGCTCATTAAAAATAGAATTCAACCTCTCCAAAATTTTAGTTCTTTGAATATTGAACCAAAAAATTGCGGGAAATGATATGTTCATAACATTTTTGCAACACTTTCATAAAAAATCCTAAGTTGCGGGTTATTATTGGTGGACAAAAAAATAATTGCAATAATAGGTTCAAATTAGAACCAATATAAATTTACCACTTATAGGCTTTGTTGTGAAAGTGTTGCGAAAATGTTGTGGAAGTAGTACTTCTCAAAAATTGCCCAAACAAAAAAAATAGCCTAAAGCCCAAATCAATTTAATTGTAATTTTTTAAATTGTGTTGACAAAGGGCATATTTTAAAATTATTATTATTATTATTATTATTTAAATGCACATTTTTCATTAGCTAGTCTGTTAGTGCTTGTTTTAGTTTTTAGCTGAATTTGTTGGACTTATGTGATATATTTTTCCAAAAAGATAATGCATTTTATTTATATTGTTACTTATTTAGGCAATATATGGGTAATTGAATGGGAGATCAATAGTTTAATGTTTGTTTGGCAGTGTACCTTAAAAAAGATGTAGCTGCTAGCATTGATAATAAAGTTATAATACAACAATTTCAAAATATAAAAACTTGTGAAAGGAAATTTAAAAACTTCAAGTATTTGAGTGTTTTTTGTTTTTTGTTTTTTTGTTTTTTTGTTTTTGTGTGTGTGATGTCAATGCGCAATATATGGGTAATTGAATAGGAGATTAATAGTTTAATGATTGCTTAGCTGTGTACATTGAAAAAAATGTAGCTACTAGCATTGATAGTAAAGCTATCATACAACGATTTCAAAATATAAAAACTTGTGGAAAATAAAAAACTTCATGTATTTTGAGCCTTTTTTTTTTTGTGATGTCAATACGTATATTCAAGTTTTATTTTTATTAACTTTTTTTTAATTTAAATTTTTAATGACCACTCTAAAAAAATTTCTTGAAACTGCCACTAATCTAGTACGAAGTTAATTAGTCTAATAAGGTCCAATTACGAGTTTCTCCCATGTATTTTTATATTTCTAATATGATGTTAATGTCAAAGACAGTTGTATGCTATAACTCACTATTATATATCTTGAATTCATAGTTCATCTACTAATCTATCTAATTATATGTTTTCTTATGCTATGTGATTGTCAGCTACGCTCCATATAAATCTGAATCTGACTTCATCCAAAACATTGTTGAAGAGATATCAAATGCTAAATTAAATTGGATGCCGTTATATGTTGCTAAATACCCAGTTGGAATAAATTCTCATGCAGAGGCCATAGAGTCACTTTTAGATATTGGGTTAGATGAAGTTTGCGTGGTAGGGATGTATGGCCTTCCCGGAGTAGGAAAGACTACAATCGCAAAAGCTGTTTATAATAAAATTGCTAAACATTTTGATGGAAGCAGCTTTTTAGAGAATGTTAGAGAAAAATTAAGGACAAATGCTGGCATAATCAAACTACAAAAGCAACTTCTGAATGACATCTTAGGGGTTGGAAAATGGAAAGTGGGCAACAAATTTAAAGGAATCAGTTTAATAGAGAAGAGACTTTGCTGTAAAAAGGTTCTTTTAGTTCTTGATGATGTCGATGATTCGATACCAATAGAAAATTTGCTTGGAAAATGTAATTGGTTTGCTCCTGGAAGTAGAGCCATTATAACATTACGAGATAGACACTTGTTAACTGCCCTTAAAGAAAATGTTTGTACAACTTACAAGGTCAAGGAATTTGAGGTCGAGCAATTAAACAAACACAAAGCTCTTCAACTCTTTAAAGAGCATGCCTTTCATGGAAACAAACCTCATGATGAAGATTATTCTAAACTTGCAACTAAATTCATAGATTTTGCCAATGGCCTTCCACTTGCTCTAGAAATAATAGCTCGTGATTTGTGTGGAAGACCTAAAGATGAATGGGAAAGTGCATTAGATATGTATAAGAAAATTCCCAATAAGGGCATTCAAAATATACTTCAAGTAAGTTATGATGGATTGCAAGACACCGAGAAAGATATTTTTCTCGATATTGCATGTTTCTTCAAAGGATGGGACAAAGGTTATGTTGTAAAGATATTAGATGCATGTAAATTATATCCAGGTTCTGGTCTTTCGAGACTTGTTGATAAATGTCTTCGCGTCTGAATCTGAAGATGGGGACATATCGATGGATACGCAGTTCTTCAATCGTACTATTCTTGTTTATGGAACTGAGGTGCCAAAATGGTTTCATCATCAAAGTTTTGATAATTCCATATTTTTCTTTGTTGGTCGCAAATTTCCAAAATTTGCTGTCTGTATTGTCCCTGCACAAGAGGGCTGTTCTTGCTCTGTTTACATTTCCATCAGTGGTAAACGTCCAAATTATTTTCCTCCAATTCTTGGGTCTGTGCAAAGGCAATTGAATGAATCAAATCCAACTGACCAGAATCTTGTTGAGATTTCACTCCGTGTAAATTGCGCCGGTACTTCTCAAATGTGAGCTTTGAGACAATGGGGGCACGTAAAAGAATGCACCTGTCCTCCTCAAGAATCTGCTAATGTATGTTTCCCTTTTTGGTAGCACTGTTTAGATTTTATCAACTTATAAGTATTTATTGTGCTTCTGTAAAAAAAAAAAAAAAAAAAAATTGGGAATTGAATAAGTTTCTGAACTTAAAAATTGTTATTTATAAAATAATTATTTCATTTCAGTTAATTGGTCTTATTTTTTTTGTTAATGCAGTTGACTGGGATGGTTGCGGTTGAAGTCACTGGTAGGCCCCAGATTTCCTTTTGCCTTGCATGTGATTCATTTGTATGATTTTGTGTTTTATTTATTTGAGATGCATAATTTCTGCTTAGCTTACCATGGTGAGGAAAGATCTTGCAATTGTTTCCTAGTTTTATTCATTCGTTTGGACTTAATTGGTTTCTTGATTTAAAAAATTATGTGCACCAATTGCTTAGAATCCTGGCTTTTGTAGAAAATGTGTATCATTTTGAATTTTAGAAGCTACATCAAATTTTTTGGCTGGTACAAGATTGTTTGAGATAAATCGTAAATGATTTGCATTATAGCATCACACCTGAATGGTCTATAATAATTTACTAGGTTAGCTGGTCATTTAAGACATGCTAACCAAAGATTAGAAAGGCTGTGCATTTTAATGTCTTTGGTTGGGTCTCTGGAAGAATATAGTTCATATTTAATTGGTTGAAGAGATGATTTTCAAAGATATAATCTAAAAGCACAGGTCTTTCCGGGCGTGTCCTGTTTTCAGTTAAATGTCATTTTTAACTTATCAAAAAAAAAAAAAAAGCATAGGTCTTTAATATTTGATATAGTGAGGATCACAGGGCCACGATTTCTTTATTGTTGGCATAGCAACTGTAGCAGCTGTTATAACTCATTAATTCCTTAAGTTTTTGCATTTAAAATGATCTTTCTATCCTTTAGGATCCTCTGTCCACATTTTATAGCCAATTCTCTAAAGGTCAAACTAAATTTTCAAAGTAGTTCGAGTCACCCTTTTGACATTAGAATACAAGACAAGCATTAACGGAAAAGCTTCAATTTCAAGTCAGTCTTATGCAAGTAGAAAAGATAGTTGAAAAATGAAAATCAGCATTTAATAGGTTAACCCAGTTTCTGAATTCTGCAGAAGGTTATGAGCTATAAGCATCTCAAACTTCATGGCATACTGTGAACTGAAGACAATGGTAGTCTAGCAAATTTTGTGTGGAACCTTCAAAAAAAAAAATCCGTTGATGAGCCCTCTACACTGAGGTAAACTTGAAGCTCCTTCTCTGCACATTGATGAAGTCACTTAGACCTAAACTCGGCTTAACCCTGCATTACAAATGCAGGATGAGACACATTGTTTCCTTCAAGTTGGAGGAAATGACAAACCTTTCAAGTACTCAAAGAATTGCCTCTTGGCATGCTTGTCCTCAGGTAAATAATATCCATAGACATTTGTCCATTTAAGAACTTGCCTCAATTCTACTTTCTGCATAAACAGCATATTTGATGAGAACAAGGAGGGTATGTGCTTTACTTTGAATAGACTCAAGTATTGGGGGTGCTACAAGAGATCCAAACTTCAGTTCTATCCAGTTAAGCGTATTGGACGAGAATGAACTCAGTAATTGTATCAATAGAGGCCTTGAGAATTGGTTTCAAAGCTACTTTCAAGTCTCTTTCTTTCACACTCACACTCTCACTGTCTCACGAAGCTCCATATTTTCTATTTTACAGGGCTACTCTAGTCAACGCTATATTTATAATGATTGTTTTCCTAAATGTGAAATTCTGGAGTGGTTTTGCAATCAAAGTGGTTCTTTATTGAGAATCCAGCTAATTCCAAATCTTTATACTAATTCTGACTGGATAGGAATTGCTCTATTTTCTACATTCACAGTGCACAAGCATCCAACTCTCATTCTTGACAACTTGGCTACAGAAATTTCTCATGGCTTTTCTTGTTCTTTGACAAGTGACATGGGCAGCTAGACAGTGTCAAATAAACATTACATCACCGAGTCTGAACACAACAAATTTATTTGGTTAAAGCAATGTAAATTCATTTGGATCATACATGTACCTCATGCTTGATTTTCAGATAAGTTGAATTGTAGCAATCTCTTAACTGCTTTATTTGGTAGTGATAGCCAAGACTTGATGGTGCAGAACTGTGGTTACGGTCTTGAGTACCAGCAAAATGTGGGAGAGTTGGTGCAAACATTAGTCCAATGCTCAACCATGTTTTCTGATAATTCCGATCTCATCCATCAATTTACTGCTCATCAATCTAGAACAAAGCAACAGAGCCATGATGATGATAATGTTGAGGGCGAAACCAGTGGAAATGGTGGATCTAATGGGACATTGAGAGGGCTTCAAGAAAAAATAAAGCAGCAGAGCCATGATGATGATGATGATGATGATGATGATGAAGATTAGGGAGAAACCAGTGGAACTAGCAGATCTAATGGGACATTGAGAGTGCCACATTATCAGGAAAAAGTTTGTGCAACTTGCTATCAAAAATTCATTGATGCTGAGGGGCCAACCCATTATTGTCATCGTCGAGAACACCCTGTCTGAGGTACCTCTCTGTTCCTCTCATGACCTTTATATGTCTAATTTACAAGACTTTCATTTACACTTTACACCATCTATAACCTTCTATACCATTGTTAAAGAGAGCACAACTTTCTTGGTGTCTGTTTTTTAAATGATCCAAAATACTCTTATACATTAATTATAATAAGTTTAAAAAACTTAAACTAATAAGATCAAATAAAAAATAATGAACTTCAAACATCTAACTTTTGAATTCACATGTTGCACTTGTGAAGAGCTTTTTTATAATAATTCTGATATAATCCCATAAATTTTTGAAAATCCAAATTTTTGTACAAAAGGTTTTGCATTTTGGAAGTTCATATTTTTCCACGTCATTATTCTAAAATTTATTTTTTTAATTGAGTTTAAATTTTATAAAAATTCTTTATAAAACCTCTTATATTTATCCCATCAATTGATAAACGCTTATCAAATATTGACTACTATAAGTCCATAATTATCAAATTTATATTTTGTTGAAATTTTCCCAACATTGTATGTGTTACTGAATAGTTATCAATATATCTATTTTACAGGAATTTCATTTACACTATCCATGTGATCATTGTTTCCCTCCAACTAAGATTGCAGAGTTATTCAGCCATTGTGCTTCTGGATCCTCAATGGCAATCCAGTTACCTTCAAATTTGCATAATGATTCTAATTGGCTGGGATTTGCTATTTGTGCTGCATTTTCATTCCAAGAGTATCCAACTGAGTTTCTTGACAATCTGGAAACTGAAATTCCCCACCACCTTACTTGTCTGTTTGATATGGATATAGGTGGTTTGAAACCTCTCCATGTATATAGCACCTTTAAAGAAGAACTCAAGTGGTTACATCTACATGGATTCATTTGGCTATCCTATATACCATATTGGTGGCTTTCAGATAAGAAAAATCAATGCAACCACATATAGGTCTCAATTGCAAGTGACTGGCCAAGCTGGATTGTACAGAAGTGTGGACTTCGTCTTGTGTACCTACAAGATGAATAAGAGTTTTGGCAAATTCGATTCCACTTGAGAGCTTCACTTTATGACAATTAGGACATCATTTGTGAAGATTTAGTGGAACACCGACTGTTAAAATCATCCTCAAAAGCATCCTCAAATCAAACATTCTCTGTGAATAAATGTTTTCCTCAAAGTGAAATTCCGGAATGGTTTAGGCATCAAAGTACAGGCCCTTCTCTGTCTATCCAGCTACCTTCAAATTTCAGTAATGCTAGTACTTGGATAGGACTAGTTTTATGTGCTTCATTTTCAGTCCATGAGCATCCAACTATCACAAGTGATAATCTCGATTCAGACATTTCCCACCACCTTATTTGTCATTTGGATGCTGAGAAAGGTAGCCTAGAATCTCCCCTTCTCTATCAAATCACTGAAGAGAACTTCACATGGTTAAATATACAGGGATTCATTTGGCTATACTACATACCTCGTGGGTCATTGTCAGATTTTTTTAATCAGAGCAGTCAGATTGAGGTTTCAATTGGAAGCGACTTCCCAGGTTTGATGGTGAAGAAGTGTGGGCAACGTTTCTTATTCCATCAAGATGTGGAAGAGTTTGAGCAAACGATCATTAAGTGCTCTACTGTGCCTTTTTACAATATGGAACTCATCCATCAATCATTAGCTAGTGATTCTCCAAATGATAAGCCAAAGAATGAAGCTGGTTGTTCTTATGAGGATCCAAACCTTAGAAGGTTGAGAAGACCCATTTACCAGGAGCAAAGCAGTAGAGATAGCATCTATCTCGAAGATCAACATCCTGATAATCAACTCAGCAAAAGTGATTTACAGGTAACAAATTAATGCGTATTTCCTTTCAAATTACTATCAAGCTCTCTTTTACTGATTTTAACAATTTTGAATTGTTGGAAAAATTCTCTCATTGAACATCATGTTCCTATTTTACAGGAATTTGATCGAAGTTTGGTGTATAATTCTTGTTTTCCTCCAAGTGAAATTCTTGAGTGGTTCAACCATCATAGTGGCGAGCCACCAGTGACAATCCATCTACCTCTAAATTTATATGATGATAGTACTTGGAGGGGACTTGCTCTATGTGTTTCTTTCTCAGTCAACATCAAGGATGCTACTACCGTCCTAGACATTCTTCATTCAGAAAATGCTCATCATCTTTATTGTCATTTGGAAAGCAATGTTGGTTCTTTGGAACCTCTCCATGCCTATTGCCTTACTAAAGAAGATGTCATGTTGTTACATCTAGGTGGATTCATGTGGCTATCCTCTATACCACGTAGCTCATTTCCAGATTGGTTGAATCAATGTAATCACGTTGAGGCTTCAATTGTTAGCGATTGCCCAAACTTGACAGTGGTGAAGTGTGGACTCCGTCTTATACATCAGCATGATGAGGAAGAGTTTTTTTTTTGCTGAATGATGAGGAAGAGTTTAAGCAAACTACAAGGCACGGCTTGGCCTCATTTTCTGACAAATGGGGTCTCATCCTTCATTTGACGGCTCACAGTAGAAAGAGAAATAAGAAAAACCTCTCCATGCTTAAAGAGAAAGGCAAGCATGTGCTAGAATAGCATCTCCTCTTATTGTTCTGCTGCTTTTCTTAGCGGTTCTCCCTTCTGTTCTCAATTAAAAATATAACTAGACACTCATAATCTCTGCTGCTTAGTTAACTCAATATTGGTCTCAAGTTTCTTGTTCCTTGGACTAATGTGAGCACTATCTTTAGTTTTTGCATTAATAGGAGGCAACAAAGGCATTGTCACTAATAGTGAGCTGTTAAAAATATGCTTTAATTTTATTGGAAGGAGCAATTAAAAATGAATTCTTTCTTCGCACTTTTTCTTCGTTTTAAGGGAATAAATGCATGTTCATGTAGTAATCACTAGAAAGTGATCTCTAGCTGAGATAATTGAGTGGAAAAAAATTATCATAAACAATAATGTGACTTCTACCCATGTTGGAAACACTTTCTGTAAGGTGATAATTGCCCAGACAGAGATAAGAAGGTAGGCTCAATTGGATTTGTATATAGTAGCTGATTGGGATACGGTTGTCATCTTAAATAATATTTGGAGCCTATTCACATGGTCAGGTTTCCGTGAGTAGCCTAGGTGCATAGGCATTTTCTGAGAAATAAGTGCTTCCAAATAGTGAAAATACCAAAGAAATTCCTTTGTTCATTGTTATTGATTTTTAACAACAATTTATTGTTTGCTTTCAAATAATAATAATAATAATAATGAAGGGAAAGGAAAGTAAAATGGTGGATAGAAGATTGTGCTTGGAAGAAAAGATGGACAATTTTTTTTTTTTTGAATTAGTTTTATAATAATTCAATAGTTACCAAGTGGACGAGAAGGGATTTTTTTTTTTTTTTATATAAATTTTTACAATAAGTGAGGGAATGAGGAATTGAATTATGGTTCTTCTAAAAAAGGAGATCATTCAATACCACTGAACTACAAAGTTTTTGATTGGAGGAGAGATTTGATTCATTTGAACTTAAATTGAAGATGGATGAACTCATATGTAATTTGTCACACGTCTCTCAAGTGTTGGCACAAAAAGTTATTAAAAAAATAATGATAATAGAGAAAAACAATATATACCTATAAAAGTTAACATTTTCCAAGTGTATCATCCATAATAAATTAATATCAGACGACAAAGATTGAATCCAATGCTTTGTGCAGCAAACTCGTCAGAATTATGACATGTGTTCACTTTTAACCACGTATCATGATTTTGACGGTCCAGAATATTGGACCAAGCCAAGTCCAATTTTAGGTACCATGAGTTTTGAATATTGTTTTCAAATCAAGGTGAATATTTGGACTAGTAGCTTCATGCATCTACTTCATAGGCACCAATTTTACTTTTATTCTATTTCCCTCTTATATATTATACTAACGTTATGTTCTTCATTGAATTATCCATTACTATTTAGCTACCAACTCATACAATCAATTTCACTAGCAACAAGGTATAATAATACATATGTTTATCAGAAAATCAACAACTTCGAACTCCCAGTCATAAAAGGTTCAAAATTCGAATAAACTTGAGATTCCAAACGTGTAGTCTAAGGTTGCATTTGGCATTGACTTAAAAAGTCAACTTTTTTTACTATTTAGTTTATTTTTACTACTATTCATAGATCTCATTGAACTTTTTAGTATTATTCATGGTCCCATTGTACTATTTCAATTACTTTTTAGTTTTATTTACAGTACTTTCAGCAAAAAGTTTTCAATTTCAGTAAGTAAAATGTTTCCAAATGGATTCTAAGTCTAACAACTCTCTTTTGCTTTAAAAAAAAAAAAAGGTCTTAACAACTCTTTAGAATCAAGGCAAGATTATAGAACACAAAAGCATCTTCCTTCTTGGCAATCAAAAGCAAATTAGGAAACACATAATTTAAATTTAGTTCCCAGCATAAAAAAATTATAGTAAAACCTAATCCTCATATTAATTCTAATCCCAAATTAACGAAAGCAAAGAACAAACCTAATACCAAATAAGTCAATATCGTACCGGTAACAACTATACCGGCAATATATACTGCATTGGCCATCAAATAAGTTGCTACTCCTCTAAAATGTATCATCAGATAAAATATAAGGTCATACTGGCAATTTTCGAGTGTTTCACCCAAAATAGATATTTCAATTGATACAATAAAAGATATTTTAAAATTAAAAAAAAAAAATGTCATAGAAAATATTATTTAAGCTAATGCATTGGGTTAGTGTATTTAGGCTAATGTTTGAGCTTATAAAATATATTGATTTGATTTTATATATATATATATATATATATATATATGTTCAAGTTACACCTGATGTAACTTTTTAGAGTTACACCTTTTTTAAACCATTAGATTTAAGTAGATCTAACGGTTAAAAAATGACTATAATTATTACAAATATTTTGATTAAAATCTAATTAATTACTCTCATTTATTAGAGTTGTAGGATCTGTTTTTGTAACCCAAGCCCAAAGGGTTTGGATTATGAGCCCAACGTACTCCGAACAATGAATTTGTAGAGAGTGGGTGAAAGAGCTGGACTGGTTGTGAGTTAAACAGTAATTAACAATGGCATTTAGGAATGAATTGACATAAGATCATGCTTGAAAAGTTGAACACATGAACGTCCGAAGAGGCGTTTTATTTACTGGAAAGTCATTACATTTCTTAGAGCTACAGTAAAGATCTTTTTCTGTTTTTTTTCTCCCCCCCTCTATCAGTAGCCCTTCTTCTTTATATTGCATCCTCTTTCATCATCCCCGTCGTCCACTTGTTATTCATCCGTGTACATACTTGAGTATATGTCACATCAAGTATCTTCTTTAGCTTTTTGTGAATGGCGGTAACTGAGGTTGCACTGTTCAGGGGTCTTTTCCACATAAATGCGGCCAGAAAATTTGCTGCAGTGCATTAAATACGGTGGTAGCAGATTTTCTTTGAGATATTTCTTCGTCCTTATCATCCCCAGATACATCCAGAGCTTATCTTTATCATCGAGATTGCTAGGAAGGTCATTCGGACCTTCCACACGCTTGTTTGATCAAGACTATTCGTATTCGCGGAGTAAGACCTCTTCGAACAGTGGGTGACCTCTTCGGATTGTACTCTTCCCCCGTTCCCAGGTTTTTTTCTTCTAGATGGACTCTACCTCAACCAATTCTCCCTCTTCGAACATATAGTAATCTTCAAACAAGGCCCTAGGCCCAATATGTAGGTGTGGGCTTTTATCCCCCTATAAGAGCATTCACAGCAGTGGTGCTAAATAGCTATATTGCTATTTTTTATTGCAATATTATGACCAAATTACTCTATTTTATTGCAATTTATAACTTTAACTGACCACATAACAAATTGCAGACCAAAGAAGAAGAATAAAAGCATGCCTTTTTAACAACACATCTACAAGAAGTCTTTAAATTCAATTTTATGTAATTAACTCCAAATGAAAATGTGCAATCAAAATTTTTCTGTGAAAGCCTTTCAGTGTATTGAACATTCATGCTTTGGTTAAATAGCTCATAAAAGGTTCAAACTTTCATCATTAGGAACCTAATAATAAGCCCATTGAATACAAATTACAACGATTCAAGCATTTTTAAACAATTGACAAAAATGCAAGAAATATAAGACTTGATTTCAATTCCTAAGCTAAAAAAAAAAAAAAAAAAAAGAAAAAAAAAAAGAGAAAACAGAATTAAATTCAGCCTCAATAAATCAATCAACAAAATTGTGACACTATTATTTACTTTCCTTCCTTTCCTAGCAACCAAACTGAGTTTATTAAAAAAAAATAGAGATAAAAGAAAATGATGTCACGGAAGCCTAAAGAGAAGCACACACGATGCTCTCTTGATGGAATAGAAACTAAACTATTAGTTCCTGGTAGCAAACCTTGAATCCACGAGGGGTTTCCCTGAATCTACAATGAGATAAAACTGGAATCCACCAGAAGAAAATTTGACAAAATGTCTGTATTTATTGATAATAGTCTAAAAACTGAATTGCCTTTGAAGGCTATAATGCATTTAAATAGTAAAAACAAAACCTAGGGCAATTAGAAACCCTAAGGCGGCTATAAAAGCATATAAAACCCTAATTTGACTAAACAACATTAAAACACCTAAAAACAAGGAAATAAATGCCCTAAACCTAAAATAACGAAAATTACATTAAAATACCAAATATAAAAGATTATAGAAATTAATTAGAATATTTTGTCTTACATCAGACCCCTCCACTTGAAATAAACTCGTCCTCGAGTTCATTCTTGAAATCTGAAATCTTCCACTCCAAATAAACAAATACTTTGAATGTTTTAATAACTTGATCCGGTTCTGAAACTTGAATTCTTCATAAAATGTAGCATAAAATTTCTTCTCATCTATTTTCAATTTATTTGCAACATCAATCAAAAATGGGTTGATAATGAATTAAAATTTTCTACTCCAAGAAAATCAACATATTGTGTAGTCGTCTTTAATAAATCAACCGGAACCTGGGGCTTGTGGGTGATGGACTCGTCCTCACCTTTGACCCCAAGTGGATCTTCCACAATATTCTCAATAATTACTATCTCTTGATTTCTGTGATCTTCCACAATCAACTCAATCTTCTTTTCAAGTTTCAATTCAACAACTTGTTGCAAGTCTTGACCTTTTTTAACCACTTCAAAAGTTTCTCCAGAAATAGGCTGCTTCTTCTCAACCTCAAACTCTTTTCTTTACTTGATACACGGACTTGAATGTGATAATTTTGGTTTTGACATTTCATGTTGTGAACATATTGATTTTCATATGAATATACATATTTATAATCAACACTTGTATAATCTAGTATATCATAATAGTCATTAGGAAACAATAAATCAATTAATACTTTTTTGATTCTTTGCCAAGAGCAGATTGGATGCTTACCTCACTGCTTTCTATCAATTTGAATCTCTTCCCACCATTCCTCTACTTCATTGTCCAATTTATTAGATGCAAGCTGCACCCTTTCTTCATCATAAATCTTCCAAAAATTAAAATACTCTTCCAAATCAAGAAGCCAGTCGATAAAATCTAACTTACACATATCTCCATCAAGTAATGGAATTTTCTTGTAGTTAGGAGTGCGTCTTTGAATATATTGGTCATTGTCATTGTGAGATGAATTCCTAGCAAGAAGAGTAGCAATCTTTTGCCTGATTTCACCTAAAATTTGCTGACTCTTTTCACAAAATTGGTGATTCTCATCACGAAAATTAAGGAACTCAGCCCTAGTGAGGACTGGGTTGTTGATGTCATCACCGTCGTCATTGTTGTGGTGGTCACCGTCTCGCCGGCTAGCCATCAAAACAAGGTAAGTCAAGACTCCGATACCAACCTGTCACGCCCCAAACCCGATACCCAGATTTGTGACCATGATCGGCATGCTAATATCAAGTTTAAACCTGATATTAATAAGAACCAACTTAACTTTTTTCGAAACTTTTAAAAACTTCTCTTTTTCTTTTCATTCTTGTTTCTTTACTTAAATAATATAACCTTTCAGATTGACATTCAGAGCATCTACACTGTACTCGAAGAATAATATAATCCACCAGTTACTCAGATTCTGAATCTCACATAATACATCTTTTAATACTGTAAAGTACACAACTTCCTTTAGATCCTCAAATACACAATACTACAAAACTAAACATCGAATTACTAATTTAGGATCTATACTTTTAAAACTAAAACCAGCTCCTTCCAAAACTTGACTAAGGCTCCCTCTGCTCCAAAATAAAACCTACTAACTGAAAGATTGGAAGGGATGAGCTACACAGCTCAGTAAAGGTAAGATATATGAGAATTTAATAAGGATGTATGTAAATAAATTCATTTCACTTTATTAACGTTCGGATAGGAGAACATCATTTCATGCATAGTATTTTATACTATTTATAATAATAGCTTGTACGCTTCTCGTAGAAAAATAGTTGTTCTCCCTTTCCTTATCAGAATAATTTTATCAAAGCCTTCTAGATTGAATTTCTTTCATTTCTTACAAAGTCACCGTATATATTTTTATTACAAAATAATCATTTAACTTAAATTGGATAATCGGTAACTTTGTCTTAAACTGGAAGCATCTTAAATAATAATAAAACTTTCCTTTATAAACTTCTTCTTATAAAATATTATAACTTTCATAATCATAAAACTTAACGTTTCATAAAGAACAAGATATATCTGATAACTTCTTAACATAAACTTGTACTTTCTTTAGAAACTTTATCTTTATAACATAACAGAACTTCAGAAATTTTTATCTTTAATGAACAGCTTTCTTTTCATTAGAAACTTCTTATTTTCATGAGAGCTTTTAACTTTTCATAATACATTTAAATAAAATAATTCTCTCATGATTAATAACATAACATAGCTGTTCATAAATAACTTATTGGTTAGTCCCTAACTGATAAGTCTGTACTTATTTGGGAGGCTTCTAGCACCACGGTGCTAGGCATCTAGCATTCCCCACGATGCTAGGTATTCCCGGGATCACATCATAATACATATCTTCCAACCATGGGGGTAGGTTGGCTTCCCCCACAAGTTGGCCGTAACCAACAAGGGGCGGGTATAGCAGAGCCAGTTCCACTTATAATGGCCAATCAGATAACGTTTTCCATGGAAAGCTAGTAATTAACCCCTACTAGCAGAGTTCAGATCACCAGAGGACATAACCCGAAAACATTTCATACTTTACATCATACTGAAATTTCTTATTTTGCATAACATTTCATAATAATAGCATTTCCATTCTTTTCTTTAAACATCATGTTCATGGAATTAGTCATAGCATCAATATGCTTAAATCATATGCATAGGGTTTCGAAAGCCCACGAACATAACTTTGTCAGAATAATGATTATATGCCATAGCTCTAATCAAAACCTTTTAATGCATAATTTACTTTAAAATAACCTCATGACTTACCAAATACCCATATAACTTATCCCTTACCTGAAAGTAGATGAACCGAGAGCCTACAGTCGAAGGAGCTGAGACTTGGCGATTGGTAACACCTAAACCAAAATCAAGGCTTATTACTATCCATTATTCCTTAACATAAACTTACACATTCATCTCAAAGCCTATCTCTTAGAATCAAGGAGATCCTAATTCCCACCTCAAAGAGGTTCCCACAAACATATAATGCACACATCAACAAATGAAGTAACAACTAAGGAAAAATCAACATTCTCATATTTATCTCATAACTCTAGAAGAGCCAACTTCATCTCAAAGGGTACTTTGAGCTTAGGACAAAAATGCATGCATAAATATACACTGTTTTAAGCATCGTCATGTAACCATATACACTCTTAAGGAAACATACAGCATGTTCAACAAAACAGTTTTATAAATACAACCATCGAAAGGTTTAGAACCCCTCCTTTAAAGTACTAAACCTTGAACCAAGGTATACAAATTTTAGCTGTGATCTAGACTTACCAAATGATGAGCATAATAAATTATAACTCAAATCATTCACCCTAACTTTAGAATTAACTTCTCAAGTTAGGCATGTCCCTTAGTGTTCACTGTTTTATTCCAGCAGCATATACTTCACTTATAAAATACAAACGGGCCATCAAAACCCATCCAAACCTCATGAAAATTTACAGAGCAACTCCCCTGTATGTCCAGTATATACCATAAAAATTTCGTAGTCAAAGAATAAAAGAATAATTTACTAAAAATCATACAATACAGCATACTCAAATCTGTCCTGACAGAATTTCATGCAATTTAGAAATTAAACCATTGTTTTTATATTGATCCAAATGCTGTGAGACCACTTCCATAACAACTTTATATGTCTTAGCTTTCACAAAAAATAATCCTAGCATCCAAATTCACTATATAAAATTTAATACATAATTTATCATGCACAAACACAGAATCTGTCACAGTGACAGCTTTGCAACATTTTCTTGTAAATTCACAAATAATTATTAAATGATGTTATTTTCATATGGGGATTTTTATGCACTCATTAGACATGTTAGAAAAGACTTATATATAGTAATTTTACCATTTAGAGCAGAATTACATACAACCAAAAATCCCAGCAGTAACATTAAAAGCACTCATCCTGACTTTATCTTCCTTAATCATACACCATCCCTAATTAGTAAAAACCCTAAGCTACCTTCAACAATTCTCCAACATAGTTTCAAAGCTTCTTAAAACAGCACCTATATATATATATACATATGTATAAACTTACAAGTTTATGATTTCCTAATTTCACAAATCACAAATACCATTACTAAAATTCTTTAAAGATATTATGGATTCTAAGATGAGAGTAACTAGCCCTTACCAAGTTTCTTGTTCTTGAGGGGAATTAGAGGTAGAGAGCTTGAGAGAGTTTTCTCTCTTTTTGGTGTTGGAGCCGTGGGCATGAGAAGGGGGAGAGAGTCATTGATTGTTGTAGTTGCTTGGAAAGAGTCAAAGATGAGATAAGATGGAGACTTGTATTTCTTTTGGTGTGTGAACCCTTGGACTCAAGAGAGCTTCTAGCTCTTTCCTTAAGAGAAAAGAGAGTAAAGTGATGTGAGAATTTTCTGATTTAATTGGACCCGTGGGAATGGAGAAGGAGAGCTTCTTGAGTCTTCCTTCTTTGAGAAAGTCAAGGAAGAGATAAAGGTGTAGCCAATAGGAACAAAAAGGAAGAAAACAAAGAAGCTAAGCAAGAAGACCAAGAAAGTTTATGCAGCCAAGAAGTCAAGCAAAATATCTTGGGTGATTCACGTATATTGCTAAGGAAAGAAAGGATAACTCACATTTTCAACCTTTCTTTTTCTTTGCATTCACACTTACACTTTTTTACAAAGAATAATATCACTTTGCATATATATATATATATATATCCTATCCTTAATACACTTAATTTAACACCAATAACTATGTATCTAATAACTTAAACCACTTAATATAATTTTGTACATACTTAATATATACATAATACAATTAGCCACTCAATTATTTATAATCTTTATAATTCTTAATTAATGGCATAATAAAATAATATGTTTATTAAATACTCTTATATTAATTATTGAAATAAAGTGACTTAAAATAATAATTAATCACTTGAGCATAGGTTAATTATAAAATTAGGTCGAGGTGTTACACAACCGATGTCGCGGAAGCCTGAAGAAAAGCACACACGATGCTCTCTTGATGGAACAGAAACTAAACTGTTAGTTCTTAGGTAGTAAACCTCGAATCCACGAGGAGTTCCTTGAATCCATAAGGTGATAGGTCTGGAATCCACCAGAGAACACAATAGACATAAGTCTAAAATTTCATTGATCATAAACTATGAAAAACGTTTATAGACTTATGGGCCTATTTAAGGGCTCCTTAAAACTTAACTGACAAGAAAATATAATCTAAATTAACTCCTAATCGATACCTAACCATAACATGAATCAAATTTGACTTAAAAAGTATTAAATGCACCTAAAAACAAGGAAATAAATCACCTAAACCTAAAAAAACGTTTTTTTACATAAAAATACCAAAAATAATAAATTACAATAATTAAATAGTAAATTGTGTTCTACATCAGACCCCTCCACTTGAAACAAACTCGTCCTCGAGTTCATCTTTGAAATTTGAAATCTTCCACTCCAAATAAACAAATACTTCGAATGCTTTAATAACTTGAATAGGCTCTGAAACTTGAATCCTTCATAAAGTGTAGCATAAAATTTCTTCTCATCTACTTTCAATTTATTTGCAATATCAATCAAAAAAGGGTTGCTAATAAAATTAAAATTTTCTACTCTAAGAAAATCAACATATTGTGTAGTCATCTTCAACAAATCAACTGAGACTTCAGGATTGTGAGTTGTGGACTCATCCTCATATTTGACCTCAATTGAATCTTCCATAATGTTCTCAATAATGACCATATCTTCATTCCTATCATCATCCACAACCAACTCAACCTTTGTGTTTTTGACCTCTTCATCAAATTTTTGACAAGTGATATCTTTAATCTTCAATTCAATAACTTGTTGCAAGTCTTGATTTTTTTTCACTCCTACAAAATTTTCTTTGGAAATAGGTTGCTTCTTCTCAACCCTCAAACTCCTTTCTTTACTTGACACATGGACTTGACTATGATAATTTTGGTTTTGTGGTTGACCTTTCATGTTTTGAACATATTGCTTTTCATATAATATACAGATTTATAATCAACACTTGTATAATCTAATATATCATAATAGTCATTAGGAAACCATAAATCAATTAATACCTTTTTCATTCTTTGCCAAGAGCAGATTGGATGCTTACCTCGCCGCTTTCTATCGATTTGAATGTCTTCCCACCATTTCTCTGCTTCATTGTCTAATTTATTAGATGCAAGCAGCACCTTTTCTTCATCAAAAATCTTCCAAAAATTAAAATACTCTTCTAAATCAAGAAGCCAGTCAATAAAATCCATCTTACACATATCTCCATCAAAGAATGGAATTTTCTTGTAGCTAGGAGTGCGTCTTTGAATATATTGAACATTGTTGTTGCAAGATGATTTCCTAGCAAGAAGAGTAGTAATCTTTTGCTGGATTTCGCCTATAATTTTCTGACTCTTTTCACAAAATTGGTGATTCTCATCACGAAAATTAAGGAACTCAGCCCTAGTGAGGACTGGGTTGTTAACGTCGTCACTGCCATCATTGTTGTGGTGGTCACCGTCTCGCCGGTTAGCTATCAGACCAGGGTAAGTCAAGGTTCTGATACTAATTGATGGCGCGAGAGCCTAAAGAGAAGCACACACGATGCTCTCTTAATTGGAACAGAAACTAAACTATTAGTTCATGGTAGTAAACCTCGAATCCACGAGGGGTTTCCCTGAATTCACAAGGAGATAAAACTGGAATCCACAAAAAGAAAATTTGACAAAACGTTTGTGTTTATTGATAATAGTCTAAAAACTGAATTGCCTTTGGAGGCTGCAATGCATTTAAATAGTAAAAACAAAACCTATGGCAACTAGAAACCCTAAAGCGGCTACGAAAGCATATAAAATCCTAATTTGAGTAAACAACATTAAAACACCTAAAAAGAAGGAAATAAATGCCCTAAACCTAAAATAACGAAAATTACATAAAAATACCAAATATAAAAGATTACAGAAATTAATTAGAATATTTTGTCCTACATCAGAAAACCCTTTTACCGAGTGGTGGTCTCTCTCTGAAACAAGCCCAAATCGGTAAGGCTGGCTCATCACAACCATCACCTCCGATGGTGGCTTCTTCTTTCCTTCGACGAAACTCTCTTTCTTTCTCTCTCGATCTCATATCCCTCCATAGATCAAACCTAAAAAACCTTAACTAAATTAAAACACCTTTCACAAAAGAACATAAACCCACCATTTGAATAAAGTATATATATAAATATATGAAACTCAGAAGGCCAAATGCACATAAGACCCAACGAAACTATTCACAAGTTAAAACTCCATAGCACAAAGGTAATCCTACAAATCTGAAATCATTTTCTCACCCAAATTGAAAAAATGCCAAAAACATCCAATATATGCCCAATAGAGCAAAAACTATAAACACACAACAATTTGATCGGTTGATGGGAGGAGAGGAGGGCTTATCAGCGATGATGGGCAGAGAGAGAACGCGATAGATCGGTAGTGGCACACTTCAGACAAGCTGGGCGATAAGCACAAGAAATTTTTTAGAAAACACCCTTATTTTCTCAAGCTATTTTGAAAACAGGAAATGAAAGAGTGATGGAGAGAGCTTAGAGGTATTGAGATTTGAGAGAGAGGAGAGACAGTTTTAGTGAAATTGAAAAATGGGAAGCTGAAATGAAATCTTAAGTGGGCACACGGATTGCCAGCGTGTCCTGGTGAGGTGTCAAAATAAGGAGCCATTAGATTAAATGGATGTCTGAGATTAGAGGTATTGCACTGGATGTGAATCCATCATGGTAGTACTCACGCAAACCCCACCCACTACTCATCTTTTTCAATGCGTTCACACTTTCTTCTTAATCTTAATTATCCCCAGTCAATAAGAGAAGAAGGCAAGGCATGTCTTGTGGAAAGAGTAGTAAAGCTTCTGTTGTACGTTTGAATGAATATATGGGTAATTGATAATGATGAGAAATTCTGGTACCACAATTAATTCTATAATTTTGTCACAATTTAGTCATGTGGTGACTTACGAGTGGTATAATCATGAATTCACATGGACCCATCATTTTATTTTCACCATTTACAACTTACCACATGGGCAAGTTGTGGCTAAAATTGTAGAAATTGTTGTGGTACTAGATTTATTCGATAATGACTGATAAAAATCCATTGCGCCTTGTCAGAAAATTATTAGAGGAGACTACTGTACATTATAGTACCTTCGTGGAAAACACGAGTTTACAGTGCTACATACCATTGCAGTTTACTTCTAACGTTAAGGCCCGTTTGGTAGAGATTTTAACAATATATTTTCAATTTTTAAACAATATTACACATTTTTTTACATATTTTTTCATCCACACATATTTCAAAAAAATACAAAAAACATTACTCAAACTCCTCTACTAAATAGGCCCTAACATTCTCTTTTTAGTGGTTTTGATGTATTTTAGAGTTTTATTTTTATTTTTTTTAAATATTTTTATCAGTATAATAAATTTAGTAGTATGCACAATTTTGTTAATATAAATTACTATATTTTTTGATGATGCTGAGAAAATCACCAGTGAGTCACATGACCTCGCGCACTCGAAACAGTCCCTGCACAATCAAAAAGAGAAAACCTTAAGAGAGCACTGGTGTAGTACCGGCCAAAGACCCTCCAAAGTTTAAGATAGAAAAACATTTCTACAATTCTAGAGTGCCAGAGCTGGGAGGAATTATGCGTACCTTTTTCTTGGGGGTCTTTGGGTTTTTATAGTCGAGTAGAGCCAGATTTCTTTGCTTATGTAGCAAGTGATTTCCTTATAGAGAAGATCCTTATTAATGCGTGTATATTTCGGAATTCTTTTCCTTCTCGAATTCTATTTGTGTTGGGACTCCATAAATTAGGGCTAATCATGTGCCGCAAGTATTTTCAGCATAGGGTTTCTTGGAAACCACTTAAGGACAAATTGGATGACACGGGGCTATTTAATCCGTCCACCCTTCGTTCGTCCATACACGATCCGTCACCTTCAGTTTTTCCTCTTCATTTTTACTAATAAATAAAATGAGAGAGATGAGAAGATTTTAAAGAAACTAACAGAGTTTATCTAAAAAGATCTAACTCTTAAATACATAACACATATTATTAAGAGTTGGTTAATTAGATGATGATAAGATAAATTGTTAGTTAGACTGCTTTGAAGTAGTCCATTTATCAATTAGTTCATAACAACTTTAGTGCATTTCTTTTTATTCCTAGCTTATGTGCTTAAATTTATTTATCTCACCATTTAATAATTAAAAAAATAAACAAAATAAACTAGTTTTTTTTTTAAAAAAAAAGTAAGCCAGTAATGTATTTAAAAGCACTTTTTATTTCAAATATTAGAAAACAAAAATATATCTATATATGGGATGGTATATAATGGTAGTATTCACAGACACAAAATGAAGGCTGTAAAATTTCTCTTATTAAGTTTTAACAAATTTGCAGAAGATAAATAATATCTCAAAAGGTTTAATAAACTAATTTATTTAAAGACCGTTCAAGATAAATAGGAAAGAACATTCCAGTATTCCCCATGGTTCTTTCCTTTTTCGCTGAATAGTCAACATGGCTTTTTAAGTCTTAGAATAAAATAACCCCACTAGTACGTTTTGACTCTCTTCCCCAAAATAGAACCACACGTTACTTCTTTCTCTCACTGACCCTCTCTTCCTCTCTCTCTGTCTTTCGCTTCCTCTCCGTTCTCACTTCTCAATCATCTCTCTCTTTCTACCTCCGCCTCACTTCACGATTGGAACCCAGGCCAGCCTCAATCTCTCTTACTTCACTTATTCACCCTCCAAACAAGCAGATCTGGAAAAAGCCTCTAATCTATTTCAAGCCATCTCATCAGTCTCTCCCCAAGCAAACAGATCCGGCAAAAAAGAGGTAACTTCGGCTTTTGAGTCCTGACAACCATTGCTTTTTTAGAAAAATAAATAAATTTAGTGAAAGAAACCGGCAAACCTGTGCACGGTTCCGCCAACCGGACGGTTTGACCGCGGTCGGAACGGTTTCCTGCAAAAATAAAATTTCCGGTTTTGTGCGTTTAAAAAACCGGACTAGTGACCGGTTTCTCTCTCTTTCTCTCTGTTTTTGGCTTCACTAACAAGTTGCCCGTAAGATGCACGGATAATTTTGTAATATTTTATGTAAGATAGTTTTGGATAATATTGTGTATATATATTATAAAGAAAAAGGAAACTAAATTAAATTAAAGAAACATATACATTTTAAGGTATTAAAAATTAGTTTAGTAGCTTCATTGCATATTTGTACCCTTCTTAAGTTATGATTTTTTTATTTTTTTTTAAATCATGAAACCAAAAATAAATGCAAAAGAGTAACGAGACCATGAAAATTAACAAATTTGTGTTGTGTTCACATATTTCATACCATGAAATGAAAGTTTGTCCAACTCTCTGACCGTCTTCCATTTATCGATAGTGCGACATTATGTCATGGTTTGGACAAATGTGTATGTATGTGTCGTATAGATGATTTAAAATTGAACCATGGTAGAATATGGTTTCACATTGTGTACTAAATATTCTCTCTACTTATATACCTAAAACAAAAACTATCCAACCAAATTACCCACCCCTAATTTAAAAAGAAAAAGAAAAAAAAAAACCCCTTAGGGGTTTTGGTGTCTTGATGGTAGTGGGTGGCCTGTATAACAAAGGCGGTGACCCCTTAGATTCCTCTTTCTCTCTCTTTCAAATGTTTTGTCAGTCTCAGTTTTTTTTTTTTTTTCTTATTTTGGTAATATATAGTGAAACAGTGCTTTTTAATACAAAAATCCACAACATTTTAGTGTCTCTCTATATTTCTTCAGGGCCATATCTAGTTAGTTGTTACTATTAGTCCTTAATTTTATTTTATTTTTGCTTTTTTTAAACTACTAAAATGGTGGGTGTGCTAAAAGACATGAAGAATAGAAAAATATGTGATGTAAGTTTAGTAAATTAATGAGACATTAATAAGCTAATAGTAAAATAAGTTAATATGAATTTTTTGGTAACAATTAAAAAACCTAATGAAAGAGGTTTAAAAAAATGCAAAATACAAAATTAGAGCATTACTTGGCAAGATCTCATGCACTCCCGCATGAGATTTCTGCTTTATATATATATATATATATATACTGATATTATTCCTTTATAACTCCCAATCACTAATCAGCATGAGTCCAAAAAAACTTTATGATAGGACTTTATCATACGTACAAAATAAGTATGGATTTTTTTTTTTAAAAGGATATTGCCATTGCGTTCACCATTATAAGAATTTAAGCATAGATTTTTTTTTTTATCTTTATTTAAATAAATAAAAAAAGGATATTGTTATTGTGTTCATCCATATAAGAATTTAAGCACAGATTAAATTTTCATTATTTTTGACAAATTTTCTTTGATTCCTTTATAATTTATATATTGTATTGGTTTAAATGAATTTTTTCTCAAACTTTCAAATGATGAACTTTAGATAAGATGTTCAAGTTTTATACGCCAAGCATTGACTGTAAATCTTGTACATGGAACAAATCAAGATAAGAAATTAAGAATATGGTCCATTTTGTTTGGCTTGATTTGTCTAGACATCAATTTTCTCTCTTGCCAAAAGTCCAACTTTTTGGTGGAAATTTCCTTGATTATTACTTGTATACAAAATTCCAAGATCATTAAATTGGAATAGATCCCTTATTGACCTAACCAATTGGAATAGGATGAAATTTCTTAGCATCCACACCAAACTTTGTGTACACTCCAAATTTTTTCAACATCTCATAATGATACGTTGTGGAAATGTGTCATCCAAGTCCAACATGATTGAGAGTTGTAGTTGCGACTATGGCCCAGAAGCTTTACTATTCAATACTTTGCGAGAAAAATTAAATACTCATTTGATGTAATAGGAGACTATGGAATTTGACACTGTATACACTGGGGTTTGTTCTTGATGTTGTGAAATTGCTGTAGGTACTAAAAACTATAGGTTGATTTGTTGGCAAGTCATGTTTTTTAAGCGTGAAAAATCTATGATGGAAAACTTTTATGTTCCTACAATAAATGTTTTGGAGAGAAAATTGTTAACCCCCTCATCCCATTGGGACCCCCCTATTTATACAAATGAAAAAAGGTCCAATATTCCTAAGAGTGACTTAGTTAAATGGAATTTTTGTTCAATTATGCCTACATTTCTTTTAAAAATTTAATTATAATTTTAAACTCTAATTTGGTGATTTTTATATGATTTTTGTGGTTTGATTTTGATTTAGTAAAGACATATTAGCCAAAAGAAACGAAGGTAGAGCTATTAATGAGATCTATACTTTCAGATTAGCAATTACCGATGGCCAACGCTGCATTGTCATTTGTGGTTATGGAATGAATAAGCGGTATGTTGTTTGGGCAACTAATTGAGGCAAATCAATTAACCATATTAAAAGGAATTAGCAACTTTTTCTTTCTCCTTTGCCATTTGTGGTATGTATATGCCTCTTTCACATATGCTCAAGTGAAGTACCCATTAGGATTTCCCTTAATTATGATAAACATTTTTTTTTAATGGAAGTTCTATATTTATTGAATGAGATATATATATATATATATATATATATATGTCGAGGGCCATGTAACTGAATTGACACCTCCCCATACACAAAATGTGTAGGGTTTAAGGGAGAAAATGTTCAAATTGTGGGAGTCAAGAAGAAAATGTTCAAGTTGCGGGGTTAGCATAGATACTGTAATTATTTCTAAATTAAAAAAAAAAAGATATATATATATATATATATATATGTATATATGTATATAATGTTTTCCTTGAGCTAAAGCAATTGTGATGGATGTGCGGAGTGGATGGTTTTTTTTTTTTTAGTCCTTGAGTATTTTGGGTTGTTTCAAATGAGTAATGGCTCCTCTTAGACTCTAAAATTTTTGGTTTGTTGATTTTTCTATCTATAACTTGATTCTTCTTTACATAATAAAGTTTGGAATTTTTTGTTAAGTATATTTTTTCTTCAAGAAAATGAATAGAAATCTACCTTCATGCTCATGCTCATGTTAATGTTCATATTTGTAAACCTAAATCATATTTAAGCCCCTAATTTTAAAAAGAAAGAGAAAAAAAAAAACACCCCGTTGGGGTTTCGGTGTCTTGATGGTAGTGGGTGGCCTGTATAACAAAGGCGGTGACCCCTTAGATTCATCTTTCTCTCTCTTTCAAATGTTTTGTCAGTCTTATGTTTTTTATTTTGGTAATATATAGTGAAACAATGCGTTTTATATAACAATCCATAACATTTTTGTGTCTCTTTATCTTTTTTCAAGGCATTATCTAGTTAGTTATTATTATTAGTCCTTAATTATTATCTTTTTTTCTTTTTTTAAAATACTAAAATGGTGGATATACTAAAAGACATGAAGAATAGAGAAAGGTGTGGTTAAGTTTAGTAAATTAATGAAACATTAATAAGCTAACAGAAAAATAAGTTAATATAAACTTTTGGATAACAGTAAAAACATTTAATGAAAGAGGTAAAAAAAAAAAAAAATTGCACAATGCAAAATTACAGTGCCACTTGGCAGGATCTCATGCACTTCCGCATATGGTCTCTGCTTTTATATATATATTGAAATCATGAAACCAAAAATAAATGCAAAAGAGTAACGGGACCATGAAAATTAACAAATTTGTGTTGTGTTCACATATTTCATACCATGAAATGAAAGTTTGTCCAACTCTTTCACTGTCTTCCACTTATCAATAGTGCGACATTATGACATGGTTTGGACAAATGTGTATTGTAGGGTCAGTTTTTGCAGCCCAAGCCCAAGAAGGTATGGATTTTGAGCCCATTGAACCCAAAACAATAAATTTGTAGAGAGTGGGTGAAAGAGCTAGGCTAACAATGAAATAACAGTATTAAACAGCAATGTTGGTGGGTGAATTTGTATTAATATGTGCTCGGACGGATGTAAATGCCACGTCCGAAGGGGTGTTTTTCATTGATAAACTTGGATTACAATTCTTGGAGCTACAGTAATGGGGTACACTCTTTTCTACTTCTGATTCTTCGATCCCCCACTATCAGAGACACCCTTCTCTTATAGAGTACTGCCTTCCTACATCTTCACCGTCCACTTGTTCATCATCTAGACGCCCACTTGAGTGCATGTCCCATCATACTCCCCCTTTAGCCCTGTGTGAGTGGCGGTAACTGAGAATGCACTGTTCAGGGGTCTTCTCCACATAAATACGGCCAGGAAGGTAGGTGCAGTGCATTCAATGCGGTGGTTGAAGTCTGTCTCCTTGATATTTCTCTGTTCCTGTTATCTTCATGGGTGTCTGAGGCTCATTTCCCTCCTAACATTTGTCAGAAATATCACTTGAACCTCCCATACACCTGTCGGGTCAAACTTCTTCGGATCTGAGGATATTGGACTCCTCGGACATATGAACATCTCCTCGGATAGTACACGTGTTCATCTCCAGGCATTCTCCTTTGACATGGGCCTCTGACTGAATGTCTTCATCTCCTTGAACGAACAGTGTTCCTCATATAGGGCCTTGGGCCCAATACGTTGGGTTGGGCTTTTCTCCCCCCACATTAGCCCCTCGAAATTGTAGTTTTTCCCCCGCATCCGAGGAGAAAAAGTAGGATTTTGACTTGCCATGGAGCAAAAGCTTGGGAACAGGCAAAATTGACCTGGCACGTGTGTAGACGTAGGGACAGACGCCTCATTAATGCCGCTTCGGTTTCCTTATTCCCAAGGCGCTGCATTAATTACACCAGGTGGCGCTTTGTCCTTCGTATCCAACGGTGACTAACTGATCCAACGGCCGTGGTTTTTCTTCAGAATTTGGGCGGGAGTGCCCCTGACCCTTCGCTTGACCCCGTATAAAACTTCAGAGGAAGTTATTTCTTCCTCATTTTTCACATCTTCAAATGCTCCATCAAGAACAAGCGTGCCACTCCGTCCAAATCTCTCAATCGCTGGTTTCAGACTTCCCCAGAATCAGCGCGAACCCTTCTACGAGCATGAAATCCTTTCTCCGATTTAGTCCTGGTGAGTCGTCGTCCACCAAATCATTTAGTTCTCTCTTCGGCCAGTCGTTTCATTTAAGCACCATGGGGAAACTCCAGTACTTGGTGGATAGCCCTGAGCAATTGGAGGCGTTTAGGGCCGCATATCGCATACCCCCTAACGTGGGTGTGAGGTATTGCCCCCCAGAAAAGATACTAACAGATCGGAAGATGGGAGAGGTAGTTATCCCCCTCATTGCCTTCAAAGAAGGGGGAATGACAATCCCCATGGGTCCCATCACCACTAGCTACCTTTGGAACCATAGGCTTACTTCCTGGCAATGCGCGCCCAATATGTTTAGGATCCTAGGAGCGATTGAGGACCTTAACCGTCACATAGGATTGGGACTCACCTGGCTCGATGTAGTACATATGTACGAATGCCACAGCCAGCAAGATGCGGGATATTACTTAAAATCCCGGTCGGATGTTGTCAGGCTCATTTCCTGCCTTCCCAAATCCAACAAAGGGATGAAAGACGACTATGTGATCGTCTCGGGCGCATGGCATGACGGCCATCATTGCCCAACAAAGCATGGGAAGCCAGGTGGGACATGTTAGATTTAGGCACACTAACCATAGGCTTAGGGTCCTCGTCTTTTAATGGTTTCTGATTTCTCTTTGGTTGTTATTTCTGAATTTCTAACCATGTTTTGATGTGATTTGTAACAGATAAAGCACAAGTTTCTCCTCGGCTCAGCCTTACAAATATTGCCGCCCTCAATTACCTTTTAAGGTCAGAGATCTTCGTGAGCGAGGACGGGCAACTACGATCTGCTCCCCTTATTCTGGGATACACAGGGAAACCAAAGGGTTTCCAACCAGTCGGCAACGCAATCATCCAGGGAGACCATCGCCTAGCACGTATTGACGTTGGTCGGAAGGGTTTCTTAGCGCCAGACGATCTTGAACCCGTACCCCATCCAAATCCTCGAGCTATACCCCCTCTTGTCCAGCCACTCCAGCAAGTTCCCCTCGAACAAGCGATTGAAGGTGAGACGGTCGGCTCTTCCACTTCCTCGCTAGAAGAGCAAATAGACGGATTTTAGTTTGAGGGAGAGGCTTCAGGAGTGAACCAGGTGGTAGAGGTCTCAGACGCCGAGGAAGAGGCCTACGAACAGTCAGGCGTCCACCTTAATTTACTAGCCACTCATTCCGAAGACTCCTCGGACGACGATATGGATCTGAGGAGTTTAATGAAGGGCAGGGGCAAAAAGCCCAAGCCGAAAGATGCTAGGACATCTAAAACAGTAGTGACACTGCTTCCAATGCCTACGCAGGTCCCTGACCCAAGTTTGAAACCCATGCCAAACCTGCAGAAGAAGAGGTCCCACGAGCGTGAAGAGAGGAATGTGGTCGTGCTACCCACGACGAATAAACAGCAAAAGGTGGCAAGGGACCAACGAAGCAAAAGGGGCTCTTCCACTGAAAACCGAGACGAGAACGTCGCCGAAGTCCGCCGAGGAGGACCTCGCAATTGGTCTACAAGGCTAGAGCTGGATGGCGCCCCCATTCCTTGGGACGCATCCCTCAGGAATTATGACGGGGGAAAGGCAGGGTACGTTGCTGAGGCCCTGTAGCAGCCACTCCTTCTCCCACATGATATGGCCTCCTTCAGGCGCTTCAACCAGCAGGAGCTATTCTTGTCCCTTAAGAGGGATTTAGCCATGGTAAGTGCACCATTCCTGAATTTAGGTTTTATCCTTAATTGGCTTTGTTTCTTTTCCTAACCTAATATTGAAAATATTGTCATGCAGATTACTCAGCAGATCTACGTGGCCGAGGGGTGGAACAAGGAATCCTGGCTCAAGGCCCAAGCAGCGTCCCAGTCCCAGTCTGAGACAGAGGCATCTCTTGGCAAGCTGAAGGAGGAACATGCTCTGATGTCCGAGGAGCTTAAAGAGGTGACCACTCAGAAGCGAAGCCTCGATGCCGGGATCAAAAATGTTCAAAAGCAGGTCGAGGAGCAGTGTAAACTGCTGAACGCGTCAGAGGTCAACCTGGCGACCGAAAGGGAACTAGTGAAGGGCCTCAGAGCTGAGCTCCAAAAGGCCAGAGAGAGCGCCAAATCAGTTGAGCAAAAGGCTCAACTGGCCAAGGAGTCAGTTGAAACTGAGAAGAAGGCGGCGTATCAGTTGGGGGCAGATGTGACCACGCAGCAGCTTACTGAGCAATTTGCTTCAGTTAGTCGTGAGTACTGCGACATAACCTGGCAAAAGGCATTAGACGCTGCTGGGGTACCCTCGAACTCTCCCCTGAGGTTACCTGGGAGCATCTACTATGATCCTGATATCCAAGAGATCCCGGTGGATGATCCTTCTGCCCCCCAGCTTCCTGAGGCTTCTGAGCTAAGTCAGGTCAGCCAAGCTCCTCCGTCCACCCTTGGTGCAAGCAAAGAAGCTGGTCAGCCAGGTGACAAGGATAAGCCAGCTGAACTAGTCAAAGGAAAAGGCCAAGGGTCAGGCGAAGAGAAAATTCCTACTGAGCCCAAGGACCAAGCCCCTGAAGCAACTGCTCGGACAGGCCAGGCTACTGACCCCGTGCCCCCTCCAGCAAAAGAATAGATGTATAGGGCTTTTGTTTTTGCACCTGTACTTTCTTTTGTTTTATCCAAAGAATTGTAAACTATTCTTTTATTTATGGAATGGCTTCTCATTTGTCTATGATGTTTTTAATACATGTCTTACTAATTATTACTGTTGCATACAACTGTACATTGCACTTATAGCTAAATAATGCAAATAAACCTGATTGATACATCATACTTATGGTGTGAGTAATTAAGATTGATATTGAAAAGGACAATCCGGATAAAAGTTACTAACAGGTAATGATTTGCAGCGAGTAGTTTGTGTAAGTGAGACAGTCATAAGTATAACTAAGGAAGACAGTCATAAGTGAGAATTAATTTAAATGTGGTCAGGAATTTTAGCACTAAGCCCCAGTGACAATAGCTGTGTGGGGGTATTGACTAACCTGTGTCATTTGATTCAAGGGCCACGAGGGACAAATGTATTCGAGTGTTAACTAACCCTAATCATCTGGTCCGAGGACTACAGGCATGATTGGATTTAAGTTTAAACACTAGAACTGCGATGGAGTGTTAACTAACCCTAATCATCTGGTCCGGGGACTACAGGCATGATTGGATTTAAGTTTAAACACTATAGAACTGTAACTGAGTGTTAACTATCCCTAATCATCTGGTCCGAGGACTACAGGCATGATTGGATTTAAGTTTAAACACTATAGAACTGTAAATGAGTGTTAACTAACCCTAATCATCTGGTCCGAGGACTACAGGCATGATTGGATTTAAGTTTAAACACTATAGAACTGTAACTGAGTGTTAACTAACCCTAATCATCTGGTCCGACGACTACAGGCATGATTGGATTTAAGTTTAAACACTATAGAACTGTAACTGAGTGTTAACTAACCCTAATCATCTGGTCCAAGGACTACAAGCATGATTGGATTTAAGTTTAAACACTATAGAACTGGTGGCGAATGAGTGTTAACTAACCCTAATCATCTGGTCCGAGGACTACAGGCATGACTGGATTTAAGTTTAAACACTTGAGAGAAGACTTTACGCAGTGAATTGGCACATCGGTTGAAGAAAAGATTCGATTAATAATAGTACCTCTTGAGGTTATTTACATTCCATGGACGTGGTATTACATGACCATCTAGGTCTTCCAAGAAATATGCCCCAATGCCTACTCCTGAAGTGATGCAATATGGCCCTTCCCAATTGGGTCCTAGTTTTCCCTAAGCTAGGTTCTTTGCGGTGCCCACAACTTTCCTCAGCACTAGATCACCAGGCTCTAGAGGCCTTACCTTTACGTTAGCATCATAGCCTTGCCTGAGTTTCTGTTGGTAATGTGCTAGCCGAACCATTGCGTTCTCCCTCCTTTCCTCAATCAAGTCCAAACTCTTCTGCAGTTGCCCATCGTTGTCGGCCGGACTGAACGAGCTAGTTTTCAACGTTGGGAACCCAGTCTCCAAAGGGATGACAGCTTCAGCCCCATAGGTCATTGAGAAGGGGGTCTCTCCAGTAGACCTACGAGGCGTAGTCTTGTAAGCCCAAAGTACGTGTGGCAGTTCTTCTACCCATTTGCCCTTTGCATCATCCAGCCTCTTCTTTAAGCCATTCAGTATGACCTTGTTGACAGCTTCTGCTTGTCCATTACCCTGGGGGTAGGCTAGAGTGGAGTATCTGTTCATAATTCCCAGCTCACTGCAGTAATTCCTGAATGCCTTGCTATCGAACTGCAAGCCGTTGTCCGAGATGAGAGTGTGAGGAATTCCAAACCGAGTGACAATATTCTTCCACATGAACTTTTGCACATCAACGTCTCTGATATTGGCTAGTGGCTCGGCTTCAACCCACTTGGTGAAATAGTCTGTGCCGACCAGGAGGTACTTCTTGTTTCCTGCAACTTTGGGGAAGGGTCCCACAATATCCAAGCCCCATTGGGCGAAGGGCCATGGGCTAGATAGCGGATTAAGATTTCCCCCTGGCTGGTGAATGTTTGGAGCGAAGCGCTGACATTGATCACACCTTTTGACATATTCATGCACCTCCTTTTGCATGTTAGGCCACCAATAGCCTTGGGTGAGGGCTCGGTGAGCCAAGGACCTACCCCCAGTGTGGCTCCCACAGATTCCTTCATGCAGCTCTTCTAGCAATGTCTCAGTTACCTCGGGATGCATGCATAACAAGTATGGTCCCGAGTAGGAGCGTCTGTACAGTTTCTGGTCCTCGGATAACCAAAACTTAGTCGCCTTCCTCCGAACTTTATCAGCTTCTCCCTTCTCTTCAGGCAATATATCTTCTTTGAGAAATTTGATTAAAAGATCCATCCAGCACGGCCCGGCCCGGCCCTGACCTGGTGAACTTGGACTACCTCTGCCTACGCCTCTGTAGGCCTGTGCAAGTCCTCGACGAGGATGATCCTCGGCAGGTCTTGCGCCGAAGAGGTGGCAAGCGTGGCCAAGGAGTCAGCATGTGAGTTGCCACTTCTGGGGATGTGCAGCAAACTGAAAAAGTCGAACTCTGATTGCAGATGTTTAACACGACCCAAGTACCCCTGCATTCTTTCGTCCTTTGCCTCAAACTCGCCTTGTACTTGACCTACTACCAATCTTGAGTCTGAGAACAACTCCATGGACTTCCCACCCATTCTACGGACCATAGTCATTCCCATCAGTAGGGCCTCATACTCCGCCTCATTATTCGTTGCCGAGAAGTCCAGCTTTAACGATTTCTCGATAATGATTTTCTCGGGGGATATCAATACCAGCCCAACTCCAGAACCTCTTTGGTTTGCTGCGCCATCAACGTACACTTCCCAATGGGAGGGATTCTGTTGGGAGATCATGCCAACTGATTTTTCATCCATGCCTGACGTGGGCTTTACCTTTTCTAACTGGGGCTCCGTGAACTCAGCCACAAAATCTGCGAGGACCTGTCCCTTGACCGATGTGCGGGGCATATATCTTATATCGAAAGCCCCTAAGATTGTACCCCACTTGGCAATCCGACCAGTGTAATCAGCACTTCAGAGTATAGCTTTGAGTGGGAGTTGTGTGAGAACGATAACCGTGTAGGCTTGGAAGTAGTGAGGTAGCTTCCGTGTGCCAAGCACTACTGCTAGGATAGCCTTCTCCAGAGGCAAGTAACGAATCTCAGCTTCATGCAGCGACTTGCTTACGTAATAAACGGGCCTTTGCACACCAGAGTCTGATCGTATTAACACCAGGCTCACCGCATAGGGAGCTACAGCGATGTAGGCGAACAGTACCTCATCAGGCTCAGGACTGGACATGATTGGTGGCCGAGCTAGATAATCCTTGAGTTGCTGGAATGCCAAAGCACATTTCTCAGTCCATTCGAATCCCTTCCACTTGTTGAGTAGAGAGAAAAAGGGGCGACACCTGTCTGCTGATCTAGAGATGAACCGATTGAGGGCAGCGGTCATTCCGGTTAGTTTTTGAACCTCCTTAGGATTCCGAGGAGCTCGTAGATCGTTGATGGCCTTTATCTGGTCGGGGTTGACTTCAATTCCTCTGTGGGTGACCATGTATCCTAAAAACTTTCCGGACCCTACCCCAAATGAGCACTTAGAAGCATTTAGTCGTAGCTTGTACTTTCGTAGAATCTCAAAGGTACTTTCAAGGTCCTTCACATGCTCGGCTATAACTTTGCTCTTCACCACCATGTCATCTATGTAAACCTCGATATTTTTGCCCAGCTGTGGCTCGAACATCCTCGTCATCATCCTCTGGTAGGTAGCTCCCGCGTTCTTCAAACCAAACGGCATCACTTTATAGTGGTAGTTGCCAATAGGGGTGACAAAAGTAGTTTTCTTCTGGTCCTCCAGGGCTAATGGTATCTGGTGGTAGCCTTGGAAGGCGTCTAGGAAGCTCATCCGAGGGTGGCCGACAGTGGCATCGACCAGCTGATCAATTTTCGGCATAGGGAACGGATCTTTGGGGCATGCCCTATTCAAATCCGTGAAGTCTACGCATACTCGCCACTTCCCACTCTTCTTCTTTACCACCACGGTATTTGCCAGCCATTCGGGATAAAAAACTTCTTTGATAGCCCCAGCTTCTTTAAGTTTCGCTACCTCGTCTCTCACTGCATCAGCATGTTCCTTGGATGGGCGCCGAATAGGCTGTTTCTTGGGGGTGACCAGTGGATTCACCTTCAAGTGGTGGCATATAAACTCCAGGTCTACCCCTGGGGCTTCGTAAGCACTCCAGGCAAACACATCGAGATTTCGCTTGAGGAACTCTATTAGCTCTTCCTTCTCTTGAAGAGGCAGCTGAGATCCGACTTGAAAGAACCTATCAGGATCATCTCCAATGACCACTTTCGTTAGATCCTCACATCGAGTGCCTTCATCTGGTTCTTCAAAGGGCAATCCCCGAGACTGTAGTTGCTATAAATCCCTCCCAGCTACGTCCGAGGACTCGACTGGGGTCTTGTGCGAATGGCAGCTACCAAGCACTGTCGAGCAACAGACTGGTCTCCTCGGATCTCATGTACCTGCCCTTCTGATGGATATTTGACCTTTTGGTGCAAAGTAGAGGGAACAACCCCAAGTGTGTGAATCCAAGGTCTGCCTACGAGTGCCGTGTAAGGCGAATATGCGTCCATAACTATAAAGTCCAACTCCACCACCTCGGAGCCGGACTGCACAGGTAAGTGTATCCGGCCTTTCGGGATGACAGGCCTTCCTTCAAAGCTCAAGAGGGGGGAATCGTATGGCGTCAGGTCCTGGGGTTTTAGGCCTAGCCCTTTGTAGAGGTCTGGGTACATTATCTCCATAGCACTACCCTGGTCCACCATCACCCTTTTTACATCGTACCCTCCTATTCTGAGGGTGATGACTAGTGCATCATCATGGGGTTGGATGGTGCCAATCATGTCTTCGTCCGAGAATCCCATAACTGGCGGGGCACCAGACTTAACTCTCTTCGGTCCTCGGCTTGACTCCCCTGCGGATGGTCGGCCTACCGACATAACTTTCAATGGCCAGGATCCTGTTCTCCCCGGCGCGGCGAAGACGACGTTTATAGTCCCTAGCGGCGGCTTTGAGGGGTCATCTCTGCGTGGCCCTGAGCCCGTCTGCCCTCGGCCGCTGGAGGGGTGCAGGAGGTGTTTCAGTTTACCATCGCGAACCAATTGGTCCAGGTGATCCCACAGGCTCCTACAATCCTCCGTGGTATGCCCATGGTCTTGATGGTACTGGCAGTAGAGATTATGGTTGCGTTTCTCGGGGTTTCCTATCATCTTGTTCGGCCACCTGAAGAATGATTCGTTCTTGATTTTTTCCAGGACCTGGTGTATTGGCTCTTTGAACACGGTGTTGACCGATTGAGGATTCGTCGATCCTGATTGCCCGGCAAAATCCCTCCGCGGTTTATTGTAATTGTAACGGTCCGACCGCGAATCCCTCCTCTCCTGAGAGATAACCTTGTCCTTTCCCTTGCCCTGCTGCTGATCTTCTTCAACCCTCTTGTACTTCTCTATGCGGTCCATTAATTGACGCACGTTTGTGACCGGTTTGCCAGATAGAGATGCCCTCAAACCGTGGTCAGTGGGGAGGCCGAGCTTGAACGTGCTGAGGGCCATTGCATCATTGTTGCCCTCCACATCATTGAACATCTCCCAGTATCTGTCCGAATATGCCTTCAAGGACTCGCCTTCCTGCATGGACAAGGATAGTAGTGAAGAGAAAGGTCTGGCCACTCTTCGGCATGTGACAAAATGGGAGCCGAATGCCTGAGTGAGTTCTTTGAAGGAGTTGATGGAGCCTGCCTTCAAACCGTCAAACCACCTCATGGCAACAGGCCCAAGACTGGAAGGGAAAACCTTGCACATCAGAGCTTCGTCTCTGGCGTAGACAGCCATCCTCTGGTTAAAATGACTCACATGCTCCACGGGGTCAGTTTTACCATTGTAGATGGTGAACGTTGGCTGGTTAAAGCGCCGGGGAAGTCTGGCCTCCTCTATCCTGCGCGTGAAGGGTGACTTAGATATCTGATTTAGAGCCTTGTTCATGGCATCGTTCTCCATGTCCTCGCGTGATGGGCTTCTACGTTGCCTCTTACGATGGGACTCCTCTTCATAGGTGTAGGACTCGCTGGCTGGTGTCTTAGAGTTGTGCTGATAAGAGACGTCCTGCTCGTCATCAAGATCATCCTCAGAGTATGAGGAAGCCCGTTTCCTCTTTGCGTGGCGCAACTCCCTCTTTAGTTTTTCTACTTCCAGTTGTAAGTCACGGTTCTTCTCTGCATGGGACATGTGACTTCCGCCCTGTGATTAGCTCTGGCTAAGGCGCACAGTGTGTACATTGCCCTCACGATTTTGCCTCCTCTCTAAGTTGACAAAATGGTCTACGTGTTGGGATGCCCTGGATTCTGCTTGTTGTTCACCTTGTCCTGCCATTATCAACTGTTGTTTTCACTCTTGCACGAGCTCTCCCCACAGACGGCGCCAATTGTAGGGTCAGTTTTTGCAGCCCAAGCCCAAGAAGGTATGGATTTTGAGCCCACTGAACCCAAAACAATAAATTTGTAGAGAGTGGGTGAAAGAGCTAGGCTAACAATGAAATAACAGTATTAAACAGCAATGTTGGTGGGTGAATTTGTATTAATATGTGCTCGGACAAATGTAAATGCCACGTCCGAAGGGGTGTTTTTCACTGATAAACTTGGATTACAATTCTTAGAGCTACAGTAATGGGGTACACTCTTTTCTACTTCTGATTCTTCGATCCCCCACTATCAGAGACACCCTTCTCTTATATAGTACTGCCTTCCTACATCTTTACCGTCCACTTGTTCATCATCTAGACGCCCACTTGAGTGCATGTCCCATCATACTCCCCCTTTAGCCTTGTGTGAGTGGCGGTAGCTGAGAATGCACTATTCAGGGGTCTTCTCCACATAAATGCAGCCAGGAAGGTAGGTGCAGTGCATTCAATGCGGTGGTTGAAGTCTGTCTCCTTGATATTTCTCTGTTCCTGTTATCTTCATGGGTGTCCGAGGCTCATTTCCCTCCTAACATTTGTCAGAAAGATCACTTGAACCTCCCATACACCTGTCGGGTCAAACTTCTTCGGATCCGAGGATATTGGACTCCTCGGACATATGAACATCTCCTCGGATAGTACACGTGTTCATCTCCAGGCATTCTCCTTTGACATGGGCCTCTGACTGAATGTCTTCATCTCCTCGGATGAATAGTGTTCCTCATATAGGGCCTTGGGCCCAATACGTTGGGTTGGGCTTTTCTCCCCCCACATGTATGTATGTGTCTTATAGATGATTTAAAATTGAACCATGGTAGAATATGGTTTCACATTGTGCACTAAATATTCTCTCTACTTATATACCTAAAACAAAAACTATCCAACCAAATTACCTACCCCTAATTTTAAAAAGAAAAAGGAAAAAAAAAGCCCCCCCGTAGGGGTTTTGGTGTCTTGATGGTAGTGGGTGGCCCGTATAACAAAGGTGGTGACCCCTTAGATTCCTCTTTCTCTCTCTTTCAAATGTTTTGTCAGTCTCAGTTTTTTTTTTTTTTTTGGTAATATATAGTGAAACAGTGCGTTTTATACAACAATCCACAAGATTTTAGTGTCTCTCTATCTTTCTTCAAGGCCATATCTAGTTAGTTATTACTATTAGTCCTTAATTTTATTTTATTTTTGCTTTTTTTAAACTACTAAAATGGTGGGTGTGCTAAAAGACATGAAGAATAGAAAAATGTGTGGTGTAAGTTTAGTAAATTAATGAGACATTAATAAGCTAATAGTAAAATAAGTTAATATGAATTTTTTGGTAACAATAAAAAAACTTAATGAAAGAGGTTAAAAAAAATGCAAAATACAAAATTAGAGCATTACTTGGCAACATCTCATGCACTCCCGCATGAGATTTCTGCTTTATATATATATATATATATATACTGATATTATTCCTTTATAACTCCCAATCACTAATCAGCATGAGTCTAAAAAAACTTTGTGATAGGACTTTATCATACGTATAAAATAAGTATAGATTTTTTTTTTAAATGGATATTGCCATTGCGTTCACCATTATAAGAATTTAAGCATAGATTTTTTTTTTAATCTTTATTTAAAAAAAAAAAAAAAAGGATATTGTTATTGTGTTCATCCATATAAGAATTTAAGCACAGATTAAATTTTCATTATTTTTGACAATTTTTCTTTGATTCCTTTATAATTTATATATTGTGTTGGTTTAAATGAATTTTTTCTCAAGCTTTCAAAGGATGAACTTTAGATAAGATGTTCAAGTTTTATACGCCAAGCATTGACTGTAAATCTTGTACATGGAACAAATCAAGATAAGAAATTAAGAATATGGTCCATTTTGTTTGGCTTGATTTGTCTAGACATCAATTTTCTCTCTTGCCAAAAGTCCAACTTTTTGGTGGAAGTTTCCTTGATTATTACTTGTATACAAAATTCCAAGATCATTAAATTGGAATAGATCCCTTATTGACCTAACCAATTGGAATAGGATGAAATTTCTTAGCATCCACACCAAACTTTGTGTACACTCTAAATTTTTTCAACATCTCATAATGATACGTTGTGGAAAGGTGTCATCCAAGTCCAACATGATTGAGAGTTGTAGTTGTGACTATGGCCCAGAAGCTTTACTATTCAATACTTTGCGAGAAAAATTAAATACTCATTTGATGTAATAGGAGACTATGGAATTTGACACTGTATACACTAGGGTTTGTTCTTGATGTTGTGAAATTGCTGTAGGTACTAAAAACTATAGGTTGATTTGTTGGCAAGTCATGTTTTTTAAGCGTGAAAAATCTATGATGGAAAACTTTCATGTTCCTACAATAAATGTTTTGGAGAGAAAATTGTTAGCTCCCTCATCCCATTGGGACCCCCCTATTTATACAAATGAAAAAGGGTCCAATATTCCTAAGTGTGACTTAGTTAAATGGAATTTTTGTGCAATTGTGCCTACATTTCTTTCAAAAATTTAATTATAATTTTAAATTCTAATTTGGTAATTTTTATATGATTTTTGTGGTTTGATTTTGATTTAGTAAATACATATTAGCCAAAAGAAACGAAGGTAGAGCTATTAATGAAATCTATACTTTCAAATTAGCAATTACCGATGGCCAACGCTACATTGTCATTTGTGGTTATGGAATGAATAAGCGGTATGTTGTTTGGGCAACTAATTGAGGCAAAGCAATTAACCATATTAAAAGGGATTAGCAACTTTTTCTTTCTCCTTTGCCATTTGTGGTATGTATATGCCTCTTTCACATATCCTCAAGTGAAGTACCCATTAGGATTTCCCTTAATTATGATAAACATTTTTTTTTAATGGAAGTTCTATATTTATTGAATGAGATATATATATATATATATATATATATATATGTCGAGGGCCATGTAACTGAATTGGCACCTCCCCATACACAAAATGTAGGGAGAAAATGTTCAAATTGTGGGAGTCAAGAAGAAAATGTTCAAGTTGCGGGGTTAGCATAGATACTGTAATTATTTCTAAATTAAAAAAAAAAGATATATATATATATATATATATATGTATATATGTATATATTGTTTTCCTTGAGCTAAAGCAATTGTGATGGATGTGCGGAGTGGATGGTTTTTTTTTTTTTAGTCCTTGAGTATTTTGGGTTGTTTCAAATGAGTAATGGCTCCTCTTAGACTCTAAAATTTTTGGTTTGTTGATTTTTCTATCTATAACTTGATTCTTCTTTGCATAATAAAGTTTGGAATTTTTCGTTAAGTATGTTTTTTCTTCAAGAAAATGAATAGAAATATGTTTTTTCTTCAAGAAAATGAATAGAAATCTACCTTCATGCTCATGCTCATGTTAATGTTCATATTTGTAAACCTAAATCATATTTATGCCCCTAATTTTAAAAAGAAAGAGGAAAAAGAAAAAAGAAAAAAAAAAAAACACCCTGTAGGGGTTTCGGTGTCTTGATGGTAGTGGGTGGCCTGTATAACAAAGGCGGTGACCCCTTAGATTCATCTTTCTCTCTCTTTCAAATGTTTTGTCAGTCTTATATTTTTTATTTTGGTAATATATAGTGAAACAATGCGTTTTATATAACAATCCATAACATTTTTGTGTCTCTTTATCTTTTTTCAAGGCCTTAGCTAGTTAGTTATTATTATTAGTCCTTAATTATTATCTTTTTTCTTTTTTTAAAATACTAAAATGGTGGATGTACTAAAAGACATGAAGAATAGAGAAAGGTGTGGTTAAGTTTAATAAATTAATGAGACATTAATAAGCTAACAGTAAAATAAGTTAATATAAACTTTTGGATAACAATAAAAACACTTAATGAAAGAGGTAAAAAAAAAAAATTGCACAATGCAAATTAGAGTGCCACTTGACAGGATCTCATGCACTTCCGCATATGGTCTCTGCTTTTATATATATATTGAAATCATGAAACAAAAAATAAATGCAAAAGAGTAACGGGACCATGAAAATTAACAAATTTGTGTTGTGTTCACATATTTCATACCATGAAATGAAAGTTTGTCCAACTCTCTGACCGTCTTCCACTTATCGATAGTGTGACATTATGACATGGTTTGGACAAATGTGTATGTATGTGTCTTATAGATGATTTAAAATTGAACCATGGTAGAATATGGTTTCACATTGTGCACTAAATATTCTCTCTACTTATATACCCAAAACAAAAACTATCCAACCAATTTACCCACCCCTAATTTTAAAAAGAAAAAGGAAAAAAAAAAAAAAAAAAAACCCGTAGGGGTTTTGGTGTCTTGATGGTAGTGGGTGGCCTGTATAACAAAGGAGGTGACCCCTTAGATTCCTCTTTCTCTCTCTTTCAAATGTTTTGTCAGTCTCAGTTTTTTTTTTTTTTAATTTTAGTAATATATAGTGAAACAGTGCGTTTTATACAAAAATCCACAACATTTTAGTGTCTCTCTATCTTTCTTCAAGGCCATATCTAGTTAGTTATTACTATTAGTCCTTAATTTTATTTTATTTTTGCTTTTTTTAAACTACTAAAATGGTGGGTGTGCTAAAAGACATGAAAAATAGAAAAATGTGCGGTGTAAGTTTAGTAAATTAATGAGACATTAATAAGCTAATAGTAAAATAAGTTAATATGAATTTTTTGGTAACAATAAAAAAATAAATGAAAGAGGTTAAAAAAAAATGCAAAATACAAAATTAGAGCATTACTTGGCGAGATCTCATACACTCCTGCATGAGATTTCTGCTTTATATATATATATATATATACTGATATTATTCCTTTATAACTCCCAATCACTAATCAGCATAAGTCTAAAAAAACTTTGTGATAGGATTTTATCATACGTATAAAATAAGCATAGATTTTTTTAAAAAAAAAGGATATTGCCATTGCGTTCACCATTATAAGAATTTAAGCATAGATTTTTTTTTTTAATCTTTATTTAAAAAAAAAAAAAAAGGATATTGTTATTGTGTTCATCCGTATAAGAATTTAAGCACAGATTAAATTTTCATTATTTTTGACAATTTTTCTTTGATTCCTTTATAATTTATATATTGTGTTGGTTTAAATGAATTTTTTCTCAAGCTTTCAAATGATGAACTTTAGATAAGATGTTCAAGTTTTATACGCCAAGCATTGACTGTAAATCTTGTACATGGAACAAATCAAGATAAGAAATTAAGAATATGGTCCACTTTGTTTGGCTTGATTTGTCTAGACATCAATTTTCTCTCTTGCCAAAAGTCCAACTTTTTGGTGGAAGTTTCCTTGATTATTACTTGTATACAAAATTCCAAGATCATTAAAATGGAATAGATCCCTTATTGACCTAACCAATTGGAATAGGATGAAATTTCTTCCCATCCACACCAAACTTTCTGTACACTCCAAATTTTTTCAACATCTCATAATGATACGTTGTGGAAATGTGTCATCCAAGTCCAACATGATTGAGAGTTGTAGTTGCGACTATGGCCCAGAAGCTTTACTGTTCAATACTTTGCGAGAAAAATTAAATACTCATTTGATGTAATAGGAGACTATGGAATTTGACACTGTATACACTGGGGTTTGTTCTTGATGTTGTGAAATTGCTGTAGGTACTAAAAACTATAGGTTGATTTGTTGGCAAGTCATGTTTTTTAAGCGTGAAAAATCTATGATGGAAAACTTTCATGTTCCTACAATAAATGTTTTGGAGAGAAAATTGTTAGCCCCCTCATCCCATTGGGACCCCCCTATTTATACAAATGAAAAAGGGTCCAATATTCCTAAGTGTGACTTAGTTAAATGGAATTTTTGTGCAATTGTGCCTACATTTCTTTTAAAAAATTAATTATAATTTTAAACTCTAATTTGGTGATTTTTATATGATTTTTGTGGTTTGATTTTGATTAATTAAAGACATATTAGCCAAAAGAAACGAAGGTAGAGCTATTAATGAAATCTATACTTTCAGATTAGCAATTACCGATGGCCAACGCTACATTGTCATTTGTGGTTATGGAATGAATAAGCGGTATGTTGTTTGGGCAACTAATTGAGGCAAAGCAATTAACCATATTAAAATGGATTAGCAACTTTTTCTTTCTCCTTTGCCATTTGTGGTATGTATATGCCTCTTTCACATATGCTCAAGTGAAGTACCCATTAGGATTTCCCTTAATTATGATAAACATTTTTTTTTAATGGAAGTTCTATATTTATTGAATGAGATATATATATATATATATATATATATATATATGTTGAGGGCCATGTAACTGAATTGGCACCTCCCCATACACAAAATGTGTAGGGTTTAAGGGAGAAAATGTTCAAATTGTGGGAGTCAAGAAGAAAATGTTCAAGTTGCGGGGTTAGCATAGATACTGTAATTATTTCTAAATTAAAAAAAAAGATATATATATATATATATATATATATATATATATGTATATATTGTTTTCCTTGAGCTAAAGCAATTGTGATGGATGTGTGGAGTGGATGGTTTTTTTTTTTAGTCCTTGAGTATTTTGGGTTGTTTCAAATGAGTAATGGCTCCTCTTAGACTCTAAAATTTTTGGTTTGTTGATTTTTCTATCTATAACTTGATTCTTCTTTACATAATAAAGTTTGGAATTTTTTGTTAAGTATATTTTTTCTTCAAGAAAATGAATAGAAATCTACCTTCATGCTCATGCTCATGTTAATGTTCATATTTGTAAACCTAAATCATATTTAAGCCCCTAATTTTAAAAAGAAAGAGAAAAAAAAACACCCCGTTGGGGTTTTGGTGTCTTGATGGTAGTGGGTGGCCTATATAACAAAGGCGGTGACCCCTTAGATTCATCTTTCTCTCTCTTTCAAATGTTTTGTCAGTCTTATGTTTTTTATTTTGGTAATATATAGTGGAACAATGTGTTTTATATAACAATCCATAACATTTTTGTGTCTCTTTATCTTTTTTCAAGGCCTTATCTAGTTAGTTATTATTATTAGTCCTTAATTATTATCTTTTTTCTTTTTTTAAAATACTAAAATGGTGGATGTACTAAAAGACATGAAGAATAGAGAAAGGTATGGTTAAGTTTAGTAAATTAATGAGACATTAATAAGCTAACAGTAAAATAAGTTAATATAAACTTTTGGATAACAGTAAAAACACTTAATGAAAGAGGTAAAAAAAAAAAAAATTGTACAATGCAAAATTAGAGTGCCACTTGGCAGGATCTCATGCACTTCCACATATGGTCTCTGCTTTTATATATATATTGATTATACTTGATGGGTTCATAAGAACTTCAGACATTTTTTTTTTTTTTAATTCCCTTGTTTATGTACTTATGTTTGGTTGGGTGGATTTGAGGGAAGATGAAAAAAAAAAATGAGCGGAGAATAGAAAAGAAAATGAGTGAGAGGATTGTTTGGTTGGGAGAGAAAGCGGGAGAGAAAAATAGTAGGGCTCAACTATTTTCTCTTCAACCCATCAAAACTCAATCTCCCCAAAATGGGGAGAACATATGAGTGAAATGTGGTCCAAAACTTTGGACTAAAATGCCCCTTACGAAATTACCTAAATTAAGGGCCCCAAATTTAGAGAATTTGGACCTTTCTTTTTGTGAAAATTTAGTTGAATTTCCTAAATTATGGGCCCCAAATTTAAAGAAATTGTACCTCTTTTCTTGTAAAAATTTAGTTAAATTTCCTAAATTACGGGCCCCAAATTTAGAGAATTTGAACCTCCGTTATTGTAAAAATTTAGTTGAATTTCCTAAATTATGGGCCCCAAATTTAAAGAATTTGAACCTCCATTATTGTAAAAATTTAGTTGAATTTCCTAAATTACGGGCCCCAAATTTAAAGAATTTGAACCTCTTTTCTTGTAAAAATTTAGTTGAATTTCCTAAATTACGGGCCCCAAATTTAGAGAATTTGGACCTCTTTTCTTGTAGAAATTTAGTTAAATTTCCTAAATTATGGGCCCCAAATTTAAAGAATTTGGACCTCTCTTTTTGTGAAAATTTAGTTGAATTTCCTAAATTATGGGCCCCAAATTTAGAGGATTTGGACCTCTGGTTTTGTGAAAATTTAGTTGAATTTCCTAAATTACGAGCCCCTTGGTTATGTTTTTTATGTTCATATTGATTCTGATGCTCGTAGTAAACTTGATGCTAAGTCTAAAATATGTTTTTTCATTGGCTATGGTGATGAGAAATTTGGCTATAGGTTTTGGGATGAACAAAACAGGAAAATCATCAGAAGTTGAAATGTGATATTTAATGAACAGGTTATGTACAAGGACAGGTCAACTGTAGTCTTAGATATTGCAGAGATAGATCAAAAGAAATCTGAGTTTGTCAACTTAGATAGATTGACTAAAAGTACTGTCCAAAAAAGGGGTGAAGAAAATAAGGAGAATGTAGATTCACAGATAGATCAGAGTACACCTGTAGCTGAAGTCCGCAGATCTTCTAGGAACATTAGACCTCCACAGCTTTAAATTATCTACTATTGACTGATGGTGGTGAGCCAAAGTGTTATGATGAAGCCTTGCAAGATGAAAATTCAAGCAAGTGGGAGTTAGCCATGAAGGATGAGATGGATTCCTTGTTGGGGAATTAGACATGGGAATTGATTGAATTGCCAGTAGGAAAGAAGGCTTCGCACAACAAGTGGGTATACATAATAAAGAATGAGCATGATGGTAGCAAATGTTACAAGGCCAGATTAGTTGTTAAAGGGTTCCAGCAGAAGGAAGGCATTGACTACACAGAGATATTTTTTCCAGTTGTGAAGATGTCAACAATTAGACTGGTGCTGGGAATGGTGGTTGCAGAAAACTTACATCTTGAGCAGTTAGATGTGAAGACAGCATTCCTTCATGGTGATTTGGAGGAAGACCTTTACATGATTCAGCCAAAAGGGTTTATTGTTCAGGGACAAGAGAATCTAGTCTGCAAACTGAGAAAGAGCTTGTATGGCCTAAAACAAGCTCCTAGACAGTGTAAAGAAATTTGACAATTTTATGCATAAAATTGGGTTCAAGAGATGTGAAACTGATCATTGTTGCTATGTTAAATTCTTTGACAATTCTTATATCATTTTACTGTTGTATGTGGATGATATGCTCGTTACAGGGTCTAGCATTGAGGAAATTAATAATCTGAAGAAGCAATTGTCAAAACAATTTGCAATGAAGGATTTGGGAGCTGCAAAGCAAATCCTTGGTATGAGAATCATTAGAGACAAGGCTAATGGTACATTGAAACTTTCACAGTCAGAGTATGTGAGGAAAGTTCTCAGCAGGTTCAACATGAATGAATCTAAACCAGTGAGCACACCCTTGGATAGTCATTTCAAACTGAGCAAAGAACAGTCACCGAAGACAGAAGAAGAAAGGGACCATATGAGCAAGGTGCCCTATGCCTCAGCTATTGGTAGCTTGATGTATGCTATAGTGTGTACAAGGCCAGACATTGCACATGCAGTGGGAGTTGTGAGCAGATTCATGAGTAGGCCTGGAAAGCAGCATTGGGAGGCAGTCAAGTGGATTTTAAGATATCTGAAGGGTTCATCAAATACATGTCTTTGCTTCACAGGTGCAAGTTTGAAGCTGCAAGGTTATGTAGATGTTGATTTTGCTGGTGATGTTGATAGTAGAAAGAGTACCACTGGGTTTGTATTTACTCTGGGTGGTATAGCTATATCATGGGATTCAAATTTGCAAAAGATTGTTACTTTGTCTACTACAGAAGCTGAGTATGTTGCAACAATTGAAGCTGGAAAGAAGATGATTTGGCTACATAGTTTCTTAGATGAATTGGGTAAGAAGCAGGAGATGGGCATTCTACACAGTGACAGTCAGAGTGCAATCTTTTTTGCCAAAAACTCGGCTTTTCATTCAAAGTCGAAACATATATAGACAAAATACCACTTTATCCGGTACCTTGTTGAAGATAAGCTGGTAATACTTGAGAAGATATGTGGATCTAAGAACCCGGCAGACATGTTGACTAAGAGTGTCACTATTGAGAAGTTGAAGCTATGTGCAGCTTCAATTGGTCTTCTAGCTTGAGGACAGGAGGATGAGTTGCAGGGATGAGGGATTGCTTTTGGAGGATAGCGGCTGATGTTGATGATTGAACTAGTCTCCAAGTGGGAGATTTGTTGGGCTTTGTGGAGCATAGTTTATTTTTGGCCCGTTTTGTAACCCATTGTAACCCTGTAAGCAGGATATAAAAGCCACTTTTATAATTAGGGTTTGTGACTACTATTGCTGTTGTGTTTTTAGAGAGAGAGAAAAACATTGTAGCTGCACTTTGTATTTTTTCCTGATAATAGTGAAATCCCTGCAACTCCGTGGACGTAGGCAAATTGCCAAACCACGTAAATACTGTCTTGTGCGTGTGATTATTTTTCTTTGATGTGTGTTTTCTCTATTTTTTTGTTTCTCACAGGTTGAAATTTAGGTTGAATTCCCAACAGCAAGGACAACACTTGGGTCTGAGTGTTTTCAGTTTTGTGCACTAGACCTGATATGTTCTTGCCACAACCACAAGTATTCTTCAATTACTATTATTATTTTTTTTTATGGGAAGGCTTCAATTAAATTAGTTCAATATTGTTATAATTTTTTCTAGATTGAACTATGATTCTCAATCTTTCTATTTCATCGCTATAGATATCAGACCTCATAAGCAATATGCAAAAAAATTGGCCATCAATAGCGTGCCCTAGTAGCAACAGTATACAATTTTGGACACACGAGTCACAAGTAGGAGAAACATAGGACATGCTCAGAGTCTGTACTTAACCAACATGGATACTTCGATACAGCTCTCGGTTTGAAAGGGAAGACAAACCTCCTCAAATCTCTTAAAAGTGTAGGTAAATTCAATTCTCAATACTTAGTGCTTTGTTTTTTAAGTAACACTTAGTTTAGTAGATTTTAGGTTTTGATTGCCTATAATGTCCTTAATAATTCATGCTTTTATTTTATTGGGAAGTTTATATTATTTTATTATGATTTATGTAAAAATAGAAACTGAGGTTTTGGGAGAGTTGTAAAATAAGATGGCAAAATTAATAAAATAGGTTTTTAAGGTGTAAAATAGAACTTTTTAGGCATCTCGGATGTTAATGCTCTTATGTAATACTTATCAAAACTTTTATTTTCAACTCGTAAAAGCAAGGTACTTTCTTTTCAATTTGGTATTTTGTGGATGTGGAAGTGTTCTTAACATATGATGACTTATAAGCATCGTATTGGACTCTTGGGAAATTTCATGACAATTGACTTAGAAGGTTCTTGGACTTTCTTTTCAATTTGTGGACAAACTTCTTCATCAATTTTTTTTGTTTTGTTTTGTTTTGTTTGTTTATAGTTAGATTGCTCCAACAAATAGAAATCTAATATCAAAATATTTACTTGACTTGACTTACTTTTTTTTTTTAAAATGGCATGCATTGATTGCAATATTTTTTTTTCTTGTTGTGCTTTTGCTTTTGAAAAACAGGAAAATGTATTTTCTTGCTTTAAACCATGTCTATGGGGCACCACCACGTCAAACCCACAACCTAAATATCCATGATGTTTTTGGAGAAATTTTTAGGTTTACCGAGAGGATTGTTAACGTGGTCCTCCAGGTCCTTCTAACCAATAAAAAGTTGCTATTTATACAAATGTGACATCACCTGGTGGTTTTTTATTCTTAATTCTTGTGCTGACTCACACATTTACATAAATGAAATTATTTAATTGGTTGAGAGGACCATTTCAACAATTCTCCTGGTGGACCAAATAATTTCTCATGTGTTTGAGTCACCACCACGAAATCCTCAAGTCCAACCAATTGGCCCACATCACAATCCAAAAACAGCCACCTAAGCAGCCATGAGGCTTGAAAAGAGAAACTTTAACACTATTCTTAACTTCATTTTAGAGTTCAATAATTAGATACTAATAGGACAAATTGTTAGTTTAGTATTTGAATAACTCTTATCTACTTGTAGTAGTTAAAGATTAGGTTTCTTTTAAATTTAAAAGTTAGTTTTATCTTGTAAAACTATCTATTTATATAACTTAATGTTGATTAATAACTAAATAAAGAAAGCTAAAAAATTATTTATTATTGAGTGAGTATTTACTTTGAAGGTTTAGACTCCCTTGAAATAGTTCATTTATCAATTAGGAGGTCTTAATTCCCTTGAAACAACCAACAAACTAATTGGGTTCATAAGAACTTCGGACATTTTCTTTTTTTTTTTTAATTCCCTTGTTTATGTACTTATGTTTCGTTGGGTGGATTTGAGGGAAGATGAAAAAAAAAAAAAAAAATGAGCAGAGAATAGGAAAGAAAATAAGTGAAAGGGTTGTTTGGTTGGGAGAGAAAGCGGGAGAGAAAAATAGTAGGGTTCAGCTGTTTTCTCTTCAATTTCTCTTCAACCCATCAAAACTCAATCTCCCCAAAATGGGGATAAAATATGAGTGAAATGTGGTCCAAAACCTTGGACTAAAATGCCCCCTTACCAACGTTTCTGTTGTTCAGGTTTTGCTTCTTCTTCTTCTTTTTTTTTTTTTTTTTTTTTTTTTTTTTTTTTTTTTTTTTTTTGGCTTCCATTAATTCTTACTTCTTAGTGACAGGTTGGTTTTGTTTTCTTAGGTGCAAGTGCATTTCGTTTCTTTTCTTTTCTTTTGGGTCTTTTAGGCGTTATTTGTTTTGGATTTTTTTTCATTAGTTTTTTTCTTTTTTTTTATAAACAATTTTGGATTCTTGAATTTCCTGTGTTTTTTTTTTTTTTTAAATGAAGTGGTCATTCATATTTTTTTTTAATAAAAATATAAAATAATATTATTTTGTGTTTTATCTAATAAGGACATGATTATAAATTCATACAAACTACATTTTCTATCATTTTATTTTTCTTCTCAACCAAATAAAAAAAAAAATTTGTCCCTCCAACCAAAAACAAATGGGAGAAAATAAATTTTTTTTCTATTCTCCTATTTTTCCATTCCTTACTTATTTTTTATTCTCCCACTTTTCGAGTAATTATAAGGTCCTCATGGTGAACAAGTGACGTAGTCCACCATTCCACTAAAAGACTCTCACATGTTTAAAATTGCTGAGTTAAATTTTTTTTTTTTTAAATAGAAACCAATTACTTACTCAACAATTTTAAACAAGTGGAAATCTTTTAATAGAATGGTAGATAAATGATGTAGTCCATCAGAAAACTGTATAATTTCTCCCATTTTTTCATCTACTCAACCAAACGGATCTTAAATTTATTTCACCCTTTAATAATTAAAAAATAAACAAAATAAACTAGTTTTTTTTTTTTAATTAAGCCAATAGTTTATTAAAATGCACTTTTTATTTCGAACATTAGAAAATAAGCTAATAGAAGAAAAAAAATCCAATGTATTGTGGAAAGAGTGGTAAAGTTTCCGGGCATGTATTGTGGAAAATTCATTGCGCGTTGTCAGAAAATTAGAGGAAAGTAAGGAGGAGACAACTGTATAGTACGTTCCTGGAAAACGCGAGTTACACTTACACATATGGGATGGTAGACGGTCGTACTCACACAGATAACCCACTACTCTTCTTTTTCAATGCGTTCACTCTCACTTTTTCAATGAGTCAACAAGAGAAGGCATGTATTGTGGAAAGAGCGGTAAAGTTTCTGACGTACGTTTGAATGCGTTCACTCTGTGTTCATAATTTTCAGTCAAAAAGAGAAGGCGTGTATTGTGGAAAAAGTGGTAAAGTTTCTGGCATGTAGTATTGTGGAAAATAATTCATTGCGCGTTGGAGACAACTGTATACGCGTGTTCCACTTCCACTTACACATATAGGTTGGTATCATGGTAGTACTCACTACTCACACAGACACAAACTTTTTTTTGAGGTGGGCAACAGATCAAATCTGTCGCCTCTCACCCCTCTCAGAGCCATGTTGCCACCGCTGCTGCTGCTCTGCTTCTTCTTCACAGCCACCGCTGCTGCTGCTCTGCTTTTTCTTCGCCGCCGAGCTGTCGCTACTGGTTCTTCTTCTTCACTGCTACGGCTTCTTCTTCTTCTTCTTCACTGCTGCTGGTGCTGGTGCTTCTTCTTCTTTTCTACCTCTTCTTCTCCTTCTTATGTGCAATATGGGTTTGATGATTCATATATATATATATATATATATTTTGTATTTGGGTTTGATGATTTTTTTTTTTTTTTTGGTATAATGGGTATAATGATTCATATATGTTTGATGAGTTTGGGATCTAAATTTTTGTATATGGGTTTAATGAGTTTAGATCTAAATTTAGGATGATTTTGATGAATTTGTAGAGATGATGGAATTCAAGAGGAGATAGTCAGAGAATAGAGTTAGAGGAAGAGAGACAATATGATGAGAGAGGGGAGAGAAAATATAATAAAAAATTAAAATACAAAGCTACAAAAAGCTAATCGTGTATATTTACATGGTTATTGTAGCTAACTTGCATATTTACACAATAATACATAGTCTGATGCGAGTGAGTTTTGAGCAATATAGGGTAAATTTCACCACTTATTCTATTATGCACTCACCGTAATTTACACATGTGGGTGTAATTTGTAGGCTGGCATGATTTTGGAATGGTATGTCGTTAGTTAGCATGCGTTAAAAACGATTCAGTAAAGTAACATCTCAAGTTTTTATAGATCGAGTTCCATATAAAACTCGAGTCTCAAAGACTCAAGTTCCACTTGCTGATGTGGAGGTTTTTTTGCCTCCTGGATCTCGAGTCTTACAGACTCAAGTTTTTAAAAAGTAAACCCGAGTCTATAAGACTCGATTTATGTTAGCATAAAACTGAAACACGTGGCACACTCAATAGAAAACTGAAACACTCAAACCCAGAACAAACCCACTGCCTCACTGCTCACTCACCCATAACACCTACACGTCTGACACCACATTGTCTCTATCTCACACCACATGACCTCTCTCTATCACTGCTCCTCTCTCTCAACAAATTTACATTTCAGGCAAGGGTTTTATTGCCATTGTAGTTAGGTATTATTTATTGTTGGGGTGTGGGTTTTACTTTGCTTATTTATTTGGTAGATAATTAACATAACTTAGTTAAGATACTATGATATTGCGAATATATACAACTTTGTTTTGTTAGTGTAAATTTTAAGTATTTATTTGCATGGTTTTTGTTAGCAAAATTTATTCAGCATCTTTAGTAATGTTAGGCTCTTATCAAGAGTATGTTTTATCATGACCTTAGAAGGATTTTGGTTTTTTTTTTTTTTTTTTTTTTTTTTTTGGTATTGGGTATGAAATAGGTAGTCTTAGCATGACCCAAGAAGGATTTGGGCTTTTTTGTATTGGGTATGAAACGGCTATATAGCTAGGTTTTCTTATCAGAACTAATTTGAAGACATGTTTTGTCTAATGTAAGAGTGTGTAATGAAAGTCATGCCGAATTGGAATTTGTACTTTGACTAGATAAAATGTTTTCTACTTTGACTAGATAAAATGTTTTGTAACTGATATATTACAATTGACTCTAATAGGTTCACAATGACCGTAATTGATATACACCTATACTACGGTGGTCTGCTTAGCAATGCCAATGCAAACAAGGGATTGCCATTTAAAGGGCTGGGTATAAAGTGCTATTATACTCAAATTGATCATAGGTTGAAGACCCTTAATGATTTAAAGATGATAGTTATGAAAGAATTGCGTGTGAACCCTGCTTTGCACGACATACAAATTATTTTTCGTTCTCCACATGAAGTCCTCAATCATCAAATTAATTACCAGTATATGGCAATAGAAGCAGACAAACATGTGAAGATTATGTTTGACAAGATAGAGAGGATAGCCCAAGTAAGTGCTATTGAGTTGTACATAAAGTTGGAGCTGCGTGCAGAAGTTGGCGCTGAGGAAATCCAACAAACAACTACAAGTTTACAAGTTATAGTTCCAGATGCTCAATATGAATCTTTAACACATGTAAAGGATGATGATGATGACGAAGACTATGTTGATGATACTACCATTAATGGTGAAGATTTTGTCGATAGAGATGAGTATGAAGAGAGGATTGATCGAGGCGACTTTGAGATAGACATTAATAACCATGAAATTGCTACCAATGTTCATGCCAATGATATATTTGACTATAGTGAACCTAATGCAGACAATGCTATTAGTGTCCAGAACATAATGAACACAATCCCTGCCTACACACTTCCTGTCTTGTCATTCTTTGCAAATATTAGGGCAAATATGGAACGAAGAACAATTGTACAGGTGTGTTTACACTAGTGTTTTTACTCTACAGCTGTTTTTTATTTAAAAAGATATGCATTTTATGTTTTCCTATACCTACACCCACTCTAATACTTTCTTCTCTTTAATTGCATTCCAAACACATTTCTTGTTGCACTAATCTGATTCCTATTTCTTTCTCTGATTCAATTCACTCTTTTCTTAATCTTCCGTTTATAGATCCCATCAATGGCTTCCCTGAACAATGAAGGAGCCAGCCCTTCTTCTTCCACTCGCCAATGGAACTATGATGTCTTCTTGAGCTTTAGAGGTGAAGATACCCGCAAAGGTTTTACCAGCCATTTATATAAGGCTTTGTGCCACAAAGGAATTTACACCTTCATCGATGATAAACTTCCGAGGGGAGAAGAAATTTCAGAAGAACTTATCCAAGCTATAAAAAATTCATCGATTTTGGTTATTGTCTTCTCTAAAAACTACGCAGAGTCCAAATGGTGCTTGGATGAACTTGCTGAGATTGTTAAGTGTAGAGAAAATGACCAAGAGGTGAAAATTCGTCCAGTTTTTTACAATGTTGATCCATCAGAAATACGAAATCAAAAGGGAAACTTTGGAATTGCACTGGCTAATCATGAAAAGAAGTTCAAAAATAACAAGGACAAGGTGCAGAGGTGGAGGGATGCTCTAAGAAAAGTAGCTAGTGCATCTGGATGGCATTACAAGAAAGGGTATGTATCTAATTGTTGACACCATGATTCATGAGTTTACTAATTTTATACTGCTAATCTAGGTTGTCATAACCGCTACATGCAAAAGTATTCTATTTTGATCCTATCATCTAGTACAAAGTTAGTTAGTCTAACAAGGTCCAATTACGAGTTTCTCCCATGTATTTTTATACTTCTAATATGATGTTAATATATATATATATATATATATAGGGAGAGAGAGAGAGAGAGAGAGAGAGGGGGTGGTGTTTACATGTTCTATATGTTCTTAACACATATGCCTATTTTTATGCCAATTGGATGTTATTTACTGTTTGGCTCATAAACTTATATTTAATGCATTATTATCAACTAAAAAAGTTTGAATTTAAACAATGATTGATGACATGACTACTAATCTTTGATTACCTTGAAATTTTGCAAACATAGAGAATATACGTAGATAATATAATCTAATAGTGGACTTGTCAAAATTCGTATCTAATTAAAAAATATTGGGTGGTGTAACATTGCTTAAAGTTACACTAGGTGTAATTTGAACCTAACCCATACACACACACATTCCAATTACTTTATTTAAAAATGCTTCAGTTGTATGTTATAACTCACTACTAGATATCTTGAATTCGTAGTTCATCTGCTAGTTTATCTAATTATATGTTTTCTTATGCTATGTGATTGTTAGCAGCTCTACATATAAATCTGAAGCTCACTTCATCCAAAACATTGTTGAAGAGATATCAAATGCTAGATTAAATTGGACGCCGTTAGATGTTGCTAAATACCCAGTTGGAATAAATTCTCGTGCAAAGGCCGTAGAGTCACTTTTAGATATTGGGTTAGATGAATTTTGCGTGGTAGGGATTCATGGCCTTCCTGGAGTAGGAAAGACTACAATCGCAAAAGCTGTTTATAATAACATTGCTAAACATTTTGATGGAAGCAGCTTTTTAATGAATGTTAGAGAAAATTTGGGGACAGATGCTGGCATAATGACACTACAAGAGCAACTTCTTAATGACATCTTAGGGGATGGAAATTGGAGAGTGGACAACAAGTTTAAAGGAATCAGTTTAATAGAGAAGAGACTTCGTTGTAAAAAGGTTTTTTTAATTCTTGATGATGTTGATGATTCGACACCAATAGAATATTTGCTCGGAAAATGTAATTGGATTGCTTCCGGAAGTAGAGTCATTATAACATTACGAGATAGACACTTGTTAACTACCCTTAAAGAAAATGTTTGTACAACTTACAAGGTCAAGGAATTTGAGGTTGAGCAATTAAACAAAAATGAAGCTCTTCAACTCTTTAAAGCGCATGCCTTTCCTGGAAACAAACCTCATGATGAAGATTATTCTAAACTTGCAACTAAATTCATAGATTTTGCCAATGGCCTTCCACTTGCTCTAGAAATAATAGCTCGTGATTTGTGTGGAAGACCTAAAGATGAATGGGAAAGTGCATTAGATATGTATAAAAAAATTCCCAATAAGGGCATTCAAAATATACTTCAAGTAAGTTATGATGGATTGAATGACACCGAGAAAGATATTTTTCTCGATATTGCATGTTTCTTCAAAGGATGGTGCAAAGATTATGTTGTAAAGATATTAAATGCTTGTGGATTATGCCCTGGCTTTGGTATTCCGAGACTTGTTAATAAGTGTCTCATAACTGTTAACAAATTTGGTAGATTGTCAATGCATGACTTGATGCAACAAATGGGCAAGGAAGTTGTTCGACAACAAGCACCAGACATCCTCGAAAAACGTAGTAGGTTATGTTGTTATAAGGATTCGCTTGAAGTATTAATTGGAAATAAGGTATAAGTTCTTTTAGTTCAATTATTTTTCTCTTTTTTTTATTTATTATTTTTCACTAGGTAGAAGTATTGTATTTTTTCTTAAATTTTTTCTCTTTCTAACATTTTATAAAATATGAGTTCATCAGTATTTTTTATTTTGGCTTAAAATTTCAAAATTATTATACATTTGGAAAATTATATTACTTTCTATAGTTGACTTGATGCTTCTCCAATTAGGGATCAGAAAAAATTCGAGGCATAATGTTGCATTCGCCCCAACCAGTAAAAGTGCAACTACACATGGAAGCTTTCAGAAAGATGGCAAGTCTCAAATTTCTAATAGTTGAGAATGTACATATTTATGAACCATTTGAATTTCTTCCCCACAGTCTAATATTTCTTAAGTGGCCCAATTATTCTTTTCATTGGCCATCTGAGTATTTTCCTGAAAAACTTGTTGCTATTGAGATGCCACATAGTCACATTAGATTGCCAAAGCTAATCAAGCAGGTATGATTATGTATATTTTTAAATTGGGAAATTTTTTTATTTCAAATTTTGTTGTAGTTAACTTTTGATTTTTTTTTTTTTTTTCCTACAGGAGCTTTGGTTAGAAAATTTGATAGATATCAATCTCAGTGATTGTGAATTTATTACGAAATTACCTAAATTAAAGGCCCCAAATTTAGAGAATTTGAACCTCTCTTTTTGTAAAAATTTAGTTGAATTTCCTAAATTACGGGCCCCAAATTTAAAGAATTTGGACCTCTCTTACTGTGAAAATTTAGTTGAATTTCCTAAATTACGGGCCCCAAATTTAGAGAATTTGGACCTCCTTTATTGTGAAAATTTAGTTGAATTTCCTAAATTACGGGCCCCAAATTTAAAGAATTTGGACCTCCGTTATTGTGAAAATTTAGTTGAATTTCCTAAATTACAGGCCCCAAATTTAAAGAATTTGGTCCTCTCTTTTTGTAAAAATTTAGTTGAATTTCCTAAATTACGGGCCCCAAATTTAAAGAATTTGGAGCTCTGTTTTTGTAAAAATTTAGTTGAATTTCCTAAATTATGGGCCCCAAATTTAGAGAATTTGGACCTCCGTTTTTGTAAAAATTTAGTTGAATTTCCTAAATTATGGGCCCCAAATTTAGAGAATTTGGACCTCTCTTTTTGTGAAAATTTAGTTGAATTACCTAAATTATGGGCCCCAAATTTAGAGGATTTGATCCTTTCTAATTGTGAAAATTTAGTTGAGATTGATGAATGCTTTGGATCTCTTGAAAAGCTTGAAACATGGGATCTCGATGGTTGCAAAAATCTTCAAATTCTTCCAAGCCAGCTCAGGTTGAAATCTCTTCATTGGTTTGATCTTTCTGGCTGCCCAAGGCTTGAGAAGCTCCCTAATTTTCATCCAGAATTGGAATGTTTAGAGACTTTAGAATTAAAAGGGAGTGGTATTAGAGAGGTGCCTTCATCAATCGAGCATCTCACTGGGCTTTGCAAATTGGGTAATATTGGGTAAATTTCACCACTTTTTCTATTATGCACTCACTGATGTACACGTGGGTGTAATTTGCAGGCTAGTATAAGTTTGGGATTGCATGTCGTTAGTTAGCATGCGTTAAAAACGATTCAGTAAGGTAATATCTCGAGTTTTTATAGCTCGAGTTTCCTATAAAACTCAAGTCTCAAAGACTCGAGTTTCACTTGTTGATTTGGAGGTTTTTTTGCCTCATGGATCTCAAGTCTTACAAACGCAAGTTTATAAAAAGTAAACTCGAGTCTATAAGACTTGATTTATGTCAGCATAAAATTGAAAAACATAGTAAACTCATCAGAAAACTAAAACACTCAAACACAGAACAAACCCACTGCCTCACTGCTCACTCATCCATAATGCCTACACGTCTCACACCACATTGTCTCTATCTCATACCACATGGCCTCTCTCTATCACTACTCCTCCCTCTCAACAAATTTATATTTCAGGTAAGGGTTTTATTGCCATTGTAGTTAGGTATTATTTATTGTTGGGGTGTGGGTTTTATTTTGCTTATTTATTTGGTAGATACTTAACATAATTTAGTTAAGATACGATGATATTGCGAATATATACAACTTTGTTTTGTTAGTGTAAATTTTGAGTATTTATTTGCAAGGTTTTTGTTAGCAAAATTTATTCAGCATCTTTAGTAATGTTAGGCTTTTACCAGGAGTGTGTTTTTATCATGACCTTGAAGGATTTTAGCTTTATTATTATTATTATTATTATTTTGGTATTGGGTATGAAATAGGTAGTCTTAGCATAACCCGAGAAGGATTTGAGCTTTTTTGTATTGGGTATGAAACATCTATATAGCTAGGTTTTTTTATCAGAACTAATTTGAAGACATTTTTTGTCTAACGTAAGAATGTGTAATGAAAGTCATGCCCTTTGAATGAATTGGAATTTGTACTTTGACTAGATAAAATGTTTTGTAACGAACATATTACAATTGACTCTAATAGGTTCACAATGACTGTAATTGATATAATCATATACTACGGTGGTCCGCTTAGTAATGCCAATGCGAACGAGGGATTGCCATTTGAAGGACCGGGTATAAAGTGCTATTATACTCAAATTGATCATAGGTTGAAGACCCTTAATGATTTAAAGATGATAGTTATGGAAGAATTGTGTGTGAACCCTACTTTGCACGACATACAAATTATTTTTCGTTCTCCACATGAAGTCCTCAAGGATCGGATTAATTACAAGTATATGACGATAGAAGCAAACAAACATGTGAAGATCATGTTTGACAAGATGGAGAGGATAGCCCAAGTAAGTGCTATTGAGTTGTACATAAAGTTGGAGCTGCGTGTAGAAGTTGGCACCGAGGAAATCCAACAAACAACCACAAGTTTACAAGCCACAATTCCAGATGCTCAATATGACTGTGGTGAAATTGATATAGACAATACTATTAGTGTCCAAAACATTATGAACACAATCCCTACCTGCACACTTCCTGTCTTGTCATTCTTTGCAAATACTAGGGCAAATATGGAACAAAGAACTATTGTACAGGTGTGTTTACACTAGTGTTTTTACTCTACAACTGTTTTTTATTTAAAAAGATATGCATTTTTTGTTTTCCTATACCTATACCCCACTCTAATACTTTCTTCTCTTTAATTGCATTCCAAGCACATTTCTTGTTGCACTAATCTGATTCCTATTTCTTTCTCTGATTCAATTCACTCTTTTCTTAATCTTCCGTTTATAGATCCCATCAGTGGCTTCCTTGAACAATGAAGGAGCCAGCTTTTCTTCTTCCACTCGCCGATGGGAGTATGCTGTCTTCTTGAGCTTTAGAGGTAAAGATACCCGCGAAGGTTTTACCAGCTACTTATATAAGGCTTTGTGCAACAAAGGCATTAACACCTTCATCGACGATATTGATCTTTCGAGGGGAGAAGAAATTTCGGAAAAACTTATCCAAGCCATCAAAAATTCATCGATTTTGGTTATTGTTTTCTCTGAAAACTACGCAGAGTCCAAATGGTGCTTGGATGAACTTGCTGAGATTGTTGAGTGTAGAGAAAAGGACCAGGAGGTTCAAATTCGTCCAATTTTTTACAATGTTGATCCATCAGAAATACGAAATCAAAATGGAAACTTTGGAATTGCACTGGCTAATCATGAAAAGAAGTTCAAGAATAAGAAGGACAAGGACAAGGTGCAGAGGTGGAGGGATGCTCTAAAAAAAGCAGCTAATGCATCTGGATGGCATTATAAGAAAGGGTATGTATCTAATTGTTGACATCATGATTCATGAGTTTACTAATTGTATATATTGCTAATCTGGTTTGTCATAAACACTGCATGCAAAAATATTTTATTTTGATTGTATCATCTAGTACAGGGGCGGTGTCAAGTGTTAATTAGGGTGGTCACATGACCACCTTGACCTTGAAAATTTATTTTATATACCTTAAAAAAAATTTTGAATTTTAAATTACCATGGGTCATTGACCACCTAGAAAAAAAAAATCTTGACCACTCTTAAAAAAAAAAAAATTGAACACTCTAAATAAAAATTTGAGCTCATTAAAAATAGAATTCAACCTCTCCAAAATTTTAGTTCTTTGAATATTGAACCAAAAAATTGCGGGAAATGATATGTTCATAACATTTTTGCAACACTTTCATAAAAAATCCTAAGTTGCGGGTTATTATTGGTGGACAAAAAAATAATTGCAATAATAGGTTCAAATTAGAACCAATATAAATTTACCACTTATAGGCTTTGTTGTGAAAGTGTTGCGAAAATGTTGTGGAAGTAGTACTTCTCAAAAATTGCCCAAACAAAAAAAATAGCCTAAAGCCCAAATCAATTTAATTGTAATTTTTTAAATTGTGTTGACAAAGGGCATATTTTAAAATTATTATTATTATTATTATTATTTAAATGCACATTTTTCATTAGCTAGTCTGTTAGTGCTTGTTTTAGTTTTTAGCTGAATTTGTTGGACTTATGTGATATATTTTTCCAAAAAGATAATGCATTTTATTTATATTGTTACTTATTTAGGCAATATATGGGTAATTGAATGGGAGATCAATAGTTTAATGTTTGTTTGGCAGTGTACCTTAAAAAAGATGTAGCTGCTAGCATTGATAATAAAGTTATAATACAACAATTTCAAAATATAAAAACTTGTGAAAGGAAATTTAAAAACTTCAAGTATTTGAGTGTTTTTTGTTTTTTGTTTTTTTGTTTTTTTGTTTTTGTGTGTGTGATGTCAATGCGCAATATATGGGTAATTGAATAGGAGATTAATAGTTTAATGATTGCTTAGCTGTGTACATTGAAAAAAATGTAGCTACTAGCATTGATAGTAAAGCTATCATACAACGATTTCAAAATATAAAAACTTGTGGAAAATAAAAAACTTCATGTATTTTGAGCCTTTTTTTTTTTGTGATGTCAATACGTATATTCAAGTTTTATTTTTATTAACTTTTTTTTAATTTAAATTTTTAATGACCACTCTAAAAAAATTTCTTGAAACTGCCACTAATCTAGTACGAAGTTAATTAGTCTAATAAGGTCCAATTACGAGTTTCTCCCATGTATTTGTATATTTCTAATATGATGTTAATGTCAAAGACAGTTGTATGCTATAACTCACTATTATATATCTTGAATTCATAGTTCATCTACTAATCTATCTAATTATATGTTTTCTTATGCTATGTGATTGTCAGCTACGCTCCATATAAATCTGAATCTGACTTCATCCAAAACATTGTTGAAGAGATATCAAATGCTAAATTAAATTGGATGCCGTTATATGTTGCTAAATACCCAGTTGGAATAAATTCTCATGCAGAGGCCATAGAGTCACTTTTAGATATTGGGTTAGATGAAGTTTGCGTGGTAGGGATGTATGGCCTTCCCGGAGTAGGAAAGACTACAATCGCAAAAGCTGTTTATAATAAAATTGCTAAACATTTTGATGGAAGCAGCTTTTTAGAGAATGTTAGAGAAAAATTAAGGACAAATGCTGGCATAATCAAACTACAAAAGCAACTTCTGAATGACATCTTAGGGGTTGGAAAATGGAAAGTGGGCAACAAATTTAAAGGAATCAGTTTAATAGAGAAGAGACTTTGCTGTAAAAAGGTTCTTTTAGTTCTTGATGATGTCGATGATTCGATACCAATAGAAAATTTGCTTGGAAAATGTAATTGGTTTGCTCCTGGAAGTAGAGCCATTATAACATTACGAGATAGACACTTGTTAACTGCCCTTAAAGAAAATGTTTGTACAACTTACAAGGTCAAGGAATTTGAGGTCGAGCAATTAAACAAACACAAAGCTCTTCAACTCTTTAAAGAGCATGCCTTTCATGGAAACAAACCTCATGATGAAGATTATTCTAAACTTGCAACTAAATTCATAGATTTTGCCAATGGCCTTCCACTTGCTCTAGAAATAATAGCTCGTGATTTGTGTGGAAGACCTAAAGATGAATGGGAAAGTGCATTAGATATGTATAAGAAAATTCCCAATAAGGGCATTCAAAATATACTTCAAGTAAGTTATGATGGATTGCAAGACACCGAGAAAGATATTTTTCTCGATATTGCATGTTTCTTCAAAGGATGGGACAAAGGTTATGTTGTAAAGATATTAGATGCATGTAAATTATATCCAGGTTCTGGTATTTCGAGACTTGTTGATAAATGTCTTATAACCATTGATCAATATGGTACATTGTCAATGCATGACTTGATACAACAAATGGGCAGGGAAGTTGTTCGACAAGAAGAACCAAAGATCCTCAGAAAACGTAGTAGGTTATGTTGTTATAAGGATTCACTTGAAGTACTAACTAGAAATGAGGTAAAAGTTCTTTTTCTTCAATTATTTTGCTCTTTTTTTTTTTTTTTTTTCTTTTTTTTCTTTTTCACTAGGTGAAGGTATTGTATTTTTTCTTTAATTTTTTTTTTTCTAACATTTTATAAAATATTAGTTCATCAGTATTTTTTATTAAGTCTTTATAAATTGCGAAGGCTTCAGGAATTGTCGATTCCTACTGCCAAATTGAGACCGACTTCCGGATATGGGTTTGTGAAGATGAAAGAAGTGTCTTTCAGGGGCTATAAAAGCATAATTGAATTAGATCTTTTGATGAAGCCTGATTACTTCCCCGCATTGGAAAGGATAGATCTATCTTATACCAATATTGTTGCCATCCCTGAAACCATTAGCAGATTAGAAAAACTTTCTATTATGAATTGCAAGCTTCTTCGTGAAATTCAAGGACTTCCACAATCGATAAGTCAGGTTTTTGCGGAGAATTGCATGTTGTTGGATATCCAATCACCAAGCGGGCTATTGAATCAGGTTTCTCTCTTTCTTTAAGATATATATATATATATATATATATATATATATAAAGAAACAATTTTTGTTACTTTCTCTAAATACTTCACGAGATTTGCTAAATGAAAAATATCTTGAATTTTCTAATTGCATGCAGGTAGTAGAAATGATTTGGATTTTATCAAATAGAGTATGTGGTAGGGCAAGAAGCCACAAAGTAATGGATCCACAGAAAATGGGACGAGATGGGGACATATCGATGGATACGCAGTTCTTCAATCGTACTATTCTTGTTGATGGAACTGAGGTGGCAAAATGGTTTCATCATCAAAGTGTTGATAATTCCATATTTTTCTTTGTTGGTCGCAAATTTCCAAAATTTGCTGTCTGTATTGTTCCTGCACAAGAGGGCTGTTCTTGCTCTGTTTACATTTCCGTCAATGGTAAACGTCCAAATTATTTTCCTCCAATTCTTGGGTCTGTGCAAAGGCAATTGAATGAATCAAATCCAACTGACCAGAATCTTGTTGAGATTTCACTCTGTGTAAATTGCGCCGGTACTTCTCAAATGGGTGCTTTGAGACAATGGGGGCACGTAAAAGAATGCACCTGTCCTCCTCAAGAATCTGCTAATGTATGTTTCCCTTTTTGGTAGCACTGTTTAGATTTTATCAACTTATTAAGTATTATTGTGCTTCTGTCAAAAAAAAAAAAAAATTTGGGTATTGAAAAAGTTTCTGAACTTAAAAATTATTATTTATAAAATAATTATTTCATTTCAGTTAATTGGTCTTATTTTTTTTGTTAATGCAGTTGGCTGGGAGGGTTCCGGTTGAAGTCACTGGTAGGCCCCAGATTTCCTTTTGCCTTGCATGTGATTCATTTGTATGATTTTGTGTTTTATTTATCTGAGATGCATAATTTCTGCTTAGCTTACCATAGTGAGGAAAGATCTTGCAATTGTTTCCTAGTTTTATTCATTCGTTTGGACTTAATTGGTTTCTTGATTTAAAAAATTATTATGTACACTAATCACTTAGAATCCTGGCTTTTGTAGAAAATGTGTATCATTTTGAATTTTAGAAGCTACATCAAATTTTTTGGCTGGTACAAGATTGTTTGAGATAAATCGTAAATGATTTGCATTATAGCATCACACCTGAATGGTCTATAATAATTTACTAGGTTAGCTGGTCATTTAAGACATGCTAACCAAAGATTAGAAAGGCTGTGCATTTTAATGTCTTTGGCTGGGTCTCTAGAAGAATATAGTTCATATTTAATTGGTTGAAGAGATGATTTTCAAAGATATAATCTAAAAGCATAGGTCTTTCCGGGCGTGTCCTGTTTTCAGCTAAATATCTTTTTTAACTTATCAAAAAAAAAAAAAAAAAAGCATAGGTCTTTAATATTTGATATAGTGAGAATCACAGGGCCACGAATTCTTTATTGTTGGCATAGCAACAGTAGCGGCTGTTATAACTCATTAATTCCTTAAGTTTTTGCATTTAAAATGATCTTTCTATCCTTTAGGATCCTCTGTCCACATTTTATAGCCAATTCTCTAAAGGTCAAACTAAATTTTCAAAGTAGTTCGAGTCACCCTTTTGACATTAGAATTCAAGACAAGCATTAACAGAAAAGCTTCAATTTCAAGTCAGTCTTATGCAAGTAGAAAAGATAGTTGAAAAATGAAAATCAGCATTTAATAGGTTAACCCAGTTTCTGAATTCTGCAGAAGGTTATGAGCTATAAGCATCTCAAACTTCATGGCATACTGTGAACTGAAGACAATGGTAGTCTAGCAAATTTTGTGTGGAACCTTTAAAAAAAAAAATCCGTTGATGAGCCCTCTACACTGAGGTAAACTTGAAGCTCCTCTGCACATTGATGAAGTCACTTAGACCTAAACTCGGCTTAACCCTGTATTACAAATGCAAGATGAGACACATTGTTTCCTTCAAGTTGGAGGAAATGACAAACCTTTCAAGTGCTCAAAGAATTGCCTCTTGGCATGCTTGTCCTCAGGTAAATAATATCCATAGACATTTGTCCATTTAAGAACTTGCCTCAATTCTACTTTCTGCATAAACAACATATTTGATGAGAACAAGGAGGGTATGTGCTTTACTTTGAATAGACTCAAGTATTGGGGGTGCTACAAGAGATCCAAACTTCAGTTCTATCCAGTTAAGCGTATTGGACAAGAATGAACTCAGTAATTGTATGAATAGAGGCCTTGAGAATTGGTTTCAAAGCTACTTTCAAGTCTCTTTCTTTCACACTCACACTCTCACTGTCTCTCTCTCACTGTCTCATGAAGCTCCATATTTTCTATTTTACAGGACTACTCTAGTCAACGCTATATTTATAATGATTGTTTTCCTAAATGTGAAATTCTGGAGTGGTTTTGCAATCAAAGTGGTTCTTTATTGAGAATCCAGCTAATTCCAAATCTTTATACTAATTCTGACTAGATAGGAATTGCTCTATTTTCTACATTCACAGTGCACAAGCATCCAACTCTCATTCTTGACAACTTGGCTACAGAAATTTCTCATGGCTTTTCTTGTTCTTTGACAAGTGACATGGGCAGCTAGACGGTGTCAAATAAACATTACATCACTGAGTCTGAACACAACAAATTTATTTGGTTAAAGCAATGTAAATTCATTTGGATCATACATGTACCTCATGCTTGATTTTCAGATAAGTTGAATTGTAGCAATCTCTTAACTGCTTTATTTGGTAGTGATAGCCAAGACTTGATGGTGCAGAACTGTGGTTACGGTCTTGAGTACCAGCAAAATGTGGGAGAGTTGGTGCAAACATTAGTCCAATGCTCAACCATGTTTTCTGATAATTCCGATCTCATCCATCAATTTACTGCTCATCAATCTAGAACAAAGCAACAGAGCCATGATGATGATAATGTTGAGGGGGAAACAAGTGGAAATGGTGGATCTAATGGGACATTGAGAGGGCTTCAAGAAAAAATAAAGCAGCAGAGCCCTGATGATGATGATGATGATGAAGATGAGGGAGAAACCAGTGGAACTAGCAGATCTAATGGGACATTGAGAGTGCCACATTATCAGGAAAAAGTTTGTGCAACTTGCTATCAAAAATTCATTGATGCTGAGGGGCCAACCCATTATTGTCATCATCGAGAACACCCTGTCTGAGGTACCTCTCTGTTCCTCTCATGACCTTTATATGTCTAATTTACAAGACTTTCATTTACACTTTACACCATCTATAACCTTCTATACCATTGTTAAAGAGAGCACAACTTTTTTGGTGTCTGTTTTTTAAATGATCCAAAATACTCTTATACATTAATTATAATAAGTTTAAAAAACTTAAACTAATAAGATCAAATAAAAAATAATGAACTTCAAACATCTAACTTTTGAATACACATGTTGCACTTGTGAAGAGCTTTTTTAAAATAATTCTGATATAATCCCATAAATTTTTGAAAATCCAAATTTTTGTACAAAAGGTTTTGCATTTTGGAAGTTCATATTTTTCCACGTCATTATTCTAAAATTTATTTTTTTAATTGAGTTTAAATTTTATAAAAATTCTTTATGAAACCTCTTATATTTATCCCATCAATTGATAAACGCTTATCAAATATTGACTACTATAAGTCTATAATTATCAAATTTATATTTTGTTGAAATTTTCCCAACATTGTATGTGTTACTGAATAGTTATCAATATATCTATTTTACAGGAATTTCATTTACACTATCCATGTGATCATTGCTTCCCTCCAACTAAGATTGCAGAGTTATTCAGCCATTGTGCTTCTGGATCCTCAATGGCAATCCAGTTACCTTCAAATTTGCATAATGATTCTAATTGGCTGGGATTTGCTATTTGTGCTGCATTTTCATTCCAAGAGTATCCAACTGAGTTTCTTGACAATCTGGAAACTGATATTCCCCACCACCTTAGTTGTCTGTTTGATATGGATATAGGTGGTTTGAAACCTCTCCATGTATATAGCACCTTTAAAGAAGAACTTAAGTGGTTACATCTACATGGATTCATTTGGCTATCCTATATACCATATTGGTGGCTTTCAGATAAGAAAAATCAATGCAACCACATAGAGGTCTCAATTGCAAGTGACTGGCCAAGCTGGATTGTACAGAAGTGTGGACTTTGTGTACCTACAAGATGAATAAGAGTTTTGGAAAATTCGATTCCACTTGAGAGCTTCACTTTCGTGAAGATTTAGTGGAACACCGACTATTAAAATCATCCTCAAAAGCATCCTCAAATCAAACATTCTGTGTGAATAAATGTTTTCCTCAAAGTGAAATTCCGGAATGGTTTAGGCATCAAAGTACAGGCCCTTCTCTGTCTATCCAGCTACCTTCAAATTTCAGTAATGCTGGACTAGTTATGTGCTTCATTTTCAGTCCATGAGCATCCAACTATCACAAGTGATAATCTGGATTCAGACATTTCCCACCATCTTATTTGTCATTTGGATGCTGAGAAAGGTAGCCTAGAATCTCCCCTTCTCTATCAAATCACTGAAGACAACTTCACATGGTTAAATATACAGGGATTCATTTGGCTATACTACATACCTCGTGGGTCATTGTAAGATTTTTTTAATCAGAGCAGTCAGATTGAGGTTTCAATTGGAAGCGACTTCCCAGGTTTGATGGTGAAGAAGTGTGGGCAACGTTTCTTATACCATCAAGATGTGGAAGAGTTTGAGCAAACGATCATTAAGTGCTCTACTGTGCCTTTTTACAATATGGAACTCATCCATCAATCATTAGCTAGTGATTCTCCAAATGATAAGCCAAAGAATGAAGCTGGTTGTTCTTATGAGGATCCAAACCTTGGAAGGTTGAGAAGACCCATTTACCAGGAGCAAAGCAGTAGAGATAGCATCTATCTCGAAGATCAACATCCTGATAATCAACTCAGCAAAAGTGATTTACAGGTAACAAATTAATGCGTATTTCCTTTCAAATTACTATCAAGCTCCCTTCTAGTTCAGTCATCAGTGGCATTGTCTGATCCCCCTTATAAGGAGAGCCATAGTTGAATCACCCCCTCTTTCACTGATTTTAACAATTTTGAATTGTTGGAAAAATTCTCTCATTGAACATCATGTTCCTATTTTACAGGAATTTGATCGAAGTTTGGTGTATAATTCTTGTTTTACTCCAAGTTAAATTCTTGAGTGGTTCAACCATCATAGTGGCGAGCCACCAGTGACAATCCATCTACCTCTAAATTTATATGATGATCGTACTTGGAGGGGACTCGCTCTATTTGTTTCTTTCTCAGTCAACATCAAGGATCCTACTACCGTCCTAGACATTCTTAATTCAGAAAATGCTCATCATCTTTATTGTCATTTGGAAAGCAATGTTGGTTCTTTGGAACCTCTCCATGCCTATTGCCTTACTAAAGAAGATGTCATGTTGTTACATCTAGGTGGATTCATGTGGCTATCCTCTATACCACGTAGCTCATTTCCAGATTGGTTGAATCAATGTAATCACATTGAGGCTTCAATTGTTAGCAATTGCCCAAACTTGATAGTGGTGAAGTGTGGACTCCGTCTTATACATCAGCATGATGAGGAAGAGTTTTTTTTTTTTTTTTGCTGAATGATGAGGAAGAGTTTAAGCAAACTACAAGGCACGGCTTGGCCTCATTGTCTGACAATTGGGGTCTCATCCTTCATTTGACGGCTCACAGTAGAAAAAGAAATAAGAAAAACCTCTCCATGCTTAAAGAGAAAGGCAAGCATGTGCTAGAATAGCATCTCCTCTTATTGTTCTGCTGCTTTTCTTAGCGGTTCTCCCTTCTGTTCTCAATTAAAAATATAACTAGACACTCATAATCTCTGCTGCTTAGTTAACTCAATATTGGGCTCAAGTTTCTTGTTCCTTGGACTAATGTGAGCACTATCTTTAGTTTTTGCATTAATAGGAGGCAACAAAGGCATTGTTACTAATAGTGAGCTGTTAAAAATATGCTTTAATTTTATTGGAAGGAACGATTAAAAATGAACTCTTTCTTTGCACTTTTTCTTCGTTTTAAGGGAATAAATGCATGTTCATGTAGTAATCACTAGAAAGTGATCTCTAGCTGAGATAATTGAGTAGAAAAAAATTATCATAAACAATAATGTGACTTCTACACATGTTGGAAACACTTTCTGTAAGGTGATAATTGCCCAGACAGTTTAACCAAAAAAAAAGATAATTGCCCAGACAGAGTTAAGAAGGTAGGCTCAATTGGATTTGTATATAGTAGCTGATTGGGATACGGTTGTCATCTTAAATAATATTTGGAGCCTATTCACATGGTCAGGTTTCTGTGAGTAGCCTAGGTGCATAGGCATTTACTGAGAAATAAGTGCTTCCAAATAGTGAAAATACCAAAGAAATTCCTTTGTTCATTGTTATTGATTTTTAACAACAATTTATTGTTTGCTTTAAAATAATAATAATAATAATAATAATAATGAAGGGAAAGGAAAGTAAAATGGTGGATAGAAAATTGTGCTTGGAAGAAAAGATGGACAATTTTTTTTTTTTTTTTTTGAATTAGTTTTATAATAATTCAATTGTTACCAAGTGGGCGAGAAGGGATTTTTTTTTTTTATTTATTTATAAATTTTTACAACAAGTGAGGGAATGAGGATTTGAATTATGGTTCTTCTAAAAAAGGAGATCATTCAATACCACTGAACTACAAAGTTTTTGATTGGAGGAGAGATTTGATTCATTTGAACTTAAACTGAAGACGGATGAACTCATAAGTAATTTGTCACACGTCTCTCAAGTGTTGGCACAAAAAGTTATTAAAAAAAAATAATAATAGAGAAAAACAATATATACCTATAAAAGTTAACATTTTCCAAGTGTATCATCCATAATAAATTAATATCAGATGACAAAGATTGAATCCAATGCTTTGTGCAGCGAACTCGTCAGAATTATGACATGTGTTCACTTTTAACCACGTATCATGATCTTGATGGTCCAGAATATTGGACCAAGCCAAGTCCAATTTTAGGTACCATGAGTTTTGAATATTGTTTTCAAATCAAGGTGAATATTTGGACCAGTAGCTTCATGTATCTACTTCATAGGCACCAATTTTACTTTTATTCTATTTCCCTCTTATGTATTATACTAACGTTATGTTCTTCACTGAATTATCCATTACTATTTAGCTACCAACTCATACAATCAATTTCACTAGCAACAGGGTATAATAATACATATGTTTATCAAAAAATCAACAAGTTCGAACTCCCAATCATAAAAGGTTCAAAATTCGAATAAACTTGAGATTCCAAACGCGTAGTCTAAGGTTGCGTTTGGCATTGACTTAAAAAGTCAGTTTTTTTTACTATTTAGTTTATTTATACTATTATTTATGAATCTCATTGAACTTTTTAGTATTATTCATGGTCTCATTGTACTATTTCAGTTACTTTTTAGTTTTATCTATAGTACTTTCAGCAAAAAGTTTTTAATTTCAATAAGTAAGATGTTCCCAAATGGATTCTAAGTCTAACAACTCTCTTTTGCTTAAAAAAAAAAAAGTCTTAACAACTCTTTAGAATCAAGGCAAGATTATAGAACACAAAAGCATCTTCCTTCTTGGCAATCAAAAGCAAATTAGGAAACACATAATTTAAATTTAGTTCCCAGCATAAAAAAATTATAGCAAAACCTAATCCTCATATTAATTCTAATCCCAAATTAACGAAAGCAAAGAACAAACCTAATACCAAATAAGTCAATATCGTACTGGTAACAACTATACCGGCAATATATACTGAATTGGCCATCAAATAAGTTGCTACTCCTCTAAAATGTATCATCAGATAAAATATAAGGTCATATTGGCAATTTTCGAGTGTTTCACCCAAAATAGATATTTCAATTGATACAATAAAAGATATTTTAAAATTAAAAAAAAAAAATGTCATAGAAAATATTATTTAAGCTAATGCATTGGGTTAGTGTATTTAGGCTAATGTTTGAGCTTATAAAATATATTGATTTGATTATATATATATATATATATATATATAGGTTCAAGTTACACCAGGTGTAACTTTTTAGAGTTACACCTTTTTTATACCATTGGATTTAAGTAGATCCAACGGTTAAAAAATGACTATAATTATTACAAATATTTTGATTAAAATCTAATTAATTACCCCCATTTATTAGAGCATTCATAGCAGTGGTGCTAAATAGCTATATTGCTATTTTTTATTGCAATATTATGACCAAATTACTCTATTTTATTGCAATTTATAACTTTAACTGACCACACAACAAATTGCAGACCAAAGAAGAAGAATAAAAGCATGCCTTTTTAACAACACATCTACAAGAAGTCTTTAAATTCAATTTTATGTAATTAACTCCAAATGAAAATGTGCAGTCAAAATTTTTCTGTGAAAGCCTTTCAGTGTATTGAACATTCATGCTTTGGTTAAATAGCTCATAAAGGTTCAAACTTTCATCATTAGGAACCTAATAATAAGCCCATTGAATAAAATTACAAGGATTCAAGCATTTTTAAACAATTGACAAAAATGCAAGAAATATAAGACTTGATTTCAATTCCTAAGCTAAAAACCAAAAAAAGAGAAAACAGAATTAAATTCAGCCCCAATAAATCAATCAACAAAATTGTGACACCATTATTTACTTTCCTTCCTTTCCTAGCAACCAAACTGAGTTTATTAAAAAAAATAGAGATAAAAGAAAATGATGTCACGGAAGCCTAAAGAGAAGCACACACGATGCTCTCTTGATGGAACAGAAACTAAACTATTAGTTCCTGGTAGTAAACCTCGAATCCACGAGGGGTTTCCCTGAATCCACAAGGAGATAAAACTGGAATCCACTAGAAGAAAATTTGACAAAACGCCTGTGTTTATTGATAATAGTCTAAAAACTAAATTGCCTTTGGAGGCTACAATGTGTTTAATTAGTAAAAACAAAACCTAAGGCAACTAGAAACCCTAAGGTGGCTACGAAAGCATATAAAACCCTAATTTGACTAAACAACATTAAAACACCTAAAAACAAGGAAATAAATGCTCTAAATCTAAAATAATGAAAATTACATAAAAATACCAAACATAAAAGATTACAGATCTTAATTAGAATATTTTGTCCTACATCAGACCCCTCCACTTGAAATAAACTCGTCCTCGAATTCATTCTTGAAATCTGAAATCTTCCACTCCAAATAAACAAATACTTTGAATGTTTTAATAACTTGATCTGGTTTTGAAACTTGAATTCTTCATAAAATGTAGCATAAAATTTCTTCTCATTTACTTTCAATTTATTTGCAACATCAATCAAAAATGGGTTGATAATGAAATTAAAATTTTCTACTCCAAGAAAATCAACATATTGTGTAGTCGTCTTCAATAAATCAACTGAAACCTAGGGGTTGTGGGTGATGGACTCGTCCTCACCTTTGACCCCAAATGGATCTTCCACAATATTCTCAATAATTACTGTCTCTTGATTTCTGTGATCTTCCACAATCAACTCAATCTTCTTTTCAAGTTTCAATTCAATAACTCGTTGCAAGTCTTGACCCTTTTTAACCACTTCAAAAGTTTCTCCAGAAATAGGCTGCTTCTTCTCAACCCTCAAACTCTTTCCTTTACTTGATACACGGACTTGAATGTGATAATTTTGGTTTTGACCTTTCATGTTGTGAACATATTGATTTTCATATGAATATACATATTTATAATCAACACTTGTATAATCTAGTATATCATAATAGTCATTAGGAAACCATAAATCAATTAATACTTTTTTCATTCTTTGGTAAGAGCAGATTGGATGCTTACCTCGCCGCTTTCTATCAATTTGAATCTCTTCCCACTATTCCTCTGCTTCATCGTCCAATTTATTAGATGCAAGCTACACCTTTTCTTTATCACAAATCTTTCAAAAATTAAAATACTCTTCCAAATCTAGAATCCAGTCGATAAAATCTAACTTACACATATCTCCATCAAATAATGGAATTTTCTTGTAGTTAGGAGTGCGTCTTTGAATATATTGGTCATTGTCATTGTGAGATGAATTCCTAGCAAGAAGAGTAGCAATCTTTTGCCTGATTTCACCTATAATTTGCTGACTCTTTTCACAAAATTGGTGATTCTCATCACGAAAATTAAGGAACTCAACCCTAGTAAGGACTGGGTAGTTGACGTCGTTACCGTCATCATTGTTGTGGTGGTCACCGTCTCGCCGGTTAGCCATCAAAACAGGGTAAGTCAAGGCTCTGATACCAACTAATGTCGCGGAAGCCTGAAGAAAAGCACACACGATGATCTCTTGATGGAACAGAAACTAAACTGTTAGTTCCTGGGTAGTAAACCTCGAATCCACGAGGGGTTCTTTGAATCCATAAGGTGATAGGTCTGAAATCCACCAGAGAACACAATAGACATAAGTCTAAAATTTTATTGATCATAAACTATGAAAAACGTTTATAGACTTAGGGGCCTATTTAAGGGCTCCTTAAAACTTGACTGACAAGAAAATATAATCTAAATTAACTCCTAATCAATACCTAACCATAACAGGAATCAAATTTGACTTAAAAAACATTAAATGCACCTAAAAACAAGGAAATAAATCACCTAAACCTAAAATAACGTTTTTTTACATAAAAATACCAAAAATAATAAATTACAATAATTAAATAGTAAATTGAGTCCTACATTAGACCCCTCCACTTGAAACAAACTCGTCCTCGAGTTCATCTTTGAAATCTGAAATCTTCCGCTCCAAATAAACAAATACTTCGAATACTTTAATAACTTGAATAGGCTCTGAAACTTGAATCCTTTATAAAGTGTAGCATAAAATTTCTTCTCATCTACTTTCAATTTATTTGCAATATCAATCAAAAAAGGGTTGCTAATAAAATTAAAATTTTCTACTCTAAGAAAATCAACATATTGTGTAGTCATCTTCAACAAATCAACTGAAACCTCAGGATTCTGAGTTGTGGACTCATCCTCATATTTGACCTCAATTGAATCTTCCATAATGTTCTCAATAATGACCATATCTTCATTCCTGTCATCATCCACAACCAACTCAACCTTCGTGTTTTTGACGTCTTCATCAAATTTTTGACAAGTGATATCTTTAATCTTCAATTCAATAACTTGTTGCAAGTCTTGATCTTTTTTAACCCCTACAAAATTTTCTTTGGAAATAGGTTGTTTCTTCTCAACCCTCAAACTCCTTTCTTTACTTGACACATGGACTTGACTGTCATAATTTTGGTTTTGTGGTTGACCTTTCATGTTTTGAACATATTGCCTTTCATATGAATATACAGATTTCTAATCAACACTTGTATAATCTAATATATCATAATAGTCATTAGGAAACCATAAATCAATTAATACCTTTTTCATTCTTTGCCAAGAGCAGATTGGATGCTTACCTCGCCGCTTTCTATCGATTTGAATGTCTTCCCACCATTTCTCTGCTTCATTGTCTAATTTATTAGATGCAAGCCGCACCTTTTCTTCATCACAAATCTTCCAAAAATTAAAATACTCTTCTAACTGAAGAAGCCAGTCAATAAAATCCATCTTACACATATCTCCATCAAATAATGGAATTTTCTTGTAGCTAGGAGTGCGTCTTTGAATATATCGAACATTGTTGTTGCAAGATGATTTCCTAGCAAGAAGAGTAGCAATCTTTTGCTGGATTTCGCCTATAATTTTCTGACTCTTTTCACAAAATTGGTGATTCTCATCATGAAAATTAAGGAACTCAGCCCTAGTAAGGACTGGGTTGTTGACGTCGTCACCGTCGTCATTGTTGTGGTGGTCACCGTCTCGTCGGTTAGCTATTAGACCAGGGTAAGTCAAGGCTCTGATACTAACTGATGTCGCGGAAGCCTGAAGAGAAGCCCACACGATACTCTCTTGATGGAACAGAAACTAAACTATTAATTCCTGGTAATAAACCTCGAATCCACGAGGGGTTTCCCTGAATCCACAAGGAGATAAAACTGGAATCCACAAGAAGAAAATTTGACAAAACGTCTGTGTTTATTGATAATAGTCTAAAAACTGAATTGCCTTTGGAGGCTACAATGCGTTTAAATAGTAAAAACAAAACCTAGGACAACTAGAAACCCTAAAGCGGCTACGAAAGCATATAAAATCCTAATTTGAGTAAACAACATTAAAACACCTAAAAACAAGGAAATAAATGCCCTAAACCTAAAATAACGAAAATTACATAAAAATACCAAATATAAAAGATTACAGAAATTAATTAGAATATTTTGTCCTACATCAAAAAACCCTTTTACCGAGTGGTGGTCTCTCTCTGAAACAAGCCCAAATCGGCAAGGCTGGCTCATCACAACCATCACCTCCGATGGTGGCTTCTTCTCTCCTTCGACCAAACTCTCTTTCTTTCTCTCTCGATCTCATATCCCTCCATAGATCAAACCTGAAAAACCTTAACTAAATTAAAACACCTTTCACAAAAGAACATAAACCCACCATTTGAATAAAGAATATATATATATATATATATATAAATATATGAAACTCAGAAGGCCAAATGCACATAAGACCCAACGAAACTATTCACAAGTTAAACTCCATAGCACAAAGGTAATCGTACAAATCTGAAATCATTTTCTCACTGAAATTGAAAAAATGCCAAAAACATCCAATATATGCCCAATAGAGCAAAAACTATAAACACACAACAATTTGATCGGTTGATGGGAGGAGAGGAGGGCTTACCAGCGGTGATGGGCGGAGAGAGAATGCGATAGATCGGTAGTGGCACACTTCAGACAAGCTAGGCGATAAGCACAAATTTTTTTTTAGAAAACACCCTTATCTTCTCAAGCTTTTTTGAAAACAGGAAACGAAAGAGTGACGGAGAGAGCTTAGAGGTATTGAGATTTGAGAGAGAGGAGAGACAGTTTTAGTGAAATTGAAAAATGGGAAGCTAAAATGAAATCTTAAGTGGGCACATGGATTGCCAGCGTGTCCTGGTGAGGTGTTAAAATAAGGAGCCATTAGATTAAATGGATGGCTGAGATTAGAGGTACTGCACACCGCTAGGTATTGCACTGGATGTGAATCCATCATGGTAGTACTCATGCAAACCCCACCCATTACTCATCTTTTTCAATGCGTTCACACTCTCTTCTTAATCTTAATTATCCTCAGTCAACAAGAGAAGAAGGCAAGGCATGTCTTGTGGAAAGAGTGGTAAAGCTTCTGTTGTACGTTTGAATGAATATATGGGTAATTGATAATGACGAGAAATTCTGGTACCACAATTAATTCTATAATTTTGTCACAATTTTGTCACGTGGTGACTTATGAGTGGTAGAATTATGAATTCACATGGACCTATCATTTTATTTTCACCATTTACAACTTACCACATGGGCAAGTTGTGGCTAAAATTGTAGAAATTGTTGTGGTACTAGATTTATTCGATAATGACTGATAAAAATCCATTACGCCTTGTCAGAAAATTATTAGAGGAGACTACTGTACATTATAGTACCTTCATGGAAAACACGGGTTTACAGTGCTACATACCATTGTAGTTTACTTCTAACGTTAAGGCCCGTTTGGTAGAGATTTTAACAATATATTTTCAGTTTTTAAATAATATTACACATTTTTTTACATATTTTTTCATCCACACGTATTTCAAAAAAATACAAACAACATTACTCAAACTCCTCTACTAAACAGGCCCTAACATTCTCTTTTTAGTGGTTTTGATGTATTTTAGAGTTTTTTATTTTATTTTAATTATTTTTATCAGGATAATAAATTTAGTAGTATGCACAATTTTGTTAATATAAATTACTATATTTTTTGATGATACCGAGAAAATCACCAGTGAGTCACACGACCTCGCGTACGCGAAACAGTCCCTGCACAATCAAAAAGAGAAAACCTTAAGAGAGAACTGGTGTGGTACCGGCCAAAGACCCTCCGAAGGTTAAAACAGAAAAACCTTTCTACAATTTTAGAGTGTCAGAGCTGGGGGGAATTATGCATACCTTTTTCTTGGGGGGTTTTTGGGTTTTTATAGTCGAGTAGAGCTAGACTTCTTTGCTTGTGCAGCAAGTGATTTCTTTATAGAGAAGATCCTTATTAATGCGTGTATATTTCGGAATTCTTTTCCTTCTCGAATTCTATTTGTGTTGGGACTCCATAAATTAGGGCTAATCGTGTGCCGCAAGTATTTTCAACATAGGGTTTCTTGGAAACCACTTAAGGACAAATTGGATGACACGTGGCTATTTAATCCGTCCACCCTACGTTCGTCCATACACGATCCGTCACCTTTAGTTTTTCCTCTGCATTTTTACTAATAAGTAAAATGAGAGAAATGAGAAGATTTTAAAGAAACTAACAGAGTTTATCTAAAAAGATCTAACTCTTAAATACACAACATATATTGTTATTAAGAGTTGGTTAATTAGATGATGATAAGATAAATTGTTAGTTAGACTGCTTTGAAGTAGTCCATTTATCAATTAGTTCATAACAACTTTAGTGCATTTCTTTTTATTCCTAGCTTATGTGCTTAAATTTATTTATCTCACCATTTAATAATTAAAAAAATAAACAAAATAAACTATTTAAAAAAAAAAAAAAAGTAAGCCAGTAATGTATTTAAAAGCACTTTTTATTTCAAATATTAGAAAACAAAAATATATCTATATATGGGATGGTATATAATGGTAGTATTCACAGACACAAAATAAAGGCTGTAAAATTTCTCTTATTAAGTTTTAACAAATTTGCAGAAGATAAATAATACCTCAAAAGGTTTAATAAACTAATTTATTTAAAGACCGTTCAAGATAAATAGGAAAGAACATTCCAGTATTCCACATGGTTCTTTCCTTTTTTTTGCTGAATAGTCAACATGGCTTTTTAAGTCTTAGAATAAAATAACCCCACTAGTACGTTTTGACTCTCTTCCCCAAAATAGAACCACACGTTACTTCTTTCTCTCACTGACCCTCTCTTCCTCTCTCTGTCTTTCGCTTCCTCTCCGTTCTCACTTCTCAATCATCTCTCTCTTTCTACCTCCGCCTCACTTCACGATTGGAACCCAGGCCAGCCTCAATCTCTCTTACTTCACTTATTCACCCTCCAAACAAGCAGATCTGGAAAAAGCCTCTAATCTATTTCAAGCCATCTCATCAGTCTCTCCCCAAGCAAACAGATCCGGCAAAAAAGAGGTAACTTCGGCTTTTGAGTCCTGACAACCATTGCTTTTTTAGAAAAATAAATAAATTTAGTGAAAGAAACCGGCAAACCTGTGCACGGTTCCGCCAACCGGACGGTTTCCTGCAAAAATAAAATTTCCGGTTTTTTGGGTTTAAAAAACCGGACTAGTGACTGGTTTCTCTCTCTTTCTCTCTGTTTTTGGCTTCATTATACTTGTAGGGATTTTTTTATAAAATAACTATAAAATTCAAACAATATTATTAGTTAGTCAACGTTTTAAACATATTACATTTTTAACCATTCGACTTCAGAGGAGTCGATTTTACTGTTCATATTACTTATTTTTGTGCCACGTAGATAAAGAAATCGATTTCATTATACTCATTTTTTATACTTAGAAATCGACTTCAGCGAAGTCGGCTTCAATGCAAAGAAAACGACTTTACTGAAGTCGTTTTCTTTGCATTGAAGTCGACTTCGCTGAAGTCGATTTCCCCAAAAACCCACCAACTCCACTGGCGACAGAAGAACCCAGCAAAACAACGCCACCAACTTCGTTCTTCGTTCTGTAAAAACCCAGTCCTTACCACCGAAGAACGAAGAACGAACGAAGACCAGCAACGATTCTGACTGACGAACCCAGGCAACACCGACGCCTGGGTTTCTCGCCGACGAACCCATTACCACCGAAGAACGAACCCAGCAACACCGATTCTGACCGACGAACCCAGGCAACACCGAAGGAACCCAGGCGCCGATTCACCAAACCCCGACGAACGAGCACACGCTCGGATCGGATCAGTGGAGGAAAGAAGCACACGTTCGTCGGCGCCTGCGTTCTTTTGCTCGTCGGCGCCTGCGTTCGTGAACTGTGTGACGGCATGGGACACAACTGAAGAGCTAATTGTGTGGAGTTTGGTGATGCGGTGTGTAGCAGCAAATCGGCTTCAGTGGAGTCTTCTTCAATACAAAGAAAACAACTCCAGCCTGCGTTCTTGAACTGTGTGACGGCATGGGACACAACTGAAGAGCTAATTGTGTGGAGTTTGGTGATGCGGTGTGTAGCGGCAAATCGACTTCAGTGGAGTCTTCTTCAATACAAAGAAAACGACTCCACTGGAGTCGTTTTCTTTGTATTGAAGACGACTCCACTAAAGTCGATTTTTACATATAGAAAATGACTAAAAAGGACTCGATTTCTTTATCTATTTAACTGGCAAAAAAATAGATATGAACAGTAAAATCGACTCCTCTGAAGTCGAATTGTTAGAAATGCAATATGTTTGAAACGTTGCCTAACTAATAATATTGTTTGTGTTTTGTAGTTATTTTATAAAAAATCCCTGATACATATCTATTTTTTTTGTAGTTCAAGAATCACCAAGTTAACATCCGATGGCTTTTATGGGCACAAAAAGCGCATCCTCATCTTCTTCTTCTACCACGTCTGGATTTAAATACGATGTCTTTCTTAGCTTCAGAGGCAGTGACACCCGTAAAAATTTCACAGACCATCTATATGCTGCTTTGAATCAGAAAGGTATATTCACATTCAGGGATGATGAAAAACTTGAGCGAGGAACATTCATTGCTCCAGACCTCTTGAGAGCAATTGAAGAATCGAGATTTGCTGTTGTCATTATCTCACAAAACTACGCTTCATCGAGTTGGTGTTTGGATGAACTAGCAAAGATTATTGAGTGCATGGAAAAGGGGAGGCATATAGTTTTGCCTGTTTTTCACTACATAGATCCTAGTGATGTGAGGAATCTGAGGAAGACTTTTGGAGAAGCCTTTGCTAAACATGAAGAGTGTTACGAAGATAACATAGAGGAAGTACATAGATGGAAGGCTGCTTTGACAAAGGTTGCTAGTATTGCTGGATGGGATTTACAAGACAAGTAAGAATTTTTTCACTTCACCATACGATCACTTTCTTTTCTGGTCTTTTTGCTTTTGATTTTCTGCTGGCTAGTGATATTTAAGTCAATCAAATTCCAACTTTGATAATTGAGTAACTTTTGCAAAGTTTGTATATAATCAATTATACTTCAAAGGGAATTTGATGAGTTTCAGTTTCTCGTATAAATTTTCAAGTCAAAAATATTATATGGATCACACATAAGTTACTTTATGTATATTTGTTAGAGATAGCAAGTCAGAAGTTCATCATTCTTATCTAATTCCATTGTAGAAAATACAAGTAGTAGTATTCCATTCATGCCCTATAAACTTGCCTATTCTTAGTATTTTAATTTTTTAAAAAGTAATGCACCAATATTCTTTGAGGTTTCACAAGATAACACTCATTCCCAAACATTTCAAGATATGACGCTCTCTTTCTTGAAATTTTATAAATACAGATAAGTTAAATCATTACTTTTCTAATTGAATATTCCATTATATAAGAGTGTTGTTATAAGAGGCGATGAACTTATCTGTTGCATCTGGGGTGGAGCTGTTCCTCAAAAAAAGAAAAAAAGAAAAAAAGAAAAAGAAAAGTGGAGCCAGACCAGAAGGGTGGGCGCAATTGCCCCAACCCCACCCCTAAATTCCTTTAGGTTCTCTTAAAAATTAAATTTTCAGTTTTGTGTGTATAAAATATTCTTAATTTAAAATTTTTAATTGAAAATATAACACTCTCCAAAAGCACAAAAAAAATATTATTTGTAACCTTAAAATAATAACATGATATACATTCACATTGAATTAAATTTCTGTCATTATCTAAAAAAAAATTATAATATGATATATTATGGCAATATCCCCAAATCAATTTGCCAATTTTTATACGTTGTTGTTTTCAAAATTCTTTGGAACTGCTATATACTTTAGTCTTTTAACTCTCCCAATATAATCAAGGAAAAAAAATTTCTTATTTGTAGCATAAAAATTATGACATGGTATGTTTTCACAATTTTTTCTAACCAATTTTTTGAATTTTACTTGTTGTTTTAAAACTTTATTTTACATTGCTATGTACTTTTTAAAGGACTATTAATACTTCCAAGTTTTATTTTTCATCTCACTTTTAAGCATTCAAATTATATGTTTTACTTCTTTGATATATATATATATATATATATATATTATAGTCCGCTTAAATTATGATGTAGTTTAAACATAACAATGACGTCATACTAATTCCAATACTACTAGGTGATGTCCAAAAAAAAAAAAAAACTCTAATACTAGGCTCAAATAAGAAATTGAAACCAATTATCAAAAAATAAAAAGTTACAACTTACATCTACACTATGTTTTCTTTATCAATCAAAATTTTTTTTTTTTTGTTTAATAAATTAACTATTTTTTCTTATATTAATAAACATTTTTGGAATTAATTTTTTCTTCAATATTTTATTTTAATCTTGCCTGCATAAACCCTAAGGCCTTGTTTAGGAGAAGAGAATGGAATGAAATGGAAATTAATGAAAATAATAATTTTAGAATATTCTTCCATTCCCTTGTTTGAAAGTTTTAATAGAGGAAATAGAAAGTTATTCCCTTATTTGGGAGTTTAAGTAAAAGGGAAAGAAATGGGTAGGAGGGAACACTCATTCATCTCTATTCTCTTAAAATCTCAAATTTTCATTCCCTCCAAAATTGAGAGGAATTAGAGGGAATGAAATTAGATTTAATGAGTTTTTTTACTAAAACTCCTAAAATACCCCTATATATTCAATCATTTATTTTAAAATAAGGGTCTAATAGTAATATTATCATAAAATAATTCTATTCCATTCCCTCTATGTTACTTCCAAACAAGATTACTTACATTCCATTCATTTTCATTCATTTCCATTCCTTTATTTTAAAACATCCAATCAAGGTTACTTAATTCTATTCCATTTCATTTCATTTTTTTCCATTCCTTTCCCTTACTTAAATATATTTCATTCCATTCATTTCCATTCCCTTATAATTATTCTATTCTATTCCCTTATGAACTTCCAAACGAAGCCTAAATTTGGCTCCGTCACTTTTGACATTTATTAAACCTCAAGGTAAAAATGTCATTTCATGAAATCTCAAGGGAAATTTTGCCAAAAAATAAATATCATTAATTCTCATATCTCACCTCTCTCTCTCTCTCTCTCTCTCTCCTCTGTAGGTAAAACTAAGATCATCATAATACACTTTTATCTCTAATCCCAAAGGATGGTGGATCCAATAATGAAACTAGATAAATAAATAAAAAATGAGCAATTGATTTTATTTTGGTGCAACTTGGATGCCTGTGGTTTTATATTTGGTGATGTGCTTGGAAATGGATGGTTGCTTTTATGGGTTATACCGTTATAGTTTTCTTGCTCACATTTTTGTTTGACTAGTTGTGCGTATTTTAGTTCATGTTTTCGTCTAAAGTTTTTAATTTGATAGAATTTCTTTTGGGGCTATGAATTTTTTTTTTGGGTTGAAGGGCTATGAATCTTGATGTCAAATGGTATGCTTTTTGTTGTCGATTGGTTGGTTTTGGACTTTGGCTAAAACAAATTCGTGTATTTAAAGTCTTTGAAATGAATTACCTAAAACCCTCTAATACTAGGCTCAAATAAGAAATTGAAGCCAATACCAAATATAAATAAAGCTATAACTTACATCTACACTAAATTTTCTTTATCAATCAATTTTTTTTCTTGTTTAGTAAATTACCTAAACAATTACATTAGATTTGTGATGATTAATGATCGATGTCAGTTGTTAGTGTATACATGTTAGCTTATTGGGCTTGGGCCCATTATAGTATTAAACTTGCCCTACATTCTTATTGCTTATACTACAAAAAAAAAGACTCACTTTTACATTTTTTTTACCCAAAATAATATACAGACAAAATTTCAAAAAATAATAGCTCATTTTTATAGGTTAAATTACAATTCATGCTCAGTAATATGTGGTTTTGTTATTTTGAAAAATTTTAATCAAAAAACTTATAAATCAGGGAAAAAAAAATATTTATCTTTTCTTTTCCAAATTGGAGGAAAAAAAGGGAAAGGAAATTTTTTTTTTAAATCACCTCTAGAATACATAAATACAACAAAAATTTATACATATCTAACCCCCCCAAAAAAAATCCAACAAATTTTCTATACAATATTTTTTCCGAATCAACTTTTCTTTACCTTTCCATAATTTTCCCAACAAACAAACAACTTCCACACATTACGCCCTTCTCCGTCGCCGACAATTTGTTTGTGGCACAAGGGATGCAATGCAAGTCACCCTCAAAGCAAAACTCCATGACAATGCAACAGAGATGTGAGGCTTCAAACTTGGCATGGAGCTTAGGCAAAAAAGGATGGATGGTCCAGCATCTTCCTCTCTATCTTCGCTCTCTGCATCTTCTTCTTCTTCTTCTTCTTCTTCTTCACCAAGGTCTCTTTGTCAATCACTTTCGTCGTGTAGATGTCACCTACATTTTAAAAAGTTTGTATTAGTTTTTTAGATTTTTTTAATTTAAAAAATGTTTTTGGGGACAATAACAATATGATCTTAAGCACTCGCTTAGGAGGATGAAATAAAATTAAATGGAAATGAATGAAAAAAAAATAATTTTAGAATATTCTTTTCTTTTTTTATTTGAGAGAATTTTAGTGGAGGGAATGTAATCATTCTAATTTTTTACTAAAATTCTCAAAATACTTATATATATTCAGCCATTTATTTTAAAATAGGGGTCTAATGGTAATATTTTCGTAAAATGATTCCGTTTCTTTCATTCTATGTTACTTCCAAACAAGATTACTTACATTCCATTCATTTTCATTTATTTATTTTAAAATATCCAAACAAGGTTACTTAATTCAATTTCATTCCTCTCTTTTCCATTCATTTCCTATACTTAAATACATTCCATTCACATCCATTTATTTATGATTATTCATTTTCATTTCATTTCATTCTCTTATGAACTCCCAAGCAAAGCCTAGTTGAAGACCTTAATTGAATAAATTGAAAATTTTAAAATTTAGAGGACTTGATTGAATGGAAGTGAAGTTAGAGAACTAAATTAAATCTTGGTCAAAGTTAGAATTGTAATTTAGTCTTCTTTTATAATATGACAAATAGTGAATTTTCATCTACTGAATTTTCATCGATAAATCTATAATAGGATTGTAGGGTTTAGAAAATGTTCAACTCTTGTAAAACCATATAACATGCAATTTGAACCCATCATTTTTATATATTATTTTACTATACCTGGCAAACAAGGTGTGTTGATCAGGTTTGGGTTCAACCTAGTTGAGTTTGGGTCAAATTGGTTTTGGGTTAGAAACAGTTGTCCTAAACGGGTCACAAAACCTATGGCTCTAACCCAGTCTTTTGAGGGCTGGGTTGACCTGATATCACTCATATCTTTTCACATTAATATATATATATATATATATAATCAATCATTCTATCTTCTCTTCCTTTTATAACAAATAAGAGAACTTATAAACGAAATCACTTAAAAATAAATGTTGAATAACACATAAAATCATTTTTTTTTTTTTTGACAAAGTTGAATAATACATAAAATCATAAATGAACATAGTCCAAATTAAACAATACATAAATATTTAAAGTTATATGGTCCAAAGTTGTCTACTAATCTTATCATCATCACACAAGAACAAGAAAACAAAAACTAGATTTGGACCATATCACATTAACAACCTCATCAGGTGCACCTATTGCATCCAAAATATAAATAAACTTAGATTATCTTCAAAGATAACTAAATATATAAAATGTTACGAATAAAATATAACATATTGGGGAAAAGAAAAATAAGTAAATAATTAATATGAATTACATCTCAATGTACTTGAGAATTGTACACCAAGTTGGTGAGTAATATTGTCAATATTTTTAACTCCAATATAAAATTTTAATATAAATTAGTATTCAATAAACGCATGTCAATAAAGAACTATATTTTTTTTTTTTTTTATAACTATGTCTATTCTATAAAGGAAATTAAATAAGTAGAAGTAACCCAAAAAAAAAAAAACCCGGAAGAAAATAATAAAAAAGGACCAAAAAAGAAAAGTTCATGTGATGTTAAAAAATGGTCAACCTGCAAGTCGACCTGACTCGGACTTTCACAAAATTGAATTGACTCGTCTTTTCGGCTGTGTTTGGTTCCCGTAAAATATTTTCCAGAAAATAGCCTATTTTCCAGATTTGCTATTTTCGGGAAAGGAAAATATTTTCAAGTGTTTGGTTGCATAATGAAAATTGTTGTAGAAAATATTTTCATGTGTTTGGTTCTATTCTAAAAATGCTATTTTCCTACACATTTTTCAGATTTTCTCAGCTATTTTCTCAGCATCCAAACAAATTATTATTACAAAAAATTTCAAAATCACAGTAAACTTTGGCAATCAAAAGAAGAAACAAAACCAAAGAAAAAAAATATCAAATCCGGGTTCGATCGGGTTCTGGGTTTGATCGGCGACTGGGTTCGATCGGCGCGGTGCGACTCGCAACAGGTTTTAGGTTCGCCGGTGCGACTCACCGATGTGAAGGCTATGGGTTCTGGGTTCGTGGCGAGATCGCGCGGCAGAGGCGAGATTGAGCGGAGGCGATCGAAGGCAATCGCCGGCGAGATCGGCGCGGTGCTCGGGGTTCGCTGGCGACGTCTTCGGCATGATTTGGGCTCCTCTTCTTCCTCTCGTGCTCTCTCTCTCTCTTCGGCTCTCTGTCTCTCTGTTTTTCGGAAAACGTTATTTAAAGTGAAAATAAAAAGGGAAATTCATTTCACCCTTGACTCACGGTCAACTAAAAAGGATTTTCGGAAAATTGATTTTTCATGCGCAGCCAAACACCCAAAATTACAGAAAAGCATTTCCGGAAGTGGTTTTTACCCAAAACAAACACAGCCTTCATGTGTCGAAAAAAACTGGACCCATATTCAATTTTTTTTTCTTCAAGTTTAATCAGGTTAATGAGCTCAAGTCCCATTTTGCCTGGTCTAATTTTGACATGTTGTGATGAAAAAATCCAGGAATAACTGCAATTATATTTTCAATTTCAAAAGCTTTATTGAAGGTTATTAATTTCATATTTAAAGATGTTGGCATATTTTAACCATTGTCGCCCAATACCACCATGTAGATTTTTTTTTTTTTATGAGACCACTACTACTCAGATCACATATATGTGTGTGTAGAAATGTTTTGATAAGCAAGGACAACTGATTTGCTGAATCTTTTCTCTATATGGCCTTTTGCTAACTCAACAAATTGTTGTCCTATGTTTGTTGCAGACATGAGGGAAATGTTGTTGAAAAAATAGTTAGAACGATATCTGATAAATTGACTTCTACATACTCAATTGTTCACAAGGATTTTGTCGGAATAAACTCTCGAGTGGAGGAACTGGTGAATTTGTTAGGCATGGGGTTGAATGATGTTCGCTTTATAGGGATTTGGGGAATGGGGGGATTGGGCAAAACAACTCTAGCACGAGTTGTTTATGATAGATTTCGTCATCATTTTGAAGGCAGCAGCTTTCTAGCCAATATTAGAGAAGAATGTGAAAAACATGGTTTAGTTCATTTTCAGAAACAGCTTCTTTCTGATATCTTGATTGAAAGAAATATTGACTTTTCAGATGTTCAAAGGGGAAGTAATGTGATAGGGAAAAGATTATGTTATAAAAGTGTTCTTGTCGTTCTTGATGATGTGGATCAACTTGATCAATTAGAAGCGGTAGTAGGCGAGCGAGTTTGGTTTGGTCAAGGGAGTAGAGTCATTATAACAACAAGAGATCAACATCTATTGATCAAACATGATGTGGCTAGAGCTGAAATATACAAGGTTAAGGACTTGAATAGTGACGAAGCTCTTCAGCTCTTTAGTCAAAAAGCCTTCAAGAAAGACCATCCTTTAGAAGGTTATGTGGAGTTGTCCAAGAAAGCGATATGTTATGCTCAAGGCCTTCCTTTGGCTCTTGAAGTTTTGGGTTCCTTCTTGAAACATAGAAGCCCTGATGCATGGGAAAGTGCCCTAGGTAGACTAGAAGAAACTCCTCAAAAAAACGTTTTGAATACACTCCGGATAAGTTTTGATGGCTTGGAAGAAACAGAGAAAAAAATATTTTTAGATATTGCTTGTTTCTTCAAAGGAGAACATAAAAATCGTGTAACAAATATACTACAAACTCCCCGTTACAAGCCAAGCATTGATATAGATGTTCTTGTGGAAAAATCTCTCATAACCATCTTAGAGGGAAATTTGCGGATGCATGATTTACTGCAAGAATTAGGTCGGCAAATTGTTCATAGCGAGTCCCCTGAACAGCCTGGTAGTCGTAGTAGGTTGTGGCTCAAGGATGATGTCCTTCATGTACTAAAAAATAACACAGTAAGTTGATTATGTAGAATTTTTCTCTTTATGATTTTTTTCTTTTTCACTAGGTAGATGTATTGTATATTTTCTTTCATTTTTTTTTTCTATCATTTTATAAAATATTAGTTTATCAGTATTATTTTTGCTTAAAATTTTAAAATCATTATACATTTGGAAAATTCTATTATGAGTTGACTTGATGCTTCTCCAATTAGGGATCAAAAAAAATTCGAGGCATAATGTTGCATTCGCCCCAGCCGGTAAAAGAGCAACTACACATGGAAGCTTTCAAAAAGATGAAAAATCTCAAATTTCTAATAGTTGAGAATGTACATATTTGTGAAGCACTTGAATTTCTTCCCCGCAGTTTAATATTTCTTAAGTGGCCCAATTATCCTTTTCCCTGGCCATCTGAATATTTTCCTGAACAACTTGTTGCTATTGAGATGCCAAATAGTCACATTAGATTGCCTGAACAACAGGTATGATTATGTATATTTTTAAATTGAAATTTTTGTTAAATTTTTTTTTTCAATTTTTGTTGTAATTAACTTTTGATTTTTTTTTTCCCCTTCAGGAATGTCAGTTAGAAAATTTGACAGCTGTCAATCTCAGTGGTTGTAAATTTATTACGAAATTACCTAAATTATGGGCTCCAAATTTAGTGAATTTGTACCTCTCTTATTGTGAAAATTTAGTGAAATTACCTAAATTATGGACCCCAAATTTAGAGTATTTGGACCTCTCTTATTGTGAAAATTTAGTTGAGATTGATGAATGCTTTGGATCTCTTGAAAAGCTTAAAACATGGGATCTCGTTGATTGCAGAAAACTTCAAATTCTTCCAAGCCAGCTTAGGTTGAAATCTCTTCGTTCTTTTAATCTTTCTCGCTCCTCAAGGCTTGAGAAGCTCCCTAATTTTCATCCAGAAATGGAATGTTTAAAGATTTTAAATTTAAGTGGGAGTGGTATTAGTGAGGTGCCTTCATCAATCGAGCATCTCACTAAGCTTCTCCAGTTAGACCTTGGTCATTGCAAAAACCTTCGGGATCTTCCAGATAGCATTTATAAATTGCAACAGCTTCGGGAATTGATTACTTGTACTGCCAAATTGAGACCGACGTGCAATTCTTTTGATGGCTTTTCCGGATACGGGTTTGTGAACTTGAGATTACTGATTTTCTGGGGCTATAAAAGCATAATTGATTTAGATCTTTTGATGAAGCTTGATTACTTCCCCGCATTGGAAAAAATAGATCTATCTAATACCAATATTGTTACCATCCCTAAAAGCATTAGCAGATTTCCCAGATTAGAAATACTTGATATTACGGATTGCAAGCTTCTTCGTGAAATTCAAGGACTTCCACAATCGATAAAGTATGTTGATGCAATGGATTGCACGTTGTTGGATACCCAATCACCAAGCGGGCTATTGAGTCAGGTCTCTCTCTTTGTTTAAGATACACACACATATATAAAGAAACAATTTTTGTTACTTTCTCTAAATACGTTACGAGATTTGCTAAATGAAAAATATCTTGAATTTTCTAATTGCATGCAGGTAATAGAAATTATTGGGATTTTACCAAATAGAGTATGTGGTAGGGCAAGAAGCAACAAATTAATGAATCCACAGTTCACCAATTACTTCCCATCTGAAACTGAGGGTGCTAAATTTGAAGATGGGGACGTATCAATGGATCCGCAGTTCACCAACTACTTCCCATCTGAAACTGAGGGTGCTGAATCTGAAGATGGGGACATATCAATGGATCCGCAGTTCTCCAATCATTTCCCATTTGAAGCTGAGGGTGTTGAATATGAAGATGGGTACATATCATTGGATCCACAGTTCTCCAATCATTTCCCATCTGAAACTGAGGGCGTTGATTATGAAGATGGGTACACATCAATGGATCGTACTATTTATTTTTGGGGAACTGAGATGCCAAAATGGTTTAATCATCAAAGTGTTGATAATTCCATATTTTTCTTTGTTGGTCGCAAATTTCCAAAATTGGCTGTCTGTATTGTTGCTGGACAAGAGGGCTTTTATGGCTATGTTGACATTTCCATCAATCGTTATGAATATTGTGAAGAAATTTATATTGATCCACCTATAAGTAATCTATTCTTTTCTCAAGGTCAACGGTCTCTACAGAGACTTTTGAATGAATCAAATCCAACTGACCAGAATCTTGTTGGGTTTTCACTTAAGTCTTCCATCTACCCCTATAGTCCTATAAAAAGGTGGGGGGTCCACGTAGAATGCACCTGTCCTCCTTAAGAATATGCTAAGGCACCTATTTGATATTCTATAAAAAGGTTGGGGGTCCAAGTAGATGATGCTGTTGATTACTTGCCAACTTCGAAGAAACTGAGGACATTTTGATGAACTCTGAAGAAATATGCCTCGATTAAAAAATCACATTGAAACTGTTTCTCCTCTGTCGTTTCGGTCCGGTTTCTTTTGCATTTGATGCCAAGGTATGTTTCCCTCTTTGGTAGCCCTATTTCATTTGCATCTGTTACACAATGGCAATGGATATCATATCAACTTATAAGTATTTATTGTGTTTCTGTAAAAAAAAAGGGAACTGAATAAGTCTCTGATTTTGTGTTTTTTTTTATCTGATTTTTCAAATTGAGATGCATAATTTCTGCTTAGCTTACCATGTGGCCTTAACCATGGTGAGGAAAGATCTTGCAATTGTTTCCTAGTTTTATTCATTCATTTGGACTTAATTGGTTTATAGATTTAAAAAATTATGTATACCAATTGCTTAGAATCCTGATTTTTGTAGAAAATGTGTATCATTTTGAATTTTAGAAGCTATATCAAATTTGTTGGCTGTGTACAAGATTGTTTGAGATAAATCATAAATGATTTGCATTACAGCATCACACCGTAATGGTCTACAATAATTTACTAGGTTAGCTGGTCATTTAAGACATGCTAACCAAAAATTAGAAAGGCTGTGCATTTTAATGTCTTTGGTTTGGTCTCTGAAAGAATTTAGTTCATGTTTAACTGGTTGAAGAGCTGATTTTCAAAGATATAATCTAAAAGCATAGGTCTTTAATATTTTTTATTCTCTCCCTATTAATTAGGAATATTTGATATAGTGAGGATCGCAGGGCCACAATTTCATTATTGTTGGAACGGCAATTGTAGCGGCTGTTATAACTCTTTTATTCCTTTAAGTTTTTGCATTTAAAATCATCTTTCTATCCTTTAGGATCCTGTGTCCGCATTTTATAGCCAATCCTCTAAAGGTCAAACTTAATTTTCAAAGTAGTTCGAGGCACCCTATTGCCATTAGAAATTTAGAATACAAGACAAGCATTAATGGGAAAGCTTCAATTTCAAGTCAGTCTTATGCAAGTAGAAAAGATAGTTGGAAAATGAAAATCAGCATTTAATAGGTTGACCCAGTTCTGAATTCTGCAGAAGGTTACGAGTTAAAAGCATGTCAAACTTCATGGCATACTGTGAACTGAAGACAAGGGCAGTCTAGCAAATTTTGTGTGGAACCTTTAAAAAAAAATCCTTTGATGAGCCCTCTACACTGAGGTAAACTTGAAGTTCCTTCTCTACACATTGATGAAGTCACTTAGACCCAGACTCGGCTTAACCCTGCATTACAAATACAGGATGAGACACATTGTTTCCTTCAAGTTGGAGGAAATGACAAACCTTTCAAGTACTCAAAGAATTGCCTCTTGGCATGCTTGTCCTCAGGTAAATAATATCCATAGATATTTGTCCATTTAAGAACTTGCCTCAATTCAACTTTCTGCATAAACAGCATATTTGATGAGAACAAGGAGGGTTTGTGCTTTACTTGGAATAGACTCAGGTATTGGGGGTGCTACAAGAGATTCAAACTTCAGTTCTATCCAGTTAAGCGTATTGGATGAGAATGAACTCAGTAATTGTATCAATAGAGGCCTTGAGCATTGGTTTCAAAGCTAATTTCAGGTCTCTCTCTGTCACACTCACACTCTCACGAAGCTCCATATTATCTATTTTACAGGGCTACTCTAGTCAACGTTATATTTATAATGATTGTTTTCCTAAATGTGAAATTCCAGAGTGGTTTTTCCATCAAAGTGGTTCTTTATTGAGAATCCAGCTACCTCCAAATCTTTATACAAATTCTGACTCGAGAGGAATTGCTCTATTTGCTACATTCACAGTGCACAAGCATCCAACTCTCATTCTTGACAATTCGGCTACAGAAATTTCTCATGGCTTTTCTTGTTCTTTGAGAAGTGACATGGGCATCTGGACGGTGTCAAATAAACATTACATCACTGAGTCTGAACACAACAAATTTATTTGGTTAAAGCAACGTAAATTCATTTGGATCATGCATGTACCTCATGCTTGATTTTCAGATAAGTTGAATTGTAGCAGTCTCTTAACTGCTTTATTTGGTAGTGATAGCCAAGACTTGATGGTGCAGAACTGTGGTTATGGGCTTGTGTACCAGCAAAATGTGGGAGAGTTGGTGCAAACATTAGTCCAATGCTCAACTATGTTTTCTGATAATTCCGATCTCATCCATCAATTTACTGCTTATCAATCTAGAACAAAGCAGCAAAGCTATGATGATGATAATTTTGAGGGGGAAACTAGTGGAATTGGTGGATCTAATGGGACATTAAGAGGGCTTCAGGAAAAAATAAAGTAGCAGAGCCATGATGATGATGATGAAGATGAGGGAGAAACCAGTGGAATTGGCGGATCTAATGGGACATTGAGAGTGCCACATTATCAGGAATTAGTTTCTACAACTTGCTATCAAAAATTCATTGATGCCGGGGGGCCAACCCATTATTGTCATCGTCGAGAACGCTCTGAGGTACCTCTCTGTTTCTCTCATGACCTTTATATGTCTAATTTACAAGACTTTCATTTACACTTTACACCATCTATAACTTTCTATACCATTGTTAAAGAGAGCACAACTTTCAAATTTCAGTAATGGTTTAGGCGTCAAAGTACAGGCCCTTCTCTGTCTATCCAGCTACCTTCAAATTTCAGTAATGCTAGTACTTGGATAGGACTAGCTTTATGTGCTTCATTTTCTGTCCATGAGCATCCGACTATCACAAGTGATAATCTGGGTTCAGACATTTCCCACCACCTTATTTGTCATTTGGATGCTGAGAAAGGTAGCCTAGAATCTCCCCTTCTCTATCAAATCACTGAAGAGAACTTCACGTGGTTAAATATACAGGGATTCATTTGGCTATACTACATACCTCGTGGGTCATTGTCAGATTTTTTTTAATCAGAGCAGTCAGATTGAGGTTTCAATTGGAAGCGACTTCCCAGGTTTGATGGTGAAGAAGTGTGGGCAATGTTTCCTATACCATCAACATGTGGAGGAGTTTGAGCAAACAATCATTAAGTGCTCTACTGTGCCTTTTTACAATATGGAACTCATCCATCAATCAGTAGCTAGTGATTCTCCAAATGATAAGCCAAGGTATGAAGCTGGTTGTTCTTATGAGGATCCAAACCTTGGAAGGTTGAGAAGACCCATTACCCGGAGCAAAGCAGTAGAGATAGCATCTATCTTGAAGATCAACACCCTGATAATCAACTCAGTAAAAGTGATTTACAGGTAACAAATTAATGTGTATTTCCTTTCAAATTACTATCAAGCTCCCTTCTAGTTCAGTCATCAGTGGCATTGTCTGATCCCCCTTATAAGGAGAGCCATAGTTGAATCACCCCCTCTTTTACTGATTTTAACAATTTTGAATTGTTGGAAAAATTCTCTCTCATTGAACATCGTGTTCCTATTTTACATGAATTTGATCGAAGTTTGGAATATAATTCTTGTTTTCCTCCAAGTGAAATTCTTTAGTGGTTCAACCATCGTAGTGGCGAGCCACCAGTGACAATCCATCTACCTCCAAATCAATATGACGATAGTACTTGGAGGGGACTCGCTCTATTGTGTTTCTTTCTCAGTCAACATCAAGGATCCTACTGCCATCCTAGACATTCTTAATTCAGAAAATGCTCAACATCTTTATTGTCATTCGGAAAGCAATGTTGGTTCTTTGGAACCTCTCCATGCCTATTGCCTTACTAAAGACGATGTCATGTTGTTACATCTAGGTGGATTTATGTGGCTATCCTATATACCACGTAGCTCATTTCCAGACTGGTTGAATCAATGTAATCACATAGAGGCTTCAATTGTTAGTGATTGCCCAGACTTGACAGTGGTGAAGTGTGGACTCCGTCTTGTACATCAGCATGATGAGGAAGAGTTTAAGCAAACTACAAGGCACGGCTTGGCCTCATTGTCTGACAATTGGGGTCTCATCCTTCATTTGACGGCTCACAGTAGAAAAAGAAATAAGCAAAACCTCTCCATGCTTAAAGAGAAAGGCAAGCATGCGCTAGAATAGCATCTCCTCTTATTGTTCTGCTACTTTTATTAGTGGTTCTTCCTTCTGTTCTCAATTACAAGTCTAACTAGACACTCATAATCTCTGCTGCTTAGTTAACTCAATATTGGTCTCGAGTTTCTTGTTCCTTGGACTAATGTGAGCACTATCTTTAGTTTTTGCATTAATAGGAGGCAACAAAGGCATTGTCACTAATAGTGAGCTGTTAAAAATATGCTTTAATTTTATTGGAAGGAACGATTAAAAATGAACTCTTTGTTTGCACATTTTCTTCGTTTTAAGGGAATAAATGCATGTTCATGTAGTAATCACTAGAAAGTGATCTCTATGTTGAGATAATTGAGTAGAAAACAATTATCATAAACAATAATGTGACTCCTACACATGTTGGAAACACTTTTTGTAAGGTGATAATTGCCCACACAGACTTAAGAAGTTAAGACGGTAGGCTTAATTGGATTTGTATATAGTAGCGGATTGGAATAAGGTTGTCATCTTAAAGAACATTTGGAGCCTATTCACTCGGTCAGGTTTCTGTGAGTAGCCTAGGTGCATAGGCATTTACTGAGAAATAAGTGCTTCCGTATAGTGAAAATACCCAAGAAATTCCTTTGTTCATTGTTATTGATTTTTAACAACAATTTATTGTTTGCTTTAAAATAGTAATAATAATAATAAGGAAGGGAAAAGGAAATTAAATGGTGGATGGAAGATTGTGCTTGGAGGAAAAGATGGACAATTTTTTTTTGAATTATTTTTATAATAATTCAATTGTTACCAAGTGGAGGAGAGGAGATTTTTTTTTTATTATAAATTTTTACAAGAAGTGAGGGAATAAGGATTCGAATTATGGTTCTCCTTATAAAGGAGATCATTCAATATTACTGAACTACAAAGCTTTTGGTTGGAGGAGAGATTTGATTCATTTGAACTTAAATTGAAGACAGACGAACTAGAAGTAATTTGTCACACATCTCTCTAGTGTTGGCACAAGAAGTTATTAAAAAAATAATAATAATAGAGAAAAACGATATGTACCTATAAAAGTTAACATTTACCAAGTGTATCATCCATAGTAAATTAATATTAGAGGACAAAGATTGGATCCAATGATTTGTGCAATGAACTCATCAGAATTATAACACGCATTCACTTTTAACCACATGTCATGATCTTGATGGTCATTGGACCAAGCCAAGTCCAATTTTAGGTACCATGAGTTTTATATATTGTTTTCAAATCAAGGTGAATATTTGGACCACTAGCTTCATGCATCTACTTCATAGACACCAATTTTACTTTTGTTCTATTTCCCTCTTATATATTATACTACCGTCATGTTAATTCTTCACTAAATTATTCATTACTATTTAGCTACCATCTCATACAATCAATTTCACTAGCAACAGGGTATAATAACACATATGTTTAAAAGAAAATCAACAAGTTCAAACTCCCAATCATAAAAGGTTCAAATCAGTGCCGACTTAATACTAAATGAAATTGATGCAATCGCCTAAGGCTCTAAGTATAAAGAAGGCCCCAAATTTTAATTTAGTTAAGCCAAAATATTAGCCAATAAATAGATAAAAATGCTACTTTTACAAAAATTTTCATAACACTTTTACAATAAATTATAAGTAGCAGGTTGTTATAGGCCGTTATTGATGGCAAAAAATAATTTTAGTGATGGGTTTTATTGTGAATGTAGCACTTCTCAAAAAAAAAAAAAAAAAAAAGAGCAATACACCAAAAAAAAAAAAAAATTCACAACATTTTTCACAATAGTTGAGTTGACAAATTTTTACTAGTTCACACCTACGTCCACCACTAACATCACATTTTTACTTACCAATATCATTCTATCACATCAATAGGTATGAAAATTTTTGTCACTTTTTTGTGTTATAGACTTTTGTTGTGAAATTCTAAAGTACTCGCAAATGTACGAACCATACCGAAGTATAGTTTGACAAGAATGAGGTCGAACCCATAGGAACTTGAATGAACGTAGGAAAATTAATCAAATCTTAACTAAATTAATCCTAATTTATACTTTTGATAATAAATAACTAGTCTTGTAAAAAAAAATACATTATTTGATTAATTACAATATTCTTTAAAACATAGAAGGAAATATAAAAAACGAGCATTCTAGAGTTTTATCAGTACGTTGGAAATTTTAATATTGTTGAAAAGATCATTCTAGAGTTTTCGAGAATAATTTGAAAACTTTCAATCCCATAATGTTTTCTTCGTAATTCTCCTCTTCCAAAGAAAGAGAATTCTAAAAAGTGAAAGTCTAATTAATTATTATGAGGATCATTAATTGATTTTTTTTCCCCTATATTTAATAGGGCATCGTAAAAGAGTTGCTCATGCTTTGGCAAAGACATCACAAGTGGAGGACTCCCAGGTTTGACTTAAGGATTGTCCTCCTTTTATTCCATCCCTTTCACAATTTAATTTTTATGCTCAAATCTCAATAAATTGACTATTGTTTATTATAATTTTTTTTAAAACTTCATTTTGTTACTAATGATTAATTTATAACACGAAATTTTTTTAATTTATTGTTTAGCTAATACTTTCTAAATACAATTTTCATAAAATTATTTCCTTTTTTTCGAATGAAAATTGGATATTGGAAAGGGCCAAGAAGATATTTTCAAGATACATAAAATGTTTTTAATGGCACAGTTGGTAATAAATTGAAAATAATGGACCTCAAAGATTTGCTCAAACTCTTCTTTCTCTTAAATTAAGAAGTTTACCTTTATCACAAATTTGAATTTTATCATTATATAAAAAAAAGTACATTAGTTTTATTCCCACATTTCAATTTTGAAATTTATCGTTATCCCCAAAAAAAGTAATCCACACATTACTTTCTATAGATTTTTTTTTTTTTTTAATCTCAAAGCAAAAATAGTCTCCCAAACATTATTTTTTTTCAATATTTTGAAAATTGTTCTTAAATGTAGTAGCCAAACGCATATAATGAAAATATTATTATATGAAAACTAGATTCACATTCAATTTTTTGAAAATTATTTTCATACTTTTTGTATAACAAAAACAAAAATCCTCCTACAAAATAAAATTACTAAAATTGATTTTGATAAAAATTTATTTATTTTTTTAAAAAGTTACTTAAATTGATTCCATTATAAAAATCCATCGAAAATGTACAACATAATATTGTATTATTAATAAGTTTTTCAATGAAATTTATATTTGAATTAATGATAATAATTTTAGAAATTCTTTTAAAAAAATTATATTGGGATAAGATTCCCTCCCATTAAATCCTTCAATTTTTAGTCATATGCAAGACACTTGACATTTATTTAATTTTGTGTGATTGATGAAAATTGAAAGAAATATGAATATTTAAATGGGAGGGGATCTTACTCTTATCCCAATCTAAATTAGAATAAATTAGGTTAATTAATTGGAGGAATCCCCTAGGAGATGGGGTTAGGGGTTTTGAACCCAAAACCTCTTGAATTTTGTGATGTTTTCAGAACCGTTATACCAACTCATTACAGTTTTCATTATTTAGTTTAAATATGTGCGTGTTAATTACAATATGAAATCAACAAATAAATAAGTATAAATTTCACTAATTGTTGGTAGGTAAATCATGAGAGCTTATTGAACTTAAAAAAAATAAGAAAAAAAAAACTCAATTAGAATTTTAATGATTCACTTGACCAATAACTATTTAAGACAAATTCATCACTCATTACAACTGTTTTCTTTATGTAACAATGAAATCATCGGTATAAAATATATCTATTTATGCCCCCATTAATAATTTACTTTTTAGCGGCGACTTCAAGAGCTTTATAAATTAGTGATCTATTTATTGATTTTTACGAGTGTGTGCTTTCAAACGCTATATGAAGTACCCAAAATATTCCACCCTCGAAATAAATGACCCAAAGCTCAGAATCAAAGCATAAAAATGAGTTTTGTGTGAATTCAATTCAATGGATTCTTCATTGGTGAAGTACACCGTGGAGCCATAGAATTTGGGGGGCGAACTCACTTTGCTCAAGTTAACTTTTCTCTCTTTTTCTCTGTTTGTTTTCCGAGAAAATGAATGAAAAAATATCATGCTTAGGTGGAAGCTTGGTGGTTTATGTCTATATATATGCCTTTGATTTCAGAAAGAGCAACAATTTTACCCTAGAAAAAAAAATTCAAGGAAAGGTAAAGAGGAACATATATTAAACGAGAATTAAAACTTTGAACAGCTTCAATAACATTCAGGGTGAAACTGTTTAGTAACAAGAAGGGCAACTGTTATTTGTTTATAAAGTAACATTCTGGTTTCTTCTTTATTCTGTCTTAAGCGTTATATTTGTATATATAGTAATCAGAAGGACAACTGTTTCTTCTTCCCAGGTTAAACCGTCAAATTGGTCTTCTTTCTTGTAGTAGTTCATTTGAAGAGTTCATTGCGCAATTTAAGTTTAAGTGTTAAAAAACTAGATATGCTATGCTGTTTACTGTTTACACAGAAGAGGAATTGGGTATCGATAAGTCTCATGCTGGAAATACCCCATTATGTCCATTTGATTGTTGTTTTTGTTTTTGAGGATACATGCAAAAATCTGTTGGGTGCAGTTGCTTCCTTTGATACAGTGAATCAGATTTTCTTTTAGTCTTGTAACTTTTCATTTGCTATTTTGTTGTTATAATTTGAGGGTATTGGAGCACAGCTTTCTTTTGCCTTGTACACTAGAACTAGATTACATTATTATTTTTATCTAATTCAATCAGTTTTGTGCTTATGATTAAGCATGTTTCTCAAAGTATGACTTCTTTGAATCCAAGATATGGATCTTTGTAAGTTTTGAGGAAGAATTTGACGCAGTTAGAGCCATGTAGTCTATCTGTTAGTCAAACTAATTCTCTTACACATTTAAAGTAGAACATTATATAATTATTACATTTTTGCAGTCCTGAATTCATGGTGATATTACACATATAAATATGGATTTTCCATATAACTCCATTGGTTCTTATAGTCTCATTTACTTGAGTAAATTTTGTGATGCACTCACATTATTGCTTGGCATCCGAAAGCCTTTTTTACGTTCTTGTGAAGTTGATCTTGGGGATGTCTTGCGACAACTAATATATTCACTGTTGTACATTTGGCTGATACAGGGTTCAATATCATAAACTTTTTCCATTTACATCTTTGCCATATACAGGGGTTCCAATTAGCAGAATGGATACTTTTTATTTAAATTTTTAGTGTCTTATTGCCTGTATAATGATGTTTCTGATCTCTTTTGTGAACAATTGCATAATTAAAGTTATTTCGGAGGATGTTGTGCAATTTTTGTAGTTGAAACTAGGGATGTTAATTATGACAAAAGTTGCAGTTGACTGATACAGAATTTTATATATTAGCATTAACTCAAAATTTGAAGTTGATTTTTACTTCATTACTATGTACATCAGAAATTTTGATCTCCTTTGTCCAAAAAAAGAAAAAAACAAAGGTCTTTAGGCACCATTTATGAATTACCTAGCCTGAGTTTCTGAATCAACCCTAGGCTTGTGGTATTTAAATTCCTTTTGTTGAATCTGGTCATTTTCTTTTTTTGTATCAGTATTTGTAAATCACAACCATTTCTGCACTCTCCCCACTGCCATAATTTGAACTCCTTCAATATTGTACTCATCTGGGAAATGGGAAAAACTGTGTAGATACATGTCTATTTTCTTCTAGCTTTTACATTTAGCTTTTAGTTTTTCTTGTTTAAGTACAGCCTTTTCATTTACCGTAATTTTTTTCTCCTTCCTTTTTCAAAGCACAAATATACTTTGGTCCACTTTCCAGCAAAAAGCCAAATAAGCTTATATATGTTGGTAAACGAATTACAATCCGCCTTCATCTAAACCATCTGGTGTTTATTCATTTTTAATATGATGTTTCCAGTGAATATAGTTGGAGCTCCCTTGTCAAGGAAATACTCTATAATCTGTGTCATAACCAACTCCAGTAAGGTCCTGATTTATCGGGCAGTCTTGCTATGAGTTCCCCTGAACCAAGGATGCGAAATCTTCCCATCATGGGCATGTTTGCATGTACCCAAGATCAAAGGGAAATGTTTGAATATCTTCCTACTGTTTCATTCAAGGCCGGAGTGTCAAAATATGCTCTTTTTATTATTGGTTTATTTTGTGAGTTGGACAGGCTTAATGGTAAAAAGACACTCAAAAATCTAGTTGCCATTCTTTATTATTGCTTCCACTGACTTGTAGGTTTCTCAATAGCTGTTCTTTGCTGCACTTTGCAACTTATATTGATCCTGATTGCTTGCTTAAACATCTTTCGCCAGGAACATTCAAGATAATTCTTTCAGTGGCATTATACCAAAGCATTGTCCAATCTACTAGATTATTAGCCTCATTATCTTATTCACCGTATAAACATGAACCTCATCTTGCCAAAAGTGTTAGTATAAGCACACTAAAACTATGTACACCAGCATTCTCAGTTAAATAGCCCATACGCACATATTCTAGCGTTGTGTACCCAAGTTTTCCACGAATATGAAAAACTTGTACATGCCATTGACCTTCGGGAATTGACATGGAGAGTGAGAAATAAATCAATTTGGCAACATTGTTCTCGTCCAATATAATGTTACCCAGCTGAATATATATGTACTAATAACAGGCCTGAAAATGCAGTACAGAGATATGCAACTGCATTAGCTATGCCCATTGCAATCCTTAATTTGCATTTCAATGGTCATGGCTCAGAGTTAAGTCCCTTAGTTGATGGGATACAAATACAGTTGGAGTGAATGATGTCCATTACAAATTCATACACTAGAATCGGATTTTTGGTATCTAAGCAACATCCTAAGAGTTTTAGAACATTTTGGTGGACACTCATTTGTGATCCAATGACAATGTCTTTGATCATCTCTCCAGGTATAGCCCATGATCTTTTGCCATACTTTTTAACTGAAAATAAGTGATCTTCCAAAGAACCCTTGTAAAAGTGAAAATCATATCCAAAAAATTTGAAGTGGGTCACAGTTGTATGTTGCTCTTCTGAGCTCTTTAGTAGAGAAGACATGAATAAGATTTCTTTCTCCATTGCAAAAGGCAATTAAATCCTCTAATAACATTCTTCGATTCTTCATAAATGGTGTCTCTGTCTCCTCTTGAGCTTCCCTCTTCATTTCAAACATGAAATCATCTTCTTCATCAAATCCTCAGGTTACATATTGGAATATTAATATACACGCAAGATATGATAAGACAAGACATGAAGAAGCTATAATCAGGCTTTATAGAAAGATATTTGGAGATCACTAACCAATTTTTGCTTATAGATCAATCGGCATGCACAATTTAGAGTTTGAAACTAGGAGTACTCTTCCACCATGTAAATCATGAATTGTAAGTATTTGGAACAAATTACCTACCCAAATACCAATGCTTAAAGAAGTGGGCCAACATGTCACGACCACACATTGCAGTAACAAGCATACCAAACCAATGTAGCTATTAGTTATCATTGCTGATTAATGTTAGAACTAATTATGTTTGTGCCTATACTTCAACTAATTAATATATGACTCAAGGAAAATACTAGCCATGTTTGTACTTATAGTTCAAAGAATTTTTTTATTTTTATAGTTCAAAGAATTAGTGTAGTCACAATTGAGGTTCCTCCTTAATTGAGTGTGTGTTGTGCAAGCACTGTTACACAAAGATGATATCCATTGTATGTTTGAGTCACAACCATGAACTCCTCAAGGCCAACCAATCGGCTCACATGCTTGAAAAAAAAAAAAAAAAACCTTTAACGTGGTTCTTAACATCTTTTTTTTTTTTTCCCTTATTTCTTTCCATACATATAAAAGAATAAAAAAAAAAACCAACTCAATATAAGTTGAATAATGCATAGATCCTTAAATTTATAATTTAAATTCTAATAGTCTAATAATTCCACAATAGAAGAAAAATAAATATGTATACATTTTATACACGGAATGCACCAACTAAAACCTAGCAGCTTAGAATTAGCTTGTAATTTTTATTTACAAATATATGTGCAATATCATTCAACATGCACTTACTCATTGTTCTAAAAATTAGATTACACAGAAGTAGATTGCACAAAGATTTGCCACTTATTTACAACTTATTTTTTTTTTATTCCCTTTCTTAAATCAATTTATCTCACCCTTTAATAGTTTTATAATAAAAAAAAATAAAGTAGGTTTTTTGTTTTTAAGTAAGCCAGTAATTTATTTAAACGCACTTTTTATTTCAATATTAGAAAATAAGCAAATATATATATATATAGTATGGGATGGTATCATCAATCATGGTAGTACAGTCTCACACAGATGCAAGCTTTTTTTTTTTGAGGTGCGTCACAGATACAAACTTTACAAACCCACTACCCATTTATTATAATTGATAAAGTTTAAAATATATCCATTGCACATTATTATTCAACATGTATTTACACATTGTTCTAAAAAGTAGATTACCCAAAGATTTGCCACCTTATTATAAATAAAAGTGGGAGGGTATGATGGTAGTAGTGGTCCACTGGGTAATTTGCATTGGGCAGTCAATTGTTTTTGGTCTATGCCTTAAAACAAAGTTGCCCCGACATTAGTTAGTGCATCTCAATGATCTCATAACAGTCTCACACTTTTTTTTTTTTTTTTTTAGATTACCCAAGATTTGCCACCTTATTATAAATAAAAGTGGGAGGGTATGATGGTAGTAGTGGTCCACTGGGTAATTTGGATTGGGCAGTCAATTGTTTTTGGTCTATGCCTTAAAACAAAGTTGCCCCGACATTAGTTAGTGCATCTCAATGATCTCATAACAGTCTCACTACTTCTTCTCTTTCTTTCTTTCTTTCTTTTTTTTTTTTTTTTTTTAAAGAATACTAATTATTTTAACATACACAAAAATGGAGAGGGGAATAACAGTTTCACTCTGACTGTCGAGTTTGACTTGTCCACTTCATTATGAGCAGGGGCATTATGGAAATAAATATGAAAAAGGGCATGACGCTCATAGGATTTTTCTTTTTGGGAAAGTGGGAAAGATAAAATAGCATACCTAATTTGCTGCTTTTGTCTCGGGGCATTGTAATAAATATTAAATAGGACCCACACTGCCATATCCATGAGAACTTGGGATTCACATCAGGTGCAATACTTCCACTTCCTTCACAATTTTTTTTAAGTTTGTTTACTTCTTAACTTTAACTTTTTAACTCTTTTTTAATATATTTTATTTAATGGCTGAGATTGAAAGTTGTTTTTTCAACTTTCAATCTCAGCAATTAATTAGGTATTGCACCAGGTGCAATATCCTAAGAATTGCACCTGATGTGAATCCGTGAACTCGAACCACTTTTTTCTTTTTGAAATATGGTTTTATAATAATTTTATAACAAATTTGAAGTAATGAGCTAAAAAGTAATTTTAATGATAGGTGAAATTAATAATTATATGTAAGTTTCATATTGTATTGATGTATCATAGGTGTTCATGAATCGTACGATATAATATACGTATTGTATGAATTGTATTGTATTATAGAATTGTACGTATCGTAGGATACATAACAAATGCTTTAAAATGAGTTTTTTTTTAATTAAAATTTATACTTTTTTTTATTTGAATCTAACAAGTTGTAAGACTTATTTTTAAAAGAAAATTATTAGGTTACTTAATTTAGCCAAATAAAATAACATATTTACAAGTTTTTTTTTTTCCTCTCTTTCTCTTACAAAATTTGGACTACACAGTACATACTTACACTTCACTTTAGTATTTACAAATATATTTTATATACTATGAATAAGATATTAATTGACAATATAATTATGTTAAGTTATAAAGATTTAGGATTTTATGTATTTAGAACTCTAATTTGTATTGTTGGCAAACCATGATCAAAACAGGTTGTTTAGTCTTGTTTAGACTTGCTCAAAGTTGGGTCTTTCATGTAAAGTTGGAATTGAGAGGCTGCAAATGAATTTGTGCATTTCGGCCTGGCTCGATCGATCGAAGGAAAGACTCGATCGATCGAATCTCGGGTAGAAAGTTTTTCTGCAGAATTTTCCAGCTCAGCCCTAACTCATTAAACGTTTTAGGTTTTCTGTTTTTACCCTAGGTATAAAAAGAAAAACCCTACCCACGTTTTTAGTGTCGCTCCAGTTGTATTGTTGCTCATACTTTTTTGCTTTGTGTAAATCTCTTGTGAGATATAGAATAGCTTTCCTTTACACAAAACTTAGGGTTTTCAAGGTAGAGATTACTTCAACATCTTGATGATCAACTCGGTTGCTACCATTGAAGCCTAAAGAATATCAAGCGTGGGTGCTTGTAGCTGATTAGAGAATCCAAGAAAGAAGGAGTCCGTGGATTCGGAGCTTGCACGTGGTCGTGTCAGTAAGTTCTACTGGTGGGTAGCATTAGGAAGTTAAGCGGGGAGCTTGTAAGTCCTTTTGTATGAATTTCGATTCTTTCATAGTGAATTCAGGTTTACCTTGAGGATAGCTAGGTCAAATCCTCCCCAGGTTTTTATCGTGTGGTTTCCTGGGTGATCATATCATTGTGTCCTTTATATTTTCATTGCTTTATACTTTTGATATGATTGTATGTTTGTGATAACCTAGTATTGTTTAAATTGATTAAGTTAATCACTTGGCTAATTAACTAGGTTAATCTGTTTGTTTTAAGGGGTCTAAAACCGTTCAAGTGGTATCAGAGCGGGTAGCTTTCTTGTTATAGATTTTTTGATCTCTGAGCTGATGCTTGACCCCTGTTGTCATGGAGTATGGACACTCTCTTGTTGTTCCTCCTCACTTTGATGGGAATAACTATGCTTATTGGAAAGTAAAGATGAAAGCATTCCTGAAATCTATTGATGAGAGGGTTTGAAATTCCATTGAATACGAATGGCAGAAGCCCACTACTCTTGTGAGTGAGTGGCAAACTTCTGAAAAAGAAGCAGCAGGTTTTAATAGCAAAGCTATGAATGCCATCTTTAATGCTGTTTCTATGGAGGAATTTAAGAGAATCTCTAATGTTGAGGTTGCTCACACTGCTTGAAAAATCTTCCAAATTGTGCATGAAGGCACAAAGGCAGTTAAGATCAAAAAACTACAGCAATTGACTTCTAGATTTGAAAGCATTAGAATTTCTGATGATGAATCTTTTGATAAATTCTATGCTAAATTAAATGATATTGTTAATTCTGCTTTTAATTTGGGTGAAATCTATGATCAACCTAAAATTATTAGGAAGATACTTAGATCATTAACTGAAGACTTTAGACCCAAAGTGACTGTCATTACTGAGAGTAAGGATGTGAACACCATCCCTGTTGATGAGCTTGTAGGATCTCTTCAGTCCTATGAGTCTGACCTACCCAAAGTGAACAAATCCAAATCAATGGCTCTTAAATTAGTTGATGATGTTGATGTTGATGGATTTGATGATGAGCTCTCTGCTACAGAGATTGCATACCTTGCCAAGAACTTTAGAAACTTTCTTAGGAATAACAATAGAAAGGCAAGAGGTACAAACACTGTTGAACCTAGAAACTTTAAGAAGAATGATCCCACTAAGGTTAATAATTTTGAAAAACCTAGAGAAAAAGTTAGTCAATCTTCAAACAATCCTTTGGGTGCTCAGTGTTTTGGCTGTCAAAGGTATGGTCATGTGAAATCTGAATGTCCTACATTCTTGAGATCTAAGGGTAAAACTATGGCTATAATCCTTAGTGATAATGAGGTTTCTGATGATGAGTCTGGATGTGACGAGGATGAAAACTTCATTGCTTTCACTGCTACTGCTGTAATAAATGAAAGTATATCTGTTGAAGAGAACCTTTCTGATGGGGAACTTTCTGAGGATGCAGATCTTCAAGAGGCCTACAATAAACTTTGCAAAATTGCTGCAAAGGATGCCATGAATGTTGAACTTGGCCTAAAGAAAATTGAATCTCTTGAGCTTGAAAAGAAGAATTTGCTTGTTAATTTGTTTGATGCTAATGATCTTTTGAACAATGTTAAATCTGAGAACATGCTCTTGCTTGATAAAATTAAAACTTTGGAACATGATTTATCTATTGCTAGATCTGCTAGTTCTAAACTTGATCAAATGTTGAATGTTCAAAAGTATCCTTCTGATAAATCTGGTTTAGGATATGTTGAAAGCATCTTTGATTCTGCACCACATTCCACAAACTTTGTTCCTTCATCTTCTTTTGAACCTTCTGCGAGTGAGGTTGTGAGTGAAACTGTTAAGTCCCCTGTGAGTGAGGTAGTTAAACCCATAGAAGTTTCACCACCTAGGAAGATTAGGGTTGATCTAGGAGAGTCTAAACCTAAGGATTCTACCCTTTCTAAGGACAAGATACATGGTAAACCTGCTTGGGTTTGTCACTATTGTGGAAAGTTTGGACACATTCGTCCTAAATGTTACAAGCTTCAAGTTGCTAAGAGAGCAAACAAACCAAAGGTGCCTATGCCTCAAGCACAAGATCCTATGACACTCACTGGTGAATTGGTAAAGGCTTTGAACCTTTATTTCAATCCTAGAGTTGGAAATCACTCGAATGTGAATAAGAACTCCAATGCTCGTGGTACATCTAAAAGATTTTGGATGCAAAAGACTCGATCTAATTGAGTCTTTCTGACATGGTCTTTGTGCTTCATTGCTCATTCCTCTGTGACCATTGTTCTTTGGTGTTTTTGTGTTTTTTTTCTAGAACTTGCATTGCATTACATTCATGCATTTCATTCTAGGTTTTATTTTTTTAATAAAAAAAAAAGGAGAAAATGTGAAAGCAAAAAGTGGTTTGACATTATTTTTCTTGGTTTTTGAAAACAAGGCTGGTCAATTTATTTTCACATAACATGTTTTATGTACCTTGTTTAGTTTTGATGAGCTTATTTATTCCACTTGACTAGTTGAAGTTTTGTAGTGCATGTTGTGTGGGAAAGATGTTTATGGTTTTTGATCATTTTGTCTTAATCTTGAAGTCACATGTTATTTGATTGTCGGACTTGATCCTTTTGGGAAAAGGCATAAATAACCATCTCACCACTGTTCACTAGCCAATTATGAACACCTTAGTGCATATTATAAGATTTTGTGTACTTGTTACACATGCACAAAAAGAACATAAGATGATGCCTTGGCTTAATTGCTTAAAATTGGTGTGTACTATTAGACTTGATGCCATCTCACATAATTAAAATTGGTGTGTACTATTAGGCTTGATGCCATTTCACATATATAAGAGGCTAAATTCAAGAAACTTACATGATTTCAAGCTTATGTTCTAGGAGATGTGGGAGTTATATGATGTAATTCTTTAGGTGATAGTCTCTTTTAAATTCTGTGTGATGAAATTTGTAAACTTTGTGCTTGATTTCTATTCACATATCACCTCACATGTATCTCAAGCTTTTGCTAGTTTGCAAACACTACACGAGTTACTCTTTGCTAAACACTGTACATGTTATTGTGTGTGTTTTTAGTCTAACCAACCAAGTTTGAAAATATCTTGAGAATTATGCAAAACATTTTTTTTGCCTGAGAAATTAAAGGAAGAACTGGCTGAAACTTTCTTTGGAGAAACTGGGATTACAAATTTGGGTTTTTGAAAAAGCATTCCATTTCATCTCATACTCATGCATTGTGTTTCATTGATTTTAATGCTTTAAGGAGTTATTTTTCAAAAACTGGTTTGAGTTTTTCAAAACTGTGATTTTTCTCAAAATATTGTGATCCACTGCCTATTTCGATCGATCCATTCTGTTTTTCGATCGATCAAAAATTTTAAAATTCCTTTTAAAAAATTTCGGAGTGATTCGATCGATTGAAAGTAATTTTCGATCAATCGAAAGTCGTGAATCAGCTTTTTAAAACAGTGTTCGTTGACTGATTCACTTACCTTTTCAAAAGTTTTTTCAAACTTCCTTTCTCTCTTCGACAAGGCAAGGATCTACAGCGAATTTTTTGTCGTTTTCCTCCAAATTTTTTGCAAGATTTCTCTTTCCTCAAGCCAGTAAGTCTCTTTTGCCCCTCATTTTTGAGTTTATTTACATTTTTCATACATTTTTCATGCATTCTCTCTCTAATTTTCGGACCTCTCTAATTTTGGGATTTTTGATGTTTCAAGCCCAATTATGTGCAATCGATCAATGGGTTTTTATGGGGACATGTTATAAACATGATTGTGATAGTTTAATTTGATCAATTTTGGGTTTTGTGAGAAATTGATATTTCTAGGGTTTATGTTTAGTTCCGAATTGGGGATTTTGTTCAATTAAGTTGAAATTAATGAAATTGGCTTATTGATTGGATGTAATTAGGCATTATAATCTATATGTTGTGTTGTAATGCTTAATTCATCAATGTGCTTCAAAATTTTTCAAGTGGTTTTCAAATTTTTAGGGTTTTTGTTAGAAACTCTATGCTCAAGCCAATTTTGTGCAATTGAAGTTAAAATTGAACTTTGTTTACTGCATTAGTACATGCATCATGCCATTTTTAACTGTTCATGCATCATATAGTTTTTTGCTCTATATTGTTTTTTGTGCTAACTTGTAGTCTGCCCTTGGTTTTTTATTGTTTCTCTTTTTGGTTTTCTCTTGTGTCTTTGTCCTTTCCTTAGCATCATGCCTAGGAAAACTATGGCTCATAGGTCTATCCTTGAACCTACTCCTTCCCCTCCATCTTTTGACCGAGAGAAATTTTATAGTGAGAAAAACCAGGAAATCTTTGAGAAGCTAAATCTTAGGCGTAAGATTTGGTCTGAGCGATCTGTCATTCTAGATGAGTTAGATCCTGCCATTAGGGCAAACTTAGAGCGTAGGGGCTGGTTACCCTTGGTGGATATTTCTGATCCTCTTCCACCTGCTACCTTGATTCAAGAGTTCTACTCGAACATCTCGATCTGTGTCTACGATTCCAACACTTTGGTAAAGAGTTGGATACGAGGCGTAGAGTACACCATTACTCCTACAGTAGTGGCTGATGCTCTAAGGGTACCCTTGGTCCAGCAGCTTGTCTACCCTTATGATGAGTCTCCAGTTTTGAGTGATGTCATGTCTTACATCACTGGGTCATCTATCCAGTGGGGTTCTGATTCTAGGATCACCACTGCTGAGCTTTCTGAGCTACACTATCTTTTCTTTAGGATAGCGTGTCACTGTTTTTGGCCCATTTCTCATCTGCACACAATTCCTCTCGAGAGGTGTGTATTTTTGTACGCTTTAGTTACTGATGCTCCTATCAGTTTTTCCCACTTGTTCCTTCGTTCTTTGAACGAAGTGTATAGGAGTTCATCTTCTGCTCATGCCCTTGTTCATCCTATTTTTATCCATAGGATTCTTCTTTTTCTTGATTTTAGTGATTTCCCTTCCTCGGAGCCTGTGCATGTCATTGGTCCTATAATTGCGTCTTTTCTTAGACAGAGGGCTGCTCACCTTCAAGCTGGCTCTAAACACCCTAGGTCTACACCTTCTGGGTCTGCACCTCCTCCCTCTTCTTCTACAGGTCCTACTGGTGAGGATGTTCCTAATCTTGATGCTGCTGCTCCTCCACCTCCATCGGATGACTTTGATATCCGTCGTACATTGGAGACTGTCATGACTGTTCAGGCGGCTCATGGTCAGCTTTTGGTGGACCTTTTTGATGAGATTCGTGCGTTGCGAGCTGATCTGGCGCATCTTCGTTCACCTTCACCACCTCCTTTTGATGATGGATTGTGATTGCCCTTTGGCATTCCGTCACAAAAAGGGGGAGTAGAGTTTGTAGAGGAGTTTTGTACTTAAGGAGATTTTTTTTGTTTTGTGGAGTTGTTAGATTATATTTAGGCGCTTCACCTTGTATATCATTTTTTTGGGAATATTCATGCTAGGGGGAGTAACATTGATTGATATACATGATTTCTTAGTTGATTCTTATTTCTTTGGATTCACTGTTTATTGATTTATATTTTTGAGTTATTCATTGATATATGTCTTTATTATGTGTTGTGTGAATCATACAAGAATGTTATACCTGTTTATATACTATTTTCTGTCACACATGCGTTTATGAGTTTGTTGAGTATTTCAGGAATATACAGGTTGATTCAATTGAGCTGTTGTCTACACTTGCAACTGATGGATAGTAGTTAGGATTGAATTCTAATCTTTATGAGCATTATTTTTGTAAAGGGCTTTTTAATTGTAAACTTTGATATTAGTGTTTGTGTTTTGTCACGGATTACCAAAGGGGGAGTTTGTTAGGTTCTAAAGATTTATGATTTTATGTATTTAGAACTCTAATTTGTATTGTTGGCAAATTATGATCAAAACAGGTTGTTTAGTCTTGTTTAGACTTGCTCAAAGTTGGGTTTTTCATGTAAAGTTGGAATCAAGAGGCTGCAGATGCATTTGTGCATTTTGGCCTAGCTCGATCGATCGAAGGAAAGGCTCGGGCAGAATGTTTTTCTCTAGAATTTTCCAGCTCAGCATTAACTCATTAAACGTTTTGCGTTTTCTGTTTTTACCCTAGGTATATAAAGAAAAACCCTAGCCACGTTTTTAGGTCGCTCTAGTTGTATTGTTGCTCATACTTTTCTATTTTGTGTAAATCTCTTGTGAGATCTAGAGGAGCTTTCCTTTACATAAAGCTTAAGGTTTTCAATGTAGAGATTACTTCAACATCTTGATGATCATCTCAGTTGCTACCATTGAAACTTAAAGAATATCAAGCGTGGGTGCTTGTAGCTGATTGGAGAATCCAAGAAAGAAGGAGTCCGTGGATTCGGAGCTTGCACGTGGTCGTGTCAGTAAATTCTACTGGTGGGTAGCATTAGGAAGTCAAGTGGGGAGCTTGTAAGTCCTTTTGTATGAATTTCGATTCTTTCATAGTGAATTCAGGTTTACCTTGAGGATAGCTAGGTCAAATCCTCCCCAGGTTTTTATCGTGTGGTTTCCTGGGTGATCATATCATTGTGTCCTTTATATTTTCATTGCTTTATACTTTTGATATGATTGTATGTTTGTGATAACCTAGTATTGTTTAAATTGATTAAGTTAATCACTTGGCTAATTAACTAGGTTAATCTGTTTGTTTTAAGGGGTCTAAAACCGTTCAAGTGGTATCAGAGCGGGTAGCTTTCTTGTTATAGATTTTTTGATCTCTGAGCTGATGCTTGACCCCTGTTGTCATGGAGTATGGACACTCTCTTGTTGTTCCTCCTCACTTTGATGGGAATAACTATGCTTATTGGAAAGTAAAGATGAAAGCATTCCTGAAATCTATTGATGAGAGGGTTTGAAATTCCATTGAATACGAATGGCAGAAGCCCACTACTCTTGTGAGTGAGTGGCAAACTTCTGAAAAAGAAGCAGCAGGTTTTAATAGCAAAGCTATGAATGCCATCTTTAATGCTGTTTCTATGGAGGAATTTAAGAGAATCTCTAATGTTGAGGTTGCTCACACTGCTTGAAAAATCTTCCAAATTGTGCATGAAGGCACAAAGGCAGTTAAGATCAAAAAACTACAGCAATTGACTTCTAGATTTGAAAGCATTAGAATTTCTGATGATGAATCTTTTGATAAATTCTATGCTAAATTAAATGATATTGTTAATTCTGCTTTTAATTTGGGTGAAATCTATGATCAACCTAAAATTATTAGGAAGATACTTAGATCATTAACTGAAGACTTTAGACCCAAAGTGACTGTCATTACTGAGAGTAAGGATGTGAACACCATCCCTGTTGATGAGCTTGTAGGATCTCTTCAGTCCTATGAGTCTGACCTACCCAAAGTGAACAAATCCAAATCAATGGCTCTTAAATTAGTTGATGATGTTGATGTTGATGGATTTGATGATGAGCTCTCTGCTACAGAGATTGCATACCTTGCCAAGAACTTTAGAAACTTTCTTAGGAATAACAATAGAAAGGCAAGAGGTACAAACACTGTTGAACCTAGAAACTTTAAGAAGAATGATCCCACTAAGGTTAATAATTTTGAAAAACCTAGAGAAAAAGTTAGTCAATCTTCAAACAATCCTTTGGGTGCTCAGTGTTTTGGCTGTCAAAGGTATGGTCATGTGAAATCTGAATGTCCTACATTCTTGAGATCTAAGGGTAAAACTATGGCTATAATCCTTAGTGATAATGAGGTTTCTGATGATGAGTCTGGATGTGACGAGGATGAAAACTTCATTGCTTTCACTGCTACTGCTGTAATAAATGAAAGTATATCTGTTGAAGAGAACCTTTCTGATGGGGAACTTTCTGAGGATGCAGATCTTCAAGAGGCCTACAATAAACTTTGCAAAATTGCTGCAAAGGATGCCATGAATGTTGAACTTGGCCTAAAGAAAATTGAATCTCTTGAGCTTGAAAAGAAGAATTTGCTTGTTAATTTGTTTGATGCTAATGATCTTTTGAACAATGTTAAATCTGAGAACATGCTCTTGCTTGATAAAATTAAAACTTTGGAACATGATTTATCTATTGCTAGATCTGCTAGTTCTAAACTTGATCAAATGTTGAATGTTCAAAAGTATCCTTCTGATAAATCTGGTTTAGGATATGTTGAAAGCATCTTTGATTCTGCACCACATTCCACAAACTTTGTTCCTTCATCTTCTTTTGAACCTTCTGCGAGTGAGGTTGTGAGTGAAACTGTTAAGTCCCCTGTGAGTGAGGTAGTTAAACCCATAGAAGTTTCACCACCTAGGAAGATTAGGGTTGATCTAGGAGAGTCTAAACCTAAGGATTCTACCCTTTCTAAGGACAAGATACATGGTAAACCTGCTTGGGTTTGTCACTATTGTGGAAAGTTTGGACACATTCGTCCTAAATGTTACAAGCTTCAAGTTGCTAAGAGAGCAAACAAACCAAAGGTGCCTATGCCTCAAGCACAAGATCCTATGACACTCACTGGTGAATTGGTAAAGGCTTTGAACCTTTATTTCAATCCTAGAGTTGGAAATCACTCGAATGTGAATAAGAACTCCAATGCTCGTGGTACATCTAAAAGATTTTGGATGCAAAAGACTCGATCTAATTGAGTCTTTCTGACATGGTCTTTGTGCTTCATTGCTCATTCCTCTGTGACCATTGTTCTTTGGTGTTTTTGTGTTTTTTTTCTAGAACTTGCATTGCATTACATTCATGCATTTCATTCTAGGTTTTATTTTTTTAATAAAAAAAAAAGGAGAAAATGTGAAAGCAAAAAGTGGTTTGACATTATTTTTCTTGGTTTTTGAAAACAAGGCTGGTCAATTTATTTTCACATAACATGTTTTATGTACCTTGTTTAGTTTTGATGAGCTTATTTATTCCACTTGACTAGTTGAAGTTTTGTAGTGCATGTTGTGTGGGAAAGATGTTTATGGTTTTTGATCATTTTGTCTTAATCTTGAAGTCACATGTTATTTGATTGTCGGACTTGATCCTTTTGGGAAAAGGCATAAATAACCATCTCACCACTGTTCACTAGCCAATTATGAACACCTTAGTGCATATTATAAGATTTTGTGTACTTGTTACACATGCACAAAAAGAACATAAGATGATGCCTTGGCTTAATTGCTTAAAATTGGTGTGTACTATTAGACTTGATGCCATCTCACATAATTAAAATTGGTGTGTACTATTAGGCTTGATGCCATTTCACATATATAAGAGGCTAAATTCAAGAAACTTACATGATTTCAAGCTTATGTTCTAGGAGATGTGGGAGTTATATGATGTAATTCTTTAGGTGATAGTCTCTTTTAAATTCTGTGTGATGAAATTTGTAAACTTTGTGCTTGATTTCTATTCACATATCACCTCACATGTATCTCAAGCTTTTGCTAGTTTGCAAACACTACACGAGTTACTCTTTGCTAAACACTGTACATGTTATTGTGTGTGTTTTTAGTCTAACCAACCAAGTTTGAAAATATCTTGAGAATTATGCAAAACATTTTTTTTGCCTGAGAAATTAAAGGAAGAACTGGCTGAAACTTTCTTTGGAGAAACTGGGATTACAAATTTGGGTTTTTGAAAAAGCATTCCATTTCATCTCATACTCATGCATTGTGTTTCATTGATTTTAATGCTTTAAGGAGTTATTTTTCAAAAACTGGTTTGAGTTTTTCAAAACTGTGATTTTTCTCAAAATATTGTGATCCACTGCCTATTTCGATCGATCCATTCTGTTTTTCGATCGATCAAAAATTTTAAAATTCCTTTTAAAAAATTTCGGAGTGATTCGATCGATTGAAAGTAATTTTCGATCAATCGAAAGTCGTGAATCAGCTTTTTAAAACAGTGTTCGTTGACTGATTCACTTACCTTTTCAAAAGTTTTTTCAAACTTCCTTTCTCTCTTCGACAAGGCAAGGATCTACAGCGAATTTTTTGTCGTTTTCCTCCAAATTTTTTGCAAGATTTCTCTTTCCTCAAGCCAGTAAGTCTCTTTTGCCCCTCATTTTTGAGTTTATTTACATTTTTCATACATTTTTCATGCATTCTCTCTCTAATTTTCGGACCTCTCTAATTTTGGGATTTTTGATGTTTCAAGCCCAATTATGTGCAATCGATCAATGGGTTTTTATGGGGACATGTTATAAACATGATTGTGATAGTTTAATTTGATCAATTTTGGGTTTTGTGAGAAATTGATATTTCTAGGGTTTATGTTTAGTTCCGAATTGGGGATTTTGTTCAATTAAGTTGAAATTAATGAAATTGGCTTATTGATTGGATGTAATTAGGCATTATAATCTATATGTTGTGTTGTAATGCTTAATTCATCAATGTGCTTCAAAATTTTTCAAGTGGTTTTCAAATTTTTAGGGTTTTTGTTAGAAACTCTATGCTCAAGCCAATTTTGTGCAATTGAAGTTAAAATTGAACTTTGTTTACTGCATTAGTACATGCATCATGCCATTTTTAACTGTTCATGCATCATATAGTTTTTTGCTCTATATTGTTTTTTGTGCTAACTTGTAGTCTGCCCTTGGTTTTTTATTGTTTCTCTTTTTGGTTTTCTCTTGTGTCTTTGTCCTTTCCTTAGCATCATGCCTAGGAAAACTATGGCTCATAGGTCTATCCTTGAACCTACTCCTTCCCCTCCATCTTTTGACCGAGAGAAATTTTATAGTGAGAAAAACCAGGAAATCTTTGAGAAGCTAAATCTTAGGCGTAAGATTTGGTCTGAGCGATCTGTCATTCTAGATGAGTTAGATCCTGCCATTAGGGCAAACTTAGAGCGTAGGGGCTGGTTACCCTTGGTGGATATTTCTGATCCTCTTCCACCTGCTACCTTGATTCAAGAGTTCTACTCGAACATCTCGATCTGTGTCTACGATTCCAACACTTTGGTAAAGAGTTGGATACGAGGCGTAGAGTACACCATTACTCCTACAGTAGTGGCTGATGCTCTAAGGGTACCCTTGGTCCAGCAGCTTGTCTACCCTTATGATGAGTCTCCAGTTTTGAGTGATGTCATGTCTTACATCACTGGGTCATCTATCCAGTGGGGTTCTGATTCTAGGATCACCACTGCTGAGCTTTCTGAGCTACACTATCTTTTCTTTAGGATAGCGTGTCACTGTTTTTGGCCCATTTCTCATCTGCACACAATTCCTCTCGAGAGGTGTGTATTTTTGTACGCTTTAGTTACTGATGCTCCTATCAGTTTTTCCCACTTGTTCCTTCGTTCTTTGAACGAAGTGTATAGGAGTTCATCTTCTGCTCATGCCCTTGTTCATCCTATTTTTATCCATAGGATTCTTCTTTTTCTTGATTTTAGTGATTTCCCTTCCTCGGAGCCTGTGCATGTCATTGGTCCTATAATTGCGTCTTTTCTTAGACAGAGGGCTGCTCACCTTCAAGCTGGCTCTAAACACCCTAGGTCTACACCTTCTGGGTCTGCACCTCCTCCCTCTTCTTCTACAGGTCCTACTGGTGAGGATGTTCCTAATCTTGATGCTGCTGCTCCTCCACCTCCATCGGATGACTTTGATATCCGTCGTACATTGGAGACTGTCATGACTGTTCAGGCGGCTCATGGTCAGCTTTTGGTGGACCTTTTTGATGAGATTCGTGCGTTGCGAGCTGATCTGGCGCATCTTCGTTCACCTTCACCACCTCCTTTTGATGATGGATTGTGATTGCCCTTTGGCATTCCGTCACAAAAAGGGGGAGTAGAGTTTGTAGAGGAGTTTTGTACTTAAGGAGATTTTTTTTGTTTTGTGGAGTTGTTAGATTATATTTAGGCGCTTCACCTTGTATATCATTTTTTTGGGAATATTCATGCTAGGGGGAGTAACATTGATTGATATACATGATTTCTTAGTTGATTCTTATTTCTTTGGATTCACTGTTTATTGATTTATATTTTTGAGTTATTCATTGATATATGTCTTTATTATGTGTTGTGTGAATCATACAAGAATGTTATACCTGTTTATATACTATTTTCTGTCACACATGCGTTTATGAGTTTGTTGAGTATTTCAGGAATATACAGGTTGATTCAATTGAGCTGTTGTCTACACTTGCAACTGATGGATAGTAGTTAGGATTGAATTCTAATCTTTATGAGCATTATTTTTGTAAAGGGCTTTTTAATTGTAAACTTTGATATTAGTGTTTGTGTTTTGTCACGGATTACCAAAGGGGGAGTTTGTTAGGTTCTAAAGATTTATGATTTTATGTATTTAGAACTCTAATTTGTATTGTTGGCAAATTATGATCAAAACAGGTTGTTTAGTCTTGTTTAGACTTGCTCAAAGTTGGGTTTTTCATGTAAAGTTGGAATCAAGAGGCTGCAGATGCATTTGTGCATTTTGGCCTAGCTCGATCGATCGAAGGAAAGGCTCGGGCAGAATGTTTTTCTCTAGAATTTTCCAGCTCAGCATTAACTCATTAAACGTTTTGCGTTTTCTGTTTTTACCCTAGGTATATAAAGAAAAACCCTAGCCACGTTTTTAGGTCGCTCTAGTTGTATTGTTGCTCATACTTTTCTATTTTGTGTAAATCTCTTGTGAGATCTAGAGGAGCTTTCCTTTACATAAAGCTTAAGGTTTTCAATGTAGAGATTACTTCAACATCTTGATGATCATCTCAGTTGCTACCATTGAAACTTAAAGAATATCAAGCGTGGGTGCTTGTAGCTGATTGGAGAATCCAAGAAAGAAGGAGTCCGTGGATTCGGAGCTTGCACGTGGTCGTGTCAGTAAATTCTACTGGTGGGTAGCATTAGGAAGTCAAGTGGGGAGCTTGTAAGTCCTTTTGTATGAACTTCGATTCTTTCATAGTGGATTCAGGTTTACCTTGAGAATAGCTAAGTCAAATCCTCCCCAGGTTTTTACCATGTGGCTTCCTGGGTGATCATATCATTGTGTCTTTTATATTTCCGCTGTTTTATACTTTTGATATGATTGTATGTTTGTGATAACCTAGAATTGTTTAAATTGATTAAGTTAATCACTTAGCTAATTAACTAGGTTAATCTGTTTGTTTTAAGGGGTAAAAACCGTTCAAATTATTTTTTATTTTTGTCATTATTGTTATAAGTCCAAGAAACTGCCAAGAAGAAATATTTTTGAAAAAAATTATTAAAATAAAAGAACAAGAAGAGAGAGTATATGTCAATAACGATGAAAAATGTTTTAATGAAGAAATAAGTTTGCAAAATGATAAATGTGATGATAGCATTGGCTTAGATGAAGTTGATTAGGTAGTATGATGAATTTGATGAAAAATTTTATTATTTTTGGGTCATTTGTAATATATTATCACTTTTGAATTTAAGCAATTTGAATGTATATGTTATAAACACGTGCTAGTTTGATTTATTTAGTTAACTTGCTAAATATTATTGTATAAGTGATGAATAAATTAGTCATTGGTTGAATACATTCAAAATTTATAATGAATATACCCTTTATATATGTACATCTATAAGTTTTTTTAATAATTTTATTAAGTATTTGTGTATCTTACGATACACGATACTATATGATACATGATAAAGAAAAATAAAAAATCGATTCACGATACAATTCACATTTTTACAATTATGCTAATAACAACTTACTACTTATAATTTATTGTAAAAATATTATAGATATAAATATTTTATTTATTTTATTTTTTATACGAGAACCTGAACCCTTTTGGTTATTTGGGAATATTGAGTCATGTGAACCTGAAATTCCCTACTCCCTTCCATGTCCACATTTCACCTCTTTTGTCACATTTATTCCAAATGACACATACCCTATAACCTTTTCTGTCTCTAACTCTCTTTATATGTACTATAGTACTAGTAATTTAAATGTGTATGTTATAAACACGTGATAGTTTGATTTATTGAGTTAATTTGTTAAATATTATTACATAAGTGATGAATAAATTAGTTATTGGTTGAATATATTCAAAATTTATAATGAATATACCCATTATATATGTACATCTATAATTTTTTTTAATAATTTTATTAATTATTTGTGTATTTTACGATACACGATACTATACAATACATGATACAGAAAATAAAAAATCGATTGACGATACAATTCACATTTTTACAACTATGCTAATAACAACTTACTACCTATAATTTATTGTAAAAATATTATAGATGTAAATATTTTATTTATTTATTTATTTTTTTATACAAGAACCCAAACCCTTTTCATTATTTGGGAATATTGAGTCATGTGAACCCGAAACTCCCTACTCCCTTCCATGTCCACATTTCACCTTTTTTGTCATATTTATTCCAAATGACACATACCCTATAACCTTTTCTGTCTCTAACTCTCTTTATATGTACACCTATCCTTAATGATAATTTGGACATTTGAAAACTCATAGACATGGAGGCATATATGATAATAATAAATTAACTGAGGATGTCAAAGAGAATGTACCATGCATATCAACCCAGGGAATTAAGAGAGATAGAAGTCGATATAACATATGAAACTCCAAAATTTGGTATTTTGTGGATGTGGTGAAAGGGTTATTTTCTAAGCTCTTTTATGTAATACCAATCAAAACTTTTATGATCAACAAGTAAAAGCAAGGTACTTTCTTTTCAATTTATTATATTGTGGATGTGGAAGTGTTCGTCAACATATGATGACTTATAAGCACCATATTGGACTCTTGGGAAATTTCATGACAACTGACTTGATGCGGTTCTTGTACTATTCTTATCAATTTGTGGGCAAACTTCTTCATCAATTTTTTTGTTACAGTGTTTTCAGTTTTTTTTTTCTTTAGTTTTCAGCAAAATAAGAGCTTGTTTGGATGAAGAGAGTTTTGAGTGATATCACTCAGTTTTATGTTTTTATCATCCAAATTGTGTGGCTCCCACTGCTCAGCACTTGTTTGGATTAGTTTTGAATCATGGTTTTCATCACTCAAAAACTCAGTAAAATGGATGTGAGTGACCAAAACTGAAAACAGGTTTTACCTGTTTTCAAAACTCAAAAACTGAGTTTCAGTGGCAAGTCGGTAAATTAGATGAAGTTGTGGGCCCCTTCGCCAGTGCATTGTCACATCTGGAACAGGTTGAGTTATTACCGTTGGAGCTCCTTTTCTCACTTCCCTCTCTTAACCTCTTCTCATTTTCACTTCCCTCTTCATCCCCAGCGAGCTAGCTCCACCACTGAACCCAACAACCCTAAACCTAGCAACCCCAAATCAGCCAAACACAGACCCAACAACCCCAAACCCAGCCAACTCCATTAGCATAACCAACCCAATCACAACCACCCACCACCCACTGCCGCAACCACAACCAGCCCACCACGACTCAAATTAAAATAAAATAAAATAATTATCACCACCATAAACCCACCTCAACAACGGTCATCCATAACACCCATCACAGGCCGCAACCAACAGATCACAAGCTACAACCCACAAGCCACAACTAGCCACAAACCACACGTTGATCTGACCCATGAAACCTAGCAAACCGATATGACCCATAAAACCCTGCAAACCGATCTATACCCACACCCCAACACGCTGATCTAAAAAAAAAAAAAAACGAAAAGAAAGAAAGAAAATTAAAGGGAGAAGAGTACAGGGGAGATCGACGGCGAGTGAAGGAAGAGATGGCCGGAGCTGGACAGTCTTAACGAGGTGAGGGAGCTTCTCATTTCTTTGTTCCTTCTGATTTGAGGAATGTGGGAGAGAGAAGTGGTGGATTCAACGAGTGAAAGAGAGGAGAGGGGCGGAGAAGAGGGGTGAAATTTTTAGGTCTTAGGGGAGAGTAAAGGCAGAGAAGTGAAGAGAGGAAAAAGAAAAAGAAGAGGAGAGAGAACGCAACTATCCGTTTGACCCAATACAGTAAATGGGTCCCACCATTATTGCAAAAATTTGAGTTACATAGAACAAGAAATGAAACCAAACATGTTTTATTTTGAGTGAGTGAAAAAATAGAGTTTGAATAATGAGTGATGAGTGATGAGTGATAAGTGATGAGTGATAGGTGATGAAAATTGATTTATTAGTGACCATTTTTTTAAAACCAAAAAAGCCCTAAGTTGTATCCAAACAGACCCCTAATATCAAAATATTTACTTGACTTGACTTGACTTACTTTTTTTTTTTTTTTTTTTTTAATGGCATGCAATTTATTGCAATATATTTTTTTCAATGCGTTCATTGTCCGTGTTCTTAATTTTCAATCAAAAAGAGAAGACATGTATTGTGGAAAGAGTGGTAAAGTTTCTGGCATGTATTGTGGAAAATTAGAGGAAAGTGAGGAGACAACTATATAGTACCTTCATGGAAAATGTGTGTTACACTTACACTGACACAGACAACCCATTACTCTTCTTTTTCGATGCGTTCACACTCTCTTCTTTATCTTAATCCTCCTCAGTCAACAAGGGAAGGCAATTAGGTAAACAACTTTAGTGTGTTTCTTTTTATTCCCTTGCGCTTATATCTATTTATCTCATCATTTAATAATAACTAGTCGCTAACCCGTGCGATGGACGTGATTCTTTAAAAAAAAAAAAAACAATATTACAATTATCATTTGCAGCACTAAATCAGAATGTCTCAAGACTTACTAATCAAATAATACAACTAAATGGAGAAGACCCAAGCATAATATAAAATCTTCACTAGTTCAAATATTAAACATTGTCAAACCTAGTACACAATGAGCTTGTGCCCAATAAAAAATTATAAAGACAAATAAGGGATAATGAAATCCTGTATATCATCTCCATAAAAATACATACATGCCAAAAAGATTAATACCACTACCATAGGTCCATTGGCATTGAAGTTATTTTCATAGTTACATATATATTGTGAATAAACAAATAAACAAATTGCAATAATGATTGAAATCTTATTTTCATAATAAATAAAAAGAATACAGTTACCAATGTCAAATTCTTTTGCTATGACTCAAAAAGAGTAGAGAAAAAACATAATACAACAAATTTGCATTATATAGAAGAGTACATCATATATTTATTCAACATAAACATTGAGTTTTATAAATCTTCTTTGCTTGCTCACATTCCCAACCACATCTCTTGTGCTAAGATACCATAGATATTGCCTTTTCAAAATCATGAATAGACTTTGCCAATAAAGCCTTCTCCATGCCAAACCCTTTTGCTTTGCCTTGAAATAGCTCCTAGAAAATAGCTGTTTTACCCAAGTTAGGGGCTTTGAGAATAGAAGAAGAATTATAGTATCTAAGAAAGTGCGATAACCACAACATATTAGTTTTATAACAGATAACGAAATGTGGAAACACCATTACTAAACAAAACTTGTTCTTTAAACTCATAAAGTATCATTAACAGGCAATTCTGTCAACTTCTTCTCTCTTTTCTTAAGGGGGAAAAAAAATTGCTTTTCACCTACCATAGGCAAAAGGACCATAATCCAAAGCTTTACCCAAATACAATTTAGGATAGTTAAGGAAAACCAATATGAGAATCAACTTCGAAATAATTAAATAAGAAATAAAAACCACCATAGCTCAATTTTTAAAGTAGCTTTCCTCATAGACACATGCATAAGAAATCACTATATCAGACACATAAAGAAATAACATTTAAAGCAACCCAGATGAGATTTCAAGAAAAATAAGCTCGGCTAAATTTTATTATGAAACCCAGGTGTCATAGTAGTGAAGCTAAAATTTTCTTAACAATGACTTATGAACAATTATGAAGCATATATAAATCATTAAACAAACTTTTTAAAAAATCAATGACATAGATAATCCATTTTCACCACCCTTTCTTCTAGCAAAGTTCCAGACTTGTCCTGTAAATTCACCTACTCGGTTGCCTTGTTTTCAATTGATATAATGGTGGTTAGGATGTTGATATAAGGCTTTGAGAAAAGTACCTTCAGTGAGGAACTCGCTTTTAGCACCTAGGGACCTCATTTTGGTGCCTCTCACCTTGGGAAATCTGGCATTGGCGACTTAAGGTCACCTTTCGCTTTTGATTACAATAGTCCAAACCGAGGTGGTAAAAGGAGGCAGAATATCCACAATTTATAACTGAGGATAAACACTCAAACAGGTTATAATCAAGCCAAGTCTCACATGTGTATGAGATATAAATTGCAATGCATGACAACTCCGTGTAATGTCAAGCAATATAAATTTTGCATTAAAGAGCCTAAAAACCCAGCCATTGTTACACTGCACCATTGCATTGCCTTGTAACTTGTACATTGCAGGCAGTAAAAAAATCAAGATAGCCTTTTTGCATAAATCAACATATAATGAATGACTCTGAAGGATTTTCTAGCAAAATCCTGCTAATGGCATTAGCATGAAGCAGCATAGTAACCGTAAGAAACAACAATTAAACTTCCTCAGCTCCAGGGTTTAATTGCTGTTTCAAACCTAAATTGCTCAATTTTGTTCCAAATAATAGAAAATAAATAAATTTTTTTTGTAATTCTGTCAAATTTATCATTGCTCCCCATATGCAGAATCCTACTAAGACCTAGCATTAAACACCTCACAGGCACTATTATAGAGACTCTTTTTATCATTTTGTTGAATAAATCAAAAACTGATATTTAAATTGCCACAATTAAAAGCACAACCACCATTTAAAATTTGAGAGATAAGTAGGATAATTAATTGATATTTAGTTATAATAAAATATGAAGACGAGGCAGAAGAAGAGTTTGAAGAAGTTACCCATGATTGGATTAGACTACGGTTTGCTCTTGCTCTTCTTCGTCATCTTCTTCTTTGACAAACTTTATCGTAACAAACTACATGCCCAAAAGAACACCATATGAGTTGTTATTTCAGATTACTATAATGCCCAAAATCGCAGATCTTCAAAATCGTTTTTTGCTTTTGGGTTGTGGGTTTGATATGGTCTGATTATGGTGGTTTATGGGTTGCGGTTGTTGTGGGTGGTGGTGTTGCTGCTGCTGCTGCCTGCTGAGTTGTGGTGGTTGTGGGTGGAACGGGAAAGGAGAAGGGGAACAGGAGAAATAGAGTCTAAGGAAGGAGATCTCTATTAATATGTGGGTATGGTGGGTAGGTGTCTTTAGATGATTTGTTGTTGGTTTGCCGTGGGTTTGATGGAGGAGGACCTGGTAGAGGAGGAGATGGTAGAGGAAGGATGGGCGTGCATTTTGGTGTTTGGTGAAAGAAAAGGCCAGAGCATCTTGAAAGAGTTTTGGTGAAAGATTAGCTACAGCGTTGTGAAAGAGAAGGCAGAGCATCGGATTTGAGTTTTAGAAAAGTTTTATATCAGGTTTGAGTTTTAAAAAAGTTTTATTATTATTATTATTTTTTAATATTATGCTGACGTGGAAAATTGTGGAAACTTCAAAAATTTCGGTTTTATATATATAGATATTAATAAACTAGTTTTTTTTTTTTTTTTTAATTTAAGTAAGCTAGTAATTTATTTAAAAGAACTTTTTATTTCAAATATTAGAAAATATATATATATATATATATTTGGGATGGTATCATGGTAGTACTCACAGACATAAACTTGACCACATTTTAAGGGTCCGTTTGGTTGGAGGAGAGGAAAAGTGGGAGCATGGAAAATTATGGGAGGATGGAAAATATTTAGTTTTCCCTCTTGTGTGTTTGGTTGGGAGTGGAAAAGTAAGAGTGTGGAAAACTCTTTTGTTTGGTTGTAGAGAAAAATGGAAGGATGGAAAATGTAATTTATATAAATTGACTATTATATCCTTGTTACATAATAGGTAAGAAATATATTTATTCGTACTCATTAAATAATATAAAATTTACCACATCATCACTTTTACAAAACACCCACATCAGTTTATCTATTATACACACTTTTTTATTAAAATAATATTTTTTTCTCACTTTTTTATTATTTCCCACCTACCCCACCTAACCCATAAAGTGACTTAACTCTCACTTTCTCCTAACCCACAAAGTCTCCGCCACTCTCTCATCCCTCAAGTCTCTACATCTTTTTTTTTTTTTTTGACAATTCAAAAGCTACAAGAAAGAGAGAAGACGATGATGATGAAGAAGAAGAAGATGAAGATGATTGAAACATAAGGAAATCCCTCATCTCTCTCCTTAATTCTCATATCCCTTAAGTCTCTGCCACCATTGGATTTGTATTTGATTTTGATTTTGAGTTTGGGTTATGGCTTTTCAGTTAATGGTTTAATTTTGAGTTGATTTTCTGTGGATTTTGGGTTTGATTTTGAGTTGATTTTGTTTTGGGTTAATTTTGAGTTGGGTTTGGGATGGGTTTTCCTATGGGGTTTGAGTTGATTTTAAGTTGTTTTGTGTTGATTTTGAGTTATTTTTGGGTTGCGGTGGTGATAGTTGGGTTGTGCTGAGTTGGTGGTTGGAAAATTGTCTTCTTCTTCTTTGCTAAGTTGCTGTGACTGTTAGGAAAGAGAGGGCATTTGTGTAAAAGTGTTGTGAGAGCACTTTTCTCTCCAGCCTTTTCCTCCTGATTTGGGAGGATGAAAATTGTGGACCCGGGAGAGAAAACTTTCTCCAGGATTTTCCTTCCTCCCCATTTTCCTTCTTTTGCCAAACAGTGGAAAACACTGTTTTCCACCTTATTTTCCTCCCTCTATTTTCCATCCTCTCTATTTTCACCCCAACCAAACACAGTGTAAGTCCATACCATTGCGCGTTGTCAGAAAATTAAATGACAGTATATACTGTATAGTTCCTTCGTGAAAAATGCGTGTTACAGTGTTAGTGGCCTTAAAAGCATCCTTTACAGTGTTTTTTTTTGTCTTTTACTAGTTACCTTCTTGGAAGGGAAGAAGAAAAATTGTAGACGTGTATTTTACTCTATTGCTATTTTTAATTATAAAAAAGATTTGCATTTTTCGTTTTCCTCTTCCTATACCCCACTCTCATACTTACTTCTCTACGATTGCATTCAAACGCATTACCTGATGCACTGATCTGATTCTTATTTCTTTCTTTAATTCAATTCACTCCTTTTTTAATCTTCTATTTATAGATCCATCCATGGCTTTCTTGAACAATAAAGGAGTCTCTTCTTCTTTTTCTTCCACTCGCCAATGGAACTACGATGTCTTCTTGAGCTTTAGAGGTGAAGATACACGTGAAGGTTTTACTAGTCATTTATATAAGGCTTTGTGTGACAAAGGCTTTAACACTTTCATTGATGATATGCTTCGGAGGGGAGAAGAAATTTCGGAAGAACTTATCCAAGCCATCAAAAGTTCATCAATTTTGGTTATTGTCTTCTCTGAAAACTATGCAGAGTCCAAATGGTGCTTGGATGAACTTGCTGAGATCGTTGAGTGTAGAGAAAAGGACCAGGAGGTTCAAATTCGTCCAGTTTTTTACAATGTTGATCCATCAGAAATACGAAATCAAAAGGGAAACTTTGGAAGGGCATTGGCTAATCATGAGATGAAGTTCAAGAATGACAAGGACAAGGTGCAGAGGTGGAGGGATGCTCTAAGAAAAGTAGCTAATGCATCTGGATGGCATTATAGGAAAGGGTATGTATCTTATTGTTGATATCATGATTCATGAGTTTACCAATTTTATACTGCTAATTTGGTTTGTTATAACCACTACATGCAAAAGTACTCTATTTTGATCATATCATCTAGTACAAAGTTAGTTAGTCTAACAAGGTCCAATTACGAGTTTCTCCCATGTATTTTTATACTTTTAATATGATGTTAATATCGATGACAGTTATCAAAGATATGAATTATATTCCACTTACTTTATATAAAAATGTGTTAGATGTGTGTTATAAGTTATAACTCACAACTAGATATCTTGAATTCGTATTTTTCTTCTAGTTTAACTAATTATATGTTTTCTTATGCTATGTGATTGTCAGTTGCTCTACATATAAATCTGAATCTCACTTCATTCAGAACATTGTTGAAGAGATATCAAATGCTAACTTAAATTGGACACCATTATATGTTGCTGAATACCCAGTTGGAATAAATTTTCGTGTAGAGGCCATAGAGTCACTTTTAGATATTGGGTTAGATGAATTTCGCGTGGTAGGAATTCATGGCCTTCACGGAGTAGGAAAGACTACAATTGCAAAAGCTGTTTATAACAAAATTGCTAAACATTTTGATGGAAGCAGCTTTTTAATGAATGTTAGAGAAAATTTGGGGACGGATGCTGACATAATCACACTACAAGAGCAACTTCTTAATGACATCTTAGTGGATGAAAATTGGAGAGTAGGCAACAAATTTAAAGGAATCAGTTTAATAGAGAAGAGACTTCGATATAAAAAGGTTTTTTTAATTCTTGATGATGTTGATGATTCGACAAGAATAGAAAATTTGCTTGGAAACTGTTATTGGTTTGCTCCTGGTAGTAGAGTCATTATAACATTAAGAGATAGGTGCTCGTTAGCTACCCTTAAAAAAAAAGTTTGTACAACTTACAAGGTCAAGGAATTCAAGGTCGAGCAATTAAACAAACATGAAGCTCTTCAACTCTTCAAAAACCATGCCTTTCTTGGAAACAAATCTCATGATGAAGATTATTCTAAACTTGCAACTAAATTCATAGATTTTGCTAAAGGCCTTCCACTAGCTGTAGAAATAATAGCTCGTGATTTGTGTGGAAAAGATAAAGATGAATGGGAAACTGCATTAGATATGTATAAAAAAATTCCCAATAAAGACATTCAAAAAATACTTAGAGTAAGCTATGATGGATTGCATGACACCGAGAAAGATATTTTTCTCAATATTGCATGTTTCTTCAAAGGATGGAGAAAAAATTATGTTGTAAAGATATTAAGTGCTTGTGAATTATATCCAAGTTCTGGTATTCCGAGACTCGTTAATAAGTGTCTCATAATTGTTGATCGATATGGTAGATTGTCAATGCATGACTTGATACAACAGATGGGCAGGGAAGTTGTTCGACAACAAGCACCAGACATCCTCGAAAAACGTAGTAGGTTATGTTGTTATAAGGATTCGCTTGAAGTACTAACTAGAAATAAGGTATAAGTTCTTTTTCTTTAATTATTTTGCTCGTTATTTTTTTATTTTTCACTAGGTAGAAGTATTGTATTTTTTTTTTTCTTTCTAACATTTTATAAAATATTAGTTCATCAGTAATTTTTTTTTTTGCTTAAAATTTCAAAATCATTATACATTTGGAAATTATATTACTTTCTATAGTGGACTTGATGCTTCTCCAATTAGGGATCAAAAAAAATTCGAGGCATAATGTTGCATTCGACTCAATCAGTAGAGGTGCAACTACATACTGATGCTTTCAGAAGGATGGAAAATCTCAAATTTCTAATAGTTGAGAATGTACATATTTGTAAACCACTTGAATTTCTTCCCAGCAAGTTAATACTTCTTAAGTGGCCCCATTTTCCGTTTCACTGGCCATCCGAATATTTTCCTGAACAACTTGTTGCTATTGAGATGCTACATAGTCGCATTAGATTGCCAAAGCTAATCAAGCAGGTATGATTATGGATATTTTTAAAATGAGATTTTTTTTTTTTATAAAATTTTTTATTTCAAATTTTGTTGTATTTAACTTTTGACTTTTTTTTTCCCTACAGGAGTGTCATTTAGAAAATTTGATAGATGTCAATCTCAAAGGTTGTAAATTTATTACAAAATTACCTAAATTACGGGCCTCAAATTTAGAGAATTTGAACCTCTCTTTTTGTAAAAATTTATTTAAATTACCTAAATTATGGGCCCCAAATTTAAAGAGGTTGTGCCTCTTTAGTTGTAAAAATTTAGTTGAGATTGATGAGTACTTTGGATCTCTTGAAAAGCTTAAAAGTTGGTTTCTCGATTATTGCGGAAATCTTCAAATTCTTCCAAGCCTGCTGAGGTTGAAATCTCTTGAATTTTTTACTCTTTCTGATTGCTCAAGGCTTGAGAAGCTCCCTAATTTTCATCCAGAAATGGAATGTTTAAAGACTTTATATTTAAATGGGAGTGGTATTAGAGATGTGCCTTCATCAATTGAGCATCTCACTAAGCTTGAAAGATTAACCCTTTTTAGTTGCATAAACCTTCGGGATCTTCCAGATAGCATTTATAAATTGCAACAGCTTCGGGAATTGGTTACTCCTACTGGCAAATTGAGACCGGCGTGTAATTCTTTTGATAGCTCTTCCGGGTATGGGTTTGTGAAGATGAAAGTGCTAGATTTCCATGGATATGAAGGCATAATTGAATTAGATCTTTTGATGAAGCCTAATTACTTCCCTGCATTGAAAAGAATAGATCTATCTTATACCAATATTGTTACCATCCCTGAAAGTATTAGCAGATTTCCCATATTAAAATCACTTAATATTAGGGATTGCAAGCTTCTTCGTGAAATTCAAGGACTTCCACAATCGATAAGTTTGGTTCAAGCGGACAATTGCATGTTGTTGGATACCCAATCACCAAGCGGGCTATTGAATCAGGTTTCTCTCTTTCTTTTAGATATATATAAAGAAACAATTTTTATTACTTTCTCTAAATATTTTAAGAGATTTGCTAAGTGAAAAATATCTTGTATTTTCTAATTGCATGTAGGTAATAGAAATTATTGGGATTTTACCAAGTAGAGTATGTGGTAGGGCAAGAAGCAACAAATTAATGGATCTACAGTTGACCAATTACTTCCCATCTGAAATTGAGGGTGCTGAATATGAAGATGGGGACATATCAATGGATCCGCAGTTCTCCTATAATTTTCCATTTGAAACTGAGGGCGTTGAATACGAGGATGGGGACATTGATCGTACTATTAAATTTTGGGGAACTGAGATGCCGAAATGGTTTAATCATCAAAGTGCTGATAATTCCATATTTTTCTTTGTTGGTCGCAAATTTCCAAAACTGGCTGTCTGTGTTGTTCCTGGACGAGCAGTTGTTTCTATCTCTGTTCACATTTCCATCAATGGTTATAAAAAATCAAATCTGTATTTTCGAGATTTATCTAGATTTATAGGAGATATTCCAGATTTATTTGATGAGATCGAATTGTTCCTTGAAGAAAATAATCTATTTCTATTTTCTCTAACTCAGAGGTCTCTGCAGAGACATTTGAATAAATCAAATCCAACTGACCAGAATCTTGTTGAGGTTTCAATTACATATAGCAAGAATGGGTATTCTGTAAAAAGGTGGGGAGTCCACGTAGAATGCACCTGTCCTCCTCAAGAAGATGATGCTATTGATTATGGGTATTCTCTAATGCACCTATTTGGTATTCTATAAAAAGGTTGGGGGTCCAAGTAGATGATGCTGTTGATTACTTGCCAACTTTGAAGAAATTGAGGACATTTTGATGAACTCTGAAGAAATATGCATCAATCAAAAAATCACATTGAAACTGTTTCTCCTCTGTCGTTTCGGTCCGGTTTCTTTTGCATTTGATGCCAAGGTATGTTTCCCTTTTTGGTAGCATTGTTTCATTTGCATCTATTACACAATGGCAAAGGATATCATATCAACTTATAAGTATTTATTGTGTTTCTGTTAAAAAAAAAAAAAAAGGAACTGAATAAGTTTCTGAACTTAAAATTGTTATTTATAAAATAATTATTTCATTTCAGTTAATTGGTCTTTTTTTTTTTTTTTGGTTAATGTAGTTGACTGGGATGGTTGCGGTTGAAGTCACTGGTAGGCCCTAGATTTCCTTTTGCCTTGGATGTGGTATGATTTTCTTTTTTTTATCTAAGTTTTCAAATTGAGATGCATAATTTTTGCTTAGCTTACCATGTGGCCTTACCATGGTGTGGAAAGATCTTGCAATTGTTTCCTAGTTTTATTCATTCGTTTGGACTTAATTGGTTTCTTGATTTAAAAAATTATGTACACCAATCGCTTAGAATCCTAACTTTTGTAGAAAATGTGCATCACTTTGAATTTTAGAAGCTACATTGAATTCGTTTGGCTGTGTACAAGATTGTTTGAGATAAATTGTAAATGATTTGCGTCACACCTAAATGGTCTATAATTATTTACTAGGTTAGCTGGTGATTTAAGACATGCTAACCAAAAATTAAAATGGCTGTGCATTTTAATGTCTTTGGTTGGGTACTGGTTGAAGAGCTGATTTTCAAAGATATAATCTAAAAGCACAGGTCTTTAATATTTTTTGTTCTCTCTCTATTAATTTGGAATATTTGATATAGTGAGGATCGTAGGGCCACAATTTCATTATTGTTGGCATAGCAATTGTAGCGGCTGTTATAACTCATTTATTCCTTTAAGTTTTTGCATTTGAAATGATCTTTCTATCCTTTAGGATCCTCTGTACACATTTTATAGCCAATTCTCTAAAGCTCAAACTAAATTTTCAAAGTGGGTCTGAGTCACACTATTGCCATTAGAATACAAGACAAGCATTAACGGGAAAGCTCCAATTTCAAGTCAGTCTCATGCAAGTAGAAAGGATAGTTGGAAAATGAAAATCAACATTTAATAGGCTAATCCACTTCTAAATTTTGCAGATGGTTATGAGCAATAAGCATATCAAACTTCATGGCATACCGTGAACTGAAGACAAGGGTAGTCTAGCTAATTTTTTGTGGAACCTTTAAAAAAAATCCTTTGATGGGCCCTCTACATTGAGGTAAACTTGAAGCTCCCTCTCAGCACATTGATGAAGTCACTTAGACCCAGACTCAGCTTATCTTGCATTACAAATAACTCTTAAGTGGAGCAATACAGGATGAGACACACTGTCTTCTTCAAATTGGAGGAAATGACAAACCTTTCAAGTGCTCAAATAATTGTCTCTTGGCATGCTTGTCCTGAGGTAAATAATATCCATAGACATTTGTCCATTTAAGAACTCGCCTCAATTCAAATTTCTGCATAAACAACATATTTGATGAGAAAAAGAAGTACACCTTCTGTAATTCAATGCAAAAGTTCCAAATTTCCTATAGCCAAGTTTTTGTTATCAATTTTAGCTGTGATTCAGGTTGGCACTATATCTCACCTAACTTCACAAGCCACAAAATACATGGCCATTAACACTCTTCACAGCTTAGAGAAATAAGGATTGATTATAAAAAACCTGCTAGTACCCATCCCAATACTCTAAATTAAGTGGGGGGGGGGGGGGGGGGTGGAGGGAAGATTGATTATATCAGCAATAAAAATTCTGTTAAAGATTCATAAAATGTGTAGTATTCTAACATGAATACCCCAATACCAACCCCCCTCCCCAAATCCCATACTAGAGAAAAGGGAAGCTTGACAATCATGCAGATAAACAATGTGGGTTTAGGAATCGCTTGATATTGTATTCAGATCATGTTTAATAATGATATATGTGTGTGTGTGTGGTTTCCCCAAAAATCTGGATGTATGTGTATTTTAAGAATTGATTTAATAGATGAAAATTACTTGTTCAAATCTTTTTGTTTCTCTTTTTTTTGGGGGTGTGGGGGGTGTGGGTGGGGAAGGGGGCTGTTGAGGAGCTGAAGGACTAAGAGTCTTTTGTAGCATCATTCAAACTAGTTCAAGAGATTTCACAAACAATAAACTTGACCACACATGCTCGAGAGAAATTTTATTTGTTATTAAGGACTTCAAAACCTTGAAAACAAAGTGTCATATATAAGGTGCACCCCTGTTCAAGTTTTAAATTAGATAGGTCATTGTCGAACTCCCAAAACCCAACTTCAGTTCATAAATAACTTTTTCTTACATGTCAAAAAAAGGCTTTTAAAAACTGTATATATGTATTATGCAACTAACTTGCAAGTATAATATTGATACAATGACTACTTACCAACCCATGGAAATCAGAAGCAAATTACTATCACATCTTGAAACAGAGGTTGGGTACAGATTCACACTACTTTCTAGGAAGTTTTCATGTTAAATAAGAAGTGAAAAGAAAATTGTACATGAGTCAAGTCTGTGTACTGGGGTAGCAACTTTCTTAATTTTTAATGAAATTATATATTTATCCAAAAAATAAAAAAGCAATGGGATTATCTGTTCTCACAGAAGCTAAATGGTTGGTAGGAAATGGGAACTCAATTCCTAATAACTATTAATTTTAGCTTAATGTAAGATCCAATGTGTCTGGGGCAAATTATCCACATATTACAAGGTCTTTTGATTTTTTTGACCAAGCTACCGCACAATGAAATTGTGCATTAGTGAGGAATTGATATGCATCTCATGTAGCTAAGTTTATTATTTAGAAGGAGCTAACTCCTAGGTTTGGAAGTGCAGTTAAACTGATTAGGCCCTAAGAATCAGTTAGGTCTCTTTTGTAATACCCCAATTTTGATTTTATGATTATCACTGTACCTTGTCAATTTTAATATAGAGTTGAGGTATTGTATGTGTGTGCACAGTAAGATGGGAGTAGACAGTTTTGTAGTGCTACAAATAGGTGAGAAAATTAAAATTTTAGTGCATACAATTTGGTGCAGCAATTAAAAAAAAATAAAAATAAATAAAAGATGAAGATGTTATGGGCTTCTTGGAGACCAGAGAGATAACTCAAGTGGATTTTAAACTCCAGCCCACTACCCACCAAGCCCACATCTCTGATGTGTTAAAATATAAGTTAGAGGAAAAGATAAATTAGGGTTTTCATAGGAAGGGTTTTATCAAGGAGGCTAAGAGGTTTTTCCTTGGAGTTAGAGCACATACAATTGAAGAGGCAATCAGATTGTTCAAGGTATGATTTCTCTCCATTAGAAACAAAGAATTAAAAAAGTTAGAATCTTATCATGGAATTTCAAATCTTAATTATGAATATGGCTTTAACGTTTGGGGTTATATATATTAGGTAGATTTATCGTTTTTCTTGGGTTATATATATATATATATATATATATTAGAGGATGGCTTTAAAGACCTCAATAAGGTTAATCCAAAAGCTGCTGAATCTTTAGAGATAGTTGCAATTTGGAAAAAAAAAAAAAAAAAGGATGGCTTTAACGTTAGGATGGCTTTAACGTTGTTTCATTGAGATATATATATATATATATATAATCCTAGAATTGAGCCACGGAACTTCAAGGATCTATGGTTATGGCATATGCTTTCCTTTGGATATGTACATATATATATAATATATTGGAAGTCAATGATTTTGCTACTGTTCAGACCTTAGAACAAAGCCGAAATTGTTAAATCCTTATATTAAATTCTAAAGTGCTGCTACTGCATGCCTCATGGTTAAATGAGTTTCGATTAATGCAAGGATGTATTATTGATTAGAATACCCTCAGTTAGAAAAATGTTAATTTAGTGCTGAAAGTGTTATTAGTTCAGCAAAGTATAATCCTAGTGAGTCCATTTGTATAGTTCTATAAGCTTTATATTTTGTGGAGGATATTAAGAAATTTCTATGATTGAATATAGGTCTTATTAAAGAGTGTTTTGAGGCTGTTTGGAGATTGTTTTGGTTGGATTGTCAGAGTGATTCAAGTGCTGTAAGTAATTATGCATAATATGCACAAGTTTTATTCTTTAGGTCCTTAGAAGTCAAAGGTTTTCAAAGGTAATATTTTTAAGCTTACGTTTTCTAAAGTTTATTGAAAGCATTTTTACACTATTGAAAGAGAGATTTCGACTTTTAAATAATGTTTTAAAGAGAAACTTTGAATTCTAAATAACGTTTTAAATATTTGAATCTCATTTAAAAGATGAGTTCTAAACTAAACTATTTTCATAAAATAATTGAGTTTCAAAGTAAGTTTTCCAAAAAGGTTCTTGTTCTTTAAATTTATTAAAAACCAAGTGATTTCAAAGTCATATTCCTATTCTCCAAATGGTATTTAAAATGTTCTTTTAGCAAATTAAATTTTTAGCTTTACTCAAGAATTGTAATATATTTATATAAACTCCTCAGTTTCTATTCGTTCCCCAAGAGAGTCAAGCATCCTTTGAATTATGTTCTATTCGATATTGTGATCTTTGATATGCCTCTGTATTTGAAATAATTGTTAATATCAAGCAAATTATTATATTTTGTATAAATTTTGCTTTTGTGATATGTGACTCAAAAATAAGTGTTTTTAGAATTGATCAGATATATAAGATATATGTATAAATCCGCTCACAGGATTGTATGTGAGAATATGTGATGTGTATATGTGACACTGTGCTCTGATCAATTATATGTATGTGATTTCAAATGATTTTAAGATGTGAATACATATGTATTAAGTGATTCATTATATGTTTTGTGGAATAATTATTTTTGATATCATTGAATGAGTTTGAGAAAAATCAAAATACTCGTGCTTTGCTTGACTCTATTCCGTTGTGTATTCTATATAATTACTTACTGGATGTGTGTCTCACCCCATCAATTACAATTTTCAGATTAAAGTTTAGTTGGGGAACAGAACCTTTGAATTACTTCGTAAGGTGCAAGGTAGAGCATAGGAGTTTTAGGCGAAGTCAATAATACTTGAAATCTTAAAAGATTATTAGTTATTTTTTTTATTCCGCTTTAGATTTCACAGTATTTTGGAGATTATTCTAAATTTGTGAATTTTAGTTATTGTAAGAGATTTATCAATAACATTGTTTATTTGGAGTTTTGAATTATGTTTAAATTAATTATGTTCACTGAGAAGTTCAATAGGTTAGTCATGCATCTAATTTAATTGTGATGCCCCAATTTGATTGATTAATTGTGTGATGTGTGTGGGTGTGTGATGAGTCCCACATCAGGTATTTACTGGGTAGATCTGAGCTTTATTAACAACTACAAGGCGCCTCAATTGTGACTAGTCCTTTTGAGATATAGCGCAGATGTGGCTAGCGCTTTTCCTTGGGTTGTTACATCTTTACTGTCAACCAAGCCTACTGGCTTCTCTATAGTGAATGCTTATATGGAAGGAGTAGAACTCTGAGATATAATTTTTAAATGCAGGCCGACCTATGGAAGCTTAAATCCTTTCTCAAAGTGCTTATTTTCCTCTAGAAAGTGTTAAATGATAGTCTTTTGGTGAGAAGAGAGTTTACAACGTGGAATCTAATCACTAATGGTCTTTTTTATTATGGTGACTTATAAGATGAATCCATATTGATTTTTACTTTTTTATTAATTGTGTTAGATAGATATCTGTAGTTTGTTCTACATAATCATTATTGGACTACTAAAAATCATTCTAGTGAAGTTTATTTTATGAAACAGCTTATCTAGCACCATTATTTTTTCCTTGATAAGTGTCTCATAAAATTTATGCTTTTCTACATAAACAGTTGAAGGTTAGTACTGTTGTTTATCAACAAAGTTCAAGTGCTACTGCAGCTTCCTTTTAAAAAGTTAGGGTAAGATGTTGGATAGAGAGATCTGATTGAAAAGTGAGAACAACGAACAGGGAAAATGTGAGAGAGCTCCTAATCAGGATGTTGAGAATACTAGTGAAGATTCGGCTCCCTCTTTTGTAATTTGTATGTATTCCCTAAAGACTAAATATGAAAGTTAAAAGAAATGTGGAGGTAAAAGAAATCATTTTGTACATTTAAAAAAAAATCAAGTCATTAAAAAATCTTAGTTTGTTCTTATTATTTATATGTTATGAGGAAATTTAGACCTCGGTTAATAGAATTAACAAGTTTTAAACCCAAGTTGTTAATTAGATTTATAATGAATAAACCTTGTTAAAACAAACTAGCATCAATATCATGTCAATATCATGCATAGCGGAAAAGTAAATAAGACAAGATATAATGACTCAAGAAAACCAATAAAACAAACTAGTTTCACAGTAAAAAACCTGGGGGGAAATCTTCCCAAAAAGCAATCCACTATAGTAAAGAGAAGTTTCAAATATAATACAAAACCTTTGTCTCTAGACTCTACAATCCCTGTATATGAACTTACAGCAGAAACCTTCTACCGCTTCAGAACCTCTGAACTTTTCAATATATGAATGTCACCCTTTTGCATGGATCCCAGCACATGACTAACCAAAGATGCACGGCTCCCAGTATATGACTAACTCACCAACTTGAAAAAGATTGTTGGCTGCAAAGTTTTTCACTTCATCAACAATGAAGATCAAGAAGCACTTGGTTACAAAAGCCTAAGGTGCAAAGACACAGTAGCTTCTTTTAGAGAGAATAAGGCATCGGCCACATTTTGCCTGTGTTCTCCTTGTATTCTCTTATGTGACGGCCTTTAAAATAAGCCTTATATATGTCTAGGGTTGTGAGAAAAGAAACCCTACACATACATGTCAGCATGGACTGAAAATCAGATCTGGAAATCTGAATTTCGTAATTCTCGATAAATACATTTGTCAAGCAACTGTCAAGAACTCGATAGATAGTATCTGTTGAGAGCTGTCAAGACTCATTAAATCTCGATAGATATTATCTGTTGAGAGCTGTCGGGAATCTGTCCAGCTTTAATAAACAGTCCTTCTTCACTTGTTTCTTGGTCCAATCTTCATGGTTTAATACTTGACTTGAACAACATGTTTCTTGAAGTATTGAACACATTCTAGATCTACCCAATTACAAATAAAGTGCGTTTTTTCAAATGATTAGCCAATTCTATATTGAAATATGTTCCTAACATGATTCACATATGTCCTAACACTATAAATACTATAAAACTAAAGCATCTACCTTTTTGTTGACCTTCTACAATTATGCCACATAAGCTTTAGAGGTCTTACAAATTTACCCCACCATTATTAATTATCAATTTTTTAATGCTTCATTTTTAGAACCTGCCCATTCAACTACCACCTGATAATTCCTCTTCTTAGTTTTCTCTCTTTACTCCAACGCAGACTCTCTCCTTAATTAAGTGGTAGAGCCAAGAGTCTATCAATCGCAAGCCACGAAACCTGCATAAGTTTGCATACTCTCAATTTAGCTATCGATATTCTTGGTCAATTTCCCCAGCAAGCTATACAGCAATACTTCCTCTACATCTCTCATGACCACATGATCCACATTGTGAGTATCTGTTCTGTGTTTTTCTTACTTTCTCTTTGTTTTTCCTGCTATTGGTATTGGATACTTTCTTTACACTTCATGTTCTTATTATTTTGGTGGTGTTGGAGTTGTTTAATTTGGTTTAGTATGCACTATTCTGTATTGGGTCAGCTCGAGTGTGTGATAATTTAGTGTTTAGTATGCAATGTCTAGATTAATAGATTTATGCATTATCTGACATTTGAGGTCAGTATTCCAGTCCTCTAGCAAATGTTGTTTTCCACACTTTGTCAAGATGTTTTCATATTGCTAATGCTTTGTAATGAGTCCCTTTGCCTCAACCCTAAGGTAACTATGGTGAAAAAATATTACATAAGGTGGTGTGCTACAGGACCTTTAAAGATAGTGGAAAACACTTTTGGAGCAATTAAATATAATACTTAGACCTAGAACTATTTTTGTATCTTAGGTTTAGTTGTACTCTTGTTCCTTTTCTTCTTCTATGGGTAAGCGTTAGTGCCATTCTTTTGTTTTTTAAGACTCTCTCTCTCTCTCTCTCTCTCTCTCTCTCTCTCTCTATGTGTTTCTCCCCTGCTTCTAGACATTGAATTATTCCTGCACCTGCAATTTCTATTTGCAATTTAGGAATGGAAATCTACATAATCATTATTAGACTACTAATAATCATGCTAGTGAAGTTTATTTTATGAAATAGGTTATCTAGCACCATTAGTTTTTCCTTGATAAATGTCTCATAAATGTGTGCTTTTCTGCATAAACAGTTGAATGTTAGTATTGTTGTTTATCAACAAAGCTCAAGTGCTACTACAACTTCCTTTTGAAAAGTAGGGGTAAGATGTTAGATAGATAGATCTGATTGAAAAGTGAGAGCAATGAACAAGGAAAATGTGAGAAAGCTCCTAATCAAGATGTTTAGCAAAAGAAAACTTATGAAGATTTGGCTCCCACTTTTGTAGTTGGTATGCATTCCCTGAAGACTTACATATTAAAGTTAAAAGAATACGACTTAGCCTTGGGAAGGGCAGATATCTGTTTTGGCTTAACCATTAGAGGTGGGTTTTGTTTGTTTTCTACTTCAATGGCCCAAGACTTTGTTAACTTCAGTCTCTATTCATCGTTGAAGAAACATTCTGATGAACTCTGAAGAAATATGCCTCAATCAAAAATTTTTATTGGTTTCTCATTTGTCATTTCCGTCTGGTTTCTTTTGCATTTGATGCCAAGGTATGTTTCCCTTTTTAGTGGTACTGTTTCATTGGTGTGTTTTACCCAATGACAATGGATATCATATTGACTTATAAGTATTTATTGTGCTTCTGTAAAAAAGAAATTGGGAATTGAATAAGTTTCTGAACTTAAAAATTATTATTTATAAAATAATTATTTCATTTCTGTTAATTGATCTTTTTTTTCGATTAATGTAGATGACTGGGATGGTTGTGGTTGAAGTCACTGCTAGGCCCCAGATTCCTTCTGCTTTGGATGTGAGCTTAGTCTTGTTTTCATCTTTATAATTTGTTTTTTTTTTTTTTAATCTGATTTGTCAAATTGAGATGCATAATTTCTGCTCAGCTTACCATGTTGCCTTCTGGTGGCGAGTAAAAATCTTACATATGTTTGCTAGTTTTATTTATTCATTTGGACGTAATTAGTTTCTTAATTTAAAAAATTATGTACAGCAATTGCATAGAATACTAACTTTCATAGAAAATGTGTATCATTTTGAATTTTAGAAGCTGCAATGAATTTGTTTGGCTGTGTACAAGATTGTTTGAGATCAATTGTAAATGATTTGCATTACAGCATCACACCTAAATGGTCTATAATAATTTACTTGGTTAGCCAAAAATTAAAATGGTTGTGCATTTTAATGTCTTTGCTTGGATCTCCGGAAGAATATAGTTCGTCTTTGATTGGTTGAAAAGCAAATTTTCAAAGATACAATCTAAAAGCATAGGTTTTTAATATTTTTTGTTCTTTCTCTATTAATTAGGAATATTTGATATAGTGAGGATCTCAGGGCCACGATTTCATTATTGTTTGCATAATAACTGTAGCAGCTGTTATAACTCATTTATTCCTTAAGTTTTTGCGTTTAAAATGATCTTTCTATCATTTAGGATCCCCTGTCCACATTTTATACCCAATTCTCTAAAGGTCAAACCAAATTTTCAAAGTAGTTCCAAATCACAATATTGCCATTAGAATACAAGACAAGCATTAATGGGAAAGCTCCAATTTCAAGTCAGTCTTATGCAAGTAGAAAGGATAGTTAGAAAATGGAAATCAACATTTACTATGTTAACCCACTTCTGAATTCTGCAGATGGTTTAGAGCTATGAGCATCTCAAACTTCATGGCATACTGTGAACTGAAGACAAGGGCAATCTAGCAAATTTTTTGTGGAACCTTTAAAAAAAATCCTTTGATGGGCCCTCTACACTGAGGTAAAGTTGAAGCTCCTTCTCTGCACATTGATGTAGTCACCTAGACCCGACTTGGCTTAACCTGCATTATAAATAGCTCTTAAGTGAAGCAATACAGGATGAGACTCATTGTCTTCTTCAAGTACTCAAAGAATCGTTTCTTGGCATGCTTATCCTCAGGTAAATAATATCCGTAGACATTTTTCCTTTTAAGAACTTGCCTCAATTCAACTTTTTGCATAAACACCATATTTGATGAGAAAAAAAAGAATACCTTCTGTAATCCAATGCTAAAGTTCCAGTTTACCCATTGCCAAATTTTTGTTATGAATTTTAGCTGTGATTCAGGTTGGCACTATATGTCACTTAAATTCTCAAGCCACAAAATACATGGCCATAAACACGCTTCACAACTTAGAGAAACAAGGATTGATTATAAAGAAATTGCTAGTACCCATCACAATACTCAAAAAACAAAAAAAACAAAAAAAAATGCTTTTAAAAATTGTATATATGTATTATGCATCGAACTTGCAATTATAATATTGATACAAAGACTACTTACCAACCCAGGGAAATCAGAAGAAAATTACTATCACATCTTGAAACAGAGGTTGGGTATAGATTCACACTACTTTCTAGGATGCTTTCATGTTAATTTTTGATGAAATTATATATTTATCAAAAAAATAAAAAGGCAATGGGATTATCTATTCTCGTAGAAGCTAAATGACTCGTAGGAAATGGGAACTCGATTCCTAATAACTATGACTTTTGGCTTAATGTAAGATCCAATGTGTCTAGGGGAAATTATCCACATATTACAAGAGCTTTTGAGTATTTTGACCAAGCTACCACACAATGAAATTGTGCATTAATGAGGAATCGATATGCGTTGCATGTAGCTAACTCCTAGGTCAGGAAGTGCGGTTAAATTGATTAGGCCCCATGAATCAATCAGGTCTCTTTACTATCAAACAAGCCTATTGGCTTCTTTATAGTGAATGCTTATATGGAAGGAGCAGAAGTTTGAGATATAGTTCTTAATTGTGGGCCGACCTATGGAAGCTTAAATCCTTTCTCAAAGTGCTTATTTTCCTCTAGAAAGTATTAAATGATAGTCTTTTGGTGAGAAGATTTTACAACTAGGAATCTAATCACTGATGGTCTTTTCCATATTCTGATTTATAAGAGGAATCCTTCTTGTTTTTTAATTTTTTATTAATTATGTTAGATAGATCTTTGTTGTTTGTTTTTTTTATCTTCTATACGTTTGGCTAAATGTTCTCCTTGGTTTGACTCTTCGCATCCAGCCTGTCTACACTATCCTGTGGCATGACTATGAATTTCTTAGATATGTTTTGCTACATTTTTAGGTACAATGTCCATTTTCTATAGTTTTATCTAGCAAAACCCTGATAGATTTTTTCACTTTGTGTGATTGTAAACACATTAACTATCAGCTCCATGGGGATGTGGCAAATGCATCAAGTATGGAAAAAAAAAAAAAAAAAAAACCTTTCATATATTCTCTCCTCCTTGCATATTACATACCTTTTCATGATCTTATAATCCAATTGCAATATAATTTTTCAAGGAGTTTGTGCCCTTAAACATGTAAAGAATTGCAATGTCTAGATTATCACTCCTATGCCTTAGTTTGCTCAAATTTATATATAGCTTTATGCATTATCAGACATTCAAGGTCAGTATTTCCTGTCCTCAAGCAAATGTTGTTTTCCACACTTTGTCAAGATGTTTCCATATTGCTAATGCTTTGTAATGAGTCCCTTTGCCTCAACCCTAAGGTACCTATAGTGAAAAAATATTACATTAGGTAGGAATTATGTAAGGGTTGTGTGTGAAAGAGTGTGAAGAATTGATCAAGAGTGTGCATTAGAGAGGCAACTCACGACTAGAGCTCGCGACTGACTCGCGACTGACCACCTGCTAGAATCAAGCACACATTTGGAGCATGCAGGAAGTTGAAGGGTCAGGACAGCTGGATCACTACAGGACAAAGAGTACAGTCTGGCCATTCTGTTTTATAGCGATTGGAACTCATGATTGATCCCAGTCGTGAGTGACTCACTAGAACCCCCTGTTTTGTAGAAAAATAACTTTTCACATTCCTTCTCATACCCTACTATAAGTACCCTTATACTCATGAAATGTAGTGTGTGGCTATTAAGAGAAAAACCCTAAGAGAGGTTTCTACAACACACCCATCTCATTAGAGAGAGAGCTACTCATTCTTAGAAAGAAATCTTTGTAGTCTCTTCTCCTTCCCTCTCCCATTGTTATACCCATTTTGTACCCAAATACTGCCCACACCCATTCAAGGTGTTGATATTGTTTTTTGGAGTTTTGGGAAGTATTGGAAGATGCCAAGGATGACGGATACAATATGGGCTTATTGCGGGATCTGGTAAGATAGAGAAGACAAGGATAGGCTTAACCTTGTTGGAGCAAAAACCTTGGAGAGCTTAGGTGCGTCTGGTAGATTAGGCTTGGAGGGTCTATTGCTATTCATGTATCCCAACTGATTTTCTATTGGATCATTTTACCGCTTGGAGGGCAGGGAAAAGGGTTTTCGCCGAGTTCTTCGGTTTCCTCTTCGATAACACGTTCTGGTGTTATCCTTGTGCTTGAATCTCTCTTCCCTTACTTTTTAACCATTAATTGCTGTTGTGTTTTTTATTAATTATGTGTTAAAGTAGTTTGCCAAATTGGGTATTGCTTATATTTATCATTTTGCACATCTATTGTTTGAATATAAGCTTAGTTGGTTAAATTTTGAAATTAGGGGTCTAAACATTCACTAGTGTTTTACACACCAAAACTTTCACTTAGACATAGAAATATTTGTATCTTTGGTCTAGTTGTACTCTTGTTCCTTTTCTTCTGCTATGGGTGAGCATTAGGGCCATTCATTTGTTTTTTAACTCTCTCTCTCTCTCTCTCTCTCTGTTTTTCCCCTGCTTTGAGACATTGATTGTTGCCTGACCGTGCAATTTCTATTAGTAATTTAGGAAGGGAAATCTACATAATCATTATTGGACTACCAAAAATCATGTTGGTGAAGTTTATTTTATGAAACATGTTATCTAGCACCATTATTTTTTCCTTGATAAGTGTCTCATAAAATGTATGCTTTTCTACATAAACAGTTGAAGGTTAGTACTGTTGTTTATCAACAATGCTCAAGTGCTACTGCAGCTTCCTTTTGAAAAGCAGGGGTAAGGTGTTGGATAAAGAGATCTGATTGAAAAGTGAGAACAATGAACTAGGAAAATGTGAGAAAGCTCTTAATCAGGATATTGAGCACAAGAAAACTTGTGAAGATTCAACTCACTTTTGTAGTTTGTATGCATTCCCTGAAGACTACATATCAAAGTTAAAAGAAATGTGGAGGTAAAAGAAATCATTTTGTACATTTTTTTTTATAATTCAAGCCATTCAAAAATCTTAGTTTGTTCTCATTATCTATAAATACTATTAAACTGAAGTGCCTAGCTTTTTGTTGACCTACTACAATTATGCCACGTAAGCTTTAGAAGTCTCACAAATTTACACTGATAGGCCAAAAACGAATTGACCCCTTGTGATTAAATTAATTGATTAATTAGGCAAGTTATTAATTAATCAAATTAACATGTAAACGCGTGGTAGTACAAACAAATCACCAATTAAACTAAGTGCAATGAAAAATAAATTGACACGGTGATTTGTTTACGAATGGGGAAAACCTACACCGCAAAAACCCCACCGGGTGATTTTAAGGTCACCACTCCTGAAATTCCACTATTATCATAACAAGCGGTTACAAGTAAAGGAATCCCAATCCCTTATACCAACCTACAGTTGAACTCTTACCCCAATACCCAATTGGACTTGTTCTGTAGTGACAATTTCTCCTTTTGATGCACGATTCCCAAGTATGTGACTAACCAATTACGCGGATTCCAGTACGCGACTTCAATCACCAACTAGAGAAAGTTGTTGGCTGCAAAGTTCTCCAATTCATCCCACGATGAAGATCAAGAAGATGCTTGGTCACAAAACCCTATGGTGTACAAACACAGCAACTTCTTCAAGAATGATGAACTAGGGCAAAACTTCGTCTCCGGTCACAATTTGCTTGAACAGATTTTGCTCAATGCTTGTGCAACTTGTGAACTCTTTGATGGCCCTTAAAATAATCATTTTTTATGTCTAGGGTTAGGAGAAAAGAAGGCCCAAAGACACATTCACGGATCTCAAGAAAATCATATCAGAATTTTGAAATTCTTAAGCCTCAACAGATAGGAGCTGTCGAGCAGGTGTCGAGCACACGGGGCTGGAACAGCTTTTTTAAGCTCGATAGATGCAGCTGTCAAGTTTTAATGAACTTGCACTTTTCAGCTTGTTTCTTGGACAGACTTGAATGGCTTTAACACTTGATCTTGAAACCTTGTTTCTTGAAGTATTAAAAACACTTAGATCTACCCAATTACAAGTAAAGTGCATTTTGTCAAAGGATTAGCCAATTACATAAAAGAATGACATATGTTCTTAACAAGTAAAACACATATGTCCTAACATACACATCACCATTATTAACTTTTTCTTATATGTGATTCATGTATATGATGGTCTCTGTAGCTCTCAGACCTCATGACCAGTCTGCAAAAGGATTGGCCATCACGTAGTTGCCCAAGTAGCAATGGCTTTAGGTTTTGGTCGCATGAATGGGAAAAACATGGGGCATGCTCAGAATCTCAACTTGACCAGCATGAATACTTTGAAGCGGCTCTCAATCTAAAGAAGAAAGTAAACCTCCTACAAATACTCAGGATTGCAAGAATTGAACCAGATGATGGATTTCACAGCTTAGACAACATTGTAAAAGCAATAATAAAGGGCATTGGGCACACTCCTGGGATAGGATGCAATAAAGATTCAGATGGTAATAGCCAACTTTACCAAATCTACTTCTGTGTGGACAGTTCTGGGGCAGAAATCATTGAGTATCCAGTGCCTCCAAAAGGAAGATGTGCTTCAATAAAATACCATGACACAGATAAAAGACTAGTATATATAACTATTAGAATAAATATCGATCAGCTCCTTCACTATTTATCTTGCCTATTCAATCTTTTTTTTTCCCTCCCTAATAACTTTGAATTTTCTTAATTCTATGGGAGTATTGTTCAATGGCAATAGCAATACTTCACCTGCAAACATTACCATGCACCCTTGGCTGCTTATGGATATGGATTTTTGTGTATGAATCGTAAATTAAAAGATTGGGTTACGGTAACTAAAAAGGCTCCAAAAGTTTCAAACAAACACCTAAACAAAGGTGTATGTCTTTCTTCAGAGGATTCCAACTAGGAATTTATACTCACTCCTGGAGGACATTATCAATTGAATGTAATGCCCTTTGGACTCAATATAGCTCCTCAAGTCTTTCAACCATCAATAAACAAAAGAAAAAATAAATTATGATTCATTTTCTTAACAAGGAAAATCTTTCATCCATTTATGAATTCTATTACCTAGGAAAATAAGTTTTTTTTTTTCCTGAAATTTGAAGATACCTATGGTCTATATTCTATATTTTCACTTTAATCTTCAGTTAAATCAGTTAAAAGATATATATAAAATAAATAAATAAATAATTCAGTTTTTTTGTTGATGAAAATAAAAATAAAAAATTCAGTTAAAAAGCCATTGTATTGGAACTTCACTAGCCCACCGCTCCACTCAAAGAAGACAAAAAAAGTAGACAAAGACGCTTCTTCGAGACCACCACTTGAAGCTATCTACATTATTTGCTTCTTTCTGTTTGACAGAATTATAGAAGGTTAAGTTTATGTGAGAGTCTTCATTTGTGGAAGAATGGGGTTAAACAATCTCAATTGGGTTCGGTTTAGGCTTCGTAATAGCTAGGCATAGGATTTTTAAAGAATCTGTTGTGTTTTCTTTGCATAGTACATAGAATTCCAAAGTTTAGTGTGGATATTACACGTATTTTTGGGCTTTGTAATAGCTAGGCATGGGTTTGTTAAAGAATCAATTTACACTCATAGTATATGAGTACCACACGAGTCTAAAATCTAGTTCTTCAAAAAGAGAATAAATGCATTAATATTATTGCGATGGACTGGTGATGGAGGTGAAACGAAACACCTAAGTAGAACTAAAAATTAAAATTAAAAAAAAAAAAAAATAGAAAGAAAGAAAAAAAAAAAAGAGGGACTGTCCAACATATTTTTTGGATAGTTTAAGACCAATTACGTATAATTTACAGTCTCCAAATTTTCTTCCGCCCCTCCTAACAAAACTTTAAGACCATTTATTCTACAAAGATTAGTTAAAAGTACAAAAATTTGTGATAAATATATATATATATATATATATATTTTTTTTTTTTTAAATGAGAGTTTACGTGGTTTGGCCTTATGACCTATATTTACGGGACAAGAGCCTAAAGAGCTATATTTTCTCATACATTTTTATTGATAATACATTACAATAGAATCCATATTTATAATGGGATTACAAAAGTATTAAAACAAAATAGAATTTTAATTACATATTGATTTTTTTTCTCAATCCAACAAATTTTTTTAATAATTAATCCCATAAATTTTATCTTGAAATCAATGTATTGATTTGGTCTTAAATGACTTTTTCTTTTCTTTTTTTCTTTTTTTTTGGGAAGGGAGGTCTTGTTCCTTTTCTACTGCTATGGGTGAGCTTAGTGCCATTTTTTGTTTTTTAAGTCTCTCTCTCTCTATTTTTCCCCTGCTTCTAGACATTGAATGTTGCTTGCACTTGCAATTTCTATTAGCAATTTAAGAATGGAAATCTACATAATCATTATTGAACTACTAAAAATCATGCTGGCGAAGTTTATGAAACAGGTTATCTAGTACCATTATTTTTTTCCTTGATAAGTCACTACAAGAAAAGTAAGCAGTTGCGGCGGGCCTATTGCGGCAGGTGCGAAAACAGCCGCTATAGGTCGCCTATTGCGGCTGGTTTTGGGCCTGCCGCTGTACATGAGATCTATTGCGGCGGGCCAATAGCTCGCCGCAATAGTCATAGTATTTGCGGCGTGCTACATCGGCGGGCCAATGACCCGCCGTAATAGGCCTGTTTCAGCGGCCCCAAGCTTAGATATAGCGGCGGGCCAATGACCCGCCGCAATAGGCCCTTACATTTCCCCCGGCTGGAACTAAATTTTCCCTCTGTTTTTTTTGCCCTTGTTCATTTTTGGCGCCTTTTCGTTTTTAGCTAGTCTGCCACACACACCCTCTCTCTCTTTCTCTCAGACACTTCGAAAATCTCCTCACTATCTCCACCACCACCACCACCACCCACAAACCCACAGCCACAGCCACCGCCACCACCCAAAAATCGAGCCTAGTTTGGTCCAAAAACAAATGGGTCCGGTCTAGCCCGACCCATTTCTCTTCTCATTTCTAACCCTAACGGTTCATGGCCCTAATCTAGAACCTTCCCTCTTTTTGCTATCTCATCCGAACTCTCTTGACAGAAACCCATGGCTTGAGCTACCTGATCTCATCACTCAAACCGGCACCACCACCACAGGAGGCAGCTTGCTCCTCATCATAAACCCTTACCGAGATCTCTCCAATCTAGGTACGCACAACTCTGTTGCATTCATTGATTCCTATTTCTTTTTTCTGTTTATTGTTATCGAAACCCTAATTTCTTGTTTGGTACACAGCAGGACCGAAAGACTGGTCAAAAGAGCAAAAGAGGAAGTCCTCAAGGTTCATCGATTCCGATTGACGCTTCGCGAGAAATTCTTTGCTTTGTCTATCTCTCACTCGGTCTGATCCTCTATTTCTCTCTGATTCTTTGCTATTATTATTATTATTTTGGTTTGATTTGTTTGGTTTTTGAATAGCGGCTAGGGATTTAGAGGAAATTCAAGAGCTGTTGAGATTGGTCGATGGCACTGCAAACCCTTCACTTTCTCAGGTAAAGTTTTTTTTTTTTGGTTAATTAAGTAATTTTAATTAATGGAGGGGTAATGGGTGGGTAAGGGCTTTGTCATCATATTCGGGTTTTGCTGCTTAGAAACATGGTATGCTTATATGCCCAACTTTTTACAAAACTTGATGCTGCTCAATATGTTTAGCAGAGGAATACCCAAGTAATTGGTACTTAGAAGAATATTGGTGTATAAATTAAACTAGAATATAGCAAGTTGAATTTCCAAGTGGGGTTGATAAACTATATGGAGGAATAAAAGGGTATGTGTCTTGGAGTTATATACATACTACTACTACTGCTAAAAGTTTACTAGACTTTAAATGTTTCTTCTTAGTTGGATTTATGCGAAAAAAATTCAAGTCTGAGTGAAAATTGTTAGGACTAGTCGCAGTTCTAGCATGGACCATGGAAAATAATAAAAAGAGGGATTCCCTCCTTACATTTTTTATTACTTTTCTTGCTTTGGAATCATGTCTTTGTACTGTCAAAAGGAAAATGCTGGCAACTGGCTAAGTGCATTGAAAGAAAGTCCTTGTACTCAATTTTGATGATTGTAGTAGACAGTAACTATTTCAATAGAATTTTAAAAAATTGAAAAATGAATTCCTATTGCTTTAATCTCTTGCACGTTGCAAAATGAATGTCAGAGTTATTTCCAGGACTTATGGGAGTGCAGCCTAGAAGTCTATTCTGCAGTAGATTGAGAAGATGAACTGGTTCTTTATTGGGTGGCTTATCCTCTGTTTTTTCTGTCATACTTTGCATATCTATGGAACTTTGGACTGACTTCCTTAATTTTTCACCCTCTTTACTATTTTTGGGTGGCTTTTCCTCTGTTTTTTCTATCATACTTTGCATGTCGATGAAACTTTTGACCTACTTCCTTAATTTTTAGATAATTTTTTTTTTATAATATTTATCTTGCCTGGTTGTATTTTTAATAAAAAGTAGAAAATTTATTACTGAAATTATAGTATATATTACAAAGGAGTATAATAAGCTTAGAACTACGAGCTAATAGAATTTAGTAGTATAATGACATTGTAAACCTATCCCAAAAAACCATATATTTCCCCTCCAAAAAATAAAAACGTTTGATATATACACAAGAATTTTAGGGCATTTAATTTCTACTTGGACTCTTTTTAGGAGGAGAATGTATATATATGCACGGTCAGTTGGTATATATTTTTATAATTTGCTCTTCTGCGGGTTATTTATTGTAGGAATATTTTCACGATGATATCAGTTGAGAATGCTGTATTTGATCTCTGATTTTATTTCAACTGTAGATTTGTTTATGTCTGCTTATTCTTACTTTGATTGGTTGGTATTCATTGGTGGCTGTTTTTTTTTTTTATCATGTTTAATTGTCTGTCACATATAGCCATCTTACACTTTGTGTCACATTATACTTGACTGTGTTTTTTATGCATTGACATTAATAATGTGGTAAATTGAGGGTTATGGTATTACTGTAACTACGCACCTCCATAAGTGAAGATTTATGAGAGGCCTGAATTACTAACGCAATATTAACTGTATAGACACTAATAAGCGGGTTTTTATGACAAATACATGGGTTATAGGTCTATCAGTCTGACACAGTCTGGTGTTTATCAATGGAACTCCTCTAGATGTGTTATACAACAGGAGGTGTTAGACATGGTGGTTTCTGCTCATTTATATCATACTACAGCTGAAGTTTTGATAAATATTTTGTTCATATTACCAATCACAAAAAAAGAAAAAAAGAAGTTCTTGCTGTCTAATAGTCATAATAGGTTGCTCTAAAAGGAAAAATAATGAAATCAATAGGGGAAGACTCTTCTAGTTCTTACCAATATTTCTTCCCCTAGTTTTTCTTCTTCTGTTTTTTTTTGGAGGAAGGGGGGTTGTGGGGGAAGAGTAAACACATGCTTCGTCGGTTTTCGAAATAGATTTTATGTTTGTTGAACAACGTAGAAGAAAGCCAGGTTATGACCAAATGACTGAAAAGAATGAGCTCTGAAGATTGTGTATAGAGAAGGGTGTATTTGAAAATTGTTTGTCAGTCAAGGTCATGTGGCATTTAGTGGCAATTCAACTTTAGTTTGTAGAACCCCTAGCATTTCTGGCAGGTGAAGGATATATAGGAAAAAACACGTCTATTATGGTCTGATGGAGATTTTTAGGTATGAAATTAGTTACTGATTTTTTGTTACTTAGGTATACTTCTTAGACTAGCATTAGAGTCGTGGAGTAAGTAGGTCTTGTTCCTCCATCAAAAAAGAAAAAAAAAACTAGGTATAGTTCCAAATCAGAATTTCTTGTCCTGGAAAGAAAGCTATGCTTCTTAATCTACTTTTTCTATACTTGTGTGTCCTAGGAGTATGCCCCTTTTTGTACATTTTAATCAAATAAATCACATTATTTCTTAAAAAAAAAAAAAAGGAACCACTTTAGATATTAGAGACTTTAAAGTTTCTTCATTCCAGTGTATTTTGCTGTTTTAAAATACAACTGAAATGTGGAAACACAATTTAGATATATTTGGTTGTTTCTTCAAACTCAGTGCATTGACACCATCCCCCAATATTTTGACGCATGTTGAAATAAACCAAATCGAGTATTTCTAATTTTACTAACGTCTTAATTGCATTGATTTGTATGGTTTTGCAAATTTGGAACTTAAACCATTAGTATTTACGTTGGCAAGCTTGTATATCTAGAACAAATAACAACAATAACAAAGCTTCTGTTCCAAAACTTTGAAGATGGTATGAATTCTCAAAAATCTCAACAAAAAAATTGTGGCCAGACATATGAATGCTTCTCCGCCATTCTATCCTATCCAAAATTATATCCCATCACCTCTGTAAATAACGTACCTTTTAATTACTTTACCATTTTATTTAGGCTTTCCTTTTAATTACAAAATTATATCCCATCACTATTTTTCTGCCTCTGTTGGTTAAGTCACTGCATAAAAAAATTAAAAAAAAAAAAAAGGGTTAAGTCACTAATAAATTGATGTACTCTCTTGTTTCAAACAATTTTTCCTGGTCGAATGATTTGGTAGTTATGTTTGCTAACATGTCACTCCTTGCCTAGGGATTTAGATAGGCCTTTTCAACCTCAAGCTCAGGAATAATTTTGATTACAGATTTGACATAAAAGATGTAAGACATGACCCTTTTGTGGTGATAGTGTTTTATGGTATAGGAAAGCTGCTGAAGAATTGTTATCGAATGAAGCTTGTGTTTAAAACATAGCTGTAATTATGTTGGCCTGCTGCTGGCATGAAACTATTGCTGTGATTTGGAAGACTACAAAATTGTAATGAGCATAGCTTTAGGTTTTAGTCCTTAATTCCAAATGTCTATTTATAACTTACTATTTGAACGTCAAGTACGTTTTAGTATAGACCACTTGATATGATTGAATACTCTTACTTTTGTATACAGCATAAGTCGAAGTCAAATTTTTTTCTCAATTATATGATTTTTCAGTGCCTTTATTCTTTTAGTTCTTTTTAAAAGAATTAAGCCTATTAATTTAATAAAATTACATGCTTAGTTTAGTTTGCCTATTTTCCAATGATTGTTGCTGATCTGTTCAAGGATAATGTACACACTTATATGACAAGTGATTGAATCACTATTTTTCTGCCTCTGTTTCAACGGTTAAGTCACTGCATAAAAAAAAAAAAAAAAAAAAAAAAAAAAGGTTAAGTCACTAATAAATTGATGTACTCTCTTGTTTCAAAAAAAAAAAAAAAAAGGTTAAGTAACAAAAAAATTGATGTAATGGGTGGGTAATGCAAATCCTTCCATGTAATAGGAAGCCATGAGAATCCTCTCATGATTGGGAATATCATAGTAATTGAAGTATTGTGTGGCCTTATAGATCCAGCCAGTTGGATCTTCCCCATCATACCTAGGAAATTCTAATCTTATTTGCTTAGGGAATGAACCCATACCTCCATTGGCCATTGTTGATTCCTCTTTGTCATTGCTATCAGTGGGTTTGGTTGGTAGAACTGACCTAATTTCTCTAACAGCCTCAGATAATTGGGTAAGTTGCTGTGTTATGATCTCCATAGCCCTTTGATGTTGATCTTGTTGCAGCTTTACCCCAGCTAAATCTGGTGCCATTCTACCTTTTAGAATCCATTCTTTAAATCTTTAGAAAACACGTTTTATGTGCATCATATTTGCAGCTTAACATGTTTATATTTGGATTTGTATCATTTTTGGATGCCAAATTTTCTGTCTTGCAGCTCTTCATTATAGCTGTGTTTCTTTGTTTTTGTGTTTTGTTTTTTTATTTTATTATATTTTTTTTTATATTGGTTATCTGTGAGAGTTATATTATCTTAAATGATTTTTGTTTTCCCTTTTTCTCAGCTCTAAATTATACTATTTGGAGGTAATATATGTTACTGATTTAATTACAGCTTGATTTAAGAATGCTGTATATAAAGCACTGAAGCGGGCAACTGAAAGGGAGATTTCTCAAAGTGCTGATGTCATCTGTTGCACATGTGTTGGTGCTGGAGATCCTCGATTGGCGAATTTTAGGTTCCGCCAGGTTGAAATGCATCTAACATGTGGAAGTTTGTCCAGGATTCACTTGTTTAAAAGTTTACTCTTTTTAACTTTTTGTTTTTTGTTTTGCTGCAATTGGTATAGTGCATTTGGATCATTCACAGTGCTTTTAGTTTTTTTGGATTTTTCTATTATTATAAAGCATGATTAGTGAATTGTAGAGTTTTTTCCCTAAAAGCTACAAATTTTAGCTTCCTAATCATGAAGGTTGATGTAGTTGAGCTTTAAACTAGTTTTCTATTGGGGAGGGTTTGGGAATTGGGATAAGCGTAGGTCTTAGTTTTTTTTTCTGAAATACATTGAAAATGCTGTTACTATTAGTTGTATGCATAATTTATAGGTTTTTAATATATTTCATTCTTCTTTATTTAGGTTTTTTTTTTTTTTTTTAAATGCTGAATCAGCTTGAATTCTTATATATTTTATTCTTTACTAATAATTTGAGTTTGAAATATATGGAGTGGAGTATATATGAAGCTGACCAAACCATGATATGACTTATAGTGAAAGAGCTTATAAATCCCTTCATGAATTCCTTCCTTCCTTCAAACCCAAAATTCTTTTTTTCATTTTTATAGTATGTTGGAACTCTGAGTGTATAAAGGGGATGCCAATTTTTTTTTTTTTTTTTTAGAACAGGTCATAAACTTTATCAAACTAAAAAAAAAGTACATATATAAAGAAAAATGCTGTACATACAAGCCAATGTGATCCAACCATTTCAGTATCTATACATAGGAAAATCTCATTAAAAAATTAAAAATTAAAAATACATGGATGATGGGATAAGGATAAAGGTTTTTAAAAAAAAATAGAAATAAGGGTTTTTTTTTTTTTGGTTTCAACTCTAATTCAACGTTAATCTAGGTTAACTTGGTTTTTTTTTTTTGGATAGAATCATTGAAATTAAATGTATTTTTCTTTTGTTTTTCTAAGAAGGTGAGGAATAAAGAAATAGATTTTAGAAGAGGTTTCTATCCAACAAAAGAGATTTAAATAAGAAAAAAAAAGGTTAGGTTTGATAGCTGTTTAGTGGATTGAGTTGTTTTTTTTTTTTTTTTTCTTTTTAATGGAAAAGTGGATTTAGGTTTCTCTTTTGAATAAATAGGGTTGTTTTGAAGACATAGATTAGTGGGAGAGTGGTTCTATTTTGTAAGAAATTTAGTGGTTTAGCAGTTTAGTGTAATGAGTGGCTACATTTTAGGACTATCATAAACAAGTAATAGACAGTTACGTCTCCATTTTTATTTCCATCAAAAATATATTGATGGAAACTTCTACTTCAAAAGATGCATTTGCTAAGGGTCCAACTAAATATTGGATTAATGCACTAAAGAGATCAAGCCCAATGTATTTTCTATTACTATAAAAAAAATCCACATAACAAGGAACCCAAAAGGGTAAAAAATCTAGATATTATAGTATAATATAATAAGACTGCTACATATTGCACATATAGAACCCAATTAGAGGCCTTTTCAGTGGCCAAGCCACAAACCCATCATTAGCACATATCATGCATGAATACAGACAAATTAATATCATTCCTTCTATGAAAATTGAACCTAATCAACAGAAATTTGTTTACTTTGATCTCAAACCAGATTTCAAGAAACAGCATTTATCATGATCTACTGTGTCTGTATTGATTAGACAAGTTCAAAATTTCATTTTATCTTCATTACCCAAACATTAAGTTTATTTCTCAAGTTCAATCTTTTTCTTTAATGCATTTGCAAGTACAGGTTAAATATATTGAGCAGACCTTGAAATAAAAGAGGTAAGCTGCCTGCAAGTTTGTCTTGAAACTTCTACTTCAAAAGATGCATTTGCTAAGGGTCTAAAAAAGATTGTAGTATCAGCATGTTTCATCTTCATACATAATCATTTGTCCTACATATTCTTGACATATCATTCTATTTATTCTTTAAATTTAGGTAGAGGATCCATTAAGGAAATAACACACGCGCGCACACACACACACACCATTTACATTAATATGGACCTTTGGTGGCCTTAATTATTTTCATACACAACTAAACTAATAAATAATTTGCAACACAAACCTGTTTGGCCGACACTTCAAGAACATTGTTGAAACTATCCTAATGGGATTGAATTGAAAACCTTGTGAAACATACCATTCAATAGCTTTGTTTTGGTGGGTTAAATTTGAAACTATCCTAATTGGAATGGGTCCAAACACTTATAACGTGTTTTTTAAAGTAATATCTAATTTTAATAACTCAGCTTATATATAACCATTTCATTTTTCCTATCAAGATACCTTAGCTTATCAATATGAATAATTTATTCTTCGTAGCACAAACTTGTGTGTTGTTTCTAGATATGCTTCCTTTGTGATTCACTTTCAGCTAAATTGCTTTGAAGTGAGTCTTGTTTGAAAATTAACTTAGGTTTATATATATTCTTTTCTTGTCGGCAGATTGCAAAAGGAAGAGGCACTATAAGTTTGTGTGATCAAAGTAAGTGAAGTTGGTGAAAGACTTAAGGTTCTCTCTCTCTCTCTCTCTCTGTGTGTGTTTGTGGTGGGTTGTTGAATTGGGGCAAGCAGGTAGCTTGCATGGAGTAATAAGGTGGTTTTAGCTGATATTGGGAGTGTTGACTGTTTTGTGTAATATTGGATGATTGTTGTTGAGTTGTTTTTATTTGATTAATTCATTTTAAGGGATTCTCTCTATCTTTTTCACACATATGGAACGCTAAAATGGAATTGCATATTTAAAGAGATGTCCATTCCTAAAGAATATTGCTAGTAATGATGTTATAGTTACCAAATGTATTGATAATTTCTCGATGCATTTAAATTCATTGTTTGATTAGGAACATAGCTAAAAGTGAATGATTAAAGATGATTTGTTTCTTAAATTAAAGTGAAATTGTGTAAATGAAATGTATGTTAACTCTTGGTTTGTGTTTTCATGAAATCACATTATAGGTATTTCTTGCAAATCACTTTATAGCAATGGATAAGAGTTGGATGAAAATTACCAATAGAAGGTCGCAAGAATATTTAGATGGAGTTCAACAGTTTCTGAATTTCGCATCTAACCATGCATACCCGGATGGAACAATTTCATGTCCGTGTAAAAAATGCGTGCATACGGATTCGTGGCTTATAGATGTTGTACAAGCTCACTTAGTGTCAAAAGGGATTTGTAGGGGTTATAACCCTTGGATTTTTAATGGGGAATTATTGTCTGCGAAGACTTCTACTGAAATTCCTAGTAGTCATGTCCAAGAAAACCCAATAGAGTATGCCGATCTTCGTGACATGTTGCATGACATGTTTCCCATACAAGATATGGCATCTGGGCCAATGGAAGAAGTCCCTAGTGTGCAACAACCCACAGAAGGTCCTGCAGAAGGTCCTAATGAAGATGCACTTAAGTTTATGCAATTGCTTGAAGATGCTAATCAACCTTGTTATGAAGGTTGTAAGTATTTTAGCAAATTGTCAGCCATTGAGCATTTGTACCACATGAAGTGTCTTAATGGTTGGACCAACAAATCATTTACCATGTTGCTGGAATTTTTGCTTGATTTTCTTCCTTCAAATGCTAAGTTGCCAAAAGATTATTATGAGGCTAAGAAGATTATTAAGGATTTGGGCTTGAGTTATGAGAAGATTCATGCTTGTCCTAAAGATTGTGTTTTATATTGGAAGGAGAATGCCAACCTTGAAGCTTGTCCAAATTGTAACCTTTCAAGATGGGAAAGTAATGAGTCTAAAAGTCAACAAAGTACTAATGCTTCCTCCAAGAAAAGAAAAAAGAAAGCTGCAAAGATTTTATGATGGTTCCCCTTAAAGCCAAGATTGCAACGACTATTTATGTCACCTGAAACAGCCAATCATATGAAGTGGCATGCCAATAGTCGTGTGAATGACGGGTTAATGAGACATCATGCTGATTCTGAAGCTTGGAAGTCATTTGACTCTAAGTACATAGAGTTCTCATCCGAGCCTCGTAATGTAAGGCTTGGATTAGCAGCTGATGGATTCAACCCGTATGGAAATATGAGTACTACTCATAGTACATGGCTTGTCATTTTGATCTCATACAATCTCCCTCCATGGATGTGCATGAAAAGATCTTATTTTATGCTATCATTATTGATTCCAGGTCCAACCTCACCCGGGAACGATATTGATGTTTTCTTACAACCTCTAGTAGAAGAATTGAAGAAGTTATGGGATGTTGGAGTAGAAACGTTTGATGTGTCTTTCAAAAAATCATTCCAAATGCATGCTGCATTATTGTGGACCATAAATGATTTTCTTGCATATGCTGATATCTCGGGTTGGAGTACCAAAGGTTCTCTTGCATGTCCCTCTTGTAACTATGATAAGCAATCTCGTTGGTTAAGATATGGAAGGAAATTTAGTTACATTGGACATAGGCGATTCTTGGATAGTGATCATAGATTCCGCAAGCAAAAAAATTCATTTGATGGGAATGTTGATATGAGACCAGCTCCTATTACGATATCCGGAGGGGAAATCATGTTACAAACGGATGCTGTAGCCAATCATGTGTTTGGGAAGAAAAAAGTTAATTTGACCAGTAAAAGAAAAAGAAGGGAGGAAGCCTTAACTGTGTGGAAGAAGAGAAGTATATTTTTCACCTTGTCTTATTGGGAGTACCATGTGTTGCGTCACAATCTTGACGTGATGCATATTGAGAAGAATGTAGTTGATAATATAATTGGTACATTGTTGAACTTGGATGGTAAGACAAAGGATAACTTGAAGGCACGCCAAGACTTAAAGGATATGGGTATAAGAAGTGAACTTAACTTGAAAAAGGTTGGGAATGATCAGACATGTATGCCACATGCTTATTACTATATGAATGCTAGTGAAAAGAATGGTTTTCTGCAAGTTTTGAAAGATGTAAAAGTGCCAGATGGATATTCTTCAAACATCTCACGTTGCGTTAAACTCAAAGAACGCAAGATTAGTGGGATGAAGAGCCATGATAATCACATCTTAATGCAGCAACTTTTTCCAATAACAATACGTGGATCTTTGCCCCTTGAAGTGAGTAGGCATTTAATTGACTTATCTTGTTTCTTTAGGGAGATATGTTCCAAAGTACTAAATGTGGAGGAACTTGGGGCTCTTGAGAAGAGAATTGCAGTGACATTGTGTGAGTTGGAAAAGATATTCCCTCCCTCTTTCTTTACAGTGATGGTACATGTAGTCATGCATTTGGCTAGCAAAGCCAAAGTTGCTGGACCAGTTCATTATCGTTGGATGTATCCCATAGAGAGGTAACACATATAGGAACTTGGTCTATTTGTTTTTTGTTTTAACTTACCAATTACCCGTTGTTGATTATTGGGTTTTTCAATAGGTATTTGTCAAGGCTTAAGTCTTACGTGCATAATAAAACTTATCCAGAAGGCTCCATTGCAGAAGGTTATATAGCAGAGGAATGCTTAACATTCTGTTCACGCTATTTTAAATCTGTTGAAACTGCATTTAATCGGCCTATAAGGAATGTTGAGGAATCCATGGGTGCGGTAGTGAGCATTACACTAGATTCAAATTCATGGATCCAAGCACATCGTTATGTGCTATTCAATTGTAAAGAAATCACTCCATTTCGCAAGTAAGTGATATGTCCTTGCGTATCCTTTAACGACATTCCAATGCAATACTCTAGCTTAATACTAACAAGTTTGTGTACACAGTGAACATATAGTGGAGATCAAGGCTGGTTTCCCTTCTCATGTGACTGATGATATTATTCAAAAGCAGCACACAGAGAAATTCTGCAACTGGTTTAGGGAATATGTAAGTAAAGCATATATATATATATATAGCACTATTTTCGGTTGTAATACTTTAGATAGCATACTTATAATAAAAGTCTTTCTCTATAATAGGTGATGTCAATGAATGTCTCTAAGAAAAAGGAAATCTCTGATAAAGTTAGATGGCTTGCTCGATATCCAGATAATGAAGCAAAACGGTTCAAGCGTTATGTTATAAATGGTTTGAAGTTTCGCACCAAAGATTTTGAGGCAATTAGGAAAACACAAAATAGTGGAGTTTGTGTTGTTACTGAAGGTGGTGTTACTTATTATGGTGTACTAATCGATATTATTGAGTTGAACTACTCTAACAAGTATCGATATGTATTATTCAAATGTCAATGGGCTGATGTTATTAGTGGGAGAGGATGCAAAAAAGATGAGTTTGGATTTTCCCTTGTCAATTTTTCAAGATTGATACACAAAGGTGATCAATTGATTGATGAACCTTATGTATTAGTATCTCAAGCTTCGCAAGTGTTTTATGTGGAGGATGTGAGACATAAAGATTGGCTGGTAGTGGTCAGAACAAAACCTAGGGAGGTGTTTGATGTTGGAATTCAAGCTTTAGATGATAATGATGATGATGATGAAGTGGATGCATATATGGAAAATGTCCCTTATAATGTAACTACTGACGATGCATGTGATGATGTAAATGACAACCATGCTTGGGCTCGAGTTGATGAAGAAGGAACCATTTATGATACACCGTTGATTAGTGAGGATGAATTGCTTGAACAAGACTTTATCAATGATTAAGAGCTTAGTGATGATGTTTATGAGTCTAATGACGATGAGTCCAATGCTGATGGGTCCAATGATGATGAGTCTAGTGATGATGACTAGGTTGTGCCCCTTCTTGCACATTCTTTAACGAAATTCATTATTGCTGAATAGGGAAAAAAAGAAAAGAAAAAAAATGTCTTTTTAACACTTAACTGAGTTGTTTTGTAACAATTTACATTGAACTTCATAGAATGGATGAATGTTAAAGTGACAAATACTAACTATTTATTAAGTATATATTATTTTTGCTATTATGATGAACTTTATAGTAATTTTATTACATGTTTTTTAATTGGGGCTTGAAATTATTATTATTGTTTTTTTAAATTCCAAAACTTGTTATCTTGACTTTAGCCTACAACATTGTACTTGTTAAATTCTAATATTGAATTGTATGACTATATAATAATTTGTGTTGTTTTAGTGTTGAAAGTAGTTGAAGTTGTTGTATTTGCAATTGCTTGTACTATTACTTGTACAATTACTTGTCATTGTGCTTATATACTTGTTTATTTTAGACTTTGATAGTTGAAATGGCAAGGCGAAAGGCAAATCTGCGCACACGTCCTAAGAGTATAACATTGGAAAGAGCTTCTTCACAAGATGCGGATGAATGGGGGGACCAAGAAATGCATGAAGTTTCTACACAAGCTTCTACACAAGGTATGGGCTTTTTACTCAAAAGTTTACCATTCATACAGAAGGTATGGGTAGATTTACTCAAGGTATGGCACTTCGGTGTTGGTTATGCGGTTTGTCTTATTGTTCATTTCTTTATTGCATTGCCTTCTGAGTTTAGGTAAATTGTAGTTGTTTATGAACTTTGAAGCAATATTTTCATTTACCTGTTTCTTTGCCAGCTTGAATCAATGTTAAGACTAAACCACAAATATTTGAAGGTTATTTATTTATAATATTCCACCCATGCTAAGAAGTGGACGAAATTGATAATTTTGATAATGTTGTGGAAATTGATAATTTTGATAAATAGACATGATCATGAATCATAAGTGGACGAAAAAAAAGGTGTTTTTTTTTCCATACACTGTACATGTATTCAATAGACGTGGGTCCGTGGTTTTGGTCGAGCGTTGATCAAGGCTGTGACAAAGACTCCATTAGTATTGAAACCCAATGCAGGCCTTGATAAAGTAAATCAAGACTGGGCTTTTAAGAGCCTTATAAATTGTCCTTATTTTGGTTTTTATCTTCTCAAATTCCTTATTTATGTCTAATGTTTATGCATGTCCCAAAATGATATTATGGGCTGGTAGGGCAGTCCATGTCTATGTCCATGTCCATGTGGATCACTATTTTACTAACATTACTCTCTACGAACCTAAATGGACATAATGGGGCAGTCCATGTCCCAAAATTTATTTGTTTGTTTCTTGAAGTATATTAGTTTGTTAGCATGTTTCTAATATTTTATATTTGTTAGCAAATAATGACCACTTGTTTAATATAATATTAAATTCATCCTTAACTTTGCATGTTTTGTTGTTTGACATTGGATATTTTCTCATTTTAGGATCAGATATGCAACCAGCTATACGTGTCACTTGCGGGCCAAACAAGTACTTGGAAATTTGGGATCTTCCCGATGACCAAGAAATTGAGTTGCCACTAAATAGTATGCATCAGCCGGTTGATGAGGGGGCGAGGACTTTCACTGGTTTCTTGGGTACAATTGCACGGAAACCCCACATGTGCCCGATTAAATACCTTGATTGGAAGGCCATGCCAAAAGAACTTAAAGAAGAGTGTTGGCGTACTGTAAAGGTATTAAAGAAGTTATAATACTTGTAATTATGATATTTTGTACTAGGTTTTACATAAGTATTTTAGCATGAAAACATTTTTAATTTGATAACTCAACTATTTGATTGTAGCGAAAATATCAAGTCCCTAATAATCCAAAGGCATATGAGGGTCTAAAGAAATTTACCTTACAAAAAATTGGGAAGGCTTGGAGAGATCATAAGTGTAGACTGAAGGCTAAGTATTATATACCGCATTCAAGAAACAAAGCACGGGTGAAGAGCAACGGACCCAGGAAATGCATACCAGAAGATTGGAATATACTTGTTGATCATTGGTATTCTGATGATGCAGTGGTATGTTTGTTTTCTCTCTCTTTTTCATCATGGATCATACTAAAAGCAGAATAATTATTGAGAAATTGAGAGAATACATATTGGATTGCTTTTAGATAGGATTATCTAGAACCTTTATGTGGGCTTTTTGTGAAACTGGTATATATGAGATCAAAGTTGTGTTTCATATTTCATATTTGTTTAATTTGGTAGAAGTTTTGGAGTAAAGCGCCTAGTTTTCATTTATCAAAAGTATTCATCATTAAATCAGTACTGTTATATCAATCATTAAGCTTCTAGTCCAAATGGAAGGTATAGACATGCTATGCTCCTGTAAATGAAATAGCATGGGAAACTTGGGTCTCTTCTCTCCATGATAAGTGATGCTCAGCCAAAACTTATTACCTTTAGCATGCAATTCCTCTCATTCTTTTATACCAAATGATATTTTTGAGTATTCTAGCATTAGTTAAAAGTGGCTTTAGATACTTAAAGCATACTGTATATAAACATGTAATTTTGTTGAATGTAGACAGAGTCAGATAAGAATAAGGACCGTCGTTCTAAACAGGATGACATACATACTGGTGGTTCGTGTGGCTATGCTATGCACGCTGCAAAAAAGGTAATAAGTATTATGACTATTTTTTAAATGATTTTGACTTCTCCTAAGTTTATGTGGAACCAATATTCATCACTACATAAATATGTTGTTCATAATGTAGGCAAAAACGGATGGACATCCTGTAGAGCGTGCAGTATTATTTCAAATTCTACATACTCGTAAAGATGGTTCTGCAGTTAATCCTGTAATGACAGAAAAAATGGTAAGTAATTTCTGCATTGTAGTTGGGGGTAAACAAAATAGGAATTCAAGAAACAATATTATAGTTTTTCCCTACAAAATTGTCTCAAAGATGAGCTTTGTTCAAATAATTCAAGCTTTAGGTCTTGCAAAATATTGTATAACCATGTCTTTTTTGACAAAAACCAAGCATAAGATGAAATCTCATGTGATTGTTTGAACACTTGTGTAACTATTTTGAATCAATGATAATTGTTATGAATAATTCTTTTAATTTTTAAATTGATATATTTCAATTTGATGTTAGCCAATACGCATTTCTTTTTATTGTGGGGTCATTTGATTGTTGGATTACATAGCAAACTGCATTTTATTGTGGAAATGTTATTCTTACTGAGTTGAGGCCTTTATGTTTAGTTCCTTTATTATATTATAGCATTCCTAGTGGATGTATATGACTTCCTTTTCTCTTTTTTTTGGAGAGGTTCATGTGGTGAGTTGCTTGTAGAATGTCAATTTTCTCTTTAGGGTTAATGATTGTTGTGGCAAAGTAGCACTAACAATTTTGGCATTGGTGCCTTTGGTTGTGGTGAGGGGGACACTAGCTTTGTGTGCATAATTTTTGCATCGTTTTGGGTTTTATTGGTGCTTGCTTGTCCTATCCTATATATATGTATATATATGTTGTGGGGTCATTTTAACTATATGATTTTTAACTTTTTTTTGTTTTGTTCAAACTCAAATATCAGGAAAAAATGAAGGAATTGTTGGTTGACCCTAAGAATCAATTGCAGTCATCTGACACAAGTGGTAGTATTGCATGGTCAACAAATGATGTGTTTGCCAAAGTGATGGGTAAGGAGCGCAAAGGTCGCATTCGTGGGGTAGGATTTGGTCCAACCCCAAGTGGTCAAAGTAGCAAGACTGCTCTCATGGACAATGAAATACAATCAAGTCAAGCAAGGGACAACGAAGTTGCACAATTGAAGGCTTCCTTGGCTACTATGGAGGAGAAACTAGTAGGTTATGACGAAATGAAGGAAAAAGTTAGTCAATTCGAAGAAATGGAGCAAAGAATGGAGCAAAGAATGGCTCGCATGTTTCAACAAATGCAACAATTTTCTACACAATGCAATCAGGTATGATAAATGACTTGGGTGTCAATTTATATGGAGTAGGAAAGGAATGTTAAATGTATGGTTGCTAATTAATATTTACTTGTGGTAATTAGCTGGAAAGATAATTACATATTTAGTAATTACATTAGCTGGAGAGATATTTATTGATTTAATAATTAGTATTTACTTGTGAATTGTGATGGTATAAATTTATTGATCTGTAACATTGATAAAGGGTGAAGGAAAAAGATTTCTAGAAGCACCATGTTATTAATAGATGTTTATGGAATTATGTGGTGACACATTTGCATCCTTTGAATTTTATATCAAGGGACCTCCCAACACCAATCATTTTGATTTAATCCCATCAGTTGTCTTGTTGTGCCTCTGCTTTGTAATTTCAAATTTTCAAAACTATGAAGTTGCCAAGAGAGGTGGTTCTCCCATAAAAAATCAAGACAAACTATAATGGTCAACCTAAAAGATCAAGAAACATGTCTTCATTTAACTTGTTCCCCCTTTTTTACCTTGGTAATATTTTCTTGTCATTTTTTTTTATTTATTTATACGCACTTATTAAGTAATCATACTTTGTATGTAGGATGCTCCTCTGATTGAACAATCTCCAGCTCTCCCCAAATCATCAGCTGCATCTCATCAACCAAAAAGCTTATAAGTTTTATCTTGGAGTTCTTCGACTTTTTTGTGTACAAAGAACTATGGAAGAACAACTGCATTTTTTGCAAGTGTTGAAGGATATTTCTAAATACTTTGGAACTTTGATTATAGTATTAGATTAATTTCAGCGGTTGTTTTATTCAAGTGACCACATCTATTTTTTGTTAATTTTAAGATGGTGGTTATAGACTATGTTATATATTTGATAATATATTTCTATGTTAATATTACTACGTTAGTTTCAAGACATTTGTGGTGTTGTTAATTAGTTACATTTGTGGTATTATGTTAGTAGAGCTAAAACTATTACAGGTTCTTTATAACAGGTTTGTGAACCATTTATTTATTAAAAAACAGCAGTTTTAAAACCCACTGGGGAAAAAAAAAATACCTATAGCGGCGGTCAAAAAGCGCCGCTAAAGGTGTACATTTTATGTTTTAAATAAATACCTATAGCGGCGTTTCTACCCGCCGCTAAAAATACAATTAGTCTACTTTGACTGATTGTCTATAGCGGCGCCATTTGCCCGCCGCTAAAGGCAAACACCAATAGCAGCGGGCATGACACCGCCGCTAAAAGTCAATGCCACGAATTTTGAACACCTATGGTGGCGGTTTTATGCCCGCCGCTAAAAGGTACATCTATAGCGGCGCTTTTCGAGACCGCCGCAATATACCTACAGCGGCACTGGAACACCGACGGGAGGGCCCGCCGCTATAGGTCGAAAGTACCTTTAGCAGCGCTTTTTTGGGCTTTAGCGGCGGTTCTGGCCCGCCGCAGTAGCCCCTTTTTCTTGTAGTGAGTGACTCATAAAATGTATGCTTTTCTGCATAAAGAGTTGAAGGTTAGTACTGTTGTTTATCAACAAAGCTAAAGTGCTACTGCAGCTTCCTTTTGAAAAGTTATTGTTGAAAGCTTTTTGTTTCTCTTCTTTTTCTTTTTTCTTTTTTCTTTTTCTTTTTTGTGGGTAGGGGGTGGGTGTGGGGGTGTGGAGGAGCTGAACGACTAAGAGTCTTTTGTTGAATCATTCAAAGTAGTTCAAGGGAGTTCACAAACAATAAACTTGATTACACATGCCTGAGAGAAATTTCATTTGTCATTAAGGAATTCAAAACCTTGAAAACAAAGTGTCACAAGGTGCACCCCTATTCAAGTTTTAAACTAGACAATTCAATCACTAACTCCTGAAACCCAACTTAAATTCATAAATAACTAAATAAGGGCATGTTTGACAGTTTGTAATTGGTACTGTAATGTAATAATTATTTCTATAATTTAGCTATTCTTTAGTTTGTTTATGTTTTATTACAACTAGTCACAGACCTGCGCGATGCGTGAGAAAATATGATATGATTATTTTTTATTCAATAATTATTGAATTAATATATTAGATTGTATATTATTAAAAATTCAATATGTGTTATTTGAAATTATGTTTTAAATTAGAAATTTTTTGTAGTGTAACAAAATATATTTTGTAGTCAGGTATTATATATAGTGAGATATGTATGAAAACACAATGCAATAATTTTATTTTTAAAAAAAATTGATAGTGTGAGAACTATTAGACCAAGTTGTAACCATATATACTTTGTTTACTACTATACAGATGTATGTGATTTAACTCTTATAGATATATTTTTCTCAAAAACATAGATCCATGTCTCTTTCTTCCTCACAATTTAAATTAAGTGAAAAAGTAAATAAAAATAACTATGCAATAAAGCATAGATTATAAAGTGAAAATATAAAAGAAAATAAAATGTAAAAAGAAAAAGTTCCTTAAGTATCTATACATAAAAACATTAATAGCATAATGATACTAAAAAGTAAATTATATTTTATCTTATTATCTTTTTGGCATTTTTAGTAAAGATGATCAACTATGCAAAGTAAAAGCTTACCAAACACATGGGATGCAACAATACAAAATTACTATCCTGAATTTTTTTTTACTTTTTCGATACTCTACAAATAAAAAAACTTTATTCACTTTTTGTCATAGTATAGACTATAGAGCAATTGCAAAATAACAAAAAGTCAAGGAACTTATAGCAAAAGGTTTTGTATACAAAATTCTAGTAGAAGCGAAACTAATAGGCCTTCCACTTTCTTCAAGACATAGGAGATTATGAAAGGCCATACATCCTTTGCCTACCCTTTTCTCTTTCTCAAATTCACATTACCAAAGAAGTACATGAAGCTAAAAACATTGTCAATATATCTCTGTTCAGTGGAAGTCCATTGGTAGGCACATTCAAATTTGAAGCCATGTATATTTTGTTTTGATATAAACTCAAATTTCTAATTTAAAAAAAAAAAAAAAATCTACATACTAACCCAAACCAAAATTCAACCAAAGCTATAAGAGTGATTTGTGATAGGAAATTTAAAAAATACAACACAAAAAAATTAAATAAACCATCAACCTAAATTAGAGTTATAAGAAAGAACAAAAATAAAGCAATAAAGAGAGAAAGAGAAAGAGAGAGAGAGTATTCACAGTTTTTGTGTGGAAAAAAAAATATGAATTGAATCGAATAAATGATTTCAAATTTATACCAAATAAGATGGAGAGAAGAAGAGTTAAAATATAAGAAAGAGGAAATGATGAAGAAAGTTTAATGATAAAGTAAAGAGTAATAGGGAAATAAAGAGGCAAAGAGGGAGGCCATGGGGAAAGGTTGGAGGAAGAGAAGCAGAGTTTTTTTTTTTTTTTTTTTCTTCTTTAGAATAGGAAGATGAAAATTTTAAATATTCAATTACTTGAAATTAGAAAGAAGAAAATGAAAAGTTGAAATCAATTTGGATAGTTGAATATAGTTAAACATTTGCATCTAATGAATAGTAACATTTATAATAAATAGTAAACATGTGCATATATCCACTAAATGATAATGAAGTATTCAATTTTAACAATTACTTGAAATTAGAAAGAAGAAAATGAAAAGTTGAAATCAATTTGGGTAGCTGAATGTCAAATATTTGTATTTAAAACAAATGAATAGTAACATGTTGGGGCAAAACTTAGGTACAGTACCTTAAGTACAGCACCTTAGGTTCCCTACTTAAAATTTTGACAACTGTACAATTTAACAAACTAAGTAAACGGCGTTAAAACTAAAAATATCTTCTTCTTTTTTTTTAATTTCCTTCTTCCTTCTTTTTTCCCATACCTGCGAACCTTTCTCTTCCAAACCACCCATGACCCTTCTCTTCCAAACCCAAAACCCATATTTCCTTCTTCCTTCTTTTTCCTGTACCTGTAAATGGCTTCCCTTCCAAACCCAAAACATTTCTCTTCCAAACCACTCATGACCTTTCTCTTCCAAACCCAAAACCCAAAAAAGAAAAAAGAAAAAGAAAAAAAGAAAATCTCATACCTCTCTCTCTCGGTGTGTGTGTGTATGTGTATCTGTTTACTTTCTTCTTTTCTAATCTATGATTCTGTGAGAGTGCCTTTTTTCTCAGCACAGTGGCCCAAAGATCTTGGGCTAAATAATTGTTCTTGGTGGACTGGGCTTAGTTCACCGCAGCTAACGAGCTGTTTAAGAACTAAGTGGTGCACAAAGCAAGCTTCCTACAACACAAATGAACTAACAAACGAAAATACTCGTATTGAATGACAGTTCAAACAGCAAGGAAATGTACAACAGATAAAATATGGTAAAAGAAAAAGGGATTAGGGATCCTTGAATCAATGAGAGACATCTTATAAATTTTCTTTAGTTATGGTTACAATGCTCACTAAAACGTGATACAAGATTCAACTAAGTTCAAAAATTACAGACTTTGATAGCTATTCGAGCTTCAAAGACTTGCAAAGTTTGAACTTTTTGAATCTGAGTACGTGCTATAGTGGCTGTCTAGGGGATACCGGGAGCGGTTCCTCTGTTTTCCTTGAACTTTACAGAGTCTTTTTATGGCTCTTGTGTCTTTTCTAGAAATCCAAAAATGGCGATGTGTGTCTAGATGAAAATCAATGAGTCCTCCATCTCTGAATGCCCGTTAGCTAGGACTTCCTCCTTCTTTTATAGTGCAGCTCTAGGATTCCGGGGGTACCAGTGATTTCTCCCTTTTGCCCCTCAGAGTTTGCGTTGTGTTAATTTGCTTAGGGGTTGGTCATTTCCTTTTTTCTCATAGCTTCTTCCTTTTGGTGCGATCAAGCTGAAAGCCCCATAGCTAATTTTCCATTTCAAGTTCCCCTCAGGCCGCTGATCTTCAGTCCTTTCTTTCACCCTCCCAGCTTTTGGTTGCACTCCATTTTTGTCATTTTCTTGAATAATTAGAATCTTTTGCTGCTGGATTGAAAGCTCCCTTCCAGTTACCTGTTTTATGCTTTTCTCATTCTGCGAACCTTGGGGGACAGCTCCTTCGTTCATACATTTTCTGCTTCTGTACTTTTCTGGTTCCACTGTCTGTTTGGGCGCATAAGACCCACATGCTCTTTGTCTTTTTATCCCGCTTCAATTTTACTTATACTGTGTTGTTTGTTCCAAAGATCCCCGGACTCTGGTGACTTCTGGGATCCCGGCCCAGCTCTTCTTATTGGGCTCCTTTTGGTCTGTTGATCCTGGCCAGTTAGGCCTTTGTTTTGCTTCATGTATTTTAAATTTTGTTTTTCCATGGATCGTTGGATCCCAATCCTTTGGGCCTCACACTCTTTTCTTCTTTCTTTTTTTCCTTTTTTCCTTCATCACGTGAATCCAGCCTTTTATTTTTTCTAACTTTATTTTCATGAAATTGGCCCAACATGCTATTTCTTTGGGCCTTAGATTGTGGGCAATTTTGAACCTCAACATTTAGACCCCCGAGCTCATGGTTTGCCTGCAACCCATGCATGAGTAGTTGAGTTTCTGAAGGATTCTTCTGTCTTGACTATTCTTTGGGGATCTTGATCCTTCTTCTTTTTTTTGCCTTTGGTATCCTGACTCCTTTTTTGCTTCTTTCTCTCGTAACTCCTCATTTTTTCATGGGACGTGACAGTTGAGTTATGGAGTAAAAATAAAAAATAAAACTCCCACCACCTACTTTTACATTTCCCATAACTCCCATTAATAACCACTGATAACTCTTCCCTCTTTAAATTTCTGGCAACTGGCGTGTCTTTCCACATATTATCTTCTCCAATTGCTCTTTGTGTCTTTATCCTAAATGTTTCACATTACCCCTTTTATCTCCCTGAATCTTCCACTCCCAACTTTTTTTTTTATCAGTTTTGTTGCTTCCTGCTTTCTTCTTAACTCCCCTTTACTTTCAAGATACCCATTGTCTTAATGGCTTCTTCTTCTTCTTGAAAAAGAAAAGAGCGTACTCCTAACCCCTTTAAAGGTGAAGGTTCCTCTAGTTCTACATAAGATGAGTCACAGGAGGTCATTGGGCGTCCTGCTTTTCCTTTACGAGACCCCTGGTACACCCTTAGCTTATTACTCCCTCAAGTGTCCCATGGTGAGGCCCTTCCATCCACTCACGCCTGGGTGTTCTCTGGTCAGGTGGGTTTCATTGGTTTTGCTTAAGTCCTAGATCCTAGGGAGATTTTTGATCTCCAGATCAGGCAGGGACTTCGAGAGGTGATCCCCATCTTTTTCGATTTTGTTGCTGGAAAGATCCAGGGCTGGCCCATCTGGGTGGATAAGGAACTTTGTGACGAAGAGTTTGTTGGTTGTCTGGAGCGTGCTGGTATCCTGAAGGCAGTGGTGATTTCCAGGAATCTTGAGGGTTTTAGAGATGCCAAAGGTATCAGGCATTTGGTACGCCGTTGGTGTCCTACTCTGCACACTTTTTCTTTTTCTGTTGGTGAATTGATTGTTACTCTGGAGGATGTGGTTAACAATTTTCTCCTTCCGGTGCTTGGGGATGAAAATCCTTTTGATATCAATCATACTGACGAGGATCTCGAGGTGGAAGAAAAGTTATTTGCTCATTTTTGGTGGACATGCTGCTTCTCCTGGTGGGAAACCGGCCAGAATGGGTAAGTGGGTTATGAATCTCTCATGCGAGAAAGATAAGAGAGCTAGGCGAGCTGGGTTTCTCGCATTCTGGCTCATCAAGTTTCTGTTCAGCGAATTCCCTAGGTATGGGATCAAATCTACTCTCTTCCCATTGGCGTAGGTTGGCTTAGGGTGCTCAATATCCCTTAGCCCCCATGTTTTTGGGTCATGTCTATTCTCAACTGGACCAACTCCATGGAGATAAAGCCAAGGGTAACTCTTGTTATGTAATCACTTCTTCTCTTCATTGCGCCATTCTCCAGGTATTTATGTGGGATCGTTCTTCGGTCACTTTAGCAAGATGTAAGAATTTAAATTTGTGAAGGATAAGTTTCAGGGATCCCCTGACATGGTCAAGGGGCTTTGTGGCAGTTCAACTGATAGCTATCTGTTGACACCCCATTTTGCAATCAGCATTTAACCTCACATGGAGGGTAAAAGGGTAATTTCGCCTTGGGATTATGCATCTTGATTATAGTTATTAGATCCTGTTGAGGCCCAAAATTTCACAACAAAGCCCATTCCATAAAAAATAAAGAAGGTCCAATTCGTGCAGCAAGAAGAATCGACATCAAGGCCTACGTATGTTCAGATTTCCAGCAAAAAAGGCCATTAAAAAGTCCAGCAAATTCCAGTGAAAGAGCTGGGCCGGGATCCCCAGAGGCTCGGGATCCTCGGGACGTGCAGCACAGCTAAAATGGATTGAAGCAAGTTTAAAAGAGGGATAGAAGACAAAGAGCATGCGGGTCTCATGCACCCAGACATACAGTAAGATCAGAAAGTACGAAGTAAAACGCAGGAGCTGTGCCTCAAGGAACCAATAATGAGAAAACCATAAAAAAAGAGGTAACCGGAAGGAGCTTTCGACCTAGAAATAAAATATTCCAACTATTTGAGGAAAATGACAAAGATGGAGTGCAACCAAAAACTGGAAAAGTGGAAGAAATGGCCAAATAGCTGAAGAATCAGCGAACAGAAGGAACCTTGAAATGGAAAACCAGCTAGGGGCTTTCAGCTTGGTCGGACCAAAAGGAAGAAATTATGAGGAAAAAGGAAAGGACAAGCCTTTGGATAACTGACACAGTACAAGCTCACAAGGGGCAAAAGAGAGAAATCACTCTTGCCTCGAAGCCCTAGAGTCGCACTATAAAAGGAAGAGAAAACCCATGCTGAGGGACATTCATTCATCACCATTTTGATCTGAGAAAAGATATCACAACAAAGCCATAGGAAAAACTCTGTAAAATCAAAAGAAAATAGAGGAACCGCTCCCGGTATCCCAGAGACAGCCACTATAGCACATGCTCGAATTCAACAAATTCAAACTTTGCAAGTCTTGGAAGCTTGAATAGCTATCAAAGTCTGTAATTTTTGAACTTAGTTGGACCTTGTATCACGTGAATATAGAACTATAGGAAAAGCTCTGTAAAATCAAAAGAAAACAGAGGAACCGCTCCCGGTATCCCAGAGACAGCCATTATAGCACATACTCGGATTCAACAAATTCAAACTTTGCAAGTCTTAGAAGTTTGGATAGCTATCAAAGTCTGTAATTTTTTAACTTAGTTGAACCTTGTATCACGTCTTAGTGAGCATATTGTAATCCACAATCAAGAAAATAATGAAATACCTCATATTGATTTGAGCATCTCTAACAATTATTTTGTGTATTTCTTTATTACATTGTCTTTCTTTACTGTTTCTTGCTAAAATCCTTCTCACCTAACTATCTTGGAAGGCAAAGCCCAAGCAAAGCCACTCGGACTTGAGTTCCAAATCCCACAAGTCTTGTGCAAAAGCACCAAGTCTGTGAGAATTGAGGCCAGGATCCTCGTGGCAGAATCATTCTTATGAAACTCATTTACATATATGTATATGTATTAAAATGTATATCCTAATCTAAGAAACTAACAATTATTTGAAGATATGTGTAGTGTGTTTTTTTATGTAGCACCCATAGAGGTAAAGGGAAATGACAAAGCTTTATTAAATAATAAACATGGAAAAGATCATATAGTTCAGAGAACCAGAGATTCTGGGTTCTTACAGGCCTAATACGCCTCGGGATCCCACGACAGTATGCCCGGGATCCCACGACAGTACGCCCTGAGGTACCAAGAGGAATTGCATTTTTCATCTTGAGAAGCTTTATGTGACTTGCGCCCAACTTGGTTCGTAATCAGCCCCATTTCCCTGCGGTGAACCAAGCTCAGTCCATCAAAACAACAAGTATTTGGGCCTGAGATCCTTGTCTCTACTTGGGCCTGTGTGCTAAGAAAAAAGGCACTCTCACAGATCCTTAATCTCATTTCACCAAAATGATCTTGATGTTGTAACGATCAAATCGACTGGTTATAAGCCCTAATCGGACCACCAGATTGAAAGTTATCATCAAATCAAGTTTTAATGGCTGAGATGCAATATCACAAATTAAGTCCGACTATATGTGATTATGAACAATTGATTTCAATTGGTTATAAGTGTAATCAATTGGAGATCAATGATGTGTCATAATTTGATTGGTTAGGACTACATTTTATGGTGAGGTTGCATACACTTAATTAATTAGATAGTTAAACATTAATTATTTAATGAGTAATTTGTGAAATTATCTTTTAATTAGAGTAAATTTGAAACTAATTAAGTCTGAAATGGGAGTGATTGGAGATTTGGAGCCATTTAATGTTAATTGGGAGCTAATTTGGGACCTATTAATGTTAATTGTGCTGAAACCATTTTCTAACAAATGACCTCTGCTCACCATTTCATCGATATCTCTCATAATATTTTGAATCTGTAAATGAGGTTAATTTTTTCAGAAACTAGACATCCGGGGCTTCAATTTGACCATAAGAACAAGACAATTCCGATCAGAATTGAGTCAGATATGATTTTTCAAAGTTGGCTCTATAGGCTGTTACAGCAACTACGGGAAAACCGGATTTTGGCTTACTCCTCACTCCCACCAATCTTTCCATTTAATGCACCAGATTTTCCCCAAGGCTAAAATGAGGTCTAGGTTTATGATTCTTTGTCAACCCTCATTAAATGACCTTCCATTCATATTTCCTCCACCACTACTATATAAACCCTCCCTCTCCTTCATTCCAGGGCACACCAAAAATCCCATATCTTCTCCCCTTTTAAGTTCTAGTGAAGTTGAGTAGTCTTGTCATATCTTGGTCTTCCTGAGACTCAAGGTATTGAGTGAGACTTACTCTCCCTCTCCTAGTTCTTCTTTTCTTCACCCTTAGGACCTCCACCAAGAGTCTCCTCCTCCACCGTATAGATCTTACATTAAGGTATAATCTTTTTCCCTAACTTGTTTATTGTGTTGCCATGATGAGAATTTAGGATTAAAGCATGACAGTAATTATTTAAATTCTCTTGAATATGTTTGAATGTTCTTAAAGGTTCTTATGTGTTCTTTACATGTTCTTGGTTATTTATCACATGTTCATGTATATCATTAGTTTTGATCTTAAATCTACATCAAAAATATAAAAAACATGTCTGTTTCATAATTCTTTCAAATCCTTGAATCTAGGTTATCACCATCCACACACATTCACTAGAATTTTATTTTTCAATCCAAATGAAGTGCTTAATAAATTGAATTAGGGTTTATCACATGCACACACTTCAAATTCTACATACAAATTGATTGATAACATATTGGATGATGTGATATGAACGTTGGCCACCATAGTCTAGAAGACCGGTTTCACCGGGCAAGGTGGGTGCCTAACACCTTCCTACCTTATAACATAGCCTCCGAACTTAGATCAAGGGTTAGTAGATCAAATGCTTATTCATGTAATTTTCAATTTCTAGATTGTAACTAAGAAACAAAACCATGTACTTTATCTTAGATTGTATCTAGGACCAAAGTCATGTAATTTTCCTATGATCAATGTAAATTCAATTTTAAATTAATAAAATGATGAATTTTTCAATTATGGTTTTCTTATTTATTCCAACAATTAAATAAGTGGCGACTCCATTGTAAAACCCTTAATCTAAAGGGGAAAATATAAACAGTTGAACCTCCATTTTGAGAGGCAATAACACGACTCCACCCATTCACGTGGGTTTGGCCCAACAACATTCCTATAAAACGGGCTGGGGGCGCGGCCTCTCACACTATCCTATTATTTTCCGTTGGCTTAGTCTGAAAGACGGCAGCCTCAACTTGGTTAAGCTATTTGATCAAGCAGGTCATTTGCATTGGCGTTCTCCCCGGGAGTTTGGCCCTGGTTTTGTTTGTGATTCTGTGTTATCTCCTTTTCTGACTTCCACAGGAAACACTTTTGATTTGCGTCGCGGTGATGAGGGTAGCTTAGCCTACCTTGCTTGCATTAGCCCTTCCTAGCTTCTTGTGCTTTCCTCAAGTGGTCTCCAGTATACTCATTATTCGACGCACTGAGTACTTCGGCAGTTTGGTTTCGATCAGGATATTCCCCCAGTGTTTAATGACATAGTACCATCTCTCCCTTCCTTGGATCCTTTCATAAGACTCTAGGCTTTCTCCTCTTGGTCACGAAGGAGTCCTCAGTTTGTAGCGCCCAATTTTCATAGAGGGGTTTTTGCCTCTAGTGGTTATGCTGATTACTGGAGGAGAGTGCAAAAATCTTTTGTTGACTATGCTGGTTCTAAGATAATTAGGAGAGTCCCCAACCCTGACATTTCTTCTATTCCAACATCCAACAAGCATTTGTCCCTACCTACTGCTGGTATTGTTTCTACTGCTATGAGTAGTAAAACAGGTTTCGTAGAGTGGCATGCTTCCAGGAGAGGTTGGGTGACTTATGCGCAGGATTTTCCAGAAACCTGGCTAGGATATGATCTTGTTGTTGGTTCTTCTGTTGGGGTAAAGGCCATAAGTGCTAGTACTCCCATTGGCATGAGTAAGGGGAGAGCAATTAAACAGGAAAAATAGAAGGAGGCTGCAGTTGAAGAGAGTATAGAGAGCATTGGCCCTAAGACAAAGAAGAAGAAGACTGGAAAATCCCAGAAACAGTTGATACTTGCTAAGGAAAAGGAAGTTGAGCAACCTTTGGCCATAAGGAGCTGGGTGAAGACTAATGTAGAGTCTTCTTTTCCCCAGGTTCCTGTGAGTTCTTCAGTTCATGGTTCTCTGGAACCCTCTGGTCGTACCTGTAGTAAACAACAGAGACCTGGAGACCCTGTTGAGAGAGAGAGAGAAGGGCAAGGCCTCTTTCCTTCTTTTCTCTTTTAGGTTGCAGTTTTGTTTTTTTTTTTTTTTGAACTAATGAGTGGTTGTCTTCTCTGCAGTCCAAGCGTAAGTCAGACCCTAGGAAGGGTAGAAGCCAATCCTCTGGTGAAGATGTGGTATGGTTTTCCCTCATTTGTGCTTTATGCCGCTTGCTCTTATCCATTTCTCAAGTGTTGTGTATCTGTGGTGCCCTGTTGCTTATGCTTTTTGTTGTTCATGCTGTCCCCCCCTTCTTTAGGTGGAGGTTTCTCCCCCCGCGGTTGGTAAGACTTTGGAAGAGGAGATGGCTGTAGCTGTATCTCAGGGAACAGAAGAGGAGGCTCCCAATGATGGCATAGTTGGGGAGACTAGGCAACCAATGTAGGATGTCTAGGCTACCCAAGATCCCGAGGCTCCCGAGCTTCCCGCATCCTAAAGTCCTCAATCTAAACAGATTCCCAGTCCTATCAAGACTGTGTTACCTTAAACTGGGTTAAGTACAAAGACTTTGGGAGGTGCATCACCATCTGGGCAAACATGTGAGCCTTTTTCTTTTATAATAGCGTTTTAATTCTATTTCTTTTGCATCCTCTTTTTTTTTTTCTTCCTCCTTTCTTTGAGTTCTTTCTTTCCTTTCTTTCTCTTTCCAAGCCAAGCCATTGCGAGATCTGCCTCTAGTGCTGCTTCTTTTTTAGAATCGAAGGATTCTAAAGGTGGGTGTTGATCATTCTTACTGCGTTCTCTCTTTCTTTCTTCCCTTCTCCTATCTTTTCGTTATGACGAAGCCCCCTGTATCCTTGCTCTCTTTTAGTCATTTTGCTGAGGCTTCCTCACCTTTTCTTCAACTTGCCATGTGTTCTTTCTCAGAATCCTCCAAGAAGTCAAAGGAGCAAGAAGAGGAGGCTCCATCCCAAGAGGCTGATACTGGTTTCCCCTCTGCCATCTTTTACTTTTTTTTTTCTTCTTCTTCTTAAAAAAAAACTAAGTCTGTTCCCCCCCTCTTTTTGCAGGAGTCGATACTAATGTTAGAGGTTCTAAACTTGTGATTCCTGAAGGGGGTGTGGGATCTACTCAGATTGCTGGTCTTCATACTGCCCAGAGGATTGAAGGCTCCTCAGCCCCTTCAGGTGGTGATGCAACAATGAGTGAGGCTCCAGGAGTTGCTGTTTTAGATCCTGCTTCAAGGCTCCCCACCTTTCTGGCTCGCTTTGATCTTCTGGAGTTCAACAGTCTCCCTGTTAGCCACTTTCACCACTTTGGGCCCTCCTATGGCAGTTTTTTGCACTTTTCTGTGCCCGTGGAAGGCCTGCCACTACTGGAAGGGCAGTTCAAAAGTTACGAGGATTTTATCATTGATTCCAGAGACGGAGTATTTTTGGGGAACATTCTGATGGAGTTGTTGTGTGCTGTGTTGATTTCCTTGAGAGATTCTTCGCTAGACTCTTTATTTGAAAAAAAGCTCTTGGAATGGAGGGGAGTGGTGCAGGATCTCTTAGAAGCTAAGTTCAACTTGTCCTTTTTGCTGGAGTACTTACGATTATTGGCACATGCGTTGTTCCAGAGGCAAGCTTCTAAAAGTATTGACGTTGAGATTGCTGCTGCTGAGGAAGTTTTAGCTCATGCTCACAAGACTTTGCAAAATTTGAAGATTAAAAGGCAGAGGGTCCTTTCTTCTTCGGCTGTCCCTGCTCTTTCCCTAAATGGCTCTTTGTTGGCTGGCCTTATTTCTTAGCCCCTTTTTTTTTTCTTTTTCTTTTTTGGTTTAGATGTGTATGAACAATCTAGGGTTATATAAGTTTCTATTTCTTTGTTTGAACATTATTTCTGGCTTTTTTTTTTTTTTCCCATGGATCTGTACTTGTGTTTTGAGATTGCTTCTAAGTATTGGATTGCTAAGTATTTGTGTTTCAGGTTCCTTCTAATCCTTTCTTAAGGGTATGTGGATCTTTTCCCTTTTTTTTTTGTTTTTTGTTTTTCTTTCTTTGGTACCGAGTCCTGGGCCATGATTCCCACAAGTTTTGCTATGAGTTCCAGACCAGGTATCCTTTTTTTGTTGCGCAAGTACTGAACTAGGTACACTGGGTGATTTTTTTGTCCCAGTTCATGAGCTTGGCAAGTCTCCCCCCCTTTTTTTTTATTTTCAAGTACTGAGCTAGGTATCTGAGCATTTGCCCAGGATCCTATATCATGTATTTAAAATTAGCTGTTTGAAACCAATTGTGGGGTGGGTCCTGGGACATGTGTCAAACATTTTTACCCAGGTTTCCTCCCCTAATTCCACCCGTGCTTGGGCTTTGCAATAGTTTAGGATTTAATAGCTAAGGATAAATAAAGAGAGATTTTCATTGATCAAAACATAATCATCATTTCAAGGAACATAGCAAAGTTAAAGATAGTAAGGATCACAGAGTGTCCTTCTACTATGGGTTCTTAAACAAAATTACTTAAGCGATAATTCGTAATAAAAAAGGAGAATGTTAAAAAAACTTAGCAGGTTGAAGAGTTGGCAAAAAAGAATCCCGGTGTACCGAGACCTCTCCTCTTTTATGCATAGTACTATTTTAGCCACTTCCCATTTATGGGCTCTGTTAGGACTGTCCCATCTTCTTTTGTAATGTAGTAATATCCACTATCATGAGTCTCTCTGATGATGCAGGGTCCTTCCCATTTTGGGGCAAATTTGGAGGGTCCTAGTAGGTTCCTCCTTACATGCTCTGCTGTCCTTAGTACTAGCTGCTCTTTAGTGAAAGCTCTTAGGCATACTACTTGTGCATATGCTCTAGTCATTCTTTGCTGGTACCTTTGGCTTCTTCTCCTGGCTAGTTCTCTTTCTTCCTTTACTCCTTCAAGGTCTGCTAGTCTCCTTTCATTGTTTGTGCCTCCGGTGTCCTCTTGGCTTTCTTCAAATACTACTATTGGTGCAGGAACTACTAATTCTACTGGACTGATAGCTTCTGTTCCATAGACTAAGGAGAATGGTGAGAATCCTGTGACTGTCTTTAAAGAGCTCCTGTATGCCCAAAGTATATCTGCTAAGTGGTCACTCCACTTCCCTCCATACTCTTACTTCATTTTCTTAAGAATCTTCAATATCACCCTATTAGTGGCCTCTGCCTGGCCATTTCCTTGTGGGTAGTATGGTGTAGATCTTCCATGCTTGATGTGATATGCCTCGGTTAACCCCTTCATGTCTTTGTTTATGAATGGGGTTCTGTTGTCGCTGATCAACCTCCTAGGGATCCCAAACCTTGTAATGATATGCTCTCGAATGAAATTTGCTACAGCTGCTCTAGTGGCCTTTTTCAAAGGGATGACCTTTACCCATTTTATGAAGTATTCGGTAACTGCCAAGATCCATAAGTAGCCATTGGATGGAGGGTTTATAGGCCCTATGAGATCAAGCCCCCAAGTGTGGAAAGGCCAGGGTGTTGTCATATCTTGCAACATATTTAGGTGAGTATGGATTGTATCTCTAAGGACTTGGCAGGCGTGGCAAGTTTTGACTAGTTCCTTGGCGTCCCTTTTCATTGTTGGCAAGTTTTGACTAGTTTCCTGGCTTCCCTTAGCCCTAGGCATCTTAGGGGATCCCCACTGTATCCCCTTTTAAATAGGATCCCATTCTACAAGAAATATCTGACTGCGAGTTTCTTGAGCTGGTGGGTCAGTGTCCTGTCAGTTGGTAAGATTCCTTGAGCCAAGTATTCCATGAAGGGAGTCCTCCAATCTTCTGTAATAAATACAGCGTAGCTTTCTTCCTTGTCATCGAGAATTGACATTCTTGACATTTTTCCTGTATAGTTGCTGCCTCTTTGTTCATACTAGGCTAGTAGTATCCCATGCATTGCATTCTTCTATATAAGCTGATCTTTTCTGAGGTCCCGCAAACTTGGGTATGTAGCTCCTCCAATCTTAGTTTCCCTTCCTTCTCGTTGATACACCTGGATAGGATCCCTCCAGGCAATCTCCTGTACAATTCTCCTTCTATTAGAGCGTAGTCCCTTAGTTCTTTGATATTCCCGCTGGATCCTGTTTCTTTCATTTTTTTTCTTTTACTTTGCTCCTGCAATCCCATTGTTTAGACTCTCCGGGGGATATTTTTTGGAGGATTTTTAATATAAAATGTTCGTGCCTTCCTATTCTAACCAGCGTGTCCCTTCCTTTGAATGGCACTTGGGATCCTAGGGTGGCAAGCGCATCAGCGAACTTGTTTTCGCTTCTCTGCGTGTACTCTATGCTGAAGGTCTAGAATTCCTACTCTAGCCTTTGCGCCCAAGTCCTGTAGGCTGCTAAACTTTGTTCCCTTAGTGCAAAGTCACCCTTTACTTGGGAAACTACAAAATTGGAATCTCCCAACACCCTCATATATTTCACCCCAATACTGAGTGCTATAGTTAACCCGGTCAAGTATGCCTCATATTCAGCTGCATTATTAGAACATGAGAACCCAAGCTTGAAAGATAAAGGTATGATGTCCCCATCCTCATAGCTTAGTACAACTCCCACCCCATTTGAGGCTATTGTGGTTGACCCATCGAATCTCATTGTCCATTTCTTTCCTGGGATTTCTGCAACTACTACCTCGCCCGAGATCTCTTCACTTAATGAGCTTTCTTCATTTCCTGGGAACTGTGCTAGGAGGTCTGCTATGGCTTGACTTTTGACGGCCTTGGGGGTCTTGAGACCTATGTCATATTAAGAGAGCAGGACCAACCACTGTGCTATTCTTCCTGTCAAGAGGGGCTAATGCAGGAGTGCTTTTATGGGATGTGACTTAGTCACTAAAAGGATCTGGTGAGCTGAGAAATACCTCTTCAGCCTATGCGTAAATAACCACTAGGCAGGCTTTCTCTATCCTGGGATACTTGGTCTCGGCATCCTTGAGTGTCCTGCTTACATAATAAACAGGCTGCTCATTCCCATTATCATCTTCTTGTGCTAGCAGAGCTCCTATTGCTTGGGCATTTGATGCTAAGTATAGTAGCAAGGGTCGCCCACGTACCGGTGCTTGGAGAGTGGGTAAATGATTCATAATCTGCTGGATACTTTGGAAGGCTTCCTGTTGCTCCGTTCCCCAGGTGAACTCGATTCCTTTCTTTAATAGTTTGGATAAGCCACCTGTGATCGAAGCTAGCCCTGGCACAAATCTCCTAATGTAGGAAACCCTTCCTAGGAAGCTTTTGAACTCCTTCACTGTTGTTGGTTTTTTCATTGTGGTAATAGCTGCAACTTTGGCTGGATCTACATTTATGCCTTTGTGATGTACCAAGAACCCGAGGAACTTTCCCGCAGATACTCCAAAGGCACATTTCATGGGGTTCATGCGTAATTTGTATTCTTTGCACCTTTTGAAAACTTGTTTAAGTACCTGGAGGTGTCCTGTCCTAGTTTTTGACTTAACCACAATATCATCCACATAGTCTTCCATTTCTTTATGCATCATGTCATGAAATATGGCTGTCATGGTTCTCTATTACGTAGCCCCTGCATTTTTTAGGCCAAAATGCATCACAGTGTAATCAAAATTCCCGATTGGGGTCCTAAATGCTGTCTTCTCAGCGTCCTTGGCAGCCATACAAATCTAGTTGTACCTACTATACCCATCCATGAATGAAAACATAAAACTTCCCGTAGCTGAATCCACAAGGAGGTCAATATTAGGCAGGGGGAACTCATTTTTTGGGCATGCCTTGTTCAAGTTGCGGAAGTCCACGCAGCAACGAATCTGGCCGTTCTTTTTCTTTATTCGTACTATATTGGAAAGCCATTTGGGATGCTGAATGAGCTTGATGAAACCAGCTGCTAGCAGTTTCTTGACCTCTTGGGTTATCTGAGCCTCTACATCAGTGTGAAAGACCTTAGCTGGTTGGATTACTGGTTTGACTCCTGGGTCCACGTTGAGGGCATGGACCACCAACCCAGGATCCAGATCGGGCATCTCATCATAGGTCCATGCGAACACATCCATGTATTCTTTGAGCAAGGCCACCAACGACTCTTTTTCTTGTACTTCTAACTGACTACTAATGAAAACAGACTTCTAGGTTCCCAGCCCAGCCCCCAAGTTTATTTCCTCCAATTCTTTCTCAGGTTAAATTTGTGTCTCTTTAACTAGTTCCTCTGGGACTTCCTCTTGAGCTACTATACATTCTGGTGGTCCGAGACTCTCCTGCAAGATGCACTTAGGCCCCGCGCACCTTCATAAATGGTAAATCAATCTTCCTCCGGGTTCCCATACTACTACACATTCCCGGGATCCTAAGGTGTTGGGCTTCTTTTTCTGCCTTTTTCTCTTTAGGCGGTCTCTTAAGTCGTGGGTACCTCCTCCTTCTTCTTCTTCCAAGATAGGTGCTCCTGGGGTCCCTGGCATGGGGCTCTCATTGTCTGGTTCTAACTCATCATAGAACATTGTTTCCACAAAGTTTACTTCTCCTTGGCTGAAGGGGTTACGATTGGCAGGGATTCTTACAGGCCTCCAATTCAATCTCCATTTAACACACTGATGGTACGTGGATGATATAAGGCGATGCTTATAGAGCCATGGCCGTCCCAGCAGTACATGGTAGGATACCTCTGAGTTGATTACATAAAATCTGGTCAAGGCTACTATTGGCCCCACTCTTAAGGCCAACTATACATATCCTTCGGTCGATTCTGCCAATCCTCCAAATCCAGTTATCTCTATGGGAGCCCCCAAGATCCTCCTCCTTGCTAGGCCCACGGCTTCCAAGGTGCTCAGGGCTATGAGATTAAGCAATGCCCCTGTGTTTACCAGTGCTATTCTGATTTGGATACCATTTATGGTGGCCATCAGTGAAAGTTATGGCATTGGTTGTCTCCAAGAAAGCTCAGCTAGCATGTGATTCTGTTGTGAAACATTCCATTCCTGAATCTGCTGCTATAGTCATGAGAGACTCTGTGGACACCCTTCTTGCTTCTGGTCCAAATCCCAGCTAATTGAATAATGATCTGAACTTGGGATTCTTCTGAAGGGTCCTGACTGTGCTCGGATGGAAGGATCCTACTGTCTCTTCTGCTTCCGCCAGGTCCCATGGATTACTACAGCTACCACCCCTTTCCTTTTGTGGTTGGGCAGGGGGTTCCTTTATACATCCGGCTCCTTCTGAGTGAGTTCTAGGGTTCCTTCTCTTAGCTTCTTGTGAAAGAGCCTGCGAAGGGTCCAGCAATCCTTAGTGGAATGCTTGACATAATTATGAATCCTACAAAACAAAGGATTTTTCCTTTCTTCCTCTGTTGGTGGCCTGGACATAGTGAATGGCCTAACCACTTCATCCCCGATCCATTTGTTTAGGACGTGGTTTAACTCTTCTGTGGTACATGGGATCACCGGTGGTTCCTCGAACACTTTTCCATCAGGCCTCTTTCTTTTCTCTCCTACTGACGCTGTCATGGCTTGGGATGCTGGCATCCTTTTTGTCCTCATAGTTTGTGCTGTCCTTCTAGTTCTCTGTAATAGGTTAGCGAATTGTGTGATACATAGATTTTTGAGGTTGAGTCTGTAATCGAAAAGCATGTTGGATATGCATGTCTCTACGGGTTCTTTTTCTTCATGATACCCATAACAATCTAGGGACACATCTTCAAACCTTTTGATGAACTGGACGGGATCCTCTCCAGGCCTTTGTCTTACCATCTGAAGGCTATGGAAAGTGACCTTGTCCTCTCCAGGGTAATACTTCGCACAGAATCTTTCTTTCATTTCATCCCAAGTTTTAATGGATCCTGGTCTCAACGTAGTGTGCCAAGTGTATGCTTTATCCACTAAGGATTTAGCAAACTCTCTCAGACACAACTTATGGTCTCCTGTGTAGGGGCCCATGGTGTGAATAAACTTACTCACGTGTTCCACGGAGCTCCCATTTCTTCCATCAAAAGGATGAAACTATGGGGGTTCATAACCTTTGGGGTATGGCTTGCTAAGGAGTTCTGGTGGGAATGGGGGATCCCGAGAAAATAACTTAGGGGTCCCCGAAAGTTTCTCCCTTTCTTGGTCCAGAAGGGCACTAACATCCACCAGCGTTAGGTATTGGGGGTTGGCTCTTCCTCCTACTGCGAACCCTCCTTCTGGCTGGGTCCTATCTTGGTTGCCCACAAGGGGGGCATTGTCCCTAACTTCTTGCGTCTTGCCTTCTTTGAGAAGACGGACCTCTTGCTGCAGATCTTTCAGGATTGCAGCCATTCGAGCCATAGGGTCTGGCTCCTGCCTTGTGTCCCTTTGCTTTAATGCGACCTCGTGCTCTGTTAGGGGCACCTCGCCTCTTTGTCTAGAGGCCACTTCATTTTCTCCCATGGGCTTAGAGGTCGCGGGTGGCACATTTGCACCTTTGCTGTTCCTTAGTCTTGGAGGCATGCTCTGTGAAGGGATTGTTTCTTCCCTTTTCTTTACCCAGTCCCAGTGGAGTCGCCAAAATATGAGAGTGCCTTTTTTCTCAGCATAGTGGCCCAAAGATCCTGGGCTAAATAATTGTTCTTGGTGGACTAGGCTTAGTTCACCGTAGCTAACGGGCTGTTTAAGAACTAAGTGGTGCACAAAGCAAGTTTCCTACAACACAAATAAACTAACAAACAAAAATACTCGTATTGAATGACAGTTCAAACAGTAAGGAAATGTGCAACAGATAAATTATGGTAAAAGAAAAAGGGATTAGGGATCCTTGAATCAATGAGAGACATCTTATAAATTTTCTTTAGTTATGGTTACAATGCTCACTAAGACGTGACACAAGGTTCAACTAAATTCAAAAATTACAGACTTTGATAGCTATTCGAGCTTCAAAGATTTGCGAAGTTTGAACTTTTTGAATCCGAGTACGTGCTATAGTAGCTGTCTAGGGGATACCGGGAGCGGTTCCTCTGTTTTCCTTGAATTTTACAGAGTCTTTTTATGACTCTTGTGTCTTTTCTAGAAATCCAAAAATGGCAATGTGTGTCTAGATGAAAATCAATAAGTCCTCCATCTCTGAATGCCCGTCAGCTAGGACTTCCTCCTCCTTTTATAGTGCAGCTCTAGGGTTCCAGGGGTACCAGTGATTTCTCCCTTTTGCCCCTCAGAGTTTGCGTTGTGTCAGTTTGCTCAGGGGCTAGTCGTTTCCTTTTTTTCTCATAGTTTCTTCCTTTTGGTGCGACCAAGCTGAAAGCCCCATAGCTGATTTTCCATTTCAAGTTCCCCTCAGGCCGCTGATCTTCAGTCCTTTCTTTCACCCTCCCAGCTTTTGGTTGCACTCCATTTTTGTCATTTTCTTGAATAGTTAGAATCTTTTGCTGCTGGGTTGAAAGCTCTCTTCCAGTTACCTCTTTTATGGTTTTCTCATTCTGGGGACCTTGGGGGACAACTCCTTCGTTCATGCATTTTCTGCTTTTGCACTTTTCTGGTTCCACTGTCTGTCTAGGCGCATGAGACCCGCATGTTCTTTGTCTTTTTATCCTGCTTCAATTTTACTTATACTGTCTTGTTCGTTCCAGAGATCCCCGGACTCTAGTGACTTTTGGGATCCCGGCCCAACTTTTCTTATTGGGCTCCTTTTGGTCTGTTGATCCTGGCCGGTTGGGCCTTTGTTTTGCTTCATGTATTTTAAATTCTATTCTTCCATGGATCGTTGGATCCCAATCCTTTGGGCCTCCCACTCTTTTCTTCTTTCTTTTTTTCTTTTTTTCTTTCATCACGTGAATCCAGCCTCTTATTTTTTCTAACTTTATTTTCATGAAATTGGCCCAACATGTTATTTCTTTAGACCTTAGATTGTGGGCAATTTTGAACCTCAATAGATTCTTTCTTTTTTGATCTATGAGTCTTTCTTCTTTTCTAATCTATGATTCTGTCTTCTTTTCTGATCTATGATTCTTTCTCTCTCTATTTCTCTCTCTCGATGTGTGTGTGTGTGTGTGTGTGTGTGTGTGTTTCAACTTTATTGATGTTAAGTGTGTTGAAATTAAGTGTGGAAGTTTGGGTATAGCTGAAATGGGTCCCTTTTTGGTCTAAAACCCAATAGATCTAGCTTTTATTTTTTTATCTTTCTTGTTTGGTTACTGAGAAAATGAGGGAAAATGGTCTTTTTTGGTTTGAAACCCAGTAGAAAATGAGGCAGCGCCATGGGTTCTCGTAGTACAGGAAAAAAAAGGAAGAAGGAAAAAAGAAAAAAAAGAAAGAATTTTTAGTTTTAACGCCATTAGTTTGGGATGTTAAATTGGACAGGTGCCAAAATTTTAAGTAGGGAACTTAAGGTACTGTACCTAAGATACTATATCTAAGTTTTGCCCAACATGTTGAATAGTAATGGAGTGCATCAACAGGGTTGTCCATTAACTATATTTAATTATTTTATATAAAATAAAATGGAAAAATAATGAAGGAAATTTATTAAAAAAAAAATGAAGTAGATGATGAGATGGCTCAAAAGGAGTACACCAACATCAAATTCTACGTCTCAGCTTTTAGATATATATAGATATAGATAAATAATCATTCCTTATGAATAACTATTATTCAAAATAAAGAATAATTATTACTCTCTAAAAGAATTTGGTATTAGCTATTCCTTAGTAAATGCAATCATTTCTAAAATTAATATATTTCCAAATAAACAAACTTTCCAAATACATGTATCAATAATAAAAAAATCATAAAAAATAACACATATCTCTCTCAAATTTTAAAAAATAACCATTATCAAGAAAATATAATTATATGAGCAAGATATTTCCTAAAGTAAATTTTAAGTTTTATTTTAATGTTATAACTCACAACCAAACTAATGAATAAGTTTAGTTACTACATTACAACTGTGAGGATAAGGAGGCCAAGTAAGTGAGTTGGGCCATGGGCCGTGCCCGAGGACACATAGAAGCCCGAGGATGGTCGAAAGGTTTGTTAAGTTGCGGGGTTAATGGACCAAGGACAGGAGAGGATAATAACAGATTGGCGGTAGCTCTCGAGGAGTCGAGCCTCCTCGGGAAAGCATTGTGGAAGGTTGGAACCCAGCCATCTCGGGAATGCTGTATAAAAGGTAATCATTCTTTTGAGGATAAACATCAGGGAAGGTACAACAACAAAGGAAGAAATATCTGGGGAGAAGATTGCCACCACCACATTAAATACTCTGCACCAAACCAACTGGCCACATTTATTGGGAAATGACACCTAAATAGTGCTATCTCAGTTTACAACTGCTCACAAAGCTTCCAGGAGGTTGTGATGGGACAAGTATCCAAGTGATTACCTACATGATCGACAAGTGGAAGGATGAAATGGAGGATAGAAGGACTATATAAAGGAAAGGCCCTGGTAAAAAATGTGGCATGTAATTTGAGAAGGAAGAAAAGAAGAAGAACACATTGTATTCATAGGAACTTGAGCTATTATAAGAACATCTTATCATCGGACTTGACTGAGAAGTTTTATTTCCATCAATTTTTGTTTTTAGTCTTCTTGGCACGAATCTGGCTAGCTATGGCCCATACTTAATTTGCTGAGGCCTTTTCCTGTAAAATCCATTCTCTAACAAATATATTGTTTTAGGCTTGTTGAGCTGTCATCTATAGTTCTGGGTGGGCTGTGGCTTAAATCCGAGCCCTTACAACAACACATTTTATTCCTAGTAATAAATATTACAATACTTATCGTAATCTTCATTCAGTATACCAAACGTGCCCTAACTTTTCATTACATGTCAAAAGACAAAAAAAGACATTTAAAATTTGTATATGTGTAATATGCATCGAACTTGCAATTATAATATTGATACAATGACTACTTAGTACTTACCAACCCATGGAAAACATAAGCAAATTACTATCACATCCTGAAACAAAGGTTGGTTCTAGATTCACGTTACTTTCTAGGAAGTTTTCATGTTAAATAAGAAGTGAAAAGAAAATTGTACTTGAGTCAAGCTGTGTACTAGGGTAGCAACTTTGATAATTTGGACCTACAAAAGCTCATAGACATGGAGGCACATATAATAATTGAAACTAAGTGAGGATGGCAATGAGAATGTACCATGCATGCATGTAAACCCAGATAATTAAGAGAGATAGAAGCAGCTATAACATATGAAGCTCCAAAATTTGGTATTTTGTGGATGTGAAAGTGTTATCTTATAAGCTCTATTATGTAATACATATCAAAACTTTTATGTTCAACGTATAAATGAGAGGTACTTTCTTTTCAAATTAGTATCTTGTGGATGAGGAAGTATTCATCAACATATGATGACTTATAAGCACTGTATTGGACTCTTGGTAAATTTCATAACAATTGATTTGAAGGTCCTTGGAATTTCTTTTCAATTTGTGGACAAACTATTTCATCAATTTTTTATTTTTTGTTTTGTTTTTTTTATAGTTAGATAGCTCACAAATAGAAATCTAATACCAAAATATTAACTTGACATGACTTACTTTTTCAAAAATTGCATGCAATTGATTCCAATTTTTTCTTGGTGAGTTTTTTCTTTTGGAAAACACAAAAATGTGTTTTCATGCTTTCGGCCATCTCCATGGAGCACCCCCACGCCAAACCCACATCCCAAATACCCATTGTGTGTTTGAGTCACCACCACGAAATCCTCAAGCCCAATCAATCGCCCCACATCATAATCCAAAAATAGCCACCTAAGCTGCCATTAGACTCGGGAAAAAAAAAGTTTAACATAGTTCTAACATAGTTCTTAACATCTTTTGTTCTTTTTTCTTTCCATACATATAAAACAATAAAAACAAGAAAAAAAAATCAACTCAATACTGTTGAGGAATACAAAAATCCATAAATTTGTAATCTAATACTAATACTAATAGTCTAATAATTCCATAAATGAAAAAAAATATATGTATACATTTTATACATGGAATTCGCCAACTTAAACCTAGCATCTTAGGGTTAGCTTGTAATCTTCATTTACAATGTGTAATATCATTCAACATGCACTTACTCATTGTTCTAAAAAGTAGATAGCACAGAAGTGGATTACACAAAGATTTGCCACTTATGAAGAAAAAACTCTGTAAGAGACCAATTATATTTAGTATGCCAATTCATCATTGTGGATCATTCCATTTTGGAAAGAAAAAGAAGGTTGCAATAATTGTTGAACTATTTAAAATTTTTATATACTTAGTTTTACACATAATTTAATTTTTCTTATTGGGGTAAAATGAATTTTGTAAATATTTACATTGCTTTTAAAAGAAAATCTATTAGTTTATGGTATTATCAGTGAGTTTTTCATTGAATTTTGTATTTTAGTTAATGATAATAAGCTGTGGAATTGTAAAAGACTTTGGATTAGTTTAAAATGGGTATGAAGTAGATTTAAATGAGAAACTAGTTGTTCTATGAGTTTAAAATAGTTTCAAATTACAGAAATTTGACACAAAATTAGGGTGAATTTGAAATCTACTTTGAAGCCATTGGCACATAATTTGAATGGATTAGATATTTTACATTAATAAGATCAACTACTGTTGTGGGGGTGGACTAGATAAAAGCAGTTTGCCCATGGGCTTAGAGACAAAAAGGAAGGAAAAAGGCAAAGAAGAGCAAGACCAGCCCGGCATATGTAAATTCCCACCATCACCTCCAATTTTTCCACTTATCCCGGATAATTAAGACCCCTCCTGCCGTCTGATCAACATCTAGAGCAACCCAATCCTCATCAGGACATCTCCACAAGTTGCAAACCATCTATCTATCCATAATAGCAAGTTTCATTTCTTGTAAATACTACATCACTCTTCCAATCATGTACCAGATTTCTCACCACGAGACGCTTATAAGGGTCACTCAAATTGAATCAAAGGAAGCCCAACCAGTTTACTAAAGCCACAAATTCTATTTTCACCCACCTTGAAATCTAAATGATCATCAATACACACTACCTGATTAGCACCGTCCAACACCCCATCAAAGCCAACTCGACCAATAAGAATGATCATCATCAAAGGACCATAATCCAAAAAAAATTATCACCCCTGTTGAATTAGCGAAAGCTCTTATACTATATTATTAAACAAAAAACAGAATAAAAAGTTTTTATTAAAAACTTGACTCTTCAAATTACATCACTATACTAGAATCAGTGTCACTAACGCACACAAGCACCTTTCTTTCACTGTACACACGGCACTTACCAAATACAATTGCACACACTGACATCTTACCCCTGGACACCTAGCTACTAATAACACTGTGACCTCTTGACTTTTTTTCTTCGCTGAATCACTTCACACACTACACATCATTCCACTTCACACGTCTCTCACCTTACCTTACACGTCTCACACACCACACTTCAGTGATCATTACGTCTATTTATACTAGATATATGTCGGTTAAGAAACCGACTTGAAGCTTCTAGCTTATATTTTATTGCCAATAAAATAATGGCTTTCTCAAACCTTCTACACAATTTGAAAATGTGTGGCTGAACTTAAACTAAGCTTTGAGAATTTCGGAGAAACAAATTGAGTGAAACTCTAAAAATTTTTAGAGACAAAAGATTAGAGTAATTTGAAATATTTTATAATCTTAGATAATATTCACATTATAATAATATTACCTTAATGTGATACATATCACAGCAAACCGAACACTTCTTATATGTGATGTTACGAAAATTTGATATTTCATGTTAATTATTTATTAGATGTATTATACCCACCCAAAAAAATGTACAAGTATTGTAGACTTTCTAATGTGACTGAAAAAAAAATAATGTTGCAAACATAACAATTTTTACAACATGTTAACAAATTATTATTGGAGTTTATTTCCTCTAATTAATGACATTACTTTTTAATTTATCATTAAAAACTTGATATTTTGATAGTTACAAATTTTTATTTGTACCTCTAGAGATGTTTTAAAAACCTCTTAAAAGCTAATGAAAAAAGTTCATTTTTTGTTCCCTTAGCTTATTTTGTGCTTAAATCTATTTATCTCACCCTTTAATAATTAAAAATAAAAACAAATAAACTAGTATTTCGTTTTTAAGTAAGAGCATTTTTAACCGTTTTTTCAAATTTTTGTATTTTTTGGAGAATAAACGGCTACTTTTGTTGTTTAGCTATTTACTTTTCAAATACACTTTCTAATAGACTCTTTATCACTTTTTTAATCTCATTTAAATATCATTTCTTTGTTCATTATTTAATATTCTTTTATTATTTTTTTTATCATTAATTTATGTTCATTTCCAAAAACTTTTTTCAAATTTTCAACAGTTATATTTTATGAATCTTATAGTAATATTTTCCAAAATTTCAATCTTTTTTGTTCACAATTTAATTTTAATTTCCACATTTATATTATTTATTTGTTCGTCTTTGTCAAATCAATGTTAATTTGGTGCAAGTCCTTTAAAAATTGGAATAAATTTATATAAATTGGAATAGATTTATTCATTAATATTTGCCTGATATTATCTTTTAATTTTTAATAATCATTAACTTCTTAATTACTCTTTCTACTTTATTTGAAGAAAAACCTATCTAAATCTTTTTTTGATAATTCAACCTATCTAATCTTAATTTTAGGGACTATTGATATCATTGTTCTTTTAAATAAATAAAAACTCGTTGTTCTTATTATTCATTAACTTGTAATTAATTTTCCTTTAAAAAAAAAATTGTCACTAATTTTTATTAAAATAAAAACTTATCATTAAAAGAAGTCCGCGCGGCCTTTCCTTTTTGTCAAACACACAGACAAAGATTTATCAAAAAAAAAAAAAAAAAAAAAAAAACACAGACAAAGAGAGAGAAAAAGAGAGAGAAAAGAGAAGAGATACCGCCAAGTTAGATCGGCTTTCACCGTCCACCGCCGCTCGTCATCCTCCACGCTGCCAAGATTGGGTCAGATCGGCATCTCTGTCTATTCGATTCCATCAATGACTTTCCTGAACAGTGAAGGAGCCTCCTCGTCTTCTTCTTCTTCTTCTTCTTCCACTCCCCGATGGAACTATGATGTGTTCTTGAGCTTTAGAGGTGAAGATACCCGCGAAGGTTTTACCAGCCATTTGTATAAGGCTTTGTGCGACAAAGGCATCGACACCTTCATCGATGGTAAACTTCATAGGGGAGAAGGAATTTCGGAAGAACTTATCCAAGTCATCAAAAGTTCATCGATTTTGGTTATTGTCTTCTCTGAAAACTACGCCGAGTCCAAATGGTGCTTGGATGAACTTGCTGAGATTGTTAAGTGTAATGAAAAGGACAAAGGGGTGAAAATTCTTCCAGTTTTTTACAATGTTGATCCATCAGAAATACGAAATCAAAAGGGGAACTTTGGAAAATCACTCGCTAAACATGAAAAGAAGTTGAAGAATAACAAGAACAAGGTGCAGAGCTGGAGGGATGCTCTAAGAAAAGCAGCTGATGCATCTGGGTGGCCTTACAAGAAAGGGTATGTATCTGATTGTTGATATCATAATTCATGCTTTTATTGAGTTTGTACTGCTAATATGATGTTTATATCAATGACAGCTATCAAAAATATAGGAATTGCATTCCATTTACTTTATCAAAAAATGTGTCAATTGTTTGTTATAACTCACAACTAGTAATCTTGAATTCATAGTTCATCTGCTAATCTATCTAATATATGTTTTCGTATGCTCTGTGATTATCAGCTGCGCTACATATAAATCTGAATCTGACTTCATCCAAAACATTGTTGAAGAGATAGCAAATGCTAAAGTAAATTGGACGCAGTTATACGTTGCTGAATACCCAGTTGGAATAAAGTCTCGTGTAGAGGCCATAGAGTCACTTTTGGATATTGAGTCATATGAATTTTGCGTGGTAGGGATTTATGGCCTTCCTGGTATAGGAAAGACTACAATTGCAAAAGCTGTTTATAATAAAATTGCTAAACATTTTGATGGAAGCAGCTTTTTAATGAATGTTAGAGAAAATTTGGGGACAGATGCTGGCATAATCACACTACAAGAGCAACTTCTTAATGACATCTTAGGGGATGGTAATTGGAAAGTGGGCAACAGATTTAGAGGAATCAGTTTGATAGAGAAGAGACTTCGATGTAAAAAGGTTTTTTTAATTCTTGATGATGTCGATGATTCAACAAGAATAGAAAATTTGCTTGGAAAATGTAATTGGTTTGCTCCCAGAAGTAGAGTCATTATAACATTAAGAGATAGACACGTGTTAGCTGCCCTTAAAGAAAAAGTTTGTACAACTTACAAGGTCAAAGAATTCAAGGTCGAGCAATTAAACAAACATGAAGCTCTTCAACTCTTTAAAGAGCATGCCTTTCCTGGAAACAAACCTCATGATGAAGATTATTCTAAACTTGCAACTAAATTCATAGATTTTGCTAATGGCCTTCCACTAGCTCTAGAAATAATAGCTCGTGATTTGTGTGGAAAAGCTAAAGATGAATGGGAAAGTGCATTAGATATGTATAGCAAAATTCCCAATAAAGAAATTCAAAAAATACTTAGAGTAAGTTATGATGGATTGAATGACACCGAGAAAGATATTTTTTTGGATATTGCGTGTTTCTTCAAAGGATGGTACAAAGATTATGTTGTAAAGATATTAGATGCTTGTGAATTATATCCAAGTTCTGGTATTCCGAGACTTGTTAATAAGTGTCTCATAGTTGTTGATCAATATGGTAGATTGTCAATGCATGACTTGATACAACAAATGGGCAAGGAAGTTGTTCGACAACAAGCACCAGACATCCTCGGAAAACGTAGTAGGTTATATTGTTATAAGGATTCGCTTGAAGTACTAACAAGAAATAAGGTATAAGTTCTTTTTCTTCAATTATTTTGCTCTTTATTTATTTATTTTTTCACTAGGTAGAAAGTATTGTATTTTTTCTTTAATTTTTCTTTCTTTCTAACATTTTATAAAATATTAGTTCATCAGTAGTATTGTTCTTTTTTTTTTTTTCTTTTTTTTTAATTTCAAAATATTTATATATTTGGAAAATTCTTTTATTTTCTATGGTTCACTTGATGCTTCTTCAATTAGGGATCAAAAAAAATTCGAGGCATAATGTTGAATTCGCCTCAACCAATAGAGGTGCAACTACACACTGAAGCTTTCAAAAGGATGGAAAATCTCAAATTTCTAATAGTTGAGAATGTACATATTTGTAAACCACTTGAATTTCTTCCCAACAATTTAATACTTCTTAAGTGGCCTGATTATCCTTTTCACTGGCCGTCTGAATATTTTCCCGAACAACTTGTTGCTATTGAGATGCCACGTAATTGTATTAGACTTCCAAAGCTAATCAACCAGGTATGATTATGTATATTTTTAAATTGGGATTTTGTTAAATTTTTATTTCAAATTTTGTTGTAGTTAACTTTTGGTTTGTTTTCCCTACAGGAGTGGCGGTTAGAAAATTTGAAAGATGTCAATCTCGAACGTTGTGAATTTATTACGAAATTACCTAAATTATGGGCCCCAAATTTAGAGAATTTGGACCTCTCTTTTTGTAAAAATTTAGTTAAGATTGACGAATGCTTTGGATCTCTTGAAAAGCTTAAAAGATGGAACCTTGCTCATTGCAGAAAACTTAAATTTCTTCCAAGCCAACTCAGATTGAAATCTCTTAAATATTTCTGTCTTACTAGCTGCTCAGGGCTTGAGAACCTCCCTAATTTTCATTCAGAAATGGGATGTTTAGAGATTTTATATTTAGGTGAGAGTGGCATTAGGGAGTTGCCTTCATCAATTGAGCATCTCACTAAGCTTGAGACATTAAGCCTTGATAACTGCAAAAACCTCCGGGATCTTCCAGATAGCATTTATAAATTGCAACGGCTTCGGATATTGGACACTACTACTACCAAATTGAGACCAACATGCAATTCTATTGATATCTCTTCAGGATATGGGTTTGTGAAGATGAAACCACTGGATCTTTTGATGAAGCTTGATTACTTCCCCGCATTGGAAATGATAGATCTATCTGAAACCAATATTGTTACCATCCCTAAAAGCATTAGCAGACTTCCCAGATTAGAATCACTTTTAATTTCGAATTGCAAGCTTCTTTGTGAAATTCAAGGACTTCCCCAATCTATAAGAACTGTTCTTGCAGAGAATTGCATGTTGTTGGATTCTCAATCACCAAGCGGACTATTGAATCAGGTCTCTCTCTTTCTTTAAGATATAAAGAAACAATTTTTGTTACTTTTTATAAATACTTTACAAGATTTGCTAAATTAAAAATCTTGAATTTTCTAATTGCATGCAGGTAATAGAAATTATAGGGATTTTACCAAATAGAGTATGTGGTAATGCAAGAAGCAACAAATTAATGGATCCACAGTTCACCAATTACTTTCCATTTGAAACTAAGGGTGCTGAGTCTGAAGATGGGGACATATCAATGGATCCGCAGTTCTCCAATTATTTACCATCTGTAGCTGAGGGCGCTGAATATGAAGATGGGGACATATCAATGGATCAACAGTTATCCAATTATTTCCTAAATGAAACTGAGGGTGCTGAATCTGAAGATGGGGGCAGATTAAGGGATCCACAGTTCTCCAATTATTTTCCATCTGAAACTGAGGGTGTTGAATATGAACATGGGGACATTGCTCATACTCTTTATGTACCAGGTACTGAGATTCCAAAGTGGTTCAACCATCAAAGTGTTGAAAATTCCATATTATTCTGGGTTGGTTGCAAATTTCCAAAATTGGCTGTCTGTATTGCTCTTGGACCAGATGAGGCACATAAGCGCTTTTATGATTGTTATGTTTACATTTCCATCAATGGTTGTGACGAACGTGAATATGGGTATTTTCGTCCATCTGAAAATAATTATAATCATCTGTTCTTATTTTCTCCATGTCAATGGCTTCTGCAGCAGCATTTGATTGAATCAAATCCAACTGACCTGAATCGCGTTGAGGTTACATATAGAACCTGTTTTGCTCATTATGATGTTGAACCCGATCCTCATATTGAGCCACTAAATCCCACCCTCATAAAAAGGTGGGGGGTCCACGTAGAATGCACTTGTCTTCCTCAAGAATCTGTAATACCTAACTTGCCCGTTCTAACTGCTGGACGTGATGATGATGATGTCATTGCTTACAGGCATGAGTTGACATTTTGTGAATCTGATGATAAAGAAGAATATCGGTCTCCTTTGGTCCTTGATGACACATCTATGTCATGCATGAGTTGGCTAGTTGAGCCAACCACCAAGCTTTTTAAGCTATTTTGCTTTTGCAGCCCCAGAAATTTTTCCTGAAAGGGTGATTGAGGCTTAGTGCCCACCAGCCTAAACATTTCGTTCTGTTCTCTCGAGTAAAAAAAGAAAAAGGTGGGGCTTCCTATGGATACAACAAATGAATACAACTTAGCCTTGGGCAGGGCAGATATGCATTTTGGCTTAACCATTACTGGTGGGTTTTGTTTGTTTTCAACTTCAATGGCCCATGACTTTGTCAACTTCAATCTCTATTCATCATCGAAGAAACTGAGGACATTTTGATGAACTCAGAAGAAATATTCCTTAATAAAAAAATCACATTGAAACTGTTTCTCCTCTTTTGTTTCTGTCTGGTTTCTTTTGCATTTGATGCCAAGGTATGTTTCCCTTTTTAGTAGCACTGTTTCATTTGCGTCTTTTACCCAATGGCAATGGATATCATTATCATATCAACTTATAAGTGTATTGTTTTGTTGTTCTGTCCTGTAGTTGTAGTTGTAGTATCAGTTTTGTGTTTTGTTCAATCCTGTGTGTCTGCTTTGTTTTGTTTTAAACTCTGTTTATGTGTTCTGTGTTTCTTTTAATAAATATCCCAGTTTTTATGCAAAAAAAATTATAACAACTCTGAAAAAACCAAACTCAGGGGAAGCGAGAAACTGGTTTGCAGAAAAGCAATTCTGCAGAAAAAATAAAACTGGTTTGCATTGCAGACTAGCGATTCTGCAGAAAAAAAAAAAAAAAAAAAAAAAAAAAAAAAAAAAAATCCATGAGTTTAGGTGAAGGTGGGTTTGCCGGAGAGAGGGAAAAAAAGGTTGAGGGGAAAGAGAGATGGAAGTGAATAGAGAGAAACTGAATTTTTTATATTATTTAATGGTATAGTTTATATTATTTTAATGAGTTATATATAAAAATAGTAACTGGGATGTTGAGTGAATTGTAAAATGAGATGGTAAAATATATAAAGTAGGTTTTGAGATTGTAAAATAGAACTTTTTTGGAATCCCGGATGGGAATGCTCTTAGAGAAATAAAGATTGGTTATGAGAAAACTGCTAGTACCCATCCCAACACTCTAATTGTGGGTGGGGGGGGGGGGGGGGGGGAGCGGGAAGAAAAGAAGAAAAAAAAAGATTGATTGTCTCAGCAATAAAAATTCTGTTCAATATTCATAAAATGTGTGGTATTCTAACATAAATACCCCAATACCAAACCCCCCTCCCCAAAGTCCATACTAGAGAAAGGGGAAGCTTCACAATCATGTAGATAAACAATGTGGGTTCAGGCCTCACTTGATATTGTATTCAGATCATGTTTAATCCTGATATATATATTTTTTCTTATAAAAATGGATGTGGGTGTATTTTAAGAATTTATTTAATAGATGAAACATAATTGTTGAAGGCTTTTTATTTCCCTTTTTTTTTTTTGGGCCGGGGTGTGGGGGAGGTGTTGAGGAGCTAAAGGACTAAGAGTATTTCGTAGCATCGTTCAAACTAGTTCAAGAGAGTTCACAAACAATAAACTTGACTACACACGCCCAAGTCACAAGGTGCAACTCTGTTCAAGTTTTAAATTAGACAGGTCATTCACTAACTCCCAAAACCCAACTTCAATTCGTAAATAACTTTTCATTACATGTCAAAAGACAAAAAAAAGCTTTTTAAAAATTGTATATATGTATTATGCGTCGAACTTGTATTATGCATCGAACTTGCAATTATAATATTGATACAATGACTACTTACCAACCCATGGAAATCAGAAACAAATTACTATCACATCTTGAAACTGAGGTTGGGTCCAGATTCACACTACTTTCTAAGAAGTTTTCATGTTATATAAGAAGTGAAAAGAAAATTGTACTTGATTCAAGTCTGTGTACTAGGGTAGCAACTTTCTTATTTTTAATGAAATTATATATTTATCAAAAAAACAATGGGATTATCTGTTCTCAAAGAAGCTAAATGGTTGGTAGGAAATGGGAACTCAATTCCTAATAACTATGACTTTTAGCTTAATGTAAGATCCAATGTGTCTGCGGGTAATTATCCACATATTACAAGGGCTTTTGATTTTTTTTTTGACCAAGCTACCTCACAATGAAATTGTGCATTAGTGAGGAATTGATATGCATCTCATGTAGCTAACTCTATTATTTAGAAGGTGCAAACTCTTAGGTCGGGAAGTGCAGTTGGACTAATTAGGCCCCATGAATCAGTCAGGTCTTGTTATTGTCAACCAAGCCTACTGGCTTCTCCATAGTGAATGCTTATATGGAAGAAGCAGAACTCTGAAATATAGTTCTTAAATGTGGGCCGACCTATGGAAGCTTAATCCTCTCTCAAAGTGCTTATTTTCCTTTGGAAAGTATTAAATGATAATCTTTTGGTGAGAAGAGAGTTTACAACGCGGAATCTAACTGATGCTCTTTTTCCTTACTGTGATTTATAAGTGGAATCCTTCTTCTTCTTTTTTTTACTTTTTTATTAATTGTGTTAGATAGATAGCTGTAGTTTGTTTTTTATATTCTATATGTTTGGCTAAATGTTCTCCTTGGTTTGTCTCTTCTCATCCAGCCTGTCTATACCATCCTATGGCATGACCATGAATCTCTGAGATATGTTTTGCTTCATTTTCATGTACAATGTCCGCTTTCTATAGTTTTATCGAGCAAAACCCTGACAGATTTTTTCGCTTTGTGTCATTGTAAACACATCAACTATCAGCTCTGTGGGGATGTGGCAAATGCATCAAGTATTGGAAAAAAAAAAAAAAAAAACTTTCATATATTCTCTCCTCCTTGCGTATTACATGCCTTTTCATGATCTTATAATTCAATTGCAATATAATTTTTCAAGGAGTTTGTGCCCTTAAACATGCGAGGAATTGCAATGTCTAGATTATCACTCATATGCCTTAGCCTGCTCAAATTTATTAATAGCTTTATGCATTATCTGAAAATCGAGGTCAGTATTTCTTGTCCTCTAGCAAATGTTGTTTTCCACACTTTGTCAAGATGTTTCCATATTGCTAATGCTTTGTAATGAGTCCCTTTGCCTCAACCCCAAGGTACCTATGGTAAAAAAATATTACATTAGGTGGTGCGGTACTGGACCCTTAAAGATAGTGGAAGACACTTTTGGAGCAATTGAATATAATAATTAGACCTAGAACTATTTGTATCTTAGGTTTAGTTGTACTCTTGTTCCTTTTCTCCTGCTATGTGTGAGCATTAGGGCCATTTTTTTTTTTGTTTTTTAAGTCTCTCTCTCTCTCTCTCTCTCTCTCTCTCTCTCACTCTCACTCTCTGTGTTTTTCCCCTGCTTCTAGACATTGAATCTTGCTTGCACTTGCAATTTCTATTAGCAATTTAAGAATGGAAATCTACATAATCATTATTTGACTACTAAAAATTGTGCTGGTGAAGTTTATTTTATGAAACAGGTTATCTAGCACCATTATTTTTTCCTTTATAAGTGTCACATGAAATGTATGCTTTTTTGCATAAACAGTTGAAGGTTAGTACTGTTGTTTATCAACAAAGCTCAAGTGCTACTGCAGCTTCCTTTTGAAAAGTAGGGGTAAGATATTGGATAGTGGGATCTGATTGAAAAGTGAGGACAATGAACAAGGAAAATGTGAGAAAGCTTCTAATCAGTATGTTCAGCACAAGAAAACTTGTGAAGATTCGGCTCCCACTTTTGTAGTTTTTATGCATTCCCTAAAGACAACATGTTTAAGTTAAAAGAAATGTGGAGGTATTGAGGTATAAGAAATCATTTTGTACATTTTTTAAAAATTCAAAAATCTTAGTTTGTTCTCATTATCTATTAATACTATAAAACTGAAGTGTCTGTCTTTTTGTTGACCTTCTACAATTATGCCACGTCAGCTTTAGAGGTCTCATAAATTTACACATAACCATTATTAATTTTTAATTTTTAATGCTTTATTTTTAGAACCCGACCATTCGACTACCACTTAATAACTGCTCTTCTCAGTTTTCTCTCTTTACTCTAATGCAGATTCGCTCGATTAGTCGCAGAGCCAAAAGTGTTATGAATATTCTAAAAAAGGTTACTAGTAGACGGTCTGTCAATCTCAGGCCATGAAACCTGCATAAGTTTGCATACTCTCAATTTGGCTTTCAATGTTATTGGTCAATGTCCCCAGCAAGCTACACTACTATACTTCCTTTGCATCTCTCACGACCACATGATCCACATTGTGAGTATCCGTTCTGTGTTTTTTTTTTTTTTTTGATAAGTAAAAAGGAGTATATTCAAAGAGCTACCTCATGAAAAACAAAAGGTAGAGCAAGGAGTACAGAGAAGGAAACAAACAACAAGAAAAAACAACAAAACAAACAAAAGCCAACATAAAAACTAAGTACAGAGCAGAGAATTAAGGAACAAAGGTAGAGAGTCACTAGAGGTGATTCCCCAAGCCCTAGTCCAATCAAAAAGAGAACCACTAAAGAAAGCGAGCAACTGATTATCGGATTTGTCCGTATCCTCAAAGGTTCTCCAATTCCGCTCCCTCCAGATACACCACATAAGGCACAAAGGAGCTAAATTCCAAATGCTAGAAGAATGCTTTCCAAACCAATTCCACCAACCAAAAAGCGTATCTGCAACCGATCTTGGCAGAACCCAAGAGATCCCAAAAGTTCTAAAAACCAAGCTCCACAGCAGATAAGCTTTTTCACAATGAAGAAGTAGATGATTCACCGTCTCCCCATTACTACGGCACATAATGCACCGGTCAACAAAAGCCACTCCTCTACGCCTCAGAATGTCTCCTGTAAGAATCTTCTCCCAAGTTGCAGTCCAAACAAAGAAAGAGACGCGCGGAGGAGCCTTAACCTTCCAAATACCTTTCCAAGGAAAGATAACAGGCAAAGGACAACGAAGCTTGTTGTAGAAAGAGCGGATGTCAAAATCCCCCTTCTTTGTCAACATCCACCTCATACGGTCTCCAAGCTCAGAACGAGGCAAATTAGTACCCAAGGTACGGAGGAATTCATCCACCTCACCCATCTCCCAATCATTAGGACCCCTTAACAAGCGAACATTCCAGCTTCTCTGAGCCTCCATCCCCAACCTTTCAAGAGACAAGGCCACCGATGCCTCTCTATTAGAAGCAATCCCATACACTAATGGGAAGGATTGATGGAGTGGTAAGGCCCCACACCACCTATCTGTCCAAAACTTCACTCTATCCCCCACCCCTACTTCAAACTGAATGCATTTACTAAACACCTCCCAACCTTTTCGAATGCTTCTCCATAAACCGCACCCATAGGCACCCCTACCCAGCTTAGAAGACCAACCCCCCCACTTTTCCCCAAACTTCGAAACTACAACCCTCCTCCAGAGACGAGTCTCCTCAACCCCAAACCGCCATAACCATTTTCCTAATAAGGCTTTGTTGAAAGTGGTTATTTTCCTAACACCCAGACCACCGTTCGCTTTAGGAGCACACACTTTATCCCACCCCACCAAGTGAGCCTTTGAATCCCCCCACAAGAAGTCCCTTTGCATCTTCTCAATCTTATTCGCCACATGTGATGGAATGGTAAAAAGAGACAAATAATAAGTAGGAAGGCTAGATAGCGTACTCTTAAGTAGCGTCAGTCTTCCACCTTTCGACAAATACAGCTTCTTCCAACCAGCCAGCTTCCGCTTAATTTTCTCCAAAATAGGATTCCAAATAGAGGGAGACTTATGAGGAGCCCCTAGCGGCATACCTAGATAGGTCATAGGCAAAGTCCCAATCCTACAACCCAGAATCTCTGCCAAGGCCTGCACATTATTAACCTCTCCTATTGGAACCATCTCGCTTTTCAGGACATTAACCTTCAAACCTGTCACAGCCTGAAAACAGAGGAGAAGCATCCGAATGTGAAGGATCTGCTCCTCTTCCGCATCACAAAAAAGAATAGTGTCATCCGCAAACAGAAGATGAGAGACACATTCCCCTTCACCCCGTCTACCATCTGCCTTAAAACCCCTGATCAAACCAGCACCTTCAACTCTTTTCAGCATTCTGCTTAAAACCTCCATAATAACCAGAAACAACATAGGAGATAGCGGGTCCCCTTGTCTCAAACCCCTCGTGCTCCTAAAGAAGTCAGCTGGAGTTCCATTAACCAAAATAGAGAAATGAACAGTTGAAATACAAGTCCGGATCCATCTACACCACTTCTCCCCAAAGCCCATTCTCTTCAAGAGATCTAATAAAGCCTCCCAATTCACGTGGTCATAAGCTTTCTCGATATCAAGCTTACAAATAACCCCTGGAATCTTACTCTTAACACGGCTATCAACACACTCATTAGCAATGAGAACTAAGTCAAGAATTTGTCTACCTCCCACAAAACTATTCTGAGACTCAGAGATTAGTTGGTCTAAAACCGTCTTCAAGCGATTTGCCAAAACCTTAGACAAGATCTTGTACAAGCTCCCCACCAAGCTAATAGGCCTGAAATCTCGGATGTTGGAAGCATCATTCTTCTTAGGAATTAAGGCTATGAAAGTAGCGTTCAAAGATTTCTCAAACTTACTGTGGAGATAGAACTCCTCAAAAACTGCTAGAACATCTCTTTCCACCACTGTCCAGCAATGGTGAAAGAAGGCCATGGAAAAACCATCTGGACCCGGGGCTTTATCCCCAGCCAACTCATTAACAGCTAGAAGAATCTCCTCCTTCTCAAACCTCCTTTCAAGCCAGCACCTCTCCGACCCATCAATCTGGTCGAACTCCAAACCTTCCGCAAAAGGCCTCCACTCCTCTGTCTCCTGATACAAATTTTTATAAAATTGAACCACTTGAGCAGCCACCTCAGACGACTCCTCATACACCACCCCGTCCACCTCCAAAATTCTTAAATGGTTAAACCTTCTACGGGAATTAGCCATCTTATGGAAGAATTTAGTATTATTGTCTCCTTCTTTAATCCATAACATTCTTGATTTCTGTCTCCATGAGATTTCTTCCAAAGAGAGAAGACTCTCTACTTCAGATCTCACCACAATTCTCTCGCATAACTCTGCATCAGAGAGGCCAAACTCCCCTTCCTTGGCATCAAGCAATTTCAAAGCCTCTAATAATTGAGACTTTTTGCGTCCGACATGACCAAACTCCGACCGGTTCCACTGAATGATATCTTCTTTTAAGGCCTTCAATTTTTTGGCAAACACAAAGCTAGGAGTACCAGAGAAAGAATGCCGATTCCACCAAGAGAGAACTCTATCAATGAACCCGTCCGTCTTTAACCACATATTCTCAAACCTAAACGGACTTTTCCCCCTCGCCATTCCCCCTACCTCCACCAGAATTGGGAAATGATCTGAAACAGGACGAGGTAAAATCCGCTGGATCACATCCGGGTATTGCTCTTCCCAATCATGAGACACCAACACTCTGTCTATCCTAGACATCGAAGGCTGATCGGAGCCGCTAGACCAGGTAAAACTCCCTCCCTCCAAAGGCAAATCAATCAAATTAAGATCCTCAATGAACTCCGAGAAAAGTTCCATAGCCGGAGAAAGACGGGAGTTACCCGACCGTTCACTTGGGAAACGAACAATATTAAAATCCCCAATGCAACACCAAGGAACGTTCCAATATTGGTGAGTACCAACCAACTCGTCCCACATGAGTCCCCTCGCATTATTATCAATTGGGCCATAAACCCCAGAACACGCCCAGGTAAAGCCATCCCCCACCCCTTTCCACAGAACAGACACAGAATAGGAACCCAGAAGAAAGTCCAACCTCTCCAACACCCTCCTATCCCACATCCACAAAACCCCACCCGCCGTCTGGACAGCATCTAAGGCCACCCAATCCACATAGGGACAGCTCCACAGGCTGCCAACCATTTGTCTGTCCAAGCCAGATAACTTGGTCTCTTGAAGGCAAATTACATCACACTTCCACTCACGCAATAGATTTTTCACAACTAACCGTTTCCGACAATCATTCAAACCCCTAACAATTCAAGAGAGAATTTTTAAATTCATAAAGACATGAAAATCCCAACTGAAGAGACAATTCAGCAACCTACACTCTACTTGCCATCATAGTTAACCGAAGATTGCAAGTTCCTCAGCTCTCTCTTCCCTCTATTCTTTTTAATGAGAGCTTTTCTAGGAATTGTAGCTTTCTTGTTCAACACTTTGACATCCTCCGTCTCCTTCTGAATCTTTTGTAACAGAGCTATACATAACTTCTCATGTCGACTCAGAGGAAGCCCCACCAGCTTGCTAAAACCAGGAAGTCTGTTCTTCACCCAACTAGAAATATCTAACGTATCCACACATTCCAATGTCTCATAATCATAGTCCAACACAGCTGCCAAAGGCAGCCCAAAGGGAGTGATAGACCTCAGAGGGATTGATAAGCTATCCTCTCCTCCCAAACCCATATCTGAATTAATCAACTCTTCCACCACCAAAGCACTCTCCCCAGGGGCATCACCCACTGCCTTCGTGGGTATCACACCCAAACCCAAATCAGAATTGTTTAACTCTTCCACCACCAATGCTCCCTCCCCGCTGACCTCACCCACTGCCTTCGTATGAAACACACCCAAACCCATATCTGAGTTTTCCAATTCTTCCACCACCAAAACTCCCTCCCCAGGGGCATCACCCACATCCTTCATGGGTGTGTCCACAAACCCAGCCCTCGAAAAGCACAAAAAGAAGCCAGAAAGGAGGAGAAAAGAAGAAAGAAAATCCACCGGTGACCTCGAAACCATCAGCTCAGACTTACCCGATGAAAAAGAGGGCTCATCGGAGCTGTTTCCGGCAAAAGATGGGCCGCCGGCCACCGTCGGAGGCTGAGAACCACGGCCCAGCACCACCGGCTCAAGATCGGAGCACTGGGAGCAAGCCATGGAGCTCGCCTCCTTCATCGGGCTCTGATTTGGTCTCCCTTCTCTTGACCGAGAGCTCTCTCCTTCTTCAAACTGACTTGGGCCAGAGCAATTAATATAACTCACCACTGGGTCAGGCAGCAATGGGCTTGTGGCAAGGCCCAAGACTTGTTCAGCCTGTTTGGTTTCCCTTGCAACCCATTTTAGGGCCTTAGTACCTCTCATATTGCAGTCCAGCACCAGTGCACGTGATTCCCCTCTGAAATTCATTTCTCCCACTTTGTTTCTGTCCCAGGAAACCCGCCTCTTCCCTATCACATCAACCTCCACGATAAGACCTCTGCCTGACCAGCCATATCTCCTAGCATCACTCTTCTTCATCTTTTCATAATCTTTTGAATTTAAACTGGAGCTTGGGAAATGTAACCTCCTGTCTGCCAGATATTGCTCACCAACCTCAGCCTCCACATTAATGCTCTGTTTCCTCTTGTCCCCTCTCACCACCTCCATCTTATCAGCCTTACCCACCGGAAAAACCCCCACATTGGCACCTTGAGGTCTCAGAGTCACCCCCTTTTTTTCATCCAGCTGCTTAATGTGCTTGCTAACCTCTGCTCTTCCATGGAAGCCTTGCACAACTTCAGCAAAAGTTCTAGAGTTTTGGGCTTCCAAGTTGTACCTCTGCACCTGAGGAAAAAAACTTGGAGGACCAAAACCAGCCAACGCATAGTGGGAGGGATTCAGCAGCTTTCTTAGTTCAAGGCCAAATGCCCTCCAACCAAACTTCTCTTTGCCTTCAGGGATAATAACTGACCTCCTACATCCACCCACTTTGAGTTCAGTTAGTAGCAAGAACTGACCAAAAGAGTTGAAGCTCCTTTGGAGAGTAAAGGCAGTGTCCCCATCTCTAAGAATGAAGAACTGCTTGGAACTCTTCCCAACAACAAAGTCTTCAATGTTATTCATCAGCCATAATGCTGCATTCTTACCCATGAAAACTGATCTCATGAAGAATCTGCCCCTCTCAAAGATCCTTAGCAAGAAGTAACGGCCCCCCTCCTCTAAAACTAATTTAAAGGATTTGGACTCAATGAAGAAGCTACGAACTCCCCCCATAATGCCAAAAAACTCTTGTGAATTTTGTTCTGTGTTTTTCTTACTTTCTCTTTGTTTTTCCTGCTATTGGTATTGGAAATTTTCTTTGTGCTTCATGTTCTTATTTATTTTGGTGGGGTTGGAGTTGTTTAATTTCATTAAGTATGCAATATTCTGTATTGGGTCAGCTCAAGTGTGATTATTTAGAGTGCTTAGATGGTAAATACTTAGTAACTATTATGTAATTTGTGTTGTCTTTTACTGGGTTTAAGATATACTGGTGTGATGATTTTGGAGTGTAGTGTGGAACTTTGTGGAGCTTAATTATTGTTTTGGTGCTGGGTTTTCAATGAATTTGGAATTGAAAGAAGAAGAATTATTCATTGTTTAAATACATGTTGAAGATTTAGGTTAGTGGCATGTGTCATCTGCTCCCTCAAAGTATTTGTAAGAATGCATAAACCAAACTTTCCATCACTTAGGAAGTACAAGGTAAAAAAATATTATAGAAAACTTTCCATCCTTACTGCCTAAACCAAAATTTCCATCACTTAGGAAGTACAAGGTAAAAAAATCTTATAGAAAACTTTCCATCCTCACTGATAGTTATTTTGTATCTTAACTTCTATGTGAATCCACCAATGATATCTTAACTAGAAATTGTGTCCCAAGCATTGTTTATGTTATATAGAAAACTGGTATAGGTTTATCATACTTTAGCATTAAATCTACCTTTTTATCTAATTGTTAGTCTCTCTCTCTCTCTCTCTCAAGTTCTTCACATCTTGTCCTACTCCGCTGTGATCACTAGAAAGGATTTGCAATTTTCTGTTGAGGTTACTAGAACCATATTTCCTTAGTGAAAGTTATTTGGTATCCAAACTTCTATCTGAATTCATGAATGATATCTTAACTAGAATTTGTGCCCCAAGCATTGTTTATGTAAAATAGCAAACTGAGAGAACCAAGAAACATACCAACGTTTTTTTTTTTTTCTTTTTCTTAAATAATTGACTGTGTTCTAATGCTTAGCCAGATTTTATTGTACAATGTACATACCCCTTGTAATGCAATTTAGAGGGATAAGTATTAAATAAACTTTACAAACTAAACAACAGAAGGTATGGAAAATAATAAATATACCATTATGCACTGTAATTGCAATAGAAATACAATTTTGCTATAATCATTACCATTACATGGGTTGCATTTGATTTCTTCTGGGCTTCACTAAATTTTTTCAGTTAAGTTTGGCTTTGAGAAAAAAATTCCCTATTAATATAGTAGTCCTATTGGTAAGTGCTTTGCTTATATTCCTTTTGGAGATTAATATATGCTTTATGGGGATGTTTAGATTTGCTTAGGAATTTTGATTCATGAGGACTGTTTTTGTTAAGGTGGTGATGTTGTTACTGAAAGAGGAAAAGGAAGTTTATAAGAAGCCTAAATCTAATATAAATAAAGTGTATTTCTTCCCCATTGTTAGGAAGTTAAAATATGCAAAATATTGATAACCTAAATTGCTTCTTACATACCAAATATGGTGATTGATAATCTAAAGTGCTTCTTACTTCCCAGAAATGCCAAAAGTAACTACTGTTGCACCTGAACTTGGGACCTCTCTGCCTTGAATTCTTTAAAAACTTTGTATCTCTGAAGTAATTTAGTAATAATTTTATATATTTTTTAATCAAACTTGGTTTCTTAAGATTGGTTTTTCATCTATCCTTTGTTCACCAATATGGCAATATCTGCTTCTTTCTAATGGTCATGATTTCAGTGACTATTTCTTTGCACTATCAATGTTAAAGCTGTTCTTTATATACAGGTGCTGAAGGTATTACTGTGGCAGTCGCTTCTAAAGATAGCGCCCTAAAGGCTGTAGAAGGTTATTGGAAAAAGCCAATAAGCTGTAACTCAAATGACAAAGAAGGAAAGCTACTAAATTAAAGTAATAGAATGAACCTTTTTGCATAATTTTTTTTTTTTTTTTTTTGGACGTGTTTGCCTAAGTTTTTGTTGGCTTGGTTTCTTATTTCTATTCCATGGTCAAACATTCTCGGTATTTTTGTATCATGCTCCCGAAGGTCATAACGATTGGCCAGTTAGGATTTTCTTTTTAACAAAGATTCTTAGAGAAATTTTAATAAAAATGCAAAGAACCTCATTCAATATAAAGTCATTGATAGTAACCCACAGAATATGAATCAAGATTCAGAGACTTCATTTCTATAATGAAAATTTTATTTTTCTTCAATGTAAAGGTGTACATAATAGATATTATTATTTTCCATAGATTATATTGTGCCACAAGAGAATATAAATGATTGGTAATTAGGCAGGACCACAATCGAATTATCCAATACACTATTAGCAAAAGATGTTTAAGAGAGACATTCCACTTTCTTCCTCTTATTATATTTAGAAGGTAGGGAAATTACTATTGGAGGCATATACCCTTTTTGGTAGCACGGGACATTTGATGAGTTGTGATCCAAAAGTGTCTACACGAAGATAAAGCCGGTTATTCCTTGATGCATCAACATTGCATTCTATCCGAGGAGCATGCCTAATTGCTTCTTTTATATTATAACTTATGCTACTTAAGCTGTAAAAAACTCCCATTAGGTGGATCCTGGTAACATTTTTTCCCCCACTCAATGTTATAGGGGAAATTAAAAAACAAAGAGAAGGTTTAAGAAATTAAGCTTGAACAATCAATTTCAGGTTACTGAAGAGATGAAGAGTTACCTGCACTTTCAAGAATTTGGAGGAGGTCTAATTTGTCTTTGTGGTTTAGAGGTGTTTGAAAGTATCCATGCTAGTAAAGGATGGACTCGGAGCAAGTCCCATGTTTCTCCCATTCTTGTGATCAAAATGAGGAACCATTGCCGCTTGGGCAGGCCGGTGTTGACCAACTTACTTGCATTCTGCTAATTAGGTCTGAAATCTATAGAATGATATACAATGAAATTTATTAGTGATGGAATGGAAGCTATGTACTTATGTGTAATAAAATGAATGATGAATGATGCTACAATTGCTACAGAATTTAATATATAAACTTTAGAAATTTAAGTGCTCATGTTGTCGATGTAGCACCAATTACATTTATTATCAAGTTGGTTTATAAGTTTTATAAAGAGTAAAATTGATAACAACTTTAACATTTTCCTAATAAGAAATTGGTCCATTGGATTAATTGAAAGAGTTGTTAGGATCGTAGTTGGACGGGTATGAGCCCTCGTTGTAATTAGGCCAAAGCCCATGAATGCCGAAATTTGTTTTGGGTTTTCTTGTTGTTGGATAGCAACAACTTTGCTTTGTGTCACAATATGATCTTGGCCACATCATTAGAGATTTAGAGTGCTGAAATCAAGAAAAAAGTTGTGATGTTATGACAATATCAAATAAGAGTAGTTAGCGTTCAAAAGGATGATCTCTCTCTTAAATAATCCCACTCACCTGTTGTACAAGATAGAAGAATTCTAAACTCTGTGAAACACAACCAATTGCTAGGCATTGTACTAATAAAAGCTTGATGAAGATTGCACAAATGGTTTTCATCTTTGTGTGTCAGTGAGTTGTGGGATTTGTTTTTGGACTTAGGGTGGTGTCATGGTGTGAATGGCAGTACTTACAGGCAAAAATGTTTAGTGTGGACAGAATATTTGGTGCAGCATATGCTTACTGCTATTGCTATTAATTTATCACTTGTGTTGTGCGAAACAAATTCACAGGATTAGCCTTTGACGTTGGGAGTTTGGGACGAGTTGGGACAAAATTATTGACTTATTTCCACAACTTCATTGGTTTTGTCTGTATTTTTGTGAAAAAAAAAATTAAAAATTATTATTTACTTATCATATTGAAACAACTAACTTTGACTTCTTTTTTCCTTGCTACATAAAGAGTTACAGAAAACCAAGCACAAAAAATAGCAACAAAAAGACACTCAAACCACTAAAATGTCCTCATTGAGAGCAAGAAGAACTTCTGTCACATCATTTTCCTTTGCTTTGCGTTTTGAAAGTAATTGATTTTCCTAAATTACAAAAGGCTTTATTCTACTTTTTGGAACCAATTTTTTATCTGTACAAATCAACTAAAGGCTTTATTCCACTCTTTGGAATCAATTTATTTGTACAAATAGATTCCAAAGATGCACAATCTTGCATCATACATTTGCATAAACCCAGTTAAGGTCTTCGGCCATATTACATAGCATTTTCTCTATACAACTATTACTTTGTATCTTTAAAATATACAGAAAATTGTACAAGTCATAATCAACGAGTAATGAATGATATAAATCTAGCAAGTTAATGATCCACACCAGCTTCATGTCAGTAACTTTACACATCGGTATTACAAATACACCAATGATGAACCCAAGTGGATGTCTACGAGCCTGAACATGGAACCAGTTGTGTTTGCTCTTCCCAGCTCTCTCATTACATGAAAATCACTGGACTATGTCAAATATGTGGAGATGCTAGATGCAAATGTAATCTGACCAGAACAAACCTTCCACTAAATGCGACAGAGAATATTCTAACAGTTAAAGCCAGTAGATATCCCTGTAATGATAAACATAATTTTTTGGCTGAACAAATTCTACTACCAGTAGTCTCCACAAGAGCACTTCCCATCTTTGAAATGATGGAATCGTTGGACATCTCTAAGAACTATCTCCCTATCAAAAATCAATGATATAAGTTTAGCAGCAGAATGGCAATCCCCACAGACCCGTAGATTCTTCACCACCCGAATTTTTGTACCAGGGGGAGAGTTTAGAAGCCCAAAAGCAATAGCCAATTTCTCACTATGATATCTTAGAGCAATTTCTTTGTCCTCAACTTCCATGTCTGGATGACAAACTAAAGAAATATCAGGAACATACCCTACCAACTTCAATTCCTTGACTAACTTGTCAAGTGCCCGGTGCAAGTCTGCAGAAACAGATTGCACTCCCTCCCCAGAGAAGAATTCATGCACGACATTGTTCACCTCCACTGAACTACACCCAGGTACTTTCACCACCCCCTTGTCTTTCATCAGTTTCCTCAAATAATTCACATCTTCCCATCTCCCAGCCCTTGCGCACAAGTTCGATAAGATCACATAGTCTCCTCCATGAGAGTCATCTAGTTCAAAAATTCGTCCAATCACTTGCTTTGCCAATTCTACATTGCCGTGGCTGCTACAAGCAGATAACAAGGTTCGCCAAAGTATGGGAGTGGGTTTGATTGGTAATGCATCGATGAACTTATAAGCCTCATCTAAGCGACCAGCTCGACTTAGCAAATCCACCATACATCCATAGTGCTTGATACCCGGAATAATCCCATACTTGTCACTCATGCTGTAGAAATACTCACAACCTTCCCTTACTAAGCCAGTGTGGCTGCAAGCATATAAAAGACCCAAAAATGTAATTTCATCAGGTCGCATTCTCACCCTCTTCATTTCTTCAAACAGTGATATGGCTTTGGAACCATGCCCATGAGTTGCATATGCCATAACCATGGCTGACCAAGCCTGTGTATCTCTTACAGACATGTTCTCAAAGACAGACACTGCATCATCCAAGCTTCCACACTTTGCATACATATCTATAAGAGCAGTGTTGACCTTTACATATTTATCAAAACCATGTATCTTCACATACTCATGTATCCACTTCCCTAAGTCTAATGCTCCTAACAAAGCACAAGATGAAAGTACGCTAAGCAGTGTTACATCAGTAGGCATGAGATTAATCGCTTGCAATTCACGAAACAATGACAATGCTTCATTGGGCCGACTACTTCTAGCATATCCTGTGATTATTGCATTGTAACAAACAACACAAGGCTCAACTATCTTATCAAAGATGCGGCGAGCTGCGTTCACATCACTGCACTCAGTATACATATTTATCAATGTGGGACATACATATATGTTATGGTTGAGACCAAGTTTGGTAGCAAGGCAATGCAATTGTTTACCTTCTTGCAATGCCTTAGAGCTTGCACATGCCTTGAGAAGAGAAGGGAAGGTATAGTCATCAGGGATAATGCCAGAGCATAGGATATCAGAAAAGAGCACAATGGCCCGAAGAGGGGCATTGGAGCGGGAGTATCCACGGGCCATGTTGTTGAAGACCACAATGTCTGGTTGGGGAATTTGGTCGAACAGTTGGTGGGCATGGTCCATAAGGGTAGCACTGGGATTGAGAGTACAGAAACTGATGAGCTTGGTGAGGACATTGATGTCATTTTGGAGGTGGGTTTTGATGGTAAAGGCTTGGATTTGCTTGAGCTCTCTGAGAGAAGTGCAATGGGGTAAGAGAGACAGAGGAGAGGTAGTGTTGGGTTTTGGAGGAGAAGAAAATGGGCTGATTTGGAAAGCATTAGCTGCTGCCATATTTTTCTAAAGATTACATTCACATGGTAATCACGTCCATGTGATTATTGCTTTCTGGTTGTGACTTGTGGACCTTATCCACAAGGGGAAAACGTTAACGGATGTGGGTTTTAGTTTATGAATTATTTTTAAAAAAAAATTTTGGGTTTAGAAAAATAAATTAATGTTTTTTGACAATTTTTAATATTTCTCATAAAAGTAATGTCAAAATTTCATTAGAATGATTTATTAACAATTGTCTTAAAGGCATCCCGTTAATGTAATCCATCTACAAAACCAACTAGGTTGGTCAAATCCTATGTGGCTAAATCATTGGCCATCTGTTGCATTTGGTATACATTAGTTCCTTGCTTTGTACTTAAAATCAATCCAAGAGTCTAATAAATTAACTAGTTAACACTTTCTGATATTTTTAACAAAAACATTCATGATTAAAAACCTTCACATCCTTAACTATAAATTTTTAACTAACAAATTATATAACAAAAAAAAAAATTTAAGTGACTTATATACCAAGGCTGAAAAAAAAGAAAGTCAACAAATAAGAAGAATAGTGCATGAGACTTTAGTTTTGTTTTTTATTACAATGAATTGATCGTTACAACAATGAGTAGCAGAATTTGAATCATGATTATCCTCACAAATGAGAAGAAGTAATGTCATTGAACTATAAAATTATTGGTGTTACAACAATGGAAAATGGAATTTGAATCATGATTATCCTCATAAATGAGAAAAAATAATATCACTTAACAACAAAACTCTTGGAATATAAAATTTTAGTTTTATATCAAATTTGAAATGAATATCCTAATCTCCAATATAGCTCTATTAAGCTTTATACCATTCAAAAAAAAAAAAAAAGGGCTCGTGCTATTTTAAAAAAAAATTACATACATAATCAATGAGTCTAGAATCCAAAACATCACTCCAGATAAAATGAGAGGCCATTAACAATTTAGGCATAAGATACTCCCCACCCCCCCTCTTAACCATTTGTAAATACACAATCAACCTATAATGACCAAAACAACAATCAACCCAGGGTGTTAATTCGCACAATTAGTTTAATTAAGGTGTTAAACTAAGTAAAATAGACTAAATTACAAATTATAATCTCTAACTTTCATTCATTTCCAACCTAATCTTTTCGTCTACCTTTGCTCAATTCACGGTGTCAAATAATTAAATGAATCCGCCAATCTTATTTTAGAAAGTAGGGAAAATTGAAATTTAAAATTTTGAATAAAAAATTATTCAATATTTTTCTTTATAGCTCAATGATAATTACTCTTATTATCATAGGTCGGAATTCAAGCCTCTCACTTGTTTACTCCCCGGTAAAAGACCTCATCAATATAACTAACTATAACCCGCAAAAAAAAAGTCAAAATTAAATGGTTAATTTTAATTTAACCAATAAAATTAAATTGAATCACCCAAACATATCCATATTGCTAGTATTTTGTTATCAAATAGAAACCCAACAGTCCCATGTTGCCACGTGTTGCAGCAGCACAACCTTATTATTATTATTTTTTTTTTTGAGAATGCACAACCTTATTTTATGTAACGCAAAAAATTCCAAAGCATTTAATTTTATTAAAAAAAAAATCCATAAGAAACAAAAACTTAAAGAGACACATGCGGTGTACCCTACCTTGGACTTTTTGTATTCCTCGGAATCCGATTAGGGTTCCTAAACACAATATAAACATTTTTCGTCCTCTTCCTGTCTCTTTCGTACTTTCATTAACACTGGCAAAATATGATGTACTTTCTGGTAAGTCCAACTTCTATGTCTTATTATTCTTTATTTCTCTAAAACTTTCTAAATATATTTATTTTTTATTTCTCTAATAGTTTCTAAATTTTTTTTTTTTTTTTACTTTTCAACGAAGAAAAAAATACACGTAGTCAATCATAACTAATCAATCTCGATTCATAGTCAAGCCCAAAAATTTTAAGAGTAAGGCTTTGTTGTTGTTTGACACTAGTCAGTACTATTCTACCATGCCACATAAAGGTCACTCAGTCACTCTATATGTTATTAGTATACTAATTTTCAATGGCATTGCTTGAATCTTGATAGAGATTTTGGTAAGTCTAATGAAAACCTGAGGTTTTGTTCCATACTGGGACCAAAAAAAAAAAAAAAAAAATCAATAACCATTAATTTGTAGCAGTGAAATACCTCTGGGTTGAAATTGGATATGATGGTTTAAAATTAAAGGATTTGAAGAAGAACTGCAAGTATGAATAGCTAGATATAAATTTAACTATTTAAGGACTTTGAGTTTTGGAGATTTTGCTCAAACAAAAATACCTGTGATATACAAATCATGCTCTTTAAATACCTCCATTGTTTTTGTTCTTTTTTAAAAGGTATCTTTTGCATTTTGTGTGAATGTGACTATTCTTTGTTTCTTTAATGTTTACAAAATGGCAAGGCATGTTTGTTCAAAGTGTATGCCAATGGATCATTTTAAAACTAGATTGCTGTGTTTGCTGTAAATTCTGATTATCCTTTTATCTTTTCTTTGCTTGATAAACAAAAAGTGTTTATTTTATTTTCTGAAACAAATTGAAGATGAACATTAAAAATAGTGAAGAGATTGAGAGTGTTTCCCAACAAAATGGGTTGAATTTTTTAATTTTTTTTTATGAACACATTGGAATGACCAGTTAAACTGCTTGGCAACAGGCTCATGATGTGCAGTGGGACTTATTAAAGAAACAATGGCATGCTGCCGCACGTCAAAGGCGTGCTGCTATACGGGCAAAACGTGTTCAGTACAATGAAGATCATGAGCAGTCCCTGTGCAATACTCGGTTAAATAGGAGCGGGGAGCAGAAGAAATTTCACCAAAATGGGGATGGGCCATTAGATGAAGGGCAAGTAAGTAAGGGAAAGGACACCGACTGGGGCCTTATACTTTTGACAATAAATAACTAGTCTGGTTTCCTGTGGTATACATTTGTGTACTTGGGTAGCACCTTTCTTTGATTTTTTTTTTTAGAAGAAATTTAATTAATTATCAGATAATAATAATAATAAAAAATCACCAGTCTACTATTTTACCATGCCACACAAGGCTCACTCAGTCACTCTATACGTTAGTAGTTTTATTTTCAATGGGTGCTCTCATACTCCCATTGATAGCACAATAGGTTCTGGAATTGCTTGAATCTTGATAGAGATATGGAAAGTCTAACAAAAAAAAAAAAAAAACCAATAACCGGTAATTTGCGAAGTAATAGTGGAGTACTATTTTTATTTTTTTAAGTGTCCTGCCCGTTTTCTGTGAATGTGATTTATGCTTCATTTGTGTAATGTTTCACAAAATGGTGGTGAGGCATATGTTTGTTCAAAGGGGATGATGGATCATTTCGAAAATAATTTGCTGTGTTCTTAGTAAATTCTGATTATCTTTCTTCTCTTTGCTTAATAAACAAAAGGTGAAGGATTGCTTACTAAAGACAGAACTTTTTATTTTCTTTGCTAAAATCAAATTGAAGATGACCACTAAACATTGTGAATAGATATAGAACGCTTCCTATCAAAAGGGTTTGAAATTTCTTGATGAACACATTGGAATGATCAGTGAAACTGTTTGGCAACAGGCATGTGATGTGCAGTGGGAATTACTGAAGAAACAATGGCATGCTGCTGCACGTCAAAGGCGTGCTGCTATACGGGCAAAACGTGTTCAGTACAAGGAAGAGCTTGAGCCATCTATGCCCAAACCACTGTTAGATAGGATGGGGGAGCAGAAGAAATGTCACCAAAATGGGGATAGGCAATTAGGTGAAGGGCAAGTAAGTAAGGGAAAGGACCATGACGGGGGCTTTGATCATCTTTTGATACTTGCACGGTCAGCTGAATTACTGTCAGAATCTGAAGTTTGCTTCCATGAGGAACACAGAAATGATGAAAATAGTGAAGGTTGAGGCTGTGAGAATTAATAGTTTGTTTTATTGAATTAAAGTGCTGAATAGTAGCTAATGTCATGTTCATTGTGATTTAATCAGGATTATGTACTGATCCAAATGCTCAAAAGTCAGAAGAAAATCTTAGCAATGCAACTTCTACTGGTCTGTGATATTGTGCACATTTAATTTGCTTGTAACAGTCTTCTATAACATGCTTGTTTTTACAATAATGTTCAAACTGTCATGTTTTCAGATCAGAAAAATATTGGGACACAAAATGATGGACTTCTTGCAAGTGCTAATGTAGGAGCTGAACAGGATGGAATCTGTTGCCAGGCCAAAATACCTTGCTTAAGTCAAATTCGGCGACAAGCTCGATCTAAAAGTCATTTCTTGGTGCAAGATAATAATGGGGAGTACACTGATGATCATTTACAAGGAAGAACACCTTGCTTAAGCCAAATCCGGCGTCTAGCTCGTTCTAGACATTTACAAAGTAAACATCTGAAATTGCAAAGTAAACAATATCTTTCATATTTTCTATATGCAGCTGATACAATCTTATTAACGGGTTGTGACCAGAACCAGGTGAGCAGAATCTTGGAAGAGTTCCTGCTGTACAAGGTCAAACAGGTGACCCCTATCAAAAGGGTGATGTGTTATTTTATTTATTGCAATGTGACATTTTTATGTTCTCAGATGCTGTAGATTCTGAATTATCCTTTTGGCTTTTGTTTTCTTGGATTTAGTTGCAGAGTGCAATCTCCCAAAGGAAAATGGTGTGGATGAACGCCATATAAATATGAGAATCAATCAACCTGCTGCTGGTACGTGTTTGTGTAATTAGTTACTTCCATGTGAGTTTGGGGAATCCTCAAAACCCGGTTGGCTTGCCCTCAATCTAATCACATTAAGTGTATATGCTATATTTTGCAAAGTTCACATGGCTAATTGGTGCTCTACCTACCAATGTTTTTTGTACTCTTTGTTCTGCTAGTGATTGGAGAATCTGCTTTTCATAGACTATAGTTGCTGACACTATATTTTGTTTGGCATCTATGATTTGTGGCAGATAGAAGATGGTGTCAGAAAATGCAAAACACTAGTAAACAGTCATATATAATTGGACATCAAAAAGGAATAAATAACAGAACACTAGTGTATAGAAGTCACAGGTTTGTGGGAGTTAGTAGTGACCTTGGACAACTTAAGGAACAACAACGTCTTGCACGGCATCTTAGAGCATTAAAAATTAGCAAACGAAGGGGACAATTGAGGACAGAACATATAGATTCTTCAGTGCGGGAAAAAATGCATGCCTTGAAGAAAACCCAGGTTGGACTGACTGGTCTAGTAGATCCACATTGCCTGTCATACATGCCAATGATGCCAAGGGAGCAAAATCTAGTTGCATGCCAGCAAGAGCTGCTAGGAACATTTGCATGGAATAATGAAATGACAGAAACCTAGCTCAGTGCAACAAAAATGCAGGGACAACATATGGTCAACCAACCATGGGGCCAGATGCCCAATGGGGGAACAAGTTTACTCTTTCCCATTTTAGTAATGCCATTGAGGGAATATTGCTGTATGCCTGAATATCAACAAAGATCACAACAAATTGATGAAAAAATGGCATTAAAGAATATGCATAAAAACTTCAATAATTGTGTACTAAATGATAAAGCCTGTCCTTCAGAGCTGGATGGTAGACCAATGAAAATGGTTCATAAATCTCAGCTAGCTGCTAATTCTTTGAGCCACGAAGGTTATACTTGTTGATGAATGGACACTTTTCTCTATAGTGTTAGTAAAAGATATGTTTGTCATTTATTTTGGAGATCCAATTAATTTCTATTGCTTTTCATCCACTCCTCAATTAATTGATAAATTAGCCAAAGAAAATTATATTGCTGAGTCATGGGACATGGTCTGTTGCAACTAATTGGATCTTTCTAGTGGGATGAGACATAATCAAGCTCACATCTAGTGCTTGAATGCATGTAATGTCAGCCTATATGTATCACATTGAAGTCATTGAATAATGAATTAACTATTAATTGAAAAGTTTGCATATCTGACTTAAGGAAATTCACATGTTCTGGTCGTGTGATGATGAAAGGAAAGAACAGATCTATAACATCTTCATACTCTCTCTGTCTCTCATACTTGTCCATTCATTTTTTTAGTGTAAGAAGCACAGGTGTCCATTCATTTTTAAATAACTTTAAAACCATAATTTAAGTTACTTTTCTTATTGGCGGGGTTTTGAAATTTGGTTATTGGTATAAATAGTACATGATTAATAACTTGAGTCCATTGTGGCTCTTATATGGACAAATAATAGTTACCATGTTTCATCTCTAGGTTGCTTTTACATTGTATACCTGTATGCACATCCTTGATTAGATCTATATGTGTATTGACATCATCATGTTCCTTTGGCAGTGAATGTGGAAACTGAGAAGAAAAGTATGTGTCAGAAAAGAAGAATCCAATTAAGTCAACTAAAACGTGAAGTACGTATGGGGATCATCATGAAGTAACTCAGCAATAAGGAGTACCAGATAGACATAAAGGTATACATCAATTTTTTTCTTATAGGGTATCAAATGTGAAGAATTTTTTTCCCCTTTTTTGCAAAAGGTGAGAAATTTCAAATTATCCACAGTTGTCACCATTGAACTAGTGCTTTACCTTGAAGTGGTGGCCCCATGCAATATGTGACTACACAACCACCCTCAAAATTTTCATTTCCACCACAATATTGGTAACCCACTCAATCTGCACTTCACTAATACTGCTACTACAACAGAAATTTGCAATGATTGTCAAGCATCTATCAGTTCAAAATGAATGGTGAATACTCCATAAGTAAAATGGGAAACTTAGAATTTCAGCTTACGCAATTTAACAATAAACCAGGATATGTGTTGTCATTTGTCACTAATATTTAAGTTATACAATGTTCATTATTGTTAAATAAGCTGTGTGCCATAGATCTGTTGGCTATCAAGAACTGTGTACTTCAGGCGTGTACATCAAATCTATTAACAATCCACTTTTTGCCATTTATATAAGTCAATGCTCAATAGTTTTCATTCTATATTGTATCCAAAGAGAAAAGTACAGTCCAACATAAATATGTAAAAGACATGTTTGCTATTCTATCTAGTATCCATTTTGTAGGAAAACATCTCTGCCCTGAACAATGTGAATGAAAAATACCATAAATTTCAATTTGAGCTTTCTGATTTATTGTTTCCCTTAACAACAAATTTTATCCTCAATGGCATTTGACATCCACATAAGACCAGAGATCATTTTTTATAATATCTGTATGTATAGAACTTGTTTTGCAATTTGTTTGAAATTCTGATTTACATGCAGAAGAACACCGTGCAATTTGCGATGCATACCTGTGTAACTGATAATGTTTAAAATCAGAGGCCGTTATTTTGTGTTCCAGACTCAAGCTGAGTTAGGGGAAGCCAAGTGGCTATGTACGGCTTCCATCGGCTGTTTACTAATTAGCAGTTTTTAACAAAGATATGGTAGGGATATTCTTTGATGCTTTTAAAAGATAACATAATTTTTTGTGCCTTTTTTTTCCTTGTACAGATGGGATATTTGCACATAGTTTGCTCAAAAAAGAACTGATTTCAATTGTTTTCCTACTATTTCATTTTGAGGTGGTGATTGGCTGGGTTCGAGCTTTGATTCTAGGGTATTGAATGCAGCCAATTAAAATTAAATCAAAACCATGTAGCAGGTCTGATAATAGCTAGTGTAGTCTTTGACAGAATTTCTTCTAATTTATGCTTAACCTGGAACTGATCCCAGCAGAAACTTTTATCTGTCTAAGCCTAGCCACAGCTACACATGACTGTGTATTATACTACACAGCAACTTGAATGCAGATATGACATGAACGTAGACTTGTATGGTATAGAGTGCCATAAGAGCTTGAATTTGGCTGATTCTTTAGGCCAAGTTTCCTAGTTTTAATGGTGATTTCTTGAGTCCAGTGGAGTGCTCATTTGGTACTGACAATTAGTTTAACATGCACCTTTAGAGGGTTCTTTTTACCTGTTATAGAATTTTATCCCATTTTAAGCTTTGAAGAGAGATTTAATTGCTAAATTTTCATGATGCAAAGTGAAAAATACTCCGAATCACCATCATCTGTGCAAGTCATTTGGGATAACATCATCAGTGGTTAGTAAGAAATTTGTATCTTAGTGGGGGAGAATATTATAGCTTTGATTATTTCTTTTGGTCTAAATATGCAAATATGAAATTGTCAATTACTTTTGCTGCTTATTTCATCAACAGAAAATTGAATTTGTGTTGCATGTCTTTTTTATTCTTCTGTGAGCCGACTTATATGCTTACTGGGTAGAACTTGTATTTTCATCTGGTAAGAATCAAACTTATTAGTTAATCTTATTAATCACAAGTTCAAGTTGCCATCTTGAACGTCAGAGATGGTTTACAATTTGTTTCAGAGAAGTATAGGTACCCACTACACCAACAAAAGAGCCTATAACTAAGATCCCCACTATTATTATCAACTCTAACCCAAAACTTCGGGCAGTTTTGTTAATCTTTAGGTAACATAGGCATGGTAACAACATTGAGGCTGTGACACTCAAAAAAGCACCAACAAATGCCATAACGTAGCCAAAAAATGGTACTGTCAATGCCACAACTACTGTGCTGATCACAATTGCTGTTCTGATGAGGATGCTAATTAATCGACTGTTTCCAGAAGGAAATTTGTATTCAATAGCATCAGCAATAGGAGTTATTATAACTGCATACTTAGCAAGGGGATTCACTAGTGTAGTGTAAATTGCTATTTTTGTATTAATTTTTCTAATTGGAAGATTTAATGTCACTTGAGAGTTCAAATTTTCTCCATACATCAGGTAGCCTAGGATGGCCATTGATCCATAGTTGATGGTGCTAGTAACAAAACAGACCAGCAAAACCTGCAATAAGAGACAAAAGTAGGGAAAAAGAACCTGTTAATGCTTTACGATCTTCAACCTTTTTATTTTAACGTTAAAAGAGCCTGTAGTGGAATCAATGATTGTACTTTTTTTTTTTTTTTGCTGAATATTCAATGAAATTTCCTTTCAGTAGCTGAGGTACAATGACTTTTGTTTGTTTGTTTTTTTTTTTTTTTTCCCCTCTTCTTTTGATGTTGTTTTGGTTTATATATACAAGGATATTATTAAAAGAGTATTTTGATGAATCCATTATCTCTTTTTATCTTCCATGCTTGCAAAAGATTAAGATGAAGATCAATAACTATCTCATCTTAAAATGTTCAAATTTCAAGTTTGTTTAATTTTAAAATTATACACAAAACATGAGTTTATAGATTAGATAGTAAATAATATACAATTAACATGAAACTTGGTATGGATATCAACAAGAAGGAAAATATGTAATCCAAAGTTTGGATTTGTAAACTATTTATTTTTTAAAAAAGTTAAAAACTATTGTAACACTTGATATAAGTCTGTGTTTCTATTTGCACCACTTAATGTCTTTTTATCAAATTAATAATTTCAAATATTTCACTAGATCTTAAGTTCGCATTCTCCTTAACACGCACATCAAATTTCATATTAATTGGATGATATCATGCTATTTAGTATTTACTATACAATCCATAAATTCATGTTTTATGTATAATTCTTTAAAAAAAAAAAAAACATAAAATTTAAACATTTTATAAGAGATAACAATTGCTCTTGGAGGTTATAAAAGGAAAATGTACTCCAACTAGTTGATTTTTCAAAATACAAATTCAATAAAAAATTATTCAGTGGTGTAAGATTATTAAACGGATACCTCTTAATATTTCCAATAAAAATGTCCTATATTTAAATCTCTCATTTCCAATGTTGTAACTATCGAATTATATATATATATATATATATAATTAATCTACCAATTATTTTAATTATTTTAATTTTGATCTGTAACTTTGAGAAAAAAAAATTAAGGGTCTATTTGGAATCCGCTTATTTTGTTGAAACTGAAAACTTTTTGCTGAAAATACTATAGATAAAAGTAAAAATTAGCTGAAATAGTACAATGAGATCCATAAATAGTACCAAAATGTGTAGTAGGGCCCATAAATAATAGCAAAAATAAGCTGAATAGTAAAATAAGTTGACAAAAATAATTTTTGCCAAACACACACTAAATCAGATAGTTCTATTTCTCAATCTTTCTTGCTATTTGCTAAGTAGGGTAGTGGAGTACGTACTATTTCTTACCTTAGAGAACTGGCTTCTATCTTTCATGGAATTGCAGAGTGTTGGGAAAACTGCATGACCACAATAACAGAAGGTGAACAAGCTTATAGTAGTAGGCAAGCCACCCACATTCAAAAGCTTGCCCACTTCATGGAACCCCACACCATCAACTGCACCAGCCCAGAAAACACAACCCACCACAATAACAGAAGCCATGACCCCTCCAGCAGAAAAATAGGACAAGATACTAAAACTCCTCAACCATGTAGTTGGCAGAATTATAAGGGCAGTGAGCAGAACAAAGCCTTGTTTCCCTCGAACCTTTAGGCCTGCAATTTTAAACCCCATGTCTGGAAACAACTTGTCTAAATTGTCACCTTCTAATATCAGAAACGTAACTGCAACTAAGTACAGCTCAAGATACAGGAACATGGATACAATGGCTCTTCCTTTGCATCCAAAGGCTACCTCACCTATATCAGGATAATTTTTGATGGCAGGGTTTGCATCCATACACCGTTGTAGGAGTAATCCTGTGTACCAGCAGAGAATTGCTACTAGGAATAGAAATAGCAAGCTCAGCCACCCTCCTTGTGAAAGTGCATATGGAATTGATAGTATCCCCACACCTGGAATAGATAGATATTCATGCTAAATATCACCATGTTTGTGGTGACAAACATTTGCATGCACAAATTATGCTAAATAGATTCAATACGTGCATCAATAGTCAGTCATGACATCTGAATACATAAATTCATGATCTAGAATAAACCATGCAGCCATAAGCAGTCAAGCAGTGATTCACAGGAAGAATCATGTTTACTTTGTTTCTAAGAAGCCCTACGACACAAAACGGTATGTCTAAAGACAACATTTTTTGCAACTGTTGACATTCTTTATTGTGATTGGTGCATGATAAAAGTACTCTAAGTAGTGAACTAAGTGAAAGGTGATATTACTCCAATCACAATAGACTACGTCAACCATTATTAACAAAAAAAAAATTGTGAAAAATGTTGATTTCCTAGCATTACTTAATATAAAAAGCATACTCTCTAAAAGTTCGTTTGGTTAGAGGAGTGGCAAAGTTGGAGGATAGAAAATAGTGGGAGAGTGGAAAAGTGAGGGGATAGAAAAGATTTTAATTTCCCTCCTTTCTATTTGGTTAGGAGTGAAAAAGTGAAGGAATGGAAAAAATGTGTTTGTATAAATTTACTCATATACCCTTGTTAAAAAATGATGCCCTATTAAAACAAAACAAAAATGACAAAAAAAGCAATCACCCAAATTTATTAGGAAATAAAAATCATATCTAGAAAAAAAAAATCACGTCTAAAGAAAAAACAAAAACAAAAAATTACAAAAGAAAGCAAAAGAGAAAAAAAAGAAAAAAGGAGCAACGAAGCTTGCCCAGGAAAAAAAAAAAAAAAAACAATGAAGCTTGCCCCCAAAAATAAAAGGCAACGGATTGGACAAGCCTTGCACATGGGCATTTTTGTCATTTACCTATCAAATTCTTGCCACTCAATTTTCTTTTCATTTTGGAGAGAGAACATTTTGGTGGGCCTGGAGAGAAAACACCTGGATCTTACCAATTTTTTTTCCCTGCCCTACCTCTAACAAAACACCCACCAAAAACGTTTTTCTTCCTTTTCTCTCTAAAGTTTTCATCCACCATATTTCACTTCCAAACAAACACCATAAGAGAGAGAGAGAGAGAGAGACCTGATAAGGTATTGACCCCATTGAAGCAAGTTTTGAGAAAGGTGGTGCCTTTGCCTGGTTGCTCCAACTGTGGGAGCTGGTTTTGGCTCTCCACTCCCTCTGTTTTTAGGTGTTCCATCTTTTTTTGCCCACTATACAAAGTGTTGGTTCATTTAAAGAGAGAAACCGATAAAGCTTTTGGGATAATTTGCCCTTTTTATTTAATAATTGAAACAATAATTGACTTACACAATTGGTTCCTGAAAGGTGATAGTGAAAATTCTTAGCCAAAAAAAAAAAAAAGTTGATAGTGAAAATGAGTAGATAGGCATTCAATTTCAACAATAGCAAGCAATACTATGGTGCAACCCGTAATTGGTGACAGAAAGAAATCACTAAAAAAAGGAAACGCACTCAACATGTCAGTATGTCACAGTAACTCAAACCTTTCCTTCTATGGCGATTTCTTCAACTTTAGGTCCTCTTCCAAGGAGAGGAGACGTGCTTCTTTGTAATACTACTCATGCTTTTTCTATACTTTTATTCTTATAGATACGAATACAATAAGATTTGAATGAGAGTGTGATAATTACTCTTTGTCATCATCAAAACAAAATATGAATGGATTTCTTTATAATGTGGTGTAGCCAAAAATCAATACCCATACTTTTTTATTTAAAGACAAAAATATTTTACATGTTGAACTATCGAAACACATATTATGTGTGTGTTTGGCAAAATTTATTTTTGCCAATTTATTTTACTATTCAGTTTATTTTTGCTACTATTTATGAGTCCCATTGCACTTTTTGATACTATTCATGGGTCGTATTATACTATTTCAACTAATTTTTATTTTTATTTATAATACTTTCAGCAAAATAAGCGAATCCTAAACAGATCCTATATATACATATTTACTTGCAATTAAGTAAAAGATTTACTTAAAAAGGATACTTTGCTTGCTTTTATTACAGTCAAAGAAATTGTGCACTCTTTTAGGATGGGGAGAGCTTGGTCTGTTTTTTTTTTTTAAAGTTTGATAGGTACATAACTAATGATTTTTATATATTGTTTAAAGAGAAAATTCAAAAGCCAGGGGGCATGTATGTTAAAATAGAAAGAGATAAGAGGAGAGTGAAAGGTGATGGGAAATATAATAAAGGGATAATTACAGTAAACCCATCTGTGGTATGACCCGTTTTCACTTTGCCTACCCGTGGTTCAATCATTTACACTTTGCCCACCTAAACTTCAATCTGTTACCCATCCGTTACCTACCTCTATTAAAATCAGGGGTAAAAATGTATTTTATCTTCACTTTTATGTCTCTCTCCTCTAAAAATAAAAAATAACAGAAAAAACTCAAACAAACAAGATCAAAGAGGGGGTTTTGTAGCTTGAGTTCAAGAACACACTTGCTCTTGGTATAAACAGTCTTGAGCCAATCAATCCAAATAAAATTTTCATATTCGCACAAATCCTAAAAAACATTTACAAAAATCCTACACTTGAAAGTGCTCTACTCTAATTTCACAAAAATCCTTTCAGACACTTTCAGTTGTTCACTAAAATCATACACGACTTCACCTTAGTTCTCTCTCAAATCTCAAACCAAAACCAAAGCAAACCCCTCTTCAAAACCCAGACCCACCATACCTAGCAACACAAACACAGACCCACTACACCCACAGCAAAGAAAATAAGATAGCAAAGAGAGAGAGGTAGATCGAAGTCACAGTTGGAGCCAAACTCAACACGAAGGAACCCATGGCCAAAGCTAGAACTTGCATTGCTACAATATTCATTTGTCATTACTCCGTTCACCGCCACCATTGCTCTGTTCACTATTGCTACATTGGTCCGATTCATTCGTCTTCCTCAACTAGCCGCTCACGCTCACCCAAGCTCTCTATTCGATCAGCCATCTTTGTTCCTTCTCGCCGACCCATCTCTCTCCCAGTCACCCTCTCGCCAAGCCATCTTGCCCACAACGCAATCTTCGAACTCAACGAAGAGGACCGAAATTGAAATTGAAATTTTTGTTGCAGCCACCGACTATGACGGCGTCGTTTTTGGTTGATGGTGGATTGTGGGTGATGTCGTGAGTGGGTTGGGTTTGAAGAGAGGGAGAAGTTAGAGAGATAGAGATGAAGAGGGAGAAAAAATAATAAATAAATGAAGGAGATGAGTCTAGAAGCTATTGGATTTTTTTATTTATATTTGATTTGTATTCCTCCAATTTATTCTCGTAGAAGTTCTTCAGCAATCAAAAACCCTAACTTTTTTATTTTTGTTATGTTTGTTTTTTCTTAAAAATTTGTTTTTCTAACGGCAAAGGGAAATGTGGGTAATAGAGTCCTAACGGAAGTTACCACAGGTGGGCAAAGTATAAATGATTAAACCACAGGTGAGCAAAGTGAAAACAGGTCATACCAGAGGTGGGTACTGTAATTATCTCTATAATAAAAATAGGGTAAACATGCTTGAACTTTGTTATATCTCTTTCTTTCTTTTTTTAATAAATTAAGTTAACTTTGGTTTTTGTTTTTTTTTTTTTTTAATGATAGTAGAAACTGAAGTTTATATACCTACCAAGTATATGAGTTGAAGTTCTGAAGCCAATGATTTTTAATTAGAAATTTAATTTTTTTTTTCTCCTTTTTTGTGATAATTCTGGGAAGCAAAGTTGGAATGCAATAACAATTTTATTGGTTTATCTTGTGATAGCATAATTTATTAGGATGTAAATGTAAAAAAAGGTTCAAAATTTTGTATAGAGAATTTTTTTTCTCCTAATAGTAACTTTACATGGAAATTAAATAAAGGTTTATTTACTAAATAAATAAAAAAATAGAAGTTATTTATTCACTTTTTAGTTTATAGACATCACATTCCTACATAGATGTTTTTTGTTAAAAAAAAAAAAAAAAAGGTTATAAATATTAAATACCCCACCCCTCTCACCAGGATTCGAACTGAGACCACTTCATTTCTTTATGCTAGGGAGGTATCATGCCGGCTCAACTTTCCAGTGGTACAAAGGATTTATTTATTTATTTATTTATTTATTTATTTATTTATTTATTTATTTATTTATTTATTTATTTAGAACAGTGGTACATAGGTGCTTGTTTCTATTGTGTTGATACTTAAAAAAAAAAAAAAATTGTCAATATAATTCTCATTATTCCTAACCTCTACCTCTCTTAATAAAATGATGCTATTAAAAAGATACCATTAAAGAGGCAAGTTATCACCGCACACTCTTGGTAAAATGGTAATTGCATAAGTATAAGTATTTGTAAGATGTGGAGGGATAAGGGCAGAAATTCTAGTCTTTAAGAGGGAGTTTCACACACATATACACTTAAATTAGGTTAGAGTAGAATTTCAATTTTAAAATTAAAAAATAAAAAATAAAAAAATAAAGAGGCAAGTTGATGCACCCGACTGACTAAGTTTTGCATTTTAATAATACGATGACTACTTTCCTCAATATTATTTCTTTTCAGAAAAAGAAAAAAAAAAAAAAAACTTTCCTCATGTATGTATATTGATCGATATATATACACATATATATAATAAAAGGAAGCAAGATAATATGGCAAACAGTAAATATTTTGATGATGATAGAACGTTAGTAGTGTATCAACCATGAAATCTCTTAATAATCTATGACCTAAAAAAGATGGAACTTTTATAAAGTTACACTATGCGTAAAATTTAGGTGAATACATTAGATTCTATAATTATACCTAAGTTTACATAAAACTTTGCAAAAGTAACACCTTTTTTAAACTATAAATTTCCAAGAGATCTAATTGTTAAACTCATATTAGTGGATTCTTAAAAGAAAAACATTAGTGTCATGTCATCATTGAAACATTAATTTATTGCTTGCCCGATCAACTTGCATATTTAATCTTCTTTTTAATGTAATAATATATTGAGAAAGAGAGGTTAGGAGTAGTGCGAATTATAGGATAATAATTGAGAGAGAGAGAGAGAGAGAGCTTATTAGCACAATAGTAACATATATTATTTACAGTAGGAAATCAAATTTCTTGCTTACTAATAAATTTACTCAAATAAAATAAAAGTGTTATTCTCATTACCCCTAACCTCTGTTTGGGATAATTTATTGGTCAAGTACAACTTTTAAAACTATTATTTTTTAAAAATATAAATGTATTTTTATCCAATTTATTATTTAAGTTAAATAAATCAATAAAATTAGCCTTACCCTTAGCACTATACTCCTACCTGAGATATCATAAAGTTAAATAAAATTGTCATTAATAATTCTAAAATACAAAAACTTAAAATAGTTCATAAATATCTAATAATTTTTATGTTTTGCAAAGTTATAAAGAGACAATTTAATTCATAAAAAAAAAAAAAAAAAAAATCCTATTTAAAGTTATATTCATTCAGTAGTCTGATATTAAAAAACCCAAACACTATAAATTGCACACCGACATCGATCACACTGATCAAAGTAAGTAGACCCAAAAGTACTCTCCCGCTCCTTTAGGCTTTTGTAATTTCATTTCATTACATTACATTAGAGTATATGATTAGAGTCTTTTGGAATTTCATAATGTTAATTAGAGGGAAAAGCTATATCATTGAGCACGTTTTAGAGTGGAAGAAAATTGTATCTAAAATATTCTATACAAGGACAATTGATTGCTATGCTGGGCCAAGCCTACTAGTCAAAAATGGTTTTCTGTTGTTTGATCACCATGTACGTACGTGCATGCATTGTATATAAGATTGAATATGTATTTAAAAAGTACCTCTCCAAGTCCAAGCCTTAATGCTTAGTTTGCTTCAAGGATGAGAAAGTTGAGGGATAGACATAGGAGAAATTTTTTGTGTTTGGTAGAGAAAATAGAGAAACAGAAAACTCATTTATTTGGTTGATCAGTTAGGTTTAAGAGAAAAGTGAGGGAATAAAAAATGTAATTCATATTTTATATATGTTTATTCTTTTATACCCTTATTACAATAATATATAGATATATATAAGAAAAATATTATGTACAATTAATTAAAATTAATAAAATAACGTATTACAAAAATTTACACATCACACATATTATATTATTTTATTTTTCTTTGTTATTATATTTTTAATACAACAACTAGGTGGAAGCATCCAAATACTGCTTCCATGTTGCCAAAAAAAAAAAAAAACAAACAAACAAAAACAAAAAGAAGCACTCAACAAGAAATAACTAGCGTTGGAAATTAATGTAATTGGGAAAACCAAGCAAAAAAAGTAAACGACAAGGACAGAAAAAACAAGTAAAAGAAGAAAACGACGGAAAGAAGGAAAAAGGAAAAATAATAATAATAATAATTTCAGAGGTGTGAACACACTCACACATGGAGAGAGGAAAAAAAAATAATAGAGGATAATAATGCAAGTGCATGGCTAAAGCAAATGGCATACAAAATCTCTCCGGTCTAGGTCTTCACTTTTCTCCCCAAATCATGGAGATTGAGTTTTGGTGGGTGGAATAGAAAAAACATGTGTCCCACCAAAATGTACGTTTGGTTACTTTGGTAATTGTCTTTTTACCCTTATTTTTTATTTCTAATAATTTTCTATTTTTGAAACTAAAATATTTGTTTAGTAACTCAAAATAGACAAAAAACAAAAATTGTTTTCAAAACTGAGTTAACATTAGAGTTCAAATTATAATAACAACATATTTTTATATTTTATATATTTTTTTAAAACTATTTTTTTAATTTCAACTAATTAAACATGTTTTTTATTTCAAAAATATAAGAAAATTGTTTTTTTTCTTTATATACCCCAAAACAAGTTTTTGAAAATAAAAAACAAAAACTATTACCAAACATATTCAGAGGTATTTTTCCCTCTCTACCAAACATTCAAATAAATTTTTTTTTTTTCACATTTCTCTCCTCATTTTTCATTCTCTTAATAATCATTCCAACCAAACACACCTTAAGAGTTTAGTGGAACAGTGATAATATGTGAGTTCAAGTTACGAGGACTGCATATTTAGTAATGTAAGTATTTTTAACTCATCTTAATATATATATATATATATTTTCTTTTTAAATGACTAAATTACCATTTTAATCTTTTGTGTTTGTGATTGTTCATTATGGTCCACCAAATTTGATTCCAGTTGTAAAATAGTACTTCCGTCCATGTTGGTGATTAATAATTTAATATGAGTATATGACCGTTAGGAGAAAGGAAAAATAAAATAAAATAAAACAAAACAACATATTTGATTAGCACTTAACTGTCAAATCGGTCATGGAGATGGATAGAATGACCATTTTGAAAACAAAATCAAATTTGATAGATAAAAATGAAAATCTCAAAGTTAAGAAAACCAAAATGAAAGCAATCATAAATTTTAAAGGGTTAAAAGTATAATGTAGTCTAATTTTTAAATGATTGTTGCTACGAATATTGTAAATTTTATTACTAAACTTTACAAATTTATGTATCACCAATTATATATAATAAAAATAATAATTAAGATATTATTAATTTATTACGTTATTAAAATTCTCTTTATCATGTTTATTGTCACACAAATTTTTAAAGATTTATTATTTTTTAGCATCTTTCCTCTTTAGCATTTTCATTTTTTAAATTGTGAATGTTAAATTTAGTTGACGTTCTATAATAACTTACAAATATCATAAGTCATCTTCTTTAACTGGGGCTTCAGTTTGATACAAACCATGCCAGAAACATCGCAATTACAAAGATGGCAATGATAGAATGCAGCATAGGTGATTCATTTTTGTAATGATGGTTTACTGCAACTCTAAGTAGATCAGTTCAATCTCAAAAAAAAAAAAAAAAACACAAAAGTCCAAGTCCTAAAGGCCAATCAAGTGGAATATTTACCGCTTGATTAGCAACAGGTTGTAATTCCAATCAAATATGATAATATAACCTATAACACAAATACAAAGCCTTACGTAGTATATACACAAATGCTCACACATGGACCACACAAACAGATAAGGATCCTCTTTTCTTTTCTTTTTTGACGAGGATAAGGATCCTCTTCGTTTAAAGAGGATATATCTTACGTTTCAAAGTAAGATATCTTATCACAAATCTAATGACAGGGGCAGAAGGGAGCATGGCTCCCTGACTTTTGATAATCTATCTCTCTTTCTCTCTCTCTATATTACTAGACTCATCGCACGTACTTTACGCATACAATAATATTTTTTTTTTTTTAGTGTTATAATATTTAAAAGTGATATATAAATAACCGTGTGTAATTTTTTTTTTTTTTTAAAGAAAGAAGTAAGATAACATGGAACAATGATTAAAAATAAAATAAAGATAGTATCCTTACAAGTTTTAGGTCGAATGGTAAAGATAAAGAAAAAAACCTAAAACTTAGAAATAGTAAATTACTCTTTTAACTATTTTTTTTTTTAATTTAAAATGATTTAACTAAAAGATATAGATATTTTAGAGAGTTTAAAAATTTTTGTGGGGGTATTTTAGTGCGCAAAATGTTGAAATTCAAATAGGGAATCCTGTTATTAATAGTATAGATAAGAAATAAAAAACAGTAATTTTTTTTTTATAAAGAGTTTTAACTAATTGTGTCCGCTCCTTATAATAACTCTTTATCATCAGACCAAGACATCAATCAGTTTGTAGTGAATGCGGATATTGAACTCCAAATCTCCTTTTTTTTTTTTTTACAAGATAAAATTTCTACTCTAGCCTAATCTAAGTGTCTATGTATGTGAAACTCTCTCCTAGAGACTTGAACCCTAGCTCTTGCCCCCCCATACTCCATAAGCATTTATACTTGTGAAGTGACTACTGCACCAGATCTCTTATTCAACCATCAAAGACTTTACCAGTTGAGTTAACTAAAACCCACAATATATATTAAATTTAACTATAAATGAATTCCTTAAATTTTGAAAACAAAAAGTTGTATTACATTTATGATTTATGTAAATGATTAATACATTTTTTTCCTTTTTTTTTTTTTACTCTTATTGCAAATGTATTTTCATTAAACCAAAGTGTATTTAAGGTACCCGATCCTTTAAAAAAATGTAAACCTCTTTAATATAAATCCTCTATTTTTTTTCCAAAAAAAAACCCCTCCCTTTAAAAAAAAAACATTTGGAGAATTAGAGAAGGACACCATGTTTTTTTTTTTTTTAAGAAAAAAAATGGTGATTGACTTTTTTTTCTTTATTGCATTTGTCATCCATAAAAATAATGTTAGCCTTTAGTTTTTATTATTGTTATATTTTTTTTTATACATAACTTGCATTTGTGTAGGCATGTAAATTGACTATTATTATTTAAATTATTGAAACTTAATTAAATTTTTATATGTTTCATAATATTTGAAGGTGTAAAATACAAAATCCATTGTGAGATTTGGGTAAATTTCAGATACTACCAAGACTTTTAAAATATATATCATTTGCTCCCTAATTACATAGAACACTTAATATCTTTTGGGCTTTTTTTTCCCCTAAAACTAATTTTTGCTCTTAAATGAACCTAAGCTTGCCAAGGAATTCCAAAACTTTCTCAAAAATTTTTGTTCTCGATTGTTATTATTTTCAGATACAAAAAAGGAGAGAGCTTCTTGTGAAAGTCCCTCATATTCAATAACATGGTCTCCCAAAAGGGCCAACCGGCCAAACCACTCCCACATATTCAATTGAGCATGTTTTTTAGCTCTCATTAATTCTCACAAATCCCCTGGGGTTTGGTGCATTGGTAGGAGTTCCGAACTGGCATCATGTGATGCTTGTAGGGGTGTGCTGATTCGAGTCACATGTTTCAGCAAAAAAAAGCTTTAACATACCCAAGATTGCCCCACGCCATATTGTATTTAGGTTTAAGCGGCCGAGCAGGATCAGCGACCACATGCATAAGACCCTTTTTTGTTCATTAAAAAAAAAAATTTACTTTCCCACAAACGTACAGTTTACTCCTCACGACAACGCTTCTTCTCAACCAAATATAGGCATGCCTAGTCGACTACAACCCACCCAGTAACCACTACACTAGAAACAACTTAATTGGTCTACAGGCTTCAGATACCATTGGCTGAGTTTTTTATCTTTTTTTTTTTATCTATTTTTTTTTTTTTGGGAGTCACATCAAATATTGAAGCTGACAACATACCATAAGCACTTTTAAAAGGGTCTAAGCAATTCGAGTGTAAGTGATCTGTGCCAAAAAGAACGACATCCTTTATCATAAGATGAGCATTAATTGGAGGTGGATTCTAGTTACTTCGTTAGGTATAGTTCTTTATCGCTGAACAAAGATCCAAGTTCGAATCCTATTTAAACCAAAAATTAATTGATGTCTTACATTAAAGAGAATGCCATAAAGTTAAATCTACCTTATCTTCTTTTTTTTTTAATTGAGCATTGGAGAAGTACACCATCGTGAGGGAAATCCCAGCATATAGGGTTAATCACATTTTCCCAACTGGTATTTAAATGAATATCCTCCATGCTGGATACATATTGGACTGGAACCCTCTTTCACATAGGTCTTAAGGCCATGAAGAGGGCATTCACTGGAAAATTTACAAGCAAATAGCATGCAGCTGAGCTCACACTCCTTAGATAACTATTAACCAAGAACTCGATGGAAGTACCAAGGAAAACCTAGCCTTGGTACTCCCTCTTAATGCATCTGAATTGACAAAGAGAACAAAAAGTTTGGGGAAAGTTATGGAACTCTCTTGCAAGCTTTGGATTATTTAAGACAGTAAATTTGTTTTTGGAGAAAGGAGCATAAACAGTGTTATGTGTCGATTGTGCTTAGAGAGTAAATAAGATATTTTTTAAAAGTTTTGATAGTATCTAGTATTAGTTTAAATCCAAGAATATTATGAACATATCATTTCTCTTTTTATATACACACATTGATAGATTTGTGAATGTGTGTGTTTTTAGTTTGATCTCCTTGGGAAAAAAAATTTCATGCCTCGCAACTAGTGTGGACTATCTGCTAGCCAGACTTGGAGGTGGCATTGTCATAGGCTACGCCTACGCCTTCCATATGGTGGTGCATGGACGAGAATGAATGCTAGGCTAGTATGTTTGGGTTGCGAAGTTGTTTGGCAACACTTGCAATGTATTGAAACGTGTGCAACAAGCTATGCACGTGTCCAACATGTGACAGCAAGTTGGGATGGCAGTTATCAAGCTGTGGCATGTTGTGCAGACTTAGTGGACGTACTGGCAACAACAAAAGGGTTCCAAGAGTCCAAGACAACAAGACCATTTATCGTAGATGTAATTTCTTATGTTCGGTAATTACTCTTACACACATCTTGGATTTAATTGAAATCGTGACTTTAATTGAAATCGTGACTTCACTTGAAGTCACGGTTTTAGTTATAAACAAGTGTGTAACTTGAAGTCACGATTTTAGTTATAAACAAGTGTGTAATAAGCATTGCTCTTTCTCATATGGCTACAAACAAAGGGTAGTTACAACAAAATAAGTGCCATGGTAGTTATTTTTTTGCAAATATAAACTTAAGCTATTGGGGATGTCAACAACATGTAAGTCCATGTGTGAAGAAGCATTATAACTCTATGGATTAGCGAACCATGGTGATTGTTTGTTTGGACCAAGGCAGATTTTGGTGAAGAAAGCCTTAAATTATCCTTTGAATTTTGAGGTAAAGCAAAAAAAAAAATATATATATATATATATATATATTGGTTAAGAGTTTTCATGTGTGTTGTGTGCTTCAGTGCTTGATGTGCATATGATTCACATAAATTGTTATAGTGTTATTGTTACCTTTATGTTAATGCTGAGAGTTGGCTATGACTTAGTAAGGCATATTTAGTGACATTAGTGTCATCACAAGGCAAACAAAATCGGTTGAAATTTTTCCTAGAGACATGTTCAGATTTATTATAGGTGGGGAATGAATTTGATATTCTGAGTGTGAAACATATTATTAAATTAGATATATAGTAAACATTTGGCGCAACAGACACTGAATTGGGCTAGAAATTTTACTGAAAGAGAACTACTCTCTTGTAACGTCCATTTGTATCCTGCCTCACACATATATGTGAATCCCCCAGCATGTGAAAGATTGAATGCACATATGAGACCTTTTCATGGAAAATAAGGTTAATATTAGTGGTGCTGTTTAACTGGTTCTGCAATCAACTAGAGTTACCAAAAAATACCATGATATAAATGGTAATTATAACAATAGTAAGTGGACAAATCCCACATATCCATGCTGTGATATTGTTCCAAACCACTTTTATCTCAAAACTCATCTAAAAAAGAGATCATGTGTCATTTCATCATAATAACCTCCCTTGCTACTTTTATTTTTGTCACATCTAGTAAACCATTTTCCAATGTCATTAGCATATCTCTCAAAATTCTCAAACTATTCTTCCAAACATCAAAAGTTCACTCTATGAAAAAACGAAGTGATGAATGGAAATAACTAAATCTCTTTCCTCTGAATTTTTTGGTCTTGAACTTTCTTGAAAATTAGGAAAATAGTATATCTCCCCCTTAAATGATGTAAGAAACCCTTTTTTTTATAAGGTATCCTGAATCAACAAGATAGTATTTTGCTACAAATGAAAATATTATTATATTAGCAATTTCACCACAACAATATTCTAATAGTTAATTAAAATTAACAATACAAACCAGTTGGCGATTCAGGGAAGTTATCACTCTCATTATCGAGGCAACTTAAAAATATTCGTGGAAAAATATTCATGTGCTGACTCTTCCCATCCAACACAAGCAAATGTGAATTTCATGTCAAAATCACAAGCACACATGCAATTAATTTTTGGCTCTCCTTTCCTTCCTCTATATGTATGTTGCTTATAGGAATACGGGAACATGGACAAAATCGATAGCTCCAATGTAATCTCGAGGCATAAACACCATCAATAGCTCTGATGCAAACATAATCATCTTCATATCAAATACCATATAAAATTTGTTACATGTTACATCATAGAGGCACTACAAAAAAAAAAAAAAAGGTCCTATAATCGCGTTTTTAAAACGCAGCTATAACTCCTGAAAACATGGCTATAAGTCAATTTTGCCTATAGCCACATTTTTTTTTTAGCCGTGGCTTAAAACCCGTAACTATATGCTTGAGGGGGCTATAGGACATACTTTAACCGCATTTATAAAAAGCGGTTATAGGGGACACCTATAGCCGCGTTTTAAAAACGTGGCTATAACCCTTTTGTTTTTTTTGTTTTGGCTAGCCTTTTTTTTTTCTAGGATAGATGGCAAATGCCTGTCTACAAACGCTGCTATAGAAACCTATCACACACTAAATTCTAGCTTGTTATTTGTTGCATGCAACAAATAACAAGCTGGAATTTTCTCAAACCTGTCACAATGTTGATTCAATCTCCATGGGAAATTATCAATCTTTAAGGAATATGGAGTTCAATACAGCAACAAAATGTAGGAAAGTTTAGTGTACATTAGACACAAAAAGATGCAACAAGCATCAACACATACAAGTGGGAATGCATATGATTGTCCCTAACCTTCCTATGGCTTTCCCGAATGCTTCTAGGGGTGCCTTCCCACCTCCAAGCTCTTGTCTACAAGTGGGCTCAATGTATGTCCATTATGGCACTGCAAAAATATAAAGTCAGAAGTTAGTTATTTCGAACCAAGCAGAACTAAGAAGAACTTAAGTTACTTCATATAAAGAAAACCCTGAATTTTTTAAGATTGAATGTTACGATCAGAATATACAACAACTAGAGACGCTCTTAAAAACAAGATTAGTGAAGTTAGACAACTCTTCAGACAACTTTCAATAGTTTTCAAAGAAATGATAGTGGATTGGACCAAACAAATTAAGGATGATTATATGAGAGTGAAGCATTGCATCTTTGAAAAAGCTTCCTAAATTTGTTTAAAATGTTAGGCTTAAAATCTAGCAAGCATCTAAGTATACTATGTATCATTGACACTTACAAAGGAAAATAAATACACAAAACATGGCAATGAAAATGGCTAGAGGTATATGTTACAATTAGGCTATGCGTTTATATGTTCCTAAACAACTTAACAAACTCTTTTCTTTTCTCTTTTATCATTCTAATCAACTAAGAAGACTCAAACTTCACTAGGAAACAAACTCATCAAAAGCACCATAAACTCAAAAGCAATACAAATTCCATAGAATACCCAATTCATGTTTCTTTCTAAACAACTAAGCAAACTCATCTTTTCTTTTTTTTATAATTCTAACCAACTAGGAAGAGTCTATAACTTCACTTGTAAACAAACTCCAAAAGCAATACAAATTCCATAGAATACCCAATTCATGTATCTCCCTAAACAATTTAGCAAGCATATACTTCACTCTTCACTCAGAAACAAACCCATGAAAAGCATCATACACTCAAAAGCAATATAAATTTCATATCATACCTGAAGAGGAAAAATTATACATGACGGATGGGCCGATGTGAACTGGAAGAGTATGACTGACGTGGATGAATCCGATATGGACGGACTCTACACGGACGGGCCAAGAGGATTCCTATAAGGAAAAGACTTTTACACCAAGGAAGGGAGTTTAACCCTCTACTACTATAAAAGCCCAAATACCCTCACAAATCAGGGTACGCATAATTTATCCCTTCTCTAGCACTCTGGACTTGTGAGAATAGTTCTAACTTGACCTTCGGAGGGTATTTAGCCAGCACCACACCAGTGCTCTCTGTTAGGTTTTCTCTTTGTGTTGTGCAGGTGTTATTTTCGGGTGTGTGAGTATCGTGTGGCTCACTGGTGGTTTTTTCGGCATCATCAATACCCAATTCATGTCTCTGCCTAGACAACTCAACAAGTATAAACTTCACTCATCACTTTGAAACAAGCTCACTCAAAAGCAATACAAATTCCATTGAATACCCAATTCATGTTTTTCCTACACAACAAGAAAAACAATTCTTTTAAAAGTGCTAATATACCTGCAACTTGTCAAGGTACTGAGGCTGACCATGGCCTCTCTTAATAGTCCTAGTGAGCTCCAAAAGCCTGTTAGCAAGTGTAGACTTGCCATGATCAATATGAGCGATAATGGAAAAATTCCTATCCAACAAAATCACACAAATGGAACCAGCAAAAAGTACTAAAATAACAATAAAAATTATAAATAAAAAATTACGAAATGGTATTTATATATTTCAAACTGTGGGGCCAAATAATCCTGTGGCCCAGCCCACTGCTTTCCTGGACCGAAGGCCCGAGCCGAGGAGACAATCCAAGTCCGAGGACGACCTCATCATCGGACGTCCGAGGGTTTAAAGGATAAGCTCGAACCGAACGGTCACCTCAGCATTAAATACACCTGACAATCACCCAGGCCGCCTTAATAAGGAAAAGACCTCACCAGTATCACCTTGGAGGCCGTGACTCCCAAAGAGACTAGGAAGGCGGCTGATGGGACAAGCACCTGAGCCAAGGGGGCTAATCGCTCAACAAGTGGAGGGCTAGGATCAATTGTAGGGGGAATATATAATGTAAAGGAATCCTCCTGAAAGAAGGAGGCTGGGAAAAAAGGGGGAAGCAATAAAAAAGAAAGAAGGAGAGAGAAAAAGGGGAATAGCCTCCTCGGCCCATGGCCGAGGAGCCCATCCCAGATGTAATTTTATCTAAGTCCTTTGTTCTTTAAATAAAAGAGGCCGGAGTCCACGCCACTCGGGCGCCGGCGGGTGCCTAGACCTTCAACCCACTCTCTACAAATTCATTGCGGGGTTCGTTGGGCTTTTGACCCGGGTCCATTGGGCCTGGGCGGCCGAAAAACCCAGCCCCCACAATTGGCGCCGTCTGTGGGGAGGATTAGTGCACCGGTGGGCGCAACGGGTGACCATCCTAAGTAACCATTCTATGGAAGATCGGCGGTGATGCAAAAAAAAGAAGAACTATCAAAAAGAAGAATATTGCAGAAAGATAAAAATTGGAAGACAAGAGATTTATCAGCAAAAAAAAAAAAGAAAGATTTTATATTATTTCATAAAGAAAAATTTACAGATTACAATCAGAGGCTCAGGCAAGCTTGTTTTACAATTATTCCTACCAGCTAGTCCTACAATCAGAGGCCCAGGTGGACCCATCCTAAAGCTAGCTAGAGGGAAGTGTCAACCCGTGCTCTTATTGGCATAAAGAGAATGGGAGAACTTGACAATAAGCGGGCTGGAGGGGGCTGGGGCTAGCACGTTCCAAGGCCCTCAACGACTCCTTTCTCGGAGCGGCGGAGCTTGAACAAAGCGAGGAGCAGATACAGGGGCTCCGGGACGCCCTCCCCATGATGTTCCCTTGATTCTCTCCAACCCCCACGAGCGTTGGCCGTCGGTGACGGCAACACTCGGGCACTGCCCGTAATGAGAGTTCGCATGTCTCCTCCGTCGGGGGTGCGCTCTGAGGAGGGACGTTAGGTACTTCAACAATATCCCTCCGGGCCACCGTGCATGGCGCCATCAGGGTTACGCCTAGATTCTGCCGCACCGAAAGCCCAGTGGGGGCTGCGGCCACCACGGTTCTTAGCGCGGATGTCCTCACACCCGCCCAAAACCGCCTCATACCAACTGACTCCGGTCACAATTCCGGCGGGGTTATTAAAGGGGATGGAGAAGCTAGAATGGTGTGTTTTTCTGTTTGTGATTGGGAAGCTCATGGAGTATGAGGAAACCATTCCCCTCAGAAGGCCTTATATAGAGGTATAGGGTTGGTGAGAATTAATTCACGCGGAGCCCAAAAAGAGGGTTACCGAAGCGTTGGATAATAATGAAGCCATCAATTCACGAGGCCATTAATGAAGGCGCGTCTCGCGCACTGAAGCGTCAGGCGCGGAATACGAACGGCCAAAGGACGCTTCGCAAATGACAGAGATGAGGGCTCGAGATGGAGATGAGATCAATGCCACGTGCAAGATCATGAGCCTCCCGAAGGAGGAACCGTCCTCAGTAAAACAAACCGAGGACAAACTCCTATTTCCAGATGCCAAGCGTTAGACAGAACCAAGGCACTGCATGGTCCTCGGACTCAGGCCTATGGGGAAACTAACCGCTCCAGATGCCAAGCGTTAGACAGAACCAAGGCACTGCATGGTCCTCGGACTCAGGCCTATGGGGAAACTAACCGCTCCAGATGCCAAGCATTAGACAGAACCAAGGCACTGCATGGTCCTCGGACTCAGGCCTATGGGGAAACTAACCGCTCCAGATGCCAAGCGTTAGACAGAACCAAGGCACTGCATGGTCCTCGGACTCAGGCCTATGGGGAAACTAACCGCTCCAGATGCCAAGCGCTAGGCAGCAACTGTACCTAGGCCTTGCATGGTCCTCGGACCCAAGCCTACGGGGAGCTAGCCACTTACCTTGAAGGCAGCAACTGTACCTAGGCCTTGCATGGTCCTCGGACCCAAGCCTACGGGGAGCTAGCCACTTACCTTGAAGGCAGCAACTGTACCTAGGTCTTGCATGGTCCTCGGACTCAAGCCTACGGGGAGCTAGCCACTTACCTTGAAGGCAGCAACTGTACCTAGGGCTTGCATGGTCCTCGGACTCAAGCCTACGGGGAGCTAGCCACTTACCTTGAAGGCAGCAACTGTACCTAGGTCTTGCATGGTCCTCGGACTCAAGCCTACGGGGAGCTAGCCACTTACCTTGAAGGCAGCAACTGTACCTAGGGCTTGCATGGTCCTCGGACTCAAGCCTACGGGGAGCTAGCCACATACCTTGAAGGCAGCAACTGTACCTAGGCCTTGCATGGTCCTCGGACTCAAACCTACGGGGAGCTAGCCACATACCTTGAAGGCAGCAACTGTACCTAGGCCTTGCATGGTCCTCGGACTCAAGCCTACGGGGAGCTAGCCACATACCTGGAAGGCAGCAACTGTACCTAGGCCTTGCATGGTCCTCGGACTCAAGCCTACGGGGAGCTAGCCACATACCTTGAAGGCAGCAACTGTACCAAGGTCTTGCATGGTCCTCGGACTCAAGCCTACGGGGAGCTAGCCACTTACCTGGAAGGCAGCAACTGTACCTAGGCCTTGCATGGTCCTCGGACTCAAGCCTACGGGAAGCTAGCCACATACCTTGAAGGCAGCAACTGTACCTAGGCCTTGCATGGTCCTCGGACCCAAGCCTACGGGGAGCTAGCCACTTACCTTGAAGGCAGCAACTGTACCTAGGTCTTGCATGGTCCTCGGACTCAAGCCTACGGGGAGCTAGCCACTTACCTTGAAGGCAGCAACTGTACCTAGGGCTTGCATGGTCCTCGGACTCAAGCCTACGGGGAGCTAGCCATTTACCTTGAAGGCAGCAACTGTACCTAGGTCTTGCATGGTCCTCGGACTCAAGCCTACGGGGAGCTAGCCACTTACCTTGAAGGCAGCAACTGTACCTAGGGCTTGCATGGTCCTCGGACTCAAGCCTACGGGGAGCTAGCCACATACCTTGAAGGCAGCAACTGTACCTAGGCCTTGCATGGTCCTCGGACTCAAGCCTACGGAGAGCTAGCCACATACCTGGAAGGCAGCAACTGTACCTAGGCCTTGCATGGTCCTCGGACTCAAGCCTACGGGGAGCTAGCCACATACCTGGAAGGCAGCAACTGTACCTAGGCCTTGCATGGTCCTCGGACTCAAGCCTACGGGGAGCTAGCCACATACCTTGAAGGCAGCAACTGTACCTAGGTCTTGCATGGTCCTCGGACTCAAGCCTACGGGGAGCTAGCCACTTACCTGGAAGGCAGCAACTGTACCTAGGTCTTGCATGGTCCTCGGACTCAAGCCTACGGGGAGCTAGCCACATACCTTGAAGGCAGCAACTGTACCTAGGTCTTGCATGGTCCTCGGACTCAAGCCTACGGGGAGCTAGCCACATACCTTGAAGGCAGCAACTGTACCTAGGCCTTGCATGGTCCTCGGACTCAAGCCTATGGGGAGCTAGCCACATACCTTGAAGGCAGCAACTGTACCTAGGTCTTGCATGGTCCTCGGACTCAAGCCTACGGGGAGCTAGCCACTTACCTTGAAGGCAGCAACTGTACCTAGGTCTTGCATGGTCCTCGGACTCAAGCCTACGGGGAGCTAGCCACTTACCTTGAAGGCAGCAACTGTACCTAGGTCTTGCATGGTCCTCGGACTCAAGCCTACGGGGAGCTAGCCACTTACCTTGAAGGCAGCAACTGTACCTAGGTCTTGCATGGTCCTCGGACCCAAGCCTACGGGGAGCTAGCCACTTAGCTGGTCACTTATCTCGAAGACAGCAACCGAACCAAGACACAGCATGGCCCTCGGACTCAGGCTAACGGGGAAGCTAAATGCTTGGGATGAACCTAAGTGTTAGGCAGAACCAAGGCTCTGCACGATCCTCGGACTCAGGCTCACGGGGAAACCAACCACCTTAGATGATCCTAAGAGTTAGACAGAACCAAGGCACTGCATGGTCCCAGGACTCAGGCCTATGGGGAAACTAACTCCTTCAGAAGATTCCAGGTGTTGGACAGAACCAAAAGCGCTGCATGATCCCAGGACCCAGACCTATGGGGAAAAGTAACTACTTCAGGGAATTCTAAGTGTTAGCCAGAACCCAAAGCACTGTACGGTCCTCGGACTCATGCTTGTGGGGAAGTCAATCACATCAAGGAGAACCTAAGTGTCAACCTAAAGAGTTTTCTACCCAGCCCTTAGGGGAAGATGGGCCCACTCAAGCACACATGCCTTCGCTGCAACAAGTGACGCCGCGGTTGGCCACGGTGCAATTGAAGATAAAATTACGCAAGTAAAGCAGGAACGAATAACGTGCAAGAAAGTAAACAACCACAACAAACAGGAAAGAAAGAAAGCTCGCGTTTCATTGAGTTCACAAATGTTACATAATGAGAACCACCTTACAGTCACGATGCCAAAAGAAAAAAGAAGAAAATACAAAGGACCAGAAAGACAACAAGGTCGGAGGGCCTGCCTCACTCATTTAAACTCCTCCATCAACCGGGGGCTGGACCATGGCAGCATCAAGGCTCTCTGAACTTTGGCCAGAGGGGACGGCCCGTGAAGGCGAAGCAAGAATGGTGGCCTCCTCGGCAGGGGGAGCTTCGGTTCCAGCGCCAGATTTCACAGCCTCCTGGGGCGCCTCTGCAATGGGGTCCTCACTTGATTCTACCACCTTGGAAGGGTCACTTCCTTGGGCGGGCTCAGCAGTTGATGTGTCCTCACCCGTAGCGGTGCCGGCTACTTCCACGGCCTGCTCGGCCTCAGTGCCACTTGGAGCCGCCTCGCGGATGGCAGGGGGGTAGTACACGTTCTCCTCCTTCCACAAGTCGGACGAGGCCTCGACCCCAGCCTGCCTAAGAGCCTCGCGCCAAACCTCGGCAGAGTAACGCCTGCACAATGCTGGGACTTCAGACCTGAAGGTTGCTGCGGTCTCTTCCATCCCTGCGGTGTAAGCCTCCTCCTCGGCCTCTCTCTTAGTGGCCAAGGCCTCCTCCCTGCCCTGGTCAGCCTCTAACTTGGCCCTCAGGGCCTCATCCCTCGCCCACTCAGCCGCCTTTTTGTCCGACTCGGCGGCGGCCACCTTTTGGGGTAGATCAGCTAACAACCCCTTGGCAGCCTTCAGCTGCTCCTCCGCCTCAGCCAGGCGCTTTGAGTAATCCTCGGCCTGCTTCTGAAAACCGACAAGGCCGGACAGTGCAGTATCCCGGGCACTGGTCATCGCACTCAGCTCCTCCCGGGCTTTGGACAGATCGGCCTCAGAGTGTTTCAGGACCTGGGTGGCCTCCAGACGTTTCTCGCGCTCTACCTCCATGGCCTTCCCCTGGCTCTGGGCTATGTCCTCCAACCTAAAGGTAGCCTGAACGGCCTGCCCAACAAAACAGATAAATCTTTAGCTGAGACCAAAAAAGCGAAAGAGGAGAGCTACACCTAGTAAAAGTCCCAAATTTTGAGGAGCTTACCATCCCCAAATATCGCTTGAGGCAGAAGAAGACCTCCCTGCTCCTCATAGTCGCCAGTTCTGCCATGTCGGCGGGGAGTAACAGGCACCTTTCAACCGCATCGGCTACGTATGTGCCCTCACCCTCGTTGAAATCTCTGAGGGAGGAGTCTTCCCTCAGCGGCGCCCCACGAAGCATTGGGGCCGGGAGCCAGGCCCTAGGCTCGGGTTGATCATCAATCTGCTTGTCCGAGCCTCGGGAGCCTATCTTCAGCTGTTTGGAGGGCCGCCGGTCATCACCCTCCTCCCGTAGGGGCTCGGACCTCTCCTCGGCTGACCTTTTGCCCTTATCCCTCTTCTGCTTGGGATCAGAGGGCTCACGCCTGGAAGGCAGACTCGTCTCGGGCGGAGGGGGAGGAAGCCCTGATTGTGCGGAGGCCGACTTGCCCTGGGCAGAGCGAGTCCTCGGAGGAGGAGGAGGGACCTCTGACTTAGATTTCTCTGGCTGGCCTTCAAGCAGTTCAGCCAAGCTAACTTGCGGCTTCTTCTTGTAGCCCATTTTTCGCCGAGAAGAGGACCTGGATGCTGAGAAGTCCGCTTCGGTCAGTTGAGGGTCACCCAAATCTCCTGGAGGATCCTCGGACTGGTGAGCTTGATCAAACACCTCAAATTCGCCCTCGGCGAGACCAAAATCAACAACCTCCACGTCTCTCTCGGGGCCTGCCTCGGCGGGCTCCGAGATCCTAGGAGAGGAGGAGGGACCCGCAAGTGTTGCGCCTCCTGATGTGGAGGGCACCTCAGGGAATCGAAACCCGTCCTCGGTCACCGTTATCTGCTGAAGACGAGGATCCTTGGCTCTAATCACGTGCTTCGGCGCCGCAAATACCTTGTGAGCCGGGTCGTATTTCAAAATTTCGTGAGCGGCCCTAACTTGATTATCTGCTGCGTTCACAAAAACCTCCACCCTCAGCGCCTTCTGCAGGTCTTCTCGGTTGATTAGGCCGAAGTGGCGCGTGAAGGCGTGCGGATCTGCAAAAGGAAACACATCCATATTAGAAACCAAACATTGTGAGAGAAAGGGGGAAGAGAAAGGATGGAGCTGATTAGGGTCCTAGAACTCTCTCTCTTTCCATTTTTCCACTGCCCACCTGGGGTCCCCTCCGTCGTCGGGCAGTGAAGGCCATCATGCCAGTCTCCAGACACGATGAGAAAATCTTTGTTCAACCCCTTGCTGGACTCAGGGAGACACTGAATGAGCCGGACTCTGTCATCCCTGGTCTTCAGATAGTAGGTTTCGCCCTTCAGGCACTGGAGATTATAACACCAATTGACGTCATGGTGGGTCAGTCTCAAGCCCATCTTCTCATTTAGGGCATCCACACAGCCCAGAACCCTAAAGACATTAATGGCACACTGAGTAGGGGCTAGTCGAAAGTGTATCAAATAGTCCCTCATCACCGGACCCATGGGTATCCTCATGCCACCTTCGACGAAGGCAACGATGGGAATCATCACCTCACCCTCCTGCCTCCGAAAGCGCCACTCACTCTGCGCACAATACCTCAAGCCCACGTTGGCCGGTATCTTGTAATCGGCGATGAATTTCTCCATCGCCTCCTCGGTGAAAACATACTTCTTAAAAATACCCATCCCAAACGAAGCCTAGACGAGCTAAGAAGGTGTAGACGAAAAAGAGGCAGAGAGGAGAAAGGAAAAAGTTCCAAGGGAGATAGAGTGACTTACAGAAATGTGTAGAAGCTCCTCGGACAGGCCTTTTATGCTGAAGATGTGGACTCTTGGGTGCAAAGATGCAGAAGAACCGAGTTTTCAAATGGGTATTTATACCCTAAAATCAAGGAACGGAGCGGATTTTCCCACTCCCAACCGTCAGGCGAATCCCCACCGTTGATTAACATCTTACCGTTGCACGTGGGGAGCATAAAGCCGCCTGGATTTAATGAGGGGCACGTCGCGCCCTTCAAGGCATTAATAACGCTTCTGAAGCAGGCGGAAAGACTCCAATACCCCCAAAGGGCCGAACTCCAGCGGTACATAATGCATGCCCGAGGACATCAAAATCCTCCTCTCCGCCCGAGGAGGCGGACAGCAAAATTTTGAGGGGCTATTGTGGGGCCAAATAATCCTGTGGCCCAGCCCACTGCTTTCCTGGACCGAAGGCCCGAGCCGAAGAGACAATCCAAGTCCGAGGACGACCTCATCATCGGACGTCCGAGGGTTTAAAGGATAAGCTCGAACCGAACGGTCACCTCAGCATTAAATACACCTGACAATCACCCAGGCCGCCTTAATAAGGAAAAGACCTCACCAGTATCACCTTGGAGGCCGTGACTCCCAAAGAGACTGGGAAGGCGGCTGATGGGACAAGCACCTGAGTCAAGGGGGCTAATCGCTCAACAAGTGGAGGGCTAGGATCAATTGTAGGGGGAATATATAATGTAAAGGAATCCTCCTGAAAGAAGGAGGTTGGGAAAAAAGGGGGAAGCAATAAAAAAGAAAGAAGGAGAGAGAAAAAGGGGAATAGCCTCCTCGGCCCATGGCCGAGGAGCCCATCCCAGATGTAATTTTATCTAAGTCCTTTGTTCTTTAAATAAAAGAGGCCGGAGTCCACGCCACTCGGGCGCCGGCGGGTGCCTAGACCTTCAACCCACTCTCTACAAATTCATTGCGGGGTTCGTTGGGCTTTTGACCCGGGTCCATTGGGCCTGGGCGGCCGAAAAACCCAGCCCCCACACAAACTTACCTTGAGAAAAATGCATGACTTCACTATTTAATACTCTTAAACTCTTCTATGTTGTTAAAGCATCAATGTACCTGTCTACATATACAAGAGATTTAACTAAAAAGGTTTGTTCACAAAAATGATTGTCAATCTTTGAATGACATGATCAACCTGTCTACATAGCAACCTGTCTATAATATCAAAATAATATTCATGTCTACAATATTCCTTCATGATCAGCCAAAAAGTAATACAAAATAATTTGATCAATATCCACAGAGAGTCCTCATTTAGATGCAGCGCTATCTTGAATATATTAAACACATCGTATTAGTAGCACATAACAATGCATTGCAATAAACACGTAATTTTCATTAAATTAAATGCAACATTTTTAGTACCTGAGAAGTCAGTAAAGAATGCATAAGTGGGCTAAATTGGGCGAACATTTCTTTCATGTGCAACATCATTTATGTCATTTGCTCTTGATGCTTTGCATTTGATTGGGTTAGTGCTTCGGTAAGTTGCTCTTGATGCTTTGCATTTGACTGGGCTAGTGCTTCGATTAGTTGCTCCTGATACTTTGCATCTGATTGGGCCAGTGCTTCGGCGAGTTGCTCCTCATACCGCACATCTGATTAGGCAAGTGCTTGGGCAAGATTCTCTTGATGCCTCTCCTCTGAATGGGAAAGTTGGTCCATCACAGATGCAAGCGAAGTTTCCAATTCAGTAATCTGATAGGTCGTTTCGCTTAACAACAGTGGAGTCAAGGTATAACATGAAAGGTTGAACCCACTTCTTCCTGATGGGGTTGGTTTGAAACCCACCCCACATACACGTCCACAACATTCTGCACCCATCACTTGAGCAAATGCATCATTTTTCGACCATAGGATTCCTTCACCATGCTCTCCTCGTAGTGATCTGCCCTCTTGAGTTAAAATTTGATTCATCTTAGCCTGTTTTCACACAAGAACCAAATAACATATTACTTTCTATAAACAATTCACGCACAAAATACAAAAGAAATAGGTTACACTATAGGGTTTACGATCTTCTCCCCCACTTGGGGATTAACAAGAGCCCCATCTTTGGTACTGTATACTTTCACATAAACATTTGCATGCTTCACTGCTGCCCCATTGTCTTTTGCCTACATCATATTCAACAATCTCATTACAATAGTGAAAATTTATGTTGGTGATATGAAGCAGCAATCGACAACCAAACATAGCAAATGGAATTTGGGACATAACATGCAATATAATGTAAAATAAAATAAAAAAATGTAGATTATTACGTTAAAATAGACAAGTTTTGTTGTTTTCTTTATGCGAATGCTTAGTACCAAGCGGTTTTTGGTCCCAACACTATTAAAATCTATTATAGTTAGTTGTGACAGTGGCTGAAATAGTCCCTAGCTAGCCCCATCCCAAAGTTCTATATATTGGCTACTACCCCAACCCAATTTGCTTCATTCAACTTCCTCACATTTCCTCTCTCTCACTTGTCTTTGCTATCAAAGCTTCAATTTTTAGGGATTCTAGCCCTTTGCCTCTATTGAGCAAATTATTTGGCAATATGCCCCTGTTTCCAAACTATATAGGGGCGTGCCCCTGTTTCGATACTCGATGTCCACAAAATCGAGTTACTTTAATAACTTAACTATTAAGGAGCCGAGTTTTGGGCAGGTTCTTACCACGGTGGCGATCCAGCATAACTTTTGAGCGATAAAATATTATAGAGTACTGTTAATAACTCGGCAATAGGGAAACTGAGTTGTTATAGGCCTCAATTACTCTGAAATCGAGTTACGGACGGATTTCAAATCACCTGTTTGCATGTGAAGCTCAACCCGATGAATAGAAAATCGAGTTATTAACCCATACTCGACTCAGGTATAATCAAGTTGTTCTGCTATTTACTTCATAAATACACAGATCAGCTTCTCATGCAAAATTGTATTAGATTCTCCTCATCATTTTCAGATCAGATTCTCCTCATTTTCATAATTTTCTGCCAGAAGTTGGTGTTATCTCTCTATCATCTCAGGTGAGAAACTCATTTTCTTCTTTGAAGTACATAGAGAATTTTATTGTGTAGGTAAAAGTAGTTGTAGATATTACAAAAGTTTATCAACCATAATGTATGTTTTTGTTAGAGAATAATTTTCGTTTGATAGGTTGTATTACTTGTGCTTTGGTATTTTCTTGAATGAGTATTATGTAAGTACATTAAGGTTATATTAGTTGTTTGGTGCTACAAGAAATGTACAATAATCTATAGAAACGATGATGAGTGTTATGTGTGTATATTGGGTTATATTGGGACTCTGTTGGTGTAAATTTCATTGACAAAAAGTGAAAATCTTTAGATTTGCTAAAACTAATGAACAATTAATCTTTAGATTTGCAAAACTTGAATGTATATACTCATCATCGGTCAAACATTAACAACATTTTGTATTGCACACAACGTGTAGACATTAACAACAACGACTAATGTTTATGGTCAAATGTAAGTGTTAGTATTTCATTTTTAACATGTAATAGTACACAAATTTATGAATGTCTTTGTTGTGTACCATCTTATGTAGCATTACATTATTTGCCAACAGTTGATACACACTGTTAACTTGATCATTTGATGTTATTGTATTCAACGTCAATGTCTAGTTCTGGCAATCCAATCGATCCAAATCTGCGAAATAGTGCAAGAGTTCATAATACCATGAGACAGGAGTGGGCTTGGTTATTCCGTGAACAGCAAATATTTTATGATGAGTTGGTTGGTTATAAGTTGTTAATGCCTCAGTGACCCGCATCACAGATGCCAAGAGACACGATCGACGAAATTCGTAAAGTATTAAACCACATAAGAGATAAAAATAATCGAATAAAGATACGTCTTAATCAATATCGGACCCAAGTCGAGATTCGAGAGTCAGTGAAGTGTAAGTTGTATGAGCACGCACAATACGTGCAATCACTTCTTGCTGATCCCATTTATTAGTTAGACGTGGAGATGTCAGATGAATAGTAATCGTGTCATGGTGTAATTGGACTTTGTTGGAGAGCTATTTTGCTTAAATATGTTTTATATGTATGTGTGTCACTGTTGTTGCATTTGTACTATGTAAACCTTATTATTGATTATAAGGAGCATGCACGTTATTCGTAATCTAGATTATTCCCACATAACGCATAAAAGTTAAATATTCCCACATATGATGTTTTTCAATAAGCACCTACAACATAACACAGAAAACTTAAAATAACTTACACGATGCCACCAATATGCATGCATTGTATATTGAACACTAACGCTACTAACATTATTAACTTAACCTTAAACATAACACACACACTTGAGGACATTGTTACGTTCCACTAGAGTGAGTTGCCTATTGGCTACGGCAACTACACCTACGGCATAACACAAAAAACTTAAATATTCTTACACGATGCCACCAATATGCATGCATTGCATATCGAGCACTAACGCTACTAACATTATTAACTTAACTCATAGACATAAGACACACACTACATAGGTATTCATTCTGACAGGTAGTCCTCGTAGTTGAGGACATTGTTACATTCCGCCGGAGTGAGTTGCCTGTTCATTGCGGCGGCTAGCTCTTCCGCTAGTTGTAGCATGTGATACCTGCACCTACGGAGTATCATAAAATTGTTCTCTTTTTTTATTTTAGTCACTGCACGCTCATATTGGTGCATGTTTCGCCGTGACAGTGTGAACGAGATACGGTCAACAAGAGGCGCTCCAAGTCGCACGAGATCATCGTGCAGAGCGTTGGAATTAGATACTCCTAAATTTGTATAAAGCAAGCTATTAATCAGTGGGAAGCTTGAACAACATTAATCAAAGTACAGTTCAATATTACTATTAAACATTATGCAAACTACAGTTCAATATTAATATTTGAGGGAAATATTAATAATATAACATTATCCAAAGTACAGCTCAATACTAATATTTACAGTGCCTCACCTATGCCTCACCTAAACTATTACTTAACAGAAATTCTGCTTTAAATAACAACTTGTCAGAAGTTCTTTGCTGAGATAATTACCAATTCTAGTCTCTTAAGACAATAAATTATGCATCTATACACAAAATGTAATAGACTTTCAACTGATGTGGTAAGATTATATGTTCCCATATGATATTACAAGGATAATGACATGAAACCAAAAAAAAAAAAAAAAAAAAAACTAAGATGTTGAATAAAAACAATATGGCATAATTAGATCCCTAAGCAGAGTAAATGGCAGCAAAGTTTTTAGGAACCCAAAACAATAGATATACAGGGCATTTATGAGTTCAATTTAGTTCAGTGATAGTGGATGTCCATGATGTGCATTTTATGGTCTGTGTGTAGATATATGCGTGCATATCCATTACACACACATTATATCTATTATGATAATAACTTAATAGAGTGGAAGCTTGTAAAAGCCAGTAAGTTTGAAGTTCATTCTAATTATGAAGCTTTGATGGGTAGGGGCAAGTTTTTCATACAAAAGCATCTGGAAAGTCAAGGCTCCTACAGATGTTGCTTTCTTTGCATGGACAGCAGCACTAGACAGAATTTTAATAGTGAAAAATTTGTGGAAGCGTGACATGCACTTTCAAACTATATGAATTAAAAAGCAATTTTCCCTAATAATGAACACCATTGTCATGCCAACTGTATTTTACATGAATTTATGCCCTAGATATGCATCAAAACCCAGTTCAAAACCAAACCCAACAAAGCTAAAATAGTAACAATAATAATGAATAGAGAAAAATCTAACAGAGAAAAACTTAAGAAGCCACACTCAAATCAGAATACATGCACAAGCAACACTTAACTCAGATTAAATGCAAAGGGAAAAAAATTGAACTCATCATTTAGAAAGTACCTTAATATGTTTCTAATCCTTTAACTCTGAAGATGGATTAGGTTCAGCTTTGGCTATGGTGAGGGTTATGGTGAGAGTGAAAAGGTGTGGGTTTGGGTTGAGCTTCAGAAAAGGTCTACTAAACGGTTTGGTTTAGGTACGGGTAGAAATAAGAGAACTTGAAAATGTGTTGACTTCGAAAGGGTCTACTGAACGGACTGAGAGTAGCTACTAATCGTACTGAGGAAGAAGGGAGACAAACTGTTTTGGAGACATTACATTCAAAATCCCATTTTATTCTGCATATAACTCGGTTTCTCCATTGCCGAGTTATGAACAGTAACGCGGGAATATTTTATTGCACAAAAGCCACAGTGGCGATCCAGCGTGGCACCAACCTGCCCAAAACTCGGCTTCCTAATAGTCGAGTTCCTTAAGTAACTCGGCTATATGGTAATTGAGTATCAAAATAGGGGCACTCCCCTATATAGTTTGGAAACAAGGGCATATTGCCAAATAATTTGCTCAATAGGGGCAAAAGGCTAGAATCTTCTCAATTTTTAATACAATCATCTTATCTCTCCTGACTCTTTAGTCCATTTCATTTCTAACTAAAAGGCTCACTTGTGCTAAAACAATACACACAAGCAATGTTACAATTTTCTTTTAATATGTTGTTACAAAGAAAGTCAGCACCAAATGGTTCTCACTTATTCTTACTTTGTTTATAGGAAAATGGTTCACAAACAGATTTTGAAAGAAGTTTGTTGTATCCTTGTGTCAATACTCCTATCTTTTGAACGTCCTAAAAGTCTGTGTACTTCAGTATTGCATTCATGCATTGGTTTTTTTTTTTTTTCATGCACAAGTTAAACGAGCTTAAGTTTAATTGCAAGTATGAGTTTTGTAATCAGTCGTGTGATAGGTATGTCTATGAGTCAAAACCATAATTTAGGCATCCTAAAAAGTAACCTTAAACATACTCACACATTATCAGTCTGCATTAATCATCCTAGGGGTCTTTGTACATTATTGCATATTTTCATGCATTAATTTTGCATCTCTTTTTTCATTTAGCATAATGTGTTCTTTTTTTTTATTTTGGTCAAAACTATGAAAAAAAAATGAAGAAAGACCCAAATCCAAAAACATCACATTTAGCATAATGTGTTCTTTTTTTACCCTTGGTTTTAGTTGCCATTTGGTCATAAATTTTTTTTCTCATTTGCACTTAGGCATCCTAGGCCATTATTATCGTGATTGGTTCTTTTCATGTTGGATGTAGACTATGGCTTAGAAGGTCATATGACTTGTTACAAATTGAGTTATAAGCCTAAACAATGCTAACTTCACATTCAAATATTTACCCCATTAATTCTACAACATACAACCAATTGGGCCTATGGGCTATGCACTGGGTGATAGCCACTCACGTTTTTAAAATTTTTCAAAGTGAAGGCAAGATAAGGTATGTGTTTTATGTATGTGCCTATGTGCATATGCATGCCAATTGTATTGGAGCTCTCCACTTTCAACCTATGTAGTTTTCCACAGAGAAGGTAACAAAGGAAAGCACATTCAAAGAACAACCAGACCAATCTCTTGCTAAAAAAGTGGTAAACATTAGTTTTTATTTCAAATTTTGACTAATGAGGCAAGCAATGCTAAAAATTTCATACTAATTCACACAAAATGCTGAGATTCATCAGTAAATTAGTTTCATCAAACTATTTATATTTGTTACATTTGAATCTAAAATAGTAGAATATTAAAACCCTGGCTAGTTGTTGTATAATGCATTTCCTACCATAATGTTAGCAGTTTGGGCAAAACTTCTAAGCCCAGACCTTACTACCTCCGTCTAAAAACCACGACTCACCTTGTTCTTGTTACTTAATGTCTTCGAACACATCCTCACCAAGGTGCCAAAATAACAAAGTAGATTGAAATACGGTCAATATCATGTTTTTAACGGTAAAAATCATTGTCCACGATTCAATAACAATTATAGAGGCAGAAATAGAACTAAACATCATCTGGCATGATGATTATATTTGCATAACACTGTCTACAAATTTCAACCCTCATTCACGACAAACAATTATTTTCAATCACAATTTCTATTTTATCCAAAGAATATTATCCTTCCTGTTTCCCCAAAAAAATTAACATTTTCTACAAACCACATTTAATGAGGTGCCGATGATTAATAATGTGGTGTAACAATGTATTTCACAAATTAAGAAATAAACATTCGTCTCATTTAGTCCCATTTGAAAATTTTAGACTTTAAAATTTTAATTTTTTACCATCATTTCAAATAAAATTATGACAATAAATTTCAAAGGAAAAATCATCATAACAAATTCAACAGTAATATCACTCAAATATATAACACACTCCAATAATAATGCATTACATAACTTAAGGTAGTCACTTTAGATCAACTATCTAATTAGACATTATTTTACCTTCTTTCCTAGTCCACCCATTCCAGCATATGATCTTTTTGTGCCTATATCAGCACCTAAGAAGCCTTGCTTGGGGTTTATACCATTTAATAGCCACATTTTTCAGATCTAACAAAATGTAAAGAAAAATAATTAAAATTTTAAATTAAAAAAATTCCTCTCAAAACCATTAACTACACAGATCTACCATATACGTGATGTGCCAACCATTCATAAAAAACAAAGAAAAAAAAAATGAGTTGAGGAGTGAGGACTCACCTGAGCAAGGGAGCAAGAGAGGCAAGGATTTTGTTTCAGCTAATGTGAACAATGGGTTTATATTTTTAGAGAGCTTGGCTCGTTAGTAGTGAGGGATGATGTATTGATGTTGTGGCATAAATAGGAGAAAGAAAGGGCCATGGAGAATGAGCAGATAAATTGAGGGGTGAGATGGAGTAATGTTGGAGACACCAATTTTGGCACAATTTTTTATCACAATTTGCCACATGTGTGAGTTATGATTGGTAAGGGTGTGTCCTCACATGACTTACTAATACAATTTTACCAATCACAACTTGCCATGTGGCGAGTTGTGGCACAAATTTATACTAAAGTTGGTGTTCTCAGCATTACTTGAGTAAGATGACACTCCTTCATTTGTGTTGGAGAATTGTATTTGTGGACATCTTACATAATTTTTACCATATGTGGTGAGTTGTGACTTGTGAGTAATGGAAATACAATCGGATTATTATTTTTTCTTCGTCATTCACAACTCAATACATTTACATGGAAACTCATAGCATGGTGAGTTATGAGTAGTGGAGATGTAAATCTATTATTATTTGGTAGTGTTAATGAGCACCACAAGGTGCCAGTTAACAAACAACTTTATGTTAATAAAGTTAAATTTTTGTTAAACTTTTGACTAATTTTATTAGGTATAAGCTAATAAAGTTGACTTTTTAAATTTCACATACTATTTTCAATTGTTTCATTAATTTATTCTAATTTTTTATTAAAGCCAATTTTTTTATTATCTTACGATGCCCCTGTAACATTTTCCTATCTTCCATTATTCACAATTCACCACATAATTATTGGGATGTTTGCACTTAGCTACGCTCATTATATTTCTATTAGATTTGGGTAGAGAACCGGTTCTTAATTATTAAACTTTAATAAAGAGAGATGCATATACTTAACTTTTTTTTGTCATTCTCTTCATCATTAATGTTTCTTCAGAATGTACAAGTTCTATTGCCAGAGGCCATGTGCACCACTTCACGAGAAAGTTATGAGAACTTGCTGAACTGATTAGAGTCAGTGTATAGTGATTCGTGATCGAGATTTCAGATTACTGATCCTCTCTTGAGCAAGGAAAAATATTTAATATTTTCCGAGTATAGTAAGATGGTATTTCATCTTTTCATATTTACAGTAAATCTTACCATAAATCTAACATATAAATCTTAACTTAAATGTGAGTAAAAAAAAATATTATTCTTCTTATCTCGAGATTGCTTAAAAATAAACGTGTGCTTTTTTTTTTTTTTTTTTATAATCAAGAAAATGGGGTTTTGTTTATGACTTTGACTTGACAGATACAATTACTGTGCGTGGGGACCAATTTGAACATGCACGCTAGAATGCCATGAATATATCCCTCCTCTCTCTCCCTTCTTTCTTTTTTTTTGAGAATGAAATAATAGGGGTTAGCTAGGTTACATCAGCCCCTGGAGAGAGAGCCAGATGGAGGCCAGGCTTAGCATTGATTCAAAATATAAAATTATTTCTCATTATTATTTGTGTCTAAAGTCAAAAATTTTAACACCTAAAACTACCACAAAGTGTAATATTTATTGACTATCATAATAGCTATATGATTCCCATCAAAAAAGAAAAGCTATATGATGAATATAAAAAATATTATTTAAATAAAAATGTGAGAAAAATAGATAATTTGGTGGTAAAAAAAATATTTAAATTATATTGTAAAGTGAAGTGTTAAAATAAATTAATTAATTTTTTATTAAAAACTAAAATTTTTAATGTTACGAGTGAATGCTTATCTACTCTAGATTTTTTTATTTAATTATGTAATTTATATATATTTCCCCTTTTTTATATCTAGTTGATCAATTTAGTTTACAATTGTTTGCTCCGGATCAACGGCTAGTTTGCATGAGTTTTCTTTTCTATGGACTGTTTTTATTGGTTGTTTTCTCCTTAATCCTTATCAATGGCCAGACTTTGAAATAGCTTCCTATAAGTTTTTTATTTTTCAAAAATGAAAAAGTGATTGACTTTCTTAACAGTTTTTTTAATTTCTTACAAAAAATTTCCTAAAATGAATGATTAATGTATGCCCTAAGAACACATATTAACTTGCAAAATTTTTCAAAAGCTAGGGTCGGGAAAATTTTTCACATCTGCTATCCAAGTGGCAATCTCACAACTGTTGTTGGTGATTGACACCTAAGGGTACACATTAATTTGTCCAAATTTTCAAAAACTAAGTTCAGGAAAATTTTTCAAATCTGCTATCCAAGTGGCAATCTCACAACTGTTATTGGTGATTGACACCTAAGAGCATCCGTAGCAGATGTTCTAAAAATTATGCCATTTTACCACACTAAAGACCTATTTTATTATTTTACCACATCATTTTACAACATCCTATTTATCAGATGTTTTATAATTCAATTCTATACATTAAAATAATATTTACTACACATTAAAATAATATTTATTACAACACACCAACACACCAACTCACCAATAGCCACAAAGAGATGACAGAGAAAGGAATAAAAAAAGAAAAAGAATTTTGCCACACCATTCCGTACCGTGGCAAATTTGCCACGGTACTGTTCAATGTTGCAAAAGATATAACATTTCCCACATCTGCTAATGGGCTTAATTTGGGTTTGGTGTGGGATATGTGCCAAATATTTAGCATTTGGCACATATCCCACATCTACTGTGGGTGCTCTAAGAGCACACATTAACTTGTCCAATTTTTCAAAAATTAGGATTGGGAAAATTTTTCACATCTACTATCAAGTGGCAATCTCAACTGTTATTGGTGATTGACACCTATGTAATAAAATAATAAGAGATTAAATTCTATAAGGACGTGGTGTAAAACCCATGTTTTACCCCTCTAATCCCAACATGTCACATCACCTTATCACATATTTAAGAATAAACTCAATCACACTCAATCAATTCTAATACCTATATATAAATCCAACCAAATTGAGAATTTATTGAGATGTTATTAGGTGTGGTAAGATGTATTGAATTTTAAGTAAAATGCTGATATGGCAATCACTTATTGGATGGTGTAAAACATGGGTTTTACACCCCATCCTTATAAAATTTAATCTCAAATAATAATATCTCGAATATTACTCAAAAATTTGAAGATATGAAAGAGATAAAAATAATTTAAAAAATATATTATTTTAATAAAATAAAATTTTGTGTATATCATTAATGACATCTATTATGATTGATGACATATAATTTTGTGAGACCTATTTTCCTTTTTAGTAGTGTTAGGGATATTATTTGGAAAATGCTAATAGGTTCCCTTAGGGCAATGGTTAACAACTCATTTAAAGAAAGTTTTATGAGAAAAGAAAAAAAAAACAATTAATATTTTGACAGCTTTTTTCATTTCCCATAAAAATGGTGTCAAAACTTTCTTAAAATGGATTGTTAACCATTGCTCTAAGGGCACTTGTTAGCATGACCCTACCAATTTTACTACAATACGCTTATAAATTGATGTGTCACCATTTACAAAGAGGAAATAAATATATTCATTATGAGATGTTGAAATCTGACAATCATATTCATTGTTATATTGGTTTATAAGTTTTATGTAGTAAAACTACTTGTAGTGCCTTTAGCTTCTTTTTTTTTTTTTTTTTTTTTTTTTTTGTGATTAAGGACACATCAATTAGTTCAATACGTAAAATCTCTTATTTCTTGAATAAGAAATCTAAGATTCAATCACATCATACGCTAGAAAGTAAAAACCAATTGGGGTCTTAATTCAATTATAAATAGCAATCTATCTTCAAGTAAAATCCATGGCTTTAAAATACCAACGTACGTATCTAGCATTAATTTAGCCCACTAAATGGGCCGAAGACCAACAAATGTTCATCCGCTATTAAACAAGCTAAGATTTATTAGAGTTCAATAGTGAAGATGTCCCTCAGTTTTGAGTGAAAATTGAAGTGATGCTCTTTTAGGTGGTGTGCATACGATTTCACATAAATTGTTATAGTGTTACCTTTGTGTTAATGCTGAGAGTTGGCTATGACTTAGTTAAGGCATATTTAGTGACATTAGTGTCGACACAAGGCAAACAAAATTGGTTAAAATTTTTCCAAGAGACATGTTCAAATTTACCATAGGCGGGGAATGAATTTGATATTCTGAGTGTGAAAAATATTATTAAATTAGATAGTGAACATTTGGTGCAACAGACACAGAATTGTGCTAGAAATTTTACTGAAAGAGAACTACTCTCCTGTAACGTCCATTTGTATCCTGCCTCACACATATATGTGAATCCCTCCATATGCGAAAGATTGAATGCACATATGAGACCTTTTCATGGAAAATAAGGTTAATATTAGTGGTGCTGTTTAACTGGTTCTGCATGTCCAGAACAAGTTTATCATGATTCTGTTTCCTAAACCATATTTCCGTAAGGTTGCCCTTCATCTTTTATAACCTTTAATTATAACCCCTGTAGCACCAATATATGTCAAGGGTCATTCACTCCACACTCGAGCCTTGTTTTTTTCCAGAACAGCTTATTTAACTTTTTGCTGAAGGTTTATTATTAAAAATACGATAAAAAAAAAAAGCTAAAAACTAACTAATTACTTTTTTGCTGAAAGTACTAAAAAAAAAAAAAAAACTAGCGTTGAAAGCACTCAAGGAAAACAAAAGTGTATAATTTTAACTCTATTTTAATGCTTGAATACGCAAAATGACTTCTAAACATGAAAAACAAATATTTAATAACAACAACAATGATAATAATAAATTTTTTTGGCTTAGCTATAATTTACTATCAAGTTTATTATGTCATAATTAAGATACATATTTCATCAAAGCAATCAACTAGAGTTACCAAAAAATACATAATATTAATGGTAACTAGAACAATAGTAAGTGGACAAATTCCACATATTGATACTGTGATATTGTTCCAAACCACTTTTATCTCAAGCTCATCTAAAGAAGAGATCACGTGTCATTTCATCATAATAACCTTCCTTGCTACTTTTATTTTTATCACATCTAGTAAACCCTTTTCCAATATCATTAGCATATCTCTCAAAATTCTCATTCTATTCTTCCAAACATCAAAAGTCGCTCTATGAAAGAACGAAGTGATAAATGGAAATAACTAAATCTCTTTCCTTTGAATTTTTTGGTCTTGAACTTTTTTGAAAATTAGGAAAATAGTATATCTCCCTCCCTAAATGATGTAAGAAACCCTTTTTTTTACAAGGTATCCTAAATCAACAAGATAGTATTTTCCTACAAATGAAAATATTATTATATTAGCAATTTCACCAAAACAATATTCTAATATTTAATTAAATTAACAATACAAACCAGCTGGTGATTCAAGGAAGTTATCACTCTCATTATTGAGACAACTTAAAAATATTCGTGTGCTAACTCTTCCTATTCAACACAAGCAAATGTGAATTTCATGTCAAAATCACAAGCACACATGCAATAAGTTGTTGGCTCTCCTTTCCTTCCTCTATATGTATGTTGTTTATGGGAATACGGGAAAATGAACAAAATCAATAGCTCCAATGTAAACCCAAGGCATAAACACCATCAATAGCTCTGATGCAAACATAATCATCTTCATATCAAATACCATATGAAATTTGTTACATGTTACACCATAAAGATAAATTAAATAAAATTAATTCAAGGTACCAAAATAACAAAGTAGTTTTTTTATTTTTATGGAAACGGGAGGTCTTATTTATAAAATATAAAGTTTATAAATCACCAACATTCAGCCATCGGACACATAGTATATTAACCCCGAGGTTGGCCAAATCCCTTACATAACACAAATATACAAAACTGGGATAGGTACTATATACAAACAAAAGGTGTTGTTGGTGAGCTCCCTGCTTCACCAATGCATTTGCGCATTCATTAGCTTCATGGTAAATGCGCTGCACTTGCACCTCCCAGTCCTGGTCCATGAGGCTCTTGCAATCACATATTAAAGGCATCATATTAATAGGATAACTTGCATTTTTATTGGTTAACCATGAGAGCACTACACTAGAGTCAAGTTCAAGCTGAATAAATTTAAATCTCATATTCCATGCCATTGACAGATCCTACCGAACAGCTGCCAGCTCAGCCATATTATTTGATGCCAGTCCCAAATTAAGTAAGAATCCAGAGATCCATCCACCTGAGTGATCTCGTAATATTCACCCTGCACCTGCTATTCCTAGGTTACCTATTGCACTACCATCAATGTCTAGTTTAATATAGGGATAGGGGGCGCTTTCCATCATATAATCTGCGGGATTCTAACCTGGATCCGGCTCTCAGTTCCAGCTAGGAAGTAAAATTTCATAGCGACTTGCACGGAGGAGTGGATAAGGCTATGTTAGGATCAAGATTGATTCTAGAAAATCCTTTCATTTCGAGCTAACCAGAGATTCCAACAAATGAAAGGAAAATAAACTCGCCAAGGGAGTTTTATGGTGCATAATAACGTTTTTAGCAGTGGCATTGCGCCAAAGCCAGTCTTGCAAAGACATATGAAAGAAGGACATGGGCAAGATTCTCGGGGATTGACTCCAAGCCTCTTTTTCCCAGGGACAATCTCGTAATATGTGAATGGTCGTTTCTGGGTTGTGGCATCTAGGACATTGGTCATCCAGATGGTTGCGCCCAATGGTTAGCAATTGTTTAATGGGCAACCGGTTGCACATAGCTTTCCAGAAGAAAATTTGGATCTTTTTTGGGCATTGTAGAGCCCAAATCCAGTTCCATACTGGTTTATTGAAAGGTACTTGTTGTTGATGAAAAAGAAATTTGGAACGGATTTAACTGAACTGGTACCATTGTTATGGGACCACATAAAGGTGTCAGAGATTCTAGCAAAGTGCAACACAGGAATATCCTGGATAAGGTTTTGAAGCTAGGGGGAAAGAGGGAAGTTGAGAGAATCAAAAGTCCAAAATTGGTTAATCCACAATGAGCTAACCCTACGATCTTTATCATGGAGGAGGAGGGGAACTTCGATATAACTGCGAAGGGTGCCTTTAGGAAGCCAAGGGTCCTTCCAAATCCGAATAGTTTGCCCATCCCTGACAATCCAGCTCATGCCCTCAATTAACAATTTGATCCCTATCGAAAAAGCTTTCCAAATATGGGACCCTCTTGGATTTCTTGTACTGGTAAACAAGGTTATGTGTGGGAAGTATTTGGCTTTTAGAACCTGGGTCCAGAGCATGTTAGGATTTGTATATAGGCACCAGGCCTAGTTCATGAGAATCACATGATTTTTGTGACCAGTGGATGGTATTCCTAGCCCACCAGCCTCTTTAGGTAGAGTTACGGTCTCCCAGTTCACCGTGTGACAGCCTCTATGTTGAGCGGTATCCCCCCATAGGAATTTGCAACTCATTTTGTCTATCTAGTGACTAATCTTTTGAGGAAGGAGTGTAGTTTGCATGGTGTAGATTAGGATGGATGCCACAGATGCTTTTATAAGGGTGGCCTAGCCAGCCATAGATAAATATTTTGCTTGCATCCTTCAATTCTCATTTGTATTTTGTCCACTAAATATTGATATGAGTTTGTTGTTCTACAGGTAGTAAAAATGGGTCTCCCTCGATATGTGCCAATGCGGTCCGTGGTTGGAATACCAAAGATGCCGGCCACATGCTCTTTTATATGCCTAGTTGTACTAGGGGAAAACCATAGCTGCGAATCCAAATCCGAATCCGAATAGTTTGCCCATCCCTGACAATCCAGCTCATGCCCTCAATTAACAATTTGATCCCTATCGAAAAAGCTTTCCAAATATGGGACCCCCTTGGATTTCTTGTACTGGTAAACAAGGTTATGTGTGGGAAGTATTTGGCTTTTAGAACCTGGGCCCAGAGCATGTTAGGATTTGTATATAGGCACCAGGCCTAGTTCATGAGAATCACATGATTTTTGTGACCAGTGGATGGTATTCCTAGCCCACCAGCCTCTTTAGGTAGAGTTACGGTCTCCCAGTTCACCGTGTGACAGCCTCTATGTTGAGCGGTATCCCCCCATAGGAATTTGCAACTCATTTTGTCTATCTAGTGACTAATCTTTTGAGGAAGGAGTGTAGTTTGCATGGTGTAGATTAGGATGGATGCCACAGATGCTTTTATAAGGGTGGCCTAGCCAGCCATAGATAAATATTTTGCTTGCATCCTTCAATTCTCATTTGTATTTTGTCCACTAAATATTGATATGAGTTTGTTGTTCTACAGGTAGTAAAAATGGGTCTCCCTCGATATGTGCCAATGCGGTCCGTGGTTGGAATACCAAAGATGCCGGCCACATGCTCTTTTATATGCCTAGTTGTACTAGGGGAAAACCATAGCTGCGATTTGGTGACACTCATAAGCTGACCCGAAGAGTCACAAAAGTTTTGTAGGATTTTGCTTAAATTCTTGCAGTCCTTGGCCTTGGCTTTAATGAAAAGAAAGATATTGCCAGTGAAAAACAAATGCAAGAGGCATACCCTACCCCTAAAATTTATAAGGTGGATAAGCCTATCTCGAACAGCCTCTTCCAACTTAATCGACAATCTTTCCAAACAAAGGATAAAAAGATATGGGGATAAAGGGTCGCCCTGTCTAACACTCCTACTTGGCACCACTTTCAAGAGAAGGGTCCCATTCCAAAGAATGTGAAACTAGGTGGAGGAGATCATATTCGTGATGAGTGTAATGAGGTTTGGTGGCATTTGAAAAAATTCTAGTGATTCCTTAATAAAAGACCATTCTAACCGATCATACACTTTTTCGAGGTCCAATTTTATAGCAACGTACCCGTTTCTACCCCGTCTAGATTTTAATGTCTGAATTATCTCCTGGACAAGGATAATATTATCACTCGTTCTACGCCCCGACACAAACCCGACCTAACAGGGATTAAAAACCTCAGAAATATAAGGTTTGAGCCGTTGCACAATGATTCAAGATACCAACTTGTATAGGGTATTATAGAGACTAATGGGTCAAAACTGAGTGATCAATTTAGGATGTGCTACTTTCGGGATAAGGACTAGGTTTGTTGTACCCCATGTTGGCGGAATACTAAGTTGCTAAAAAACTCTCTTGAATTATCTAAATTACACTAGGGCCCAAACTGTGCCAATTTTTTTGGAAGAAAAGAGCATGATATCCATCAGACCCGAGGCCTTTAAAGGAGGGAGATCCCTAATATTCCTGAATATTTCATCAGGTTGGGGAATACAAAATAAAGACTGGGCATGTTCTAGGAAAAGACTATTATGACAACAATGCAACGCGCTCCTAGGTGGAGGACGCATATGAGCTAACATAGCTTGAAACATTTTTTTAAAAGCATCATTAATAAGCTAGAGTAATGGTTCTCCTGTAAGCCATAACCTCGTGTCATCTTTTAAGGTAACCACTCGCGATTGACTATGTTGTTGAATGGTTTTAAGGTGAAAATATTTAGTATTCGCATCCTTGCTTGCTCACTCCCAAGTGCAGGAGATCGTAGCAATATAATTCTCGGAGTACCAATGTCGAACCATAAGGAGCATGATAGGTTCAAAGACAATATAATTAAATAAGAATTTGGGTAAAGAAGAAAAATATTTTTGCTTGGTGATTGTTAACAAGAATAATAATAAAAACTTATTTAAATCAATAATGTAAATACTAGGGCATCGAGGTGTTTCCTTATATCGATATGAAATTCTTTGTGATCTAAGAAATTATATATTTCATAATTGATTGTTCTTATACAATTAAATACTTATGATTCAGTTGAACTGAGACAATTTAAGAACGCAGGATAACCTTGATTAATAATGCGGTTAGAAAAGTTTTCAGAAAAACTTATTCACTTTAAAACCTGATTTTTATTTGAAACTATTAGAAATTCATCTAAACAATAAGAAAAACATGATTGAACTTATTGAAAGTATGGAAGAACTAATACATCAAAAGAAATCTAATTGAACAATCAAATATGTTGTTGATAAAATCTTAGAAATAATCACATTGAATATTCATACCGTATAGAAGAAACATAACCCCTAGCCCAGCAAAGAGTTTAGGCTGCCATTAGAGAAAGAAAAATACAAGGTTTTCTCTGCCAAATTTCATTCTACCAGCCTCCCTCCCAAACCCTAATGTCTAAGTGTTCAAAAAAAATAAAACGTTTACTATTTTAATTTCCGTCTAGGTTTACAGCAGTAATTTGTGAGTTAATTTCTGCCTTCTAATATTGAGAATTTTGAAAAACTCAAAACTGGATAGTTTTAGATATTTAAGTCACGGTTCCAACCCATCTAGACTTGTATCAATTGGATTTTTGAGGAGAGAGATACGCCCAAAATACTGATCAGTGCTCGAATTAGATTTTTCCTTTTCAGATTCTACCTTTTTGATTTCTTTCCTTATTTGAAGCTTCCAATCATGGTAGACGATCCAAGCACTCCAGCTGCACCTCCTTAGACATTTAAGCATGGCCCTTTAGCTCCACTTTAATTTTAGTTTGACCACCATTCTCTCACAAATTCTTGTAAACTCATCTTTCTCACATGATTTCCTGAAAGTAGAAAATTACACACAATGAATGGCATCTTATTCAAGAAATTATGTAAAGATAAATAATAGGGACTAATGAAAATCATGACTTAATTATACAAATTAAGCATAGTAATAAGGAGATAATGCCCACATAAATATATAACAAGTATACATTTTAAGGTATTATCAATCCCTATAATTTAGCCACATGATCCTAGATTTGAGTTGCCAATATAAATATTCTTGTTGGAGAATAGTGTTATATTCTTGGGTAAGCTGTTGTTCGAGCGAGTATAAAAAAGCTGATGGTTTCCTAGTTAAAGCCACTTGGAGTCCCTGAAGCCTAGCTAAAATACGGTTTTTGCGCTAGAATAGATTTTCGAAATTGTATTTATTCTAGGCGCGGATTTGTTCTGATAAAAAATCTAGACGGCGAGGGAACCTAGATAGGGAGGAGGAAGCAAATGGGATCCTTTCCAATGCTTTCCAGCTATCCTCCACTAGGGAAGGGAAGGAGGGATCAGTAAGCCACATCTGTTCAAAACGAAACGGCTTGGGAGATTTCCACTCTAAGGGGTCAGTTATAAGCAAAATTGGGCAATGGTTAGACTTAACCCTGGGAAGATGGTGTACTTCTGCCGCAGGAAAAAGAATTTTCCATTCAGCATTCCCCAACCCTCTATCCAACCGTTCTTTTATATTACATTGCCAAACCGAGCTTTTATTAGTCCATGTAAACCGAGGACCCTGGAAACCTAGATCCATGAGTCCACACTTATCCATGCAATTTCTAAATGCAGATATTCTATTTCTATTTAATGGTAAACCCCTCATTTTTTGTCTTCTAAAATCATCTCATTAAAATCTCCCAAGAGAACCCAAGGTAAAGATACCACAGTAGCAAGATTTTTTAAATAATCCCAAAAAAATTTCGTTTATTAAAATTAGGAGAAGCATATACGACTGTTAGTAAAAAGGAAAGAGAGGGAGATGATACCTTCACAAGTGCATGGATACTATACTCACTGTGGGTGAGAATTTCCACTTTGAAGGAGGGACTTTCATTCCATAACAGTCATATGCCTCCGGAGAAACTAGTAGGATAACCGCTTGAGCCCGCTCCTCAACAATGCGGGGCTCCACAATAATCAGGATTTGTGGTCGATGCCTACGATGGAGTTCATAAGCATGGTTACGAAAAGTCACCCTGCCAGCTTCCTGGCAGTTCCTAGCAATCATTTTCATTGAAGAGGTATTAGGATTCAGATAGTCATTCGAGACCCCCTAGGTCATCGGGGTCCCCGTTGCAGATCGAGTGAGGCACTGATGCCTCACTGTGGTTGTCTTGATACGATACATCGGCTCCAGTTCGCCTAATAACAAAGTAGATTGAAATGTGGTCAATATCATGTTTTTAACAGTAAAAATCATTGTCCATGATTCAATAACAATTATAGAGGAAGAAATAGAACTAAACATCATCTGACATGATGATTATATTTGCATAACACTGTCTACAAATTTCAACCCTCATTCACGACAAACAATTATTTTCAATCACAATTTCTATTTTATCCAAAGAATATTATCCTTCCTGTTTCCCCAAAAAAAATTAACATTTTCTACAAATCACATATAATGAGGTGCCGATGATTAATAATGTGGTGTAACAATGTATTTCACAAAGAAATAAACATTCGTCTCATTTAGTCCCATTTGAAAATTTTTGAACTTTAAAATTCAATTTGTTACCATCATTTCAAATAAAATTATGACAATAAATTTCAAAGGAAAAATCATCATAACAAATTCAACAGTAATATCACTCAAATATATAACACACTCCAATAATAATGCATTACATAACTTAAGGTAGTCACTTTAGATCATTATCTAATTTGACATATTATTTTACCTTCTTTCCTAGTCCACCCATTCCAGCATATGATCTTTTTGTGCCTATATCAGCACCTAAGAAGCCTTGCTTGGGGTTTATACCATTTAATGGCCACATTCTTCAGATCTAACAAAATAAAGAAAAAATAATTAAAATTTTAAATTAAAAAAATTCCTCTCAAAACCATTAACTACACAGATCTGCCATATACGTGATGTGTCAACCAATCATAAACAAAGAAAAAATAATGAGTTGAGGAGTGGGGACTCACCTAAGCAAGGGAGCAAGAGAGGCAAGGATTTTGCTTCAGCTAATGTGAACAATGGGTTTGTATTTTTAGAGAACTTGGCTCGTTAGTAGTGAGAGATGATGTTGTGGCATAAATAGGAGAAAGAAAGGAACAAAGTTTCTCTCCAAACTAGAGAGAAACCCATTAAACATGCATATCAAATCTAACCGTCCAAACTAGAAAGGAACAAATTTTTGTGTGAATTTTGAAAATCTAACCGTTGAATTTCATGTTCCTTATGTTCTTAACATGTATATCAAATTTCGTTCAAATTGGATATTATTTACTATTCGATCAATAAACTTATTTTGTATACACAATTTTAGATCATAAAAATTTGAAATTTTAACATTTGTTTGATAAGATAGTAATTGATCTTTGATCTTCTTGAAATTTTACATGATGAAGAATATAATAAAAATATGCAATCTAACGGTTAGATTTTCAAAATCCACACTCAATATAAAAATATATGAGGAGTTTGTAGAGTTTCTCTTCAAACTAGTTTGGAGAGAATCTTTGTTTGAATGAAAGGGCCATGGAGATGGAGTAGATAAAATTGAGGGGGTGAGATGGAGTAATGTTGGGGACACCAATTTTAACACAACTTTGTGCCACAACTCACCATATAGCGAATTATGATTGGTAGGAGTGTGTCCCCACATGGTCCACTGACACACTCTTATCAATCACAACTTGCCATATGGCGAGTTGTGGTACAAAATTGTGCTAAAGTTGGTGTTCCCAGCATTACTCGAGTGAGATGGCACTCCTTCATTAGTGTTGGAGAATTATATTTGAGAACATTTTACATAATTTTTATGTAAAATACGAACGGACTATTTTTTTTTCGTCATTCACAACTCAATACATTTATATGGAAACTCATAGTATGAATGAGTTATAAATAATGGAGATGTTAATCTATTATTATTTGGCAATGTTAACGGGCACCACAAAATGTCAGTTAACAAACAGCTTTATGTTAATAAAGCTGACTTTTTGTTAAATTTTTGACCAATTTTATTAGGTATAAAGCCAATAGAGTTAACTTTTTAAATTTCACTTATCACTTCAATACTATTTTCACATATTTCATTAATTTATACTAACATTTTATTAGAACCAATTTTTTATTATCTTATGATGCCCCGTAAATATTTTCCTATATTCCATTGTTCACAACTCACCACATAATTATTGTGATGTTAGCACTTAGCTATGCTCATTATATTTCTATTAGATTTGGGTAGAGAACCGGTTTTTACTAGGGCAGCGTTTTACCCTTTCGTAAGCTCCCCTAACGTGAACAGTGATTAGTCTCTAATTGAAAACCTTGAGAGAACAATATGGAAACCCAAAAAAAAAAAAAAAAAAACCTTCAATCAAGAGAGAGATGCATACACATACTTTTTTTTGTTATTCTCTTCATCATTAATGTTTCTTCAGAATGTACAAGTTTTATTGCCAGAGGCCATGTGCACCACTTCACGAGAAAGTTATGAGAACTTGCTGAACTGATTTGAGTCATTGTATCGTGATTCGTGATCGAGATTTCAGATTTTAGAAGAAAATGAGATTTCAATTATAGATCCTCTGAAACTTCGAGCGAGGGAAAATACGATCTTATCATAGATCTTATCATAAATGCGTACAACGAAATAATGTTTCATCTTTTCACACTTATAATAGATTTTATCATAAATTTAACATATAAACCTTAATATAAATAATATAAATGCGAGAAGAAAAAATATTATTTTTCATGTTTCAAGAATCTTTACGAATTACTCAAAGAAAAATGCTAACAGATGTCCGTAGAACATTGGTTAATAATTCATTTTAAAAAAAAATTTATGAAAAAAAAAATATATGTTTTTGATAATCATTAAGACAAAAAAAAAAAAATAATAAGGTTCTTTTTTTGATAATCAAGAAAATGGGGTTCTGTGTATGACTTTGACTTGACAGATACAATTACTGTGCGTGGGAACCAAATTTGAACGAGCAAGCTAGAATGCCATGAATATATCCCTCATCTCTCTCCTTTCTAGAAATTTCATTGATTCAAAATATGAAATTATTTCTCATTATTATTTGTGTCTAAAGTCAAAATTTTTAACACCTAAAACTACCACAAAGTGTCATCTTTATTGACTATTATAATAGCTGTATGATTTCCATCAAAAAAAAAAAAAAAAAGCTATATGATTAATATAAAAAATATTATTTAAATAAAAGTGTGAGAAATAGATAATTTAGTGGTAAAAGAAAAAAAATTAAAATATATTGTAAAGTGAAGTACTAAAATAAAGTAATTAATTTTTTATTAAAAATTAAATTTTTAATGCTACTGAATGCTTAAATACTCTAGATTTTTTTATTTAATCATCTAATTTATATATATTACCCCTTTTTATATCTAGTTGACCAATTTAGTTTAGAATTGTTTGCTCAGGATCATCGGCTAGTTTGCATGAGTTTTCTTTTCTATGGACTGTTTTTATTGGTTTTTTTCCCCTTAATCCTTATCAATGGCCAGACTTTGAATGAGTTTCCTATAAGTTTTTTATTTTCAAAAATGAAAAAGTGATTGACTTTCTTGACAGTTTTTTTAATTTTTTACAAAAAGTTTTCTAAAATAGATAATTAATGTATGCCTTAAGGGCACACATTAACTTGTAAAATTTTTCAAAAACTAGGGTCGGGAAAATTTTTCACATCTACTATCCAAGTGACAATCTCACAACTTTTATTGGTGATTGACACCTATGTAATAAAATAATAATATCTCAAATATCACTCAAAATTTTGAAGATATGAAAGAGATAACAATAATTTAAAATACATATTATTTTAATAAAATAAAATTTTGTGTGTATCATTAATCACATCTATTATGATTGATGACCTATCATTTTGTGAGGCCTATTTTCCTTTTTAGTAGTGTTAGGGATATTACTAATTTGGAAAATGCTAAGAGATTTCCTTAGGACAATGATTAACAATTCATTTAAAGAAAGTTTTTATGGGAGAAGAAAAAAAGTAATTAATGTTTTGATAACTTTTTTCATTTTCCATAAAAATTGTGTCAAAACTTTCTTAAAATAGATTGTTAACCATTGTTCTAAGGGCACTTGTTAGCATAATCCTACTAATTTTACTACAATAAGCTTATAAATTGATGTGTCGTCATTTACAAAGAGGAAATAAATATATTCATTTATGAGATGTTGAAATCTCCAATCATATTCATTGTTATATCGGTTTATAAGTTTTATGTAGTAAAACTACTTGTAGTGCCTTTAGCATTTATTTATTTATTTTATTTTATTTTATTGTGATTAAGGACACATCAATTAATTCAATACATAAAGGCTCTTGTTTCTTGAATAAAAAATCTAGGGTTCAATCATATCCTACACTAAAAAGTAAAAATCAATTAGTATCTTAATCCAATGATAAATAGCAATCATCTTCAAGTAAAAGCCATAGCTCTAAAATACCAACGTATGTATCTAGCATTAATTTAGCCCACTAAATGGGCCAAAGACGTTCATCTGCTATTAAACAAGCTAAGATTTATTAGAGTTCAATAATGAAGATGTCCCTTAGTTTTGAGTGAAAATTGAAGTGATGCTCTTTTAGGTGGTGTTTGGTTCCTGTTTTCAGTGTGAATTTTATTTTCATTTCTTATTTTTGTAGGATTTAACGTGAAAAACTTATTTGACTTTATTTTCAGTTCTCATTATCATTTTTAATACCCAAAAAATGTGGATATGAAAAAGGGAAAAAAAAATGAATACAACTTTTTGGTTTTTTTTTTTTTTTTTTTCCAACAAATATGGATTCAGTGGCAGTTTTGTACAAAACCCAAAGTTGATATGCATTTTTAGAAGTACAAAATTGGTTCTAGGCCCATTTATAAAACCCGTTTGAACTTTGGGGTTCAAAATATATGTCCTAAAATTCCTGTGATATTCGAATTATTCAATTAACATTTAATATTTAATTGCTATATAGCTAAAAAAGTTCCAGATCTTAACGTTCATAACATTTTCACAACAAATTATAGGTAATTAGTTGTTATTAGTTCTAATTTAAACTTACCATTAATATTACTTTTCTACCTTACTAATAACAACCTGCCACATAAAATTTATTATAAAAATATTGTGAACATACCATTTCTCGTTCTGCTGATCATTAACTTGATATACCAAAATTGTAAAGGATTAATTATTTGCATAAAAATTAGTAAATTTTCTTTGTACCAGTAACGTGAATCTTAATGAAAATGATACATGATTGAAGGGTAAAAATTGAGACTAATTGCTATGTGCTGCAAAAGAGATTGTAATGATTTTTGTTTTTATTTTTATTTTTGAGAAAAGGGGGGCTGTAATGATTTTAAAACTTTTTTTTTTTTTTTGATGAATGATTTAAAAACAAAAAACTGGATCATTAAAAAAAAAAAAAAGGAATAAAATTGAATCATTACAAAATAGGTTGCAACCACATATTTATGTGAACAAGACAGCACATTCCCGATAAAAAAAAAGGCGATTCAAGGTGCTCATGCCAACGAATGCGTTATTAATCATTTAATCTATACATAAATAGAAAAGGTAAACACAAAACCATGATAGAATTTACCACATATATAACCTTTGTGTTTTCTTTTCTTTTTTTTATTTTTATTCTTTCTGGATAAAGGAAATTTTATCGTCTCTAACTTCTGCCAAATCACTATCTCCGTATTGCACAGGAAACTATGAAGAGTTGTAGCATGGCCATACAAATTAAACAGGTTCCTGGTGTGAAGGCATTGTGGCTCCTGGTGCTAATGAAAATTGTAGACCTCTACCTTGGCCAGACTGTAGCACAATAGCAACTTGAGTTGCTGCCAAAGCTGCAGCCTCCTGTGTCACCAAATCACGATGGAACAATTTAAGTACAACCCATATTGCATCACAGAAAAATATTCAAATTCTCAAGAGTAAGTCCTTAATGTAAGCTATTTGCAAACAATAATGTTTTAGTGATGAGACTAGATGCAGAGCTAATGACAAAGTTAATAATTTGGTGGCGAGATACTTTAGAATCTAAGGGTTTTCAATTAAGTAAGACTATAAACATAGTATAGAAAATGTGTGTGTGTGTGTGTATAAAATAAAAGATGAAGATAAGGTACAGCTTGATGATCAAGAGATATCAAGGAACGAGAGATTTCCATATTTTGGATCAATAATTCAAAAAGATGAAAAGATTGAAAAGTATGTGAATCATAAGATAAGAGCAATGTAGATGAAGTAGAGAAGCATATCAAGAGTATTATGTGAATGTAGAATACCTAATAAGTTAAAAGGGGAAATTTTATAAGACTATTAATAACCAACTATGCTCTATGGTGGATGTTGGGCTGTTAAGAAGCAACATATTCCTAAAATGTGAATTTGAAATGATGTTTAAACGGATAAGCAGAAATACAACGAAAGAAGGGATTTGAACTGAGAAAGTTCATTTAAAGATAGGGGTGAACCCATTGATGAAAAAATGAGGGAGAGTTGCTTAAGATGGTTCCGTACTAAAAAGTGAGATGATTTAAGTGTAGGGAACAAAAAAAAAAAAGGTAGAAGACAGGAATAACATTAATGGAAGTACTTATCAAAAAATAATATTAATAGAAGTAGTACAATTAAGAAAATATGAAAGAGTATGACATTGGATAAAATAGCATGGCGAAAAAGAATACATGCGGCTGACTTGTTGAAGATCCATAGCTAGCCCTAAAAAATTTTTGAAACTAAGGCTTGGTTAGAGTTATCTAGAGATGAATAAATTTTGCATTGCATATTTATTTACCAATATAGTTTATCATAGGCAGCACTTTTTTTTTTTTTTTTTTTGGGGGGGGGGGGGGGGGGGGGGGGGGGGTGGGGGGTGGGTGGTGGTGTTGTTAACGTCTAGGAAGCACGAACACTTCATTTAGGGTGCGGTACCCATGTCATACCCATATCCATGTCCATGCTTCCTAGGGTAACATAGGGAACCTTTCTAAAAAAAAGCTAACCCCACCTGCATGAACTAGCTGTTTGGTAATCTAGGGGAATTCAACCCTAACGGGCTAAATAGTTTACGCTAATTAGGCAGCACAGTGGAGAAAAAGCATAATAGGTTAAAATAATGAACGAAACAATTAAAAAAATTACAATTAAGACTAGAACTAGTGGCAAAACTGACCTGTCTTTGACGTCTACGCTGCAAGATACTGATGGCCCAAGCCATAATATAGCAGGGCAATAGAAAACCAGCAGCTCGAAGCAAGAAGAGCTGCAAAACAGCCACTAGATATCAGCTTGCTAAACCACACAACGACCATTTATTTTTAGTATTAACCACACAATGACCTACAAACTAAACAAATCAGAAGCAAAACATCAACTATGTATCAGCACATTCAACCACAAAATGACCTTAGGACAAAATGGTCCAGCAACATACAAGCCCTTTAACAGAAATAAAAACATGTTCAAATTCCACTTACAGAGAAAAAAGTAGACGTGTCATCTTCACCATCAGGATCTGTGATGGTCAATGCATGCCGCAAGAGCAAGAGGGCAATTAACTGCCAAAGAAAGCAAATTAAGTCCTTAACTGCATGGTGTATCCAAAAAATAGGATATAAAATTTTTTTTTTTTTTTTTTTTTAAATGTCACTTCCATGACCAACTGTAATTGGCAATTTGGTGTAAATACTATTTTAAAACTGGAAAGTGGAACACCTTCAAGGGCTTAAAAATCATAGCATGTACTCCTTGTTTCTTCATTTCTTTGAAACCTCTTTTCCATAAAATATTATATACTAATGAGCTATGAGCATGACTACATGGGGTTAAGAGATTTCTTATTATACATGTGTGTGTGTGTGTGAGTCAGTACAAGCTTGAACGCATGCAGCCATGTGATGATTCATGGAATTCAGCCTAAAAGTTCCAGTAAAAGGGTTCAAAATTTTATAGCTTACAATTAAAGCAGCTGAACGGCAAAATGCAGCTCCACTGGCATTTGAGGATGCATACTCATCATACTCAGCTTCCAAAAAAGTACGTTCTGCCTCTGCAATTGCCAAGATGCGAGGATCACTAAGATCCAAAGGGGTGCCAGATATTGTCCAGCCTCCACTACATGAAGGAACCATCATCCAAAAATTTCATAAGACAAATCCAAATTGATATCTATAACACATAATTATAAAAAACCACAAAAGTATATACTTAGATATTTGGAAAGGGAAACACATGAGAAGATTTAACATACCCAATATTAATGGCAGTTTCTTCAGGGCGAGGTGGTGCAGTATAATCAGGTTGATAAGGCTGTTAATCAGAAACAAAGACCACCATCAACAATGGAGTGTATTTTAACGTCTTAAAAAGAATTTAATTAAAGAAAGATGCAGCCAAAACAATCCTAAGCACACCAGCATCTAGTTTTATCCCCACCCCCCCACCAAAAAAAGTTCACTGGAAACAGAGAGGTAGCCTACTTATCTAAAGGTAAAATGTACATTAGCAATTAACACATCAATTGGTACAGTATGACCACACTACGCATAAGAACTCTTTGAAGTATAGGTATAAAGGTTTAAATGTATGGCTTCTATTTCAGTTCAAAATTATTTTTCTTAAGACAACAGGAAACTAGTGGGTTCAACCCATGACTAATTATATTGCATCTTTAATCATCACATTTCTAAAGGTAATGCATGCTGTGCCTTTCTCATTTCATCTCAAGATTTCCTTGAAGAAAAACATTAAGTATCATAGCCGTCAGAGATGTAAAATATTAACTTAAAAAGCATCTATGCTTCTAAGGAAATAGCACAAAGCATAAAAGGCAAATTCAAAAGCATACCTGATGGCAGATCTCACAAGTTATATCTCCTTTCTCATTGCACCAATGCTGGACGCACTTTCTATGCGCATACTGAGGGGAAAAAAAAATTAAGCCATTAATATACCAGGAAACCAAAATAGCAAAGAGAACTAATAACAAATTCACTGCATATAAATAAGAAAAGAAAAACAAAACATCAGAAAAAAGAACGAGCATTGTTATTCTCAGAGCACTTTTTTTAAATAAGTCATTCCCTGAAATTTTTTTAGTAGCATCCATGGCTTAATAAAGTATCTTAGTGTCTGTTTGTTATGTCTTATTATTATTATTATTATTATTATTATTATTATTATTATTATTTTTTAAGTGATAAAAATTTCACTATAGTACTAATGGAATTGACTTGCTAGCTCTAACAATAGTGTTCCATAGAAAAGACTCCAATTCCCCACCCCCCCCCACCCCCCCCCCCCCCAAAAAAAAAAAAAAAAACACGATAATGAATAGCCATTGTTTTGACTTAATCATTATAGTTTTGCATAAATTGACAAGCTAGCAGAAATTAGTATAAGGATGAACAAGAATGATTCTTAATTCATTGTCATCAAATGCAAAATCATTTCTAACTGCATGATTAGTGGGGAAAAAAATTCTCACTGCACTGCAAAGGGTCTATTAGCTATTGCCATTAGCTTCACCTCTAGTGACCTGTAAAAAGGTTTTATGATGCAATACAGCACGGCAAACTAAGACCCAAGATGAAGCACCACTACTTTTCAAAAGTAACCTCATAGTGAGTTTTATTTTTTATTTTTTGAAAAGTAATAAATATTTTAAAGATAAGGAAAAACCTCATAAATTCATAATGACACAACACATTTACAAAACCTATTACCATCCACGGAGGCACTCAGAATCAACTAAATGGACTTGAGAATTTCAACAAGCTTGGAAAACAAATAACCACAGTGCCTCTATATACACAAAAAACAACAATAATAATAACAACAATAACAAATCAAAATTCTAATAATTTGTTTCCTCAGAAGCAAATTCATTTCCTAACTTCGGATTTTTGGCCTTTTCCCTCCTTGTTTTCCATAAACTGAATTTTCATCTCCCACAGACCGACCAACCAACCAACCAAGCACAGACATTTTCGACAATAACATCCTACTCTAACCTATAAAACACAAACACAAACCAAACACTACTCATTTCTTATAATAGCCATGTCATATAATAAAGTCTAATCCCACAACAATTTACCAACAAAGCCTATACTTATGTAACCCTTATATAAAAAAGGGTCCTTTGAACTCGCCTCGAGCAAGTAAAACCTCTGGTCAAACTAACCCCACGCGCCAGAACCAGTTGCCGGGTAATCCAAGGTTGGTCTACTTCAATCAAATTGTAAACTTGATAACACACAATTCAACAATCACATATAATCTAAAATTATAGGGTACAAACACATTTCAAATACCTCAAAAAAAAAAAAAATCCAAATTCAACAAAACCCCATTTGAAATAAGCGATTATACCTTGAGGCTTCCACTACAAGCACAAGGATTCTCCAAATTGCTGACGCTATCTTCCTCCTGACAAATCCGACATTCCGCCATTTCCATCAGCGGCTTCTTCTCCTCCCCCTCCTCCTCCTCCTCCTCATCTCCATCTGACCCATCGCTACAAACTTCAATTCTCTCATCATCATCACCATGATCATGATCATGATCATCACAAGATGGGCCTGCAATTTCTGGGCTTGAGCTCGGTCCAGAAGAGCTCCCAACCTCCTCAGCTGGACGAACCAGACGGTCCACGTACAACACCAAGTGTTCACTCATTCTCTCTCTCTCTCTTTCCCTCTCTCTAAAAACCCTAAATTTTTTTTTGTTTTTTCAAAAAGCCCTAGAAATTTGGAATCAAATTTGTGAAATTTGATCCGAAAATATGAAGCTTACAGAGAGAAATAGAGATTTTTTTGGCTTTTGTTTCGGTTTACGCGTTTTCTGGGAAAATGTTTTTCTTGGGGGAATTGGTTTTATTGGCGTGGTTTTGGGATTTGCCGAAAATGATGAGTGGGAGTAGTATTTATACGGAGAGATGAGTGTCTTCGGATTCACCGATCGTCAACGGAGGGGTTTGCTAAAGTAAAATTGCCATAACTTGTTTCCAACGGCTTTGAGGGTATTTCTGTCTTTTCATAATCATCCCATTGCCGCGTAAACAGCCCACCAAACTAAGAGGATCCAATTGTTTTTCTTTCTCTTCTTGTTTGTTCCTTTTTTTTTTTTCTTTTCTTTTTCTTTTTTTTCCTTTTTTTAATAAACTATATTTTTTTGTCCTTTAATTATGGTCAGTTAGTAATGTTGTTTTAAATTTAAACTTCTAAACTGTATTTCTCCTTTTTTTTATCTTAAAAAAAAAACTCTTCAAAATTGTGTAATGTCCTCTTTTACTTGTTGGTAATTAGTTTGTTTCAGTTAGTTTAATTAGTATAAATTTTATCATTTAGTAAGAGATCTGGTGTTTGATCCTCACCTGCACTAAAAAATCAATCAGTATTAAATATAATAATAAAGAACTATCATCAAGTGCGAACGTCATAATTTGAAATTATCTAAAATAATAATATAAAATAACAATTGTTAATTAATACTTTAATATAGGAGGATTGAAATCAAGTTCTTCCTATTAGGAGGATTTCATTGAGTTGCATGGTTTTTGGAGTGTTATGTATTCATTTAACATGATAATAAACACTTTACATCTATTGTTAGGATTTTTGTCACATTAATGAAAAAATTATAATTTTTTTGAAAAATGTGTATGTAGGTTATCAATTTGAATTTTTGTTGTTAAATTTAATGAAAATCCTAACTATAAAAAGTAAAATGCTTATTACCAATAGTTAAGATGAGACAAGATAAATATCTATAGATATTTATTTATTACCAATAGTTAAGATGAGTAATATATCTATAGATATTTTAAAAGACATTTTAAGTTGTGAAGTTTAGGGAAATTGCAATTGAACCATATTTAAGATTAAATGTACAATTTATCCCTTTTTTTAATATCTAACTATTATTATTATTGGGGAAAGGATAATTGTCAATGTTCTTTAATAGTTTTTTTTTTTTTTTTTTGAGAATCATGTTCTTTAACAGTTTAATGCACATATAGATAGACTTGTAGTGGGGATATTCTTGCTTTGAATTAAATTGGGAGAATTATCAAGATAGCTTTATCTTTTTAGAATTTTGTGAGTGGGTGACCAATGGAAAAAAGAAATATTCAAAAAGAGATTACTAATTCTATTGTGTTTATATTTGGATGTGACAAATTTTGGTGTTGGATTAGGATTTGCAATAAATAGGAGAGTATACTTTTTGACTGGCCAGAACCGACTCGCCTCCACCAATTGCCACCCCCAATGTTTCCCAATCAAGGCTTTAAATTTTGTGATGGTTTCAGCTTCTTGCCACATGTCAATTTATTATGGAATTGGCTAAGCGAAGGCAATAGTCTATTATGGTGATTATCCACCTCATATATTTGGATTTTCCTTTTTGAGATACAGAAGCTACAATTCAAACATCTTATCTGTGTTACAGCTTCTAAATCCATTTCATACAGCTCAAAAGACCACTTCATTATTTGCAAGACAATGAAATTGATAATCTCGCTATGGGCCTTAGCCATATGCAATTTCATCTAACAATAATTATTACTCTTTTTTTTTTCTAATGTGGGTGTCTAGAATTCACTTACTATTCTTTCAGTTACATAGTCTCTCACATGCATAGAATAATTATAGAGAAAAATCTCTTAATGTTGACTCCAAAACATTGGTTAAGAGATTTAAATATAAAAATTCGTGAATTATATCAACTTTAGAAACTATTAGACCAATCTCTTGAGATTAACAAAAACATGAATCGACCCACTTGTTGTGGGACTCGATATATTAATTTTAATAGGGGTATGAGGACCTCATAATGTGTGACTTGTTTTTTTTTTTTTTTTTTTGATAATCTTGTGGTTTTTATTTATGTAAGATAAAAATTATACTTTAACATAATTTAAGTATATATGAGTGTGAAGTTCTTTCCTAAAGATTTAAACTTCGGCCCTTACCCTCTACACCCTACAAGCACTTATATTTGTAGAGCAATACCCCACAATGGTTAATCCTGTGACTTGTTAAAGTAATAAGATTGAAGTATCCCTAAAAAAAAGTAATAAGATTGAAGTCTCATTCCTAGTATTATTGAGGAACCAATTGGTAAATTCAAAGTGGAGTAAATGACACTCACAAAAATCAGAATAATTAGAGAGAGGGCATGGCCCCAGTGACACTAGAAAGTAAAAGGTGAAGACCCAATCACCCAAGCGACGAAATGGACTAGTACCTTGCTCTTTCAGGGAAGCAGTCTTTGTAATATTCGAGAAGACTTTTTCCAAGTTTTACTAATGTATATATTTATTATTGGTGATGGCAATTTATAATTTTCTATTTTGCTCTAGATATTTCATTTTGATTTTCTAGTCCTTTGACTGTCTTCTTTCATTTCTTAATAGCCACCAGTTTTTTAGTATCCATATATTTATTTATTAGGAGGCCAAAAGGCTGGCCCCAATTGAACCAACCAATTTTGTGTGTTCACTTTCACCATTGTTTACGTCAATTAATAAATGTGCCAGAGAAAAAAAAGACTTACAACTTACAAGAATCTATGATTTCTTTTTACTCCTTCTATATTAAAATTCACCATCCTATGTCCTTTTTTCTCTGTTTTAAATATATGATATTGTTAATGTTATAATACTTAATTTTATTTTATATTGAACTAGTTTATTGATAAAATTAATTTTTTAAATTATATTGTCTTTTTTTTAATTAGTTTTTGCTTTCTATGTTCGCAGAATTTTAACTTGATCATAAACCAATGTCTATTTCATTAATAAAATATTTCAATTTTTAAATTGGTTTAAAAAGTTATATTTTTATTTAAAATACTAAAATATGACTTAACATATTAAAATTAAGATACGGCTTGTGTCCAGTGCATTTGTGTACCGAACACGATACAATACAAACACATATTTAAGACTGGACATTTTTCCACATCATATTGTATCCAATACACAAATATACTGAACACAAACTTCGCTCTTAAAAAATATATATCATTTGTTCCGACACAACATTTATTCTTATAGAAAAATTTTACTTTTTCTAAAATTTAAAAAAAAAATATTACACACTTGTGTGGATCCACACAAGTGTGTAATAAACACTCCCCATAAAAGATCCACACAAGTGTGTAATGTGTGGATCCACACAAGTGTGTAATAAACACTCCCCATAAAAGAATATAGCCAACATAACATTTCTATATTTTAAGATTTGCATCTTATAATAGACGTGATCTTGCGCAAGATTTATGAGGAAATTGTCTTCGTAAAAAAGAGAAGAAGAAGCAGTCAGATAAGGCAATAATGCCTTCAAAAACATTACTGAAATTAAAATAAAAAAGAAAAAAAATCCCCAAATCTGACGTGAGCCATGACGTGTTCTTTCCGATTCTCAAAAAAGTGCTACCAAACACTTTGCTTCTCTCTCTCTCTCTCTCTCAATTTATTGTTTTTTGAACTTTTAGGAAGTTTCTGACCATGAACTTGTGAAGTTACCATCGACAATGACAGACCGTGTTTCACCACGACTCATAGTCCATGGACTAGAGAATTGCCACGAACAACCATCTTTATGGGTGTGTTACACGATTTCTTCTACAATATAATGCAATTTCGCATTTGAGTGATATTAAAGCACTTTTTGAAAACCATGAAATCACTATAAACGAATTGTACTCATGGCAATTCATTGCGGAATTACCAAGAACAAACAATCTTTATGTACACGACATAAAATCAAGTCAATGGAAGAGGAATTGAAAAAAATATAAGACAATAAAAATTTACCATAAATGGGTTGTTTTCGTTGCCATTCATTCTTGTTACAAACGAAGTTATTAGGTAAGGTAGATGAGCTACAATAAACAGCAATATAGCATGATCTTGATAAAGCCAACAGTTTTAGAGAAGTCAGAATTAGGAGGTTAACCATAAATAGTTTGTGGTTACTTCATCATCAATGTATTAAAAATAGGCTTTGATTAATAGCCATGAAAAAACAATCTCCTTAATGGATGAGAGTGACTTTTAACTAAATTCTGCCTAAATCTTTTTTCCCTTTCATTTGTTTAAGTCAATCTTTTGTTGAACGTTCTAAAATTTGCGTCCAAATGTTTCACATTAGGGCCAAAGAAATACATAAATAAATAAAAAGAAATGATGAAATCGCTCTTCATGGGTAGTTTAAACATTAAACTCTATGCAACATCCCACCCCAGTAATTAGTTACCCTATCCCTTTGCTCCTAGAGTACAGTTTAAGTTATGCATCAAATGCCAACACAATGACACAATCGGACCATGACTTAAAAGCTCATAACAACATTTTCATATATATATATAGAGAGAGAGAGAGAGAGAGAGAGAGAGAGAGAGGAAAAAAAGAAGACGGTTTTGGGGGGGGGGGGGAGGGTTCCAACTTTTGCTATAGAAACAACATCCTGGTTTTTAACCTAAACTTGTAAACTTCTTTTTCTTTTTCTTTTTTTATAAGAAAGATATATATTCAAAAAACTAGTTTATGCAGAAAAAAGCATAAACCAAAACAAAGAGTACAAAATTGTAGACTTCTAATTTGGGAATTGATCAAGCATTTGGTAAGGGATAAAATTAGATAAAAATAAATAAAAAATAAAAATAACTGAGATTTTTAATTCCCACTAAATACAAAATGGGAATATGATCCTTGCACCATAGCCCTACTATTTTACCCAACCTTGTAGACATCTAGCTTGGGTAATGATGAAGCATTTGGTATAAGAATTAAATATAAAAAACTGAGGTTTTGGATTCCCACTACATACAAAAAGGGAATATGATCTACCCTAGTTCCACATAAAACATTACTTTATATTCTGTACCAATACCCCCATATTTATATTCAGTTCCCATCCACGTGACTTAGAGCATAATCAGGAAGCATAAACTAATTTAAATGTATCATAGTTACACAGCTTTTTTCTTCCTGATTGCGAAACCAGGGACTAGATTCAGCGCCCTTGTGGATGAGCAATTTACCAAGTCCCCTCGTGGAAACTATTGGATAAGCAATCAATATCTATTGACACGGGTAACTACATACCGTCCTCTCTCTAGATCAAAAATTGTCTTCAACTGGGGCTTCCTCCACTTTGATACAGACCATGCCGTAAACATCAAAATAACAAAGATAGCAATTATAGAGAGCAGTGTAGGTGATTCATCACTAATAATGTTAGAGATCCAGTCAGCTTGCTCTAACTCCAAGCTAGCTGTGCTCTGTAGGATGAAAGCTCCTAAAGCCCAATCAAGTGGAATATTTCCCACCTGATTAGCAACCCCAATCCTGGTAAACCAAAACTCCAATCAATATGATTCAACTTACCGCAAACATACAGCCATATGTACACAAATGCACACAAGTGTGCCATTAAAGGAGCATAATCTGCCCAGTGGTAAAGCCAGGAAAGTACCTTTCATCATCCAAAGAAACTCCAAGACTGTCATGAAGTAGGGCCACAATATATGCTGAAGAGAAGCAATAGTGCAGCAAATCTTCCCCTTTAAATGAATGGTATTTCTTCTTCAACTTTGACCAATCTTCTCCGCAAAATCGTTGTCCAGCCATCGTCAATTCAGAAAGATATGCCCTTGGACCCAAGCGAAAGAACTAATCAAACAGAAACAACACAGAGAAAAAAAGACTCAGAAAAACATGTAACTAGTGCATCTAAATGGTAACACGATATGTTGACCTAACAAGAAAAAATAACAAATTAGCTATATACCTTCGATGTATAGAAGAAATTTTCAGTTGCCAAAAACTTTCCCTGAAGTTTAGGTATAAAAGTTGATCCTATGTAGCAATGCTGGTAAGAGCATTTCTCTGTATTCAGATAAAGAAATGATCATCCTCACCACTATTTGGAAAAGAATGAACAGAAATTCTGTGAAACAGGAAGGTATCACAAAGTGAGTATTGCTAACCTTTTCCTTTTTGTAACAGCATTAATGCAGCAGATCTGCACTCTGAAAAATTCCCCTTAGATTGAAGATCAACTAAATTTCTATTCTTTTGTTCCAAAGAACCAGGAGAAAGCTTCCATGACTCTAAATTATGTGAGTACCCCTTAGGAGTACAAGGATCTATGGAAATTCCCTTATGAAGAGATTCATCAACTGCATCAATGGAAACTTGTCAGAACTAAAGAAAAATAATTTCCTCCAACTGTAAACCATGAGGCATTATGTGGTTATGCCCCAAACCCTCTCAATCAAAGATAGCGACAACAAATAGAAAACGGTAAGCAGAAATAAAACTTTTGATCAGATATGGTCTACTAAAAAACTTCCATTAAACCTGCACAAAATGTATGAATCCCAAATCCAGGTTTAAAAAGAGGTTTTTCTTCCCCTTGAGGTAGGGGCTTTAAGACAAGTAAAGAATGATGTTCTTTGTGCTGTTTAATCAAGCCAACTTTCTAATAAAAACGATAGCAGGTAAACGAGGAGTCAATTTAAGATTTAATACATGTCATCTTTTCTTCCTCCCTTGCATATTTTCTAGATTCAATTTCTCAAAGAGGGCAAATTGTCTAGTTAATTCTGCATGAACATGTTATTAATCTGACATGTATTAAAATCCAATTTCAGTCAACTATGATATGGGGCAGCATTCCACAACCAAGAAAAGACTTTCAAATTCACATATAACTCAATTACCTAAAAGTTCTAGATACCACTCCTTAGATCTGCTTAAATCAAACCATCTTACATGACTACTGCACTGCTTCAATTTGTTTCACAATAAATACATAAAATAAATTTGAACAAATTTGACATATATATAAGTTGAGTGAGAAAATGGCATCCATCATTTCATATTTGATTAAGCATATGCCAGGTAATAAAGACTTCAATTACTTTATGGGAAAATGAACAAAGACCCCCTGAGGTGTTAGTCAAAAATCAAACTGACCCCCTGTCCTTTTGATTTGAAATTAAAAACCCCTAAACTTCAGAAAATGCCCAAATTGATACTTCTATTACCAGTCCATTAATGTAGTGGATAGAAAATGCTACCACATGTGATGCACAGGATAGCATTTTAATATAAAAGTTCTCTTTAACTTAAATATTGATAAAAAAAAATCATTTTAATATTCTAATTCCCCCCCCCCCCCCCCCACCCCTTCTTTTTCTGCTGCTTCTTTTTCTCTCTTACTTTACTCTCCTATCTCCAGCAACCACCACTTGACCACCAACCTTGTTAATAAATAACACTAACTTCTTCTCTTTTAACACCAATAAAAGAAAAAAATAAAACCCAAAGAAAACAGAAAGCAACAACCAAATTCTGACACAACCACTCCAAAACCATTACACAGACATGATTCTGCTGGAATCACCCAAGCGTCCTCTAATCAAAAAACACCGCCCTGAAACTTTTCACCAGCAACCAAGACCCATAACTGCTCATACCCATAATTTGTCTCCACCAACCATGAGCATCTTTCAACTCTGACAATAAACCTGTGAAAATCCATGCCCACAAACACCACATAACTAAAGCCCCGTGGCCTCAATGCCCAAACCACCACTAACCACCTTAGGAAAAACTATATTCCAATAAACCCATCACCAATCCAACCACTATCATGGGTTGGTGCCCCTTTCACAAACAACAAAGGCATAACTCTAGTGGACCAGTGTTGTATGTGTAGATGTAATGGCCATAGTATGTACCATTTGTGATTGCATTGTTGATGTAGCTCAAAAGTCGCGGACAATAGTTCTCTCTATGTGTAGGGTTCACTGGGTGATGCCTAAGACCATAGCAAAACTCTTCTTTGGATGGAGGAATTGATTTGGAAAACATGGCAGCTATCTTGTGTAGAATATGACCCCATCATCTTTTGTGGGTGCTTTGAAGGAAGAGCGACAACTGCACTTTTAATGGGATGGAGGTTTCAAGTGTCGAACTGAAATCTTTATTTGTGAAGAAGACTGTTTGAATGGTCTTGGTGCATGGGTGTTAGTAATAGGCATTCACTTGTAAATTTCAGACTCTTTCTTTTAGACTATAATTCTATTTTGTTTTACTATTCTTTAAAAGATTTTTGTGTGCATGCCCTGCCTACATAAATTCTCTTATTTTACCAAGAAAAATATTATTTATCAAAAAAAAAAAAAAGAGCACAAAGCAAAAGCATTGTTATTTACCCAAGTTCAAGTCTCCTGAAATAAGTGATCCCCTCAATGAGTCAAAGGCAGCATTCTGCAAAAGAAGAAAGGTTACAAACTCTCTAAACTATATAGTAGCACCTCAATGAAAATCAAAATGCAAAACTCCAAAGCATTCACAATAAGGTTACTGCAATTAGAAGCAACTAAGCAGGGTAAAATCTATAACCACAATTACATTTTGTAGTTTGCTAAAAACTAAACAAAAAGAAATAATAAAATCTGTTAGAAGGTATGATATTTTCAAAGTTTGGAAAATGAAGCTGACAACATACTTAAACACATGATTTTGGTATGTTTGGGGAAGGTTATAGAACCAAAACCTAGGGTATGTCTGAATATTCCAACCAACTCCCCTCTCCTCTCCCTCCATCCAAACAAAGGGCTAGTTTTTACAAGATACACCTACCAATTGTATAATATGAAAGTAGACTGCATACAATGTGTAATTTAGCTCTTAAACATCTCCTTAATCATCACTAACAAAATTAATAATGACAAGAAGTCTAGCAGTCAATGATATTAATTTAGATCAAATGGAAGACAACACAAAATAACAATAAGGAAGCAGCTCTATATTGATTTCCACCAATGGGAGAGGGTAAAAAAGTTGAAATAAAGAGCAACACATTTGTTCTCAGACCTCAGTCATCTAACCACTATTACCCAAAACAAAAAACCATCTCCCAAAGATTCTGAATTTTTCATTGAACCAACAAAATCACCAGATCTGTTCAACATGATTAACTTCAATCAATCAAATTTTTCTCTTACCTTTCACCCAAGAACACCCCAAATTTTCACTTTTTTATATAAATAAAAATATCCCAATTTTCACAATATTGGCAAGATTGATGCTAAATTTTAATGGAACTGGTGGGCCTTCTGCTCACAACAGTTATGATTAGCATACTAGTCAGGTCATCACATTTACAGGCTAGGTTTCTAAAAAAAAAAATTGTTACTGTGGCAGCGCCCAGTTAAGATCTTACTAGTTGACCAGTTACAGAATAAAGTCTTAGTAAAAAGAGGAAGAAATACCTTAATATCTCACCATAAAAAATAGTACAAGAGAAAAGTAAAAGTATAATGAGAAATTCAGACCACTGGTACATAATATAATTTTTTTTATTTATAAGTAATTAAATTTTATTGATGAAGAGGAACTACCTCATGTACACAGGATGTATAATAAGATAGATAGCCTAAGAATTACAAAACAGTAACACTGGCAGATAATAATATAATAGAAAGAACACATGTCATACTGTTTAAAATTTGAAATAGAAATGAAGAATACCTGTCCAAATTGAAGAAAACTGTGGCTGTAAAGATTATATGTAATATTTCCAAATCTAACAGAATGTGAAAACTCCGGAGGGACTGACTCACTTGAAACAAATGTAACCTGAAAAAAATCAAACCAGATATTCTAAGTAATGATCTCATCACATATTTCCATGCTTCTGAACTTCCAAAACCAAGCAAAGTAAATAAAATTCATTCAGAAGCACTGCAATAGGATATAGATAGGACAAATAAATTACTAGTTGAGGCATGAAGCCAAGTTGCACTAAGTCTTTAGTTTCAGCTTTTTAAACTAATTCTAGCATGAAGTACTAGATGGGACCAAATCAATGAACTTTTGCATTTCACAGAGCATATCAATAGAATGACAAATTCTTGTCCTCTAGAGCTAGATTGCTCAAATATATTCGCTAACCACTTTTTTTCCAAGTATAAAAGGTGCATACTACTCTGGAACAGCAATGCCATCACAAACAACTTGTTTGCTTGAATGACTAGCAATTCTATTGCAGTGGAAATGGCATGTTGGTATGGGACAAAATTTAAAATACTACCAATAAAGTTATAAACATTTCGAAAACACTTAAAAGTAGGGGGAAAAGAACTAAACCTGAGCAGAAGCCCCACCAAGTTCAATAACCCCAGTTGTCTGTAAGGGATCACCTCCTAGAGTCCCAAGAGCATAGTTTGCAACAACCCAAGCATATATCCCCTCATCAGAGCCTAACACAAACACATCATTCAGCATTAAGCTTCTAGCTAGGAAGTAAAGCAAAGCAAAGCAAAGCAAAATTTGTGGCACTAGGGTAGATTTACTAACAGCATTTATAGGCATATGATACCCAGATTTTTTAAAGTGTCCCTTTGGGTTAGCTATTTGACAATGTGCACTTTCTTTAAAAAATAGCAATTCAAAAGTTGGATTTTAAAAACATATTTTAAGACAATTAAGCATTTGGTAAAATCTGCAAAAAATGTGTTACCGTAAAAATGCAATTTTCCGGCAATTTATCAAAAGTAATCCATGAGCTGCTATTTGAAAATGCACCTTTTTACCCATTTTGAAAAACAATATTTTCTTAACAACACATAACCATACATCATTTTTCTTTTGTGTGTGTTTTTATTTAAAATCGTTCTTTGCTCCACAAATGGACCCACTTTTTCCTAGTTTAGCTTATTAACTGTCCTTTGGTTCTGACATTGCTGTCCAGAGGCTCAATGAACTATTCATGCAACCCAATTTTCAATCATAAGCATAGAGAATATCAGTGTCATCAAATCAATGGATCACTACAGTTGTAAGCTCATTAATTTAAATAGCACTATTAACAGAATAAAGAGTTAAACACCTGAGAAATTGTTAGATTGATCTGAACCTCTACTTAACTATTGAAATAAAAGTTCTCTAAAATTGGGCCCTAATCGTATATTGATTATGTATCTTAAGCAATTAACTACGTGTTAGAGCATTGAATGCTCTCTAAATAGCTAATAAAGACAATTGGCCATCACACAAGTGTAATGAGTAACAATTCATTGTTAACAAACATTTTGAACCTAAATCATCATATTTATTCTTTTTCATGTTTTCTTCGTCGACAAGAAACTTTACCAGTTACCCTAAACACGAAAACATGCACATTTTTCTTTATCAATAAGAAACTTTACCAGTTACCGTAATCACAAAAACATGTAGTTTTCTTCCTCGACAAGAAACTTTACCAATTACCCTAATTGCTTATTAAAAGAGTGAGTGGCATTACCGGTAATAACCGAAGCCCAATCGTCCTTAAACTTAAACCCAGAAGACCTCAGAACCTGTCTACACGATCCGAGAATCCTCTCCTGGAGCTCCGAATCAAGCAACCGGAGCCCCGCAGTAGCCATGAGCCGAATCTCAGTGTCTCCCCAAAGCTCCCTCGGAACTCTCCCCTTCCCAAACTCCACAAGCTCCCTCAGCGACCCGCCGGCCGCATCCGGATCATCCGAAAAGGCCGACAAACCCGGCCTGACCCGCATGGACGCCAACCCGGTTTTCCCAAAATCGTACACCGGAACTTGACCCTCGACCCGGTACCCGAAAACGTGGATCCGGGTCCCGGTACTACCGCCGTCGATCACGATCCCGTATTTTCTTTTACTTGCTTTTGTTGTTTTCCCGAAGACTAACACGTAAGAGAGTAACAAAGCGAGAGAGACGAAAACCAGAGAGAGAATCAAGATGGAATTGGATTTTGCGGGCTTGGAATTGGGGTTCCGAGAGAAGAGGTTCGATCGGGCGATGGGTCGGATCGGGAGCTGGATCGGATCCATTTTATTGGGCTTAGTGGCATTCAATCTTCGCATCAAAGAGTGGGAATTGGCGAGAATGGAGACAGATTCATGTGAGATTGAGAGATATATAGAAAGAATGAATGAAAATGTTAGGGTTAGAGCAGACAGAGAGGGCTAAGAAATCAAATGGATTCGCCCTCTCTATCTGATTCTGATTGTGTTTGTGTTTGATTCTGATTCTGTTTCACTTTCTCTGTTATTTTGGAAGAGGAAGCTTTTTCGCGTTGGTTACGGCTTTACGCGTGAGTGACCACAAGGAATACGTTAGAAATTTTTTTTTAAAAAAATTTTAAATAAATAAAATACTATTTTGATCAAGTTTAAATAAAAAAATAGGCCAATTGTTTAGGTAGGAAAAGAAAACAACTTTTGATAAAGTTAAAGCGCATAAAATAAAATATTTTTTTACGTAGATGCCCAAAACAAGGAAGGGCGTAATAAACCATAAAATGATTTGGAAAGTTGATAATAAGTGTAAAACCCGAGATTTCCAAATAGGTTAACCTTTTGAATTGTTGCGGAATCTATGGGTAAGCAAGAAATAACTTGGTAAATTGAAACATCTTAGTAGTCAGAGGAAAATCAAGCAAAAATAATTCTCATAGTAGTGATGAGCGAAATGGGAGCAGTCTAAAGGGACGAGGAAAAAAAAAACTTTTTATAGTTTAGAGATAAAAACAAACTTTTAGCAAGTTTATAAAAAGCTAACTTATTTTCTTGCTTTTAGTTGTGATTTTACAAATAAGTTAGAAAGCATTTGTAATATGGGGTTTATTTGTTGTTGGGTATGTGAAATTCAGGAAAACATTTTTGGCTGCATACAAATTTTTTTTATATATTTATTTTGGTACCAAACTCCAAAAAATGTTGATTATGTTTAATGTGCTAAAAACAATCGAAAGTTTTAAGATGCATGAACATGTGAAGATGAACATGAAAACAAATCACACAAAAAATTATTAGTATGAGAATTGTGACATAGAGGGATTGCGATTTTTAATGTGCTTCATGGTGAATTTGATAGGAAAATTAAGACAAGCCTTCAAAATTTTATGAATACATGAAAACTCACTATTATCTCTTGCAACCCAAGAAGAAAACAAAAATTTTTGCAATCATCAACTGAGGAAGAGTGTTGAGTTATGGTATCTGTTAGTTGTGAGATGGTTTTGTTGCCCTATATTTTGAATGATTTCAAGTGGCTAGTTACTTGGAAGTTAGAACCAACAATCTTGTATTATGACAATAATATTTCATGAAACAAACCAAGTTCATAGAATTGGATTTTCACCTAGGTTGGGAAAAGATATGCATCTGAGTCTAGTTTAATTTTTCCAAGCTTACACACCATCATTCCTTCACGTCACTGACCTGTTCATCAAGCCCTAAGAGCATCAGCATTGGTGGTGTCAAAAATTTAGCAACTTAGCATCACAAAAAACTACTTGATTTATTTTACCAACTCACTTTACAAAACACTCAATATTAGTAGTTTTATTTTAGAATTCAACATAATAAAATAATATATCTACTATAATAAACAATAACCACCACCACTAACACAATAAAAATAATATAACTTTTAATAAAATATTATTTTGGTTGTGCATTGTAGTTCAACAGCCAATTTTTTTTACTTTCCCTCCACCATTGCAACATATTTTTTTAGTATTTATGATGCTAAAAATAGCAATAAGGCTTTTTAGCCCCACTTATACATATGCTCTTAAGAACTCTACTTTCAAAAGTTTCTTGTACAATTTGGACACTCTAATTAAACATCCATGCACAAATTTGAGGGGTAATGTTAAAATAGAGTGTCCTTGCACAATATGATAATGTTTGAATGTTTACCATCTTTAATTTAATCTATATTTATTTCAGTCACACGAATGATATTCCTAGGTTTTTTTTTTTTTTTTTTTTTTAATGATTGACAATCCCAGGGTAAGGCTACAATAAATACTAAGCATTATAATACAATAGTTTGATACATACAACACAATAATATACCATAATAATCTTCTCAAAAAAAAAAATACTAACATTATTTTTTTTCTTCTCTTTTTCATGGTATAGGAATTATCGATATCTTTTTTTTTTTCTTTTTGGATAAAGAATCATCTATATCTAATTGATTTAACAATAAAATTATATTATGAGAATCCTCTAATATAAGTGTGGGGGGCAAAAGCCCAGATCTATCAATTGGGCCTGGGGCCCTGTTCTTTATGGCGTCCTACGTCCGAAGAGCAAAAGCGGGCTGGGACACTTCTCCTGCAGACATCAGGCCCAAAGATGGCCGAAAAGTATAATCCGAAGAGGTCATTCATAGTCCGAAGAGGTTTTTACTCCTCGGATACAGGTAGTTCTGATTAAATACATGTACAGGAGGCCCGAGTGCCCTTCCTGGCAATCTGGGTGACAAAAATAAACTCTGGGCACTCTTGAGGATGATAAGAATGAAGAAATATCTAAAGAAAAAACTGCTACCACCGTATTTAATGCACTGCAACAGCTTTTCTGGCCGCATTTATGTGGAGAAGACCCCTGAACAGTGAAACCTCAGCTACCGCCACTCACAAAGAACTAAAGTGGGCGCATGATGTGACATGCGCTCAAGTGGATACTCAGATGATGAACAGGTGGACAATGGAGGTGAGGGAGAAAGGTGCTATATAAAGAAGGTCGATCCCTGAAAAAAGGGAGAGAAAAAAGGAGAAAAAAGCTTTACTGTAGTTCTGAATGTTGTAATTACTGTTCATTCAATAAAACGCCTCTTCGTCATTGTTTTATGTTATTTCAGCCTCGCGTAACCTAGCCATCCATTGTTTAATTCAGATCCAGCCCAGCTCTTTCACCCACTCTCTACAAATTTATTGTTCTGGGTTCGTTGGGCCTCTAACCCATCCTTTTTGGGCTTGGGCTACAAAAACTGACCCTACAATAAATAAAATTGTGTCTCAACTCTAAAGCCACAAAAATAGATTTCAGAGTTTTGTTATCCATACAAAAAGAAGGAATTCGTATTAGTTACGCTACAACATATATTAATATGATGATTATCTTATTTTGAGTATATTAATAGATTATCTTATTTTGATTATCCCTCACAAATGTTACTCAATAAAAAGGATTTGATAAGCATACTCAAACACATATTTTCAGTTTTTAAACAACAATACACGTATTTTCACACACTTTTTTACCCACACATATATCAATAAAATACAAATAACATTACTCAAACTCCTCTACCAAACATGCCCTAAAACTGTTGACTTCTATATTTTATGTCCAAAAAAACTAAAACTATTGGCTTGGTATTGGGGTGGACTTCCCAATTCCCATGGTCTTGTGTATGCATCAATGGTGATTACACTATTTTTCTTTTTGTCTTTTTTTGAAGAGAACACTAATGGTTTTTATTTATAAAAACCGGGTGAAAAGTGAGAACAAATGAGAGTATATCATTATTATAAAACTAGCCTTACTACACACGTTTCGCGCATGCAATGAGTTTTTTTTTTCTTTTTTTGGTCAAAATTTTCTAGAAATATAATAGAGAAAGAAGCAACTAAAAACCATATAGAACAATCAAAATCATATGAGCAGTAAAATGATTAAAAAAAAAAAGCAGTAAAAGAATTACCTTGTAGGAAAGGACTACTCCTAAGATGCATTTATTTATGTTTGATTTTAGTATCTAACTAGTCGTTCAGAAGGAATAAGAAGACATGAAAGTGCCTAATTTTAAGGAATATGAATAAGTATCTAAAATTTAGAAGTTTTTAAATTAGTTCTTTTACATATCTAACCTTATTATTTAAACTTTTTAGTAGTATAGATAAAATAAATAATCACATACAATCTACTGCATCAAAGTTGTAGTAAGGAAATTATGAAATAGTTTATGGCCTAGAAACCACTCAATAAATATTCACAACAATTTCATGACACTGACATACCAGTCCACCGCAAACTACAATTTAATATTTTGAATGCCTTGTGTGGGATGGTACGCAAATTTAGAAATGATATGAAATTGTTGTAATTTTTTGTTGCATCTCTGTAGGGACTCCTCTTTTTCTTTTTCTTTTTTTATTTTTATTTTAAGGAAAGGACTATTAAATGTTAAAATAGTTTATTTAAGTAAAGTTATATTACTTACTTTTCAAGAAATTTGAAATGCTACTTGAATGAAAATTATACTACCAATTTCATGTTATTAATTAATCAATTTCTCTATTATTATTTATTAATCTCAAATTCATGCCGATTGGTCCCTTATAAAAAAAAAAAATTCATGCCAATTGGCCCAATTCTATCATGGGTCTAAAATTGTGACCTGCAAAAAAAAAATTTGACCCAAACCCAGACCGACACAACCCGTTGCAAGGTCTAGTTGTTGGGCTCAGGTTAATGAGATGGGGTAAAGAACAGTTAGCCTTACCAAAGATTTTTATGGTATCATAGAATGTGACTATGTGGTGTTTCCAACAACCCTCTCTGTCTATTTCAAAATTCATACCTCTATTAGATTTATATTCAAAGGATAAGCAATTTTTTTTTGTCCATATAAATTCTTCATGAAAATTACCGTTAATATATATATATATATATATAGAGAGAGAGAGAGAGAGAGAAGTACATAAATCTAAGTAAACAAACATAAATACCTTGCATACTTACTTTTATTTAACTTTCTCTTTTGTTTTCTTTTGTATTAGAGAAGATTTTTCTTTTTTAGCACAATGACATGATTATAAATTGACAAAATTTTAAGGGAGGTGTTCCAACCTTAAAATGTAAGACTCTCTCTTCCTATATATAGCTTAAGTAATAGATGAAGTATTGAGCATAACTTTAACAAAATTAAAAATGGGGCTAACATGGAAAGTGTTTTGGAGTCAAACTTAGAATTCTTTTTCTAGAAAAGTATAGATGGCTACTTCTTCAACTTCGTTCATTTGTGTGTATCAGTGCGTACAAGTTTCCTATCACTATTCATAAATATTTGGTTGGTTTGTTCACTTAAAATTTGTCATGTAGATGTCAAATACTGTAAAGTTTGGGAGTTTCATACCTGTCATTGAGAAAAACACACATAACAGTCAACAGGAACCCTTCAATAATGAGTGACAATTGAAATGAGAACCTATTACCATTCAAATAAGGATAATCTTAGTTCGAACTATAGTTCTCAATACCCTCAAATTAAACATTCAACATCTGTTTGGATACTGCTTATTACTAAAAATTGAAAATTTATTGTTAAAAACACTATAGCAAAATAATTTTTAATTGACAAAAATACTGTAGCAAAAACTCTTCACACGTTTTTAGTGCTTGGCTGGTCCAGGCTGGTCAATGAACAGTGCCATGGACCAGCCAAATGCAAACACAGAATCATCACAAAACAAACGCACACTCAATCCTTGGAAAAAAATAACATAAACACAGACAAAAATGCCCGAAATATTGAGATAATATTTATATGGAAGTTCAATCAATTTTACTTTTAGATTGGTAAGTTGCACACTAATCTGATTGGCTTTGATCTCATAACCACATCCTTCACCCTATTCTTGCCGGAAAGGTGATGCTATCAGACTAGAGCTCATTGGCACACCGGAGTTTGATGATGACAGCCTCAATCAAGCCACAAAGTGATTCGAATTTTTTCTTAGTAAATTTAACAACACAATGTAATTGTTAAAACTAATTAAATAATTGTGAATTCAGTCAATCAATACCTTCAAAATCATAACTATATTATTCTTAACATTTTTTTTTTTTTTTGAGAAGGAAAAATTTATATTTAATTATTATTGTAGTTGAGACACTTTTTTTGGATGGACGATATTTTTTTTTTTTTTTTTATTGAATGTTGAACAGAACAGCAAAAATGATATAAAAAAGAATAAGAAAAAGAAAACTAATTGTTGAACAAAATAATAATAATGGAAACTGGAGTGGCGTGCACAGTAGCACAAGGGAATAACTAAATAAGTAAATTCGATGAGTCTATCATCTTTCATTGAAAGCTCACTCACTATCCGTTGGCTACTTCGAATTTGGATTGAATGCTTAAACTTCTATGGATGTTTGTTGTGTGTAATAAGAACAAAAAGTATATAAATTTAAATAAGCAAGCATAAATACCTTGTCTATTTGCTCTTTTTTTTTTTTAATTACTTTTTACGCACATTTATTTTTCTTTAACTTTCTCTTTTGGTATGTGTGAAAAGATTCTTTTTAACTTTCTCTTTTGGTTTGTGTGTGAAGATATTAGAGAAAATAGAATAAAAAGTATATAAATCTAAGTAAACAAAACACTTATACTTACTTCTCTTTAACTTTTTCTTTTGTTTTCTTTTGTGTTGGAAAAGATTTTTCTTTTGGCACAATGTCATGATCATAATTTGATGAAATAATAAGAAACATATTTCAACCTTAAAGAGTAATACACTCTAGTCCAATATTTTTTTTGGTGAACACACTCTAGTCCTATATATTGTTTGAGCCATCCTTTTTTTTTTTTTTGATATAGAGGAGTAAAGAATCTTATAAATCAGGGGTAATTACACATAACCCACCTATGGTTTGGGCGAAATCACTTTGCCTGCCCGTGGTTTAAAAAGTATCACTTAGCCTATCTGTGGTATGTTCCGTTTGTTTTCCGTAACTCACCTCTGTTAAAATTAGGGGCAAATAGGTATTTTTGCTCAAATTTTATGTCTCCCTCCTCCCCAAACAAAAAATAGAGCAAAAATGCAAGAGAAACAAGATCAAAAAGTGGTATTTCTCTCTCTCTCTCTCTCTCCATTCACACAAACTTTGAACATAAAAGAACATAAAGAACATACCCAACAAAAATAAAAAGCCTAAGCCCCGTTGCCTCCCTCAACCCTTTGGCTAACTCCTCGAATTTATTAAAAAAAAAAAAAAGATTGGAAACCAAAAAGCATAACATAAACTACATTTGGGAACCATTAACAACATTAAACTAAAACCAAATAACTTGAAACCTTAGTTCATTATCATGATAGCAAAGACTTATTTCCACCACTACTGTCATTGCTACCAGCACCACCATCACCACCACCACCACCACTACCTTCACCTCTCCCACCAGAACCTCCATAGCCACCCGACCCACCATCCGAAATTGCAAAAACTAGAAAATGATCAAAACCTAGTTGCCCAAATCACATTTCAGAATGGCCCAAATTCTTAAACTCGGCTCCATGGCCAGAATTCAACAGGTGAGAGTAAGAGTGGCATGAAGAACAGGAACAAAACCAACTAATCTGAACTAGGTTTGCGGGAATTTGGGTGAAATGCGAAACGGGTCTGCGAGAAAACCCCATGAAACTGTAAGAGAGTAGGGATTTGCGGGTGAGTGATGCTTGGTTTGGAACCATTTTTGTTTCTATGAAGATTGAAGAAAAACAGGAGTTATGGGAAAGTCTGTGTGACTGTGCGTTTTTTTATTTATTTATTTTTATTTTTTTTTACACTAGTATAGGATAGGAATGCGGCTTTTAGGTTGAATGAGGCAATGGGGTTAGGCTTTTTATTTTTTTGGGGTATGTTCTTCATGTTTAAAATTTGTGTGAAGGGAGAGAGAGAGAAATACCACTTTTTGATCTTGTTTTCCTTTTGATTCATTTGATGGTTATCCATCCGATACTCCTTCTACTAATTAATTGACTCACCCTATTTGTCTGGCTTGCACAATAGCCAAATTGCTACAATGTCTACTCCTTGGTAAAGCTCCTACACCATTGTTCCACTACATGCGTAAATAATGATGTTCAAAAAGTTTCTTTTAGCTTTTAGTCCTTTCAAAGTCAAAGTGATTCTTCTGGACTTGTGCCCATGCCAAAGCTTACTATTACTCCTCAGAAAGATTCTATTGGTCTCTAAAAGAACACTATTACTCCATGCGTAATCAATGTCCTTTCAAAGTCTTCTTCAAGTCTTCTTCATGTTGGAATTTTGGACACTCTTTTGGCTTTTTGTCTTTTCAAACCTTCTTTAGTTTTGAGAATCATACAAGGCCCCAATTGCTGGAGATTTTAAGTCAAAAAGTGGAAAAAGCACTGTTCACGGATTACTGTTTATGACACTGTTTACTCCGAATTTTACCTATTTAAGGGGGGCTGTCCGTTAAGTTTAGAACATAATTTTTCATAGAATTTTCTCAGAATTCTCTTCTTAGAAAACCTTCTTTCCTTAGAATCTTTCCTTAGAGAATTTCTACTACCTTGTTCCTACTACTACTTTCCCTACAAACTTTGTAACTAGAACTAGTTCAAGCTTTGTAACTATTAACCTCTACTGTTGAGATCTTGTATTTACTACTACTACTGTAAGTGTTTTGTTCTACTTTCAATAATAAGTATTTTCAGTTTTTCTGTTCATTATACTACTTTGAATTGTAAATTTCTTTCATTTACTTTGAATTGTTTTGATATCTACTGCTTGGTTGATTCTACCACCTTACTATTGTTCTAAATTATTTGCTTACATTACTTTCACTTTCACTATATTATACTGTGCTTCCATCTCTCTTCTTCAGCTGTGTGTCCCCTTCTCCCCATTTTGGTATCAAAGCCATTCTTTTCTGGCCGGTGATAGTGTTGTTGTGTCTTTATCTCTTATCTGTGCTTACCCGACACTTTGGTACTCCGTTGTTATGTTCCTTTCTTACTGTCGTTGGCACCACCCTAGATGTAAAGTGAATTCCCAGAACCTGATTGTAAGGCCCGTTTGAGCCAAGAGAGAGCGTGTAGGGCATGTGAGAGGTATAGGGTTGCTTAGGGTATGTGTTACGAAATGCAATGGTTGTGAGAAAAACATGATAACTGAGTGTTAAACTTAGGATAGTATGGATAAGTTGTGGAGATCCAACTCCTCTGTCAACTCCAGGACTGGTTGTCCTCCTGATATTGTAAATGAAGAAGATCATACTGTTGAAGATAATGAGTTTCCTGATTTCTGAAAATGGAACATTCCCAAAGTTGATACTAAAACTATTTATAAGACTAGTTTTGTTGAAAGTACTTTTCATCCCATTTACAAAGTAAGAACTGTTGAACAAATATTTTCTATTTTAAAAACTCATGAAAAATGTTGCTTGTTTTCTAAAAGAAATATTAATGATTTCATTGCTAAAAAACTCAGTTATTTGCATATTGGCATGGTTCAAGTTGCTGTTAAACCACTCACTAAAAAATGAATAAATGCTTCTGTTATCATGTGTTTAAGAGACGCTAGATTTAAGCACTTTAAAGATAGCATTCTTGGTATGATTACTGCTTCTTTGTATGATGGTCCTGTTTATTTCAATTGTTATCCTGATATTACTCTTGTTTTGGATGATCCTAATATTGTTAAAGCTTTGACTTTGAATATTGCTTCATCTGGTTATCACATGGAAGAAGGTAGTAAACCTTTTGCTTTGATTTATCGTATTTATTACAGACTTTTGGGTACTCAATTAAATCTTGGTTGTTTGAATCATAGAGAACCTTCTGGTAAAACAATGTTAATCACATGTTCAACCTCTGATGCTAAAGTTTAAGTTCCAAAAATGATTCAATGGCAAGATGTTAAGCTTCCCACTGAATGGTTGTTGGAACAAGAATCCCCTATTGCTAAACCTGTTTTTGATGAGCTAGATCTCACAAATATTCAATAATATCTTGATGGTATTATTAAAATAAGTTTTCAAAACAATCAACCATTGAGGATCAACGAAGGAAGACATTCCTTTGCTGGATCTGAAAGTATTTCAAAAAGAGATCATGATATCAATGATTTTTTGCAAAAGAATCTTGAAAAATCTACTGATTGAAAACTGGAAGGCGTTTCAAGTGACAAATCTCAAATCAGCTTTGTTTTCTATTCCACTAAACCTGAACCTTCTTCTCCATATGGCAGATCTGCTAATGAGGAAGAAGATGATACTAAATCTATTTGTCCATCTGATTCTGATTTTCCTCCTATTGAAAATCTTGTTTACCAAAACCAATTAAGAGTTTTAAATGTTTTGGATGAAAACTTTGAAATTGATTTGGTTTCCCTATATGATGAATTCATGCTTGCTAAAAACAGAAATAAAAGGAAATATTACCAAAGTAATTTTGCTCAGTCTGAGAAAAACCGTGTTAAAAGAAAATGGTTAGAAAAAATGAATCAATTGAAAAAACATATTTTTTTCTTTGATTTTCTTGAAAATTATTATGTTTCAAAAGATGAAGTTTCAAAAAATCATTTGAATGTGATAAAGAAATCAAATTTTGTTAAAGAAGACAAAACCATTGTTAGGTCTAGTCATCCACCTCTTAAGACTATTTTGATAACTACTAGCAAAACTGATGTTAAAGCTTCTCCTTTCAAAATTGCTGATGATCAAACTCCCATTGTTAGTTTTATTGAACAAAACAATTTTACTAATAAATCTTTGCATGTTATCGGTCAACAGCTTGACTGTATTGAAAAAAAAATTGTTGAAAAAACTGTTTCTGTTGAAAAACCTGTTTCTATCAAGACTGAGGAACCTTTGATTAATTTACCTAGTCATGATAACAAATTTAAGTTTAAAACCACTAATCTAAAACTCTTGAAATTGTTGAAAAAATGCTTGTTGATTTAAAAGTTAAAACTAAAGGTACTTCTACAGGTACTCCTGCTACTCGAATTATTTCAAAAAATGAAATTGTTTCTGATGAAAACACAGATTCTGACACTGTTTCTTCTGTTTCTGCAAAAAGGGTTTTTAAAGATGATTTACCAAAAATTAAAAGATTTGTTGGAAATTCCAAACCCATGTTTCTTACAAAAAATTGGTATTCAAAACCTACTCCTCCTGATATGCAGTTTGAAGAAAGACCTTTTCAAACCCAGTTTTCTGTTTCTGCAAATAAAATTTATGAATGGAATATTGATGGTTTTTCTGAACAAGAAATTATTAATAAAATGGGACATATGTCTATGGTTGGTATTGCTAACCAAAATAATCATGATTTTGACCAACCTGAAATTGTTGATTTACTTGCTACTGGTTTTTCTGGTACTCTTCGTGGATGGTGGGATTCATATCTCACAGAAGAATCCAGAGATTCTATTAAACATGCTGTTAAAAAGAATGATGAAAGTTTGCCTATTTTTGATGAACGTATTGGTCGAGGTATTCATGATGGTGTCAATACCTTGATTTATACTATTATCAAACATTTTTTTGGTACTCCATCTAATGTTTCATCTCGAATTTCTGATTTACTAAATAATTTAAGGTGTCCTACTATGTCTGATTACAGATGGTATCAAGATGTTTTACTTTCTAGGGTAATGCATCGGAAAGATTGTTACAAGCCTTATTGGAAAGAAAAGTTTATTGACAGTCTGCCTCCTATCTTTGCTCATAAGGTAAAACAAGAATTAATTGGTAAAAATGATTCCATTGATTATGATAATTTAACTTATAGTGATATTTTAAGCACTATTAAAAAACTTGGTATTAATATGTGCAATGATGAAAAACTGTTAAAACACCAATTAAAAAAAAAAAAAAAAAAAACTAAATATGAAATGGGAAATTTTTGTGAACAATATAGTTTGCTCCCTATTGCTCCTTCCAGGCAAAAGAGTAAAAAATATTATAAAAGTTACAAAAATTATAGTCATAAAAAACATAAAAGATACAGAACTAATGTTAATGATTTTATGCTGAAAAGAAAAATGTTTCTAAAAAATATGATAAACAAAGATTAGGTAAAGGTAAATGTTTCAACTGTGGAAAACCTGACCATTTTAGTAAAGATTGTAAACAAAAACCTGGTAAGTTAAAAAAAAAGTTTAACATGTTAAATATTGATGATAATGATCAAGAAGAATTGTTCAGAATCCTTGAATCAAACAATTTGTCTGATTCCTTGGAAGATGATTTTTCTTCTTCATCTGATTCTTGCTATCAATCTGCTGATGATTCTTCTGATTCACCCAATGTTAAAATTGGTTGTAGAGATTCCTATTGCAATGTTATTAAATCTGTTAATACTCTCACTAAAGGTGAAGAAAATGAAAGTTTATTGGTTAAATTGATAGGTCAAATTGAAAACCCTGAATTACAAAAAGAATATTTGGATAAGTTTAAGAAAATTTTGTTAATAGAAGAAACTAGTAAAAAACTTAAATCGACGATAAGTTTTGAAGAAACTTTCGAAAAATTTAACAAAAAGAAATCCAAAGATTTGACTGTTAATGATTTACAACAAGAAATTAATATTGTTAAACAAGAGATAAGTGAATTAAAACATGAATTTAAAATCATTAAAAATGATAATAATAATCTTAAACAAATGATAATAATAATCCTCCAAAATGGTTTACAAAAGTCAAAATTGTTGTTTCTCATGATTATCATTTCACTGTTATTGTTATGATTGATTATGGTGCGGATATGAACTGTACTCAAGAAGAATTGATTCCTTCAAAATATTTTGAAAAATCAACTGAAAGATTGGTTTCTGCTACTGGTTCTCAAATGAAGATTAAATATGAATTGAACAATGCTCATGTTTGCCATGATAATGTCTGTTTCAAGATTCCATCTGTTCTGGTAAAAAATATGACTGATAAAGTGATTCTTGGTTTGCCTTTTATAAATGCTTTGTATCCTTTTCTTGTTGAACATGATGGAATTACTACTGATCCTTTTGGATATAAAGTAAAATTCAAATTTGCTTCAAAGTTTGAAATTGGTATTGATTATGCTTCAAATCTGATTCATGCTAAAATCAAACATCTTAACTTCCTCCAGCAAGAAGTTAAATACAAGAAAATTGCTAAACAACTCTCTGATAAATTGTTACAATCAAAAATAGAAAATTTTCAAAAAACGTTGGTTGATGATGTTTGCTCTGATGTTCCTAATGCCTTTTGGCACAGGAAAAAACATATTGTTGACTTGCTTTATATTAAAAGTTTTGATGAGAAAAACATTTCTACTAAGGCTCGACCCATTCAGATGAATGCTGAATGGTAACCTCTTTTTGATAGGTTAAAGAGTAATCCTCCACCTTGGTCTGATGTCCATACTTCTCTTGTTAAACAAATCAAATCCAGGTAATCATACCAAGAATGCTATCTTTAAAGTGCTTAAATCTAGCTTCTCTTAAACACATGAGAACAGAAGCATTTATTCCTTTTCTAGTGAGTGGTTTAACAGCAACTTGAACCATGCCAATATGCAAATAACTGAGTTTTTTAGCAATGAAATCATTAATATTTCTTTTCAAAAACAAGCAACATTTTTCATGAGTTTTTGAAATAGAAAATATTTGTTCAACTATTCTTACTTTGTAAATGGGATGAAAAGTACTCTCAACAAAACTAGTCTTATAAATAGTTTTAGTATCAACTTTGGGAATGTTCCATTTCCGGAAATCAAAAAACTCATTATCTTCAACAGTGTGATCTTCTTCATTTACAATATCAGAAGGACAACCAGTCCTGGAGCTGACAGAAGAGTTGGATCTCCACAACTCATCCATACTATCCTAGGTTTAACATTCAGTTATCATGTTCTTCTCACAACCGTTGCATTTCATAACACATACCTTAAGCAACCCTATACCTTTAACATGCCCTACAAGCCCTCTCTTGGCTCAAACGGGCCTTACAGTCAGGTTCTGGGAATTCACTTTACGTCTGAATCGTATTCTTTTTGAAGAAATGTGAGGCCCCAACCTTGTCGCCACAAGAAGGCTACCAAAATCCCCTATTTCCTATTCATATCATGATTATATTTCTGCCTGGTTCAGATTCATGCTCCACCAAAATGAAAATATGACTCATTCATGGTTTGTTAATTTTGATAAAGATTTCAATTCTGATTTCCCCCTCTGGTTCATCCACTGGTGGTCCCAGTTTGGTTCAGCTGTTGAAATATTCCCTGCTCCGTTGAAGTATTCCTTCCAAAATTTTTCACTAAGGTTCAAAATTGATGCTCATGGAGCTAAGTTCGCTCCCCTACTCCATTTTATTAAGAAATATTAGGTTCCTTGGGTTCTGAAATGGCAATATGCTAAGGAAGGTGATGTTCTCACTCACTACTAGTATGTTAAGTGGTGGAATAAATTTCCTCACACTCAATCAATTATTAACAACGTTTCCAGAGATTTCCCTTCCCCAAGTGCCTTTCCAGCACTAAGAATCACTACTCCAGTGCAAAAAGCTGAACTGGTTGATGCACCTGCTTCCTCATCTTCTAAATCTGTTAAACCATCTGCTAAACCTAGATGGAAGGGTTTTCCTTTAGATAAAATCCGCAAGGACCCTGATGCTTCGTATGCTCTTATCAAAATGATATCAAAGGAAAAAGAAGCTGATTCAGAAGATGAACGGTCCTCTGAAGCCTCTGTTACAAAAGACCCTTACTACCCTTACAATGAGGAGTGGTTTGGCCATGATGAAGATGATGCTGATGATTTAGTAAAAGATTGATTGATTCACCTTATTTGTCCGGCTTGCACAATGCCGAAAATGCTACTGTTGTTTCCCATGCTATAATAATGTTCGTTTAACATGTTAAATATTGATGATAATGATCAAGAAGAATTATTCAAAATCCTTGAATCAAAAAATTCATCTAATTCCTTGGAAGATGATTTTTCTTCTTCATCTGATTCTTGCTATCATTCTGCTGATGATTCTTTTGATTCACCTAATGTTAAAATTGGTTGTAGAGATTCCTATTGCAATGTTATTAAATCTGTCAATACTCTCACTAAAGGAGAAGAAAATGAAAGTTTATTGGTTAAATTGATAGGTCAAATTGAAAACCTTGAATTACAAAAAGAATATATATATATATATATATAGAGAGAGAGAGAGAGAGAGAGAGAGAGAGAGAGAGAGAAGTATATAAATCTAAGCAAGCAAGCATAAATGCCTTATGTATCTACTTTAAGTAATTTTCTCTTTTGTTTTCTTTTGTATAAAAGAAGACTTTTTTTTTTTGGGTGCAAATGGCATAATCACAAATTGACAAAATTTTAAAGAACATATTTCAACCTAAAAATGTAAGACCCTCTATGACCTATATATAGCACAAGTATTTAGATGAGCTACTGAGCATAACCTTTAACAAAATTGAAAACAGGGTTAACTTAGAAGCTTCCCAAAGAGTGTTTAGAAGTCAAATTTGGATTCCCACCCCCCCACGTGGAAATAGTGATGGCTACTTTTGCAACTTCACTAACTAGTATGTAATCCCATGCTTACGCATGGGAATTGTCAATTGTAATGGCACTATTGATGTAAGCTTTGGTAATTAAACATATAGAACATTAGTTCAACTAGGACATTTGAAGGTACTAAAATCATTTTTCCTTACAATTTTCATGATATTGGTTATGTCAAGTTTCTTACTATACTGCACAGTTACATATATAAATAATCACAATTAAATATATAAAATTTTGATCGAATATACACATCAATTTCAATTTTCATTAGAAAATAAACTCTAACTATCATCAAAAAGAGCCAAATTGCGTGCCTTTTTGTTTTTGAAAATACATAAAAAGATAAAGTAGGTTTTTGATGTGTTAAAATGACATATTTTTACAACACCTTATGTTGATCTCTAAGAGGAATCACTTAATGGCAATGCCTCATTAATGATATTTATAGCCATATTGTTAAAACTATAAAAGAAATATGCAATAAAAACAAATTATATTTATTTATTTAAGGTTGCTCTTAAATTTATTTATATATAAAAAAAATAAAAAAACTAAAAAAAAAACCCATTTTTTCCAATTGCCAAGGGGCCTCGATAAGTCAGGATAGAATTGGGGCTGAAGCCTTAAAACATTAAATTTTATAAGAATGTGGTGTAAAAACAAAGTTTTACCCTTTCAATCCCAACATACCACTTCATCATATTACATGTATTAAAGAAAAGGCACAACTACACTCAATCAATTCTAGTACTCATTTGAAAATCTGTGTAAAACATGGGTTTTACACCCCATCCTTACCAAATTCAAACTCAACCCTTAAATCAGCAAAGGCTCACAAATATCTTTTCCACAACCTACTTCACTAAAACTAATGATACAAAATTATAAAGAAAAATAACCAAATACAAACAAAAGCAAAAACTAAATTTTAAAGTCATATTTATTTGGATTTAATAGATGAGAAATACCACCCAATAAGAATCATAGATGCGATATTGCAAATTGCATCCAATAGCAATAAAAACGGCTTGATTATTTGAATAATTGATCGTAGATGTATTGAGTTAGATGCTTCATTACATTTCTTGAAATGTCCCACGTCACAACTCCTTAATAAGTATGGAAACTGCTTGGAAAAGGCTGTAGCAATACATTAAACATATATTATCAACACATGGGGGTAGAGAACGATGAATCCAAATGATTCGTTTATCATAGAATTTAGTGCATTGATTGTAGGAGTACTCAACAGTCAACAATCATAAACCATAACAATTGCAAGCTGAAAAATTGTCATTGTAAAAGTAGAAAAGAAAAAGAAATGTAGACACATTAAAAGTAATAGGTCTTACAAAATTAGTCCCAAAAAAAGAAACAATATCTTCTACCAATTACCCAAACAAAAATCATATATATTGCCCAAATTTAAAAAGTAAAAATTAAAAATTTACGAAAAGTTGTTTCAGCAATTTGACAGAGGTGAAAGGGTGATAAGTGGTAACCCTCAGATCTCTCTCTCTCTCTCTTTTGGTCTTTTTTTTTTTTTTTTTGGAGTGAAAATAGCAATAACTTTCATTACATAGGAATATGGTTGAAGCTTAATCAAGCAATATGGTTGAAGCTATTCCATCCACGCCTGAAAGAGTCCACATGGCGCTTATAAGGGACAAAATTGCTAAATGCCCTTTTTGGGCAAACTAAGCAGCGTTTTGCCGTATTTTCCAAACTAATTAGGGAAATGCCCCTCTTTTGAAACTCGATTTTCTCAAAATCAAGTTATAAAAAAAAAAAATTCTAGAGCTCTATAGCGGCGTTTTTAAGGACCTATAGTGACGTTTTCAGGACCTATAATGACGTTTTGTAACTCGACTTCCATTAAATCGAGTTATAGGCAATTTTTAAAATTTTTTTTTACCTATAACTCGATTTCATATAAATCGAGTTACAAAACGCCACTATAGGTCCTAAAAACGTTACTATAGGCTCCTTAAAAACGTCGCTATAGGGCCTAAATCGATTTTGAAAAACTCGATTTTCAAAAGAGGGGCATTTCCCTAATTAGTTTGAGAAAGAGGGCAAAACGCAGCTTAGTTTGTCTAAAAAGGGCATTTAGCAATTTTGTCCCGCTTATAAGTGAGCCATGGACTTACATGGGACAAAGCAAAACTACACGTCTACACCCATCAAAATTCTTGCGTAACATCTGTCATCATGTAAAATTACTAAAATATGACCAATATAAATTTTCAGCATGTATGAACATTGGAGTAGTTCAGGAGATACATGGAATGGACGAAACCCCCTTTGAACGTGGACAATGCCATTATACATGAAGAGTATCTTGTGGGACTTCATTACAATTATTATAGAAATGATCCTATAAAATACTTCATCGCAACAATGCTATCTTCATGGGGAGTGAATCAGTATTTGCTTGCCACAAAAATGTCTTCAGCCTTGGTGGAATCTTGAGAGACCATAATCGATCTCACAGTTTAGACTGTTGTATAGAATCCCTAGTACTTGGCCGCCCTCTATTTTGTTCGTCCATAACAGATTATAAGCAATATGTAATTATATAGAGAGAACTGATCTTTCTGTTTGCCACTTCTTTCTTGGTCTTTAAGTTTTAACGCATTAGGCCCTCAGTTTTCTAAGAGCATCACCAGTGGGAATGCCAAATGGGAAATGTAAGGATTATTTAGCATTAGGAGCCAAAAATCACCCAGCATTTGGACTTGTAAACATTCGGGTTGTAAAAATTTTTACAATTGTGCTACAGTAGCATCTTATTAATTAGATGCTACTGTAGCACAATTGTATTTCTAAAAATTATTTTTTAATTGTCTCTCTCATCCTTTTTATCCGACCAACTTTCTCTCTTCTCTCTCTCTCATTATTTCTTTTCTTTTCTCTATCTTCCTTCTCTCTCTCATTCTGCTTTCCTCTCTTCAGACTCAAAACCCCATAGCCACCACAGTGACCACACCATGGCCTGACCCACTGTCACCGGCCATGGCAAGCCACCATCCACTCATTATTTCTCTTCTCTCTCTCGTTGCAAATCAGTGTGGTGGCGTGGAGATCGACGTTTAAGGTTTGGCGCAAAGATCAGTGTTTGGTTGTGGGGTGGAGATCGGCTTTGGGTGTGGGGTGGAGATTGGCGTTGGGTGTGGTGATCGGTGTTAGGCGTAGAGATCAGCATTGTGCGTGGGATGTGGAGATCGCTGTTGGGCATGGGTTTCCGACATTTGGGTTGAATTTGGGTGGCGATGGTGGCAGCAGCGGCGGCTTGAAGACTAGGTCAGTAGCTGTCTGGTAGTTGTTGTGGCGGCGAGATCGGCATGGCTGTGGGTGATTTTTTGATGGTCGGTTAAGTTTCTTTTGATTTGGGTGATTTTTTTGTTGTGATTTGCTTGTTGTGATTTTGCTGGGTATGGGTTTGCTAAAGGTTGAGGGAGAAAGAGAGGAAAAGGAAGAGAAAAAGAGAAATAGTAAAAAAAAGGATTAAAAAAGAATATTTAAATAAAATGGGAAAAAAAAGAGTTTTAGGATGTTGGATGTGTTGTAAAATGGTATGGTATAATTAATAAAGTAGTTTTTTGAGATGGTAAAATGGGATATAATGGCATTTCGGGATGTGGATGCTCTAAGTGGTATAAATTCCTACACAAAAATTAAAACAATCAGCTCCTTTTTTTGTACTAAAAAACTTTTTTGACACTATTAAGAAGGATTTATTCGCCTTCTCAAACAAAAAAAGAAAAAGAACAGCACAGCCTTTAAACGTAAAATGCAGAATTCTAGATAGGGGGTGGGGGGGGGGGTTAACCTAACGTGTTATTCAAAAAAAAAAGAAAAAAGGAGCACTATGTTAGTTTTAATAAGAGTGGCCATTGATGGATAATTATAATGTGATCCCACTTACATTTAGACAGATGGAGCAAAATTGGACTCCAATTTCATATTTGAATTGAACAATTGGAATGATAATTATGGTGTAGTTCTCACATAAATCAAGACATATGGCACAAAATTGGAACTCTAATTTAGAATTCTAATTTGACTTTTTCTTTGCTTCACCTATTATTATATATATATATATATATAGATGTGCTGTGTGTTTTTCTTAATATTGTTCATAATTAGTTGGTTGGTTTGCTCAATTAAAATTTTCCATGAAGATGTTAAATGCAGTAAATTTTGGGAGTTTCGTAGCAAGTGGTCCATTTTCCATTGTTAGAGCATTTTCCCAGTTATTAAAGTTGTTGATTTTGCATTTGATTTTAAAATAATCTTTAGGAGATTCATTCGAGAGGTATAATATTGCTAAATTTCATGTTAACAATTTATGTAATTGAAATTAATTTCCTAAATATTAATGGCATCTTTTACCATATTCTTACCAATTTATAATTATAAGTCTCGCTCTCAAATAAATGGTTTACAAACTTCTCAGGAGAAAATTTATATTGGCATATGTTATGTGATACACACGTATTAGTTAAGGGAGTAATTATATGGTCTCTAGGGTGAATTCTTTAGCTAATGCCTCCCTTCTATTATGCCGTTATAGTGATTCAAAAAAAAAAAAAAAAAAAAAAAACTCATCCTTCAAGGAGTATGAATAAACTTTAGTTGCTGGATTTTGAGGGGATCATATCATCATAGCCCTTAACAGTGATGGAAGAGTGAAACAATATGGTTTTATGCCTTTTGAGGTAAATTGGTTTGCCAAAAATCCTACTTTTTTTTTCCCTAAAATGTTTAATACCCTTTAAAAGTAGAATTCAATCTGCATAATTAGTAAAATTTCTAATAATTAAATAAAAGATCTTTGATAATAAATAAGACAATTATCACAAGCGATGCTAAATTTGAGGAATTGTGTCATTTGACATTAATGGTAAAGATTTACGTTGGGTTGTGTCTCTTGGCTGAAATTTATGAGTGTTTTAGCAGCTTAACTTTTAAGCTAGTTTTCAACATGTGATTGGTTTATACTTTATATAGTCAACTTCTAAGGGTTCAACTATTGTTGCAAATTTTCCCTCGAATCCAAGGGTGCACAAAGGAACTCTTTCTTTAGCCCTCCACACTACATTTGCCCCAATTCCCCAATGGACTTCTCATGAGGGCTTGGGCCATATGGAAGTAGAGAAATGTAAGGATAATGGGTTCGGGTTCATTTGGGCCTAACTTGAAAATTTGGGCCTCATATTTTTATTTGGGCATTCTGTTTTGGGCTTGTCAAAAAATGGCCCCCTTGACACTCTTCAAACTTTCAAATATAGTGTCAATAAATTTTTAAAACAAGAAATATTAAGCACGGTTGTGGCCATGAATCTATCCAATAGTTGAGCAAATGATTTCATTGCAATATTGAGAAGATCATCTTTACCAGTTAGCGGCTGATAAAGGATGAATATCTGGTAATAAAGTGACAAAGCATATATTCTCTTATAATCTTGGCATGATTGTGATGTTATGAGAACAATCTTAAAGTCGAACAAGGAACTTCTTTAACATATATTTGGGTAACATTCTATTTGTTGTTCCCACTTTTGTCTTTGCTTTAGAAATAAAATAATACATTTCTTTAATAAAAAAAATTGCTTTAAAAACAATATATAATTTCTTATTAATCTATCTCCCTAACTACTACTGTAACAACATACTCATTAATGTATGTTTAAGAGCATTAGTATTGGTGATGCTAAAAAACTAAATTGCTATTTTTAGCACTATAATATACAAAAAATGTACTACATTGGTGTTGGCTATACACTGTAGCTCAAATACTAAAAGCAAATAATATATTTTATTCTCCCTTCCATTATAATAATATTTATTTCATTTTTTTTTCTCTTTTTATTTTCCTCCGTTCAACTCACTCTCTTTACAGCCAACTCCACCGGCACGGCCTTCTTCGAACTTAAGAGCATTGCTAGATTCACCACGAGACCAATCAAGGAAGAAGCAAGGCAGAGGAATTCGGCTATGGAGAGGAACGAATTGAAGTTGAAATTGAAATTTTCGCTACCGTCATCGACTATGACACCGTCATTTTTGGTTGCGGCTTTGAGTCTAAGTGTGAGGCGAGTTGGATGATGATGATGATGATGATGGTGGCGGAGGAATTGATAATGCTGAAGAGGTTTTGGAGAGTCAAGTGACATTGTTTTGCTAACTATACGTGTGTGCACTGTGCAGTCAGGTTGTTTTTGTGGTGGTGTGGGTTTGTGTTGATTGTGTGGTGTGGGTTTTGGTGGTAGTTTCCATGGTTGTGGTGGTTGTGGCAATGGCTGTTATTTATTGTGGCGGATATGTCGTGTATTGTTGTGGATATATTATTTTATTGTGTTATTTATCTATACTACTATTTAAGGGGCTTTTCCTGTTTTGTATGCTTATTTTTTTGGTTCAAAAATAGCCTACACCTCTATGTTTAAGTAGAGACAAATAGCTCAACTGGTAAAGTCTCTGATGGTTGTATAAGAGACCTGAGGTTCAATCCCTGCCTACACCAAAAACTGATTGGGGTCTTGGTCTGATGATACACATCTATCATCGGGAGCTGACGCCATAAGTTAAAACTCTCTCAAAAAAAAAAAAAATAGAGACAAAACTAAAGGATAATTTGATAAAATATAGTTCTAACTCACACTAAAATATTGCCTAAAAAATAGAGTCATTCTCTTGTTGTTTTCAAATTACTTTATTCACTTATAAATTAGATTCTCAAAATAAAAATGATGTTTATAAAATAAAAATAGTTTTTTTTTTTTTGGCTACACTCTGGTTGTATTAGTAGTTATAAATGCATAATATTAATGAGAAAATGTGTAAATCTCAAATTGAAATGAATGAAAAATTATGACATTAAAAAAAAAAAAAAAAAAAAACCTCATTGCACGTGCAAAAGCTCATGTGATAAGGCCAGTATTATTTTATTACATTGAACACTAAAATAAAATCACGAATGATGGATGTTTTGTAAAGTAAGGTGGCAAAATAGATAAAGTAATGTTTTGTGGTATCAAATTACTAAATTTTTTGCACCACCAATTTTGATGCTCTTAAGGTTCTTTGTGACATACAGCGTGGATGTAGGCTCGTAAGCCAAATCACACAACTCTCTGTATTTTTTCCATTTCTACTTTCTCTTTTACTTCCACTCTATAAGTTTCCTACATCTACTTTATTTCTCTACAATAATTTTATATTTCATCTTTCATTTCAGCAATAATCATTTTTCTAATCTAATTCGACACAACTACTTTATTTCGGACTATCTGGCTTTTTGCCCTTTTCGGGCAAATTATATAGCATGATGCCCCCTTTTCCAAACTAATTAGGATAATACTCTTCTTTTAAAACTCGATTTTTGATAAATCGAATTAGACTTTATAGTGGAGTTTTTAAGGAGCCTATAGTGACGTTTTTAAGGAGCCTATAATGACGTTTTAAGGACCTATAGTGACATTTTTAACTCGACTTCAATGAAATCGAGTTATAGGCAATGAAATCGACCTATAGTGGCCTTTTTTTTACCTATAACTCAATTCATTGAAGTCAAGTTAAAAAACGTCACTATAAGTCCTTAAAACGTCACTATAGGCTCTTTAAAACGTCACTATAGGGCCTAAGAATTTTTTTTTTTTTTTTTAACTCAATTGATCAAAAATCGAGTTTTAAAAGAGGGACATTTCTCTAATTAGTTTGGGAAGGGGGGCATAATGCTATATAATTTGCCCGAAAAAGGCAAAAGCCCATTTTGTCCACTTTATTTCTCTACAACAATTTTATATTTCATCTTTCATTTCAGCAATAATCATTTTTATAATCTAATTCAACCTAAGTAAAGATTTAATGTGAGATCAACACACATTTGCACAACATAAACTTATCCATTTCAATTCACATAATTCAAAATATTACAAATACGCATGGTTGCTGCTAATCAAAATCATTGTTCACCATGTCTTAATGGATCATGCCACATGATCAATGATGCTAGTTTTCCCAAAGGTGGCTTAGCATGACCCACAAAATGCTGCATTAATGCTCAAATTTAATCACATGTTCTAAGTTTTTACAGTATTAATCAAACAAATAAACTTTGGAAAAAGTAATGGAACAGGGAATTGTTCAAAGATGGGGTGATAAATAATGATCTGTAACAAATACCAACTCAATTTGCTTTATCTTCTTTTACTTGCTTTGTTGTGCTCCTTTTTCTTTCTTTCTTTCTTTTTTTTGTATGGTGGCTTAGTCAGTAGACCATATGGATGGAGACATTGCACTGAGACCGTTAATGTGGGGGAGCTAAAGCCTAAACCTTATGGGGTCCTAAAATTTAAAACAAAACTAACCAAAAGCCACAACTTTAAGACTAAACTCGAGAATCTAGAAAGCCTAACTCTGTTTCCTTATGTTTTGATGCTGATTATATGATAAGAGAGCATGGGATCCACCAAATTATTAAAGATTCTAATGATTAACAAAAATAAAAAATAGAAGCTAAGGGTATCTAATAAGTACATGAACATTAACATAGTACTAAGCCGTACCACAATTTTAAGTAAAAAGCCCCACCTAGCACTTTTTTATTTCCTAATGTGGCAAAGGCATGAACCAGAGCAACAGTGGCCAATTGCATCCATTTCACTAGCAGCCAAGATGCCTCTTGGCACCTGGAACCGACCAAGACCAGCAGATTCAGCAGACTTCTCTTTGTGTGTGTTATTCCTTTGTCTCTTCATGCATTTGAATTCAAGCATGATTTTTAACACTAGTGTCCCACCTAAGAATATCATTAACTATATCTGTGCTATAATCTTTTTTTTTTTTTTTAATTATATATATATATATATATATATAGTTAAGTTACAAATGAGGCTTTGCTTAATCACTAACATAGCTCATATAGACTTAATATACATTAGATATGTTACCCTAATTCTAGATTGATATTGGATGGATTTGATATGAGTGTGGATTGCATAGGTGCATGCTGGGTTTCATATCATGTGTTTGATAGGTCGATTTGGTTTATATAAGTGATTACGATGAGTCCTTATTATAACTTGACTAGTTATTTTAGGGTATATCACAAATGTTACTGCTACTTCCTCAAGTTGTGACAAATGGTATTGATAACACAATGTGACTCAGGAACACCACAACATAGTGCGGATCTTAACAAGGACATTAGGGTATATGTGAGTGAGATTGTGATGCCTTGTCACAAATAGTATTCTTTGCATCTGCTACTAAAACAACCTACGTTTAGAATCTTAGTGTGATCCATATGGATACTAAATTCTAAAAAGCTAAACAAGAATATAATGTGATTAATAGGTGGTTGTTATTGCTAAGTCTTGTATAAATTATTCTAATTTTGTTAGAAATAACATAGAAGAAAATCCTCTAGCAAAAACATACAGTAGAATAAATTCAAATCAGTCGAATGAATCTAAATTGAAGAAAATTTATCACCCAGTCTATGGAAGAGAGAGAGAGAGAGAAGGGGGGGAGGTGGGTGATTCTGTGTCCAGGAAAATTTGATGTTTAGGCATAGAGGTAAAGTATCTACTCAAATAAGCCACTTTCAAGGTCATTAAAGCAACAGAGGCCATTCCCAATACGTCTCACGTGGTTTATGGATTTTGCACTAATATTTTGTTGTCACGTCCAATTCATAAGTACCCCACTGCAGTTTAACATAACAGTTTTATTCATTCTAGAAGTTAGTCTAGTTCTTTTCAAGACTCCATGTGATCCAAAAGGTTTGGATTCAAGTATCCTTGGCAAGCACCTTGGAATCACCCCGAATGAATTCTTCCCTAAAATTATTTGAAGTTCAAGATGGGAAACTACACACACCCGAAGGGTTAGTCAAGTGCTCTTATGTTCGAACTATTATCCCATGAAACACCACCTACATGTGTATATCACATTCTCAAACATACATGACTGCATTAAACTTGTATCCTTGAATTCGTAAGTGTCCACAAGTTTGGTGCCATCCATGGAGTTTAATTTGGATCCATGTGCTTTTCAAATTATCTTGTACTCTAAAAACAAAAGCTTGGATTACAATTCACATGGGTTCATGCATGATGCTTAATCCCTAAAACCCTCAAAAAGAAAATTCAAACCTCTTGGAGAAAAACGTAGACCAGAAAGCAACAACTCATTCCAACTCTTTTTACTTTAATTGGAGCATAAAAAAGCAAAGAATCAGCACATTAACAAAACACCCAAGCCCCCCTTGTATTTTTGCTTGGACCATGACCAGTCACCTAAGGCACCATGACACCAGATTTTGATAAAGTGAAGGAACTTATGCTTTAGAATGTTCCTAGTCGCATGTGGTACTGTACACTGTAATATAATTATAAAAAAATAATAATAAAGAAAAAGATGGTCTGCATAAATAAACGAGAACAATTAACAAACTGTGTGTGTGAGAGAGAGAGAGAGAGGCATGAAGTAGGGTCTTATCTGAAATATTGAATGGGGGATTTAGAGCTTGGCAGCCAAAAGAAAAGCATAAAGAAAGACATTTAGCACAAGAAACCAAGTGCTGTAATTTTTTTTTGTTGCATGGGGAATAGAGCTTGGAATTCTAAAGTGGAGAGAAGATCTTGGAATGGCATAAAGCATGAGTTTGTTTCTTTTGGGGGCTGTTCTATTCCATTTTCCCCCCTTCTTTCTTTCCCTCATCTATTCTTTATATGAGAGTTGCTTGCCACTATAGCAACTTATACAAGTTTTTGGTGGCCCATGGCTTCTGTCTACTGAGTTAAAAAAATCAAAAAAACAAAAACTTCCTTTTCTTCATAACAAAGGAATTGGTATTTACCATAACACCCCCCCTCCATTCAATTCTTCATCTTATGATAATTAAGTTATTCTCTAAGTACTTAGCATATGTTAGACTTAAAAGTACAATTTGTGGGCACCCACATTGACTGAACTCTCTACTCTGTGTGTGTGGGACCAGAGGCTTAGAAGAATATATCAGTCTAAGGTGCATGTACAAGTAAGCATGGTCGGGTGATGTGGCAAGATGGCCATAAATCCAAGAGTTTGGGCTTTGGCTTTTCCTTAGTAGACAAAAGCAGGGCAAATGATATGTCATAAGAGATGTAGAGATGAAAAAAATATATTGAAAAAAGATACTTGGCTTCTCAAGGGTATTGTTCCAACACTTTTTTTTTAATCCTTGCAGATTCTTGTATAACAGCCTTAATTTGCTTAGATTGCAGAGTGAATCTAAAATTCCTTTAGGTGTTTTGGGTCCCTCTTTGCTTTATGCTTTAAAGCTTCTTCCAAATCCAATGAGAGATATATAACAGACATATATCTACAGGAATGGAACATAAGAATAGAGAGCTTACAAGCTCAGAAGTGCTTATTCTGTTATTATCCTAAACAAAAGGAAGATACTTCTGTTCTTCTTGTTTGTTCTGAGGGTAGAAACCATGGTTTTTAATGCTGATAGAGCCTTCATCCTTCTTATCTGCATTGGAATCTTAGCAGTTCAACTAGATAAAGTTACTGGCTTAAGAAGTATAGACCTTGCCCTCAAGCAAGGCCAAGAAGATCATTGGATATCAGCACAGAATCGACGTATTCTTAAGGTTGTTGCCACAGAGGGAATGAAAACAGATCAGAAGAAGTCAGCACAAGTAAACAAGAAGTTCAATCCAAATGAAGCTAGCAAGCGGAAAGTACGAAAAGGATCAGATCCTATCCACAACAGGTCTTAATGCATTCTTGTTAGTCTGAATAGAAAGATGGTGAACAAGTTGACATCAATAGAAAGAATTAGCTTCTAGCAAAGAAGAGGAAACTAGAAGGTAGTGGATTCTTTCTGTTCTATCAGGAAACTTTCATGAGGGTCTGTTGGTTGGTTGATTGCTTCTTTCCCCCTTTTTTTCCTGGTTTTTTTTCCCTTTCTTTTTCTTTTTTCAAACTTGTTTCAAGAGGTCTTTATTATAGAGAGATGTGTATAGTCAAGCTACTAGAGGAAGTCCTAAATGCCATTCAGTGAGTAAGCATCATTTCTGTATTGTAAGCTGAAATCATAATCATTGACTGACAGAAACACATTATAGTTGATGGTGCAGGCTGTCAACAGAGAAACATATATAGTTGTCATTCTTAAATTTCCCTTAATGGAAAATATTATATTTGTTTGCATTAGTACGACAGATTCTAGCAGATTATAGTGAAATTCTTTTGTAATTCTAATGCTCTCAAGAGTGTAAATGAGTATTTTTTACACGTAAAAGTCATATTATCATACTCCAATTATCTCAAACTAAAAAGAGAACTCAAATTCTTCCACCCTCAACAAACACACAAATGCAGCGACACAGGCAATAACATTCATGATATCATTCTCTCAACATCCAACTCTTGAAAGGCTTTCAACTAAAATAGATACAAATTGATATGTTGTCCAGAGAAAATGGTAATCAATTCTTCCTGGTTAATTTTCTAGTTTTTTTTCTCAATGAAACACTGCCTACAAGTGATATTAACTAGAAAAAAAGAGCAGCTCTTATGTCTTTCTACAGTTAGAGCTTACATCCCTGTTGACTTTAGGTTAAATACTCACCATTTTTCAAGTTCTTCTAATCTTTCCCAAGAGAACAATATGGAATTTTTTTTCTTCGTATTATTAGATCTCCAGTAAAATACCTAGTTGCAATAGATAAATACAGAAATAGGCGTAGAATCTCACCATGATCTGGTCTGGCCGTAACCTCTAAACCACCGCATACTTAGATTTGTTCTACAAAACCAAAATCAGTGCAAAGATAATGAACTTCAAGCAGCCTAACATATCATCAAATCTTAGCTCATCTTCTTGGATGCTGACAACAGCAAAAGGGAAAGTAGTGGTGTGTGAGAAAAGCAATTTGGAGGAGGGATTCCAACCATTTTTATTTCACATAACTTGAGCGTAGACATCAGCTTAAGAGTTGTTTCAACAAAAGTTTTGGAGAAAAAGTGGTCGTTCTTTACATCTTTGACAGATTACAAGGTTCTTCACGTATGTCTTGTCAATATGAATGACTATAAACAGAGGATATATAATCATAGGGAAATGATAATGATGATGATGATGATAATAATAATAATAATAATAAAAATAATAATAAGTGTAGGGAAACACTAGAAGTGCAATAAAGATAACATCTTTAGCAATTATATAGCGACAAGAATGTTCCCAAGAGCATCTGCAGAAAGTGAGACATTGGGATTGGGTCAGGGGAGGGGACAAAGAAATATTAGTGGAAAGGTAAGGAGGCAGGATCAACAGAAAATTTTATCTAATGTAATTTTTCAAACTTTTCGTTAAAATGAATACTGCAGTGAATCTATCTACTGTCTCCAACCCCACCCCCCAAACACCCCCCCCCCCCCAACACACACACACACAACTTCTCTCTCTCTATGCAAGCCTAAAATTTTAACTATTTTCCCTAAAGCATGACATGACCAGGGTGACCTTACTCACCTAATACTCCCATTTATACTGGCTCTACAAAAGGAATTCATAAGGTGGCAGCTAAAATGCATGAATGAATATTCCCATTGTGCCCCATTCATTGACATTGACGCACTAAATAACGAGCTAAAACAGCTCGCGATTAGCAGATAGAACATAGGTGTTCATGTTTTAAAAAACCACATGCAAAAGCTCTAAAGAAAGAAGGCCAACAACTTATACACATGCATCGGTGGTGGTGTGAGGAACTCTGAAATTATTTCAAGGAAAATTCAATCTAACACAGTTATATTTGTTATGAAAGCAACCAGATGTGCAGGGATGGTACTATGCCGTTCAACAACTCATTGATAAATGTGATACCATTGGAGCATTTGCATAACAAGACATAAATAGTATGAGAAGAAACAGCCTATTCCTAGAAGTTTCTTATCATGATTTCACCTCATTACACTGGTTTGCTTCATTTTGGAGTTTGCAAATTATATACTTACTTGCAGAATGAACTTAATTGTAGTGTGAACTCCTGGTGCAATTCCCATGTTAATTTTCCACATCATCAAGCAGAAACAATTGTTAAAAGGTTACAAGGCAGATTAAAGGACACTAGGCCATGAGGCCATACTAACACAACAGCAATATTTTGGAACATTCATCTTATGATCCCATTATGTTGAGCTGGGTTTCTTATTCTTGTTTTACATTCTCAAGTAGAATAACAATCCGGAGGTCCTAAGTAACTCAGATGGAATTTGTTGCTAATCAAATCCACATTATTATTACCACATATATTAGAGAACTCAAACACCCGATTATGGCAAATTAATTAATTAAAAAAAAAAAAAAAAAAAAAAAAAAAAACAAAGATAAAACAACTTATACACATTTATCATAAGAGCTTGTTCTCAAAAAATGAACCTGACCAACACTAAAGCAAACTCTCTAATTTGTGTGCACCTGATTAATCTTCAATCCCAGCATGTATTCATAAACATTTTCACGAAGGCAGAGTGACCCTTTGACCTGGAGATAAGAACCAAAGGAAAAATGGTGACGTTTTAGTCAACCATCTCAACCAATGGAGGAGCAATTTGCAATGAAGTGGAAAAAGGACAAAAAAATGATGGCAATTTTCTGGCCTTACCCTTTTACATCCTCTTGGCAGTTTATGATTTGACTTTTAATTACCGTCTATAATGATACATGCATGAGAGATATAAAGTCAGTGAGCAGGCAAAAGAGAAGGGGGAAGAAGGGCGGGGGAGTAAAAGAAGAAAATATTAGCCTGAATCATCTTCAGATATATTTCCCTGCTGACATTAAATGCAGCCCTGCAAAAAATATGACGTCCAGACACAAGGCACTCACTTCCTCAAAATTTTCTTATGCTGAATGCACTCACTTCCTCAAGATTTTCTTATGCTGAATGTAAGAATGACAACAGAAATTCGCTTCACATATTAATGAATTGTTGACAGTGTTCACCACTTATAGTAAGCTCATTGTTAAAAGGTTGATGAATTCCTTTTAAATTTTATGCAAAAGACAAGGGAATGATTTCAGATTCACCAGATGTACACAATTTATTTCTACTACATGTCCAATGCTTCCGTGGCAATGAATATATATACACCCCTTTATGGATGAATATCGTTACCATAATTAACAATTTACATATCTAATTCAAGAATACAACTCTAGTGGTTGAATAATTTACAATGACACAGACAGGGCAGTTTCTCCCACACCCAATCAGAACCTTTCCTACCTCTGTAATAAAACATTTAGTATCAATAACATAAGTGACCAGAATATTGTTTCATCACTTCCTCAAGTAGCAGTTATTTCTTCTAGTAGAGAATGTCTTTCAAGAATTGAAACAGTCTCTTCCTTAGCACTGCAAATACAAAGCAAAACATAAGTCAGTTAACCCTCATGGGCTTTATTAACACAGGTAGGATTTACAAGAAAACTCCATGTTAAGAATTTCTGCACATCACACAAAAGTCTATAGTTCTGCAGTAACAACAAATTCCATGTGCAAAACAAAAGAAGATATATTTACATATGGATGGGCGTTAGTTCATTACATATCCAATTATAATATTCATAGCATGAATTGTTGCATAACAAATGAAACTTGAATTTCGGAACAGCTTGAAAAAAATTAATTATTTTTATTCATTTTTTTAGCAGAGGACAGTATATCTCTCACGTTTCACTGTATTTTTCATATCAGAAAGCATCAAAAATACAAAATTCAACCATTTCCTTTCAAATATTTAAAAATGGAACATATAATAATATTATTATTCTTTTAACATATTTACAATTAGTAATGCAATGTTCGAAGAATCTGTTCACAGAATTATGAAGACATATATTACAACTAATATACTGCTTCTACTAAACAATATTTATCAAAACTTTCTTCCCAACATTCAGAGCTGTTTGATTCAAAAGCTATGATTATCATATGTCTCTTTCCTTTTTTTCTCATCAATTCACAATATGGGAAAGTGTTCTACTAACTCCTACCTTCCAGGTCTAAGAATCTTGTACTTTCCTAGCCTGGTGAGATCCACAACTGTTGAGCCTGCTCTACCAGATGGAAGCTCGCCCCCATCATAAACAAAGTCACAGCGTTGCCATAGATTCTCAAAATCTTTGATGCAGACACTGCTTGGCTGCCCACTCAGATTTGCACTCGTAAGGGCCAGTGCACTTCCTGAACCACGAGCAATAACCCTGATAAAGTTACAGTCAGGCACTCGGACTCCTATACTATCCAATCCTGGGTTCAATGACTTCTCAAGAATACTTGATTCTCCTGTACAAGATTCAAATATCTACTCTTAGATCACGTCATAGTTAAATCATTAACAGCTGAAGTCCAAATGTCTGAGTCACAAACCTCGCGTTAGGACAACAGTAACAGGCCCTGGAAGTAGAGAATCAAGCAAGCCATGTGGCAAATTGTCCGTGACCGCGAAGCGATTTATATCAGATACATCCCCAACACATACTGCCAAAGGGCTTGTATGTATACGTCCTTTAATCTCATATATCCTATTAACTGCTTCCCTAGAACTGACACCACAAGAAATGAAGCCAAAACATAAATCCTCCAAAGAGATGGAATGCACATACAGAATTGAGACGGGCTATTTCCCAAAACTGTGTAGTAAAGATGAATTTTCTTTCAAAGCATAATGATTAAGACACCAAAACAAATAAAAGGCTGGATGGACAGAAGCTATATAGAAACATTCTTAAACGCATTCAATGTTTGTATATATAGTTAAATGATTAAATTCACTCATTCCTAACAACATAAGCTTTTGGGATAAGTGATACTAATTTACAGCACTATCAGAGCAAGTGGTCCTGAGTTTGAATTCTGTCTCCGCTACACCTCTCATAATAACATGTGAGGGCAGTATTAGAATTATTTTAAAAGGATTAAATTCACCGTTTTCTAAAAACTTAAAAATGATTGAATTCATCATTAAAAAATAAAAATAAAAAAATTAAGCTTTTGGGTAAGTGATAATTTTTCAAATACAACCATGAAAATTCAGAATAATTCTATTCACCTTATATCCTTAAACGATTAGATTCTTCACCCATTTCTAAAAAAACAAACTTTTGGATAAGTGATGACTTATCAAATACAACAATCATGAAATTTCTTAATTTTCACAATAATTCTAGTCACCTTAAACCCAAGTTTAACCAATTCCAAAGCTAAAAAGACAAGAAACTTGAAACCAAAAAACTTATATAAATATAAGTCATAGGCAATCAGTAAGAGAACCCTGAACCAGTTAAGATCACATACCAAGCATCACAGGCGAATCCATAGAGTGTATCAGTAGGTACTGCGATAACCTTCTGAGCTTTAAGAGCTTCAATGGCCTCCTCAGCATATTCTTCTGTGGCAGGTCGAACCACACCCAACTTATTTTCAACACCCACATGGCAGTTCTCCAAATTCTGAGACATTTTTTTTTTCTATTACAATAGAAATCTATCTCACTGTGCAAAAATGGCGCACCTGATAAACACCGCTTAATAAGTTCCACAAGGGCTACAAAGCCTTTTTTATTTTTTATTTTTTTTGGGTGTGTGTTTAAAGAAAGGGGGGACCATAAATAATAGAGAAAGGGGAGTGACATATTATAAGTTGTTGTTGTTGTTGTTGTTGTTGTTGTTTTTTTTTTTTTTTTTTTTTTTTTTAAATATTAATTTTTAATAAATTTTTTACTTATTTATTTATAAAAATAATTATTATTATTTTTTAATTTAAATTACCGTGGGTATTATTTATTTATTTATATAGAATTATTGTAGGGGATTTAAATCTTGCCGGTGCAGTAAAAAACACCATAAGATACCAATTAATTGAAAAACAAAACTCTTATCAAAATAAGATAACTTTTTATATATTAATATTGTTTCTTTACAATATTAAACTGTTGTAGCAATCACTCCCTCGTTAGATGTTCAACCAAACAAAATTTTATTGATTTATTTTTAAATTAAAAAAAAAAAATCTTGTATGCCTAACTTTGGTTTTGAGGATCTCCCTTTAATCAGGGGGAAAAAAAATATGGTTTGGCTCCTTACCCCCCTCCCCTCAACCCTCTCCCCTTCTTATAGAAAGTTTCAACCTATGACATCTATTTCTGATAACTATTATCAGATCAAAATATCAATCAGGTTTTTATGTAGGCGGAGATTGAATCTCAAATATCTTATTCAATCATCAGAAACTTTACCTGTTGAGTTAACTAGAACCCACATTTTCTCCAATTTTTAATATAATACACTTTTTTTTTTTTTTTAGTTGGCAGTTTTACTGTTTTAGAACTAAATTTTGTAGTTTTAGATTATATCAATATTATATGAACACGACACGATATGAGGTACGATATTTTTTTAAAAACTAGAGGACGGCAATACGGAATATATTTGGACATATTTTAGGTTATAAAGTAAACCATTAAAATATTAAAAATCGTATCTAAGATTAATTTTAAAATAATAGATAGTAAAAAGGTAAAATGATATCCATAAATAAAAAACAAAAAATAATAATAATAAAGTTTTAATAATAATCTTACAAATAAATAATGTACAGTCCTGTATAATAGAAATTAATTATTAAATAAAAAATATAACCTAAGAAATAAGAAGCCCAACCTATCAATCTGGAGTCTGGACCCATATCCAAAATCACAAGTAGTGTCTCAACCAAATATGTTGAAGAAAGCCCAAATCAACGAAAGGTCCCAACGGGCCAACGGTGCAAAACAGAACAACAAAGTTAAAACCTAAAACCAAAGCTTTAGAGAAAATAATATTTGGATCGGAAAACGCAAGAAGCAACGACGAGGTGCGCCTGCCAGAGAGAGAGAGAGAGAGAGAGTCAGAGTCCCACCGCCGTGGTGGGTCGACGGTCCTTGGATCGCCGGAAAGAATGCCAGGTTTTTCAACAGTTCTCTCTTCTTCTTTTTTGCTCTGCCGTGTCCGGCCGTGTCCGTGCCGTGCCCGGAATAAAAAAACAAAATTTTTTGGCTGGGTGCATATTCGACACGTTTGTATCCGTATCCGACCGTGCCGTGTACGTGTCGGACACGGGTACTTTGCCAATTTTGCCGTGTCGGTGCATTTAAATTTATCGTAAAATATGTATAGTAGCATGCTTTTCAGGATTGTAGGCTAATTAAGTTGTTAATGTGGATAATAATGCGGGAATTGATGCTTTGTTGAGTTTGAATTTTTGTTTTTTGTTTTTTGGAAAATACTAGAGCTTCAGACAGTATTACAAATTTTTTTACAAACGGCTGATATTAGTAAGTGAAAAAGTAATATAAGTGATGAGTCCAAATGAGAATCAGTAAAAATTTGCCATGACAATAATTTGTGGCTGTACTATTACTTTTCTTTGTTTGGGGGTTAATTTCTGCTTTTGGCATGGTTCAGGATGGTAATGTATGATTGGGCTTGCCAGGGCATCTAGATGTCTATTAGGATCTTGAGAGCACAAAGGTTTCATTTTGTTGAAGATGTCTTTAAGTTCTTATAATACGCAATTAACTGAGGTTGGGAATTGTGGTGGTCGTCGAAATGATTCTTGTGATAATGAATGTAATGAAAGTTGTTTGAGAAATGAGGAGGATGAGGGGGTGGGGGAGGAGGAAGATGAGGAGGATGAGGATGAAGATGTGGATTTCAACCCATTTCTAAAGGAAGCCCTTTCACCGGAAGCTTCTTCGAGCTTGAGCTCTGAAATTGATGGTTTGGATGGTGATATTGTTGACAGTGGGGGAAAGACTTTTGATAATAGTGTGGGAGTTAATTTGTCGAAGCCAAGTAGTGCAGTGCAAAACTCGGCTGTTGGAGACTTTGAGCATGGCGAGGAGGAAAGTGTGATGCAAGCTTTGGTGTCTCCTGAAGGAGTGTGTGAGAAGGAATTGAAAAATTCTGTTTCCAGAAATCCTACGAAGAGAAAATCTTGCTCAAACTCTCAACCAAAAACTGATACTGTTCAAACAAAGGACAATGGCAGTGAAAGTGATTATATTGATGTTTTGGTAGGAGAGTTAAGTAATTCAACACAATCCCAGATGCCCATAGTAGATTTTGAGAATGAGGATGCTATCTGCAAACGTACTAGGGCTCGTTATTCCCTTGCAAGTTTTACACTTGATGAGCTTGAGACTTTTCTTCAAGAAACTGATGATGATGATGACCTTCCAAATGTTGACGATGAAAAAGAATACAGGAAGTTTCTTGCAGCCGTTTTAAATGGCAGAGATGGTGACGGTCAGTCAAATCAAGAGAATGAAAATGTTGATGATGAAGATGAAGATAATGATGCTGATTTTGAGATAGAACTTCAAGAGTTGCTTGAGAGTGATGTTGATGAAATTCCTAGAGATAAAACCAGAAAGGAGTTCGGGGGAGCTGGGCGGCGGCCAGAGACTAGGCAGAACAGGTGCCAAAAGAACTCTGCCCAATATAAAAAGAAGCTTTCAGGACAGGCAAAGAGGCCATTACGTCCCCTCTTGCCAGTTTTGCCAAATGGACCAACTGCAGTCTTCCCTACTAATTGTGGGAAAACTTTGATGCCTCATTCATGCACAGCAGAGGATGGTTCTATAAATGGATTTACACTCCATCAAATAGGCCAGTTACATTGTTTGATACATGAACATGTGCAACTTCTCATTCAAGTATTTTCTCTGAGTGTTCTTGACTCTTCTCGGCAACAAATTGCTTCCCAGGTTCGGGGACTGATTTTTGAGATGCTTCAAAAACGCAATGAAGTATTAGCCTGGAGAAGTGTCCCATATCCTAGTATTTGCTTTAAACCTCCATATGTTTGCTCATCAGTGCCAAATGAACATCCCAAAGTGGCCTTAGCACAGTCCACCTTAGAGTCATGTCCTCCATTTAATGCACAAAGTGTATGCTATCCTGTAAATAACCAGATTTTGGCTTCTCAAAACATGTCTCCTTCTAAAGGAAGATGTGTACGTTTTTTCAATGAGCAAGTGGGTTCTTTCCAAAACATCGAGGACTCCTTTTGGGTGCCTTCGATAAATGGTCCGGTACTGTCCATCTTGGATGTGGCTCCACTCAATTCAGTTGGGAGATATATGGACGATGTTTATACTGGTATGTTATGTGGAAGCTTTCAAGTGTTTTTCATGCTTTTACAATCATTTGCTTGTTCAGAAGTTTAACCTTTATATGCTTTGCCGTTGGTATGAAATTCTTTTCACAGCTGTTCAGGACTATCGACATTGTCCTGTGAAATCTAGTAGTGATGCTCCCTTTGAAAGAGAACCACTGTTTCCCCTTCCTTCTTTCTCGTTGTATGCTGAAGCTAATTCTGAAGTTTTAAGGGGACCCATTACCTCTGCTGTTAACACGGTTTCATCTACACCCAGTCAACAACTGCCTAAAAAAACAATGGCTGCTGCACTTGTAGAAAGCACCAAGAAGCAATCAGTTGCTTTAGTTCCCAAGGAAATTGTAAAGTTAGCTCAGAGATTTTTTCCTCTCTTCAATCCTTCATTATTTCCACATAAGCCACCCCCTGCGGCTGTTGTAAATCGGGTGCTTTTCACCGATGCAGAGGATGAGTGAGTTGCATGCTTTCTTCTCTGTTTGGTAGATGACTGTTTGACTGTTTTATTGCTAAATTGGGGGCTTTACTTGATATTGATTACCCACTATTTTCAGTTTTAGAATGCCTTCATTTCGAGGTGCATTGCTTTTCGTAGTTATACTTTTGTTATGGTATAAGAGAAAGACCCATGAAATTTAAATCTAGAAATCATCTGACTTTAGGTGTGGATATCAGTGGTACAGAAATATTTTGATAAAAATTATGGAGTTGATAGCATGTTAGGAATTTAGGATTCATTTTTTAAAATATAACATCTTAAATAAATAATTAAAATAAAAATCTTAGGATTGCTTTCTAACAGGAATCTCTCCTATAATTTGCAATTTTTGCAATCCTTAATGCCTTATTCACCTATTAGAATAGGTATATTGTTTGATACACTAGGAGATGAAATCATATCTAAAAGAAGCCTTTGCTGCATAGTGAATTTTACCAGGTCTGACTAATGGTGGAACATAGCTTTAAGATCTCTATACATGATTGAAGTTATTTCAAGTATACAAGTATGTAACTAAATAATAGTTTTTTTCATTTTAGTTCCTAGGTGGGTCCTATTTTTTTTTTTTTTTTTTTTTTGGGATAAGTTCCTAGGTGGGACCTATTTAATTTTTGTATATTTTTTTAATGGAAATTTCTGTAGTTGATGATGGCGTTACACATTAACCTTTGTGTTGCACAATTGTTTCCTGTACGCACTTCCATGTGCCATGGTCATAGTAATCTAATATCTATAATAACCTTATAAGGCAGGCTTGCGAAGTTTCACACGTTTTATATTGGGAATCAATGCAGGCTGTTAGCACTGGGGTTGATGGAATACAATACAGATTGGAAGGCTATTCAACAGCGCTTTCTTCCATGCAAATCGAAGCATCAGGTAATTCTAGACTATGAATTCCTATGATGCACAGGTACGGATACGAGTATGGGTATGATACGGGTATGGGTACGGGGATACAACGATTTTTTGAAAAACTTAGGGTACGATCCATTAGGGATACGTGTATTAATAACTTATTAAGTATTTATATTATATATTGTTAAGCATATATCAATTTAAAAGCAATAATGGATAATAAAGTGAATCCATTGATTAAATGATGTTTAGAAAACAAACCAAGATCAAAAGAGTAAATAATAGATAACTAGGTAAGTGTTCAACATTGAAACCAATATATAAAACATATAAATAAAAATTCTTACAAGTTTGGGCTATCCCTCGTTATCGGGGGTTGGATTAGAACGATATCCAAGTCATATCACGGGTGTGTCCTAGATGTGTTGGTTTTTTTTTTTTTTAAATGACTGGGTATGTATCTTAGAGGTATCTGGTATTATACCGGTACGATATGTATTGGAAATGGGTACATGAGCAAAAGTGGAGTATTTGTGCATCCTAGATGAATTCTAAACACATAATTTTTCTGGTAATCATTGTTTAGACAGAATTCTGTGCTTGCTTAGACATTTGTGTTTCTATTCCTCTTGCTCTTTCTGCAATGGAGGGAAGGAGCACTTAATGGCAAAGGACATAAAAACAAATTTTTTTTTTTTTTTTTGGGTTTTCTTGTCTTCAAACTTCTAAGGGCTTGAAACTCTATTATACCAGTCAAAAGATGAAAGGAAATTAGTTACCTTTTTTTTTTTTTTTTTTTTCAATTGATAAGCTACACTTGCACCTAATAGTTTTTAAACCAACGACTTCACCCTCCTCCCATTCTTGTGGAAGGAGGAAGTACCATTTGAGCCAAATCTCATTGGCAAGAAACTAGATGCGTTGCAAGACTCAATTGAAATTATTGTTTGCTTGATGGCTATGGTAATGTGTTTTGTGAGTGGATTATGTCCCACAAAATTCTCAATTAAAAATTTAAATAATCTGAAATCTTATCCCTATCTTAAAAACCTGAAATCTGATTCTCACTGATTCCCGTCTAAAAAATCTTTTTATTTTTATTTTTATTTTTTTAATTATCTTTAAACAACAATAAAATCAGAAGCAATAAATTCTGAAATAATTTTGGTTGTGTTCCCTGAATCAGAGGGGCTGTGCATCCTTTTAAAAAGTCCCATTTCCAATCCTAGCTCTTTGGTTAACTAGTTTTACTAGATGTGAGTTTTCTTACCTATGAGTGTTTGTGTATTCAATATCCTCTCTCTCTGAGGAAAGAAATTGTTTTACAGTACTACTTCTTAAGGATTAAAAAAAAAAAAAATTTGATAAGAGATTAATATAGTCAATTAATTTTTTGGTCATTATGTACATTGTTGAATAAAGATTGCAGTTGGTTTTAGAGTTTCATGATCATGATATTAGGGAGTTATAGTATTTGTTAGTTCGTTTAAGTTCTGAAGGTTAGTGTCATGTTGGTTTGAGGTGTGTTGTAGTTCATCAACGTAACTGTCATGATTAAGCAATAGTGGACTATTTTAATTGACATGTACCACTTTTGATGCAGATTTTTGTTAGGCAAAAGAATCGTTGCTCATCTAAAGCGCCAGAAAATCCCATAAAGGTATCTCAACAATCTTGAGCACAACCAAGATAAATTATAAATTATCTTGATCTCATCTTATTTCATCCTAATTGATAGTCATTTTAAGCTATTTTTTTAATTGGCAAGTTATACATGTACCCAATAGGTCTTGAACCCATGATCTTACCCTCCACACAGAACTTATAAGTGGTGGGGCTATAACATTTTTGATTTAATTGTATAAAACAATGCTGCTAATTTGTGGCTTCATCTTTGTCTATCTCCAAAATTTATCGTTCTTGGTCTAATTTTTTTGATAAGTAATAAGAGTTTTATTGAAAATAAAAATTCTCTATGGTCATGATGGTGAACAAAAAGTATCTTAAAACATTGCAAGAAGATTAGGTGGAAGATCCAAAAGAGTGGATATGCATTCTTTGACTATTCTACCAAACATGTCATCACCTTGATGGTTGAGAAAAATTTATGTTTTAGGATGTTTGAATATTTTAACTGGTGATTCATTGGTCTTATATCAGTTCAGGAGGTGGTCTTTAGTTAGATTGTTTTGATAGATAAACAAATATGCCATTTGGGTTATGTCCTCCTTTTGTTCATTGGTAAACTTTTAATGTAGTTGCTTACTACTTCATGCAGGCAGTTCGGAAAATGAAAACCTCTCCGTTGACTGTGGAAGAGATAACATGTATTCAGGAGGTAAATTCAACCTAGAGATTTTTGAATTTATTATTTTTCTTAAGGGGATTTCTGTTGATTGATAGCTGTGTGATTTACTATCTGATCCAAATATCCCAGGGACTTAAGGTTTATAAATTAGATTGGATGTCTGTGTGGCGATTTGTTGTCCCTCATAGAGATCCAGCCTTACTTCCTCGGCAGTGGCGTGTTGCCTTTGGAACTCAGAGGTCATACAAGCAGGATGCAGAAAAAAAGGAGAGGCGGCGGTTGTATGAGTCAAGACGAAGAAAGAACAAAACTACAGATTTGGCAAGTTGGCAAACTGCATCTGAAAAGGAGGTTTGTTACCTTTGATCTAGAGAACCGCATTGAAATTTAATTCTTCATATCTTACCATTGCTTTTATACAATATTCTAATTAGTTTTCCATGGATCAGATAACTTTGTCTGAATTGCTGATAATAATTAAAACATGCATGCACAGCCGCAGACTGTGTCTCATCAAAATTTGTGGTTTTCACTGCAAACTAGTTGGCCTCTGCTTTGAGTCACTTAGTGCAATCTTTGTTCATCACCTATTAAGCTTTCAAGTGTAATGGTAATGTTGAATAGAATGGGAAATATGGTCCATAAATGATTGAATTAGAAAAACAGAAACCATGAATTTACTTGCTAATATAATGCTTACTTGTAACCTTGTTAGTGTAAATGTGTTCGTACTTGTATTTGATTATGTGCATGCGTTAGTCTATGCATTATGTGGTCTTCTTGTGCTGAGCGCACCTCAGCATTATTCATTTTCATTGAGGTAGAACTGTAGAAGAGTTTGGTCTCAGACTGGGCTTGGCTTGTAAACCTTACTATAAAGCTTAGCTTCATCTCGTCAATGATAATTTAACTCTGTACAGTTGTACGTGCTACAGGATGATCAGGCTGAAAATGCTGGAGGAGATAATAAAAGTGGAGATGAGAGCACAGATAATGCGGGGGAAGGTTATGTTCACCAGGCATTTTTAGCAGATTGGAGGCCGGATGGCTTCAGCCTCAATTCTTCTGCACTTCCTTGCTCAAATGTAAAAGACAAAAGCATTCCTGGGAATACACTATCACAAGAGGGTACTCATATGAGGGAACAGCAAATTTATGATGGGTCTAGAGAGGCTCAACTCCAGACTGGTATCATGCACAAGTTTTCACCTTCGTCACAGTGTACCCAGCTCCCTTATATTTCATCTCAGTTTGCTAGTGCTAGAAATGGTACATCTAATATCATGGAGCCAAATCATCCAGCTTCTGGTATGACATCAAATAACAGAAAATCTCAATTCTGGTTTCGGCCTTATCGTGCTCGTAAAAAAAGTGGTGCTTCTAATTCTCACTTAGTGAAATTAGCGCCAGACTTGCCTCCTGTGAATCTTCCACCATCTGTTCGTGTAGTCTCTCAGACAGACTTCAAAGGCTTTCAGTTTGGAGCATCTACCAAGAAATCTGTGCCTGGAGGTATTGGTAATTCTGGAATAGAAAATTTAGTTTCTGGAATTCCTCATGCTATGAATTTGGGAACCACCCACTTAGTAAAAACTGCACAGAAAAGAAATAGTCCACTGAAAGACAATGTTAGATATTCGCATATAGAAGAATCTGAAGTTGCTAAGAATAAATGTATTACTGTGGAAAGACAGATTGATTCTGATCTTCAGATGCATCCTTTACTGTTCCAGTCCCCTGAAGATGGACATCTGCCCTATTACCCATTGAACTGCAGCACTAGCACTTCTAGTTCTTTCAGTTTCTTTTCAGGAAATCAGCCTCAATTGAACCTAAATCTCTTCCATAATCCTCACCCAGAAAACTATGTTGAAGGTTTCAATAAATCTCTGAAGTCAAAGGAATCTACAGTATCTTCTGGCATTGACTTCCATCCACTGCTACAAAGAACTGATCAAGTATATACTGACTCAGCAAGTACTGAGAAAGCTTTTGATGCTGTCCAGACTGAGTCACTAGTAAGTCGTGGTCTGGCTACTAGTGCTAATCCACCAAGTCCTATGGAGAAAGCTAATGAACTGGACTTAGAGATCCACCTAAGCAATACATCCAGAAATAAGAAAGGCATGGAAAATAGAGATGTGACTGCATGTAATCCAACTTTGTCAGTAGTGGCAGCATCACACTCTGGGTCTACAAGGAAATCCCAAAACATCAATGGCCCACATTATGAGCAGGGTGATATTTGTCCCACAGTCAGTGCTAAGCTTGTTTCAGGTGGACATGGATTGGCAATACCAAGTAATAACATCAGCAGATATCCCATGGATGATATAGGTGACCAGTCTCATCCAGAGATTGTGATGGAACAGGAAGAATTGAGCGACTCTGATGAAGAAATTGAAGAACATGTAGAGTTTGAGTGTGAGGAGATGGCTGATTCTGAAGGGGAGGATGGATCAGGCTGTGAACAAATTGCTGAGATTCATAATAAGGTGACTCAACTCTTTCTTATGAGAAATGAGAAGCATGCATCTTTTTTTGTTAAGTACTATTGCCCCTCCAAATTCTATATATTTGCAGACTGAACCTCATTTTACATAAAATTTTGGGGTTCCAAGGTAAAGTTTGACCTTTTATATCTTGAAAGCTTCATCATCATCCCTCACAGAAGAACTAAAACTATAGAATTTGCGCTCTCAAATTTTCTTTAGATGATTGGTTAAACTGGGTTTCCCATTTCAGACGTTTCAGCCATTTTGCTCTTTGGTCTGTTTCTTCTTATAAAGTTGGCTTAATCAGTTGAAAACAAAATAATTTCTATTAAAGTACTTGCTATTTATTAATCTTTAGTATGACTCTTCTGATTGAATAATTGTATATGATTGAATCCTGCTTTGGATAATTTGCATAGCTATAATAATGAATGAGGACGATTCAGTTTTCATGTTAGGCAAAGATTCAAATCTAAGACAGCTAATCCAGCCCCAGCCATTCTTTCACTACTTAATCCAATACCCCAGGTGCCTCTTAAAAATATATATATATATATATATATATGGAGCTCACTCTAATGATGCTGCTTTTAATTGGCCAAGATAAATCAAATGCACCTTGTGTTTTGATTTTTGATATTGCAAATGTGCTCTCCCTCCTTTTCTAGGACTTCTATATTCTATCTTGGCCTAAAGCATATCATAGTGTAATGAACACTGGGTGGCTTTACTAATTTACTTTACAAATTTTATTTATGCCACGTTGACATTGTTCTGGTCTCTATAGTTTTTGCTATCTCACCATCTCTCTCTCTCTCTCTTCTTTTCTGTGAACTTCATTTATTTTTGTTCTGGGAGAGTAGCTCATTATTCCTGGATTTTTCTATTTTGTCTCCTGTTAATAGGAGGGCCAGAATATCGCTTTGGAAAATCTAGCAACAGGTGTGGCTAGTAATGATACACAATGCGAACCAAGGACCCATTGTCATCCTCAAGGCGATGTTCATATCCTTGGAAAGGACATCACTCCTTCCCTTGAGTTGGGTTTGTCTAATCAAGGGATGGATGATTCAAGTAATTTTTCATGGTTGAGTTTAGATTCATGTGCACCAGATCGTCTTTTGAGCACAAAGCCTAGTCATGAAGAAAGTACAACTGGTGAAGGTCCTGTGTCCAAAAATTTATCTTCACTTCGTCCCAACAGATCTTGCAAGAAAAAAAAAACAAGCAACACAGATGTTACAGTGCAGAAGCATGCTGTGGTCATGGCCAAACAGCTCAGCCTTGGTCCTCTGGCTACTCCCACAATGAAAAAATCAAGGAAGCGTGCATGCAGATCTAATACAAGTTTGAACATAGGATTGACTTTTGAAAGCTCCAGTGGTGATGGTAAAGATAGACTTGGTTGATTGCTGATCTGTCCATACCAACCAGGGTTGGTTGTATTTCCTCAGATTTCGGCACCCAAGAGGTGTCGGAGTGGAAGTTGAGAGGTGAGGAAATTTGATCTTCATGGAGTCCTCATCTTCCCCAACATTTGAATTAGGGGATTCTGGTGATTCAAACATCTGCATACAAGGCTAGGATGAAGGTCTCCGTCTGTTCGGTGAATATTTTTGTGAATTGAATGAGAAACAGCAGGAGTGATTTGGGGAAGCTGGGGTAATGGACTCTAGGTATGCATTTCACATAGGCAGTTATTATGTTAATCCATTGGTTGATGTAATAATATCAGCCAGTTTGTTTTGATAGTTAGGTTTGTGTACAGACATTTTGCTTGTATATTCTCCATTGATCTCTCATAACAATGAGAGTAGCTGTTTTTGCTAACATAATGTAGTTTCACGGAATAGCAGAAACTGTTTATAAGTCATAACAATCAAAGAAAATTTCACAGTTCTACTAACAGGTTGTAGTTTCTTTTGGTGTGTACTCTTGGTGTATTAGAGATGCACTTTGCTTTTGACCATTTCTTTTCAAGCTGCACTTTTTTATATTCATACCCTTGTATCCAGCCTTCAATCACCCAATGCAGTGTCAGGATGAAATTAAAACAAAATGGGGGAAGTGTTTGCATGGTCTTATGAATTGATATTATCCTAATGATACTTTCAAGATTCAAGACCATGGGTACAGAATTTTAATGCACATGAGAAAACGACGTCTACTATGGTTAACAAAATAAATAACATAGAATTTCGGAATGCGTGATAATTGCGTGGGCCACATGCATATATTTAATTAGCTCCTACTACAAACAACACTTTACACCGTTTGAAAGTTCCCAGCTCTGAATCCCTAGTTTCTTTTCAACAGTTTGTCTTGACTATACAAATCTCATAGTAACTACATTATGACAATTATATGCGCGAGGGACTATATGGATAGCCAATTGTAGATAAATAAAAGCCATGAATGAAGAAGGAAGCTTGAGTATGGAAATTTTCAAATATATTGTTTAAAATAAAGCTAGTAACACAATTTTGTACGCAACTTACTCAATTGGTAGGTTGTGATAGTGAAAAATAAAAGTGATGTTAGTGATGGGTTTATGCGAAAAGTGATTGTCCACTACTCACAACTTGCTATCTCAACAAACAATAGAAAAAGTTGTGAAATAAGTTATGTTTAAGATAAACTTGAAAACTTAATATATTAATAAGAAATGATAAAATATCTCAAAAAAAAAAAATCAAATTATAATTGGGAGGGGGCAAAAGTTGTATGATCATTGTTAGTCTATTGGACTTAGATTTTTTTTTTCTTTTTATAGCTGGTCATTCGAACCCCTAGCTTTTTGCCTATGCTCGCGTGAGAAAGATTTACACAGCCCTTATACAAAATAATTAATCCAATTAGTCGTCCTAATTTACACAACATGCAATAGAATGAGGAGAAATACCGAAGCCTATGACACTCACAAAACCAATTGAGAAAATAGGTTGATGTATGATGAGCCAAAATGATATTAAAGTTATTATTATTATTATTATTATTATTAAATGTATTTTGGAAAAAAAAAAGGTACAATTTCCAACCACAAACCCAAACCAAATAAAGTGGTCACATTTTATCAAAAAAAAAAAAATGTGGTCACTACCGAGCACATCTAGATCTAGTGTAGTGAGTTATATTGTGCTTATATTTTGGCCTAAAAAAAAAGCATTTCCCCTAAAAATGTGTACTTTTTTATTATCCAACATTTTATATATTGAACTTACTTTATAAGTGAATATTTAATTTTGAGGGTGTAAAATTTTGGCATAGTTATTTAATCTACTCTGGATTTCTCTATTCCACATGACTTTTGATGAATAAATTAAATGCTAAATTGCTAATATGAACCTCTCTGTGCCATGTGTGGAGTCCATTTGGATCAAACCATGTTGTTTTCCTCAAATATCACCATGCAATGTTCATTGAAAGTAAAAATGACTGTCAGTTAGACACCTTAAAATATATATATATTATCCTCTTGTACCATCTCACAACTTCTTCTCAGTTTTGACATAATAAAATCTGTCATTACTTCCCTCAAGTTCAACTATCATGTCGATTCTCATGAACAAGAACAAGGATTCCCTTAAGATGAATATTTATCATCATAGTTTGTTAACAATAAATAACAATCGTAGATTTTCCTGACATGAAAAAAAAAATATTGTAAATATAAAATAGAAAAAACAGTACGTATATAGCACAAGTATAATATGTTTATATTTTAAATTTTGAAACAAAAAATTGAAACATTTTCCTTTTAATTTTTTGGATACATTTCAAAAAAAAAAAATTTGGAGATAAATACAATGAAAAGAATGTAAATATAATAATAGGTAAAAGGATCCTCAAAATAACTAGAATACATTGCAATATAAATGAAGATTATGATTATGATTATGAATATGATGAGGGCCGTGCATGACAATTGACGACCAAAGAGAGAACGTAGTTATAGGATATATAATTTATTTTCTAAAATATTCATGAAATTATATATTATGATTAGTCATACGTTAAAAAAAAAGTTTTTCTCATAAGAGAATTTCATTTAAATGTATTAAACTCTTAATTAAGAAATGTTTTTTATATAACCCTTTACCAAACCAACAAAAGGGCAATGATTTTTTTCCCCTCTAAAATAAATAATGTCATGCTGCTTTCTTTTTTAAGTAATGAATTTTGTGTTCTATATAAATAAAAATTTATATATTTTAAATAAAAATTTTCATTTACTCATATTATGAGTCAATTTACTAGTGATAGATTATATTGGGGATTAGGTTCTTCCAATCATGATAGTTAGAAGGGAATGAGAAAATAGAGTTTCAGACCATTAAAAAAATTTCAACTTGTAACAGTATATTTTAATGTTATCTTTAATCTCAAACCAATCAATTTCTTTTGAAGTATATAAAAAATGATTATGAACATACTTATATAAAAGAATGGTTTGCAAACAAATAAATTGTCATATCAATCGTCGCTTAACTATGATTAATTAGACCGATTAGGAAAACAATTTGTTGATAATCTATTGAGATTATTTTCAACTATTAAGAGCACTTTCTCTACAAAAACTACAAATTTGTCCACCTAGAACTTTTAAAAAATAAACAAAACTAAGTAAAGTCTCATAATTCTACCCAATTGAGTCTATCTTTATTGCTAGTTATCTCTTATCTCCTATGCTTGGTCATCCATTTCGAAAATTCGAAGGTCAAATTAAGTGCTTGATAACAAACCATAAAGGAATTTTGTTCTGAATTCTAGATCTTCATAAAAGGCTCCTTGAGTCCAGTCCAAATCTAATCCAGACTATCCAGTGTCCTTTAGTTTTTGGATATCTACACCTAAATTATGATGAAAAGCAACAGATGTACCATACTGAACATATGGTATTAAATCTACAAAATAAAGAATACTTTCATAAGATATAAAATATGAGTTATGAAAATATCTATTAGAATTATATTGTCCAAATGAATTAAAAGAAACTGAAAGACGTCTCTAATTAAGAGGAGAGTTTGAAATATAATTAACCTAGTAAACATGGTGAAGGATGAATTATTAAAGCAAAATCCATTCCACTGAGAAACCAGATTGCTATACATGGCTAAAATTTCCAGGTCAACTAGTAGGAACATCTCCATACGAGTGCCAAGCAAAATAATCCATCCTCACATTCTTGAGGAGAACCAAAAAAAAAAAAAAAACACAAACAAACAAAAAAGTGAGCAACAAATAACACCATGGAACATTAGTTTACTCAAAAATTAAAAAGAAAAAAGAAAAATAGTGAGCAACAAATAAGACCATGGAACCATCCAGGCTCTTCACTTCTTCTATTAGAAAACAAATAATTTTTTTGTGATTCTCAACTGCTTTTCAGTTGCTACAAAGCAAATCTTTGGTTCATTTTTAGTTTTAGATGCATCATGCAGCTGGTGATTACAAAACAGCTGAGTTAAACAATGGTAAGTGGGCATAAGCTCTGAAACCTGTTAGAAGGTGCTCATTAATGCCAAAGCTAGAACTAGAAATTGTGTGCTCAACAATATCCACTTCCACATAATTTGTGAGGTACTTTAGAACTTTGATCTTGCAAGGAGCTACACTCTTCAAATCTTTCCTAAACACCGAAACTTTTACATTTTGATCACCTCTCTTGTCAAGAAATTGGTAGAACCATCCAATTTGTGACAAGTGGTGAGCCACAGATTCAATGAAACATGGACAGATCCAAAAGAAATCTTGTTTCGTCTTTACAATTGTTGCTTTAAAGTCACTCAAAAAGCTTCACCTTAGATTTGCAGATACATCTTTTTCTCTTTCTCCAGACTTCAGTAAATCTGGGGGCCCCTCCAAGTCAGTCTCTACATGCAAATCGGTCATGGATTTTTTCTGAGTTAAATAAGTTGTTCAAAGCCTCACGTACTCTCCCTCCAATTGAGAAATTTTTCTCTTGAACTTATAACCCAGCACACTCCAGCAAATAGGGGTATACATTGCTTATCCCTGTGGCAGCCATATCCATTGGGTGAGACTTAATTGCTGCATCACAGGAGACTGTAATTCTATTATCTGCCGAGGGTCATAAAGAAAAAGCATCCGACGTAAAGTAACTTCTGTCTGGTTAGCAGTAGGGTACAGGTTAGCATTCATAATGTTCATACCTAACCTATGGATAGGATTCACAAATTTATTGACTTTAAAAGTAGTGGCTTTTTTTGGCCAATAACATAATGGGTCACCGGTAAAGAATCGCATGACTTCATCACGATTATCATTATTTCTAGTTACGTACGACTCTCTACTAGAGACATCACTAGGAAGTGGAAGATTAAGGATCTTAGCAATGATTGAAGGAGTTAGATGAATCCTTTGGATGCAAATTGCATTCACCTAAACAAAGTAAATAAACCTAAATTAGAAAATAACAAAAATTAGAAACTAGGGAATTAGAAAATAAAAAAGATTAGAAACATACCTCTGCCTTCAATCACATCATACTTCCCAGAGAGCAATGGCCATTGCTACCACATCCTTGGCCTGCAAGTAGATATATGTATAAGAAAATTAAGCATACTAAATGCTAAATAAGTTGTAATGGAAAAGCTTCAATTTGGTCTCTCTCACACACAACTTTGTTAGTTCATGTTTTAGTGTTAGGTCTTAATTTAGTGTACCTATTTGATGAATCAGCAATTTAAGAGAAGAAAATCATTTTAAAAAAAGACATAAGTGATTCCATATAATATATAAACAGCGCCGTGTGTTCTTTTTTGTTGCACTGTGCTACCTGTCTCCTGGTACATTTTAACAAAAAAAAAAAAATTGCGGAAAAACCTATCAAAAAAAGCTAAAGATTTCTCTGAACCTATCAATTTTTCTCTCTTTGATAACAAAGCTAAAAGCGGGACTTTTATAAGCTAAAGTCAAACAGAGACACAGTATTATCCCATATATACAAGTACAAGAGTAAGACCTTCTGTCATTTATAGACAAGTTGGAAAGCTTTTCATTTGGAATATAAATATATATATATATATATATAATAATAAAAAAAAAATCAAATCTTGGAAACAATAACATCTAAATAGATAATAGACCTAAGAATCAAGATATAGATAAAGCAAACCAGTTTAACAAATAATCCAAGATGAAATGCAGAATAACAAAATCATCCATATTCTATTTTACCTTTTCTTTCCTAGTCCCCCAATTCCAATATCTAATTCGGTTGTGCGTAGATTGGCACCTAAGAACTTGTTAGGACCCATTTTCTTTCTCCGCCTCGGATTGAGAGTTCTTTTGGGCCTCATTCTTTTAGAATGAGATGGCTCACTGATCTAACCAAATAGAGAGAAAAAAAATCATCTCAAATTTATTAGCTACACAAATATCTACCATCAACGTGATATATGAACCAAAAAATAACAAACAAAGAAAAAAAATGAATGGAGTAGTCACTGAGCAAGAAATAGAGAGGTGTAGATTTAGCTGTGGCTAAGAGGAGGGGGCTTTGTTTCGGCTGATGAGAACAAGAGAGAAAGGACGGGGTGAAAGAATTTAGAGAACTTAAAAGGTCTCTTTGGTGCAATAGGAGAGAATGACAGCTTATTATATAGAGAAATACAAAACAGAGCACGCTGGGTTTACAGAGGGAGAGAGAGAGAAAACGTGGTCACCTGGGCAGAGTTCGGAGCTGATGAACTGACCGATTTCAGCGCCGGTGAGAGATGGGCTTGTCGGTGGTGCTGGGTCTTCGCTGGGATGGGTTCTTCTCTCAAAAGATTTTTTCACGCGTGATATTATGATGAACTGAACCACTGGTTTTTGATATAAAGGCTGGGAAAAGAAGAAAAATTAAAGGAAGTGAATGTTGGTTCAGAGAGGTGGGTGAGATGATCAGTGAGTTGGATTTGAAGTAATGGCATCTGAAGAAAAAGGTGGTGTAAAACTCATTGCTAAGCCAGGATAACCCAAAGGAAGAGAGATCCAACGGTCTGAAGGGGATGTGACTACTTACTGCACCGGGCCCCACACAGTTGAAATTAATAACAAAAACGCCATCAAACTCAGTTTTTAAAAACCAAAAACACTTGTAGAGGCATTCACACCGATACGATTAAAAATTTAGTTATTTAACTTTACTAAAATTTAGTTATTTTTTTTATTTTATTTACATATATATTATAGTAGTGGATTTATTTTAACTTTTAACATAATAAAATAATAAAATAATTATAATAAAATAATATATCTACTACAATAAAATAATTCATCTCACTATAATAAAATAATATATATCTACTACACACCACCACTACACAACCATCACAGCCACACACACACAACCACAACCACAACCACCACAGCCCACAACAAAGAAAAAAATCACCACCATGAAACCCACCCGAGCCACCCACTAATGTCAACGAACCCAACCACAGCCCATTGATGCCGACTAATCTAGCCACCCATCGATGCTGATCTACCCACACAACCACAACCACCACCACACCACAGCCCACAGCAGGAAAAAAAGAAAAGAAAAAAAAGAGTAAGGGCGAGATGGGTTGGCGGCATGGGTCTGCGGCGTGAGCCGGTAGCGTGGGTCAGCAACGTGGGGGTGGGCTGGCAGTGGTGAGAGGAAGTTGAGAGAGAGATGCGAGAGTTGAGAGATGATCAGAGTTAAGAGAGAGGTAATATTTTAATTGGGCAGGAATAAATTTTTTTATTTTTTTTAGCTCTCATGAACAGTGGACATCTATCTATAAATGTGAACTATAGCAATGGAGCTAAAAAAAATAAATTTAGCTCTACTGCTAGAGCATGATTTTGGTGTTTGAGGAGGTAAAATATAGTAATATACCAATATAGCACCACTGCTGTGAGTGATCTAAAACTATTCTCAATTTTCATTCTCATATCTCAGTCAAAATTTTGAGAAACAAGTTTTGGAAACAAAGGCCACTGGACCTTGTAGGCTAGTGTCCCCTGGTGTCCCTGTATACCTTGAGCTCGGAGGTTCGAGCCTCCGCATTTACCTAGCAAAAAAAAAAAGTTTTGGAAACAAATAACGAAAAACAAAGCTAAACAAAATTTCACTCAGTGGATCCCACAAAACAACCTAATCCAAACACTCACATCAGATTATGCATAATCTTGCAAAATATAAAAAGTAATCAATTTTATACACTTTGAACAAAAAAAACTCACATCAGTGGGTGTAAAATTGTGTATAAATACACGAGTGCAATAGTAACCGTGCATATATGTACAGCTACTGTAGCTCATGCATTTAATATTTTAGTATTTTTTGGTAGTGTTGAGTTTGTGAGAGAGAAGGGTAGTGAGTGAGAAAATAATAAAAAATTGTAAAAGAATGAATATTTTATTGAATAGATGTGTAAAATAAATAAACTGATGTGAGTATTTTCTAAAAATAAATGTGTAAAATAAATAAAAAAATAATTTTTTATGTGTAAGATAGATGAAAAGTTTAGGTGAACTAATGTGATTACTATTAATGACACAACTTTTTGCTGCAACATTTACATCAAAATGCGTGAGTAGGTAGAGAAAATGGGTAGGTTATTGGAAATGACAAAAAGTCATAATAATTATGATAACAATTATGATATTTTACCGACACAAATTTACTACCGCATAATGCAGTGTCAGGATGAAATTTTTTTTTGCTGAAAAGTGTCAGGATGAAATTAAAACAAAGTGGGGGAAGTGTTTGCATGGTCTTATGAATTGATATTATCTTAATGATACTTTCAAGATTCAAGACCATGGGTACAGAATTTTAGGCTGCGTTCGGTTCGAGTAAAACGTTTTTCGAAAAATACATATTTTTCAGAAATGTTATTTTCTGAAAAAGGAAAATGTATTGAGATTGTTTGGCTATCTCGGAAATCGATTTACAGAAAATCAATTCCAGTGTTTGGTTCGGTCAAACATTTTACGGAAAATGCTTTTTATTTTACGGAAAATCAATTTTTATGTTTGGTTCAGGTAAACATTTTACGGAAAATGAAATCCATTTTTTTCGGAAAATCAATTTTCATGTTTGGTTTGTGAATTAATTTTACGGAAAATATAAAATGCCTTACAAATTTCAACTCCTGTATTATCTAGACAAACCTGTAATAATTAGAAACTAATCATCCACTTCAACATACACCTGCATTGCGTATACATATTTGTAACAGTACAAAAATAATCATCCACTTCAACATCAAAAATAATCATTTAAATATACCGATAATATTAATATAAAAATAGCCACATTCATCGTTCACCATTGTCATTACACCTCCATAGTGTACAAAAATGATACCTATTCGTGGTATCTGAATAGTACAAATACATAATTTCGGCAACTGTATTGTCCCAATAATACAAAGTACTATATATATAATACAATGGTAGGTTAATACTAGTTCTACAACCACAGTGAATTCATAAAGCTACCATTACACGAAACCTCACATTATGACCAATAATGTGTAAGAAAATAAACACTTGCTCCGTAACAGGCATGTGAATAGTCGGGTGTACATGCTCCCCCTCAGTGAGGATGTGACATAAGCGGTGAAAAGCTATAGGCTTCATCCTAATTTGATTCACACAATATGTCTCACTTCCATGCAGAATACTATTTATGTATTCCTCTCTCTCGGCTGCATGATTAACAAAAGGCGCCCTAAGCAGTCGTTTACGTCTACGCTGCAATTTCCTTAACAATGCAGCACCCACAAGAAGGACAGATGCAACTGAAGCAAAAATTGCGGCTTTCGTTTTTTTCTTCATCTAAAAAATCACAAACATTGTGGTCTAAGAGGTATGTACACAAGCATGCTATTGATTGCACCGTAAATAAAAACAGTCACAAACAGAAAATATCCAAACCGCATTGATAACGAGTACCAAAATTTTTATGCACATATTTCTGTATAATTGTATCATCAACAACGTACACAATATAATACCATCACAGTCAATATTTACACCTCTGAACAAATCACATTGCATTGTTATTATAGAAAACACTGAACAAGGGTTTCCCAAAAAAAGAAAAAACACAGAACAACAATAGTCGCAACAAATTTCACAACTCACAGAACAACAATAGCCACGTCAAATTTCTGCCCAATAACCAACTCCCACCACAGCAACTATTTTTACATCAAATTTATACCCAAACCAACAGTATCCACATCAATTTATGCAACCCACTCAACATCAGCTACACCCAATACTCATGATCAACCAAATAAAACTGAGGAAATTTCAGCCATAACCTAAAAAAATATATAATAATAATAATAATAATAATAATAATAATAATAAAGGTTGGGTTGTTTGCGAGGGACTGATGATTTTCAGTTGGATTGTTTATGGGTTTGAGGGTGGGTCGGCCCTTTCAGTTTTTGTATTTTTGGTGTGTGGATCGGGTTGAGAAATGAAGTGATGAGAGGGTTGATTGGACTGAGAAATGCGGGTGGATCGGACTGAGAAATTTTCGGATCGGACTGAGAAAGGGAAAAGGAATACTCACTGTGCGTGGAGAGGTGGTGGAGCTCGGTGTGTGGATCGGAGCTTGGAGGTTGGAGCTCGTCGGAGTGGGGATCGGAGCTTGGAGGTTCGAGCTTGGAGCTTGGAGCTTGGAGCGGATCGGAGCTTGGAGCGGAGGTCTGGACCGGAACGGAGGCTTGGAGGTTCGAGCTTGGAGCTTGGAGCTTGGAGCTGATCGGAGCTCGGAGCGGACGTTTGGACCGGATCGGAGACTTGCTGCTGAACTTGGAGCTTAGAGCTTGGAGCGGATCGGAGCTTGGAGCGGAGGTCTGGACCGGATCGGACGTCTGAACTTGCTGCTGAGCTTGGAGCTTGGAGCTTGGAGTTTTGGTCTGGACCGGATCGGAGTACTGCTGTGTGAGAGAGAGCTTGGAGATGTGTTGCTGTGTGAGAGAGAGCTTGGAGAGTTGAGAGAGTTTTTTTTTTCCGGAAATTGGTTTAACGTAAAATGGAAGGTGAAATGCATTTCCACCAAATGAGGGCTTATTTTCGGTCAAAGGGTAAATTGATTTCCGTTGACCCAATTTTCCTAGGCAGCCAAACACATCAATTTTACGAAAATTGATTTCCGGAAGTAGTTTGAAGTTGAAACAAACACAGCCTTAATGCACACGAGAAAACAACGTCTACTATGGCTAACAAAATAAATAACATAGAACTTCGGAATGCATGATAATTGCGTGGGCCACATGCATATATTTAATTAACTCCCATTACAAATAACACTTTACACCGTTTGAAAGTTTCCAACTCTGAGTTCCTAGTTTCTTTTCAATAGTTTGTCTTGACTATACAAATCTCATAGTAAGAGCATTAATATTGGAGAATGCTAATGCCATATGTAAGATGTATTTAGTATTTTAAGCTTCAAAATCTATTGCATCAGGGAATACTAAAGGTAAGAATTGCAAATTTTTTTGACATTCTGCTATAGTACAATTCTAAAAATAGAATTGTATTGTAGCAGTATTGTAAAAATAATAATAATATTTTATTATGTTTTTTCTCACGAAATCTTCTCTCTCTTCCTTCTCTGTTTCTCCATCTGCTTTCTTCCTTCTCAACCCACCACTAGCCACCACCACCACAAACCATACCCACCATCAACCAAAAACCCACTCACCCACCTACCTTCCATCACCGTGAACCCCAACCCAAAATCAATCCGCCACCAACACCATAACCCGTACCCATCCACGACCAGCACCCAAAGCCACTCCGATCAACCCACGAACCCAACCACAAAAATCAAACTCCAACCCAAAATCAATCCGCCGCCAACACCATAACCCATACCCATCCACAACCAGCACCCAAAGCCACTCTGATCAACCCACAAACCCAACCACAAAAATCAAATCCCACCAAAATCAATCAAAACCCAACAAAATTAAAACTCACCGAAAAACGATCCACGATCCACCGCAGAGACCCATAATCCACGAAAAACCACTGCAGCCCAGCCACACCCAACACCAGAGAGACCCACAAATTCAAGAGGCAGTCAAGCATAGAGAAAGGGAAATGGAGAGGCAGAGAGAAAGTGACAAAGAGCATGGGAGAGAAAGTGAAAAAAAGGATGAAAAAATTGATCAAATACCAGCCAAGTCTGAAAAAATGTAGCGGTTGGAAAGAAATAATAAAGAATGATTAAAAATTAATATTTTAATAAAAATAGAGTTTTGGGATGTTGGAGGAATGGTAAAATGGTATGGTATAATGATAAATTGGGTTTTTGGAATGATAAAATAGAGTAAAATTAGAATTGTCTGATGCTAATGCTCTAACTACATTATGACAATTATATGTGTGATGGAATATATGGATAGCCAATTGTAGATAAATAAAAGCCATGAATGAAGAAGGAAGCTTGAGTATGGAAATTTTCAAATATATTGTTTATAATAAAGCTAGTAACACAATTTTGTGTGCAACTTACTGAATTGGTAGGTTGTGATAGTGAAAAATAAAAGTGATGTTAGTGGTGGGTTTATGCGAAAAGTAATTGTCCACTACTCACAACTTGCCATCTCAACAAACTATACAAAAAGTTGTGAAATAAGTTATGTTTAGGATAAACTTGAAAACTTAATATATTAATAAGAAATGATAAAATATCTCAAAAAAAAAAAAGAAAAATCAAATTATAATTGGGAGGGGGCAAAAGTTGTATGATCATTGTTAGTCTATTGGACTTAGATTTTTTTTTTTTTTTTAGCTGGTCATTCGAACCCCTAGCTTTTTGCCTATGCTCGCGTGAAAAAGATTTACACAGCCCTTATACAAAATAATTAATCCAATTAGTCGTCCTAATTTACACAACATGCAATAGAACGAGGAGAAATACCGAAGCCTATGACACTCACAAAACCAATTGAGAAAATGGGTTGATGTATGATGAGCCAAAATGATATTAAAGTTATTATTATTAAATGTATTTTGAAAAAAAAAATAGTACAATTTCAAACCACAACCCCAAACCAAATAAAGTGGTCACATTTTATCAAAAAAAAAAATGTGGTCACTACCGAGCGCATCTAGATCTAGTGTAGTGAGTTATATTGTGCTTATATTTTGGCCTAAAAAAAAAGCATTTATCCTAAAAATGTGTACTTTTTTATTATCCAACATTTTATATATTGAACTTACTGTATAAGTGAATATTTAATTTTGAGGGTGTAAAATTTTGGCATAGTTATTTAATCTACTCTGGATTTCTCTATTCCACATGACTTTTGATGAATAAATTAAATGCTAAATTGCTAATATGAACCTCTCTGTGCCATGTGTGGAGTCCATTTGGATCAAACCATGTTGTTTTCCTCAAATATCACCATGCAATGTTCATTGAAAGTAAAAATGGCTGTCAGTTAGGCTCCTTAAAAAAAAAAAAAAAATCTATTATCCTCTTGTACCATCTCACAACTTCTTCGTAGTTTTGACATAATAAAATCTGTCATTAATTCCCTCAAGTTCAACTATCATGTCGATTCTCATGAACAAGAACAAGGATTCCCTTAAGATGAATATTTATCATCATAGTTAGTTGACAATTAATAACAATCGTAGATTTCCCTGACATGAAAAAAAAAAAAAAAACAGTAATATCGTAAATATAAAATAGAGAAAACAGTATGTGTATAGCACGAGTACAATATGTTTATATTTTAAATTTTGAAACAAAAATATTGAAACATTTCCATTTAAGATTTTGGAGACATTTCAAAAAAAAAAAAAAAGGAGATAAATACAATGAAAAGAATGTAAATATAATAATAGATAAAAGGATTGCTTTCTTTCAGTTAGCTTGAGTTCTAATATAAAGGAACATATATTATTTCACAGGAATTTTACCAACACCAGATCCTCAAAATAACTAAATATATTGCAATATAAATGAGGCAAAATCGAAATCTTGTCCATATATATATATATATATATATATAGACACACACTTTCTTACCGAGTGGGAGATCAATGACGTAAGGCTTATGATTATTACATGACAATCAAAGAGAGAAAGTAGCTAAAGATATATAATTTAAATTCTAAGATATTCATGAAACCATATATTATGATTAGTCATACCTAAAAATAACGTTTTTCTCCTAAGATAATTTCATTTAAATTGTTAATTAATAAATGTTTTTTTATATAACCCTTTACTAAACCAACAACGGGCAATGTTTTTGTAGGGACTCAATTTGTAAGGATCCTCTGATATTAGGAGGGAAATAATCCTGTAGGCCCCAGACAATACATTTCTAGAGAGTGGGTTGAAGAAATTGGCCCTTGCAAGCAAATGGAGCCCAACCATAAACCCATCACCATTGAAGGCCAGTGCACTTAAATTCCTTCTCAGAATTGCTCCTCGGCATCGGTCCGAGGAGCTCGACTTTGGTCTCCCCCTCTCTGCTGTTCTATTGGTCCCTCTTATATAGTCATCTTTCTCCTATCTCTCTCTTCCATCTGTTGATCATCCATGCGTTTTCCCTCTGACTGTACGTCCCATCAACAGCACTATCAGTACTCAAGTAATTCACAATAATCAAGGTTGCCTTGTCCAAGAGTCACATCTCCATTAGTGCGGCCAGAGGGTTAGGTGAGCGCATTTAGTGCGGAAGTGACAACCTGTCCTGGGCCCGTTTCCCCATCTGAACCTAGTCTCGATCCGCCGAGGATAGGGTTATCCTCGACGGGGCTTTTAAAGTGTAGGCCCCTACGCATTGTCCTCGGACGAGCCTTCTTCCTCGGCATGGGCCATGGGCCGGATTTAAAGTGGGCCGAGATCACAGGCCCTCGGGCCCCACAGTTTTTTTTTCCCCTCTAAAATAAATAATGTCATACTACTTTCTTTTTTAAGTAATGAATTTTGTGTTCTATATAAATAAAAGAATTTATTTTTAAATTAAAATTTTCATTTACTCATATTATGAGTCAATTTACTTGTGATAGAGTATGGTGGGGATTATGTTTTTCCAATCATGACAGTTAGAAGGGAATGAGAAAAATAGAGTTTCACACCATTCAAAAAATTTCAACTTGTAACATTATATTTTAATGTTATCTTTAATCCCAAACCAATCAATTTCTTTTGAAATTTATAAAAAATGATTATGATCTTTCTTATTGAATGCATTGCTTATCTCAATATATTTATAAATATATACTGAATCAAGACATAATTATATATAAGAATGGTTTGCAAACAAATAAAATGTCATATCAATTGTCGCTTTACAATGATTAATTAGACTGATTAGGAAAACAATTTATTGATAATCTATTGAGATTATTTTCTCAATAGAAACTGCAAATTTGTCCACCCAAAAAGATTATCAAATAAATAATTATTAGAAAAATCTCATTACTAGCCTTTGCTTTTGTCTAAATAAGCGTCATTATAAAGTATTTCTGATACAACTATTAAGAGCACTTTCTCTACAAAAATTACAAATTTGTCTACCTAAAACGTTTAAAAAATAAACAAAACTTAGTAAAGTCTCGAAGTTCCACCCAATTGAGTCTTTCTTTATTGCTAGTTATCTCTTATCTCCCATGCTTGGTCATCCATTTCGAAGGTCAAATTAAGTGCTTGATAACAATTCACAAAGGAATTTTGTTCCACATTCTAGATCTTCATAAAAGGGTTCCAGTCCACAATCCAAATCTAATCCAGTGTCCTTCAATTTTTGGATAGCTACACCCAAATTATGATGAAAAGCATCAGATGTACCATACTGAACAATGAACATATGGTATTAAATCTACAAAATAAAGAATACTTTCAAAAGATATGAAATATGAGTTATGAAAATATCTATTAGAATTATATTGTACATATGAATTAGAAGAAACTGAAAGACATTTCTAATTAAGAGGAGAGATTGAAATATAATTAACCTAGTAAACATGGTGAAGGATGAATTATTAAAGCAAAATCCATTCCACTGAGAAACCAGATTGCTATACATGGCTAAAATTTAAGGGCCCACTAGTAGGAAGATCTCCATATGAGTGCCAAGCAAAATAATCCATCCTTGCATTCTTGAGTAGAAACAAAAAAAGAAAAAAGAAAAAAGCGAGCAACAAATAAGACCATGGAACATTAGTTTACCCAAAAATTAAAAAAGAAAAAGAAAAAAAGCAACAAATAAGACCATGGAACCATCCTGTCTCTTCACTTCTTCTATTAGAAAACAAATAATTCTTTTTTTTAACTATTTATATTTGTGTACACAATTTAAGATTGAAATCAATACCCTAGTAAACACTAAATAATAAACACTTGAGTATCTGCATTAGTTCATGTAAAAATTTATGTTAATCTTAGCATAAGAATCTACTTCTTTTATTTTACATAACATAATTACTTTTTAAAAACACCCACATCATATTATCTATTTTATACTTCATTTTATTAAAAAATTATTTCTTTATCAATTTTTTATTACTCTCTCAAATCATCTCTTTTTTTGTGTATGCAAGTAAAGAAGTACTAAAAAAATAAATTTCTTATCTTATTTTACACAAATTTTAAATAAATTGATGTCAGAAATTTTTGGAGTTGGATGTGTAAAATTTAACCCTTATGAGTTCATGCTATTATCCATTAATTAATGTGAGTGCTCCAAGGTTGAACAAAGATTAATGCGACTGTTAGCACATGTTTGTAACAGAGTTGCGACTGTAATCATGTGTCATAGCTCATAATCTCCAGAATCAGTCCCTTTCACAAAGTCTAGTTCGCATTTTCCTTTTCTCGATTACACGTTTTTCTCTTAAATTGATAATAGTTTCTCAAAAAAAAAAAAAAAAATTGATAATAGACATAATAAATTCAGCAATATATAAAGCAAACTAACCATAGAAATCGATGATGAAACATAGAACAACACAAACATCCATATTCTTTACCTTTTTGCCAAATTCACCCATTCCAACTTTTGATCTGCTTGTGCTTAGATTGGCACTTAAGAACTCTCTTGGACTCATCTTCTTTCTTCGTCTGGGCTTCATCTTATTTCTTGGCCACATTCTTTTACTCAAATATAGCTTTAGGATCTAAGACCAAATTGAGAAAATAAGACCAAAATCATCAACTACAGATATCTACCATTGATATGTCAAATTTTCAACCAAACATAAAAAGGACAGGAAAAAAAAAAAAAAAAAAAAAAACAACCTGAGCAAGGGAGCAAGAGAGCGAAGTGGCTGTCGAGAACAAAGGATTTTTACTTCCCAGAGGGAACTTGGTTCCTTTTTTTTTTTTTTTTTTTAAATATATTTTGAGTGGTTCTAATGCCATAACTATGTGCACAACTCGCCCACGTGGCGAGTTGTGGTTGGTAGAAGAGTAGTGGTGGGTTACCCCTCCACCAACCACAATTCGCCATGTGAGCGAGTTGTGTACAAAGGTTGTGTCACCAGACTTTTCTATATATTTTTGATGAATTGGGAACTTGGCTCTTAAAATAGGGTAAGAAAGTGAGAAGTAACACAAAGACCATGGAATTGACAAAATCAGGGGTGATGTGTCCACTCCTTCATTGGTACCATGGGCACAATTTTTGCTGTAACTTTTTTATGTAGCAGACTGTGACAATTATTTATTATTTTTTCTATCACGTTCAATTTGCTAGAAATAATTCCTTCTCAAAAAAAAAAAAAAATTGCTAGAAATAATTATAATAAAAATTATGGTCTTAAAATTTTTGTATTTCTTTAAAAAATTTGTATAAGAGAAGAAAGTATCTATCAGACGTACGAGACCGATATCTCATGGACCCACGGTCTCATACGACCATGTGCACTACTTGGTCACGAGAAAGTAATTGTTAAGAAGTTGGTGAACGGGTTGAGTGTGGATTCTGACTTGTACGTGAAAGTAGTTACCGTGGGGATCACGAATTTTGTTCAGTTTGAAAGCAAGATATGAAAATAAAATAAAATATCTCATTCTCTTTCTTTCTTTTTTTTCTCTCTGTTTCAAAAATAAAATTTCTATAATATGTTTTTTTTAATAAAGAAAATTTTATAATACATGTTTTAGACATATAATAAAGTTTTTTCACACATTTAATTAAGTTACATAATCTCAATAAATCAGAGAATAAAATTATTTTTTCACATACCTTTGAACACATATCTTTACTATTCTAGATTTTTTTTTTTTTCTGATTAACACATTTTCTATACATATACACACACACATATATATATATATATATATATAATAATATTGGTGTTATGTCGTGTAATTGGGGTTTTGTGGTTGAGAATTGAGATGTCCCTTATAAAACAAACATTTAATTTTGAGTGAAAATTGAAGTGCTACTTTACAAGTATATCATTCTCCCATTAATCAAAAACCCAATGATTGATTATTGTTACGTGCCAAAATCCAAATCAAGCACACTCAATGTGGTCGATACTATATCGGTACTAGCCGTACCGGTACATATACCGGTATCAAAACACCAACGTTTCGTATCAATTTAAATACTGATCGTAATGGCTATGTATCAGCCGATTTCGAGCAATACCGGCCGGTACATTAAAAAGTTTTTTATTATTATTATTATTTTTTTTAGTTTTGTAATTTTTGAATTTTTGTAAGCACAGAATGGTAACTTGCTTGCATTAACTTATTAGTATTATTTGTTTTCTTAGTATACAATGAACAATTAAGCTTTCTATTTTTTATATTATGTTTTTTTTTCTTTTAATTGATGCTAAAGTCTAAAATCATGAATAATTTGTTCTGAATTGAGGTAATGCTTTATGGTAAACTTTTATATTTATTATAATATATATATATATATATATATGTACACACACACACACACACACATATTTATATTTATAAATATAAAAAATAACGGTAAACTCGAAATGGTACATCGATATTGACTAGTACCGAAATATATCGTTCTACTGGTTAAACTGGTATAGCCTCCGGTACGAGATTGACTCCCTTAAGCACACTTGCATGGGCTCGAAATCCATAAGATTCTAATATTAGAGATGAATCATTAATTGGAGTCTTAAGGCAGTCAGGCAGAGCAAAGAAATACTGATCGCTTACATTGAATTGAATTCAGATTTTTTGTTATCTGTGTGGACGCTCCCAAAAGATTGAAATTTTTTGGGTTTGTCACGCATTGAGTTCTTAACAACGCGACTCTTGTGTAATTGTGTTTCTAGGGTGGGGTGTGCATGTGAATCCCTTTTTCTTATTTTTATTTTAGAAATCGCAACCAACCATTGGTTTTGTATTAGGTGTGATTGGTTACCTAGATATCTAATTTTATTTTAAGTTACCTAATTAACTAAACCAAATTTTAAAGGTTCATTAATCTTAGTAAAGTGAAAGTCTTTGAACCAAAGATCTTGGACTCAGAAATTTGGTTACATGTGGGGACAGTGTTAGGCACCTCACAATGCTCATCGGAAGATAGTACCTCATTTTAATTTATTTCAAACGTTAAATTTTTATGAAAAAATAGAATACTTGACATTTCGATTTTTTTTTTTTTTTGAAAAGGTTTTTGCAAACAACACACACACACACACACACACACATATACATGTGAGTAAATATTTACATATAGCTAGCATGTGAATATTAACTCCGACAAAATATATACAATCAAAACATGTGAAATATATAGATAAGTAGCATGTGAGAGAGTGTACAAGTATACTTTACTACATCATGTGAGTATTTATTTACTATATAACTAGCATAAGAGTACTAATTGCTATACAAAAACAAACACAACACAAAGAAAAAAGAGGGGTTGGAAGAGTAACACCTTGTGTCATCCACCATTTTCTCATTTTTATTCATGCAAAAAGATGACAAAAAGAAACTCATTAATACCAAGAAATGTTAGGGACAATGTAAACTTATATGGTGTTTAAAGACTCAAGAGAAAGAGCCTTAAACACAAATCTACAAAGTACAACTATTCTAAGAAAAGGCTTGGAAATAAAAGGTTACAACATTAACTTTTATTATTTTGGAAAAACACAATTTTCCTTAGAAAAGATTTTATTGTGAGAATTTTTTATTTTTTTTTACATGGTAAAAACACTTTGAAATCTTTATTTTTTAAAGGAAGAGAGAAAACATCTTTGTTAAAAAAAAAGTGTTAAAACACATGTATTTTTGTAGAAGGCATTTTTTGAAGACATACTTTTGTATGCAGAAAAGCATTTTGGAAAACATTTTATTATTGAAAGCTTTGAAACTTTTTTTTTTTTTTTTTGGATTTCCCCTCTTTGAAATAACAGATTTTTATTTTGAAAAACAGTTTTTGAAAACAGTTTTATATTAAAAAAAAAAACAGTTTATGAAAACGGTTTTGCATTGAAAACGGCTTTACAAAACAGTTCTGGAAAACAGTTTCTGAAATCCGTTATTTATTTTGAAAGCAGTTTTATATTTCTTTGAAAAACAGTTTTATGAAAACAGTTTCTGCAAATAGATTTTTATTTTTAAAACAGTTTTATATTTCTTAAAATTTTTTTGAAAAACAGATTTTTTTATTATTTGAAAACAGTTTTGTATCATTTTGAAAACAGTTTTTTATTAAGAAAACAGATTTATAAAAAAGTTTTTATATTATTTTGAAAACAGTTTCTGAAATCAGATTTTTATTTGAAAATAGTTTTTATAAAAACAGTTTTATATTTCTTTGAAAAAAACAGTTTCTGAAATCAGATTTCTATTTAAAATTAGTTTTAGGCTATGTTTGGTTACTATTTTTTTTTTTATTATCACTTTTCTGTTTTCAAGGACCATTTTTTGTATCCAATCACAAAAAAACTTGTTTGGTAAGCTCAAAACAACAGAAAAGAGAAAACAATTTTTGTTTCTAATTTATAAAGAAAAATGAAAAAGCCAAAGGGATCTTTTCAATTTTGTGTTTTTTTTAGGTTTGGGAAAACACGGGAAAAATATGTCATTTTACAACTTTAATGAACCAACTCTCTGGTTTGAATTGTGCAACTAAACTTATCTGATTTTTATTTATTTATTTTTTTCTCTTTGCCACTATTTCACATAATTTTTTCTCTCTTTGCCGCTACTTTTTGCTAAAATTTCCAGCACAAATCCTACTATATATTTCTTATTCTTTGTTGCATCTCCAGTTCATCACGGAGAGGCTAGAGAACGAAACCAGAGATAGGGGTACTAGGTACAGTAAAACCCACTCCCTTTCTCTCTCTCCCCTCTAGTTTATTCTATGCACCTCTCTCTCTAATTTCATATTTCTATTTTTCTATTAGCAAATTTACATAATCTTTTACCACTTTTGGTGATCCATCAGTCAAAAGTGCACATCTAAAATAATATTTTACCATCTATATATATAAGACCTGCTTTAACTTTGAATAAACTAATGTTACAAGGACAAATAATTTTACAAAATCCATCTTAGGAATTGATATGATAGAATAGCACATTTGGTTTGTTTTATAGGTATATAATAGTGTTAGCACGTTTGGTTTATTTTATATGTATATAATACTATCCTAGTTTATAGGATTTTAGTTTTATAGGTATATAATAGTGCAATTGCAGTGTGAGATTTAACAGATGCCGCATGAAACACAATATATGTGAGTTTTAATAGGAGCCATGAAACACAAAATATTGCAGCTTTAATCGTCACTTCAACTAAAAGAAACAGGTTGTTATTATGAATTATTTGCTTCTTCTTTTTTTGAATTTTGTATTGTTTTGATTGCTTTGTTTCTCTGTGATAGTTGTTATTGTGAAGTATTTGCTTTTTTATTTATTTATTAATAAATTCTATGATATCTTTTTGTATTGTAATGAAGTTCTTAACAAGGTGATTTCATATAATAAGCTATCTTTGTGTAGCAACTATGCAATGATTTGAGTTTGTTCTTTTTTTCAACAGTTTATACAAATTGTATCTAAAATTTAATGTCAATATCTCCTTTTATTTCTATATTTGTTGATCTGGTGTTTTGGCATTTGTTCTAAGGTTGTTCCTTTTCCATGTTTTATTGTATTATAATAGATGAAAGGAAATGGTTCAATTGATGATGATAATCTTTGGACACCACAACTTGAGAAACTATTTATTGACATCTTGCTTAAATAGATCAATAAGGGAAATATGACAAATGGCCTATTTAGTTTTGATACTTGGAAGAAAATGTTAGTTTTATTGAATGAATTGGGTAAGCAGAGTTTTACAATGACTCAATTCAAGGGGAAGTTTAATAGGATGCGTTTACTACATCGAGAGTTTTCTACACTCATAAATCAAACTAGTTTTGGTTGAGATGCTGAAACCGACACTGTTCATGCACTTGAGGAGTCATGGAAAAATTATTATCGGGTAAATATCCTTGAATACAATTTAGTGTTTTATTTTGACACATTATCCCCCAACATTTTTTTTCTTATTAGATGCCTTTAAATTTTTAGGCACATCCCAAGGCAAAGATGTTTTGAACTAAAGGACTTTCAAATTATAATCTATTGGGACTAATATTTAATAAGTCTACAGCTACTGGAGTCCTACATTGTGCATCCACCCAAGACCTTCCTACTTCTTATAAAGAGAATGCATTGGAAGATCAACTCATTCATGGGGGAGTTCATGTTAATTTAGACAGTCCTACCCAAGACTCTGACATGGCAATCCTTGATACTAACATTACAACCTGATTGAGCAAGCATCCTAGTGATACTTTTAACGAGCGTAAGAGTAAGCGAGAGTTAATAAGCTCCCAAATGAATGATGCCTTACAATCAATGGTTGAGCCTGCAAAGGCTAGGATAGAGGCATCTAAAGCAAAAGCTAAGAGGTATAAGAGGCATACCATTGATGAAGTTAGTAGCACTATTGTAACACCTCGACCCAATTTTATAATTAAATTATGTGTTTGAGTGGTTAAGTATTATTAATATGTTAAGCCACTTACTTACTAAAATTAATATAAGAGTATTTAATAAACAATTTATTTTACAATGCCATTGAATAAGAATTATAAGGAGTGTAAATAATTGAATGGCTAATTGTATTATAAATACATATATTAAGTATGTACAAAACTATATTAAGTGGTTAAGTTATGAGATATATATATATATATATAGTTGTTGGTGTTTTAACTATGTATGATGCATGAGAGGTTGTAGTGGAAAGTCCACCCACCCATGCAACCAATGGAAATCCAACACATCATGCCAAAGTTTCATGCATGATGACAAACTCCAAAGACCAAGACTTGGCCATGCAATGAGCAAACTCCACCTAAGTTCTTCCTTCACTTTTCCAAGTGAATAGAAATTTTCATGAAACTCTCCCTCCCTATTTCCACGGGTCCAAGAAGAAAATCTGAAATTTCTCCCCTCACTTTACTCACTTTTCTCATAAGGAAAGTGCTAGGAAGCTCCCTTGTGTCCCTTTTGTCAAACCCACGGTCCACGCATTAAAAGACAGAGGAGACTCATTTCATTTCTTATTCACACTTTCTCAAAGAAACTAGAACATATATGCTCTTTTAATGTGATGAATATAACTTTATAAAGGTAAGGATATATATATATATATATATATATATGTATGTATGTATGTATATGCAAAGTGATATTATGTTGTAGAAAAGTGTGAGTGTGAATGCAAGAAGGTTGAAAAGTGGGGAAAAAGAGGGTGTGATTTTTCTTCCCTAGCATCTCACGTATCCCATCCCAATTGTCCACATCTCTTATCTTCTTTTGTGCCCCCAAAATTCTTCTCCTTATCTTATTTTCCTGGCTGCATCAGGCTGGAAAGTCCAGCCTCTTTCTCTACTTCTTTTTCCTCTTTCTTTATTCTTCTTTCTCTCTTCTCTCTTTGCTCTTACACGGCAGCCTTCTCTCTTTCACCAAAACAAAATATCCCTCCCTAAAGAAGAAATTAAAGGGTTAACACTAAAATTTCAACTTCAAAGTTTGGGGTAAGTAATCAAAACTTCATTTGTTTATTTCTACTTCTTTATCCTCTATCCTGATTTTAGAGGCTGAACTATGATTCTGTTTTAGTGATTTAAAAGTTTGATGATATTGTGACCAATTGAATGCTTATTAACATATTTTAATATGTATACTATAGGTATACAAATACCCAAATGAAATTAAGACCTATTGCTATTTGTTGATGATTTTGTAAGAATGTGTACTGAAGCTGTCTCTGTGACAGATTTGATGTTTACAACAAGAAAAATATGTATTAAATCATATTTTGTGAATTAAGATGCTAGGAGTAGTTTTTATGAATTCTACATATGGTTGTTATGGAAGTGGTTTCACAGCATTTGGATGAACACAAAAATAATGGTTTAATTTTTAAGTTGCAAGAAATTCTGTCAGGACAGATTTGAGTATGCTGTTTTCCGTGATTTTTAGTAAATCATGGGTTTATGCTTTGATTCCAAAATTTTTATCGTATATACTGGACATATAAGGGAGTGGTTCTGTAAAATTTTGTGACAATTTGATGTCTTTGGACAGCACATTTGTATTTTACAAATGGGACATATGCGGCTGGAATAGAACAGTGAACAGTAAGGGACATGCCTAATTTTGAGGATTTAATTCTATAGCTAGGGTGAATGTTTTGAGCTATAATTTAATATGTTTATCTCTTGGTATGTCTTGATCATAGATTAATTTTGTGTAACTTTTTTTGAGGTTTAGTACTCAAATGAAGGGTTCTAAACCATGTGACGGCTGTATTTATGAAGCTGTTTTGTCCGACATGTTGTATGTTACCATATGAATGTATATAGTTACATGACCATGCTTAAAGGATTCTATGTTATGCATGCATTATTGCCCTAATCTCAAAGCATCTTTTGAAATGAAGTTAGCTTTTCTAAAGATATGAGATTAATGTGAGAATGTTGGTTTCTTTATGATTTAGTACATCATGTTGTATGATGAATGTATTTTATGTTTGTGGGAACCTCTTTGAGGTGGGAATTAGGATTTCCTTGATTCTAAGAGATAGGCTTTAAGATGAATGTATAAGTTTATGTTAAGGAATAATGGATAGTAATAAGCCTTGATTTTGGTTTAAGTGTTACCAGTTGCCCGGTCTAAGCTCATTCGATTTTAGGCTCTCGGTTTCTCTGCTTTCAGGTAAATGATAAGTTATATGAGCGTTTGGTAAGTCATGAGATTATTTTAAATTATATTATGCATTAAAAGGTTTTTAATTAGAGATATGACATGTAAGCATGTTTCAGACAATGATATGTTCGTGAGCTTTCAAAACCTTATGTATATGATTCAAGCATATTGATGCCATTACTAATTTCCACGCACATGATGTTTAAAGAAAAGAATGGAAATGCTATTATTATGAAATGTTTTCGGGTTATGTCCTCTGGTGATCTGAACTCGGTCAGTAGGGGTTAATTACTAGCTTTCTATGAAAAAATGTTATATGTTTGGCTATTTAAAGTAGAGGAAATGGGGTTGCCCGTAACTCTAATCTGAATAAGGCCTTCTCTCCAATGTGTACGGACGACGGGGAGGAACAAAACCTTGAGGGATGTGCCAGCAAGCCTCCCAAAGAGGACAATATCATGCACACAAGGGCACCCAAATGTGATGAGGCTTTCTCTGTACAGACTTATCAGATATGGAATAACCAACAAGTTATTTATGAACAGCTATGTTATGTTATTAATCATGAGAGAATTATTTTATTTAAATGAATTGTGAAAAGTTAAAAGCTCTCAAGAAAAGAAAAAGTTTCTGATGAAAAGAAAAACTGTTCATTAAAGATAAAAGTTTCTGAAGTTTTGTTATGCTATAAAGATAAAGTTTCTGATGAAAGTACAAGTTATGTTTAAAAGTTATCAGATACCTGGTCTTTATGAAATGTACAATTTTATGACTATGAAAGTTATAATATTTTTCAGGAAAATGTTTATAAAGAAAGATTTTCTTATTGGGTCAAGATGTTTCTAATTTAATACAAAGTTGCCAATTATCTGATATAAGTTAAAATGATTAATTTGTAATGAAAATATACATATGCTGACTTTGTAGGAAATGAAATAAGCTTAATCTGAAAGATTTTGGTAATATTAACCTAATAAGAAAAAGGAGAACAATTATTTTCTATGAAGAGCGTATAAGCTATTATTATGAATAGTATAAAATACTATGCATGAGAAAAATGTTCTCCTATTCGAATATTCATAGAATGAAATGATTTGATTTACATGCATCCTTATTGAATTCTCATATATCTTACCTTTACTGAGCTGTGTAGCTCACATTTTCCACTCTTTCAGTTAGCAGGTTTTATTTTGGAGCAGAGGGAGCCTTAGTCGAGTTTTGGAAGGAGCTGGTTTTAGTGTTATATATATATATACAGATCCTAAATTAGCAATTGGATATTTAGTTTTGTAGTATGGTGTATTTTAGGATTTAATGAAAGTTATACCTTAGAGTATTAAGAGATGTATTATGTGAAAGTATGGAATTTCAAAAAACTGGTGGATTACATTATTCTTTGAGTACAACGTAGATGCTCTGAATGTCAAGTAAAAAGTTATATCATTTAAGTAGAGCAACAAGAAAGAAACGAAAGAGGGAAGCTTTTGGTAAAAGTTTTGAAAATGTTAAAGTTGGTTCTTGTTAATATCAGGTTTAAGTTTGATATTAGCATGCTGGTCATGGTCACAAATCCGGGTATTGGGTTTGGGGCGTGACAACTACGCCTAGAAATGACTTCCCCTTAGGTAAATGTATTAAAATCCTTGAGACTATGGAAGAAGTCAATGATGAAATATTTATGAAGGCTGTTGAGAAGTTCAGGCGGGATCCTGATGATAGAGAGATCTTTGTTAACATGAGTCTTGCCAAGAAGAAAGTTTGGTTGGGTAGGCTGTAGAGGATTATGTCAAAACAATAGTTTCCTATTCGGTATTTTAGTGATATCTCATCTGTTTTAACTTCGATTTTGGTTCGTGAATTATCATTTTGAAGGGAAAAATATTCTCTATGAGACGGTCCAAAATTTAACATAATCCAATAGTCGGATCAAAAAGTCAACTTTTTGACTATATCCAGTTAGGGTTTTGGTCTTAATTGTTGTAAACTGGATTTTCAATCGTTGTGACTTTTCGATTCACCATTCAAACATGTTATATTTATTTTTACCCTTTTTGGCTTTGAAATTCATAATCTTACACCTTTTTCAATTTTTTGATTTTTTTGTTCTTTGTTTTGACATGTGAATCGAGGTTGGACAAAATACAGTATCGACACCCTAAAACTTGAAGGTTTTTTTTTTTAATACAAAATAAAAATTTTACTCTAGTCTAATTTATATATATGTGTGTAAAACTCTCTCCTAGAGACTTAAAAGCCGGCCCTTACTTCCCCCCTAACACTCTACAAGAACTTTGTACTTGTGGAATGACCATCACGCCAAGAATGCGTGATGGTGAAGTTTTTTTATTCATGCAAAGTCTGAAGTCGAGTTAAATGACCTGCATCTCATTAAAAAAAAAAAAGTTTAACCTTACAATCAACGACTAGATTGAGTTAAATGACTCACAAATTGAAAATTGGCCAAACCTTACAATCCATAACTCATAGACTGATTTTTATTTATTTATAAATTTGGAGGAAAATGTAAATCAAGATTGATTTTTTTTTTTTGGAATGAATATGATAGAATTTAAACTTATAATGTCCGTTTCATGATAATTAATCTTTATCATCAAGTTAAGATATCAATTAGTTTTTTTGTGTAGGCAAGATTCAAACTACAAATCTCTTATTTGACGACAATCAACTTTACTAGTTGAGCTAATTAGAACTCGCCATAAATGGAGTTGAATGACTTGCAAATTGAAAATTAAACTATATTACAATTACCTACACTTATAATGGGTTAAATCACACAAATGATTATTGGTTTTTTATGATCCATAAACTACACCCATGTGGATTTGACCCCTCAACTAGTATTCCTCGTTTACACAACAATAAGTAAAAGACTATAATAGAAGAAATCCTCACGCCTACGGCACTCATGAAACCAAATACAAGTTAATGGGTTGACTAGTCAATATGATGGTATAAAATTTTAATAGGATATCTCATTTTGTTTTTAACAGAAGCCACCACATCACTAACTAACAAACCTATAGTAGAGATTAAAACCCAGTGCCACCTCATTAAATTTCCAGCAAAATCTAACAGAACCCACCCACAAAACTAACTTTGTTACTGCTACACCATTGTACACCCTTAGTGCGATGGTTACTTCACAAATATAAATGCTTATGGGGTGTGTTGGAGGGGGGGGGAAGAGTCGGGGTTCAAGTCTCTAAAAGTGAGCTTCACACACATATACACTTGGATTAGGCTAAAGTAGAATTTCTATCTTGTATAAAAAATAAATAAATAACTTTGTTACTGCTACTGTTAATGCTTTTAAATCCAACACATCTTAGCAGTATCTTCTTGGAAGCACCAAGTGTGAATGAAGTGTTAGAATAATGTGGCCCGATATGATATTTTATGATGTTTCTATTATCGATAAATAATTATTCAAAATTTCTTGTGAAATTATGCAATATTTTTATGATTTAAAGTATTGGTATATTGAAATATGTCTAATTGATTTAGTAGACTAAGATTATAAATAGATTCATTATAGTCCTTGACTTGACCATATCTATCATGATGTAACCTATTCTTATAGGTACATTGTTGGACCATGATGGAAATGAGATGTAAGTTAAAATTGCTCAGACTATGGAAGACAATAAGGGCTAGTCTTTCAATGGTTAGTGCATAATAATCTCCACAGTCATTCTGTAATGAGATTCATGCATGTAAAGCATTGGCCTTAATAAATCTATCGTCTCATTGCTAGTAACTTGGCCTTCTATAAGAGGTGTTGTCATTATAGTGATTTTGGATATGAACGATAGATGAATCCATGCGTTAATATGGAGTTATAAAAGTAATGACACATTAATGAATCTAATTAATGAAATTGTTTATTAATTAATGTGACATATCTGTTACTCGAATTATTATTACGATAGAAAGGATTTTGTGGCTAGTCATGTCATTTCTGAATATTATAAATATTGTCAAGGCCACACTTGCAAGAGGTGTGAGAAGAGAAAAAAGAAATTTCTTGTTAATCTTGACCAGCTGGAGAGAGCATTCTGATTGCTTGTAAGGTCCTTGAATAATATAATTTAGTATGTTAATTTCTCATATCTTATTGTTGATTTTTATTACATATGCACATGATATAATTGTTAAATGATAGATGTATTATATTTGTTTCTCTTAAATTAATTTTTAAGTAAAATTCCTACATGAAGAACAAGGGTGAACGAATGTTTCTAAATCTCCAAGACTCCAACCACATCATCTTCTCACCATAGACCTTATATTGTTCAAATTTTTATGTGGATCTCCACCCACAGATGGAGAAAGTAGACCACTCAGAAGAATGATACATTCTAAAACTTCAAATTGACATTGTGATGTACCAACAATTGAGAACCATGGGATAGTCTTGTAATTTTTTTTTTTTTTTTTTTGATAATGACTACCTTGATTGCATGTAATGAATAGGAGTGCTCTTTAGGGATGGCAATTTTTCCTTCCTCACCTTGACCCACCCCACCCCGCCCTACTTCGTCCTTACGGGTCTTTCCCGCCCCACCCACCCCACTTTGCCCTTAAAGGTTTTTTTTGCCCCACATAGGTGGTGGGTTGGCATGGAGTAAGATTTTTGCCCTGCACCTTGAGGCGGGCAATGATGAGTTTAGGCTTTTTAGCCCCACCTACAATATAGTGAAAGAAAGTGGAAATTATTTTTGAAAAACTAGGCAATGTGATTTTTGTTATGCATTAAGAGTTTGGATTATGTTGTTATCTATTAGACTATTAGCATCAAAGACTTGATTTGTATTACTACTAAATATTTAAATTTATGAATATTAAAGACCTTTTGTTTTGTTTTGATATTGTCTTGTTAAAAACATTGGATATTATTATTTTGTCCTTACTAAAAATTAGTTTTATTTGATGTGATAAATTTATTTGTAATTTTAAGTATATTTATATTAATGAAATGAGTTATATATATATATATATATATATTGTAATAGGTGTGGGGTGGGGCAGCAGGGGTCCTAAGGGGTGGGAATGAGGTAAGGAAGTTTGCCCTGTCATGCGGGGCAGGACAGGTACAAGGCAAGACAAAGCCATACGGGGTGGAGATGAAGACCTCATCCTTCAGCCTCACTCCATCCCATTGCCATCCCTAGCACTCTTTGAATGGACAGTTTTTATTTTGGGTTTACAAAGAAGGCATGCCAAGTGTTTGAAAAAAGTTCCTAAAGAATTTCAAATAGGGGCAGCACTAGCAACCTTCTAGTTTTGACATTGTATTTGAAGGAAGCATGCCAAGGCCAACTAGCAAACAGAAGGCAGTAGATCGTTGTGTTATCTAAATTTTGTATTTTTGTGTTACCTAAGTTTCTTTAGAGATGGAAAAAAGACAATTGTATCTCATGAAAATGCTTGTTAGCAACTACAAAGGATTTGCTTATTTCAAAAGTTCAGTTAGATATATTTACTTCTTTGTGAATATTCTTTTTAGATCAATAAAAATTTCTTATTAATGTTAGAAATCTCTTGATGACAATATTTTATTTTGGGTAAAATACTATTTTGGTCTCTAAACTTTACCAAAATTTTGTTTTTCGTCTCTAAACTTTAAAAAGTTATTTTTTCATCTCTAAACTTTGTAAAAAAAAATTTCAATAGTTCAGAGATAAAAATTGGGATGAAAAAAGAACTTTTTTAATAGTTTAGGAATGAAAAACAAACTTTTGGTAAAGTTTAAGGACATGACAAATCTTAAAAAAAAAAAAAAAGTTTAAGGACATGAATAAAATATTTTCAATAATTTAGGGATGAAAGATGAACTTTTCAATAGTATAGGGACAAAAAATGAACTTCTTAAAGTTTAAGGATGAAGAACAAACTTTTGATAAAGTTTAGGGACCAAAATAGTATTTTACCCAGTATTTTATTGATGTAAAATGAAATACAAGAATATGAGCATTACATGTAATAGAAGAACTACGAACCTTCTAAAAACCTAGTACGATACAACCAATAGTGCACACTATTTGATACATAGATATTTTATGTTAGTGAGTTAACGGTAGGGACCAAATTGACTGCAAATTAAAAATAAAAATGACCAAATTGACTACTATCAAAATGTAAGAATCAAATTAAATGTGACCTTAAAAATGTATGGACCAAAATAATTGTTGATACCCATTTTCGCGACACATTTCGTACAAGCCCAATTCAACCAAGCTCGACTTCCTTATGGACTCGATTCATGTATTATATTTTATTTATTCTTTTAAGCATGGCCCAAGCCCATGTGACATATGGGGAAAATTGAGGAAGCGTGGTTTGGAGGGTATGGGTCGGTTCCTTTTGGACCTTTTGCATGAGCCCAGCCCACGTGTGCTACCAAGTGGGCAAGGGACACTGGTAGCACCTCAGGCTCATGGAAGAGGTCTTGTATCCAAAATTTCCACCCCAAAACAACTTTTATGCTCTGTGTGACTGTGGCCCAAAGTTTCTGTCCGAACCTTCTTTTTCCTTTAAAAATGGTTGGCTCTCATTGACCAACTTCAGCTGCTAGCTCTCATCTAGTTAAGCTTCCCAAAAGTCTGAAACAACTGAAAATGAGGAGCCAATGAGGGTTTAGTCAAGCTTTCCCTTAGTGATGATAAAAGTAATCCTTCCTTTTATCCAAACAAAAGCAAACCTGAAAATCACTCCTTGCTTAACACCTTGGGGTCCAAAGCTTTTTCTATTGATCAAAAACCAGTCACTTAGAGCACCCCAAACTCAATATAAATTCCACAATCAGATTCAAAAGAAAGGAGGATGTTTTACTCTGGGAGCAACACCCCAAGCTCAAGCCAAGAGTCTTTCTTCCACTAAAAAAACAGCAAACCATGTTCTACCTTAGAGAGCTAAAAACTTCAGAGCAATAACCCATTCAGTCAGTCAACAATCTCACAAATCCGAACCTTAGGGGTGGAAATATGGGTACAGGGGAGCCTTCCCCCTCTTCCTCACGACCTCCCTCAATTTCGTCTTCTGTGTGACTGCGGGTCGAAGTTTCAGACCTGTTGAAACATGTTTTCCCCATAGAGCTGAAACTTCGGAGCAAAAACCCAGTCAACCAGTCAATAATCTCACAATTCAGAAGTTTAGGGGTGGAAATATCGGTACAAGGGAACCTTCCCTCTCTTTCTCACGACCTTCCTCAATTTCTTCTTCTGTGTGACTGTGGGTCGAAATTTCAGACCTGATATGTTTTTATACTTTTTCTACACTTTTGTTGTTAGCATTTTGATTCTCTCTTGTCAAAGCACCATTAGCCTTTGTTTTTTATACATTGTGAATTTTGAGCTTGATTCTCCATAAACAAACACTTCTAAAAAACCAAAGGGGAGATTTGGGCCGTTTTTGCATCCTCGGCCCTTGTCGCAAAAACGTCCCCGACAATGATATTTTCGCATTTTTCTTACTTTATTATTATAATATTCTATTAAAAAGTGCACTTAGAGCAATTGTTAATAAAATTTATTTGAAAAAAGTTTTAACACTAATTTCATTGAAAATATAAAAAGGAAGAGTTGGGGCTGGTTTTGTTTGACAAAACGACCATACAAGCATAAAACGGCAAGGAGAACATAAACGACACGGCCGTTTGGTCATAACATTTGGGACACGAGGGAACAAAGAACGGCGTTGGTGACAATGGTGAGAGATACTTGCTCGGCATGGGCTTTACTGTGGTTTTGTATGGAGGGGATTTGTTTGGTTTTGATATTTGATACTCTCTGTGCCTAAGAAGAGAGTAGGATAGCTTCAAAAAAAAAAGCTAAAAACGAAACTATGGCGTCGTAGTCTAGAGGTTTTGAATAGTATTTTCACTTTTTGGGTTTTTTTGGTCTTGTGAATTGGACTCTTTATTTCTCGTATTAACTTTGAATTTTGGATTTTTTTTCTCATTCAACTCTGGGTATATCTTGACTTTTTATTCACTTTCAAGTTGAAACTTTGTTTAATTTTTCCTTTTGTTTACACGATAAATAGCAAAATTTTGATGGCTTTGAATTATAAATACTAGGTGCTCATCTGATCATTGATCGAGTTAGGAAAATGAATCAGGACAATGAATATTGCGGTTTTAGGTAAAATGAAGTGCTCTGCCGTTGGTCAAAGATTTTTCCTTTTTAAACTTTGTAATTTTCTTTTTGGTTCTTGATCAGGTTAAGCAAATGGTAATTGCCATTTTGATAGAATTTAACATGACATAAATCTTGAGGCTTTCGTTGACAAGAAAAGCATAGTCATCTGGGAGCATATTAGTATTCATAAGATCACTCTTGCGGATACAACAACAAGGATGGTAGAATCAATAGAGAAGAGTGCAGGGATTTTGTTCTTCGAAACAGACTCTTCCTTATTTGAAGTATGCAGCTTGCCCCCATGTCTTTATATGCTATTTCTTCTCCTAACTTAAGACTTATATGAATCTATTTTCCCAACTATTTTGTAGATTCCATAAATCTTTAAGAAATATGTTTGTTAATATTTTAGAGTTTAGTTTTTAACTCACGGGTTGAAGACTCAGAAGTGTTTTTTTTCACCAATGGAATCCTTAGAAAGGTGTTCTAAGCTTCGGTTCCATGCGGAGTTGCTTTGAATTTAGCAAATTTAGAGGACTTAGCTAATAAAAAAGCTTTTGATTCATGAAAGATTGTTCATCATCATTGATCATGGCTAAAAAAATGGTGGCCACTGTGCTTACTTCAATGAAAAGAAAGGTCAGGATGGTGGCATAAAAAATTTATTATTACACCCCACAAGCTGGGCAATTAGCACAATTTTTATGATGTAATTCACAGCCTGCATTGTTCAATTTTTTTATTTCACAATTTTTATGGTAAAGAGCAGGTATTCAAGCCTTAAGCCCTTTTTTTTAGTGGAAGTTAAAAGAGCGGTTGAACCTTAAACGTGAGATGGTGAAATTAAAAGCCTAAACTTTAGAATTTTTTACCAAAAAATTTAAAAAATATCAATTTAACTTCAACAATTTAAAATTGAGTGATTTTACTTAGTAAACATAACACTATTATTAAAACTTTTTAAGAAGTACATGAGGGTACATTAGGAAAGCATCTTAAATAGTTAGTAGTATAGATAATTAAAAACACACACCCACAGGCCACAGCCATGCCCTTATTTACTTGAATAATCTTGAAACATCAGGTGTTATGAAGGAAGCAAAGAAGTCAAGGGTCAATAAGAGTTTTAGGTCCTTCCATACCAAGGTAGGAGAAATTTACAATAAGCTAAGCGAAGCATGTTATCACCTGCATTTCAATAATAATTAAAAAAAAAAAAATGCATGTTATCACCATACCCACCAGTATCCTTGTAAGGTGCTCCAATAACAGTAATTTGAACAAAATGCATGTTGTGATTGTCTGGGGTGATTATTCACATCAGAACACTGGATTTGATAATCAAGTAGAACACTAAGGAGTTTGTTCCTAGAAGTTTTAAAGAACCTTGTTTTCCATAGTAACCTTGTGGACGTTTAAGCTTGAGTTGGCATTTAATCCTGTTAGGTTTTGGCAAATAGTTCTTCCCCAAAGAAACAATCATGGCAAATGCATCTTCAGAAATAACTGATACAACTAGTTCTGCCTTTGACCTTTCCCTTCGCAAATCTACTGCAAATAGGTTAGAGTACCTGTACGAAATTTCTCATATTCCTGAAAATAGTAAGATTCCTATTACTGATTTCCCTATTGTAAACCCTTACACTGTATTTGATAAACCCCAAACTTCTTTCAAGCAATCCATAAAAAGGTTGTTAGGTCCTTCTCGTCCTTCTACTGTCAAAGAATATGTTCAAGCCTCTAAGTTTGACCAGTTTAATATTCCAGCAAGTGAAACAGAAAATTTCATTACTCTTACCCTTCCCAGAGAATTTGTGATTCCATGGCAAAAACAAGGGTACAACTATCTTCATTTTGGCGCAGTAAGGCTGGCACTAACTTTCCACGGAAGAAAGGGACTTCTTATAGCCTCTAGAATTTCACTTCTTGATTCTAGATTTCTAGAATACCAAAATGCGGTCATAGGAACTGTCCAAACCACTCTCAATGCAGAAACAGTTTTTGTTACCCTTTTTCCCAACTTCAACATGTCCCTCAGAGACCCTCACCTTTGTGATGCTCTTAAAGTACAAGTTCAGATTATTGGTGCTTCTCAGGTGCAAGATACATTTGCAGCCACACTTCATTATCAGCTAGCCTATAGACTCCAGAATCATACTTTTGATATGGCTGTCCCAGATCTAGTTCAGTCCAATGATGCTCTACTGATTCAAGTTGATCTAGGAATGACCCCAATGTGTACACTTGTTCCTAGACAACCGAATAGGGAACAAATGACATCTATCTTTCCAGAATCTTGGATTACAAGATATGAGATGCTTCATCAAGCAACTAAGCCAATTCAGTCAAACGAGCCTTTCTTTATCAGAAAAGCCAATGGTGAAGTAGAAACAAGATTTCTAACGGCTCCTCCAGAAAAGAAAGATGTAACAGTCTTTCCGACTCAAATGGCAATGCTCCAGCCGGTTTCATATGTTGGTGAAAATGGTCTTAAAATTAAGGCATTTGACAAAGATGGAAAGCCTTGTTATGAAGGAAAATCACTTTCTGGCCACATATGGTGGGATGTTTGCAATTGTGCTGACTGCCAAGAAGAAGAAGACTTTGAAGAAGACAATTCAAGAAAGAAGAAGAAATCTTCCCAGCAAAAACTCAAAGAAAGGTATGAAGCAGGAGATCCAGAAGTTGACCTCCTTGGAGAATCTTCTGGTAAGTTTGATTACTATGTTCTTTATCCCAAAACCAAGAAGAAAAACCTTCCTTCTCCCTCTCCATACAAAGACGAACATGACCAAAACCAGAAACCTCCATTAATCCTATACTATAAAAAGATCCTTCCCCAAATATCAAAATGTCAACCCCTCCCTGTTGGCCAAAACCATGCACAAAACCCTTTACCATGTTATATGCTCGATTAAGATTCAACCTCCTACTCACAGAATTTCCCTCCATTAGAAAGCTTTGATCATCCTCAAACCAACACCAAACATGTGTGGAAGATCAAGAACCCTGTTGGAGTTAATCCAGATGGAACCAAGAAGCAAGTTTCCTCAGCAGAAGCAGCTTTAAACTGGCAAGCAGAAAATGCTGTAGCCCAAAACCAAGTTCTGTCAAAGATTCTGGATAATCAACAAAAGATGGCTGAGGTAGTCACCCATACTTTTTCCTCTTCAAATTCTCTTATTGAGGATTTGAAGAAGAAAATCAAAGCAGTTGAGGAAGAATTGGCAACTATCACATCTACAGTCAGAGACTTGTCTGTCTCTTTTCCTCTTATTGGGCAACAAGAAAAAGAAAGAAGACAGTTGTTGCTACAACTCCAATCTATGGAAGGATCCCAGAAGGAAACTCCTCAGACTCCTCCAATATATGTTCATATGCCCCTCCAACCTCGCCAATCATTATATAAAGATCTGTCCATACCATTAACCTCTCCTTTCTCCCCAGCCTCTCCCTACTAGAATCCTCAACCATTAGCCATAACACATCCTGACCATAATCCTTTTAAGCCAAGTGGAATTTTCCCTGTCATAACCTACAATATTCCAACTCAACCAAAGTCCCAAAACAAACCTTTTCCTATCAAGAAAGACAAAGAACCGTTGTATCAACCGCCCGATCCAACTGTTGGAGCTTCTTCAAAGCCTCCCGACATGAACATGTTAGCTGTAGATCCTGACCCCCCAAACCCAATCTCATCATTTCTCAAAACCCTCACCCTTGCAGATATAAAAGAACCTTTTGTGCTCCCTGTAATTGAGGATTCTGAATTAGACCTGTCAGATCTTGGTCTAGAGGAGGTGTTTATGACAGAAGCAGAACCAAAGGAAGAAGAGGAAGATGATGTTCAAGATCAAATGCTTAAACAATCTTAAGTGTTGTGACCCTGCACAACTGCAAACAAGAAATCACATGTACTTATTTAGTTCCACACTTGGTGTGTCTCTTGCTTCTTGACTGTACATTCTATCTAACGCCTGCAATGTGAGAAAACCACATGAGCTATCACTACGTGAATGTAAATAATTACTACCAAGAAGAAATTACTGTGAAACATATAGTATTTTGTTATCATTCTTGTAAATATTTTCGCTACTCATTTAGAATAATTTGTTTAGTTTCTCATTGCAAAATTCCAATGCTATTACTACCAACCAAGAGCACATAAAATCTTCAAAGTTTGTTCCTATCTGAATGAATAAAGGACCAAAGACTCACCCATTAGATATTTGCTAAAACAACCCAGATGAATTTGTGCAGTTCACAAGTAAAGCAGTAGCAAAGGTCTTCCTATTTTGAGAGAAAACCTAGCAATTGGGGTCAAAAGTTCACAATAGCTCTGGCTGAGGATGCACAAGAGGATCTCCATGTACCTCCGAAGTTAATGTAAGCAAACTAAAGATATTTTCTTGCTGAATTTCATAGCTCTATTCAACACAGGGACCAATCAGAGCATAAGCTTCAAATTTTTTAAAAAGTACTGCTCAGATTGATTTTCAATGAAGATTCTTAAATTCCAATTTGTAAATGATCCGTTTCCTGTGTGTTTGTTCTAGGAATGGGCAATGGGAGAAGCTTAGAAAACCAAAAAAATTATTATATTAATCTGTTCTAGGATTTTTTTGAGTCTTTTGTTATATATTTGTTGAAATATTAAAATAGTTACATTGTTGTGAATGTTCTAACAAAACCAAATCATACATTCATAAAAATAGTAAAAATGCCCCATCTTAGCGCACCCTGCCCCAAAGAAGGGACAGGACAAGTGTATATATGTCTTTTTCTTAATGCATATCTAAATTACTTATTTATATATCCCCTTTATTTCTTCTCCCATGTCTATCCAATTAATATCGAATTCACCAAATTGAGAGAATTGCAAAATGCCTCCACCCCAAGCCCTGCGTGTTGGGTGCACGTGACACCCTTGGAGTCCAGCCCACTTGCTGCCCACATGCCTTGTCAAAGCTTATTTATGAGCTTGGCTCCAAAAGTCTTCAAGTCAGCCATGCCTCTTAATGAGACTTGATTGAAGCATGTTAAGGAAGAAAGAAAATTGGGTGAAGCAAAAAGCAAGGTCTGACTTCTCTTAATGAGAAGTGAAGCTAAGCGTGTTGTACACGCTGAAGAAAAAGAAAAGAAAGAAGAAAGGGCCATTCGGCTAGTGTGTGTGACAGAGAAAAAACACACTTGAGAGGAGCTGAAGCATGAGTGCTATTCGGCCATTGTGAGAAAAACACGAGTGAGAGCTTCAGGTGGTGCAGTCCGAATGAAGAGATAGAGAGTGAGAGTGTGAGATAGTAAAAAAGAAAAAAGAGACATTTTTCTTTGCTCAAGTTACACACAAGGAGGATAAATTGGTGGAGTTCTCATGGAGTTCATGGAGAGTTGGAGTATTCAGAGGAAGATTTTGCTACTGGTATTGTGGTGAGATTATATTTACTCCTTGAGATTTATTTATTGTATATCCAATTTATTGTGGACTCAAGTTTAGCATAAACTTGATAGTTGTAATCTCTATTTCATAGTGGATATTTTTCGGAGCTGCACCGTGGTTTTTCCCTCTACACTAGAGGGTTTTCCATGTAAAATTTGGTGTTCTTGTGTGGTTGTGTTTATGTGGTGCTTGCTGAAATTTTTATTTCCATAATATTGCTATTGCTTGGTAGTTATATATTTTAATTCAAACATAGACATAGAGGGGATTAGGATTTTTCCCCAACACTGCGTCCTCTGTGAGGATGGCTGAGATGGGAACAAGGTATCCATGATCTGATCTTATCCCACTCTATTGCCCTCACTATGCACTCATGTTTGGGAGCTTGGAGGCAACTGGGTTGGATTGTTGTGGACCTTGTGCTTATTGAATACAAAACCGCTGGGTGGAAGATTAAAAAAACAAAATAACCAACAACTTTATTGCACTTTAGAGCATTAGCATTGGAAAATTCCAATGCTACTCTATTTTACAATTCTAAAAAGCCACTTTATCATTATACCATACCATTTTATAATACCTCCACATCCCAAACTTCTACTTCCCTCTTTTACTCATTAAAATAATATATCTACATAATAAAATAATATATCTCAAAATTATATCTTTTTTCTCCCATCTCTCTCCTCTCTTTACATAATAATATATTATTATTGCAAAAAAATTTGCAATACTGCTGTTTAGCATTCCCCAATGCAGATGGTTTTGGGGCTAAAAATTTCAAATTTTCCTTAGATTTTGTATTAGCATTCCCCAATGCTAATGCTCTTACAAGGAGCTACAAGTCCTATTAGTAAATTACATGATTAATACATATGTATGGTGTGAAAGACGGATTATAATAACCACAGGTAGTTGATCAATAGACAAGCAATAGGCTTGAATACTAATTACACTGTTTTGCAATGATACTGATTGTGTGCATCTTCCTCATTTTTATTAGTAAAAAAAGAAGGGGGGAAAAAAAACAATACAAACAAATGTTTCTGATGGTGTAAAGAAAATGTGATGTAGAACAGATAGCGCATGCCTTCCTGGAGCAGCAGGGGCGCAGCAAGTCACAACGTAAGATCAAAGGGGGGTGCCAGTAGGGGCCATTAGGGGTAACAGTGTCGGAATTGCATGAAATTTGGCAGGTTGAAGGGAAACGGCATTCTGATCCAGATTCATAACACCATGAATGTCGCCAAAATTTAGGCAAATTCCTTCATTAAGGCCCCGAAAACAATGTTTTTACTATTTATAGTAATATTTGTTTTTCCTTAATAACTTTTAGTTTAAAAGTCAGAATAAGGTCCCGTCTGTTTTGGGACGACCTTTAAGGTCATTAGTTTATGATTCTGCATTTAACTCAATTTTGCCATTTTTGGTAAAATTCGGTAATTTTGTCACCTAATCGCTTAATTAGTGCGAATTAGGGTTTTAAACGTTTTTTCTCAATATTTATATGTTTTGTAGTCGTCAGAGGCAGAGGAGACTATTATCAATAAACACAGACGTTTTGTCAAATTTTCTTCTGGTGGATTCCAGTTTTATCTCCTTGTGGATTCAGGGAAACCCCTCGTGGATTCGAGGTTTACTACCAGAAACTAACAGTTTAGTTTCTGTCCATCAAGAGAGCATCGTGTATGCTACTCTTCATGCTTCCGTGACATCAGTTGGTATCAGAGCCTTGACTTGCCCTGGTCTGATGGCTAACTGGCGAGATGGTGACCACCACAACAATGACGGCGGTGACGACGTCAACAACCCAGTCCTCACTAGGGCTGAGTTCCTTGATTTTCGTGATGAAAATCAACAATTTCGTGATTCAACCCAGCAAACTCTGGACCAGATTCAAGAAGCGCTTGCCACCTTGCTTAACCGAAACCCTAATCGTGATGATGGAGCGCGACGTGATAACCGAGCATGTGGCCCTCCCTATCGTGGTCCAAACCGGAATAGGCAGCAAGACTACAATGAAGAAGACAGTGAAGACGAGGAGTATGCAGAGAGAGTCCTTGGAAATGATCGTGGCCTCGCAAGGGATAATGGGTGAGATTATCAGGAGCAAAGGGACTATCGGATGAAAGTAGAGTTACCATCCTTTAATGGTAATGTCTCCATTGAAGAATATCTGGATTGGGTCAGTGAGGTGGAAAAGTTTTTCGATTATATAGGTACAACAGATGACAAACAGGTGTGTTTGGTGGCCTACAAATTGAAGGGAGGAGCATCTGCCTGGTGGGATCGTATTCAATTAAATCGTACCCGTGAACAAAAGCTTCCAATACGATCATGGAGGAGAATGAAAAGATTAATGGCAGATCGGTTCCTACCACCAGATTACCAGCAGGAGTTGTTCAGATAGTACTAGGATTGCAGGCAGGGTACTCGGACAATTAATAAGTACATGGAGGAGTTTGACAGGTTGGCGAATCGCAATGACTTGGAGGAAACTGAAAATCAACGGATATCCAGATTTGTACACGGGTTACGAGTTTCCATCCGAGATCAGGTATCCTTACAAACCCTATATACTTTGAATGAGGCTGTAGCCTTATCCAAGAAAATAGAATATCAGCATCTCAGGGCAGGTTCGAAGTTTTCCAACCGCAGTTCGGAGTCCTTTAGTTCCACTGCCAACAAAGGTAAACAGCCCATGTTTACACCACGATCACAACCCGTGGTTAGGGAGAACAGTGGTGTCAACCAATCCACAGTGGCAGTAGCAAGTTCTGCAGTCCAACCGATAGTGAATGCCAACCCCTATGCTAGGCCAATTGGGAATAAGTGCTACAGGTGCGGAGAACCAGGACATCGATCTAGTACTTGCCCTAAGCGAGTCGCAGTGAATCTGATGGTGGCAGAAGGGGGCGAGGTAGAAGGTGAACAGGAGGGTGAAGAGGTGTATAATGATGCGGATCCATATGCCTATGATCCCAATGAGGTCTAAGAGGATGAGGAAGGCGTGCCACTAGGGCAGTCTTTGGTGATTCAAAGGTTGTTGCTCACACCAAGGGTGGAATACGGTGATCAACGGAATGAAATCTTCCGAGCACGATGCACCATCAGTAAGAAGGTCTGTGATTTGATCGTTGACAGTGGCAATGTAGAGAACATTGCGTCGAAGAGTTTGGTTACCAAGCTAGGATTGAAAACAGAAAACCATCCCTCTCCGTACAAGATAGGTTGGATTAAGAAAGGTACGAAAACTCTTGTTACTCAACAATGTCGTGTTACTTTTTCTATGGGTAAATGTTATGTAGATGAAGTAGTTTGTGATGTTGTTGAAATGGATGCATGTCATTTAATACTGGGTAGCCCTTGGCAGTATGATGTAGATGCTACTCATAGGTGTAAGGATAATGTGTATGTGTTTTTTAAGAATGGCAGAAAAATTGTCCTTGGTCCTATTAAGGAAGGTAGTATACCCAAAGCTTCTAAAGTGGAGGGGAAGCCAGCACTCCTCATAGTGAACAATGAAGATGAGTTTGACAGGGAGTATAAGGAGTTGAAACAGGTATATGTTGTAGTGGTGACAGATGGTGAGCCAAAGAAGGTTACTGAGATACCTGAGGCAATTCAACCATTGATCAAGGAGTTTGAAGAGATTTTTCCAGAAGAGCTGCCTGCAGGTTTACCACCAATGCGTGACATCCAGCATTGCATCGATTTAGCTCCTGGAGCTAGTCTACCTAATCTGTCACATTACAGGATGAATCCTCAAGAGGGTCAGATTCTACAGGGGTAGGTGGATGAGCTTTTAAGCAAGGGCTAGATCAGGGAGAGTATGAGTCCCTGTGCAGTACCAGCACTGTTAACACCAAAGAAGGATAGGAGTTGGCATATCTGTGTGGATAGTCGAGCCATCAACAAGATCACAGTCAGGTATCGATTTCCTATTCCCCGACTAGATGACATGTTTGATATGCTGAGTGGGTCTAAGTGTTACACCAAGCGGGATCTCAAGAGCGGGTATCACCAGATTTGGATCCGACCTGGAGATGAGTGGAAGACAGCTTTTAAGACGAAGGAAAGGTTGTATGAGTGGATGGTAATGCCTTTCAGACTGTCCAATGCTCCTAGCACTTTCATGAGACTTATGAATCAGGTATTGAAACCCTTTATTGGAAAATTTGTGGTAGTTTATTTTGATGATATCCTGATTTATAGTAAGACAGAAGCAGCCCACTATAATCATGTGCGAGAAGTATTAGCGGTGTTGCAGGCCAATAAGTTGTATATCAACTTGAAGAAGTGCGGCTTCTTGACTGAAAGGTTACTGTTCTTAGGGTATGTGGTCAGTGCGGATGGGATTCATATTGATGAGGACAAGGTTCGTGCAGTTAGAGAGTGGCCAATCCCAAAGACAGTGAGTGATGTGCGAAGCTTCCGTGGGCTAGTAACCTTCTATCGGCGATTTGTTCGAGATTTTAGTAGCATAGTAGCCTCTATCACTAAGTGTCTGAAAAAGGGGAGGTTCTTATGGGGAAAATAGGCAGAACAAAGCTTTGTCCTGATCAAGGAAAAGTTGAGCACAACCCCGGTTTTGGCATTGCCTAACTTCGATAAGGTGTTTCAGGTGGAGTGTGATGCATCTGTGGTCGGAATAGGCACTGTTCTTTCACAAGACAACAGACCAGTAGCATTCTTTAGTGAGAAAGTTTGTGAAACTCGAAGTAAATGGTCAGCCTATGAACTAGAGTTCTTTGCTGTAGTACGGACTCTTAAGCATTGGGAGCACTACCTGATTCAGAGAGAGTTTGTATTATATACGGATCATCAGGCATTAAAGCACATCAACAGTCAAGTTAGCATTAACAGGATGCATGCTCAGGTTTGATTGCCTCAAGGAGCTGTACGAGAATGAAGAGGATTTTGGTGATATTTGGGATTATTAGGGAGCTGCATGGTGGAGGTTTGGGTGGACATATGGGCAGAGATAAGACTATAGCACTGGTGGAAGAGAGGTATTATTGGCCACAACTCAAGAGGGATGTTGCCAAACTGCTAAGGGTCAATCTCAGAATACTGGTTTATATATGCCTTTGTCAGTTCCACAAGCACCATGGGAAGATCTGTCTATGGACTTTATATTGGGTCTTCCTCGAACCCGGCGAGGTATGGATTCTGTTTTTGTTGTGGTTGACAGGTATTCGAAGATGTCCAATTTCATAGCATGCAAGAAGACTTCAGATGCTACTCGAGTGGCCAATCTATTCTTTAAAGAAGTTGTGCGTTTGCATGGAATGCCAAAGTCCATCACCTCTGACCGAGATACCAAGTTCATTAGTCACTTCTGGCGGACTTTGTGGAAGCGTTTTGACACTTCCTTAAATTACAGCATCACTAGTCATCCACAGACTGATGGCCAGACAGAAGTGGTTAATCGCACTTTGGGGAATCTGATCCGATGTATCTCAAGCGAGAAGCCCAAGCAGTGGGATCTTGCATTGTCCTAAGCAGAGTTTGCGCACGATAGCTCAGTCAATAGAAGCACTGGTAAGTCTCCATTTGCCATTGTCTACTGCGTGCCCCCAAAACACGCTTTGGACTTGGTACCTTTACCTGAGCTTCTAGGAGTGAGTCAAGCAGCAGAGAATATGGCTGGCTGTATTCAGGCCATACAAGAAGAGGTGAGGCAGAAACTGGAAGCTATAAATGCTAAGTACAAGGAAGCTGCTGATAAGAAGAGGAGTGAGAAGATCTTCAATGTTGGGGATTTAGTGCTAGTCTATCTTAGGAAGGAGAGATTTCTTGTTGGTACCTACAACAAATTGAAGGACAAGAAGTATGGGCCATTTTAGATTACTAAGAAGATCAACAACAATGCTTATGTGGTTGCTCTTTCTCCAGACATGAGCATTTCTTTTACCTTCAATGTTGCTGACTTATATGATTATCATCCTCCTGATGAACCAGATAGTGGGAACTCGGGGTCGAGTTCTTTTCAAGTGGGGGGGACTGATGTAGAACAGATAGCGCATGTCTTCCTAGAGCAGCAGGGGCGCAGGAAGTCACAACGTAAGATCAAAGGAGGGTGCCAGTAGGGACCATCAAGGGTAACAATGTCGGAATTGCATGAAATTTGGTAGGTTGAAGGGAAACGACGTTCTGATCCAGATCATGGTAACATGAATGTCGCCAAAATTTAGGCAAATTCCTTCATTAAGGCCCCGAAAACAATGTTTTTGCTATTTATAGTAATATTTGTTTTTCCTTAATAACTTTTAGTTTAAAAGTCAAAATAAGGTCTCGTCTGTTTTGGGATGACCTTTATGATCATTAGTTTATGATTCTGCATTTAACTCAATTTTGCTATTTTTGGTAAAATTTGGTAATTTTGTCACCTAATCGCTTAATTAGTGCGAATTAAGGTTTTAAACGTTTTTTCTCAGTATTTATATGTTTTGTAGCCGTCAGAGGCAGAGGAGACTATTATCAATAAACACAGACGTTTTGTCAAATTTTCTTCTGGTGGATTCCAGTTTTATCTCCCTGTGGATTCAGGGGAATCCCTCGTGGATTCGAGGTTTACTACCAGAAACTAACAGTTTGGTTTCTGTCCATCAAGAGAGCATCATGTGTGTTTCTCTTCAGGCTTCCACGACATCAAAATGCGTAAGTTTAATCTCGTCCATAGGGGCCATCCATCCCAAAATGTAAAGAAGGGGACGAGGGGCTCTTATACTCGTCCCCCCTCCTGCTGGTCCCTAAGCAAAGCTTGTCCGTCCTTAGTAATGGACGGACGAGGTTTCTGAACTTGGGGATCTTGATGACTTAAGCTCTTTCAAAAGCCAAGGATGGATTGCGTCGTTACGAACCAAACCCTTCTTTAACCGTTGAGCACAAGTCCCAATGAGGTAACTTCCATCGCAGTTATGGAAGTTATCTTATAATTTCCTGAATTCCTCAAATAACAGGAACGGTTGTTAAATGAGTAACCGCTCCACGGACACTATATAAGCATTTGTGAATGAAGAATAGAGGTATGAAAAACATTTTTACAAAAAAAAACTTTAGAAATACTCTCTTTCAATAGTCACTGACTTTGCCATCGGAGGATTTTGGGTTGGCCTCCATCGGTCTCCTCTGACTTTACATTTGCTTTCGCAGGACTCAACCCCAAGATCACCAACATCGGAGATTTTCAGCCTACTGATTTTTCACAATCTATCAATTGGCGCCGTCTGTGGGAAGTCGAAAGAATTTTTTGCGTTTGAATTTTATCGCTAAATTCTGCTATTTCTTTCTCCGACAAAGGGCTGAAATGGTCCGGACAAGATCAAGGGCTACAAGTCCAGGCCCTCAACAGAGCAAGGACGCCTCCAGTAATCCTTATCGCGACCGTCAATCGGCGCCAGCCATGCAGACATCCTCTGTCCAACATATGCACTCTATGGCGGCGGTAATGGCAGAGTTAACTCGCCAAAACCAAGAACTAAGGAGGGAGATTGAATTGAAAAGACAAATGCGTGGAGAGCATGAAGAAGAAAGGCAAACTCGAAGTCAAGAGGACAGAGATAATATTGAACATGAAAGTCAATTAAGGGGTACCACTTCGCGGAGGGTGCCTTATTTGGAAAAGGAGATGGACCAAATGAAAAAGGCCATGGATGAAATGAAGGAGAATATGAGGAGGACAAACCCAGTAGAAGACTTGGTTCACAGGACTGATTCTCCCTTTACGGCTTCCATCAACGGCCATCCCCTGCCACGAAAGTTTAAGATGCCTTCTCTAGATTCATATGACGGGAATCGAGATCCTTTTGACCATATTGCCACCTTTAAGACCACTATGCATCTGCAAGGGGTGCTAGATGAAATAATGTGTAGAGCATTTCCTACCACCCTCAAGGGTCCAACCAGAGTGTGGTTCAGCAAAATACCACCTAACTCAGTAAGTTCTTTTGAAGAATTGAGTAAGATGTTTGTCAATAACTTCATAGGTGGTCAGAGACACAAACATTCTACGTCCAGTCTGTTAACGATTGAACAGGGGGAAAATGAGAGTTTGCGATCGTTCATCACTCGTTTTAATAAGGAAGCCTTGACGGTGGACGAGATGGATGACAAATTGCTGTTGGCAGCTTTCTACGATGGAGTTCATTCAGATTTGTTCATCCATAAACTCTATGAGTAAGAGCCTCAAACCATGGCTGAACTCGTCCACTCAGCTCAGAACTTCATGAATGCGGAAGATGCGATTATAGCTAAGAAGAGAAAGAGGACGGAAAAAATGGAGATAAATCGCCACCCAGAACAAGGTCCTCGTCCAAAGAAAGGACTGACGGATGACAAAAAAGACCGAGATAAGAAGACAGGTTCTTCAGCACGTAATCAGCAGTATACTCCGTTAAATATGCCACTTGAGCAAGTCCTGATGCAGATTAAAGACGACCCTTCGCTGAAATGGCCGGAGAAGATGAAGGGGGATCCTAACAAGTGCAACAGAAACAAGTATTGCCGCTTCCATAGGGATCATAGGCATGATACGAACAAGTGTTTTGATCTTAAGCAGCAAATTGAGAACCTCATAAGACAAGGAAAGCTGAGAAATTTCCTTAGATGAGACCACAAGGATGAGAAATTGAAAGGGAAGGTAGAAGAACTATCATGGCCACCGCTAGGAGAAATAAGAGTTATCATTGGGGGAAGTTCAACAGGCCAGTCGTCCAAGTTAAAAAAGGCACACCTGAAGGTAGTGCAGAGCGTCCAACTTTCTGAACGATCACTAAAGGCAAGGTCCACGGACGAGCAAACGATCACCTTCACGGACGAGGACACCGAGAGAATTCACCATCCTCACGATGATGCTATCGTTATCACTTTACTCATTGCTAACTGCACAACCAGGAGAGTGTTGGTAGACAATGGAAGCTCAACATACATTCTATATTATCCAGCCTTTCAGCAAATAAGGATTGGACGAGACCAGCTTCGCCCAGTACAGTCGCCTCTAGTAGGTTTTGGAGGAATGAAGGTACAGTATGTAAGCATTGTTACGTTGCCAGTGGTGGTAGGGGCATATCCGCAGCAGGTAAACAAAGATGTAAATTTCCTTGTGATAGATTGCTCGTCCTCGTATAATGCCATAATTGGAAGGTCAACTCTAAATAGTTGGAAGGCAGTCACATCCACTTACCACCTGTCAGTCAAGTTCCCTACGGAGCATGGGGTAGGACAAGTCCAAAGAGACCAGCTTGCAGCAAGGGAGTGTTATCTGGCCATACTTGGCATGGACGAGCAAGTGCAGATGATGAGCATCAAAGAAAGGAGAATTATGGCTGAACCCACCGAAGTGTTAGAAAATATTCCTTTAGATGAAAATAACCCTGAGAGGTGTACCAGGATTGGGACAAAACTGGAAGAAAAGATTAAGAAGAACCTCATCTAGTTTTTAAAGAAAAACATTGATATATTTGCTTGGAGTCATGAAGATATGTCGGGTCCTAGCGTCATTACCCACCGTCTAAATGTATGTCCTTCCTCCAAGCCAGTACGACAAAAGAAAAGGGTGTTTGCCCCCGAGAGGGATAATGCTATTAAAGACGAAGTTCAGAAGTTGATGACGGCGAAGTTTATACGGGAAGTGTATTATCCAAATTGGTTGGCCAATGTAGTAATGGTCAAAAAGGCGAACGGCAAGTGGAGGATGTGTGTAGATTTTATTGATCTAAACAGGGGTTTACCCCAAGGACAACTATCCATTGCCACACATTGATCAACTGGTGGATTCCACTGCAGGTCATAAATTACTTAGTTTTATGGATGCTTTCTCAGGATACAACTAAATAAGGATGGACGAGGCCGACCAGGAGAAATGATCCTTTGTCACTAGTCAAGGCTTGTTTTGTTATGAAGTAATGTCCTTCAGTTTGAAAAATGCTGGAGCAACATACAAGTGACTGGTCAATCACATGTTCCGTCCTCAAATTGGATGAAACGTAAAAGTCTATGTGGATGACATACTGGTGAAAAGCCTGGATGAGGGGAAACATCTGGATGACCTGCAAGAAACCTTTAATACACTAAGGCGGTACAGTATGAAGTTAAATCCCAGCAAATGCGCTTTCGGAGTAGCATCAGAAAAATTTCTTGAATTCATGGTTTCGCATAGAGGGATCGAGGCAAACCTGGAAAAGATTAAAGCAATTCTAGATATGAAGCCTCCGCAGAGTATCAAAGAAGTCTAGTCTCTTACTGGGCAAGTTGCTGCCCTCAACAGGTTTGTTTCTAAAGCTACTAACAAGTGTTTACCATTTTTCAAAGTTTTAAAGAAAGCATTTGAGTGGACGGATGAATATCAAAGAGCCTTTCAAGACTTGAAGACGTACCTAGTTACGGCTCCTTTGCTGAGTCCGTCCGTGATGGGAGAAGAATTGTTTTTATACCTGGCAGTGACCCCGTATGCCGTGAGCTCAGTATTAATAAGAAAGGAAGGAAAAGTACAAAAGCCAGTATACTATACTAGTAGAGCATTGAGGGGAGCGGAAGGACGATATCCGCTAATAGAAAAGCTAGCTTTTGCACTTATCACAGCTTCCAGGAAATTGAGGCACTACTTCCAAGCCCATGTAATTAATGTTATGACAGACCATCCGCACAAAAAAGCCATGAACAAGTCGGAAGCCGTAGGACGATTAATCCAGTGGGCCGTCGAACTCAATGAGTTTGACATCCGATACCAACCAAGGCATGCTATAAAGGCTCAGGTCTTGGCAGACTTTATTGCGGAGTTCACACCAAGCTGCGATGATGTAGAAGGAATGGAAGATAGTAAAAAATGGGTCGTCCACGTGGATGGTTCGTCCACACAGCATGCAGGAGGAATTGGAGTGGTTTTGCAATCCCCTGAAGGAGATAAGTTGAAGCATAAGATCCGTCTGCAATACCAAGCAACCAACAATGAAGTTGAATATGAAGCCCTCATTAAAGGGTTGGAACTGGCTAAATCTGTGGAAGCAAAGTCAATACTCGTCTTGGGAGATTCTCAGTTAGTCATGGGTCAAATAAATGGGACGTATGAGGCAAAGGAAGAACGAATAAAGGGATACTAAGAAAAAGTGTTGTGGCTTGTGAAGAAATTCAAAGAAGCTAACTTTGTTCAAATCCCAAGGGAGGAAAACGTGGAAGCAGACACTTTAGTGAAGGAAGCCTCAGCGACTGGACCCATGGACGAGTTTGATGAAGTATAGTACGTCCTAAGTATAGACCTCTTGGAAGTGCAGCAAATAGAGAATGAAGAAAATTGGATGACCCCAATAGTATCATACTTGAAGGAAGGGAGGCTTCCGGAGGGGAAGGATGAGGCCAGAAAACTTAGGGTTAGAACAGCCAGGTATATCCTTATGGACGAAGTTCTATACAAGAGAGGCTTTTCTCAACCTTATCTCAGGTATCTGGCTCCGGATGAGGCGAACTATGTGTTGAGGGAAGTTCACGAAGGAGCCTGTGGAAATCACTCGGGAGCCAGATCACTCATCCACAAGGTTGTCCGTGCAGGATACTATTGGCCAATTGTCCAAGCTGATGCGAAAGCTTATGTTAAAGTATGTGACCAATGCCAACAATTCAGTAATGTCCCCAGACAACCATCAGAGTATCTCACCCCGATGATGGCCCCGTGGCCCTTTGCTCAGTGGGGCCTAGACATCCTGGGTCCTTTTCCACTTGGAACCAAGCAGATGAAATTTTTAGTGGTGGGGATAGACTATTTTACCAAATGGGTGGACGCGGAACCCTTAGCAAGTATCACGCAGCAGAATGTAAAGAACTTCGTCTGGAAGAACATAGTGTGCAGGTTTGGAGTACCTAAGGTATTAGTATCCGACAACGGGCGTCAATTCGACATGCCCTTTTTAGGGACTTTTGTGAACACTTCGGAATCCAAAATCACTATTCCTTTCCCGCCCACCCTCAAGCCAACAGTCAAGCTGAAGTCGCAAGCCGATCCTTGTTGAAAATCATCAAGACTCGGCTTGAGGGGGCAAAGGGAGTATGGCCAGACGAGCTACCTAGTGTCCTATGGGGGTACAGGACGACGGAGAGAACCTCTACAGGGGAAACACCTTTTAAGCTAGCTTATGGAAGCGAAGCAGTCATACCTGTGGAAGTACATATGGCTAACCATAGAATGATGACATATCAGGACAAGGATAACGAACAGCAGCTCCGCTTGAACCTCGATCTGATAGACGAGGTAAGGACGGACGCAAAACAAAGGACTACAAGGTACAAAAACCTCATGGCTAGGCGATACGATGCAATGGTAAAGTCGAGGCGATTCAACGTAGGGGATCTCGTCCTGAAAAAGGTTTCTTTGGCAACCAAGAACCCTGCTCATGGTAAACTAGGACTTAATTGGGAAGGCCCTTATAGAGTGATCAACTGTAAAAGACAAGGATCCTATTACTTGGAGGCCCTAGACGGGAGAAAATTGGAGCATCCCTGGAATGTTGAACACCTGAGGAGGTACTACCAATAAAATGCCAGCCTGGACGAGCCTGGAGACTGTGTATCTACTTGTCTATATACATAAGTTTGTTTACTTACGTATCTTTAGCATTGTTTTATTATTGTATTAAAGTTATGGACGAAGTTATGATTTGGTTTGTATTTATTTTCCTAAAAGGCATGAACTTCTAAGTGTATGCCTCGTCTGTGAACAATATTTTATGTTATGTACATAATGTTGTGTGAATTACTAATTTCCATATTACTTTCGTTCAAATCAACACATGAAAAGCTAAAAAACTCAAGACGAGAAAATTCTCTGGACGCGGAGATGTGATGTCAAAACTTTCCTAAGGCTTGCTCGTCCAAACCAACGGACGAAGCAAAGCCTATGCCTTGGGTAAACCACAGTAAGCCCAAGGCATACTCGTCCATATAATGGACGAAGTAGCCTTTCTAAGGCCTGCTCGTCCAAAGAAATGGACGAAGCAAAGCCTATACCTTGAGCAAACCATAGTAAGCCCAAGGCATACTCATCCATATAATGGACGAAGTAAAGCATAATACTCATCCAGACGATGGACGAGGAAATGCACAGACGAGTGTTTTAAGGCACCTAAAATAATCCAGTCCATGGACGAGCAAAATGAAGGGTCTTATCCTTAAATACAAAAATCAGCCAAGTTTAAGGAAGGACAATGCTGATAATTATCATTTCACATAGACGAATTACACAGTGAAATCTCAATAAAAATGGTAAAAGTTTATATATGAAATATGGACGAGTCAAACATGAAGTCTTGTATATGGAAATAAAAGTCTCGTCCATGCATATATAAAAGAAAAATAACAGCATCCATTCCATTGTTTCAAGGGCGGACGACCAACGACCAAACACCCTTGTAAAATTGAACTTAAGTTGTTTAAAAACTCATCCTAAAACCATGGACGAGGTAAATGTCCTTGAGTTACATGAAAAGGTCTTAAACAATGGACCAGATAAAAAAGAAGAAAAGGGAAAAATACAAAACATCAAAATATTTTCTAAGCAAGGGGAGCGTCATCCTTGGGGTCGTCTTGAGGGGGCAAGGTAGAAGCATCGTCCTCGATGTTGACATCTTCAGAGCCAGTTTGAAGGACAGAGCTAGTGGTAGCAGCATTCAAATTAAGTTTGATGGAGCTAAAGTCTACTTCAGGAAAGTTTTCCATAGCCTCCATTCTAAAATCCTCAAAGCCTGCTGCATAATTAGTGTCCAGAAGATCAGAATATTGCTTGGACGCCTTAAATTCAGCCACAACATCTTCTTTAGCTTTGGAGAGAAGAATACTAAACTCGTCATTCTTTTTCTATAAGTCCTCAAGATGAAGATCTTTCTTCGCTGCGTTGGCCTTCAACTCCTCAACCAAAGTTTGTAACCCCTTCGCCTCGTCCTTGGCTTTGGCAGCCACTTCAGCCCATTGCTTAGCCTTGTCCTTCATCTCTTGAATCCTCGTCTCTAACAAGACCCTCGTCTTGTCCAATCCCGTGGCCTGCCTAGATGCTGCTATAAACTTTGACATGCCCTATAAAATAAAAATAAAAATAAAAAGAACAACAAATAAAAGTTAAAAAAAAAAAAAAAGAGAGAAAGAAGAAGAATGAAAATTTTTAGTTAAGACGAGGTACAGATGTTACCTTGAAAAGATAATGAACACCAGAGTGTTCAAAATCTTTAGGGACATGTCATAGCAAGCAGTTATATCTTCATCAGAAACAGTGTTCTTGAAACGTTCCCAGGCCAGATCTTCATTTTCAATAATATTTGAAGGGACCTTTTGGGAAGGTTGAGACGAGGTTGACACAGTCATTTTGGACGGAGGAGTCTTGGACGGGGTGGTTTCAACAGGAGTGGACGAATCAACATCAAACACTTTGGTAGGCTGATGGGACAAAGGAGGATTAGGCTTGGCCACTTGGGACGAGCTGTGCCTGGTTTTCTTGCCTTGTCGGCTGGGTAGATTTTCCAAATCCAAACTTTTTGACAAAGTCTTCCTTTTATCCCCAGCTGACGAACGAGCTTGAAACTCAGGCTCAAGACGAGCCCCCTCACCAGTTACTTATTTTCCTTTGTTTCCTCTCATGGTTGCCATTCCTATAAAAAAAATAAATAAATAAAGGAAAGGAAGAAAGTTTTCTTTAGCACTAATAAAAAATAAAAATAAATGGTGCAAGGAATGTTTGGAGTTTGAAACTTACTTTTCCTTACAGTAATTTCGTGTGCAAGTGCTACTTCGGACGGGTTAAGGCTTAATCCCCACTTGGCAAGTCATCTAAGATTAACCAAGGAATGAAAATCCTTGTCTGTGTGTAGACGAGCCCTGTGGACGGGGTCACGATGCAACTTGCTCAAAGAAGGTTGTTCAACGGCTGTAAGGAGACAAGTGGAGGTTAAAATAATAATAATAATAATAAATAAGAAGGGAGAGGGGGAAAGTTAAGGGACTTACCTTCAAGACGAAGGTTCCCTAGGTCCCCAGTATAACGACCAAATGTATCCCGGCCAACGTCTATAGGACTTCCAGCCCAGAAGCCAGAGACGAAGAAAAACTCTGTCTTCCACTTTCTGTCAGACGAGGCCAAGGATTTCACCAGTCTACAATCTCTACCTTTGGCTGTGAATTGATAAAAGTCAAGGGATTGATGAATCTTTGAGGGTTTATAACAGTAGAGGAACTGGTCCACAGTAAGAGGACGGTCCCCTCCAAACACTTCCCTCCACAAAATTTGCATAGAGATAATCAATCTCCATGCATTTGGGTTAAATTGGCATACTCCTAAACCTAACCTAACTAATAACTCTCTAGTAAAAGCATTTATAGGAAATCTAAGACCCCCCAAAAGATAAGCCTCATACACACCTATCCTAAAATGAGGGTTACAACACCACTCTCCACAGACGGGCAATCTGGGATTAAACTCGTCCAGGATCTGGTACCATTCCCTAAGATTGTTTAGTTTTTCCTCGTCCGTCTTGGAAGAGATATCTATAGCACAACTGTACACAGTTATCTCCGCCTCGTCCAAAGGACTAGACAGCGGGATGAAGGACGAGGTGCCTGCTTGGGACCCTGAAGCTTTCCTAAGCTGTTCTTGTACTACTTCTACAGGAAACCCAGGGACTCCTGAGACATATTCCTCGTCCATGGTATTTCCTCCACTACTATTACTGGTGTCACTAGAGCTATCACTACTCTCGTCATAATACTCGTCTATAGCATTCTCTGTACTATTGCTAGACGAGGAAATAGTTATTTCTGACATTTTTGAAAGGAAATTTTTTTTGGAGAAACCTAAAAGACGAGAAAAGACCTGGCTCTAGGACGAACAGAGACTATGGACGTGAGGAAACTCCTAGACGAGGCTCTAGACGATGAATGTCAAAGAAGGAAAATCTCAAAAGCGTGAAGGGCAATGGAGGCATTCCACTATTTATAGATAGCTGACCTGGGCATTTAAAGCGACACAATCAATCAAATGATGACACGTGGTCTTCGTCTCGAAAAAATGAATTGACGAGACTGGCCACCACTGAAATTATGACACGTGGCACATCTAATTATGTAAAGAAGCTCGTCCATCCAAAGAATTATGTTAGTATATTTTCTTGGACGACCCATGGACAAGGGGGCAACTGATGGTGTAAAGAAAATGCGTAAGTTTAATCTCGTCCGTAGGAGCCGTCCATCCCAAAATGCAAAGAAGGGGATGAAGGGCTCTTATACTTGTCCCCCCCTCCTGGTCCCTAAGCAAAGCTCGTCCGTCCTTAGTAATGGATGGACGAGGTTTCTGAACCTGGGCATCTTGATGACTTAAGCTCTTTCAAAAGCTAAGGATGGGTTGCGCCGTTATGAACCAAACCCTTCTTTAACTGTTGAGCACAAGTCCCAATAAGGTAACTTCCATGGCAGTTATGGAAGTTATCTTATAATTTCCTGAATTCCTCAAATAACAGGAACGGTTGTTAAATGAGTAACCGCTCTACGGACACTATATAAGCATTCGTGAATGAAGAACAGAGATATGAAAAACATTTTTACAAAAAAGAACTTTAGAAATACTCTCTGTCAATAGTCACTGACTTTGCCATCGGAGGATTTTGGGCCAGCCTCCATCGGTCTCCTCTGACTTTACGTTTGTTTTCTCAAGACTCAGCCCCAAGATCACCAACATCCGAAATTTTCAGCCTACTGATTTTTCACAATCTATTAGTTTCATTTTTATTCTTGACAGGCATTAAAAGAAATCAAACAGAGGACAACAATCCAATTCCAAACCAAAACCCTGTAAGAATCTATCCCCTCTCTAGGGCATAATAAGGCAATGTCATACTGAAATTCATTTTCAAGAAAAAATGAAGACCCTTCCCGTTTCAAATAGCAGACATTAACACCAGCTTGTAGTGCTACAAAAAAAACTAGTCTACAGCTGCGTTTTAAAAACGCGGTTGTAGAGTGTTGTAAAGAATGCAGTCATCCCTACCGGCTACCAGTGTTGCTCTCTAACAATGCACTTTGCACAAGTTCCTGATGCATGAGATACATTAGCTACCAGACAATCAACACAAAAATATCAAGCGAGGAATAAAAAATAAAAAAATACAGACAACCCAAAAAGAATAAAATATGGAACAATAATTGAATAACATATTTTTTCACCTTCACATCCCTGTGTGAGAGGAACTTCCCCAAGTTGTAGATGATCAACCTCATATCTTCAACCTGAAAGACAACGGCTGCTCCTTACCACACTAATCATCATGATATCACGCATACGAGAGAGAAAGAGAGTACAAATAAAATATTTACCCTAACATAGCCAGCTCGATTCCGGTCAAACCTAAAAGCCTGTTTCAAATTTGAAAGCTAACATTAATGACAAGCGTATGCAACAAACATGCTACAATAGAAATTGGGAAATAATGGAAGGGGACAAAGAGTTCCCAAAAACATACCTGCAATAATTCCTTATCGACGGCAACCTCCATCACAGCAGAAGTTTCTATCTCACCAGTATCAGCCTTTGAGTCTGTCTTTTCATTCCCATCAGACGAGCTCTGTCTCAGGAGCTTTCGGTTTCTCTTTCTACTTAGAAGAGTCCTCTCCTTCATCTTTTTCAATTCCTACCACCTTTTCAGGTGCAGCATTCACATCAGTCTTCTACTCTTCTTTTTTCACATTAGGTAAGTCATGTTGCATACCTGACTCCTCCATTTCTTTGCTCTCTTCAGGATCTTCCTCTGGATCTTCATCATCTGTTTCATCTTCCATCTTCACCTCAACAACATGATCAACAGATTTATCCTCCTCCTTGACCTTGGTTTTGTCATCATCTGGTTGGGCTGTGTTCAATGTTTCAGACTTAATATCTTGCTCTTTCACAGGGAGCTCACTGGTCTTTGCTCTCTTTACTGGTGATTTTTTATCCCTTTCCTTTTCTTGAATTTCATCCTATTGCCTCTTACGTTGATTTCTTCTGGTCACAAATTTTACACGTAGTTTCTGCGACACACACCCCCATAAAATAAGCATGTAAACGAGGATGCCTCAGTAAAGGAAGCCAGTAATATGCATATTGACATAGTCCATAATAAACCTGTAGAAATGTTAAAATACGACCACCCATATGATATTGAAGCATTTCATACAACGATTCAGCAAATAATGACAACTGCAAGAAACATGAAACACAGTGAGGAAGAAACAAGCAGCTATAATCTTGCTAGTTATACAAGGTCAGACAGAGAGAGAGAGAGAGAGACAGCATATAAAGAGAAATGGATGAAGCAGGAGAACAAACCTCAAATGTTGATTCTTGCATGTCCTTGTCAGTAGGATCCAGGAGTGAATCCAGTGAAAGTGATAATGAACGAAGCTGAAATGGAAAATTCATAGTTAGACAAGGAGTACAAACAAGCTACATTAGATGGGGTGAACATACATAATATATTTGATTAACATGTAGTATATAATGCTGTGTAGGATGGCAAAAACCTACTTTGGATTCCTTGCTCCATTTGGTTTGTAAAATTAATCCAGGGTGTCAAGGAGGTTCTTCAGGCTTTCTCTTTTCTTTTAAATCTTTATTTGATTTGCTTCTAGAGTCATCTTTTCCATCATTTTCTTTTCTCACTTTATCATCTTTAGATTTATCCCCATCTAGTTTTCCATTCTTGCCATCATTCTGAGGAACTTTCTTCTTGTCAGCATCAGTCTCCATGCCACTTTTCACTCCAGTTTTTCTTTCATCCTTCTTATCATCCTTGTCAGCCTTTATCTCTGTTTTGCTTGAATCGCCATCACCTTGCTTCTTAGTAGCAACTGTTTTGGAGTCAATCTTGGGAACTGTTTCTTTTCAGATCTTTTGACCTCAGTGACCAGATTTCAGCATCTGCTGCTTGCATGTCCGTGTTTTTGGTTTCATGCACCGACTGAACAGCCTTTATTTCATCCCATCAACATCTTTCCTAGTTCCAGGAACCCCATCAATGGATTCCAAACCAGAGACCTTTTTTTAGCTATCCTCTTAATTATTTTTTTCTTCACTGTTGTTTTTACACTGGTACCTTCTACAACTGCAGCACTGCTTGGATCTGAATTCTCCTTTGGTTTTTTATCTTTAGTACCTTCATTCTGAGCAGTTTTTCCCGGTGGAACCTTTTTTACCACCTTTTTTCTTACAAATGTCGTAGTGGGAGCAACTGATTTTGCTTTCTTCCATCCATTATCCTTCTCATCCAGCTTGTTATTTTGTTTGCTGGCACTATTACCAGCTGTCTTAGCAACATCCTTCTGTATGATCTTCTTCTTCCCAGACTTCACGCTGCCACTTGTCTGAGCAACAGCAGATTCATCCAGTTCCTTTTTCTCCACATTCTTGATTTCCTCGCCTGTTTCAGCCCCATATTTTTTTTTAACAGTTTTGTTATTTCCATCACCCTTTTCTTCAGCTGTAGTAATCCCTTTCACATCATATTTCCATCTTTCTCCTTCTTGTTAGAATCTTCTGCTTGTCCAGAGGATGTGGACTCTTTTCTTTTTTTCTGATTTGTCTAGTCTTTTGACATCTTTTGAGGAATCCTTTTTCTTATTTAAATTATAATTTGATCATCGATGACTAACATAAGAAGAAAAGAGATATCAAATAAAATGAGACGATGCACAGCAAGTTACCTTTCAGCCCATCTTTCTTCTCACTAGACCTCTGACAACAATACAGCATTATATTAGTAAGAACAAAGCAACAAATCCAAAAGACCTAGGCAAGAATAGACATAATTGCCAAACGTTGAGCACCAATGTTGCTCTAAATGGAGCCAGAATGTTAAATAATAGATAGCCCCAAGTAATTGGTATTAAGACTTTAATGGGGTAAATTCAGCAACGTTGTGTCCAGAATCTAAAGATATTTTGACCGAACCACTTTTCAATTACATGCCCATATCATGAGAGCCAGATATCAAGTTAATTCCAGGTTGATTGCTACAAATACAGCTCCAAGCTCAAATTTCCTTTCAAAAATGCGTTTATTGGAATTGACAACAAGCATCACACTCAAAGTGCATGAGTAACAATGTTTTCAAAAACTGAATTTGATCTGCACTCAATCTCAGAACAGATATATCTCAGAACAGATATCTGACCATGTATCTACATATGCGCATAACTACATGCACATGAGTAAAACTGATCAAAAAAAGTTTCGAACAATAAAATTACAGACCTCTTTTTTCAAAGAAAGTTGGCGCTCTCTCTCTTAACAGCCTTCTTGTGAGCAAGCCATTGCCCATTGGTCTCTCCATGCATCCAAAGAAGGGAGACATCCAGAAAAATCTGAAACAAACAGTACAGTGACCTCCTTATGGCTAAAAAGTCCATCCTTGCCAAGTCTGTCATAGTGTATCTGCAAACACCAAGTAGAATTAAAAATTAAATTTCTGGATCCAGTAAACACACGCACATAACCAAAAACAAAATCTCTAAATAAAACGCATTTTTTTCTCATTTTTGGTCAACAAAGATGATACCTAAAAAGCTATAAACAAGGAGCCTGAACCTGTACGGTAAAATATTACATATTGAAGTAGCCAAGACTCACAAAAAAATGGGGATAAGCTACCAATGAATCACCTCTTCCAGACCCCATAACAGTGGAAACTTTGTACAGTGGGTACAGATTTTTTTATGGAAGTAGCCAAGAATATAGATGTAAATGTAATGTTTGGGGAAATATCTCTGTTGTTACTTGTTAGTGGAAATATAGTTAGGCTAATTTAATGATTTAGTGTAAGTTTTGACAACTAAATCATCTTTTAATTCATAAAACTAAGATCTCAATAAGAAAAAAAAAAAAAAAAACATAAAGCAGAAAGCTTGAAGAAATTCATATCAATGTCAGCCACCTTAGATAACCCAACAGGCCTATTGAAATAAGCTATAAAAGCCACAACGAGTATGTTCACTGTTGTAATAAAAATTCAAAGTAACAATCATCAAAAGAAAGTTCTACCTCAAGAAAACAATTCCAATGACGGCAGTTCTTCAAATCTAGTTGAGTGACATCTTTTGCATATCTACAAAGTAAAAATAATATCAGGTCATTTGAAGAACATAATTTCTAGACATCCTCCACAACAAATTTCAGACAGCACAAACCTATGGACTGTTTGAATTAAAGAGGTATCATCAACTGATCTCGAGTACAAGACCTCCGATTCAAATCTGATCACATGATCAAAAAACTATTCATAAAGAAAAAGAAGTTCCAGCCTATTTCTATTTTTTTAATGGTCAACACCATCAGCAGGATTCCATTGACCACAAGTGTCATGAAAGACTGGTCCTTTTTAAGCAAGGCAAACCGGAGGATATTGCAAATGTGGGATATGCGATCATCTGAACCTTTTTCAGATGACAGCTCCTCCAGAGCATTCTTGCTAAGTCCGCTCATCAAAATCATCTGAACCAAGAAGACAAAGAAACCTAAATTAATCATAACTGACTTTAATACAATTCATCATCCAACAGCAGCTTTAAAATAAAAAAATGGTGACAACAGCACATAAATAATGGATCCATCATGATAAAACATATAATAAGGGGACCCTCATCCCTCTTCCTATGGGCTCTCCCACACTACTGGGGATCCTGAACATGTAAAACTTAACTGTGCATTCCACTGATAGAATTTCAGCAAAACAAATGCTCAAATGGACCCACAAAACCATCCACTCTAGTCAAAATTAGTAAATCTAATAAATACATTTTGATTAAGAAAGATCAAATTTTTTATCAATTCCGCATGAGGGATGAGGCACGAGAGCTTTGAATGTTTTACTTCACCCCAAATTGTTTCTTCTTTTCTAGTTCATTAGTAAGTTTTTGGCCCAAGTGAGAGCAGAAGGGGAATTGAACTAGTGACCACCGGTTCATGTAGCGTGATACCCAAAACTGTACCACCACCACCCCATGGGGCTTACCTTGCCCCAATCTATTATAAGTCATGCAAAATCTTTGCTAAAGGGGGAGAATTCATGACAACCTATCTTGTAAGAGATCACCTCATGATAATTTTTTTTTCCCTTGAGGTAAATTTAGTGTAGCAAACCGTGCTTTAACATTTTCATCATAAAGCAGCAAAAACACGGTTCTCATACGATTTAAAGGCACAATTATTTAATCACCAGCAAGTAGCAACAAATCCACAATGCCCAAGAATATGAAAAACAACCAACTTATGGGCTCACAATTTCCTCATACGATATAATTATTATTAGAATAACTTAAAAGATCAGGTACTCAGGTCTAAGCTTCTACGGCCAGTTATTACTGTTTCCAAAAGCTGGCAGAACCTTAAAAGCATTGATGGAATAGATTGTCCACTGCACAGTGCATTGTATTTAATTGAACAAGTATAGTTTTATAATTTTAAATTTAAAAATGCATTCTCTTTAGGGATAATTACACTATGCCCACTTGTGGTTTGACTCTAATTCTATGTGACCACCCATGGTTTCAATTTCGACATTTTGCCCACCTGAGATTCAATCCGTTATTGCTCCGTAACCCACCTCTCTGTCTGCCGTTACTCTAACACGTTTTCTTTCAAAATCAAAACACAAAACAGATCAAAAAGTTAGGGTTTTTATTTCTATGGATCTGAGTTCCCAAGATATATGGTTTAATTTTGTTGGACCTGATAGGCTTGGTAAGAAGAAATAAGCTCTTGCTCTTGCTGAGAAATTACATGGAAGCCAGGAACATTTTATTTCTATGGATCTGAGTTCCCAAGATGGAATGATTAATTCAAACACAATCTTTGGTCTCTGAGGAATGAATGGTTATGATATAAAGTTCAGGGGGGAAACTCTTCTTGATTGTCTTGCTGAGGAGTTAACCAAGAAACCCTTGTCCATTGCCTTCCTTGAAAATGTAGATAAAGCTTATGTACTGTCTCAAAATAGTGGTTGACTTAGGTTTGATTTTAAAGGTGATTCCAGAATTTGCAGAAAACATGCAACAGTTATGTGAGCTTTATTTAAATGGGACTGCAATTAAAAAACTGTCTTCGTCAATTGGAAATTTGAGAAATCTTGCTATGTTGGATCTGAGGGACTGCAAACACAGAAAGATTGGAGCAGAATCTTTTGCTGGATGGCATTTGAAACCAATTGTGCCTCCTAGCATAAATCAACTACTTTGGGAGGGAGTCGAGGTAGTTTAGTTTCCTCAATGCTTTTATATTATTTATTATTTTAAAAAAAAAAAATTATAGTGAATTGAAGCTAATTATTCTAACTTGCTTTTCCAAACAGGTTTTGAACAATTTAATAGTCATCAAACTCAGTAATTCCCAAAATCTAAGAAACACCCCAAATTTCACAGGGATTCCAAATCTGCAGAAAATATATCTTGAAGGTTGTACAAATTTGATTGAGGTTCACTCATCCGTTGCTGTCCTCAAAAGGCTTATTTTTATGGATCTGAAAGATTGCATTCGTCTTAGAAGTCTTCCAAGCAGGATTGAAACATAATCTCTTGAGATTCTTATTCTTTCTGGTTGCTCCAATGTCAAGGTGATTCTAGACTTTGCAGAAAACATGCAACAGTTAAGTGAGCTTTATTTAAATGGGACTGCAATTAAGGAGTTGCCTTCATCAGTTAAGGAGCTTTATTCTTTGGGGTGTTATTTCCTCTCCTTTATCTCATTCTTTTTGAGAACCAAAAGAAAAAACACTAACTAATAATTCCCTGTGTTTTACTAAACTAAAAACATTTTGGAAAATCATTTTGAATTATACCAAGTTACATACTAAAAAATAAGTAGCTCCAAACAGGAAAAAAAAAACTAAAATCTGAGAAATATAAACCACGGCTTTTACACAGAAAAAGAAACAAAGTCAACAGAAATGTAGGATCTTCGTTGGGTTGGATGGGAGTGAGAGTGAGTTTTGATCCGTTTTGGGATGTGTTTTTTACTTATTTGGTGTTAGAGTAACGAAAAACATTGAGGTGGGTTACGGAGCACTTACGGTCAAAATCACAGGTGGGCAAAGTGTCAAAATTGTAATCACGGGTGGACACATAGAATTAGAGGCAAACCACAGGTAGGAAAAGTATAATTATCCCTTTTCTTTAATTGAAACAAATATAGTTTTATAATTTTAATTTTAAAAATGATTTACCTTTGCCTTCCACACTATATTTCCATGTTCTGATTTCGTAGGTGCTTCAGCCAAAAGATCAGCAGATGGCTCTTTTAGCTCAGTTGCCTTCTCTTCTTATACAAAATCATGCTCACAACTGCTCTACTCAACAATGTATAAAAAGAATAATAATAATGAATAAAAACCTTATCTTTTCCTTCTTTCAAAAAATAAGTAATACAATAACCATCCATTTGGTTTTGAGAAGAAGTGAAGAAAAGTAGGATATTAGAAATCACTAAATTAGTTTAAGTTCAAATGCTTGTTCTGAGATGCAATATTTGTTTTTTTTTTTTTGGCCAGTGACTGGACAAATTTTTTAGAAAAACAAGTAAATGATTGTTTTTCTACTCTTCTTTCTTGTAAATATTTTTATGGTACTTCATTCATCTTGCACGAAGTAATCTTTTTCAATAAAATTTTTCCTACTCATAAAAAAAAAAAAAAAAAAAAAAAGTAATAGATTTTTTAACAAAAACCATTAAAATCACAAACTGCCACTTGCACCAAAAAGATTAAAGGTACAATAGCATGTTCTGGATAAGCATAAGATAAACTTTACAAAAGGCATTGAAGTAATAGCATAAGAGAACACCGAGTTAGTTACAAGGGCTGCAAGATACACGAGCAGCAATATATTCAGAACTTGAGAAGGACGCAAAATGAAACATCAAGATATACATATGTAAAGCATCATGATGTGGGGAATCTCGTCGCAAAGATTTCCCCTCCTTCGCCAAAGAGGAACCACGGTGGTCCCTAAAGACTCTTACTGGAGTTCGATCATGCCTGGCTTCAAGTCCACATTTGCGCTCTCATTCTCTCTCGTTTTCAAACAATATAACTACAAACTTTTCCAAGTCTGTCATAGACTCATAGTATATCTGCAAATGCCAAGTAGAATTAAAAATTAACTTTTAGGATCTGGTAAATATAGGCACGTAACCAAAAACAAAATCTCTAAATACAACCCAGAAACATCAAAAGGAGTTCAAAAACATAGTATATTGCTCTTCCACCAAAAAGGCTCAAATGATCCTACCAAACCATTAGAATCACTTCAATATGCTTTCCAAGCACATGCCTAGGAAAAAAAAAATCAAGGAGAAAAAACAATTAATGCTAGGATCTAACAAGAACAAACCTTTCCCTCACAGCACCTCCAAAGATTACTCCTATATTATCCTTTTATTTTTTTGCAAGACCAAGCTTGAAAAAAATTTCATCAGAAGTATCATCTATATCATCATCCCCACAACTCGTCTCCATATTTTAGAAATTTTGAAGACATCTTTTCCTTTACTTCCATGGCTTGTGTCTAAACCAAAAAAAAATAAAAAATAAAAAGTTAGAAATTTAAACATTTTTTTAAGGTAAGTAAGAATTCATTAAAAATAATTTATTAGGACATATGTGTTTTCACTTGTTAAGAACATATGTCACTTATTTATGTAAATTGGCTAATCATTTTGACAAAACGCACTCTACTTGTAATTGGGTAGTTCTAGGTGGTTTTAATACTTCAAGAAACAAGATTTCAAGATCAAGTGTTGAAGTCATCAAGTTTGTCCAAGAAAAAGCAAGCTGAAGTGCAATTTCATTAAAACTCGACACCTGCTCGATAGCTACCTCGACACCTGCTATCTGTTGAGATTTATAATTTCAGATTTTTTTGATCTGATTTTCTTGGGATCCGTGAATATGCTTTTGGGCCTTCATTTCTTCTAACCCTAAACATATAAAATGATTGTTTTAAAAGCCGTCAAATTGTACACAAGTTGCAAAAGTATTGAGCAATCTCTGTTCAAGCAAATTGTGATCAAAGACGAAGTTCTTGACCTAGTTCATCTTCTCTGAAGAAGTTGCTGTGTATTTGCACCAAAGGGTTTTGTGACCAAGCATCTTCCTGATCTTCATCGTATAGGATGAACTGAAGAACTTTTCAGCCAACCTCTCCTTCTAAGTTGGTATTTGAAGTCGTGTACTATGATCCGCGCGCATTGGTTAGTCACGTACTTAGGAGCCGTGCATCAAAGGTGAAAATTATCATTACAGATTAAGTCCAATTGGGTATTAGGGTAAGGGTTCAACTGTAGGTTGGTAAGGTACTTGAGATTTCTTTACTTGTAACCGCTTGATTTGATAATAGTGGAGTTTCGGGAGTGGTGACCTGAAAATCACCCGGTGGGGTTTTTGCCGCAAGGGTTTTCCTCATTCGTAAACAAATCACCGTGTTATTTATTTTCCGCTGCTTAATTAGTTTATTGGTGATTTGTTTGTGCTTCCACGCAATTGCATGATTAATTTATTAATTAACAACTTGGCTAATTAATTAATTGGTTTAATCACAATGGGTCATTCAGATTGTGGCCTATCATAATTTAGCAAAAAGCTAAATTGGTTTGATCAAATTTGAATGAATCTGTTTCTAAGACATTGGTCGGTCCCATTACTTGGAGCCTCTCTGTTGTGAGGAGGTCTTCCACGTGGTAATGCTTAAGAGCCACCTTAGAGCGATACTTAGGGCTGTACTTACCCAATATGCGAACATATCCCTGCCGTAAGAAAAAAATAACAATGATATATAATTTTAAATAATAATAATAATAATACCATCTATCATAACTCATAATACTTACACAATCATTCTTAGTGTCAACCATAGTACAACTATCAAATGCTTCTTGCATATTCTTCCTAAATGATAATAAATTAGTTGCCAACCCGTGCGATGCAGGGGAAATTACTGAAAATGAAATCTAATGAATGCAAAGCAATTATGCAAAATACCATTTAAATCAAATGACATATATTAGTGAATGTCGTTATCCTTAGTTGTTTGTGTTACATCTAGAGTTTCATATCTAAGTTACTATAATACTACTTGTAGCAACTGAAACTCACAATATAAGTATATATGAGGCTAAAACTTATATTATCTTCAAGCTCCCCTTAGCCTTACAAAGTCCCTAATAAAAAAAAATTTGTATTGAATTTGATTTCAGAGGACTTATTCAAAATTATTTGAATTAAACCTCACAAATTAGAAAGAAAAAATAAATAACATTACAACATTGTAGCTGATTAATATACAAATAAACTACCAATTTAACATTGTAAACCACTATTAGTAATTTAGAAAGCAAAAATTAACAAAATTTAAGTTGTTACCCATTTAACCTAAAACTTTTCATATTCTAAAGTTGTCAAACACCTATTAACAAATAACTATTAATATAAATATTAAGTAATTACTTCAATACCGCAAGTTGTACGTTCATGCTGTAAAAAATTTGAGAGAACAACACAACAAGCATCTTAAACTCTTTCTTGCTTGGATCCTACAAAACAATATATATATATATATATATATATATATGGAGACAGAACATGCCATTAAAGAGACAACCAATTACGATAGTGATGGAGGCAAAACAAAAGATTAAAAAAATTGAAGAAGCAAGTGGTTTGGCTAGCGTATCAGCTAGTTAATTTATATCAAAAGACATAAAAATCTTACAATTAAATAGAATCCATAAGTAAATAAATACATGTGGTACAATCAGATAAATAAAAGGTTTGTCAAGATAATCAAGTTTGGCAATGAAGAAGACGCAGTAGTTATTGATGAAGGTAATCTCTATCTTAAACTTGTGATAATGATGAAGATGCAATAACTAATAATTATGCAGATCTAGCATAATCTTATTTTGATTCAACTACAACAAAAATGACAATAATTACCCTAAAAAGATTATATCAAAAAATAGTCTTTTATGATATAGCCAAGAGTACAATCAAAGCTAATAGAAGGAATTTTAAATCAATTTCAATGATGAAGGAGGGACTCACTTAAATGAGGAGACCAAGAAAAAAGGAGAAGTGTCATGTTCTAAGTATAGTATTGAATTTTAAACTCTATAATTCAATTTGATAACTACTAAAATACCTCAGCAAATTGAATTTTTGCAAGCACGGATGCTACTAAAACTCTATCACACGGATTACACAATATAAACCAATAATATTACCTTCTAAAACATTTATAATAATAATAAAAAAAATAAAAAAACCAAATCAATTTTAAACATAGAAACAAACAATCATATATCAGTACAAATACCCAACCTAAATACATAAAAACTCATATATGACCCACAATACAAAAGAGGTAGTAACTAAATTAAAAAAAAAAAAGCAATAAAAAAGAACAACACTATTAATCTAATCCTTACATTGAACTATTAAGCAGACAGCCATAAGAATAGAGGTCAAGAACAACTAGGATTTAAAGATATCTAAACTGAATCATCTAGCTTTTTAGTATTAATATAGTGTGAGGAGAGAAAGAGATGAAGGAGTTAGAAAGCCAAAGTCTGGTGTTAGGAAGTTGAAAGGTGCCGTTTGAGATTGTAACCGTGGAACACAAAGGGTTGCTGTTTAAAATTGTAATCGTGGAACACAAAGGGTTGGTAATTATTTTCTTTTTATTAGTTATTTTTAAATTTAAGAAAACTAATTTTAAATTGTAGAATAAATTCATGAAAAATAATGGGAATGACATGACAGCTGATGTGGTTCATCTTGAGTGTAGCAACATTAAATGCTACGCTTCAGCTTTTAGTAATATATAGATAGATTACATATTAATGTTAAAATTATAATCATAATTACAAAATACACCAAATATAAAAAAATGATATTTAAAAATACAAATGGTCTCATAACCTTACCTCTTCTCAATAAGCAATTTCTTAAATGCCTACATATATATATATATATATATATATATATAATGTGTCAGAAAAAAGATGATGAAGTTATGGAAGCTTAATTTGCTACAACTTTGCAAATTCACCTATTCAAGAACTATTTTATTGGATCCTCATGTGAAGTCTAGTTGAAGTGGAAGTCATGTCATTTCAATAGTCTAAGTATAAGTCTTTTGTAAAGAGATATATAGAGACACAGGGCAAAACAACAGTACAAATATAGTAATACGATGACCAAAGCTACATGTAATTCAATGGAAGCTTAAGTTAACTCATAGGGACACATGTCATTAAGTGAAGACATGAATTTTGTTTTTACTTGCTCTTTGTTAATGATTACAGCAAATTCAGTTGGCTAATTTTGTTAAAACCTAAATCTGAAGTTCTACCTACTTTTATTCACTTTAAATCTCTCATTGAAACTCAATTTTCAACTTAACTAAAGGTTCTCAGGTCAGATGGTGGTGGAGAGCGCTTCAGAAGCCCTTTTTCCTTCCAAACCTGATCTTTCTCAGCTTAGAACCTTTGGCTGTTGTTGTTATCCTCTGCAAAGGCCTTACAACAAACATAAACTCCAATTTAGAACTACTACTTGGATTTTTTTAGGTTATTCTTCTAATACCAAGGGTTACATTTGCCTTTACCCTTCGACTGGCAAGATGGTGCGGAGACAAGGTACAAGTCCCCAATTATACGCATATATGGGAGGAAGAGCAAAAAGAAGACGACCCAACCTGTGGTCTTATGGATGGAGTCTATTAGTTATTGGGCTTGAGATTAAGCAAACCCGAGCTTTTAATAATTAGGGTTTCTTTATGCATTTTATTGTTAGCTATTTAAGCACTTTTTTTTATTATTGTAAGACAACTTTTGAGAATTATTAAAAACATGTGTTTCTTTTACACTGGTGCCGACTCCAGTTTTTGCTTGGTGTTAACTCTAAGTAGCCTTTAGGTGCTGACTCCTAGGGTTTATTTTGTTGTTTATTTGTTCCATTGAAATAGTATGGTTGTCCTACGTCGATTTTGTATGGACTTGAAGTCTGCTTTGATACCAAAACTAATGTAGGACAACCACACTATTTCAATAGAACAAATAAACAACAAAATAAACCCTAGGAGTCAGCACCTAAGGGCTGCTTGGAGTCAACACCAAGTAAAAACTGGAGTCGGAACTAGTATAAAGAAACACACGTTTTTAATAATTCTCAAAAGCTGTCTTACAATAATCAGAAAATGTGTTTAAATAACTAACAATAAAATGCATAAAGAAACCCTAATTATTAAATCCTTAGACTTGCTTAATCTCAAGCCCAATAACTAATAGGCTCCATCCATAAGGCCACAGGTTGGGCCGTCTTCTTTTTGCTCTTCCTCCCATACATGCGTATAATTGGGGGCTTGTACCTCGTGTCTGCACCATGGCCAATCCTAGATGATTATACCCTTCAAGATGGTTACTTGTTCAAAACCAACAAGTTATGTATCCCTCGGTCTTTAGTGAGAGATTTCCTAGTTTGGGAGATACATGCGGGAGGCCTTGCAGGTCATTTTAACCGAGACAAAACAATTAAGGAAGTGGAATGTCAATTCTATTGGCCTGGTTTTAAGAGGGGCGTTGCCAAGATAGTTGGTCAGTGTCGTACATGTCAACTAGCCAAACATTGCAAGCAAAACACTGGCCTGTACACGCCTTTACCTGTGCCAGATCGCCCGTGGTAGGATGTGAGTATGGACTTTGTGTTAGGTTTGCCTGCACCTTTAGGAAGCATGATTCTATTCTAGTAGTTGTTGATCGCTTCTCTAAGATGGCTCATTTTCTACCATGTTCTCAGACCTCTGATGCTTTTAAGATTGCAAAGCTCTACTTTGATGAGATTGTCAAACTTTATAGTCTTCCCAAAACCATAGTGTTTGATAAGGATGTTCGCTTCATGAGTTATTTTTGGAAGACTTTGTGGCATTTAGTAGGCACTAAATTGAAATTTTCCATGGCATTTCATCCTCAAACTGATGGTCAAACTGAGGTGGTTAATCGTAGTCTAGGCAACCTCCTTCGATGTCTAGTGGGTGAAGCCAATCGGAATTGGGATTCAATTCTTCCTACAGCCCAACTTGCATATAATAGCTCTGTCAATAGGTCTATAGGCACTAGTCCTTTTGAGGTTGTGCATGGATATACACCTAGGAAGCCCTTAGATCTTTTACCCATGTCCCCACATGTTAGGATTTTTGAATCTGCTGAGGCATTTGCACGATATATTCATGATTTGCATAATGAGATTCACAAAAAAATTCAGGTAAGTAATTCTCAATATAAAATTCATGCTGACACTCATCGGCGTCATGCAGAGTTTCAGGTAGGGGATTATGTCATGATTCGGATTCGACCTGAACAGTTTCCTTCTAGGACCGTTAAGAAATTGCAGGCTTGTAGTGCCGGTCCATTCAAGATATTGAGACAAATGGGCCCAAATGCATATGTCATTGACCTTCCTCATGATTATGGTATTAGCTCCTCCTTTAATATTGAGGATCTAGTTGCTTATAAAAGCCCCACAGCTATTTGATGCCCCTATTTCTACCCATTTACCCTTAAATCTGCCCTATGCACATAAAGAATCTATTGATGCTATTTTAGATGAGCAGATTGTTTCTACCAGGGATGGAGGAGTTCACCGTTTCCTAGTTCGATGGCAAAGGCAACCAAAATCTAATTAGACATGGATTACTCGAGATGAGCTACAGCGACTGGATCCTAACTTGTTGGAGTACTATCAGAGCTCTTCAGATTTACACTCGACAGGGTCGAGTTCTTCTCCCCCAAGGGGAGTTGGTGCGGACACAAGGTACAAGCTCCCAATTATACGCATGTATGGGAGGAAGAGCAAAAAGAAGACGGCCTAACCTGTAGCCTTATGAATGGAGCCTATTAGTTATTGGGCTTGAGATTAAGCAAGTCTGAGCATTTAATAATTATAGTTTCTTTATGCATTTTATTGTTAGTTATTTAAGCACTTTTTCTGATTATTGTAAGACAGCTTTTGAGAATTATTAAAAACGTGTGTTTCTTTTACACTGGTGTCGACTCCAGTTTTTGCTTAGTGCTGACTCCAAGCAGATCTTAGGTGCTGACTCCTAGGGTTTATTTTGTTGTTTATTTGTTCCATTGAAATAGTGTGGTTGTCCTACGTCACAAGATTTACTAGACATATTCTTTTTGATGAATTTGTTTTCCTAAACCTTACTCTCCATCTATTCCACCTCCCTGCCCTTATTTCTCTCTAAGTCTTCTTCTTAGAGACTCAGAGAATAAAGAATTTTTTGTGAAAGTGTTATAAAAATATTATAAATGTAGCTTTTAGGAATGAATGAAGGAAAACTAAAAGGAAAATAAAGAAGAATTAAAAAAAGAATGAAGAAATAATATTTAAATGGAATAGAGAAATAATAGAGAGTCGGTTGGAAAATGTATTTGAAAAAGTAAGTAAACAAAAAGTAAAATATACTATTCATTCTTCAAACAGTACAAAAAGAATTGGTTAGAGATGCTCTTAGAACCACATAATTTTAGATAATTTTGACCACAATTTGAGAGTTGTGAGCAGTAGAAATAGAGAGCCACTTTACCACTCACTACTTGTCATTGGTGGTCAAAATTATACAAAATTGCCCGTTTGTTACCGTTGTTTAAACAGCAGTTTTTAGTATTTAAATAACATTATATATATATATATATATATTACATATTTTTTCACCCATACATATTTCAAAAAAACACAATCAACATTACTAGAAATCTCTTACCAAACGGCAATAAATAATCTTAGCATTTTCCAAAAGAGATACGTATGTAAATAAGATGAGAACGTGAAATGGCACTCATTCATTGGTGATATAGGATTGCACATGAACCCCATTGGCCGGATGAGATAACTTTTTTTTTTTTTGGTAAATAACCGGATGAGATGATTTTCATTTATGTGATTATATCTACCGAACTTGGTTAGTTCTTGTATTTAAAGAATATAGCTGCTACTGAACAACCAAATCAATAACGTACGAAAAAGTGATGAAAAATTATGTAAATTTGCTGAACTGATGGAGTTATCATCAAGACCACATGGCGAGTTCTAAAGCCACTAGCAAGTCACGATAAACTGGATCCTGACTTTGACAGAAAGTTAGAACCCATCAGGGTTCCTGACATTTACATTTATATAGTCTTGAATGTTCATTTAGATACTAATGCCCTAATTTTTGTGATTCTCAACTGCTTTCAGACGCAAGAAAGCAAATCTTTGGTTCATTTTTAGGTGCATCATGCAGCTGGTGGTTGCAAAACAGTTGAGTTGAACAATGGTAAGTGGGCATAATTAAGCTCTGAAACCTGTTAGAAAGGAGCTCATTAATGCCAAAGCTAGAACTAGTGAAATGCTTCAGGGCCTACCAAGTTGCTTAATACCCTTCTATTTCTTTGAGAAATTTCTGAACATGTGATTTAAAAATTTTATGTCATAAATTAAGATGGAGATTCAATGTTTCCATTGTGCCTATTGTCTAGCACTCCTATTTGTGCATTCTATAATATATATGCCATACAGCAAGACAAATCATTCAAAATTTTCAATGTGGCAGTTTAAGCTACAGCCTACAGCTATGGGAATAATAAGATTTTGCCTTAATACCTATCTTTCCTCTAGTTTCATCTCTAAATTTGCTCCCCACATTAAATGGTAAAATTTGATTTTTGTCCAGGACTGTAAGTGAAATGATTTGGATAAGGACTTTAAGGTAAAGAACCTATTATTTTTGTTCTCTTCCACCAAAAAAGGGGGTAAAAAATATATATAATTAAGGACCAAACTATATCTTCTTCTCTAAAGAACAAGAATTGAATTATGTGCCTTAGCCATAAGATTTAAGACACGTTGTTTCTTTTCTGATTTTTTTTTTTAATAATTTAATAGTTATAATGGGGGTGAAAATTTAAACTGTAGACATTTTTATTGAAAACACCAAAAAAATGACAGTTGAGTTATATGGCTCTTGGTAAAACACTTTATTATGAACAAATTAAAATGCCAACTTATTTTACTATTCAACTTATTTTTACTACTATTCATGGGTCTTACTGCATTTTTAGTACTATTCATGGGTCTTATTGTACTATTTCAGCTAAATTTTACGTTTATCTACCGTACTTTCAGCAAAAAGTTTTCAATTTCAGTAAAAAGTTTAAGTCACAAGCAATTTTTCTCAAAGAAAAATAAAGTTTTGAATCCATAAGCTTAACAAATAAAATAAATAAACAAACAAATAAATAAATAAGAAGAAATAACAAACCAAAATCATAAAAATAAGATTATGTTATATTCTATTCAATGATTCTTATCTTTTGGCAGGCTCTGAAGATATCTTAATGTCTTTAATTTACTCAAGCTTATCTTATTGTTATTTAAAATATTGCATGTTTGCATGCAAGAGAACGTAAATGCTTTTGGGTCATTAGTTTGATGCTGATCTACCCACAATTGCTGATGCACTTTTCACTTGTGAATTGTGATAATCATAAAACACCTACAGCCACCATTTTCCAAACAAAATAATGTGGGCCACTTGACTGGTTATGGGGGCCCATATCATTAGAAGGGTCCTGGAGGTGGACTGGTTTTGTTATAATTTGGAGCCTAGTGACTCCATTTCTAAAAGGTGTTGGCTCTATATTAGCTTGGAGCTAAAAATTAAAGACTCATTTTCCCTTTCTCAACAACTGCGTTTGGGCTACTTTAGCCATCCTTAACTGTAGGATATGTCTTCCCCTAACATATAACAATGCCTCAATTATTGCAGAAAAAGCCATGTTCCTTGTTCTGTTGACCATGACTTATAAGATCCCATCTAAGGATTTAGAAAAATAGATTTTTTTTTTTAATATTATATAAAATTTAGTTTTCTTCCCCATTTTCTTAGAGAACGAGAATAAGTGATGAATGTGAAAATAGTAAAAATAAAATAAGATAGAAAGACAACTGAACCAAGATAATAAATAAATAAATAAATAAAAAGAAAGGAAGAAAGAGAATTACATTGACGTAGTTTGGCCATATCAGAAAGCTAATAGCTATATCGTTTTTAATAAGATTAGACTATTAGACTATTAGTACAATGCAAACTTATGGGACCAAAACAACAACAAAATGAAATTTAAAAGACAAGTGAGAATTAACTAAATCTAAAGTGTAATTTTCTCTGTGCTTTCATATCCTATATTAGCCCGTTTGGATGAGGGAGAGAAGTAAAACAAAGTTGACTAGAAATTGGCTATAATTTCCAAGATGTGTGGATAAAATTTTATTCCTTCAACCTGCCCAATTAAACCCATGCACACTCTCAATATTGTGAATTGGCATTGGCTTTATCACTGAACCAAGAGAAAATGACTTGCCACGCCTTGTCCATTACACCTGGTAGGTATAGATGTTTTCTTGGACAAATGCACCCATTAAAGCTTTACGCAAATGAGAAGGACCAGTCAGTCAGTCACCACCTCCTCGTTTATTTCACATGCATTTCGGTTATTTTATTTTGTGGCTTATTCTGATGCATGCTTTCATATAGGTTAGAGCCCCATAATCTTCTTTTATTCTTCTTTTTGTCTTTTTCTTCTTGGGCTCTGTGCAAGGATGGCCAATCCAATGCATAGGCTCGTTCATACCCTTCTTGGGCTTTTGCACCAATTTATGGGTTTCTTTGTTTGTCTGGGTTTTTGGGCCTATTCAAGGCCCCAAGCCAAATGGGCTTAGATGCCCTTTAAAATTTTGGATAGCAACAATATTTTATAGGAGGAGAACATTGGTATTCTACTAAGATGTCCATTAGTTTTGAGTTAAAATTGAAGTAATGCCCTTTTAGTGTTTCATTCTCCCATTCATTCTTTCTCTATTTGCCTAGGGGGAAAAACAAGAAGGAAGAGTATAATAGGTGATATGTGGAGGAGTTCAACAATGTTGATTGAGGAGGTAAACTATAGTGATGATTTAATAATCGAAATCTTTATCATATAAAGTTGCTTGTAAAAATTGATAAAATTTATTTTGTACCAATAACATGAATCTCAATGAGAATGATACAAGATTGAAAAGTAAAAAATTAAGACTAATGGGTATGTGCTACAATGCCTTCATTGGATCGTTGTCACAATAGTCAACTAGGACACCCGTATATATCACAAAAGAAAAGTGACAAGGAATTATTTTCATAAGTTATTATGTCTATAAGAATCATGATTGTTTTACATTAATACAATTTCTATACACATGACACTAACTTCAGAAATATGTATCCATTTATTCGTGCTCACAAGCATAGAGGATAATTTTACCTAAAAGAAATTTCCATAGAGGATAATTTTTTCTCCATACATTACCTTCAACTATTTTTTATTAGTCTTTTTGTTTGATTCTAGTCTCTAAGAGTTGCTAATTAGTTACTGCATATAGGATTCTGTTTGCAAGGAAATCTATTTCTTTTCTTGATTAAATTTTTGTGAAAAAGGGGATTGTTTACAAACTGTTGCATAAATGCTTCTTTGGCATTACATTAGCAACTATCTGTGAAAAGGGGATTGGTTTTTACTCCTAAGGATAAAAGAGCATGTAATATGAGAGTTGATTTCATTTTGCTTGCTGCTAAATGAGAAAAAGCAAAATCTTTTATATGACCTGGTTTTTCATTTACCTTCTTTTTTACTAAGACTGGCTTGAACAAAATTTGGAGTTCTCACCTCATAGTGATGGTAATTGTAGATCCTCTTTATGTTTTTATGTATGTCGTACTTTGTCGTGCATGATGGAATTGAATTTTGGTGTTTTTGTTATGATCATGTTGTAGAGAGAGAAAATTCCCGACCTATCACAAGTTGACACGTCACACTACCAAGACCACAAAATACAGCCAATTACAAAGTGCCGCATACTGCTGCTAGGTTTTACTGTTGCTATTCAGAAACCAACAGAAATTTGCCAAGTGTCATGCAAGAACCAATCATGCATCGGCTCGTGCAAGCGATGACACAAGCAGCCTCGCATGTGCAAGCGATGACACAAGCAGTCTCGCACGTGTAAGCGATGACCCAAGCAACCTCGCACGTGTAAGCGATGACATAAGCGGACCAATCAGACTGTGACATGTGTCACCAATCAAACTCCGCCACGTGTCGCTCATCCACCTCAAAACTCCTATAAATAGAAGCCTTCCTAAGACATTTAGGAGGACATCAAGCCATCTGAAGCAAAGCAGCATCAGAGAAGATTCAGAAGTCCAGAAGCTCTGCTGGAATCAAGCCTTGAAGCCTTCAGCAACTTCAAGAACTTCAACCCTCAAACACGAAGAACATTCGAAGCAGAATCATCCAAACTACCCGCCTAGATCTCAAAGTTCACTGGAATCAAGCTCAAAAGCCTCCAGAAACCTCACAAACCACAAATCAGTGAAGCTCTACGGATTCAAACCTCTAAAGCCCCGAAGAACTTCCACCACAAATCTTCAAAGATGAAGAATGCACCAAGAACACAAAGAACGTAAGAAGAACACGAAGAACAAAGAATTTCTAACAAGCTCATAGCCAGAGATTCATTGTAATTCTGTTTCAAAGGTCTTCGATCCATTCTTAAGCCAAAGTGAAGTATATTTGGTGTTCAAATCAAAATCACATTACCACAACTCCAATCAACAAATCTTTCAAGGAGATCGAATCAGAGGATCACTCTTTTGTAATCACAGAGAATTGTACCACACAATCATCAATACAAAATCGCATTTGTGAAACTATTTTACTTGTTTGACTCATTTCGAACCGAGAAATTTAGTCGTCCACACATGTCATAATCAATAACCCTTTTCTGTTCTACTGGTTCATCTTGGAAGTTAACAATTAACATGTTGTTTCTTTGAATTAGTGAGCCTGGAAGAACTTTTATCATTTAAGAAAGTTGGAAGGGAAACTTATAAATGGCTATTCCTTTATTACCAGGAGAACTTTGACATGGTTTCATTGCTAAAAGTTGTCCTATGTGAAATGTTATCCAAGGTGGCAGCATTTGTAGATCCTAATTCTGATGTTGAAGAATCTAAGATCTATATTCAGACAGGGAAGGAAGAAAGGCGATGGCGACTTGATTTTTGTTTAGAAAATCATGCTTGACATGCTCCCATATTGATGAAATTACATGAAAGGAACTAACTTGGAGGTAGACATTTTAAGTTTTTTCACTCATGCATGGTATCCTTGGCTCTGTATAGATCATTGGCCTTGAGAGTTGCAAATTGTTGCTATGTCTTTAAGGTGACGGTGGATTATTCTATGGCTCTAATGTGAGAGTGGCCTGAAAAGAAAAAGATGCACTAATAAGAGTTGCTTTTTATTCTGTAACTAATTTGCAAAAATGTTTTAACTATTGTTCTGTAACTTTAAGTGCTTATTTCCTCTAATGTTTTTCAGCAATCTCATCACTGGAATACCTCTTTCTGTGACTTGTGATTAGGATTGTAGATAAGCAATACTACAACAACAAAAACAAAGCCTTAGTCCCAAAATTTTGGAGTCACCTACAGTAAATAAGCAATTTGCTTTATAAAACTATAGTGTAGCTGGGTCAAATCCAACTATAAAAGTATGAGAAATTATTGTGTACTCTCGAAATACTATAAATGCGTACTCTCTCTTCTCATATGAATAGTGAGTCCTATTAATTAAATTCACGATGGGACTCACTATTTATGTGAGAGGAGAGAGTATGCATTTATGGTATTCTGGGAATACCTCATAATTTTTCTAAAAGTATTGGTTCTTAAGTTGGAATTGTGAATTTGAAAATTAATGATCAGCTTTGATTGGGTTGAACTTGCATGACCAAGCGTGCTTGATGACCATCAGGTTGAACTATAGAAGTCTTTTTTTTTTTTCTTTTTTCTTTTTTTGGATTCATAAACACTATAATCTTCCATTGGTTCTTATTATTTTTAATAAACATTGTAAGCCTTTCATTTTTGTAAAATCTGGGTTTGGTCTCTGCTTCATTTTTAGGATTCATAAACTTTATATAGTCTTAAATGTAATTAGATATTGGTGCCCTATTTCTTGTGATTATCAACTGCTTGCAGAGGCTACAAAGCATATCATTGGTTCAGTGCAGTTTGTCAGAAATGTTTGTTGAACTTGGACCCAACAAATTTGATGCATCATGCAACTGGTGGTAAAGGTGAATAATGGTAGGTGGGCACAAGCTCTGGAACCTGTTAGAAATATGGTCATTAATGTGTTTATAATACTTTGGATAAAGATTCACTGGAATGGGTAAAGAAGCTATTGGAGCAATCAATGAGGAAGTTTACAAGTGAATAGCTTCAGGGCCTACCAAATTGCTTAATACCCTTATATTATTACTATGAGAAATTTCAGAACATGTGATCTAAAAATTTAATGTAATAAATTACCATAGAGGGTTAATGTAATGTTTCCATTCTGTCTACTGTCGTCTAGCACTGCTATATGTGCATTCTGTATATGCCGTATAGCAAGACAGGGCAGTAAAAAATTTCAAATCTAGTTGCCAATTTGGCAATGTTTGAATTCATTAAGCTACCGCTATGAGAATGATATGGGAATGATAAGATGCTATCTTATAAGTTTTTCATTGGAGTCTCTTAATTTGTCTCTTAAATCTACTCCCCCACATGTGTTTGATCTGAGGAGAAACCTCAAAAACACATTAATGTATAAGCTACTCCTAAAGAACACATTAGCGTACAAGCTACTCCTAGAGAAATTCAATATAAAATTAGGATAATTGGAGTCTATTAGGCAATGCCTAATTTTCTTCAGCAGCCAAACGTTTTAAAATTCTTTATTTCCCCTTATATTATTATTAGGCTTAAAATTTGCCCCTAGAAAAAAAAGAAAAAAGATATTTCGCCCCCTCAAAATTTTTTACATGTTTAAATTCTTGTTAGTATAAGCATATTTCTAGATAATTCCAAAACAAATTAGTCATAATCCTCCCAAAGTTATATATAGTGTTCTTTTGTGTGTGTGTAAAATGTTTGTACACAGTACAAGCAATATAATCTATCTCAAGGGGAATTAAATTCAATTCAATTATGTGTTTAACTTTAATTAAGAAACTTAATGTGTTGCAACCAAGGAACTGTATCGAAGTTTTTTTTTCCTTAATTTTTAATATTATATATATATATATATATATATATAGTGAATAAAGCATTATATTAGATTAGAGTTAATTGCAGCCCCAAAGAGAATTTCTTGGCTCCACCACTGTTTCTTCTAGTTTCATCTCTAAATCTAGCCTCAAAATCAAATTCTTGTAAGTCTACCAAGCTACTCCTTCAGAAATTCTAACCTAAAATTAAAATGACCTTAAAATTTAAGCGAAAAGCATTTACATGGAAGCCTTATGCAATGAAACCTAATAGAAAGAGGGAAAACGTGTTGAAATTGAATCTAATGTGATTATGGAAAAACGCCGAAAATTTTTCTTTGCCTTACTATTGCTACAGATGAAAAAAAGGGAAAAAAAAAAAAAGAGTTTTGGTAGTTCAACTTCTTCAATCTCCTTCGTGATATGAAATTGATTTATGAGGACGTTTAAGAAGTTCTCAATTTCTTATTTTCATTTTTAAAAAATTTTCTGCTATTCCATAATTCTTTATCAATGATGAAGTCGAAAAAATCACCAGTGAGCCGCACGTACTCGCACGCCTAAAATGCAACCTGCATAACACAAGAAAGGGGAAAGACCTACGCAGAGAGCACCGGTGTGGTGCCGGCCAAATACCCTCTGAAAGTCAAGTTAGAACTCTTTTCAACTCTAGAGTGCTAGAGAGGGGTTAATTATGCATACCTTGATTTGTGAGGGTATTGGAGCTTTTATAGTAGTAGAGAGTGGACTTCTCTTCCTTGGAGTAGTCTTGGAGTAGAAGTCTTTTCCTTATAGGAATCCTTATGAGAATAGATTGCGGAATCCTTTCCTTATGAGACTCTATGAAGTGTGTCGCAAGTATCACATATCATGGGCCTTTCTGCCTTCCTCATGGGCCTCGAACCCGCTGATACCTCCTACTGGATTCTCTCCCATAGACTTAGCGATAATGGGCCCATCCTCTATTGGACCACAGCAGATAACCGTTAGGCCCATCTCAAGATTAAATTCAGCCTCTTTAGTTGCCCCCTTCACCCTATGGGTCCGTCAGACTTTAGTGGAGGGAAACATAGGGTGACGGTAATTATTAACGGGGGTGACGGTTGAGAGATCTGTGGGTCGTCGGCTCCAAGTCTTTCCAAGGATGACGGCTCCAAGTCTTTCCAAGGATGGCGACTCCAAGGTACATCGTCAGGTATTAGTGCTGCTGACAAGATCTGGAAAGCATTAATGGCTCATGACACGCGTCACTTTTCTAGAGGCCATTGTATGGGATCGAAACGTCGCTTCGTCTTCCGTGCACCTTCCCTATAAATATCAGGCCTTCGACTCTCATTTTCCACTTTCATCAAAAACTCAATTGTCAGAGCGCGATCCGTCATCCTTGTCAGAATACCTCGTACAAGTGTAGCGTCCGTCATTATCAACTTTCCTCCATTCACGTATTAACTGGTAAGTACACTCTTTCATACATTTCTCCCGTCGTATTACTTTTATAGTTCAAAACTTTTACTTCCGTTATCCATTCTTAGACCCGTCAGAGTCTTAGGTTCTATCGTCACTTGTAGGCAATGTCTAGTGCGTCAAGTAATCAATCGATTGTCCGTGACAGGGCAGATTATGAGGAGGTATAGCCGTCAGGTCATAAAGACCAAGAGAGTCCAAGTGAAGAGAAGAGTACGTCCGCCTTTTCTCCGTCCTCAACAAATAAGGATACGGAGTTAGATGAACCAAGGGAAGGTTCTGATGTCGAGGAACAAATAGGACCCGTCATAGGAGCTGGTGGACCACAGGAGTTCATTATGCTTAAAGAGTGGACGGTGAACGATTTCACATCCACTATCAAGGAGACTCACTTCAAAACACTTAGGGCTAACTACCAGATTCCAGATAACATCCCCATCCGTCTCCCCTATTCATCAGAGAAGTGCTATTATGACGGCGTACAAGGTCTTGGAGTGTACGAGCAAATGTTGAAGGCAGGCCTCAGATTTCCACTGAGTTCGCTCCATCGCAAATTACTTAAGTATCTGGGTCTATCCGTCAACCAAATATCACCCAATGCCTGGAGGGTCTTCATAGCAATGGAGGTCCTGTACGGGGCAATGTCAGACGGATCAAGGAGGTTGACGGTGAGAGAGTTTCTTCATTGCTACCGTCCAGATGAAATTGACAAATCTAGGGGTATATACAGTTTTGTAGCTAGGAGTAGGTTATTAAAGGTAATATTTGAAACTCCAGACTCCAACAGAGACTGGAAGAGTCGTTATTTTTTCTTAGAAGGTGACGAGTGGATGTGTCGTCCAGGGGAGACGGATCACATGCCCATCGACACTACTTGGGGCATATTGCCTCAAGCTGGTACGTCTTCATCTCCATATGTAAAGATTTAAATATCCATTCAGTTTAATAGGTTTTAACCGTCCTCTTCTTTGCAGTGCGATAGTGTCCACAAGTTAACCTCGAGGAGTACAGTTTTTTGGAGAAGATTTTTAAGAAAACCACGCCGGAGGAAAGGACCTGGGCAAAGTTGGTCAATCTCCACACACTCAATTGGTAATGTGACGGTCCAGAACCATCAGAAAAAACGATCAAGTACGAAAATCGGATCCGTCAGCGTAAGTCCGTCGTTCTAAAATGTGTTTGACCCATTATTGTTGTACTTAAAAGAAATTAACTTCGTCCGTTTTTCTTCGCAGAAATGGATGATGCAAAAAGAAGGTCAATTATGAGGGCAAATGCTGCCAAGAAAAGGGGGACGGGTGATGCTGATCCCAAGGAGACGGGTGCCCTAAACCCGTCAGCAAAAAGAAAGCAACTCCCCAAAGGAGACCGTCCTTCTAAGAAGCCCAAGATCCCTTTGGAACCCATCGTGGGGCTTATGGCTGAGGGTGCTAAAGCCGTCACCCCAGCCAAGTATGGGGCCGGTAAGGGCCTCATGAAGGGTCCGTCTTCGAGCGAGAAGAAGCCACCTGCCCTTCTTCGGGACGACCCTAAGTACGCCTTGGAGCAACTCTCGTCTATCATGACCTCCGAGGACTACGAGGACCTGGGTAATCACTCGACGGAAGTGATGGGTAAGACGGGTCTCTTTAGCATCGCCCAGGTAACGGTCTTCTTATTTCTTATCCGTCTATTCATTTGCCTCTGCTTGAGACTAATTTGTCCCTGTTGATTAGGCCATGGTAATGATGAAGGGTCTGTTTGGACGGTGTTTAAACCATGAGACGACCTTAGGCCACATAAGAGAGAAGGCAAAGGTGACGGAGAGCGAGCTGGCCGAGTTTCAAGCCTGGAAGTTGATTCAAGATAAGAAGCTCAGGACGACCGAGGAGGAGCGGGACCAGTACCTTGAGGTGACGGAGAAAATGAAGAAGGTTCTTGAGAAGAAGGAAGAAGCACTCTGTCAGGCCAAGGAAGTTGCTGTGCTAGAGTACCGTGATTCTGATGCCCTCCTGTCTGAATTAGGAGTTTCATATGCCGACGGTTTTGACGAAGCCATTTGTCAGGTGAAGGCTCTTCATCCTCAGCTGGACTTGTCATCCGTCAGTATCAACGCCGCGGAGCAAACGTCTGTTCAACCTGCTCAATCTGAGGACACGGACGAAATCTTCGGCGAGAAAGCTCCCCCTGACGCCCCTCTTGACCAAGCAGTTGTTGAAAGTGACCCAAAAGATGGTCCATCCCGTCGTAGTGAAGAGAAGGAAGCCCCCGTCATAGTATAATTTTAATTATATTTAGTTTTTATACTGTTTGTGAAATATTTGGAGAACAATTCATGACTCCGTCATGCTTCCATCCTTTGTAAACACTTTTTATTTTTGGGTATGTACTTTGTTTAACTTTGCTCTTTTTAATTTAAAAAGTGGCTTGACATACTCCGTTGGGTGAAATTCATTCGTTCACATTTATTGTTAAAGTTTGATTTTCGAATGACGGATTTAGACGAATTTAGACGGGTGTTGTCTTTTGGATGTGATTGTCAATTCATAAAGTAGGTTAAGGGAACCTTGTCTTGGATCCGTCCGTGTTTGGGGACTTTAGGAAGCTTACAAGGGCCCAATATCCGCCCATGTTTAGATAGTAATAACCGTCCACTTTGTGAAAATTTGTATAATCCTGTTTTCTTTATGGATTTTGTAGGATCCGTCTGCGTTGTTACATAATGTTTGTTATTCGTCTAAATTGATTTCGCGGATTTTATCGCGTCTTTAATCGTCCACTTTGTCGAATTGTATCCGTCTACTTGTGGATTTTGTACATAAGGTATTCTTTTAGGGCGATCCGTCCGCTTTGCGGCCAGAATGAAAAAGACCATTTTCTTGGATGATCCGTCCACTTTGTTGACTGAGCTTTATTCGTCCTCTACGGGACTTAGGATTTTCATCCGCTTGGGATGGTCCGTCCAACTCGTGGACCAGGTTTTATCCGTCCACTATGGGACTTAGGATTAATATCCTCTTGGGATGATCCGTCCAACTTGTGGACAAAGTTTTACCCGTCCTCTATTGGACTTTAGGATTATCATCCTCTTGGGATGATCCGTCCAACTTGTGGACTTGGTTTTATCCGTCCACTATGGGACTTAGGATTTTCATCCTCGTGGGATGATCCGTCCAACTTGTGGACAAAGTCTTATCCATCCTCCATTGGACTTTAGGATTATCATCCTCTTGGGATGATCCGTCCAACTTGTGGACTTGGTTTTATCCGTCCACTATGGGACTTAGGATTTTCATCCTCTTGGGATGATCCGTCCAACTTGTGGACCAGGTTTTATCCGTCCACTATGGGACTTAGGATTTTCATCCTCGTGGGATGATCTGTCCAACTTGTGGACAAAGTCTTATCCGTCCTCTATTGGACTTTAGGATTATCATCCTCTTGGGATGACCTGTCCAACTTGTGGACTTGGTTTTATCCGTCTACTATGGGACTTGGGATTATTAAGCAGGAAACATAGTAGTGTCTAAATACTTCTGTTATTGAAAAAAAAAAAAAAAAAAAAAAAAAAAAAAAAAAAAAAAAAAAGGGTACCTGCCCCCTTGGGCTTAAAAAGGTACTTGTAGAATTGTTTGAAGTAAAAACTAAAAAATGGAGAAAAGATTGTTTGAAGCAAAAGCTACTAAAAGCTAAATAATAAACTGGAAGTTGGGGGAGCATCGATGCCCTTCATGTCGCCTCTATTGGTAGTATCTCCGTAGGTACTCTGTGTTCCATGGGTGTTGAAGCTTCTGTCCGTCCAGAGTTTCGAGGTGGTAGGTCCCTTTCCTTTGCCAAGATGAGATCCTGTATGATTCTTCCCAGTTGGGGCCGAGCTTTTCTTGTGAAAGATCTCTAACAGCTCCCATTACCTTCCGTAGCACAAGATCCCCGATCTGAAAGTCTCTGTGTCTGACATTGGAGTTGTAGTATTTTGCCATGAGGCTCTGGTACCTAGCCAACCTCTGCTCTGCTGTAGCCCGGACCTCGTCCACCAGATCCATCTGTAGCCGCAAGGCCTCTTCGTTCTGATCCTTGTTATAGTTCTCCACCCGATAACTCGTAAGCCCGACCTCTGCTGAAATGATGGCCTCACTTCCGTATGTCAGTCTGAATGGTGTTTCCCCAGTGGGTGTTCTTGTCGTAGTACGATATGCCCATAAGACGCTCGGTAGTTCGTCAGGCCAGATGCCCTTAGCCGCCTCGAGCCGGGTCTTTATGATCTTGAGTAAGGACCGGTTCGTGACCTCAACTTGTCCGTTGGCCTGTGGGTGCGCAGGTGAAGAGTAATGATTCTTAATACCCAGTTCCGAACAAAAGTCCCTAAATGCATTGTTGTCAAATTGTTTCCCATTGTCGGAGACAAGCACTTTTGGTATCCCGTACCTGCAGATAATATTCCTCCACACAAAGCTTCGAATGTTCTTCTCCGTGATAGTGGCAAGGGCCTCTGCTTCCACTCACTTGGTGAAGTAGTCGATTCCTACTACGAGAAATTTTAGTTGTCTTAGTGCTGTCAGGAAGGGGCCCATGATGTCTAATCCCCATTGGGCAAAGGGCCAAGGGGTTGTCATAGGTGTCAGCTCCTCGGTTGGTTGCTGAATCAGATTACTGAACCTCTGACATTTGTCGCAAGTTTTGACGTAAGCCTGCACATCCTTTTGCATCGTGGGCCAATAGTACCCTGCTCAGACCAATTTATGCACTAAGGATCGCGCCCCTGAGTGGTTTTCGCAAATACCCTCGTGAACTTCTCTCATCATGTAGTCTGCTTCCTCGCTGCTTAAGCATCTTTGGTACGGTCAGGAGAATCTTCTTTTATATAAGGTATCTTTGATCAGTACAAACCGTGAGGCTCGTACTTTTAGCTTCTTCGCTCCGTATTTCTCATCCGGTAGAGTGCCTGATCTTAGGTATGCCATCAATGGTGTGGTCCAATTGTCCCTAGAACTGACTTCCTGTATGTTTGTTCCGTCATTAATAAGCGAGGAGTGTTGTACGAATGATAATACCTGTTCGGGAACGATCATATGTTCTGTCGAGGCTGCTTTTGCCAGACGGTCGGCGCACTCGTTTTCTTCCCTTGGGATTTGGACGAATTTTACTTCGAGGTTGCCGATCCGATTCTTCACTTCCTCCAGGTACTTCTTCATCCTCTCACTCTTGCACTCGTAGCCTCCGTCAATGTGTCGTATTACAACCTAGGAGTCGCAGTGTACAACTATGTTTTCAGCTCCTGCTACTCTTACGAGGTCTAGTCCTGCTACCAGTGCTTCATATTCTGCCTTGTTGTTGGTCGTAGAGAAGTCGAGTCGGATCATGCACTTGACTTTATCCCCTTCTGGAGGTTGGATGACTACACCAGCTCCTCCAGCCTTTCTATTTGACGATCCGTCCGTGTGGATTTTCCATTGTGCAGCTACTTTCTTCTCGTCCTCCAATTGTGCGAATTCTGCAATGAAGTCAGCCACCGCTTGCCCTTTGATTGAAATTCGTAGGCGATATTGTATGTCAAATTCACTCATCTCAATTGCCCACAAAGCCATTCATCCAGCTGCCTCGGGGCTCCTTAAGGCTCTTCTCAGGGGTTGGTTCGTCAGGACTATGATAGTATGGGCTTGGAAATACGGCTTTAGTTTTCTTGCCGCTGTTACCAATGCGAAGGCCATCTTCTCTATTGGCAGGTACCTTTCTTCTGCTCCCCGAAACGCCCGACTTGTAAAGTAGACGGGTTTTTGGGATCCGTCTTCCTCTCTTACTAATGCCGAGCTGACCGCTGCTTCTGAAACAGCTAAGTAGAGGTAGAGTTCTTCTCCTGGTCTAGAGGGGCTGAGCAATGGCGGGGATGTGAGGTACCTCTTTAATTCTTCAAAGGCCTTCTGGCATTCATCCGTCCATTCAAACGACTTTCTTAGTATTCTGAAGAATGGCAGACATTTGTCTGTCGCTTTCGAGACAAACCTATTCAGGGCGGCAATTTTGCCGTTCAGTCTTTGCACGTCTTTGATCGTCTTTGGTGGTTCCAACTCCATGATGGCCCGAATTTTTCTGGATTAACCTCTATCCCTTAGTAAGATACCATAAACCCCAAGAACTTTCCTGCCGTTACTCCAAACGCGCACTTAGTTGGATTAAGCTTCATATTATATGAGCAGAGAGTGTCAAAAGTCTCCTGGAGGTCCTTCAGGTGATCATCTTCGAGTAGGCTCTTCACAAACATGTCGTCGACGTAAACTTGTACGTTTCTTCTGATCTGGTGTGCAAACATTTTGTTCATCAGTCTTTGGTATGTTGCGCCTACGTTCTTGAGCCCAAACGGCATCACTTTATAACAAAAGAGCCCTTGGCTAGTGACAAAAGAGGTTTTTTCCTGGTCAGTTTCGTCCATTTTAATTTGATTATAGCCCGAGAAGGTATCCATAAAGCTCAGGAGTTGGTGTCTGGCCGTGGAGTCAACCAGCGTATCTATCCGGGGCAGTGGGTAACTGTCCTTTGGGCATGCTTTGTTGAGGTCCGTGAAATCGACACACATTCGCCACTTGCCGTTTGCTTTTTTGACCATCACTACGTTCGCCAGCCAGTCGGGGTAGTAGACTTCCCGGATGAAGTTTGCCTCTAGCAGCTTCTTCATTTCTTCCGCTATTGCCTTGTCTCGTTCCTGTGCGAACACTCATTTTTTCTGTCTGATTGGCGAGAATGATGGATTTACATTCAGCCTGTGAGCTATGACCGAGCTTTCGATTCCTGGCATGTCTTCGTGGCTCCAGGCGAACACATCCTGATTCATTCTGAGGAATGATATGAAGGTTTGACAGATTGTCTGGCTAGCCAGTGTCCCTACTCTGGTAGTCCGTTCAGGTCTTGATTCATCAAGGGTTATTTCCTCTAGCTCCTCCATCGGCTCTGCTGTCGTCCGTGTGTCCTCTATGCACATGGTTTGCTGCTAGTCCTCCATCTTCAGCATGGCAACGTAGCACTCACGGGCGGCCACCTGGCTCCCTCGTAATTCACCAACCCCGTGTTCTGTAGGGAACTTGATCATTAGGTGGTAGGTTGATGTTGCCGCCTTCCACGCATTGAGGGTAGGTCGTCCGATGATAGCGTTGTATGCAGATGAAAAGTCGACCACAACGAACGTCACATCTTGTGTGACCTGTTGGGGATAATCCCCTACCGTCACCGAAAGTGTGACCACACCCATTGGAAACACTCTTGCTCTCCCGAAGCCAACCAACGGAGTGTTTGTTGGTGTCAACCGATCCCTGTCAATTTTCATTTGTTGGAATGCGGGGTAATAGAGAATGTCCGCTGAGCTACCGTTGTCCACCAACACTCTGTGCATGTTATACTCTCCTACCCATAGAGTAACCACTAATGCGTCGTCATGTGGGTGGTGAAGACGTCGTGCATCTTCCTCTGTGAATCCGATAGCTGGGCTATCTCTCCGTACTATCTTTTGTGCTGAACCTGTTAGCTGGACGTTGTTGATCATCCAGAGGTAAGTCTTTCGGGCCTTCTTGGACGACCCGGTGGTTGATGTTCCCCCTACAATCATTCTTATCTCTCCGATTGGGGGCCTAGGACGCTCGTTATCCCTTCGGGGTTGCTGTTCTTGAGTTGGCTGGTCCGTCCTCTCCTTTCTGATATACTTTTGTAATTTCCCCTGTCTAATAAGGGTCTCTATCTGTTGCTTCAAGTCATAGCAATCTACTGTATCGTGGCCGTGATCGCGGTGAAAACGGCAATATTTATCCCGTGACCTTTTGCTAGGATCTCCTTTCAGCTTTCCTAGGAAGGTTAGGGCACCTTCGTCCTTGATTTGCATTAGGACTTGTTCTATGGGAGTAGTCAGTGGGGTGAAGTTCGTGAACCTCCCCCCTGGTGGCCTAAAGCGCCGCTCATCTCTTCTGTCTCCCGTCCTAGGCCTCTTTGACCTTTGGTCCCATCGTTCATCTTCCTGCCGCTCCCTTTTCCTTGGTTTCTCATCTCGGGCCTGCAATGCGTCTTCAGCATTCATGTATTTGGTTGCCCTGTAGAGTACTTCTGACATGGTCTTAGGGTCGTTCTTGTATAAAGAGAAAAGAAACTTGCCCTTCCGCAATCCATTCGTGAAGGCCGCCACAAGAATTTTGTCGTCGGCTTCGTCTATTGAGAGCGCTTCTTTATTAAAGCGCGTTATGTAAGTCCTCAGGGTCTCGTCCTCCCGTTGTTTGATACTCATCAAACAGGCTGTGGACTTCTTATACCTGTGCCCTCCAATGAAGTGCGTAGTGAACTGCGCGCTCAGCTCCTTGAAGGTGCTGATAGAGTTTGGCATCAGTCGGCTAAACCACACCCTTGCGAGGCCTTTGAGCGTGGTGGGGAAGGCCCTACACATGATCTCGTCTGCTACTCCCTGAAGGTGCATTAATGTTTTGAAAGTTTCTAGATAATCCAGAGGGTCCTTCACTCCGTCATAGCTGTCTATATGAGGCATGTAAAATTTATGGGGCAAGGGGAAGGAGTTCACGGCCGCAGTGAAAGGTGAGTCGGTGCGGTTGACTAGATCATCAAGATCACTGGAAACTCGGCCTTTAAGCGCGTTCATCATTACCTCCATCTGTTCCCTCATCGCCTGCATCTCTGCCACAATATGCGGTGGAGTCGCATCCGTGAGGGATGGCATGCTCAAGTTCTGCCTTTCTGGTTTGCTTAGGGCGTGGCTGCCTTCAGGTTTCTCCTGATTCTTCCTCGGAGCGCTGGTCCCTTCCTGATCTTCTTGTTGGTTATTCAGTGCCATATTCTTTTGACGCAGCTGCTCTTCTAAGTCGTGGTTTTGTTTAGTGAGACGTTCCACAGCGGCACCGAGAGTCCGAACTTGCCTCTCGAGGGCAATCGTGGGTGGTTCGTCTCCTTGAACGTCGTTAGTAGTTGCCATCGAGCGAGTGAGTACCATGCAACCCTTTAGTCCGGGAAACGATAATATGGCTTATGAATCGAGTATTCCCACAGACGGCGCCAACTGATGAAGTCGAAAAAATCACCAGTGAGCCGCACGTACTCGCACGCCTAAAATGCAACCTGCACAACGCAAGAAAGGGGAAAGACCTACGCAGAGAGCACCGGTGTGGTGCCGGCCAAATACCCTCCGAATGTCAAGTTAGAACTCTTTTCAACTCTAGAGTGCTAGAGAGGGGTTAATTATGCGTACCTTGATTTGTGAGGGTATTGGGGCTTTTATAGTAGTAGAGGGTGGACTTCTCTTCCTTGGAGTAGAAGTCTTTTCCTTATAGGAATCCTTATGAGAGTAGATTGCGGAATCCTTTCCTTATGGGACTCTATGAAGTGTGTCGCAAGTATCACATATCATGGGCCTTTCTGCCTTCCTCATAGGCCTCGGACCCGCTAATACCTCCTACTTGATTCTCTCCCATAGACTTGGCGATAATGGGCCCGTCCTCTATTGGACCACAGCAAATAACCGTCAGGCCCATCTCAAGATTAAATTCAGCCTCTTCAATCAATAATCCATATACATAAATGTCAGAGGAATGCGATTTTAATTATGAAATTGATTTTGATTTTTGAGCACTCCACTTATATATATATATATATATATACATTTTTTTTTTTTGAGATAAACTGAAATATATTTTGTAAACTTAAAAGTTAGAATAAGAAAATATTAATGCTAATTTTAGCTTAGTTAAAAGAAGGTGATTATGGACTAATTCTTTTTATCTTAGTTATGTAGAGTAATAACATCCATAACCCTTAAAATCAAATCTTTTCTATAATGATATAAACCCTTAATAGTTTTTCTTGTTAACAAATTAAAAGAAATATTAACATGTTACAAAAAAATTGATGTAAGAATTTCCGAGAATATGATACTCTAGTAAACTGCTTAATTTACTATGCTAGGCATCTGAACCCTGGAGGCTGGAAGCACTTGCTCCCAATGCAAACTTAACTAATACAGGTGGGCTTATGGGCCAAATACATGCAAAGTTCAAGGCAAAAACATCATTCACATGTTGGATTTATATCTAAGCATCATTTGACAATTTGGGCCTTAAACCTAATATTTCAATAAAACCTAGTTGAGGTGAATGACCCACAACTAAACCGAGTTAAATAGCTTGCAAATATGCTTTGATTATTAGCTAATTTGGCAATTGCTGCAATAGTTTGTAATGAGAATGATGGATGGATGAGATGAAAGATACCATTGAGAGGAGGGGTACGAATTGAATAAATTTCATTTTAGAATTAATGTATAGAGTGTTCAATAACAAGAATTTTGGAAATTTAAGAATAATTGAAAGAAGAAGAATTTAAGAATTCTTGATATTAATTTCCTCCAATATTTCAATAATTTTTGTTGTAGAATTTTGTAACTTTTAGTGTTTTATTTGATAGACAAAATAGAAAGACAATAAAAGTGGTGTAGTGATTTACTCATACTATATAAGTTTTTACAAATTTGAAAATTGCATGATAGATAAGCATGTTTCTTGCATATATACTAAAGAATGCAAATATCATTTTGACAAAATAAAAATGAAAATATCCTTCCATTATTTATTTTTACATTCTTGATTATGTGTTATTAAAAAAAAAAATTCTTTTGTTGGACTTAACTTCAACCGTTGCAAAAGGAACTAATTTGAGTAAATCAATTTTTTCTCATATAAATAGTTAAAATATCATCAAATTTTCATAATACTCAAATAATTAATTAATGTACCACTTAAAATAATTAATATAACAAAATAAATATACATATCCTAATAATAATCTTTTAAATTACATAGAATAAATACTCTAGTTGTGCATTAATATATTATATATATATATATATATATATCACATGTCACTAAAAAAGTTGAGAAAGCTAAATGTTTAACACTACTTTTTTTATGGCTTTTGTGTCAATTGTTATCAAAACAACTAAATATGAGGAAGAATATCATATTATTATTATTATTATTATTATTATTATTATTATTATTATTATTATTATTATTATTTCAAATAAAAATAGTTTCTTATATGATTTTTTTAAATCATATAAATTCCTCTAATATAAATAATTAATGCACAACTAGAGATAATTAAAATATACATTTACTCCATTGTCTAATTCAATGAACTAATATATACTTTGACATATAAATGTAAATTTTATTAGGGTAAAAGTCTAAATAAATAAAATCACAAAGAATGCGACACATGGTAAAAGTATATAGATCACTTTAATATAAATAAATAATGCACAACACAATTATAAATAATTAATATATGTTTTCTTGCATGAGATCACTGTTATATATATAATTATATTTTATGATTCAAAAATACCAAAATTAGACTTATAATTTATAATTAAGTTGAATTTTTATTTTGGTCCTTAACACTTGCTTTATGTTTCAAAATGGTTTATAAAGTTTTAAATGTATTAGAGTAATTCATAAACTTTTGTTAATGTATTTGTCCTTACCTATAAGGATGGATGAAACAACCTACATGACTAACAGTGACATTAAATTATTAATTTTGATGCCAATTGGGATGCCACTAATTAGCTTGTAGTTTATGATCCACAAAGACAGTTGGGTGAAATGACCCACATAGCCATTTATTTAGACTAGAAAGTAGAAAACCGTCTTCGCTGTGGGCTAGATGACGTACACTACTTGTAGCGGGTTAAATCTTCCAATGTCACGCAAACAAATTCTTGGCTTTTTGTAATGGGAGAAAAACCTAAGAAGTTGATGGGTCATGGGTGGTTAATAAACCATGAGTGACTCAACCCATCTTTAATCATAAAAGATCTAACTTTTTATCATTTAATATTCACTTTGGTAAGACTTATATTTTAGCCTCTTTTTGAAAATAATTAATATATATATATATATATATATTGTGGGTACCATAGGCATGCAAGGCAACGTCCTAGGCCGTACTCGGCATACTCGGCAAAGTCCTAGGCATGCTCGAATGACTACACTGATGGTACACTACTCCCTTCGCTTCACAGCTTATAATGCAACAAGTGGAGGGGTTTTCCTTAGATGTGGGACTCCTAGGACCCCGTCCGAGGACTTTGCCAAGCATGCCTAGGACGTTGCCAAGCATGCCGAGGATGGCCTAGGACGTTGCCTTGCATGCCTATGGTACCCACACACACACACACACACACATATATATATATATCATTTTCCTTAGTAGTCTTCTAGTTTTTGTCCAAATTATTCTACTCCTTATCTATGACACATTGCGAAAACGCAAAGAATTGATAGTATGATTGACTGAACCTAGGATCTCTAGGCACATCCAATGGATTTATATTTAATTTTGAGTGTGTCAAATTCTCGATCTAACTATTACTAGCTCCAATGACTATTTCCAAATGCATAAGTGAAAATAGTAATAAGATGAATATTCATCCTTTTTTTTTAAGAACAATATTACATTGTTTTATTCATCAACAAGAAAAATCGTTTACAAGAGTAGTACAAATGTTAGGTGGAACATACTCTATCTAGACCAACAAAAAAAATGATAATTTAACTCTCCCGACTAAGGCATGGACTACTCCATTTCCTTTTTGACCAACATGAGAGAAAATACAAATTTTTTTTTTTTAATCTTTTCAGTTGGTCTATTGAATAAATTTGAAATTTGTATAAGGTGGTTTGGTTCCCAATCATCTTTATTTATTATTATTTTTTTGAGAAAATTATTTTATTATTATTATTATTATTATTATTATTTTAAACTGGTGCCGTAGCTTTGCATTTAAATAATTAAATCAAAAACAAAATAATACAAACACAATATCGTACTAGGAGTCTAGGAGGCAAAGTTTTACGTAGAAAACAACGGAGAATACATCTTTTTCTTCTTCTTTTTTGAGAGTTATACTTAGGTAGTCCCGGAGCAGTGCTCCGGGCTCTCACAAAGTGGGTGGGCCCCATGGTGGGACCCACGTGTGGGGCCCACCCACTTTGTGAGAGCCCGGAGCACTGCTCCGGGACTATTTAAGTTTTTCCCCTTTTTTGATAGGAGGAGAATACATCTTTATTGGCATTGAGAGAATAAGAAAAGCCTACTACCACTTTATAATATGGTTCACTAGGTAAATCATGTTTGTTAAGAACTATCATCAAATATCGATCTAACAATTAATTTGATTGTAGATTTTAGTGGAAATCTTTGATAATGCATGTCGTTCAGTGAATAAAGCCAAAATCTACTCTCTGGGCCTGGGAAATCATTAAATCAATATGGAAAGCATTAAAGGGTTAAATGTGATTTTTGTCCAGGTCTATAAGCAACATGACATGATTAGGATAAGGATAAAGAGCCTATTAAATTTGTTTTCTTCCACCAAAAAGGGGTCAAATCGGTCAATAACAAAAAGAGTATTAAAGATCAAAAACAAAAGAGAGGATGAAAGAATTAAAGACCAAACTCTATCTCCTTCTCTAAAGAACAAGAATTAAATTTTGTGGTTCTGGCATAAAATTTAAGACACTTTTTTTTTTTTGAGAAGAAAATTTAAGATACTTTGTTATGAAGTGACTAATAAATAAATAAAAGATATTATAACTACTTCTATTTGCTTAACAGGTAAAGTTTCTTATCATCAAACTAAAATCATATAAATAAGATTATATAATGATCTATTCTCTATTGTAATTGTATGATTCTTATCCTTAGCACAAATAAATAAATAAAACATATTGTAACTGCTTCTATATCCTTAACAGGTAAAGTTTCCTATCATAAAACTAAAGTCATATAAATAAGATTATATAATGTTCTATTCTCTATTGTAGTTGGATGATTCTTATCCTTGGCAGGCTTTGAAGATATTTTAATGACTTTCACTCCATAAGCTTATCTTATCCTCTCTAATATTGCATGCAAAGAGAACATAAATGCTTTTAGGTCATTAGGTTGATGCTGATCCACCCACAACAATTGCTGATGCACTTGTCACTTGTGAAGTGTGATAAATAAAAACACCCACTTTGCCACAATTTTCCAAACAAATATGCCAGTTAAAATGTGGGCCATTTGACCAGTTATGGGGCCCCACATCATTAGAAGGGCTTTTGGGGTTGGATTCATGGTTTTTGTTAATAATTTGGAGCCTAGTGTGAGTAGTGACTACTCTCTTTCTTTCTAAAAGGTGTTGGCTCTAATGTTAGCTTGGTGCTAAAAAATTAAAGACTCATTCTTCCTTTCTCAACCATTGCATTTGGGCTACTTTGAGTGCCTAACCACCCTTAGCTGTAGGATATGTCTTCCCCTACCATAACAATGCCTCAATTATTGAAGAAAAAAGCCATGTTCCTTGTTCGATCTATTGACCATGACTGATAAGATCCCATTAAAGGATTTAGGAAGATAGATTTATTATTATTATTATTATTATTATTATTATTATTATATATAAAATTTTGGCTTTTCTTTCCCCATTTTCTTTGTGGAAATGATATCGTGAAAGTAGAAGAAATGAAATTAAATTAAAAACGCGATGCGTGCCGACAACCGACATATTTTGCAAAAAGCCCTTTAATAACTACATTTTATTTTTATTATTATTAAGTTTAGCATATTACAATGAACCCATATATAGTAAGGTATTTATAGTAAACTATACCTTATACTAAAAAAACATTAAATTAAGGTTGCAACATTTGTGATACAAGTAAGATTAAGATTTCTTTGTTTGCATTCCAAGTAATTTAAATTTTGACTAGGATTTGGTTGTGATATCTTTAATAATATTGATTTATTAATTTATTATCATAAATTCATTTAACACTTATTGATCATTATGCCCAAGAGAAGTTGAAAATGTTCTATTTTGATATAGTTAGGGTATTAAAATAATGATTAAGTTTTGGGATCAAATGATAATTTGTTCATTATTAGAATAAATGGTCTTAAATTTAAGTGATGTTTCCACTCTACCTCTCACCAAGGGCGGAACTACATAGATCCTTGGTCCCCCTCACAAACTTTGCAAAAATTGAAATTTCACCCTCAATTTAGCTAAAATTTAAAAAAAAAAATATATATATATATATATATATATATATATATATATATGAATGCCTTCCAAAACACTTCATATATCTTCTATATTCTTATTACATTAGATAAAATTTTATCTTTGGCCCCATTTTTGAAAGGGAAGAGTCTATGTCTACTTTCATTAGACACGGTGATATGTGAACATGCGTGTTCAGTGAAATTGAATGTAGGACACAAATTGTGCCCTTAAAATTCTGGTTCCACCCCTACCTCCCACGTGTTTGAATCTAGTATCACAAGTGCAGGGCTACCCAAATTATATTATGCATAACTCTGTCTAAATCAATGAAATTTTCAACGAAATTATCTTGAGTGCTTTATTCTAAGTGTTGTAATATCACCCTTGTCGGATATCTGGATCAGAAATCATAAGTGAGAACCAAAAAATCCTTAAAAGGTTAAAAGAAAGAAAAAATTATAACATCTACATGCACAAAGTCACAAACATAGCTTGGCTGACTGTGTTTCTCTTAATCCATTTTAGCCAAAAAGAAAGAAAAAAAATGTTCTTCAATCTTCATTCCAATTGGCTAATCCATCAAAATCCTGCAGTGTCCTGTTTTAAACTTTGTGTCATCTTGGACAATGCGCGTGCTGTTTGATGATGACATAAATGTCAGAGCAATGTTTTTTAAGCCATTAAGAACTTCTTTGACTCTGTGAGTACTAAGAGTCATATCTCTCTCTACACAGGCCTAGAGCTATGAGTGTAACTCACACTTTCTCTCATCATATTATTCTTTTGTAGGCGCAGCAATTGCACATTATAGAGAAGAGAACCCCTTTTTTAGTTTTTTCTTCTTCTCTCAAATTGGTGGATGGTTTGAAATCCACATGAATTCTTAGATGGAGAAGAATATTTGATCTTGGATGCTAATGAAGCATGATTATCCATTGGCCTTTATTAGAGACATAAACGACAAAAGCATCACATCATGCTTTGGTTCAACTTGGATGGGCTACTGTATTTCTTTTCTTTTTCTTAAATGAAATACTAACATATATATTTCAAATGAAAAAAATAGTATACCTTTTGTTAAAAGTTTACCCTTAAACCGGTTTTGGAAGAAGATTATTAATCGATGAAATTATTCACATGTATTTTTTTTGGTACATAACTATTTAATTAATGAGTCAGTGAATAATATATTTATAGGTCAGCCCAAGGTCTAGGTATAAAGCCCCCCCGCTACAAAAGGCCCGCACATTTATTATAAAAAGGACCCTAGTCCCATGGTAAAAAAAAAATAAGCCCAATTTTTATGATGATAATGTTTTTATTTTAAAAAAAAGTTACACACCAATTTTCCCTTATTTAACATGTCTTTTAAAATATTAAACTAATAGAAACTTGATCTAATTGAAAACATAAACTGTTTAGAAGTTGTTGTAAATGTGTGAAATTATCAATGATCATGATTAATTTCCTCTAACAAATTAAGATTTTAATTTTTGTAAACCAATATCATACTTGATAAATTTTTAATATTATCCACCTAATCTCTCAAATGGCCACATACCAAAACAATATTTGTCTCTCGCTTAACACCAAAATCAAAATTAAAAATTAAATTACAACTTTACTTAATCATGCATCGTTTCATATCCAAGATAAAATAGACCTTATTTTAAAAAATAAATTTTAATTTCTTTTTGTTAACTTTTATGCTAAACTATGATTGTTGATTCTCTATATGAAATTAACCTTGATGTTTTTAGTATTAAATAAATTTATTTAATTGATATTTAAAAATATAAGGTACTACTTAAATTTTTTTTTGCCACAGACCTCAAATGATATTGAATTGATGTAGTACATGTGAATAATATTATGAATCCCTATGTAATGGGTTGGAAGAAATTTTTTCAAACTGATTCAAAGGAAAAATTTTTTCTATTTCAATTGTCTCGAAAATAAAATAGAGTGTTTTCTTTCTTTTTCTTTTTTATAGCAAAAATTGGTTATATAGGAGTTGCTCTTTCTTCATAGAAATTCCATCATGAGGCCAAAACAATTTCAGAAAATTGTAATGATCAGGTTGAAGTACACACCAATAAAATGTCCATTTTATGTATGTTTGAAGTCCATTCAATTCTATAGTTTTAAGAAAACTTAAATATAAAAAATATAAAAAATAAAAATAAATAAATAAATAAAATGAGAAAAAGTTTCGTTAAACAAGCCTTATAAGTCAAGCATCACTCTGTCCTAAAGCAAAACTTGTTTAATTATGAAGTCACAAAATGTATTGATTTTAAAGCTTGCGAATTTTTTTACATTAAAAACATAAAAATAAAAATAAAAATAAAATGTAAAATCTTGATAGATGTTTATAAATGGGATAACATGGCATGTCGCCGCATTAGAGCTATGTTTTTAACACGTGTAAGCGTGAAGAAATGATAAGTAAAAAGTGGGCACAAATCAACATACTTTACTTCTTATTAGAGCTACCCCTTTATCAACATTTTCAATTTTGTTTTTAATGGTGACATGCAATCTTTACCTTTATTATTATTATTATTATGGTAATTTTTCTTGTTAAAAAGCATTCTTTACTTTTTAAGCACCATGCTAATTAAGCTTTTGCAAGTTCAAGTTAACTTGAAGTTAGGTTTCAATTTGCCATCATCATCTAATCTTATACTTGGCTTATAAAATTAGGCTTTGTAATTAAAGGTTCTTCTCCTACTTCTAACATGTGTCACAATCTGAAATCACTTAAAATTTGGAACATAACATGTTTTAGTTGAATTCAAAGCAGCCCATAAATGAAGGGTATTATTTAAAACAATAATTGAAATAAACTGTTGAGTTTTTCATAAAAATGGCCAAGCCAAATTTGGTAGGTTGTCAAAAACTAAATCATGAATTTGGCAATTCAGGCAAAGCTGATCAATTCCAATCCAAAAACAGATAACCTTTAAAAATTTTGAAATAGTTTGAAGATGTGGATGGTACAATGATAAGGGCAAACATGAACAAAGATGGTGGAGAGGATTTTAGGTAAAGTAGACAAACCATGTTAGATGTAACACACTATAGTGGGAAAATCATACACTGGAGAAAAGAAAAGAAAAATGCAGAGCATGCAGTCTATGGCTGGTGCTGAAATGTACTTTTTGTACAATTCATATACGCTACCGGGCATGAGCCACGTTTCAGCCTAGGACTGATTTACAAATAAAGTGATTTGATTTCAAGGAATATATTCCTAGTCAAAAATAATTGAGACAAATATCTCAAAACAAATATTAGATGGGCTTGTATTCAAGTAATAAGTATTAGTGTTATACAAAACCTGTTTTTGGAGTCATTATAGCATAGTGCTTGAATATTGGTCATTTCGAGCATCAATATGCTACAAACACAGTAAAATTTTCCATTTACTGAGATGGTAGATTCTTATTGATACATATATTAACCAGTATGATATGTTGCTTGAATATTTATGAAAGTATTGTAAAATTAGTCTTGTCTTTTATATTGTATTTGTATTTAGCCTTTGGGGCAGTTCATACACAGTTGTATCCTGAGCCCCATATTCTCACAGGACCTTGACATTTGTCCTCTCATTTCTCATTACAATAAACCATCATCAATCCCATTATATTGTACTACCATGCACCATCATCACCATCATATATCTTAAACCCTTTTAACTTCTTTTTTTTCCATCTTTTTCCCCATTCACAATCAGACACACACACACTATTCTTGATTCTCCAAGCCCTCTCACTCAACTTAACAAAACCCTAACCCCCCAAAGTTCCAACCTTTAACCCTGACCATCATCATCACCAAGCCATGGACTTTAACCCCACCTCCCCCACCACCCCAACCCCAGATACAGATGCTGAAACCCCACCACAAACCCAACCTTTCAAGTCCTTATCTTTCATCAATGGCTCACTCAAACGCCAGCACCCTCTTCCACTCCCACCACAGCCAAAACCACAGCGAGAACCACCCATGTTAGTGTCCTACAAAGAATGCCTCAAAAACCATGCTGCAACAATGGGTGGTCTTGCTCTTGATGGTTGTGGTGAGTTCTTACCTTCACCCAATGCCACTCTTTCTGACCCAACTTCACTAAAATGTGCTGCTTGTGGTTGCCACCGCAACTTTCACCGCCGTGACACTGACACTGTCCCTAAAGTTCTCAACTTTCATCATCAACTCAAGCTTTCCTCTCCAAGCTCAAGCCCAAGCACAAGTCAAAGCCCAGTAAGGTCACCACCACCAGTCTCACACTTACCACCATCACAATACTACTACTCATCGCCCTCATCCTTACCACAAATGTTGCTATCTCTAAGTGCTGCAGCTGAGCCCTCCTCGGAGAACCCACTTGGGAAAAAGAGATTCAGGACCAAGTTTACACAGGAACAGAAGGAGAAGATGTCTGCGTTTTCTGAGAAATTGGGTTGGACAATGCAAAAGTGCAATGACGATTTGGTGGAGGAGTTTTGCAAGGAGGTTGGGATTGATAGGAAGGTCCTCAGGGTTTGGATGCACAACAACAAGAGCACTTTGAAGAAAAAAGAGATGGGTTTGCTTGGTCATCATAGCACTGTCAGTGATGGTACTGCTGCTTTTTGCTGCAAGAAAGAGATTGATTACAGTGTTAATGTTCATGTTTCTGCTAATGGGTCTGCTCCTTCTTCTTGAATTGATTAGAGAAAAACTGAAAAAAATTTGTAACTTTTTAATTTTTTTTTGGCTTCTTTCTGATTAGTGGTACTGATTACTCACTGTTGATGTTGGAGAAGATGAACAAGAGAGAGAGAGAGAGAGTAGATAACAATTAAAAGGACTAATTTTTCTTAGTATGATTAATTGGTCAGTTAATCGAGGTTTAATTAGTTTCTATGAATGGCTAGACTGAGTATTGGTTTCATTTTTCATGACATCTTTGTTTGTTTACTTTCTTGTATGGTTTTTGTCTCCTTTTGTTCAATTTGATCCTGATAATGGGCACCATGATATGGTTTTGGATTTATATTGATGATTTGCCTTAATATTATCCAATAGGTCCAGTCCCATACTTATTTGTCCAAAATTGGAGCTTATCAATTTTTGGATGCAATTTGTTATGATTTGTCATCTGCAACCCTGTCCTTTATTCATTTATAGGGCATTCCTACTTTTGCAGAAACGTGCACCCTTGTCTTGTTGAGAGGGATAATTACACTGATGGGGTTTGGTGCACCTTGACAGACCCAAACTCCTAATCTTGTCCTCATTGTTTTCTTCTGCATAGTAATTTTTTTTTTTTTTTTTTTTTTATGGGAGTTTTCTGCATAATTTTAATGGTTGAGTAATAGTATAATTTATATAGGCACTCCTTATTATTTCTTTGGCAGTTGGCTACTTGGCAAATTATCACCCTCAGATTTTTATTTTTTTATAATAAAATTATGTCTTAAATTATAAAACTCAACAGTTTGTGGAACCAATCAACCCATTAAATCTTAATACATAAAAATAACTATATTAATTTATGATATTTGTAAAAGTAGCAAATTAAAATTTAAAAATAACAAATTAAATCTTAGTCCATTAAATCATGATATTATAGTAAATTAAACCTTAGTGCATTTAATCATGAGGTTTAGAAAATAACAAATTAAACTTTAGTCCTTTTAAATGGAAGGATGCAGTGTTTAAGGACATTTAATTTTTAATTTTTCAAAATGTTAAGGTTTAATTAGTTTCAAAAAAACTAGAATGTTGAAATCTAAAATCACTCATGGGTTAAGTTTTAACAATTCCAAATGATAATGTTTTAAAATAAAAAATCTTCTCCATGCATTCGGTAGTGGAGGGGTCATTTAATCTTTCAATTGATTCAATTATTATGATAAAGAAAGAAAATATAAAAATAAAAATAATAATTTTGAGAGAAAACTATTTATGTATGTTATCTTCAGTTTTATCAATCTGAGCTTTCAAGGCAAGATGGGTTTGTTTGCTTAATTAATGAAAGTTGATAGAAAGAGACAAGTAGTACACTGAAGAACTGACACCTTTCCTTATTTGGTTTGTTGATTAAAGCGGCAAGTTTTGTTCCTCTTTTGCTGCTAATCATGACTTTGATGAGATAAGCAGGAAAATTCAATACTTTTTTTTTTTTAATTTATTTATTTCTGTTTTGGTTAAGTTTTTTGATTTGATAATTCAATTAAATTAATATCTGCACCACCGTCTCTGAGTACTAATGCCTTTTTTTTTTTGAGAAACGAGTACTAATGCCTTAATTGCATACCACGTGTACCTACTTTTTACAGTAATATTTTCCTTGCTCTACCTCTTAATTTGTGGCGGTGCTTTGGAAGCTTGTGGACCAAACATATAATCATGTTTTTATGACTTTGTTTATGTGAACTTACTTGTCCCAATCCAGGCATATAATACTCTGTAAAAAAATTCTATTACCATGACTTATTTTCACAAATTCTTTGTTTGTGCTGTGAGAGAGAGTGAGTGGAAGAGAAAAAATAATCAATTTATATGTAAGTGATAAACAACTGCTTACCATTTATCACAAATTAAAGCTATAATAAAAAATTGTGTAATAATTTGAGATACTAGAAGCACTTTTCCCCCTCCCCATACTTTGAGTCAAGTTTGTCCACATTGAACATGGCAAACAACAAAAAGGGATTTTAGTTCTTTTATTTTTATTTCTTTGTAGGAGTCAATATCTGATGAATTATTGATGCTTTTGTAGGTGTCGTCTAATTACTTAACGTATTATGTATTCAATATGCATCTTCCCTTTCGTATCCTCTTTGCTTTATGGAATTCTGATTTTGGATCAATTGTGAAGATCAAGGAATTTAGTTCTATTTGAAGGGGCTTTCTTGGATTTAGGAAGATCCTTACAGCTAATTAAAAAAAGATTCCATTAGTATTGGGAAGTCAAACTGGTTGTTTCCCCAAAGGGTAGCAACTTGATTTAATCCAACGAAATGGGTCATTAAGATTAATTGTGACACCATAGATGGCTGTAATATATCGTATATAGTTATTGTTGCTAGAAATTGGAGTGGGGCATTAGTTTTTGCTCTCTCAAAATGAGTAAAAATCAATATCCTTGTTTAAGCTGAAGCAATCAACTAAGCAACTCAAAAGTTAGTTTCACATAATATTGGTTAAGCTATTGTTGAAAGTGATGCAAAGATTTGTGTAGATACTATTAATAGACTATCCATAGCATCTCCGTGGAAGATCTAGGTTCTATGTTCAAACATTACCAAGTTGGCAACTCTTTGTTAGTCTATTCAGTTCAAATGAGCTCCTAGAGAGGAAAATCAAGCTGCTCATATTTTGGCTTCATGGTCTCTTAAAAATAATTACTCAGGTTGTTTTGTTCTTGGCTCGACCCTTACTATTTTTTGTGATGTATTAGCTCTTGAGCAAGCCAAGATAGATTATGGTTTCTAGTTTTTAGTTTCTGTTCCATTATTAATTTGTAGTTTTTGTTCCTTTGTTAATGAAATTTGTTGATTATCAAAAAAAAAAAAAATTATGAGTATCATAGTTGTGTGAAACTATATATTATGAGAGATGATGCCCATATAAGATGTATGAGATACCTTCATTGATTTATGTTTGACTATCTTTCACCTAGATTTGTGGTTTATCAATGTAATACTTTACGCCTAGTTAATTTTCTGTTTTTCAATGCTTTCCAATGTAGGTATGAACAGTTTCTGAGTCAAACATAGTTCGTTCTAGCTTTGTCATATATTTTCTTAGTTTGTGTGAAAAAAAAAAAGGCATAAATGTTAGCCATTTTCAGTGCATTACATTCACCTTGTGTTTGGACGAGGAAATTTGTTAAATACACTAAATTTACAAATAAGAGAATTTACATCCCCATCTTTGAAAACGCCATCATTTATAAATTTCTTATCTGTTTGTAATATTTGTAGAAATTCATAATTATGGGATTGCAAATTTTGAAACTGAGAAATGATTAGAATTTGTAAAGTCTATCACTATACAATATGTTGGTTGAATCCAACACAAGTATGTTTTATGGTTTAAAAACTTATTAGAATCACCCTCAAAAAAAAAAAAAAAAAAAAAAAACTTATTAGAATATTCCCGTAACAGTGCATTTTCTTTTTCTTTTTCAATTTTCATTAATATAAGTCCACTTTAAGGAAGTTTTATTTTGCTTAAGGTTGGAGAAAAATATATAATATAAAATGCAAAAATAAAAAGAAAAAACCAAACATAAATAAAGGACAAAGACAACAAATTTATTCTAATGACATTATTTCTTGATAATAGTAACCGCATGTCCTTACAAAAGGTTTAAAAACACTTGGTATATAAAAACTAAAACTAAAACTAAAACAAGTTTTTTTTTTTTTTTTTTTTTTTAATTTTAAAAAAGCAATATCAAAATAAACTCATTCTATCTCCCTTCTTAAATAAAAATCAAACCATGTTTTTCTTCCTCTCACTCGGGACTTTCTTTAACAGAGAAATTGTTTTTAATTTTCTATAAATTAAGCACAAGCTTTACGTTATTCATCTTTCCTAAGATCTAGTATCGCAAGTACCTCATCCTATAACTCTTCTACATCCAACTTTTATGTACTAGCACAATTGAATTCCTCAGATTATGAAGCCATTTTAGCCGCAGAAGTAGCAAGAACATCATTACCATTCTTTTCTTTATAGAAGCAATAATAAGAATAGTTGATACTTGAACTCTTTTCTTTGAATATTATCCTTGTTTAGTGAAAGATAATTATCACTTTAATTCTTTTGGATCCTAAGCTCCTTTTTTCAAGTAGAAATATTATGTTCACAATATTTTTATAATAAATCCTAAATGGTTAGTTGTTATTGACTGTTACACGTGAGCAAAAAATGAATTTCAATTGTAAATTCAAATTAGAACTAATAACAACTTACCACCTATAATTTGTTGTGAAAATGTCATAGATGTAGCATTTTCTCCTATTCAAATTAACAACAATGGTTTCATCAACAAGAGTCATGATATCAATATATCATTAGCTTCTACATCAGTTTCAACACCCTCTCACTAGTTACCCTACCCAATTTGCAATTACTTTCCACCGAAAATTTATAACTTTTTGAACACGAAATCAAAGGAATAATAACTATGTTCATATAAATAATAACTATCAAGAATTAAATTATTATTAAACACTATAACTTGATACATTCTTGCCAAACATTATTTTCAACTGTAATCATCTTCTTTGTTGCATCCCAATAATTGAATCCACTTTTGATGAAGTATATCGCAGACAATTCAATAGTCTTTTCCATATCTTGAAAGTCAAATAAATTTTGACATTAACAACATTGATATCAATGTGAAACTGTGAAGATAATTTAGATGATGTGTTATAGTATGCAATCATCTTCCATCCCCCGTTGGCGTTATAGCCTAAGTTGTGCTCAATTCTAAGAATATCAGCTAATTATAACTTACGTTCCAGTCCAATGGTAGAAAATTAAGAGAGTCAACTTCTGGCCTAGACAATTGCTTCTTTGAACAAGGTTTTCGTGCCAAATCTATTGATTGTTGTTTCGGTCTTTTGTGTAATGCAACCAATAAAAAAAAAGGCTCTTAAGTCAGCTTATAGCATAAGGCCAAAACATGACTTTTTACAGAAAATATAGCAACAGCCAACAAGGTAGAGCATAAAAGATTTGCTAGATTGGGTTGTGTCATAGAATCTATTTATAAAACAAACCAAAATATAAATCTTTTGATTTTTGAAGTGCTTAGAAATTTTACCATTGGGTCCGGTTAATGTGTGCCCTTAGGGCATACATTAAACTTTCTATTTTTAGAAACATTTTCTCGAGAATTGAAAAAGCTGTCATTACTTTTTCAATTCTCGAGAAAACTTTTTCCAAAAATGGAAATTAATGTGTGCCCTAAGGGCACACATTACTAAAATCCTTCAAAAAGACATCACAAGCCAACATGAACATATTTCAAATATATGCATGTGTTTTAAAAAGCATTAGATCATAATGTTAAGTAGTTATGGTGTCCAAAAAGAATTCAAAAAAGTTGATCCTAATAGTAGGCTTATAGCCTATTAACAATTGGCATAACTTTTAATATTCTTGATCCTTTGGTCCTATATATATTAAGCATAATGACATGAATACCTGTGAATTCAAAACAAAAATCAAGATTTGAACTCAATTCACTCGCTTCAAAGGCATCTTCTATCTAGCATTATAGGAATCAAACCCGTACTATCCCTTTTGTAACCATCATGGTCTCCCACTTGCAAGGGGTGGCACCAGCTCACCAATTGTGTCCCATCAGTGCTACAGGCCATCAACATAGGAGAGGTCACCAAGAAGCAGATGAACATCATAGTTGCACTGGTCATTGTGGTCTAGTGTCAATTTTGTACAGGCAATTTGAAACAAATCCCCTGCACATAAAAAGTAACTGGAAATTAAGATGAGGGTCTTGAGCTGGAACTTAGGACCTTGTCCTCCACATTGTGGCCAAAAGGCACTTCCCATCATACCTTGTGTATATACTGAAATTTAACAACAATGACAAGCTAATCTCATATTGCATTACAATGAACCCCACATTAACTTCACATGCATTTTCGAGGGGGAAAAAAAAAAAAGATTTTGGAAACTACAATAATTTACAATCTCTTTTTGGAATACAAAATATTATACTTTCTGTTTTTTCTTTGTTTAACAGCCCGTCGTCAACACAATATTACATACATCAGTTATATTGTAAATAAACAAAAGGGCTAGGGGGAAAAACGGTTAGATGTGAATCGTTGTCTCTGTTTTAACTACTGAGTTTTTTTTTTTTTTTTTAAATCCCAGAAAGTAGAATAGAAAATCTTAACCCCAACAAATAGAAAAATTATAGAATATGGATACAAATACACTACAAGACCTATAGCAAGCTTCTCATATTTTTAGTCAAGGAGAAGACTTAAGATCAACCCATGTCACTCAGATGTAATTGTCTCCACTCAAAGAGACGGGCACCTACAACAGCCATTTACATAGATAAGTAATTCAAACTAAATGTGAACCAAACTAAACCTCAATAGCTCAATAAAAATAATAAAAACCAAATGTTCCAACACCCAACTTTCCAAGTGAAAACTTGCAAAAAAATATTCATGTAAAAGGAATTAGCAAAAAACCATTTGTGAATGCAAAAGGTAATTACATCAAATCAAAATACGTTCATAACTTACAGTAATCACTTAACCATGTTCATGATAACCAATAAATATTATTAGTCCAATTCACAAGACTACCATACACACTTGTCGAAATGAATTCTGCTCAGGTATAGCAATCAAAAGCGATCCTCCCATGATATATAACCTACAATCATTAAATTCTACGACACAATCTCTCTTTCAGGCATTTCATTCAACAGTTTGGTACCTTAAGCATAAAGGGTTATATAATTTAAACAGATTACAAAACATGGAGATATTGATGAGCTTAAAATTCAAAGTGCCATAAGTTGGTTGTACCAATATGTGACTCGCATCATACAAAACATCCTGTTATTAATCCATAACCAGATTAAGCCACTGATTCAAGCACAAACAACTTAAGAGTATCAAGCAAGCGTTACATCTTTGATCTGGTATGAACCCAAAAGAAAAGGAAAGAAATTTAAGGTAATGGACGTGAAAAGAAAAGGGTCCCTTTCTACTTAAAAACAACTTATGACTCACCAACCTCATAAACCCAATTTAATTAGATCATTAATTACATCAATAACAATCTAAGTACAACGAAAGAAAAGCAAACTCAATAAAATTAAAATTAAATGAAACACAAGGTACATATCTTGATTATAATCCATGAAAAAGATTATTACTTGGCAAAAAAATCAGACATTCAAACAGAAAACTACAAATACCACATTTAACCAAACTTTCTCACAGAAAAAAAGGTTCCATTTATAAAACAAAACCTTAAACTTACCGAACTGTAAAACCAATGAAAGCAGGAAACATCTGATGAATCACATGCATAGAGCAAAAAGCTATGTTGTTGTATGATGAAACTACTTTATCCATGGAACCTCACCAAGGCAAGGCCCTTTGAACCCACCCCTGGGGAGTAAACCACAAAAATATCATTTGATATATCATTTCCATTATGTAGTATATGGACATATACTGCATATTTTCATGTCTCATAAATTTGAACAATGACCCTATGACATGTAAAATTTATATTCAAATTTAAACTATGACTGTCAAGAATGAAATAATTTTGATGAGGGTTGGTGGAAATTTTCGATTTTAAGAAAAATTTGACTCGTTGGAAGCAAATCATTATCTAACTCCCCTGAAACTCGCAAACTTGAAGCCAATGTAAGTTGGCTAATACCATTCAAGTACAAAAATTCCTTACAATACATATTCTAAGAAATAACTTAACCTTTTTCCAACTAAAACTTATACAACGCACCCAAACTTCACAGGGACTATACACTGAATAGTTTGTAAGCAAAAATTAGCAATTAGTCACTCTCTCACCAACTCCCCTGCTCTCTCTCTCTCTCTCTCTCTCTCTCTCTCTCTCTCTCTCTCACACACACACTGATCCTCTCTCTCTGCCTCAGCGCCTCTCTCTATCTCAACACCTCACCAAATCTGTACTGTCCCTTTCTCACTTTCCTGAGTTATCCCCACTGCTCAGCAACTTCTTGATCAGTTCGGAGAAGAGACAATCTCTCCCCAAAATGGGGAGCGTTGTGAGTCTTCTCTTCTCACTAACAGTGCGTTGTGAGTCATATTTTTCTCACTAAATTGTGTCTCTCAAACGGAGCATATTGACTCACCAAAATCCCAATACAACAAAAAACCATTGTTCACATATCTTTCACTCTTTTTAACATAGGTAAATATATAACGGATAGAGTGTGGCAAAAACTCTCTCTTTCTGTATATAGGGTCTGTTTGGATACCGCTTATTATTGAAAACTGAAAACTAAAAACACTGTAGCAGAATAATTTTTAAATATGTGAATAGTGCTGTGGGACCCAGTTTTAAAGAAAAAGTTGCTGAATTTTAAACTTGTGGGTCCCGTGAACAGTGCACGGGACCCACAGGAAAAAAACACTTCCGCTGGAAAATGCGCAAAACACGCTTCCCAAACGGAGGCATGGTAAGATTTATCCAGCTTTACATCAAGAATTATACTCCAAAAGACAAGCATTTGGTAGAATGCTTTGGGGCAGTTAGGTACCTAACATTTAACAGTAAAACTAACAGAGCCTTAAAAGGGAGAAACAACTTTTCTTTGGAAGCTAATGTAGAGAACTTCCCAAAATACAGGAAAGACTTGCCCTTGATTTTCTAGCTTCAAACCAAAAGTGGGGAGGGGGAAAGGACTACAGAACTGAATATAGAGAAACACATCCAAGATCATTAGCAAAGAAACACAATCTAGATAATTAGCAGTAAGGAGGATTTTGATTTATGGATTTGACAGAAAACATGATAGAAATAGCAATTTCACAAACCAATCAAAACCCGCCCCTGGCTTGAGGCCAGCTTAGTACAAGAAGGCCATATTAGCAATTTCACAAACATCATACAGACCATAGTGGGAGACATTAAACCCATACGACATCTCCTTTGGCAAATATGCAGGACAACAATCGATACTTGTGATTAATAAAAAAAAAATGTGCACATAAAAAAACCAATAGAATCCATTTAAGAATATGACATCTGCCTCAATAAATAGCCAATCAAGTTTCTTGGGTATAGAAAAAGATGGGTATTCTTCAGAATTTATACCAGAAGAGAAGCATTTGAATGAAATAAATCTCCCCAGACAAGAATCGGCTCTTCATGCTAATCGATTGCCCATGCTGCTGGTTTGCTGCGTGGGGATGGGAAAGATTAAAATGAAGAGAATGCCATATGGAAACATAGAAACTAAAAAAATATGAGAGTGGTGAGAGATATCTTACCTTGAATCTGAAGAAAAAAGGGGAACGAAGATGAAGGAGACAGAGACTGAATAGTGAAGGAGTCTTTGCAAAACTAATTAACTGGGTCTTGAATTCATGAGCACATTTGATGATTTGAGAATCCCACGTTGCCTTCAATTTCAGAATTTCGTCTTTTTACACATAATTTGGAGCTGTAATTTTGGCCTCCCCAATTTTGGAATGAAATTTCAAATTTCTTCAAATATCCATCCAAATGAAGGAGTTGATAAATGCCATTCTTAAATTCTGTCTTCTCCCCAAATTCAAGCTCTACCTTACCCAAACAGACGGTGAGATTAGTTGTATAGGGATTAGGCTGAGCCAATTTTTTTAGAAAGAAAAAGAATTAGACTAATCATGTGGTAAATCCTGATTAGTCTGTTAAGGATATGTAGACAACCCCAAAATTTTGAGACTGGGGCTTGATTGTAGTTGTAAAAAGAACTAGAAAAAGAGACATACAAATGAGATATTAAAGCTTATGATAGAAAATGAACTTTCATATATTTAAGTTTGAAAGCCCTATGGAATCATCATCAGCATGCTCTGGTGCTATATCACTACAAAACTGACAAGAAACATTAGGTGGTGTTAAATGCAAGCAGTGGTCAATTCTGTTTTCCAACCAAGCTAGTCTCTTTTCAAGACTCAATACCCCAGTATGCATAATCCGAATGTCAAGTTGTGCAACCCTAGCACAAGCACGAAGCAGTATGTAATAATCAGCATGGGCAGCATAAGTGTAAGCTCCTTCATCCTTCTTCCTCACATAGTGAAGGTAATCAAGTCTTTTGATCTTGACCCTTGGTGGAATGTAATAGAACCTATTCTCCTCCATGTCCAATTTCAAACGTCTGATGGCTTCACTTTGCAGAGTCTCAGCTGAAGCTTGTTCATTGGATTCAGAGTTTTTATCACCACCCAAGCCAGGCTGTGACTCATCTGCATGAGAATTTCCATCATCAGAGGATGGGCCACTAACACACCCTTCATCTCTGGTCCTCTTATTATCTATAGAAATATGGCTAGCCAATCCTTCATCCCTCAATCTCTTCTGGTTAAAAGCACGATGTCCCCCTTCAAAATCCTCTGACGGCTCAGAATCCTGAAATCAATGAAATAGTTTTATAAAATAAATTTTAAAAAAAAAACCAAAAAAAAACAGTAAATGGTGCTATTTCCTAGCTCAAACTATTATATACGCCATTCCTACCCAAAATCCAGAAATTCAACTCTACAGAATATGCATAAAATGAACCCTAGACTGATGGCCCTCAATTAAACTTTAATGTGAAATGTGATAAATCTTGTCTTCTCAACCTTTTGAAGTGATAAGAAGTACAAATGCATTATGCAGGGCCTATTGAATGTAGACAAACAAACATCAGTGGAGCTCTTACTATATCATTTGTAGACCTCATGTAAGAATAACATGAAGGAACTAAGAGTTCAGAAACAACTATATGAGGCAGCTATCACAAGTTCACTAAACCATAAAGATATACATCATTGCTCAGTGGTATCCACAACTGAGAGAAACAACCACAATTATATGCACAAAATAACCTCTTTTTTTGCAACCTTCAAATAACAAAAGAGAGATACATGTAAAATATTCTGTTCCAAGTATAGGATACATGGCTGTCCTTTATACAGGACAAGCGGAAGAGAACACAAATAATGTAACTCCCCAATATATCTTCATGAGAGGCCCAAAGTACACAACCATAAAGGCTTTTAAGACAATATTATTCTTTTTCCAGCTGTGACTCACAGAACTCTATATAATGAGCTAAAAAGAGAGAGGTTTCCATATAGGCTGGAAATTTTACTGGTCATATGTGTGTATCTCCATCATTCAATTGAACTGAAACATATGAAGTTTCAAACAAGGAGTAGGGGGTTGTGTATAATAGTGGAAGTTAGAACGATAAATGACCAATGGCAAAAAGCAGAATTCATCCACATATGAAGCAAAGCCCCTACCGTTCAAGTCTAAATTTAGAACCCCAAGAGTAGAATAGATGACTTTTATATGACTTTTGACAGGTGATTCTTGTTAGAATAATGATTAAATGACTTAAATTCACTCTTCCCAAACAGCTTAAGATTTTGGGACAAGTGGTAATTTATCAATTCTGTCCATACAATTTTCATATCTCTTCCTCAGTTTTTGAGGTCTTGAAACTTAATTCGAGGATATCAATTGTACTACTAAGAGTTATTACCTTGTAATTTGTTTTGTACTGCTGGATAACCAGTAAAAAGTATATAGTGAAGACTATTCACAATTCAACTTCCAAAGGACTATAAACTTAAATTGGCTAGTGTAAAGTACTATCCAGTTTCAGCTGATTGGAAGCCTAAAAGTAATTCCAAGATTTATGAATCACAAGCACACATTTGAGGGAGAAATAAATCATAACTAAGTCAAGCTGTAAACTACCTTCTCATTCTGATAAAAATCCCAGAATTCTTCTATTAACTTCTCCTCATCATGATCCTCAAATGATGGTTCTAATCCAGCAAAGACCACATCCTTACAGTACTGGAGATATGTTGGTAAGTCTTTGGAATACTCTGCCAAGAAAAGACTAAAGAGTTCATTTTTGTAATTGATTATCTTAAAGATAAGAAAAAGCTTTCAGAACACAGTATGTTTAATCATATGAGGAAACTACCATCAGAACCAATAAACGACATTGTTATCCATGATACTGGGAAAAAAACAATTACCGTAGGTGTTAGCAATCTCTTTGTATCTTGCTTCAAGCTTGCGCAGAAGCTCTGCAGCATCTAACTTAGACTTCTGAACCTGTGATGAGTGTCTATAATAATTTGTCCCTAAATCATCCGCATCTTGGCAAGGAGAACCAGATGCCTCTCCAGCATCATCACCCATTTCGGAATCACACATTGGGTCTAATTGTCCAATATGGTTAGATGTAGAAGAGGAATCACCATGACTAGACAAACTCTTTTCCCATACTCCGAAACCATGTATATTATATAGAATTCTTATCGCAACAATCAGTATTGACATTACACAAACACGAGTAGGAAGCCTTAACTCATTTGTTGATAACCATAAACCTGGAGGCATTGACCACTCAGATATGCGGCATGCATGAGGGAGAATCTTTTCTGTAGGAAGACATAACTTCTGCAGATATCGGGAAGCTATTGCATAGAAGTTGACTGGAGGTAAATCCAAGCCTATGGACTGAGCAATTATTGCTGCCAGTGATTCCAACTTCTGGAATGGAAGAGCTTGAGATGGTCCGAACATAATTCTTGAACTTATAGGGCAGGCACTTGATGGACGACCAATGCATTTTTCAATTTCAACAAATGCAGCAAAATATGGAACCTTCCCTTCGAGTGACCACTTCACTATGTCTGTTGGCAGGATTGCTTCCCTGGCAATATGACAAGCCAGAAACGAAACACCTAAAGAACAAGATAATGGGATCCTCTTCCTCAAGGATCTGTACCAAATCATTACCGCTCGCTGACCATACATATTATGAGGTTCTTCACAGTATTTTCGCCGCTTATGATCTTCCGGTTCATCTGAAATTAAGGAAGAAATATATTTACTTATCAAGAAAACATCCATATGGGAAGAACATCTACCTCATTACAAATCTTAGAAATAACCAACACTAAAATTTCCATGTAATACACAACATAAAAAGAAGGCTAAATTACCCTCTAACTTTTTCCACAATTGAATCCAATTCATAACTTCACTTTCATTCAATTCAATCCTCTAACTTTTAATTTTTTCAATTCAGTCCTCCCATCCAATTCTGTTAGAATATTGCCGCTAAGTATCCCAAAATGAGACCCAAAAACAGCATCATTGCAGGGGTTACTAATGGCGCAATTCTAACAGAGATTAACAAGATGACTGAATTGAATAAAGTTGAAATTTAGAGGAAAGAAATGAACAAAAGTGAAGTTATAGGACTGAATTGAATTTTAGGCAAAGTTAAAGGATGCAATTTGTAATTTAGCCTAAAAATAATGTTGGCAAAAAAATAAATAAAAGTGAGTCAAACACTCGCATAAAATTATAAAGAATGAACTTACATAGAACATTGATCCAATTCATAATGCAACCAAGTCAAGAAACTAGGGTCTCAGCCAAGCTTCAAAAGGACAGGAACACTAAAAAGTTATGGCACATTATATCATATATGATATATGGATACTAAAGTTCATAATATCCAACATATTTGGAGAGTCAATTCCCTCTTAATATCCATAGCATGCCTGACTCAAACTAATATCACAATTTCACAAACAACATCATCAGACCATGACATTTAATTCAAATAATCACTTACAAACTACTTACACAACCATTTCCAATTAGGCCACATAATACTCTATTAAACCTCTGTTTCTTATCCTTTATATCCAACAATTAAGTTCTACCAGGATCCTAGCCATTCACTTTAAATCAAAGCCAGTCCAGTTCACAATAAATTATGAATTTTTTATAGCATACATGTTACCACCTAACTCTCTATCAAAATGATAACTAAAACTGATTTTAAATGAAAACAACAACAATCAAGCCTTAATCCCAAATTTTTTGGGGTAGACTATAAGTCCTTAACAGATTAGTTCACCTGTTCACTCCGTTTCTATACCATCCTATCAAAACAATTACTGAAACTGATTTTAAACGAGGTGGCACCAGATTCACCATCTTGCTCCATTTCTATATCATTCTATCAAAACCATAACCTAAAATAAAACTGATTTCAAATGACATCACACCATATTCTCCTATTTCACTCAATTTGTCTCCCATTCTATCAAAACCATAACAGAAACTGAAACTAATTTTAAATGACTTGACAGGTTACACCATATTCACCTATTTGCTCCATTTCAACACCATTTTATCGAAATGCTAATAACTAAAACTGATTTTAAATGGCATGGCAACATATTCACCCATTCGTTCCATTTCTATACCAGTCTATCAAAAAGATAACTGACAACTGAATTCTAAATAACATGGCACCACATCACCTGTTCACCTGTTTGCTCAATTTCTATACCATTCTATCGAAACAATGACCGAAACTAAATCTAATTTTAAATAATGTGACACCATATTCACTCCATTTCTATACCATCCTATCAATAACTTAAACTAATGCCAATTTTAAACGACGTGACACCATATTCAACTATTCCCTCCATCTCTATACCATGCTAACAAAACAATAACCGAAATTGAATTTAAATTATGTGACACAATACTTACCTACTTTATTTCTATAGCATTCCATCAAAAGCATAACCAAGACTAATTTTAAATTACGTGACACCATATTCAACTATTCGCTCCATTTTCTATACCATGCTATCGAAACAATAACCAAATTTGAATTTAAATGATGTGACACCATATTCACCTACTTTTATTTCTAAATCTTTCCATCAAAAGCATAACCAAAACTAATGTTAAATGACGTGACACTGGATTCACCTGTTCGCTCCATTTCGGAGTTCTGAATGGTTTGATCAGCCCAGTCATCATCGAAAACCGCAGAGCAAGCCACAAACCTCATCCAAATGGTCCCAGCGAGCCCACAAATCAAAGGGCTCACCTTGAACTCTCTCACCAAAGCCTCACACTGAAACTGTATCATATACTGCAAACCCAACACATACCGAATCCTAATCTCATTGTAATAGTCTTCAAAGGTAGGCTTCACCTTCACCGAACCCCCGAAATCCTCAGGACCCGTGGGCCCATCAACGTCGGCTACGTAAAACTCTTCCTCTTTTTTGATGGGTGTGGCTTCGTTGTCAATGTTTTGGGTCAGAGAGCTCCAGAAGAGGTTGGAATTGGGGGTGGCGAATTCGGGTTGGGAAAGCGGCTCGGGTTTGATGTTGGCTTGGCTGCCGCCGACGCGGCGGCTCAAGCTGGCCACGTAGACGGCGCCGCCGCCGAAGCCTTTGTCGACGAAGTCTTCGTCTGCTACGCCGGTTTCGATTAAGTCTTCGGCTTGGGCGCCACAGCGATCGCAGTAGAAATAGCCGTCGGAGTCGCTGGATAGGCCGACGAAGCCGCAGGATTGGCAGGCCAAGTTCTCTGGGTCCGCCATTACCAAAAGCTTAAACCAATAACTAGGCGCTAATTTTTCAAAAAATTTGAGGAACCCAGAAAGATAAATTGCCCAAAAACGAAGCCAAGATTGGATATTGATGAAAATTGAAAGAGACCCAGATGGTGAAAATCGATATTCTTGGGGAGCGTCAATGGTAGAGAGCGAGGTTTGATCGAATCCTCACATGGAATGAGGCGGCGGCCTCTTTAGAAAGACGATAGAGAGAGAGAGAAGCTTGTGAGATGTGTGTTTTGAGAAACGTTTTGATTTTTGGCGGTGTGTTTTTTTTTGGTAAAGGCTGGATTGTTTTTTAGTTGGGCTGGGTCAGTTTCTTATTACCCGTTTGGTTTGAGCTTTTTGGGCCAGAATTATGAGTTTGAAAACTTTTTTCTTTTTTTTTTAAGAGAGATTCATCCTATGAGTTTGAAAACTTGACCATAAAGTTCGGTAATTTTTTTGAAGTCATGCTTGTAATTATTGACCTGACCTACTTGAACCCGCAATAATCATGTCGTGGAATACTCTTGGGTGCATTGAGGCTATTTAAGTCAAGGCATTGTATTTTTGTGAAGTGCACGACTCGAATCAGACAACTCTTAAACATGCAAGTCTGATCTAGTTCAAGAATTTTACCAACGTACCATGCTCCCAAGAGGCTTAAAATCATGCTTTTTAAGTCTTATAAATATGAAAAAGTACTCTTTTTTTTTTCTTGTTATATTCCTTGAAAAGCAATTACAAATCATCACTTTTTCAAAAGGACAAAGCTTGGATCCAGTGTCTAGTTACAATAGACCTGTCATGATGGTGACACATTTCCACTTTTTGTTACATGTCATCATCTCAACAAATTTAGTATATTAGATGCACTCGACCCAAACCAAATCTTTTTCAGAAATGAGAAAAGCAAAATGTTGAACCAAACTCACCATAATTATAATGGAGACCTAGGACTTTGTCGAGCTTTGAGGACCATAATCGTGTGTTGTACTTTACCCCCCTTATTGGGCTTTTCCATTAGATGTTATTGGGCGTAGTTGTCTAAATGCCATGCAGTTTTGTCCATTATTGCTATATTGGGCTTGGGTTGAGCTAGACCCACACAAAAATGAATCCCGAACAACCAGTCCCCAATAATCAATTGAAACCATATGACTAGGTTTTTGTTTTTTTTTTTTCTTTTCGTAACTCCAATTTGGTATTCAAAGTTTCAAACTAGTAGTACACGGATCAATTAAAAAGTTATATATATATATATATATAGAAGTTGAGCTTAGAAGCCATGATTATGCTAAGTGGCTACTCTCATTGATTAATAAATTAATTTTATATTTTTTGTTAAGATATATTTAGGGCCGGCCCAAGGTCTAGGCAAGTTAAGCCTAGACCGAAGGCCTCACCCAAAATAAAAATTCTCCTTAGGAAAAAAGGCCCCACTTCCAATGGTTAAAGGCTCAAATATTTATAAAATTATATATATATATATTTTTTTTAAGGTTGTGTATTTTTATTTTATTTTATTAATGATGTTAAAGATACTACAAATTTTATTATTGGCTTACAAATTGCCATGTTACTAAAGACAAAAAAATTTATTTAAACATTCATTAGTTAAATTGATGAATCTCATCAATGAGAGTCAATATCACATTACGTTGTGAACATTTTATAGTGCTTTAATTGCATTTTTCCCTTTCATTTCTATTAAGACTCTCAATATACGAAACCAATAGAACCCTAACCCAATTGAAACTCTAAAATGTTTCAAAAAAATGTTGCAAAAGTGTTAAATTATAAATTATAGATTAATGTTCCCTAATAGTTTGAGACTTTGATTTTTGTAAACTGATATCTTACAAAACCACACACCAAATAATACCTATCTCCCTCTCTTAAAAACAAGATATAAAATTAAAAAGTAGATTTTGACTTTACTTGACCGTATATTGTGGTATATCTAAAATAAAGTATTTTTTTAATCGTAAGATATTTTTATTTTTTATTAATATTTATGATTCAACTATAATATTCAATTCTCTATTAGTATTAAATAATTTTGTTTAATTGATATTTACATTTTAAAAGCCATGCATAAATTTTTTGCCTTAGGCCCCAAATAATATTGGGCCGCCCCCAGATATATTTCCTCAATTATTAGATAATAATCATAATATTTAACAACTATTTAATTTAGGTAAAATTTTATCGTTTAAATTTTAGCAAATTTAAATACTATTTAAACCAAAAGTCTATTATAAAAAAATTCTAAACTTAAATTTCAAACAACTACCCACATTTTCTTTCTTACTTAAAAAAAAAATTTAAAATTCTATTCAACCAAAAGTCTATTATCAAAAATTTCTAAACTTAAATCCTACATAACCCTTAAACTTAAATCCTACATAACCCACGTTTCCCCTCCCCCCCCCCCAAGTTGCATGCTTTACCAATAATTTAAAACAAATTTAAATTCTATTCAAACCTAAAGTTTATCATAAAAAATTTCTAAACTTAAATCCCACACATGACACAACCCAAGTTTTTGTTTCTTTTTTTTCCTCAAGTGGCATCTTGTTAAATTAATATTTTATTAAGATATTAAGCTACAAAACTCCTAACTAAGAGATAAAATTTAACAACAATTTAATTTAGATAAAGCATTATCATCTATGTTTTAAAATTTTAAATTCAACTTCAACCAAAAGTCTATTATCAAAAATTTTAAAACTTATAATAAAAGTTAGACTTAGAAGCCGCGCCAAGTAGCTACTCTCATTAATTAGTAAATTAATTAAATGTTTTTGTTAGGATATATTTCGTCAATTAAGGAAAAATATTTAATAACTATTTAATTTAAGTAAAATTTTATCATTTAAATTTCAAAAATTTAAATCCTATCCAAACTAAAAGTCTATTATAAAAAAATTCTAAAGTTAAATTTTATACAACCGCCCACTTTTTTTTCTATTTAAAAAAAAACTCATGTTTTGACTAAGGAATAAGATTTAACAATAATTAAAATAAATTTTAAATTCAAATCCAACTAAAAGCCTATTATCAAAATTTTCTATAGAAATATGGCTAGCCCGACCGTGACTCATCTGCATGAGAAGTTCCATCATCAAAGGATGGGCCACTAACACACCCTTCATCCTGATCCTCTTATTATCTATAGAAATATGGTTAGCCAATCCTTCATCCCTCAATCTCTTCTGGTTAAAGCACGATGTCCCTCTTCAAAATCCTCTGGCGGCTCAGAATCCTGAAATCAATGAAATTTTTTTTTTTTTTAAATAACAGTAAATGGTGCTATTTCCTAGATCAGACTATTATATACGCCATTCCTATCCAAAATCCAGAAATTCAACTCTACAGAATATGCATAAAATGAACCGCTAGACTGATGGCCCTCAATTAAACTTTAATGTGAAATGTGATAACAAATCTTGCCTTCTCAACCTTTTGAAGTGATAAGAAGTACAAATGCAGAACTATGTTCAACAAGGATCAGATTAGACATCTATCCCATTATGCAGGGCCTATCGAATGTAGACAAACAGACATCAGTGGAGCTCTTATTATATCATCTCTACACCTCATGTAAGGATAACATGAAGGGACTAAGAGTTCAGAAACAACTATGTGAGGCAGCTATCACAAGTTCACTGAACCATAAAGATATACATCATTGCTCAGTGGTATCCACAACCGAGAGAAACAACCACAATTATTAATTATACGCACAAAATAACCTCTTTTTTTTTTTTTTTTGCAACCTTCAAATAACAAAAGAGAGATACAAGTAAAATATTCTGTTCCAAGTATAGGAGACACGGCTGTCCTTTATACAGGACAAGTGGAAGAGAATACAAATAATGTAACTCCCCAATATATCTTCATGATGTGTGACTCACAGGACTCTATATAATGAGCTAAAGAGAGAGGTTTCCATATAGGCTGGAAATTTTTCCAGTCATGTGTGTGTATCACCATCACTCAATTGAACTGAAACATATGAAGTTTCAAACAAGCAGTAAGGGGTTGTGTATAATAGTGGAAGTTAGAACAATAAATGACCAATGGCAAAAGAAGAATTCATCCACATGTGAAGCAAAGCCCCTACCGTTCGAGTCTAAATTTAGAACCCCAAAAGTAGAATAGATTACTTTTATATGACTTTTGACAGGTGATTCTTGTTAGAATAATGATTAAATGACTTGAATTCACTCTTCCTAAACAGGTTAAGATTTTGGGACAAATGGAAATTAATCAATTCTGTCCATACAATTTCCATATCTCTTCCTCAGTTTTTGAGGTCTTAAAACTTAATTTGAGGATATCAATTGTACTACCAAGAGTTATTGCCTTGTAAAAGTATATAGTGAAGACTATTCACAGTTCAACTTCCAAAGGACTATAAACTTAAATTGGCTAGTGTAAAGTACTATCCAGTTTCAGCTGATTGGAAGCCTAAAAGTAATTCCAAGATTTATGAATCACAAGCACACATTTGAGGGAGAAATAAATCATAACTAAGTCAAGCTGTAAACTACCTTCTCATTCTGATAAAAATCCCAGAATTCTTCTGTTAACTTCTCCTCATCATGATCCTCAAATAACGGTTCTAATACAGCAAATACCACATCCTTACAGTACTGGAGATACGTTGGTAAGTCTTCGGCTTGGGCGCCGCAGCGATCGCAGTAGAAATAGCCGTCGGAGTCGTCGGATAGGCCGACGAAGCCGCAGGCTTGGCAGGCCCAGTTCTTTGGCTCCGCCATTACCAAAAGCTTAAACCAACACTAGGCACTAATTTTTTTAAAAAAAATCGAAGAACCCAGAAAGATAAATTACCCAAAAACGAAATAATATGATGCCAAGATTGGATTTTGATGAAATTGAAAGAGACCCAGATGGTGAAAATCGATATTCTTGGGAAGCGTAATTGGTAGAGAGCGAGGTTTGATCGAATCCTCACATGGAATGAGGCGGCGGCCTTTATAGAAAGAAGACAGAGAGAAGTTTGTGAGATGTGTGTTTTGAGAAACGTTTTGATTAAAGGCCGGTGTGTTTTTGTTTTTGGTAAAGGCTGATTTGTTTTTTCTTTGGGCTGGGTCAGTTTCTTACTACCCGTTTTGTTTTAGCTTTTTGGGCCAAAATCATGAATTTGAAAACTTGACCACAAAGTTTGGTAAATTTTTTGAAATCAATGCTTGTGATTATTGACATAGCCCACTTGAGCTCGCAGTAATCATGTTGTGGGGCACCTCTCGGTGCATTAGGACTATCTAAGTTGTGACACAATATCTTTGTGCAGCACATGACTCGAACTAGGCAACTCCTAAATATGCAAGTGTCTTGACCACAAAGTTTGGTAAATCTTTTGAAATCAATGCTATGATTATTGACATGGCCCATTTGAGCCCGCGGTAATCATGTCGTGGGGCACCTCCAGGTGGATTAGGACTATCTAAGTTGTGGCACAGTATTTTTGTGAAGCACATGGCTCAAACTAGGGAACTCCAGAATATGCAGGTGTCTTGAAATCATGCTTTTTAAGTCTTATAAACATGAAAAAGTGCATTTTTTTTTTCTCGTTGTATTCCCTGAAAAGCAATTACAAATCGTCACTTTTTCAAAAGGGTGTTGATACCCATTTTTGCAACACATTTTTTACAAGCCCGATTCATTGTGGGCTCAATTCATGTATTATATTTAATTTTATTCTTTTAAGTATGGCCCAAGCCCATGTGACTTATGGGAGAAATTGAGGAAGTGTGGTTTGGAGGGTATGAGTCAATTCCTTTTGGACCTTTTGTATGAGCCCAGCCCATGCGTACTACCAAGTGGGTAAGGGACACTGGTAACATCTTAGACTTATGGAGGAGGTCTTGTACCTGAAATTTCCACCCCAAAATAGTTTTTATGCTCTGGATGACTATGACCCAACTTTTCTGCTATACCATTTTTTGCCTAAAACACATATTTAAACCCTAAGTAGCTAGCTTGGTCTACTACAACAACCAAATGAAATCTCCAAGGACCAGCCATGTCTAGGAAATATCAACCCAAGAATTTAGGCCACTTTATTTCCCAACTTATGCAAAAAGTAAGGCATTCCTCTTACCCAATTAAATCAAATCTAACCATAACTTCTTTGATTCATACCTTAGAGTTCAAAACCTCTTCTATTTGCCAAAAACAGTCACTTAGAGCACCCCAAGTTCAATACAAAATACCCCAATTAGATTCAAAATCAACTAACCACGTTCTACCCACATACTTGAAACTTCAGAGTAAAAGCCCATTCAGCTAGTCAATAATCTCACAATTCCGAAGTTTGGAGGTGGAAATATGGGTACAGGAGAACTTTCTCTCTCTTCCTCACAACCTCTCTCAATTTCCTCTTCTTGCTGATTGTGGGTCGAAATTTCAGACTTGAGAGCAAAAACCCACTGAGCCAAGAAACATTCTCACAATTCTGGACTTTAGGGGTGGAAATGTGGGTACAGGAGAACTTTCCCTCTCTTCCTTACAACCTCTCTCAATTTTCTCTTCTCAGTGATTGTGGGTCGAAGTTTCAGACCTGTTATGTTTTTATACTTTTTTTGCGCTTTTGTTATTAGCATTTTGATTCTCTCTTGTCAAACCACCATTAGTCTTTTGTTCATTATACATTTGGAATTTTGGGCTTGATTCTCCACAATAAACATCTCTAAAGAACTCAAGGGGAGATTTGGGCCATTCTCGCATTTTTGGCCATTGTCGCAAAAACATCCCTGACAAAGGACAAAGCTTAGGTCCAGTGTCTAGTTACAATGAACCTGTCACGATAATGACACATTTTCACTTTTGGTCACATGTTATCATATCAACGAATTCAATGTATTAGATGCACTCGACCCAAACCAAATTCTTTTTATAAATGAGAAAAACAAAAAGTTGAACCAAACTCGCCATAAATATTATGTGACACCATACTTACCTACTTTATTTCTATAGCATTCCATCAAAAACATAACCAAGACTAATTTTAAATGATTTGACACCAAATTCAACTATTCGCTCCATTTCTATACCATGCTATCAAAACAATAACCAAATTTGAATTTACATGATGTGACACCATATTCGCCTACTTTTATTTCTATATCATTCCATCAAAAGCATAACCAAAACTAATTTTAAATGACGATTCATCTGTTCGCTCCATTTCGGAGTTCTGAATGGTTTGATCAGCCCAGTCATCATCTAAAACCGCAGAGAAAGCCACAAACCTCATCCAAATGGTCCCAGCGAGCCCACAAATCAAAGGGCTCACCTTGAACTCTCTCACCAAAGCCTCACACTGAAACTGTATCATATACTGCAAACCCAACACATACCGAATCCTAATCTCATTGTAATAGTCTTCAAAGGTAGGCTTCACCTTCACCGAGCCCCCGAAATCCTCAGGACCCGTGGGCCCATCAACGTCGGCTTCGTAAAACTCTTCCTCTTTTTTGATGGGTGTGGCTTCGTTGTCAATGTTTTGGGTCAGAGAGTTCCAGAAGAGGTTGGAATTGGCGGTGGCAAATTCGGGTTGGGAAAGTGGCTCGGGTTTGATGTTGGCTTGGCTGCCGCCGACGCGGCGGCTCAAGCTGGCGACGTAGACGGAGCCGCCGCCGAAGCCTTTGTCGACGAAGTCTTCGTCTGCTACGCCGGTTTCGATGAAGTCTTCGGCTTGGGCGCCACAGCGACCGCAGTAGAAATAGCCGTCCGAGTCGCTGGATAGGCCGACGAAGCCGCAGGATTGGCAGGCCAAGTTCTTTGGGTCCGCCATTACCAAAAGCTTAAACCAATAACTAGGCGCTAATTTTTCAAAAAATTTGAGGAACCCAGAAAGATAAATTGCCCAAAAACGAAGCCAAGATTGGATTTTGATGAAAATTGAAAGAGACCCAGATGATGAAAATCGATATTCTTGGGGAGCGTCATTGGTAGAGAGCGAGGTTTGATCGAATCCTCACATGGAATGAGGCGGCGGCCTCTTTAGAAAGACGATAGAGAGAGAGAAGCTTGTGAGATGTGTGTTTTGAGAAACGTTTTGATTTTTGGCGGTGTGTTTTTTTTTTTTTTTTCTTTGGGCAAAGGCTGGATTGTTTTTTAGTTGGGCTGGCCCGGCTGGGTCAGTTTCTTATTACCCGTTTTGTTTGAACTTTTTGGGCCAAAATCATGAGTTTGAAAACTTTTTTTTGATGAACACGAGTTTGAAAACTTGACCACGAAGTTTTGTAATTTTTTTGAAATCTTGCTTGTGATTATTGACCCGATCCACTTGAACCCATAATCATCATATTATGGAGCACTCTTGAGTGCGTTAGGACTATCTAAGTCATGGCATAGTATTTTTGTGACATGCACGACTCGAACCAGGCAACTCTTAGACATGCAGGTATGATCTAGTCTGAGACTTTTACCAACGCACCACGTCCCTAGAGAGTTTGAAATCATGCTTTTCAAGTCTTATAAACATGAAAAAGTGCATTTTTTTTTCTCAATGTATTCCCTAAAAAGCAATTACAAATTGTCACTTTTTCAAAAGAGTAAAGCTTGGGTCCAGTGTCCAGTTACAATGAACCCATTATGATAGTGACACATTTTTACTTTTAGTCACAGATCATCATCTCAACGGGTTCAGTATATTAGATCCACTAGTCCCAAACCAAATCCCTTTCGGAAATAAGAAAAGCAAAATGTTGAACCAAACTCACCATAATTATAATGGAGACTTAGGACTTTGTCGAGCTTTGAGGACCATTACTGGGTGTTGTACTTTACACCCCCCACCCCCCCTTCTTTATTGGGCTTTTCCATTATATGTTATTGGGCGTAGCTGTCTAAATGTCATGCAGTTTCGTCCATTGTTGCTTTGCTATATTGGGCTTGGGTTGAGCTAGACCCACACAAAAATGAATCCTGAACAACCAGTCACCAATAATCAAGGGAAACCATATATGACTATGTTTTTGTTTTTTTTTTTTTTCGTAACTCCAATTTGGTATTCAAAGTTTCAAACTAGTAGTACACGGATCAATTAAAAAATTATACATATATATATATATATATATATATATATATATATAAAATAAAAGTTGAACTTAGAAGTCGTACACCAAGTAGCTACTCTCATTAATTAGTAAATTAATTATACATTTTTTGTTAGAATATATTTCCTCAATTAACAGATAATAATCATAATATTTAACAACTGTTTAATTTAGGTAAAATTTTATCGTTTAAATTTTAACAAATTTAAATCCTATTTAAACTAAAAGTCTATTATAAAAAAATTCTAAACTTAAATTTCAAACAACTACCCACATTTTCCTTCTTAAAAAAGAAAATAAATAAATAAAAACCCATGTTTTGACGAATGGATAAGATTTATCAGTACTTTTTAAAAAAATTTAAATTCTATTAAACTAAAAGTCCATTATCAAAATTTTCTAAACTTAAATCCTACATAACCCACGTTTTTTTTTCCCTCAAGTTGCATGATTTACCAATAATTTAAAACAAATTTAAATTCTATCCAAACTTAAAGTCTATTATAAAAAATTTCTAAACTTAAATCCCAAACATGACACAACCCAAGTTTTTGTTTTTTTCCTCAAGTAGCATCTTATTAAATTAATATTTTATTAGGATATTAAGCTACAAAACTCCTAAATAAGAGATAAAATTTAACAACAATTTAATTTAGATACAGCATTATCATCTATGTTTTAAAATTTTAAATTCAACTCCAACCAAAAGTCTATTATCAAAAATTTTAGAACTTATAAAAAAAGTTAGGCTTAGAAGCTCCGCCAAGTGGCTACTCTCATTAATTAAATATTTTTTGTTAGGATATATTTCGTCAATTAAGGAAAAATATTTAATAACTGTTTAATTTAGGTAAAATTTTATCATTTAAATTTCAACAAATTTAAATCCTATTCAAACTAAAAGTCTATTATAAAAAAATTCTAAAGTTAAATTTCATACAACCGCCCACTTTTTTTTCTGTTAAAAAAAAACTTATGTTTTGACTAAGGGATAAGATTTAACGATAATTAAAATAAATTTTAAATTCAACTTCAACTAAAAGCCTATTATCAAAATTTTCTATAGAAATATGGCTAGCCCGACTGTGACTCATCTGCATGAGAAGTTCCATCATCCTGATCCTCTTATTATCTATTGAAATATGGCTAGCCAATCCTTCATCCCTCAATCTCTTCTGGTTAAAGCCCGATGTCCCTCTTCAAAATCCTCTGATGGCTCAGAATCCTGAAATCATTGAAATATTTTTTTTTTTAAATAACAGTAAATGGTGCTATTTCCTAGATCAAACTATTATATACGCCATTCCTATCCAAAATCCAGAAATTCAACTCTACAGAAAATGCATAAAATGAACCACTAGACTGATGGCCCTCAATTAAACTTTAATGTGAAATGTGATAACAAATCTTGCCTTCTCAACCTTTTGAAGTGATAAGAAGTACAAATGCAGAACTATGTTCAAAAAGGATCAGATTAGACATCTATCCCATTATGCAGGGCCTACTGAACGTAGAGAAATAGACATCAGTGGAGCTCTTACTATATCATCGCTACGCCTCATGTAAGGATAACATGAAGGGACTAAGAGTTCAGAAACAACTATATGAGGCAGCTATCACAAGTTCACTGAACCATAAAGATATACATCATTGCTCAGTGGTATCCGCAACCGAGAGAAACAACCACAATTATTAATTATACGCACAAAATAACCTTTTTTTCTTCAACCTTCAAATAACAAAAGAGAGATACAAGTAAAATATTCTGTTCCAAGTATAGGATACATGGCTGTCCTTTATACAGGACAAGTGGAAGAGAATACAAATAATGTAACTCCCCAATATATCTTCATGATGTGTGACTCACAGGACTCTATATAATGAGCTAAAGAGAGAGGTTTCCATATAGGCTGGAAATTTTTCCAGTCATGTGTGCATCACCATCACTCAATTGAACTGAAACATACGAAGTTTCAAACAAGCAGTAGGGGGTTATGTATAATAGTGGAAGTTAGAACAATAAGTGACCAATGGCAAAAAGCAGAATTCATCCAAATATGAAGCAAAGCCCCTACCGTTCGAGTCTAAATTTAGAACCCCAAAAGCAGAATAGACGACTTTTGACAGGTGATTCTTGTTAGAATAATGATTAAATTACTTAAATTCACTCTTCCTAAACAGGTTAAGATTTTGGGACAAATGGTAATTTATCAATTCTGTCCATACAATTTCCATATCTCTTCCTCAGTTTTTGAGGTCTTAAAACTTAATTTGAGGATATCAATTGTACTGCCAAGAGTTATTGCCTTGTAAAAGTATATAGGGAAGACTATTCACAATTCAACTTCCAAAGGACTATAAACTTAAATTGGCTAGTGTAAAGTACTATCCAGTTTCAGCTGATTGGAAGCCTAAAAGTAATTTCAAGATTTATGAATCACAAGCACACATTTGAGGGAGAAATAAATCATAACTAAGCCAAGCTGTAAACTACCTTCTCATTCTGATAAAAATCCCAGAATTCTTCTGTTAACTTCTCCTCATCATGATCCTCAAATAACGGTTCTAATACAGCAAAGACCACATCCTTACAGTACTGGAGATATGTTGGTAAGTCTTCGGCTTGGGTGCCGCAGCGATCACAGTAGAAATAGCCGTCGGAGTCGTCGGATAGGCCGACGAAGCCGCAGGCTTGGCATGCCCAGTTCTTTGGGTCCGCCATCACCAAAAGCTTAAAAAATTGATGCCAAGAGTGAAGAACCCAGAAAAATAAATTACCCAAAAGCGAAATAATATGATGCCAAGATTGAATTTTGATGAAATTGAAAGAGACCCAGATGGTGAAAATCGATATTCTTGGGAAGCGTAATTGGTAGAGAGCGAGGTTTGATCGAATCCTCACATGGAACGAGGCGGCGGCCTTTATAGAAAGAAGAGAGAGAGGGGGGTTCGTGAGATGTGTGTTTTGAGAAACGCTTTGATTAAAGGCCGGTGTGTTTTTGTTTTTGGTAAAGGCTGATTTGTTTTTTCTTTGGGCTGGGTCAGTTTCTTATTGCCCGTTTTGTTTGAGCTTTTTGGGCCAAAATCATGAGTTCGAAAACTTGACCACAAAGTTTGGTAATTTTTTTGAAATCAATGCTTGTGATTATTGACATGGCTCACTTGAGCTCGCAGTATTCATGTCGTGAGGCACCCCTAGGTGCATTAGGACTATCTAAGTTGTGGTACTGTATTTGTGTGAAGCACATGATTCGAAATAAAACTCTGGAACATGTAGGTGTCTTAAAATCATGCTTTTTAAGTCTTATAAACATGAAAAAGTGCATTTTTTTTTCTCGTTGTATTCCCTACCTAAAAAGCAATTACAAATTTTTACTTTTTCAAAATGGCAAAGCTTGGATCCAATGTCCAGTTATAATAAACATGTCACGATAGTGATACATTTTCACTTTTGGTCACATGTAATCACCTTAACAGATTCAGTGTATTAGATGCATTTGATCCAAACCAAATCCTTTTTTTGAATGAGAAAAACAAAAAGTTGAATCAAACTCACCATAAGAATAATGGAGACTTAGGACATCGTTGAGCTTTGGGGACCATTACAGTGTGTTTTCTACTTCACCCCCCTTATTGGGCTTTTCCATTAGATGTTATTGGGCGTAGTTATCTAAATGCCATGCAGTTTTGTCCATTATTGCTATATTGGGCTTGGGTTGAGCTAGACCCACACAAAATAAATCCTGAACAACCAGTCACCAATAATAAAGGGAAACCATATATGACTAGGTTTTTGTTTTTTTTCATAACTCCAATTTGGTATTCAAACTTCAAAGTTTCAAGCTAGCTAGTAGTACACGGTTCAATTAAAAAGTTTATATACGTTGAAACTTTAGTAGAATTAAATTACAATTACATCGAGATTAAATTATCGAAATCTAAACTCATGCTGAATTTTTTGGTTAAGGATGGTATGTACTATGTAAAATGTATTATATTAAAATATAAAATTATGATAAAAATAATTAAAATGAATTTAAAATTTATTTCCAAATTCTTGAAATTGTTTGAAATATAATTCTACTTGGAGTAAGAATTTTAAGTTTCTTGAAAAGTGAACTATCTAAAGTGAGAATTTAACTATTTATTGTAAAGATAATTAATATAGCAAATTAGTACTGTCATAGCTTCTAAACCCTACTTATTACAGTATATGATTTGATTAATTGGTACTAACTGAATCCCATGTCAATTTAGGTCTAGGAGAAAATCAAACTTCAAGCTTTAATTACTTCTGTCCCACTTACCTTTGCTGTCTTCTTTAAAATGTACACTGGCTCGTTTAAAATAATTGTCCAACATTAATGGTTCATGTTATTCTAATTGCAGGCATTGAGACTTGACAGGAAGATGAAGATTGGGGCACGGTAATTCTTGGGAAATTGGAGAAGTTTCCTTCTCATCTTTTCAACACTTGCAAATATTTTGAACAAAACACATAAGATAGTGAAGTGAGTGAAAACGTTAATGGTATTTTTAGCTCATTTGTTAGTAAATTATTTTAGAAAATTTTTAATATTACTTTTATGAAAAAAAGACTGTTTAAAAATTAATTAATTTTTTTCTTTTCTCATAAATTTCTAAAAATATTTCATACACAAGTGCACTTATTGCATTAATTATTTCATGGTTATTTAATTCTTTCTAGAGTATTATTAATTTTGATTTAATAAAATTGATGTTTTTCTTCTCAATAATTTTTTAAAAAATAATAATAATAACTGCATGAGTTTCTTATAATATATCATAACTGTATGGGGATGATCCCCAAAAAAAAAAAAAAAAATCATGCAAATTCTATTTTAGTGTTCTAGTAATTTTATATGCACAAATTTCAAAGAATATGCATCAAATTGAATTAATGGTATGTGTGGTAACGGGTAGCCCACGTACAAGTTGAGAAATTAATGTACATGTTACATATCATACTAGGAACAGTGTTGTATTGTGTGATGCACAAGATGTGAATTTGTAGTGCTATTTATACTATACATTACTAGCTTTATCACTTGCACTAACTTTCCCAAGCAAAATAAAAGGGAGGAAGAAGAAACTTATATGATTCAGTTTCAACCATATATATATAAAGATGGACTATTACAAGAGTAATGTTTCCCCTTTAGGCATCTTGTCTAAGTTTATGCAAGTATCACTCCAGTTAAAATCATTCTCTCTCTCTCTCTCTCTCTCTCTCTCTCTTCACACAAAAAAGTAAACACAAACATGCATTCTGATGCACAATTAAGTCTAAAACATCTGTGGGTTCCAATTAGCTCAACTGGTAAAGTTTCTAATAATTGAATAAGAGATTTAGGGTTCTATCTCCGCCTATTCTAAAAATTGATTGGTATCTTGATCTGATTATAAAAAACTATTATCAGAAGTAGACACTATAGATTAAAACTTTCTCAAAAAATAAAAATAATAAGTCTAAAACATCGAACTCCTAACAGGCTGCCTCTAGGACTAAGCCTAAGATTCCTGTAAGGCCCCAAAAATCTTAGTATAAATTTTTTTTTTTTTTTTTTTTTTTAACTTTTAAGATTAAAAGAAAGTGAAAATGGGATGTGTACTCTTGTTCCCACCTAGTTACAAGAAACTCAAAATATTAGACTAATAAAAACTTAACCCAATTAAAACTCTAAATTGTTTTGCCAAAAAGATGTTGTAACGACTTAAATGTGTCAAATTATCATTGGCAATCAACATAATTAATACTTTTGTGCGCATGTCAAGAAGCAAGATGAATGGATCAACTATTTATCAATTAAAAATGAGATGTAACAAAACCTAAATATTAAAATATAATTAGTAATTTTGCATTTGCAAAAACAAGAACAATTGTTTTTAAATAAATAATAATAATAATATAAAAAGTTAAATAAATAATATTTAATTTATATTTAAATTTAAACAAAAAAGCCTCACTTAAGCTTTTTTCTTAGGTCTCAATCAGTATTTAGACCAACCTCTCTAAAGTATTAGACTTTAGGTTGTGTGCACAGCTTTAAGAACTTTTGCATACCAATGGTGGTGCCATTTTTCTTTCTTTCTTTTTTTCATCTTTTTCAAAAGAGTCTGAATTCGGTGAAGATGGAATGTAAAACTCATATTTTACGTCATTCAATAAAAGATTGACACATCAATTTTTTACTTAAAATTCAATATATCCTATTACACATAATAAGTGAGTTCTAGTTGGCCCAACTGGTAAAATTTTTGAGATCTGGAGTTCAATCCCTACTTACACCAAAAACTGATTGGTGTCTTGGCCTAATGATAAAGAGTTATTATTAGAAACGGACGTCATACGTTGAAACTCTTTAAAAAAAATACACATAATAACATCTCAATAAATTCACAATTAAGTTAGATTTTCAAATGGGTATTACAATTAATTGAGTGTAATTGTGCCTATTCTTTAATATTTAATATGATGATCTGACATGTTGGAATTGGACAGGTAAAACTTGGGTTCTACACCATATTCTTATATAATTTAATCTCTTTTCAAAATGATAAATAAGATATGTTATTACCTCTATATCTAAAAGTAAATTCTTGTTGACTGAACTCCTATAATATGGAAAAGAAATTTAAGAAGAAAAGGTTTTTCAAGTTTCAAGAAAGACCGCACACCCTTAGTGCGATGATCGATCACTCCACAAGTATAAGTGTTTGTGGGGTTTGGGGGGTAAATACCGAGATTCAAGTCTCCATGAGGGAGATTCACGCACATATACACTTAGATTAAGTTAGAGTAGAATTTATATTTTGTATAAAAAAAAAAAGATTTATTACCTTCTTTGCATGGAAGCTGCTATATTATTTTTCACTTCTATATCTCAAATTGACTATTTAATAAGGACTAAGTCAGTCGGCACATCTCACACGTTGTCAATCACAAATAATCACTCTAGGGCTAAGCCTAAGAGCCCTGTAAGGCCCCCAAAATCTTAATATAATTATTGTTTTTAACTTTTAAGATTAAAAGAAAGTGTATAAATGGGATGTGTACTCTTGTTCCCACCTAGTTACAAGAACCTCAAAATATTAGATTAATAAAAACTTAACCCAATTGAAACTTTAAATTATTTGATCAAAAGGATTTGTTGTAACTTAAAAGTGTCAAATTATTATTGGCGATTAACATGATTAATACTTTTGCGCCCATGTCGAAAAGCAAGATGAATAGATAATATCAACTTAAAATGAGATGCAACAAAACCTAAATATAAAAATATAATTAATAATTTTGTATCTCAAAAACAATAAGAAATGTTTATAATGCTCTGTTTGTTTCACTGGAAAACATTTTATAAAGATAGTTTTTCATATTTTTCAGTGTTTGGTAGCATAAAAAAATTGGTCAACGGAAAATTATTTTTAGTCAATGGAAAACTTTTATAAAAATAAGGCTTATTTTCTATAGGTTGTTTTCCCAAAAAAAAAATTTGGAAAACAATCTCTCTCTCACATAGTTCATAGTTCTGTTTCTCAAAAAAAAAAAAAAAAAAAAAAAAAAATAGTGCATAATTCCTATAAATATTATCTTCTTCTGACTTAGAAAAAAATATTTTTTTTTCTCTCATTTAGCATTTCTCACAATAATCTCTCTCACTTCTTCTCCTCCTTTTGTTTTTTCTCTCTTCTCACACCCTCACTATTACCTCCTCTGTCCTCTTCTCTTCCCATAGATTTCTCTCTCTATCTGCCTCTCTTCTCTTTTTTCTCCCTTCTCCCCTTTATAACACCATTCTTTAATAAGGTTTTTATTTTTATTTTTTCTCTTCACAGATCGGTCAATGGTTCTATATCAATTTTTGGTATATTTATCAAACTATTTGTATTGGATTAGTTTGCCAGTAAAACTATTTGGCCTATTTGTCATTTTGAACTATTTAAAATAGAACTTAAGGTTATAATGATTATTTTGAATTATGAGAAGTATGGTTTATATATATTATGTACATTACTATTCATATATATGAGCAAGATGAGTATTTGAGATCATGAAAATTGCATAGCTAATTTTGATTGTATCCGTTGTCAAAATTTTATTTTAAAAACCAAATTCATTATTGGTTTATTTATTTATATTGATTACATTAGGTGGGTTTATACAATACACATATTATACATGTTTTAAATTATACAAAAAATGTTATAAAAAACTGTGGATACCAAACAACAGAAAACATTCTCAAGCTCATTTTCAAGGTTGTTACCAAACACCGGAAAATGAGATAGTTTTTCAGAAAATGTTTTTTGAAAAATGAATCATTTTTCAAAAAACGTTAATGCCGAAACAAACAGAGCATAATTTGTGTGTGTGTACATATATACACACACATTATAAACATCTCTTCTTGTTTTTGAAATGCAAAATTATTAATTTTATATATATATATATATATATTTATAGAAAGTTAAATAAATAATATTTAAATATAAACAAAAAGCCTCACTAGCTTAAGCTTTTTTTCTTAGGTCTCAATCAGTATTACCAACCCAGTATAAAGTATTAGACTTTAGGTCGTCTGCTACAGCTTTGAAGAACTTTTGCTCACCAATGGGTGTGCCTTTTTTTTTTTTTCTTTTTTTTTTTTTGGCCTTTTGCAAAATAATAAATAAGTTATGTTATTACCTCTATATCTAAAAGTAAATTCTTGCTAACTGAACTCCTTTAATATGGAAAAGAAATTTAAGAAGAAAAGGTTTTCCAAGTTCCAAGAGAGATTTATTACTTTCTTTGCATGGAAGCTGCTACATTATTTTTCACTCCTATAATCTCAAATTGACTATTTCATAAGGACAAAGTCAGTCGGCACATCTCACACGTTGTCAATCTCAAATAATCACTCTAGGCCAAGAAAAGTTGTAATGGTGGACTAGGCGTCAACGTGAGCGTTGTGACTTGTGCGGTTGAAGCAATAATCAGTCACTTTTGAATGTAGTGGCAATCCCGGCGGGTTCATTGCCGTATTTCAGGGTTTTTGGACTTACACTAGTGGCCAAGAAGATCTTGTCTGCCTTTGCGTTCAACTATTTACAAATAGCCAACAAATAAATTAAGGAAAGAGAGGCAAGTGTCACGTAGTAGTTCCAGTAATTGACATCTCTTAATATTTCAAATTCTCAGTCCATCAACTATTATAAAAAATAAAAATAAAAATAAAAAGTGAAAAGAAGGAAGGTCAAACTAGAATTCATGGAATGTTTGAGTGATGAGTTTATTACTCTGGATGTGTGTAAATCTAAAGATCATAGGTGGAATTTATCATAATATCAGTTCATAGGATTTTTAAGGTGCTTCATGCGCAAAAACATTAGTAGTCTAACCAATGACTAAAACATCGCTTTCTTGTATTAAAAAAAGGGAGAGGGGGAGGGGGGACGGGGGGGGTTAAACTCATACTTTTGTTCATGAAATTTCTAGGCAGGTGTCTCATCTCCGGTCTGTACTTAAAAAAATGATGGGACATCTGGGTGGTGAGCTCATTATTCTAGATATGACATAAATCTAGAGATCACATATGTAAGTTACTATACTATTGGTCCATAAAATTTTCATAATGTCTTATGCGCAAAAAAAAAAATGAATAGTCTGATCAAAAATTAAAATACCACTTTCTTGTATTAAGAAGAAGTTAAACTCGACACCTTCCTTAAGTATCTAAATTCTAATTGATGTGGATTCTATACTAAAAAAAAATGTACACTAAGTGACTACACAAGACAACGTGTCCTTGTAATGTAATTGCACGTCCCTCTCAAGTCTCAAGTCTCAACCTCTCTCGCACAATACAAACATGAGGTCATGAATAATTTATATTTTCTTAAATGTTATGATTTTGAGGCTATAAAGACATTCTAATTGCGTGACAATGAAATGAATCGCCGCCCTAAATCATTAATTTTTAGATCAAAATCACTCACACAAACATGAATCATGCGACGATTGAATTGAAAGCCGGAATCGAAGTTGCCTTAGTCTCTAATTTCATTATACTACATAGAATTATAGGAAAACACAAAGTTTAAATGTTCACATCATTTGATACCAAATCTAATAATATTTTTTTTATGAAAGCCATATAAAAAAACTTGTTCTTTTAGGCCGTGCTTAGGTCATATGATCGCCATGAGAATATTAATTTGTCTTTTAAGTAAATTTCTATTATCAAAGTTCCAACAAATTTAAAATAGACCCAAAAAAAAAAAAAAAACCTTCAAGATATTGTAAGAAGTTTAATTATTTTTAAATTATCATACTATTTGTAGTTTTTAAATAATGATATAGGGCGCACACGGCGCATCGCATCTTGCCTCATGAAATATACCCTTTATTATTAGGCGAGGCTATGACGTTAATTGAATTTTAATATAAGTAGGAATAGAACTTGTGTTATTTATTTAACAATAAAAAACTTTACCAATTAAATTAATTGAATTCATAGTTTTTTTTTTTTTTATAATTTTATTATCTCATGAAATATTTTATTTATTTAACATATGATTTGTAATTAATCTGTATATTAGGAGAAGGTAACTCCTATGCCTACTTCTCTAAATAAAAAATAAACAACAATAACTACTACTATGCCCGCTTCATGGGACAGACTTATAATAAGATAATTATTGGAGCATTAGGTATGCCAGTACTTATAAGATAATTGTTGGTGCATTAGGCATGCTAGTACTTAAAAAGTTTAGTTAGTTTTTAAACTCTTTTAGTATTAAATTATTATTTTTATTTAAGAATCAGAGTGTTATATTACACTAGATAGGCACTAAGAAATACTCTGCATTTGTTGTTTCTATCCAATGGCATAATTTTTTTTCCTCTTTTGTTCCAAAAGGAAGGAGACAAACTTTAAGAATTCCACTGCCTCAAATATCTGTGTAGAATTTATGCTAGAGAGTGCTAGTAGTTCCACTTGGTTGGATACATATAAAATGGTATCTACAAGACTACAATTGATGTGTACGTCATTACAAAGATACAATTCATCTACTTCACACCTGACATGGTGCCAGGTATAATAGGTATGCCCTGTTTTTCCAAGTCTCATTTATTTAAAGGTTTGATTTCCCACCATTGACAATGAAAGTGAAAAACAGTAAAAACATAGTGCATATATACTGAAGTCTTACTTTGCAACCCAATTGCGACTAATTTTCTCTTTTGATTTGATTGATCCACGAGAAAACACCGACACAAAGTGAGCCTGAATTCATTTGCAAATTAGTACAATATTTATCACCTAACTAGTTGCAAATAGTTTAATACTGATGATGTAATGAAAATCCACTAGTCGTATCTCGTCCATATAAGTCGTCCAAAGAAAAGAAAAGAAGAAGGAGCATGCTCGTCCATAACAACCTCATCCGTACGTCCTTAAAGGACGGACGAGGTTGTTGCGCCCTGAGCATGTTGCACCTTAGACGACTCAAATTTCCACTAGGTGTGAGAGACGAGTCGAACCATTACAAGTCAAGTCCAACAACCGTTGTGGAATGCAAATCCAAATAATGTAACTTCCATGGCAGTTATGGAAGTTAGTTCCAAATCTTTCGAACTCCTCAACAATAGGAACAGTTACCAAACAAGTAACCGATCCCCACATGCTATATAAGCGCTCGCCAACGAGAGGGTAAGGCATTCTGATACTTCCAATATACTTGGAATTACAAAAAGACTAACTTTGCCATCGGAGGATTTTTGGCCGGCTACCACTGGTCTCCTCTGATTCTGTGTTTGTTTTCTCAGGGCTCAGTCATAAAATCATCAACGCTCGAGACTTTCAACCCATTGATATCACAGGATTCATCAAATCATCTCGTGTATTGGATAGATGCATCATGTCTTGTAACGACTCAAGAAAAAACGTTTGTCACATTTGCAATATAGAAGGACTAGTCACAACTGAAGATCTGTGTAGTTGTTAATAAAGCTCAATTCAACCTAGTATATGCCCAATGTAGAATTCATCACACACTCACACAATCAATCAAATTAGGATATCACATTTCTCTTATAATCATGAATATGTGACCCACAGACCGCGAGAGATCCAATATGTTATATACTTTCTTGCATAGTGCATAGAAAATTTTGACAAAAGATATTTATATGTAATAATTATTTGATTTTTAGGCACTAAATAATCAGTAAAAAATTAAATTCAAGAATTTGTAGAAAAGAACCTGCATATTTAGAATTCATTTATAGAAGATCAAACCTAATTTTATAAGATTTTTTTAGTGTTGGACTGCTTTATCCATAAAGAGGTTGAGTTCTAATTAGTTTATACTGACATTGTTTAACACTATTTGTAACTCTACAAGCCAAATTTAAAGTATATATTAAAATGATAATGTAGAAAAATGAAAAATTTTAACTTTTAAAAGTTATGTGACAACATTAGAAGAAGTTAACAAAAAATTATCAATTTCATTTATATTATTTATAAATATTAATAGCATTTATCTAAAAAAAAGTATTAATAAATAAAGACGTTGAGTTTTAATTAGAGTTCTACCTAATTTAACATTAGTTGTAACTCTAAAAATAAGAATATATATATATATATATATATTATAATGATAAAGCGATAAAATATTTATTTTAAAATATTTTTCATGTTAGGACAACTTAATAAAAGGTAAAAAAAATTATATTATTGTATATAGATATAAATATATACTTATACATATAGATTACTTGGATGATGCTTAACATTGGTCAAAAAAAATTACTTAGAATGTCCTGCTATGATTGTCTTAGCGTTATCATTTTTCTAAAAAAATGAGTCATTTTTTAAATTATTTTATTCTCCTATATTTGGTAGTGAATATACAAATAAGTTGGAAAACTATTTATTGGCTTTTGTTATTTAGCTTAACGTGAGATAAAGTTATTTATTTTAGAGAAAAAGAACTTTTAAAAAATATGTCACACTTTTTCCATTGACTATAAATAGTTTACCTTTGACCATTTTTAAAAAAATTTCATTTACCACCTAACTTAGGAAAATGCGGAAAACCATTTTCACATAAGATTTTTCATCGAAACAAATGAATTAGTAACGTTCTGTGTGTTTCAACATTAAAATTTTCTAAAAAAAGTGTCATTTTCCTTCTTTTTTTTTTTTTTTTTTGGGGAAAGCTATTTCCTTTTCTTATGTTTGAAAGAAAACTTACAAATGAACTAAAAACATTTATTGGTGAGACAACCTTATTTTCCGAAAAAATTTAGTAGAGCCGGAAGTCAACTTATTTTTTTTAATAGGGTTTTCCATTAATTAAAGATGGTTTTCCTTCGACCAATATTTTCTAATATTTCTAAACACATAAAAACAGGAAAAAAAAATTGTCTTTACATTAGGGGTATGTTTGGTAGACTGTAATAGGTGCTGTAATGTAATAATTATTCCTATAGTTTAGTTATTCTTTAGTTTGATTATGTTTTTATTACAAGGAATAGTCATTCTTTATGAATAGCTATTCTTCAAAATGAGGAATAACTATTCATTTTTAAAAGGTTGTATTAGTTATTCCTTAGTAAGTGTAATAATTTCAAAACTTAATATATTTTCAAATAAACAAACTTTCCATATACATCTGACAATTATAAAAATAAAAAATCATAAAAAATAACATATATCTCTTTTAAATTTAAAAATAACAATTTTTAAGGAGATATAATTGTATGAGTAAGATATTTCCTAAAATAAATGCTAAGTTTCATTCTAATGTTATAACTCACAACCAAACTAATGAATATGTTTAGTTATTACATTACAACACACTTTATTACTAGTAATAAAGATTACAATTCCTGTCGTAATCCACATTCAGTGTACTAAACGTACCCTAGGTTTTTAACATAACAAACACAAATAGAAACACACGCGTTTGACATTCAAGAATCCTATAACCATACCTTCCTCCTCAACCACCCTTAGAAATGGTGGATGAACATTGATCCAAAAACTACTTGTAATTCAATTTACAAGTAACACATGTTTTTGCATTTTTTACATTCAAGAATCCTATGAATCACACCTTTCCTCAACGACCCCTGAAAAGGGTCGCTAGGGTTTTCCATTAATTAAAGATGATTTTCCTTCTACCAATATTTTCTAATATTTCTAAACACATAAAATCAGGAAAAATTTGTCTTTACATTAGGTTTTTAACAAAACAAACACAAATAGAAACACATGTTTGACATTCAAGAATCCTATAACCATACCTTCCTCCTCAACCACCCTTAGAAATGGTGGATGAACATTGATACAAAAACTACTCGAAATTCAATTTACAAGTAACACATGTCTTTACATTTTTTACATTCAGGAATCCTATGAATCACACCTTTCCTCAACGACCCCCTGAAAAGGGCCACTTGGGTGATCCCTTAACATTGACATGCACCTAATCAAAACCACCACCGACCAAAAATCCTTCGGACAAGTTAAAAAAAAAAAAAAACAACAATAAATTTTAGTTTTTATCAAGAGAAAAGAAAATCCTCAACGCACACAAAGTCACAAAAGCAGACAAAGTGTCCATGTCATCTATCAATTTGACTCTCCGCTGTCTCAGTCCTGAAACGTGTAAAAAAAACCGAAACTCTAGAAAACTGTTACACTCGGACAATCAAAGTGAACCAGAAAAAGAAAGTCCATTTAATATTCCTATTAACGTTGCTTTCATTCTTTCTCTGCAGAATTTTCTCTATCAATCTCTTCCCCTTTAATCTCGCCAATTTGGTCTCAAACAAACAAAAAACAATGGCCTAAATTTTTTGTTCCAATTCCCTTGTTTCAACTTTCAAACTTCATTGTCTACAAGTGGAATGTCCACTATCTTATATGAACGTTGATTGAGAAATTTTCTGTGCCCATGTCACTCTCCACCCTCCTTTAACTTTGCTTAGAATTGAGGGGAATTAAAAAAAAAAAAAGTTTTGAGCTTGATTGAAATGATGGGTACCAAAAACTTGCTTCCGCTTAAAGGCCATATAGATTTGGAGGTGATATTAAACGTGTTTTGCAAATGAGTTTGTGTACTAGAAGATGGTTCAGTTCATGGCTTTTATGGCTTCTGTATTGGGTTTTATCTGCAACTACCTGTTGTATTTTTTTGGATTAGTATTCAAATTCATATTCAGGTAATAAAGTTTAAATTTTTATGTTCTGGGTTATTGTTTTTTTTTTTTCAAGGTTTTTACTATTGTTTAAAACTGAGAGTTTAATTTTTTTATTATTTGTTTCTTTTTACAGATCTCTGGAAAATTATTGCAAAAAGGACTATGGTTCAAGGGACTTGGATATGGAGGATTTTAGAGAAGTGGAGGGTGGTGTTTGGTTAGAGGAAAGTGAGAGTGGCAATAAAAGCAATGGAGAAAGTGAGAATTCTATGTCTGCCATGGCTGTCGCTAGTGCTAATAAGTATGAGTTTATGATTGGGAAAGGTATTAGTGGCTTCGTGGAACAACCAAAAAGTATGAGCTTCAGTGTCCAAGAATTGTATCTGGGTTCAAAAGATTACACTGTTTGCAACAATATAGAAAACAAAGATATTGTAAAGGTTAATTTAGAAGAAGAGGTTGTCGGTTTAGATAAAACAGAGGACTCTGTTGAAAGCTTTGGTGTTGCAATGGTTTTAGAGAAAGCAGAGCAGAAAATGTTCCCTGAACATGTGGTTTCTGAGAAGGGAGAGATTGATGGCTTAGAAATAATCAGTCTGTGTAAGGAAGATTCTGTGGATGAAGTTGAATCGGTTTCAGAAGATTGCTCACTAAGGTTTGGTTCAGAACCTGAGTCAATTAGTTCAAGTGGTGAATTGTCAATGAACAAGTACATAGTTGATTCAATTACCTATGAGTTTTTCGCCTATAGAAATGTTGATAAAGTATTGGAACCTGTAGGCCTTTTGGCCAATGATGCTGAAAAGGTGGTAGAAGATATTGAGGAAGAAAGTGAGATTATTGAGGAAGAAAGTGAGATTATTGAAGAAGAAAGTGAGATCGTTGAAGAAATTTCAAGCTGTGAAATAAGTCTTTCTGATCCTGAAGAAATTGATGCCGATGATGATTCAAATGATTCTGATGAAGAATATATAGAATTCGAACCCCATTTCAAGAATTTAAGCAGCTTGGAAGCCAAAATTTTGTCTGGTGAAGTTGTGAACAAACATGAGGAGGAAGATTTAGTCCAAGATGAGAAGGAACCCGAAAATAATTTGGAAAAAATTGAAGGAACTAACTTGGGGGAGAAACCATCCAAATCGAATTCTGATGATCAAAATGACTTGGATTACATGTGGGAGCATGAGGATGTAATAGAACAGCTGAAATTGGAACTCAGAAATGCAAGAACTGGTGGACTTCCCACTATTTTAGAAGAAGAAGAGCCAGAGTCTCCAACCATTGTTGAAGGTCTAAAGCCACTGAAGATCGATGTAAAGTTCGAGTTCAAAGATCGAATGGAAGAGATTCAAAAGGTCTACAAGAGCTATGCAGAAAAAATGAGAAAACTAGACATGTTGAATAGCCAGACCATGCATGCAATCGGTGAGTTTTCGAATTACTTATCTCTCATTTAATTTGATTTCTGGCTTGTCAAAGTAGTAGTGTATGATTAAAACCAAATCTGAGGTTGCTAAACTTTGTTAGTGTTAGTGGCACGTCTGTGACTTTCAATTTGCAGTGTTAGTGAACATATATTAGTCTGTACTTTTTAAAATTATTATACTCCAATTTCTTACCACAATAATCTGTTTTAGCTGATACTAATAGTAATAAAAAGAATTCTCTTCTATATACAATTTCATGACATCAATTACATCATTTTTTCCATTGCTATAAACAGTTGAATATACTATTTTGGTTGTACCATCTGATTCTGTTGAAGATTTTTTTCAAAAAGGATTCTTTAAGAGATTTTTTTTTTTTTATGAAAGATTCTTTGAGAGATTTTTTTTCATATTTAATTTTTAGCTAATTATGGGTACATAATCTTCTGATATCTTGTCCACTCCTGAAATTAAGAATGGTACAACTAATGGCAAGTCAATATCCAAGGTGTTTATTGTCATATAACTGATCTTTTCGCTTCCCTTAATTCCTACCAATACTTTAAAGGCATAAGAACATCAATAATGGCTTTATACCCCACTTCCATTGCTCTTGTGGTTCTAAAGGTATCCAACACAGAATTAGCGTGAAAAGTCGTTTTGGACTGATGAGACAAGTTTCATGTCAAATATTTGATTAATAAAAGTGAAAACGAATGTTTTTATTAATATTCATGATTAATTTCCTTTCAAAAAAACAAATATCAATTTCTTTTTGTTTTTGTTTTGAATAACTTTACTGATCTGCTTTATGATCATCCATAGGATTTCTTCAGCTAAAAGACCCAGTTAAATCAAATTCAATGCTAAATTCTTCAGCCTCAGCTGCTAAGTCTCTTCCACATAACATATGGCTGCGTAAACAACGAAGGGTCACAGCTGACCCAATGCAGAAATTCACTGGAGAATTGCAAAGCAACTTGGAATTGGTTTATGTTGGACATGTTTGCCTTTCTTGGGAAATACTCCACTGGCAGTATGGGAAAGTCCAAGAACTTCAAAATTTCAATTCTCAAGGTTTTCAAAGGTATAATCAAGTTGCCGGTGAGTTTCAACTCTTTCAAGTACTTGTGCAAAGATTTATGGAGAATGAGCTATTTCAAGGTCCCAGAGTGCAAAACTATGTCAACAATCGATGTGTCCTTCGTAACCTTCTTCAGATTCCAGCCATCAGAGGTAATCAAAGTTATGAAGTGAACAATGACGTTTCTCTAGAATTCTAAGTTACACACTTTTTTCTTGTATACCTACGATACTTAAATCTTAATTGTTAATATAGGATATTCCCTTATATAATATATATTTAATAATAAAAGATGTAAAATTAAGATTAGGTAGGTATAGTGCATTAACTATAAAAAAAAAATGTATCTTAGAATGACCCTGTCATTTGAGCACCTTGCATCTTCATAAAATAATGTATATTTGCATTACTAGATGATTGCTTTAAGGAGAAGAAGGTAAGAAGAGATGAGGAGGAAGATGCAATTTCAAGCAGCATGTTAGCAAAGATCATTGAGGATTCACTGCGGGTCTTTTGGGAATTTGTTCGTGCTGATAAAGATGAAAAGAATGTGATCCTAAGTAGTCCTCAGCAAAACTATATCAATCTCCAACGTGCTGCAGACTTAGAGGTTTTGATGATCACTCGATCTGATCTTCAAAAGGTTTGCTTTCTTAATTTCTATATAACTAATTGTTGGGGCTTCTACTTTGGTTTTTATTTCAAAATGTTAAACCTTCTAATCTCATGTCTTGCAGAAGGAGAAAAAGCTCAAGGACATACTGAGAAGTGGAAATTGCATAGTAAAAAGGTTCCAAAAACATCAGAATAATGATCAATTGGATCATTTGCAACTCGTTGCTCAGGTTGAACTGAAATTGGTTTCAAGAGTGCTAAATATGTCAAGATTAACAAGGGACCAATTAGCATGGTGTCATGGAAAACTAGACCAAATTAACATTGTTAACAGAAAGATTCACATGGAACCTACATTTTTACTTTTTCCATGCTGAAATGGCGTGCAGTGCCACGATTTTTCTTGAACTATGTACATACAATGTTGGTTACAGATTTATAGCAATAGATAAAAGAAAGCAGAATGGGATTAGATTTCCTTGATAGAGAAATTCTACGATACTGTATACATACAATAAATTGCTTATTTCACTAGTGAAGTTTTATAAACTTCCTTGATAGAGAAATTCTACTTTACTGTATACATACAATAAATTGCTTATTTCACTAGTGAAGTTTTATTGTATACATACAATAAATTGCTTATTTCACTAGTGAAGTTTTTATAAACTACTTGGATTTTTTTTTTCTATTCTTTTTGTCCCTTATATATGGATTTTGGATCAGTCTGATTCATCACTGATAACCCTTTGAAAGAGCAACGTTCCTTTGAGTTTATGGGTTTTTTTTTTTTTTTTGGTGTTAATTAATTTCTCAAAGAGTGGTAAAAGATTTTATAGGCATGACTCATGAGTCCCAAGCCCAGTTTGGCTACATGGTTCTCTGGCTACATGGTTAGATGACCAAAAAACAGTAGAACTTTAATATCTCTAGTATCATCTACAGCAGAAGCTATAGCCCAGGGTGGGAGTACTAGAGAGCAACAAATGGTTCCGTTAAAAGAAAGAAAAAAGAAAAAACAGAAAAACAAAACAAAAAAGAGAGAGAGCTACAAATGGGATCAACAATATTTAATGCATCCCCTTGCAAAATAATCCTAGTGAACCCCTCTCCTAGCATTCTTATTTCTTGCGCTAACCGAAATCACCCGGATTTAGAAAGTTTTTGAGTTAGATTATTTATTTATTTATATTTTGATAAATAAGAATATGCAGATCTCTTTGAGTATTTGATTATTTTTTTGAGTGTTTGCAGACTTCTTGTTCCGCACATCCCAAATTATTACATTGAGGAATTCCACTAGGGTGGCCCAAGATGCTTTGAGTTAGATATGAGTCCATTCTGATAGTGTCCCAGATAATTTGATAATTTGAGCTTGGGGCATAAAATTTAAATATAGATTATTGTATCTGGATCACTGTTGCATATTGGGCACTCTAATATCTTCAAATGCGAATCTCCTAGCCCAACGCAAAAGGTGTTGCACTTTCTTAATTGTTGTAGACTGTAGACCAACTTATAGGTTGGGTTCGGAATTCGGCCCATCTGTAATATTTAAATACATGGACTTTTGCAAGAAAAATAAAATTTTCATAAACTGCACATAACGTATTAGATGTTCTATTTCTATACCAAGTTGAACAATAATGTTATTAGTTTTACTTTTAGAGAGAGAATTCAAAATTTTTAGATTTTAGTTGTTATTCCATGCAATCATTAAAAAATTGTTCAAAGCTCAAATTAAAAACTTACGTAATCTAATTAGAATTATTAAAGTGTTTGCATCACTATAAAGTGTTTACAAAAATCTAAAGTTGAAAAGGTTTTTAATGTGAGTTATTAATTAAGGTGTATTTTAAAATAGAGGTATAGTTTTAATTAGTTTAAATTGATATATTTAAATAAATAAATATTAAAATGATGATATGAAAAAATAATGTAAGCTTTCAAATACTTATGTAGGTAGACAAAGTTCGGCCTAGGTCAAGACTAGCCCAGGAGCCACAAACCCATTGTCTAGCCCACAAATATGGGGCGGAGCCAGGTTATCACATAAATGACTAGGTGACCACATTAAGACCTAAGTAGGCTGCACTTACTCGTCGAGGAAGAAAGATAATGCCTTAGGGAAGTCCATCATCCGAGCACAGGATTCGATACCGAGTTCAAGTTATTAGGGAATCATTGTAGTGGCAGAGTCATAGGACCCACCCCCTGAGGTGGGATTGGACACACTAAAATAGTAGCCTGGACCTAAGGGGCCACCTAGATATTGCAAATGGTGGGACCAACATACGAGTGGAATCTTCTCATCATTGCAATCCCACTAACGAAAGGGTATAAAAGGCAAGAGACAGGTGAGAAGTGGTGTTTAGAGCATTTTCAAGGGAGAGAAACATGAGCGAAGGAGAGATTATCAACTTGAATTTGCGAAGAAGTGATCTAGCTCGGGACACCTAAGGGATACCTTGACTGTTTGAGATCCTCTTCAGGTAGTTAGAGTTGCAAGAAAAAAATTACCTCACAACCGTTCTTAGCCATTGTCTACTAGCTAAACTCTTTTTGGGACTTCTTATTGTAGGCTATACTCAAAGAATTATACAAATTAATTGGAGGTCCAGGTTCAACAATTCATACATCGTTGTGGCTGTACAATCACAACTTATATGATAACATTAGAATATATATATATATATATATATTTGCCATCGTTTTATTTCTTGAATAATTTTATTATGGCTAAAGTACACTTTTGGTCATTAAAGTTTAGGGTTATTTTCATTTTGGTTTTTTATGTTTTATAATTTTCATTTTGGCTCCTTGTGTTCGATTCATTTTCATATTAGATTTAGATCTTTATGTTTCAAAATTTTCATTTTAACCCTTTATATTTAATTTAATTCTTTATTTGACCCCTTATGTTTCAAAATTTTCATTAATTTTTTTTTATATAATATTTTAGACCCTCACAAAAGTGGTATTAATAAAACCGAAGCTATTTATAAACCATTTGATTAGATTAGTTTAGAGATAGGAGGATATGTATGAAAGAAATTTTGGATAAATGGCCGAAATTTATCAAAAACAAAACGACGACGGTTTTTGTTTGCACGTGTGGAACTTTTAAAGACAACCCCATCCACGGTGTCAAAATCTAGACCGTCCAAAAAAAATCAAAGCCAAGATCAAACACAAAAAGTCAAGATCTCCTCACAACCGTCCGATCTAGGGCAATAAACACTTCCGAAACCCTCAATATATCTATCTTCCTCTTTCTCTCTCAACAATTCCAAAGCCTCCCTCTCTAATTCCCCCAAAACCCTAAGAGAGAGAGAGAGAGAGAGAGATAGAGAGCTCAGAGCTTCGCAAAAATGGTGCAGCGTCTCACATACCGCAAGCGGCACAGCTACGCCACCAAATCCAATCAACACCGCGTCGTCAAAACCCCTGGTAAAAACCCATTTAACTCTAATTTGTGCTCAATTTTATTGGGTTATGGAAAAAAAATTATTTTTTTGAATATAATGATTGTAGTGTGTGTATGTGAAAGATTTGGTTTTTGGGTCTGTTCTTGTTTTTTTCTGATTAGTTTTATTGTTGTTATGATTTTGGTGTGTATTAGGAGGGAAGCTAGTGTACCAGACCACAAAGAAGAGGGCTAGTGGACCCAAGTGTCCTGTGACTGGCAAGAGGATCCAAGGGGTATGTTGTTTTTTGTTTTAGTTTTTCAATTCTGAGTATTGGGTTTTCTTTAATATGTAGAGATCTGAGCCTGTGTTGTTGCTTTGATGGTGCGATTGAATGTGTGGAAATGTGTTGAGTTTTTGAGAGGAATCTGATTGGTGTTATTGATAATTATTGATAAATATAAAAAATTATTGAGACCCAGTCGATTTTTTGTTGTCAATTAGTGTTTATGAGTATTGTTGAGTGGATTTGGAGATGGTTAAGTAGGAATGATTAAGTTATCTGTGAGGAAACAGCAGTGGATTGGAGTGATTGGGAATGGTATTTCTTTTATTAATTTTGTTTTGATGAATGTAGGGTATAAGATAGATCTAGTGGCAAAGAACATTAATTGATATTGTTGTGGAGTCGGGTTTATAACTGATACTGATATTTTGGGTATTTGAGTAGAATTGGTCTTTCTTGCTTTGATTTTGGCAAATGGGGTTTTTGATATTACCTTGTGTTTATAAACATTGAATTTGCTATTGTTGTTGAACATTAAGTGGTGACAAAGTGGTGTGAGCACTTTTGCATGACTGTGTGAGTAATTTACTCAGTTTTATACTGGGTGTGGATTGGTGGCTGAAATTTTCAGCAATTCTAGCCACTGCAAGTTACAAGAATTGTAGCTCGAAGTGCACGGATGTTGAGATATCTCTGTTATGCTCATCTGATTGGGGCAAATTGCTTTTGGTTTGTTTTGCTATGCTGTTGTCATTAATTCAACTAATAACTGAACAAGGATTGAGATGCTAAATGAACCAAAACTTAATAGGATCCTGCTAATGACTAATGAGTGCCTTAAGCACATCTTTCTGTGTATTCTTGTCCATTTTATAGATCCACAAATTTTTTTTTAATAATATGTGCTTTAGGCACTCATTAGCAGGACCCTATTAAGTTTTAGTTCATTTAGTATCTCAATCTATGTTCAGTTGTTAGTTGATTTAATAGCAATAGCAATAGCATAGCTTGGCAAAGCAAAAGCAAAGTTGCCTATCATGGTTTCAGTTTTCTTGTTGCTTTTATCTTTGGCCGTGAGACTGACAGATTTAGTCAACTTTGTCATTTGTTTTAGTATGGCTGATCAACTCTAGGTCAAATGGCGCCTACTGCCCTTGCAAGAGGAAAGTGGAGGATGAGGTTATGGTTTCAAGGGAAACTGTATGTGTTAGTTGCCTATCATAAGTATGCGTGTGTGGCACCTGATGATGATGATGATTCATGTTGAGATATACCTTGTGCTTGGGGCCATGGTTGTTCAAGGATTTTGTAGTGATAATAAAAAATTCTAATAGGTACTTTAATTAATTAAATTAAAAAACCCAATAGATGAAAATTATGGTTCAATTGTATGTTCAATGACAATTTAGTGAATTATTTTTATGTGTTTACTCTTCGCGATTCTACTAGAGCTGTGTTTTAAATTGTTGCAGTAGCTGTTTACTTTGGTGAGACAAGAAATTGCATCTTTCTCTTTCCTGAATATAAGATTTTTTTAGATGGAGTGCTTTTCATAGTCGGAAAAGCTTGTAGCATTATTGTTGATAATATCCATTGAGTTTTGTTTTATTCAAAATTATGATTGATATTTTATTATTGTTATTTGCACAATTGTGGCTATAATGTGTGCTATTTTTTCTACTCCATCTAAATTTTTTTTACACTTTCTGCTGTAATACAATTTTGGCTGTGTTTGCAGATTCCTCATTTGAGACCTGCTGAATATAAGAGGTCTAGGTTACCTAGGAACCGGAGGACTGTTAACAGGGCTTATGGTGGTGTACTCTCTGGAAGTGCTGTCAGGGAAAGGTTTGTTCTTGTTAGACCCTAGTATTATCAGTTTTTTCTCCTTGAATATTTTGTTTCCATGTGCTTGGGGAAAATATTCTAAAGTGGTTCTAATTTTTTGTTAGGATCATTCGTGCCTTTTTGGTGGAAGAGCAAAAAATTGTGAAAAAGGTCTTGAAGATTCAGAAGACCAAGGAAAAGCAAGCCTCAAAGAGTTAAGTTCAAGATCTTAGTGAGCTTCTAGCAGCTTTAGTGTAATTTTGGCTATTGCAGCGCGTGGAGAAACATGGAAAGTAATTTGAGGTTTTCTGATTTGGATCCGTCTTTTGTTTTGGTTTGAACCATGTATTTGTTGACAAATCCATTATGCTAAGATTTTGCTTGTTTCTATAATTTGTCTCTTGGTAAATATATTGTTGCTATGTGATGTCTTTTTAGCTTTCCATCGGAAGCATTTTTTTTTAGAATGTCTGGCTCAGATGCTTCATAGGCATTGATTTGCCATTTACAGTTAATGTTTTTCAATAACCTCTGCCTGATGATTTCCAATGTGTGATGCCACAACCCTACTCCCAAATGCTATCCCCTCTGCTCACTCAAATGTTTATTTATTTTAGGTACAATTCCTCACTGATGTGAGTTAGAGCAACCACATCAGCCCATTATAATCTTCTAAAATAGATAAAGGTACCAATTTTACACATTTTGAGCAAAAAAATACCCACATTAGTGAGTGTAAAAATGTGTAAATATACCTGCATGAACAGTAACTGTGCATATATTCGCAGTTACTGTTCATGTGTACACGATTTTTTTAAATCTTTTTCTCTCTCTCTGTCAAATTACTTCTCTTTTCCAACATTTATAACAACCCAGCCTGCCAAATGAGAAGAAGGAAGAAGAAAATAACCACCCAACCACCAAACTCAGCGCCACCACCCAACCCAAAAACAAAACCCACCGGAAATCCCAGCCTAAAATCATAATGGACACACCACAAAGGCATTAAAATCATTCTAAATCTAGATCCAAGTTCATCAAACCTATATACAAATTCATATAAATAATCAAATCGAAATTGAAAAAAAAAGAGGAGAAGAAGAAGAAGAAAGAAAGAAGAAGATGCTGAAGAAGAGGAAGAAGAACCCAAACCGAAATTTTGCTTTTTCTGCCCAAAATCACTGCCCTTAATCAAACCCAACCCAAAATCATCATCTATAACAAAGCATAAAACTCAAATTGTAAAAGAAGAAGAGGAAAGAAAAAGATTCTCAAAAAAAAAAAAAAAGAGAAAGAAAGAAGGAGAAGAAAGAGAGGTGGAGATAGAGATAAGGACCGAAGAATGGAGTGTATTATGACTAAGAGAAAAAAGAAGGGGGGTTAGGTGGGAAATAATAGAAAAAGGGAGGAGAAATATTATTTTAATAAAAAAAGTGTGTATAATAGACAAACTGATGTAAGTGTTTTATAAAAATGATGGTGTAAAATAGAAAAAGTAAGTTTTTTGTGTAAAATGGACGGAATCTTTTAGACTAACTAATGTGATTGCTCTATGTTGCAATTTTTCAATGAGTTGTGCTTGGTTTTGAAGTACAAATTCAATCATAATTAGGTGTGTAAAAGATGAGGGTGGATTTTAGTTGTAGAGGACTAGTAGAACTGTAGAAGCTATTTCTGTAAACTTTGGAATATTGGGCAATAAAAGAATTTTTTTTTAATTTTTTATTTATTTAGTATACTAGTTCATTTTAGCAAGCCCTACGTTGTCCAGGGGTGTCCAGACCCGACCGCGACCTGCCGGACCGACCAACCCGCTCGATCTCCACCCGAGTTTAGCCCGAACTGACGCTCCCGTCGGTCGGTTTCGGGTTTCCGTGCCCAAGGCCCGACGATGGCGGGTCGACTGGCGGGTTTTCTTCTCCAAAACCCGAGCCACCCGACCCGACGAAGGTTATATACAATCCGGAGAAATCACGCTCAAATCCGAGGAGATCCAGTGAGTTCTCAACCATAAGTGGTGAGATTTAGCCAGATCCGGCCATTCCCAGCAGATTTCAGTGATTTTGGTGCAGATTTCGGCCATTTTGAAGCAGATCTGGTGATTTTTTACATTTTTTGGCGATGAATTTGCAGATCCGGCGATGATCTCCAGCTCCGATGACGACCTGATCTCCACCCGAACCCAAAACCGATCCGACCGATTGACGCTGGTGGTCGGTTCCGGGTCACATTTCCATCCACCCAACGCCGGCGGGTCGGGTCGAAAACCGACCCGGCCCAACCCGTGGACACCCCTAGTTGTCCTTAATATTTGTAGGGTTGGCCTCAACGAAGACAATTTTGTACCGTACTAGCCAGTATGGCTGGTATATTGTGTATTGGTGCATACACCGATACAGAAACATTGTTATTTCATATTGGTTTAAATATTGGCCGGACTGGACCCGTTTTGGTTGTACCAGGATATATATCAGGTTTCGGCCAAAAATTAGATACCGGACCCAAAAAAAGAAAGAAAAAGAGGTCAATTTAACACACAGTAACTCAGAAACTCTCCTCCTTGCATTGATTTGGGATCTCTTCATCTTGGCCTCACACTGGTGATAACGAATCTGGCACGAGTGATAGCGAATCTGACTGGCAATGAACAGCGGCACCGGCATTGAAGCAGTGAAACGAAGTTGAATGCCTGATCTAAGAAAAAGGGAGAGAGAGATCAAATCTGAAAACATGCTTTGGCTAATGAAAGGGAAATAGTCCCACGTAAGAGAGAAAAATCTGAAAGTATGTGCAGTGGGAAGAGAAATATAGCAATTCACGTGTTTAAAGGTGTAAATGCACTTTTAGTCCTTACATTTTGGCTTTTTTCTATTTTGGTCCCTACATTTTCATTTCACCACTTTTATTCTCTAAACCAATTAACGCGTATTATTTTAGTCATTTCCGTCAGTCAACAGATGGAAATAACTGAGGTGACTAACGAAGGGATTAAAATATTATTAAAAATTCACTATAGCACTCATAAGATAAAATAATAATAAAAAAATCTAACATTCTTAAGTTTTTAACAGATTTAAAATTGAAAAAACAAAATTAAAATCCAAAAATACATTAAGATCTATGTTCATCTTCAACAAGAACACAAACCCAGATTTTAAACATAAGAACACATGCTCAGATTTACTTGCATTTTCTTGCCCTTTCTTGTCAACCAAACACAAACACAAATCGATCTCCAGCAAGAACACAAACACAAGCACAAACTTAGCAGCAGATCTTCTCAGATTTTCTCAAACCACAAAACCCAGATATACAAAATCACAACTCAAACCCAGATTTTCTCATCTTTCAATCAACAACGAAACCTCCAGCAAATAAAATTCATAAACCTAGAAACCAAATTCATAAACCCAGAAAATTCAGCTTGAAAACACCATAAATAATAATAAAAAAAATCATAAATTCCAAAGCTCCCATCCTCAAACCCAAGCAAAATCATTTTTCAGTTCTTTTTCAGTCTTTGTTTAGTTGTCAAGAAAATGAAAGAATAAAAATTTGGACAGTGAAGAAGACAACCCAACCTTCGCCAGTCTAATTGTGCTGTAGGTTCAGGCCTCAGCCTCACCGGATCGTCATCGTCTTTGCCACAGATCTACACTGCCGGTCGAGGAAGCTTTCTCTTCTTTCTTCCTCTCTCTTTCCTTTTGACCAACCAAAGTCGAGAAGCTAACACGATCTCTGATCTACAAACCAATCTTGTCACCGTCACCTCCTTAAGACCTACTGGATCCACCCGCCCATCTCGCCTCCTTCAGACCCACCCACCAATCTGTGGTCCTTTACCTCTCTCTTTCTCTCAATCTATCTCTCCCTCTCCCTCTCCCTCTCTCATGATCGATGCTTATTTTTGAGGAAGTTTTGTTAATTTGGTTTATATATTCAGATTTTCTATTATAATATTTGTTTGGAAACTGAGAAAATGTGAGAGAATGTGTTTTCTAGAGGATTTTCAGAAACACAATTAAACACCTTAAAATATTTTCCAAAACATTTTTTGTGATGCGACCAAACACCTGAAATTTTCTGAAAAATATTTTCACTTGAAAATATTTTACACTTTGAAATCATTTTACATTGAGCCAAATGCAGCCTAAATCTAGGTTTCTGTTATTGTTCTTATGTTCTGGTGTGTTCTTATTTTTTTTAAAATTTTTAACTCATATTTTTTCTTTTGTTAAAATTGAGAAATAAATATTTTAAATTATAATATGATGTGGCTTGAGTGATGAGTGCTATAGTGAATTTTTAATAATATTTTAATCATTCCGTTAGTCACCTCAGTTATTTCCGTCTGTTGACTAACGGAAAAAGGACTAAAATAACACGCGTTAATTGATTTAGGGACTAAAAGTTGTGAAATGAAAATATAGGGACCAAAATAAAAAAAAGCCAAAATGTAGGAACTAAAAGTGCATTTACGCCAAGTTTAAATTGCGTGAAATGGGAAGTTGGGCTAGTAAGTAAGTTAACATGTGTGGAGTAAAAAGCTAACAAAAGGTACTTGAAAGATGGAAATTTTTTTTTGTATTCTTTGGTTTTATCATCCACCATTTTAGTTTTTCTAATTATTTAATCTTTTTCTACCAACTCCCTCTCACGTAATATCTCATTTCTCACCTACTACTCATTTATTATTATTATTTTTTTGTTTTATACTTTTATCTTTGTTCATATATTTTATATTAAACTTACAGCATTGGCATCCGACAATGCAAAAAAAAAAAAAAAAAAAAATTTATTTTGCATTTTCAAACACTATTTTATCTATTTTATCAACTCATTTTACAACTTACCTTACATCCCAATTTTTATTTTTACATACAACCTAATAAAATAATATAAACTACCTAATAAAATAATAAAAAATATTATTCTCTCTTTTTCCCCACTCACCTTTTCTCTTCACACATAACCACATATTAAAATAATATATATTTTTTACAACCTATGAATAGTAAGATTACATATTTTTTTAAGTTGGCGAAAAGCCACTTTTAGTCCCTACATTTTCAGGCGATTCCCATTTTAGTCCCTACATTTTATTTTTACCGCTTTTAGTTCCTATTCTGAAAAACGCCATCTATTTTAGTCCTTCCCGTCAGTGCCCTAACGGCAAAATCCTAGGTGGCAGACGGAGTGCATCGCTGGCACACTAAATGCTGACGTTAGCATTAAAATAATAATATAATATATTATTTAGCATTTTAAAAATGCCACGTCATTTTTTAAAAACAAAAAATAATTTATGAATTTTAACTAAATGAAAAAAAAGAAAAAACAGAAATAAAAACAAAAAATAATATAAATTGAGATCTAGCTTTGTTTTGAGTAAGAACATACAAGAACATAAACTTACCCATTGTTTTGTTTGCAACCAAACACAATATCAGCTGAAAACCTTTATTATCAAAAATATTTTTTTTGATATGGGAAAATAAGTAAATAAATCCAGTCAGTGTTTATCAAAAATTTAGTAACCCATTGTTCTTTCCCTGACATCAGAAACCCAGAAATTAAAATAAAAAAAATAAAAAAAAAGAAGAAGAAGAAAAAGACTGAAGTTGTTCTTCGTGTTCTTCCTAGACCCAGAAAACTCACAGATACCATGGAGAACAACAACCACCTTCCTGACGACCATACTGGCATTTCGCCGGTGCCGGAAGCCAAAGACGACGCGGAGCCAAAACTTGATTCCGCGGCAGAGGAGATCAAGAATGAAGAGTCACAGACTGAAGAATCTGAACCTCATTTTGACCTCGAGAAAGCTTCCGAGGATATCGACAAGTTTCTCTCGTCTCTGACGAGCGACGACGTTTCGGTGGAGGTTCTTGAGTTGGTGGAGAAATACTTGGATCTCGTGGAGCAGAAAGTTTCCAGCGAAGGAAGAGCCAAGTGGTGCCAGGTTCCCGATGAGGACTCAGCGTTTCTCGAGTCTCTGGATCGGGTTTCCAAGCTGATGAAATCGCTTCGGGAACTGAAACCGGAGGAGGAGAAATCGGAGTCTCGTGGCTCTCTGATCAATCGCATCGGAGGGATTCAATAGCGAGCGATGTCGTATTTGGAAGAGGAGTTTCGGTTTCTTCTCGAGGAATTGAAAACCGCTGAGTCCGAATCCGAATCCGCCGAACCGGAGGCTTTCCCCGGATACTCCGACGACGTCGTTTCCGGCCTGAGCAAAATATCGAAGCAAATGATCTCAGGCGGCTACGAATCCGAGTGGTTGCTGTCTCGTTTGATCGTTGATTTCATGTTTTTGTTTTTTTGGAGAGAACGTGGAGTTGTTTTTTTTTTATGGGTTTTGCGTGTGTGTTTGTTTATGAAGAAAATTTCTGGGTCTAGGAAGAACACGAAGAACAACTTCAGTCTTTTTTTCTTCTTCTTTTTTTTTTTTTTTTTTTTTTTTTTTTTTTTTTTTTAAATTTCTGGGTTTCTGATGTCAGGGAAAGAACAATGGGTTACTAAATTTTTGATAAACACTGACTGGGTTTATTTACTTATTTTCCCATATCAAAAAAATATTTTTGATAATAAAAGTTTTCAGCTGATATTGTGTTTGGTTGCAAACAAAACAATAAGTAGGTTTATGTTCTTGTATGTTTTTACTCAAAATAAAGCTAGATCTCAATTTATATTATTTTTTATTTTTATTTCTGTTTTTTTTTTTTTTTTTCATTTAGTTAAAATTCATAAATTATTTTTTGTTTTTAAAAAATGACGTGGCATTTTTAAAATACTAAATAATATATTATATTATTATTTTAATGCTGACGTCAACATTTAGTGTGCCAGCGATGCACTCTGTCTGCCACCTAAGATTTTGCTATTAGGGCATTGACGGGAATGACTAAAATAGATGGCGTTTTTCAGAATAGGGACTAAAAGCGGTAAAAATAAAATGTAGGGACTAAAATGGGAATCGCCTGAAAATGTAGGGACTAAAAGTGGCTTTTCGCCTTTTAAGTTTACAAACTCCAATGGTGTAGATTATGGGTGGCTTAAGTTGTAACATAGCAACTGAAAACTATTTACACACCCAATGCTAGTGCTCTTATAAGCTTAACAAGTTTAATGGCTTAACAAATTAACTTTTACCAAATAATTAAAGTTATAAGTATACAAATAATATTTATTTATTTATTTTTAAAATATACACAAATATATATATATATATATATAGTAGTAAACCCAAAACGGTACATTGGTATTGAAATATATCTTTCCACTAGCCACACCAGTACAGCCTCATGTGAGATTGACTTCCTTGGTTGGCTTATGTGTAGACTTGCGTTCTTCCTCCTATTTGGGCTTTCTTGCACTGATGTCTTAGATGGACGGTTTCCTTGGTCAGCCCAAGTCTGGGAACATTGTGAGTTGATAATTGCTTGGGATGTTAAGAAGGGCTACATGCTGGATATACACTGATTTCTAGCTTAAGAAAAGTCTTACAGCCATACAATCACAATAACTATTGAAAGGCATCCCTGAGAAAAGTCTCTCTTCTCTCTCTGCAATTTTAACAAGCTGCAATTTCTAACTTTAATGGAAATCTTTCTAACATATGCGAGTTTTAAGCATTGAACAGTAGAAACAAAACACTCAGCCAACCCTTTATAGAAGCCAAACAGTAGCACCATAGTTCTGCTTACATTAATTTTTTTGGCAAAGAGACAAACGACTTATTTCTAACAATTAAAAGGTACAACCATCATCAATCAGAGCTTGATACATGGTAAGCCTGTCTTTCCTCTTCAATATTAAGCTGGAGTAGATGCAAGATAGGCTCTGAGCCTGGCAACCAATTTGTCATGAGGCGGTAGTGTCTCCTCCATCAGGGGGCAGTTCTTCATTGCATTGACCCATGAGAGAAACTTTGGGTTCTTTTCTGATATGAGTACCGTATCCATGACCTCATGAACAGCTTTGTAGTTGCATCCATTTGAGCCAATAGCGATACCAAGATACCCTAAGCTCTCGCCATTGAAGAATGGGTTCTGCCCTGGAAAATCCTTTTCAATACCTTCTTCAAACACCTTAAGCACTTGGCTCAAGTCTTCCATGGCTTTCTCTCTTTCCTCCTTGCCTTTGGCCCTGAAGATGATGTGGAAGATTGGCACAACCTGACGACGCCAAAATGCTTTTAATAGTGTTTGCACACAAATGCTACATAATTGGTTGAAGTAGCAAATCAACAAAGAGGAGAGTACAATTGTTTGTTTATTTTATCTTTATAGAATTAGTTAACCAAAGGGGCAAGGTCTCCATCTAACGTTTTAGTGCACTGGATGGGATACAAGATCAACACTAAACCAATTTTGAACATATGTCATGTTCATATCGTGTTCAATACACTACAGCATCAGCCATTTATCCTCAAAAAAAAAAAAAAAAAAAAAAAAAAAAAAAACACTATAGCATCGAAATTGTGTGTGTGAGAGAGAGAGAGAGAAAACCCACCTTTTGATCGTAATAGTTGGCCCAAAAACGGACTTTTGCCCTTTGGTGAGGATCCTCAGGCAATAGTTTTGGGGTGGTATTCCAGCACTCTTCTATGTATTCAAGAATAATTAGTGACTCAGCAATGGATTTCCCATTGTGAACAAGTACAGGTACTTTCTTGTGGACTGGATTGTGGCTAAGGAGCAACTCACTTTTGTTTTTCAAATCTTCCTCCACATACTCATAGGGTATGCCTTTTAGTTTGAGGGCTAGCTCAACTCTAGTGCAGGCACTGCTGGCCCATGTTCCAATCAAGACAACTTCACCTTGCTTCTCCTCCATTCTCTCTCTCTCAGTTGGCTTTCTTTTAGACTGAAAAGCCTTAATTTATAGAGTTCCTATGAGAAATTTCTTCCAATCATCTTCATCTTTTTGGTCAACAAGTTTTGTCTTGGTTGAGGAAGCTGACCAGGAAATTAATGAGGTTGACTCTAGATCTAGGATCCATGCGTTATACAGTTTTTATAATTAGATAAAGAAGCAGGAAAAACGTATTGGCTTACGAAAGATTATTGGCCTTTGGCCCTTTGTCCAAGCTATTAATTGAGTCCACTATTTCCACTCAGCCATATGGAGTGCTCCTGAAGTAGGAATGTTTATTTATTTTTTTGGACCACACATGTTCATATAGGTATTCAGTAGGGGAGGGGGACGTGAATTCATGTCACAAATATGGAGTACTAAAAAAAAAAAAATGTCATTATTACTAAACTATCAATTGAAATACACTGCAAGCTCATCTAGTTAAAAGTTGAACTACACCGTAACAATGAAATGATGATGCCGAGAATTTAGCTAATGTAGCAGCTCATACTTTAGCTAAATGGTATAATGTTTTTGGCTCTTTTGATTTGGGTAGTTGTCTCTCTTGTTTTGAGTCTGTTATCAGAAGTAAAGTATGTTCTTCTGTATATATAGTTTTACCTTTTTTCTTGTAAATAAAATTTTTTATTCATTAAAAAAAATTATACAATAAGAAGTGGCTTTTTTATATATCCATTGTTCGATAAACACCATAGGATATTCATATCCCTTTTATTCAGTGGCGGCTCTTGAATTCTTGTTCAGAGGTGTCATAAAAAAACTTAAATTAATAATAATTTAATAAAAATAGAATTTGAATTTATTGAATTATCGACAAAAAACCCAAATCTTATCGGATTTAAATTAAATGCAAGCGGCACAGCTACACCACCAAATCCAATCAACACCGCGTCGTCAAAACCCCTGGTAAAAACCCATTTAACTCTAATTTGTGCTCAATTTTATTGGGTTATGAATTTTTTTTTTTTTTTTGAATATAATGATTGTAGGTGTATGTGAAAGATTTGGTTTTTGGGTCTGTTTTTGTTTTTTCTGATTAGTTTTATTGTTGTTATGATTTTGGGGTGTATTAGGAGGGAAGCTAGTGTACCAGACCACAAAGAAGAGGGCAAGTGGACCCAAGTGTCCTGTAACTGGCAAGAGGATCCAAGGGGTATGTTGTTTTTTTGTTTTAGTTTTTCAATTTTGTGTATTGGGTTTTCTTTTATATGTAGAGATCTGAGACTGTGTTGTTGCTTTAATGATGTGATTGAATGTGTGGAAATAGTTGAAAATGTTGAGTTTTTGAGAGGAATCTGATTGGTCTTATTGATAATTATTGATAAATATAAAAAATTATTGAGACCCAGTTGATTTTTTGTTGTCAATTAGTGTTTATGAGTATTGTTGAGTGGATTTGGAGATTGTTAAGTAGGAATGATTAAGTTCTGTGAGGAAACAGTAGTGGATTGGAGTGATTGGGAATGGGAATAGGAATGGGAATGGCATTCTTTTATTAATTTTGTTTTGATGAATGTAGGGTATAAGATAGATCTAGTGGCAAAGAACATTAATTGATATTGTTGTGGAGTCGGGTTTATAACTGATACTGATATTTTGGGTATTTGAGTAGAATTGGTCTTTCTTGCGTTGATTTTGGCAAATGGGGTTTTTGATTTTAACATGTGTTTATAAACATTGAATTTGCTATTGTTGTTGAACATTAAGCGGTGACAAAGTGGTGTAAGCACTCTTGCATGACCGTGTGAGTAATTTACTCAGTTGTATACTGGGTGTAGATTGGTGGCTGAAATTTTCAGCAATTCTAGCCACTGTAAGTTACAAGAATTGTAGCTCAAGTGCACGGATGTTGAGATATCTCTGTTATGCTCATCTGATTGGGGCAAATTGCTTTTGGTTTGTTTTGCTATGCTATTGTCATTAATTCAACTAATAACTGAACATGGATTGAGATGCTAAATGAACCAAAACTTAATAGGATCCTGCTAATGACTAATGAGTGCCTTAAGCACATCTTTCTGTGTATTCTTGTCCATTTTATAGATCCACAATAATTTTTTTAAAAAGATGTGCTTTAGGCACTCATTAGCAGGACCCTATTAAGTTTTAGTTCATTTAATATCTCAATCTATGTTCAATTATTAGTTGATTTAATAGCAATAGCATAGCTTGACAAAGCAAAAGCAAAGTTGCCTATCATGGTTTCAGTTTTCTTGTTGCTTTTATCTTTGGCCGTGAGACTGACAGATTTAGTCAACTTCGTCATTTGTTTTAGTATGGCTGATCAACTCTAGGTCAAATGGTGCCTACTGCCCTTGCAAGATGAAAGTGGAGGATGAGGTTATGGTTTCAAGGGAAACTGTATGTGTTAGTTGCCTATCATAAGTATGTGTGTGTGGCACCTGATGATGATGATTCATGTTGAGATATACCTTGTGCTTGGGGCCATGGTTGTTCAAGGATTTTGTAGTGATAATAAAAAAATCTAATAGGTACTTTAATTAATTAAATTAAAAAACCCAATAGATGAAAATTATGGTTCAATTGTATGTTCAATGACAATTTAGTGAATTATTTTTATGTGTTTACTCTTCACGATTCTACTAGAGCTGTGTTTTAAATTGTTGCAGTAGCTGTTTACTTTGGTGAGACAAGAAATTGCATCTCTCTCTTTCCTGAATATAAGATTTTTTTAGATGGAGTGCTTTTCATAATCGGAAAAGCTTGTAGCTTTATTGTGGATAATATCCGTTGAGTTTTGTTTTATTCAAAATTATGATTGATATTGTATTATTGTTATTTGCACAATTATGGCTATAATGTGTGATATTTTTTCTACTCCATCTAAATTATTTTTACACTTTCAGCTGTAATACAATTTTGGCTGTGTTTGCAGATTCCTCATTTGAGACCTGCTGAATATAAGAGGTCTAGGTTACCTAGGAACCGGAGGACTGTTAACAGGGCTTATGGTGGTGTACTCTCTGGAAGTGCTGTCAGGGAAAGGTTTGTTCTTGTTAGACACTAGTATTATCAGTTTTTTCTCCTTGAATTTTTTGTTTACATGTGCTTGGGGAAAGTATTCTGAAGTGGTTCCAATTTTTTGTTAGGATCATTCGGGCCTTTTTGGTGGAAGAGCAAAAAATTGTGAAAAAGGTCATGAAGATTCAGAAGACCAAGGAAAAGCAAGCCTCAAAGAGTTAAGTTCAAGATCTTAGTGAGCTTCTAGCAGCTTTAGTGTAATTTTGGCTATTGCAGCGCGTGGAGAAACATGGAAAGTAATTTGAGGTTTTCTGATTTGGATCCTTCTTTTGTTTTGGTTTGAACCATGTATTTGTTGACAAATCCATTATGCTAAGATTTTGCTTGTTTCTATAATTTGTCTCTTGGTAAATATATTGTTGCTATGTGATGTCTTTTTAGCTTTCCATCGGAAGCATTTTTTTTAGAATGTCTGGCTCAGATGCTTCATAGGCATTGATTTGCCAATTTACAGTTAATGTTTTTCAATCACCTCTGCCTGATGATTTCCAATGTGTGATGCACCCTACTCCCAAATGCTATCCCCTCCGCTCACTCAAACGTTTATTTATTTTAGGTACAATTCCTCACTGATGTGAGTTATGTTGCAAATTTTCAATGAGTTATGCTTGGTTTTGAAGTACAAATTCAATCATAATTAGGTGTGTAAAAGATGAGGGTGGATTTTAGTTGTAGAGGACTAGTAGAACTGTAGAAGCTATTTCTGTAAACTTTGGAATATTGGGCAATAAAAGAATTTTTTATATTTAGCATACTAGTTCATTTTAGCAAGCCCTACATTGTCCTTAATATTTGTAGGGTTGGCCTCAACGAAGACAATTTTGTACTGTATTAGTCAGTATGGCTGGTATATTGCGTACTGGTGCGTACACCGGTATAGAAACATTGTTATTTCATATTGGTTTAAATATCGGCTGGGACCCGTTTTGGCTGTACCAGGATATATATCAGGTTTCTACCAAAAATTAGATACCGGACCCAAAAAAAGAAAGAAAAAGAGGCCAATTTAACACACAGTAACTCAGAAACTCTCCTCCTCGCACTGATTTGGGATCTCTTCATCTTGGCCTCACACTGGTGATAGTGAATCTGGCACGGGTGATAGCGAATCTGGCTGGCAATGAACAGCGGCACCGGCATTGAAGCAGTGAAACGGAGTTGAATGCCTGATCTAAGACAGAGGGAGAGAGAGATTAAATCTGAAAACATGTTTTGGCTAATGAAAGGGAAATAGTCCCACGTGGGAGAGAAAAATCTGAAAGTATGTGCGGTGGGAAGAGAAATATAGCAATTCACGTGTTTAAAGGCGTAAATGCACTTTTGGTTCCTACATTTTGGCTTTTTTCTATTTTGGTCCATACATTTTTATTTCACCACTTTTAGTTCCTAAACCAATTATCGTGTATTATTTTAGTAATTTTTGTCAGTCAACAGACAGAAATAACTGAGGTGACTAACGAAGGGATTAAAATATTATTAAAAATTCACTATAGCACTCATAAGATAAAATAATAATAATAAAAATTTAACATTCTTAAGTTTTTAACAAATTTAAAATTGAAAAAATAAAATTAAAAACCAAAAATACATCAAGATCTATGTTCATCTTCAACAAGAACACAAAAGAACACAAACCCAGATTTTAAACATAAGAACACATGCCCAGATTTACTTGCATTTTCTTGCCCTTTCTTATCAACCAAACACAAACACAAATCGATCTCCAGCAAGAACACAAACACAAACCTAGCAGCAGATCTTCTTAGATTTTCTCAAACCACAAAACCCAGATATACAAAATCATAACTCAAACCCAGATTTTCTCATCTTTCAATTAACAACGAAACCTCCAGCAAATAAAATTCATAAACCCAGAAAATTCAGCATAAAAACACCATAAAAAAAAAAATCATAAATTCCAAAGCCCCGATCCTCAAACCCAAGCAAAATCATTTCTCAGTTCTTTTTTAGTCTTTATTTGGTTGTCAAGAAAATGAAAGAATAAAAATTTGGACAGTGAAGAAGACAACCAACCTTCGCAGGTCTGATCGTGCTGTAGGTTTAGGCCTCAGCCTCACTGGACCGTCATCGTCTTTGCCATAGATCTACACTGCTAGTCAAGGAAGTTTTCTCCTCTCTCTTCCCCTCTAACCAACCAAAGCTGAGAAGCTAACACGATCTCTGATCTACAAACTAGTCTCGTCGCCGTCGCCTCCTTCAGACCTACTCGCTGATCTCGCCGCTGTCAGACCCACCCGCCCATCTCGCCTCCTTTAGACCCACCCACCAATCTGTGGTCCTTTACCTCTCTCTTTCTCTCAATCTATCTCTCCCTCTCCCTCTCTCACGATCGATGCTTATTTTTGAGGAAGACTGAATTTTTTTTGTTATATTTTTTTGTTGATTTGGTTTATATATTCAGATTTCCTATTATAATATTTGTTTGGAAGCTAAGAAAATGTGAGAGAATGTGTTTTCTTGAGGATTTTCAGAAATACAATCAAACACCTTAAAATATTTTTCAAAACATTTTTTGTGATGTGACCAAACACCTGAAATCATTTTCATTTCTAAAAAATATTTTCACTTGAAAATATTTTACACTTTGAAATCATTTTACATTGAGCCAAACGCAGCCTAAATCTGGGTTTCTCTTATTGTTCTTATGTTCTGGTGTGTTCTTATTTTTTTAAAATTTTTAACTCATATTTTTTCTTTTGTTAAAATTTAGAAATAAATATTTTAAATTATAATATGATGTGGCATGAGTGATGAGTGCTACAATGAATTTTTAATAATATTTTAATCCCTCCGTTAGTCACCTTAGTTATTTTCATCTGTTGACTGACGGAAAGGACTAAAATAACACACGTTAATTGGTTTAGGGACTAAAAATTGTGAAATGAAAATGTAAGGACCAAAATGAAAAAAAAAACCAAAATATGGGGACTAAAAGTGCATTTACGCCAAATTTAAATTGTGTGAAATGGGAAGTTGGGCTAGTTAGTAAGTTAACGCGTGTGGAGTAAAAAGCTAACAAAAGGTACTTGAAAGATGGAATTTTTTTTGTGTTCTTTGGTTTTATCATCCACCATTTTAGTTTTTCTAATTATTTAATCTTTTTCTACCAACTCCCTCTCGTGCAATATCTCATTTCTCACCTACTACTTTTTTATTTTATCTCTTTTTGTTTTATACTTTTATCCTTGTTCATATTTTTTGTATTAAACTTACAACATTAGCATCCGACAATGCAAAAAAAAAAAAAAAAAAAAACTTATTTTGCATTTTCAAACACTACTTTATCTATTTTACCAACCCATTTTACAACTCACCTTACATCCCAATTTTTATTTTTACATACAACCTAATAAAATAATATAAATTACCTAATAAAATAATAAAAAGTATTATTCTCTCTTTTTTTTCCTACTCACCTTTTCTCTTCATATACAACCACATATTAAAACAATATATATTTTTTACAACCTATGAATAGTAAGATTACATATTTTTTTAAGTTTACAAACTCCGATGGAGTGGATTATGGGTGGCTTAGGTTGTAACATAGCAACTAGAAAGTGTTTACACACCCAATGCTAGTGCTCTTATAAGCTTAACAAGTTTAATGGCTTAAAATGGCTTAACAAGTTAACTTTTACCAAATAATTAAAGTTATAAATATACAAATAATATTTATTTATTTATTTTTAAAATATACACAAATAATATATATATTTTAAATAGTGGCAAACTTGAAATAGTACATCGGTATTGAAATATATCGTTCCTCTTCTCTCTCTGCAATTTTAACAAGCTGCAATTTCTAACTTTAATGGAAATCTTTCTAACATATGCGAGTTTTAACTTTTAAGCATTGAACAGCAGAAACAAAACACTCACCAACCATTTATAGAAACCAAACAGTAGCACCATAGTTCTGCTTACATTAATTTTTTTGGCAAAGAGACAAAGGATTTAAAAGGTACAACCATCATCAATCAGAGCTTGATACATGGTAAGCCTGTCTTTCCTCTTCAATATTAAGCTTGAGTAGATGCAAGATAGACTCTGAGACTGGCAACCAATTTGTCATGAGGCGGTAGTGTCTCCTCCATCAGAGGGCAGTTCTTCACTGCATTGACCCATGAGAGAAACTTTGGGTTCTTTTCTGATATGAGTACCGCACCGATGGCCTCATGAACAGCTTTGTAGTTGCATGCAAGTGAGCCAATAGCGATACCAAGATACCCTAAGCTCTCGCCATTGAAGAATGGGGTCTGCCCCGGAAAATCCTTTTCAATGCCTTCTTCAAACACCTTAAGCACTTGGCTCAAGTCTTCAATGGCTTTCTGTCTTTCCTCCTTGCCTTTGGCCCCGAAGATGATGTAAAAGATTGGCACAATCTGATGACACCAAAATGCTTTTATTAGTGTTTGCACACAAATGCTACATAATTGGTTGAAAGCATCGAAATTGTGTGTGTGTGAGAGAGAGAGAGAGAGAGAGAGAGAGAGAGAACCCACCTTTTGATCGAAATAGTTGGCCCAAAAACGGACTTTTGCCCTTTGGTGAGGATCCTCAGGCAATAGTTTTGGGGTGGTATTCCAGCACTCTTCTATGTATTCAAGAATAATTAGTGACTCAGCAATGGATTTCCCATTGTGAACAAGTACAGGTACTTTCTTGTGGACTGGATTGTGGCGAAGAAGCAACTCACTTTTGTTTTTCAAATCTTCCTCCACATACTCATAGGGTATGCCTTTTAGTTTGAGGGCTAGCTCAACTCTAGTGCAGGGATTGCTGGCCCATGTTCCAAACAAGACAACTTCACCTTGCTTCTCCTCCATTCTCTCTCTCTCAATTGGCTTTCTTTTAGACTGAAAAGCCTTAATTTATAGAGTTCATACGAGAAATTTCTTCCAATCATCTTCATCTTTTTGGTCAACAAGTTTTGTATTGGTTGAGGAAGCTGGCGAGGAAATTAATGAGGCTGACCCATTAGAGATCTAGGATCCATGCGTTATACAGTTTTTATAATTAGATAAAGAAGCAGGAAATACGTATTGGCTTACGCAAGATTATTGGCCTTTGGCCCTTTGTCCAAGCTATTAATTGAGTCCACTATTTCCACACAGCCATATGGAGTGCTCCTGAAGTGGGAATGTTTATTTATTTTTTTGGACCACACATGTTCATATAGGTATTCAGTAGGGGAGGGGGACGTGAATTCATGTCACAAATATGAAGTACAAAAAAAAGAAAAAAAGAAAAAGTCATTATTACTAAACTATCAATTGAAATACACTGCAAGTTCATATAGTTAAACTACATCGTAACAATGAAATGATGATGCTAAGAATTTAGCTGATGTAGCAGCTCAAACTTTAGCTAAATGGTTTCTTAAGTGTAATGTTTTTGGCTCTTTTGATTTGGGTAGTTGTCTCTCTTGTTTTGAGTCTGTTATCAGAAGTGAAGTATGTTCTTCTGTATATATAGTTTTAACTTTTCTCTTGTAAATAATTTTTTTTATTCATTAAAAAAAATTATACAATAAGAAGTGGCTTTTTTATATATCCATATCCATATTCATATTCCTTTTATTCAGTGGCAACTCTAGAATTTTTTTTTAGGGGTGTCATTAAGAAACTTAAATTAATAATTGTAGGGTCAATTTTTGTAGCTCAAGCCCACGAGATAGTGAATATGAGCCCTATGAACCCAAGACAATGAATTTGTAGAGCGTGGGTGAAAGAACTGGGTCGGATATGAATTAAACAAGAGTTGGTTATGGAATTTGTGAATAATCTAACATACAATCACGTGAAAACAAAGGCAGACCTAAAGTCCGAAGAGGTTTTTTATTGAATGAAGTTAGATTACAGGCCTTAGAGCTACAGTAAGATCGTTTTCGTTCTTCTCTTTCTCTCTGGATCCCCCCTCTCTCTCAGGGGCTCTTCTTCTTTATATAGCTTATTTCCTAATCATCCCCATCGTCCACTTGTTCTCCATCTGCTTACATACTTGAGTATAGGTCACATCAAGCATCTTCTCTAGCCTTTTGGGAGTGGCGATAGCTGAGGTTGCACTGTTTAGGGGTCTTCTCCACATAAATGCGGCCAGAAAAGTTGCTGCAGGGCATTAAATACGGTGGTAGCAGCTTTTCCTTGAGATATTTCTCCATCCTTATCACCCCAGACATGCCCAGAGCTTATCTTTGTCATTAAAATTGCTAGGAAGGGCATTCGGACTTTCGGTACGTTTATTTGATCAAGACCATTCGTATCCGAGGAGTAAAACCTCTTCGGATAAATGGTGATCTCTTCAGATTGTACTCTTTCGCCACCTCCGGGTTTGTTGCCCCCAGTTGAACCCGACCCCAACCCGTAATTGCTCTTCGGACGTAAAGTAACCCCATAAACAGGGCCCCAGGCCCAATTGGTAGATCTGGGCTTTTACCCCCCACAATAGCCCCTCAAAATCTTAATTTTTCCCTCGCATCCGAGGAGAAAAAGTGGAATTTTGACTTGTCACGGAGTAAAAAGTTTGAGAACAGCTACATGTCTGAACTGGCACGTGTGTAGGCATAGATATAAGCGCCTCATCATTGCCGCTGCTATTTTCATATTTCCAAGGCGCTGCATTAATTGTTCCAGGTGGCACCTTGTCCTTTGTATCCAACGGTGGGTTGTTGATCTAACGGACGTGATTCTTTCCCGGAATTTGGGCGAGATAACCTCTGCCCTTTCGTTTGACCTGGTATAAAGTCTCAGAAGAAGTTACTTCTTCCTCACTTTACAAACTCAGACAATCTAGCAAGAACAAGCACACGACTCCATCAACCTCTTTGAGTCACCGCTCCCAGCCGTTCCTAGAGTTTTCAAGAATCTTTCTGCGAGTTTGAAGAGCACCTTCCGGTCTAGTTCCTGTAAGTTGTCATCTGTTCGACCCTTATTCTTCTCTTCGACCGGCCATACTTCCGTTTGCGCACGATGGGTAAACTCCAGTATTTGGTGGATATCCCTGATCAGTTGGAGGCATTTAGGGCCGCATATCGCATACCCCCAAATGTGGGTGTGAGGTATTGCTCCCCAGAAAAAATACTAACAGATCGAAAGACGGGCGAAGTGGTTATCCCCCTCATCGCCTTTCTAGAAGGAGGGATGACCATCCCTATGAGTCCCATCACCAGTAGTTATCTTAGGAACCATAGGCTTAGCCCTGATCAATGCGCGCCCAACATGTTTAGGATCCTAGGAGCAGTTGAGGATCTGAACCGCCATTTAGGATTGGGCCTCACCTGGCTTGATGTGGTGCACATGTATGAGTGCCACAGCCAACAAGGGGCGGGATATTATCTCAAATCTTGGTCTGACAAGGTTAGACTCATTTCCTGCCTCCCCAAATCCAACAAAGGGATGAAAGACGATTATGTGATCGTTTCGGGCGCATGGCACGATAGTCCCCATTGCCCAACCAAGCCAGGAGAGCCAGGTGGGATATGCTAGATTTAGGTTCACTAACAATAGACTTAGGATCCCCGCCCTTTAACAATTTTTAATTCTCTGTGTTGTTATTTTCGAGTTTCTGATAAAGTTTTGCCGTGATTTTTAACAGATAGGAACCACGTTTCTCCTCGGCTCAGCCTTACCAATACTGCCGCACTCAACTACCTATTAAGATCAGAGATCTTTGTAAGTGAGGACGGGTAGCTGCGGTCGGCTTCTCTTATTCTCGGGTACCCGGCGAAAAAGAAAGATTTTCAATCGATCGGCAACGCTATAACACAAGGGGATCATCGTCTCAATCGCATAGACGTTGCCCGGAAAGGATTTTTAGCGCTACACAATCTTGCACCAGTGCCACACCCTAACCCATTGGGTGTATCGCCGCTCGGCCAACCAGTTGCTCAAGTCCCCCTTGAACCGGTGGTTGCAGGTGAAAGGGTTGGCTTTTCGACCTCCTCACTAGAAGAGCAGATTGATAAATTCCAATTCAGAGGAGAAGCTTCGGGCGGGGTATAAGTTATACCGTCCTCGGACTCCGAAGAGGGGATCGATAGACAATCCAGCGTCCATCCACCCCTTCTGATAACTGCTCTTCCGAAAATCTCTTCGGAGGAGGAAATGTCAGATTTGAAGGCATTGATGAAGAACAGAGGGAAGAAGCCCGAGCCGAAAGGCACTGGGACTTCTCAACCAGTGGCGAATCTGCCTCCGTCGCCACTTCAGGTTCCTGACCCTGGCTTAAAGCCCGTACCGGACTTGAGAAAGAAAAGGCCCCTCGAAACTGAGGAGAGGGAGGTGGTGGTGGTGCCACCCAAGACAAATAAGCAACAGAAGGTGGCAAGAGACCATTGGAGCAGACGGGGCTCGTCTGCTGAGAGCCGGGACGAGGCCGTAGTGGCAGACGTCCGCCGAGGAGGGCCTCGCACCTGGTCTCCGAGGTTGGAGTTGGATGACGCTCCGATCCCTTGGGACGCCTCCCTTAGGAACTACGATGGGAGAAGAGCAGGTTACGTTGCTGAGGCCTTGGAGCAGCCACTCCTCCCCCCACATGATATGGAGTCCTACAGGCGTTTCAACCAGCAGGAGCTCTTCCTATCCCTTAAGAGGGATATAGCCATGGTAAGTGGACTTAGTCTGCTCAGTTAAATCGCTGAGCCTTTTTAATCCTTCCCTTTTTTTTTTGTGCTTTACACTCGGAATTTTCATTATGTAGGTCATTTAGCAAATCGTTGTGGCCGAGGAGTGGAATAAAAAGTCCTACATCGAAACCCAAGCGGAGGCCCACTCTCGGTTCGAGGCTGAAAAATCTCTGGGCAATTTGAAGGAAGAATATGCTCTCTTATCCGAGCAATTCAAAGATATGACCAACCAGAGAAACAACCTCGACGCTGGCCTGAAAACTGCTGAAAGGCAGGCCGAGGAGCAGCGTAAACAGCTAAATATGGCCGAAATCAACTTGGCTACCGAGAGGGAGGCAGGGAAGGGGCTTCAGGCTGAGCTCAAAAAGGCCAAGGAAGCTGCCCTACTGGCTGAAAAGAATGCCCAATTAGCCAAGGAAGCAGTAGAGGCCGAGAGACAGGCAGCGTACACGCTGGGGGTGGAGGAGACCCAACTCAGCCTTACTGAGCAGTTTGCCTCGGTTGGCCGGGACTACTGCGATATCACGTGGGCCAAAGCCTTAGATGCTGCTGGAGTTCCTGCAGATTCTCCCTTGAGGCTGTCTGGGAGTATATACTATGATCCAGACATCCGTGTACTCTCAGAAGCTCAGGAGCAGCCTCCAGCCAGCCAGGCCCCTCCTGCCCTCGCAGAAGCAACTAAAGAGTCTGCGGGTACAAAAGAGAAAGACGGAGAACAAGTCCCAGACGTTGCTGCTGCCCAGTCCAGCCAAATAACTGATCACCCGGCTGCTCGGACGGAGATTTGATGTGACCGATAGTTTTTACTTTGTATTTGTAAACAATTTAGTTTAGTCGTTTGTTTTGTTGTGTTTGTTTGTTTGTGTTTTCTTTTTATTTATTTTTTTTTTTTTAGTAAGGGCTTGTAAACCTCTTTGTTCAGATTAATGAAATCCTCTCTTTTACATTCAATATGTTTGTTGCTTAAATTGTAAATCTCGCTGTTACAGTAAACAACTTAAACCATATGATTACAGTAGTAAAGGTAAACTCAAACATGATATCATGATAATAAGGCCAATAATTTAAACCAATGCCGAAGAGGGTAGGTTATGCAAGAGTTATTTAAGTAATGAAGACGATGAGTGGGATGAAAATTTCCCAGGCTTTCATGTGAGTGTGCAGAGCAGGTTTTTAGCTGAGGAGTCTAGTTATAACTTAAACGCATTCAAGGATTTCGAGCACGATAAATTCAAACACTGACAATAACTATATGAAGATGCTCTTTACGCCAAATGATCCGGTTCGAAGATTACAACTATGATCTAATGTAAGTTTAAACATTTAGAAATCTTGGAACGAGTGTTAACTAACCCAAATCATCTGGTCCGAGGACTACAAGCATGATTGAGTTTAAGTTTAAACACTTAGAGAACTTGGAACGAGTGTTAACTAACCCAAATCATCTGGTCCGAGGACTACAGGCATGATTGGGTTTAAGTTTAAACACTTAGAGAACTTGGAACGAGTGTTAACTAACCTAAATCATCTGGTCCGAGGACTATAGACATGATTGAGTTTAAGTTTAAACACTTAGAGAACTTGGAACGAGTGTTAACTAACCCAAATCATCTGGTCCGAGGACTATAGGCATGATTGGGTTTAAGTTTAAACACTTAGAGAACTTGGAACGAGTGTTAACTAACCCAAATCATCTGGTCCGAGGACTACAGGCATGATTGGGTTTAAGTTTAAACACTTAGAGAACTTGGAACGAGTGTTAACTAACCCAAATCATCTGGTCCGAGGACTACAGGCATGATTGGGTTTAAGTTTAAACACCTAGAGAACTTGGAACGAATGTTAACTAACCCAAATCATCTGGTCCGAGGACTACAGGTATGATTGGGTTTAAGTTTAAACACCTAGAGAACTGTACATATACAGAATCAGCATATTAATTGAAGAGAACATTCGATTAATAATAGTACCTTTTGAGGTTATTTACATTCTAAGGGCGTGGTATTACGTGACTATCCAGATCTTCTAAGAAATACACCCCAATGCCAGCCCCTGAAGTAATACGATATGGCCCTTCCCAATTGGGTCCTAACTTTCCCCAAGCTGGGTTTTTTGCAGTGTCGACCACTTTCCTCAGCACCAGGTCACCAGGTTCTAGGGGCCTCTGCTTTACGTTGGCGTCGTAGCCCTGCCTGAGCTTTTGTTGGTAATAGGCCAATCGGATCATGGCGTTTTTCCTCCTTTCATCAATGAAGTCTAAACTCCTTTCTAGCTGCTCATTGTTGTTGGTCGGACTGAACGAACTGGTCCTCAGTGTTGGGAATTCAGTTTCCAAAGGTATGACAGCTTCAGCTCCATAGGTCATTGAGAAGGGGGTCTCTCCGGTAGATCTGCGAGGCGTTGTTCTGTAAGCCCACAGTATGTGTGGTAATTCTTCCATCCATTTGCCTTTCGCGTCATCCAGCCTCTTCTTTAAGCCACTCACTATGACCTTGTTGACAGCTTCTGCTTGCCCATTACCCTGGGGATAAGCAGGGGTGGAGTATCTGTTTATAATTCTTAGCTCACTATAATAACTCCTGAATGCTTTGCTATCAAACTACAGGCCATTGTCCGAGATTAGAGTATGAGGAATCACAAACCGAGTGACAATATTTTTCCATACAAACTTTTGCACATCCACGTCTTTGATGTTGGCCAGAGGTTCAGCCTCGACCCACTTGGTAAAATAGTCTGTTCCGACCAGGAGGTATTTCCTGTTACCTGCAGATTTAGGGAATGGTCCCACGATATCTAAGCCCCATTGGGCGAAAGGCCATGGGCTGGATAGTGGATTAAGAGTTCCCCCTGGTTGATGAACGTTTGGGGCGAATCTCTGACACTGATCGCACTTTTTAACATACTCGAGGGCTTCTTTTTGCATGTTTGGCCACCAATAGCCTTGGGTAATAGCTCGATGAGCCAAGGACCTTCCTCCCGTATGGCTTCCATATATTCCCTCATGTAATTCTTCTAGCAGTGACTCGGCCGCTTCAGGATGCATGCATAATAAATATGGTCTTGAATAGGAGCGTTTATATAATCTTTGGTCCTCGGATAGCTAGAATCTGGTTGCCTTCCTCCGAATTTTATCACCTTCCTCCTTTTCTTCAGGCAAGGTGTCTTCTTTCAAGAAAGTAATTATAGGGTCCATCCAGCAGGGTCTGGTTCTAACTTGGTGAACCTGAACTACTTCCCTTTTTGCCTCTTTAGGCGCATGCATGTCCTCAACGAGGATGACTCTCGGCAAATTTTGCGCCGAGGAGGTGGCAAGTGTGGCCAAAGAGTCAGCGTGTGCCTTACCATTCCTGGGGATGTGCAGCAAACTGAAAGAGTCAAATTTCGATTGCAAACATTTAACCCGACTCGGGTACCCTTGCATTCTTTCATCCTTTGCCTCAAACTCACCTTGTACTTGACCCACGACTAACCTTGAGTCCGAGAACAACTTCACAGACTTTGCTCCCATTTTTCGAACCATGGATATTCCCGTCAGTAGGGCTTCATACTCCGCCTCATTATTTGTTGCCAAGAAGTCTAGCCTCAAGGACTTTTCGATAATGACTCTTTCAGGGGATATCAACACTAGCCCCACTCCAGAACCTTTTTGATTTGTAGCACCGTCTACGTACACTTCCCAATGGGAGGGGTCTTGTTGAGAAATCATGCCAACTGATTTTTCATCCATGTCCGATATAGGCATTACCTCTTCTAGTTGGGGCTCCGTGAACTCAGCCACTAAATTCGCAAGGACCTGGCCTTTGACCGATGTGCGGGGCATATATTTGATATCGAAAGCCCCCAAGATCGTACCCCACTTAGCAATTCTCCCTGTATAGTCAGCACTTTGGAGTATAGCCCTGAGTGGGAGCTGAGTAAGAACAATGATCGTATGTGCCTGGAAATAGTGAGGTAACTTTCGTGTACCAAGCACCACTGCTAGGATAGCCTTCTCCAGTGGCAAATAACGGATCTCAGCCTCATGCAGCGACTTGCTCACGTAATAAACCGGTCTTTGCACACCACAATCTGATCGTATCAACACCAAGCTCACCACGCAGGGAGCTACAGCAATGTAAGCAAATAATACTTCATCTTGCTTAGGACTGGACATAATTGGTGGCCTAGCTAGATAATCCTTAAGTTGCTGAAAGGTCAGAGCACATTCTTCAGTCCACTCGAATCCCCTCCACTTGTTGAGCAGAGAGAAAAAGGGCCGACACCTGTCTGCTGATCGAGAGATAAATCGATTCAGGGCAGCAGTCATTCCAGTCAGTTTCTGAACTTCCTTGGGGTTCCGAGGAGCTTGTAAGTCGTTGATGGCTTTAATCTGATTGGGGTTAACCTCAATTCCCCTATGAGTTACCATGTATCCCAAAAACTTGCCAGACCCCATGCCAAATGAGCACTTGGAAGCGTTTAGGCACAGCTTGTACTTTCTAAGAACTTCAAAGGTATTCTCAAGGTCTTTCATATGCTCAGCAACAACCTTGCTTTTCACCACCATATCATCTATATAGATCTCGATATTTTTGCCCAGATATGGTTCAAACACCTTCGTCATCATTCTTTGATAAGTAGACCCCGCGTTTTTCAAGCCAAACGGCATTACTTTGTAGTGGTAGTTACCAACTGGGGTGACAAAAGCAGTCTTCTCCTGGTCATCCAGAACTAGTGGTATCTGGTGATAGCCTTGAAAAGCATCCAGGAAGCTCATCCGAGGGTGGCCGACAGTGGCATCCACAAGCTGATCAATTTTTGGCATGGGGAATGGATCCTTGGGACAAGCCTTATTCAAGTCAGTGAAGTCTACACAGACTCGCCATTTCCCGTTTTTCTTCTTCACAACCACAGTATTCGCTAACCACTCCGGGTAGAAAACTTCTTTAATAGCTCCAGCTTGTTTGAGCTTGACCACCTCTTCTTTCACTGCTTCTGCATGTTCTTTGGATGGGCACCGAGGAGGCTGTTTCTTAGGAATAATCAATGGATTGACTTTGAGATGGTGGCAAATGAATTGGGGATCCACCCCTGGGGCTTCGTAAGCATCCCAGACAAACACATCAAGATTCCTCTTCAGTAATTGTATTAGCTCTTCTTTCTCTTGAAGAGGCAGCTGAGATCCGAAAGAACTTTTCAGGATCGTCCCCAATGACAACTTTCACTAAATCTTCGCATCGAGCGCCCTCGTTTGAATCTTCACTAGGTAATTCCCGAGACTTTAACTGCTATAAACCACTTTCGGCCCTAGACGAGGGCTCGGCTTCGGGCTCGTGTTGGATGGCAGCCACTAGGCACTGTCGAGCTACTGACTGATCTCCTCGGATCTCGTAAATCTGCCCTTCAGCTGGGTACTTGACTTTCTGATGCAAAGTAGAGGAAACAGCCCCCAGTGTATGAAGCCAAGGTCTGGCTACAATTGCTTTATAGGGCGAGTACACGTCAACAACTATAAAATCCACCTCTACTACTTTAGAGCCAGTCTGCACAGGCAAGCGTATCTGGCCTTTCGGGGTGACAACCCTTCCTTCAAAACTCACGAGGGGGGAACTATATGGTGTTAAATCTTGAGGTTTTAGACCTAGGCCCTTGTAGAGATCGGGGTACATTATCTCCACAGCACTGCCCTAGTCCACCATCACCCTCTTCACATCGTACCCCCCAATTCTAAGTGTAATTACTAAAGCGTCATCATGAGGCTGAACAGTCCCCATCATGTCTTCGTCCGAAAATCCAATAACTAGGGGGGCATTCAATTTAGATCTCTTCGGACTATGGCCGAAATGCCCTGTCAGTGATGGAACTATTGACATAACCTTCGATGGCCAGGATCCTGTTCTTCCTGGTGCGGCAAAGACGACATTGTTAGTTCCCAGTGGCGGTTTTGAAGAATCCTCTCTTCGGGGTCCTGAACTCATTTGCCCTCCTCGGCCGCTGGAATGATGTAGAAGGTGTCTTAGCTTACCCTCGCCGACCAGCTAATCTAAATGATCCCACAAGCTCCTGCAATCATCCGTGCTATGCCTATGGTCTTAATGATACTGGCAATAGAGATTATGATTACGCCTTTCAGGGTTTCCTACCATCTTATTCGGCCACCTGAAGAATGGCTCGTTTTTAATCTTTTCCAAAACTTGGTGCACCGGCTCTTTAAATACAGTATTGACCGCTTGAGGATTGGTCGATCCTGATTGTCCAGCAAAATCTCTACGCGGTTTACTGCTATTGTAACGATCCGACCGGAAATCCCTCCTCTCCTAGGGGATTGCTTTGTCCTTTCCCTTCCCTTGTTGCTGATCTTCCTCAACTCTTTTAAATTTTTCTATACGGTCCATAAGCTGACGCATGTTAGTAACTGGTTTGCCAGATAAAGAGGTCCTTAGACCGTGGTCAGTAGGGAGGCCGAGCTTGAATGTGCTGAGGGCCATTGCATCGGAGTTGCCCTTCATATCATTAAACATCTCCCAGTACCTATCCGAATACGTCTTCAGAGTCTCGCCTTCTTGCATGCTCAGGGACAATAGTGAAGACAGGGGCCTGGCTACTCTTCGGCATGTGACAAAGCGTGAACCAAATGCCTGAGTGAGCTCTTTGAAGGAATTAATAGAGTCTGCCTTCAAGCTGTTAAACCACCTCATTGCCACCGGCCCCAGACTGGAGAGGAAAACCTTACACATCAGGGCTTCGTCTTTGGAGTAGACTGCCATCCTTTGGTTAAAGTGGCTCACGTGTTCCACCGGGTTCGTTCTACCGTTGTAGATGGTAAAAGTTGGCTAGTTAAAACGCCGAGGGAGTCTCGCTTTCTCAATTCTGCGAGTAAAGGGTGACCGAGAGATCTGATTCAAGGCCCTGCTCATAGCATCATTCCCTACGCCTCCACGTGATGGACTTCTATATTGCCTCTTTCGATGAGACTCTTCTTCGTAGGAAAATGATTCACTGCCCGGTATCTGAGATTTCTATTGATAAGTGACGTCTTGCTCGTCATCGAAATCTTCATCAGAATACGAGGAAATCCGTTTCCTCTTCGCATGGCGTAACTCCCTTCTCAGTTTTTCGACTTCTAACTGCAAGTCCCGGTTCTTCTCTGCATGGGACACGTGACTTCCACCCTGTGATTGGCTTTGTCCAGTATGCAGAGTGTGCACACTACCCTCACGATCTTGCCTTTTTTCCAAGTTAAGAAAAGGGTCAGCATGTTGGGATGCCCTAGATTCTGCTTGTTGTTGACTTCGTTCTGCCATCACCAACGGTTGTTTTCACCCTTGCACAAGCTCTTCCCACAGACGGCGCCATTTGTAGGGTCAATTTTTGTAGCCCAAGCCCACAAGATAGTGAATATGAGCCCTATGAACCCAAGACAATGAATTTGTAGAGCGTGGGTGAAAGAACTGGGCCGGATATGAATTAAACAAGAGTTGGTTATGGAATTTGTGAATAATCTAACATACAATCACGTGAAAACAAAGGCAGACCTAAAGTCCGAAGAGGCTTTTTATTGAATGAAGTTAGATTACAGGCCTTAGAGCTACAGTAAGATCGTTTTCGTTCTTCTCTTTCTCTCTGGATCCCCCCTCTCTCTCAGGGGCTCTTCTTCTTTATATAGCTTCTTTCCTAATCATCGCCATCGTCCACTTGTCCTCCATCTGCTACATACTTGAGTATAGGTCACATCAAGCATCTTCTCTAGCCTTTTGGGAGTGGCGGTAGCTGAGGTTGCACTGTTTAGGGGTCTTCTCCACATAAATGCGGCCAGAAAAGTTGCTACAGGGCATTAAATACGGTGGTAGCAGCTTTTCCTTGAGATATTTCTCCATCCTTATCACCCCCAGACATGCCCAGAGCTTATCTTTGTCATTAAAATTGACAGGAAGGGCATTCGGACCTTTGGTACGTTTATTTGATCAAGACCATTCGTATCCGAGGAGTAAAACCTCTTCGGATAAATGGTGATCTCTTCGAATTGTACTTTTTCGCCAACTCTGGGTTTGTTGCCCCTAGGTGAACCCGACCCCAACCCGTAATTGCTCTTCGGACGTAAAGTAACCCCATAAACAGGGCCCCATGCCCAATTGGTAGATCTGGGCTTTTACCCCCCACAATAATAATTTAATAAAAATAGAATTTGAATTTATTGAATTATCGACAAAAAAATGCAAATACATGAAGTTTTTTTTTTAAAAGAAAAGAAATATATGAAGTTTTACAATTTCTTTTTAAGAGTTTTCATGTTCTAAAATAGTTACATGATAGTTTATTATTAATTGTCATTATTTATTATTAATATGGATAAGTGCGACCATTTTATTTTCTTAAGTTTGTACAACATTTTTATTTTTATTCAATTGTTATTTCCTATTCGTCATTTTTTTTATAAAAAATATTTCATTGTTTTATAAAAAATATTTAAACTAAATGACAAAACTAAATCCATTGGCATTGTATTAATTATTGACCCATATCGCCACATTCATTTATACATAAATAATATACTAAGTGTCTACTTAATCAATCAAATATTTGAAACATCATTTGTTTTTTTAACAATATAAATACATGTAACAAACTCTTTGTATTTTCTAATTATTAAATTATATAAAGTTATATTATATTTATAATACACACACACATTCACACATATTACAATTCACACAAATAATATTATGACAAAATAAATAAATAACGCATACAATCAATATTTTTTTTTTTTGATGGGCATACAATCAATATTACACACATATATATATAATATAAATTTATAATAAAGAGAGATACTGATTTAGATAGTTAAAAAAAAAAAAAATGAGATGAGATTCATGAGAATGAGATTAGAAATCAAATATTCAAAGAGAGAAAGCGATAGTATTTTGTATTGTTTTGGGTTTTGAGATTGGCTGATCTGTGTTGTTACTTGATTTTGGATTGAGCTATGATCAAAGGTGAAAGATACTTTTAAATGTAAATCAAACTAATAAATTTTTTTTTTATATATATAATATTTTTTAATTTCCAAGTCAGGAGGTTCATTTGAACCCTTGAAGATAACGTACAACTGCCTTGGCCTACTTTTATTTAAGTAGCTAGTATATGATTGGATTTTCTTTAGCCTAAGCATCAACCTCAAGGAGATTGGCCCAAATACTTTCCTCTCATCTCGGCTACCAACTTGTCATTATGTGGGAGCATTTCCTTCATCAATGGATGGTTTTTTAGAGCTTTCAACCATGCCATAATTGCTGAGTTCTTTTTGGGGCTAAAAACCACAGTAACAACCTCATGAAAAGCTTCGTAGTTCCATAAAGTTGTGCTTATTTAAGATAACGTATCTCTTAGTTACAATCTTTTGTTTCAAGGGAAGATTTTTTGATTCCAACCACGTTGTGTTTGTACATAAGTTTATTTATTTTTATGTTTGGAGGGATATGTGTTTTTATTCATTTGTGGTTGCACTTAATAATTTATTTAGGTTGCCTACATACCCTTGGTGGTGGGGATCAAGCTAATTTGTAGCTCATAAATTGAGGTTTTAGATTTAAAATCCTCAAATATGATTTTGTCAGATATAAATGATGGACATTTAAGTCAAAGACTTGGTATTTAATTAAGTATTTACTTAATTTTGTTTTGGGTGAGATAATTTATTTTAATCTCAAAGATAAATCAAGGACCCATGTTTTTATGGATTTTGAACTAAGGATTCTCTTTTTGAGAAATTGAATGTCCGAGTAAATTTCCCTTTCTTTCATTTGCTTCTTTGTAGGAATTTTAACAAGCAATGATATTTTGATTGAACTTTCCAAATTTAATTAACGGAAAGAAAACTCCTTTGAAGCAATTTTAATTTTATGAACATGTTTTAGAAATTGGGAATCGAAAAATTTCCTCACATCAATTTTATGTTCATTTTATTTTGTGAATTGGAAACGCCAATTTTGTTTAAGGAATTAGGAATCTTAAAAATTAGACATATTGGATTTTGAAGGAATTAGAAACCCCACTTTATTTAAATAATTTTAGGAGTCAAGGACTCCATTAAGTGTATTATTTTAAATTGGTAGAATCAATAATTCCAAATTTTTTAATTGGTGGAATTACTAAGTATAATGGTGGAACCAAAGATTCCATCAACTTGTTTAAATGGAGGAGAGTCGAAGACTCCAATTTTTAAATTGGTAAAGTCAAGAACTCCATATAATGGTAGAATCAAGGATTCCATAAATTTGATTCAAAGTGGTAAAGTCGAAAACTTTATTTGTTTGTTTGATTTGTAGAACTTCAAGTTTCATATATGGAGTTAAGAACTTCTTATGAAATTTCACTCTATTTGTTTTACCAAACAAAAATTCCGTTTTAAGGAAGAGGGATAGAGAGAAATTTAGAGAAGAAATGGACTAATAAAATCTCATATATAAACCTATTGCTGTGTGCTCCTCCTCTTCACTTGCTCTGTCCTTTTCTTTTCTTTTTTCGCTCTCTTCTTTTCTTTTCTTTTCTTTTTTCTGCTTGCAAATGCTCTGTCCGTGTATCTCTTTTTTCTTTTTGGTGTGGACTGTAAGCTTAGGCTGCCATAAACAACCCCACATCTTTTGCACGTGATGTGAGTGTGGGATTTATTTAGTATTTTTTTTTTCTTTTTATACCATCCTCATATGCACTATTTGTTTTTATAATTGAATTTTTTAATTTTGGAGGGCATTTTTTTGTCCTACAAACTTGTCCAAAATTTATATTCTTTAATAAATCTTGCTTCAACATTTTTTAAGTAACCAATTTCTTTTTTGTGGTTGAAAATTTCATATTTCAAGAATTGCATATATGGCTGTTTGAGGCATTGATTTATAGAGTTCCTTTTGTGAGATCTTTTGCACTGTATTGTGGTGTTTGGTGGGTCAGAGAACACTTTAGGCAATGGTGATAATGGAAAGATTTGAAATTTTATTAGAGTTGGACTAGATGTTTCTTGATCAAAATCTTGGAGAAGAAGTCAAAGAATTTGTACATAGTTCAAGATTTTAATGGTAAAATATGGTATAAAAAAATTGGCCTAGCATGATAGCAACCTTTGTCTTCTTGGGCGACAAGAAATTAAGAGAGAGCATAAGAAATATGTTACATGTACAATGACTTACATGTTTCGTAACAAACACTTTTGGCTTGCATCCTTAAAGGATTGATCAAATAGTTTTTAGGTTTAGGTAATTCATAAGATCTTAGATTTTAATCTATTATTTAATGGGCAAAACTTGAGTCAAGTGTCTAGTTACATTAGACCCATCACAATGGTGACATGTGTTCAAATTAACCCAACTGGTCCAGTGAACTCAAACTAAGTCCTTATCCAACCGATCGGACCGTAATATCTTTCTATATATAATTATCCAGTTTGTGTAAGACAATGATAGAGGGAATTCCACTCACTAAAAACTAGGGATGGCAATTTTTGCCCGACCCTCGGGTACCCGGCCCGGCCCGACCCTAATGGGCCGGATTTTACCCGGTCCGATTAGGAATAGGGTCGGGTATGGGTTTTAAAAAAAAAACCCGAAGCGGGTCTGGGTCGGGTCTGGGTTTTATCAAAAAAACCCGAGACCCGACTCGTTAAAAACCCGGAACTTAAATTACGAAAATACCCTCCTATATATATAAACCTAATCTAACCCTAATTCCCTAACTCGGTACTCAATCTCCCTCATTTCTCTTCTTCAGTTCAGCCTCCCTCGCCTCCCTCCCTCATTTCAGCCTCTGTTCATCCCTTGCCTCCCTCGCCGGTCAGCTCAGTTCCTTCCTTTACCTCCCTCGCCTCCCTCGCCTCAGTCCGTCCCTCACCTTCCTCGCCTCCCTCGCCTCACTCTGACGCTCCGACGCTCTCTCATTTCAGCTCAGTCACGCCATCGCTTCCTCTGTTGCCGTGGGTTGCAACATCTTCTTCACGCTCATCAACCGCCAACCAAAACCCTTCTGTGATTCCCACAACTGTCAATTTAGAAATTCAAGGATCTCAAAGTAAAAATCGTGGGCTTCAGGCCAGAAAGAAGAAGAATAGGAGAAAGAAGGGTGGCTCAAGGCCAGTTACAAACATAAACAGGTAATGTTCTGCTAAAGTTGGAAGAAAGAGAAACTTACTGAGTGCATTTCAAAGTATAGATTGCACAGTGTTGTAATTGTAGGTACTTGGATCTTGTTCTTATTGTGATTTAGGTTTTGATTTTCGAAATGTATAGAAGATGTTTAATTTAGGAAATTATTCAAGGTGTAATTTTTATCTATATGTTCTCAATGGAATACCAGTTATTTTATAATTTGTTAGTCTTAGATAGTTGTTATAGTTTTACATTGGTTTCAATTTCATATTGTTTTATATGTGTTTGGTTGATGAGAAAATGAGGGAAGAGAAATCGAAACAAGTTATAATAAATTTTGGGGCTTTCTGCCTTGTATTGATGCCATTTGGAATTCTGTATTATGTTGGGTCTCGAATGTACATGAGATTAGAATTTGTTTCCATTTTGAATTATTCTTATCATTGTTTTGTTTTGCTTAACTTGTTTGTGATTGCTGATTATTTGGTAGCTGAGAAAAGCGAGGAAAATATATGATGAGGAAAAAAAAAGTGGAATATTAGGTCTTATTTTGCATAGTTGACCGTTCTTTTCTTTTTGAAATATGTTTTCTTTTTTCCTCATTTGGGGTTTTGTTTGTTTGGTGTATGGATCACGGGTTTTGTTTGAATCTGGGCAAAATTTGAGCTTAAATCTGGGCTTGAATTAAAATTTGGGCTTAACATTTTTTTTTTTTTCCGGTTGGGCCCGTTTGGGCCCAATTCTTAAATGGGGCCCGCGGGGCCCGGCTGGGGTGGGTTCGGGCCCCGGAAAAAAACCCGGTTCCCTAAACGGGCCGTGTCCGGGTTACGGGTTTTGCCCCGCGGGTCGGGTCCGGGTATGAAAAAACCCAGTCCGAACCCGACCCGTTGCCATTCCTACTAAAAACAAAAGAAAGAGAGAGAGAGAAAAAAAAAAAAAAAAAAAAAAAAATCCTAGGCCTCCACTTTAACTGGGCTAACAATCCGAGGTTATCCACGGTTAAACTCAAACTGCAGTGTCCTGGAGTGGGCTTGCACCTGGGTTATACTTGACTTAAAAGAAAGGACCCAAGTACATGCCCAACATGTTTTGATCATATGCATGGGTTTGCTTTGAACCCTTCCTCTGTTCCATGTCTCATCATCAATCTTCTAGTGTTGTGATGAGAATTTTTCTAACAACTAGTTGACTTTCCTTATTAATATAATAGTCACTTAGGTTTCTTTCAGTTAAACTTACAATTAGTTAACTTTCCTTATTAGATATCACCTATCATATTGGTCAGCTAGCTTGTTTTCTTCCAATTAAACATATATCAAACTCTGTGGATTTAGAAGCAACCACAAATTTAGTGTGTAAAAAGCATTTTAGCCAACTTTTTTCATTTGCTCTAGTTTACATTTTAGCCAACTCTAGTTTTAAGAAGTAAACAGTAGAAACAAAACACATAGGCAACCCTTCATAGAAACCAAACAGTAGCATCATAGTTCTGCTTGCACTTAAAATTTTTTATTTGGCTAAGAGACTAGGATTTATTCCAAACAATTAAACGGTGCAACCATCTTCAATCAGAGCTTGATGCATGGTAACCCTTTCTTTCAGCTTCAATATCAAAATTGAGTACACTTAAGCCAGACGCTCAACCTGGCTACCAATTTGTCATGAGGTGGTAGTGTCTCCTCCAACAGAGGGTAGTTCTTCAAAGCATTGACCCATGAGAGAAACTTATGGTTCCTTTCTGATATGAGTACCACATCAATGGCCTCATCAACAGCTTGGTAGTTGCATGCAAGTGAGCCAATAACGACACCAAGATACCCTAGGATCTCCCCATTGAAGAATGGGGACTGCCCTGGAAAATCCTTTTCGATACCTTCTTCAAACACCTTAAGCAATTGGCTCGAGTCTTCAATGGCTTTTTCTCTTTCCTTGTCTTTGGACCCGAAGATGATGTAGAAGCTTGGCACAATCTGATGACACAAAATGCTTTTGTTAGTGTTTGCACACAAAAGCTACATAATTGGTATAAGTATAGCAAATCAACAAAGAGGAGGATGTACAATTTTTCATTTTTAAAAATTTAATTTAATTTTTATTGAATTAATTAACCAAGAGGCAAGGCTTTCATCCAATGTTTTAGTGCACTGGACTGGATACAAGATCAATGCTTGACTATTAATTTTGAACATATGTCATTTTCATATTGCGCTTAGTGCACGGGAGCACTAGAATTGAGAGAGAGAGAGAACTCGCCTTTTGATCATAATAGTTGGCCCAAAAGCGGAGTTTTGCCCTTTGGTAAGGATCCTCAGGCAATAGTTTTGGGGTGGTATTCCAGCACTCTTCTTTGTATTCGAGGATAATGAGTGACTCAGCAATGGATTTCCCATTGTGAACAAGCAGAGGTACTTTCTTGTGGACTGGATTGAGGCTAAGGAATAACTCACTTTTGTTTGTCAAATCTTCCTCCACATAATCATAGGGGGTGCCTTTTAGTTTGAGGGCTAGCTCAACTCTAGTGCAGAATGCGTTGGCCCATGTTTTAAACAGGACAACTTCACCTTTCTTCTCCTCCATTCTCTCTCTCTCTAGTTGGCTTTCTTTTAGATTGTGAAAAGCCTTAATTTAAAGAGTTCATATGAGAAATTTCTTTCAATCATCTTTATCTTTTAGGTCAACTAGTTTTTTCTATTTGGTTGAGGAAGCTGACCCGGAAATTGATGAGGTTGACCCATTAGAGATCTAGGATCCATGTGTTATACAGTTTTTATAATTAGATAAAGAAGCAGGAAAAATGTATAGGCTTCAGCATTACAATTTGTTAGGTTCTAAGGTCTTAGGATTTTATGTATTTAGAACTCTAATTTGTAATGTTGGCAAACCATGATCAAAACATTGTATTTAGTCTTATTTAGACTTGCTCAAAGTTGGTTTATTCGTGTAAAGTTGGAATCGAGTGGCTGCAGAAGTACTTGGGACTTTCGGCCTGGCTCGATCGATCGAAGAATAGACTCGATCGATCGAAAATCGCACAGGTTGAATTTTCTGCAGAATTTCCAACTCAGCCCTACTTCATTAAACGTTTAGGGTTTTATGTTTTTACCCTAGGTATATAAACAAAACCCTAGCCACGTTTTTGGAGGTTGTCCATATTATATTGTTGCTCATACATTGCGGTTTTGTGTGAATCTCGTGTGAGATCTTTGAGGAGCTTTCCTTTACACAAAACTTAGGGTTTTCATGGTAGAGATGATTTCAACATCTTGAAGATCATTACTGTTGCAACCATTGGAACTTAAAAGAAAAGCAAGCGGGGAGCTTGTAGCTGATTGAGGAATTCAAGAAAGAAGTAGTCCGTGGACTCGGAGCCTGCGCGTGGTCGTGTCAGGAAGTTCTACTGGTGGGTAGCATTAGGAAGTCGAGCGGGGAGCTTGTAGTCCTTTTGTATGAACTTCAATTCTTTCATAGTGAATTCAGGTTAGCCTTGAGGATCGGTGGGTCAAATCCTCCCCAGGTTTTTACCGTGTGGTTTCCTGGGTGATCATATCTTGTGTTATTTATTTTCCGCTGCATTATTATTCTTGATATGATTGTTTGATTGTTTTAACCTAGTATTGCTTAATTTGACTAAGTAACAACTTGGCTAATTAATCTAGGCTACGCAATCTGGTTGTTTTAGGGGTCTAAATAACCTGTCAAGTGGTATCAGAGCAGGTTGCTCTTTTTGTTTGAGATTTTTAATCTCTGAGCTGATCCTTGACCCCTGCTGTCATGGATTCTTGGAAAATTTTTCTGCTTATTTGTCAACTTATCTATATGTCATCTTTGCCTTTTGTTGTTTTTGTTAAATCTCTTCTTAAGAATATTGGCATAATCACTTGTGATAAGAATTATGTTTGTTATACTGCTTTAACCGCCTTAAAGGCACGTGATTCTTGTCTTTGGTATTTGGATAGTGGTTGTTCCAGGCACATGACAGGAAATAAAGGCTTATTCAAAACTCTCTTTGAAGGAAAGATTGGGACAGTCACTTTTGGAGATGGAAGTAAATCTGTGATCAGAGGCATTGGTACTGTGGACATTCCAGGATTGCCAGTGTTTGAAGATGTTTGGTATGTTGATGGATTAAAAGCCAATTTACTCAGCATAAGTCAGATTTGCGACAATGGATTAAATGTTCTTTTGACCAAGTATGAATGTGAGATACTTGATGGAGGAGGTGACTGTATGTGTATTGGTGTAAGGACAGCTGACAACTGTTATGGCATAACACCAAGTGTAAACAACAAATGCTTTAGTGCAAAGATTGATCAAGTTGATTTATGGCATCAACGATTGGGGCATGCCAGTCATAAGCAATTAGAGAAGATTTCCAAGTGTGAGGCAGTTATCGGTTTACCTAAATTTGAGAAGATTGATAAGTGCATTTGTGGACCATGTCAGATAGGTAAACAAGTAAAATCCAAGCATCCGTCTGTGACTACTGTTCAAACTTCAAGACCTTTAGAGTTATTACACATTGATCTCATGGGTCCTGCTAGAGTTCAAAGTTTGGGTGGAAAGAAGTATATTCTAGTTGTTGTGGACGACTTTACTAGATATACTTGGGTTGTGCTTTTGAAAGATAAAGCTGAGGCTCCTGAGAAGATGATTCATCTATGCAAGAAATTGCAGGTTGAGAAAGATGCTGTGATAGCCAGAATCAGAAGTGATCATGGAAGAGAATTTGAGAATACCAAGCTGGCTACTTTCTGCAATAATCAAGGCACTCACCAAGAGTTCTCATCACCCAAGACACCTCAACAGAATGGGATTGTGGAGAGGAAAAACAGAGTTGTTCAGGAAATGGCACGAGTCATGTTACACAACAAAAAGTTGCCAAAGTCCTTTTGGGGAGAGGCTGTCAACACTGCATGTCATACTCTCAACCGGGTGTATTTTAGACCTGACTCCAAGAAAACTCCCTATGAACTCTGGAGAGGGAAGAAACCTGTTGTCAAGTATTTTAGGATATTTGGCAGTGACTGTTACATTCTACGTGATAGAGAGAACCTAGAAAAGTTTGATGCAAAAAGTGACAAAGGATATTTTCTAGGATACCCTTCCACCAGCAGAGCTTATAGAGTGTACAATCTGAGAACGAAAACAGTCATGGAATCTTCAAATGTTGTGATAAATGATGAAGTATGTTCAGAAGCTTCCTCAGAAAGCACTGTTCCTGCTCAAGATAAGTCTTTAGAGGTTAATGATCCTCCTCTTCCTGAGTATGTTGTGAAACATAGTGAGGAAGAGCTGCTGGTGTTAAATGATACAGTCTCAGTACCATCAAGTTCAGAACCATCCACTCCGGTTCATGACACTCGACAGGTACAAAGTGAGTTCAGTCCTCTACTTGAACAGAAAGGTACTACAACTTCTCTTGTTAAACGTCCATCCTCTAGAGTGAGATTGAATCATCCTTCTACAAATATATTGGGTAGTCTGAATGATAACATGAGATTGAGATCAAAAGCCCTGAATGTGATCACTCACTCATGTTATTTGTCCCAATTTGAACCGAAAAAGGTAGATGAAGCACTACAAGATGCTGATTGGGTAAATTCCATGCATGAAGAACTTCATCAATTTGTTCGGAATGATGTGTGGGAATTAGTTCCTAGGCCTGAAAATGTAAATGTGATTGGAACTAAATGGATCTTTAAGAACAAGTCAGATGAACATGGCACTGTGATTAGAAACAAATCAAGACTTGTTGCACAAGGATACACACAAGTGGAAGGGATTGATTTTGATGAGACCTTTGCACCAGTTGCAAGACTGGAATCCATTCGGATACTGTTGGCCATTGCAAGTCATCTGAACTTCAAGTTGTATCAAATGGATGTCAAAAGTGCCTTCTTAAATGGGATGTTACAAGAAGAGGTGTATGTTGAGCAACCTAAGGGATTTGTGGATTCTCACAGACCGGATGATGTATACAAGTTGAAGAGAGCTCTCTATGGTTTGAAACAAGCTCCTAGGGCTTGGTATGATAGATTGACTGCATATCTCACTGAGCATGGATTCAAAAGGGGATCTGCAGATACAACTCTCTTCATAAGAAAGGATAAGACTGGTTTTGTTGTAGCTCAAATTTATGTTGATGACATTGTTTTTGGTGCTACTAATGATTCTCTTGCTCATTCTTTTGTAGATGAAATGAAGGCAATGTTTGAAATGAGCATGGTTGGTGAACTAACTTACTTTTTGGGATTGCAGGTAAAGCAAACAGAGTCTGGCATCTACATCAATCAAGCTAAATATGCAAGGAATTTAGTCAAAAGATTTGGACTGGACAAAGCCGCTCATGCTAGAACACCAATGGCTGCAAATGCAAAATTGACACTAGATCCATCAGGTGAGTCTGTTGATATTACTTTGTATAGAAGCATGATTGGATGTCTTTTGTATTTAACTGCTAGTCGGCCTGATATCTCTTATAGTGTTGGTGTTTGTTCTAGATTTCAGTCTAATCCTAAGGTTTCTCATTTAAATGCTGTTAAGAGAATTATCAAATATGTGAGTGGAACCTGTGATTATGGATTGTTTTATAGCAAAGAGTCAAATTTGTCTCTTGCTGGTTTTTCTGATTCTGATTGGGCTGGGAATGCTGATGATAGAAAAAGCACCACTGGGGGGTGTTTTTATGTTGGAGCCAATCTTGTGGCTTGGATGAGTAAGAAACAAAATTCTGTTTCTTTATCCACTGCTGAAGCAGAATATATTGCTGCTGGGAGTTGCTGCTCTCAACTCCTTTGGATGAAAAAGCTTTTGAGTGATTATGGGATTCTTCAAGACACCATGGTTGTCTATTGTGATAATTCTAGTGCTATAGATATTTCCAAAAATCCTGTTCAACACTCTAAGACCAAACACATTGAACTTAGATATCACTTCATTAGGGATTTGGTTGAAAAGAAAATTGTTGTACTTGAGTATATCCCTACTGATCGTCAAAACGCTGACATCTTTACCAAACCTCTTGATGGAAGTAAGTTTGAGACACTTCGTCAAGTGATTGGTGTTCTTCGGTGTCCCTAAGTTGTGTTTGACTTTCTTGGTCCTTGTGCTTCTTTGCTCTATTCTTTTGTGACCATTGTTCTTTGTTTTTTTTTTTTTTTTTTTGTTCTAGGACTTGCATTGCATTACATTCATGCATTTCATTCTAGGATTTATTTGTTTTCTCTTTTAATATAAAAAAAAAAAAAAAAAAAAAAAGGGGGGGAAGCAAAATTTATGTTGAACATGATGTTTCTTGATTATTGAAAACAAGGTTGGTCAATTTATTTACACATAACATGTCTTATGTACCTTGTTTAGCTTTGATGAGCTTATTTATTGCACTTGACTAGCTGAAACTTTGTAGTGCATGTTGTGTGGGAAAGATGTTTGTGGTTATTAATCACTTTGTCTTGATCTTGAAGTCACATGTTTTTGACTGTCGGACTTGATTCTTTTGAGAAAGGCATAAATAACCATCTCACCACTGCTCACTAGCCAATCATGAACACCTTAGTGCATATCATAAGATTTTGTGCTCGAGAAAGTGTAGCACATGCACAAAAAGAACATAAGGTGTAGCCTCTGTTAAATGCTTAGTAATTAAAACTGGTGTGTACTATTAGGCTTGATGCCAATTCACTTAATTCAAACCGGTGTGTACTATTAGGCTTGATGCCAAAATTCACTTAATTAATGGGGCAAAAATACAAGAAACTTACATGATTGCAAGCTTTTGTTTTAGGAGATGTGAGAGTTATAGGATGTAACTCTTTAGGTGATAGTCTCTTTTGAATTCTATGTGATGAATTTTGTAGACTTTGTGATTAAATGCTATTCACATGTCACCTCACATGTATCTCAAGTTTTTACTAGTATCACACACTACACAAGTTACTCTTTGTTAAACACTGTACATGCTAGTGTGTGTTTCTGGTCTGACCAACCAAGTTTGAAAATATCTTGAGATTTATGCACAACATATTTGTTGCTTAAGAAAATTCAATGAGAGAATGATTGAAATTTGTTTTGAGAAAATTGGGTTTAAATTTTGGGTTTTTGAAAAAGCATTCCATCTCATACTCATGCATTTTGTTTTTCAATCTAATGCTTTGAGGAGTTATTTTCAAAATTAGGCTTGTTTTTTCAAAAACTGTGATTTTCGATCGATCCAGCCTGTTTTTCGATCAATCGAAAAAGTGCTCTCATTTGTCTTAAAATGACTGTGCTTTTCGATCGATCGAATGTAATTTTCGATCGATCGATCGAATATCGTGGAAAAGCTTTTTTAAAAGATCTGATCTGACCTTTTCAAACATATTTCAAAGCTTTTTCAAACTTTTTCTCTCTCTCCGCGTTGGCAAGGCTCCACCTTAGAGAATTTTTGTCGTTTTTCTCCGAAATTTTTGCACAATCTCTCTCTCCTCAAGCCGGTAAGACCCTTTTACCCTTCCTTTTGATTATATTTTCATGATTTCATGCATAAATCCATGCTTTTAAGGGTAATTTTCGGACTTTGCTATTTTGGGATTTTCTGTTGATTCAAGCCTTCTTTTATGCAATTGATCATTGGGTTTTTGTGGGGACACTACATAAACATGATTCTTACCTGTTAATTTGATCAATTTTGAGTTTGATGAAAAATTGAAAATTCTAGGGCTTATTCTTGATCCGAATTGGGGATTTTGTTAATTTGAGTAGAATTTGCTGAAATTGGTTTGTTGCATTGATGAAATTGGTTATTCTAATATGTTTTCAAACTTGTGTACTGATCAATTCATCAATTTGTTGCAAAATTTGTCAAGTGGTTTTCAAATTTTTTGGGATTTTTGATAAAACTTTTTTTTTGCTCAAGCCAATTTTGTTAATTCAATCTCAATTAAACTTAATTGTTTACTGCATTAGATCATGCATCACAACATTATAAATGTTCATGCATCATATAGATTTTTGTCCTATATTTTTATTATACTAATTTGCAGTCTGCCTTTGGTTTTGATTCCTCTTGTTCTGTTTGGTTTTCACTCTGTGTCTCTGTCCTTTCCTTAGCACTATGCCTAGGAAAACTAGAGCCCGTAGGAATGTTCCTTCACCTTCTCCTTCACCCCCTCCATCCTTTGATAGTGAGAAGTTTTCGAGTGAGAAAAATCAAGAGATTTTTGAGACGCTAAACCTTAAGAGAAAGATTTGGGCTGAGCGTTCTGTGCGGTTAGATGAACTTGATCCTGCCATTAGGGCAAATTTTGAGCGTCGGGGTTGGTTACCCTTGGTGGATGTTTCTGATCCTCGGATCACTTCTGCTGAGCTCTCCGGGTTACACTATCTATTCTTTAGGATAGCTTGTCATTCGATCTGGCCTATTTCCCATGTTCACACCATTCCTCTTGAGAGGTGTGTATTTTTGTACGCTCTTGTTACTGATGCTCCTATCAGTTTTCCCCATCTTTTTCTTCGTTCTTTGAACGAAGTTTATAGGAGTTCATCTACTGCTCATGCTCTTGTTCATCCTATTTTCATTCATAGGATTCTTCTCTATCTTGATCTTAATGGCTTTCCTTCCTCTGAGCCCGTTCATGTGATAGCTCCTATAGGTGCGTCTTTTCTTAGACAAAGGGCCGCTCATCTTCGAGCTGGTTCTAAACACCCTAGGTCTGAGCCCTCTAGTAACGCACCTCCTCCTTCTTCTTCTGCAGGTCTTGCTGGTGAGGATATTCCTGTTCCAGTTGGTGATGATGATGCTGCTGCTGATGTTCCTCCACCTCCTTCGGTCGACTTCGATGTTCGTCGTACTTTGGAGACTGTCATGACCGTTCAGGCGGCTCATGGTCAGATTTTGGTGGACTTGATGGACGAGATACGTGCTCTCCGTGCTGATTTTGCGCGTCTTCATTCACCTTCACCACCTCCTTTTGATGGCGACTTGTGATTGCCCTTTGGCATTCCGTCACAAAAAGGGGGAGTGGAGTTTTGTCTTGTAGAGGAGTTTTTGTTGTTAGGGGGAGATTTTTTGTTTTAGAGGAGCTTGTGGAGTTTTTAGATTGTATCTAGGTGCTTCACTTTGTATATCATTTTTTGGGGATATTCATGTTAGGGGGAGTAACATGTTGTGTTGAGATTCACTGCTTATTGATTTATATTTATGAGTTGTTCATTCATATATGTCTTTATTTTGTGTTGTGTGAATCTTACAAGAATGTTATACCTGTTGTTTTACTCTTTACTGTCACACATGCGTTTATGTGTTTGTTGAGTATTTCAGGATTATATAGGTTGATTCAACTAAGCTGCTGTCTACACTTGCAACTATGGATAGTAGTTAGGCTGAATTGAATTTTATGAGCATTATCTTTGTAAAGGGCTTTTCATTTGTAAAACTTTGAGCTGTTAATTAGGGTTTTGTCACGGATTGCCAAAGGGGGAGTTTGTTAGGTTCTAAGGTCTTAGGATTTTATGTATTTAGAACTCTAATTTGTAATGTTGGCAAACTATGATCAAAACATTGTATTTAGTCTTATTTAGACTTGCTCAAAGTTGGTTTATTCGTGTAAAGTTGGAATTGAGTGGCTGCAGAAGTACTTGGGACTTTCGGCCTGGCTCGATCGATCGAAGAATAGACTCGATCGATCGAAAATCGCACAGGTTGAATTTTCTGCAGAATTTCCAACTCAGCCCTACTTCATTAAACGTTTAGGGTTTTATGTTTTTACCCTAGGTATATAAACAAAACCCTAGCCACGTTTTTGGAGGTTGTCCATATTATATTGTTGCTCATACATTGCGGTTTTGTGTGAATCTCGTGTGAGATCTTTGAGGAGCTTTCCTTTATACAAAACTTAGGGTTTTCATGGTAGAGATGATTTCAACATCTTGAAGATCATTACTGTTGCAACCATTGGAACTTAAAAGAAAAGCAAGCGGGGAGCTTGTAGCTGATTGAGGAATTCAAGAAAGAAGTAGTCCGTGAACTCGGAGCCTGCGCGTGGTCGTGTCAGGAAGTTCTACTGGTGGGTAGCATTAGGAAGTCAAGCGGGGAGCTTGTAGTCCTTTTGTATGAACTTCAATTCTTTCATAGTGAATTCAGGTTAGCCTTGAGGATCGGTGGGTCAAATCCTCCCCAGGTTTTTACCGTGTGGTTTCCTGGGTGATCATATCTTGTGTTATTTATTTTCCGCTGCATTATTATTCTTGATATGATTGTTTGATTGTTTTAACCTAGTATTGCTTAATTTGACTAAGTAACAACTTGGCTAATTAATCTAGGCTACGCAATCTGGTTGTTTTAGGGGTCTAAATAACCTGTCACAATTGTTATAGTAGTAAAGATGAGCCAAGATCTAATGTGAATGCTGAGGAAGTAAACTAAGGCCTTCGTCCAAGCTATTAACTGATTCCACAATTTCCACTCAGCCATATGGAGTGCTCTTGACTAGGAATGTTTATTTATTTTTGGATCACACACGTTTATATAGGTATTTAGTAGGGGAGGGGGACAGATATATAACGAGTACTTCCAAAAAAAAAAAATGTCATTATTACTAAACTATCAATTGAAATACACCAGAAGCTTGTATAGTTAAAACTTAAACTATATCGTAACAATGAAATGCTGATGTCAAGAATTTAGCTAATGTAGCAGCTCACTAAATGGTCTCTTAAGTGTAATGTTTTTGGCTCCTTTGATTTGAGTAGCTATACCTCCTGTTTTGAGTTTGTTATCAAGATTGAGGCTTGTTCCTCTACAGTGTTTTACTTTTTCTCTTGTTAATAAAGTCTTTTATTCATTAAACACAAATTATACAGTAAAAAGTGACTTTTTTACATATCCCTTATTTGATAAACACCATAGGATATTCATAATCCTTTTATTTAAGTAGCTAGTATATTTAGGATTTCCTTTAGCCTAAGGATCAAACTCAAGGAGATTGGCCCAAATACTTTCCTCTCATCTCAGCAACCAACTTGTCATGAGGTGGGAGCATTTCCTTCATCAATGGATGGTTTTTTAGAGCTTTCAACCATGCCATAATTGCTGGGTTCTTTTCAGAGCTAAAAACCACAGCGACAACCTCATGAAAAGCTTCATAGTTGCAAAAATGTGCACCCACAACAATATCAAGATATCCCAAGGTCTTGCGTTCAAAGAAAGGAAATTCTTCTGGAAAATCCTTATTGATTCCTTCTTCAAACACCTTTAGCAACTCGTTGAATTCTTTGATTGCTTTCTCTCTCTCTTCGCCTCTAGACATGATGATGGGTAAGAGTCTTGCCATAATCTGCTAACAAGATATATGTAATTAACATTTACTTAACATCATAAAGAGAGCCCAATTTTTCAAGAAATAATAGTTGAAGTTATTCAAGCTAGGCTCCTTCAGAGAAATGATATATATGCATTTATCCTCTTAGTGCGTGCAAATCTCACAGTTATAGAAGTGTGTAGGACCTACACATTATGTGAGAAATGATGCATATATTTGATATGTAAAGTACTTTCTCCTTTTAAGGAGGACTTGAGACTTTTTATTCTTATTCAGAATATATTTGGAACAAAAGGAGAGGTAGGGAACAGAGAGGAGGAGGGTTGAGAGAGGAAGATGATTGGAATATATATTATTTACAAATTTCGGTCAATTCCTTTCTTTTTATGGTCTGTTGGATACTTTGAATTTGGATTTGCATTTGGATTTGAGGGGGCTCAAATCCAAATCTTTTGTTTTTGGCTCTGGAGTCTTCTTCTTCTTCAGTTCTTTGTAGATGATGAACTTCCTTGCTTTACTCTCAACCACTAGGCTTGTTTTACTGTTACCCACTTATGCTTGCTGTCAAGCACCTTCTTAAATTTTAGGCAACTGGATCTTTATTTAACCCATTTTTTATTGGCGGATAAACTAATGTCTGCCCACCGACTCTTGTATTTTTTTTTTTTTTAATCCACAAATGGTAGACTACTCAAACTGGCATAAAAGAGAAAAGATTAGATTGTCAATTATGCTTAGAATTTAGTATTTTTTATTTGCATAATTATCAATATTGTCTCGTTTATTTATTAAAAATGTTACTAAAATTAAAATGTGGAAAGGTTAAGAAAAATAATAATTATAAAATATATTTTATTGATCTTAAATTCAAATCTAAATCTAAATCTAAATTTAAGTATCCAAACAATGGAATTTCAAATCATTATTTGCTTAAAAAGACCCAAGCAAAGAATTTTAAAATTAAGAGATTTTAAATCAATGGATTTCAAATCCAAATCCAACTCCAAATGTTACCATCCAAACACAATCTTAGATATTTGTTTATTTTTTCTTTGTTTGTTTGTTTGTTTGTTTTTTTTTTTTTTATAATTTTTTTTTTTAAAGTAGAGTTATTATCACCATATTCATACCTAGATAAGATGGCATAATTAATTAGGCGTACGGTGGGATACAATTTTTTCTTTTGTTGATAATTTCCTATTTGTTAAAAGTCTATTAATATATAGTTCTAAACTTCTACGTGGACAAATTGAAGTTTAAGCAAATGACTCTAGTGCTACTTATTATTTTTTTATAAAAAAATGTAATAGCGTAAGCAGTTAGATACTACCCACCTGGTGATCAAAATAGTTGACCCAAAAGCGAACTTTAGCCCCTTGGTAAGGATCCTCTGGCAATAGTTTTGGTGTGTTATTCCAGCACTCATCTATGTATTCGAGAATTACAAGTGACTCAGAAATGGGTTTGCCATTGTGAACAAGCACAGGTACCTTCTTGTGGACAGGGTTGTAGTGGAGGAGAGACTCACTCTTATTTGTTAGATCTTCTTCTACGTACTCATAAGGTATGCCCTTGATTTTAAGGGCTAACTCGACTCTCTTGCAGAAGGCGCTAGCCCATGTGCCAAACAGAACAACTTCATTTTGCTTCTCCATTATGATCTCTCTCTCTCTCTCTCTCTCTCTCTCTCTCTCTCTGTGTCTTGTATCTTAAATATTGGTGTGTAATGCATGTATGGCTGTTTGAGGCATTGATTTATAGAGTTCCTTTTGTGAGATCTTTTGCACTGTATTGTGGTGTTTGGTGGATCAGAGAGCACTTTAGTCAATGGTGACAATAGAAAGATTTAAAATTTTATTAGAGTTGGACTAGATGTTTCTTGATAAAATCTTGGGGAAGAAGTCTAAGAATTTGTGCTTAGTTCAAGATTTTAATAGTAAAATATGGGAGAAGTGGTTAGGAACAAGAAGAAGAAAATTGACATAGCATGATAGCAACTTTCGCCTCTTGCCTCTTGGGTGACAAGAAATTAAGAAAGAGCAAAAGAACTATGTTATATGCACAAGGGCTCACATATTTCGTAACAAACACTTTTGGCCTGCATCCTTATTGCCTGCATCCTTAAAGGATTGATCAAATCGTTTTTAGGTTTAGGTAATCTAGGAAATCTTAGATTTTAGTCTATTATTCAATGGGCAAAGCTTGAGTCCAATGTCTAGTTGTATTGGACTATCATGATTGTGACATGTATATCATCATCCTAACGGGTCCAATGTATCAAAGCCAAGTCCTTATCTACTATTTTGGATTGTCATATCTTCCTATAATTACTTAGTTTGTGTAGGATGAGAGGATTACACTCACTAAAAACAAAGAAGGGAAAAAAAAAAAAAATGGGCCCACACTTTAACTAGGCTAACAATCCGAAGTTATCCATGATTAAACTCAAACTGCAATGTCTTGGAGTGGGCTTGCATCCGAGTTATACTTGACTTAAAACAAAGGCTCCAAGTACATGCCCAACATATTTTGATAATATACATGGGCTTGCTTGAACCCTTCCACACAGTTCCATATCTCATCTTCAATCTTCTAGTGTTTTAATGAGAAATTATCTAACAACTAGTTAACTTTCCTTATTAGCTATATAATGGTCAACTAGGTTGGTTTCTTTCAGTTAAACTTACAATTCGTTAACTATCCTTATTAGATATTGAAAGTTCAAATAGTGTAGAAAATACTATGAACGTTTTGACTCCCAAATTACAAATTATCAATTCAAGCTTATTATCAAACAATTAATGTGCAGAACATGAACATAAGCCAAACACAGAATTGATAAACAGTCTAAGCCAAATATAATCACATCCACAACAGAAAATTAATGACAAAGATAAAGGAAGAGAGATGCAAACACAAAGACAACACTCAATGTGTTATCGAAGAGGAAACCGAAGCTCTTATCATAAAACCTCTCCGCCGCCCTCCAAGCGGTCAATAATCCACTAGAAAATGTAGTTGAGATACATCATCAACAATAGACCCTCCAAGCCTAATCTACCCAAGTACCTACGCCCTCCAAACTTCTTGCTCCAATGAGGCTGCGCCGAACCTTTTTCTTCTCTACCTTACCGGATTCCGCTATAACCCATAGTATCAACCAATAACCATTAGTTCCTTCCAAACTGCTTCCCTTAACACCAAAAGACCGTCTCACAGACGTGGGTGTGATGAGAAAAGAATTTGGTCAATGACCTCTCAAGGATGTATCAATGGAGAGAAAGATAGTAGAGGAATTTGAAGAGTCTCTTAGTGAAGATTGGGGATGAGGCAATCTTGTTTTTCTCTAGGGTTTCTCTCACAAAATTCTCTCTGGAAACTCTTTACATTTTGTGGGTATAAGGGTCTATATATAGTGGTGTGTGTTTGGAATACGAAGAGTCAGTTTTTTCCAAACAGGGCTGATTGGTGGCTTGGCCTTGCTACTGGTCTAAGTCGCGAGTTCAAGTTGTGAGATAACGGCCTGGCCAGCCTGGGACTTTTGTCCTATAGTGCGACAGCTGGCGTGACCCTTCACCTCCCCGCATGCTTCTCACATGTGCAGCAGTTGGCGCCTTGCAAGCCGCGAGTCAGTCGTGAGTCCTAGCTGCGAGTCCCTGCTTCTTTGCACAAAGTTGAGCAATTCTTCACACTCTCTTCACACACTATTCTTACATGAATCCCTCCTAAATATAGGGTTACTAAGTGCTAAATTACAAGCAAATTGGCACGGAATAAACCCAATAAGATGGTTAATAAATTTCAACCTTACAATCTCCCACTTTGGCTATTCCGTGACAAAACCCTATAACAAACTCTAGACTTAACGCGTGAGTTGGGAACAGTTGAAAAACTCACTCACACCTAACTCTAGAATTTGTGAAACTTTTGAACCATAAGAACAAGTAACTCCTGAAACACAACAACACAATAAGTTCATTGTATGTAGAAAACTTGTAATGCAAATGGAGCAAGCACAATGGAATAAAGCAATAAACCATGGCAAGACCTAAACAAGCAATCACTATAAACAAGTTATCACAATGTTCATTCACACTTGGAATGAACATCCGGACATTCAAGCTGACAAACACAAGGTAACTCACTTGAATGACCAACACTCAACCAATGCACAGTACATAAAGTATATGCATCTAGAAATAAAGTTCTACAAGGGCACAAGAGTGCAAGTACTTAAAAGGAAATGCATAACATTTAGCTATAAGTACTGATTTAACAAAGCACAAAGGTTGCATAAAGTAAGGTACAAACCATAAAGCCTACAAAGTGCATAGAAACAAACCCTAAAAGCTTACAAAAGCAATATGGGTACAAAACATAAACAAGAACCTTAAAAACCTACAAAGGTATCAGGTACAAATTATAAAGTACTTCCCTTATCATATCACTCCCTCTATCATGAATCGTAGGAGCTGTGATGAACTTGGAACATATATACTTGTAACCTAAAACACTTGCACAAAACACGTTAGACCCTCAAGGTAAAGCAAGTAATAAACGGACAAGTATAATGTAGCAAGTAAATTGCGATCAAGTAAATATGATGTGAAACATGTGAGCAACTTGATCATACACCATACACCAAAACAAAGTTTTCTTATTAACACAATGTCTTCTCCCCCTTGGTATATGCATCTCCCCTATGAAAAATCTCTCCTCCTATAAATGTGCAAGAGAAATAGAATTTCTCCCCCTAAGGATATGCACAAGAGTCATATAGAGATGACAAAATAGTATACTCTCCCCCTTTTCGACATGAATAGACAAAGGGCCAAGGAGAAAAAGGGGCAAAAGATGAAGGAATAAACAATGATAATGATGCATGAGGGGTGCAAGATGAATGAGAAAATGAAGCTCAAACAATGGACAGAACAAAATGCTACGAAGCATAAGGTAAACATGATATGCTAGGATGAAGAAATAAGGTATAAACCAATGCATGACAAGGGTAGCAAGGTGTGTGCAAGAGGTGGCAAAGTGTAATGCATGACCAATGCATGGAAAATGCACATGTGGGGTAAGATGTGATAAAGACACAACCAATGAACCAAACATGTTCCTAATGAGGAAACATGAGAAACCCCAAAGTTTGATACTCACCAGAGTCCAAACAAGTGAGAAAATGCTTAAGAGGTATTTTATCAAACACCTAGCATGCACACTATGAATAACAATATGAAACAATGCATGAATATTATGAAATCCACCCTTAATACATGATCTTTTTGCCACAATTGGCCAACATCCAGAGCAAATCAACAAAAGGAACCAAACCCATACAAAAATTTGACCAAAAAATAAGTTTTCCCAACCCCTATGATGAAAATCACAGCAAAAGCACAAAACTCACCAAAACATAATCTAAGGATCCAAAACAATAGAAAGAGTTTAAAATTACCTTAGAGATGTTAATAGAATGAAAAACCATTCAAATTGATTGGGTTTTGATATAAAAATATTGAAAGAGGGGTTTAAGAGAGGATGGGAGAGGTTTAAAACAAATTTCCCACAAAAAAAAACTCTTTAAAAAGCTGATTCTGGGCATTTGGCGATTGGGCGAGTCGCGAACGAGTCGCTAGTGAACCGCAAAACCATTCTGTGTGAACTCGCGACTGGGCTTGCGACTGGGCAAGTCGCCAAAACTCACAGCTTGGTTTGGCTGGTTGCAAGTCGCCAAAGTGAGGGGCTAAAAATTCTGACACTTGTTTTTCAACCCAGAACATGTTTAAACACTGAAAAACAATGTAAGCACTAACCATGAACATAAAGAGTGATAAAAATTACTTCCAAAAGCATATAAAATGATCAAAATCTTTTTGGATTGATCCATATAAAGATGAGCACACACACATCACATTTAAACAAGTACAATTGAACAAATGAATAATGCATTCATTGAACATTAGGCATGTGTGTTGTGTGTGTGTATCGAGTGTGGAATAGTCCTTAGTCTAGAGTGAAACTTCAATGATCAATTCAATCAAGTTATACACAACTAGTGTTAAGACAAGTGGTCTATCTCAATTATAGAAATGAACGTATATGACCTCCCACAAGACAATGATTACATATCTTTGAAGTTTTTCATTTGGCTTCTTTACAATTCATAACATTTGATCATTTTGAATAAATACATCTCATTTTGAGATCTGTTAGGTTCTAAAGATTTAAGAATTTATGTATTTAGAACTCTAATTTGTATTGTTGGCAAACCATGATCAAAACATGTTGTTTAGTCTTGTTTATGCTTGCTCAAAGTTGTGTCTTTCATGTAAAGTTGGAATTGAGAGGCTGCAGATGCATTGGTGCATTTTGGCCTGGCTCGATCAATCGAAAGAAAGACTCGATCGATCGAATCTCGGGCAGAATGCTTTTCTGCAGAATTTTCCAACTCAGCCTTAACTCATTAAACGTTTTGGGTTTTCTGTTTTTACCCTAGGTATATAAAGAAAAACCCTAGCCACGTTTTTAGAGTTGCTCCTGTTATGTTGTTGCTCATACTTTTCTGTTTTGTGTAAATCTCTTGTGAGATCTAGAGGAGCTTTTCTTTACACAAAACTTAGGGTTTTCAAGGTAGAGATAGTATCAACATCTTGATGATCAACTCGATTGTTGCCATTGGAGCTTAAAGAATAACAAGCGTGGGTGTTTGTAGCTGATTGGAGAATCCAAGAAAGAAGGAGTCCGTGGATTTGGAGCTTGCACGTGGTCATGTCAGTAAGTTCTACTGGTAGGTAGCATTAGGAAGTCGAGCGGGGAGCTTGTAAGTCCTTTTGTATGAACTTCGATTTTTTCAGCATAGTGGATTCAGTTTACCTTGAGGATAGCTAGCTCAAATCCTCCCAAGGTTTTTACCGTGTGGTTTCCTGGGTGATCATATCATTGTGTTCTTTATTATTCCGCTGTTTTATATTCTTGATATGATTGTATGCTTGTGATAACCTAGAATTGCATAATTGGACTAAGTTAATAACTTGGCTAATTAACTAGGTTAATCTGGTTGATTTAAGGGGTCTAAAACCGTTCAAGATCGATGCCTGAAATTTTTGATATTTCAATTTGATGAACAAGCCTTTAGCTTTTTAGGCATCATACAATTTATTTTGGTCGCTTTCCCTTTTTCCTAGTCAAATACTAGTATGTGCGACAGACTTTTGCAGCTCAATATCTCTTTTCATTTGGAGATTTACATTTGGTGAGCTCTTTGAGTAAAACAATAAAATAAAAGTGGGAAGATATATAGGCACAAGTCTATGCATGTCTCAAAACCAACAAGACTATTTACTAATCATTCATGACAAGCTTGAAGATCAATTTACAACAATCACACAAAGATGTCAAGATTTTTTCCACAAAGATATAAGTGCATACAGAACAAGCTAAGCTCGTAAATGCATAAAGCCATTTGTACGAAGGTACAAGGCAAAACTCACATGCGATATGTGCTTAAATATATACAATCAAACTTTTTGAATTTTTCACTTTTTATGTGATTTTGGATTTTTACTCACAGAAAACTAAAACATAAAAGTAAGATAAAAACAAAAGCAATGCATACAAATAAATGCAAAATGCACAAATGCATGAAGATATGAAGCATCTAATGCAAGAGGGGTCTAACAAAGATCGAAAGAATTAGATCAAGGACCAAAAGAGGAAAAGCTCAACCATACAAACCTTTCCTCATCCAAATGCAACGATTGTTTAGAATGAGTGTCTCAAGAAAAGTGAGACGAGGGTTGGAAGAATGAGAACTGGAGATGCACATAGTCAAGGAGTTAAGAGCATTAAACATTTTCTTTAACAACATGCTATTTTCACTCAAATCCGGTTTACTCTTTTTAGCACAAGTTCCAAAAAGTTCAAGTTTCTCTTTTCTTTTAATTCTTTTAAGAGTATGAAACTTAGAGCAATGAGGTCTTAGATGACCAAAAGCATCACAATGGTGACAAACAATGTGTTTAGGTCCACTAGGCTTTTTAGGAATGGATCTAGCAACATGGTTTTGTTCTCTCTTCAACTTATGACATTGAGGTCTTATATGACCAATCACACCACAATAGTGGCAAGTTGGAACAAATTTAGATCCATCCGAAGCCTTAGGTTGAGACCTAAATGGAGGCTTTGACTTAACAGCCTTTCTCTCCACCTTTTGATTTCTTTTGTGTGGAGGAATGTACACCGATTTGTCCTTTGAGGTAGAACACACAATAGGCACAAAATCGGGTACCATAACATGATTGTAACAAATATTTTCACAATTTTTAACAATAGGTTCAGCAATCAAACATTTGGCATGCATCTTAAGAGATTCATTTTTACATTTTAACTCATCAACAAGTTTGTTAGATAAAACAAGTTTAGCATCTAAGTCCATATTCAAACATTCAAACTCTTTCAGTTTTTCAAGAGAATTTTCAGCAAGTTTCTTATATTTTTCAACCAATTTGTTGGATTCATTGAGCTTAGCAATCAAATCACCCTTTTCACAAAATAATTTGCTCAAATCCTTTTGAAACTTCTTAGCATTTTTCTTCAAAAGTTTGATGTTAGGAATATCAACAACACCCAAGGATTTATGTAGCATAGCATCACAATCATGAGGATTACCACTCATAGAGGCATTTTCACAAACACGTGGCATGCTACATTCATCAACATCCAAAACATGCGTAGAGGCATACAAAGCACAATCCATGGCAAACAACAAAAAGGGTCAAGGATCACACTTAGGTATTTAACCACAACAAGTGTACCCGCTTTGATACCAATTGAAAGTTCAAATAGTGTAGAAAACACTATGAACATTTTGACCCCCAAATTACAAATTATCAATTCAAGCTTATTATCAAACAATTAATGTGCGGAACATGAACATAAGCCAAACACAGAATTGATAAATAGTCTAAGCCAAATATAATCACATCCGCAACAGAAAATAAATGGCAAAGATAAAGGAAGAGAGATGCAAACACAAGGACAACACTCGATGTGTTATCGAAGAGGAAACTGAAACTCTCGGCGTAAAACCTCTCCGCCACCATCCAAGCAGTCAATAATCCACTAGAAAATGTAGTTGGGATACATGAACAGCAATAGACCTTCCAAGCCTAATCTACCTAGGCACCTAAGCCCTCAAAGCTTCTTACTCCAACGAGGTTGTGTCGAACCTTTTTCTTCTCTAGTTTACCAGATTCCGCTATAACCCATAGCATCAACCAATAACCATTGGTTCCTTCCAAATTGCTTCTCTTAGCACCAAAAGACCTTCTCACAGACGTGGGTGTGATGAGAAAAAGATTTGGTCAATGACCTCTCAAGGATGTATCAATGGAGAGGAAGAGAGTAGAGGAATTTGAAGAGTCTCTTAGTGAAGATTGGGGATGAGGCAATCTCGTTTTTCTCTAGGGTTTCTCTCACAAAATTCTCTCGGAAATTCTCTACATTTCATGAGTATAAGGGTTTATATATAGTGGTATGTGTTTGGAATACGAAGAGTAAGTTTTTTCCAAACAGGGCTGATTGGCGGCTTGGCCTTGCGACTGGTCTAAGTCGCGAGATAACGGCCTGGCCAGCCTGGGACTTTTGTCCTGTAGTGCGACAGCTGGCGTGACCCTTCACCTCCCCGCATGCTTCTCATGTGTGCAGCAGTTGGCACCTTGCAAGCCGCGAGTCAGTCGCGAGTCCTAGCCGCGAGTCCCTGCTTCTTTGCACAAAGTTGAGCAATTCTTCACACTCTCTTCACACACTATCCTTACATGAATCCCACCTAAATACAAGGTTACTAAGTATTAAATTACAAGCAAATTGGTACGGAATAAAACCAACAATATGGTTGATAAATTTCAACCTTACAGATATCACCTACCATATTGGTCAGCTAGGTTGTTTTCTTCCAATTAAACATACATCAAACTCTCTGGATTTAGAAGCAACCACGAATTTAGAGTGTAAAAGGCATTTTAGCCAACTTTTTTCATTTGCTCTAGTTTACATTTGAGCCAAATCTAGTGCTAAGAAGTGAACATGCAGTAGAAACAGAACACATAGGCAACCCTTTATAGAAACCAGACAGTAGCATCATAGTTCTGCTTACACTTAATGTTTTTTATATGGCTAAGAGACAAGGATTTATTCCAAACAATTAAAAGGTGCAACCATCTCCAATCAGAGCTTGATGTATGGTAACCCTTTCTTTCAGCTTCAATATTAAACTTAAGTAGACTTAAGCCTAGCACTCAACCTGGCAACCAATTTGTCATGAGGTGGTAGTGTCTCCCCCATCAGAGGGCAGTTCTTCAGAGCATTGACCCATGAGAGAAACTCTGGATTCTTTTCTGATATGAGTGCCACACCAATGGCCTCATCAACAGCTTGGTAGTTGCATGCATGTGAGCCAATAACGATACCAAGATACCCTAGGATCTCGCCATTGAAGAATGGAGACTGCCCTGGAAAATCCTTTTCAATACCTTCTTCAAACACCTTAAGCAATTGGCTCAAGTCTTCAATGGCTTTCTCTCTCTCCTTGTCTTTGGACCCGAAGATGATGTAGAAGCTTGGCACAATCTGATGACACAAAATGCTTTTATTAGTGTTTGAACACAAAAGCTACATAATTGGCAGTAGCAAATCAACAAATAGGAGGATACAATTTTTTGTTTTTTGTTTTTAGTTTTTAATTTAATTTAATTTTTATTGAATTAGTCAGCCAAGAGGCAAGTGCTTCCGTCCAATGTTTTAGTGCACTGGACAGGATAAAAGATCAATACTTGCTCGATTTTGAACATATCTTTTGTTCATATTGGGTTTAGTGTACTGGAGCACTAAAGTTCATAGAGAGAGAACTCACCTTTTGATCATAATAGTTGGCCCAAAAGTGGACTTTTGCCCTTTGGTAAGGGTCCTCAGGCAATAGTTTTGGGGTGGTATTCCAGCACTCTTCTATGTATTCAAGGATAATGAGGGACTCAGCAATGGATTTCCCATTGTGAACAAGCACAGGTACTTTCTTGTGGACTGGATTGAGGCTAAGGAACAACTCACTTTTGTTTGTCAAATCTTCCTCCACATACTCATAGGGTATGCCTTTTAGTTTGAGGGCTAGCTCAACTCTAGTGCAGAATGTGCTGGCCCATGTTCCAAACAGGACAACTTCACCTTTCTTCTCCTCCATTCTCTCTCTCAGTTGGATTTCTATTAGACTGTGAAGCCTTAATTATTGAGCTCATATGAGAAATTTCTTCCAATCATCTTCATCATATTGGTCAGTCAACAAGTTTATTTTATTTGGTCTTTTTATATTTGGTTGAGGAAGCTGACAAGGAAATTGATAAGATTGACCCCCATATGGCATCTCAGGTACATGTGTTTACATGGTTATTATTATTATTATTATTTATTTTATTTTTTTAAATTGAATAAAGAAGTAAAGGCTTACGCAAGATCATTGGCCTTCATTATTATAATGGTTTTTAGTAAAGATAAGCCTAATGTGTATACAGTGGAAATGAACTTACAGAGAGCCCAGGCAGCTAATAAGTCATTGTAAAAGTCACATTGAGTAAAAACCTCCTATACTTTTTGGCCTTCGTCCAATTTCAGGGAAAAAAAAAAAGCATTTCTATTGAGTCCACATGGAAAACTCAGCCATGGAGAGTGCTCTTGTAGTCGAAGGAATGTTTACCATTTGTTTTTGAGTGATCATGCACGCTCATATTGGTTTTTATTTATTTTTTAAATTTTTTTTAAAATTAATTAAATAAATAAATAATATATATTTTTAATTTGATAGTTAGGAAGAGAGATTCAAATCATAAGCATCTTTGTTAGATATATTGAGAGGTGTCAGTTGAGCTATAAGGCTCTTGGCTATGCTCATTTATGTAAATGTTTTTGAAGTGTAGTATCTATTATTATCACGCTCTAGTTGACCCACATCAACATAGCATTTTAGTCAACTTTGGTCCATTTCAGCTCATTTCGGTTTATCTTTGTCCAACTAGGTTTATTTTTGTCTATTCAGTCCATTTTGGTCTATTGTGGTCCGCTTTAGTCCATTTTGGTCCATTTAGTCTATTACAGTCCACTTCAGTCTATTTGGTTTACTATGATCCATTTGAGTCTATTTTTGTTCATTTGGTCCATTTTGGTCCACTTTTGTTCATTCAGTCTACTTTGCTCCATTTCTATCTAGTTTGGTTTATAGTTTATTTTGGTCTATTTGGTCCAGTTTGGTCCATTTCGGTTCATTTGGTTAACTTCGGTTCACTTTTTGGTCATTGACAATTATATCACATTCTCAGTTTAATACTAGCAAGTTCTTGATATAATTACATTTTTTTAATGTTATTAAAGTATTTTAATTTTTTCCTAATATAGATGATGGATTTAGTTATATTAATTTGATTTCCTTTTAGGTCATTCAAGATGTATGGAGAATGAACCATTTGTAAAGAGTACTAGAACAAATTTCAACAACAAAATACATTGTTTACAAAATATCTTGTCTTATACAATAATTGAATGTAAAATATATTATGTTTCTTTAAAAAATAAAATACTAAATTTAAAACACTTTCAAATAACAAATATAGATAGCTTATACATAGTAATTTGTCATTCCTAAATAAATGTGTGTACAAAAAGTGTGTGAATAAGTTTTTCCCCTTTAGATAACATTTTTGCCTCATTTAGAATGCTCCTCTAAGCATAGGATGCTTTTGAACTCATCTTTCTTTGCCTCCATCACCATTCTATTTGAGAAAAATTTTTCTTTAAAAGTTCTACTAAACAAGGATTGTTGATTTTTAAGTAGCCTCACCATGTTTGTTAATGCTTATGTGTGTGTGTGTGTGTGTTTTTTTTTTTTTTTTTTTTCAAGTTAATTGATACTAATTTATATTTAGTAATTCTCACAATCTTATTATTCTTGTTATGTTTATGTTTATGTGTAGCGTAAATGAAATGATATCCTTAATAGATATAATATAATTTAATACATAGAACAAGCTTAGTAATGTATTGTTAAGAAAATCACATCTACAAAAAGGATGAAGATCTACTAAGTTTATTTTTAATTTTATATTCTCATATATTAATGTTTGTTTATTTATTTACAATTTTTATTGGATGAGTGCACGATGAAGACATAAATTAATAAGTTAAATACAAAGTACATAAATTAGCAAAACTTTTAATTACAAGACCACCATATAGAGTAGTTTTATTGTTCTACAAAACAATATAACTCAAGCCTATATAACATAGAAAAATAAAACTACAAATCAAATAAAAACACTCAAGAAGCTATCATTGAAGGCTATTGAGAATTTTGGAGTACTTATGTAATTTTTATTCCTAGAAATTATGGAGCAATAATAATGGCAATGAAATTATGGATGAAATCCTACATTTATTTCTCTCTCAAACCAATTGGACCTACCCTGTTAACCTAGATTTTTTTAGATGTCCGACCTATATATGAATCATTGAATTATTATATACATACCTTCTTCATTAACCAAATAACGTGTGTCTGTTAACAATTTGAATAATACCAAGTGTAATTTTGTGATGAGTTTTTGATTATCATGAAAATTTCTTTTAAGTGGTTGAGAATTTTGAGTCATATATTTAAAATTTAAAGAGCTAAAAAATATTAGCATATTCTAGAGGTACAAAGTAATTCGTGGGACTTGGAACAATAATGTTTAAAATGCCTGAATTTCCTGTATGGCTAAAATATTAGCCATTTCTATGTTACAAGGTACACGTATGCAACAATATTTTGGATGCTTGAATCTCCAATTTGGTTGATAAAGAGAATATGTATATGATAATTCCATGGTTCAGATTTATATATATATATATATATATATATATATATAATAGATATGGGTCGAACATTTAGAAGAATCTAGCTTAGGGGATGAGGTCTGGTTGGTTTGAGATCTATATATCTATTTTAATTGGTAATAATTTATATTAGTGATTCTCACAAACTTTACTTTTCCTATTAGTGGTAATTAAAATATTTTTTTGTAATATTTTAAATTTAAATTAAAGATCCTCTATTGAGTAAAAAAAAAAAAAACCTTATTTTTTATTAAAAAATACGAAAAAAAAAAATGTAACATTTGTATAAGCAAATAGGACGATAAGAGAAAAAAATGTTGAGTTTTTTCCCTCATTATTGTTCTTGTTATGTTTATGTTTTTATTATTATCTATGTTTAGTAGTCACAGATCCATGCGATGTGTTGAAATAGATAATTATTCTATAATTGTGGTATAATATATAATTTATTCTCCAAAGTTTGTGAAAGATAATTTGTTTTATCAAAAAATTAAAAATTTCTAAAATTATTTTCCATCTATCCAATTGTACAAATATATCATTTTATTATTTTGGATGTGTTTTATTGATATTATTCATTTTTGAAGTGGTTCATATTTTTCTAAATTATGTTATAGTGCATTATATTTTCCTTTTTTTCTTTGCTATACGAATAAACTCTTCAAGTTTCACATTTTCAAAAAAAAAAAAAAAAAAAACACTCTTTACAAGTTTCAAATATATTATTCAAAATTCTCAACCTCTTAAAAGAGATTATCATAATAATCAAAACTCATCACAAAATTACAATTGATATTACTCAAATTGTTGACAGGCACATGTAAATGCATAGCAAAAGATTGTATTATGATATAAATTCAAATTTTAACTTCCCAAATAACTAAGTATTAATCAAACAAAAGTTATGAGAGAGAGAGAGAGAGAGAGAGAGAGAGAGAGAGAGAGAGAGAACATTTTTGGTGTGGGGAAAAATTCATAGAATGCAAGAGAAAATAACAAATTTATAGTAAGAGAACAAAGATAAGAAGAGCCAAAATAAAATGAAGTCAAATGGATAGACCAAGAGTGGGATTAAGGTTGAGAGCAGTAAATAGATGAAAATGTTAAAGTGAGAGAGAAAGGTTAGAGTAAATGTAACAGTAAAGTAAAAAAATAATAAAAGGGAAAGGGAAAAAAAAATAAGGGAAAAGTTTAGCTACAAAATTGGTTATAACTTTAAGTTATAACATTACTTAATATTTTTTTATTGGAGGTGAATTTTGATAAATACATCATTGAATTATATCTTCTTCTTATATCCTCCATGCTTGAAAAGTTTCTAGAAAATTAAAGATCAATAGTTATTTCATTAATAAATTATTTAAATTGTAAGTTTTTATAGTTTAAAATTATTTATAAATCATATAGTAAATAATATCCGATTAATACAAAATTTTACATTTGTATTAAGAACATAAAGAACATGCAATTTAATGGTTAGATTTTCAAAATATGTAATAATGTTTATTTTATTGAGTAAAGTTGTAGCTTTAGGCTACAATTAATTTTATAGCTAAACTTTGTCAAAAAATAAAGGAGAAATGGTTTGAAATATGTGGATGATGTGATTGCTGATGTGACTCTACATAAGTGTAGAAACAATAAATATTGTGCTTCAAATTTTATATATATATATATATATATATATCCACCTTTATTTTTTAAGAAATTCTTAATTTTTATTCAAAAATATAGACTTTCTCTTTTCTCTTGCAAAAACTTGTACCCTCTTCATCAAGTAATCAAAACTTTGGGTTAATGGCCAAACCAAGAATCCTTTTCCCAAAAAAGGCTCAGTGGCATTTGTTTTATCATTGTAGTTTCAAAATATAAAAAAGGTGGCATCAAATTTTTCAACCAACCAGCACCAAGAAACCAAATCAATCAAAAAAATGACCTTAGTTTCCCTTTGGATGAGATTTCAAAGGGAGCCAGCTACCATGAACCATGTACGGACTGATTTGTCATTCCCAATTTGCCAAGATGTTTCTCTTTTGATGATCTCTCTACTTCTAAGAACGCTCCTCCAAGCATAGGATCCTTTTGACTTGTTTTTGCCTACATTACTGTTCCATTTGAGAAATTTTTTTCATTTAAAAACTCTATAAAACAAGAATTGCTGATTAGGAAGTAGGCGCCATGTTTGATTTGCTAACAGAGCCTCACTAAACATTGACAAACTCTGAACCTCATACCACCAAGCATCTTAGATTTGCAAATATTTTCCCACTTCACTCAATGAGTTTTTCTCCTCTCACCACGTTGCCCACCAAAATTTTAGGATTAATCCTTTAAAATATTGACAAAGGCTAAATGGGACTTTAAAAGAACTCATTGTGAAAGTTGGAATTGCTTGCACAACAAATTTTATTAAAACCTTTCCCCTCACTTGTGATGGGATCTTCTCTTCCCATCCTTGCAACTTTCTCTAAACTCACTCTTTTATATTTGTGAAACTCTCCCTTTTATTCCTTCCCACATGAGATGGAAGACCTAAATACCTCTCAAATTCTTTTATATTTGGAACTCCAAATAAATTTTTAATTAACATTTGCCTTTTTGTTAGGGGTTGAACTATTAAAACAAAGTAGTCTTCTCTTGATTTATTTGTTCTCTCGAGGCTATTTCATATGAAGATAGAATGTTTTGAATTTTTCAACAATCACTTGGGGTAGCCCTGTAAAATAGTAGACTATCATCTTAAAAAAAAAAAAGTTAGTCAGTCTAGGCCCTAACGACTAATTGATACACCCTTTATGTCACCATCTGTATCGGTTTTACTAATAAGCCCATGCAACCCTTCCATGCACAATAAGAACAAATAGGAAGAGAGGGAGTCTCTTGATGGATTCCTCTTGTTGTTTTTATAAAACATCGTGGTTGTCTATTGACCAAAATTGAATATGATATAGAAGTAATGCATTCTCTCATAAGAGCCACCTACTTTTCATTGAAGCCCATTTTATCCATAACTCCCTCAACCTTTTCATATGCGCTGCTCACATTGAGCTCTAGGGGTTCTAAGTGTTGGAATTAGGAATTTGTTGTTGGGGAAGTTAAAAAAAAAATGATTTTTTTTCCTGTATATACAACTTTCATATTCAATACATTAATCTAAAATAGTATTCTAACTGTAATTTAGTATACAATACAACTATATTTTACTATAGTCTAAAAAAATTATTAATAGTTTAAAGATCGGCAAGGCAACAATCATTGAATGCATAAATAAATATAATTAAATAACTGAACATACATTTTTGTCAAATTAATAATAATTTATTATATTTATATGTAATATCAAATAAACAAAAATATATGATAAAGAAAAATAGTAACACACCTAAAAGTAGGATTGAGAGCAAACATGAAACTAATAAAAAAATAATAACTGATATAAATTTTTGCTTTTGAATTGTATGACTTTTTATACACATGCTTATTCTCTTGGAAATAGAGCAAGACAAAAAGATTTCTTAGAGTTGGAAATCTGTATAGCACTTATCAAACTACTTGATTAGAAAGAAAGAAAACATAGAACGAAGAAAGAGAGATAGAGAAAATGATGAAAAAATCATAGATGTAGATATAGATCGGTTGGTTGTACAAGTGGTGTAGTTCTTTACTTTTTTTGTTGTTGTTAAAAGTGGTGTAATTTTTTGCTAAAGAAGAAGAAAAGTACAAGAAAAAATAGCATTTTTCTATCAATGGCAAAGTAAGCCAAAGGTCAGGAAGAAGTTTAAATAATTATTCTAATGAAGGAGCAATTTTAAAAAATGACACAACACTTCCACAACAAAATCTAGATGACAAGTTGCTAAAGTGATGTAAAAAAGTGATGTTAATTGTGTGTCTAGATAAAAACCATTTACAACTTGCCATTTAACCTTTATTGTAAAATTATTGTCAAAGTAACACTAATATGATTATATTCAAGCTTATTTCAACTATGTTTTAAAAAAAATTTAGGATTAAAGTGTTAAAATTTTTATTTTAGGGGGGCAAAAAGAAAATTTTTATTTTTATTTTAGGATTAGATATCACCTACCATAAGAAGTAAATATCAATGAGGGGAAAAAAAAGAAGAAAAGGAAAGTTATTGTTAGTGTGGTAAGTAAAAAATACGGTATACATATATCACCTAGATAATAGTAATTTTGAGAACTACTGTAATTGTCAAAAGGTGACAAAAAGCTTATATGTAGTATGACGTCCACTGGGAACAAATGGCTTAATGCGGGTGATCCAAACAATTCCATATTTTTACTACCTTCTTAAAATTAAGCAATCAAAGAATTGTATCAAAGGTTTGCAGGATAATAAAAGAAAAAGATTGGAGGATGCAGAGCAAATTAAGCAGTCAGTAGTGGATTTTTACCAAGGACTACTTCGAACTCCAAATGCTATATCATTGAGAATCAGAGTTCATGGCTATTAGCAGAGGCTACTGACTATGAAATTGAGTAGGCTCTATTCTTCACGGGAGATGGTAAAGCCTCTGGACCAGATGGCTTCATTGCAAAAATTTTCAAGCAGGTCTAGCAGACTGTCAAACCTGATGTACTGGTGGCTGTCATTACATCCTATTGTCAATTCTAGAAAGCTTCTCTTTGAAGTAAACTCAACCCCTATTGCCTTTGTTCCTAAGGTTCCAAATCCCTCAACAATGGCTGACTCTAAACCAATTGAATGCTGTAATGTAGTCTACAAATGTGTTACTAAAATCCTTCAATAGACTTAAAGATTGCTTGGGTTCCTCCGTAATCTCTAATCAAACAGCTTTTATAAAAGGAAGTAACATCTCAAAAAATGTGTTGCTAGCCTATGAACTTGTAATGGATTATCATAAGAACAATTTCCTTAGTAGATGTGCCATCAAAGCTGATTTGATGAAGGCTTATGTTTTTTATCATTTTGTGACTATTTATCCTGACGTATTTGATAGCTGCTGCCTACCCAATTAATTTTGTTATCTAAGTGAGGAAGTGCATCACAAACACAAGCTATTTAATTGGCCTAAATAGGAGCATGATTGGCAACTTCAAGGGAGGCAAAAGCCTTAAACAAGGGGGGCCACTTTGCCCTTTCTCTTTGTCATTGTCCTGGAGGTCTTCACTAGAACAATGCAAAACAAGGTTCAGAAGAGTAGCCAATTCAAGTTTCACCCTTATTGCAAGGATTTGAAGTTAACTCACCTAAGCTTACAGATGATCTTTTAATATTCGCTGCTACTGAATAATCCTTAATTAAATTAGTGACAGTAAGCCTTGAAGAGTTCAAGTACATGTCTGGTTTGTCAATAAATCCCAACAAAAAGTGAAGTTTTCTTCTCAGTTGATATAAATTCAAATTCTTAATTCCAAAATAACTATGTTGGGTTATAGATTGATCCCGGTTAATTAATTCAATTACCTAAATTAATTAATTAGGTCAAATTACATGAGAATCATGAAGGTAACAACAAATCATCAAATAAACTAAGTGTAGCGGAAATTAAATTGACACGGTGATTTGTTGACAAATGGGGAAAACCTCTCGCAATGCAAAAACCCCCCACCGAGTGAATTTCTAGTCACCACTCCCAAGAATCCACTAATCAATAATAAGTATGAGAAATCTTAGCACTACATTGGCCTATCCCAAAATAAACATACAGTTAAACCTTTGCTCCAATACCGAATTGGACTTGATCTTGTAATAGACTTCTTCGTTTTGCACAAATCTCCAATCTATGACTAATTCTTTTTCACGGATCTCAGTATGTGACTCAAGGGGGTCAATACCGTATCGGAGGCTGTACCGATTTGCCCAGCGGTACGGTATATTTCGGATACCGGTAAATACCGGTGTACCGTTTCGGGTTTACCGCTATTTTTTATATTTATAAATAAATATATATATATGTATGTATGTATATATATTATAATAAATATAAAAGTTTACTATAAAACATTTCCTCAATTCAAAACTAATTATTCATAATTTTAGACTTTAGTATCAATTAAAAGAAAAAAAAAACGCACACAATATAAAAAATAGAAAGCTTAAAAGTTACCATTGCATACTAAGAAAACAAATAATACTAATAAGTTAATGCAAATAAGTTACCATTCTACCCTAACAAAAATTCAAAAATTACAAAACTTAAAAAAAAAAAAAAAAACTTTTTTCTGTATTGGCCGGTACGCCCGGTACCGGCCGATATTGCCCGAAATTGGCCAGTACGGCCGGTATTTAAACCGGTACGAAACGTTAATGTTTCGATACTGGTATGCAACCGGTACGGTACGTACCGGCCGGTACGGCCGGTACCGGTACGGTATCGACTTCCTTGATGTGACTAACTTCAGCAACTTGATTGATTGTTGATGGCAGCAAAGTTCTTCACTTCAAAGACGTTGAAAATCAAGAAGCACATGGTTACAAAATACTAAGGTGCACAAATGCAGTAGCTTCTCACAGAGTATATGAGTTCTATGTCTCTTCTGTACTTGATGACTTTTGAATAAGCCTTTTATATAACTAGGGTTGTAGAGAGGAAACCCTAATCATTCAAGTCATCATGGGCCGAAATTCAGATTTGAGAATTCTGAAGTCATAAGTCTCGATAGATCGAGCTTTTCATTAATCCTTGATAAATGCTAGTGTCGAGCTTTAATGAAACAACTTTTCTTCAATGTTTCTTGGATCAATTTTCATGTCTTCAATAATACCACTTGTAAAGTAAACTTTATACACTTGTTGATATATTAAATTTAAATTAGATCTGCATAATTACAAGTAAAGTGTGTTTTGTGAAAGGGCTAGCTAATACATAGAAAATATGACCCTAACAAACTAAGTATTAACTCAAAATAGTGTTATAAAAAGATACGACGATTCACCAACCTAAAGTAGAGTTGCAAAAAAGAATAAATGAGAGAGAGAGAGAGAGAGAGAGAGAGAGAGTAATCACATTTTTTAGGAGAGAATGTTAGAATGAATGGCAAATTTATAGAAAATAATATAAGAAAAGAAGAGTAAAAATAAAAGATATAGTTGTGACTCATAAACACCAAATTATCCAAGTTATACTATGTAATAGGATAATTGCTATATTATTATGAACTATCTTTATAACGCAATAGGATAATATTTTACAATCAAAGAAAAGAAAAAGATAACAACTTAAAAACATGGAACCAAATTGCATTAGCCCAAAGTAAAGTTCTAAAAAAATACAAAAATTTATCAACCTAAAGTAGAGATATAAAAAATTAAAAAAATTAAAAAATCCATCAAAGAAAGAAAAAAAGTTTGAGAGAGAGAGAGAGAGAGAGAGAGAGAGAGAGTAATAACCTCTTTTGTGTGGGGAAAATATGTTAGAGTGCAAGAGAGAATAGAAAATTTATATTCAGGGGATGAGGATAAAAAGAGCCAAAATAAAAGGAAGAGAAAAGAATAGAGGAAATGTAATAGTAATGTACAAAATCAATAAAAGAAGAAGAGTAAAAAATAAGAGAGAAATAGTTGGAAATATGTGGCTAATGTGGCCATTGATGTGACTCAATAGAAGCGTAGCAACAATAAATTTTATGCTTCAACTTTTAGATATATTCAATTCACAATTCCATGCGTTGCGTGTGGTAATGTTTTTTAGGGTGGTCTCATTAGATATATTATTATTGTTGTTGTTGTTGTTTTGGTCATTAACAATCAGTTTTTCATTATCTTTTAAGTTCACACACACACACACCTAAATGCGCGTGCTCGAATGCTCTTCTATTTTCTTTGATAAAACAAAAATTTTCACCAAAATTCTAGGGGAGTAATAATTTTTTAAAAATTTAAAAAAACATTTCTTAATGAGGAGATGGTATACAGTAAGATAAAATTAGAGGAAATTGATGGAGTTGTGAAAAGAATCAGGAAAAGAGAGATACGGGTTATGAGAAATAAATAAATAATAGGAGAGATTGTATCAAATATATTAGATTAGTTCAAAGAAAATGAAAATACAATGAAAAAAACAAATTAATAATTATAACAATATCAAAGGAAATGTACCTTTCTCAATGAAAAGATGGTGATGAATTGAATTTTTTTTTGGTTTTTGTTTTTTTTTTTGTTGAAAAAATCAAAGTCTTTGTGCAAAAAGGTAAAAATTGAAACATGAAATATATACAAATAGAGCAAGAATTTTAAAGCTCGCAGTATTTGATAGCTATTTGTTTTATTTTTTGTTTTTGTTTTTGTTTTTGTTTTGGATCAGATGGGGAGTAAGAAATTTGAATTCAAATAAAATAGGTGAAAGAAGTTAAGGAGTTGTGTTTTTTTATTTTAAATTTTAAATTCCTTTTTTTGTTTAGATGAGGGATTGAAAATTTGAATTCAATTAAAAGGCAATCAACATGCATGTGTGTTAGGAGCTTTACTTGTTGTTGATGATGGTATGAGGAATGAGGGTGCTTAGGTAGCATTAGGCGATTCACTTGGCTTTATGTTTTCTCAACACACTCATAGCTCCCCATGCTAGATTAGTAATGCTCCTAAGGGTTCTTTGAGGGGACATGCCCAGTCTTCTTACTCGAGTTGGATCGATGAGCAAGATGAGGGGGCAACATGTGGAGAGACCTTTCTCTACATGATGCCCCAAGGCCATCGTAGAGGAGGGCCATGGTGGGAAGAGTTAGTTTTGATGATGGGCAACAATAGATGGTGCTGACCTTATGGGGGGGGGGGGTGCATGACATTGGTGGCTTAGTTGCTAGTTTCTTGTGTGTGTGCTTGGTGGCTTGAGTGCAAGTCAGGGTTAGGTTGCTGTGATGATCTAATGATGTATGCAAAGCATTGGGCTAGTGGGTGCTGGCTAATGCATGGACAAATGCTAGTGGGCTGATGGCAGTTACTTGGTGTGCTGCATATGGGCATGCTGTGTGGGCTGTGTTGCTAATGGGAGAGGGCTTGGGCATGGGCAAAGCCTCCCTAAACATGTGACAACATGTTGTGTGGGCTGCTGGATGATGAATAGAAGCCCCATGATTTGTTGAGACATGGGTTGTGCATGTGCAGTGGCAGTTACGAGCAGTTATTAAGCAATTCCTAGTTTCCCTAAAGTTCAAACTTGTTGTGTAGGGTGCCTTAAGTCAGAACACAAGTGGCAGATTGTCCAAGGCTCAGGTAGTTACTAGGCAGCAACTGCCATAACAGTTATTTTTGTGTATATGATCCTAAGGCTATTGGGGTTGTCAACAGCAGAGTGTATTTGGCTTTTGGGAAAATTTTGTGTAATTCTCTAGGCTTGTAAAGGTTTTCCTTAATACTTGAGATTAAGTAATAAATGTTAGGAGTGGCTTCCCTGTAAACATTATGTGTGCTGTGTGTGTATATGTCCCTATATAATTTGTTCTAAGTGTTCTTGTAGTGTGTGTGTGTGTGGTGTTGGTTGAGACTAAGTCAAGGACTTAGGGCTATCACAAACAGAAAAGTTGAGTGAAAAATTGACCCTGTGACAGTTTGTTCGATGGTAGGAATCTATTTTTAGTTGAGATAAGGATAAGGATAAGAACTTCATTTTATTTTATTTTATTTTTATTTTAAAAGAAGCAATAGCCTAGTATTTGAATTTAAATAGAACACAAACACTAAATTGGAATGGACTGTGAGGTAAACAAAATTTTTTAACCTTTTTAAATTTGAACATGTGTTTGAAAATTTAAAGTGGTGTAATAAGTTTTATTTTACCTATTTGTTCCTAAGTTTTGTTATTACTTAAACTTAAGGTGTAGGGGTGTTTTTGAATCACATAAAAGTCCAATCCAAAAAAGGGAATCCTATTTGAAGTGAATCTTGCATATACCTTAAGGTAAACTCCATAAATTTCACATCTTTAGATGCATAAAACCACAAACTGTTACGCCATAATGATAGTGGCTAATTAGTTTTATCATTTTTTTATGATCTCATTTGTAGTCTCTTACTATTATCATATATTTACTAGTCGATGATTTGCATAACAGAGACATTAAATGAGTTAACATCGTTCATTAGATTTTTAAATGTAATGGTGTATGAAGATTATATATATATATATATATATATATATATATTATAAACAAGGTTAAATGAAATGTCAAAAATGGATTTTAAAATTTTCTAATTTTACTTCTTATGTAATTTCTATTGTTACTGAAAAACATCTTTTTTTTTTTAGTTATAATTGGAAATATGGTTTTAATGGTTAGAGTTTGATTAGTTTTAGTTTAAATGTAGTACTATGATTGTATTTATATTAGTGATTCTCTTGATCTTTACATTTCCGGTTAATGGTATGTAAAACATATTTTTTGTAATATTTTAAATTCAAATTGGAGACCATCCATCCAGTAAAAAATAAATAAATTCGACCTTTCTTAATTACCATACAAAATATATATATATATATATATATATATATATATATATATATATATATATATATAACATTGGTAGAAGCAAATAAGGTGACGAGAGAGAAAATGTTGAGTTTCTGCCTTTATTATTGCTGTTGTTATGTTATTATTATTATTATTATTATTATTATTATTATTTATGTTTAGTAATCACAGACCTATGCAATTTTTGAGAATAGATAATTATTTTGTAAGTGTAATATAATATATGATTTGTTTTCTTTATTTTGTGGAAGGTAATTTATTCTTCATAAAAATTAAACAATTTCTAAAATTATTTTCCATTTATTTATCTCTAAAAATATATTATTTTATTATTTTCGACATGTTTGATTGATATTATTCATTTTTGAGGCGGTCAATATTTTTCTAATTATTTTATTGTGTGTTATATACATATATATTTTTAGTACAACTAAACTCTTCAAGTTTCAAATATAATATTCAAATTTCTCATTCTCTTAAAGGAGGTTATAATGATAATCAAAACTCATTACAAACATACATTTGATATTACTCAAATAGTTGACATACACATTTAAATACACAGCCAAAATTTTATTTTTATATAAATTCAAATTCCCACTTCTAAAATAAATAAGTATTAGTCAAACAAAAATCAAACAAAAAGTATAAGAGGGAGAGAGAAGACTAGTGATGGAGAACTCAAAAAAAACCACCAATTGTATTAAACAAAAATAGTGTTATAAATAGATACAATGATTCACCAACCTAAAGTATAGTTGGAAAAAGGAATCAATAAGAGAGAGAGAGAGAGAGAGAGAGAGGAGTACAAGACCTTCGATGTTCGAAGCAATCTCTGTGGCTGATATTATACAAATTAAGGACCTAGAATTGTTGAGTGACTCGCATTCCTATAGATGAAAAAATGAAACAATTTTAACTCTTTCCAAGTCTTCATTCTTCGCTTTCGGCTTTTCCAGTTATCACACAAATCGGACCTTGACAAATCAATTATAGTCATTCTCCTAATAAATTACCGACTCTTCAATCATTCAGCTTTGGTAAAATGCCTGGCTATTATTATACCAAATAAGGACCTAGAATTGTTGAATGACTTGCTTTCCAATAGACGCGAAAATGAAAGTCTTTCCAAGTCTTCATTCATCGCTTTTCCAATTATCACACCAATCGGACCTTGACAAAAAAACCTGTTTACTATTAACCTCCGACTCCTGAGTTCCATAGTGAGAAGCAAGTGTTGAATCGGTTAAGTGGCATGGGTTGAGCATTGTAATAAGGACACAACAAAATGGATATTATTTATTTTTGACAAATAATATTAGTAGCTACTAATATTATTTATTTTTAATTTTCATTTTTATGAAAAATGGATATATTAAAGAAAAAAGAGATAGAGATAGGGTCATTTCAATTACAAAGGGCAGCTTATTGAGCTACATTGTTATACAAACAATTTACATGCTAAGAGCATTCACAATAACTCTTCTAAAAGTTATGTTTATTTTATAAGAAGAACCTATTTTTTCTATTTTACATAACCACTCAAAACATCCATGTTAGATTGTATATTATACACTCACTTTTATTTAAATATTCATTTATTATTATTTTCACATTTACTTTAACTTCTGTTCTCTCTCATCTCTCTACTCTCTCATTTTTCTATAAGTTATTTCCTCTTTGCATTCTCTCATCTCAAATGCCTCTCTCCTCTTTGCTCTCTTTCATCGCCATTGTCCTCTCTCTCTCTCTCTCTCTCTCTCTCTCTCAATTTGATGCACCATCAAACCCACCACCATCCTCTACCCCTTTCTCAATCTAATCCATCCAAGACCCAACTTTACTCTTTTGATCTTGATCAACAACTTCACTCTTTTGATCCTTCAATCTTGATCGGCAACTTACTCTTTCGATGTAATCGGCAACAATAATCACAAAACATGGGTTTTTCAGCTTGAGGAGAAGTGCTTTTGTGATTTTTTGTTGAATTTGGTCTGGATTTTTGTTGATTTTTGGTTGATTTTGATTTGATTTTCTGTTGATTATGGGTCAATTTTGTGTTTGGATTATAAGGTGTTGTAATGGGTCTTGTGGTGCTGATGGTATTTGGGTGGTTTTGGGTTGCGGTGATGGTGGTGGTGGTGGTTGGGTGGTGGAGGTTGATGTTAGGTCTCTTCTTCTTCTTCTTCAGGATAAGAAAGCCTGGGGAGAGAGTATGACAAGAGAGTGGAGGTGAGAGAAAAAAGAAGAAGAATAAACTAATAGATACAAAGCTACAATAACCGTGTAAATATACACAATTATTGTAGCAACCTTCTATATTTAACAAGGTTTACAAAGTCGGATTCTGGTGCTTTTTGTGCCATATTGTGTAAATTTTATCACTTTTTGTATTTTAACATGGCTGATGCAATTGCTCTAAGGAACAAAAATGAAATGCCAACCAAAAAGGGAGGACAAAGCATCCTTCAATTTAGTGAAGAAGGAAGTTAGAAGCCAAGACGAGGAGGAGTGTAGGTTCAACAAGGCTTCAATGACACTTTTGGAATCCCTTTAAAAAATAACATTAGTTTGATGGCTTGGGAAGTAGTGTGGGGCAACTGGGCTGTTTCCTATTCCTTGCCCCCGCCCCACTTTTAATTCGGGGTGGGCTTTTTTTACCCAGGTACCCATCTCGCTACTTGCAATTTATATATATATATATATATATAATTTATTAAAAGCTTATTTTGAACATATTAAATTAAAACTCATAAAAAAATTAAGGTGAAAACCACATTTTCATCCCTACATTTTTACGCGATTCCCACTTTGGTCCCTAACTTTTATTTTTACCGCTTTTAGTCCCTATCCTGAAAAACGTGTCTCGTTTTTGTCCCTGCCGTTACATCAAAGACAGAAAATGCACATGTGGCAAACATAATGCACTGTTGGGACACTAAAAGTTGACGTGGCCATTAAAATATTATTAAAAATAATTATTTGGTATTTTTAAATAACACATCAGCATTTTAATTAATAAAAAATTTAAAAAAAATTTAAAAAACCCAAAAAATAAAAAGCTAGGCCAGAAAATAAATAAAAATTTTAAAATAAACATTAATCTAATTAATTTTTTTTCTTACTTTTCATTTTTTTTCCCCCCGTAAGAACATACATCCTCAAGCCTAGAAATGAAGAACACACAGGTAAGAAGAGAAAACAAAATCAAAAGCACCCACATCACAATAACCAAAAACCCAAGCTTTAACATTCCAATCCTCAAAATTGTACCTCATTTTCTCTGCTACCAAACAAAAAACACATACAAAAAAAAAAAGTGTCATTTAAGCTATATAACCACATCAACCTCACAAATACTTAACCTTTTCCATTACCCACATCACAAATAACCAAGAACCCAAGCTCCAAATCCCTATCATCGAAAATTTTCCCCCATTTTCTCAGCCACCAAACAACCCCACCAATTTTTTTTTAAAAAAAAGCTTAAAGGCGAGATTTGAGGGTCACCACGGGCTTCGAGTGTCGCTCTAGCGCTCCTCGAGCTGCTCCGCCGTAGTCTCCCGAACCACCATCGACGGCCCGCGTATCACACGGTGGCTGCTGGCTTGACAGAGGAACCGCGCAGCCTGGCGGAGGCTCTGGCGCTGCACGAATCGGTGTTGATGATTGGGTTTTCTCTGAGGTTTGTTGAGGATTTGTGGTCTGGAATTTATGGATTTTGGTTTGATGATTGGGTTTTGTTTTGTTTTTGATGTTGGATGATTTAGATGTTTTGTTGTTGATTTGGTTGGGTTTTGATTTACTGGTTTTGGAGATATGTTTGGGATGAAATTCTATGTATTTAGTTGAATTTGTGTTATGAGAAATGTTGGAAAAGAAAATCTTTGAGTTCTATGTTCTTCGTTCTTGTGATTTGGGGTTGTGTTCTTGTAATCTAGGTTTAAGTTCTTGTTTATTCAAGCTCAGGGGTGTAATTTGGGTTGTGTTCTTTGAAGTTCTTGTAATCTAGGGTTGGGTTCAAGCTTAGGGGTTTGGTTTTTAATTTTTTTGAGATCTGAATCTCAGGGTTGGTTTTTTTTTTTTTTTTTTTTTTTTTTTTTTTTTTTTTTAATTTCTGGGTTTTTTTTTTTAGATTCGAATCTCAGGTAAATGTTTATTTTAAAATTTTTATTTATTTTCTGGCCTAGCTTTTTATTTTTTGGGTTTTTTAATTTTTTATTAATTAAAATGTTGATGTGTTATTTAAAAATACCAAATAATTATTTTTAATAATATTTTAATGGCCACGTCAGCTTTTAGTGTCTTAACAGTGCACTCCGTTTGTCACGTGTGCATTTTCCGTCTCTGATGTAACGGCAGGGACAAAAACGAGACATGTTTTTCAGGATAGGGACTAAAAACGGTAAAAATAAAAGTTAGGGACCAAAGTGGGAATCGCGTGAAAATGTAGGGACGAAAATGTGGTTTTCACCAAAAATTAAAAAACAAATTCTAACATTATAAAACCTTCTCAAAGCATAACAATACAAAAATAATAGTAATAAGAAATACAAAAACAATTCAAAAATATATAGAACAATCAAAAAAATATAAACAACGTAAATATTAAAACATAAAAGTATAAATTCAATATATAATATAAAAAAATCATAAATTTAAAGTTAGAAAGCTAAAACCACATATGTATTTCTTATAAAAAAAAACCTATAAAAAAATATATTTTTTTCATTATTTAAAAGGAAATACTAATGAATGCCCTTAGGGCATTGGTTAATAATCCATTTAAAGAAAGTTTTTATGGGAAAAGAGAAAAAAAAAACAATTAATGTTTTGATAGCTTTTTTCATCTATATATTACTAAAAGCTTAAGTGTGATATTTATTGCTGCCGAACTCCTGTTGCACCACCTCATCGCCATGTCATTCGCCACCTAATTCTTATTTATTATTTATTCACATTTTTTTTTACTATATATATATATATAAATTATTGACTTTACATATTCATCTTTGTCAGTTTTAACATCTATATATATATTTCTTTTTTATTTCCAATTTTCCTATAATTTTTTTTACATTCACTTATTTTTTAAATATTTACACTTTTTTCAACATTTCTTCTTCCTTTACCTTTTCATCTCTCCACTACCCTCTACTTTAATATTACTATTCATCTTTCCCTTCATCTTCCTTTATTTGTCTCTTCTTATCCCTTCCCTCTTACTATAAATTTCTCACTCTTTTCCATTCTTTGCATAGTTTTCTCTCACAAAAAAGTTCTCTCTCTCTCTCTCTCTCTCTCTCTCTATGTTTTGGTGGATTTTTTTTTTTTTTTTTTCATCTCCGCTTTAAGTTGATAAATTTTTTTTGTTTTTAAGAACTCTAATTTATGTTGATACGATTTAGTTTTGTGTTTCAAGTTATTATTATTGTTATTATTTTGTTCTTTGATTGTTAAGTTTTATACGATTACATTATAAAGAATTAAAGATAGTAGATAAAAATAAAATAGTATTCCATTACATACCATAAATTGGATAATTTAGTGTTTATTGTTATATCTTTTAATTTTTCTTATTTTTTTTCTTCTCTTCTATTTTACTCAATATTGAAATTCAACCACATCCTCCTTACCATTAAATTATTTATACTTTTGCTCTCTTTTTGTTTTAAGAAATAAAAAATGTAATTTTTTATTGTGCTCATCAAATTGTACTCTTTTTTTTTTTAACATTTACACTTTCTCCAACCTTTCTCCTTCTCTTTACCTTTTCATCTCCCCAAACATTCTACCTTCATATCACTCTTACTCTTTCCTTTTATCTTCGTTTATTTTGTTTCTTTTTATTATCATCCTCTTAGTATAAATTTGTCATTCACTCTTCCATTCTTTACATAATTTTCTCTCACACAAAAGTGGTTATTTCTCACTCTTTCTCACTCAATTTTTTGGTGGATTTTTATTTTTATTTTTCTTGCATCTCTATTTTAGCTTGATAAAGTTTTGTATTCTTTAGAACTGTATTTTGGTTGAGGGGATTTAGTTTTGTGTTTTAAGTTTCTATTTTATTTTTATTTTTTTATGACTTTGATTGTTAAATATTATCATATTGCATTATAAATAATTAAAAATAGTATATAATAATGTACTATTATTATATTACATAGAATTATTTGGATAAGTTAGTGTTTATTGGGGAATTCTGGCCTTTTGCCCTTAATTTTTAAAATTTTTGGCAATATGCCCCTATTTCGAAACTATATAGGGATAAGCCCCTGTTTCGATACTCGATTACCTTAAAATCGAGTTTCAATGAAATATTTGATTCGTAGAAAATCGAGTTATGCCTGATCAAACTTAAAAAAAATAAAAATAAAAAAAAAAATTGCATGGAACTCAAGTTTATGGAAATCGAGTTCCAAAACGCCACTATAGGGCTTAAAAACGTCACTATAGGGCTTAAAAATGCCACTATAGGGCTCCTTAAACTTGGTATGGGGTAACTGCACTTATAAATTTTTTTTTGGCATGAAAACGCCGCAATAGGGCTTAAAAACGTCGCTATAGGGCTTAAAAACGCCACTATAGGACTTCCTAAACCTGGTATGGGTGATCACACTTATAAACAATTTTTTGCATGGAACTCGATTTCCTGAAACTCGATTTCCATGCAATTTTTTTTTTTTTTTTTTAAAGTTTGATCGGGCATAACTAGATTTTCTACGAATCGAGTATTTAATTAAAACTCGATTTTAAGGTAATCAAATATCGAAACAGGGGCACACCCCTATATAGTTTGCAAACAGGGGCATATTGCCTAAATTTTTAAAAATTAAGGGTATAATGCCAGAATTCCCGTGTTTATTGTTATGTATTTTATTTTTATTTTTTTTCTCATATCATTTTATTTAACATTAAAATTCAGCCACATCCCCCATTAAAAAAAAAAAAAAACCTTTGACATACCACTAACATAACTACATCTATAACTATTTAAGCCATCCATGGTATCTATTTCTTATTAATAACCATAAAATTTACAACTAGCAAGAGAACATACAAAGTAATAAACAATAAATGAAGGAAAAAAAAAAATGAAATCAAACGTCAATTAATAACTGTTATTTGGAAAATAAAAAAGTGGTAAAGAGGAGTAAGAAATAAAATAGAGCTGGCTATACAGAGGACATTAAAAACTTTATAGTGCAATAAAATCAACAATTAAATATAATACTACAAAATTTAAACTTAAAACTAATCAAACTCTAACTAGGGAATATATATATATATATATATATATATATATATATATATATATATATATATATAATCATAATCTTCATACACCATGACTTAAAAAAATTATTGAATAGTTCTACCTCTCATTTAATGTCTATTTTATACAAATCATCAACCAATAAATATATGATAATGATAAAAAATGTTATAGATAAAATTATGAAAAATATGATAAAAATATTTAAAAAAAAAAAAAAAACTCTTTATAAAGTTTAGGGACTAAAATAGTATTTTATCTAAAAAATTATCACGCGTAACGCGTGGGTCTACAACTAGTTTTCCATAAAATGGTGTCAAAAATTTTCTAAAATAGATTATTAACCAATGCCCTAAGAACACACTTATTTAAATATAAACGGACGAGTGTGGGGTGAAATGTTAACCTCGATCCCAACCCCGCCTCATTTATAGTGCAGGACGAGTAAAACCTGTCCATTAAAAACGGAAGAGGCAGGTACCATGAGTTCAGATTTAAATTGTCATTCTAAGCACTTCTCCCAGTCCCGGTCACAATGACAAGGAGGGACGTGGATGGAGTGGGCAAAGACAGCATCTCCAAACTCATTATGGCATAATGCTGCTGTTAAAGAAGAGTGGGGTCAGATTGTAACTTTTATGACCAATCTTAGCCCAACCAGTTTTACGAGGGGACCAAGAAATAACTGATTGATTTGCCTTTAAGGATAGTGGGTAGAGTTAAATAACTTTCAAACTTAAAAGTTTAAGGGTTCGTTTGGATACTGCTTATTTTGCTGAAAACCGAAAATTGAAAACACTGTAGTAAAATAATTTTTAAATGTGTGAATAGGACTGTGAGACCTATTTTTAATATTTTTTTGAATAAAGTAGTTGTGGGTCCCGTGTACAGTGCGTGAACAATGAAATTTGTCTCTTGAAAGGCGTGCCAAAAAAAAAAAAGAAAGAGAGGAAAACACAAAATGCAAAACGCTAGACGCAGATAATTCCTATCCAAACGCTCACTAAAAGTCATACACGAGTTCAAATACAAACACATGTTTTCAGTTTTTAAATGACATTATACGTATTTTGACACAATTTTTTATTCACACGTAATTCCAAAAAAACTAAAAACTATTATTTAAGCACATGTACCAAACGAGTCCTAAATTGTCAGAACTCAGAAGCAACCTCTAGTCAACAAGTCAAAGGCAACCCCGCCTATGACTAGTTGTAATTGGTGGAAAGATGATGGTAGGTCCATGTAGAGATACCCTCCTAAACCACAAGTTGTGACACTAGACTTTTTCTATCTTATGAGTTATGTCTACTATTTTAATTCCTTCTCCCAAACCACAAGTTGTGGCAGTAGACTTTTTCTATCTTGTGAGTTTTGTCTACTATTTTAATTCCTTCTCCACTTCCCACCCCCAAAACTCTCTTTCAGTCTTTCTACTCTCTCGTCCACCATATTATAGTAATCTTCTCTGTAGATCTCTACCCTCCACAATTTCAAGCTCCACAAATGCGTCAAATAAACTTCATGCCCTCTTTCTTCTCTCATTGTCACCGTATTATTATAATCTTCTTTTCCCTTGTACCCAAAAAATCCTTCGGTGCTGTGGACCCATACTTCCAAACCTGCAGTGTGCCCAAAACCTGTGGTGATGGGCAAGCCATAAGATTCCCATTCTACATCCCAGACAAGCAAAACTCATTTTGTGGCTACCCTGGATTCGACCTCTCTTGCAACAATAATGGCCATCCAACTATCCTCATATCCTGTTAAATTACCGATTGTCTCAAAAGCTTAAGCTGTTAGGAAATGGTGAATTTAATCACTTAACCATAAGTCTAACACTCCCCCTCACTTGTGGACCTAAACTTCCCCTTAATAAGTGGGGGCCCAACAAGTGAAAATTTAATATTTTAAATAGGAGGTAGAGTAAAGCCAGAGATCGAACTCAGGATCTCCTGCTCTGATACCATGTTAAATTACCGATTGTCCCAAAAGCTTAAGCTGTTAGAAAATGGTGAATTTAATCACTTAACCATAAGTCTAACATATCCAATACTAATTACACCATCCATGAAATTTTCTACCAAAACGAGACGCTTAGAGTCTCAAACTCTGACCTCTCAAATCCAAACTCCAATTGCTTACCTTTTATAAACAGCATATCCCTTCCGGGTGGCCTGTTCGATCTTGCACCAAACCAAACCATTCTGTCTTTGTTTTATAATTGTAGCTCTTCGGTGCATGAGAGTTGGTCCTCAGAGCTTTATCCTAGTTGTTATGGCGAAAATGACACCGTTCTGGCCCTGTCTAGACAGGACCCGAAGATGATCAGCAACGTATCAATGGAGTGCAAGGCTTCGGTTCTAGCACCAGTTGAAGCTTATGGAGGTGGGATTGGAATTGGAGAGTCGTTGAGAAATGGGTTTGTGCTAAAATGGAAAGCCAGCAACTGTAGCATTTGCGAGGATAGTGGAGGGAACTGTGGGTTCGATAACATTATGTATCAATTCAAGTGCTTCTGCCCAGATAGGCGTTATGTTTGGAGCTGTACTAACACTACTCGTCTTGAGTATCCTCCTGGTCAGTTTTTCTCTCTAGAAATTTCTCTTTCTTTTTGGTAATAGGAAATTTCTCTCTCAGTCTAGTCTTGGCATTATTATGAAACATTTGAAAATAAAGGAGCAAGACACGGTGGACGAAATATAAAAGAGAGGAAATAAGAGTGCGGTGGGACTTATTTTTATTGAAAATTTTGCTGAAAAAAAAATTTGTGGGTACTGTGAATAGTATACAGATCCATTGATAGACACATTTTTCAATCTTTAGGAGTGATTTTTGGCTACTGTAGCCGTGGGCCCATGGACTTTGGATACCAATGCTAAATGCAAACATTGCTTTGAAACGCTGTGGCCAAACGTTACCTCTATCTCTAAGAGAAAATAGGTGCTTTCACGCCTTTTGCTGTGAAAAGACAAAACTGCCCCAACCCCAACAGTCCCTCTCTCCAACCCCATTCTTTCTGTTCAGTTCTTTTCTGAGACCTTCCTTCCTCAATGAGTTACTAAACTAATAATATAAATTTATTCATATGATATGTTAATATATATATATATATATATATTTTTTTTTTTTGAGAATATAATTTTTTTATATTATTTAAGGAGTACAAATAAATTATTTCTTACATATTATATAACAAGAGTATAAGATTCAATTTATATAACTTATGTTTTTTATCCTCCCGCTTTTCTCTTCAACCAAATAAAAGAGTTTTTCACCCTTCCACCTTTCTACCTCTTCAATCAAATACACATGAGAGAAAATTAAATATTTTCTATTCTACCACTTTTCCGCTCTTCTAACCAAACGGACCTTTAACGTCCATTAGCCAAATGTGTCGCATGCTAGGCTTGACATAGCCACCTGTTTTTAGAAGTGGTTGACAAATTTTGCTAAAACATTAGCTATGAGGAAAACAAAAATTCTACTGATAACACTTGTATTATTATATAGTGTTGAGATAGACCATAACATTTAATCTAAAGCTCAATTGAGTGCGTAAAAGCCTGATTTGGCATTTTCTTTCTTCTGATTGTGTCCGTTGCATTCATAGTTATGAGTTTTGACTAAGAAACAAAGAGTACTAAATAGTTGTACCAATTTTTTTGCAATCTTTCCATTCTCCCCGTGTCCAATTGTTGCTTCACTAAACTTCTACACGGTAATCTACACAAAAACTCTAGTCAATTAATTGATTTACCTACAAAATTTTGGAATTTTGAGATCAGTACATAAAGATCCTAATCCTTCTTAATTTTTGAAAGGTATTAGAAATAATGCATTGAGATAACTGTTTCTCTTGAATAATCTAAAAGATACAACGGCAAAGAAAAATGTTAAAGAGACAAACTTACCCTTATTGTATGGTCCATAAAAATGGAAGAGTTTTTATTTTACTCTTTTCTCAGTCAGTTTTCATAATTTTTCAGTGGTGCATTGGCCAGGTCCAAAGGCAACCTCCACATACAGTTTATAGACAAAAAAGGAAGGCAAGAGAGATAGGGAAAAATGGACTACATTCAATGGATTTCAAATCTTGTAATTATTCATCAATGCCATGACCTCATTCTCGTGCTTGGCTCAATATTAGATGCCACTGCCCTTCGTTCCTACACATAAATCAAATGCACTCTATGGAGTGAATTTGTAAATATTAAGTACTCTAAATGGCACAATGGATTTTGAGTAGTCACCTTGCCTAATCATATCAACATATGCTCAAAGGATCCAAAAGCCAAGTCAAAGTATTCAAATTAAAAACTTTCACCCTTGACCGTAACATTGCTTTCCTTATAGATAATTTGCTTTATTCAAATGAAAATCCCAAATTAATTCTTTGTACAATATAATATTAGCGGCACAAGATATTTTAGAATTCTAAAGCATTAAGTAAAACAATGCTCCTAACTGGTGTAATTCATTCATATAACCTAATAAATTGCTCTATATTGAAAGCTTTAAATGTCCAATTGAAGAATAGAAATTGTGGGGCATTATATGTATACTGTTTCTACCTTGGAGACATGGCCCGCTATTGGTTTTTTAAGATGCTACCTTGTTTAGGAGCTATGCAAGAATCTAAAATTTGCTTTCGCTGAAAGGTTTAGTGGGAATATTTTTGTTGTGGTAGAGTGACTTCTCAAATTTAATTTAAATCATTTCCTCTAAAACCGTACTGGTAGTACTAATTCCTATTGAGCTGTGATATGTTTTGATCCTAGGATTATATAGCTGAATTTTATGTGCTGTGTTATCCTAAAACAGTCGTTGTGGAGGCCTTTTAAATTCATATGAAAGTTGTTTAGTGTGTGACAGAGTCGATCATTTGTGGTTCCCTGTTACTATATTGCTGCACTATTCACAGGTTGCTGCTCTACCTAGTCTAGTGCTGGTGTATTAGTGATTTGGGCATCTAGTCAATTTCCTGGCTAATATATTTATTTTAGGTCCTAATGCTAATACCCGCATAGCACCACCCAAGCAATCAACAGAAACTTTAAAACCCAGAAAAATAAATCAATATGGAGCAATTCTGAAGTTTGTTTAACACTATATTCTAACTCTGTAAAGCTTATCCATATATTCAGGTGCTTTAACCTGTCCAAGAATCTCTCATAAAGCTCCTCGTCCTTTCAAACTCACCCTCTAATATTTCAAAACCAATGTATGCCTGTCATTAAACAAATAATTGTTTTCTTTACCAGTTATCTCAAAAACAACATAATCAAACATGCCTTAAAAAAAAATGACAAAGCTTTATCACAACCAAGTCAAATTGCCATATTAGTAACCAAAAAAGTGGTCATCACATTTAGAGAATTTTGAGATACCAAATGGTTAGAAGCTTAGAATTGCCCCTATATATGTCACAAAAAGAAGGAATATATGTTGAGCTTTTATGTTTTTTTTTTTTGGTTTCATCTCCTATCTACTATATAAGCCTCTCTCATTCACAGAAACTGAAAAGGGTAAATACCATCGCTAAGACCAATTCGAAGTCTTTTATATTAGTCTCCAATGTAAAAGACTCCATATTCTCAGACCTATAATTCTTTTCCAAATATACATTATACATTCAAAAACACCAAACCACCTTTAAATCAGACCCAAATTCACAAAACCAACAATTTGTTCTCCATTATAAATTTTGAATTTACAGAGGAATCCCAAACTCTAATTTCAATGCAAAAACCCACCACAAAATAAATGATATGTATTTTGTTGTGTTTTTATTATTCAACATTCCTGCAAAAGACCAGAACATAAAAATATGACACTATGCTATCCATCAAACCCCATTTGTTCTATAGATCAACATGCACAATTCCAATTCCCATTCTCACTACTTTAAATTAGCAGCACATCAAGAATAACAATATTAAAGAGTAAAGTGATATCATTATGAATCTTTATTACTCTTCTTAGATACTGCCAATTAGTACATATCTAATAAGAAAATCCACTGCAAAAATTGCACAAAATAATATAAAAGAATCGATAAAAACATGTGATTGTGTTGCTAGGTTTATTAACTATCAATTAACAAAATATTAGTCATCTTATCAAATACTACCTTGAGAACATCATTGGTTTTGTCCATCCCTTCAAAAGAAAAAAAAAAGAAAAAAAAAAAGTGATTGCACTGCTGGGTTTATTAATTGTCAAGCTTACATTAATCTTTATTCATGGCTTCTTTGGGATGCTGCTGGTATAATTTCATCATCTATTAATTTTCTGACTTATAAGTTATACATGCCAATCATATTTTAGATTGTTGTCATGATATCCATTGACAAAACATCAAATATGGCAAAAAATAACCCTTTCTTTCACAGACCTTTTCTTTTAAAGGCATAGATAATAAGTCATACATAATGGATTTGTGGTAAACTATAATGAAATAAGCTTCAAGGCCCCAAGAATTATAAACTACTTAGTCAAAAAATAAATTCCCAAAGTTATAATCTATTCATTCTAAAGACAACCACACACAAAATACACTTAAACACTAACAGTTCTATATAAGCAAATTTATAACTTAAAGAAATTAACAAAGACCTATAAAGAATATATAATACAACTTAACTTTGAGAATTATCAATTACCAAAATATCAATTAATCATAGTATCACATAGAAATGATTATTTAAATAAAGAGGGTTTGAATTATAAATAAACAGGCTTTAAATTAGAATAAAACATGCCACAATCTTAAAATTCTCACCAACATTACCTGTTGTAATTCACTCTAGCCGTGAGTTGCAATACAAATTCTCCCTCTTTTTTTAATTTTTTTATCAGACTTTTTCTTTGGAGAAAAATAGAGTTTTTTTTTTTTTTTTTTAAAGGTATTGTTGTTGTGTGAAATTGTTATGAGTGCAAAGCTTATATGGCAAGCTCTAAAAAAGTCAAACAAAAATCAAAAGTTTCGTCTTTATAGTATATATAAATAATATTTAAACCTCTTTATAATTTTCCCAATAAAAATTATATTACCTAACTACGTCATGTAATCTTTTCGGTGGTATAGTGGTCCATTACTTTATCAAAAGGTGTTGTGGTTCAATATTTGTGCTTTGTTTGTTAGGCAAAAATATTTTTTAGAAAATGAGTTATTTTCTAAAAATTATTTTCTGTAAAAAACTATCTCATTTTCCTATGTTTGGTAATTACTTTAAATAAGTTGAAAAATAATCTTCTAACTTCCTTTATTTGACTTGTTGTAAGATAGAGTTGTTTTCCAAAAAATATTAACATAAAAGAATCTCTAAAAATAAGCTATAATATTTCTATTGACCAAAGATAGTTTTCCTTTGACTCATTTAAAAAAAAAAAAAAAATTTGATACTACCAAACACTGGAAAACACGAAAAATTATTTTTACAGAAGGTTTTTCATCGAAACAAACAGTGCATTGGTTTATCAATGAATAGTCCTGATATAAAAACATGTCTTTAGAAAATGTGGGGTGGAAGTCAATATCATAAAATTACTATTGTTAGGACATATGTGTTTCACTTGTTAAGAACATATGTCATTCTTTTATGTAATAGGCTAATCCTTTGACAAAACGCACTCAACTTGTGATTGGGTAGTTCTAGGCGTTTTTAATACTTCAAGAAACAAGGTTTCAAGATCAAGTGTTGAAGTCATCAAGTCTGTCCAAGATACAAGCTGAAGAAGTGCACAGGCATTAAATCTCGACACCTACTCGACACCTTCTCGACACCTTCTATTTGTCGAGGTTTATAAAATCAGAATTTTTGATCTGATTTCTTGGGATTCGTGAATGTGTCTTTGGGCCTTCTTTTCTTCTAACCCTAGGCATATAAAATGATTGTTTTAAGGGCTGTCAAAATGTACACAAGTTGCACAAGCATTGAGCAAACTCTGTTCAAGAAAATTGTGACCGGAGACAATGTTATGCCCTAGTTCATCTCTTCTGAAGAAGTTGCTGTGTATGTGCACCTTTGGGTTTTGTGACCAAGCATCTTCTTGATCTTCATCGTGGATGAATTAAAGAACTTTGCTGCCAACAACTCTTTCTAGTTGGTGATTGAAGTCGCGTACTGGGATCCGCGCATTGGTTAGTCACGTACTTGGGAGCCATGCATCAAAAGGGGGAACTGTTACTACAGAACAAGTCCAATTGGGTATTGGGGTAAGGGTTCAACTGTAGGTTGGTAAGGTACTTAGGATTCCTTTACTTGTAACCGCTTGTTGTGATAATAGTAGAGTTTTGGGAATGATGACCTGAAAATCACCCGGTGGGGTTTTTGCCGTCAGGTTTTCCCCATTCGTAAACAAATCACTGTATTATTTATTTTCTGTTGCATAATTAGTTTATTGGTGATTTTTTTGTGCTACCACGCGTTTGCATGTTAAATTGATTAATTAATAACTTGGCTAATTGATTAATTAATTTAATCACAAGGGGTCAATACATTTGTGGCCTATCAAGTGGTATCAGAGCAGGCACACTCTGATTATGTTTAATCTTTGCTGTGTTGATCCATTGACACCTGTTGTCATGGCTGTAACCGGCTTGAAGAGATCTTTATTTTCAAATACATCTTGTTTTTTTAATCACTATTTGTTTGAGTGTCTCAGAAAATACAAGTCTAAAAGTTATTTGAATTCTTTTATGATGACTATTGGAAAAGATCTCAATTTGGCTAAGAATAAACTAAACTGTCTTAGAATGAAAATGTGCAAAGGAGTTCATCTGAGAAGAGTGAAAGTTAAAGGCTTAGCTTATAAAAGGCAGTTGAGAGAAAGTACTATTCCCACTGATTTGTCATCTAAGCACGAAGTGTGTTTTATGATGAAGTCCACATTCAAAGTGATGGACACACGTTTGTGGTACCTTGACAGTGGTTGCTCAAGACACATGACTGCAGACCGATCTCTCTTCAAGGTTTTCGAGTCTAAGAAAGGTGGCAATGTCACTTTTGGTGATGGGAGCAAGTCACATATTAAAGGGAAAGGAATCATATCTCTACCTGGACTGCCGGACATTGCAAATGTTTTTTACGTAGAAGGTCTAAGGGTGAACTTGTTGAGCATAAGTCAGATATATGATTAAGACTTCATGGTACTATTCTCAAAGGAAAAGTGTCTTGTCATGGATGAGTCTGGAAAGAAGCTCATTAGTGGAGTTCGCACTTTAGACAACTATTATGGATTGGATCCTGATGCTGATATTGTGTGTAATAGCATTCGTTTGCCTAATGAAGATCTATGGCATCAACGAATGGGACATGCTAGTTACAAGCATCTTTCTATTGTATCTAAGCATGAATCAGTCTTGGGGATACCAAAGCTTAGTGGAATGAGCAATGTGGTATGTGGACCATGTCAGGTTGGAAAACAGATGAAAGCTAAGCATCCAGGTACTCAGATATTAGCTACATCTAGGCCACTGGAGCTTTTACATTTAGATCTTATGGGTCCAACCAGAATCGAGTCTCTTGGTGGTAAGAGATACATCATGGTTGTGGTAGACGACTTCACTAGATACACTTGGGTCATTCTCCTACAATCCAAGTCTGATGCTCCTGAGTACATTGAAACTTTGTGCACAAGACTGCAGAATGAAAAGAGCCTAAAGATTGATCGAATTCGAAGTGACCATGGTAAAGAATTCGAGAACTCATATATGGAGTCCTTTTGCACAAGATCAGGTATATTTCAAGAATTCTCTGCTCCTATTATGCCTCAGCAGAATGGTGTGGTAGAAAGGAAGAATAGGGTTATTCAAGAGATAGCCAGAGCCATGTTGCATAACAAAGATGTGTCTAGAAACTTGTGGGGAAAAGCCGTGAACACTGCATGTCATACGATTAATAGGGTGTACTTCAGACTCGGTACCAAAAAGACTCCCTATGAGTTATGGAAAGAAAGGAAGCCAAATATGAAGTATTTCAGAATCTTTGGAAGTACTTGTTTCATTCTCAAGGATAGAGAGAATGTGGGAAAGTTTGACTCTCGAAGCGATGAAGGTATATTTCTGGGTTACTCTTCTACAAGCAAGGCTTATCGGGTATACAACAAAAGAACTATAAAGGTAATAGAGACAGTAAATGTTGTCATTGATGAGTCTTCAAATTCTAGTTCTGAGAAAGGCATTGAGGAACTCCCTAAAGAAATTCTTCCTCCTGAGCCTAAGGAAGTTCAAGACATTGTTGAACAAGAACCTACACCTCCAAGTACTCCCGGTACTCATAGTGTTGTAGAAGACTCTGCAGACATACCCACTTCACCAGATTCTGAATCTCATGAAGAGAAAGGACCTTCCTCTAGGATTAAATTAAATCATCCTCTAGAAGTTATTGTGGGAAACATGAATGAACTCACATTAAGGAAACATATAGTTGATAAATGTGTTGCTAACTTTGTGTCTTATTCTTGTTATTTGTCACAGGTTGAACCCAAGAAAGTTGAGGAAGCACTACAAGATGAAAGTTGGGTTGAAGCAATGCATGATGAACTGCTTCAATTTCAGAGGAATGATGTTTGGACTCTAGTACCTAGACCGGAGGGTGAGCACATCATCGGTACAAAGTGGATATTCCGCAATAAGACTGATGAAGATGGCAATGTGATTCGCAACAAGGCTCGGCTTGTAGCTCAAGGATACTCACAAATGGAAGGAATAGACTATGATGAAACATTTGCCCCAATTGCCTGAATGGAGTCGATCAGAATTCTCCTTGCCCTAGCATGTCATCTGAAGTTCAAACTTTATCAGATGGATGTGAAGACTGCTTTCTTGAATGGGCTACTTAAAGAAGATGTCTATGTGGCTCAACCAAAAGGATTCATTGATCCACACTTTCCGGATCATGTGTTGTACCTCAAGAAGGTACTTTATAGGTTAAAACAAGTGCCTAGAGCTTGGTATGATAGACTCACACAATATCTAGTGTCATATGGGTTCATAAGAGGAAAGGCTGATCAAACTCTCTTCATCAAAAAGGAAGATGGTGAGTTGATAGTTGCTCAAGTCTATGTTGATGATATCATCTTTGGGTCAACTAAGGATGAACTTGCTCATGGCTTCTCAAAACTCATGCAAGTCGAGTTTGAGATGAGCATGATTGGAGAGCTAACTCACTTCCTTGGATTGCAGATTCGTCAACAAGATTCAGGTATATTCCTATCTCAATCTAAATATGCTAAGAATCTTGTGAAAAAGTTTGGTTTGGAATCTACTAGTTCTGTTAGAACCCCTATGAGCCCAAATGTTAAACTCACTGTAGACTTGTTAGGCAAGAGTGTTGATCCTTCTCTATATAGAAGCATGATAGGTAGTCTTCTTTACCTTACTACTAGTAGACCTGACATTAGTTACGGTGTTGGTGTGTGTGCTAGATATCAGGCTAACCCCAAAGAATCACATATGACTGCTTTAAAAAGAATTATAAAGTATGTCAAAACCACTGCTGAATTCAGTGTGTGGTATAGCAAGGACACAAATGATGTCTTAGCTGGGTATTCTGATGCGGATTGGGCTGGGAATACTGATGATAGAAAGAGTACTTCAGGGGGTTGTTTTTATGTGGGTAACAATCTTGTCCCATATGGGTAACAATCTTGTCTCCTGGATGAGCAAAAAGCAAAATTCCATCTCTTTATCCATTGCAGAAGCTGAGTACATTGCTGCCGGTAGTTGTTGCACCCAACTCCTCTGGATGCAAAAACTCCTTCATGATTACGGTATTTGTCAAGAGCATCTCACTATTTACTGTGAAAATACCAGTGCCATCAATATCTCTAAGAACCTGGTTCAACATTCTCGAACCAAACACATAGAGATTCGACATCACTTCATTAAGGAGCTTGTTGAAGATGGTATTCTCACTCTTGAGTTTATTCACACTGATGATCAGAAGGCTGACTTGTTCACCAAGCCTCTTGACAGCAAACGTTTTGAATTCCTTTGCTTTGTTCACCAAGCCTCTTGACAGCAAATGTTTTGACTTGTTCACCAAGCCTCTTGAGTTTATGCTTTGCTTTGTTTAACATGTTTTTACTTGTTTGTTTTTCAGTTTTGTTTATTTTGTTTTTCATATAAAAATTAAAAAAAAAATTTGAAAAATCAGAAAAATACAAAAATAGTGTGTGTTTTTTATACTTTAGTATTTGTGTACCTTGGATGGCTATTGAAACAAAGTTTTCTAAACTTTGTATCATCTGTAGTTTAGATGAGCATTCTTATGCACAACTAAGCAAGTGAGCTTTGTGGCTCTTATTTGTGATGAGTAAGATTTAGTTATCTCTTGAACTTAACACTCGTATCACTTTTTTTGACGGGTAGGACTAGAAAATCCTAAGAGAAAGGCATAAATAACCATTTTACCACTGTTGCCCACCAATCATAATATGACACCTGTATGCTTTGGCATAGCAAAAGTGCAGTGTCAAAGACATCCGTATGCTTCGGCATAGCAAAAGTACAATGTCAAATGCTTAATATCTTGGGTATTTCTTTTCTCTCTCTTATATGCCCATACATGATATGCTAAATAAAAGAAAATATGCAAAGAAAATAAAAAGCAAAAAGATAAAAAATGCTTTAAATATGATTTCAAGCGTGTATTCTAGGAGATGTGGGAGTTATAGGATGTACCTCGAAGGTGATAGTCCCCATCAAACAGTTATGATTGTGTGTGAGTTAAAGTGATTTTCTCATATCTCAAATTGTCATAACATGTATACACATATGCAATCTTGCGATATTTTTCACACACAACATGTAATATTCTTTGCTACTATTGATACATGTGCAGGTACAATGTGATTTGACCATCACAAGGTTTTACATGTGCTAATGTATGCTCACTAAACTGTCTTGACTTATTTTTGAAATATAAAATTGGTTAGACTTGTTGTGTGTGTGTGTGTGTTTTTGAGGATCCATGTGCTTAAAATTTCTGTTGAGAGATAATTTTGAGAGCTTAATATGTTGATTGGATCATTGGTTGAGTTGCATGTTGGATTGCATTCATGTCTGTGTTTTTCACTTCTCGAAAAACTATTTTTAAAAGCAAGCTTGACACCTCCTCGATACCTAGCTATTTGTCAAGCTTCTCAAGCTTTTTCTTATCGCAATCCTGACACCTCCTCGACACCTGGTGGATCGATCGAGAAAGTTCCTGCCTCCTCGATAGCTTCTCGACACTTGGTGGATCGATCGAGCTTCTGTTCATAATCAGGTGTTTCTTGTTCCTCGATACCTCTCGACACCTGCAGCTGTCAACGTTCATTTTCTTGACACCTTCCTTGACAGATGTCTCGACATCTCTCGACACCTTAGCTATCGAGATTTACTGAGGACTCTATATAAGCTCCTTGTGCGATCCGGTTCTTAATTTTCTCGATCTCTCTCTCGACAAACTCTCTCTTTTCTCTCCCAAACACTCTTCTCTCACTCAAAACCTTCAATCCATGTGATTTTCGGCCTTTCTTTGCTTCAAATCACTTGGTATGCTCTCTTATCTCTTCATTCTTCATGCATTTCATGTTTTGAAACCTAGGTTTTGGGATTTTTTGAAAAATTTTGGGGTTTTTCAAAATTGATGAGTGTTTATTGAAATTTTGGGATGGGTTTTCACTTACATGTGTTTAAAATCTCATGCATTGCATCACATTAGCATTATAACAGTATTTTCATGCATTTAGATGTGTGCAATCTGTTTGTATGCTGATAGGTTTGGATTAAGCTGAGCCCATGATGTATTTTCTTTTGCATGTCACATGTTCATGCATTCCCCATTCATACGTACTCTCTTTTTGTTATCTCTACTTAAACATCTTACCATAGACTTCCCTTCTCATTTCATTCTCTTTATTATAGATGTTCATTTAGCTTCGGCGTCCCGTGATAAGCTCATCTTTCCTTCCGCTATCACGAGGATCTTACGCCATTTTTCTGTCCCTTTTCCTGTGTCCGACCACTTTACACACATTTGTGCCATAGACGCCGCTACCATAAAACGTAGTGCAGCGCAGTTTAGATCGTGACAGTCGGATTCCACTCCTCCCTCCTGCCCTGCTCCATCTCGTTCAGCTCCATCCACATCTGCTTCCTCCACTTCCATGGGCGATGTATCACTTGGAGACATCATGGCGCAGCTGCAGCGCATGGATGCTCACCTTGATACACTCTCTATTGAGTTGTATTAGGTGAACATTCGTGTCGGTCATATTGCACGACGACAAGTGACTATGGGTGGTTTTACTCCTGAGGCTTCTCCTCCACCACCTCCTCTAGTAGCTTCTGATTTTGATGATGAGGATGATGATGATAATGGTGATGAAGATGACGCTTCGGATGATGATGGAGATGCTAGCTCTACCGATGAGATGTCTACTTGACACTCTTACCCTTTGTCATTCGTGACAAAAAAGGGGAGTAGTTTTGGATATTGAAAGTAGTCATTCTTAGGGAGAGAGTTAGTATAGGACATTTTAGGGGGAGAGTGCTGATATGAGGGATGTAGTGAGGATATGATGTATTTTTTTTCTTTTCTACCTTATTAGATACATTGTTCTTGTACATTAGGTCTTGTGACCAGTTTTTACATACATTGTACTTATTTTCTCTATATGTAGATGTATGTTTCTTTCACCTACCTCTACATGTGTTGTTTCTTTTCTCTCTTTATACACATGCTTCTTATACTTGTATGCAATCTATTATTTCTGTTTCAAACAAAGAAACCTTAATGAGTTTTGTTTAAAGTGTTTCAGAAATACAGGTTGTCAAAGTCTACTTGTCATAAACTCTCTTCTTGCAAAGTTTTTCAAGAGTTTGTGTTAGGATAGATTTTATTGTATTCAACAAATGAATATGAGTTGAGTGATTTATGACTTCTCTCATATCTCATTTGTTTGTTGTGGTTTTGTCACGGATTTCCAAAGAGGGAGATTGTTAGGACATATGTGTTTCACTTGTTAAGAACATATGTCATTCTTTTACGTAATTGGCTAATCCTTTGACAAAACGCACTCAACTTGCAATTGGATAGTTCTAGGCGTTTTTAATACTTCAAGAAACAAGGTTTCAAGATCAAGTGTTGAAGTCATCAAGTCTGTCCAAGAAACAAGCTGAGCTTCTCAACACCTTCTATCTGTCGAGGTTTATAGAATTAGAATTTTGATCTGATTTCTTAGGATCCGTGAATGTGTCTTTGGGCCTTCTTTTCTTCTAACCCTAGGCATATAAAAGGATTGTTTTAAGGGCCGTCAAAGTGTACACAAGTTGCACAAGCATTGAGCAAACTCTGTTCAAGCAAATTATGACCAGAGACAAAGTTATGCCCTAGTTCATATCTTCTGAAGAAGTTGTTGTGTACGTGCACCTTTGGGTTTTGTGACCAAGCATCTTCTTGATCTTTATCGTGGATGAACTGAAGAACTTTGCAACCAACAACTCTTTCTAGTTGGTGATTGAAGTCGCGTACTAGGATCCGCGCATTGGTTAGTCACGTACTTGGGAGCCGTGCATCAAAGGGGGGAACTGTCACTACAGAACAAGTCCAATTGGGTATTGGAGTAAGGGTTCAACTGTAGGTTGGTAAGGTACTTAGGATTTCTTTACTTGTAACCACTTGTTGTGATAATAGTGGAGTTTCGAGAATAGTGACCTGAAAATCACCCGGTGGAGTTTTTGCCGTCAGGTTTTCCCCATTCGTAAACAAATCACCATGTTATTTATTTTCCGCTGCATAATTAGTTTGTTGGTGATTTGTTTGTGCTACCACGCGTTTTCATGTTAAATTGATTAATTAATAACTTGGCTAATTGATTAATTAATTTAATCACAAGAGGTCAATACGTTTGTGGTCTATCAACTATTATAAGGTATTAGGATCGGTTATTCTCTGTCTTCAAATTTCATGACCGAAGGTGGTTGGTCTAGTGGTCATGGGCTCACTCCAAAGGGTTTGGGAGGTAGATGTCCTAGGTTTGAAACCTACGATGGAAAGCGCCTAAGAAATAACTCTATGCTCTCATCTTATACTCACTAATGTCCTCGATGGAGTTGGGTGTTTAGCTATGACTCATTTGGATCCCCTGCTATTGCAAGCCCAAGCCTAGCAGGTAAAGTGTTACTATGATCACGCCTAGGTGAACGAATCTACAAAACAAGCCCAAAGCCTACAGTACCACCCCACAAACCACCACAACCCATAGCCCACCACCACCCACATCTCACCCCCACCAAATCCAATTGTATACCTTTTATAAACAGCATATCCCTTCCAAGTGGCCAGTTCGATCTACCACCAAACCAAACCGATCTATTTTTGTTTTATAATTGTAGCTCTTCGGTGCATGAGAGTTGGCCTTCAGAGTTTTATCGTAGTTGTCATGGCGAAAACAACACCATTCTAGCTTTGTGTAGACAGGATCCAAAGCTGAGCAACTAATCAATGGAGTGCAAGTCTTTGGTTCTAGCATCGATTGAAGCTTTTGGAGGTGGGATTGGACTTTGGAGAGTTGTTGAGAAATGGGTTTGTAGCTAACCTTATGACACTTCTAGCTATATTAGTGGTCTTAAATGCACAATTTCTGTGGAAAAAAAAAATGCAAATCTCAAATTAAAATGAGTGAAAAATTATAACACTAAACCAAAAAAAAAAGCATCATCGCACGCGCGAAGCGCGTGTGATGAGTCTAGTTAAGTACTAATAATTTTTCCAAAAGAATATTACTTCCTTTTTATTCAATAACTGATTATTCGCGCGTGCGATGAGTCTAGTTAAGTACTAATAATTTTTCCAAAAGAATATTACTTCCTTTTTATTCAATAACTGATTATTCTCATCAAAATTTGTGTGTGTGCACGTGCGAGCACATGTGTGTTTTAGTGGTTCCTAATAGATTTGCTGTAACTGGTTCTCCTGATTCAAAATTTATAAATTTAGGTTACGAGTCATGAAAGTAACTCCTTTGCAATGAAAACTATATAAGAAACATGAGCTGGTTTTCATAGTGCCTGTGTAAGGCTGCTAAGATTTCAAAGCATGCCAATTTAGCTGCGTCATTTTGATATTTTCTGTTTAACTAACAAAATTTTTGTATGGATCTTGCTGCAGGGAATAACAAAAGGGTACTAGTGATAGCATTAGGTAAGATGCCTCTTCAATCATACTTCTTGTTGCAATCGATAATCACGTGTGCTTGGACAGTATATGGAATTTAAATTATTCCATCTTAAAAGTGACATTTGTTTTTTCAACACATCTAAGGTACAGTTCCAAGCCATCATGATTTTCTCCTTGACTCGGTATGGCTAACCATCAAAGCTATACGCAGTTATTTTTTATCTCATACAATGATAAGTTTTCAAATAACTTCTATTTTAGTTTTGGTCATGGCTCCACTTACCTAATTTTTATCATTCAAAAGGATGTGATTGTATGTACAGAATCCATAAGAAGACTTCTAAAACTTGTCCTCAAAACCTCACTACTCTATTTTGCGTAAGGTACCCAAGTCCCATGCCAAGCCATTCTTCATTTTTCTTCTTCATTGTTAGTATGTTGTCAGTGACACCACAAGAAAATGTAATTTTTATAAGGTTCAAGAGATCTCAAGGGATAATTTGAGCTACTCTGTTTTATGCGTTGCATAACTTTGTGATCTCCATTCTTTGATTACAGTCACTTCATTCGCTGGAATTGGAGTTCTGGTCGTTATAATCTGCAACTTCTGTGGAAAGCACTCATCTAAGAAAATTATTTATTTTTGGAAGAAGGAAACTTTAACCTGTCAGAGTGTACAGGCCTTTCTAAGGAAAAATGAACCACTAGCAATTAGAAGATACAGTTATTCAGATATAAAGAAAATGACCAACTCCTTTAAGGATAAATTAGGACAAGGGGGCTATGGTGGTGTATACAAGGGAAAGTTACAAGATGGTTGTTTTGTGGCTGTGAAGGTTTTGAAAGAATCAAAGGGCAATGGAGAGGAATTCCTTAATGAGGTTGCAAGCATTAGTAGGACCTCCCATGTTAACATTGTCACTCTTATGGGTTTTTGCTTTGAAGAATCTAAAAGAGCTCTCAGTTTATGCCAAATGGATCTCTTGAAAAATTCATATATAAAGAAAATCCCTCAAATGCTAACCGTCAATTGGGGTGGGAAATATTGTACAAGATTGCAGTTGGCATTGCTCGTGGATTAGAGTACTTACATAGAGGTTGCAACACACGAATCTTGCATTTTGACATAAAGCCTCACAACATTCTTTTGGATGAAAACTTTCGTCCAAAGATTTCTAATTTTGGCCTTGCAAAAATATGCCCTAGAGAAGAGAGTGTCATATCAATGTTGGGAGCAAGAGGAACTGCAGGATATATAGCTCCAGAAGTATTTTGTAGAAATATTGGTGGGGTCTCCCATAAGTCAGATGTCTACAACTATGGAATGATGGTTTTAGAAATGGTTGGGGGACAAAAGAATATTGATGTTAGTGTTGATCATGTCAGTGAAATATATTTTCCACACTGGATTTACAAGCGCATTGAACTTGATGAAGAACTAGGACTGCAAGGCCTCATTAGCAAATAGGATGAAGAAATTGCAAAGAAGATGATAATAGTGAGTTTGTGGTGTATACAGACTGATCCCTCAAGCCGACCATCAATTAGTAAAGTGATGGATATGTTGGAAGGAAGCCTCGACTCCTTGCAAATTCCTCTAAAGCCTTTCTTGTCTTCCCCACCAAGAACAACTGTAGATTCTTCTACTGCAACTAAGGCTGTCCACGGGTCGGGCCGGGTCGGTTTTGGACCCAACCCGAACCCGACCCACCGGCGTCGGGTGGGAGACGGAGGGACCCAAAACCGACCATCGGCATCCATCGGTCGAGTCGGTTACGGGTTTGGTGATGATCAGGTCAGTTCAGTTGGTGGAGAGAGTCGCCGGATTTTGCAAATGTCGCCGGGATCTTCGAAAACTTCACCGGAATCTGCAAAAATTTTGCCAAAATCTACAATAACTCACTCCATTTGCACCAAAAATCGCCGAAATCACGAGATCACCATCGCATCTGGACGGAGAACTCGAGATCTCCACTTGATCTGGGCGGAAATCGCAAGATCTACACCGGATTTGGGTGAAGAACTCAAGATCTCCACCGGATTTGGGCATAGAAAGGGAGATCTCCACTAAAACTGGGCTGATCTGAGAGAGAAAAGGAGGAAAATCTCGCGAAATCTACCTATTCTTTGGTCGGGTCTGTTCTAGCGGGTTGAGAGGAGTGAAACCAAAACTCGAACCGACGAGGGTCGGGTTTCGTTGGACAAAACCGTCACCGATCGCGGTGGTCCTCTGGTCGGTCAGCTTTCGGTTCGGGTGGCGGCGGGTCGGGCGGTTCCGGCAGATCGAGCGGGTCCTGGACACCCCTAACTGCAACAGTGTCATCATGAAATGCATCTCTGTTCTACATTTCTTTTAATCTGTTGTAGATGGTAATGAACATCTTTGTGAACTACATTGATATTGGACTTGTAGATGAACATCCTTTTATGATTACCTACTATATGAATTTTTGGCATTGTGGCTTCGACTATGAATTAGAAATGCTGCAAGTCTACTAGTAGTAATCGTCATATATGTCTTAACAATATGGTACCTATACTAAAATAAGATAGTTCTATAAGTTGAAACTAAAAGGAAAGCGTTTGAAAATTGTTAAAATGAAAACAGTTAGGAACCAAAATAATTGACAACACAAACGACCCAAATTGTGTTATAGGCAAAGCCTTAAAGGTTTATATACTTCCTGTGGTTGATACGAATAAATTAAAAGAATACTACAAAGCAAGGAATTTTTTTTTTCTTTTATTTATTTTTGGGGAAGGAGAGGAGGGACTAGAAGATGAACATATTCTACCGCTAGTGCTTAAAAAGAAACTATTCTGCTCAATCTTCTAGAGGGCCTCATGGCTTAAAGAAACTAGAAGATTAAACTTATTTCGGAGTTTTTTATGCCTCAAAAACTCAGCTCGTGACGCCGGCTTGAAATGATCTAGATCTCGAGACCCTTAAATTCGTAAGCAATCTTGAAGACAGAAGTGATTACACTTTGAAAATATTATTGATATTTAGAACTTTACTTTCGTTTTACATTTTGGAAGCTTATTTAATGGCTTCACAAAACTTATTTTCATGTAAAAATATTCTTAAAGATATCGCACTTGATACAATAACATAATAGGACTTTACTTTTACTAACAAACCCTTAAAACACCTAGAATCAAGAAAATAAAATCATCTCTCTTAAAATTTCGAAAATTACACATAAATTCAAAAAGGAACAAGCAATAAAAATTACGCCCTGCATCTTGTTTTATATCAAACCCCTCCACTTGAATAAAACTCGATCTCAAGTTAGTGTGGAAATTGAAATCTTTCACTTCCAATAAAAAGATACTTTGAATGCTTGACAATGTTCATAACCTGTTAAATTTATTTTCCACAATTTGCATAACTCGGAATTTCTTATTTTTACCCTTCAATTGGTTTTCCAGATTAACAAATAAATGATATAAATAAGAAAGACAAGATCAAATTAGAATTTTGGTGTAGTAAATATCAATGTAGGAAAAAAAGAAGAAAAGGAAAGTTAATGTTAGTATGGTAAGTAAACAATACGGTATACATATATCACCTAGATAATAGTAATTTAGAGAACTATTGTATTTGTAATTGTAAAAAAGTGACAATAAGCTTATATGTAGTATGACATCCACTAGGAAAAAATGGCTTAATCCGGGTGATCCAAAAATTCCATATTTTCACTACCTTATTAAAATTAAGCAATCAAAGAATTGTATCAAGGACTACTTGGAACTCCAAATGCAATATCATTGAGATCAGAGTTCATGGCTATAAGCAGAGGCTACTGACTATGAAATTGGGTAGGCTCTGTTCTTCACGGCAGAAGATAAAGCCTCTGGACCAGATGGCTTCATTGCAAAAATTTTCAAGCAGGTCTAGCAGACTGTCAAACCTGATGTGGTGGCTGTCATTACATCCTATTGTCAATTCTAGAAAGCTTCTCTTTGAAGTAAACTCAACCCCTATTGCCTTTGTTCCTAAGGTTCCAAATCCCTCAACAATGGCTGACATTAAACCAATTGAATGCGGTATTTGGCCTTTGGGAAAATTTTGTGTAATTCTCTAGGCTTGTAAAGGGTTTCCTTTGTACTTGAGATTAAGTAATAAATGTTGGGAGTGGGGTCCCTGTAAACATTGTGTGTGCTGTGTGTGTATACGTCCCTATATAATTTGTTCTAAGTGTTCTTGCAATGTGTGTGTGTGGTGTTGGCTGAGACTAAGTCAAGGATTTAGGGCTATCACAGACAGAAAATTTGAGTAAAAATTTGACCCTGTGACATTTTGTTAGATTGTAGGAATCTATTTTTAGTTGAGATAAGGATAAGGATAAGAATTTAGTTCTTATCCTTAGAGCATCCGCAGTGGAGATTGTAAATGCTAAATCTAAGGAAATTTTGGCATTTTAAGCTTAAAAGAGTCAGCAGCTGGGATTGTAAATCTGAAGAATCCTAAAAAAATTTAGGATTGTGCTACAGTGCGATTCTACATGTAGAATCGCACTGTAGCACAATTGTATAAATTTTTTAATCACTTTTATTCTCTCTCTCCTCTGTCTTCTCTTTCTCTTTGTCTCTGGGGCTGAGACGTTTCTTTCTTTCTCAACTCTCTCTTTCTGTTTTCTCATCTACGCTCTCTCACTCTCTGACTCGCTATTGGTGGAAGCAAGGTCCATTGAAGGCGTGGCGGCGATGGCGTTTGCTGATCGGTGATGGCGTGGGTTTCAAATCGGTGGCGTGGGTTTCAAATCAGTGATAGAGTATTTTCGACGGCCTGGGTTTCAAATCGGCGGGGTGGGTTTGCTGATCGGTGGCTTGGGTTTGCTAATCGGTGGCTTGGGGTTGCTGATCGGTGGCTTATGGAGTTCGGCGAGTCGGCGTGGTGGGTTTGAAGTGATTTCCTCGAGCGTGGGTTTGAAGTGGTTTTTCTTCTTGGTGTGTTTCTGGCAATTTTTTTGTGTTTCTTGGCAATTTCCTCGATCGGTGGTGGTAGTTTTTGGCAATTTTTGTGTTTCTTGGCAATTTCCTCAATCAGTGGTGGTAGTTTTTGGCAATTTTTTGTGTTTCCTTTCCTCTTGGTGGTTGTTTCTTGTGGTTGTTGTTGGTGGTGAGTTTGGTTGTGGTGGTGGTTGCTGGCCGGTGGCGTGGTGGTGGCAAGGTGGGTTCTGGGTTTTTCTTTTTTTGGAACAGGGTTGCTGCGTTTTTCTGTGAGAGGAGTGCATTTTGTTGGATAATATATTTTAATGTGTAAATATATTATTTTAATAAGTAGGATAAGAAAATAAAAGTTGGGATGCTGGATGTATAGTAAAATGGTATTGTATAATTGATAAAGTGACTTTTTGGGATGGTAAAATAGGATGAGATTAGCATTCCGGCTGTGGATGCTCTTAGAAACAACTAGGAAATGTCATTTGCTACTTAATACTTCTTTCGTAAATAAATATGGTCAGCCCAACACCTATGCCTAAGGCCTCCATTACAAAAAGCGCCATCCCCTTTGTAAAAATTCTCCATCCTCTATTATAAAAATACCCAAATTTTATGATAATTGTTGTTTTAATAAGAGGATAAATTGATTGGTAATAATTCGATTGCTAATTTCTTTAGTCTTACCCCACCTTTAGGCCTCCACCAAAAGTTACAAGGTAAAAGAATCTTGAAATAAACAAATAAAGTGAGATAACTTTTATCCTTTCCAAAAACACAAAGACGAAAAAGATTATTTAAAAAAAAGGGGGAGAGTGAATAAAAAGAAGAGCCCTATGGCATTTTAGCATAGTAACAATATTAAGTGAGAAAAAACTTGTGTTGGAATATTTCTTATCTACTTGTTGTAGACTTTTAGGAAAAAAGTAACTATAAAAAAAATAAAGGTAAAAAAGTAGGGTCAAGCTTAGGTCTAGTGTCCAGTAGTATTGGACCCGTTGAGATGATGACATGTATTCATTTTTGGACAAGTGTCACCATTTGACCGGGTCCAGTGCATTGGATGCACTAGACCTAAACAAAGTCCAAAAAAGTAAATAAACTTGTCAGTGGGAACATGGACATTAACATCTTTATTTATCTTATTTTATAATAAACTAATCATAACATCTACTAATTCACCGTGAAGTAAAATTAATTTTGACAAAGTTAGTCTAAAATATGGGACACACTAGGCTCACATATAACTTTGTTAATTAATAGTTACAAACGCGTGAAGCATTCTTGTATTGCCAAAAGGTAAACGATAATAATTATTTTTTATAAAAAAAAGTTAGATAAAGAGAAGAAAAAGAAAATACAAAGGTGGTTTCTCACTTTGAAGTGCTCAAAAACTAGGTAAAGCAAAGCAATAGGAGAGAAAAAGAAAAGAGGAAATGAACGGATTGTGTCGTATGGGTCACACTCCAAATGAGATTTATCTTTGAAATTGCTATGATGTTACATTGAAATGAGGTTTATCTTTGAAATTGCTATGATGTCACAGCTTGAGAGAGAAAGAGCTTTATGATGACTAGGGCAATCAAATGGGCCTAACCTTGGTCGAGAGTAATAACCTGTTTACTATTAAACACTAACTACTGAGTTCCACAGTGAGAAGCAAGTGTTGAAGCTGTTAAGTGGCATGGGTTGGTTGAGTAATTTAGGAATCTTATGAAGTTGTAAATTGAAAGTTCAAATAGCGTATAAAATACCAATGAACGTTTAGAACCCCGATTTCAAAATTACCAACATAAGCTGATACCCAAACAATATATGTGTGGAATAATAGGTACAAGCAGAATCCTAAACACATAAACAACTCTACACCATAAATAATCACAACACAGCAACAATTAAATGGTAAGAGTGAGGGTTAGAGAGATGCAAACACAAAGATAACATGGCGATGTGTTATCAAAGAGGAAACCAACGAACTCGGCGAAAAACCTCTCCGCCGCCCTACAAGCAGTCAAATGATCCACTAAAAAATAAAGTTGGAATACATGAATAGCAATAGACTTTCCAAGCCTAATCTATCCAATGCACCTAAGCCTTCCAAGCTTCTTGCTCTAACAAGGTTATGTCGAACCTTGTCTTCTTTAGCTTACTGGATCCCGTAATAAGCCCATTGCATCAACCAAACAAGTTGGTCCTCTCCGAACTGCTTCCCATGCACCAACATACTTCCTCACTGATATGAGTATAGTGAGATAATGATTTGGCTAATGTACCTCTCAAGAATATGTCAATGGAGAGGGTGAGAGTAGAGGAATTTGGGGAATCAAAAGGCAAAGATTGTGGATGAGTCAACCTTGGTTTTCTCTAGGGTTTCTCTACAAAATTCTATCTGGAAGCTCTCTACATTTCGTGGGTATAAGGGTATTTATAGTAGGGTACGTGAAGAATGTGAAAAGACAGTTTTTATCCAAATAGGGCATTCTGGCAACTTGGCCTCACGACTAGAACAAGTCGCGAGTTTAAGTGGCGAGATAACTTCTAGGCCAAACTATACTTTTTGTCTTGTAGTGCACCAGCTGTCGTGACCCTTCAACTACCTGCATACTTCACACGTGTGCCACTTTGGCAACTTACCAGTTGTGAGCCAATCGCGAGATCCAGTCGCGAGACTTCATTGAGTGCACACATCTTGAGTTTTCTTCACACTCTCTCACGCACTACCCTTACATAATTCACACCTAAATACAGGGTATCTAATTGCTAATTACAAGTAAATTTGGCACGGAATAAAGCCAACACATGATTGAATAAATTCAACCTTACATAAATTTTGTTGTGTACTTATTACAATGCTATAGCATTGCAATAAATACACAAGAAAATGGATATTATTTATTTTTGACAAATAATATTAGTATCTACTAATATTATTTATTTTTAATTTTCATTTTTATGAAAAATGGATATATTAAAGAAAAAAGAGACGGAAATAAGGTCATTTCAATTACAAATGGCATCTTATTGAGCTACATTGTTATACAAACAATTTACATGCTAAGAGCATTCACAATAGCTCTTCTAAAAGTTCTGTCTATTTTACAAAAAGAACCTAATTTTTCTATTTTACACAACCACTCAAAACACCCACTTTAGATTGTCTATTATATAGTAACTTCTATTTAAATATTCATTTATTATTATTATTTTCACATTTACTTTAACTTCTGTTCTCTCTCATCTCTCATTTTTCTAAGTTATTTCCTCTTTGCGTTCTCTCATCTCAAATGCCTTTCTCCTCTCTACTCTCTTTCATCGCCATTGTCCTCTCTCTCTCTCTCTCTCTCTCTCTCTCTCTCTCTCTCTCTCTCTCAATTTGATCCATCATCAAACCCACCACCATCCTCTACCCTTTCTCGATCTAACCCATCCAAGACCCAACTTTACTCTTTTGATCTTGATCAACAACTTCACTCTTTTGATCCTTCAATCTTGATCGGCAACTCACTCTTTTGATCTAATCGGCAACAATAATCATGAAACATGGGTTTTTTTTTTGGATCGAGGTGAAATGGGTTTTTCGGGTGAAGGAGAAGTGCTTTTATGATTTTTTGTTGAATTTGGTTTGGATTTTTGTTGATTTTGATTTGATTTTCTGTTGGTTATGGGTCAATTTTGTGTTTGGATTATAAGGTGTTGTAATGGGTCTTACGGTGCTGATGGTATTTGTTGGAAAATTTAGACCTCGGTTGATAGAATTAACAAGTTTTAAACCCAAGTTATTAATTAGATTTATTATGAATAAAACTTGTTTAAACAAACAAACATCAATATCATGTCAAAATCATGTACAGCGGAAAAGTAAATAAGACAATATATGATGACCTAAGAAAACCAATGAAACAAACTAGTTTCATAGTAAAAAACCTGGGGGGAAACCTTCCCAAAAAGCAATCCACTATAGTAAAGAGAAGTTTTAGATCTAATACAAAACCTTTGTCCCTAGATTCTACAATCCCCGTAGATGAACTCACAGCAGAAACCTTCTACCACTTCAGAATCTCTGAACTCTTCAATATATGAACGCCACCCTTTGATGCACGAATCCCAGTACATGACTAACCAATTACGCGGATTCCAGTACGCAACTTAATCACCAACTAGAAGAATATTGTTGACTGCAAAGTTCTTCACTTCATCAATAATGAAGATCAAGAAACACTTGGTTACAAAACCCTATGGTGAAAGACGCAGTAGGTTCTTTTAGAGAGAATAAGGCATTAGTCACCTTTTGCATATATTTTCCTTGTATTCTCTTATGTAACGGCCTATAAAATAAGCCTTATATAGGTCTAGGGTTGTGAGAAAAGAAATCCTACATATACATGTCAGCATGGGCTGAAAATTAGATCTGAAAATCTGAATTCTCATAACCTCAATCGATCTAGAGGTGTCGAGGAGGTGTTGAGCTTTAAACTTTGACAGATACAGCTATCGAGAAGCTATCGAGGAGCTGTTGAGGGGACATGAGCTCTTTCAATCGATCCACTAGCTGTCGAGAAGCTATCGAGATTGCGATAAGAAGAAGTTGAAAATCTCGATAGATAGCCTAGCTATCAAAAGGTATCGAGTTATCTGTCCAGCTTTATTGAATAGCTTTTCTTCACTTTTTTCTTGGTCCAATCTTCATGGCTTTAATACTAGACTTGAAGAACATGTTTCTTGAAATATTAAACACATCCTAGATCTACCCAATTACAAGTAAAGTATGTTTTGTCAAATGATTAGCCAATTACATAAAATAGTGACATATGTTCCTAACAAGTGAATCACATATGTCCTAACAATATTTAGGTGGTTTGGGGTTGCGGTGATGGTGGTGGTGGTGGTTGGGTGGTGGAGGTTGATGCTAGGTCTCTTCTTCTTCTTCTTCACGATAAGAAAGCCTGGGGAGAGAGTATGACAAGAGAGCGGAGGTGAGAGAAAAAAAAGAAGAATAAACTAATAGATACAAAGCTACAGTAACCATGTAAATATACATAGTTATTGTAGCAACCTTCTATATTTACAAAGGCTTACAAAGTCGGATTCTGGTGCTTTTTGTGCCATATTGTGTAAATTTTATCGCTGTTTGTATTTTAGCATGGCTGATGCAATTGCTCTAAGGAACAAAAATGAAACGCCAACCAAAAAGGGAGGACAAAGCATCCTTCAATTTAGTGAAGAAGGAAGTTAGAAGCCAAGAGGAGTGTAGGTTCAACAAGGCTTCAATGACACTTTTGGAATCCCTTTAAAAAATAACATAAGTTTGATGGCTTGGAAAGTAGCGTGGGGCAATTGGGCGGTTTCCTATTCCCTGCCCCCACCCCACTTTTAATTCGGGGCGGGCTTTTTTTACCCATCCTGTTCTAGTGGGTACCCACAGGTACCCATCCCATTACAAGCAATTTTTTTTATTTTATTTTTATATAATTTATTAAAAGCTTATTTTGAACACATTAAATTTAAACTCATAAAACATTAAAAAAAAAAATTCTAACATTATAAAACCTTCTCAAAGCATAAAAAATACAAAAATAATAGTAATAAGAAATACAAAAACAATTCAAACATATATAGAACAATTTAAAAAAATATAAACAACGTAAATATTAAAACATAAAAGTATAAATTCAATATATAATATAAAAAAATCATAAATTTAAAGTTAGAAAGCTAAAAACACATATGTATTTCGTATAAAAAAAAAAACCTATAAAATATTTTTTTTTTCATTATTTAAAGGGAAATGCTAATGAATGTCATTAGGGCATTGATTAATAATATATTTAAAGAAATTTTTTATGGGAAAAGAAAAAAAAAAACAATTAATGTTTTGATAGCTTTTTTCATTTTCTATAAAAGTGGTGTTAAAATTTTTCTAAAATAGATTATTAACTAATGTGGAGAAAATGGGCAAATGCCCTTTTCGCGCAAATTATGTAGCGTTTTGCCCCATTTCCCAAACTAATTAGGGAAATGCCCCTCTTTTGAAAATCGATTTGAGATAAATCGAGTTAGGCCCTATAGCGGCGTTTTTAAGGAGCATATAGTGACGTTTTAAGAACTTATAGTGGCGTTTTGTAACTCGACCGCCATGAAGTCGAGTTATAGGTAAAAAAAAAAAAAAAAAACAATTGCCTATAACTCGACTTTATGGAGGTCGAGTTACAAAACGCCACTATAGGTCCTTAAAACGTCAATATAGGTTCCTAAAAACGCCGCTATAGGGCTCCAGAATTTTTTTTTTTTTTTAACTCGATTTATCTCAAATCGAGTTACAAAAGATGGATATTTCCCTAATTAGTTTGGGAAATGGGGCAAAACGCTACAATTTTTGCTTAAAAAGGGCATTTGTGAATTTTTTTCCCTAACTAATGCCCTAAAGACACCCTTATTTAAATATAAACGGGCGAGTGTGGGGTGAAATGTTAACCCCCATCCCCACCCCTGCCCTATTTATAGTGCAGGATGGGTAAAAACCGTCCATTAAAAATGGATGAGACAGGTACCATGAGTTCGGATTTAAATTGTCATCCTAAGCACTTCTCCTAGTGTCGGTCACAATGACAAGAAGGGACGAGGATGGAGTGGGCAAAGACGGCATCTCCAAACTCATTATGGCATAATGCTGCTGTTAAAGAAGAGTGGGGTCAGATTGCAACTTTTATGACCAATCTTAGCCCAACCAGTTTTACGAGGGGACCAAGAAATAACTGATTGATTTGCCTTGAAGGATAGTGGGTTAAGTTGCATAACTTTCAAACTTAAGGGGAGTGTTTGGTACATGTGTTTGAAAATATATGTTTTGTTATTTGAAAACATGTGTGAAAATACGTGTGGGTGAAAAAATCTGTAAAAATGCGTGTAATATTGTTTAAAAACAGAAAATATGTGTTTAAACATGTCTATCAAATAGCTCCTAAAAGTCTGTTGTTAGAACTCAGAAGCAGCCTCCAGTTAACAAGTCAAAGGCAACCCCGTCCGTGACGAGTTGTGGTTAGTGAAGGGATGATAATGGTGTTGGGCTTTGTAGAGCCTAGTTTATGTTTGATCCGGTTGACGACCCGACCCGACTCGAATAATGTTGCGTGGTTTTTAATGGGAGATTTTCTGAGGCTTAGTCCATGGAGTGGAGGCTTGGGCGGAAAAATTTTTGGCCCATTTTGTAGCCCATTGTAATCCTGTGTGCAAGATATAAAAGACTGCTTTTGTAATTAGGGTTTGTTACTGTTGTCGTGTTTTTTTAGAGAGAGAGAAAAAACACTGTAGCCGCACTTTGTATTTTTTCCCTGATAATAGTGAAATCCCTACAACTCCGTTCACGTAGGCAAATTGCTGAACCACGTAAATACTGTCTTATGCGTGTGATTGTTTTCTTTGACGTGTGTTTTCTTTATTCACTTTTTTTTTTTGTTTCTCACAGGTTGAAATTTCGGTTGAATTCCCAACAGATTGGTCTATATGGGGACACCCCTCCCCAAACCACAAGTTATGGCACTAAACATTTTTTATATGGCACTAAACTTTTTCTATCTTATGAGTTATGTCTACTGTTTTAATTCCTTCTCCCAAACCACAAGTTGTGGCACTAGACTTCTTCTATATTGGTGGGGTTTGGATTCCGCGTTTGCGTTTCAGCAAACGCGTTTTCCTTCTTTTTTTTTTTTTGCCGCATAATTTGACTTTAGGAGACAAAAAATCTATGCATGAACAGTGGGTGCATTGTTTACGCACTGTTCATATAATAAAAAATATTAAAAATGGGTCCCACGGTACTATTCACACATTTAAAAATTATTTTGCTATAGTGTTTTCAGTTTTCAGTTTTCAATTTTCAGTTTCAGTAACAATAAGTTCAATCCAAACGGACCCATTATGAGTTATGTCTACTATTTTATTAATTCCTTCTCCACTTCCCACCCCCAAAACCCTCTTTCAGTCTTTCTATTCTCTCAGCCACCATATTATAGTAATCTTCTCTGTATATCTCTACCCTCCACAATTTCAAGCTCCACAAATGCGTCAAATAAACTTCATGCCCTCTTTCTTCTCTCATTGTCACCATATCATTATAATCTTCTTTTCCCTTGTACCACAAAAATCCTTTGGTGATGTTGACCCATACTTCCAAACCTGCAGTGTGCCCAAAACCTGTGGTGATGGGCAAGCCATAAGATTCCCATTCTACATCCCAGACAAGCAAAACTCCTCTTGTGGCTACCCTGGATTCGACCTCTCTTGCAACAGTAATGGCCATCCAACTATCCTCATATCCAATAACCATTACACCATCCATGAAATTTTCTACCAAACCGAGACGCTTAGAGTCTCAAACTCTGCCTTTTCAAATCCAAACTCCAATTGTATACCTCTTATAAACAGCATATCCCTTCCGAGTGGCCTGTTCGATCTAGCACCAAACCAAACCAATCTATTTTTGTTTTATAATTGTAGCTCTTCGGTGCTTGAGAGTTGGCCTTCAGAGTTTTATCCTAGTTGTTATGGCGAAAACGACACCGTTCTGGCGCTGTCTAGACAGGACCCGAAGCTAAGCAACGTATCAATGGAGTGCAAGTCTTCGGTTCTAGTACCGGTTGAAGCTTATGGAGGTGGGATTGGAGAGTCGTTGAGAAATGGGTTTGTGCTAAAATGGAAAGCCAGCAACTGTAGCATTTGCGAGGATAGTGGAGGGAACTGTGGGTTCGATAATATTATGTATCATTTCAAGTGCTTCTGCCCAGATAGGCCTCATGCTTGGAACTGCACGAATACTACTCGTCTTGAGCATCTTCCTGGTCAGTTTTTCTCTCTAGAAATTTCTCTTTCCTTTTGGTAATAGGAAATTTCTCTTTCTCAGTCTGGTCTTGGAGAAACTACACCTTGTTTTGGGTGTGAGTTTCTCTTCTCTCACAAGCTGGTAGGATCCATCAACTGTAAGTGGGAGGAAACTTTTAGCCATGGATCTCACCAGCTTGTGAGAAAAGAGAAACATACACCCAAAACTGGGTGTAGTTTCTCCTGGTCTTGGGCACTATTATGAAACATTTGAAACTTTACGTCCATAGCCAATCCCAAATGTGTCGCACGCTAGGCTTAGCATATCCACCTGTTTTTAGAAGTGTGGTTGACGATCCAATCAGGCCAAAAAGAAAAGACTTCAGACTGTTGAGTAGAACAGTAAATTTTAGTGGAGGATGACTGGATGAGCTTTATAGAAACAACTTCTTACACTTTCCATTCGTTCTGTCAAATGATTACAATCAATGGGTCAGAGCATTCATGTCAAAGTTTTTAAATTTTTAACCTTTCAAAAAGCTAATTTATTTATTTTAATACTTTATTACCTAACATCAAAAATTTTATTTTTTTATCACTTTATTAAAATATTTTTTATTATTTTTTTAAAATTCTTTTATTATTTTTTAAAAATTCTTTTTATATTAAAACCTGCATCTCTTTCGCCATGTCTCTCTTCTCCCAAGCAAAAGCAAAAACAACCAACATACCCACCACTCATCACTCACAGCCATTGCCAGCCACCACCACCATACGACCATTGCCACCCATAAGCCACAACCCTTACATCACAATCACTTATCCATTGTACACCCACCACCCACTACACATCCCAGAAAAAATGGAACTCACCCACTACACAGCCACCACCCACCACAACTGCACAAGCCACAGCCATCACACACAGCACAAATCGTAACCCACCTTTCAAACCCAAACCCAAAGTAAACATACATCGCAATAGGAAACCCATTAGCCATAATTGAAACCACTAAGGCCCACAATCACAATCGGAACCATTGCAGGCCAGACCCACACTCGCCGAACCACCGCAGCCCACAAACCAAAATAACCACCACAAAATCCAACCTTTCAAACCCAAACTCAAAATCCAAAATCCAACCTTTCAAACCTTTCGGCCATAAAGAAGAAGGAAAAAAGTAATAGAAGAAAGGGAATGAATGATATAGAGAAGAGAGAGAAGATGAGAGGGTGAAGATGAGAACAAGAGAGAGAGAGAGAGAGAGCGAAGAAAACTTGAGTGAAAAGAAAGAGGCATGTGTGGAACAAATAAATTTCATTATTTTATTATAGAGCTGTTAGAGATGGTATCTCACTGTTGGTTGTAGCTGAGTGTCAAATTGTTTAGCATTTGAAAACTTTGATGTAGGAGGCATTTTTGTGTGTTGGTTGTTAAATTGGCTTTTTAGCATTTTGAGCATTCTTGTGAATGCTCTTAAACAAGCAAAATACTCATCTCAAACAATCAAAACCCAAAACCCCTATGTTCTTTTCTCTATATATTAAGAGGATTCAAAAAATTATTTATGATTTCAAAAAATATCAAAAATACTTCTAATCTAATTAGATAATTATCATTATTCTTAAAAAATAAAATAAAAATAGGGTTAAAATTGTAATTCAACAAAATTAAAAAAAAAAAAAAACTACCAAAGAAACTTTTTTCCAAAAAAATAGCACACCCTTTATTTAAATATATCTCATACACATGTAATACATTTTTTTTCCCTAAAAACTAACACATGCTAAACTCAGCAGTTTACTCCATTTCAAATTCTAAATTTTAGTTTCTTAAAAATCTCTTCCGGTGTAACCTCACTAACAGTAAATAAATTCAAATTGAAAAATTACATTAAATTCAAAAAAAAAAAAAAAAAGCCTCATTGCACGAGGGAGATCACTGTGATGTGTGAGTACTTTATTATTTTAATGTCAATTGGACTTGACTTCCAACTTTTGATATGTTGTATCAAAAGTTAATACCCGCGAAAAGCTGTTTGTAGTTCAGAATTCAGATTATCTTCATTTCTTTTATGCCCTATTGGACAGACTCAAAAGCATGGTGCCTGCCTTTTAACTAGAAATGTGATTATTCTAATTAAAATAGGTTTTTTTTTAAAAAAAAAAAGAAGAAGATGGTAACTTTATTAAAAAGAAGATACACACAATATCTCATGAGCCAAAGCAAACTCAATTATATTAGGATTTTCTTCTTTCCAAGTTCCATAATCATCAATATTTTTGGTATACTGAGCCAAAAGATGAGCTAGACCATTACCTTCTCGCTTAAAATGGGTCTAAAATTCTGCATTTTAATTCGAATCCCTCCAATAATATTGTTGATAGCTACTAGAGCTTCACTCACTCCATTTAATGCATCAACTACTGTCTTGGAATCACTCTCAAACATGACATCATGACCCCCACATACCAAGTGAAATAAACCCCTTCTTCCACTGCCTTAGCTTCGGTCTCCAAAGGTCCCAATGGAAGGTGTAGCTTCTTACTCAAAGTCGCCTCCACTTGCCCCTTATAGTCCCGAATAACAACCCCAACCCCTACTAGATGTGAATCAACAAATATAGCCCCATCAATATTAATCTTGTACTCAGGCCTTGCTGAAGGTGTCCACTGTATTATCTCGCTTATTCTAGCCGAGCTAGCTTGAAATTTGTTGTTTGAAACTCCTCTATTAAGAACTTGGCCTTTTGCAAAATTGCAGCTGCCAATTGTTGGGCCTTGCCTTGATGGATTGCATTCCTGTTAAACCACATACACCAAGCCACCGTGAGAACTAGCCCTAGTAGCTCATCATCCACGTGTTGCCTGAATTTCAAATCCAGAGCAAGTCTCCAAACCTGCAATGATCACTAGCTTGATCAACAATATGATTATCAAATGAAATACTTAATAGGTTCCAGACTTCACGGGCCTTAGAGCACCCCCAAAAGCAATGTCCGCTGCTCTCTGCCGCTTCTTCGCATGCTTCATAGGTTGGATCATCAAGAATTTTCCTTCAGCACAGGTTGGCTTTCATCGGCAAGATATCTTTGCAAGCGCACCACATAAAGGACCGAACCTTATTAGGGACGTTAAGTCTCCATATTGTTTTCCAGAAAATTTTGCTATTTCGATTGCTGGAAACCTCACCTGAGCTATTGTTGGCAGCCAATGATAGGGCTAACTTATACGCACTCCGTGTTAGAAATGGAATTTGGGTAAAACTGATTTCTCATCTTATTAATTAGTAAAAGAAAACTTATATACAACTCAGCAGAGCAAAAACAGAAAAAGAAAACTAACTTAACTGACTGAAGAATCTAACAACCTACATAACCACCTCAGTCACGTGTGACACGTGTGAACTAAACTATCAATACAAAAGCTACAAGTCGTTCCAATGTACATAAATTAAAACACTAACTAAAACTACACTGTCGTTTATGCATCTTCTTTCTCATCTTGTTTCAGCTTCTTTCCTTCGCTTCTGCTACTCAAAACTTCAAGCACTGAAGGTTGTGTCTGCATTTGATCAACAATCACTTGCTCTGCTGCAATACTTCTATTAGCTCCTTAATACTCCCCCTCAAGATGGACTGATGATTGACGTATATTAATCAGTCCCATCTTGGATGACAAATCTGAAAATGCTTATAGCTCAAGGCCTTAGTTAATAAATCTGCCAACTGACATTGTGTCTTAACATGAGTTAGTTTGATCACCTTGGCCAGGACCTTATCCCTCACAACATGATAGTCAATCTCAATGTTTTTGGTCATTTCATGAAAAACAGGATTAGACCCTATGTGTAGAGTTTCCTGGCTATCACAAAACAATAAGACTTCTCTACTATGACCAACTTGAAGATCTTTTAGCAGATACAAAATCCATACAATCTCACAGGTCAAAACAGTCATTGCCCTGTACTCAGCTTCTGCAGAATACCATGAGACAGTGGACTGCTTCTTTTTGATTTCCAAGAAACCAAAGAATCTCCATTGAATATGCAATAACTTGTGACTGACTTCCTTGTGTTTGGACAAGATGCCCAATCTGAATTAGTGAAACCTTTCACATGAAGTTCTGATGTTGCTGAAAAGAATACACCTTTGCCTAGTTCATTCTTCAAATAATGCAACACCTTCAAAGCAGCTTCAAAATGTGGCTTCCTTGGTTTAGCCATGAATTGACTTAGCTTATGCACTGCATAAGTAATGTCAGGTCTTATAATGGTTAAGTACAATAGCCTGCCAACTAGTCTAGACATCTCATAGCAAAGGGTATTGGATTTGTTGTTTATATATAGAATAATATTTAACCTCTTTATAATTTACCCAATAAAAAAATATCTTACCTAACCACGTTATGTAATCTTTTGGGTGGTATAGTGGTCCATTACTTTATCAAAAGGTGTTATGGTCCAAACCTCTTTATAATTTCCCAATAAAAAAATATCTTACCTAACTATGTTATGTAATCTTTTTGGTGGTATAGCGGTCCATTACTTTATCAAAAGTAGACATGGCAAAATGGACCGAAATTCGCTGACCTGACCCGAACCCGCTATTTTGGCCCAGCCTAAACTCGTTTTTTTTTTTTGCCCGAATTAAATATGGGCCAACTCATGGCCTGCCCATTTTGTTTTTCAAGCCAACCCGATCCTATCCACAGCCCGCTTGTTTTATAACTTTTTTTCCCCTAAAAAATATTTAAAAACTACATGGCAAGGTCTGTTAAATTGCTCCTAGGTACATAACATTATCATAAAAGACACAATGAACTTGTGTGTTGTGCCCCTTATCTATTAAAAAAATAAAAATAAGGAGTTAAATGAAAGGGGAAAAAAATACAAAAAGAAAGCTAAAGCCTAAAGCATCTATTGTCTAGTGTCTACACAGACTACACTACTAAGTAAGCAGCACTAAGTACTAACTACTAAGCTCTACTTCTTGTTGTAACATTCATTAACTAAGACTACTAAATACTAAGTAACTAAATTCTACTTCAAAGACTACTAACTATTACTAACAACACATCCAAGTCTGTCTAACTCATATAGTAATATCTATCTTGTAAAGTTGTTATTTATAACTATTTTGTGTTGGCTTTAATTCTATGCCAAATTTGATTGTAATTTTGTTCAATCATGTTTACCCTGTATTTTATGTGGGATTTTATTGCAAGGGTTGTGTGTGAGAGAGAGTGTGAAGACTCAAGTTTTTACTGAAGACCAAGTGAATTTCGCGAGAAGCTATCTCGCGAAGTGAGCCACGTGCAGAGCACATGATTGAAATGCGAAGAGTCATGACAGTTGGTTTTTGCGAGTAATTCACGGGTAAGGCCTTCCCGCGAAATACCCGCGAAACATTTTGTTTTGCTATTTTGGCATATCTGCTCCACCATGTCTTCACCCACACTAAATATACCCTCATTACCCACATATTATAAGGAGTGTTTTTTAGAAAGAAAACCCTAGATATTACCCTTGAGAGTTAAAGATTGTCATACCCACAATCATCTACACAATTCTTTGTGGTTTTCCTCAACTCCTATCTCTCCATATCTATATCCTTGAGAGATTGATAACCTAAACACTTACCACACCCAATCTGAGTGTAAAGTGAGGTTTGGTGTTGTTGGGAAGCATTGGAACAAGCCAATCGTTTGGTGGATGCAATCGAGCTGAATTGCGTGATTCGGGAAAGTTAGGCTTCGTCAAGTTAGTTGGTAGCAGGAGCTTAGAGGACTCAAGTATATGGGGTAGAGTAGGCTTGGAGGGTCTTTTGTTATTCGTGTACCCCAACTTATTCTCTAGTGGATTGATTTACCGCCTGGAGGGCGGCGGAAAGCTAGAGAGGTTTTTTGCTGAGTTTTTCGATTTCCTTTTCAATAACACGTTTCAGTGTTATCTTGTGTTTGCATCATTCTTCCCTACTCTTTTAGCTTTCATTTTATTGTTGATATTTGATGAATATGGCTTAGAGTAGTTTTATTGTTTGTTTGCTCGCATGTACTCTTATTCCATACTTAGTTAAGTTAGAGTAAAATCAATTGACCGATAATTTTTTAATCGGAGGTCTAAACAAGCTTTTGTGTTTTCACACAATTTCAAGCTTTCATATTTAACTAGCACAAACCCGGCCACAAAGTGACAAAACAGTAAACAAAACAAAATTAAAAGAATTCAATAGCGACTCAAAAAAAAAAAAAAAAGAAATCTAAATTAGACTTGTATTTAGAAGAGCCTAGACTTAGCAAAAGGCAAAAATTCAAAAAATATCAATTGGAAGTTCTCTCTTGGTGGAAAGAACATTACAATCGGTTTCCAAAACTCTCTTTAATGGCACGAGATCTCACTAGCATTCCTTAACTACTATTGCATTTTAATCAAGTTTTTAGCACAAGGAAAAAAATTCTTACTCCATATCAATCTCATCTTTTGCTTGAGAACATGGAAGCTACGTTGTGCACTAAAAATTTAATGTGAAAAATATGGGTCAACACGACCCGACCCACCCACAATGCGATTGATCTGACCCGACCATTTGCCATGTCTAGGGCCAACACGACCCGACCTGATTTTAAACCTTTTTTTTTTCCTAAAAACTATTTAGACTACATGCCAATGTACTAGATGCATAGACATAAAGACACAAAGCATTGCACTAACACTATAGCCATTTAGTAGCCACTAGTGGTAGTGGCCATGCCCCCATTTATTAAAAAAAAAGTTTAATTAAAATGAAAAAAAGACAAGACAAAAGTATCTACAACTATACGTCTACACTACTAAATGTCTTACACTAATTTAAATACTAAATAGTAGAGTAAAGAAATACAAAAGTTTAATAGTAACACATGTATAATAAATTAATAATAACACAAATAGTCTAATTATAGTAGGTGCCCACTTAGCGGCGGGGGGGGGGGGGGGGGGGGGGGAAAGGGTATTATGTACAATTCATTTCCTTGATTGATTTGATTCATTCTCTCTAAAAATTTGGCATTTATTTTTTTTTTTTTAAGTTTTTTTTTTTCATGTGAAAATACGGGTCGGCCTGAACACACCTGGTCCACCCGTAACCCAATTGGCCCGACCCGTTTTCAACTAGTTTAATATGGTCCGTTTGATCTGCAACCTGATTAACCTGTCCCAACCATTTGCCATGTCTAATCAAAAGGTGTTGTGATCCAATATTTGGTTTATCAATGAATAGTCTTGATATAAAATAATGTCTTTGGAAAATTTCGGGTGGAAGTCAATATCATACAAATAATATTATAGGGTCAGTTATTCTCTATCATCAAATTTCATGACTGCATCCCTACATGTAAATTTCATCAGATTCACATCCTTTATAATTAAAATTGTTTAAAAAAACAAAATTTATTCAATATTCTTAAGAGTGTATTCCCTCTATCATTTATCTCAAAAAAAGAAAAAGAAAAAAAAAGTGTATTCCCTCTTTTCATGTGAAGGGTGAACTGAATTTTGAACTCCCTATTATATAAGATAAATGGATCTTACTTTGGAAGTGCTAAAACTTGCTTGAATTCCATGTACCAACGGGTCATTTTAACAATTTTTATTTACTTATTTATAATTTAACAGTTAGAGAGAGAGAGAGGATTTGAACTCTGGATGTTTTTATTAAAAACATCAAGGGTGCTAATCAATTGTGTTACAAGGCTCTTGGTTTAATCACTTGAGAAATACGATAGATTTTTATCCCATAGCGCCAGGTTCATGATAATTACTTTTGGACAAAACTTAGGTACAATATTTTAGATACTGTTCCTTAGGTTTTCCTTTTAAGATTCAGCCATGTGGCTAATTAACTAAAACATACACTTCTATTATATGTGAAAAAATCTACATCACAGAATCTTAAGAGGAGAATTTAAAGAATAACACTTAAGTACTGTACCTAAGTCTTGCTCATTACTTTTTATCATTAAATCAAAACACCAACTAATTTTTAATATAGATAGAGTTGGTTACTCAGAGAACTAATTTTTCTGTAGAAGCTAAAAATCATAGCAAGGAATGAATCTACATAATATGAGTACATGCATTACATTAAGAGCACTAGCATCAGTTGTGCAACCACCACAAAACAAAACAAACCCAAAGCCTACGGTACCACCCCACAAACCACCATAACTCATAGCCCACCACCACCCATACCTCATACCCACCAGACCAGAACCCACCACCACCACTACCACAACCACAAAATCACCACTTGCAACATCGGCCAAAATCAACCAACCACCACCAGCCACCACAACCCACCAAAACCAAATCAAACATCCTTCTATCACCCATTTCTCCATTGATAATCCTAAGCATCCTCTTCTTTTCCCTCGTACCAAAAAAATCCTTCGGTGTAGTGGACCCATTCTTCCAAACCTGCAATGTGCCTAAAACATCTGGTGTTGGGCAACCCATAAGATTCCCATTCTACATCCAAGACAAGCAAAACTCCTATTGTGGCTACAATAATGGCCATCCAACTGTCTTCATATCCAATAACAATTACACCATCCATAAAATTTTCTACCAAACTGAGACACTTTAGAGTCTCAAACTCCGCCTTCTCAAATCCAGTTGTGTACCTTTTATAAATAGCATATCCCTTCTGGGTGGCCGGTTCAATCTAGCACCAAACCAAACCAATCTATTTTTGTTTTATAATTGTAGCTTTTCAGTGCATGAGAGTTTGCCTTCAGAGTTTTATCGTAGTTGTTATGGCGAAAACAACACCGTTCTGGCCCTGTCTAGACAGGACCTGAAGCTGAGCAATGTATCAAATGTGTCAGTTAAATTATAATATGTATCAACGTATCAATTGTCTCCTAAGTGCAAATGTGATATCAAATGTGTTGGTTCTGATATCAAATGTTAAGAACTCATGGATAGAACTCACCCTTGAAAATCGACTTATAAGAGAAGGGTGCCTAAGAGCTTATAAATACATGGTTAAGTTTACACTTAATCTATGTGGAATATTAGGATCATAACAGATTTGCTGCAACTAGTTCCCCTTATTCAAAATTTATAAATTTAGGTTATGAGTCATAAAAGTAACTCCTTTGCAATGAAAACTATATAAGAGACCTGAGCTGGTTTTCAAAGCATGCCAATTTAACTAACACAATTTTTGTATGGATCTTGCTACAGGGAATAACAAAAGGGTACTAATGATAGCATTAGGTAAGATGCCTCTTCAATCATAGTTCTTGTTGCAATCGATATTCACGAGTGCTTGGACAGTATATGGAAATTAAATTATTCCATCTTAAAAGTGACATTTGTTTTTTCAACACATCTAAGGTACAGTTCAAAGTCATCATGATTTTCTCCTTGACTGGGTATGGCTAACCATCAAAGCTGTACTGCAGTTATTTTTTATCTCATACAATGATAAGTTTTCAAATAACTTCTATTTTAGTTTTGCTAATGGCTCCACTTCCTATTTTTTTATCATTCAAAAGGACGTGCTTGTATTATACAGAATCCATAAGAAGACTTCTAAAACTTGTCCTCAAAATTTTAACTACAATGATGCATAAATTTCTTCATTGACCTACAATAGAGAATTTTCACAATTCATGATTTTTCTCCAAGGCAATCCGTCTGCCTGTCAATCAAAACCTCACTACTCTATTTTGCATAAGGTAACCCAAGTCCCATGCCAAGCCAATCTTTCATTTTTCTTATTCATTGTTAGTCTGTTGTTGGTGACACCACAGGCAAATGTAAATTTTATAAGGTTCAAGAGATCTCAATGGATAATTTGAGCTACTCTGTTTTATGCGCTGCATAACTTTGTGATTTCTATTCTTTGATTACAGTCACTTCATTTGCTGGAATTGGAGTTCTGGTCGTTATAATCTGCTACTTCTGTGGAAAGTTCTCATCTAAGAAAATTATTTATTTTTGGAAGAAGAAAACTTTAACCTATCAGAGTGTAGAGGCCTTTCTAAGGAAAAATGAACCACTAGCAATTAGAAGATACAGTTATTCAGACATAAAGAAAATCACTAACTCCTTTAAGGATAAATTAGGACAAGGGGGCTATGGTGGTGTATACAAGGGAAAGTTACAAGATGGTTGTTTTGTGGCTGTGAAGGTTTTGAAAGAATCAAAGGGCAATGGAGAGGAATTCCTCAACGAGGTTGCAAGCATTGGTAGGACCTCCCATGTTAACATTGTCACTCTAATGGGTTTTTGCTTTAAAGAATCTAAAAGAGCTCTCATTTATGAGTTTATGCCAAATGGATCTCTTGAAAAATTCATATATAAAGAAAATCCCTCAAATGCTGACCGTCAATTGGGGTGGGAAACATTATACAAGATTGCAGTTGGCATTGCTCGAGGATTAGAGTACTTACATGGAGGTTGCAACACACGAATCTTGCATTTTGACATAAAGCCTCACAACATTCTTTTGGATGAAAACTTTTGTCCAAAGATTTCTGATTTTGGCCTTGCAAAAATATGTCCTAGAGAAGAGAGTGTCATATCAATGTTGGGAGCAAGAGGAACTACAGGATATATAGCTCCGGAAGTATTTTGTAGAAATATTGGTAGGGTCTCCCATAAGTCAGATGTCTATAGCTATGGAATGATGGTTTTAGAAATGGTTGGGGGACGAAATAATATTGATGTTAGTGTTGATCGTGTCAGTGAAATATATTTTCCACACTGGATTTACAAGCGCATTGAACTTGATGAAGAGCTAGGACTGCAAGGCCTCATTAGCAAAGAGGATGAAGAAATTGCAAAGAAGATGATAATAGTGAGTTTGTGGTGTATACAGACTGATCCCTCAAGCCGACCATCAATTAGTAAAGTGGTGGATATGTTGGAAGGAAGCCTCAACTTCTTGCAAATTTCTCCCAAGCCTTTCTTGTCTTCCCCACCAAGAACAACTGTAGATTCTTCTACTGCAACAGTGTCATTATGAAATGCATCTCTGTTCTGCCTTTCTTTTAATCTGTTGTAGATGGTAATGAACATCTTTGTGAACTATATTGATATTAGACTTGTAGATGAACATCCTTTTATGATTACCTACAATATGAATTTCTAGCATTGTGGCTTCGACTATGAATTAGCACTGCTGCAAGTCTACCAGTAGTAATCGTCATGTATGTCTTAACAATATGGTACCTATACTACAATAAGATAGTTCTATAAGTTGAAACTTAAAGGAAAGCGTTTGAAAATTGTTAAAAGAAAACAGTTAGGAACCAAAATAATTGACAGCACAAACGACCCAAATTGTGTTATAGGCAAAGCCTTAAAAGTTTATGTACTTCCCTGTGGTTGATACGAATAAATTAAAAGTATACTACAAAGCAAGGAAATTTTTTCTTTCTTTCTTCTATTTATTTATTTTTGGGGAAGGAGAGGAGGGACTAGAAGATGAACATATCCTTCCGCTAGTGCTTAAAGAAACTATTCTGCTTAATCTTCTAGAGGGCCTCATGGCTTAAAGAAACTAGAAGATGAAACTTATTTCGGTGTTTTTTATGCCTCAAAAACTCAGCTTGTGATGCTGGCTTGAAATGATCTAGATTTCGAGACCCTTAAATTCGTAAGTGATCTTGAAGACAGAAGTGATCACACTTTGAAAATATTATTGATATTTAGAACTTTACTTCCGTTTTACATTTTGGAAGCTTATTTAATGGCTTCACACGAATTATTTTTCAGGTAAAAATATTCTTAAAGATACCATAATTTATACAATAACATAATGGGACTTTATTTTTACTAACAAACCCTTAAAACACCTAGAATCAAGAAAATAAAATCATCTCTCTTAAGATTTCGAAAATTACACAAATTCAAAAATTAACAAGCAATAAAAATTAAGCCCTGCATCTTGTTTTATATCAAACCCCTCCACTTGAATAAAACAGGGCCTCAAGTTAGTATGGAAATTGAAATCTTTCACTTCAAATAAAAAGATACTTTGAATGCTTGACAATGTTCAAAACCTGTTAAATTTATTTTCCACAATCTGCTTAACTCAGAATTTCTTATTTTTACCCTTCAATTGGTTTTCCAGATTAACAAATAAATGATATAAAAAAGAAAGACAAGATCATATTAGAATTTTGGTGTAGTAAATATCAATGTAGGAAAAAAAGAAGAAAAGGAAAGTTAGTGTTAGTATGGTAAGTGAACAATACGGTTTACATATATCACCTAGATAATAGTAATTTTGAGAACTATTGTATTTGTAATTGTAAAAAAGTGACAATAAGCTTATATGTAGTATGACATCCACTAGGAACAATTGGCTTAATCCGGGTGATCAAAATATTCCATATTTTCACTACCTTCTTAAAATTATGCAATCAAAGAATTGTATCAAAGGTTTTCGGGATAATAAAAGAAAAAGATTGGAGGATGCAGAGCAAATTAGGCAGTTAGTTGTGGATTTCTACCAAGGACTACTTCGAACTCCAAATGCTATATCATTGAGAATCAGAGTTCATGGCTATAAGCAGAGGCTACTGACTATGAAATTGGGTAGGCTCTATTCTTCACGGGAGATGATAAAGCCTCTGGACCAATGGCTTCATTGCAAAAATTTTCAAGCAGGTCTAGCAGACTGTCAAACCTGATGTGGTGGCTGTCATTACATCCTATTGTCAATTCTAGAAAGCTTCTCTTTGAAGTAAACTCAACCCCTATTGCCTTTGTTCCTAAGGTTCCAAATCCCTCAACAATGGCTGACTTTAAACCAATTGAATGCTGTAATGTAGTCTACAAATGTATTACTAAAATCCTTCAATAGACTTAAAGATTGCTTGGGTTCCTCAGTAATCTCTAATCAAACAGCTTTTATAAAAGGAAGAAACATCTCAAAAAATGTGTTGCTAGCCTATGAACTTGTAATGGATTATCATAAGAACAATTCCCTTAGTAGATGTGCCATCAAAGCTGATTTGATGAAGACTTATGTTTTTTTATCATTTTGTGACTATTTATCCAGATGTATTTGATAGCTGCTGCCTGCCCAATTAATTTTGTTATCTAAATGAGGAAGTGCTTCACAAACACAAGCTATTTAATTGGCCTAAATGGGAGCATGATTGGCTATTTCAAGGGAGGCAAAGGCCTCAAACAAGGGGGGCCACTTTCCCCTTTCTCTTTGTCATTGTCCTAGAAGTCTTCACTAGAACAATGCAAAACAAGGTTCAAAGAGTAGCCAATTCAAGTTTCACCCTTATTGCAAGGATTTGAAGTTAACTCACCTAAGCTTACAGATGATCTTTTAATATTCGCTGCTACTGAATAATCCTCAATTAAATTAGTGACAGCAAGCCTTGAAGAGTTCCAGTACATGTCTGGTTTGTCAATAAATCCCAACAAAAAGTGAAGTTTTCTTCAGTTGTACAGTGTCTCAAGCCATAAGAAGCACATCCTAGAAGCATTGTAATTTAAAGATGGGTTTTGCCTGTTAGATAAATCTTTCTAATTTGCCCCCACACAAAAAAAAAAAAAAAATATAATAGTGAACTCATTGGGCATGGCCACGACACCAATCATACCATGGGTTAAATGCTATCAATTCATGTATAAGGGGGAGAGTCACATTGTAGACATCCAAGAGGTTGGTCTTGGTTCTGTATCTGCTGTTAGCTCTACATATGTTGATCTTGGTTCTGTATCCTTTAGCTGGGTCTATCTTGAAATGAATTCAGCGGCCCATGAACTAGCTGAATGGTCTCACAGTCAATTTTATTTTGGTAGTTCTACTGTTAAAGGTGTGATTGTAAAGGAGGCCAACCCTTTTGTGCAGTTTTCTTTTCTTCTTCAATAAAGTCCTTTATTCATTAAAAAAAAGTAATCCAAGAGGTTGGACCCGATAATTAGAGTTTAATTCACTTTCTTTTTAGAAAGAACTTCTAAATTTTTATACATGAATATTGGCTCTCTGTTTCACAGGAATTTGTACCCTTCTTCATTTAGTAATCACTGCTTTGGGTTAATGCCCAAATCAAGACATCCTTTTGCCAACTAAGGCTTAGTGGCATTTGTTTGATCATTGTAGCTTCAAAATGTAGAAAAGTGGCATCAATTTTTTTATCCAACCAGCACCTAGAAATTGAATCAATCAAAGAACTAACCTTAGCTTTCCTTTGATGGTGTGTAAGACTATAGAAGTGACATGTGGATGAGATTTCAAAGGGAGTCAACTATTGAACCATATACTGATTTGTCATTCCCAATTTAACAAGATGCTCTTCTTGGAAATTGTGACTTCAAGTTGCATTCTATGTATGTGTAAATGTGTGTACAACAAAGTGTGGGCAATAAGTTTTGCCCCTTTTGATAACATCTCTGTCTCTTTTAGAATACTCTTCCAAGTGAAGAAATTCTTAATGCTATGAATTTCAGATTGAAACAAAACTAAACACAGTGATTTAGAAGAAATTGAGATAATATCAATGAGAAGCAAGAAAGAAAGTCAGTGAGAAAACAGAGCAAGAAAGTGTGAGAAAGAGAGGGAAAATTCTAAGAGAGAAAATCACTTCTATTGAGAGAAAAATATTTCTTTTCATAATGATACAATTGATCACTAGCTGACTATTTATATTACACACCCTACAAGTCTTAACAGAACAATAATTAGATCCAAATTATGCAAATCAATTCCGTAATTCACGGAGAGAATAACTGCTCAATAACTGACTTTGGCGCCACGACACCTGAAGCTTGAACTAAACCAAACCGACACCGTTTTGCCATTCTTTATTCCTCAGATACACCATTCTTCTAAACGATGCGTTGCAATGCAACCTTTAAATGAAACTGTGCGTTTTGTAATCACACCTTAAGTTCCACCGTTTTGCTCTCCTTGCTCTGTCGTTTTGACCTTCATTGATTTCAAGCCACTTCTGTCTTCAACACCAAGCATAGGATGCTTTTGAACTCACCTTTGCCTCCATCACTGTTCCATTTGATAAAAGTTTTTCTTTAAAAACTTTATAAAACAAAGATTAATGATTATGAGGCCTCGTCATGTTTGTTAATGCTTATTATTATTATTATTTATGTTTAGTAGTCACAGACCTATGTGATTGGTGAGAATAGATAATTATTTTGTAAGTGTAAAATAAAATATGATTTGTTCTCTTTATTTTGTGGAAGGTAATTTGTTCTTCATAAAAATTAAACAATTTCTAAAATTATTTTCCTTTTATTTATCTCTACAAATATATTATTTTATTATTTTCGACATGTTTGATTGATATTATTCCTTTTTGAGGTGGTCAATATTTTTCTAATTATTTTATGGTGTGTTATACATATATATTTTTAGTACAACAAAACTCTTCAAGTTTCAAATATAATATTCAAATTTCTCATTCTCTTAAAGGAGGTTATAATGATAATCAAAACTCATTACAAATTTACATTTGATATTACTCAAATAGTTGACATACACATTTAAATACATAACCAAAATTTTATTGTTATATAAATTCAAATTCTCACTTCTAAAATAACTAAGTATTAGTCAAAAAAAAAAAAGTATAAGAGGGAGAGAGAAGAATAGTGATGGAGAACTCAAAAAAACACCACCAATTGTATTAACCAAAAATAGTGTTATAAATAGATACAATTATTTACCAACTTAAAGTTTAGTTGTAAAAAGGAATCAGAAAGAGAGAGAGGTACAAGACCTTCGATGTTCAAAGCAATCTCTGTGGCTGATATTATACCAACTAGCCGCAAATCCACACTATGCGTGGGAATATATTATTACTTTGAAATTGTGGTACGATGTATAATATATTTTCTCTAAAAATCAAAAAATTTCTAAAAATATTTTTCATCTATCCATCTTTAAAAATATATCATTTTAATATTTTAGGTGTGTTTGATTGAAATTATTTCTTTTTGAGGTGGTCCATATTTTTCTAAATTATATTATGGTAAGTTGTGTTTCCTTTTTTTTTGTTTTTTTTTTTTTTTTTACAACTAAATTCTTTAAGTTTTTTACTAAAAAAAAAAAATCTTTAAGTTTCAAATACATTATTCAAATTTCTCATTTCTTAAAAATAAGATATCATGATAAAGAAAAACTCATCACAAAATTACACCTGATATTACTCAAATAGTTGAGAAATACATTCAAATACGTAGCGAGATTGTATTTTAATATAAATTCTAATTTTTACTTTCAAATTAACTAAGTATTATATCAAACAAAAGCTATGAGAGGGAGAGAGAAGACTTGTGATGGAGAACTCAAAAACACTCATAAAATTGTATATTAACCCAAAATAATGTTATAAAAAAAAATATAATGATTTATCAATCTAAATTTGAGTTGCAAGAAAGAATAAATAATTGAGAAAAATAATAATCACCTTTTTCGAGAGAGACCTGAATTGGATAAATTTATAGAAAACAAGATGAAAAGAAAAATAGTCAAAATAAAAGATATAGTCACGCCAAATTATCCAAGTCATGTTATGTAATTGAATAACATTATATTCTTATATTCTATCTTTATAATGCAATATGATAGCATTTTGACAATATATATATATATATATATAATAAAAAATAAAAAGGAAAAGAATAACAACTTGAAAACTCTAAATCAAAAAGTTTGGAGCGTGAAATTCAATTCAATCCTATTTATTTTTTGTAGTGATATGCATCAACCTAAAGTAGAGTTTTAAAGAACACAAAAATTTATTAACCTAAAGTAAAGATATAAAACATAAAAAAAATCCACACAAAAAAGAAAAAATATACACGAGAGAGAGAGAGAGGGAGAATAATAGTAGAGTTCTAAAGAACATAATAATTCATCAATATAAAGTAAAGATACAAAAAATATTTAAATAAAAAAATACCAAAAGAAAAGAAAAACATGAGAAAGAGAGAGAGTAATAACCTTTTTGTGTGATAAAATATGTATAGAGTGAAAGAGATTAGCAAATTTATAGTAAAAGGATGGAGATAAGAACAGTCAAAATAAAAGGAAGATGAAGAGATAAAGAAAAAGTGATATTAATGTTAATAGTAGTGGAAATATGAAAAGGTAAAAGGGAATGGGAAAAGTTGAAGAAAATGTAACTGTAAACTACAAAATTAATAAATAAAAAGAGACAAAAAATAAAAGAGAAATGGTTGAAAATAAGTAGGTCATATGGCCGCTGACATGGCTCGAAAGAAGCGTATCAACAATAAATGCTACGCTTCACCTTTTAGATATATATAGATATAAATTAAGTACCTAGAATTGTTGAATGACTCGCATTCCAATAGATGTGAAAATGAAACAATTTTGACTCTTTCCAAGTCTTCATTGATCGCTTTTCCAATTTTCACACTAATCGGACCTTGACAAATCTAGTATAGTCATTCTCCTAATAAATTACCAACTCTTCAATCAATTCAGCTTTGCTAAAATGATTGGCTGATATTATACCAAATAAGGACCTAGAACTGTTGAATGACTTGCTTTCCAATAGTTGCGAAAATGAAAGTCTTTCTAAGTCTTCATTCATCGCTTTCCCAATTATCACACCAATTGGACGTTGACAAAAAAACCTGTTTACTATTAACTTGTGATGACTGATAAACCTCAAATAGTCTTCAGCAAAAAAAAAAAGCTCAAATAGTCATTCTCTCATGTCATGTCTTGACAACAGTTTTACTTGTTTATTACTTTATATCTATAATATTTTGGCTATTAGTTTTGATACTTTATGCTTTATGCACCCAGTATTAGGACGTAGTTTAAATATTTTTTTAGCGATTTTTTTTAACGGGTCAGGTCACGGGTTATCCGGGTCGGGTTGGGTTGACCCGCAAAAAAAATTGGGTCAGATCACGGGTCAACCCGTTTTTGCTTCAGGTCAAAAAATCGAGTTCGGGTCAAGTATTTTTTTAGTCGGGTCAGGTCGAGTCAGAAAATTTTGACCCGTATTGCCATGTCTACTATTAACCACTGACTACTGAGTTCCACAGTGAGAAGCAAGTGTTGAAGCAATTAAGTGGCATGGGTTGGATGGGTAATTTAGGAATCTTATGAAGTTGTAAATTTTGTTGTGTACTTATTACAATGCTACTAATATTATTTATTTTTAATTTTCATCTTTATGAAAAATGGATATATTAAAGAAAAAAGAGACGGAAATAGGGTCATTTCAATTACAAAGGGCAGCTCATTGGACTACATTATTATACAAACAATTTACATGCTAAGAGCATTTACATCAGCTCTTCCAAAAGTTTTGTCTATTTTACAAAAAAAAAAAAAAAAAAAAACATACTTTTTCTATTTTACATAACCACTCAAAACACCCATGTTAGATTGTCTATTATACACTCACTTTTATTTAAATATTCATTTATTATTATCATTTTCACATTTACTTTAACTTCTGTTCTCTCTCATCTCTCTGCTCTCTCATTTTTCTATATGTTATTTCCTCTTTGCGTTCTGCCATCTCAAACGCCTCTCTCCTCTCTGCTCTCTTTCATCGCCATTGTCCTCTCTCTCTCTCTCTCTCTCTCTCTCTCTCTCTCTCAATTTGATCCACCATCAAACCCACCACCATCCTCTACCCTTTTCTTGATCTAACACATCCAAGACCCAACTTTACTCTTTCGATCTTGATCAGCAACTTCACTCTTTTGATCCTTCAATCTTGATTGGCAACTCACTCTTTCGATCTAATCAGCAACAATAATCACGAAACATGGATTTTTTTGAGTTGAGGTGAAATGGGTTTTTTGGGTTGAGGAGAAGTGCTTTTGTGATTTTTCGTTGAATTAATTTGGTCTGGATTTTTGTTGATTTTTGGTTGATTTTGATTTGATTTTCTATTGATTATGGGTCAATTTTGTGTTTGGATTATAAGGTGTTGTATTGGGTCTTGTGGTGTTGATGGTATTTGGGTGGTTTTGGGTTGTGGTGGTGGTGGTTGGGTGGTGGAGGTTGATGTTGGGTCTCTTCTTCTTCTTCTTCACGATAAGAAAGCATTGGGAGAGAGTATGACAAGAGAGCAGAGGTGAGAGGAAAAAAAAGAATAAACTAATAGATACAAAGCAATAGTAACCGTGTAAATATACACAATTATAGTAGCAACCTTCTATATTTACAAAGGTTTACAAAGTCAAATGCTGGTGCTTTTTGTGCCATATTGTGTAAATTTTATCATTTTTTATATTTTAGCATGGCTAATGCAATTGCTCTAAGGAACAAAAATGAAACACCAACCAAAAAGGGAGGACAAAACATCCTTCAATTTAGTGAAGAAGGAAGTTAGAAGCCAAGACGAGGAGGAGTACAGGTTCAACAAGGCTTCAATGACACTTTTGGAATCCCTTTAAAATATAACATAAGTTTGATGGCTTGGAAAGTAGTGTGGGCAACTGGGCGGTTTCCTATTCCCTGCCCCTGCCCCACTTTTAATTCAAGGCAGGTTTTTTTTACCCATCTTGTTCTAGTGGGTACCCGCAAGTACCCATCCTGCTACACACAATTTTTTATTATATATAATTTATTAAAAACTTATTTTGAACACATTAAATTAAAACTCATTAAACATTAAAAACCAAATTCTAACATTATAAAACCTTTTTAAAGCATAACAATACAAAAATAATAGAAATAAGAAATATAAAAACAATTCAAACATATATAAAACAATTAAAAAAATAAAAAAACGTAAATATTAAAACATAAAAGTATAAATTCAATAATATAATATAAAAAAATCATAAATTTAAAATTAGAAAGCTAAAAACACACTTATTACTTTAAAAAAAAAAACCTATAAAAATATATTTTTTCATTATTTAAATATAAACGGGTAAATATGGGCCGAAATGTTAACTCCCATCCCACCCCCCATTATTATGCAGGGTGGGTAAAACCCGTTCATTAGAAATGGTTGAGGCAAGTACCCATGGGTTCGGGATGGACTGGGCAAAGACAGCATCTGTCTCCAAAGTCCAAACTCATTATGGCATGATGCCGCTGTTAAAGAAGAGTGGGGTCAGATTGCAACAGGAAGACCAATCTTAGCCCAACCAGTTTTACGAGGGAACCAAGAAATAACTGATTGATTTGGATTTAAGGACAGTGGGACAAGTTGGCAGTTGCATAACTTTCAAACTTAAAAAAGTCCTAAGTTGTCAGAACTCAGAAGCAGCCTCAAAGGCATTCGGCCGCCTTATCTTATGTCTCTACTATTTTAATCCCTTCTCCACTTCCCACCCCCCAAACCCTCTTTCAGGCATTCGGTCACCATATTATCATAATCTTCTCTGTGTATCTCTACCCTCCACAATTTCAAGCTCCACAAATGCGTCAAATAAACTTCATGCCCTGTTTCTTTTCCCGTTGGCACCATATTATTATAATCTTCTTTTCCCTTGTACCAAAAAAATCCTTAGGTGCTATGGACCCATACTTCCAAACCTGCAGTGTGCCCAAAGATTGTGGTGATGGGCAAGCCATAAGATTCCCATTCTACATCCAAGACAAGCAAAACTCCTCTTGTGGCTACCCTAGATTCGACCTCTCTTGCAACAATAATGGCCATCCAACTACCCTCATATCCAATAACAATTACACCATCCATGAAATTTTCTACCAAAACGAGACGCTTAGAGTCTCAAACTCTGCCTTCTCAAATCCAAACTCCAATTGTGTACCTTTTATAAACAACTTATCCCTTCGGGGTATCCGGTTCGATCTAGCACCAAACCAAACCAATCTACTTTTGTTTTATAATTGTAGCTCTTCGGTGCATAAGAGTTGGCCTTCAGAGTTTTATCCTAGTTGTTATGGCAAAAACGACACCGTTCTGGCCCTGTCTAGACAGGACCCGAAGCTGATCAGCAACGTATCAATGGAGTGCAAGTCTACGGTTCTAGCACCGGTTGAAGCTTATGGAGGTGGGATTGGAGAGTCGTTGAGAAATGGGTTTGTGCTAAAATGGAAAGCCAGCAACTGTAGCATTTGCGAGGATAGTGGAGGGAACTGTGGGTTCGATGATATTATGTATCATTTCAAGTGCTTCTGCCCAGATGGGCCTCAAGCTTGGAGCTGTCCTAATACTACTGGTCAGTTTTTCTCTCTAGAAATTTCTCTTTCTTTTTGGTAATAGGAAATTTCTCTTTCTCAGTCTAGTCTTGGCATTATTACGAAACATTTGAAAATAAAGGAGCAGGACACGGTGGACGAAAAATGAAAGAGAGGAAATAAGAGTAAGTATTGTTAGAAGGGAAGGAAATTTTTTGGTAAGGTCTAAGCATTTTCCATCCAGTCTCACAAAAAACTCAAATTTTCTCCAAATTGAAGAGAAAATAGGCATTTTTACGCCTTTTGCTGGGGAAAGACAAAACTGCCCCAACCCCAACTGTCATTCTCTCCAACCCCATTCTTTCTGTTCAGTTCTTTTCTGAGACCTTCCTTCCTCACTGAGTTACTAGACTAATAATATAAATTTATACGAATGATATGTTAATATATATATATATATATATATATATATATTTTTTGATATTATAATTTTTATATTATTTAACTAGTACAAATAAATTATTTTTTACCTATTATATAACAAGAGCATAAGATTCAATTTATATAAATTATGTTTTTTATTCTCTTGCTTTTCTCTTTAATCAAATAAATTTTTTTTTCACCCCTTTCACTTTTCTACCCCTTCAATCAAATGCGAAAGAAAACTAAATATTTTCAATTATATTACTTTTCCACTCTTCTAACCTAACAGACTTTTAATGTCCATTAGCCAAATGTGTCGCATGCTACGCTTGACGTAGCCACCTGTTTTTAGAAGTGGTTGACAAATTTTTAAAGCACCAGCTATGAGGAAAAGAAAAATTCTACTGATAACACTTGTATTATTATATAGCGTTGAGATAGACCATAACATTTAATCTAAAGCTCAATTGAGCACGTAAAAGCCTGATTTGGCATTTTCTTTCTACTGATTGTGTCCGTGCATTCATAATTGTGAGTTTTGACTAAGAAACAAAGAGTACTAAATAGTTGAACCAAATTTTTTTGCAATCTTTCCATTCTCCCCGTGTCCAATTGTTGCTTCACTAAACTTCTACATGGTAATCTACACATAAAACTCTAGTCAATTAATTGATTTACTTACAAAATTTTGGAATTTTGAGATCAGTACATAGAGATCCTAATCCTTCTTAATTTTTGAAGGTATTAGAAATAATGCATCGAGATAACTGTATCTCTCTTGAATAATCTAAAAGATATAACGGCAAAGAAAAATCTTAAAGAGACAAACTTACCCTTATTGTATGGTCCATAAAAATGGAAGAGTTTTTATTTTACTCTTTTCTTAGTCAGTTTTCATAATTTTTGAGTGGTGCATTGGACAGGTCCAAGGCAACCTCCACATACAGTTTATAGACAAAAATGGAAGGCAAGAGAGATAGAGAAAAATGGACTAATTCAATGGATTTCAAATCTTGTAATTATTCATCAATGACATGACCTCATTCTCGTGCTTTGGCTCAATATTAGATGCCACTGCCCTTAGCTCCTACACATAAATCAAATGCACTCTATGGAGTGAATTTGTAAATATTAAGTACTCTAAATGGCACAATGGATTCTGAGCAGCCACCTTGCCTAATCATATCAAAATATGCTCAAAGGATCCAAAAGCCAAGTCAAAGTATTCAAATTAAAAACTTTCTCACTTCACTGTAACACTGCTTTCCTTATTGATAATTTGCTTTATTCAAATGAAAATCCCAAATTAATTCTTTGTACAATATAATATAATGGATTAGCGACACAATATATTTTAGAATTCTAAAGCATTAAGTAAAACAATGCTCCTAACCAGTAGCGGAACCAGGATTTCAATTCAGGGGAGGCAAGATTAGAAGTCAATATTAAAAAAAAAAAAAAATCTATATTAACCAAAAATAAAAAAAGCAATAACAACTATAAGTGTCATACAAAAAATAATTAAACGTAAACTATAGTTAGACATTTAAGTTAATACTATAAAATAAATTCCAGAAATAAATTAATTTGAAAATATTAAAAGTATAGCAATTTACTTGCAAAGTTATATATACGTCTCACTATCTTTTCTTGATTGTTTTGAAACTATAGGTAAAATTCGACTTTCTATTTATTTTTCAAAATAATTAAAATTTTTTTTCATAACATAAACCCACAATTTAAAACTGAAATGTCAAGAAATTGAGCACAAAAAAATATTTGTGTAAAATATAGGACTATCAATTGAAATGTCATAAGAAAGACACTAAAATGCATGATTATTATTATTATTATTATTATGCTAAGCTTAAGAGCATGATAATTAAAAGCTAACAGTTGACAAGTCAAAGCTCCTGGTGTGTGTTATTGACATATTGTGCGTAAGGGAAATTCTTCCATTTATTTTTGCTTGTGGCAGGAAACTTTTTCCCTGTTTTCTGTTTTTTTTTTTTTTTTCCCTTACACGGTGTCATTGACTTATTAGGCATTAGGTAAGCTTGTCATTTTCCCTTTATTATTTCAGCAGGGCCAGGAAGCTTTTTTCCTGATTTTTGTTTAATTTCTGCATCAAGGAGGATAAAGCATTTAAAAAAAATTCTACATATGGAATATTTTAGGAGGAGTCAGGGGGGGGCACTTGCCCCCTCTCGCCCCCCCTTGGTTCCGCCTCTGCTTCTAACTGGTGTAATTTATTCATATAACCTAATAAATTGCTCTATATTGAAAGCTTTAAATGTCCAATTGAAGAATAGAAATTGTGGGGGATTATATGTATACTGTTTCTACCTTGGAGACATGGCACGCTATTGGTTTTTTAAGATGCTACCTTGTTTAGGAGCTATGCAAGAATCTAAAATTTGCTTTCGCTGAAAGGTTTAGTGGGAATATTTTTGTTGTGGTAGAGTGACTTCTCAAATTTAATTTAAATCATTTCCTCTAAAACCGTACTGCTAGTACTAATTCCTATTGAGCTGTGATAGATTTTGATCCTAGGATTATACAGCTGAATTTTATGTGCTGTGCTATCCTAAAACAGTCGTTGTGGAGGCCTTTTAAATTCATATGGAAGTTGTTTAGTGTGTGACAGAGTTGATCATTTGTGGTTCCCTGTTACTATGTTGCTGCACTATTCACAGGTTGCTGCTCTATCTAGTCTAGTGCTGGTGTATTAGTGATTTGGCCATCTAGTCAATTTCCTGGCTAATATATTTATTTTAGGTCCTAATGCTAATATCCGCATAGCACCACCCAAGCAAGCAACAGAAACTTTAAAACCCAGAAAAATAAATCAATATGGAACAACTCTGAAGTTTGTTAAACACTATATTCTAACTTTGGAAAGCTTATCCGTATATTCAGGTGCTCTGTCCAAGAATCTCTCATAAAGCTCCTGGTCCTTTCGAACTCACCCTCTAATATTTCAAAACCAATGTATGCCTGCCATTAAACAAATAATTGTTTTCTTTACTAGTTATCTCAAAATCAACATAATCAAACATGCCTTAAAAAAAATGACAAAGCTTTATCACAACCAAGTCAAATTGCCATATTAGTAACCAAAAAAGTGGTCATCACATTAGAGAATTTTGAGATACCAAATGGTTAGAAGCTTAGAATTGCCCCTATATATGTCACAAAAAGAAGGAATATATGTTGAGCTTTTAAGTTTTTTTTTTTGGTTTCATCTCCTATCTACTATATAAACCTCTCTCATTCATAGAAATTGAAAAGGGTAAATACCATCGCTAAGACCAATTCCAAGTCTTTTATATTAGTCTCCAATGTAAAAGACTTCATATTCTCAGACCTATAATTCTTTTCCAGCTATACATTATACATTCAAAAACACCAAGCCACCTTTAAATCAGACCCAAATTCACAAAACCCACAATTTGTTCTCCATTATAAATTTTGAATTTACAGAGGAATCCCAAACTCTAATTTCAATGCAAAAACCCACCACAAAATAAATGATATGCTTTTTGTTGTGTTTTTATTATTCAACATTCCTGCAAAAGACTAAAACATAAAAATATGACACTATGCTATCCATCAAACCCCATTTGTTCTATAGATCAACATGCACAATTCCAATTCCTGTTCTTACTACTTTAAATTAGCAGCACATCAAGAATAACAATATTAAATAGTTAAGTGATATCATTATGAATCTTTAGTACTCTTATCAGATACTACCAATTAGTACATATCTAATAAGAAAATCCACTGCAAAAATTGCACAAAATAATATAAATGAATCGATAAAAACATGTGATTGTGTTGCTAGGTTTATTAACTATCAATTAACAAAATATCAGTCATCTTATCAAATACTACCTTAGGAACACCATGTTTTTTGTTCATCCCTTCAAAAGAATAAAAAAGAAAAAGAAAAAAAGTGATTGCGCTGCTGGGTTTATTAATTGTCAAGCTTACATTAATCTTTATTCATGGCTTCTTTGGGATGCTGCTGGTATAATTTTATCATCTATTAATTTTCTGACTTATAAGTTATACATGCCAATCAGAATTTAGATTGTTGTAATGATATCCATTGACAAAGCATCAAATATGGCAAAAAAAAACCCTTTCTTTCTTTCACAGACCTTTTCTTTTAAAGGCATAGATAATAGGTCATACATAATGGATTTGTAGTAAACTATAATGAAATAAGCTTCAAGGTCCCAAGAATTATAAACTACTTAGTCAAAAAGTAAATTCCCAAAGCCATAATCTATTCATTCTAAAGACAACCACACACAAAATACACCTAAACACTAACAGTTCAATATAAGCAAATTTTTAACTTAAAGAAATTAGCAAAGACCTATAAAGAATATACAATACAACTTAACTTTGAGAATAATCAATTACCAAAATATTAAACATCTTAATCACAGTTTCACATAGAAATGATTATATAAATAAACAGGGTTTGAATTATAAATAAACAAGCTTTAAATTAGAATAAAACGTGCCACAATCTTAAAATTCTCGCCAATAGTACCTATTGTAATTCACTCTAGCCGTGATTTGCAATACAAATTCTCTCTCTTTTTAATTTTTTTTTTTTATTGAGCTTTTTCTTTGGAGAAAAATAGAGTTTAAAAATATATATATATATATATATATATATATTGTTGATGTGTATTGTGCTTAGTGCAAAGCTTATATGGCAAGCTCTAAAAAAGTCAAACAAAAGTCAAAGGTTTTGTTTTTATAGTATATTTAAATAATATTTAAACCTCTTTATAATTTTCCCAATAAAAATTATATTACCTAACTACGTCATGTAATCTTTTCGGTGTTATAGTGGCCCATTTCTTTATCAAAAGGTGTTGTGGTTCAACATTTGCACTTTGCTTCTTTAGGCAAAACTATTTTTTAGAAAATGAGTTATTTTCTAAAAATTATTTTTCGTAAAAAACTATCTCATTTTCCTATGTTTGATAATTACTTTAAATAAGTTGAAAAATAATCTTCTAACTTCCCTTATTTAACTTGTTGTACGATAAAGTAGTTTTCTAAAAAAAATTAATAGAAAATAATCTCTAAAAATAAGCTATACTTTTTCTGTTGACTAAAGATAGTTTTCCTTTGAATCATTTTTTTTTAATACTACCAAATACTAGAAAACACGAAAAACTATCTTTATAGAAGGTTTTCCATTGAAACAAATAGAGCATTGGTTTATCAATGAATAGTCTTGATATAAAAAAATGTCCTTAGAAAATGTGGGGTGGAAGTCAATATCATACAATTACTATTATAATGTATTAGGGTCGGTTATTCTCTGTCTTCAAATTTCATGACCAAAGGTGGTTGGTCTAGTGGTCATGGGCTCACTTCTAAGGGCTTAGGAGGTAGATGTCCTAGGTTCGAAAAAACGTCTGGGAAATAACTCCATGCTTTCAGCTTATACTCACTAATATCCTCGATAGAGTTGGGTGTTTTGCTATGGCTCATTCAGATCCCCTGCTCTTGCAAGCCCAAGCCTAGCGGGTAAAGTGTTACTATGATCACACCTAGGTGAACAAATCTACAAAACAAACCCCAAGCCTACAGTACCACCCCACAAACCACCACAACCCACAGCCCACCACCACCCACATCTCACCCCCACCAAATCCAATTGTATACCTTTTATAAATAGCATATCCTTCCAGGTGGCCAGTTCGATCTAGCACCAAACGAAACCGATCTATTTCTGTTTTATAATTGTAGCTCTTCGGTGCATGAGAGTTGACCTTTAGAGTTTTATCATAGTTGTTATGGCGAAAACGACACCGTTCCAGCCCTGTGTAGATAGGATCCGAAGCTGAGCAATGTATCAATGGAGTGCAAGTCTTCGGTTCTAGCACCGGTTGCAGCTTTTGGAGGTGGGATTGGACTTTGGAGAGTCGTTGAGAAATGGGTTTGTAGCTAACCTTGTGACACTTCTAACTATATTAGTAGTCTTAAATGCACAATTTTTGTGGAAAAAAAAAATGTAAATCTCAAACTAGAATGAGTGAAAAATTATAACACTAAACCAAAATAAAAAAAGCCTCATCGCATGCGCGAAGCGCATGTGATGAGGCTAGTTAAGTACTAATAATTTTTCCAAAAGAATATTACTTCCTTTTTATTCGATAACTGATTTTTCTCATCAAAATTTGTGTGTGCACGTGCAAGCACAAGTGTGTTTTAGTGGTTCCTAATAGATTTGCTGCAACTGGTTCTCCTAATTCAAAATTTATAAATTTAGGTTACGTGTCATAAAAGTAACTCCTTTGCAATGAAAACTATATAAGAGACATGAGCTGGTTTTCATAGTTCCTGCGTAAGGCTGCTAAGATTTCAAAGCATGCCAATTTAGCTGCGTCATTTTGATATTTTCTGTTTAACTAACAAAATTTTTGTATGGATCTTGTTGCAGGGAATAACAAAAAGGTACTGGTGATAGGATTAGGTAAGATGCCTCTTCAATCATACTTCTTGTTGCAATTGATATTCACGTGTGCTTGGACAGTATATGGAAATTAAATTATTCCATCTTAAAAGTGACATTTATTTTTTCAACACATCTAAGGTACAGTTCCAAGCCATCATGATTTTCTCCTTGACTAGGTATGGCTAACCATCAAAGCTATACTGCAGTTATTTTTTATCTCATACAATGATAAGTTTTCAAATAACTTCTATTTTAGTTTTGGTCATGGCTCCACTTGCCTATTTTTTTTATCATTCAAAAGGACGTGCTTGTATTATACAGAATCCATAAGAAGACTTCTAAAACTTGTCCTCAAAATTTCAACTACAATGATGCATAAATTTCTTCATTGACGTACAATAGATAAATTTCACAATTCATGATTTTTCTCCAAGGCAACCGGTCTGCCTGTCAATCAAAACCTCACTACTCTATTTTGCCTAAGGTAACCCAAGTCCCATGCCAAGCCAACCTTTCATTTTTCTTCTTCATTGTTAGTCTGTTGTCGGTGACACCACAGGCAAATGTAAATTTTATAAGGTTCAAGAGATCTCAAGGGGATAATTTGAGCTACTCTGTTTTATGCGCTGCATAACTTTGTGATTTCTATTCTTTGATTACAGTCACCTCATTTGCTGCAATTGGAGTTTTGGTTATAATCTGCTACTTCTGTGGAAAGTTCTCATCTAAGAAAATTATTTATTTTTGGAAGAAGAAAACTTTAACCTATCAGAGTGTAGAGGCCTTTCTAAGGAAAAATGAACCACTAGCAATTAGAAGATACAGTTATTCAAATATAAAGAAAATGACTAACTCCTTTAAGGATAAATTAGGACAAGGGGGCTATGGTGGTGTATACAAGGGAAAGTTACAAGATGGTTGTTTTGTGGCTGTGAAGGTTTTGAAAGAATCAAAGGGCAATGGAGAGGAATTCCTTAACGAGGTTGCAAGTATTAGTAGGACCTCCCATGTTAACATTGTCACGCTTATGGGTTTTTGCTTTGAAGAATCTAAAAGAGCTCTCATTTATGAGTTTATGCCAAATGGATCTCTTGAAAAATTCATATATAATGAAAATTCCTCAATTGCTAACCGTCAATTGGGGTGGGAAACATTATACAAGATTGCAGTTGGCATTGCTCGAGGATTAGAGTACTTACATAGAGGTTGCAACACACGAATCTTGCATTTTGACATAAAGCCTCACAACATTCTTTTGGATGAAAACTTTTGTCCAAAGATTTCTGATTTTGGCCTTGCAAAAATATGCCCTAGAGAAGAGAATGTCATATCAATGTTGGGAGCAAGAGGAACTGTAGGATATATAGCTCCAGAAGTATTTTGTAGAAATATTGGTGGGGTCTCTCATAAGTCAGATGTCTATAGCTATGGAATGATGGTTTTAGAAATGGTTGGGGGACGAAAGAATGTTGATGTTAGTGTTGATCGTGTCAGTGAAATATATTTTCCACATTGGATTTACAAGCGCATTGAACTTGATGAAGAACTAGGACTGCAAGGCCTCATTAGCAAAGAGGATGAAGAAATTGCAAAGAAGATGATAATAGTGAGTTTGTGGTGTATACAGACTGATCCCTCAAGCCGACCATCAATTAGTAAAGTGGTGGATATGTTGGAAGGAAGCCTCGACTCCTTGCAAATTCCTCCCAAGCCTTTCTTGTCTTCCCCACCAAGAACAACTGTAGATTCTTCTACTGCAACAGTGTCATTATGAAATGCATCTCTGTTCTGCATTTCTTTTAATCTGTTGTAGATGGTAATGAACATCTTTGTGAACTATATTGATATTGGACTTGTAGATGAACATCCTTTTATGATTACCTACAACATGAATTTCTGGCATTGTGGCTTCGACTATGAATTAGCAATGCTGCAAGTCTACCAGTAGTAATCGTCATGTTTGTCTTAACAATATGGTACCCGTACTAAAATAAGATAGTTCTATGAGTTGAAACTAAAAGGAAAGCGTTTGAAAATTGCTAAAAGAAAACAGTTGGGAACCAAAATAATTGACAGCACAAACGACCCAAATTGTGTTATAGGCAAAGCCTTAAAAGTTTATATACTTTCCTGTGGTTGATACGAATAAATTAAAAGTATACTACAAATCAAGGAATTTTTTTCTTTTATTTATTTATTTATTTATTTATTTTTGGGGAAGGAGAGGAGGGACTAGAAGATGAACATATTCTGCCGCTAGTGCTTAAAGAAACTATCCTGCTTAATCTTCTAGAGGGCCTCATGGCTTAAAGAAACTAGAAGATGAAACTTATTTCGGAGGTTTTTATGCCTCAAAAACTCAGCTCGTGATGCCGGCTTGAAATGATCTAGATCTTGAGACCCTTAAATTTGTAAGCGATCTTGAAGACAAAAGAGATAACATTTGGAAAATATTATTGATATTTAGAACTTCCGTTTTACATTTTAGAAGCTTATTTAATGGCTTCACAAAACTCGATCTCAAGTTAGTGTGGAAATTGAAATCTTTCACTTCAAATAAAAAGATACTTTGAACGCTTGACAATGTTCAAAACCTGTTAAATTTATTTTCCACAATCTGCATAACTCAGAATTTCTTATTTTTACCCTTCAATTGGTTTACCTGATTAACAAATAAATGACATAAAAAAGAAAGACAAGATCATATTAGAATTTTGGTGTAGTAAATATCAATGTAGGAAAAAAAGAAGAAAAGGAAAGTTAGTGTTAGTATGGTAAGTGAACAATAGTGTATACATATATCACCTAGATAATAGTAATTTAGAGAACTATTGTATTTGTAATTGTAAAAAAGTGACAATAAGCTTATATGTAGTATGACATCCACTAGGAACAAATGCCTTAATCCGGGTGATCAAAATATTCCATATTTTCACTACCTTCTTAAAATTAAGCAAACAAAGAATTGTATCAAAGGTTTTCTGGATAATAAAAGAAAAAGATTGGAGAATCTAGAGCAAATTAAGCAGTTCGTAGTGGATTTCTACCAAGGACTACTTGGAACTCCAAATGCTATATCATTGAGAATCAGAGTTCATGGCTATAAGCAGAGGCTACTGACTATGAAATTGAGTAGGCTCTGTTCTTAACGGGAGATGATAAAGCCTCTGGACCAGATGGCTTCATTGCAAAAAATTTCAAGCAGGTCTAGCAGACTGTCAAACCTGATGTGGTGGCTGTCATTACATCCTATTGTCAATTCTAGAAAGCTTCTCTTTGAAGTAAACTCAACCCCTACTGCCTTTGTTCCTAAGGTTCCAAATCCCTCAACAATGGCTGACATTAAACCAATTGAATGCTGTGATGTAGTTTACAAATATATTACTAAAATCCTTCAATGGACTTAAAGATTGCTTGGGTTTCTTAGTAAGCGCTAGTCAAATAGCTTTTATAAAAGGAAGTAACATCTCAAAAAATGTGTTGCTAGCCTATGAACTTGTAATGGGTTATCATAAGAATAATTCCCTTAGTAGATGTGCCATCAAAGCTGATTTGAGGAAGGCTTATGTTTTTTGTCACTTTGTGACTATTTATCCTGATGTATTTGATAGCTGCTGCCTACCCAATTAATTTTGTTATCTAAGTGAGGAAGTGCTTCACAAACACAAGCTATTTAATTGGCCTAAATGGGAGCATGATTGGCTATTTCAAGGGAGGCAAAGGCCTCAAACAAGGGGGGCCACTTTCCCCTTTCTCTTTGTCATTGTCCTGGAGGTCTTCACTAGAACAATGCAAAACAAGGGTCAGAAGAGTAGCCAATTCAAGTTTCACCCTTATTGCAAGGATTTGAAGTTAACTCACCTAAGCTTACAGATGATCTTTTAATATTCGCTGCTACTGAATAATCCTCAATTAAATTAGTGACAGCAAGCCTTGAAGAGTTCCAGTACATGTCTGGTTTGTCAATAAATCCCAACAAAAAGTGAAGTTTTCTTCTCAGTTGTACTGTGCCTCAAGCCATAAGAAGCACATCCTAGAAGTATTGTAATTTAAAGATGGGTTTTGCCTGTTAGATAAATCTTTCTAATTTGCCCCCACACAAAAAAAAGTATATAATAGTGAACTCATTGGGCATGGCCACGACACCAATCATACCATGGGTTAAATGCTATCAATTAATGTATAAGGGGGAGAGTCACATTGTTGACATCCAAGAGGTTGGTCTTGGTTCTGTATCTGCTGTTAGCTCTACATATGTTGATCTTGGTTCTGTATCCTTTAGCTGGGTCTATCTTGAAATGAATTCAGCGGCCCATGAACTAGCTAAATGGTCTCACAGTCAATTTTATTTTGGTAGTTCTACTGTTGAAGGTGTGATTGTAAAGGAGGCCGACCCTTTTGTGCAGTTTTCTTTTCTTCTTCAATAAAGTCCTTTATTCATTAAAAAAAAGTAATCCAAGAGGTTGGACCCGATAATTAGAGTTTAATTCACTTTCTTTTTAGAAAGAACTTCTAAATTTTTATACATGAATATTGGCTCTCTGTTTCACAGGAATTTGTACCCTTCTTCATTTAGTAATCACCGCTTTGGGTTAATGCCCAAATCAAGACATCCTTTTGCCAACTAAGGTTTAGTGGCATTTGTTTGATCATTGTAGCTTCAAAATGTAGAAAGGTGGCATCAATTTTTTCATCCAACCAGCACCTAGAAATTGAATCAATCAAAGAACTAACCTTAGCTTTCCTTTGATGGTGTGTAAGACTATAGAAGTGACACGTGGATGAGATTTTAAAGCGAGTCAACTATTGAACCATATATAGACTGACTTGTCATTCCCAATTTAACAAGATGCTCTTCTGGGAAATTGTGACTTCAAGTTGCATTCTATGTATGTGTAAATGTGTGTACAACAAAGTGAGGGCAATAAGTTTTGCCCCTTTTGATAACATCTCGGTCTCTTTTAGAATACTCTTCCACGCATAGAATGCTTTTGAACTCACCTTTGCCTCAATCACTGTTCCACTTGATAAAAGTTTTTCTTTAAAAACTTTATAAAACAAAGATTGATGATTATGAGGCCTTGTCATGTTTGTTAATGCTTATTATTATTATTATTATTATTATTTATGTTTAGTAGTCACAGACCTATGTGATTGGTGAGAATAGATAATTATTTTGTAAATGTAATATAATATATGATTTGTTCTCTTTATTTTGTGGAAGGTAATTTGTTATTCATAAAAATTAAACAATTTCTAAAATTATTTTTCATTTATTTATCTCTACAAATATATTATTTTATTATTTTCGACGTGTTCGATTGATATTATTCCTTTTTGAGGTGGTCAATATTTTTCTAATTATTTTATGGTGTGTTATACATATATATTTTTAGTACAACTAAACCCTTCAAGTTTCAAATATAATATTCAAATTTCTCATTCTCTTAAAGGAGGTTATAATGATAATTAAAACTCATTACAAATTTACATTTGATATTACTCAAATAGTTGACATACACATTTAAATACATAACCAAAATTTTATTGTTATATAAATTCAAATTCTCACTTCTAAAATAACTAAGTATTAGTCAAAAAAAAAAAAAAGTATAAGAGGGAGAGAGAAGAATAGTGATGGAGAACTCAAAAAAACACCAATTGTATTAACCAAAAATAGTGTTATTTAAAGTACAAGACCTTCGATGTTTGAAGCAATCTCTGTGGCTGATATTATACCAACTAGTCGCAGATCCACACTATGCGTGAGAATATATTATTACTTTGAAATTGTGGTACGATGTATAATATATTTTCTCTAAAAATCAAAAAATTTCTAAAAATATTTTTCATCTATCCATCTTTAAAAATATATCATTTTAATATTTTAGGTGTGTTTGATTGAAATTATTTCTTTTTGAGGTGGTCCATATTTTTCTAATTATATTATGGTAAGTTGTGTTTCCTCTTTTTTATTTTTTATTTTTTTTATTTTACAACTAAATTCTTTAAGTTTTTTACTAAAAAAAAAATTCTTTAAGTTTCAAATACATTATTCAAATTTCTCATTTCTTAAATAAGATATCATGATAATCAAAACTCATCACAAAATTACACCTGATATTACTCAAATAGTTGAGAAACACATTCAAATACGTAGCAAGATTGTATTTTAATATAAATTCTAATTTTCACTTTCAAAATAACTAAGTATTATATCAAACAAAAATCAAATAAAAGCTATGAGAGGGAGAAAGAAGACTTGTGATGGAGAACTCAATAACACACATAAAATTGTATATTAAACCAAAATAATGTTATAAAAAAAATATAATGATTTATCAATCTAAAGTTAAGTTGCAAGAAAGAATAAATAATTGAGAAAAATAATAATCACCTTTTTCGGGAGAGACCTGAATTGGATAAATTTATAGAAAATAAGATGAGAAGAAAAATAGTCAAAATAAAAGATATAGTCATGCAAAATTATCCAAGTCATGTTATGTAATTGAATAACATTATATTCTTATATTCTATCTTTATAATGCAATATGATAGTGTAGGGACTCAAATTGGATTGGACCCCAAATAGGGATGGATTTCTAGCCCAACAAGCCCAAACAATAAATTTTTAGAGAGTGGGTGAAAGAACTAGTTCTATTTGGTAGAAAGTGTTGTGGTCATCATGCAGAAAAAGATGTTTCAAGTTAACTGTATGATAAGAAATCTCCTCGGTCAGGTTTCAGGGGGTATCTCTCTAGGTTCTATCGTTCTTCTCTCTTTTTTCCAAAAGTCCCCTCTAATGTCACCTACTTCCATGTTATATACTGCGTTCCTTACCCTAATTTCACCGTACACGTGTAGTTTCTATCCTGGGAACTCCTTTCTGTCCCATCCAGCACCTCCCGGAACTTTTACTCAGTAACCACAAAGCTGCTTGGTTACTGTTCAGGTATCACCTCCACATTAATGCGGCCAGGGAGTTAGCTGGAAAGCATTTAATGTGGAGGTAGCAGTTTTAGAAGATATTTGTTATCTTCCCCGGTTCCTCCTTTGTTCCATATTCACTTTCCAGTTCTTATATAACTTTGTGGAGTACCCTGAATAGTAAGGTAGTTACATCCACCTCGGACCATGATATTCGAGGTGCTTCTTATCCTCGAACGCGTTTTGAGCTACTATACATGACTTTTCTCCCTTTTTCCTATACCAGTTCCACAATATCTCTTTTTAACCATCCTCGGACAAGTGAGTGCCCTTGGACTTGGCCGCTGGGCCGTAGGCCCAATTCTTACGAACTTACCAATACCTCCTGGCATAACAGACCCCACAATAGCCCCTCAAAATCTCGCTTTCTGTCACCTCGGTAGAAGGGAAATTTTGATATGTTATCGTCCTCCCCTTTCTCTAACCTCTAGAACGCCTTTCTACCTGCCCAAGGCGCACTTCTGACGTTTCGGCGTCAGAAGCACGCCCTCATTAAATTATGGCGGCCTCTCTGTCCCCCACGTTTAATGGCAAGATACCTATCTAACGGTGGAAGGTTTTCAGAATTTATGAGTGGGATTTTTCCCGCTTACAATTTCTGCACCCCTATAAATAGCTTTTCAAAATCAACTTTCTTTCCAGTTACAACAATTACATTACCACAATGTACATTCATTGAACCTGTCGCTCTCTTTTGCCTCATCGTGCATTCATAAATACCACAACCTTGTCCGAGGACTTCCTTTTTAAACCTGTAAGTCTCCTCAAACCTTCTTAGTTCTCATTCCCTTTTTCTGTTAACTTTTCTTCATAACTTTTAGAGAATGGGTAGGTTTAAAAGTCTGGTTGAGTCTGAGGAGGGTATAGAGAAATTTAGGTTTAAGTATAGGATTCCTTCAATAGTGGGTATGAGATATGCTTTCCCAGAAACATGGGTAAACGATAGGAAAATAGGAGAAGTGGTCATCCTTATGATCGCTTTTATAGAAGGAGGGATGATCATTCCCATGGGTAATCTCACCAGAAGTTATCTTAGATTCTTTAGGATATCTCCCACACAGTGTGCTCCCAATATGTTCAAGGTGTTAGGGAGCATAAAAGTCCTAAATGAGAAGATGAACCTAGGCTTGACCCATCACGACATAAACTGGATGTACAATCTTAATCACCTGAAGGGTCAGGGCTATTACCTTAAGTCTAGGCACCCTGAAGTCAGGTTAATCTAGTGTCTCCTTACATCGAACAAGGGCTTAAAAGATAACTTTTAATCTTTTCTGGGGAATGGCACGATGGTCTGCCCTGTTCGACTAGAGAGGGAAAACCAGGTAGGGCTCTTGGTTATAAGCATGTGTAATTTAGATTATATTCTTTATTTCAACTTATTCTTGTTTCTGACAAAATTTTTCTCCTGTTTTAATGATTTTGCAGACAAGTGCGCTACCAGACCTCAGTTCAGACTAGTCAACAGGGAGATTTTAGACAGACTCCTACGATCCGAGGTATATGTGAACCCCTCTGACGGCCAACTGAGAGCAACACATATAATTCTTGGGTACAAGCCTATCTCCTCGGCGTTTCAAGCTCCCAAGTGTGTGATAAAGGCGAAAGATCCTCGGCTTCACCGAATCAGTGTAGCCTTCGAAGGATTTATTGTTCCTGAGGGTATTCCAATTCCTGAAGGTACTCCTTTCATCCAACCATTACATGTGGCCACTCCTTCTGTAGGAGCTTCATCGTCCCACACTATTCCTCGGGAAGGGAAAGAGAAAGAGGAGAAGGAAGGAGAGGAAGAAGAAGAAGAAGAAGAAGTTGTAGAATTGTTGGATTCTGCAGACGAGTTTGAAGTTTTCAATCAACCCCCATCCCCTGAGGTGACTTCTGACGAAATGGGCCTCCAAAGAAGGAGCCAGAGGAGTTTAATGGATGTGATTGAGAGCCAGCCTAGAAGGGGTGTACCGGGGAAGCCAACTCAACCCAAGCTTCCCCCCTCCTCCCAAATCTCCCCTCCCACCTTCTCAACCATCCCAACCTCTTGTGAAAGAACCTACTGATCCGAAGAGGAGGAAGGATGCAAAAGACAAGGAAGTGGTAGAGGCTGGGAGGTCTCGTCCCCCTCTCGAAGATGATGTCCAACGAGCTACGAAGCAGCAAAAGGTCAGCCACGGACCTCAGCGAGTCGTGGAAAGGACCACCACTCCATCCTCGGAGCCTGAGGCTTGGCTCCCCTCACCCATGCTCGGCGGTGAGCCTCGGAGGGAAGATGCCTTGCTTAGGGATTTCAATGGTGGACTTTGGTGCCACGTTGCCTCAGTCCTCGAGGAAACTCTCCTACTTCCCAAGGACATGGCAGAGCTGAGAGGCATAAGGAAGAATGAAGTATTCCTGAATGCTAAGATATATTTGGGCATGGTATGATACATTTTTAACTTTGTTCCTTTAATTATAAATGTCACACCCAAATTTATTTATTGCATTTATAACTCCCTTTCTTCTAGGCTGTCCAAGCCACTTTCAAGATGGAGGAGATAACTAATTCTTATAGCTAGCAACTAGACGATGAGAGGAAGAAGCGGGCCACAGTTGTGCAAACACTCAATACTTCTGAACAAAATAATGTGTAGCTGAAGAAGAAGTTATCCGAGGAGGAACACGCTCGTAAGAGTGCTGAATCAGCCCTGGAGAACTCTCACAGACAGGCCGAGGAACAGAGGAAGCTTTTGCGCGATGCCAATGACCAGCTGGCAGCCTCCAAGGATCAGATATCAAAACTTAAGAAGCAACTGGAGGAAGCCCGGAGGCTCAAAGATCAGGCTGAGAAGGCAAAGGCTGAGGCGGAGATAGCAAAAGACAAGGCTGAGAAAGAAAAAGACAGAGCCGAACAAGAAGGATATGACATCGGCGTAGCAGAAACGGAGGACAAATTCGGGGCTGAGGTGCCAGTGGTTTGCCGAGTATACTGCACCCAAACTTGGACGGAAGCTCTCAACCGAGCTGGAGTTGACCCTTCTTTCGAGTTGAGAAAGCTAGAAAATATCTACTTCCCTCCAGCTATACGAGCCTCAAGTCCTGCTTCTCAGCCACATGATGCATCTTCCACAGCTGCTGCCTCGGCCAAAGAAGGCCAAACTCAGGATCCTCCCCCTCTCAACCAGCAGGAGCAACCCAAAGTGCCTGAAGTTGCCCAAGATATTTCCTCGAACAAGGAAGTAAAGGGGCCTAAAGATGGAGCAGCATCTCAAGGCTTTGAAAAGGCTTTAGTTTCAACCACTTTACCTGCTGGAAGAGCTCAAAAGGAAAAGGAAAAAGATGTTCCTCCTGAAGCACCTGGCAAAGCTCTCCAACCCAAGCTCCAAATCTGATTAAATAAATAGTTAACGTAGTTAAATTGTCTTTGTCTTTCATTTTTATTTATCCTTTGAGGATATTTGGGATGTAATGTATATTTTTCTTTTTATCACATTTGTTATAAGATGTTATAGCTTTATCTGTCACTTGTGCAATTTTCTGTGCGAATACTCTTTGTTTTTATATGATTGCATAAGAAGGAAATCTGATATTGTAAAGAAAAATTTAACCTTATGTGTACTAGTTAGAAACTAGAGTAGACTATAATTATGAACCTCACCACCTTGCCAAGGTTTGTTTTTGATTCATTAAAAAGTGTTCAAACTGGAGAAGACATTTCAAGAATGTTCCAACCAGTGAGGTGCTGGGTACCTTAAAATACTTTAAGTGATGCTCATGGAGTTTGCTCTGATACACTATTTTAATTGCACGGATCCCCTTTAAGAAGCACTGACTTCCACTAAGTTTGTTACATGAACAATCTACCATACATTAGTTTTTATGTCATAGTGTATTAATTTCCACTAAGTTGTGGTCCGAGGACCTGACATGACTTAGTTTCTGTTTAATACTTCAATAGATGTCATAGTGTATTAATTTCCACTAAGTTGTGATCCGAGGACCTGACATGACTTAGTTTCTGTTTAATACTTCAATAGATGTCATAGTATATTAATTTCCACTAAGTTGTGGTCCGAGGACCTGACATGACTTAGTTTCTGTTTAATACTTCAATAGATTGAAAAACGCAAGTAACAGATTTCAGGGTAAACTATAAAAGTAAGTAAAACAGAACTACTCTTATTAATAATAATACCTCCTTAGGTTGCTTACATTTCAAGGATAGAGTACAGTTTTCTCATCTAAATCTTCTAAGTAATAAGCACCTGTTCCTGCTACAGATGTGATACGATACGGTCCTTCCCAATTAGGCGCTAACTTTCCCCAAGCTGGATTTTTGGTAGTTCCCAAGACTTTTCTCAATACCAAGTCTCTTGGGGCTAAGGGCCTCAGCTTTACATTTGCATCATAACCTTATTTTAGCTTATGTTGGTAATAGGCCAATTGGACCATCGCATTCTCTCGTCGTTCATCTATCAAGTCTAGGTTCTTCTTCAACAGCTCATCATTTCCATCCGAGGTGAAAGTACTGGTTTTCATAGTTGGAAAGCCCATTTCAAAAGGAATCACGGCCTCAGCCCCATACGTCATTGAAAGTAGGGTCTCCCTTGTTGACCGTCAATGTGTTGTTCGATACGTCCAAAGGACATGTGGCAGCTCCTCCACCCATTTTTCCTTTGCATCATCCAGCCTTTTCTTAAGCCCACCCGCTATAACTTTGTTAACAGCCTCGGCCTGCCCATTTCCCTGTGGATAGGCCGGGGTGGAATATCTGTTCTTTATCCCTAGATCGGAACAATACTTCCTAAAAGCCTTGCTGTCAAATTGCAGTCCATTATCTGAGATAAGAGCTTGAGGAACCCCGAATTCTTCCAAACAAACCTCTTGACATCCACATCTCTGATATTAGCCAGAGGCTCGGCTTCAACCCACTTCGTAAAATAATCTGTGCCAACTAGCAGATATTTTTTATTTCCTATTGCCTTAGGGAAAGGGCCAACGATATCTAAGCCCCACTAAGCAAAAGGCCAAGGACTTGAAAGAGGATTAAGAACTCCTCTTGGTTGATGGATGTTCAGTGCGAACCTTTGGCATTGATCACACTTCCTAACATACTCCTGTGCTTCTTTTTGCATGCCTGGCCACCAATACCCCTGAGTAATTGTCCGATGAGATAAAGACCTCCCTCCAGTGTGACTCCCACAGATTCCTTCATGTAGCTCTTCTAGAAGTGCTTCTGATGCCTCGGGGTGTACACAAAGCAGATATGGCCCAGAGTAAGAGCGTTTGTATAACTTGTTGTCCTTGGACAGCCAAAACCGAGGAGCTTTTCTTCGTATCTTTTCAGCTTCTGATTTTTCCTCGGGCAATATATCCTTCTCGAGGAACAACAGTATAGGATCCATCCAACAATGCGCCGAACTGATTTGACTGACCTGAAGCGAGTCCCCTGTTACTAGGGTGGGTGTGTTTAAGTCTTTAACTATTATCATCCGGGGTAAGTTCTGCGCTGAGGAGGTAGCAAGAGTAGCCAAGGAGTCCGCATGGGCATTTCCACTTTTAGGGACATGGGATAATTCAAAAAACTCAAAATCCGCTTACATACGCCTAACCTGGCTCAAGTAACCTTGCATTCTGGTGTCACGAGCTTCCAATTCCCCTTTAACCTGACCAACCACCAGTCTTGAATCCGAGAACATCTCCACTGTTTTTCCACCCAGCTTCTTAACCATCGTCATTCCCATTAATAAAGCCTCATACTCTGCCTCGTTGTTAGTGGCTGAGAATCCCAACCTCAAAGACTTCTCGATAATTATCTTTTCAGGAGATATCGGAACCAGCCCCATTCCTGACCCCCTCTAATTTGCTACTCCATCCACATACACTTTCCAGGGTGAGGCATACTGCACGAAGATAACGCCAACTGATTTTTCATCTATACCATGCGGGCTTGTCTCTATTTCTTCAGGGCCTTAAGCAAATTCAGCTACCAGGTCGGCGAGAACCTGACCCTTCACAGAGGTATAGGGCATATACTTAATATCAAAAGCCCCTAGAATCGTGCCCCACTTAGCAACCCTGCCAGTATAGTCTGCACTTCGAAGTACTACTTTGAGCGGATATTGAGTTAGGACGACCACAGTGTGTGCATGGAAGTAATGGGGAAGTTTCCTTGTAGCATGCACCACTACCAAAATGGCATTTTTCAACGGCAGATAACGTACTTCAGCCTCGTGAAGAGACTTGCTCACATAATAGACTGGCCGTTGTACGCCATTATCTACTCGTATCAGAACAAAACTAATTGCGTAAGTGGCAATTGCCAAGTAAGAAAAAAGGACCTCATCCACCTCAGGACTAGACATGATAGGTGGCCGAGATAGATACTCTTTGAGTTGCTGGAATGCCAGGGCGCACTCCTCTGTCCATTCAAATCCCTTCCACTTGTGGAGTAGCAGGAAAAAAGGTCTGCACCTATCCGCCGACCTGGATATGAATCTGTTCAGGGCAGCAGCCATCCCAGTCAACCTCTGGACCTCCTTGGGATTTCGAGATGGTTGCAAGCTGCTTATGGCTCTAATTTGATCAGGGTTCACTTCAATTCCTCGGTGAGTCACCATGTAGCCCAAAAACTTCCCTGAGCCTACCCCGAATAAGCACTTGGATGCGTTCAGTCGCAATTTGTGTTTCCTTAAAATCTCAAAAGTGTTGGTGAGGTCTGTCACATGCTCGACCACTACCTTGCTCTTCACAACCATATCATCAATATAGACCTCGATGCTCCTGCCCAACTGTGGCTTAAACATCTTCGTCATCATCCGCTGGTAAGTAGACCCCGCGTTCTTCAAGTCAAAGGGCATTACCTTGTAGTGATAATTTCCAGTGGGGGTGAGAAAAGCAGTCTTCTCTTGGTCATCCAACGCCAGTGGGATCTGATGATAGCCCTGAAAGGCATCTAGGAAGCTCATCCGAGGATGGCCCACTGTTGCATCCACCAGCTGATTTATACGGGGCATAGGAAAAGGGTCTTTTGGACAAGCTCTATTAAGGTCCGTGAAATCAACACATACGCGCCATTTTCCATTTTTCTTTTTCACCACGACCGTATTGGCCAACCACTGAGGGTAAAACACCTCTTTGATAGCCCCTGCTTGCTTGAGCTTGGTCACCTCGTCTTTGATAGCCTCGGCATGTACCCTGGACGGACATCGAGGTGGCTGTTTCTTTGGAATAACAGAGGGATTGACATTCAAATGATGACAAATAAAATCTGGATCCACCCCTGGGGCATCGTAGGCATTCCATGCAAACACATCAACGTTTCTCCTGAGTACCTCAACCAACTACTCCTTCTCCAACAAAGGTAACTGTGTTCCAACCTGAAAGTACTTTTCTAAATCATCACCAACACTCACCCTCTCCAAATTCTCACACTCCGTCTCCCCAGCGGACGTGCTGAAAAGGGTTCTCGGAGTCTTTGATTGCTATAAATCATTCTCGGCTGTGGCCGAAGAATCTGCCTCTGGCCGATATTGAATAGCCGCTATTAAGCACTGTCTAGCCATGGCTTGATTTCCCAATATTTCTAACACCCGGCCTTCAGATGGATACTTCACCTTCTGATGAAAAGTGGAAGAAACAGCCCCCAAGGTATGCAGCCAGGGCCTACCCAAAATAGCCGTATACGGAGAAAAAGCATCTACCACAATAAAATCCACTTCCACCACATCTGATCCAGTCTACACTGGTAATCTAATCATACCCATAGGAATGACCGACCTACCCTCAAAACTCACTAAAGGGGAGCTATAAGCTGTCAAATCCTGGGGTCTCAAATTCAGCCCCCTATACAGGTCAGGATACATCACCTCGGCTGCGCTCCCCTCATCAACCATCACCCTTCTCACATCGTACCCCCCAATCCTAAATGTGACCACCAAAGCATCATCATGCGGTTGTATGGTCCCTCTCCTATCTTCATATGAAAAGCCCAACACTAGTGATGTGCCCAGTCTGGCCTTCTTCGACATTGAACTAGAGCCCTCATCCGAACAGTGAGACATAGACATTACCCTAGAGGGGCCAGACCCTGTTCTTCTCGGGGCGGCAAATATAACACTTATCGTGCCAAGGGGAGGTCCTGAAGAGGCATCCCCCCGAAATGTCGAACCTGCTTGACTTCCTCAGCCACTGGAATGATGCAGAAGATGGGTCAACTTCCCATCTCGGACCAACTGTTCCAAGTGGTCCCACAGGTTTCTGCAATCTTCAGTAGTATGTCCATGGTCTTGGTGATACTGGCAGTAAAGGTTTTGATTGCATTTCGTTGGATCCCCTACCATCCTATTGGGTCATCTGAAGAATGGCTCGTTCTTTACTTTCTCCAGAACCCGCTGCACTGGTTCTCGGAACACGGCATTAACTACCTGTGAATTAGCAGATCTTGACTGCCCACCAAAATCCCTCCGAGGTCGGTTGTTGTTATACCGGTCCGACCTAAAACCCCTTTTCTCCTGAGGGATCACCTTGGACTTGCCTCTACCCTATATTTGATCCTCTTCTACTCTTCTATATTTGTCAATTCGGTCCATAAGCTGTCGCACGCTGGTAATAGGTTTACTAGTAAGAGATCTTCTTAAATCATGCTCGGTCAAAAGGCCCTTCTTAAAGGTATTAATGGCCACGTCATCATAGGCTCCATCTACTTCGTTGAACATTTCCTAGTATCTATCGGAATAGGCCTTCAGGGTTTCCCCTTCCCGCATAGACATAGATAACAACGACTCTAAGGGCTGAACAACCTTCCTGCAGGTAATAAAGCGGGCACCAAAAGCTTGGGTGAGGTTCTCAAAAGAGTCGATGGTATTCGCTTTTAGACTGTTAAACCATCTCATCGCTACCGGGCCTAGGCTAGATGGGAAAACTTTGCACATCAGGGCCTCGTCCTTAGCATGAACGGCCATTCTCTGACTGAAATGGCTAACATGCTCCACTGGATCTATTCGACCATTATAAATGGTGAACACAGGCTGATGGAACCGCCGAGGAAGATTGGCATCCTCAATGCGTCGCGTGAAGGGCGACTTGGAAACCTGACTCAATGCTTTGTTCAGAGCGTCATTCCCTAAACCCTGACGAGGTGGACTCCTATGCTTTCGCTCACAGTGGTACTCCTTATCATATGAAAAAGATTCACTGGGTGGAGTTCTTAACCTCTTCCTGTAACTAGTATCATCTGACTCATCAGAGGATTGCCCAGAGTTGTGAGCCATACGCTTTCGTCGCTCTTGCCGTAATTCCCTCTTCAATCTGTCAATCTCGTGCTGCATGTCCCTATCATTTTTTACGTGGGAAAGATAGCTTTTCCCCCGAGAATGACTCCTGTCAGTGTGGGTTGTTCGTGCACTTCCCTCACGATCCCCTCTTTGTTCATGAATTACCAACAGGTTACCATGCTGAGAGCCCCTGGACTCGGCCTAGTTAGGATTAGGATCCACCGGCTGTGGACCCCCCACTGGCTGTTGTAGTGCTCCCCCTTCCATCTCAAACGTTGCACTTGCCTTTCTCTACATACAGATCAAGCTCTTCCCACAGACGGCGCCAATTGTAGGGACTCAAATTGGATTGGACCCCGAATAGGGATGGATTTCTAGCCCAACAAGCCCAAACAATAAATTTTTAGAGAGTGGGTGAAGGAACTAGTTCTATTTAGTAGAAAGGGTTGTGGTCATCATGCAGAAAAAGATGTTTCAAGTTAACTGTATGATAAAAAATCTCCTCGGTCAGGTTTAAGGGGGTATCTCTCTAGGTTCTATCGTTCTTCTCTCTTTTTTCCAAAAGTCCCCTCTAATGTCACCTACTTCCATGTTATATACTGCGTTCCTTACCCTAATTTCACCGTACACGTGTAGTTTCTATCCTGGGAACTCCTTTCTGTCCCATCCAGCCCCTCCCGGAACTTTTGCTCAGTAATCATAAAGCTGCTTGGTTACTGTTCAGGTATCACCTCCACATTAATGCGGTCAGGGAGTTAGCTGGAAAGCATTTAATGTGGAGGTAACAGCTTTAGAAGATATTTGTTATCTTCCCCGGTTCCTCCTTTGTTCCATATTCACTTTCCAGTTCTTATACAACTTTGTGGAGTACCCTGAATAGTAAGGTAGTTACATCCACCTCGGACCATGATATCCAAGGTGCTTCTTATCCGCGGACGCGTTTTGAGCTACTATACATGACTTCTCTCCCTTTTTCCTATACCAGTTCCACAATATCTCTTTTTAACCATCCTCGGACAAGTGAGTGCCCTTGGACTTGGCCGCTGGGCCGTAGGCCCAATTCTTACGAACTTACCAATACCTGCTGCCATAACAGGCCCCACAGATAGCATTTTGACAATATAATAAAAAAAATAAAAAAGGAAAAGAATAACAACTTGAAAACTCAAAATCAAAAAGTTTGGAGTGTGAAATTCAATTCAATCCTATTTATTTTTTGTAGTGGTATGCATCAACCTAAAGTAGAGTTTTAAAGAACACAGAAATTTAGTAACCTAAAGTAAAGATATAAAACATAAAAAAATCCACACAAAAAAGGAAAAATATAAACAAGAGAGAGAGAGAGAGAGAGAGAGAGAGAGAGAGAAAGAGGGAGAATAATAGTAGAGTTCTAAAGAACATAATAATTCATCAATATAAAGTAAAGATACAAAAAATATTTAAATAAAAAAATACCAAAAGAAAAGAAAAACACGAGAAAGAGAGAGACTAATAACCTTTTTTTGTGATAAAATATGTATAGAGTGAAAGAGATTAGCAAATTTATAGTAAGAGGATGGAGATAAGAATAGTCAAAATAAAAGGAAGATGAAGAGATAAAGAAAAAGTGATATTAATGTTAATAGTAGTGGAAATATGAAAATGTAAAAGGGAATGGGAAAAGTTGAAGAAAATGTAACCGTAAACTGCAAAATTAATAAATAAATAAAAAGAGTCAAAAAATAAAAGAGAAATGGTTGAAAATAAGTAGGTCATATGACCACTGACGTGGCTCAAAAGAAGTGTACCAATAATAAATGTTACGCTTCTCTTTTTAGATATATATAGATGTAAATTAAGTACATAGAATTGTTGAATGACTCGCATTCCAATAGATGCGAAAACGAAACAATTTTGACTCTTTCCAAGTCTTCATTGATCGCTTTTCCAATTATCACACTAATCGGACCTTGACAAATCTAGTATAGTCATTCTCCTAATAAATTACCAACTCTTCAATCAATTCAGCTTCGCTAAAATGATTGGCTGATATTATACCAAATAAGGACCTAGAACTGTTGAATGACTTGCTCTCTAATAGTTGCGAAAATGAAAGTCTTTCCAAGTCTTCATTCATAGCTTTCCCAATTATCACACCAATTGGACGTTGACAAAAAAAATAAAAATAAAAAAAAGAGCTCAAATAGACATTCTCTCATGTCATGTCTTGACAACAGTTTTACTTGTTTATTACTTTATATCTATAATATTTTGACTATTAGTTTTGGTACTTTGTGCTTTATGCACCTAGTATTAGGATGTAGTTTAAATATTTTTTTAGCGAATTTTTTTAACGGGTCGGGTTAGGTTGACCCGCAAAAAAATCGGGTCGGATCACGAGTCAATCCGTTTTTGCTTTGGGTCAAAAAATCAAGTTCGGGTCAAGTATTTTTTGAGTCAGGTCGGGTCGAGTCAGAAAATTCTGACCTGTATTACCATGTCTACTATTAACCACTGACTACTGAGTTCCATAGTAAGAAGCAGTTAAATGGCATGGATTGGATGGGTAATTTAGGAATCTTATGAAGTTGTAAATTTTGTTGTGTACTTATTACAATGCTACTAATATTATTTATTTTTCATTTTCATTCTTATGAAAAATGGATATATTAAAGAAAAAAGAGACGGAAATGGGGTCATTTCAATTACAAAGGCCAGCTCATTGGGCTACATTATTATACAAACAATTTACATGCCAAGAGCATTCACATCAGCTCTTCTAAAAGTTGTCTATTTTATAAAAAAAAAATATTTTTTCTATTTTACATAACCACTCAAAACACCCATGTTAGATTGTCTATTATACACTCACTTTTATTTAAATATTCATTTATTATTATAATTTTCACATTTACTGGGTACCCGCAGGTACCCATCCTGCTACATGCAATTTTTTATTATATATAATTTATTAAAAGCTTATTTTTAACACATTAAATTAAAACTCATTAAACATTAAAAACCAAATTCTGACATTATAAAACCTTTTTAAAGCATAACAATACAAAAATAATATTAATAAGAAATATAAAAACAATTCAAACATATATAGAACAATTAAAAAAATATAAACAACGTAAATATTAAAACATAAAAGTATAAATTCAATAATATAATTGTAGACGACTAAATTTCTAGTTCGAAATGATTCAAACAAGTAAAATAGTTTCACAAATGCAAATTTGTATTGATGGTTGCGTGGTACAATTCTCTGTGATTACAAAAGAGTGATCCTCTGATTCGATCTCCTTGCAAGACTTATTGATTTGGATTTGTGGTAATGTGATTGTGACTTGAACACAAAATATCCTTCAATTTGGTTGAGGGATGGATCGAAGGTTGCTGAAACGGAATTACAATGAATCTTTGGCTATGAGCTTGTTAGAAATCCTTTGTTCTTCACGTTCTTCGTGTTCTTCGTGTGTTCTTCGTCTTTGAAGGTTTATGGTGGAAGTTCTTCGGGGCTTTAGGAGCTTGAATCCGTAGAGCTTTGTTGATTTGTGATTTGTTGATGTTTTCGGACACTTTAGGCTTGATTCCCGCAAACTTTTTGGATCTAGGCAGCTGATTTGGATGATTTCTCTTCGAATGTTCTTCGTATTCAAAGTTGAAGTTCTTGAAGTTCTTGGAGGCTTTAGAGCTTGGTTCCAGCAGAGTTTCTGTACTTCTGATGCTTTTGAATCTTCTCTGATGCTGCCTGTGCTTCACATGGCTTGATGTCCTCCTAAATGTCTCAGGAAGGCTTCTATTTATAGGAGTTTTGGGGTGGATGAGCGACACGTGGCAGAGTCTGATTGGTGACACATGTCACAGTCTGATTGGTCTGCTTATGTCATCGCTTACACGTGTGAGGTTGCTTAGGTCATTGCTTACACGTGCGAGGCTACTTATGTCATCGCTTACACGTACGAGGCTGCTTATGTCATCGCTTGCACAAGCTGATGCATGATTGGTTCTTGCATGACACTTGGCAAATTTCTGTTGGCTTCTGAATAGTGATAGTAAAACCTAGAAGCAGTATGTGGCGCTTTGTAATTGGCTGTATTTTGTGGACTTGGTAGTGTGACGTGTCAGCTTGTGATAGGTCGGAAATTTTCTCTCTCTACAAATGCCCCCTCGAGACTCGTTCACCCACACGGTTTCAGAGTGTGGTGTGAGAATGAGTTTCGAAAACAGATTTTTACACTTGGTTCTTCAAATGAAGTAATTGAAGGTGGTGGAGCTTTCAGCAGGATGAAATAATTTCCGAGGAGTAGAACCACCCATATGAAAGGTTTTGATGAGACTGAAAAGAGGTCTGCGAGTATTTGAATGTACTTGCATGACCGAGCCTTCTCAGGAGATGTTAAGTTGAAGTAACTTCAGAAGAGTGTTTTTGGATCGTTGGCGGCGATCACAGGGTGTAGAAGATGGGGAAGACGCGAGGATGGTGGCTGGGTACAACATGCAGAGTCATGGGGCTAGCCTCGTGTTTCTAAGAACTGCTGGTGAAGTCATCTTAGAAGAGTATACTTCAGATTACGGCGAGGCCATGTGGGAAAGTGGTTGAGTGCGCATGCGTCATCGTTTTACTCAGGTTAAGTTGAGGTAATTTCAGAAGCTTATGGATTCTGGAGACGATGGTGTTGGTGGTGAAGAAGACGGGGATGAAGCAAAGTGAATGGGTGAAACATATGCCACCACGGTACTGGCCTTGTATGTTGGGGATCCTCTGGTGTAGATGTTTCTATTAAGTACACCTTTGAATATGGGACTGACTGTATGTTTGCATGGGGTCTGACAGCAAGTAGTAGAATGTGCACGCGTGATGGGACTATGCCGGCAGACGTTAAGTTGAAGTAATTTCAGAAGAGTACCTTCTAAAATACTTCAAGCTAAATTTAAGTTGGAGTAATTCCAGAAAGTGTGTTTTGAGGTACTAGCAATGATGACCTTTGAGTCCCTTAGTGGTGGGGACATGGAATAACGCTCTTGTAACCATTTACCAGCCCCAAAGGCTGAACTCTGATGAGCTGGTGCCTTGAAGGTTGTTTCAAGTGTTGGATGAAAGACAATTTGTAGGATACCCCAACACTTTTTACCATCTTCACTTACTGCTTCTTGTTGGAAAAGCACAAAAAAATGAAAGATGGAGCTAACTTGTGATTCTGGTCTTAGAAACCAGCCAAGTTGCTGTTTGTTCTGAACCGTCGCTTCCGTTGGAAGGCCAAGCAATTGGAGAGAGACTACAGGAGACCTAAGGTTAGGAACAGGTGTCTCTGCTGGACTTAGACTTCCTGGCCAACCAAATCCACGGAAGCATGGAAGGACGATACAGACCTTGTTATGAATAATTTTATGGACAAAGGTGGTCGTTAAGTGGAGAAACAAAATTTGTTTGGATCTCAAAACTACAATGATGTTGTGAAGAGGGTTTCTACCGAACCATGAGAGGGTTGATTTCAAACTGATTATGAAGTAATATTGGTTGCTAAGTGTTGAGAATGATGAAGCCATAGTGAGAAATGGCTGTGAGAAGGAGGACTTGAAAATTTGAAAGAAGCAAATCTTCATTTCATGACCCAGTGTGTTTTTTTTTTCTTGATGAGTTCTTGATAAATTCGGCCCTTCTATTTATAGTGGAGAGACGAAGAATGGTGGATAGGTAGTTAAGAATGACGGTTGGTGAATTCTTGGTGAGACCGGTGGATGAGAATGGTAAGTTGGAGATTGGTAGGGAACGAGAATGGTAGGTGGGAGACCGGCAGGCACCGAACGGTAGGTGGGAATGTTTGGCACCGAAAAGGGGATGGTTGGTTGGACGGGTGACCCGATGTAATTTCAAGTTCAAGACACACTTGTGAGAGTTCATTTGTACTTTAGAAGGAAAGCCTTTGATGAAGTCTGGGGAATAACCCTGAGGGGATCTAAACTAAATGGATGAATCTCAAATTTTGATATTGAGAGCTTTAGTTTTGGATACTGTCAGTACTCCACCGATGTGGGTTAGATTGATGATTTCCAAGTCGTAAAAAAAAACTATACAAGACAAGTCTGGCTTGAAAATCTTGACTTTGGGTTGATTTCAACATAAAAGTCAACTATCTTGGAATTGAGTCATTTTGTGCAATTTCTGAGTCTCAAATGATGGAAAGGACTCCAAATTTGGAATGTACGCGAAAAATTGAGCAAGATAGGTACATCTTAAAAATTTTGACTTTTGGTCAACATTTACGCAAAAGTCAACTTTCTGGAAATTGGACGTTTGCACAATTTTCGAGTTTCGAATGAAGAAACGGATCCCAAAATCAGAATGTACTCGAAAAACTGAGTGGTACAGGTCTATTTTGAAAATTTTGACTTTTTGATCAAAGTCAAAGTTCAACTTGGTCAAAGCATTTTATTTCTCTCTTTTTTTTTTCTTTTTTTTTCTTTTTTTTTTCAGTGGTTCAGACCGGGTCAGATTTTCGGGTCAAACCGAGTCATCTGAACAAACGGGTCAAGTTAGTGGGGGGTGACGACAGCCATGACGTCACAGAGCTGAGGCGTGTGGCACGTGTGGCGTATGAGGGAGACCCGGCGCGTGTGAGCGCGTAGACGTAAGGGGAGGCGCGTGGCAGCGCGTGTGACTGAAGGAATTGACGCCGGATCTTCTCTTGGCACGTGGCAGCGCGTGGGAGCTCTTTTGATCCCAAATTTTTTGGGTTTTGTCGATCTAAGGCCGTAGATGACTCCTGTAGGGTCAGTTTTGTGAAATTATGATCAGGTTTGCACAGATTTGAAGGACTAGGCCGCGGTTCGTTGAGAAATTGTGGCGGCGCGCGGTGGCACGTGGCCGGGTATCTGGTTCTGGCATTTTCAGGTTTGGTGAATCGAAGGTCGTAGAAGTCTCCTGTGATGTTGGTTTCATGGATTTATGGTCTTAGGCGGCCCTGACAGTGCTTGACATTGGTTAATCTGCAATTGTTTCTGCTTTCAAGGTCGGCTGCACAAGTAGCTTTGAACAACATGTGGCCTAGAACTTCATCCCAGATATAGTGCAGTATTTTCTTGACATGTGTACTTTTTTTTGCAGGCCTATAGGTATTTTTCTGAGATCTAGTGCAGTATTTTCCTTCTGACACTATGATGCATTTATGGGCACTTACCTTTTGCAGATCCATAGGTTCTTCTTGAAGTTTGGTGTGACAATTTCTTTCTAACAACACGGTCCTTTTATGGAAATTTACTCGCAGTATTCTTTGACAATCCTTTTAACCATTTTCACACTTCTTTCCTTTTGTCTATTAGCTTTCCAGGGATCCCTATATAAAGCCCTCTGGGGCATGCACTAAATTGTATAAGCATAATACTCTGTGTAAAGAAATCATGCCCCTTTTTATTTATTTATTTATTTATTTCTTTTTTTTTTAATTTAATAATAACAATAATAATAATAATAATAATAATTTTTTTTTTTTACACAGCTATCATGATGTTCTTCTTCAAGGATTCGAAGATTGGTCGAGAACCAGCTTTGTTCATTTATAAGGAGAAAGATGACAAGGATGCAAAGGCTACGACTTTGATCGTTCGTTCGCCCATAATTGGAAGATTTTCAGAGAGATGGGGTCATAATTCTTATCCTCTCAATTTGCCGAAATGGTCACAGATTGTTCCTTCTGATGGCAGCTCTAACTTGGAGACAACTATCCTTCTTGCTTCGCATCACAAAAATTATGCTAAATCAAAGCAGTACAACACTTTTGGACGAGAGATAATTGCAAAACACGCCAATTGGGATTCTTCTTTCAGCATGAACGGAGGGTTTTCCTACTTCTCCCTTTATTGGGATTGGTTGGAAGATGCTCTTGGTTGGTGTAAGCACCTTCTTGATGCAACCCACCTCTACAGTGCTGTCTTTGCCTCCTTGTTCACATATGATTATGATGAGAATTTGATGAAAGCATTTTGTGAGTGTTGGAGCCTGTCAACCAATACCCTCCATACCTCAGTTGGGGAAATTTCCATCACACCGTGGGATCTTTCCATTCTTGGTGGACTTCCTTGCACAGGCGCATTTTATGATGAAGTAGTACCTAATGCGCAAGAGCTAGATGGCACCAACGACCAAGGACGTCCCTACTTGCCGCGTAGCTGTTGCTACCTTTTCATGGCGTATCATCACCTTCAAAACCGGCTAAAGAGACAAGGGAAAGTGAGTGTTCGTGACTGGATTGCTTTTTGGTATAGAGGCAATGGCATATACCCGGGTCCTAGAAAATCAGCGAGATGGACAACCATTCCCAAGTGTAGTCAGAATCCTTTGGGCAAGATAAACAAGCATGGACCATGGTCTGATAAAGAACACGGGGTCTTTGCGAATCTTCAAGTTGAGGGTGACTTAAAGGAGGAGACTTACTTATCGGCCCTTTTTTCATGTTGGCTATGCATATTTGTCTTTCCTATCAAGGATCATAATAGCATTCATCCAGGCACTTTCAAGATCGCTAGTTCCATGGCCAATGGTCGTTCATTTGGCCTTGCTTCCTCAGTATTGGCTAGCATTTATCGCGGACTTAACACCATTTCTTCCTCTCCTACTCCGAGTAAGTCTGGGGTCTGTTTTTCCATTCATTATGTTTACGCCTGGGTAGGTCACCTCTTCAGAAGCAATCGCCTCACCCATGACAATCTATCCGATCCTTTGATGACTAAGTACTCCGGTGTAGGCTATGCTTCTCCGTTCAGCGAATCCTCCGCACGAGAGCACATACGAACCGCCACCAACTTCCTTTGGCACGGTACTACTTTCAAGAAAAGCTATGACCAAACATTCATTGACAACGATCATTTATCCATTCAGAAGTTTGACTACTTTATGAGCCTTCGCTCAGGCTACTTGTCACTTCGATGTGAAGACCAACATATTGTAGAAGCATACAGTCCTCACAGATTTAGCCGGCGCTTTGGATTTCATCAAGACATTCCAAGTGACTTGAAGGAAGAAATTCATACAGGCTCTTTAAAAGATCTATACCACTTCTATCAATCTTTCACTTGTTGCAACACAAACTCCAAGGTGCTTATTTCGGCTTTTGCCATAGACTTCGGAAGTCGAGTAAGACATAGCTACAAACAATGGTGGGAAGCAGTTTGTGGAGATGATTTTACCAAAGGAACAGATTTTCTAGCTGACATCGCCTCCTCCCATGTTAAGTCACTAACATCCAACAAATCTCAGAAGGGAAAGAAGGAACTACAAAACCCTTACATTCCACAGTTCTTGTCAGAGTCTGTACGCCGTCGTCTTGAAGATGGCTGTCATTCAAAAGACTCATCTCTAGATGTTGGAGTTGCTTGAAGTCAAGGCATCAAAGGCTCACTTGTTGCACCAGCTAAGGATGCCATTAATATTTTTGAAGAGGAGGTGCGTAACGACTTTGACCATAACTGGAAACATTTGAAGAATCCAATGAAGGGTGTTGATGCGGGGACTTCTACTGATCATGCGCATCTTCTTACAAATAGTGAGTCTTCTATCTCAAAGCCATCTATGAAGAGTTCGGATCTCAAGAGGCGTAAGCTTGCCGCTGTTGGTACGTCGTCCTAATTTTCAATGGAGACAGAAAGGGTACCTCTCTCATTCTTGCAACTGACTAACCTTTCGGGAGTCTCAATATTTTAGGCCAAGGCGCATATTTCTTCTGTGCGTAGAAAAAGGGCTTCTATGCTAGGTGATGTTCTTTTAAACAGGCTTTCGAATCTTTCCGTAGACAACATCCTCCCACAAGCTGAAGTACATGAAATTTATAGTGGGGTTGAAAGTTTTGGAGTGGACCCTCAACACTTGCGTGAAAATGTTGACAAATATTGCAAGGGTGTCGCGGATTATTTAAAGATGAAAGAATCTCTGAACAACCGACCAAGTGCTATTATCTTAATTCAACGCGAGGGTGAAGTTGAATCCCTCCTTTCTGAGGCATCGCACAAGAAAGCATCTTTGAAGACTGAGGTTGATACTGTTAGATTGAGGATGGCTGACCTGCAAACCGAGCTCATCCAACTGGAGCAATCACTGTCTCAGATTGAAACTTATCAAGTTGAACAAGACAATGTTATGCAAGCCTTAGAAGAACAACTTGAAGAAGTCAAATCTACCCCCGTTCTTGAAGAGCAAGACATGGAGGCTTTAGAGAAGATACGAGCCCTTTTGGAAGATAGTCGCTCTAGCTTGAGAGACTTAAAATGGATGTTGTAATCTTTTTGTTTTAATTCCCTTCATATGTGTCATCATGCTTTTCCTTTTGTCAATCAATAAAGAAGACTTTATTCTCTACTTCTTCATCATTTTTTTTTTCATAATTTGATAATAATAATAATAATTTTTTTTTTTTAGTGCGAGACTGAACTTAGCAAAATGCTAAGTTGCCTACGTACCCTTGAGAGGGATTAAGTCATTACGTAGTTCAAAAGATTTTTTTTTTTTTTTTTAACTTTTTTTTGTTATTCTGGTTGTTTTTTTTTTTTTTTTTGCAAAAAGGGGGGGCTCAATGTGTAATAGTGGGTATCACCACTAATCGAACCCGAGACCCCTCAAGGGTGACATGGGCATCCAACCACTACGCCACACTAGCAATTGGTGACATAGAGTGGGATTAATTTCTTCTTGTTGGTATGCTTTCAGAGGTAATGGGAAGACATCATGTACTCTTGCAGCGCTATAGTGGGCAATTTAAACTCTTGCCAAGGAGCAATCCTTGACTTTCAAGCATAGAAGCGTTTGAGGAACTTCCCATTGATGGGGCCGATCCTTACACCATCATTATCAATCAACTTGTAAGCTCCATTGGTGTAGACTTCTTGCACAACATAAGGTCCATCCCATTTTGAAGTGAACTTATTGCCTGTACGATGAGTTGTGATGATAGGTCTTCGAACGGCAAGGACTAAGTCACCAACTTGGAATGATCATGGTTTAACTCTTTTATTAAAGGCGCTTGAAAGACGAGCTTGATAGCACTCAAGGCGTTGTTGGGCCTCGAGCCTTTTCTCATCAAGTGCCTCTAATTCTTGCAATCTGAGCTTGGCATTTTCTTCTCCAGTCAATCCTTCTTGAATGGCAATTCGTAATGATAGGATTTGACGTTCCAAAGGAAGGATGGCTTCTACTCCGTAGACAAGAGAATATGGTGTCGCTTGAGTAGGCGTTCGAAATGTTGTTCGATATGCCCATAATGCTTCTCCGATTCTTTCATGCCAGTCCCTCTTTGTTTTGGATACCACCTTCTTTAACAAATTGCCAAGCGTTTTGTTAAATGCTTCAGCTAGTCCATTTGCCGGGGCATTGTACATGGAGGAGTTGTATTGTTTAAACTCAAACTTCTCGCATAATTCCGTCATCAACCTATTGTAGAACGGCTTTCCATTATCAGTTATGATATACTGAGGGACACCATACCGATAGATCAAATGAGTTCGAATGAAATTGACCACCGTCTCTTTTTTCACTTCCCTAAGGGGCACAGCTTCCGCCCATTTTGAAAAGTAATCAGTTGCAGCCAAGATGTATAAATGGCCACCGGATGACTTTGGTAATGGTCCTATCGCATCAAGCCCCCATGCATCAAAAGGCCAAGAAGCTACAGTTGGGTGTAGAGGTTCTAGCGGCTGGTGGATGAAGTTTGCGTGATACTGACAAGCTTCGCATTTCTTAGCGCACTCCATGGAATCTTGCACTATTGTAGGCCAATAGTAACCCATTCGTTTGATCCTGTAGTGTAACTTAGGACCCGACTGATGTGCGCCGCATATTCCAGAATAAGCCTCCTCTAAGGCTTGTTTAGCCTCCTTCTCTCCTAAGCAACGGAGAAACAATCCATCAAATGAACGGCGGAAGAGAGTGTCTTTATAGTAAATGAATCGAGCAGCCGTCCGCCGAACTTCAGTCTTGTGGCGTTTATCATCCAGGAGTCTTCCATGTTGAAGGTATTCAATGATCGCTTGTCGCCAATCTTCTTTTTCAACAAGGCATACCGAAATGATGTTGGCTTGCTCTTCTTCTTCTTCTTCAATCACGAGAGGTACCACCCACCTCTGAGAAATAGCAACTTTGGTGGTCTCTTCTTGGGATAATGCCAAGGCAGTAGCCAAATTAGCTAAAACATCGGCCTGTCTATTCTTCTTCCTTGGTCTATGCTCCAATGTGATCGCCTCAAAATTTGTTAACAACTTCTTCGCATATTTGCAATAGGGGATGATGTCTTTCTTCTTGACATCATACTGCTTCAAGATTTGGTTGATAATTAATTTGGAATCCCCAAAGATCTCAAGTTGTGATATGCTCATCTCTATGGCCATTTGTAGACCAATAATCAATGCTTGATATTCGGCTACGTTGTTAAAGCAAAGTTCGCTTAATGAGAACGAGTACAGAAGTATTTGCCGTTGTGGAGAAACAAACACTACACCTGCCCCCGTTCCTTCTCGACGTGTAGCCCCATCAAAAAACATCATCCATGGTGGCATTACCTCAATGTAAAACACGTCTTCATCTGGAAAATCATTGAAAAATTCCCAATTAGATGGAACTGGGTGGTCAGCTAAGAAATCTGCCAATGCTTGTCCTTTGATAGCTTTTTGTGGAACATATGCAAGGTCATATTGTTGTAGCAAGACCACCCATCGAGCTATACGACCCGAAACCACTGGCCTAGAGAGGACATACGACTCGAAACTGTGTATGCTTGCATGTAGTGCTCCAGTTTATCTATAGCAAAGAAAAGAGTGAGACACATCTTTTCAATAGGAGAATAATTTAATTCAGCCCCATTGAGAGTTCGACTTAGATAATAAAGGGCTCTTTCTTTCCCCTCTTCATTTTCTTGCGCCATAAGAGCACCCAGAGACTTTTCCTGTGCGGCAATGTACAACACTAGAGACTTTCCTGGAATAGGAGCACCCAAAACTGGAGGATTAAGCAAGTATCTTTTGATGAGCGCAAAAGCATTGCTACAAGCCTCATCCCATTCAAAGTGCACATCCTTCTTCATCAATCTATTGAAAGGTTGACATCGACCAGCCAAGTTAGAGATAAATCGTCGTATGTAGGCTAGTTTTCCTTGCAAGCCTCTAAGTTCTCGCAGATTCTTAGGCTCTGGCATTTTCTAGATTGCTTCAATTTTGGATTGGTCAATTTCAATGCCACGATGTCTCACAATGAAGCCAAGAAATCTCCCAAATGTTACGCCAAAAGCACATTTGCGGGGGTTCATCTTAAGCTAATACTTTCTTAGGCGGTTGAACACAGATCACAGATCTACCAGATGGTCTTCCCTCCTTTTTGTTTTAACCTCCAGATCATTGACATAACACTCCACGTATTTGTGAAGTACATTATCAAAGATCTTTTACATGGCCCGTTGGTAGGTGGCACCAGCGTTCTTTAGTCCAAAAGGCATCACTTTGTAACAGTAAATGCCCTTAGGGGTACGAAAAGCTGTGAGCTCTTCATCCTTAGGATTCATTCGAATTTGGTTGTAGCCTGAAGAACCATCCATGAAAGATAAAGCTTCATGACCAGTAGTGGCGTCAACCATGACCTCAGTGATGGGTAATGGAAAATCATCCTTGGGACATGCATTGTTCAAATCACGGAAGTCAACGCACACTCGGATTTATCCATTCTTCTTTTTGACAGGGACGATGTTAGCGATCCATTCCGGGTACTGTACTTCACAAATGAAGCCCGCCTCGATTAGCTTATTGACCTCAGTTTCTATTTGAGGGATAAGCTCCGACCAAAAGCATCTTTGGGCTTGTTTAACTAGGCGCACGCCTTTCTTTACTGCCAAATGGTGTAGAGCAATACTTGGATTAAGCCTGGGCATTTCCTTGTAATTCCAAGCAAACACATCTTTGTATTCTACTAGGAGCTTGAGGCACCCTTCTTCTTCTTCAGGGGTGAGAAGAGCACTGATGAAAGTTGGCTGGGGTTCTTCGGCAATTCCTAAATTGACATCTTTAAGTTCATCAACTGTAGCTTGTCCTCCATCTTCCAAGGCTGGAGGAGCTTCATCGACCTCTTCAGCTTCAGTATCTGAAATTGTATCCTCTTCTATTGTAATATGAAACGAGGATGATACTTCTTCAGTTTGCTCATTGTGGGCGAGTGACTGACTTGTGTGTACAATCGTTCGTCTTTTGACTTTGAGCGATCCTTCAGTGCTGATATCTAAGGTAAAGTTACGTTTCATGCGTGAAGGAATGCTACTGCGAATCTCATCATTAGCTTTCTTCTCCCTTTGAACCTCAAAGTTTATTGAATTTTGAGAATGGCTATCAACAGGCCTTTTTGTTGCCCCCAATCGATCAAAGACTAATTGACAAGCAAAAGCGTCACGATTTTGTGTTAAGCAAGTTGTATTTAACCTGTTGAAGACTGTGACTCGTGAAGATGAGGCCTCGATGCGATCAAACACCGAGACACGCGATGAAGAGTGATCTTTTCTTTGGTTTGAACTTTCGCTAACCTTTACTGTTATGTATTGGGAACTTGAAGCATCACTTCTCCTCTTGATCCATATCTGAGCTGGTTGTTCTGGAGTATAACCTAATCTAGTCATTGGGATAGGAATTTTATGTCCTTCAAGCTGGATTTTTCTTTGGGTTTTGCTAAGGCCATGCATCTTTTCTCCGATGGCTTCTAGAATTAGTTTCCCTAAGTCTCCTTGTTTTGAGAAATCGTAGCCTGCTCTAGCTAACAACCTGTATGCCTTTGGGTCGAACCATTCTTTCGTCTGCTCACTTGGTAGAATACCATGCTCCGTTAGACTTTGTGAAGACCTCACGAATCCATTTAGTGGTTTCGAGGGCAAAGGATTTGTGGATGAAGTTAAAGGCATTACATGATTTTCTTTCAATATGGCTACATCCTCCATCGTGAGCTTTGCAGGAGGCCTTTCCATGTCTTCTGTAGATTGAAGGCATTCCACAAATGGTGATTGTCCATTCCTGTGGCGTGATAATGGTACATAACGGAGGAATGGAGGGTTATTGAAAGGTGTTGAAATTTCAGCTCTTATTGAATTACTGGTAGATTCAATAGGATGATCATTCCTGCATTCTGGACCTTTCTTTGAGGAAGGATTATCCTTTTTAGTGATGAATCTAACATGCTTCTTCTCACTCTGCTTGCTTTCCATAGCTGGGATCTCAACTGGGAGAACTTCACTAGCAATCTTATCTTCTACATAAAATTTTGCGTCAGCAAAGTGAGCTTCAGTCTCAGCAAAAGGCTTTAAGTCGGCATTGACCTTCTTTATTCCACCTTGAAGATACTTGAAACATTGATGCAAAGTTGACGGCACTATTCCATTTCCATGGATCCATGGACGTCCTAACAACATGTTGTAGGTTGTCTTGGCATCGATGACATGGAACAAAACGTTACTTATCAATTCTCCAATGATTAATTCCAAGTGTATCATGCCGATTGCGCGTTGTCCTCCTTGGTTAAAACCTTGAATGACCAAACGACTATGCGATAATGACCAAGTCGTCTCATCGTCATTTTTGGCAGTATATTAACAGTTGAACCTCCGTCAATGAGAATACGATCGATCTTTTGTTCACAAGCATAACCAGAGACATAAAGTGGACGATTGTAGGGCTTAGAGCCTAACAATAGATCCTTATCAGTGAAAGTTAAGTCTGAAGAGCACGCGTAACATTCCTGGGTTTGTTGAAGCGTGTTGGTAGAAGGAGTGTACATCTCTGGCTTTTCAAGAGCTTGAGTGAGTGCTCCTTTTGGTGAGATGGAGGATTGCAAGGGCTCAACTTCATCAACTCGAGATTGGAGTTCTTCCAAAGATGACAAAGTCTCGTTTGGACCACCATGGTCAACATCCTCCTTTTCATCCTGAATTTCGCAACGAGAGACCGTGTGAACGGCCTCGGCTAAGTCATTTTGAAAGAATTTTTTGGGGAAGAATTCTTCCAATGTGATGAGATTTCGAAGTTTTTGGGTTTGTGCTGAATCGTCAGACATTTTTGTTCCCAGTCTTTCTTGCCTTTTATCACTCCTTTTTCTTGACCAAGGCTGAATCTGGTTTTGTGCTCTTCTAGACTCTTGGGTGATCAAATGAAGAGGGAACGTACGTCTCTTCTTCCATCTCCTCCGAGTAGCCACCGTCCAGCCTTCTTCCTCATCCATTGTTGACCTTTTATCATAATTTGAATTATAATCAGATGCCTTTTGTGAGAGCTGAACTTAAACAGGTTCTAGAGAACCAAACTGAACGAGAGTGGTGTTTGCCCCCTGCTTAGTAGTTGGAGACATGCAACTAGGTAACCCACAAGCAAACGTTGCAAGGTTTGACTGAGCAACATAATTAAAATCCAAGTCGATTTTCCTTTCCTTGGCGAGTTTCATGATGAGTTCTTTAAGAACAAAGCATTTTTGGATGGGATGGCTTATGATGCGATGATACTTACAATAGTTTGGGTTATCAACTTTTCCCATCTCTTTCGGTCGTTTGTATTCTGGCAATTCAATTAATTTCAACTTGAGCAGTTGTTCTAGCATTTCGGGCATATCGGCATCTAGGAAAGGATACACTTTTTGTTCCCATTCCTTAAGTGATGAGCGTCGCGTCTCACGTTGTTGGCCTACCTCGGGCTTCTTCTCATTGGCCTTTACATTTCTTGTTGAAATTTTGATTGGGACAGGGTTGACATTCATTGAGTCTTTGACATTACTTTTTGGATTCCTATCATTTTTCCTTACCTCCCGTCTTTCTTTCCTTTCCTCAGGTACGGGAGGTTTTGTATTTCCATGGCTAGAGATACTCAATTCCATGTCATGCGCACGAGTTGCTAACTCCTCAAATGTTTGGGGCTTTATCCCTTAAAGGATGTAAAGAAGTCCCCAATGCACGCCTTGGATGCACATCTCTACAGCAGATATTTCAGAAAGTCTATCCTTGCAATCTAGACTCAAAGAACGCCACCGATTGATATAATCAACGACGGGCTCATCTTTCCACTGTTTGGTATTGGTAAGCTCCATCATGCTTACCGTGCACCGTGTGCTATAGAATCGGTTGAGAAACTCTTTTTCAAGTTGTTCCCAGCTATCGATTGACTCGGGTTCTAAGTATGTATACCAATCAAAGGCATTTCCTTTCAGTGAACGAACAAACTACTTTACAAAGAGGCCTCCTTGAGTCCCTGCATTCTCACACGTTTCTACAAAGTGAGCCACGTGTTGCTTAGGGTTTCCTTTGCCATCAAATTGTAAGAACTTGGGGTGTTGATACCCATTTGGCATCCTCATATTATCGATGCGCTTTGTATAGGGCTTCGAATGTATGAGAGAACTTGTAGAAGAACCTCCATATTGTGCTCGAATGGTGTTCGTTATCATGTCCTGCAATTCTTGGACAGATATTGAAGCCATTGAGGTGGAATGTCCGTGTTGAGAAGTGCCTTCACCTCCTTTTCCCTTATCACCCTTAGCATTTTCTCCTTTCAAGGTAAAGCCCGGTGGGCGCTCAGGGCCATGACTTGATTCACCCGAATCTTCTACATCCAGCTTGTTCATTAGGGTTGCAATTTTGACGTCCTTTTCTTCAAGTGATTTTGTGAGGAGGATGATCCTTTATTCCATTTCGGCCATCTTTTCTTCCATGGTAGAGGTGTTAGTCATCATTACTGGCATGACTTCTAGATATGATGGAGAAAATGATGAAATAGGATGAGTCAAAGGTACTTTATTCCTTAAGTTTCTCATCACAGGTGAAGAGTTGATAGAAAAGGTCTTTGTTGGGGATGATTCATTACTGCTCTCCAAATCTTTCGAGACATATGAATCCTTAGTGGTAGCTTTCCTATTTGCAAGAAAGTCCAGAGAGATGACAGTAGAAGGTTGGCTTTCTTTGGTTGGTTGGGGTTGAAGTTGATCAAGAGCTTTGGATCGACTGCAAGTGATTGGGCCAACGTAATCCTCAGCACTGGAAGCATCAACTACTGATTTTCGGGCATTCTTGCTAGAGGCCATTGAAGCTGGTAGCAAAATGATGTCGAATTTCTTTTCTTTTGAAGGAGAAAAAGATGAGAGGCAGAGAGGTCCCACTGGGCGTGCCAGAATATGTAGACGACTAAATTTCTAGTTCAAAATGAGTCAAACAAGTAAAATAGTTTCACAAATGCGAATTTGTATTGATTATTGTGTGGTACAATTCTCTGTGATTACAAAAGAGTGATCCTCTGATTCGATCTCCTTGCAAGACTTATTGATTTGGATTTGTGGTAATGTGATTGTGACTTGAACACAAAATATCCTTCAATTTGGTTGAGAGATGGATCGAAAATTGCTGAAACGGAATTACAATGAATCTCTGGCTATGAGCTTGTTAGAAATCCTTTGTTCTTCATGTTCTTTGTGTTCTTCGTGTGTTCTTCGTCTTTGAAGGTTTATGGTGGAAGTTCTTCGGGGCTTTAGGAGCTTGAATCCGTAGAGCTTCGTTGATTTGTGATTTGTTGAAGTTTTCGGATACTTTAGGCTTGATTCCCGCAAACTTTTGGGATCTAGGCAGCTGATTTGGATGATTTCTCTTCGAATGTTCTTCGTATTCGAAGTTGAAGTTCTTGAAGTTCTTGGAGGCTTTAGAGCTTGATTCCGGCAGAGCTTCTGTACTTCTGATGCTTCTGAATCTTCTCTGATACTGCCTGTGCTTCAGATGGCTTGATGTCCTCCTAAATATTTTAGGAAGGCTTCTATTTATAGGAGTTTTGGGGTGGATGAGCGACACGTGGCGGAGTCTGATTGGTGACACATGTCACAGTCTGATTGGTCCGCTTATGTCATCGCTTACATGCGTGAGGTTGCTTAGGTCATCGCTTACACGTGCGAGGCTACTTATGTCATCGCTTGCACGAGCTGATGCATGATTGGTTCTTGCATGACACTTGGCAAATTTCTGTTGGCTTCTGAATAGTGATAGTAAAACCTAGCAGCAGTATGTGGCGCTTTGTAATTGGCTGTATTTTGTGGACTTAGTAGTGTGATGTGTCAGCTTGTGATAATAATATATAAAAAATCATAAATTTAAAGTTAGAAAGCTAAAAACACACATATTTCTTTTTTCTTTTTTTTTAAATCTATAAAAAAAAAATTTTCATTATTTAAATATAAACAGCTAAATATAGGCCAAAATGTTAACTCCTATCCCTCTCCCATTATTATGCAGGGTGGGTACCCACCCGTTCATTAGAAATGGTTGAGGCAACTACCCATGGGTTCGGGATGGAGTGGGCAAAGACAGCATCTGTCTCCAAAGTCCAAACTCATTATGGCATGATGCCGCTGTTAAAGAAGAGTGGGGTCAGATTGCAACATGAAGACCAATCTTAGCCCAACCAGTTTTACGAGGGGAGAGGGACCAAGAAATAACTGATTGATTTGGATTTAAGGACAGTGGGTCAAGTTGGCAGTTGCAGAACTTTCAAACTTAAAAAAGTCTTTAAGTTGTCAGAACTCAGAAGCAGCCTCGAAGGCATTCGGCCGCCTTATCTTATGTCTCTACTATTTTAATCCCTTCTCCACTTCCCACCCCCCAAACCCTCTTTCAGGCATTCGGTCACCATATTATAATAATCTTTCTCTGTATATCTCTACCCTCAACAATTTCAAGCTCCACAAATGCGTCAAATATACTTCATGCCCTGTTTCCTTTCTCGTTGTCACCATATTATTATAATCTTCTTTTCCCTTGTACCACAAAAATCCTTAGGTGCTATGGACCCATACTTCCAAACCTGCAGTGTGCCCAAAGATTGTGGTGATGGGCAAGCCATAAGATTCCCATTCTACATCCAAGACAAGCAAAACTCCTCTTGTGGCTACCCTAGATTCGACCTCTCTTGCAACAATAATGGTCATCCAACTATTCTCATATCCAATAACAATTACACCATCCATGAAATTTTCTACCAAAACGAGACGCTTAGAGTCTCAAACTCTGCCTTCTCAAATCCAAACTCCAATTGTGTACCTTTTATAAACAACATATCCCTTCCGGGTATCCGGTTCGATCTAGCACCAAACCAAACCAATCTACTTTTGTTTTATAATTGTAGCTCTTCGGTGCATAAGAGTTGGCCTTCAGAGTTTTATCCTAGTTGTTATGGCAAAAACGACACCGTTCTGGCCCTGTCTAGACAGGACCCGAAGCTGATCAGCAACGTATCAATGGAGTGCAAGTCTTCGGTTCTAGCACCGGTTGAAGCTTATGGAGGTGGGATTGGAATTGGAGAGTCGTTGAGAAATGGGTTTGTGCTCAAATGGAAAGCCAGCAAGTGTAGCATTTGCGAGGATAGTGGAGGGAACTGTGGGTTCAATAACATTACGTATCATTTCAGGTGCTTCTGCCCAGATAGGCCTCATGCTTGGAGCTGTAATACTACTCGTCTTGAGTATCCTCCTGGTCAGTTTTTCTCTCTAGAATTTTTTTTTTTTTTTTTCCTTTTTGGTAATAGGAATTTCTCTTTCTCAGTCTAGTCTTGGGCATTATTATGAAACATTTGAAATTTAATGTCCATAGCCAAATGTGTCGCATGCTAGGCTTAGCATATCCACCTGTTTTTAGAAGTGGTTGACAATCCCGTCAGGCAAAAAAGAAAAGACTTCTGACTGATGAGTCTAAAATTATGAAGAACAGTAGAACAGTAAATTTTAGTGGAGGATGAGCTTTATAGAAACTTCTTATTGCAATTTCAATTCCTTTTGTCAAATGGTTTACAATGAGTTAAACACTAAGGTGCACTGACACGGACACAGGTATGGATATGACACGAGTATGGACACGGGGGTATGGCAATTTTTGAAAAATAAGAATACGATACAGCATGGACACAGCAATTAAATAATTAATTAAATTTTATATTTAGGCATATTTTTAGACATAAAATACGTTTATGTCTAGAATTTAAATAATTAATTATTTTTAGACATAAAATAATTAATTAAATTTTATTTTTAGACATATTTCCATAGAGGAGTAGTTGATTCAGTTGATTTTTCACTTTCAGTATTTATTTTAGTAAAATCACCTACAATATTTAACTTTAATAAATAAATAAAACTATAGCATGACACACCCAAAAAAAAAAAAAAAATCACTAAATTCATAATAAACATTATAATTTATAAGGCAAAAGGCTGAGTAAAGAAACAAATTTTTTTTTTAAAAAAAAAAATTATATATATATATACACAATATAACACAATGACAGTGAGAGTGGGATTAAAAAAAAAAGGTGTTATAAGTAACACTAATAAAGTAACAGTACACCCATTCACCCAGAGAGAGAGAGAGAGAGAGAGAGAGAGAGAGAGAGTCGGACCTGTCACGCCGAGAGAGAAATCAGAAGGGATGGGGCACGACGTCGACATCTATGGAGCTCGCCGATTGGCTCGATCTAGCACTGGCGAGGGACAAAGGGCAGCGGGCAGAGGCAGAGGGAGGGTTGAGCTGTGAGTTTCAACTTTCACAGTATTGACTTCTCAGACTCTAAGCTTTTTTGTTTTAGGGTATATCACAAAATCAATGGTATTGGTAAGTCTATTTGACAAAATCTGTGATTTTTTTTTTTCACTGTTGGCATGTCCTCCGTGTCAAAGCCGTGTCGACATCGCGTCAGCGCTATGTCGGAGAAGTGAAAAAAAAAAAAAAAAAAGACACTGCTTGACACCGGAGTCTGGTGAGTCTTATTGATATCGGTGTCCAACACATGTCAAACATCGGTACTTCGCCAAAATTGCCATGTCGATGCAACCTAAGTTAAACAAGCAAAATACAATTGAAACCCATGTTCTTATTTTATTATGAGAATAGAGATTGTAAGTTAGGGTCTGTTTAGTAATGTTGTTTGAGTAACAGTTTTCGTAGTTTAAATAATATAACACGTATTTTCACAACACTTTTTTACCCACACGTATTTTCACAACACTTAAATAACATTATTAAAATAATATTACCAAACGGGGCCTTAAGTACAACAAGTACAAACGCTGGTCCAATTATAAGAACATTGATCCAATTTTATAATGTGGGAGGAACATAGATAACTGTAATATTGGTATATTATTTTAATGTCAATTGGACTTGACTTCCAACTTTAGGTTGCTCTTTACGTTGTATCAAAAGTTAATACCCGCAAAAAGTTGTTTCAAGTTCAGAATTCAGATTAACTTCATTTATTTTTTTACTTTTTTTTAGATAAAAGATAGAAATATATTTTGTTAACGTGTATAGTGTTGTGGGCTTTAGGCCCATCTAGATTACTTATATAGCACACATACTTATACTACATTCTTACTTGTACTGCACATATATGCTTCCTATATAAAGGCACTCATGTATAATCTTTGATTATGAAATACAATACTATTGAATTCAGTTTTTTTAACATGGTATCAGAGTCATTACTCTGACATTTTCTTAGCAGTCTTCTCTTTATTAGTGTTACTCCATTCTCAACATCGCTTCCGCCGTCACAATAGCCGCCACAGCCTCTCGCCGTTAAACCTCTGACGTCTTCCAGCCGTTGTCCTTAGGTTCCAAACCTGCAGCCGCCGCCGTTGAGGAGTCCCACATCATAAAGACCACTGCACTTTTCATCACCGGTGCGAATACTGCTTTGATTAAGTTTTTTATAGGTACCACAAAGATCGCTCTGCCTCAATCTACTCAGTCATGGAAGTCTCGCAGTCATCGAAGCTCGTACACGCCCCCACACACCACCCAAAGAAGCTGCACCTCAGTCACGCACCTCACGCGCCGGCCTTTGTTCCTACTACCGTTATCAGTGACTTCATCACTGCACGTTAGCCCTAATTGATGTCATCATCGCAACGTCATTGTCCATCGTCTGCTAACGTCACCCGCCACGTCAACTAACGTCATCATTTCTAACCATTGACCAAAGTTGACCTGACCGTTGACCAGCGTTGACCTGACCATTGACTCTGACCGAAGGTTGACTTTGACAGAAGGTTGACTTTTTTTCAGGGTTGACTTTTGTAGTATAGGTTCTCCTTACTTAGTTTTTCTTGTAGATTTTGTTTTTGCAGTCTGTTTTTGCATATTGTGTTTCTAAATGGACAAAAATGATATTTTTCTTCGTCGCCCCATCAATACTATATTGAAGGGGAATAAGAATTACTTATCTTGGTCTCAAGCTATGCGCAATTTTCTTAAGGGTCGCATGCTCTGGCAATATTGTACTGGTGCAATCACTATTCCTATCAAGGGACCAAGTGAAGAAGATGTTGTCTTCCTCAATCGCATGATTGAATGGGATAGTCACAACCACATGATCCTCACATGGATTCGGAACACTTCCTTTTCCTCCATCTCCAATCTGTTGGGCAGCTTTGATGATGCAAAATCGGCATAGGATATGTTGGCTAAACGATACTCCACTACTCACGGATCCATGAAATATCAGTTAGTGGTTGAATTGCATCAACTCAAGCAAGAACTAGGGCAATCCATCAATGACTACTATGATCAGCTTTGCTTCATTTAGGACCAAATTGACCTTTCTGATCCAACTTGGGCATGCTCAAAGGATGCTCAGCAATATGCTACTATTAGAGATGAATTTCATCTCTATGAATTGCTGATGTCACTTCACAAGGACTATGAGCCCATCCGATGTCAGCTTCTTAATCACAGTCCTCCCCCCTCTCTTGATACTGCACCAAATTGACCTTTCTGATCCAACTTAGGCATGCTGAAAGGATGCTTAGCAATATGCTACTATTAGAGATGAATTTCGTCTCTATGAATTCCTAATGTCACTTCACAACGACTATGAGCCCATTCGAGGTCAGCTTCTTAATCACAGTCCTCCTCCCTCTCTTGATACTGCTGTAAACAAGTTGGTTAGAGAAGAAGCTCGTCTTGCAACCCTTCAAGCCCATAATAAGCTTAATGTTCTGGCTATTACTCCTTCTGCTCCACCCATAAAGCAACCTCAGCAATCAGGTGATTCATCTGGCTCTAGCAATCGTCGCAAGCAGACCAATAAAAAGTTCTGCAACTATTGCAAGCGTCCTGGCCACACTGTTGAGACTTGTTACCATCGCAACAAATCTACTGCTGCTATTGCTAATACTGAGTCTACTCCGCCGATGCCTTCCATTTCAGCTGAGTCCCAGTCTTCAAGATCCATTATCAACCTCTCCCCCACTGAACTACAGGACATTATAGCTCAGGCTGTTCATATGGCTGGTAATGCATCTCTTCCATTGTTCTCTTAATTTTACCCGGTAAGTCTCATACTTGGCTTTTTGATTCCGCCTGTTGCAATCACATCACACTTCACTCGTCCTTATTCTCCAAACTTGACCATGCACCACATCCTCTTAATATTCATATAGCTGATGGTTCCACCATGCATGGAAATAGTCTAAGTTTTGTTTCGACCTCCAACCTCTCTGTTCCTGGGGTCTTCCATGTACCTGAACTATCCTATAATTCGTGCTCTGTGGGACAATTAGTTGAACTAGGATATCGCTTTATTTTTTACTATTCTGGGTGTACTGTGTAGGATCTGAGGACAGGGCAGAAGCTTGGGACCAGTCCTAGAGTTGGGCATATGTTTCTCGTGGACAATCTTCATCTTCCACCAGTTGCTCCTGTTTTTGTTACTGCTGCAGTTGCTGTGGTTTCTTCCTTACCTTCTCTCGTACTTTGGCATTCTCGTCTTGGTCATGCACCTTCTTCTCGGGTACAATAGTTAGCTTTTAAAGGTCTGTTAGGTTCTGTGTCCAAAGACAATTTTGATTGTAGTTGCCTTTCAATAATAGTGAATCTATCTCTAATAGTATTTTTGAGTTAATTCATTCTAATGTTTGGGGACCTTCTCCTGTTGCTAGTATTGGTGGATCTCAATATTTTGTTGTTTTTATTGAGGATTATTCTCGTTATAGTTGGATCTTTCCTATGAAATGTCATTCTGAAATTTTACTAATATACACTAACTTTGCAAAAATGGTTGAAACACAATTCTCCAAACGTATCAAAATTTTTTGATATGATAATGCTCTTGAATATACTCAATATGCTTTTCAAGCTCTGTTGCATTCCTATGGCACTGTACATCATCTAAGTTGTCTAGGTACCTCTCAGCAAAATGGTCTAGCTAAACGAAAACTTCGTCATATTCTTGACACTGTTCGTGCTCTTCTTCTTTCTGCCAAAGTTCCTGCCCCATTTTGGGGTAAAGCTGCTTTTCATGCTGTTCATGCTATTAATCGCATTCCAAGCATTGTCATCCATAATCAAACTCCTTATGAGCGCCTTTTTGGGTCACCCCCTAACTATCATCACCTTTGCTCTTTCGAATCTGCTTGTTTCGTTCTTCTTTAGTCTCATAAGCACAACAAACTTAAGCCTCGATCTAGACTTTTTTCTTTCCTTGGCTATGGCAAAACTCAAAAGGGGTATTAGTGTTATAATCCTGTCTCTCATCGTCTTCGTGTTTTTCGTAATGTTGTCTTCTGGGAACACCGCTTGTTTGTTGAACTCTCTCACTTTCGTTATTCCCTGACTACCTCCTTTATTTTATAAATATTTCCAAATGAGTCTCATGTTCCTTCTATAAATATTCTTGATCCTCCTTTGGACTTCTCTATCCAACCTCCAGATATTTTTTATGCTTCTCCTGGACAGGTAGAAGATGAATAGGTTGATAACGAGCTACCCCACTTTGAGCCTAGGTCCCCTGCTCTTGCTTTGCCTGAAGATCCTCCACAACACATTCCACCTCATCACTCAACCTAGGTAAGATCCATTCCTGTACATTTACTTAACTATTATTGTTACACTGCCCTTGCTACACTCCACGAGTCTCACACCTATCGTGAGGCCTTCACTGACCCTTTATGGCAGATTGTGATGAAAGAGGAACTTAATGCACTATCCAAAAACCATACTTGGGATTTGGTTACTCTCCCTCCTGGACAGTCTATGGTTAGTTGTAAGTGGATCTACAAGATCAAGACTAACTCTGATGGGTCCATTGAGCACTATAAGGCTCATCTAGTTGCTCGTATCTCATCTATTCATGCCCTCTTAGCTATTGTCGCTACTAGTAAATGGGATCTTTTTCATATGGATGTTGAAAATGCCTTCCTTAATGGGGACTTAAGTGAATAAGTTTATATGCAACCTCCTCTTGGTCTCTTTGTTGAATCAAACAAGGTTTATTGCCTTCTACGTGCACTTTATGGTCTTAAACAAGCTCCACGAGCTTGGTTTGCCAAGTTCAACTCTACCATCTTTCACTTGGGTTACACTGCCAGTCCTTATGATTCTGCCTTATTTCTTCATCGCACTAACAAAGGCACCATTTTGCTTCTCCTATATGTGGATGATATGATCATAACTGGTGATGATCTCAGTGGCATTCAAGAACTCAAGGATTTTCTCAGTCAGCAGTTTGAGATGAAAGATCTTGGACATCTCAGCTATTTCTTGGGTCTTGAAATCACTCATTCCATAGATGGTCTTTATATTACTCAAGCCAAGTATGCTTTTGACCTTTTGTCTCGAGCTAGACTCGCTAACAACAAGACTGTTGACACTCCAGTTGAACTTAATACACATCTGACACCCTTGAGGGGGAAACCATTGTCTAATCCCTTTCTTTACAGACGATTGGTTGGCAACCTAGTTTATCTCACTGTTACTCGTCTAGACATTTCCTATTCTGTTCATCAGATGAGCCAGTATCTGTCTGCTCCACGATTAACTCACTATGTTGCTATTTTGCGCATTCTTCGATACTTGAAGGGCACTCTCTTCCATGACCTTTTCTACTCAGCTCAGTCTCCTCTTGTTCTCTATGCATTCTCTAATGCTGATTGGGCAAGAGATCCCACTAATCGTAGGTCCACCACTGGTTATTGCTTTCTTCTTGGTTCTTCTTTGATTTTTTGGCAAAGCAAGAAACAAACCTTTGTGGCCCGCTCCAGTACTGAAGCAGAATATCGTGGCCTTGCTGGTACCACATCTAAGCTCCTTTGGCTACGATGACTTCTTAAGGACTTAAGTGTGTCCACATCCTCTGCTACTCCTCTTTATTGTGACAACCAGAATGTCATTCATATTGCTCACAATGATGTCTTCCATGAACAGACTAAACACATCGAGATTGATTGTCATTTTATCCGTTATCATCTTGTTCATGGTGCTCTCAACCCCTTCTCAGTCTCCTCCAAAGATCAACTTACAGAAATCTTCACCAAATCACATCCTAAGGGACGCCTTTGTGATTTGGTTGACAACCTCAAGTTAGTCTCACGCCCACCTTGAGTTTGAGGGGGGTTGTTAACATGTATAGTGTTGTGAGCTTTAGGCCCATCTAGATTACTTGTATAGCACACATACTTGTACCACACTCTTACTTGTACTACACACATATGCCTCCTATATAAAGGCACTCATGTATATTCTTTGACTATGAAATACAATACTATTGAATTCAGTATTTCTAACATATTTAAAAAGAAAGTCAAGTTACAACCCTGAGTCCCAAACAAACCAACAGGGGAAAAAAACTAGCAAGCCACACTGCTGGGGGAAAAAGAAGACTACGGGACCAATCAAAAAACTACAAAGGAAGGAAGAAAAAACCACTGGCATGCTAGGGGCTGGTCTAGGCAAACATAAGCTTTTAATACTCATCCAAGAAACCAAGAGCTCCTTGGAGAATGAGACTCGGATGGACTTGTGCTTTATCAAAATAAAACTTATTTCGAGCATTCCAAACAGTCCAAGATGTTATTGCCCATTGCTAGCCATCAGTTGGAGGAAGTCTGTCAGTCATAGAGCAAAAAAGTGCAAAGAAATCTCAGATTGCATTGGAGCATTTCTGAATCCTACCATTGCAAAGAGCCCACACATTTCTCGCAAAGGGGCATTCCCATAAGAGGTGGCTAAGCATCAGTCATTGCAAACTTTCCATTTATTTTGCACAAAAAACTACTTTTTCTATTTTATACACCTATTTTTACAAAACACCCACGTCAGTCTATTTATTCTACACATCTATTCAATAAAATATTCATTCTTTTACAATTTTTTTATTATTTCCTCACTCACTACCCCTCTCTCACAGACCCAACACTACCAAAAAATACTAAAATATTAAATGCATGAGCTACAGTAACCGTGCAGATATGCATGGTTATTGTAGCACTTGTGCATTTGTGCACAATTTTACACCCACTGATGTAGGTGATTTTTTGCTCAAAATGTGTAAAATGGACTACTTTTTGTATTTTGCAAGATTTTGCAAGAGATGATGCAGTTGCTCTAATAGTTTTGGGCACCTGACAACACAATTCACAGTGTGAGTTCGTCCTTATCTTCCGTCGGTGTAGATTTTCCTTGGTTGGAATTATATTAGAATATGCTCTCCAGATCAAAGTACGAACCTTTAGAGGGATATTAAGAGACCAAATCCTCTGCCATGTAGGTTGTCCACGCTTGCAGTGGAGTGCTCAACTCATGGCCCTTCCTTTAGCCGAATTGCAACTTGGTATGCTAACTTAACAGAGAAGACTTGGGCCTTATTTTCTTTCCATATCAAAGTGTCTCGCATGTATCTTCTTGGTAATTTAATAGCCAAGATCTCCATCCATGTATGGTGAGCAAACAAGTCAAAAACCTTCTCTCTGTCCCATTACAGTGTGTCACTATTAATCAAGTCTCGGACAAGCAGATTTGGCTGATTTTCCCCAAGGAAGATTGGTTTATGGGGTAACCAATCATGAGTAGAGACTTCAACACTACTCCCATCCCCCCCACCTTCCACACCTAGATCCTTTCAGAATGATACTCCAAGCTGCCAACAGACTCCGCCACACATAGGAAGGGTTATTTCCCAAAACTACATTCATAAACGAGCAATTTGGAAAGTACCTTGATTTGTAAACCCTATAGAATAGCGAGTGTGTGTTATGTATCAAACACCAAGATTTTTTAGCAAGCATGGCCAAGTTGAAGGCTTGAATATCTCTAAACCCCATACCACCTCTACCCTTAGGATCACATAATTTCTTCCAATTAATCCAGTGAATTTTCTTCTCATCCTTTGTTTGCCCCACCAATATTTTGCCATAGTGGAGTTGATTGTGTCACGGGGAGTCTTAGGAATTTTAAAAATACCCATGGAGTAGGTAGGGATGGCTTAAGCGACTATTTTGATTAAAATCTCTCTCCCTGCCTTTGAGATATACTAGATGATGTCCCGCGCGATGCAAACTACCTTACAATTTCATTTGAAATCATTTTTATGTATATTAAGACCTATATATAATATATATTTTGTTGTATAATATTTATGTTTGCCCACAATATTGTTGAATACTTTGAAACTTGATTTTTTTAATTCATATTGTACCAATCGCCTTCATATCGAGGTCTTCCCATTCATCATTTGTCATCGTCTTTGGTTTCTTTGCTTTTCCGTACAAAGCTTTCACCAAACCTTGTTGTACCAACATATCTTTCACCGTTCTTTGCCATAACCTAAAGTTACCAATTCTGTCAAACTTAACTACCTCTATCTTGGCAATAGAAGCATTGATCTCCATTGAATAAATCAACCTGGAGCTTTGATACCAGCTGTTGTGGAAAGTGTGAGAAGTAATCTATTTACACAAGATTAAAGAGTAGAAAAGATAAAAATATGACACAAGGAATTTATGTGGTTTGGCAATATGCATATGTCCATGGGAGGCGACAGAATAAAGTTTCACTATAACTTTGGAGATTACAACAATAGTTTGAAGACACTCTCACACAAATCCAAACCCCAAATAGACCCTTGGTTCTCTCATAGATAAATAGAGAACACCCTATTGTATTTAGACAAGAGTTATAGGACACTCTACTTCCTATCTCTGGTGCACACACATTAGAAGCTATTTCTCTTTGCTATCTCACATAAGAGCTCTCTTGCATCTTCACTCAAACTCACCATCTATTTATAGCTAGATGTTCAGCCCAAATGTCAATAGTTTCAGCACATAAATCCTACCAATTCAAAGAAGATGGCCAGCATTTATTGCCAATGGAGTCATCAATTTTGGCTACAAGAAGAAAGCAAAATTTTGGTTTGCATGTCAGACGTTGTTCCTTGCCTTTTTTGGCAATTCATGCAAGACAACAATAAATGCTTGCTTGTAATGTCAATCTGCGGACATTACAATTCAAGCCATTCCAGCACATCCAATAACAATTACAATATCCGTGAAATTTTCTACCACACCAAGACGCCTAAGAGTCTCAAACTCTGCTTTCTCAAATCCAAAATCCAATTGTATACCTTTTATAAACAGCATATCCCTTCCAGGTGGCCGGTTCGATCTAGCACCAAACCAAACCAATCTATTTTTGTTTTATAACTGTAGCTCTTCGGTGCATGAGAGTTGGCCTTTAGAGTTTTATCCTAGTTGTTATGGTGGAAACGACACCGTTCTGTCCCTGTCTAGACAGGACCCGAAGCTGAGCAATGTATCAATGTAGGGCAAGTCTTCGGTTCTAGAACCGGTTGAAGCTTTTGGAGGTGGGATTGGAGAGTCGTTGAGAAATGGGTTTGTGCTAAAATGGAAAGCCAGCAACTACAGCTTTTGCGAGGGAAGCGGAGGGAATTGTGGATTCGATTACATCGAATACCATTTCAGGTGCTTCTGCCCAGATAGGCCTCATGTCTGGAGCTGTAGTACTGGTCAGTTTTTCTCTAAAATTTTCTCTTTCTCAGTCTAGTCTAAGGCATATATTATGAAACATTTGAAACTTAATTGGCGGCCATTAGCCTATTGGTTAGGAGTAAAAATCTCCATGAGCCAAACTTTGTCCCTAACCGTTCTTTTTGTCAAATGAGTTAAGAAGAATAAAATTCCCTCATCTCAAATTGTGTAAAGTGGAAAGGAAAAATTTTCCATCACACTCTTTTATGTCAACTATTTTACCCACACACAATGGCAACGGCTCTAGGAATTTTGTACATTTATAAACTTAAATTAAGCAAATTTAATAAAAAGAGAACTTGAATATATCAAGTTATCAACAACAAAACACACACACACATGAAATTTTATAATTTTTCTTCTAGGGGTTTTATTTTTTGAAATCGTTATATGATATTTCATCGTTAGTTGTTATTATCTATTATCAATGTGAGTAGGTGACCATTTTATTTTGATAAGTTTGTATAACATTTTTATTTTTATTAGTCGTAGACCCACACAATGCGTGGGAATAGATAATTATATTTTAGTTATGGTATAATATATAATTTGTTCTCTAAATTTTGTGGAAAATAATTTGTTCTCCCAAAAACTTAAACAATTTCTAAAATTATTTTTCATTTATTTATCTCAAAAAATATATCATCATTTTATTATTTGTATTTATTGGATTGATATTATTCATTTTTTAGGCGGTCCATATTTTGATAAATTATGTTATTGTGCATTATATTTTCCTAATTTTTTTTTCCCTGTACAACTAAACTGTTTGAGTTTCAAATATATTATTCAAAATTTTCATTCTCTGAAAAAGAGATTATTATATTTATAATTTTACTTATTGTAGGAGTAGTTTCAAACTATTGATTGAGTTTTGTTTACTAATATAGATACATGAAATTATAATTGCACATATATATATATATATATATATATATATATTTTTATATACAAGATAGAATTTCTACTCTAACTCAATCTAAGTGTATATGTGTATGAAACTCTCCCCTGGAGACTTAAACCTCGACCTTTACCCCCCACACTCCACAAGCATTTATACTTGTGGAGTGACCACCACACCAAAGGTGCGCGGTGGTCATATTTCTTAAATATTCCTAAGAGACTATACCATATTATAAATTTAATATTTAAAATAGTATGTTGGAAAAAAGTAGACTTTATGTCTAAAATTGAACATTTCACCTATCGAAATGAGAGAAAATAATATGTATAACATAAAGAGAACATGATCTTTTTTTTTTTTTTTACTTACTACATACACTTTTATTTATTAAGATTTAATTGTCTTTAACTGGATCTTCATATCGCATTTTTGTTACTACGCTCCTGATGAGCCTTCTCATCTGTCATATTATTGGCCACATCATTATTCTTATTTTTTTACTTTTGATTTTTTGTAAATATTAAATATATAAATATATTGGCTTTACAAATTCATTTTAGGAAATTTTAACTTTACATATTCATTTACTTTAATTTTGATGTTATAACTAATTAATAAATCAATGAAAAATAAAAATAAAAATATTGTCTATACATATTCATTTAGGGGGTTTAATTTTAATAGTTGATAGACACATTCAAATACATAGTCAACATTGTATTTTGATATAAATTCAAATTCTCACTTCCAAAATAACTAATTAAGTAATATGTAAAAAAAAAATAAAAAATAAAAGCTAAAAGAGGGAGAGAGAAGACTTGTGAGTTGTGAAGGAAAACTTAAAAAATCAAACACACTACCAAATCGTATTAAACCAAAATACTATTACATAAAAAAAAATACAATGATTCATCAACTTAAAGTAAAGTTGCAAAAAAGAATATATATATATAGAGAGAGAGAGAGAGAGAGAGATCACCTTTTTCGGGAGAGAAATAGAAAATAAAATGAGAAAAAGAAGCATCAAATAAAAAATATAGTCAGAAGTCAAACACCAAATTATTCAAGCCATGATATATAATATAATAACATTATTTTCTTGTAAACTATATTTATATGCAATAAAAGAACATTTAACAATTATAGGAAAGAAAAAAATAATAATAACTTAAAAACACAAAACCAAATTGCAACCCAAAGTAAAATTCTAAAGAACACATAAATACATCAATTTAAAGTAGAGATAAAAAAAAAACAAAAAATTTAAACAAAAATAAAATATGAGAGAGAGAGAGAGTAATAACCTTTTTCATATGAGAAAATATGTATAGAATGGGATAGAGAATGTCATATTTATAGTAATAGAATGAGGATAAAAAGAGTCAAAATAAAAGGAAGAGGAAGAGATAGATGAAGAGTGACATTAAGGTTGAGAGTAGTGGAGAGATGAAAAAGTAAAAGAAAAGTTATGGTTGGAAGTAGTGGAGAGAAGTGAGAAATAGGTAGATGATGTGGTCAATTATGTGGCTCAACAGAAGTGTAGCAGCAATAAATGCCACACTTCAACTTTTAGATATATTAGTTGCAGACCCGCCCATTGCGCGTAAAACACTATTTTAGTCCCTAGACTTTGTAAATAAATTTTTTTTTTTTAAAGTTAGTTTTATCATATTTTTTTATAATCTTGTTTATAACGTTTCTTACCATTATTATATATTTATTAGTTGATGATTTGCATAACATAGACATCAAATAAGAGGTAGAATTGTTCATTAGATTTTTTTAAGTCATGGTGTGTGTAGGTTAAATGAAATGTCAAAAAATGAGATTATAAAATTTTCCAATTTTATTTCTAATATAATTTCTAAATTACTGAAGAACATCTCATTTTTAGTTATGATAGGATATATAATTTCCCTAGTTAGAGTTTGATTAGTTTTAAGTTTAAATTTTGTATTGTTATATTTAATTGTTGATTATTGATTTAATTAAGTGAATGTTATGGTTGATTTTATTGCACTATAAAGTTTTCAATGTCCTCTGTATAGTCATTTCTATTTTATTTCTTCCTCCTCTTGGCCACTTTTTTTATTTTCCAAATAATGGTCACTATTGACGTTTGATTTGATTTCATTTTTTCTTCCATAATTTATTCTTGACTACTTTGTATGTTCCCTCGCTAGTTGTAGTTTTTATGGTTATCAATAAGAAATAGATAGCATGGATGACTTAAATATTTATAGATGTAGTTACGTTAGTGGTATATCAAAGTTTTTTTTTTTTTTTCCCCTTCTAAATTTTCATGGAAATATGAAAGACATTTCTTTAGTTTGGTCTCAATCAATTAAGACATCTATAATATCTTAACAGAAGTAATAATGAGCATTAAATTTTTTTAATGTATGAAGCGGTTAGGTTAGTGGTATGTCAAAGTTAAAAAAATTAAAATTAAAAAAATTCCAAGGAAATGTAAAAGGCTTTTAAAAAAAAAAAATGGGAAATTTTTGAATTGTAGAAATATGATTGTTTTAATTACCTTGTTTATAGACTTCATTATTAAGTTATAATCATCTAAATTATAGTAGACCACACAAGATAAATATGTATAGATGATTTTTTATTATTATTCATGAATCATTATTTCATTGTTTACTTATAAACATCTAAATTAAAGTTTTTTTTTTTTAAATCTAAATTTAAATAGATGAATATGTAGAGGTAAAATTATATGAAATGTTAAAACTACTCAAGATAAACGTTTAACCACTGGTAGATATATGTTTTTTGAAGACTAAAAGTTTGCTTGATTGCTTTACTTGGAACTATATAACTATGCAAATATTTTTGTGAATGGTTCCATCATTTGCAAATTATCAAGTTTGGTGGCCTTACATGAACTCTTGTTTTGTGACAACTTTTTAAAATTTTTTTTTTTCTTTTTGTTGAAACAACTTAAGAATATTAAAATTTAAGTTATCACATGTAGTAAGTATAAAACACATCAGTGATATGAAAAATAGAAAGGTTTAAATTTTTAAAAAGCTTTTTTAGTATACTATAATATAAAACATTTTTTTTTCAATATTTTTTTGTAACTTTTCCCATAAGATCAATATTGTTGGCATCCTTTAAAGATGATACATAATATTTTTGAGAAGAAGAAAAAGAAGCAGACACGATGCTAACACATAATATAAAATTATTAAGTTTGCATGATTTAAATTTGTGGCAAAAGAAATTAATATATCTATGATAAATGTTTTTTTCTAAATGATATTTAGTAGTCCATTTTTTTTAGTCTTGATTCAAAAAATCCATTCTCAATAGCCTTATAAAACAACAAATTGTTCAATCTATATGTCTAGACACATTCAAAGAGTGCTATCTAAATTATAAATTTTATGACCCTTTATCACACAAATATTTTGATTCTCCTAATGTATGGTAAAGGAAGGCAATTGTCTGTCTAGCCATTTTCTTGATTTGTGCTACATAAGTATGGAGGATGTGATTGAATTTAAATGTTGAATAAAATAGGATAAGAAAAAAAAAAAAAGAGTAAAAATAAAATATATAACAATAAACGTCAAGTTATCCAAGTCATTCTATGTAATATAATAATATTATATTATTATATACTATATGTATAATGCAGTAGGATAATATTTAATAATCAGAGAGAATAGAAAAGATAACAACTTAAAACACAAAATTAAATCTCATTAACCCAAAATAGAATTCTAATTAATACAAAAATTCATCAACCTAATTACAGATGCAACCAAAAAAAAAAATGAAAAACAAATTGAGAGAGAGAGAGAGAGAGAGAGAAGTAACCTTTTTTATGTGAGAAAACTATGCATAGAATGAAAAAGAAAATGTCAAATTTATAGTAATATGTTAAGAATAAGAAGAGACAAAATAAAGGAATATAAAAGGATAGAAAATGAATGATATTTAGGTAAAAAGTAGTGGGGAGATGACGAGCTAAAAGGGAGGAAGAGTTTTGAAAAATTAATAATAAAAGTAATGGTTAAAAGATATTTTATTTTTAAATAATGGAGTTTTTAAGTTACCTTATTAGATGAGAAAATGTTTTAAAAAGTATATAGGAAAAATTAGAAGAAAAAAAAAGTATAATGACGTCGCTGCTGAGGTGGTTCAACCAGAGTGTATAAACAATAAATACTACGCTTTAGCTTTTAAATATATACACAAAATTAAATCACATTAACCCAAAGTAGAATTATAATTAACACAAAAATTCATCTACCTAAGTACGGATGCAATAAAAAAATGAAAAACAAATTGGGAGAGAGAGAGAGAGAGAGAGAGAGAGAGAGAGAGAAGTAACCTTTTTTTTTTGTGTGAGAAAACTATGCATAGAATGAAAAAAAAAATGTCAAATTTATAGTTATATGTTGAGAATAAGAAGAGACAAAATAAATGAAGATAAAAGGATAGAGAATGAATGATATTAAGGTAAAAAATAATGGGAAGATGAAGAGGTAAAAGGGAGGGAGAGTTTTGCAAAATTAATAATAAAAATAATGGTTAAAAGATATTTTAATTTTTAAATAATGGAGTTTTTAAGTCACCTTATTAGATGAGAAAATGTTTTAAAAAAATATATAGGAAAAATTAAAAACAAAAAAGTACAATGATGTGGCTGTTGAGGTAGCTCAACCGGAGGGTAACAACAATAAATGCTACATTTCAACTTTTAAATATATATATATATATATATATATGCAGTTGTCTTTTTTTTTTTTTGAGAATCATATGCAGTTGTCGTTACATGGCATTTCATCATCTCATATGAATTATAAGTCCATCAATTGAATAAATGGTGGGATTCCCTATTTATTTAAAAAGGGGAGTATCACGGCGTTAAGTACTAATCATTTTTCCAAAAGAATATTATGGTATGTTTGGTAACTGTTTTTTCCTCTTATTTTTTGTTTCCAAAAATAATTTTCTATTTTTGAGACTTAAAAACTTGTTTGGCAACCCAAAATAGTCAGAAAACAAAAACTGTTTACAAAACTCAATTTGTGAATAGAACTCAAAACATGCAAAATGTTGTTTTCAGTTTTTAATTTTGAAAAGTCAATGAAAACATGCATTTAATTTAATGAATCTATCTCATTTAATGAGTTAGCATTAGAGTTCAAATCCTAATAACAACATATTTTAGTATTTTTTTTTTTTTTGTTTTTTCTTCAAAAAACTATCTTTTTAATTTTAACTAACCAAACATGTTTTTTATTTCAAAAATACAAGAATTTTTTTTTTCTTTATATTCCCAAAAACAAGTTTTTGAAAATAGAAAACAAAAACTCTTACCAAACATAACCTTACTTACTTTTTATTTGATAACAGATTATTCTCATCAAAATTTGTGCGTGTGCGTGCACACGAGCTAGCACACGTGTGTTTTAGTGGTTCCTAATAGATTTGCTGCAACTGGTTCTCCTGATTCAAAATTTATAAATTTAGGTTACGAGTCATAAAAGTAGCTCCTTTGCCAGTGAACAGTAAAATCACATGATTTCACTGTGCAGGGGACAAAAAACACTATTCATGCACTGTTTAGTACTGTTCACAGCACTGTTCACGAACTAAAAATATTAAAAATGGGTCTCACGGTACTATTTACACATTTAAAAATTATTTTGCTACAGTGTTTTCAGTTTTCAGTTTTCAGTTTTCATTTTCAGCAACAATAAGTTTAATCCAAACAGACCCTATATAAGAGACATTAACTGGTTTTCATAGTGCCTGTGTAAGGCTGCTAAGATTTCAAAGCATGCCAATTTAGCTGGGTCATTTTGATATTTTCTATTTAACTAACTCAATGTTTGTATGGATCTTGCAGCAGGGAATAACAAAAGGGTATTAGTGATAGCATTAGGTAAGATGCCTCTTCAATCATACTTCTTGTTGCAATTGATATTCACGTGTGCCTGGACAGTATGTGGAAAATTAAATTATTCCATCTTAAAAGTGACATTTGTTTTTTCAACACATCTAAGGTATAGTTCCAAGCCATCATGATTTTCTCCTTAACTGGATATGGCTAACCATCAAAGCTATACTGCACTTATTTTTTATCTCATACAATGATAAGTTTTCAAATAACTTTTATTTTAGTTTTGGTCATGGCTCCATTTGCCTATTTTTTATCATTCAAAAGGATGTGATTGTATTATACAGAATCCATAAGAAGACTTCTAAAACTTGTCCTCCAAATTTCAACTACAATGATGCATAAATTTCTTCATTGACCAACAATAGATAATTTTCACAATTCATGATTTTTCTCCAAGGCAACCAGTCTGCCTGTCAATCAAAACCTCACTACTCTATTTTGCCTAAGGTAACCCAAGTCCCATGCCAAGCCATTCTTTCAATTTTTTTCTTCATTGTTAGTCTGTTGTCACCACAAGAAAATGTAAATTTTATAAGGTTCAAGAGATCTCAAGGGATAGTTTGAGCTACTCTGTTTTATGCACTGCATAACTTTGTGATCTCTATTCTTTGATTACAGTCACTTCATTTGCTGGAATTGGAGTTCTGGTGGTTATAATCTGCTACTTCTGTGGAAAGCTCCCATCTAAGAAAATTATTTATTTTTGGAAGAAGGAAACTTTAACCTATCAGAGTGTAGAGGCCTTTCTAAGGAAAAATGAACCACTAGCAATTAGAAGATACAGTTATTCAGATATAAAGAAAATGACTAACTCCTTTAAGGATAAATTAGGACAAGGGGGCTATGGTGGTGTATATAAGGGAAAGTTACAAGATGGTTGTTTTGTGGCTGTGAAGGTTTTGAAAGAATCAAAGGGCAATGGAGAGGAATTCCTTAATGAGGTTGCAATTATTAGTAGAACCTCCCATGTTAACATTGTCACTCTTATGGGTTTTTGCTTTGAAGAATCTAAAAGAGCTCTCATTTATGAGTTTATGCCAAATGGATCTCTTGAAAAATTCATATATAAAGAAAATCCCTCAATTGCTGACCATCAATTGGGGTGGGAAACATTATACAAGATTGCAGTTGGCATTGCTCGAGGATTAGAGTACTTACATGGAGGTTGCAACACACGAATCTTGCATTTTGACATAAAGCCTCACAACATTCTTTTGGATGAAAACTTTTATCCAAAGATTTCTGATTTTGGCCTTGCAAAAATATGTCCTAGAGAAGAGAGTGTCATATCAATGTTGGGAGCAAGAGGAACTGCAGGATATATAGCTCCAGAAGTATTTTATAGAAATTTTGGTGGGGTCTCTCATAAGTCAGATGTCTACAGCTATGGAATGATGGTTTTAGAAATGGTTGGGGGACGAAAGAATTTTGATGATAGTGTTGATCGTGTCAGTGAAATATATTTTCCACACTGGATTTACAAGCGCATTGAACTTGGTGAAGAACTAGGACTGCAAGGCCTCATTAGCAAAGAGGATGAAGAAATTGCAAAGAAGATGATAATAGTGAGTTTGTGGTGTATACAGTCTGATCCCTCAAGCCGACCATCAATCAGTAGAGTGGTGGATATGTTGGAAGGAAGTCTCAACTCCTTGCAAATTTCTCCCAAGTCTTTCTTGTCTTCCCCACCAAGAACAACTGTAGATTCTTCTACTGCAACAATGTCATTATGAAATGCATCTCTGTTCTGCATTTCTTTTAACCTGTTGTAGATGGTAATGAACATCTTTGTGAACTATATTGATGTTGGACTTGTAGATGAACATCCTTTTATGATCACCTACAATATGAATTTCTGGCATTGTGGCTTCAACTATGAATTAGAAATGACGCAAGTCTACCAGTAGTAATCGTCATGTATGTATTAACAATATGGTACCTATACTAAAATAAGATAGTTCTATAAGTGAAACTATAAGGAAAGCGTTTGAAAATTGTTAAAAGAAAACAGTTAGGAACCAAAATAATTGACAGCACAAACGACCCAAATTGTGTTATAGGCAAAGCCTTAAAAATTTATATACTTCCCTGTGGTTGATACGAATAAATTAAAAGTATACTACAAAGCAAGGAAACTTTTTCTTTCTTTCTTTTATTTTTTTTTTATTTTTTTATTTTTTTTTTTTTTTTTGGGGGAAGGAGAGGAGGGACTAGAAGATGAACATATCCAGCTTAATCTTCTAGAGGGCCTCATGGCTTAAATAAACTAGAAGATGAAACTTATTTCGGAGTTTTTTATGCCTAAAATCTCAGCTCGGGATGCCGGCTTGAAATGATCTAGATCTCGAGACCCTTAAATTCGTAAGTGATCTTGAAGACAGAAGAGATAACACTTCCGAAAATATTATTGATATTTAGAACTTTACTTCCGTTTTACATTTTGGAAGCTTATTTAATGGCTTCACAAAACTTATTTTTCAAGTAAAAATATTCTTAAAGATATCGTAATTTATACAATAACATAATAGGACTTTATTTTTACTAACAAACCCTTAAAACACCTAGAATCAAGAAAATAAAATCATCTCTCTTAAAATTTCGAAAATTACACATAAATTCAAAAATGAACAAGCAATAAAAATTAAGCCCTGCATCTTGTTTTATATCAAACCCTCCACTTGAATAAAACTGGACCTCAAGTTAGTATGGAAATTGAAATCTTTCACTTCAAATAAAAAGATACTTTGAATGCTTGACAATGTTCAAAACCTGTTAAATTTATTTTCCACAATCTGCATAACTCAGAATTTCTTATTTTTACCCTTCAATTGGTTTTCCAGATTAACAAATAAATGATATAAAAAAGAAGACAAGATCATATTAGAATTTTGGTGTAGTAAATATCAGTTAGTGTTAGTATGGTAAGTGAACAATACGGTATACATATATCACCTAGATAATAGTAATTTTGAGAACTATTGTATTTGTAATTGTAAAAAAGTGACGGGTCCGTTTGGATATAGCTGAAAACTGAAAACTGAAAACACTGTAGCAAAATAATTTTTAAATGTGTGAATAGTACCGTGAGACCCATTTTTAATGAAAAAGTTGCTAAAAAGTGAAAATTGTGGGTCCATAAATAGTGCACAGATGCACGGTTTATTGAAAAAGTCAACCAGTGCGGCTACTGTTCATTGAACAGTAGCCGCACAGTATTGTGAACAGTGCACGAATGCACTGTTCACGGTTGAAAAAGTCTCTTTTCACGGCTGAAAGCAAAAAAAAAAAAAAAAAAAGGCAAACGCAAACGCAATCGTCCCAGCCAAACGCTATATGTAGTATGACATCCACTAGGAACAATTGGCTTAATCCGGGTGATCAAAATATTCCATATTTTCACTACCTTCTTAAAATTAAGCAATCAAAGAATTGTATCAAAGGTTTTCCGGATAATAAAAGAAAAAGATTGGAGGATGCAGAGCAAATTAAGCAGTCAGTAGTGGATTTCTACCAAGGACTACTTGGAACTCCAAATGCTATATCATTGAGAATCAGAGTTCAAGGCTATAAGCAGAGGCTAATGACTATGAAATTGGGTAGACTCTATTCTTCATGGGAGATGATAAAGCCTTTGGACCTGATGGCTTCATTGCAAAAATTTTCAAGCAGGTCTAGCAGACTGTCAAACCTGATGTGGTGGCTGTCATTACATCCTATTGTCAATTCTAGAAAGCTTCTCTGAGGTAAACTCAACCCCTATTGCCTTTGTTCCTAAGGTTCCAAATCCCTCAACAATGGCTGACTTTAAACCAATCGAATGCTGTAATGTAGTCTACAAATGTATTACTAATATCCTTCGATAGACTTAAAGATTGCTTGGGTTCCTCAGTAATCTCTAATCAAACAGCTTTTATAAAAGGAAGAAACATCTCAAAAAATGTGTTGCTAGCCTACGAACTTGTAATGGATTATCATAAGAATAATTCCCTTCGTAGATGTGCCATCAAAGTTGATTTGATGAAGGCTTATGTTTTTTGTCACTTTGTGACTATTTATCCTGATGTATTTGATAGCTGCTGCCTACCCAATTAATTTTATTATCTAAGTGAGGAAGTGCATAACAAACACAAGCTATTTTATTGGCCTAAATGGGAGCATGATTGGCTATTTCAAGGGAAGCGAAGGCCTTAAACAATGGGGGTCACTTTCCCCTTTCTCCTTGTCATTGTCCCGGAGGTCTTCACTAGAACAATGCAGAAGCCAATTCAAGTTTCACCCTTATTGCAAGGATTTGAAGTCAACTCACCTAAGCTTACAGATGATTTTTTAATATTCACTGCTACTGAGTAATCCTCAATTAAATTAGTGACAGAAAACCTTGAAGAGTTCAAGTACATGTCTGGTTTGTCTATAAATCCCAACAAAAGCGAAGTTTTCTTGTGTTGTGATGTGCCTCAAGCCACATAAGAAGCAAATCCTAGAAGCATTGTAATTTAAAGAGGGGTTTTGCCTGTTAGATAAATTTTTCTAATTTGCCACTACACCAATCATACCATGGGTTAAATGCTATCAATTAATGTACAAGGGGGAGTCATATTGTTGACATCCAAGAGGTTGGTCTTGGTTCTGTATCGGCTATTAACTCTGCATCTATTGAAATTGGTTATGTATCCTTTAGCTGGGTCTATCTTGAGTCAATTTTATTTTGGTAGTCCTCCCAGTGTCGAAGGTGAGATCGTAAAGGAGGCTGATCCTTTTGTGTAGTTTTCTTTTCTTCAGTCTTTTATTAATTCAAAAAAGAAATCCAAGAGGTTGGATTTCATAAATATTGGCTCTCTAACTCCCTCTTCATCAAGTAATCACTGCTTTAGGTTAATGGCCAAATCAAGACATCCTTTTGCCAACTAAGGCTTAGTGGCATTTGTTTGATCATTGTAGCTTCAAAATGTAGAAAGGTGGCATCAATTTTTTCATCCAACCAGCACCTAGAAATTGAATCAATCAAAGAACTAATCTTAGCTTCCCTTTGATGGTGTGTAATGTTAGGTTCTAAAGATTTAGGATTTTATGTATTTAAAACTCTAATTTGTATTGTTGGCAAACCATGATCAAAACATGTTATTTAGTCTTGTTTAGACTTGCTCAAAGTTGGGTCTTTCATGTAAAGTTGGAATCGAGTGGCTGCAGATGCATTGGTGCATTTCGGCCTGGCTCGATCGATCAAAGGAAATGCTCGATCGATCGAATCTCAGGTAGAATGTTTTTCTGCAGAATATTCCAGCTCAGCCCTAACTCATTAAACGTTTTGGGTTTTCTGTTTTTACCCTAGGTATATAAAGAAAAATTCTAGCCACGTTTTTAGAGTTGCTCCAGTTGTATTGTTGCTCATACATTGCGATTTTGTGTAAATCTCTTGTGAGATCTAGAGGAGCTTTCCTTTACACAAAGCTTAGAGTTTTCAAGATAGAGATTACTTCAACATCTTGATGATCAACTCGATTACTACCATTGAAGCTTAAAGAATATCAAGCGTGGGTGCTTGTAGCTGATTGAAGAATTCAAGAAAGAATGAGTCCGTGGATTTGGAACTTGCACGTGGTCGTGTCAGTAAGTTCTACTGGTGCGTAGCATTAGGAAGTCAAACGGGGAGCTTGTAAGTCCTTTTGTATGAACTTCGATTCTTTCATAGTGGATTCAGGTTTGCCTTGAGGATCGGTGGGTCAAATCCTCCCCAGGTTTTTACCGTGTGGTTTCCTGGGTGATCATATCTTGTGTTATTTATTATTCTGCTGCTTTATATGTTTGATATGATTATTTGATTGTTTTAACCTAGAATTGCATAATTTGACTAAGTAACAATTTGGCTAATTAACTAGGCTAACCAATCTGGCTGTTTTAAGGGGGTCTAAATCCGTTCAAGTGGTATCAAAGCGGGTTGCTCTCTCGTTAGAGATTTTTTGATCTCTGAGCTGATCCTTGACCCCTGTTGTCATGGAGCATGGACACTCTCTTGTTGTTCCTCCTCACTTTGATGGGAATAACTATGCTTATTGGAAAGTAAGGATGAAAGCGTTCCTGAAATCTATTGATGAGAGGGTTTGGAATTCCGTTGAATACGGATGGCAGAAGCCCACTACTCCTGTGAGTGAGTAGCAAACTTCTGAAAAAGAAGCAGCAGGCTTCAATAGCAAAGCTATGAATGCCATTTTCAATGCTGTTCCTATGGAGGAATTTAAAAGGATCTCAAATGTTGAGGTTGCTCATACTGCTTGGAAATCCTCCAAACTGTGCATGAAGGCACAAAGGCAGTTAAGATCAATAAACTGTAGCAATTGACTTCTAGATTTGAAAGCATTAGAATGTCTGATAATGAATCTTTTGATGAATTCTATGCTAAATTGAATGACATTGTTAATTTTGCTTTTAATTTGGGTGAAATCTATGATCAACCTAAAATTGTTAGGAAGATTCTTAGATCTTTAACTGAAAACTTTAGACCCAAAGTGACTGCCATTACTGAAAGCAAGGATGTGGACTCCATCCTTGTTGATGAGCTTGTAGGATCTCTTCAGTCCTATGAGTCTGACATACGCAAAGTGAACAAATCCAAATCAATAGCTCTTAAGTCAGTTGATGATGTTGATGGTGGTGGATTTGATGATGAGCTCTCCGCTACAGAGATTGCATACCTTGCCAAAAACTTTAGAAACTTTCTTAGGAATACCAACAGAAAGGCAAGAGGTACAAATATTGCTGAACCTAGAAATTTTAGGAAGAATGATCCCACTAAAGTGAATAACTTTGAAAAACCTAGAGAAAAAGTTTGTCAATCTTCAAATAATTCTTTGGGTCCTCAGTGTTTTGGCTATCAAGGGTATGGTCATGTGAAATCTGAATGTCCTACATTCTTGAGGACTAAGGGTAAAACTATGGCTGTAACCCTTAGTGATAATGAGGTTTCTGATGATGAGTCTGGATGTGATGAGGATGGAAACTTCATTGCTTTCACTGCTACAGCTGTAGTCAATGAAAGCGTATCTGTTGAAGAGAACCCTTCTGATGGAGAACTCTCTGAGGATGCAGATCTGCAAGAGGCCTACAATAAACTTTGCAAAATTGCTGTAAAGGATGCTATGAATGTTGAACTTGGCCTGAAGAAAATTGAATCTCTTGAGCTTGAAAAGAAAAATTTGCTTGTTAAACTGTTTGATGCTAATGATCTTTTGAACAATGCTAAATCTGAGAACATGCTTTTGCTTGATAAAGTTAAAACTTTGGAACATGATTTATTTGTTGCTAGATCTGCTAGTTCTAAACTTGATCAAATGTTGAATGTTCAAAAGTATCCTTCAGACAAATCTGGTTTAGGATATGTTGAAAGCATCTTTGATTCTGCACCACATTCCACGAACTTTGTTCCTTCTTCTTCTTCTGAACCTTCCGTGAGTGAGGTTGTGAGTGAAATTGTCAAACCCCCTGTGAGTGAGTTTGTCAAACCTGTAGAAGTTTCACCTCCTAGGAAGATTAAGGTTGATCTGAGAAAGCCTAAACCTAAGGATTCTACTCTTTCTAAGGACAAAATACATGGTAAACCTGCTTGGGTTTGTCATTATTGTGGAAAGTCTGGACACATTCGTTCAAAATGTTACAAGCTTCAAGCTGCTAAGAGAGCAAACAAACCAAAGGTGCCTGTGCCTCAAGCACAAGATCCTATGGCACTTATTGGTGAATTGGTAAAGGCGTTGAACCTTTATTCCAATCCTGGAGTTCGAAATTACTCGAATGTGAATAAGAACTCTAATACTCATGGTGCATCTAAAAGGTTTTGGATGCAAAAGACTTGTCCTAATTGAGTCTTTCTGACATGGTCCTTGTGCTTCACTGCTCATTCCTTTGTGACCATTGTTCTTTGGTTTTTATTGTTTTTGTTTGTTTCTAGGATTTGCATTGCATTACATTCATGCATTTCATTCTAGGATTTTTTTTTTTTTTTTTTTTAAAAAAAGTGGAGAAAAGGAGAAAGCAAAAATATGTTTGGCACTATTGTTCTTGGTCTTTGAAGACAAGGTTGGTCAATTTATTTTCACATAACATATCTTATGTACCTTGTTTAGCTTTGATGAGCTTATCTATTGCACTTGACTAGTTGAAACTTTGTAGTGCATGTTGTGTGAGAAAGATGTTTATGGTGTTTATCACTTTGTCTTAATCTTGAAGTCACATATTGTTTGACTGTCGAACTTGATCCTTTTGAGAAAGGCATAAATAACCATCTCACCACTGTTCACTAGCCAATCATGAACACCTTAGTGTATATCATAAGATTTTGTGCTCGAGAAAGTGTAGCACATGCACAAAAAGAATATAAGGTGTAGCCTCGGCTTAACTGCTTAATGCTTAAAATTAGTGTGTACTATTAGGCTTGATGCCAATTCACTTAATTAAAACTGGTGTATACTATTAGGCTTGATGCCAATTCACATAATTAAGAGGCTAAATACAAGAAACTTACATGATTGCAAGCTTATGTTCTAGGAGACGTGGGAGTTATATGATGTAACTCTTTAGGTGATAGTCTCTTTTAAATTCTGTGCGATGAATTTTGTAGACTTTGTGATTGATTTCTATTCACATATCACCTCACATGTATCTCAAACTTTTGCTAGTTTACACACACTACACGAGTTACTCTTTGCTAAACACTGTACATGTTATTGTGTGTGTTTTTGGTCTAACTAACCAAGTTTGAAAATATCTTGAGAATTATGCAAAACATTATTTTGCCTGAGAAATTAAAGGATGAACTGGCTGAAACTTTCTTTGGAGAAACTGGGATTACAAATTTGGGTTTTTGAAAAAGCATTCCATTTCATCTTATACTCATGCATTGTGTTTCATTGATTTTAATGTTTTGAGGAGTTATTTTTCAAAATCTGGTTTAAGTTTTTCAAAATTGTAATTTTTCTCAAAATACTATGATCCGCTGCCTGTTTCGATCGATCCATTCTATTTTTCGATCAATCGAAAATTCTAAATTTCCTTTGAAAAATTTCGGAGTGATTCAATCAATCGAAAGTAATTTTCGATCAATCGAAAGTCGTGAATCAGCTTTTTAAAACAGTGTTCTTTGACTGATTCGCTTACCTTTTCAAAAGTTTTTTTCAAACTTTCTTTTCTCTCTCCGACTTGGCAAGGATCTACAGCAAATTTGTCATTTTCCTCCAAATTTTTTGCAAGATTTCTCTTTCCTCAAGCCGGTAAGTCTCTTTTGCCCCTCATTTTTGAGTTTATTTGCATATTTCATGCATTTTTCATGCATTCTCTCTCTAATTTTCGGGCCTCTCTAATTTTGGGATTTTTTATGTTTCAAGCCCAATTTTGTGCAATTGATCAGTGGGTTTTTATGGGGACATGTTATAAACATGATTGTGATAGTTTAATTTGATCAATTTTGGGTTTTGTAAGAAATTGAAATTTCTAGGGTTTATGTTTAGTTCCGAATTGGGGATTTTGTTCAATTGGGTTGAAATTGATGAAATTGGCTTGTTGATTTGATGTAATTAGGCATTATAATCTATGTGTTATGTTTTGTAATGCTTAATTCATCCATGTACTTCAAAATTTTTCAAGTGGTTTTCAAATTTTTGGGGTTTTTGTTAGAAACTCTATGCTCAAGCCATTTTTGTTCAATTCAACTTAATTTTGAACTTTGTTTACTACATTAGTACATGCACCATGCCATTTTAAATGTTCGTGCATCATATAGATTTTTGCTCTATATTTTTCTTGTGCTAAATTGCAGTCTGCCCTTGGTTTTTTTTATTTTTGTTGTTGGTTTTCTTTTGTGTCTCTGTCCTTTCCTTAGCATCATACCTAGGAAAACTAGGGCTCGTAGGTCTGTCACCTCATCTACTCCTTCCCCTCCTCCCTTTGACAGAGAGAAATTTCCTAGTGAGAAAAACCAAGAGATTTATGATAAGCTGAACCTTAAGAAGAAAATATGGTCTGAGCGTTCTGTCATTCTAGATGAGCTTGATCCTGTCATTAGGGCGAACTTTGAGCGTAGGGGCTGGTTACCTTTGGTGGATATTTTTGATCCTCCTCCACCTGCTACCTTGATTAGAGAGTTCTACTCGAACATCTCTATCCGCGTCTATGATTCCAACACTTTGGTAAAGAGTTGGATACGAGGCGTAGAGTACACCATTACTCCTAAGGTAGTGGCTGATGCTCTAGGGGTACCTTTGGTACAGCACCCTGTCTATCCTTATGATGAGTCTCCTGTTTTGAGTGATGTCATGTCTTACATCACTGAGTCATCTATCCAGTGGGGTTCTGATCCTAGGATCACCACTGCTGAACTTTCTGAGTTACACTATCTCTTCTTTAGGATAGCTTGTCACTCCATCTAGCCCATTTCTCATCTTCACACCATTCCTCTCGAGCGGTGTGTATTTTTGTATGCTCTTGTCACTGATGCTCCTATCAGTTTTCTCCATTTGTTTCTTCGTTCTTTGAACGAAGTTTATAGGAGTTCATCTTCTGCTCATGCTCTTGTTCATCCTATTTTTATTCATAGGATTTTACTTTATCTTGATCTTAGTGGCTTCCCTTCCTCTGAGCCCGTTCATGTGATTGCTCCTATAGGTGCGTCTTTTCTTAAACATAGGGCTGCTCACCTTCGAGCTAGCTCTAAACACCCTAGGTCTGAGCCTTCTAGGCCCGCACCTCCTCCCTCTTCTTCTACAGGTCCTGTTGGTGAGGTTGTTCCTGATCCTGATGCTACTGCTGCTGCTGCTGTTCCTCCACCTCAATCGGATGACTTTGATATCCGTCGTACTTTGGAGACTGTCATGACCGTTCAGGCGGTTCATGGTCAGCTTTTGGTGGACCTTTTTGACGAGATCCGAGCTTCACGAGCTGATCTAGCGCGTCTTCGTTCACCCTCACCACCTCCTTTTGATGATGGATTATGATTGCCCTTTGGCATTCCGTCACAAAAAGGGGGAGTAGAGTTTGTAAAGGAGTTTTGTAGTTAGGGAGATTTTGTTTGTTTTGTGGAGTAAATTGTATTTAGGCACTTCACCTTATTTATCATTTTTTGGGATATTCATGTTAAGAGGAGTAACATTGATAGATATACATGATTTTTTATTTGATTCTTGTTCTTTGGATTCACTGTTTATTGATTTATATTCTATGAGTTATTCATTAATATATGTCTTTATTATGTGTTGTGTGAATCATACAAGAATGTTATACCTGTTTATATACTATTTTCTGTCACACATGCGTTTATGCGTTTGTTAAGTATTTCAAGAATATACAGGTTCATTCAATTGAGCTGCTGTCTACACTTGCAACTGATGGATAGTAGTTAGGATTGAATTTAGTTTTTATAAGCATTATTTTTGTAAAGGGCTTTTTAATTGTAAACTTTGAGTTTATTGTTTGTATTTTGTCACAGATTGCCAAATGGGGAGTTTGTTAGGTTTTAAAGATTTAGGATTTTATGTATTTAGAACTCTAATTTGTATTTTTGGCAAATCATGATCAAAACAGGTTATTTAGTCTTGTTTAGACTTGCTCAAAGTTGGGTCTTTCATGTAAAGTTGGAATCGAGTGGCTGCAGATGCATTGGTGCATTTCGACCTGGCTCGATCGATCGAAGGAAATGCTCGATCGATCGAATCTCGGGTAGAATGTTTTTCTGCAGAATATTCCAACTCAGCCCTAACTCATTAAACGTTTTGGGTTTTCTGTTTTTACCCTAGGTATATAAAGAAAAACCCTAGCCACGTTTTTAGAGTTGCTCCAGTTGTATTGTTGTTCATACATTGCGGTTTTGTGTAAATCTCTTGTGAGATCTAGAGGAGCTTTCCTTTACACAAAACTTAGGGTTTTCAAGATAGAGATTACTTCAACATCTTGATGATCAACTCAATTGCTACCATTGAAACTTAAAGACTATCAAGCGTGGGTGCTTGTAGCTGATTGAAGAATTCAAGAAAGAAGGAGTCCGTGGATTCGGAGCTTGCACGTGGTCGTGTCAGTAAGTTCTACTGGTGGGTAGCATTAGGAAGTCAAGCGGGGAGCTTGTAAGTCCTTTTGTATGAACTTCGATTCTTTTATAGTGGATTCAGGTTTGTTTTGAGGATCGGTGGGTCAAATCCTCCCCAGGTTTTTACCGTGTGGTTTCTTGGGTGATCATATCTTGTGTTATTTATTATTCCGTTGTTTTATATGTTTGATATGATTATTTGATTGTTTTAATCTAGAATTGCATAATTTGGCTAATTAACTAGGCTAACCAATCTGGTTGTTTTAAGGGGTCTAAATCCGTTCATGTAAGACTAGAGAAGTGACACGTGGTTGAGATTTCAAAGGGAGCCAACTATTGAACCATATACATACTGATTTGTCATTCCCAATTCAACAAGATGCTCTTCTTGGAAATCATGACTTCAAGTTACATTCTATGTGTGTGTAAATGTGTGTACAACAAAGTGTATGCAATAAGTTTTGCCCCTTTTGATAACATCTTCGTCTAGAATGCTCCTCCGAGCATAAGATGCTTTTGAACTCACCTTCTTCTTTTTTTTCTTTTTTTTTTTAACTTTATAAAACAAGGACTGATGATTATGGAGTAGCTTCGCCATGTTTGTTAATGCTTATGTAGCTTTCTTTTTTCTAGGTTAATTAATACTAATTTATATTATTATTTCTCACTTTTTTTTTTTTTACTTTTCTCATTTAGTGATATGTAAAACATTTTTTTTTGTGATATTTTAAATTCAAATTAGAGACCCTCCATCGAGGGGGGAAAAAAAGGAGAAAAATTGATCATATTTTTTATCGAACAATACCAAAAATAAATAAATAAATAAAAAATAATAATAACTTTTTTATAAGTCAATAGGATCATGAGATTTTTTTTTTTTTTTTTTTTTTGGCAAATTACAATTTACCCACCAATGATTTGCCCGAAATTCAACTTACCTACTTGTGGTTTGATTTTTGATACTTTACCCACCTGTGGTCCTTTCCATTAGTGGTTCGTAACCCACCTCCCCATTTACCATCAACTAACACATTTTATGCCAAAAACATAACATTAAACAAATCAAATACTCTCCCTCCTCAAAACCTCTCACGGATCATACTCTCTGTGTAGTTGCAAGCCAAATTATTGGTTGGCTTCATGAGGAAGCTCTTTTGGTTGGAATAAAGGTGAATCGAAATTTTTTATGCTTATCCTACACTTAGCCTGGTGGCACACGTGGACCCAGAAGATACTCAAGGATGCATCTCCTGGTGGTTGGTTATGGAGGATAGTTTCAATGAGGAGAGAAAACGTCATATAGATATTTTTGATGGTGCATCAGAATATAAGAAATTTTTAGGCCATTTGTCCCAGATGTGTTGTACTCAACACTGCTGGATTTGGTGAGCTTGTGCTGTGGAGTTGATAGCCTATGACCTTCCGCATCTTTTTCTTGGCATTCAAAATGATGTTGGACAAAATTTGCTTTTTTAATTTTTGTAATTATTTAATTTTGGTATTTTTATGTAAAATTCGTTATTTTAGGTTTAGGTTATTTATTTCCTTGTTTTTAGGTACTTTTAATGCTTTTTAGGTTAAATTTGGTTCCTGTTATGGTTAGGTATTAATTAGGAGTTACTTTAGAGTATTTTTTTTGTCTGTCAAGTTTTACGAAGACTTTAAATAGGCCCTTAAGTTTGTAAACGTTTTTCATAGATTATTATCAATAAAATACAGACTCGTAGATTCGAGGAACCCCTCGTAGATTTGAGGTTTACTATCAGAAACTAAATTTTTAGTTTCTGTTCCATCAAAGAGAGCATTATGTGTGCTTTTTTCAGGCTTCTGCAACATCAATTGGTATCAGAGCCTTGTCATACCTTGGTCTGATGGCTAACTGGTGAGACAGTGACCACCACAACAATAACGGGGGCAACGGCATCAACAACACAGTCCTCACTAGGGCTGAGTTCCTCGAGTTTCATAAAGAGGCTCATGATGAGAATCAACAATTTCTTGAAAAGAGTAAGCAAATTATAGGTGAAATTGAGCAAAAGATTGCTACTCTTCTTGCTAGAAAATCATCTCACAATAACAATGATCAATATATTCAAGTACATATTCCTAACTACAAGAAAATTCCATTCTTTGATGGAGATATGTGTAAGTTGGATTTTATTGAAAAAAGATAGTGATAGAAAGTTTGATGAAGTGGTTAAAAAAGATCAAGACTTGCAACAAGTTATTGAATTGAAGATTGAAAAAACCACTTGTCAAAAGTTTGATGAAGATGTCAAAGAAAAGAAGGTTAAGTTGATTGTAGATAGTGATAAAAATCAAGAGATGGTAATTATTGAGAATATTGTGGAAGATCCAATTGAGGTTAAATATGAGAATGAGTCCATCACCCAGAATCACCAGGTTCCGGTTGAATTGTTGAAGATGACTACACAATATGTTGATTTTCTTGGAGTAGAAAATTTTAATTTTATTATTAACCCCTTGTTGATTGATGTTGCAAATAAATTGAAGGTAGATGAGAAGAAATTTTATGCTACACTTTATGAAGGATTCAAGTTTCAGAACCAGATCAAGTTATTAAAGCATTCAAAGTATTTGTTTATTTGGAGTATAAGATGTTAGATTTCAACTATCAATTCGAGAACGAGTTTTTTTCAAGTAGAGGGGTCTAATGTAGGACACAATTTACTTTTTAATTTTTGTAATTATTTAATTTTGGTATTTTTATGTAAAATTTGTTATTTTAGGTTTACGTTTAGGTTAAGGTTATTTATTTCCTTGTTTTTAGATGCTTTAAATGTTTTTTAGGTCAAATTTGGTTCCTATTATGATTAGGTATTAATTAAGAGTTATTTTAGAATATATTTTTCTGGTCTATCAAGTTTTACAAAACTCTTAAATAGACTCCTAAGTTTGTAAACGTTTTTCATAAATTATTTTCAATAAAATATAGACTTTTTTGTCAAATTCTTTCTCTAGTGGATTCTAGTTTATCACATTGTGGATTCAAGGAACCCCTCGTGGATTCGAGGTTTACTACCAGAAACTAACAGTTTAGTTTCTGTTCCATCAAAGAGAATATCCTGGTGGCTTCTTTAGGCACCAGTTGTTGCATGTAATGTAATTTCCAATTTATTATTATTAATTTTTAGTTGAATGTACTTTTTGGGTTCAAGTTCAGGTTCATGTTCAAATGGATGAATCATGAATATGCTGCTTGTTTAATTTGTTTACAATTGGGTTGGTCCAACCTATATTAGATTTATTGTTGGGTTCCTCCATGGCCCATATGCTTCGAACTAATTTTTTAATGGACCCAATTTCTAAACAACCCATATGATGGACGTAGTGGAGAAGGAAGCTGTGATGGAAGAACAATCCAATCCCAAATCAAAATCATTAGAACCACCCATTCAATATCTATATGAGCTCTCGTGAGAGGTTTTGAGGAGGGAGAGTGTTTGAACTGTTTAACGTTTTTTTTTTTTTTTTTTTTGGGCATAAAATGTGTTAGTCTAAAGGCAAGTGGGGAGGTGGGTTACAGACTGCTAACAGAATGGACCACAAGTAAGTAAAGTGTCAAAAATCAAATTGCAGTTAGGTAAGTTGAATTTCGGGCAAACCATAGGTGAGTAAGTTATAATTTTCCCTTTTGTTTTTTATTTCTTTATTGTTGTTGTTATGTTTATGTGTTTTTTTTTTTTTTTTTGTACAAATATTATTTATGTTTATGTATAGCTTAAATGGATTGATATCCTTATAGATAGAATACAACTTAATACTTAGAATACAAGCTTAGTAAGTATGTTTTGAATTTTATTTCTTCATATATTAATGTATATTTATTTATTTAAAATTTTGAACGGATGAGTGCACATTGTAAACATAAATTAATAAGTTAAATACAAAATACAAACAACAAAACTTGTAATTACAAAACCACTATATAGAGTAGTCTTATTGTTCTACAAAACAACGTAGCTCAAGCATTTATAAGATAGTGAAATAATATTGCAAATCAAACAAAAACACTCAAGAAAGTATCATTGAATGCTATTGAGAATTTTGAAGCACTTATGTAATCTTTGACCGTAGAAACATATTTTAATGGAGCATTAATAATGTCAATGAAATTAAGGATGAAATTGTATATATATTTTTCAAGCCAGATGCACATACTCATATAAATCTTTTAGATAGTCCGGTTGGGTGGTTTTATCTTCACAAATATTTTTGCATCTTACACTGTTCCCTAATACGTACCTACTGTAAGATTTTTAGTGATTCTATAATTACAAACATCATTGCATCTTGTAGCACTAGAACAAGCTAATATTTCTATCTATAGTGCAAGATGCCTAAAACTTGTATTTAGTTAATAAAGAATATGTAATAATTTCATGGTTCAAATATGTATGTATGTATGTATGTATGAAATAAATGTGGGTCTGATTGGTTTGATAGCTATTTTAATTGGTACTAATTTATATTAGTTATTCTCTCAATCTTTACAATTCCCATTAGTGGTATGTAAAACATTTTTTTGTAATATTTAAATTCAAATGAGAGACCATCCATCAAGTAAAAAAAATAAATTTGACCTTATTTTTTAATTACAATACAAAAATAATAAAAAGCATAACATTTGTATAAGCAAATAGGGTGACGAAAAAGAAAATGTTGAGTTTCTACCTTTATTATTGTTGTTGTTATGTTTATATTTATGTTTAGTTTTCATAGACCCATGCAATGCGTGGTGATAAATAATTCTTTTGTAATCTATATCTATATGTATATAATAATAGGTGAAACAGAGAGAAACTCAGATTAAAATTCTAAATTAGAGTTTCAATTTTGTGCATTGAATTCTAAATTTTGTGCCACGTGTCTCATATAAGTTTTTGAATTTTCGTGCTAAACTAGTCGCAGACCCGCACGTTGCGCATGATAATTTTTTAAGTAAAATATTATTTTGGTCTCTAAACTTTGTAAAGAGTTTTTTTTTTTTTTTTAAAATTAGTGTTATCATATTTTTTCAATGATCTCATCTATAAGGTTTCTTACCATTATCATATATTTATTGGTTGATGAATTACATAACATAGATATTAAATGAGAGGTAGACCTGTTCATTAGATTTTTCAAATTTATTTCTTATGTAATTTCTATTATTATTGGAGAACATCTTATTTTAGTTATGATAGAAAATATAATTTCCTGAGTTAGAGTTTGATTAGTTTTAAGTTTAAATTTTGTATTATTATATTTAATTTTGTATTATTGATTTAATTAAGTGAATGTAATGGTTGATTTTATTGCATGGTAAAGTTTTTAATGTCCTTTATTCGATTTCTGCTATTAGTTGTTAGAATCATTAGGTCTTCAAATTGTTCATTTGAAAAAATTGAAACTCTTCTTATTTAATGATCATGCATACTTCCCAGAAATCGAATTGACGTTTACTTTCACTTCTTTTTTTTCTTCCTTCATTTATTCTTTATTACTTTGTATGTTCCCTTGGTTGCTGTAATTTTTATGGTTATCAGTAAGAAATAGATATCATGGATGTCTTAAATAGTTATAGATATAGTTACGTTAGTAGTATGTCAAGGATTTTTTTGTTTGTTTTTTTTTTTTTTTTTTCAAGGAAATATAAAAGGCATTTCTCTAGTTTGATCTTGAACAATTAAGGCACTCATAATATCTTAACTGAAGTAATAATGAGCTTTAATTTTTTTATAATGTATGAAGTGGTTTGGTTAGTGGTATGTCAAAGTTTTTTTTTTTTTTAAAGAATTTCCAATGAAATGTAAAAGGTCTTTTTTTGAAAAATAAAATTGGTGACTTTTTGAAGAGTAGAAATATGATTTTTTTTTTTTTTTATTACCTTGTTCATTGATTTCATTATTTAGTTATAAACATTTAAATTAAAGTACATGAATATATAAATGCAAAATTAAATATAAAGTTACAAGCGCACAAGATGAATATGTATAGATAATATTTATTGTTTTTGATTATTCATGAATCATAATTTCATTTTTTTCATATAAATATATAAATTAAAGTTTTTTTAATAGAAAAATCTATATTAAAATAGATGAATAAATGAAAGAAAAATTATATGAAAAGTTAAAATTATCCAAGATGAACATTTAACAACCAGTAGATGTGTGTTTTTTTAAGGCTAAAAGCATGCTTGATATCTTTAGCTGGAACTATATATGCAAAGTTGTGATTTCCAACTAGCTTGTGTTGGCTTTAATTCTGTGCCAATTTTGATTGTAATTCCTTCAATCATTTCCCTGTATGTATGTGGATTTATTTGTAAGGGATGAGTGTGAGAGATCGGTGAAGAATCAAGCTTCAAAGATGAATCAGTGCAATTTGCGACTAGCTTGCGAGAAGCTCGCGAGAAGTAACCCGCAAAAAGGCCACATGTGAAGCACATGATTGGAAGCTAAAGAATTACGCCAGGCTGTAAAGTTCGCAAATGTTTCGCGAGAAGGGCCATCCCACGTGGTACCTGCGAAAGTCTCTGTTTGGCAAAAAGATAAAGTACTTTACCAAATTCTTTACCCACACTATAAATACCCTCATTACCCACGAATTGTAAGGAGTACTTTTCAGAGAGAAACCCCTAGCAAATACACTTGAGAGTTAGAGATTGTCATACCCACAATCATCTGCACATTTTCTTATGCTTTTCCTCAACTCCTACCTCTCCATCCCTAGATCCTTGAGGTTTTGGTGCTATTGGGAAGCATTGGAAAGCATTGGAAAGAGCCATTTAGTGGTAGATACAATCGGGCTGAATTACAGGATTCGGAAAGTTAGAGAAGACAAGACTCCGAGAAATCCGTTGGTAGTAGGAGCTTGGAGGGCTCAAGTACATAGGGTAGACTAGGCTTGAAGGGTCTTTTGTTATTCATGTACTCCAACTTTATTTTCTAGTGGATCGATTTCGACTTGGAGGGTCGCGTAGAGATTGTTCGCCAAGTTCTTTATTTTCCTCTTCGATGACACGTCTTGATGTTATCTTGTGTTTGCATCTCTCTTCCCTACTCTTTAAGCTTTCATTTATTGTTGATTGTGGTTGGATATGGCTTAGAATAGTGTTATCAGTTCATTGCGCATATTTATTCTTGTTTTGCACTTTGTTTAAGTTAGAGTAAAAACAATCTAGCCGTTATTTTTAATTAGGGGTCTAAACAAGCTCTTGTGTTTTCACACAAATCCAAGCTTTCAATATAACTATGCAAATATTATTGCGAGTGGTTTCACCATTTTCAAATTATCAAGTTCGGTGGCCTTACAGAATAGTTATTTTCATTTTTTAAAAAACTTTACATGAACTCCTCTCTTGTGAGAACTTTTTTTTTCAATTTTTTCTTTTTGCCGAAACAACTTAAGAATATTAAGATTTAGGTTACCACATGTGGTAGCTGTAAAACATATTAGTGATATAAATAATAGAAAAGTTTAAATATTTAAAAAGCATTTTTAGTAGATTGTAATGTAAAACATTTTTTTATTAATATTTTATGTAACTTTTCTCATAAGATCAATATAGTTAACATCATTTAAAGATGATACATAAAATTTTTTAGAAGAAGAAGAAGGAGGAGAGAATATGCTAGCACATAATATAAAATTATTAAGTTTGCGTGATTTAAATTTTTGGCAAAGATTTTATTATTACTATGATAAAGGTTTTTATCTAAATGATATATAGTAGTCCAAATATTTCTAGTCTTGATTCAAAGAGTCCATTCTTAAAAGTCTTTTAAGTCTACAAATTGCTCAATCTATAGGTCCATACACATTCAAAGAATGCTATCTAAATTATGAATTATATGGTCCTTTATCACACACACAAATATTTTGATTCCCCTAATGTATGGTAAAAGAAGGCATGTGCGTATCGAGCTTTTTCTTGATTTGTGCTACATAATTTAATGAAATGGAGGATATGGCTGAATTTTGTTGAATAAAATAAGATACAAAGAAAAAAGAGTAAAAATATAATATATAGCAATAAACATCAAATTGTCCAAGTCATTCTATGTAATATAAGAACATTGTATTATTATATACTATATGTATAATGTAGTAGGATAATATATAACAATCAAAGATATTAAAAAAGATAACAACTTAAAACAAAAAACTAAATCACAACAACCCAAAGTAGAATTCTAATTAACACAAAAACTCATCAATCTAAAATCCCAATGCAATAAAAATAAACAAAAATGAGAGAGAGAGAGAGAGAGAGAGATCTGAATTGCATCACCGTCAGGCTGGCCTTCTGTCAAAGCTCTGGTTAAGATGTGGAAACAATTGAAACTCTGGTGGTGAGGACTTCTCACTGATAATGGGTATTCTCTTTACTGTAGAAACAAGTTTCACAAAAGCTATTATTAAGAGTGATTCTCTACAGGTAGTTACAGGTTTACAGCTCTTTGGAATCCTACAGAGAATTCATCCTTACTGGGCCATGTCAATGAAGATGCTAGGTAGGTTCCAATGTCAAGCGTGAAGCAAACCAAGCAGTACATATATTGGCCTGAAAGGCCTTAATACACAGTTCTTAAAATGTTTGGTTGGAGGCAACCCCGTTATCTATTGTAGATGTTGTTCAAAAGGATTTGATGTAATTGGTTTTCAGTTTCATTTTTCAATGAAAGAATTTTCCAGTTCTCAACAAAAAAATAATAATAATAAAAGAAGAAGAAAAGTCTAATGTCCCTCAAAATTTTATATTTATATGACATGGGCAAAGTTTGGGTCCAATTTTGGGATTCTATTTGTTGATTCCGTGTGTTTTTATGTGTTTGAAGCCAAATATGTTACTGCAACAATGTCATTCTTGGATTCTAAATTGTCCTTTCATGGTGGAACCACAAAGAACAAAGCCTTCCATCAAATTAGTCGTGATTGTCAATGCACACAATCAACGTTTAGACCTCAATTTGATGGGGAAAAAAATCAAAATTTAAATGTAGAATCGGAGTTCGATTTTTTTTTTCCTTCCATATTCTTATTTAATTACTCTATAGCAAAATTGGATTCACTCAATGTTGTGTCTCTGAATGAATCTAGGATTAGTTGCAGCATTGAGGGTGTCTGGCATTATTTACTTCACCCAAGAAGAAGATGGTAACTTGAAATTGCTGTTACTTTATTGAGGAAATGTAAATTGCTATTTCTTATTTAAAGCGATAATTTTCATTTCAAAATTTTTCAGGCCTAGCTACAGCAACTGGAAATATTTATGGCCTTTACACCTGGACTCCATGGCTTCCATGTGCATGCTCTTGGGGACACAACAAACGGTTGCATGTCCCACTGCTATATTTCAATGAACATAATGTTTGTATCTTTCTATCTAAAGCATTTAGGGGAGAAGAGAAGTAAAGAGTCCCCACTTTGTTCCAATCAAATGCCATTTTGTCTTATTCAAACTATTTGCCTGTAGGACCATAATTCAATCCTGATGGCAAGGTTAGCATAATCCAATTCTAATATGCCTCATATCGGTTTGCTAAATTATAATTGTAGAGCCACTTCTTTTAGCTTTCATAGGACGTTTCTGTTTATTTTGTTTAGATATTTTCAAACTCTAAAGTGTGATAGATATAATTGTTTCAAACAAGGGATTTGCTTCTCTAAATTCCTGTACTTCTCTAAATAGTGCATTTTTAGCGTGTTTGAATTAAGATTTTGTTAATTTGTAAAAAGTGTGTATATATATAAAGTTGAAGTACAATTTTAGAATTCAAATTGAATCAAAATTAGTTGTAGTATAATTTTGTGCCACGTGTCTAATTTAATTTTTATTTTAAAAAAATTTTAGTGCCTAGTGATCTCCATTTGTAATGTTTCCATTTCGTGCTTAAGCACGAGTTACATGCTAGTTGTAATATAATATATGATTTGTGTTGTGAAACTTTAAAGTAATCGCAAGTGTACGAACCGTACCGAAGTATAGTTTGACAAGAATGAGGTCGAACCCACAGGGACTTGAATGAACGTAAGAAAATTAATCAAATCTTAACCAAATTAATCCTAATCTAGTTTAATAAAATTTGGTTGTTTAAAATTAAATATACTAAGAAAATAATTAAACTAAGCAAATGTATAATATAAAGCAATAAAGAGATGTAAACAATCAAGAGAAATGAATTAAGGTTTTGGAATCCACCTTGTAAGTCATATCAGTATATACTTATGATTATTAATTTTTCTCAATTACTGCATGATAATCTAGAAATCAATCTTGTTATCATGGAAAATATTCTCATTAAAATCCTTGTTTTATGCTTCACAATCAAAGGGCCTACATAGCTACAGCAAACACGATTGCTTTTGTAGAAAAAATTTTAACCATACACGTGGGTGGTTGTCTCTACTTTGCTGAATATTTATTCACTGTTTACATAGAACAGAAGCTTTGTTACATTTTACATTGTAAATGACGAAACATAGAGGAAAGTAAAACAAGAAAAGAAAGAAAAAGAAAAAGGCAAAGTTGAGTTGTTGAGAGAATGAGAGCTGAGGCACCATGCCAAAGATAGAAGCAGTCAGACAAGAAAGCGAGAGAGAGAGAGAGAGAGAGGGAGAGAGAGTTACCTGTGTAGAAAAATGTCTGCAACTGTGTGGTGATGCGGCACCTCCAGCCTTCAATCTTACTATTGCTGTGGGGCAAGTAAGCCCTAAAAGTGTTAAAATAGTTGTGCATCTCAAAATTCTGAATGTCTAATTATTTATTTATCATTAATTAGATTAGAAAGCCAAAGGTCTGAAGTTTTGAAACTGTCTTTGGAAGAAAGAGAGGTTGGCGTTAGCAAGCTGAAGGACTGAAGTTTTGAAACCATGAAACACGGGTAGAAGAAAAGGAGGGGAGACAGAAAGGATTGCCATTAAAGAGTAAAGACTATTCGGATTGGGTTTGGGCTTTATGGATTGGTGGATGTACAGCGTTAACATAAGAATTTTCTTTTTAGCAGTATTTTAAAATTTAGAAAAAGTATTTTTAAATTATAAGAAAAATTAAGGAAAAAGAATGGTAATGACATGGTTACTGATGTGGTTCGATGTGAGCGTAGCAACATTAAATGCTACACTTCAGCTTTTAGTAATATATAGATATAAATATAGATTTTAAAATTTAGGAAAAGTATTTTAAAATTATAAGAAAAATTAAGGAAAAAGAATGGTAATGACATGGCTGCTGATGTGGCTCGATATGAGCATAGCAACATTAAATACTACGCTTCATCTTTTAGTAATATATAGATTAATTTAAAAATGCATTTAGGTTATTGATGTTCACAAATCATATTAATTGTCACATCAATTTGTAAAGGTTTTGAGCTAAAATTTATAGTATTTCTAGCATTTTCTCATCTGAATTATTTCTTGTGATTAGCGACCCATATTTGTTAGTCCTATGTATTTAAATTTGTATTATCCCTAACATTACTAAATTCTTTGGGACTTCTTAAAGGTAAAGGAAAAATGTAAAACTAATTTTTTCCTATATCTCAAAAAATATATATATTTAAAATATATTTCAATTTTTACCCCAAAATTTGGGGCCTTTCTCTAATATGGGGCCCTAGGCAATGGCCTAAGTGGCCTAAGCCTAGGGCCGGCCCTAGCAACGCAATGTGTTATACCATGTTGTATATGCTAAAATGGATGCGGAAGGAGAAACATAGAATAGGGACACCGAGAACACGAGGGTTATATAAGTAAATATGATGATGAGGAGGAAAAAAAAACATTTGTAGAAGTAAATATGATGATGAGGAGAAAAATGAGTTTCTATCCTTATTTTTGTCGTTGTTATGTTTATGTTTTTTTATATTATAATTTATGTTTATGTATAGCTAAATTGGATTGATATCTTTAATAGATAGAATACAAATTCATACATAGAATACAAGCTGAGTAATGTACTGTAAAACAAATCACATCTACAAATTAAAGGGTTGATGACCTATTAAGTTTATTTTGAGTTTTATTTTATTCATTTACAATTTTTATTAGATGAGTGCATGGTCTAGACATAAATTAATTAACAAATAAAATACAAAGTGCAAACAACAAAACCTACAATTACAACACCACCATTTAGAGTAGTCTTATTCTTCCACAAAACAACATAGCTTAAGCCTATATAACATAGAAAAATAAAACATCAAATCAAACAAAAAAACTCAAGAAACCATCATTGAAGGCTATTAAGAATTTTGGAGTACTTATGTAATCTTTAACCCTAGAAACATATTTTAATGGAGCACTAATAACATCAATGCAAATGCAGATGAAATTTTTACATAAATTTCTCTCAAATATATAATAAATATATTTGAACCATGAAATTGTTATATATTTTACCTTTTGTAGTAGCAAAATGGGAGACTCTAGCATAACGTACTGTAACGTACATTATACCAAAGAGTGTGGAAAAAGGACGAAAGTATTGTTCATTGCACTTAATGAGTGCAATTCCTGAGACTTCCATTTGGTTATAATGAAGGTATGTATATTTCTTTTCTATGGTTCAAATATGTATGTACTATATAAGAATAAAATAGATGTGGGTCAAACAATTAGAAATCTAGGTTAGGGGATGAGGTCTAGTTGGTTTTAGAGCTACACGTCTATTTTAATTGCTAATAATTTAAATTAGTGCTTACCACAAACTTTACTATTCCCATTAGCGGTATGCAAAACATTTATTGTAATATTTTAAATTTAAATTAGACACCCTTATTCAAGTAAAAAATAAACTTGTCCTTTTTTTTTTAATATGCAATAAAATAAAATAAACATAACATTTGAAAAAGTAAAGAGATAATAGAGCAAAAAATGCTGAGTTTGTGTCCTTTTTATTTTTGTTGTTGTGTTTATGTTTATATATATATGTAAGGGCAATATTTGGTTCCTTAGCCCAAAGGGTTAAAGGAATTAGGCTCAAAGAGCCCAATACAATGAATTTATAGAGAATGGGTTTAAAAACTGGGCCCTAATGAATCATGTAGCAACTATAGTTGGCCCAGATGACAAGGAAGCAAAGATAAAATAGTTTAATTCAAAGAAAATCATCCTTAGCATAATCCGAGGAGGTCAATTCTTGTATATATCCCTTGAATATGATTACAAACACCGCTTTTGTTGCTACAATATTTTTCTCTCCCCTCTTCCTCAAGGTATTCTTTCTCTTTTATACTCTTTTCTTATTTCATCTCCACCCTCCACGTGTAGACCAGATTACTAGTGTTGATCCTAGTCTCAACAGCAACTTCTTGAAGTCTTTGAGAGCAACTGTAAGGCTGAAAATTAATGTTCAAGTATCACTTCCTCATTAATACGGCAAGAGAGTTAGCAACAGAGCATTCAATGCAGTGGTAGCAGCTTTCTCTTAGATATTTCATAGTTCCCTTTTGTCCTGTACCTTCATGTTATGTATCCTTATCAATAGAATCTCCTAGAATGTTACCCTAGATGGCAAACCATACCTTTGGACCTCTGCTTTGCTCAGCCAAGGAGGTAATCCTCCTTGAACCGCCTTCTTGGACTCTTATGACCAAACCTCATCTCTTCATTCACTAATATGGACTTCCATGGCAACATTTAACCGTCCTTGGACTACTAGGTGTCCTCAGACCGAGCCCTCGGCCTAATATATACTACTGGGCCTATCATCCCTACAATAGCCCCTTGAAACTTTGGTTTTTCTCTTATCCGAGGAGAAAAAATGGGGTTTTGACTTTAGCCTATTAACCCCGCACGTTTCTTTGACCTCCACATGTGAAAGCGCCATTTCACGTGTCCCGTAACCGTTTTAGCGCTTCGGAGTCTACAACGTCTCATTAAATGCTCCAGGTGAGGCTTTGTTCCCCGCATCCTACGGTGAGATGGAGATCCTACGGCTGGCGTTTCTCCTCAAATTTTGGGCAGGATAACTCCCACCCAGTTCCGCCCCCTATATAAGGTGCTTGGGGGAGTCATTTTCCCCACTTTGCAAATCTTCAAGCTCTCCAAACTTCCAAACTCTCAAACCTTCAAGGCTTTCCAAACTTCCAAGTCTTCCAGATCTTAAAAAGAAAATTCTAAACCTTTTAAGAAGTTCAAGAAGCCACCTTTGTGCTTATTCTTATAAGTATTTTATATTTTAGGTTCTTTTCTCCTCGGCCTTCTGCTCTTTACTTCCTTTCCTTGGAAATATCTTTCACTTCACCTTAGCCTGCTTAGATGGGTAGATTTGCTCCCCTTGTATATTCTCCCGCCGGTATGGAGGGATTTAGGGCTAAGTACCACATTCTCCAAGGAGTAGCACTACAGTACTGTGCTCCAAATCAGGTGCTTACCCATAGGAATGAAGGGGAGGTGGTCATTCCCATGATCACCTTCATAGAAGGGGGGATAACACTTCCCATGGGTAAGATAACCCGAGATTATTTAATAGCTCATATGCTATGCCCCCACCAGTGTGCACCCAACCTCTTTAGGATTTTGGGTAGTGTAGATGCTCTTAATGAGCAAATGGGGCTAAACCTCACTTGGCACGACATCGTTTGGATGTACGAGTGCCACCTACTTGGAGATGTAGGGTATTATCTTAAGTCTAGATCCTCAATTGTTAGGCTCGTCTCATGCCTCCCTAAATCCAATCAGGGTATGAAGGATGACTTCCTAATAGCCTCGAGGGCATGGCACGACGGGCTTCACTACCCAGTCCTAGAGGGAGAGCCAGGTGGGGTGCCTTATGCTTAGGTTTCCTCCCTTTTTTTTTTACATGGGCATTAGTTTTGCAATTTCACCACTATCTTCTTTCTTTTGATATTTTGTTCACCTTTGATGGATGGCTTTGTTATCCTAATCATGTTTTTGCTTCTCAGATGATTTTGCAGATAAAAGACACGTAGCTCCCAACTGCAACCTCATCAACTTCACGAGCCTCAACAAGGTGCTGATGTCTGAAGTGTTCATGAGTAAAGATGGGCAACTGAGAGTTGTCTACCTCATCCTTGATTTCGAGCCCCTGTCGTCTCAGTTCCAGGACGTGGGCCACGCCATAAGAGCAGGCGATTCTCGGCTAGCCCAGATTGACGTCTCAGTGCCCAGTTTCCTAGCCTGAGAAAATCTCCCGCCAATTGAACTACCCTTCCATCGTTCTCCCCGTGAGATAGCAGCTCCGAAAGAAGAAACAGCCTCCTCACTCCTGTCACTCGAGGCCACTACAACAAAATGTACTTTTAGTGATGAAAATTAGTGAGGAAATATTTTGCGTCACTAAAAATACAGCTTTAGTGACGAAATATGAATTTCGTCACTAATAATGAAAGAAATTATTACGTTTAGCGACGAAAAATAAATTTCTTCTCTATTGTGATCTAAAAAATAAGCGCCACGGAGGGAAACTTTGGCGCCAACTTAATTAATCTATAGTGACGAAATATTTCATAGCTAAAAGTTGAAATTTTTAGTGACGAAATATTTCGTCACTATAGGTATTGCTGTGGATAGTTTTAGTGACGAAAATACTTTCGTCACTATAAGTAAGTATTGGTGACAAAAAATAGTCGTCACTAAAAAAATAAAGGTTTTGCACTTATAAGTTTTTAGCGACGAAATAACATTTCGTCACTAAAAGTATGCTTTAGTGACGAAATCATGTTTCGTCACTAAACGTATGCTTTAGTGACGAAATATGAATTTCGTCTCTAAATCATAAGTATGAGTACATTATCAGCGACGAATTCGAGTTCGTCGCTAAAGGTATCCAATAGTGACAAATCCGAGTTCGTCACTAAAAGCTTTGTACATATATGAACTCATCAGGCGCCAACCAAAAAAAATGTTCCGCCAAACTAAATTTAGCTACAGCGACGAACCATTTCGTCGCTAAAAGTTTAATTTTTTGCAACGAAAACGTTCGTCGCTAAAGGTGTTAGTGATAACACTTATATGAGCTTCAGCCCCTTTTTTTTTTTTTTTCACTTCTCTTTTTTGGTTTTTCACTTCTCTTTTCTGGTCTTTCCCTCACATACCCACAAAAAAACTTTCCCCCAAAACACATACCTTTCCCTCACTTCTCTTTTCCGATTCAGCAACGCTTGGACTTAGCGTCGCACCGGCGACGCGAAGGCGACTGGAAGGCGAAGATCCCAGCGTCGCACTCGCGACGATCCAAGCGTCGCACTCAGCGTCACTTCAGCGGCCCACCGGCGACCCGAAGGCGACGCACCAGCGACGATCCCAGCGTCGTACTCGCGATGATCCAAGCGTCGCTTCAGCGGCGCACCAGCGACGCTCCGGCTCCCACCTAGCGACGATTCGGCTTCCCTTCGCTGGTTCAACCAGTGACCCTTCGCCTTCCATTCACCGATTCAGGTCTTCTTTTTTTTTTTTTTTTCTTTCTCCTTTTGAGTCCAATGCTAATCTTCTTCTCTTTTTAAATTGATTTCTTAGTTTTATACTTATTGGTTATGACTAATTATTACCCAAAAACTAATATCTGAGTTTTTTTTTTTTTTTTTTAATGAAATTCAATTTTGAACCCTTTTGTTTTACAGGAAGAGGCTAGTGTCTGAAATTCACCTTGGAAATTACCTTGGAGCTATAAAGAATTGGATTTCACTTCAGGTTGTTTTGACTTTCTTCAAGCTCTTGTTGTGAAACTGTTTTATTAATTTTTGTTTTTAAATGCTTGATGTTAATTTTTTTTTTCCTTTTTGTTTTTTTTTTTTTTTTTGGTTTGAAATTTGTTCTCTGTGGTAGGATAATTTGTCTAAGTTTGAATAGAGACCGTTCTCATTTTGTACAGATTGTTTTGGATGAGGGTTGTGTTGTTGTTGTGAAATGGTTTTGGGTCTCAGTTTTGAAATCAATCATAAACTCTTATTTTTGTTTTGTTTGATTTATTTTTTAGTGAGAAGTGAAAGTGATTGTTCTTTTGGGTATTTGTGGTTAACCATTTGATGAAATATATATTTGAAGCTTATTATTGTGGATGTTTAAGTTGCAGGGCAGATGGGTTTTTTTTTTTTTTTTTTGTGGAAAGCCATAATTCATTTGTAAAGTTATAGAAATGATGGATTCTATGGAACTTTTTGTTTTAAGGGTTGTTTTCATTGATGTATGAGCGTACTTATTAGGATGGAGATGAGGTGTAAAGAATAGTGGAGTAGTTGTCATGTCTTTAGCAAATTTTTTTAGGGGGATATCTAATAGTTAAACATGATTACATGCTCTAAAAGGAAAAGTTTAGATTGATTTCCTTGTGTGTTTATATTTGTAGAACTTCTTGATAGGAGGGTAGTTTAACACCTTTAGTTACTATAACATTGTGTTTCCTTCTTTATTGAAATTCTTACATTGTCTCCATCAAGAGGTAAAGCTGAACTTATCTATGTGTTGCATGCAAGTAAAGCTTCACTCATCTTTTTGTGCTTATCATTGGGTCTACTTAACTGTTCACTAAAAGCTATCTTTCTTTTATTTTCAGCTCTCTCTTTTGTGGCTGAAGAAATTGTGAGGAACAATGTGAAGAACACAAGTTAACTTTGGATTTTTTCTAAAAGTAGTAAAATTAGCTTGAACAAAGTAAGTATATTCTAGTTAAAAACTTATAAAATTCTATATATACTTGTGATGTTGGAAATTTGTTTTGTGGTGGGTTGTTGTGTTGGAGCAAGCGGGTGACTTGCATGGTGTTATAAGGTGGCTTAAATTCATATTGGGAGTGTTTTTAATTTCTTGCAAATGTGAATGAAACTTGTTGATTAGTAGCAATTGTGTTCCTTTATTCAATTTCAATACTTGTAAGCATTATAGTTGTGATGTTGGAAATTTGTTTTGTGGTGGGTTGTTGTGTTGGAGAAAGCGGGTGGCTTGCATGGTGTTATAAGGTGGCTTAAATTGATATTGGGAGTGTTTTTAATTTCTTGCAAATATGAATGAAACTTGTTGATTAGTAGCAATTGTGTTCCTTTATTCAATTTCAATACTTGTAAGCATTATAGTTGTGATGTTGGAAATTTGTTTTGTGGTGGGTTGTTGTGTTGGAGCAAGCGGGTGGCTTGCATGGTGTTATAAGGTGGCTTAAATTTATATTGGGAGTGTTTTTAATTTCTTGCTAATATGAATGAAACTTGTTGATTAGTAACAATTGTGTTCCTTTATTCAATTTCAATACTTGTAAGCATTATAGTTGTGATGTTGGAAATTTGTTTTGTGGTGGGTTGTTGTGTTGGAGCAAGCGGGTGGCTTGCATGGTGTTATAAGGTGGCTTAAATTTATATTGGGAGTGTTTTTAATTTCTTGCAAATATGAATGAAACTTGTTGATTAGTAGCAATTGTGTTCCTTTATTCAATTTCAATACTTGTAAGCATTATAGTTGTGATGTTGGAAATTTGTTTTGTGGTGGGTTGTTGTGTTGGAGCAAGCGGGTGGCTTGCATGGTGTTATAAGGTGGTTTAAATTCATATTGGGAGTGTATATTTGTGTGTGCAATGTATATTTATTTAAGTATTAATATAAACTTGTGCATTCATGAATAGGATAGAACTTTATCTAAATAGCTTATAGATTTAGATGTTAGAATACATTATGCATGAGTTGTCCTTATTTTACTAAAGTAGCATTCATCTTGTAATTGTAGTCAAACATGGATAAAAGTTGGATGACAATGGGTAAGACACCCGATGGCAGATTAAGTCATCCATATATTGAAGGGGTCAATGCATTTATTAATTCCGCAAGAGCGGTTGTGGACTTGAGTGGTAATATTCCGTGCCCGTGCATTCACTGTGTGAATTGCTATCGACAATCTCCTCAAACTGTGCGTATCCATTTGCTTCATCGTGGAATTATGCAATCTTACATTAATTGGTATAATCATGAAGAAGCTCGTGTATTGAATGAGAACATTCATGATAATGAAATGTCAGATGGTGATCATATGGATGATATCGATGCCTTGGTAGATGACCGAATTAGAGGGGAACCAAGAAATGCAACCGAAGATAAGAAGGTACGTCATTTTGACAAACTTGAGGAAGATGCAAAGCGTGAGTTGTATCCGGGTTGCACTGATTATAGTATCTTGAAGTTTGTTATTGATATGTTGAATGTAAAGGTAATGACCAACTTGAGTAATAAGGGACTTGATATGATGCTAAAATTGCTGACAAAGGTTTTACCGAAAGGTAACTTGGTTCCAAGGTAAACTTATGAAGCAAAGAAGATATTACGTGACTTGGGCATGTCATACGAGCATATAGATACATGCAAAAATGATTGTGCACTATTTTGGAAGGAAAATGAAAACCTTGATAAATGTCCGGTGTGTGAGGCGCCTAGGTACAAAGATACACGTACCCAAGGTAAGAAGATTCCTCACAAGGTATTGCGTTACTTCCCGTTGACACCGAGACTAAGGAGATTGTACATGTCAAGCCAAAGAGCTAAGGACATGAGATGGTATATAGACAAACGTGTGGATGATGGGATAATGAGGCATCCGGCTGATAGTGAGGAGTGGAAGGAGTTTGATTTGCAACATCCTGATTTTGCCCTCGAACCTCGCAATGTAAGGTTGGGGTTGGCTACAGATGGATTTAATCCTTTTGGGAATATGAACAACAACTATAGTATGTGGCCTGTCATACTTATCCCCTATAATCTACCGCCTTGGTTGGTTATGAAGAAGCCGTATTTTATGTTGTCCTTGCTTATTCCCAGTCCCCATCCACCGGGGAATGAGATTGATATTTACTTGAAACCATTGGTTGATGAGTTGAAGGAGTTATGGGAAGAAGGTGTAGAAACTTATGATGCTTATAGTAAAGAGTATTTTCAGATGCGTGCAACTTTGTTGTGGACAATACATGACTATCCTGGATTTGGTAACGTGTCCGAGTGGAGGACAAAGGGTTATAATTCTTGTTACACTTGCAATGATCAACCATATTCAGAAGCTTTGGAAAGTAAAATTGGATTAATTAACCATCGAGCTTATTTACCTATGGAACATCGTTGGAGACATAGTCGGTTGCATAATGGTTTACCAGAGAAGCGGAAGAGATCTTTAGAGTTACAAGTGGAAAAGATACAAGAGCAGCTAGATAGAATGCCAAATATAATTTTAGGAAAGCATCCAAGTAACAAGAAGAAACAACTTATAGGGGAGCCAAATTGGTCAAAGGCAAGTATTTTGTATAAGCTTCCATATTGGAAAAATAAGAAGCTTAAGCACAACATTGATGTCATGCATGTGGAGAAGAACATTAGTGAGAGTACTTATGGTACTTTGTTGGGCATTGAGGGGAAAAACAAGGACACTGACAAGGCTCGGATAGACTTGCAAAATATGAACTTCCGGCACACGTTGCATTTTTAAACAACGTCCTGATGGATCATATGACAAGTCTCGAGCTTTCTTTTCATTAAGTCCCAATGAAAGGGATAGTTTTTATGACTTTTTGAAATCAGTCAAGTATCCGGATGGCTATGCAGCCAACATATCAAGGTCAGTGAATGCAAAAAATGGTAGATTATCTGGTTTGAAAAGCCACGACTGTCATGTGCTATTACAACGAATTCTTCCAATTGGGTTGCAAGGGTTTGTAGATAAAGACATTAGTATTGTATTGTTTGAGTTGGGCAACTTCTTCCAAGACTTATGCTCAAGGACCTTAAAGCGAAGTGAATTGGAGAAACTAGAAGAACGTATAGTTCTTATACTATGCAAGCTTGAGAGATTCTTTCCTCCAGCATTCTTTGATGTTATGGTTCATCTTGCTGTTCACTTGCCTCGAGAAGCAATTCTAGGAGGCTCGGTACAATATTAGTGGATGTATCCAATTGAAAGGTGATTAGATCTTTTGATGCATTCATCAATTGCATTTTTTCCACATGGTATAAAATCACATTCTGTGTGTATTTTTTCCTCGTAGGTACCTTGGAAAATTGAAAAGATATGTTTCCAACCGAGCTCAACCAGAAGGTTCGATTGCAGAGGCTTACATTCTTAAAGAATGTATTAACAACTGGTCTTTGTATATTGATGGGATTGAAACTGTGTATAACCGAAGAGAAAGAAATGAAGATTTTGGTGAATCTAGCGAAGGATTGATAGTTTTTTCACAGACTGCCCGACCTACAAGTGGTAGGCGGAATGATGGCGACTTGTCTCGTGCATTGCTTGATACTGCTCATTGGTACTTGTTGTATAATAGTCCTGAGCTAGAGCATTATTTAAAGTATGTGATTTCATATGCATATATTGTTTAATCAAATTTTGAATATTATTTGCAATGCTTAGATGAAAATAAATCACTTTATTTTTAACCGCGAACACAAAAACACATTGCATAATCCTACTGGAGAAGCCATAACTCAAATCCAACGACAAGAGTTTCCCAAGTGGTTTAGAGAACGTATAAGACATTTGAAATTTAATCACACACTAATAAATTTAAACATTTAAATTTATTCGTCATCGCTTATTACTAATAGGATATCACTTGTTGTATGTCATTATAGATGAATAGATTGAAAGTTAACGAGCCATCAGAAGCTACTAAACAGTTATGGTCATTAGCAAATGGTCCTAAGCCGTATGTGAAGGAGTACACTGTTTGTATGGTCAATGGTGTAAAGGTCCATACAAGGGACCTAGACAATCGTCGTGTAACCCAAAACAGTGGTGTATGTACCGAAGGGGACCATGAGGGAGAAATGCACGACTTCTATGGTCATGTGTGCAAAATTTGGGAATTAGAGTATATGTTTCACCATAAAGTTGTTTTGTTCCAGTGTGAATGGTATAATACTGATACCAATGGTCGAAGGAGAACGATAAGAACCGATGCACACTGCACGAGCATTGATGTTACAAGTCAATGGTATCAAAATGACCTTTTTATACTTCCTAGTCAAGCGAAACAAGTTTTCTACCTTCAAGATACAAAATTACGTGACCCTTAGAAAATTGTGCAATGCATCCAACATAGGGGAGTGTTTGATGTCCCAAAAGTCGGGAGCGGAGAATCCAATGATAATACAGAAGATAGTGACGCATTCCGACAAGAAGCAATTGTTGATATTGTCTCTATCAATGTTGAAGATATATTATTGAGTATTGTATAGGTGATGTTTTAACTGAGGTTATTCCTAAAGGTGGAACTTCAAGAGACGCTAATCAAAATGAAGAGCATGACATACCTGATATTGATCTTGATATGGATTATGATATGTAAAGTTCATAACAATTGTCTTAAATGTTATGTGATTGTCTTAAAGTTTTATGCTTGTCTTAAAGTTTTATGCTTGTCTACGTAGCAATTGTTATTGAGATGTTTTGTGCTTATCTTAAACTTGATATGGATATTGATGTGGTCATTTGTTGTGTTGAGTTAGTAGCAATTGTGTTCAAATTTAGCACTTGTGAATTGCTTGATATGGATAATGGTGTGGACTATAATATGTAAAGTTAGTAGTAATTGTTATTGAGATGTTTTGTGCTTATTTTGAACTTGATATGGATATTAATGTGGTCATTTGTTGTCTTGAGTTAGTAGCAATTGAGTTCAAATTTTGCACTTGTAAATTGCTTGATATGGATAATAGTGTGGACTATAATGTTAAGTTAGTAGCAATTTTACTTATCTTTCATGTCAATACATAGTTTCAAAAAATGCCCAAAAAGGCCAAATACACTCATAATATACCGAGGTATGAGATGGCAAGATTGGATAGAATGAGGCAAAACCAAGAGATAATTGATGCTTTGGGATTGAAGCACATCTCAACTTCTCTAAAGGATTCTGCTCAGTCCAATTGTGCAAAAGGAAAAAGAAGTAGAGCTAGTGTTATAGTAGATGATGATTATATACCACCTATTGGTGACGATGAGAATGATGTTGAGTCATCTAACTCTTTAATCCATAAGGTACAATAGATGTTCCATAGGGTACAATAGATAATAACTTTGTTGTTCTATTATTTGAAATGACTTTGTTGTTCCATTATATGTATGTTTCTAGTTACAGATGGCACCAGGATGACTTACACGCTCGCGAGGTGAGGCATCTATCCCAATGGTCCAATCTACGGTTCAATCTACAGAAACACCTCTTGAAGCAAATCCTCCCGCCCAAAGTTCTTCGAGTGCGGAGGCTACCGACGCATTAACTAGCACAACTTGTAATTACATAGAACATACTTAATTGCAACTGCACCTTGTCTTTACTATTGAGATTATACTTAATGTACAAAGAATGTATAATTTTATAACATTGAAAATTTTTAAATAGGATCTGCTAGCAGAAATACCCGTGGAACAACACGTGGTATAGCAATACGGGCACTTGTTGAAAAAAGTGGTAAACTACCAGTACGTATAGCTGCAGAGTATGATGCTCCTGTTGGGAAGAATGCATGCAAGCTTGTCAATCAAATTGGCGTACAAGTGCGAAGTAATTTGTCCAGTTACAACGTAAAAAATTGGAAAAGTGTTGATACTGCTACTAGAGATGTGGTGCTTCAAAATATCGCAGTAAATTTATATTAATAACGTCTAACTCGTCTTTGTTGTCACTAAGTATATTAATTCATATAATAATATTTTTATAATACATATATATTTCATTTTACAGGATCAGTTTGAGCTTGAAGGAGATTCCAACTTAGTAACGAAAACAGTAAATACAAAATGTGGAAGATTATTGAGTAGCGGCTCTAACAAGTTGTATCATACTTATAAAAAGCTTGTACAATCTCATGGTGAAGACTATGCAAAAAGCCACCCGGCAAAGAATGTCACACTTGAGCAATGGACTGGACTCATTGAAGGGAGATGGACCAATAAGGACTGGCTGGTAAATTATTTATGTATATATTATTATTATCTAATATTTACTATATTATGTTGTCAAATGATTAGATTAATACTTAGATGAAGTAAATGTAAACTGTTTTATTCATGATCTAATAAATATCTTGAATGTTCTTTATTAGGAAAAATCAAGAATTAATTCTGAAAATAGAAGCAAAACTTCAGGCAAACATAGATGCAGGACAAAGGCACTTACTGTTAGGGTTGATGAGGAGGTGCGTGTTTTTTCATTTTCTTAAACCTTAGTATATTACATGTTGTGATTAATTAACTATAAATAACTAACACTCGAATGTTAATTAATTAGACAAATAATAATGGCGGTCAAGTTCCTGAATTGGCAAAAGTCTACAAAGATGTTCATTTTAATCCAAACACAAATAAGTGGATACACCATGACGATGAAGCAACATATGTATGTGTATCATTCCATCTCTATTATTCCATTCTTATCATGTTTGTAAAGTTATTACATATGTAGTATTAATGTTGTGATTGTTGTTGTTTTTTTTTTTTTTTTTCCCTCTTTCAAATGGTCGGAAACTATTCTCAAAGTGCAAGAGGATCGTTGTCAAGATCCTAATGCAATTCCCCTTACACAAGAGGAAATCTCAAACTTGGTTTTTAAGAAAAAATCTGGTATTGTAAAAGGACTTGGCATGAGACCTTCTTCTTCTCTAGTAACCACTACCTCATCTAGTGGCTCGGTAGAGTATATTTATCGGTTAGAAAATGAGATAATTGAGCTTAAAGAGGCAAGAGTTAGGGACAAAGAGGAGCGAGCAGAGGAGCGAGCTAAGGAGCAAGAGGCGCGAGCTAAGCAAGATGAGATCCAAAAGAATATTCTTAATTTTTTGAGGAGCAGGGGTTATGATGACGGTTTTAACTATGGGGGTGGTTCATCTTCAAGTTAAATCACTTATTGGTAACACTTCATTTTTTATGTATCATTTGAAACTAATTGTTAGAAATTTTTTTATAACATAGTTAATGTTTTTACTTTACGATTTTAATGTAGTAGTGTTTTTATATTTGTGCAGATTTCTTATTGGTGGCTTTAGGGGATTTACTTTTGGCATTATTTGAAGACATATGAGGACATCTTTTGGCTTTAGGGGGTTCTAATTATATTATGCTACATTTTTTGCATTGTTATAAAACATCTTAAGTTATTGTATGTATTGCAAACAATTATTGTATGGAAGGAGTTTGAATTTGATACTTGTTTTAATTTTAACTTGTGGAATGTATGGATCGATTTTTTATAAATGTGTTGTTGAAATAAATGTGTTAATCAAATGTGAGGTTTTAATAATGTAATGACAGGTTACAGGTTAATATCAAAGTCATGAAAATAATAAAAATAGAAAATAAGTTTTAGTGAAGAATTTTTTCGTCACAAATATGGCAACAAAAAATTGTTTTAATAACGAAATATTTCGTCACTAAATGCAGTGGAATTTTGTAAGAAATGGTTTTAGTGACGAAAATTTCCGTTGCTATATGTGCATGGATTTTCTTTAAAATAGTTTTAGTGATGAATTTTTTCGTCACTATATGTACCCGAAAATAGTTTTGGTGACGAAATTGTTCGTCACTAAATATGATTTAATAAACTGAAATGGTTTTAGTGACGAAATATTTTCATCACTAAATACTGTTTTTAGTGAGGAAAACTAGCGACAAAATGTTTTCGTCGCTAAAAGTTTTTTTTTTTTTTAAACAAATCGGACTTTTAGTGACGAAATTTTTCGTCACCAAGACTTTTAGCGACAGGGATACAGCGACGAAACGAATTTCGTCACTAAAAGTCTAATTTCATCACTAAAGGTTCTTAGTGACAAAAAACTGGACTTTTAGTGACGAATTTTTTCATCACTAAAAATACATTTTCTTGCAGGTGATCCTCGGCTAGCCCAGATTGACGTCTCGGTGCCCAGTTTCCTAGCCTGAGAAAATTTCCCGCCAGTTGAACTGCCCTTCCACCGTTCTCCCCATGAGATAGCGGCTCCGAGAGAAGAAACAGCCTCCTCACTCCTGTCACTCGAGGCTGAAAAAGACCAATTTCGCCTCAAGGAAGAAGGAGAGGTGCAAGAAGAGCCTGTGGAGATCTCGGACTCTGAGGGTGAGCTCGACAGGTCCTCCGTAGTCCGCTCCCCTAAACTCATAGACGCCTAGATAAATAGTAGTTCCAAAGAGGAAGAAGAGATAGCCCTAAACTCGAGGAAAGGCTTGAAGGAGTTTCTCGCGGCGAGGAACAAGGGGTCATCATCTAAGGATGCCCCAAGGTCTCAACCCCTTCCTGCTCTTCCCCCTCCCCTTCCTCCTCCAACAGTCAGCCTGCTCCCCATCCCCAACTTGAAAAAGAAAATGAAGGAGAAGGAGATTGTCGATGAAAGGGAGGTGGTTCCCCAAAAGGAGCCCAAGCAACAGAAAATAGCCAAAGACAGAGTACGAGCCTCCTTAGTGGAGAGTAGGGAGGCCGAGCACTCGACAGACATGTGCCATCCAACTTAGAATCCTTGGTTGGAGTTGGGTGGCGCAACGGTACCCTAAAACTCCTCCATCAGGGAGTTCCAGAGAGGCCACTCTTATCACGCGACCGAGGCTCTGGAGCGTCCTCTCCTCCTTCCGAAGGACATGGATGCCTTGAAACACATAAGGCAACTAGAGCATTTTCTGTCCCTGAATAGGGACTTAGCCCTAGTAAGCTCCTTGGCACACTTTACCAAGAGTGGTTTCCTTTTTTCTCTTCTTTTTTTTTTTTTTAACGTACTTCTTTGTTGCTTATGTGCATGCTATCCAGGAGGTTTCTGTGGCTGAGGAATGGATCAAGGATGCCTAGAATGAAGCTAAGGTTGCGGCCACCTTCCGCGCCGAGACCGATAAGGCCTTGGGCACCGCCAAGCAGAAGAATCAAGAGCTTACCACCAAGCTGACAGCCGAGAAGAGGGCGCAGAAGAGTGCTGAGGCTGGCCTGCAGAATGCCCAGGACCAAGCTGAGGACCAATGCAAAAAGCTCTATCATATAAGATAGAGCTGGCCACAGTAAAGCAGCAGGTCCTGGAGCTAAAGGTAGAGCTGGAGAAAGCCAAGGCTACTGCTCAGATGGTCAAGGAAGCCGCGAAGGCCTCAAAGCAAGCATCCTACGACCTTAAGGTGCAAGAAACCGAGGTCCGTCTGGCGAAAAGCCGAGGTCTGTAGGGATTATTGTAAGGAAGTGTGGATGGAGGCCCTCCTTGCAGGAGTCCCTGCTACCTCAGAATGGAGGCAAGCTGGGAATGTCTACTACCCTCCAGACATTTGTGAAGTCCTAGCTGAACTCCCACCTCCGCTGCCCTTGCATCAGTCTCTTCTAAGTAGCCCCTTATCACCTAGGCCTCTCTTCCCCCTCTCGAGGTCTCCAAAGGGCCTAGCTAAGCTAGTGACCAAGGTCAGGGAGCTGAGGTGGCCTAGGATAAGAACAAGGGCAAGGAGGTCAAGCCTCCTGTCAGAGACCAAGGCAAAGGAAGTGGAGACCAAGGATACCATTCCCAAGGTCAAGGATGCTGCTTCCAAGGCAAAGGAGGCTAAGACCAAACTCAAGGAGGCTGATCCCAAGGCCGCTGACCAACCTACCTCTCAACCGGGCAGCAAGGAAGACCCTCCTCCCAAGGCTAAGGCCTAGTTTTAGGATTCTATCTCTTTTTTTTCATTTTTCTTTTTCTTTTTTGTTTTTTTTTTTTTTTGCAGTTCCCTCTTTATAGTTTTTCTTTTGTACTTTTTCTTTTGTAGAGGCAGTTTGGCATTGTCTATAATGTATCCCTCTTTTTGTTCAATGAAAAGATATCAATTTTTGCTTCATGAATCTTTATTTCCTTGCAATATTTGTCTATGGTTGTTATAGTTATCGTTTTGCCCTTTGATGAAAGTTGAGGTTGTTGATGCCTTAAAGGGGGAATACTCATACTTTAACAAAAGCCAACGGTAATGAATTGTTGCTAATTTAAATGAATTAAATGCGTATAAATAGTGAGAAGAATGGCTATGTGCTGGTACTGAAAACTGTGCAAAGGGGGGTTTAAGTTTTTAAAGAAAAACATAACACTTAGATAAATAATGAGAAGTATCACTTTACCCAAGGCATGTGGTCTGAGGAGCCAACCACAACCAAGGTTCTTGTTTAATACTTAAAGAAATAAGGTGAAGTATTAATTTTCCCAAAGCATTTGATTCGAGGAGCCAACCACAACCAAGGTTCTTGTTTAATACTTAGGGAAACACTGGAAAGTATTAATTTACCCAAGGCATGTGATCTGAGGAATCAGACATAGCCAAGGTTCTATTTAACACTTAGAAAAATGACATGAAGTATTAATTTACCCAAAGTATATGGTCCGAGGAACCAGGCATGATTAAGGTTATGTTTAACACTTAGAAAAATTACATGAAATATTAATTTACCCAAAGTATATGGTTCAAGGAACCAAGCATGACTAAAGTTCTGTTTAACACTTAGAAAAATGGCATGAAGTATTAATTTACCCAAAGTGTGTGGTCCAAGGAACCAGGCATGACTAAGGTTCTGTTTAACACTTAGAAAAATGACATGAAGTATTAATTTACTCCAAATTATATGGTCTGAGCAACCATGCATGACTAAGGTTCTATTTAACACTCAGAAAAATGACATGAAGTATTAATTTACCCAAAGTATGTGGTCATAGGAACCAGGCTTGACTAAGGTTCTGTTTAACACTTAGAAAAATGACATGAAGCATTAATTTATCTAAAGTATGTGGTCTGAGGAACTAGGCATGATTAAGGTTATGTTTAACACTTAAGCAAATAAGAGGTATAATGAATAATATCATAAACAAAATATGACAGAAAAGACTTTCATTAATAATAATACTTTCGTAGGTTATTTACATTCCAAGGGCATGGTACAACATTTTCATCTATATCTTCAAGATAATATGCACCTATTCGAGCCACCGAGGTGATGCAATATGGCCCTTCTCAGTTGGGCCCTAACTTTCCCCATGCTGGTTTCTTTGCAATACCCAAAACCTTTCTTAATACCAAGTCTCCAGGCACTAATAGCCTTAACCTCACATTGGAGTCGTATCCTTGCTTGAGCTTATGTTGATAATACACCAATTGAACCATGGCAATTTCTCTTCGCTCTTCAATTAGATCTAAACTCTTCTCTAACAGCCCATCATTGTTACCCAAAGTGAAAGAACTCGTTCTCAGTGTTGGGAACCCAGTCTCCAAAGGAATCACAGTTTCGGCTCCATAAGTCATTGAGAATGGGGTTTTCCCTGTTGACCTACGAGGTGTAGTCCGATATGTCCAAAGGACATATGACAGCTCTTCCACCCATTTTCCCTTTGCATCATCCAATCTCTTCTTGAGTCCATTCACTATGACCTTATTAACAGTCTTGGCTTGTCCATTCTCCTGTGGATAAGTCAAGGTGGAATACTTATTCGTAATTCCTAAGTCACAACAGTACCTCCTGAAGGCTTTGCTATCAAACTAAAGGCCATTGTTCAAGATAAGGGTATGGGGGATCCCAAACTAAGTGACAATATTTTTCCAAACAAATCTTTTGGCATCCACATCCCTGATATTTGCCAATGGTTTAGCTTTAACCCACTTGCTGAAAGTAATTTGTGCCAACCAGCAGCCATCTCTTATTTCTTGCTGCCTTAGGGAAAGGCTCTACAATATCTAAGCCCCATTAAGCAAAAGGCCAAAGGCTAGACAGTGGATTAAGGAGACCCCCTGATTGATGAATGTTTAGAGCAAATCTCTGGCATTGGTCACACTTCTTCACATACTCGTGTGCTTCCTTCTGCATGTTCGGCCATTAATATCCCTGAGTGAGAGCCTTGTGAGACAAAAATCTGCCTCATGTGTAGCTTCCACAAATCCCTTCATGTAATTCCTCTAGGAGTAGCTCTGATGCTTTAGGGTGTATGCATAGCAAATACGGCCCAGAAAAAGAATGTTTGTACAACTTTTGGTCCTTGGACAGCCAAAACTAAGGAGCCTTTCTTCACACTTTGTCAGCTTCGGACTTCCCCTCGTGCAAGATATCCTCCTAAGGAATAACACGAGAGAGTCCATCCAGCTAGGACTCTTTCTAATTTGATGAATATGGACCATCTCTTTCTTCATCTCAGTAGATTTGCACAAGTCTTCAACAAGGATAACTCAAGGCAAGCTCTGCACCGAGGAAGTTGCAAGAGTGGCCAGAGAATTAGCATGTGTGTTTTCACTTTTAGGGATATGCAATAAATTGAAAGATTCAAACTCTAACTGTAAATGCTTAACTTGATTTAAATATTCTTACATTCTCACATCCCTGGCCTCTAACGCCCCCTTTACCTGGCCTACAACCAACCTTGAATCCAAGAAATCACCACTGCTTTTTCTCTTATTCTCTAAACCATGGTCATCCCTACCAACAGAGCCTCATATTCAGCCTCATTGTTTATGGCCAAGAAGCCCAATCTTATGGATTTCTCAATAGTGATTTTCTTAGGAGATATCAAAACTAGCCCCACTCTAGATCCTCTTTGATTCACTGCACCATCAACGTATACCCTCCAGGATAAAGGTTCTTGCAAGGAGACCTTGCCAACTGATTTTTCATCCATGTCTAACTTCTCTATCTTCTCTTCTAATAGGGATTCAGCAAACTTGGCTACCAAATCCGCAAGGACCTAACCCTTGATAGAGATGCGAGGCATATATTTGATATCAAAATCACCTAGGTTCGTACCTCACTTAGCAATCCTTCCTGTGTAATCAGCGCTCCGAAGTAGTGATCAAAGTGGAAGTTGGGTTAAAACAATAATGGTGTGGGATTGAAAGTAGTGAGGGAGTTTGCGAGTAGCATGTACTACTGCCTTCTTCAATGGTAATTATTGAACCTCTACTTCATGCAACGACTTGCTTACATAGTAAACTAGCCTCTGCACACCATTGTCAACCTGTATCAGCACCAAGCTCACAGCATGGGAAGCCACAGCAATGTAAACAAACAAGACCTTATCCACCTTGGGTCTGGACATAACAGGTGGCCGAGAAAGATATTCCTTAAGATGCTGGAAAGCCAATGCGCACTCTTCGGTCCACTCAAATCCCTTCCATTTATTCAACAACTAGAAGAAAGGTCTGCACCTATCCACCAATCGAAAGATAAATCAGTTCAAGGTAGCAGTCATTCCCGTTAGTTTCTGGACTTCTTTAGGATTTCGAGGTAGCTGTAAACTGTTAATTGCCTTAACCTGATCAAAGTTGACCTCAATTCCACGATCGGTAACCATATAGCCCAAAAATTTGTTTGATCCTACGCCAAAGGAGCACTTAGAAGCATTGAGTCGCAATTTGTGTTTCCTCAATATTTCAAAAATATTCTCAAGGTCTCCCACATGCTCGAACACCACCTTACTCTTCACCACCATATCATCTATATAAATCTCAATATTTTTTCCTAATTGTGGCTTAAACATCCTGGTCATCATTCTTTGATAGGTAAACCCTGCATTCTTCAATCCAAAAGGCATCACTTTATAGTGGTAATTTCCAGTAAGGGTGACAAAAGTTGTCTTCTCCTAATCACCCAGAGCTAGTGGTATTTGATGGTATCCCTAGAAGGCATCCAAAAACCTCATTCGATGATGACCTACAGTTGCATCCACTAGCTGGTCTATCTGAGGCATGGGGAAAGGGTCCTTTAGACAGGCCTTGTTCAAATCTGTGAAGTCCACACATATTTGCCACTTTCCATTCTTCTTTTTCACCACTACAGTATTAGCTAGCCACTCAAGGTAAAACACCTCTTTTATAGCCCCAGCCTGATTAAGTTTGATTACCTCGTCCTTGACAGCATCAGAATAGTCCTTAAATGAGCGCTGAGGTGGTTTCTTTTTGGGGATGACAGACGGATTGACATTCAAATGATAGCAGATAAAGTCCAGATCCACTCTAGGAGTTTCGTAAGCACTCCATGCGAACACGTCAATATTCCTCTTAAGAAACACTATCAGCTCTTCCTTCTCCCGAAGAGGCAGCTGAGCTCCGACCTGGAAGAACTTTTCTGAATCATCATCTACAACAATCTTCTCTAACTTCTCACACTTTGCCCCTTCTAATGTCTCATCCAAGGATAACACCGGGGTCCTTGATTGCTATAAACCCATATAGTAAAGGCCAAGGACCCAGTTTCAAGCTAATAAAATTGTAGCAACCTAGCACTATCTAGCCACGAATTGGCTCCCAACCAACTCCTCAATCTAATCTCCGGACGGATATTTCACTTTTAAGTGGAGAGTGGAAGAAACAACTCTCAAGGCATGAAGCCAAGGTCTCGCTACAATGGCAATGTAGGGAGAATAAGCATCCACCACAATGAAGTCCACCTCTACCACCTCTGAACCTACCTGCACGGGTAGTCTAATCTGGCCCCTTAGAATAACAACCTTTCCATCAAAGCCCAACAGAGGTGAATCATAACTTGTCAAATCCTCTGGTTTTAAGTTTAGCCCCTTGTACAAATCGGGGTACATAATTTTACCCCACTACCCTGATCCACCAACACCCTTTTTCACATCATACCCTCCTATCCTGAAAGTGACCACTAGGGCATCATCATGCGGCTGCATGGTGCCAACCTTGTCCTTATCTGAGAAACTCAACGCTGGTCAAATATCTACCTTAGTTTTCTTTGGCTCAGAGTTGGAGTTCTCGGCAGGTAGCCGAGCTACAGACATTACCCTAAAGGGATGAGAGCTAGTCCTCCCCGAAGCAACGAGGATAACATTAATTCTGCCCAAAGGGGCTCTTAAAGAAGCATCTCTCCGAGGTCCCAATCCTAACTGGCCACCTTGCCTATTGGGCTGAAGTAAAAATTGTTTTAACCTCCCTTCTCTGACCAGCTCTTCTAGATGATTCCGCAAGGTTTTGCAATCTTCCGTGGTATGCCCTCGCTCCCGGTGGTACTGGTAATGAAGACTTTGATTGCACTTCATAGGATCTCCTCCCATCTTACTTGGCCATTTAAAGTATGGCTCATTCTTGATTTTTTCTAAAACTTGATGCACTGGCTCTAAGAACACCTTGCTGACCACCTGAGTAGCAATAGGTCCAGATTGCCCAGCAAAATTTCTGCGAAGCTGATTATTGTTGTACCTGTCCGACCTGAAATCGCTCCTATCCTAAGGGATAACCTTAGCATTCCCCTTCCCCTGCTGCTAGTCTTCCTCGACCCGTTTATATTCACCAATATGGTCCATAAGCTGATGCACACTCCTTACAGGTTTCTTGGCCAATGACTTTCTCAAATCATGCTCGGCAGGTAGGCCAACCTTGAAAGTCCTTATGGCCACATCATCAAAGTCCCCATCTTTCTTATTGAACATCTGCCAGTATCTATCTGAGTACTTTTTCAGGGTCTCCCCTTCTCGCATGGTCATAGATAACAAGGAGTCTAAGGGCCGAGGAACCCTACTGCACGTGATAAAGTGAGATCCAAATGCCCGAGTGAGTTCCTTAAATGAATCAATAGAACCTACTCCTAGGCCATCAAACCACCTCATTGCCACAGGCCCCAACCTAGATGGGAATACCTTGCACATCAAGGCCTCATTCTTGGAATACACAGTCATTCTCTAGTTGAAGTGTCTCACGTGCTCTACAGGGATTGTTCTACCATTGTACATGGTGAACGTTGGCTGAGTGAACAGCCGAGAGAGTCTTCCTCTTTCAATTCGGCGTGTGAAAGATGATCTGGAAATCTAGTTTAACACTCTGCTCATAGCTTTGTTTCCCAAGCCTTTGCAAGATGAGCTCCTATATTTGTGCTCATGATTGTAGTCCTCATCACACGAGAAAGACTCACTAGGAGGAGTCCTTGACCTAGGTCTGTAACTACCATCCCTATCATCATCAGAAGAAATGTCAAAATTTGAAGTAGTTCTTCTCCGTCGTTCGCGACACAACCTCCTTTGCAAACGGTCAATCTTAAGCTGCATGGCTTTGGTATCCTTCTCATGAAAAACGTGACTTCCACTTCGAGATTAATTCCTACCAGTATGGGTAGTATGCACATTAACCTCCCAGTCCCTCCTTCGCTCAAGATTGAGAAAGTGATCTTGTCGTTGGGACCCCATAGATTCCTCCCTATCTAGCCCCAAACCTACCATAACTAAGCGCTAGACTCACTAAAGCACAAGAAATTCCCATAGACGGTGCCAATTGTAAGGGCAAGATTTGGTTCCTCAGCCCAAAGGGTTAAAGGAATTAGGCCCAAAGAGTCCAATACAATGAATTTATAGATAATGGGTTTAAAAACTAGGCCCTAATGAATCATGTAGCAACTATAGTTAGCCCAAATGACAAGAAAGCAAAGACAAAATAGTTTAAACCCTTGAATATGATTATAAACACCGTTCTTGTTTCTACAATATTTTTGTCTCCCCTCTGCCTCAGGGCATTCTTTCTCTTTTACACTCTTTTCTTATTTCATCTCCACCCTCCACATGTAAACCTAAGGGTCATCAAATAGCCTATGGCCCACGGCCCGACCCAAAAATCCGGCAGCCCATCGGGCTAATGGGCGGCCTGGCCCGTTGTTATTGAGGCCCATGGGTAGCCCACTAGCCCAGTGAGTTAGGCCATGGGCTAGTTTTTATGCCCATGGACACCCGGTGGGCTAGCCCAGTAGCTCAGCCTATTGGCCCAACCCGTTGCCCAGTCTAATAACTTAGAATTTTTAACAAAAATATATAGGAAGTGTATGAAGGATTGATCTTGAGATATTGTAATAGAATTTCTTAAGAGAACTCTCCCAACCACTAAGATACTTAAAGTAATTGTGCTAAACTTAGTTTATTAAATATATATTTTTCTAGTAGTCTAGCAAATTTGAATTAACCATTTGATTTTTTTTTATTTATTAAAGATAAAAATAAAAAACTATTTGAAGCCTTATTTAAAAAAAAAATTAAATAAGTTTCCATCAACAAAACAAAAAATTAAATAGATTTGACTATAAAAAAAATTGTAATTAAGTATTAAATTCTTTGATTCTTTCCTTTAAAAAAAACTAGATTGATTATTCCCTTATTAAAAATTGATTATTTATTTCTAAAAATAATATGCTAACGCAATCTCATGGGTAGCCCATTAGGCCTAATCTAGTAGCCTAGCCCGTTAAAGACAAAATAGGCATTGCCCATGGGCAGGGTCGTGGGCTGGGGTTTTCTCTTTCGGCCCAGCCCGACCCGGCCCGTTAACTAGTTAATAGCTCATTATGCCCAGCCCATTGTTCCCTTAGGCCAAGTAAAAATGGGCCGGGCCAGCCTGACCCGGCCCATTGACGACCCTTATGTAAACCAGATTACTGGTGTTGATCCTAGTCCCACCAGCAGCTTCCTAAAGTCTTTGGGAGCAGCTGTAAGGCTGAAAATTACTGTTCAGGTATCACTTCCTCATTAATGCAGCTAGAGAGTTAGCTACAGAGCATTCAATGCGATGATAGCAGCTTTCTCTTAGATATTTCATAGCTCCCTTTTGTCCTGTACCTTCATGATATGTATCCTTATCAATAGAATCTCCTGGAACGTACCCCTGGATGGCAAACCATACCTTCAGACCTCTGCTTTGCTCAGCCAAGGAGGTAATCATCCTCGGACCACCTTCTTGGACTCTTATGACCAAACCCCATCTCTTCATTCACTAATGTGGACTTCCATGATAGCGTTTAACCGTCCTCAGACTACTAGGCATCCTTGGATTGGGTCTCTAGCCCAATGTGTACTACTGGGCCTATCATCCCTACAATATATATATATATATATATATATATGTTTATGTACTGCTTAAATGAAGTGACGCCCTTAATAGATAGAATACATCTTAATACATTGAAATGACTGAATACAAGCTGAATAATGTATTGTTTACATATTTATTTAAAATTTTGATTACGTGAGTGCATAATATAGACATAATTTTTTTTTTTTTTTAGAAAGAAATTTACCAAGTTAAATACAAAGTACAAACAATGAAACTTGCAATTACAACAACACCATATATAGTAGTTTTATTGTTCTACAAAACAACATAGTTCAAGCCTATACAACATAGAGAAATAAAACTGTAATCAAACAAAAACACTTAAGAAATTATCACTGAAGGCTATTGAGATTTATGGAGTACTTGTGTAATCTTTAACCCTAGAAAAATATTTTAATGGAGCACTAATAACATCAATGTAATTGTGGATGAAATCCTACATATATTTCTCTCAAAACAACTGGACCTTCTCCCCTAACATAGATTCTTCTAAATGTATTAAGTTGAAATGAATTTGAAATTGCTTTTCACCCCCTTTTCTTTTATGGTGAAGGGGGATGGTTTTGGAGAGATAAGGTCTTTTAATTCAAGATTTGTGTGATTGGAGGGAAATAAGAGAGCCGAAATTCAAAATCTATTGAATTCCATTATGTTTGTCAATCAATAAATGGAATGGTTGTCCAAGTGTCAATCGGCATTCGGACACAATAGTGACAAAATTCCCTTCTTTTTTATGCTCCAATCAAACTTAAATACATTGATTTTCTTCTTCTTCTTTTCCAAATTAACCCCTATTAAGACATTAATAAAACGTGATTCCCTCAAATTAATTATAATTACCAATCAATTACAACGAAAACCAAGGAATTATTAATTTTTGACCATCAAAATTATTAATATTTGTCCAACCTTACCTTTAATGTTAATGGAATTATGACAAATCGTCACCTTCAAATTGATCCTAAATGTGACCAATTAGAATTAATTGTTCATAATCATGTGTGATTAGCCTCTATAATGTGGTGCACCTCTACCTTTGAAATTGGATTCTTCAATATCTTTCAATTTGATTGTATGATTGAGGCCCGTGATCTATTGTTTCGATCATTGTTGCTTTAGGATTTATTTTACATTATGTAATTTGAAATCAAATGGTCCAAATCATAGTCTCACTCACGATGTGTGGAATGACTATTTTGCTTCCAGTTGAGATTAAATGTAGGTTGCAAAATGAGATGTGTGCAAGACATTATATCACCTAGATAATTATTAAACAACTATGCAATATCATGTATGTATGTTTTTTTTTTTCTCTATTACGCACATTTGGTGTGATGTTCACTTCACAAGTACAAATTCTTGTGGTGTGGAGGGATTAAGGGTCAGAGATCAAGTCTCTAGAAAACAGCTTCACACATATATACTCTTAAATTCTACAAGAGTAGCCAAGAGCCTTGTAGATGAATTAGCACATCTTCATGCACAAAATGCTTGGGAGGGTTAGCAGCTTATTGTAATTATCTCTTAAAAATATTTGACAAAAGTAAGATTTTTATCTCAGATTATAAAAAAATGTGTGTATGTTGTAATTATCTCCCAAAATATCAATTTGATAAGAGTAGGATTTTATATCAGATTAAAAAAAAAATGTATGTATGTTTTTATAACATATTTGCATAGGTAGTTTAGTTATACTAGTAGGCTTAAATACCGAATGGTCATTGCTCAGCAATATTGGTCAAACACGTTAATTCAAGTAGGTTTTCCGTCAAACCTTAAGTTTCTATCGTTAAATAAGAAATTTTGAATCGAATCTTATCTAGACATGAAAAAAAACAAAAAACAAAAACAAACAAAACAAAACAAAACCACACTTGACAATAAGTAACCATTTTAAATTCAAATTCAATTGGATTTATAAATAAATAAAAAAGTATAGATGTTTCTAGTCCCCCAACAAAGAGGGAAAAAGAAATTAAAATAGGTTTATAATGTTATATATACGGATATACGAGAAAAAGGGTTTCCTTTTTTTTTTCTTTTTTTTTTGGGAATGAGAAAAAGGGTTTCCTAGTTGTCTTGTTACACGGTTCGCCGGCCATTGTTTGGCGTGTGTGTTTGTCTGTATGTTTTTGTTCTTTAATTTGGACTTTACATATGGCTGTCAAATTTTCAATTCCATAATTAATCAACGTGGTATTACATTCTATTCATTCGTTAAGCATTACAAAAGCCTACAAAAAAGATTCTACAAAATGAACTTCAACGAGCTGAATTAGTCTAAAAGCTAGAAAACAATGCCTTTTGACTGTTAATCGATCTACTTTTTGATTAAGTATAGCTCCTAATTGTAGAAAAACTTGCGGACATTTCACTTGGACATGGTGAAGAATCCCACACTAAGTTTGTCTTCCAAGCATCATAATTCGAAGGCAAACTGAATGGGAATCCAATGGATCGGACGGTCTCCCAATGATCATCAGCATGTGTCAGATTAGGATTCTTCATCAAGGCATTGGCTTGCTCACCTCCACTACCAATGTTCCCTTGCATGTCTTGAAGTAAACTGAATGAGAAGAAATTGCAATGTTCTTGTGGCCCACTATAGTCTATACTCTCACTGACCTTAGTGCCAAAATCTCCAAGCATTGAAGAGGCCATGTTTAACTGCGTGGAAGAAATATTGACTGTGCATTTTGTTGATGTTGAAGTTTCTAGAGGTGAAAACAAGAAGCTAGAGGGAAGGTCTCCAGTCAGTTGAGAAGGTTTATCTGCTAATTGATTTAAGGATTTGTAGCACACAAAATCTAAGGGAGAAAACGTAGTGGAAGATAATTGTTGTATGTCATTGTTAATAGAGAAATGAGTGGCTGCTGAACAGTTGGTTTTTGATGTCAATCACATGTTCTCCTGAGAAAACTGAGTGCAGTGTGGACCTTGGACTAGCATATCAAGTGTGTTAGTTTCAGTTGGTGATGGAGAAACGCAAGAGTGATAGAGAGCTATTTGGGTTGTGGAATTAGTTCTCTTGAATATCCTAAATTTATAGACACAACTTTTAAATCAACAAGCTATAAACAATAGACAATAAAATAATGATAATAGAGTCAATAACTCTTAGGTCAAGTGACACTTCTTGGTATTTTCAAAGTATATGTCAAGTATTCAAATTATGTTAATAATGGGTTTATATGAAAATTAAAAACTTCTTGTCATCCTTTCAATCGGTAAAAAAAATAAAATGTCGTCTATAATATTATCATTAAAACATAGGCAAAGATCTAAATGAATAGTACAGTTTTTTGAGGCACTTTAATTGGCAGGAATGCTTTTGTCCACAAATCTCTTTGGTGGTGCTACTGGGTCAGAAAGTGAAGGTAACCTAAACTCATGCATCATTCAGTCAGTTTTGACACCTTTGGCAGCTCTACCTTCGTAGAAAACAAGGGATTTCTTCAGGCCAATTCACTTGGAACCTTCAGAGGAGAAAATAGGCCTGTCAGTTCTTGTAGCTTTCCAAAACCCAGCTCCAGTTACCCGGTTAGGATGTGCATTATTTCTGCATTTCCCGTCCCTAGGGTAGTAGAAAAACCACTATCTTTTACCAGTTGTGGCAAACATATATATAGGATTGGAAAAGTGGCATAGCAAGCTTGGCCTTATTGGGTGACAAGAAATTAAGAAAAAGCAATAGCACTATGTTACGCATTGTTTATTTTACACAGTACACCGTTTTTATAAACAGAAAACGTGATTTTGAGTCACATTTTCATTTTTAAAAACATAAGTGCGTGTAACACATTACATATAAAAAATTATAAATAAAAAATAAAAAATTACCCAACTATTTTACATGCATAAAGATTTACATGTTTAGTAACAAACATTTATGGGCCTGCATCCTTAAAGGATTGATCAAAAATGGTTTTTAGGTCTACATAACTCATGAGATCTTAGTTTTTGGTATGTTATTTAACAGGAAAGACTTGGCTCTATTGTCTAATTACACTAGATCCGTTAAGATGATACATGTTCATTTTAAACCACATGTTATCATCCCAATAGATACAATACACTTGATGGGCTAGGCTTAAGCCAAGTCCTTATTTAAGAACTCGACCATGATATCTCCCTATAATTACTAATTTGTATAGGACGAGAATGAGGGGGGTTACACTCGCTCAATAAAAACCAAAAAGAACTACAGGGCCTGCACTTTAACCGGGCTAGCAATCTGGACGTTATGCATGATTAACTCAAACTGCAGTGTCTCGGAGTGGGCTTGACTAAAAACAAAGGCCCCAAGTATAATATACATGGGCTTCCTTGAACCCTTACACTGTTCCACGTCTCATCTTTCAACTAGTTAACTTTCCTTATTAAGTATCACCTACCATAATGGTCATGTAGGATGTTTTATTTCAGTTAAACTTTCCAGTAGTTAACTTTCCTTATTAGATATCACCTATCATAATGGTTAGGTAGATTGTTCTCTTCCAATTAAACATATATTAAGGTATGTGAATTTAGAAGCAACCACAAACTTTGAGTGTAAAACGCATGGTTGGGTATTTCAAGGGAGGCAAAGGCCATAAACAAGGGAAGCCACTACCCTCTGTCTCTCTTTCTCATTGTCCTGGAGGTGTTCACTAGAACAAGAACAACGAAAATAAGAATTTCAGGAGCCTAGCCAATTCAAGTTTCTCCCTTATTGCAAGGATTTGAAGATAACTTACCTAAGCTTTCAATTAAATTAGTGATAGGAAGCCTTGAAGAGTTCAAGTACGTGTCTGGTTTGTCTATAAATTCCAACAAAAGTGAAGTTTCTTCTCTTTTGTGCTGTGCCTTGAGTTATAAGAAGCAAATCCTAGAAGCTTTGTAATTTAAAGAAGGTTCTTTGCCTTTTAGATATAGATGTTGCGAAAGTTTAAAAAAAGTACACAAGATACTCTATTTGATAGAAGAGAAACTAAACTTTTAGTTTCTGATAATAAACTTCGAATTTACGATGGATTCCTTAAATCTACAAGGTAGTAGGATTGAAATCCACCAGAGAAAGCAACAGAAAAAATTTTGAATTTTTATTAATAATAATATTTGGAAAATGTTAACAGACTTATATGTCTATTTAAAGGCTCTGTAAAACTTGACAGATAAGAAAATATATTCTAAAAAAAAATCCTAATTGATACCTAACCATAAGAGGAACTAAATTTGACCTAAGAAACATTAAAAACACCTAAAAAGGAGGAAATAAATAACCTAAAGCTTAAATAAATAAAAAATTACACAAAATATCAAAATTAAATAGTAAATTTTGTCCTACATCTTACACCTTCACTTGAAACAAACTCGTTCTCGAGTTGATGGTTGAAATTTGAAATCTTTCATGCCAAAAGAAGAAATACTTTGAATACTTCATCTTCTTTGCCTTCTTGCCTAACTTGAAAGTCATCAATTGGGCAATTTGAACTTCTTGTCCCTCGATCTTCATGCTATTAACAATTTTTACCAAATAAGAGTCAATGGTTAAATTAAATCTTTTGACCCCAATAAAATCAATAAACTTTGTTTCAATGTTTCCCATCAAAATAATAAGAGCTTAAACATTGTAATCATCTAACTTGACTTCATCAAGATCGTTGACAACTTCCTCTATAATTTCTTCTTTAATGGTCTCTACCATCTCAACTTGAAGATCTTTATGTATACTAGGTGTAGACATCAAAATTTTATGAAGCATCCATAGACGTCCAATTGATCATGATCGAGTATTTTTTATCAAATTAATTTATAATTGATGACGTGGATAGTCAACAAATGAAATCAAGCCACGTGGCAAAATCAAATGAAGAAAGCCGTGTGGCAATTTCAGAAGAAAAGACTCATATGGAAGATTCTTATTAAATGGATGACTAAATTAAATTTATAATTGATCATTAACTCTCAATAAATGCTGAGAGAAAATTCCAAATCAAAGACCATTGAGTCACCTATAAATAGAGGTTTCTCAAATGAAAAATGGACATAGAGACACTTAAAGAGAAAACTCTACCGTCACTCTACCAAAATAGAGAATTATCTCTAAGTCCAAGAGAATTTCATTTTTCATCCAGTTCGAGATTAAGCCAACAACCCTCGCATCAAATCAAGTACATTTAACCACTCATTCAACTTGGAGACATTAAGGCATGATTCAAGATCAAGCTTCATAGTCCTTCAGATCGTAAAGTTTCTTGGAGATCGAATCAAAGATGTTTATTGTATTCTTTCATTGTAAAGATTCATATAGAGGATTGTACTCACATATATTAAATCAATATAAATTGATAATTTGTTACACTATTTTGTGATCGTGTAATTTATCACTACGGTAGCGCCTCCAAAAGAATGACTAGTGCTTAAATACATAAGAAGAAGAGTTGAACACCGCAACTTGCTTTGGGCCTTAGCGCTGACTTATGAAGGTAGTTAGAGATAAAGAGGAGCGAGACAATAAAGGTAGTACCAAGAAATGACAATCGATGAATGGACCTACACCATCAAAACTTCTGTGTCTTGCACAAAAAATACAAAGAGAAGCACACAAAGTTGAAGAGGTGTTGCCGAGAAACCCTAGCACCCTAAAGGCTGCGGCTACAACATTGTAAGAAAAAGAAATGCGTGCAAGGGAAGACAACTTCAACACCGACTCTATTAAGAAGACTAACATGGGATTGTGGTCCAAAACAAAGTCTTTTGTGCAATCAAGCTGAAAATGTGTCAAGTGTCTAAAAAAACAAATGATAAGGGCCGTATGCCTAGCTAAAACCATGGAACAATACTCTCCAATCCAATGCTAAAACTGTAATGTACAGCATTGAGATTGAGGAAGCTAAAATCTTCTTTCGCATGGATAAAGGTCTTGCTTTCCCGTGAACTAAGTCCGAAATTGAAATTAATAAAATATATGTGAATACAATCCTTTGTGTGACTCTTTACAATAAAAGAATACAAAAAACTTCTCTAATTCGATCTCCAAGAAACTTTACAATCCGAAAGGCTGTGAAGCTTGATCTTGAATCGTGCCTTAATGTCTCCAAGTTGAATGAGTAGTTGAACATATTCGATTTGATGCGAAGGTCGTTGGCTTAATCTTGAACTAGGTTGAAGGAGAATCCCTACTTTGATTTGAAGTAGGAATAAGTCTTGATGAACAATGGAATTCTCTTGGACTTATAGATGACTCTTTATTTTGGCAGAGTGTCAATAAAGTTTTCTCTCTAGGTGTCTTTGTTCCTTTTTTCATATGAGAAGCCCCTATTTATACGCGACACAATGGTCTTTAATTTGGAATTTTCTCTCAGCATTTATTGAGAGTTAATTATCAATTATAAATTTAATTTAGTCTTCCATTTAATAAGAACTTTCCATATGAGACTTTTCTTCTGAAGTTGCCACATGGCCTTCTTCATTTGATGTTGCCATGTGGCTTGATTTCATTTGCTTATTGTTCACATCATCAATTGGAAATTAATTTGATCAAAAATACTTGATCATGATCAATTGGACAATTGCATATACATCATAAAAATTTTGATGTCTACACTAGGATCTTCATTAATCTCCTCCACATTAATCTTGATTTTAGAATCTTCTTCTATAATAAGGTCTTCATGAAATTCCTCATAAATCTCTATATTTTCTTCTTTGACTTTTACATATTCTTTAACATGCAATTCCTCCTTTAATGGTGGAATATATGGCTCTTTAAAATAATTTAAGTACGAATTTCTTGGCCAATAATAATCTTGTATTCTATATGGCCAAAATTCATCACAATCAGAAGGATAATATTTGTTAGCAAGTATAATTTTCATCCTTGGCCGTGAACAAATTTTATCTTTACCTTGTCGGATTCTATCATACTGTACTTGTTCCCACCAACGTAAGGCATACTCTCTAAGTTTATACATAACAAGTCTAACTTTTCTCTCATCATTAATATTCTCAAAGTCAAATAAATCATCTTGATCAAGTAACCAATCAAGAAAATCTTCTTTATAAAAATGACCATTAAAACAACATGCAATTCTTTTATAAGACCTATATGAAATTTTCTTACCAATAGGTTGCCCGTGATTTACATCTCCATTGTGGTTATCCCATTCTTTCCATGCTTCAACAATGCCATCTTAGCAAAGATATTTGTGAGAGTTTGTTGTACGTACGTAATACTTGCTAAGTTATTCGTTGTTGTCGTTGTGGTGGTTATGGTCTTGCCAAATAGCCATCAGCCCAGGGTAAGTCAAAACTCTGATACCAACTGATCACAAAAACTTGAGGAAAGAACATATGATACTCTCTTTGATGGAAGAAACTGTTAGTTTCTAATAATAAACCTCGAGTCCACAATGGGTTCCTAGAATCCACAATGTGATAGGTTTGGAATCTACCAAAGAAAATAATAGACAAAATTCTAAATTTTTATTAATAATAATCTCTTATAAACATTTACAGACTTAGAGACTTATTTAAAGGTTCTGTAAAACTTGACAAATAAGAAAATATATTCTAAAAAATATCCTAATTAGTACCTAACTATAATAGGGACCAAATTTAACCTAAAAAGCATTAAAAGCACCGAAAAACAAGCAAATAAATAACCTAAACCTAAAATAACGAAAATTGCATAAAAATAACAAAAAATAAATAGTAGATTCCGTCTTACATCTAATATTTGGGACTTCCTCTTATATTTTCCAAATCAATATTTAAGAACTACCAACCCTTGTTGGTCAAAGTTCAAGGTAGAATCAACTCGTTTATTGTTGTTAGGTCTCATGTTTGAGTTATTCCACTTTGTGGTCTCTCCTATTTTTGGTATAGGGGTTTGTAGTTGTCTCTGTTTCTAGATCTTTCACTTGTGAGGCTTTCAAACTGTGTAAAGAATTTATTCTCTAATAAAGCTATCTGATTTACCCCCACACAAAATTAAAATTAAAAAAAGAAAGAGAGAGAGTATATCATAGTGAACTCATTGGGCAATGGCATGGCCACAATACCAAATATACCGTGGGTTAAATGCTCTCAATTTACGTACAAGGGATAGTCATATCGTTGACATACAAGAGTTTGGACTCGATAATATGATGATGAGGAAACAAAAGAGTTTCTATCCTTATTGTTGTCATTGTTATGTTTATGTTTTTTTATATTATAATATATGTTTATGTATAGCTTAATTGGATTTATATCTTTAATAGATAGAATTCAACTTCATATATAAAATACAAGCTTAGTATTGTTTTGTAAAGAAAATCAGATCTACAAAATAAAAGGTTGAAGATCTATTAAGTTCATTTTGAGTTTTATTTTATTCATTTACAATTTTTATTGGATGGGTGCACAGTCTAGATATAAATTAATTAAAAAGTAAAATACAAAGTGCAAACAACAAAACCTGCAATTACAACACCACCATATAGAGTAGTCTTATTCTTCCACAAAACAACATAGCTTAAGCCTATATAACATAGAAAAATAAAACTGCAAATAAAAAAATAAAAATAAAAATAAAAAACACTCAAGAAACTATCATTGAAGGCTATTAAGAATTTGGCATACTTATGTAATCTTTAACCCAGAAACATATTTTAGTGGAGCACTAATAACATCAATGCAATTGCAGATGAATTTTTACATATATTTCTCTCAAATAGGTAATAAATAAATTTGAACCGTGAAATTATTATATATTTTATCTTCTGTATTAGCCAAATGGGAGTTTCCAGCATTATATGAAGGCTGGATGAGCAAAAGGGATTAAAATTTTTATGTTAATTGCACTTAATGTGCGCGATGCCAGAGGTGTTTCCCACTTGGTTTATAAAGATGGTATGTATATTTCTATTCCATGGTTTAAATATGTATATACTATATAAGAATAAAATAGACGTGAGTCAAACAATTAAAAGAATCTAGGTTAGGGGATGAGGTCCAGTTGGTTTGAGAGCTACACATCTATTTTAATTGCTACTGATTTATTTTAGTGATTCTCACGGTCTTTACTATACCCATTAGTGGCATGTAAAATATTTATTTTAATATATTGAATTCAAATTAGACACCCTTCTTCAAGTAAAAAAATAATCTTATACCTCTTTTATAAATAAATAAAAAATGCAATACAAAAATAAAAAAATAAAACATAATATTTGTAAAAGTAAACAAGATGATGAGAGCAAAAAAAGTTGAGTTTTGGTCCTTATTATTTTTGTTATGTTTATTTATATATATATATATATATATATATTATTTATGCTTATGTATTGCTTAAATGAAGTGATGCCCTTAATAGATAGAATACATCTTAATACATCGAATACAAGCTGATAATGAATTTTTTTTTTATTTAAAATTTTGATTGGGTAAGTGCACAATATAGACATAAATTAACAAGTTAAAAACAAAGTACAAACAATGAAACTTGCAATTACAACAACGCCATATATAGAGTTTTATTGTTCTATAAAACAACATAGCTCAAGCCTAACATAAAGAAATAAAACTGTAATCAAACAAAAACACTTAAGAAACTATCACTGAAGGCTATTGAGATTTTTGGAGTAAATATGTAATCTTTAACTCTAGAAAAATATTGGCGAAACTACAATATTAGTCTCTCAATTTTGGATGAAATCCTACATATATTTCTCTCAAAACAACCGGACCTCCTCCCCTAACATAGATTCTTCTAAATGTATTAAGTTGAAATGAATTTAAAATTGTATTTCACCCTTTTTTTTCTAGTGAAGGGGGATGGTCTAGAGAGATATGGTCTTTTAATTCAAGGTTGGTGTGATTGGAGGGAAATAAGAGAGTCAAAATTCAAAATCTATTGAATTTCATTATGTTTGTCGATCAACAAATGGAATGGCTGTCCAAGTGTCAATCGGCATTGAGACACAATAGTGACGAAATTCCACTTTTTTTTTCCCTTTTTTTTTTTTTTGTGGCTCCAATTAGACTAAAATACATTGAATTTCTTCTGTTTTTTTTTTTTTTTTTTCCAAATTAACCCCTAATAAGAAATTAATAAAACTTGATTCCATCAAATTAATTATAATTACCAATCAATTACAACTAGAACCTAGGAATTATTAATGTTTGACCATCCAAATTATTAATACTAGCATGCAACCCTTGCTTACGCACTGGATTAATGAATTGTAGTAGGGTTATTGATGTTAATTTGGATTATTAAATATATAGGATATTAGTTTGACCAAGACATTTAAAAGTACTAAAAAAAAAATTCTGTGAAATTTTAATGATATTGGTTATGTCAAGTTTCTCATTACAATGTTGTTATGTATATAATTTTGAAAATCACTATTGGACACTACATATACAATATCATTTCACCATCATTGTCTGTGAAATTCTACTAAATACAACACAAAAGAAAAAGAATAAATTGATTTAATAGTATCTTCTAAATTGAATAAGGATAAGTACATGGGATTGTTTAGCTCAATTACAGATTGTTATATTCAAGATCTTCACATACAAAATATCTTAATAGAAATAGTATAAAAAAAATATACTTATTAGTCCCCAAAAAAAAAATAGCAAAAATCTAAACAATTTAATTTGTATAAAAAGCTAACAAAGGAAAAATCTAATTTTGATTCTAATCAAATTTTCTCTAAGATTAATTTTAAATATATATATATATATATATATGTGTGTGTAGGGACTGGGTTTGAGCACCTCTACTGTTGAGTGAGTGGACTCATGCCCAATTAGTCCAATACAATGAATTTGTAGAGAGCGGGCTCGAGAACTAGGCCCTAGTGAGGGATACGATGGCTAGGCATGGTTGCATATGGATCGAATAGCATGAACGTGGGTTAAAATGTGCAATGATGTTCCTCGGCCCTCCTCTATACTTCTCATTTCTTTTCCTTTTTTTCGGTCCCCTTTCAAGAGGGATTTCTTACATTATATACTCCCTTTCTGTTGATCTTAGCTCTACATTTGTTGATCAAGCAGGTCACTACTTGAGTGCTTGTCCCATCAGCCGCCTTCCCACTCTTTCTGTGGGTTGCAGCAACCAAGGTTGCACTGTTCAGGGGTCATTTTCTCATTAATGCGGCCAGAATATTAGTTGTGGGCATTTAATGTAGAGGTGACAGTTCATCCTAGTCTTACTCCTCCACCATGCTTCCATGGCTGACAAGTTGTACTTGTTCTTTCTCTTTAGATGCCCTAGAAGGCTGCCTTTGGTGGCCCGTTACTTCCTCCTCCCATGGTCTTGGTTGGCCGAGGACAGGGTTGTCCTCGACAAGGTTCATGGGCAATTTGGACTTTCACACTTCGTCCTCGGGCGTTTCTTCCTCCCCGGCATGGGCCTTAGGCTTGGTATAAAGTGGGCCAGGGTTACCAAATTCTCTGACCCCACAATATATATAACCTAAGTTTATATGTATTGGACTCCTCGTTTTTTACACTGAATTAACTCACTTGGCACAAAAATTTAAAAGCTTAAATTCGATAAGACACATTGCGCAAAATTAGACTCTAATTGAATTTCAATTTGAAATCTAATTGGATTTTCTCTCAATTTTAGCTATATACATACATACATATATATATATATGTATATATTTGCATGTCCAACCTTACCTTTAATGTTAATGGGATTATGACACATCATCAATTTCAAATTGATCATAAATATGACCAATTAGAATTAAATGTTCATAATCATGTGTGATCAACCTCTATAATGTGGGTGCACCTCTACCTTTGAAATTTGATTCTTCGATATCTTTCAATTTGATTGTACGATTGAGACTCGTGACCTATCATTTCGATCATTGTGACTTTAAGATTTATTTTACATTATGTAATTTGAAATCAAATGGCCCAAATCACAATCTTATGCCCAATGTGTAGAATGACCCTTTTGCTTCTGGTTGAGATTAATAAATGTGTATTGCAAAATGGGGTGTATGCAATATATTATATCACCTAGATAATTATTAAACAATTACACAACATTATGTATGTTCGCTTTTTGTACCGCCATGCACATTTGGTGTGATGGTTACTCTACAAGTACAGGTTCTTGTGAGATGGAGTGGATAAGGGTCTGGGTTCAAATATCTAGGAAACAATTTTACACATATATACACTTAGATTTGACAAGAGTAGCCAAGAGCCTTATACTTGAATTGGCACATCTCCATGCATAAAGTGCTTGGGAGTTAGCAGCTTATTGTAATTATCTTCAAAAAATATATATATTGATAAAAGTAGGATTTCTATCTCAAAAAATAAATGCATGTGTGCTGTAATTATCACCAAAAAAAAAATTGATAAAAGTAGAATTTCTATCTCAAATTAAAATATATATATATATATATATATGTATATATGTATATATGTCTTTTTAACGTATTTACATGGGTGTTTTAGTTATACTAGTAGGCTTAAATATTGAATGGTCATTTCTTAGCAATATTCGTCAAACACGTTAATTCAATTAGGTTTTCAGTCAAACCTTAAGTTTCTATTGTTAAATAAGAAATTTTAGATCAAATCTTGTTCAGACATGAAATAAAAAACCACACTTGACAATAAATAACCATTTTAGATTCAAATTCAATTCAATCTATAAATAAATGTGTTAGGACATATGTGATTCACATGTTAGGAACATATGTCACTATTTTACATAATTGGCTAATCCTTTAACAAAACGCACTTTACTTGTAATTAGGTAGATCGAGGATGTGTTTGATGCCTCAAGAAACCTTGTTTCAAGTTCAAGTGTTAAAATCATGCAAGTTTGTCCAAGAATCAAGTGTAAAAAGTGATGTTCATTAAAACTCGATAGCTGCCTCAATCCATCGAGCTTCTTTGTGAAGAATTCTATTGTTTGATCCTCGATAGCTGGCTCGACAGCTAGAAGACACGTTTTAAAGCTCGATAGCTCCTCGACACATCTCGATCAATTGAGCTTTATGAGGTTTCTATATGTATGCAGGTCACAATTTCTGATCTCATTTCTTCGATCTCTCTCGACAATCTCTCATCTCTCTCACTCCCAAACACTCTCAACTCAACCACTTCATCTTCCCTACTCTTCCCTTGATTGTTTGCTTGCTTTTTCATAGGTATGATCTCTTTTCTTGTCTTTCATCATACATGTTCATGGATTCTAACCTAGATTTTGGGATTTTTTTTGAAAAATTTTGGGGTTTTTCGAAATTGATGAAGTTTTGGTGAAATTTTTGGGTTGGGTTATGCTTATGTGATCTTAAAACTTCATGCATTGCATCTCATGTGCATTATAACTATATTTTCATGCATTTAGATGTGTGTTATATATGTTATCTGATTGTGTGCTGGTTGGATTGGATTGGGCTAAACCCATGATGCAATTTCCTTTGCATGTCACATGTTCATGCATTCCCATGCATACGTAATGTTCATTTTGATATATTTCTGCTGCTTGGGACTTTTCTAATTGTCTCTTTCTCTATCTCTCTCTTCTGTTTGCGTTAGTCTGCTTCTATGGCACCCAAACGCAAATTTACTCTGTCTCGGAACCCTCTTCGTTTTGGGGCATCCACTTCTTCTGATCCTACACCTTTTTCTGTCCGGTTCTGTGATGAAAAGGCCAAATTGGACTTCTTTGAGAACTTTTCCCGACGAGACATTCATTCTGAACGCCAAGTCATCTTGTCGAACTTCTTCGACACTGACCTTCCCACTATCATCCACAGTAGGGAATGGGATTCACTGTGTGACGTCCCAGTCACTTGTCCATCTGTGATGATCCAGGAGTTTTACTCCAACATACATGGATTTGATTATTTAATACCTCTTTTTGTTACTTGCGTTCGAGATACACTCATTGTTGTCACACCGGATATTGTATCTGATGTGCTTCGTGTCCTGAGAGTAAAGCATCCTGACTACCCCGATTGTGAGCATCTGAGGACTGTGTCCAAAGACGAGCTTATTTCTCCTTTTTGTGGGTGCCCTTCTGATTGGGGTAAACGTCAGTACACTTACTGTTCGAACTTTGCTAAAGGCCCTCAGTTTCTAAACATGGTAATGACATTTCTTCTTCATCCCTTATCTCATTATAACTCTATTACAGAGCCCCGTGCTCGGTTTTTGCTTTCACTTTTAGAGCATCTTAGTATAGATTTTTCCTCTCATTTCATTCTTTCTATCATAGATGTGTATAGGGATTCGGCAACCCGTGATAAGCTCATTTTCCCTTCAATTATCACCAGGATTTTATGCCATTTTTCTGTTCCCTTTCCTGTGTCCGACCACTTCTCTATTATGGGTGCTATAGATGCCGCTACCGTTAAACAGAGTTAGGCACAATTTCAGTCAAGGCGGTCTGGGTCAGTAGCTCCTCCCACTCCTTCGGCTCCATCCACATCTGCTCCCTCTTCTTCTACAAGCGGTGTGACTCTCGAGGACATCATGGCGTAGCTTCAGCGCATGGATGCTCGCCTCGACACTCTCAGTAATGAGTTATGTCAGGTGAAAACCCGTGTTAGTCGTATTGCACGACGCCAGGCGGTCATAGGTGGCTTCGTTTCTTCTCCTCCACCTACTCCAGAGGCTTCTGAGGATGAGGATGAGGATAAGGATGCTACTGCTTCTGATGATGATGATGCTACTGCTTCTAATGATGAGGATGATAGAGATACCAGCTCTTCCAGTGCTGATGAGATGTCTACTTGACACTCTTACCCTTTGTCACTCGTGACAAAAAAAGGGAGTAGTTTTGGTTATGAGAGTAGTCATAGTTAGGAGGAGATTTAGTATAGGAGATTTTTGTTAAGGGGAGTGTTGATATTGAGGGATGTAGTGCGGATTTTATATATCTTTTTTTTTTTTCTATTTTAGATACATTGTTCTTGTACATAGGTCTTGTGACCATTTTGACATATATTGTACTTATATTCTTTATATATTGATGTATGTTTTTCACCTATCTCTCCATGTGTTGTTTCTTTTCTTTCTTTATACACATGTTCTTATACTTGTATGCAATCTATTATTTCTGTTTCACACTAAGATACATTGATGAGTTTTGTTTAAAGTGTTTCATAAATACAAGTTGTCAAAATCTACTTGCCATAAACTTTCTTCTTGCAAAGTTTTTCAAGAGTTTGTGTTATGATAGATTTTATTGTATTCAACAAATGAATATGAGTTGAGTGATTTATGACTTCTCTCATATCTCATTTGTCTGTTGTGGTTTTGTCACAGATTGCCAAAGGGGGAGATTGTTAGGACATATGTGATTCACATGTTAGGAACATATGTCACTATTTTATGTAATTGGCTAATCCTTTGACAAGACGCATTTTACTTGTAATTGGATAAATCTAGGATGTGTTTGATGCTTCAAGAAACCTTATTCAAGTTCAAGTGTTAAAGCCATGCAAGTTTGTCCAAGAATCAAGTGTGGAAAGTGTTGTTCATTAAAGCTCGACAACTAGCATCTATCGAAACTTAGAGCTGTCTGAATTCCGTGGCTCAACAACAGCTCGACAAATAGGGTATCTATTGAGGTTTATAAAGTGCAGTTTTTCAAGACTGTTTTTCATCCAATTCGTGATTATATGTTTGGGCTTTCTCACAACCCTAGACATATATAAGGATTATTTTAAGAGCCGTCAAAGGAGACACAAGTTGCACAAGTGTTGAGCAAAGTTTTGTTCAAGCAAATTGTAACCGAAGACAGAATTTGCCCTAATTCATCTTTCTCTTGAAGAAGCTGCTGTGTTTGTACACCGTAGGGTTTTGTGACCAAGGAGCTTCTTGATCTTCATCGTGTGATGAACTGAAAAACTTTGCAGCCAACATCCTTCTCTAGTTGGTGATTGAAGTCATGTACTGAGATCCGCGCAATTGGTTAGTCACGTACTAGGAGTCGTGCATTGAAAATGAGAGATTGTCACTACAGAGCAAGTCTAATTGGGTATTAAGATAAGGGTTTAACTTTAGGTTGGTATAAGGTACTGAGATTCCTTTACTTGTAACCGCTTATTGTGATAATAGTGTATTTTTGAGAGTGATGATCTTAAAATCACCTGGTGAGGTTTTTGCCGTGAAGGTTTTTCCCATTCATAAACAAGTTACCGTATCAATTTATTTTCCGCTGCATACTTAGTTTAATTGGTGATTTGTTTGTGCTACCATGTTTATTGCATGTAATTGAACCTAATTAATTCACTTGACTAATTAATTGGTTAAAAAAATAGGTTTATAACGTTATATGTACGGATATATGAGAAAAAGGGTTTCCTAGTTTTCTTGTTATACGGTTCGCCAGCCATTGTTTGGCGTGTGTGTTTGTCTGGATGTTTTTGTTCTTTAATTTGGACTTTACATATGGCTGTCAAATTTTCAATTCCATAATTAATCAACGTGGTATTACATTCTATTCATTCGTTAAACATTACAAAAGCCTACAAAAAGATTCTACAAAATGAACTTCAACTAGCTGAATTAGTCTAAAAGCTAGAAAACAATGCCTTTGACTGTTAATCTCTACTTTTTGACTAAGTATAGCTCTTGGTTGTAGAAAAACTTGTGGACATTTCACTTGGACATGGTGAAGAATCCCACACTAAGTTTGTCTTCCAAGCCTCATTATTCGAAGGCAAACTGAATGGAAATCCAATGGATCGGACGGTCTCCCAATGATCATCAGCATGTGTCAGATTGGGATTCTTCATCAAGGCATTGGCTTGCTCTCCTCCACTACCAATGTTCCCTTGCATGTCTTGAAGTAAACTGAATGAGAAGCCATTGCAATGTTCTTGTGGCCCACTATAGTCTATACTCTCACTGACCTTAGTGCCGAAATCTCCAAGCATTGAAGAGGGCATGTTTAACAGCATGGAAGAAATATCAACTGTGCATTTTGTTGGTGTTGAAGTTTCTAGAGGTGAAAACAAGAAGCTAGAGGGAAGGTCTCCAGTGAGTTGAGAAGGCTTATCTGCTAATTGATTTAATGATTTGTAGCACACAAAATCTAAGGGAGAAAACGTAGTGGAAGATAATTGTTGTATGTCATTGTTAATAGAGAAATGAGTGGCTGCTGAACAATTGGTTTTTGATGTCAATGAAATGTTCTCCTGAGAAAACTGAGTGCAGTGTGGACCTTTGACTAGCATATCAAGTGTGTTAGTTTCAGTTGGTGATGGAGAAACCCAAGAGTGAGAGAGAGCTCTTTGGGTTGTGGAATTAGTTTTCTTGAATATCCTGCATATTGCCCATGAGTCCTGCAAGTTATAAAAAAAGAGAGACTATCTTAGTACAAGAATACCAGTGAAACCTCAATAAGTTTATGGAGATAACTTTTTTCATAATCTTTCAATCAACAAGTTAGAAACAATAGACAATAAAGTAATGATAATGGAGCCAATAACTTTTAGGTCAACTAACAATTTTTTGTATTTTTAACCTAAATATCTAGGATTCAAATTATGTTTGTAGTTAATTTATATAAAATTCAATAACAACTTGTCACTTTAGCAAACTGGGAAAAAAAAATTGTGTTTATAATATTATCAATAAAACATAGGCAAAGATCTAAATGAATAGTACAGTTTTATGAGACACTTTACATTGGCAGGAATGCTTTTGTCCACAAATCTCTTTGGTGGTGCTGTTGGGTCAGTAAGTGAAGGTAACCTAAACTCATGCATCATCCAGTCAGTTTTGACACCTTTGGCAGCTCTACCTTTGTAGAAAACAAGGGATTTCTTCAAGCCAATGCACTTGGAACCTTCAGAGGAGTAAATAGGCCTGTCAGTTCCTGTGGCTTTCCAAAACCCAGCTCCAGTTACCCGATTAGGCCTTGCACTGTTTCTGTATTTCCTATCCCTAGGGCAGTAGAAATACCACTCTTTTTCTCCAGTTGTGGCAAACTCTACATGAACAAAGTTTGCAGCAAAAACTGTTAGCCCCACTACTAAAAAGTCACACTTTTAACTGTTTGGATTTGCTTATTTTCATCATAAACAGGAATATACAGTTTTTTAAAAAATCAAATCTTTCATGGTACAGTTATACTTTTACACAATAATAAAAAGAAACTTGTGAAAATAAGCTCATCCAAAGAAATCACATATGAAAGCTTGTTAAATAAATTCATGCAAAGTGACCTAATTAAGCTAAAAAGTAAAGACTTCAGTTTATCTTACTTGGAAGATCCCATGGATCATATTTATAGATATCAAGCTGCTTGATGAGCTCGATAGAGAGAGGCCGCTGCTGAATTTTTCTCTTCAGATAAAACCCTACAAGCTCCTCATCAGTTGGATGAAATCGAAACCCTGGTAGCATCACTTCATCTAGTTTATCACCATCAATAATTCTCTCATCCATACCTTCCCTGTTATCTTATTTTTTAACCCTAGTTTTCCTTTCTACAAACTAAACAAGCAGTATATATGGAATAAGATCTATTTTCTTTTTTTAAAATAAAACTTTCCCCTTTGAAATAGACAACTAGCTTGTTGTCTTTGCAGATCTTAAACCAGAACAACTTCTCAACGAGAAAGAGAGAAAAGTACTTTCTTGCTGCAAAGCAAACCCTAAAATATATGAACTTAAAAAGGGAGAAGAATACAAAGACACCAACTTGGACAAACCTCCCTTAATTTGAAGCCATTATATGCTACCTGTGAAGGGGTCTGCCTCCGAAGGATCAGCCGCCTTTTCTGGTGACTTTAAAGGAGTGTGTGTTTTGCGAGGATCGCGTTGGAGGCTCACAAAGAAAACTAATGACAAAGCTCTTAAAAAAGAAACAAGTACCAAGAAAACCCCAAGTCAAGAAAATGGATTTTGATATGTAAGAGAGACCTAGTATTATTTCTTACTTGTACCTTAATGAAAAAACCCATTAGGTTAGGGGTTTGTTTAATCCAAGTTGAGGAATCTCAAGAAACACCAAATCTGCAGTTTATGGGGATTATGGATCAATGTTTAGCTTCCCAATTATCATATTAATTTCATGAAAGTTCTGCTAAATACACTCCAAATGAAGACAAAGCAAGCTTCCAAGAAAGTAATTTTATATTGTGTGGTTTGTGTTTGAACCATTATTTGGAAACGTAGACTTGAACCAACTTCCAACACAAAGCTCATAAAATTATATATTCAAACAATAAAATTCCTATGACACCACTTAGGATTATAGTATTGTATCAAGTTTCTCAGAATCCGAAAATCCCGTTTCTATTCCATTCCCCAGAGTTTCTATTCCACTGACTTTGTCAGATTGAAACAATTGTATATTTCTGTATCAAATGTGTAGATAACACCAAACGAACGTGTGATGAGGAAGTACTCCAAAGTCTAAAGGTTAAAAGGGACCACATACCCTTATTAGAACATAGAGAAAGAAAAGTTCTTGTTTGACCAATTTGGAAGGATCTTCTCTAACCTATCTTTCAGAGTAGTTGAAACACATCCAAGTAAAATAATTGACTTTATGGGCAAATCTTTAGCCCTCTTGGCTATTGGGAAAAGGGTTTCTTTTTCTTTTGACAATTTTGCTCTTGACAATGTGAGTTGAGTTCAGCAACTTTTAGGGGTTTTTTTTTTTTTTTTTTTTTTTTCGGTAAAGAAAATTTCTTGGACAGACAGGAGTAAGTTCAATGTTTTTGTTTTTCGGTACTATGCTTTCAGAAAACATGGGTTACAAACTTATAAGCTATCTCTTATTCTGTAAACTTAAGTTATTAACATAGATCAGGCTCAAACTAAAACCACAAAAGTTTTAATACCATGATAAACTACTATTTATTCCTAAGAGAATTTTTTTTTTTTTTTTGATTGTTGGAAGTGAGGTGTTTGAATCCTGAATATCTTTTTTGGAAACACCAAAAATTTACTAACCAAATTAGTTACAAGACTCTTGGCAGGAGATTAAATTGTTAGGGTATTTTTTTATTTAATCATTTAACTATCTATTCTACCACAAACAATAAAATCCAAAAATCTTAAACAATCGAAAATCAACAAAAAAATCATGATTGAATATTATGTGTCAGGTTGTTTTAAACCTTGAATTTAAACCTTGAATCAACAAAAAAATCATGATTGAATTTAAACCTTGTTTCAGGTTGTTTTAATTTGCTGTGGATTAATTGATAATCATCTATATATTCATATGTTGTAGCCTATATTATGTGTCACTATCTTTCTTGTACTTTTATATATTTTTTCATCTCATATATTATTGATCAATGCATGCATGTTTGAGATGGAAGGGAACTTAAATTTAAAGAAAATAAGCAATTGCCACGAGCAACGTAACAGTACAAGAAAGGGTTATCGTATACTTTAAAAAAAAAAAGCAATATTTATATAGTACGATTCCAGCTAACATGCATGAAAAAAAATAAAGACACAAACTTTCATAGAAATCCACCAACTCCACTTCTAGATGAACACAATGGCTGGCACCGACGTTCTTGAGGTTTGAAGACGGCAATGTTCATACAATATCTTTGTGGTCTAAACTCTAAAGTCTAAGACTTTGATTTTGTTTTAGTCATGTCCATATGTCACATATATAATCATTTCTGGTACAAGGTTATTGAAGTCGTCTTTTTTAGGCTTATGTTGAATAAAAAAATCCACCAAAAGAAAAACACAATATAAGAAATAACAGAAAGAAGTATTAAAATATAATTTGTAATTTGTATGTAGATAAGATATGTATATATGTAACACAAATTAGAAGTGTGAAAAAAAAAAAAAAACCTTTAGAGTCGTCTCTATCTCCAGTCTCCACTTTGCAGTCTTAATCACTACAATCATTCATAATCCATATAATCAATATGCAGTTTCAAGAAAATGAATATAGTTTAATGGGTTTGGGGAATTATTTTACATTACTATGTTAACGTGGAATATATAAATGCTTTAGTAAAGAAAATATCTGGCAAGTGTTAAAATTTGTACCCAAAAAGAATGAATTTAAGTTAAATTATGGTGATATTGTATGAACATTGCCGTCTCAAACACTTATTATAACCATTTAAATCACATGTTGTGATTGATGTATAATAAAAAATTGTTAGTGATGTTCACATTTAAAAGTAATCGTTAATAATAATTTAAGAAAAGTTGACGAATTTTCTAAGGGTATTAATTTAGAAAATATTTTTAAAAACTTTTTATTAAAAAAAGTTAAAAAATAATAATAATAACTAACTTTTTTGACAACTTTTTATATTTCACATAAAAATTATATTTCTTAATAAGTTTCACCTAAACAAGTTATAAATTCTTTGTGTCCCTAGCATAGTAGCATTGTTGGTATTATTTTCTCTATCTAAACGTCCCAAAGTGTTGAAAGGAAGACATGGGTTTTTGGACATTTAAAAGGCCAAAGTCAAATGGCTCTAATTTTGTGGACTTTGGAAAAGCTAAACTATGGAATTCCTCAATTTCTTGCTTTTAGTAAACCAAATAATTACAAAATTAATTTTGAGTTGCCTTTCAAAACCCACCCTCATTAAACTTAACAAGGTCCAATTTTTCATACTAGACTTTGCTAACAATGTCTACTGGTTGGATAGCAATTGGCGAGTGAAGTACTGTGCAGTTAATGATTCAAGCTCTCACTGAGTCAAATGCCAAACTTGGGACTCAAAAATCAGTGAAACTCCCAAAATCTAGCCCTCGGTTGGAACCATTTCTGTCTGTTTCTTGACCTAGGGTTTGCTTCCCAAACGTGTAACCAAAGTTTTTAAAAATGAGTCAAACTCTTCAAGCTCAAGCATCTATACCTCTGTCCACGTGAACATGAACCAGTAAATAAACACCTAGGTGGCAAGTGCACTCAATATGGTAGATAAAACCGAGCTGGTACCAAATTTGAATCAAATTCAGTGACGTGGGTGCCTCATTATCGTTTTAAGTCATGTCATGTCATGGCCTCACATTATTAATCCCAACTTGTCTTCAAAGATGCTAGGCTGGTGGTGGTGGGTCATGGAATTAATAGACTCTAGGCTATTTGTGAACTTTCATTTTGAACCTCTCTTTTTTCGGCTAAAATTTAAACTATACATTCTAAGAGTATTTAGACTATACACTCTGAAATTTTACAATTTTGGTATTACTTCTTGAAATTATATTCAATTTGTATCAATAATCTTTTTGTCTATATTTTATAGTGAGTAATGATTATGGCCCCAAAACTGAGTGAATAGTGAGTAATTTTATATTCATTAAGTCTCACATAAAGTTGTCAAACTTGTTTAGTTTTTCTAATAATACGATGTCACGTCATTTTTGTACTCTAAAAAAACTTTAAATAATTAAAATAAATTTCTAAAACAAAAAACATATATACACACACAATAAACTCAAAACAAAACAAAAAAAATGATTTGGCATAATAAAAATAACGTAACATTATTTTATTGAATTAACTAAACACATATAGTAAACTTATATAGCACTTAACAGAAAATATAAATAGAAAGATTACTAATGCAAACGAAATATAACTTCAAAGACTAAAATTCAAATTCTAAAATTTTAGAGTGTAAAATTTAAAAAACCCACAAACCTTCAGGGTTAATTTGGATTTTAGCCTTTTGTTTTTGTAATCAACATCTAACGTCTAGCATCATGCACTGCACTTCAGACTTTCTTCTTTATAAGGGAACGAATATTATTGGATTAAGAGGAAAAATATTATTCTAAGGCCATAAATGAATCACGTTTAAGCTTAACAACATTACGCTATGACCGATTAAAAAATACAAATAAACATCATTTTTTGGTGTTTTTAGTGGAAACATCTAAGATTCAAATCTACCTTCCTCCACTTAAAATGTATCATAAAAACAATACACTATAGGTTAATCTAAATCTAAACTAACAATGTCGGAAAATTATCTTATGAAACTATGGTGGTATGGAGTAACTACCTCCTAATTAATATGTGGGTCCACGTACCTGTGAATCTCAACCAATAAGAGGAAGCCACTGCATACAACAACTCCGCAAGATATTACCTTCACAATGCCAATGGATCAAACTAATAATCCAATTGATCCATTGGCATTTCATTTTTGTTGGTGGTGTTGTTCTAAGATTAGGTTCTCTCCAGTGGTGTTGTTATAAGATTAGGTTCTCTCTCTCTAAAAATGGGTGGGTATTGACTCAATAAATATAAATATTTTTGTCAATTCACTATTTCTATTAAAAACTAGAATAGAGTATAAGAGTATTCTAAAAAGCCTTTATTAAAGATTGAAATTTCCAGTTTTAACTTAAAAGCTATTTTCAAAGTTTAAGATGGAGAAAAAACTCGTTAACAAAAATGTAAAAGAGATGGCAAATTTTGCTAAAGAGCTTAAGTCCATTATTAGATATCGTTTTTCCCTCCTAATGCAAATCCAAACCCCAAGGAAAACAAAACAAACCTTTTCAAGCAATCAATTTTGTTAACACTTATACTTAGTTAAAGTTTACAAAGATATATAGATGAGAATGACCCCAAACTTTTCATATTTCTTATATGATTTTCTTAAATTGGTCAAATTTTTATATTTGTAATTACTTTGACCCTCTTATTCTTGAAATTCCTTTACACTTTGGTTAATCTAAAACTTAATATTAAATTTGATATCTTTTTAGCATTAATGGCCCATTAAAAGGCCTTTAATCTTTTTTATTTAGTGACCAAAGACTAAAGCACCACTTCCCAAATCTATATAATATCTAAAAGATGAAGTTTATTATTTATTATTGTCATGCTTGGTCCACTTTGGTTCATTTGGTCCAATTCAGTCCATTTGGTCTATTTCGATCCAATTTGGTCCATTTCAGTCTATTTCAACCCATTAAGTCAATTTCTGTACAATTCGGACTATTTCAGTCCACTTTGGTCTATTCTGTCCATTTAGGTGCACTTCAGTCCACTTCGGTCTACTCATCCAATTTGGTCTATTTTGGTCCATTTCGTCCACTTTAATCCACTTTGATCCACTTCAGTCTATTTCGGTTCACTTCAGTCCATTTCTATCAACTTTAGTCTATTTCGGTCCTCTTTAGTCCACTTCGTTGATGCTTTAGGAGAAGAGGTTTGTGTAGAAACTAGAAAGTGGAGTTACTTTATTGACAATCATGTCGCCTTCTTAGCATAATGTTTGTAGGTTTTTGATAAAATTACATTTTTCTTACATCTTACTAAAGTCTTGTATTTTTTTTCTAATATAAGTGATGGATTTACTTAAATCGTCTTCTTCTTTAGGAAATTCAAAACTTATAAATATAAAGGATAAAATGTTTGTAAGGAGTATTAAAAACAAATTCCAATCATACATTACATTATTTACAAAAATGTCTTCTTACCTTATATAATAATTGAATGTAAAATGGATTATGTTTCCTTAAAAATAATACTAAATTTAAAACGCTTTCAAATAACAAATATAGATAGCATAATTTAGAAAATCCAATATATTGTATCAACTAGACTTTATTAGAAAATAATCACATCATTTTAAGTAGATTTTGGAACTAACACTTTATAAGTCTCATCTGCTATTTTTATTTTTCACTTAACAAAAAAAAAAATCTTCAAAAAAATTTACACTTGTTGCGCAGGATTGTGACTAGTAAAAAATAAAAAGAATGAACATAACATGATTAAATAAAGATTATTACATTCATGGTTGTCAAAATCGCAATATGGATCGTAGAATCACACGATTTACAATCTCACCTCTCCAAAACGTTTAGAATCGCACAAGGATCGTAAAAATTGTAAAATCGCATGTAGGATCATGTAGAATCATATAGGATCGTATGGGATCCTACCGATCTTACCAAAATGTAAAAATCAATTTTTTTTTTTAAGTTCATCTTTATAAGTTGTAATTTATAATCTCAAGACTAAGATATTGTGCTTCATAAATGTATCAACTAAGTGGTGGGACTCATATGGAGATGACTTTCTTGAATTGAAAATTTTTGCTATAAGAATATTGAGCTTAACATATAGCTCTTTAGGTTGTGAAAGTAACTAGAGTACATTTGAAAAAGTAAGACCAAATGACTTTGGTATATTATCCCCCAATTGAGGATTCTCTATTAAAATTGGTACAACTTTTAAGTACACACAAAAAGGAGAAAATTGTTTAAACCAAAAAAAAAAAATGAATGAGTTGGTATTTGTTATGTAAAACTTGAAGATAAAAGAGAAAATACATAAACCATCAAGTGCAAAAGAAGAAATTGGTTTGAAGAACTTGTCTTCAAATGATGAGTTGTTAGCAAAGGGTGTCAACTAGAAAATGATGGTACAAATTTTGATGAAAATAATGAAATAACAATTCTAATGCCTTTCTTTATAGATTTTAAAAAAATAAAAAATAAAAGTTGCATGTGTATAGTGTGAATGTGTGATCACTATTGTATCATTTGGTTATCAATGTTAGGTGATGATAAGAGTCTAAGAGCTGCTGCTAAAGCAAAAAGTGTGCTACTATTTTGGTACTTGGTTGTTTTCTAATTAAACATTTACTGAACTTTTTAAATACATTGCGTTAAAACTTAAATATATTTATTTCATTAGTATAGATGTATCAATGTAGCACATGCAAATTACATCATATGATCAAAATCTTTATTTTTTTATGGAAAATTCATAATTTACGTGATTATTCAATATATAAAGTCACTATCAATGTGTTTTTTGCTTTAAATCTAAAAATAGGTAAGATCTTACGATTTACGATCCAATCCTACGATCCACGATCGTACCTACCTCTTAGCTCTTGCGATCTTAGGTAGGATCCCAATTTTGACAACCTTGACTACATCCAATTAAAGTGGCATTCACGCAAAACCTTGGCACATTGCAAGTTAGTGGTTACTAAAATAAGAGAAGTTTGTTTGTTATGTTTGGTACTGTCCGAGGGATGACTCACAGAACATTTGAAGCAAGCAATATTAAGTTTTTCTCTACTTCAAGTTTCAGAAGCTAGTCCATCAAATCATTGAGGAAAGAAAAAATCCATCTAAATATCTAATCACCATTATTAAGCTTTGTGATTCATCAACAAAACGAATTGTCTTCAAGAATTCCATATATAAATTTGCTCACTGTACCATCTATTTCTAATAGCACAGCACTGACCCAATAACATTAACATTCACAAACAGAGCTCGGGTCTGCTTTCTAAACTTGGCTGAGTAAGGAAATAGGCATGACTGGCTGGCAAATAACACGTCCAATTTAAAAACAAAACAAACATAAATACTTGCGTAGCTAGCCCTGTTTTAAAGCTTTAGTGCTTCAGGAAAGAACGTCATCGGTGTAAACGTGTGCCCATTATGAATGATTGATCATGAAAGAAGTCAATTAAAAATCAACTTCCAACATTTTTCCTAAATGATTAGCTTCCATCAATTGTTCTCCTAGTTTTGATAGCTTTATACAACAAAGAACAAATAAAAGAAAAAAAATGTGTTTTTTTTTTTTTTTTTGGGGGGTGTTGTTAAGGAAAAGCGCTAGCCACATCTGCGCTATACCTCAAAAGGACTAGTCACAATTGAGGCTCCTTGTAATTGTTAATAAAGCTCAAACATCTTTTAAGAGCACAACTTTCTCTGCGTCACCTCAAGGTGCGCGTCAAGTCCACAATGGATGACATTGTCAACAAACCAAGCTTGAAACCCTAGTCGAGACTCTAAACCCCAATATCCCTTTCCAAAACCAACTTAATGCCCCCACTCAGGTCACAAGCCCACATCACGGAGCCCAGCCCGGTAATCTCGTGTGAGCTCAGAGACACTACCCTACAAAGTGGGCCCTAACGAGGACGTTAGGGATTTAAGTGAGAGAGATTGCAATGCCCCAATTTGATTGATTGTAGTGACCCAAAAAGGGGGGTCTTGCATTCTATGGAATCCCACATCGCTTAGGGAAGCACATGGGAATGTGTTTATAAGGAATGACCTCCCTTCAATTTGTAGAGGCATTTTCCCCCACTGCTATGTGCTTTGGGGGAGAACAAAACCGTGAGGAGTATGAGGCCCCAAAGCAAACAATATCTACACAGGTGGGGTGGGGTCATTACTGATGGTATCAGAGAAATAAATTTGACATTCTAAACATAGTTATATGCTTAAACAATGTGATCAAGGGAACTTAAAATATAGTCATGTGGAACACATTTCTACATCTTTTGCATATATTTAAAGGGAAGCATGCTACCAAAAACAAACTGAATCAGAAATTTTGCAGGCCTGCTATGTGCAAGCGCAAATACAGCTGCACTGATAATGACAGCTACTGGTGTAGGAACCCTGCAAAAAGAGTGGAAGAAGCATGAAAACAAACAGGAGCATTTAAAAGTTGATAGGTGATAAATGTACTTAATTTTCCTTAACAATCAAGTTCAAGTGTTGATCAGCCGACCCTCATGGGGGCTTATGGACGCAAGGCTTTGTGGATGAGATTTAATGGAACAATAATAGATGTTGATGGAGAATTCTTTTGTATGGAAAAATCTGGGAGAATGTGTAGAAAACACATGAGAACAGATGGCCCAAATTAAACCCCAGTAATGCTTATTTGCAATGATTTCGGATTTATCATGAACATTTTATTTCATTTTACATTTGAAGGGGCTATGCCTGCAGTTGTTTGCAGCATGTCCTTTCTCAGTCTCAGTTGTTGGCAACTGGGACAAAATCACATTAAACTACATCACCCATTAGTCTTCATTAGCAAGAACACAACTATCTCAAACCTTTTATTTTATCTAGTTCTCAAATACTACAGTTTCTTTCAAATGCAATCACGTCTAGTTTTATCTGTCTTGTATAGCCAGTTATCCATCTCATCCATGTTCCATAATTCTCATATTATGAGCATGTTCTTCCTTTATAGTCAAATGTTTTGTAAGAAATAGCATACTTGGCCCTGTAATCTCAAAACACTTTCTTTACAAAATAAAAAAAATAAAAAATAAAATCTCAGAACACTTTCTCCATCACTCCATGATCAAAATTCAACTTATAATCTATAAGAAGTGCCTATCCTTTCTTTCTTCCTTTCCCTTTTTTTTTTTTTTTTTTTTTTTTTTTTTTTTTGCCCTTTAAAATGTATTTTACACATGCACCCAGTGGGTCACAATCCTTCCACCCTGTCCTTATGGAGAAAGGAGCTCCACTTTAGGCTAAGCCTTAGAAGCATGAAGTCTCATATATCCACAACTTCTATTATATTAATTACCACTAGATTATTCAGAAAAAATAAATAAATAAATAACCACTAGATTATGGTAAACAATGAAGCCTAGACCAAGGCTTCGCTAAATCAATTTAAACCTACAAACCATATGTCATAAGAAATTATTGACATTAGAAAGCACAAAAAAATTCTAAATTATTTTACCTAAGAGTTTGTTACTAAATATCATGTGTGATTCTTGTGCAAAGAAATTATCAATAGTGCTAGGCATAAATTAACTGTAAGCTTTCAAACAATAAGTTTTTCTGCGGCATTAAAATGAAAACTTAATATTTAGATGTAGGGGGGAAAATCAAAAATAAAAAGGAAGCAATTTTACCACTTAGTTAGGAACACCATTAAAAACCCTCGAAACAAGGTCTCCTCAAGAAGTGGAGCAAAGACACTGGTGATGCCCACCAAGTAAGCAGTGCTGCAAAGTCATACAATGAATAAAAGTGGTCAATCCCTAACACCAAATTATGGCAAGTGTTTTAACAATTTGACATGGATGCAACCAGAACATGCACAACTAAGGACAGGCATGAGATACCTGATACTTGAAGATCCAACTAGTGGAAGCAAGCGACCTAGAACATCAGTCTGAAACCAAGGTAAATAATTATAAAGCGATCCTTATAAGCTTAAATAACCGTCTATGTTTAACAAAAATTACCCAAGCAACTTCCTATTTTTTTCCCATTAAAAAAAAATCCTATATTAAAATAAACACAGTAGCCATAATGAATAAAAAATCTAATCAACCAAAAAATGAATAACACCATTCGAAGAAATGAAAAAGGTATTGCAAGCAATTTTCCTTAAAGTTTTATTGCAATTGAATGACTCATATAAAAGCCCATATTTAGTAGTTATAAATAACTTATAATACAAGAATGGAGGAGATATTACTCCTTGATATCTGGCCATACTACTTTAGAACAAATAATTCAATAAACAAACTAAAACAATCGAGGAGTTTATGTCCTCTGCACCCAAAAATAAAAGGAAGAAATCATAACAAAATTCCAGACTAATTGCTAACCCCTACTTGTAGGCTTCCACCACTGAGAAAGGACATAGAAGCTCCTGTTAAATAAACAGCTGTTACAGTACCAAGAAAGCCAATCCCTGCCCACAATAGCCATCCTTTCTGTCGACTAAAGGGTTCCCTCCAATCTGAAACAACTGAACAATATCATTTCAATAGATCAAGTATATAAATGCAAAACCAACAGCCTAACTAATAACAAATCAAATTGAGCTGCCAAGGATGAATTTTACCATCTACATTCATTGCCTCATTGAGACAGATTGAGGCTGGTATAAGAACCACTATAGTCTATCATGCCAATTTTGATTTAGTTCATGATTTTGCAGCCTATTCAAACGAGTAAATATTTAAGGGGACATATTGTCAATATACATGGGCTGTACCCAATGCACAAATCTCCCAATTTTGCAGGGTCTGGAGAGGGTGATTGGCAGGCAGCCATACCCTTATGTTTTGGGAGAGGTTGATTCTCAGACTCAAACCCGCAACATGTTGCTTTGGTGGAAGGCACTTGCCATCGCACCATTTCCAATCAACATAAAATAATAAAGACTGATACCATAGCAAAAAATGTCTTCAGGAAGTGGTCAAAACTCATTGACAATGCCATACACAACTCCAAGTGCAACTGCATTGGAAAGGCTACAAAACAAAAGGTTTGCTTAAAAACTAAGGTGACTATTGACTACACTGATAGACAATTTGGTAATAAGTTGACATACAAACAATTTACATGTAAAAGTATTGCAAGTTTTATGAATCCCATGCGACATCCTAGATAGGATATCTATGAAGCCAACAAAAAAAAGACCAACAGTTAAGAGCACAGCCATTAAATCCATAGCATCGACCTGATTTCTAGAGGGTAAATAAGCTTCCAGAAAAAGAACAAAAACTAATGATCCTTAATATTAATTTCACACACAGATTATGGCAGCTGCCTTAAGCAACCCACTGCTTGTACAACATCTTACAATCTCCAGCAAATACATACAAATTCCAATACAATTTAGGTGTTTCAGGAAACATGTTAGATTCCAAACATGAATGTCAAAGTTATTTGTAAATGCAATGATGGATCGAATATAAAGATTGGGTCCAAAAATTGGCTGGCATAGTTTTACAATTAGCAAAAGATAAGCAAACAATTGAAAATAAACTAAAAGGACAGCCATTAATACCCCTGAGACAAGAACATTATCTCTGCCTGCTTGTCCAAACTCAGTTCCTCAAGGCAAATTCCTAGCTTATGAAGAGCCACTGACAGTGTATGCCCTGCCAAAATATAACTGTCTAGGAAAAAATTGATTAATTTCATTCCAAACCAACAAACTAGAAACAATTGGCATGTATGCGTATTTTAGCTTATAAAACATACTTAACCAATACCCATAAGACCATCTGCTTCATAAATTCCATGCATAGTATATATACAATTATTTGACATTGGATTGCTAAGAATTTCTTTGGATGTGCTTATTGTCATTGACTTATTTTCTTTATAAAAACAAGGTAAAAATGTACATTTGGTCCTAAAACCAGAAATTTTCATTGTAAGCCCTCGAAAAAATGTAAATGCAGGAGCACTGGACTTGTTGAGACGTCGAAACATGGCAAATATTTGACACATGTCAGCATCTCAATGAGTCCAGTGCTCCGTGCACTAGACCCAAGCCTGTACTTCCAAGTTAAAGTGCTAAACCTTCCTTAACCCTGCAATTATAATATAGTACCACATGTCTATATCAAATTTTGCCACAAACAAATAAAATTACAACGAAAATACTAGGAAAGGACTAACTTGGATAACAAGTTTACAATTTTTAGTACTAGAATTAATGAACTTTTAAATTTCAGAGACTAAAATATAACAAACAAACAAACAAACAACCTTAAGCCTGATAAAAGTATAGTCAAGCAAACCGTTTGCCAACCCCAGGGCACATCCCATCGCTTCAACATTGGCCAGTCCAATCCAGTTTCCTGAAAATAAAATTACCATGTTATTTTATTTAAAAAAAATTACTATGCATTTTTTTTATAAATGATAGAAATTAAAAGTTATAAAGAGAATATTTAGTGGGGTCAAAATATTTCCTTATTATAAACCCAATGATAACATACAATGATAACATCTAAATTTGTTTGTCTATTTTAGTCCTTAGTGTGGTGGGTTTCATTTATCTTAATAGATTGTCGCGTCGAATAAGAGACTTGAGGATCAAACTCGCCTATACCAAAAACCGCTTCAACATAATTCAACTTTCAAAACCAGCCTACACCAAAAGCCAATCAGTGCTGAAGACGCATGTGAGAAACGTCACCTTGGGTTGAGTATCAGCTTTTGGTTTATTATTATCTTTGGAAAAGCAAACTGAGCTAAGCCTTAGAGCTTTCTTGGAAATGGGTGTGCTAGAATGGAGGGAAAGAGCAATGTGGTGGGTTTGTTTCGCTGAGTCTATGGACAAGAAACAACGTTTGGGTTGGAAAACATGGTGACGATAGTGGGAAGAAGATTGAGCAGCTAGCGAGGAAGAAAGTGCCATTGACGCCATTTCTTTTGCTCTTCGAGAATTTCAGATGCTGTGAGCGTTTTATGGTTTAGACTACTAGAGCGAGAGCACAAGAGTGGAGTGGCCTGCTCGGTAGGACAACCGGACAAGTCCCTACATTTTGGGGCTAGCTGTAAATTTGATTTTACTACGAGGCCCTACATTTTGGGTCACTTTCAATTTGATCCTTGCTTGTTGGCCGTGGTCAATTTACTCAATATTAACGTAAGTCATTGTCAATTTGATTCTTGTTGGTAACAGTCGATTTAATCAAATATTGTTTTTAACATGCAGTCAATTTGGTTCATATAGTTAACTTATTAATAAAAAATACAAACTGCAAATAGAAAATAACATAGACCAAATTGACAGCAACCTCAAATCAAAATGATATTTTAGCGTAATAAATAAGCGGAAAAAAAAAAGTTAAATTCATTTTGTCAATGAGTTCCTCTAATAATAAGAATAGGGTCCAAGATACCACCGGGCCTAGTTACCCGAGTGGTACCTGGTACCTTATGTGTCCGCTAACTCAGGGGTTCGATCCCCTGCAATAACAAATTACCCAGCCAAAAAAAAAAGGGTCTAAGATAAGATTGTGAATTCAATAATCATTACATAACTTATGAGCATGTAAATCAACAAGAATTAAATTCATTATGGGCATGAAATATTCTCATATGTTCATTTAATGTCATATTGGAGACTAGGAGGGCTTCTTCTTGTTATTCTTAATTACATCATGTGATTGAAAATGGATAATGATGTTCTTCATTCCAAATGGATTCATTTTATGATTCATATTAAGTATTACAAATTTTTAAAAGTGAATTAGTATTATGCCCATGCATTGCTTACTTGTGAAAATGATAATCTACCACTCACAATCAACCACTTTAAAGTTCTGGTAAAAGTTGTGGTACAAAAGTTATGATTCTAGAAAACCAATAAAATTAACATTTGCCAACAAAGCTCAGTCTGCTTTTCTGATCTAGGCTGGTCGAGGAATAAGCATGACTGGTTGTTAGTCACTCATCCAATTAATACAAAGCTGTGTTTCCGTTCCTAAGCATGTGTTGTAGGTCAAGTCAAGGCCATTCAATTTTCTTGGGCATACAACCGGCCCAGAAGGGCCTCTATATCAGAAATTTGGCCATAGAATATATCGGATTTTTGTAACTAGCTCTGTTCTAAAGCTTTCGAGTACAGAAATTTGGGTCAGTGTTTCTGGTTTGCAGCATTTAGCTGCTTGTGACTTGAACTGCTGGAGCAATTTCCATGAAATTTTCTCAATTTTGATGAATGAACTTCTTAATTCATTGAGAAAGAGATCATCAGCTTAAAAATTAAGTAAACATACACACCCATTATGAAGTAATCATGAAAGAAGTAGTATATCAACTTCCAAAAATTTTCCTAAATGATTGGCTTCCATCAATTGTTCTCCTAGTTTTAATCACTTTATACAACAACGAACAAAGAAAAGAAAAGGATTTTTTTTTCTTTCCTTTATTTATTTATTTATTTTTGGTTGTGAGAGAGAGAGAGCCTAAAAGGCAGCCTGTATGATTACATGGTTAATAAACCTAGACGGTAGCCTGTACAAGCTCCAGAATCAATAAATTCCCTATCAGGTTGCTTGTAGCAATTCCTTGATATCATAACCTTGAAGCTGCAAACAACCACAGTTAGTTTTATCACTCGATACATAAATTATACATGTAAAGTTACTCAGTAATGACATACATCTATGCATGGTTGTCCTTGAGATCCAGTACAAAATAATAACAGTAGAAAAGGTCGTGATCAAGGGCAAATCAAGCAGACTTATGCACCCACATAATAAAACATATACCTGTTTAGCAACAAAAAAAAAAAAAAAGAAAGAAACTTATACCTGAAGAAAGGTGAGAAGCAATATTACTCCGGAGTTCCAAAAGGCATGTATTGTGATCGGTGTTAAAAGATTACGGGTTTGGGCATATGAAAATCCCAAAAAAGTGCCTGCAGAGATCAAAAATGCACAGTTGGTTTCTTCATGGTAGACAGATAAGTTTGATATCCACTAGAGAGCAATAAACTACACACTCTAAATGAAGTTTTTTACTTAAATAATGTCATCAGGGAAACTTAAAACAGTCATGTAAAACACTTTTATAGATCTTTTGCATCTATTTAAAGGGAAGCATGCTACCTAGAACAAACAACTGTGGAAACTCTCCAGGAGTGAGATGCGCAAGTGCGAATACAGCAGCACTGATAAAGACAGCTACTGGCGTAGGTACCCTGCAAAAAGAGTAGAAGAAGCATTAAAAAAAAAAAAAAATGGAAGAGAATTTAAAATTTGACAGGTAATAAATGTAAGTTATGTTCCCAACAAAAATCAAATTCAATCAAGTTCGTGTTCAACTTGCCTATCAAAAAAAAAAGTTCGTGTTCAACTCACCCTCACAACAGGAATATGGCAGCAAGGCTTTGGGGATGAGATATTAGAAAAGATGGAAAAGAATTTTATATGGAACAAGGAGATGGAAGAATGTGCAGAAAACACATGAAAACAAATATACAACCCAAATCAAATTCCAGTAACACTTATTTAAAATGATTTGGAATTCATGTCATAAACATTTTATTTCATTTTACTTTATAAGGGCCATGCCTGCAGTTGTCTGCAATATGTCCTTTCTCAGCCTCAGTTTGTCTGCAACTGGGACAACATCGCATCAAACTACTTCAACCATTAGTCTTCATTAAACAGAAAACAACCATCTCAACCTTTTTTTTTAATCTAATTCTTAATGGGTACAGTTTCTTTCAAAAGCAATCATATCTAGTTTTATTTGTCTTGTATTGCCAGTTATCCATCCATCCATGTTCCACCATTCTCATATTACGAGCATGGTCTTCCTTTAAAGTAAAATGTTCTGGAAGAAATACCTGGCCCTATAATCTCAGAACATTTTTACTTGACAAACAAATCTTAGAACACTTTCTCCATCACTCTTTAATCAAATTTCAGCTTATTCATAATTTCTAAGAAGTGCCTATCCTTTCTTTCTTTTTTTTTCCCTTTAAACAGAGATTTTCACGTGCACCCAGAGGGTTGTGACCTGCAATCCTTCCACCTTGTTCCTATGGGGGAAGGAGCTTCCCTTTAAGCCAAGGCTTAGTAGCACAAACTGTCTCATATATCTGCAACTTCTATTACATTATTAACTGCTGGATTATAGTACACAATAAAGCCTAGACCAAGGGTTTGCCAATTCAATTTAAAGCTGCAAACCATGGGCCATAAGAAATTATTGGGATTAAAAAGCAAGAAAATGTTCTAAATTATTTGACCTGAGAGTTTGTTACTAAATATCATGTGTGATTTTAGGAGTGGTGTGTGCAAAGAAATGATCAATAATGCTAGGCATAGAATAAACGGTCAGCTTTCAAACGCTAAGTTTTTGTGCAACATTAAAATGACAACTTAATATTTAGATGGAGAAACAAAGAGGGAACCATACCACTTAGTTAGGGACACCATAAAAAACCCTCGAAACACATTCTCCTCAAGAAGTGGAGCGAAGACACCAGTGATGCCCACCAAGCAAGCAGTGCTACAAATTAAAGCAATTAATTAAAGCGGTCAATCCTAAACGCCAAATGATAGCAATCGTTTCAACAGCTTCACATGGATGCTGCCAGAACATGCACAACTATGGAAGGACTTGAGATACCTGATACTTGAAGATCCAATTAGTGGAAGCAAGCGAACTAATGCATCAGTCTGAAACCAAGTTAAATAATTATAAAGGAATCTCCATAAGCTTAAATATCCGTCTATGTCTAACTAAATATCACCAAGTAATTTCCTAGTATTTTAATAAACATAGCAGCTGTATTGAATGAAATTTAATCCACCTAAAAATGAATAATTCTCTTTAAAGAAATGAAAAAGGTATCTCATTCAGACAGCACACAATTTTGTAGATGCAAGCAATATTCCTTAAAGTTTTATCGCAATTTAATCATAGAAAAAACCCATATTAGTAGGTATGATACAGGAATGGAGGAGACATGTTCCTATTAATTTAGTACAAGTAGCAATCTAAATAGACACAGAAAAGTCAATGAGTTTATGTCCTCTGCACCAAAAAATGAAACAAAGATATTATAAAAAAGTTCCATACTAATTCCTAACCTCTCTTTGTGGGCTCTCACCACCAAAGGACAGAGCAGCTCCTGTTAATGCAACAGCCATTACAGCACCACCAAGGCCAATCCCTGCCCATAAGAGCCATCCTTTCTGCAGACTAAAAGGCTCCCTCAAATCTGAAACAATTGATCAATACCATTTCAGAAGATCAAGCATATGGATCCAAAACCTACAACCTAACTAATTACAAATCATATGTAGATGCTAAGGATGAATTTTACCATCTGAATCTATTATCTCATTGAGACACATAATTGAGATTGTATAAAAGCATTATATCGTGCCAATTTTTTTTTAGTTCATGATTTTGCAGCCTAGTTCAATGAGGAAACATTTTGGGGGCACATTGCCAATCAATGTGACGAAAGTAAAAAAGAAAGCCGTTTGTGCATGAGGTTGGAGAAATAACAAGACCGAAAAGATTGATACCATAGTGATAAACATCTTCAGGAAGTGGTTGAAACTTGTTGGCAATTGTATACAGAACTCCAAGTACAACTGCAGTAGTAATGCTGCCAAAACAATAAGTCGGCTTAAAACAAAGGTCACCATCTACTACACTGATAGGCAATTTGGTAATAAGTTGGCATACAAACAATTTACAGGTTAAACTATTGCAAGTTTTATAAATCCCATGTGATATCCTTATCCCAGAGAGGATATCCATGAACTCAAAAAGAGACCAACAGTAAGAGCACAGCCATTGAATCCATAGCATCGACTAGAAAGTAATTAAATTTCAAGAAAAACAACTAAAGCCAACAATCCTAAATATTAACTACATATACATGTTATGGCATCTGCCACAAGCGCACAATGCTTGTGCAATGTCTTACATTCTGCAGCATAATACACACAAGTTCCAGTACAATTTAGGTGTATCAGGAAACATGTTAGTTTCCAAACATGAATGTCAAAGTTACATGTATATGCAATGATGGACCCAAATTCAAAGATTGGGTCCAAAAAGTGGCTCGCATAGTTTACAACCTTCAAAAAAAAAAACCAAACAATTGACAATAGACTAAAAGGACTGCTGTTAATACCCCTGATCCAAGAATAGTATCTCCGCCTTCTCGTCCAAATTTAGGTCCTCAAGGCGAATTCCAAGATATGGTATAGCCACTGCCTCTGTTAACCCTGTCAAAATAAAACTGCCTGGGACAAAATTAATTAATTTCATTCCATACCAAAAATCTATAAACAATTTCCCTATATGCATAATTGAGCTAATAGTAATAATACATACTTAACCAATACCTATAAGGCAGTTTGTTTCATAAATTCCATGCATAATTTAGATACAATTATTTGATATTCAATAACTAAGAGTATGTTTGAACGAGCTTATTTTCTATTTGAAAATAATTGAATAATATTTTGAAAACATACAATTTGGATCATGTTTTACGTTAGCATCTGAAATTTGAAAAGTTCATTTTTAGTCCTGAAAAGATTGCAAATGTAACAAATTAGACCTTCTGTAACCTTGCAGTTCTAACAAGGTGTCACATGGCTTTGTTGAATTTTTCCACATGAGGCAATGCTTAGGTACATTTACAATCTTTTGAGAACTAGAAATGAGCTTTTTAAATTTCACAGACTAAAATCAAAATGTATAGTTCTGCCTAAAAATAAGATAGGTAAAGGAATTGTCATACTTGGAAATATAAAATTAGGAGAGAGAGAGAGAGAGAGAGAGAGAGAGAGAGAGAGGGAGAGAGAGAAACCTTAATCCGCAAGCAAGCGAAGTCAAGGAAACAGTTTGCCATTCCCAGGGCACATCCCATCGCTTCAAAATTGGCCAATCCAATCCAGCTTCCTAAAATAAAATGACCACAAGGAAATATTTTCCATTAGCAGGCAAAATAACATAAAAATGACCAACATTTATACAATGTCTTAGATTAGGTGCAGGGTTTTAATTTTGTTGATCAAAACCCAAATTCATGAAATCGTTCCAATTTAAGACCTCGCTCTATCTCCATTATTCATTTCCGCTATTCTAGGCAGTAACAAGCCAGATAAAAGCTGGAAAATACTGATTAAACTCTGTGTTTCACCTTCTATTTGTTCATAAATAAATCTGACAGGCATTTAATAGAGAGTGCAGAGAGATAAAGTTTCACTTAGTGTGAGAACTTTTTCTCTGCTACATTATGTCCAAGTCATACCCCGTACACAAAGCTCCCACTTTTTGTGGGTTTGGAAGAGGTCATGGTAGACAACCTTACCCTTCCCGAACTCAAACCCGTGACGTGTCACTTTTGGTAAAAAAACACTTGCCATCACACCAAGGTACAAACGCTTACAGTATATAGCAATCAATAACAGTTAAAAATTGGGACTTCAAATTGAAAGGGTTCCATATTAAGACTTTGATTGACAGGACTTAATTTGGTACAGGAATAAACTCTAGGCCATTTTTAATGTAACTTCTCCAAATTATAGTTGAATTTTTTTTTTTTTACTTATACACACACTGAGTCAATGATATGATAGTAAATTAGCAATCAAGTGTTAATTCAAACATGTAATTTTGTTTGTCTATTCTAGTAGCATCAATATATAATTCTCCAATCATCAAGCTAAGACGCTAGTTGGTATTTCATGAAGACGGGTCTGCACCCATGTCTCTTTGTTCTCGTTGGAGAAGATTATTTACCAGTTGTGTATTTTACTACTTAACTATGTGCTCAAAACCGAAAAAAGCTAAAAGTGGAGATTCATTGTAGTGAGTTGCAGCTGAGTTGAGAAGGGTTACCTTGTCCTGAATATCGGGTTTTGAGTTATCATCTCCGGCTTTGAGAAAGCAGACCGAGCGTAACGCTCTCTTGGAAATGGGTCTACTAGATTGGAGGGAAAAACCAGTGTAAGTTTGTTTGGGTGAAGAATCTGGGAACAGATGGTAGTGGTAATGGTAGAGCGAAGAAGAGTGAGCAGCTAACGAGGAAAGTACCATCGACACCATTTCTCTTCTTCAGAATTTCAGGTGTTAAGAGCAAGAGCACAGGAGTGGAGTGCCCTCTTGCTTGGTAGGATAAGGTTTTTTCTTTTTTTTTCTTTTTTTTTTTTTCCTTAAACTTAAATCTAGAGAAAACTAGGTTGTTCTTACTTTTTTTTACAAATCTCTTTCTAATAAATTTTAAAAACAAGTTTAATCCACCAACTTAAATAAATAAATAAATAGTATTTGTGATTATACATATTAATATATTATTAATGTAATTGATCACTTGCCCAGTTTATAAATACTTACGAAAAAATAAAAAATACATGAAAGTACGTAGGATTATATTAAAAGGACACCCTATTAAGAGAAAGAACATTTTTCAATCCAATTTAGGTGGATTCTTTTTTTTCATATTTTTGCTAGCAATCTTCCTTTTTTTTTTTTTTCTTTTTTTTTTATGCATCTTTAAAAATAAATAAATAAACAATTCCTTTTATGCACATTAAATGGAGTGGATTGCTCTAGCATATGAGACTGAGTTTGAAATTTAAATCTTAATGCCTCCATTTTATTACAAAAAAATTTCAAAAGTGGTAGGGAGATTCAAAGATCTTGGCAGTTAGTCGAATATCAATTACGTTTTCAACTTGTACTTTCCTGCTAGGAGAGTTTGGTTGTATTGAGCTTTTATGCTTTGGTACAACTGCTTGTCGAAAATGGCTGAGTTAGCCTTTCATTAGTTTTTGCCAAGATGTCACACAGCAATCTTTCCCCAAACATATAGAGGCGCCTATAGCCTTGGCCCCGGCTTTGCCCCTTATCTACTATAGGTGAATTTGTTTGATCCAGGGTTTCATTATGACTTATTAACAATAGTTGAGCTAATATCTCTCAAATTCCAATTAAAATTATATATATATATATATATAGAGAGAGAGAGAGAGAGAGAGATTATTTAAATGAAGTCACGACCTCAATATTGATGAGTTTTATATACCTTCAACTTAAATTAATTAGATATTTATAAAGTTATAGTAAATAACATATAGAATTATGGATATAGTCAAAATCTCATACATTGTGAGAGAGATCTTATAAGTTATATAAGAGTCTCAAAAGAATTAAGATACACTTAAACCTAATTGGTGATACAAGGACGTATCACATATCAGTCTTTTTCCTTCTTAATCTTCTTTTGGATCAGGGTGGAAATAAGAGTTCACGTGTGATGTGAATGGAAGGCCCACCATGGTGGGCCTTATCTGAGAATGCCAATTACTCCTACCGACGCCGCCTTGCCAAACTTTTGGATCCAAAGGTTTATGTCAATTATTTCCAGAGTGGGCCTGTTTCTGCATGTTGAGATTGGGCCATCACCAAGAAAGGAGGAAAGAAATCAAACTCACGTTTGTAAACGAAAATGACATCATTTTATTTCAATTGAAAGGGATTGCTTTTTTTTTTTTTTTTTTTTTAGGAAAATTGATAGTAGACTTTATTTGTTCATAATCACGTTATACAATTGGTAAGAAAAAAAAAAAGGTAAATTTGTGTTTGGTGGTGAAGAAAATGGAAAATCATAGGTTTGTTTGGTTTGCATTTTTAAAAAGTGTTTTTAAAAGACTGAAAAAAAAAATATGTTTTTAAAATAAGAAATGTGTTTGGAATAATATAATTCTATATATGTGTGTGTGCGTGCGCATCAACTCTTTCAGAAGCAACGTTAGTAAACCCAATCATTAATAAATCACTACAAATTAGTCACCATTAGCAACCAACAACCACAGTGTGAAGGACCTTCACTCTAAGGGCCGCAACCGTGAAGGACATTCACGGTTTCAACTCTAGGTTCTAAACAATCAACCTTCAACAACCAAAAACCACCCATGGTCCTCAAAGGCCTTCACTAACAATCAGTCATAGACCCAGCAAGCTCAATCACAATTTCCCCCTATTTTCTTATGTACCAAATAACCCCATAAGATTTAAAATAAAAATAAAAAATGCATGTAGACATCTGTTGCAAGTATTGTAGAAATAGATATTCCATTGCATTGTTCATTCCTCCATGCCAATGTGACCAAGATTTTTATTATTGTAGCTTAACAAATGGCAAGAAGTCGGTTTTGGGATGGGAACCAAACCTTTTAAAACCATAACTATTTAGTCTATTTTACATACAAAACTCTCATTTAATGGTACTAAATTTTAAAAATTACACTCAAACTCATACAGTTTATATTTAAAAAAACTTAAAATCGTATTAATCCTACTCATTTATTTTATCATGGATCAGGTCAAAATGAGTCAGATCAAGTCAAGTTAACCTAAAATTGAACATCTCAAATACTATTTAACAAAATTTAGGTATTAATAAACACTTTTATACTAAATTAAGTAAGTATTTCATTCCTATTAACAAAAATAAATATTTCATGAGATAAAGAGAGGTATATATACTTTTATTATAGAAACCCTAGTCTTTTGTGTAAAGAAATTTAAAATTATAGGTATTTTAATAATTAAATTAATAATCAGGTTGAGCTCGAGTATCTCAAGTATAAAACTAAAGTCATTCATATGTCCTAATGGGTTTAAACATGTGAACTCATACCCATCATAAATCAATTAAAAAAACCCTAAGCCTTACTGTTAGCAGCGACAGTTGCACTTGTAATTCAGGGGTTCAAATGAACCCCCTGGCTTCAAAAAAATAAATATTTTATATATAAAATATTTTTTGTTAATTAAATTACCTTTAAAAATATTTTTGCACAACTTGGCTTAAATCTTGCACACCCTAATTACAAATCAATTTAGCTGAAAATCGAACAACATAGATCAGCTCATCCCAAAACTAATTAACAACACAAATCATTCTCCCTTTCTCTCATAAATCTCATCTCATTTCTATTCTCTATCTAACTTTCTATATATCTCCGAATCTAAGAGTAAAATGTGAGTGTTTATGAGTTCTGAATGTCTCTCTTTATTATAAATTTATATTATATATGTGTGAGTGTGTGTGCGTGTCTGTTACACGTATATTTTTGTTATCATGTTATAATAACTTTTTTTATAAAACCAATGATTCAAGAAAAAAATAGTAAAGTCAGTGATTGTTAAATGTATTATTTGTGTATGGATGAGATTGGTTTTGTAGTTCAATAATTAGTATAAGGTCAACAATTTATAAAAGAAAAGGCAATAACAAATAAATAATGACAACTACATAAAAATAAAAATATTATACAGACTTAACAAAATAAAATTGTCACATCTACATTGACAATAGATAATGACAATTGATAATAAACTATCATGTGACGATTTCAAAATATGAAAACTCATAGAAAGAAATTGTAAAATTTCATGTATTTGGTTTTTTTTTTTTTCCAATAACACAATATATTCAAATTCTCTTTTTATTAAAATTTGTTCAATTTAAATTTCTTAATGACCCCCTCAATAAAATTCTTGAAGCCACCACTAACTATTAGGTTGAGAAACCCACAAAAGTGACAAAACCCAATCTATTCTATTGTCGGCCTTAGTATTTTCTTTAATATATAATTTAACTATTACAAGAAGTAGAGGGGCGGGGAGGAAGATTTTAGTCCATACTCTTCTTATAAAAGAGACCGACTAATATCACTACGTTACAAATCTCTAGAGCATTGTCAGCCTCAATTTAATTGCACATCGGACTCACAAAAGTCAAACACAACAATTAACTAGCCTATTATCTATTTTTAGATCCATGATGGTTCATTGGGCATGCTCATGAGGCACTTTGTAATTTGTATACCATTTTTTTATATTCTTGGATAGGATATATACATCTATTTATATTTCATAAATAAGGTATTTGATCTTGACAATTTTTTTAGAAAGTCATAAAAATGGTTCGCAAGGAAGAGCATTATTTGTACATGCAGAGAATAGATATTTGCCTTGAGGTCAGAGTATGGACCTTTATCTCGTTGGCTCAATTATACAGTCCATCTTCCTCATGTTGAGCTCTTCCTGCAAGTTCTTTTGTAGTTTATTTTAGAAAATGATGGAAAACTGACTTTCCCCTTTTTTTAATCACTTAAATTAGCACACTTTTGCCTCATACTTTAATAAAAAAATTAATGTTGAGCAGCTTGATCGGATCTAATTCTAAATCCAGCAAACTCTGCCAGATTTTAAAAATCCATAAGAATCCACCCCCCCCCCCCCCCAAAAAAAAAAAAGAAAGGAAAAATCACACCAACTTACATTAATAATTGTGGAAAATATTTCAGTGTCTCTATAGTTATTGTTTATATATTGGTCCTACCTTTTATTCAGGTATAAAGTTTGTTAAAAAAATAAATGATGATAAGAGGTGCCTGATGAGTTGCATTCATGTTTGAAACAACGTAAAAAATTCAACATAATGGGCCATGCCTTCCAAAGTTGCTTGCTTATATATAATAAGGATCAAAAGATTCAAAACTATTGTACATTTCTTGTTATACACTCACTTTTTTTAACTGAAATTGTGTGTTAAAAATAGAGTAATTATAATAGTGTTTAAAACTCACGCAGTTAAAAAAAATGACGGTGCATAATAGATACAATAAGAGTTAATCGTGTTTTCAAATCACAATTTTAGTTTAATAAATGAGTATGTAACAAACATTACTCATATAACAATGAGTCGATTTTTGTGTAGGCCAGTAAGCCAATATGGATAGCAAAAGAATTCCTTGATCTTAAATCAATGGTGAATATTGAAAAGATATATATATATCCTTTGTCGGCATGGTTGTGCTTGTTCAAGGATTATTTTATTTAGCAAAAAGAAATTTGCAATTTGGACCGTCCATTGTCCAACACTTCAACTCCAATTCCTTCCTTGTTAAGAAACTAGAGGTCACATAAATATCTCATTGGAGCTCTTTTTTTCTTTTCTTTTTTTGCCCATAAATTATCTCCTTCGGTGTTGGACAAATAACAAAGAGCTCTCCTAATCAGACTATCAAAAAAATAATAATAAAAAAAAGAGCTCTCCCAATCACACAATGGTATATATGGTGTGTGCGCACCACATCAACGGAAATATTGTGTAGTGAATTGTAAAATTGCATTTTCAAGACACTATTTCACTTTTTTTTAAATTATAACTAAAATTGCGTTTTGAATATACGATTTTTATGGCTGTGTACGGATATGTGTAACAAATATCAACCAATAACAAAATCAAACTAGCCAAGAATAAATTATAAATAACTAGCTTTAGTTGTTTCTAATTTGTTAATTTTCTTTTTCAAAAAACTCATTTAAAGTGGAGTACATAGATTTCCATATAAAAATTAGTTTTTACTTTGTTTTTTGCAAATATAGTTTCTCCAATATCAAAATTTTAAATATTATTATTTTCACATACATCTTCTTCTTTTTAAATAGTTTCAGCTTATGACGTCCACTCCTAATAATTATTCTTTTTTTTTAATTCATAATTATTTTTTATCATCAAATCAAGATATAAATTTTATTCGACAATAAAAAATTTTACCAATTGAGCTAACTAAAACCTACTATGTACAATGTACGTCATACATCTTCCCACTTGAACTAGTTTTAAATTTGACATTTACTCCTTTTTACCATATTTTAGTCAAACTTATTCATTTTATATTGAATTTAATCAATTCAATGGTTTACCAAACATCTTCAAGTTTGATACCAACCAATCCTCTAGATGAGCTGTGCGTAATGCTTATAAGTCCAAATCGTCTGTCCCATTTTATCTATTACACTCTATACTCTACCAATAAACACACGCCACGTGTCCATGGCATCCACCTATTTAATTAAATTTGGCTTTCTTATTTTAATTATCTAAAATAAAATAACACCTCACACCAGCCATCACCACCCATCATGAACCTTCGCCGACACCGTCCTCCGGCCGCCGTTGGCCTACTGCCAGCCTCCGACGTCGTCAGCATCGCCGGCCACTGCCAACCCACCTATTAAATTAAATCCAACCCCATCCCCACTGTTGCTTTCAAACCGACCAACCAGAAACCCATGTTTCAAACCCAAGCCAATATCATCAAATCCTAATAACCAAACTCCAAAGAGAAACTAAATCATTGAATCAACCAAAGACAGCAAAACAAATCAAAGAGAACTAACACAAAATTGGGTTCGGTAATAGTATAAAAATCAAGAAATAAAAGAGAATGAAAATGAAAATTAAAGAGCAAAAACAGAAAAGCAGTCCAGGAGACTAGGAAGAGAAAAAAAAAATGAGAATGAGGAATGGGTTTGAAACATGGGTTTTAGCTATGGTGATGAAACATGGGTTGGAAACATGGGTTTCAGCTATGGCGGTTGGTGGGTTTGAGATTGACGGTGCAGACTGGAGATGATGTTTGGCAGTGACCAGAGATGTTGGTGGCGCCGCCGACTGGTACCGATGAAGGTTGATGGTGGTGGTGGTGGGTTGAAGGTGATGATATTGGCTTGGGTTTGAACTTTGAAACATGGGTTTCACCTGGTTGATGGGTTTGAAAGGAACAATGGGGATGGGGTTGGATTTAATTAAATAGGTGGGTTGGCCGTGGCCGGCGATGTTGACGACATTGGAGGCTGGCAGTAGGCGAACGGCGGCCGGAGGACGGAGAACGGTGCCTGCGAAGGTTGATGGTGGGTGGTGATAGTCGGTGCGAGGTGTTATTTTATTTTAGATAATTAAAATAAGAAAAAGTCAAATTTAATTAAATAGGTGGACGCCACAGACACGTAGCGTGTGTTTATTGGTGGAGTATAGAGTAAAACAGATAAAATGAGACAGAAGATTTGGACCCAATGCTTATATGCCTATATGGTCTAGCTTGTCTTGTGAATAACAATATTGATTTGCAATGTCTATCCTAAGTCCTAACACCAAATTTAGTGGCAACATTAACAATATAATAGACTGATTTGGTGGCTGAATGTATTATTAATTAATTTATAATCTCTGTGACAATGAACCCACAGATTTAGGATATGGGTTGAATGTTGTTGCAATTTGCAAATCATTCTTAATAAAATAATAAGTAGATGTTGTGAAAATTTCTTGAATTAGTGTGTTGGTCGCCAAGGAAAAAATATATATTCGTGATGGATATTACAGATAACCCAATAATTTAGGATAGAAAATTACAATTAACCATACTAATTAAATCATAATTATGATTTATGGGCGCCAAGATCGCTAGAACATGTTCCTTTAAGGCTTGACAAGTCCAAGTTTTGAGTCTTTTGACTCTATTCAAGAGGCAAAATGTCAGTTGCATTGTGATGATGCGATCCCATATTCTTTAGTATTCGAATATATTTATTTATTTTTATTCCCATTTGTAAAAGTTGGTCTAGTATATTTCTTCTCCCAAAAAAAACAAAAGTTGGTCTAGTTTTTTTTTTTTTTTGACTAGTACAGAGTTTGTCTAGTTATTAATTAATTAATGTCTTAAAAGTCCAAAAATGAATTATCTTATATAAATTACTAAAACTAAAAGATAGGTAGTTTATTCGAATTTCAAGATGACTAATATTTAAATACATATTAGACTGAAGTGACATAAAATAATTTAATCATCTAACCCTATCTATAAGAGTCCTATCATAAGATAGTATTTAATCCTAATCCACAACTCATATTCGAATAACTAAGTTAGGAAATTCGCTTCTCAAAAAAAAAACCAAATAACAACTAGCTAATACTTGAGGCATTATCATTATTTCAACATCACTATTTGCCACAACTGCATCTTTTGGTTCCACACCACATTTACATGGGACATAATAGATCTCTCTATCTCTTCTCTTCCTTCTGAAGTCCTTTCTCCGAAGTTAGAGATGAGCTATGCCCCCTTTCTTCTTTTGATAAGTCATTATTATTATTCAAAAAAATAATAAATAGACTTTTTTATAGAGATAATAATAATAATAATAAATAGTCCTCGTACCAAATAGAAGTGGTATTTAACATTGAATTTTGACCATAGGTTTATAGGATGCTAGGACACTCAAAATAGAGGGGGAAAACATGACAATACCATACAACAAACAAGAACAATTAGAGTTGTCCTGTGATCTATTTTATACTACTCTACTAAGACTTCAGTGCAAATCATATGACTTACCTATCATTGATAGCGACATTCAAACAGACAACAGTAAAGATGGCAAGGACCATCATGCTTGGGGTTGAAAGACCTTGAGTAAAGACTAAAGAGTAGTATTCAGCAAAAAAGAAAAAGACTGAAGAGTAGTGCGGCTATAAAAACTCTTAACCGGTATTTTGCAATCATTTTTTAACTGATTTCTATCTAAATTGTTTAATGTGTATGGTCACATTGGTCAGGGGTTTAAGGAGCTTTAATATCCACGTTTAAAAAAGGTTTAAGAGAATTATATAAAAAACCTTCCTCTTGAGATTCGACTTTTGAGTTAATAACAAGTATTATCAAGACTTTTTTAAAATATATAATTGACTCCTTAAACACAATTACATAAATGGCCCTTAACACCATTTGAAAGTTTCATATTATTTTAAGTCATCTGCTTTCTTCCAATAAGTATGGCTATCTCGCATCCACGGGTTGAGTTTGTGCTTAACTCTTCTTCCAACAAGTATGGCTATCTTGCGTCCACGGGTTGAGTTTGTGCTCAACTCATGCTCGACTTAAACTTCGAGTGGGGAAGAATGGAACTCGTCGTCAATCGTGAAGGAACATTGGTTTGAACAACTCAGGTCAAGTTCGAGTTGTAGTCAAAGTTGGCTAAAAGGCGGGGAGATTAGAGTTTGTTAGATATGGTTGATATCTTGCTAGGTCTGTGACCGGAATGGTGGCAATATTGACGAAATCTAACTGAAATCTTGCGGAAGACAACAAAGAAACTCTTATATATGCAAAGAATAGAAAATTTTAATGATGGAGATCGGTAAGATCGATTTGAATTGGGTTTGCTTGCAACAATTTGAAACTTAACCTAGAAGCTGTCAAATTTCAAAGGATATGATTGTCGTAGATCACCGCATTGAGTAGATTGGGTCTGGATGATTCTGTCAACTTCTCAAATGCTGGTCAACTATGGACAACCCTACCAACAAGTCTTGATTGCACAAGTCACAATGATTGCAATATAACAATTATACAGGAAGGTGTGGCAAATGAAGGATTCTCCTAAACCAAAAAAATGGAGAATGAAGTAGGAGAGTAGAAGAATTTACAAACAGTTTTAAGTGACATTTGTGCTTATAAAGAAAATTGGATATTTTTAAAAAGTTTTGATCATAGCTAGCATCCAATGATCATACTCAATTATCAAATTATTAAAAAAAAATCCGATCATGGCTTGCATACAATGCACTCGATGCAAAACAATTGTTACATGTGTCTAAAATTAGTTATTAGCCACTAAACAAAAATTTTATAAATAATTTTTTACAACACTTTCTATAATACTTGAATCGATTAGATGTTATTACTTCTTATATCAATCTACTATTATTTTATTATTTATAATTAACAACTTATTATTTAAATTTTTTATTCGATAATAACACACTTTATACTAAAAATTAATTGACATATTAGTCTAATAATAAAAAATAATAATCATTGCAATCATTATTGCAATCGCCATGTGATAAAACTCTATGTGAAATTTATGCGTATCTATCGTTATTGCCAAATGCCAGTTGATCGACAGCCGTCGAAAGGCACTGACCCGTGAACAGGTAGGACACACGGTCGTAATAACTCATAAAATCTCACACACACGACCGGCAAGAGTGTGGTGGGACCCACATGTCCAGTTTTACCCGGCTTTTTTTTTTTTAATTGGCGCGTGGGTCCCATTCCCATCAGAATCCCAGTACGTTAGTGCGCGTTGCGCACCCTCCCACAACCTTAGCAAGCACGGAGTCTAAATTATTTTATTTATTTTTGTTTTAGTAAACAAATATTTTTGATGAATTATTTTACTATTAATCGATTGAAAACAGAGATCCTTGTCTGATGTCTCGTACTTCGAGATGCTTGGATTTGGATCTTATGATTTTTTTTTTTTTTTTCTTTTTAGGTTTTGGCTCGTTTTCTTTCATTCATTTTGGTAGTTGGTAAAATATCTTCTTTTTTTTTTTTTAATTTATATTTATTATTTATTTAAAGATAATAATATCAGGACTTATTTGGTAATGTCTATTTTTAGATTATTTCTAATTTAGCTCATGTAAATTTTTGCTTTTTAAAGTATTTTTTCTTTTTACTTGAGAGATCTTATTTATAACCCAATGAAAGTAAATTCAAATAAGCTCATCCTTAAGTTCCAAATTAACATATGTGGGGGAGAGTGTAAGTAGGGGATTCAAGCAAAGCTGTCAATTTTATTCAAATGGTTTTTTTTTTTTTTTTTTACTTGAATGAAATATCTTGATATGGATTTACTCCAATGTGCTATTTTGAAGTTACTGCTAATTTTATAATATATGAGTATAAAAATATACTTAAGATTTCATCGAATAGTTTTATATCATATCAAATTATTAATACAAAATCAAATAATGCACATGTTTAGAGGCTCTTATTTTTTTATAAAAATATATAACAATTGTAACCGAAAATAGTTATATATATTATTGTTGATTATGCAAATAATTATATAGTTGAAGTATATGTGTTCAAATTTTTAAGGCTATTTCGATTGGAAAGGAATTATGTTTATATGACTTTGGATTCAATTCAATATTTTTAAAAAAAATTTCTTTATACAAGATAGAAATTATACTATAACTTAATCTAAGTATATATGTGTATAAAACTCTCTCCTAGAGATTTGAATCATGATCTTTGCCATTCACATTACACAAACATTTATACTGGTGAAATAATCATCACACCAAAAATATGCGATGATCAATTCAATATTATTTAACAAAAGATAATTGAAAAATACATTGAATTACAAAACTCACAGACATGACTTCATTGAAATCGAGAATGGTCAATATTTTTTTTGGCTGAATAAGAATGGTCAAATTGATTGAAACTGAATAACAACTAATCAAATCAATCATATTCTACTATCAAAAAAAAAAAAAAAACCCTATTCAATAATTGGTTTGGATTGTCGGTATGGAGTAGGATAGTACGTATTTGTACCGCTTATTACAAAATTGAATAATTTTTTAATCTAAAAAATTAACTTAAGCTTCTAATTAATATACTCCTATTTTTAAATATATAATCAAAAATTTTTTAAAGTAATATTGAATTATTAACTAATAAAAATAAAAGAACTCAATCTTTTAAATATTTTATCCATAACATTTATTAAAATAAATATTAGATTGTTTCAATTTGTCAAAACATTATGAAAAAATTGCTTTATTTTACAACACACACACACACACACACACACACACACACATATAGATATAATCTATTTCGAAAATCATCTAAATGATAAGTCATAAAAGAATATAAAGTTTAACTTTTTAAGGAAATATATATAATTAAAAGATATAATTGTGAAATAAAACTTAGACAGATACTAAGAATGTCAACACAAATATAATTACAAATAACTAATTTAGAGAAAAATATTATTAAAAAAGATCTAAAATGAAAATAATTCATGCCATTTGAAGGTTTATAATTTTCTCCACAATAATATTATATATATATATATATAAAAATTAAGAGACACATTATATGGAAATAAGCATAAATAAATCATGAAAGATAGTGTATCATTGATTTCTTTATTGATATAGTATTATTCTTTTAAAAAAATGTGAAATAATTTATAAAATACTAATTATATAAGTGATTTTAGGTACATGAAAAAACCCAAATATTCTTAAGAATCCATTTGGATTGAACGCGTTACAAAGAACCTATAGAGTCTAACCTTAAAAATTTTCATTGAAAATAGTACGAGATGCAACTGAACTCAAAAGATTATTATTATAATTATTATATATTTAAAAAAATTATATGTTGGTGCGATGATCACTTTATAAATATAAATACTTGTTGGGTGTGGGAGGTAAAGGTCAGGATTCAAGTTTTGAAGAGGGAGTTCCACACACGTATAAACTTAAATTAGAATAAAGGAGAAATTTTATGTTGTAAAAAAAAAAAAAAATCCTTGTAATAATAATTGTACTAACAAAAAAAATCAACAATACACACAGATTGAGTGAGGAAAAAAAGGGGGTCACAAAGCCGTGTTCTTTCCTCACTACATTATTTATCACCAGTCCATAACATGATCACACTGTGAAACAAAAGCAAAAGACACATTAATTCTCGGCGAGACTCCAAAACCCAATCCAACTCCAACACACATAACCGGAAATTCCTTTCTGGGAAAACAAAACTACTTTGATTGAAACAGCTTTTTTTCAAGGTTTTCCCAGAAGAGATTTATTACCAAACAACACGTTCCACTCTCATTGGATCCGCCCATTTCCACTTATATCTCATTAGTTTTAGCTTCCATCACTGGTTTTTTCTCAGAAAAACAGAACCCCAGAAACTATATTTTAACACTCTGTGATTGGCCTGTGAGATCTTCCACTTCTGCTTGTTCCTCTTCATGCCATTTGTAAGAGATCTCTGTTTTATTTTTTGCTATTTTTTTTTTTGATAATTAGACTTGGATCTATTGCTTACTAGTATGATAAAGTTTTTCTTTTTAACTAGTTAATCTTTTGGCTGCTTTGGGTGGTGAGTGAACTGAACTCTAGTAGTTGAATTCAGCTGCGTGAATGGAGGGTTTTGCTTTGTTTATTGGGGGATCTCAATTGGTGAAAAGAGTTTTAAGATTGAAAAGATGGAAAATTTTCTCTTAGCACCCAAATGTTTTTTTATTTATTTAAAGTATGGATTTTTGTTTTTCATTGCTTGACTCTGGAGCAAAAAGGGTTTTCTTTTTTTGGGTTGAAGTAGATCTAAAGCTAGATTTTTAATTGATACATGTATGCGATTCTGGAATACTTGCTTTACCTTGATATTTAGGAATTGTGGGACATGGTATATGTAATCCCCTGTGATTTTGAGTGGTTTTAAGGTTTATTGCACTTTAAAGTGACAATTGACTCATTAAATTGACAGTTTATTTATAATTTTTTATACATTGGTGCTGAAGTCAGTAGTTCTGGTTTCATGGTTTTCTGTAGTGCTTTGGTTTGTAATTAGTGTTGGATGGAAGACACCCAATGCTGATTTTGTGTTTCCCTGATATGGGTTTTTGTCATTTCTTTAATTTTTTATAGTAAACTTCTAAAAAGTAAAAGGCCATATGTGTGTGTGTGTGTGGATATATATATATATATATATATTTTTAAATTTAACTGTGGAAGACACACACCGATACACATATTTACTTCCATGCTTTTGTGCATGTGTCTGGTTTTTTCCATGGTACTAAAAAGAATGTGGGCACTTTTTCCAGGTGCATGATGGCAACAAAAACAAATTCAGCCGATGGTAGGACTAGGAGCTCTATACAGATTTTTATTGTAGTTGGTTTGTGTTGTTTTTTCTATATACTGGGTGCATGGCAGAGAAGTGGTTTTGGGAAGGGAGATAGTATTGCTATGCAAATCACTAAAGGTGAGGCAGATTGCAATATAGTCTCGAATTTAAATTTTGAGTCACATCATGGTGGTGAAGTTGTGGCAGTTGATGAATCTGAATCAAAACCCAAATCTTTTAAACCATGTAATCCTCGTTACACTGATTACACACCCTGCCAAGATCAGAGGCGTGCAATGACTTTCCCAAGGGAAAATATGATTTATCGAGAGAGACATTGTCCTCCTGAGGGAGAGAAGTTACATTGCCTAATCCCAGCACCCAAGGGATATGTTACTCCATTCCCCTGGCCAAAGAGTCGTGACTATGTACCCTATGCAAATGCACCATATAAGAGCTTGACAGTTGAGAAGGCTGTTCAGAACTGGATTCAATATGAGGGAAATGTATTCAGGTTCCCTGGTGGAGGAACACAGTTTCCTCAAGGTGCTGATAAATATATTGATCAGCTTGCTTCAGTAATACCGATTAAAAATGGGATGGTTAGAACTGCACTTGATACTGGTTGCGGGGTATGTTAAGTTCTCAAAATTCTCACTTATTTTGTTACCTGTTCAATCCCTTTATCTGTTTTCTGGGAGGCTGATCAACTTATTTGTTTATCTGTGATTTTAAGATTCTAACAATAGGATGTTTTGCTCAGGTTGCCAGTTGGGGGGCATACCTTATGAGTAGAAATGTTCTCGCCATGTCATTTGCACCAAGAGACTCACATGAAGCACAGGTTCAATTTGCTCTTGAAAGGGGTGTACCTGCTGTTATAGGTGTCCTGGGTACTGTAAAGCTACCATATCCATCTAGGGCCTTTGACATGGCTCACTGTTCTCGTTGCTTAATCCCATGGGGGTCAAATGGTGAGAATTATATGTTGTAACTGTTAATTTGTGCTTGAAGCATTAAGATTTTATTAGAAAGGACTTGCAGTTTTGCCATTTTGTCTTCCTTTGCCCCCCGTATCCTGCCCAACATAGGATCTCCACATTGTACCAAAGTTGCGATGGCAGCAGTCCTTGAAATTGTGTCTTTTATTGTTCTCTTTGTAGATGGAATGTATCTGATGGAAGTTGACCGAGTTCTTAGACCTGGTGGTTACTGGGTTCTTTCGGGTCCTCCAATCAATTGGAGGAATAACTACAAAGCATGGCAACGTCCCAAGGAGGAACTTGAGGAGGAGCAAAGAAAGATAGAAGAGATTGCTAAGCTTCTTTGCTGGGAGAAGAAGTCCGAGAAGGGTGAAATTGCCATTTGGAGAAAGAGAGTAGATGCTGATTCATGTCGTGGCAGAAAGGCTACATTTTGCAACTCAGTTGAAGCAGATGATGTCTGGTATGCATTCAATTAAGGAACAAAGTGTTGCAATTTATCTAACTTATACCAATATTCCTTTTATTTCTTTGAAAACTTTTGGTAGTAACCTAGGTTTGCTATCAAGTATCAACCAGACTAATGGCCTTGGGATTATTAACCTAGCAATATTGTTATGATTTCTGAAAGAAGTGGCTGAACAATATTAACATTAAACTTTTGCTTCAATGGGCTTCAGGCTTGGTCATACTCACTTGGCCATTCTGTTATTAAGTTTTCTTTTAATTTGATGGTTTTTAGGTATAAGAAAATGGAGGCATGCGTAACTCCATATCCTGACGCTGGAAGTTCAGATGAAGTTGCTGGTGGTGAACTGAAGGCGTTTCCAGAAAGGCTTTATTCAGTCCCCCCTAGAGTTGCTAGTGGATCTATTCCTGGAGTTTCTGTTGAGACATACCAGGAGGACAACAGTAAATGGAAGAAGCATGTGAAGGTTTATAAGAAAGTCAATAAAATTATTGACTCAGGAAGGTATCGCAACATTATGGATATGAATGCTGGTCTGGGAGGTTTTGCTGCAGCTCTTGAATCTTCCAAATTGTGGGTCATGAATGTTGTGCCCACTATAGCTGAGAAAAATACACTGGGAGTCATATATGAGCGAGGATTGATTGGCATCTATCATGACTGGTACAATTTTCTCAATTTTCTGGTGCTGTTTAATTATCTTAGCTGAAAAACATCATTCTAGTGTACTTATTTTGGTTTTTTTGGAAAAGGCCTTTGCTTCTTATTCAAATATCCTATGCATTTGTTCTAAAGTAGATAGCTTTGAATACTTTTTGGTTGCTGGAGGAGGTTTATTTTTGCAACATGTTTATTATGGCTCATCTTGTGTAGGGTTCTAAGTAACTACAATGTGCCTAATGTTGCAGAGTTGGCTTACTACTTTTAATATATTTGCTGGTTCAGGTGTGAAGGTTTCTCCACATACCCAAGGACATACGATCTCATTCATGCACATGGTGTTTTCAGTTTGTACAAGGACAAGTATGTTACTTCCTTAAATATTTGTGCACCCAAATCCCTGAATTCAAGTTTTCTGCCCACTCTTAAGTGTGTAGTTCCAGCCTTCATTATGTATGAAGGATGTTATACACTTGCTAATTTATAGTTAGTATGGAGAAGCTTATTCTTATTCTCCAGATCAGGTCATGCGTAAACAATTATATTTTCCCCCATGTGACATAAACTATTTGGCTTTGGCTTTGGACGTGTTACTGAGCCATAAGTAGGACAATTCAAGCCTAGTAAGGTTGAAGTTGGACTGTGCTTAATAACATCTTGAACTAGATCAGCCTGTATGATTTGCCTAAACCCTTCCCCCCTACACCCCAAACCCCCCCCCCCCCACCCCCCGCTTTTTTCCTTTTTCTATCCTCTTCCATGCCTCCATACACACGCCAAAAAAAAAAAAAAGAAGAAGAAGAAGAAGAGCATGTTGGAATTTGATGCTCTTATTGTAATCTATAATTATCAGAATATATCTGTTGAGTTTACTCAATTATTCATCACAACTCAACTCAATAGTCAAGTGGCTTCATGTAGCTTGTCTAGCAATTCTTATGTGGTGCCTTCTTTTGGCAAGACATCTAGTGGAATTATGTCGCTCTAACTGCATAAGCAATGCCTAAACAATTTCATGAGCTTGTATGTAATCAATTTGGGCTTTTTGATTATTCAAAGCTTAAAATGTGGCCTTCCCTTGGATACTTGTCTGAAAAAATGTTGTCTGACCTTGGATCTTCAATTGGTGAGTTCTTATTCAAGTCTTTTAGTGCGATGAAGCTCAGTTGCTCCCTCGCAGCTTTGTTCTTAGAACAGCACTTATAATTTTCCCTGTTTGTCAGAGTCTCTTGTTTGAGCAGAAGTGGAGTAACTCCCTAGCAACTTTGTGCTTAGTGCACCCCATGTAGAGCACTTCCAATTTGGTGCTTTAGTGGCTCCATGTAAATGCGTTATGGCTGAGCATTTACATCTAAGACCAATCTTTGATTTATAAATAAATAAATAAATAAATAAAAACCATTAAAAGAATCCAATTATGATGACGCATAATTATCCTGCTTGGTTTTAGGCACCTTACAAATTTTGTAGATGAGTTTTAATTTTCCTATTGGATGAGTATGAGTCAGACTTACCATCAGTAGAATTAAAATATTTGCTTCAGATTCAGTTTATTGTTCCCTGCGCTTCTATAACTTGTATTTGATGATTATATGAATGCAGATGTGATGCGGAGGATATTCTCTTGGAGATGGACAGGATTTTGCGACCTGAAGGAGCAGTCATATTCCGTGACGAAGTTGATGTGCTAATCAAGGTGAAGAAGATAGTCAGCGGGATGAGGTGGGATACTAAAATGGTGGACCATGAGGATGGTCCCTTTGTTCCTGAGAAGATATTGGTTGCTGTGAAGCAGTATTGGGTTGCAGGTGGAAACTCCACATCTAAACATTGAGTTCTGAAGAGGAAAATGTTGAAGTTGAACCATGACATGGGTTAGGCTGGCAACGCTTTTTGTTATACTAGTCCTTAAAAAAATTTGTTTATTTCACAATGAGTACTTAAGCATAGGGAAAGGGCTACAGGACTCCTGTTCAACTAACCTTTACTTGGCCTAATGTATTTTTTTTTTTTTTTTGGGTAGTAATTTATAAACAGACAAGCTTCGAAGCTATGCTTGTAAGGTTTATGCCTTTGTGGCATTATTCATTTTTTGGCATCCATTAACTGTGTTGTTGTTGTACGATGTTATAGTCAAAAGGACATGCAGATAATGTCTTTCTAGATGGGTGTCAACATTATCATTCACAGCCAGTCGAAGTGCTAAGGTTAAAAAAAAACTAAATAACACATTTGACCTTAAAGTTTAAAGTTATTTTTGCTTTGGTTACCTTACTTTAAGATATTTTCTGGGTGTACCAAGTTCGATTCTGTTTTTTAAAGTGGTATTTTTTATTTCTTTTTCCATGACCAGTTTGGCCGTCGAGAGAAGAAATGATGTAGTTTTGTTGGCACTGAACTCATGAAGATGTACGAAATCAAACTTGATGAACCAATATAAAAGATCTCAAATTTGAAAGATTAGAATGAAAACAAACCCAAAATTTAATAGTCAATAGTGTAATTTAGTTCCCTCCCCTCCCCCACCCCCTTCTGGCCAGAAGATTTGTTAGTTATTTATTTCCTGCCAAAATCAAGTTATTTGGGTGTATTCTTCTGGCTGAGAAAGCCTGTGTTTTGTTCAAGTTGTACAACCTAGCCTAACTTCAAGATTTACCATTACTATTTCTCTTTGCACATGTTTTAGAATCAAGGCAACAAAAAGGTATGCTGAGTTGCTAACTTGTTTCCTATCAAAGTAGAGGCACAACAATGAAAGACGTGAGAAAAGATCAGAGAAAGATTAATTAGAGGAAGAAGGTATAATCTAGTATCTTCATTCTGTTGACAAATTTATGTGTAGAAACTATAATTGTGCAAATTTAAATTGAACAAGATTGTTTTAGAGTTCATGTTTTGCCTTGAAGTGAATGCATGAGAAGATATGGGAGGTCAAGGCTAGACTATAAATGCCGAAACCAATTGATTCTCATATTTGTCTGGCCTGCACAACGGTCAAAATGCTACAATATTTTCTTGGTGAAGTCTTGATTATTGTGCTGCTTTTAATAAAGTTGATGCCTAATGATTATGGTCACTTTGTTACTTTTGGCACAAAATGCCAAAATGGTAAAGATTGGTTTTTTGAACTGAAGTTCCGGACTTTGCCCTTGCTGTCTTGAGTTGAAAAGTGAAAAAGCTACTGTTCACAATCACTATTCATTGCTACTGTTCATTATGCTTGTTATGCCTATATAAGGGGGGGATATCCCTTATACAAAAACTCAGAATTTTCTTTAGAGAATTCATTCGGGAGAGTTCATTTGGGCATATTGCTCTTCTTTAGGATTTTCCTCTAGAACTTCCTCTACTACTTTCCTACACATCTTGTAACTAAAACTAGTTTCAAGCCTTGTACCTGTTGAAATCCTATAACTACAACTGCTGTAAGTACTGTTGTTTATTTTCAATAATAACTACTTTCAGCTTTGTGTTTAATAAACTTGTTGCTACCGCCTTCTTGGCTGGTTCTATTTTAATTATTTTATTTTCAAATTGTTGCTACCGCCTTCTTGGCTGATTTTATTTTGATTACATATTGTTTTCAATATAATATTACTGTGCTTCCACCTTCAGCGCTGTGTTCCGCCCCCTTTATGGTATATTTCTCTTCTTTGGGCATATACATATAAGAGAGTCTTACTTACATGAAGAAAAAATAGAGATCTTAAGGAATTACTATAAAATAATTGAAGTCAAATTTAAGCTTAAGCTTTTGGATTGGTGTCCTTATATCTTATATTAAGATATCAATTGAAGCCTCAACAGTCAACAATTTATGAAGAGCATAATAATAATTGGTGTGAGGTGACAAAATGCATGGTCTTACTGGGGAAAAGAAAATAGAAAGATGAAAACTGAGGGGGTATTTGGTTTGAGTATCACTCATAACTCAGTTCCCATAACTCAAATCATATGATTCAAACTCAATTCTTATAACTCATATCTCTAACTCTACTTTTTCACTCACTCTAGAAAATATTTGTTTGGTTTCATATCTTGGTTTGCACATCTCATGTTTAAAACTCTAATAATGCATAAAATGGTGGGGCCCACTTAAAGAAGAGAAGCTGCCTAAAAAGAAAAAAAGAAAAAGAGTAAAGAGCTAGCTCCCAATGGTCACATACTACACTGGTTTGATTTGACAATACACTCACGCAAGCTCCACTATAATTGAGTTATTTACAATAATGTCACTGAAACACTTAACTCAAAATTTGGAAACATCCAAATTTTGTTTATAGTTTCCGTAACTCTTAACTCTAAACTCAAAATTCAATTTTGAGTTTTGAGTTATGGAAACTGAACTTAAAAATCAATCCAAACAACTCGGTTTTTAGTGGGGTTCACGGTTTTTGAATTTTGGGTGATTAAAATTGAGTTATATAACTCAGTTTTCATTAATCCAAAGTTTTTTTTTTTTTTTTTTTGGTATAATAATAATAAAGTAATTTGTTCAATTGAGCTAGGCATTTCAGGTAACCACGGCCCTCTCTACAACTAACCATCATCCACCATGGACAAGAGCAGAAGCTAATCCCCAATCCGTAATGCCAGTTTCAGCCCAAGCCCCATGGCTCAAACTCTTTGCTTGGATCAGGGGCCAGATAACCAAGCCCTGCCTGCTGAGCTAACCAATGTTGCATAGGATTTTTGATTGTCTATGAGTTACTTGAAATTTTTGCTTTCTCTTTGCCTCTTTTATTTCATTAGCTGCCTTACATTGTGAATTTTGTCGTACTAAATGAATGCTTTGGACTTATATAGTCGACAGGATGGGTGAGTCAATGCCATTGTTGTTTATGGTAGGGTGGGTTTTGTGTGGACAGCATCTCTCTAAAATGCACAAAGTAAGAAGCTTGTAGATCTATGGTACACAAATGTGATTGGATGTGATAGTTTGTGGCTTGGAAATTCAAGCATGGATGGTTGGATACAATTTACTGGTGAAATATTCTCAGCCTCTTATTTCTTTATTTCCCAAGATGACCAAGATACAAATACTACAGTATTGGTAATTTGGCATCTCTTGCTAAACCAGCAAGGTATTAAATAAAGGGTAAATATTAGTTATAGTTTTGGGTATTATACGTTAGATTTTCCAATTAAATTTAATCACACAGTTTCATTGACCAATATAATAAAAAAATGCCTTTTCTTTTCTAAAGTCACCCATGTGAGATATTTACGAGATTAAGTTTAATTGAAAAATCTAAGTTTTTCCTATTCATAAAACACACTACAAATTTGTTTGCTGTCTTTTCATATTTGTTATTAGGATTATTCACATTTCACACATCACTTTCCAGACAGATCAACATTGATAAGGAACATATCAACGAGGATCATATGAATAGAACAAAGGTACCAGAATTTCAAAAAGTTTCGCTTGTGTGACTAAAACATATCAAATAAACTACTCGAAATATATTATTGGACCATGACACCAATCATATATTGCAGTTGTATCTGACAGAATAAAGCATTTTCAATTAAAGGGATAGGAATGTTTTGCTTGTGTAATGACCATTTCAAATTACCAACTCAAAATCAATTATTGGGGCTGTAAGAAAATGCTTGAAAGTGTTTGTGCAGAAATGAAGAATTAAATCCACATGTGGACCACCCACTCCATTATTTCCCCTTTTGTTTAAATAGCAGACTTAAGCGTGATATGGTAATCCAATCAAGTTATTTATCTTGTCAATATCCATACTCATTGTCAAGTTATCCCCACTTGAAAAGCAACATGTCAAAGATAGTTCCATTTTCATGAGATCCAATTTTTTTAGCATAAAATTATCATATCAAAATAGGCTGGGTTGATCTCAGGATTATCATCAGATAATGTTAAATAAACTCAAGAAAAATTTCATATTGTGTGAAATTTTACCAATTTGTTAACATTGGTAGGCCTCAAAGCATATGGCCCTACATTATCAACATTTTGCATGCTGCACATGCCTACTTAAAGAACTAGTTGTCAATAAGCAAAGCAGCCATGAGCCTAAAAATTGATTCAGACCCTCTTCTTCTATCCAAGTCTTCTCCATCCATCTGATTTCAGGTTTGGATTTCATCAAAGCACAGGTCAAGTTTCTTTCAGCTAGTTATATCATAGGGACCTCAGGTTTCTCCAAATCTTTTTAAGTATTTTGTCTGCAGAGAACTTGTTCCTCTAGATTCTCCTGAGATTAATTTTCTTTTCTGTTCCTAGTGTAGGGTCTTTTTCATATTGTTTTTGTAGTTTTGTGCTTCTTGTCCAGTTTGTTCCAACCCCATTGAGAAAAGAACTCCTCTTTAGTCATTTTCTCTTCTTTTTGTTTTTGTCCTGCACAAGTTCTCTTTTAGACTAAAAGAACAGCCATCCCATGTCTATTATTACTTTAACTACAGCTTGCAATCGCAGCCTCTCACAAACTTTGCCCTTTGGAAACAACAACAATAACAACCTCCGGGATGCCTCATTTTCTTCGTATCTGAACGGCTCAGAGGAAATCTTTATTCGTAAACTTGCTGAGTCAAGTGGAAGCCTTGTGCCTGTCATTACCACTGAAGAGCAACAAACTCAAATGGGAACAAAAAAGGAAGATGAAGGAGAAATTGGAGTATTTGGTGCTGAGAAGTACTTCAATGGAGTAATGGATGATGAAAGTGCATCAACTGCTAGCATGAGTAGTGCAAGGAAGTACCAACACAAGAAAGAAGAAGGAGAGGAGGTAGGCACCAGGAAGTACAAAGTTCAGCCTCAAACTCCGAGTGTTCATTCTGAATCAAGTTGGAATAGCCAAAGCGCATTATTGCAGGTTGGTTTAAAAAACCCTTCAAGGACTAAGGCAGAGAAGGTACGCGGAAAAAGAATTCTTGCTATTCTTTGCAAATGCTCTGATAAAGATGCTGTTGAAATTAGAGAACAAGTTGGTGAAATCAGTTTCAACAAAAGTGCTACCCCTAGTGTAGTCCAAGTCAAAGCAAATAAAAGAGAGCCTTGGAAAACCGAATTAGAACTTGTTGATGCAGTTCAAGTACGTACTCCTCACCTGGACAACAAGGTCGAGGAGGAGATGCAATCCCACGAATTGGACAAGTTGGGAATTGGGTTGAACAGAGAAAACTGTTTTACTTTCCCAACTTTAAATTCTGGTGTGGGAACTAATCCTATTAAATGTCAGATTCAAGAAGAGCTAGAGAAAATACCACGAAAGTCACTAGAAGTGTTTGGCTCGCCTGTGTTGGAAAGGAGAAACAAGTCTTTAAGCCTTGAGAGGAGGCTAACAATGTTGTCCTGCGATGCTGCTCCAAGAGTGGAGGATCATGAATTTTCTGTACCATCTGGTGTAAACTACAATGATACTGAGAGTGATGCAAGTTCAGACTTGTTTGAGATAGAGAGCCTCACAGGCAAAGCCAACCCTTTTCTTGCAAGGCAAGCATCAGATGCCACTTCTGGCTGTGTCACCCCAACAACTTGTTATGCACCAAGTGAGGCAAGTATAGAGTGGAGTGTAGTCACTGCTAGTGCTGCAGATGTCTCAGTAATGTCAGATTGTGAAGAGCTAAGGCCAACAAAAACTGTTTCATCAGCAATTATTGATGCCAAAATTAAGACTAACAAAGAGATACAGAAGCGGCGTTCAGGCATTTTGTTGGGTTGTAAGAGTCACAAAGCTGTGAGAGTTGCAGGAGATGCCTACAAAACGATTGAGAAGGCAAATGTTTACCCACAAATGCAACGCAGCTTGGATTCCTTCACACCAGTGACAAGGTTTCAAGCTGAGACCAAGCTGACAGGTTTCAATTCCAGTGTTGCCGTTGCCACACGCACACGCTCACACTCACTCCCTCGGCCACAGTCACCTCATGCTACAAATGTTTTGCACATTTAGTAATCTAAATTTTCTTTGTAGAAGTATGCTTAAGTTCTATAATCTGTATTGAGTATGATGTAAGGTTTATCTCACAATTTTTCTTTTTTAGTAAATCCGACAAGGTGCTCTATGAGCTGTATATCTTTTCTGTCATTAGAAAGTTCACAGTCCAAAAGGAATAAAGAGAGCATCCGGGGATTAAGGCTACCTCAAAAAGCCATATATACCTACATTCCTCTGTTTCATTATCTTTCTGTTTGTGTAGCTTTTTCTTTTCTTTTCTACTTATTTTCTTGAGCTACAAGCATGAGTATTAGGAAATGCATTATTTGGATTCATTATATATCTTTGTGTGTTGCAAATGTCTTTGTGTGTTTAGAGGTTTCCTGCTTTGTCCATGCATGCATAGTTGGTTTTGAAGTGCTTCCTCTTTGCAGGCATGTTAACAAGGCTACAAAACTTGCTTTTGTTTTGTGGCTTTGTGGATATAAACCTGAGAATTATAACATCTAACTGACTTAGAAAGTTCAACTAACCTGAACTTAAATAATTAATCTGTCAAGCATTTTGTGGATGTTTTATGTGCTGGACCACCAGGAGGAAACATGAGAGAGCTCTAGGAACTCTACAATTTCCTTCGAATTTTTTCGGTTGAAAGCCTGTGCATTTAACCACCATTAAAGTAATTGGACCCCTCCATAGAAAACACCTGTTAGATCCAAGAGAAATAAAATTGACTTCTCTCCATTTTCTTAAATATATTTTAAGTAGAGAACGGGGATTTAAACCGTAAACGTCTCCGTTAGGAATACTAAGAAGTACCAATTGACCTAAAGGTCATTGAAATGTAGAGGATCATTTTTTAAGTCTAAGGGTAATAACATAATAAATTTTTGAGTTTGACCTTAATTTAATCCTAAAGTTCAATCACAACAATTTACACTCTATTGTTTCAGAATCATTACAATCTCAATCCTTTGTGAACCTTTGTTAACCGAACATAATGATTAAGCTATACTTGAAACCTATTTAGGAACTAAAAACTTCTTCACATGAACATCAAGAGGTATTTTAATTCCAACCATAAAACCATGACATCTTCATTAAAATGGTATATTTGTTAGGTTTTTTTTTTTTTTTTTGGCATGAATAAGTTGTTTTGCAAGCCTTTAGGTGCCAAAATACAACTTGCGAATCACATAGAGTTATTCCAAACCATTACTATTACTTTTTTTTTTTTTGATGAGAACCATTACTATTACTTAATAAGTATCATTAAGGATTCAGTAATAACGATTTTGAAACTATAGAGTAAACATTGACTCAATTAAAACTTCTAAGTAATTTTATTTGAAAGTAAGATCAAACTCTCAAGTTTATCATGTAATCATCATCTCTTAAATTTCTCTCATCCTTCACAATACATTGCACACACAAAATAATAGCAGAGAATTCTAATCTAGTTTTATTTCAGGAAAACTCTGCAAATTACCACTAAATTACACATTATCCTAATTTTCTTTACTATTCTGCACTATCATATCATTAATCACATAGTAATTGCTTCATCCCTTACTCAAAACCTCAACTTGTATTAATGGGGGTATGGTGAAGGAGCATTGTCAATCCAGCTGTTGATGATGAAATTATAATCTTCAATCAAGGAATGTCGATAATAGACCAAAAAAAATATATTTAGCAAAGGAATGTCCTTTAAAATGACACGACCAACTTGCTACAATATGAAGAAATGGAGACTGCTCCTATCAATTCCATAACCGCCTAATAAATGAGGTGGTCCATGATCAATCGTAGTCCACATATTAGCCCAGTAACTTGTCTCAGAAACTGATGGATTCAATAGAAAATTGATTTAGTCTGCTACAAGAAAATTTTGGATTTTTAGGATAAAAAACTATGAACAAGTCAAACTAATGGACAGAGTAAATAATTCATGCTGTTTTAGATTAAGAGTAGCATGCAAAATATGAAGCTACTGATGCAATGCTTTTACTACCTTTTAATGTTAGGCCACAATCTAGTTTTATCTGAATTAAGAAATCCATCCAACAATTTTAACCAATCCCAAACACTATTTTAACTAAAACGATCAAATCAATAAGAAAATAATTCAATGACACACAAAACACCAAAATGTACAAGAAAAACATTTTTTAAGGGAAGCATCATGGGACCAACCCTAAAAAAAAAAATTGAACAATAAGAAAATCAGGTACAATAATGTTCCAATTCTTATTTCTTGATGGACAAGAACTTCAATACTTGGTAATCTTTTTTTGACAAACCCAAAGGTAACCAAGTTAATTTTTCTTTTTTTGTCAAGAAAACCCAATTAACTAACCAAATCACCACAGAAATTTGAGACAATTTCCCAACATTTAAAGCAGCTTCACCACTCCTAAAACCAAGTGAAAATGGTAGCTCAAAAGGGTTCTACGCTTTTGGCAAAAAGCATCATCTTCTCTAATGTGTGACCATTTCAGTCCTTAACGAGTGGATGCTACTCTTTAAGAATTTCTAACGCTAACAAAGAAATTGAAGAACCATTAGCACTTAGCAGATATTGGCTGAGAAAGCAGCCATGTGCTTGATGGGGTCCAATTGTAATACCAAAAGGCCAAAGTAGATGTCCCATTAATTATATAAAATGGATACATTAAAAAACTAAAATTCAAAAGAAAATCAAATGTCACAGAATTTATAGCTGTGGAGGAAAACACTGGTGTGAAAACTATGCAAAGAGTCGTATTAGGATATTCAGAATGGACAATCTAATAATGTCTGTTTTATGTATCTATCTGCATTATGATATGGTAGATTTGTTCATAATCCATGGACCGCTGGACAAGATGACATTTAATGTTATCTAAATAGGTCACTAGCAAACATAATTGGAGTAAGATGAGCCATCCAAGTTTTGTATAAACTGATTAAAAGGAGAAAGCAAGATGAATGAGGACTGACAAATACGTACAACCCTATTCATTTTCTAATTTCAAAACCATCATGAGTCCAGAAATTAAGATGGTGTGTTGGTTCTAATTAAAAATATGAATAGGACATTCGTATTGTTGTTGTTTGGTTTGGTTTCCATATCATCATGAGCAAAGAAATTTAAATGGTACGTTGGTTCTAATAAATGTATGATTAGGACTGGATGGTCCTCCAGGTGGTTTTTTTTTTAAGTAAGCAGTTTTATTTTGTTTATGTATAAATAAACATCCGCAACATAAGCACATTTTAAGTGGGCTAAGCTTAATTACAATTCCTTAGTGGTTGTACTTTAGGTTCCTAATTAAAATCAACCACATGATTTGACTGACAATGCAACAAAAACAGTATTATTTTTATAAATAAAACAATTAAAGTCAACCATGTGGTTCATTGGCAATACAAGCACATGGTTAAATTCAATTGAAGATCATTGGCAATCCAAGCACATGGTTAAATTCAATTGAAGAACATAAAGATACAAAACCTAAAAAACTGTAATTACATAAGATAGCCTCAATCATTATCTACATTCTGAGTGAATAGGTCAACGGCCCAGAAAGAGTTTGAAACCAAGCAAGTATGCAAGCCTCTCAGGCTCTGACCGAAGCCCAAACATCCAGCCAATCCATTTCCATTTGGAACCAATATAGAATAAAACCTCTGATAGAATGCCAATTTTATCTGGGTACACAACTTCTCAAAATGACATATAAGTTTTGAAAACTTATATTAACAAAAAGAAATAGAAGTATAGCGCACAACAATATATGTATATACAAATCACGTAAACAGTGTGACTCTTTAAGGGGAAAAATAATACAGGTACAAACAATGAATGCTTATCACTCAACAATCAGTCATCCTTGTAGTCATTAGTAGCCTGTGCTTCAAAGCCCCCACCCGCTCTCTTCTCTAACGTGTAAGGCATATAGGTTCCAAGAATTCTATCCCACATAACGAAGAATGGCTGTGAGAAGTTGTACTTGCTGCCATACAGCTGATGGTGGACATCATGATAAGCAGTATTGTTTTTGAAAAAGACGTGGAAGAGATTTCCGGGAAGCCATAACCCGCAGTGGTCATCTACTGTTTTGATGGTAGCAAAGGAGAAGAAGAAGATGGAGGCTCGAGGAGACATACCCGAGAGAAGAAAAGATAAAGCTCCACCAACTGTGTCAAGGAGAAGCCCCTCAATGGGGTGATTGTACAGAGCTCCAAATGAATAGGGTACAACAAGACGGTGATGTAGAGAATGGATATGCTTGTACAGGAACTTATTGTGATGCATGTATCTGTGCATAAAGTATTGCCAAGTATCCAAGACCAACATAGCAGTGATGAATTGTCTAGCTAAAGCGATTAAGGATGATGGTGGAACCGTAGCATCACTGCCATCATTTCCCGTCACCTACATAATGCCATGACTACATTACAAATTGATAATCGAGTCTAAGCATAGTACTATATGCACAAATCAGCTGAAAATTATGACAGCATAAAATGATGGAAAATGTATGGATTTACTAGCCGAATGATCATCAATATCAAAGGGAAATAGGGACAGGAAAAATAGGAAAGAAAAAAATGACTACAGAGCTCATGTTATAACAGAAAAAGAGACTTGATGAGAAAACAACTGACTGCTGGTTAACATAAACATAAATACCATACAAGTAACAGTCTCCACATGATCATACCTTCACCAACCAGATAGCCAAGGTTTCCATAAAGTTCTCCACATATCAGATAAATCAATAAAAAATTTCATTCAACCCAACTCTTTTTAACCAAAGCTACATCATAATCAACTAAAACATATAGCACATTAATTAATAACCTTTTTTCACAACTAGTTTGCCCCTGTAATTTATTTATATAAAATTTTTATAAGTTACCTTGCCCCAATTACTTCAAGCTAAAAATACTTTTCCTTGCCATTTCAAGCAATTCATGCAATGTTATTTTGATGGAAAATTTTTCCCAACATTTTCTAATGGTGCAACCATAAATCTTGGTTAATAGAAGCTTTTCCAAAACCCAAAAAGGGATTAAATGCTTTACGATGCTGAGGAATGTGGAATATTTTCCACATTATACAGCTTCCCTTCTCAATAGAATAGAACAGAGGGGGGGGAAACTCTAAAGTCTCAATAATAAGCTTCTCTCTTTCTCACACATTACATGCAATATTAAAGATTTTCCATGTGGGCCAAACAGCAGAAAGAGTTTTTAGGATCATTTTCAAGGTTGCATCCTAACACAGTTAAACAAGTCATTTCCCTATTGTTTTCAGGTAAAAACATTTTCCCTGACCCCAGGAAATTAGTATATGTTGAAACACACAGTGTCAATCGGTATATATATATTTTTTGGATAATCGTCAATCAGTATATAATTAGTCATAACATATATTACATAATAGTTGCATACAAGTGATGCAAAACTAATTAATCATCTAGTGGCCGTACACACATTCGTCATAAGGTTAGTGTAACACCAGGACACCAAAAGAGTGGCAATTTGGCCCTAAGCAGACCATCCATCTTATATTATGAGATGTGGAAAATTTTAATCCCTAACTAGACATAACTAGCTCAAGTGTGCTCCTTTATGACCTTATGTTGATCAATAGTAAGTCACAAACCATTTCCTTATTTGCACCTGGATACAACCAGTTACCTACAATGCCTCATAGAGAGCTTGCACTATATCATGTCAATATAAAAGTAATAAAATTGAACTGTCCAGTAAGAATATTTCTAAAGCTATACACACTTTGAAGTGCTTTCAAGAATTCCAAGTGACATGATTCCGGAACCACCTTATAGGATAGGTTCAAAATAGAAGCGCATGGAGGTGCAAAGCCATAGTAAGGTTGGCTTATACTTATATATTGCTTCCTAACCCAAGGAAACCATATTTAACATATGAGTCCAAATTTGGTATGGATGGGGTGTAAAACATTTACACCATCCAATAAGAGATTGCCACATATATTTTTTACTTAAAACTCAATACACCTTACCACACATAATAACATCTCAATAAACTCACAATTATGTTGGATTTTCTTTTCTTTTTTTTGATAAATAATTAAGTTGGATTTTCAAATAGATATTAAAATTGATTGAGTGTGGTGCCTATTCTATAATATGTAATATGATGATGTGGCATGTTGGGATTGAAGGAGTAGTAAAACTTGGGTTTTACACCACATCCTTATAAAATTTAATCTCTTAACATATTAAGTTACAACATCCCCTATTCACGGATGAAAAAGTTCCAGAATTATATAAAGCCCTAGAGTATAATTAATCAAGTCATCCCATAAGGGAAAAATTCATACAATTTCAGAATTTTTCTTGAAAAGTGAACAGAAAAATATATTAAAAGAACACAATAAGTAGAGAAGAAGAAAAGGAAAAAATAAAGAATAAGCCACCATCAAAGCAATCTATGGTGAAAGGTTATAGTCAAGAAAGACATCAAAAGACACTAGAAAATCCAATAATTAAAAGCTATTATTATAACCAGCAAAATCATTGTTATAAGAATAAGCTAGTATTAGTGTATTACACCGCCTAATCAAATATGGTAATCAACGATTATGCATATGAATGTCGTAAATTAAACATCCTGGTCAGCAACAAGAATAATGATATAACTTACCATAGCAAAGACATCAATAACAATAACAAAACAATCAATAGAAACCCAACAAAAAGAAAGAAAAAAGGAGTGTCCTATCAACATGTGACCAATTTTCTCATACAAAAGCAGCAACTTAACATAAATTGTCAAACATAAAACAGACACTAAACCCAATTTTTTTAAAACAAATCCTAAGTTATAAAGTCAATAACCCAATTGAATGTTTCATCTAAAAAACCCAACGAATCAATTATTTTGTCCTAATAGACGCAAAACTCAATTAAAAGTAACCAAAAAAAAAAAAAAACACAAATTTTCAAAAAAAAAATTACCTTGAACAATATGATTGCAACAATAGCCTGAATAGTTTGTTGAAGGAGGACTCCTTTGACCACAGTAGCCTTTGAAACCAAGTTCTTCTCATCCTCATCTTTCTTAGAGTGCAACCGGTAATTCTCAAAGCACCCCAACAAAACATAAATCCCAGAATACAACCAATAGACCAAGATTGGGACAAAAGTTCCCAACAAATCATCTGAAATCTCAAAACCCATTTTGGAAAACAATGAAAAGAGTTAGAATTTGAAGGAAAGATGGTAAATTTGCATGAGAATTTAAAAACCCCCCAAATAAAAAATCAAACCCTAACTCTCTCTCTCTCTCTCTCTCTCTCTCTAAATGGGAAAGTGGGGACCTTTGACCTTTTCACACAACGCTAGGCAGGCTTTGTTTATATATTAGAGAAAATTGAATGTGTTTGAATGAATGATATTTTTGATTATCCCACGAATTAATTTTGAATTTTTTTTAACTATAAAATTATGGGTTGTTAATGAAATTGAATTATTTTTGGTACAGAAGAAAAATCGGAGAGATCATTGATGAGAGAGAGAGAGAGAGAGAGACCCAGAAAATTCAAACTTTGTTGTTTGGTTTTGAATTTTGTGAGGGTTGTAATTAAGTGTGGCCGGTTTTGTATTAGATTGTGTGAAATTAGCACGTGGCATGTTGGGATTGGATTATATTGTAGAAACAGCGAGTTTAGGTTGTAGGGGATTGAATCAATTGTTGTTGAGTTTGTGTGTTTCTCTCCGCGTGTTGTCGTGGACTTTGCAAACGACGCCGGATTTGGCTGACTGACTTTGGTTGCCCACAAAGTTGTGGGCGGAACCGTGTCCGCGTGTGCATGTCGTTTTTCAGACACATGGTTTTTAACCTGCGGCTTGGACTTTTACATGAGCAAGTCTACTATTATAACAAATTTCACAATTTTTACCAAAACTTATTTACGTGATGAGTTGTAAGTAGTAGAAATAAAATGATAGGTCCATATGAATCCATAATTTTACTATTTACTTGTCACCACATGACAAAATTGTGATAAAATTGTAAAACTAATTGTGATAGTAAACTTACTCAACTTCACCTTGACAACAAAGGAAGATCAATGCCCGCATGGATTCAATATTCTAACGACAGATTTTAATTGATATGTTATTATTAACCGTTACTATTTAGAAAAAAAAAATTAATAGTGGATTTAAATTAAAGTCGGTAACAATTTACAATAAAAATTGTGGGTGTATTTAAAAGTGACAAATAGCTTGATTGCGGCTCATAGAATAGTTTTGAAAATTAGTATAGAATTAGTTGCGTTCTCTAGAATAACTCTGCTGGTATAGATAAAACTAAACTAACTTGTCTTGATATCTTCTAGAGTTTTCTGATGATATCAAAAGGTGGAGTTTTTTTTTACTATAATTAATAATTGTCTTATTATAGAGTTTTTGATGGTTTCAAAAGGTTGAGGTTTTTAAATCTTACTCATCTATTTAAAATAGTTAATTGAAATTTATCTATATCGTCACATTTTAAAAAGTGGATTATCAAATTTTTAACATCGATTAAATTATTAATGATATAATAAAATCTAATTGAATTGTTTTAAAATTGATGTAGTCACCTTAAAAACTTTTAGGATAAACTACGTATTTGATCCCTATCTTTTACATCATATTTTAATTTGGTCCATTACCTTTAATTGTGTCAATTTGGTCCTTAGTTTTTTATTGCCGTGTCAATTTAGTCTCTTTTGTTATTTCTTGGAAGAAAATTGCTAACATGACAAACAATCAAAATAAAAAAACTAGCTTCTTGCCACATCAACGGAAACTAATTTTTTATTTTGGTTATTAAGCATGTCAGCAATTTCCCTCCAAAATATAACAGCATAGACTAAATTGACACAATACTGAAAGATTATGGATCAAATACGTAGTTTATCCAAACTTTTATAAAGGATTCTAATCTTTTGGGTAATGTACAATAGATTTTTCAATCAAATTCAATTGTGTGGTTATATTAGCCAATAAATTATATAGTTAATTTTAATTAAGGAACTTAAGGTAAAGTGCCTAAGAAATATTACATAAGCTTTGTCCTACTTTAGTTTCTTTACAATTTGGAAGATGGACAAGTGATGTTTGGTATAAAATTGGTTTTAAATCAACAAGTTACTGATAAAAGCGTTTCAACGACTATTAAGGTACTTTATACTTATAGGTGTGCGCTTCCATTACTCTTTTCACACAGTGATGGGTTTCAAATAATATTTTCACCGATACTATATCAATCTAAAATAACAATCACACATAATCACACATAAGTAAATATTTAAGTAGAAGAAAAATCACGGGACAAACTTCAAATCAATTCATTATTATCAAATCAATTACAATAATTCTCAAGTTTATGCATAATTTGAGATCCACCAAATACAATAAAAAATCCTCTTGTGTATGTCTTACGGCCTCTCACACATACTCTCTTTGTGTCTCACGACTAAAGAAAAACTCTTCTTATTTTTCTTTACTTTCACACACACTAATTATTTATCTCGAAAGTAGCAACTTTCCTCTCTGGCTATCTCTCTCTATATGCGGCACCTCTTTCTTTGGCATTGTAGCTCTCCTTGGCTATCTCTCTCTATGCGGTATCCACACTAATTCTCATTGATTCATGTGCTTGTTGTCTCTCTCCTTGCATTACCTCCCAAGCAAAAATATTTTTTTTCTCTCTTAGTTTCATGCTCTATTTCCCCTCTCCTATAGGAAGGACTCTTGGGCCAAAATTATTAATTCTTTGTAGCATTGTCTACTTATAAGACTATTTTCCTATTCCCTCTTGAACAATGAATCATTACTTCTTTAACAAGAAATAAACTTTCTTTCCACACGAAGGAAACTCAAATTAATTTTTCTTTCTTCAACTAGAAAACCCAATTAACTTTCCCAACGCATAGATCCATCAGTAATATTAGTGGCGGAGCCACAAACAGGGGGGGGTGGGGCCATGGCCCTCCCAATTTTTTTTTAAAATAATTTCTTTTATAGTATATATATTATTTACATTTTAAAAAATGTAGCTTGTAAAAATTGAAGTCACCCCCCTCCCAAAAAAATTGAGTCATTTCAATAGTGCTCTTAAAAAAGAACTAAATTATATTTAAAATCATATAAATTAAGAGGTGTAACAAACTAAACTATGTAGTTTCAAAAGCAACAAGTTTAACCTTGATATTTCAGAAAGTAACAAATTAAACTTTAACCTACTATGTTTGAAATTTAATATAAGTTGAGGGTTTATTATTTCTTGAAACCTAAGAATTTAATTTATTACTTTTGAAACTATAAAGTTATAATTTGTTACTTTTAAACTATAACTATTTGTACGGCACCGAGATACCCAGTCCCACTTGGGACTTGGGCTTTGATTCCAGAATATGGCCCAATGACATCAAACCCTTTCTACCTAAGGCCCAAGCCCAAACCCAAAATAACTACAAGCTCAAGTCTCACGCTGTCTCAAAGCTCAACGAGCAAATAATCTTAGTTGGCACGCACCTAGCTTCGCCACCTGGACTTTACTCGGTAAACCATTTCCCCAAGCAATAAGACAATTGCCCAAGGTGTTGACTTTCGAGTACCCGGTAGTACCCTGGGAAATATCGCTGCCGAGCATATATACAAAAGTGGGAACCAGTTCCAATGCCACTTCTACCACACCCCACTCCCAACTAAACTCTCACTTAAGGTTAACGACATTGGACCCCCTCTCCCACTAACAATGAAAGTAATCATAACCCCCCACTAACTTTTGGGTTATAAATATAAGAAACAAAGGAAGGGAGAAGGTTGTTGAAAGGTTCTGAAGGAAGCTTAGAGTTGAGAGTAGCATACTCAGTAAAGGGAGAAGGAAGGGACACCAAGGTTGGCGAGATTGGGTCAAGTCTCTGGGCTGGAATCACCCAAAGTAGGAAACCCAAAATCCACATCACAAATAGATTGTGAGCCTAAGAGCTATTTATCATCAGACCAAAACACAAATCAATTTTTGGTGTAGGTAGAGGTTGAACTTTAGATCTCTTATTCAACTATCAGAGACTTTACTAGTTAAACTAATTGGTCTAATAGTTATAGAGACAAGATACTTTTTTTTTTTTTACTTTAATTTTTATTGTAAATTATGCTCTAGTATGTGTTAAAGTATTACTTTATTCTTGAACTTGAAGACTTCATTAGTTCCATTGAAATTTTGTTATTCACTTTAGTATACAATTTAATAATTTATATTAAAAATGAAAATCTTCAAAATTTCATTATGGAAATGCTCAAAGATGAATTTTATTATATGAAAGATCATCATTTAGCATATTTTTGATAGGAGAAACTACGTTATTTTTTTACCATATATTTTTGTACATGTTTAATGTAAGAAGAATGCGACATTTATATACTCATTAAAATTTAGAAGATGATAAATTTTCTTAGTAAATTAATATGTATAATATATATGTATATGTGTGGAGGTTTGTCTTAACTAATATATTAATATTACAACTTCACCCTTCAAACTAAAATTTTTGACTCCGCCCTGAGTACCATCAGTTTTACGCGCATAAATTCAATGAACATGAAAACATTGCTCCATTGACCATTGAATTTCCATCGTAACAATTTATAACTGTCTTAAAATAATGATTTTTTTTTTTTTTTTGGGTTAACAGGATAGATATTATATTAACAACCAGCAAAAAAAAACATTACAACTTGCCCACAGAGGCTAGAGTATTGGCAACATGCTTATAATAGTACAAGTCATATCTTAATAAACTGCTTTGCAGCTTTGGTATTTGATTTTTTTTTTTTTCTCTTCTTTTCGGGCAAGTTGGTCATTATCTAACAAGTGACAACAGTGATGTTCTATAATTTTTGTCTGCCTTGTCATTAACTCCATGTGGAACAAGATTATAGAATATGCAAAACGTAACAAAACTTATGGAAATGAAAACAATTTTTACCTCTTTGTAATTATTATAGCATTATAATCATACCAAACAGTTCTTAATAGAATGCTTAATTGACGTTGAAATAGTTTGACAATTAACGCATCATTTTGTGTAAACTGTAAAGTTGTTTTTCCCAATCATTTTGACCATGTTTCTAGGCTGCACATTGCCTTTTTGTTGTATTGTTGATGACAAATTCCATGTATCTTCTAGATGAGAATTCAATTGAGATCATGTAAAATATTTGCAGCATCAATGGGGCCAGCTTATGGATCCCCTATCCTTGTCTTTTAGGAATTTCTCCAAGGAAGACAATAAAGTCAATGTGAAATTCATTGACCGACGCCTTGGTTTAACAGTCAAATTTGGTGTCTGGACCAAGTTCATTTGACAAATCAACCTTATAAAGTCCGCTCGTTTGTAACGAGCGACACGTGATAACAGTCACATACTTAAAAAGCTTACATCTTATAAGTGTGTAAGACTCTCTTAACAATTAAAGAATTATCCTCAAGAAAATTTTATCAATAAATTTAAAAATATCCTCAATAAAGCAATTCTTAAAAATTCCCAAATAATAATTATCCAACATCAAATAAAAATAAGCTAAATCCTTTAAATCCAAAGGACTACCCAAATGGTAATCTTAAACATAAAAGTTCAAATCTTATTCTATTGATTTCCTAAACTTCACTCATGCGCACATCCCAGCGGAAGCCCAAACATATACTACTCTTCCTGATCAAAATCTGAAAGGAGAAAGAGGGGGGGGGTAAGTTGACAACTCAATAAATAACCAAAATTCGAATAAGTTCTATCCAGTAATAGATTTGTAAAGTAATAAGATGTAATATGAACCTTCAAAAGTTATAATATGCTATAGGTTTTCAAAAATAGCTAAAGAAGTTTCATAATCTTAAAATAATACTTTGCAAATAGATCACTGTGGGGGCCTTTTTTGTTGTGGCATTGGGCTGGGTTGCCTGCCGCGGTAGTAGGCCCGAGTATTCTGAGTAAGGGAGTTGAGACCGGTCCAACTGGAACTCAACTTGGGCTGGCTTGTGCACAAACATTGAGTCCAAGTCCAAGGGAAGACGCTGCGAAATGGGCTTATCTTTTGTTCCTACCGCAGGAACTTTTTCCAGTTTCTGCCGCAGGATTGACTTTTCTGCTATGCAGCAAGTCTGTCTGCCATGCTTTAAAGCTTCCTGCCGTGCTTTAAAGCTGTCTGCCTGCCGTGCTTTAAGGCTTCCTGTCGTAAGGCCTGGTGCAATAGAGCTGTCTGCCATGCTTTAAAGCTGTCTGCCGTAAAGCTTCCTACCGTAAAGTCTTTTGCTGTGCACCAAAACTTCCTGCCATGCATTAAAGCTCTCTACCGTAAGGCCTTTTACCGTGCAATGAAGTTGTCTGCCGTGCAGTAAAAGTTTCTGCTATGCAGTGAAGCTGTCTGCCGTGCTTTAAAGCTGTCTGCCGTGCAGTAAAGCCTTCGGCAATGTGAATGACTACCATTTTTACTGCAGAAACATTTTTCTACTTCCTGCGCATAAACAAATCTAAAAAAACCCAAAGAAAATACCCATCAAACAAGTGTTAGTTTAAATGGGTTAGCATATTCTCAAATATATACATACATATATAAGTATATATACTTATACGTATTCACATATACATATATAAAATATATTTTTCCAGAACATGAGAAACAGGGTATATGTATATATATAATTACGGCAGGATAATGGTTAGTTTGTGTCAAAAAATACGTAATGACAAATAGAGAAGAAAGCTTTCAGCAGGAAATGATTAGCTTGTATAATAATTAAAACGGTAAATATAATGAAAGTGTGCTACGGCAGGATAACTAACACAGCAAGTAAAACACCACATCAGGACAACTGCTGCGGCAGACGTGAAAACGTGCTACGGCAGGATGACTAAATACAGTGAATATAAGTTGAAAATCAAATATATTTGTAATCAAAATTAAGTATCAAAGCTTCCCATAGAATAAGTAAACCAAGAAGGAACCCAAACTCCAACTTCAACAACCTTATCATGGGCTCTTGCCGTAAAAGTTGTCCATTTTGGAGAATAGGCCTAAATGGCTACTAGCTATTACTTTTGGAGATTTCAAAGAGTGGGTTTGCTAAGAGGGAGGGAAAAGATGGTCTATTGATGCATGCCCCTATTCTTGCCGCATTTTCTCTCTTATTTTTCTTTCTTTCTTTCTTTCTTTTTCTCCCCTTTGGATGTTTTTTTTCTTCCCCTGTTTTTCACTCATTCCCCTGTTTTTTCCTCTACCTCGGTCCCCTCCTTCCGTCCCATTTTTTCTGCCGTGGTTACCTCCCTTTTATAGTGAGCTAGTTCAATGGGATTTCTCCCTTTTACCCCTAGGGCTTCACCAACTGTTTTTGGTTTGTTGTGGGCATCCTTTCAAGATTACCCACTCACCCATTGGTTGCCCCAACCACTGCCATCTGCTCAGAACATATTTGCTGCATGACAAAATTCTTTTTTGTTTGTTCCTGCCGTATACCTCTACCTCACTACCTAGCTCTATGACATGCATCAGTGGTCCCAACCATTTATTACTTCTTTTGGGTAAGATATCATCCCAGCAGGATATGTTCCCAAAAGAAGTTATGGCAGGAAACCAAATATAGACCCCCTTTTCCCCCCACCACCAAACCACGCCCTCTGAATCTCTTTGACCGTGGGCCCACTTCCCTTGTATTGGCTGGGTACAGGTTGGTGGTGCCCTGGCCCTTCTGTGCTTGCTCCACTGTCTTCTGTGTTTGTCTCCCACGCCGTTCCTGCCGCAGCAGATTAGTTCTGTTTTGTCCTGTTGCAAGTCTTTGTCTAATTTTTTCACGCGTTCCCAACTACATTTGTCATTTCCTTTAGTTTGACTCTTCCTTCACGCAATTCCTGCTGCTCCTTGTTTTCTTTCATCGTTCTTCTTCATATAAGTTTTCATGCCTATCTCTTTTTTTTTTTTTTTATACAAAAGGATTTGGGCCTTTGTGGGCCAAATGATATTAACTGGATCAAAAGGGTCTTGGGCCCAATTTATCTTCGTCTGCCGAAGCCATCCTGCCAAAGAACTGTATTCTGCGGCAGGCAGACTGGTATTTTGCTGCAGATTTGCGTTTTGCCGTAGATTTCTTTCACTTGCACTTCTTTCTTTGGACCCTTCTTGTTCTTTGGTCTTCTTCGTGGGCCTTTGGGCCTTGCTCTTCATTGGGCTTTCTTCCTCATAAGCCTTGAGCATATGGATTGAGCATATGGATTGCGGCAGACTGGTACAGATTTGCAAAAATGGGCATCAACAATCACATACTTTAATCTTACAATTATATCATAGATGGTTTAGAAAGTAGTTAGTTTTCCATATATGAAAAGCTATAACTTACAATAGGTTCCAAAAATACATAAGCAGTTTTAATGACTCAAAATAGTTAAATATTTAAATGTAATTCATATTCATAACAATCTTATAACTATGGCCATGCTATATCTCTGTGACTGGGTATCAGAGTACCAATGAATAACCCTAATTAGATTGGGTATCAGAATCAATTCATAGTCAAATTATCCATAATAATATATGAAATCATAGTTTCTAATAAAAATATATCTTATTCAAATACATATATATAATCATATATTCAATATTCAAATATATTTGTGAAAATCCTTTATTCTTTACTTTAAATCGATATAGTTAAAAAAAATTAAATAAAATAAATCTTATATTCAATACTCATATTTATCGGTGGAAATTATTTATTCTTTACTTTGAATAAGTATAGCTAAAAACAATTAAATAAAATACATCATATATTCAGTAATCAGATATATTTGTGATAATTCTTTACTTGAAATCAGTAATACAATATAAATGAATTATAACAACTGTAAACAAATTTTCAATAGTTAAAATACGCAAAGATAAAACCAATTAAAATAAGGTTACTTACCTTAACTAGCTCACCACAAAAAACTTCTCCCTCATACTTTCTCTAAAATCCTTAGATCTCACCTAACAATTTATAAGCACAATTTACTTTTGTGATAGTTTAGGGACGAAAATAAAACTTTTGAAAATTTAGACACAAAAAATAAACTTTTATAATAGTTTAAGGACGAAAATGATATTTTATCATATTTTTATTTATTTTTATATATATATATATTCTGTCACCATTTATGCCTTAAGAGATAAGGCTATAGCACCTAGAAGTTGTACCATATCACACTAGACAAGGACGTGTGCTACACTTTACAGCTTCCTTCTTCTTCATTTCAATTTTTTTTTTTTTTTTCACTATAATTCGTGACTTGTCAGACTTCATTGACTTACTATTCACCCCTACCAAAACCAATAAACAAAATATAATAATAAAAAGAAGTTGAAGGCTGCTTTGTTTCTTGTTTTAGCATCATCAATACGATGCTGCTGCTTCATCGACTTTCCTATTCACCAAAAGTACAACTTTTTAAGGCAAAAATTGTGTAGAACCGGACCACCATGACCATGCCTAATTTTTCTGCAGATCCATCTCTACTTAACGCAATAATGGCGTAGGAAAAGAATAACTATTATCGAAACAGTAGAGATACCGAGAATATAATTTAATCCCTTCTTCGATTCAAATTGTAAAGTTCATTAGATATTTAAATAGTTTTACTTTTTGACCAAAATACCTACGTATAAAAAATATTCTAATTCCAAATAAAAGTTAGATTTGAAAAGAGAAAGATTCTTAAGTTTTTTTTCTCAATTGTGTAGTCAAACATTCTCTACTTCAGTATTTTAGATAGTTTCCTCTCTCAAAACATTTGTCAGTATAGGTTGACTTAAAATTAGACTATGTAAACTAGGGTTTCAACTTTATTTTCTAAAAAAACCCCTTAGAAATATTAATAATAAAAGTTGACCCCATAAACAAATTTACTTAAATACCCCTCCTTTTATTTTTATTTTTTTCCCGGGTATTAGTATTACCCATAATTTTATATAATTTTGACTAGAACTTGTTACTTAGTAATAGACGTGGTGAACCCACCACCACACCTATATCACTCACAACTCATTGTAATGTGAGTTGTGGTAAAAAATTGTATAAAATTATTTAGTATTAACATTTTCCTTATCATACCGTAAGAACAGCAAAAAGAAAAAAACTTTTTACATCCCTAAATATTACTCTTTTTTTTATATAAAAATAATTATTTTACAATTTTACTTTATCAATACACTTTACATCTCTTTTTTTTTTTTACAATACATCATATTAAAATCATCTTTAAAAAAATTATACTTTTTATAATGGGAACCACACTCAACTCACCCAAAACAAAAATACATGCCCAACTCTTGATTAAAAAAAAATTAAAAAGAAGAAGAAAGAAATAGAACATGCTGTATTGCTGTTTGTATTTATTTGTGCATCTTGCTCTAATTTAGCTCTCCCCAAATGTACTGTTTTGTGCAATTTTTGTTAATAAGTGGGAGCCATTTTCCAAATGGGAATGCTTCAGCATTTTTAAGTAAAACAAACACGGATCTTTGATATTCTATCTTGGCAAAAATATCATTTTGATCCCTATTGGTTTATATGGATTGAGAGGAATGAAGAGGGAATAGAATAAAGTAAACTTGACCTAAAATTAACTTATTTATAACTAATTCTACTCTATTTTACTTCCCTCCGCTCCTCCTCCTCAATCCAAATGGGCCCTACATTTTAAAGCTGCTGTCAATTTGATTTTTATTACTTTTAACTTTCAATGAACTTCTAGTCAATTTTTGTTAGAGTTGTTGACAGGGATCAAAATGATGTAGGTATCAAAAAGGTCTTTTCACTTACTATTTTTTTCTAACAGAGTTGAGAGTACTCAATAGTCAATATAGGGTCAAGGCCAACCAATACCATTAAGGATACAAACGTTATCTTAGAAAATCAACATCTTACGGACAACCAAGTCAGGATGGCCGAGTGGTCTAAGGCGCCAGACTCAAGTTCTGGTCCTCTAACGAGGGCGTGGGTTCAAATCCCACTTCTGACAAAAACCAAACCCTTCTTATTTTTTTGCTTTCTATTTTTTTATTTTATGTTTCTATTTCCATATTTGGGGAACATGGTCAGTGAAAATTTCATAGTGTTTGTTAAAATTCCCGAAAATCACAGTTTCTATAAATAATTCAGTCCTCTTTAAATGATAAAATTCAGAAAAAAGATATTTGCTTCTTCTTCTTTTTCTTTTTTGTTTCTTTTTTTTTTTATAGATAAATAGGAAATATCAATCATCACATTTCTTATATTCATAAAATTTATTATACTTCGTACAATTTGTGGCCCAACAATTATTTGTATTTTGGTCCTTTACCTTTCAAAGTTTTTATTTTGAATATTTATGTTTGATTTCATTTAATTATTGGTCCTATCGTCCATTTTTCTCAATAATATGACCATTAAGGGTATGTTTAGTAACTATTTTTTCCTCTTATTTTCTGTTTCCAAAAAAAAATTCTATTTTTGAGATTTAAAAATTTGTTTGACAACCTAAAATGGACAGAAAACGAAAATTCTTCTCAAAACTCAATTTGTAAAGGAAATTAAAAACTTGCAAAATGCAGTTTTCAAACTTTTTAGTTTCTTGTTTTCAAAAGTTAATAAAAATATGCGTCTAATTTAATGAAATTGTCACATTTAATGTGTTAGCACTATAGTTCAAATTCTAGTAACAGTATTTTTCATTTTTTTTCTTCAAAAAAATATTTTTTTTAATTTCAACTAACCAAACATGTTTTTTATTTCAAAAATACAAAAAAATTGTTCTCAAAAACAACTTTAAGTGCTCTTCATATTTAAAACTTCATGAAATACTAGCTCTAAAATAATGTAATAATGTGGAATGCGATAATTTCATTGGTCAAGGACAATAGGATTCGTTCAGTAGGCACTTGGAATATATGGTCTTTAATAATGAAAATAATGAAAATAGTAGAGGCAATTATTAGGAGAAGAATACATATAATATGCCTTTAGGAGCTAAATGAGTAGACAGATTGAAGATACATGATGCTTAAAAAAAGATAAAAGTATAATGAGGTTGGGATAATCAAAGATAAAAGTTTTATAAAAAGGTTGTTGAGGTCCGCAAATTAGGAATAGAATTATGTTAATAAAACTTGTTCTAAGATACAAGACAATTAACATACTTAGTACATACACTCCTCAAATAGGGTTAGAATTAGAAGTATCCATTAATCAAAATTTACATGAGGAAATGGATGAACTGATTCAAGGATTACCAAACAAGAAAAAGTTTTTTATTGGAGAAAACCTAAATGGTGATATTGGAAATGATAATGGGGATTTTCAAAGAGTTCATGTGAGGGAGATGGAGTAAAGAATGAATTAGTGGATGATATTTTGACTTTGCAACAACATATAATCTTATATTAGCAAATATTTGGTTCAAGAAGAGGGATCCACACATAAAGTGGCACAAAACTTAATCAAATAGTTTTTTTTTTTTTTTTTTTTGAAATATTGATAGTAAATATTGTAAAAATTATAAGGTGATATCAAGAGAGAGCATAATCACTCAACATAGGTGGTAAAAGTGAAACTAGATATTTGTATTTAAAAATGGAAAAGAATGGGCAATTAGACAAAAATACCCAAGACTTAGATGGTGGGGTTTGAAGGGAGAGAAACAAGACGTATTTAAAGATAAAATGGTCAAAGAAGGCAAGTGATTTATTTATTTTTTTTATTTTTTATTTTTTTTTGAGAAAGAAGAATGCAAGTGAAATTTAGTCAAAAATATTGATAAGATATGATATCAACATTTTATTTGGAGAATCTAAAGTATATGGGTGACCAACCAAAGATACATGGCAATGAAATAAGGAGGTTCAAACTTCAAACAACAATTAGACACTTAGACTAAGAGAAAGCTATAAAAGCCTATCCAAATGTATGGACAGTGCTGCTTATAAAAATTACAAAGTAACAAATAAGGAAGTAAAAAAAGTTATCCAATAATCTAAATTCAAGACTTATAATGAATTATTTAGCAAGCTGGGAACGAAAAATAGAGAAAACTATACTTATAAACTTGCTAAGACATGGGAAAAGAAAATAAGAGACTTGAATTGTATCAAATGCATATAATTTAGGATTGAATGATTGATTGTTATTGGCTATTTTTTTTTTGGTTTGCTAACGGATTGTTATTATAGTTTTTTTTTTTTTTTTTTTTTTATGGAATTAGAAAGTGTAACACAATATACACTACAAAATTTTTGAAAATGCTTATCGTTATCAGTTTTGAAATTTAGAATTTAAAATTTAAAATGATATTTAAATATTTATAAATATGGAGTAATGATTGAGGTTCTGTATTATTATTATTTGTATGAGTTGGCTTGTTGCAATAATTTCCAGGCAATTCCATTTTATAGTCCATTCAGCACGCGAAATAGCAGTTATAAACTATAAATAAAATCCACCAGAATGATATGGAAATTGGCCAGGTTTCTGTTTTCACATGTTCATTTTCTATTTAAAAAATAAAAATTGGTCATTGAACGGAAAGTACAAAATATGCTTTGAAAATATTTAAAATTTAAACAGAAACCATTTGAAATTAAAGAAATGATATTTCAATATAGACAATAATGATTGCCTTTCTGTACAATGAGTTGTTGCAAAATTGTATGCAAGCCAATTTTTTTTTTTTTTCCTCATGATCCATGCAGTATGTGAAACTGCATTACAATATAATGAACCAACCAACAAGACTCAACACTTGTTTAGGTAACATTGACCAAAAATGTTAAATCCCATCTCTTGGTCCCATGAACTTCCAGCATAGTAAACCCAAAATAAATCAGTATGACAAAACATTGGTGTCTCTCACATAGCCTCCAACTCCTGTGTCTCTGAAACTTCCTTGGGAAAGTTGAGCCTAGTTTGCTTCGTTCGCTTGCAAGGAACTGGAGAATGCAAATAGATAAAATTAGTTAGGTTGGAGTCCTTTGACTACATGATGTGCAATGTGTAAGCATAAATACTGAGAAGGAAATGCTTTCAAAACCTTTTGCCTTGTTTTTGTCATTAGATTCAATGACAGAAGATTTCCACTTCTCATAATCATGCTTTTCTGTTCTTTTGCGCTTCTTGTAACTTGAAACCTGCAAATGCATCACAGTGGCTTCATTTGACAGTCCACAATCTAATTTATGAGTGGACAAAATGCAGGGGCGGAGGTACATATAGTCTTGGGGGGCCATAACTACAACAGAATTTAGGTTACGCTAGAGATAAGAAACAATCTCAAGTCTTAACCCCCTTCCAATTTGAAAAAGGAAAAAATTGTTAAAAATTTCACTATGAAAATGATAATGAATTTTTTTTTTAATCTTATTTGAGTTTTAAAATATTATAAAATGTTAAATTTGACTATTTTATATAGAATATAATTATTGTATTAATTATGAGTTATGACTAGCATATAAATATATAATTCAGCCCCCAAGTGGAAAATCCTAGCTACGCCCTTGACTAAATGTAAAATAATGAATACAGGACAATAGATAATTTCTAAACAGGTCACTTTAAACCGTAGTATTGAAAACTTTCATATATTTAGGCAAAACAACCATTCAAAGATAGTCATGTAAAACGGTAATCTGAAGAGTGAAAAGGGCTGGAACGGAAGAGAGGCGGTAAGATGGTTTTTAGCTGCTATTCCTTCTCCCCTTTTGGATGACTTTTAACAGTTACTATCACCTATTTGGTTTATGGGCACAGACATTGCATAAACTGCAGAAGCAATTCGTAATTCTTTAACAGTAGCACAAAAAACCATCTAGGTCATACAGCAAAAGAGGAATTCCTTTTGAACAAAGCACTATCAATGTGGCATCAGCAAGGACAATGGCCCAATTGTTATCAAATTAATGGGAACTGATGAATGATGATTTCAATGCAACTGAAGTTAGAAAGGTCTCATTTGGATGCATTACTCGACATCAGCATGATCTAGAACCAAACAAGATTGACACATTAACCAACAAAAAATAAACAATTATTGATGCTGTTATAGTACCTCTGGTCCATCATCCGATAAATAACCACCATCCTCAATTTTCCTTTTCTCAGGTAATACATCCAAAAGTTCTGCAACTCAAAGAAGAAAGAACAAGCTTAAAAATATTGAATGAAAAAAGGGGGGTTTTCAAGTAAAACACGCTAAGTGACAACATAAACACCTAAAGAGACAAACCTCGATTTCCCTTTACATCTCTAGGGTCTTTCTTCTCCTCAGTTCCCACAACATCATGGCACAAGTCCTTCATGGAAGTAGAAACCTGCAGTAGTAAACCATTATCAATATCAAGCACATTAGAAGTAAAGAATGAAAACTATAGTTGGCAACACAAGTCAATTATGCATAATAGAAAAATGTTTTTCTTACACTAGAGAATTCAGTTTCAGATGCACCACAGAGCTCAATCAACTTGAGCTTGTCTACCTTGAGCTGTAAAACAAGTATATCAAATCCCAATTAGTTAAAAACAAGAAGAGGTCACTAATTTCCCTGCCTGAAAGAAACGCAGATAGGGATCATTGTTCATTGATGTACCCACCTTATGCTTTTTAGCACACAAATAGAATGCTACAGCAATAAACACAGGGCGAGTGAAGTCAGCACTTGCACGACGAGAAGCCGGCAAAGATGCAAGAAATCTGTTCCTGTATCTGAAAAGCAAAACACCATCAAACCATAAGTGATGCTTACAATACTACAAATTTTATTACATAAACATTACAAACTGATTCATGAATTCTAAAACATTACACCATCATTGACATTGAAATATCAAAACATTAACATTCTAACATTTAACATAAGCTCAATTAGTGAACTGTATAGCAAAACATGTAACAAACTCAACTCTCAGAGGCATTCTGTCAAACATGTAGCAGACAAGACTGATATTTTTACACAACAAAAGAAAAACAAAACGTGCACAACATAAAAGAATTTGGACTTACAGAGAGAGACCCTTGTTCACAATAGGTATGAGCCTCACGCACCCAAACTGAATCGCCAATTCTCTCACATCCAAGTTGTTCCTTCAAAACCCAATTCAGTCTCAGCCACCATTACCATAACATTACAATAAAACTAATTAAATAAACAATAAATAAAAATAACCCACTTGACACCGAGACCGTTCTGCAACAAATTGAAGGACCTGTTGTAAGCTTTCTCCGACATGCCACTCAGCTTTATAGCGCTTTGCCGATCAAACAAAGCGCCATGCCTGTTAACCAAAATGACAACACACTCAACAAAAAAACGATAACCCAAAAACCAAAAACAAAAAACCCATTGAAGTATTAAAGAAACGAACCTTGTAGCAACGATTTCTAAGCAGATTATAGCTTTGCAAACCTCACCCTTCAAAAAAAAAAAAAACAAAGAAAATAAAACAAACCCAATTAATATTTTTATTTTGTTAATTTATTAATTTATTTTAACTGAATCGAAGTGAATGTGAATTGTGAAACTTACGACGCCGATGATGGAAGAGTCGAACTGGACATCACAGAGGCGGCGAAGCTCGGCGGCTTTCCGGGTCAAGTACTTGGAGTCAGAGAGGTCCAGCTTCTTTGCAATGTCTGAGAGATCCATTTCTTCCTAGTCGGGTCAGGAGGGTTGTCGGGTCGGGAATTAGAGAGTTGGGTTTGGAATTTGCATGGAAATGGGAAGAGAAAGTGAGAATGGAATGGAGAAGAAGACATTTGATGGTAATAAAGTGAGCGGGGAATGCGAATTTTGGATTCTCAATTTTTCATTACTTTGGCGGGAATTAACGGGATTTTCATTTTACCGGGAAAATCTTTTTTTGGCGGTAAAAGTGAGTTAATTAAAAATTATGGGATTCTTTCTCGGCGGTGAATTTGCCTGCTAAATTTAAATTATAATTAATGGATTTACATTTACCATAAAAGCTTCTTTTTTTTTTTTTTTTTTTTTGGGTCTTGGTCTAATTAAATATTCGGTTCCTAGCTTATTTTTTTGTTCGAGAAATTAAAGAAAATAGGCGAAAAGCACATTTTCGTCCCTATATTTTCACACGATTTCCATTTTGGTCCCTAATTTTTTTTTTTACCGCTTTTAGTCCCTATCCTGGAAAACGCCTATTGTTTTAGTCCTTACCGTCAGCCAACTAACGGAAAAAGCTGAGGTGGCTAACGGCACATTAAAATAATAATTAAAAAATTTATTTTGGCATTAAAAAATGCCACATCAGCATTTAAATTAAAAAAAAATTAATTTATTAATTTTAACTAAATAAAAAAAATTAAAAACAAAAAAAACACATAAATTGAGATCTAAAAGCAAGATCAGTAAGAACACAAATACATATTTAAGAACAAGAATATTTCCTTTATTTGACATTTTCTCTTTTTTTTTTTCCTTAGAAAACAAACACAAGATTAAGCAACAACACAAACAAAAATCCAGTAAGAGCACGAACACAAACACAAACACAAATGCTGACAAATCCAGCACACAAACCCATCAATCCTTCTTCAGCAAAACCAGCAACAAGCCAAAAAAACACAAACACAAATCCAAAGAGTCCACGGCACAGTCCCCAGAACAACCCAAAAAACACAAACACAAGAATAAAAGGCAGATCTGATTCTCAGAGCACCTCTCACCACCATGGACCAATCCACCACCACCACCACACCTCTCCTCTCAACCCCATGGCGCCACCGTCTCCGCCTCAAAACCTCCCTCTTTTCTGAGCTCTCAGGCGCCGTAGGTGACCTCGGCACCTACATCCCCATCGTCCTAACCCTCACCCTCGTCTCCCACCTCGACCTCGGCACAACTCTCATCTTCACCTCCCTCTACAACATCGCCACTGGTTTCCTCTTCGACATCCCCATGCCAGTCCATTTGGGTGTTGGTTTTGTTTTAAATTTCTGGGTTTGTTTTTTTGTGGGTTTGATGATTTTTCTGGGTTTATGGGTTTGATTTGTTGGAGGTTTCGGTGGAGGATGGTGTTTGGATGGAGGTTTCGGTGGAGGATGGGGTTTGGAGGTGGTGGCCGTGGCATGCATCAAGAAGAGAATCCATTGTTGCACAAGTGGGTATCTTGGTTTGCTTGAAACTTGGACGATTGGGTATCTGGGTTTGTTTGAGACTTGAGTGACGAATTTTGTTTAGATTTGGGTTTATGGGTTTATTTCTTTGATTTATTTATGGTTTGGTTTGGTTTCTTGGATTTATTTCTTGTTTTTCTGGATTTGATGGAGTAGATTTGGTTGCTGGATTTGGATTTGGATTTGGGGTTTGCTGGAGATTGGATTATTTCATGGATTTAGGAAGAACACGAAGAACATCTTCAGTTCTTAGGAAAAAATAATTGAAAAAAAAAAAAATTAAGTTTTGTTTTTTAATTTATTTTTTTTGGTTTAAATTTTCTGACGTGGCTTTTTATATATAAAAAATTAAAATGCTGATGTGGCATATAAAAATGCCAAATAATATTTTTTTAACAATATTTTAATCGCCTCATCAGCGCCACATCAGCTAATAGAATCTTCCGTCTGCCACCTCAGCTTTTTCCGTTAGTTGGCTGACGGTAAGGACTAAAACAATAGGCGTTTTCTAGGATAGGGACTAAAAGCGGTAAAAAAAAAAGTTAGGGACCAAAATGGAAATCGTGTGAAAATGTAGGGACGAAAATGTGCTTTTCGCCAAGAAAATAATGTCATTATTTTGTGGAGCCATGATGTATGCCAAAATTAAAGAAAATATATAACGTGCTAGAAATTAAATGCTTTGGTGAGAGATTCTAATTGGTATTTACCGAATGAGTTCCCATACAAAAAAATAATAATAAAAAATATGAGTGGCAAAAATCTCCAGAGCATCCACATTGGTGGTGTGAAATTGCTAAGATGCTATTTTTAGCGCCACAATATATAAAAAGTGTGCTACATTGATGGTGGTATAGACAAACAATTTAACTCATCAGCTATAGTGCACAGCCATCTATAGTTGTGCACTGTAGGTCAAATGGTAAAGCAAAATAAAATATTTTATGTGGTTGTGGTGATAGTTGTCATAGTTGTGATTGTTACTATTATTTATTATAGTGGATATATTATTTTATTGTATTGTTTATATTATTTTAATGTGTTGAATGTTAAAATAAAACCATTACTATTAGGTGTTTTGTAAAGTGAAGTAGTAAAATAAATAAAAATAGTTTTTTATAGTGCCAATAGCTAAATTTTTTGGCACCACCAATGTTGATGCTCAATTGGCTAACTTTTTCAACAAAAAAAAGAAAAGAAATAAGGATTGGCTATTGTAGCTTCTTTTTTCTTTTTTCTTTCTTTTCTTTTTTTCTTTTTTTGAGAAGGAATTGGCTATTATAGCTGGTATACCTTTTTGGGGGCAAGACCGTAAGTGTAGTGTAACATTTTTTTTTTTGTCATTGGATTATTAAGGCATTGTTTAGGTGGAAAAATATTATCACTCTTCACTCTATAACTCATTTCCTATCACTTAAAAATCCTCAAATATCTAAACCTAGATTGGCACCTAAACCATATTATGTTTTCAAATCCAAAAACTCAAAAATTTGGGACCTATGCTCTGACCTAGTGATGTGGCTATGCAAATGGGGTTGTAGTTGTGGAAGCAAATGCTCATTAGAGTCGTTGGTGGGGAGTACGAAAAGGAGCTGCGGATTTGACTATTCTCTGACTGTAGGGCTCGCTGATGTGAGGGTATTTACGAAATTGTCACCCATTACTCAGCACCCGATTTGGTGAGAACTAAGTGATGGAAACAAAACCTCAAAACCCATTCAAACAAGCACCTTCTCCGTGGGACCCACTTATTTTGGATGATGAGTGATGGAAAACCACAAATCCAAACAACCACTAAGCTCTTGACAATAATATATTGATGACTTGGTGGATTATTAAGCTATTAGTCATACCCATCAAAAACAATATTAGTCATAGATTTTATTATATTTTTTTAACATGTGTACGCCTTTATTGGTTTATGATTCAATATTTTGGTGTTTTAGTTAGGTGTTGAGGAACCAGACCATCTGAATTTGGTGGCTACTTGGTGGCTAAACTCTATTGCAAAGCCGATATTGCAATGGAGGTATTACACAAAAATATTTCTGACACCAAGATGATAAAACGCTTGACACTTCTCATTCTCATTGCTTTCAATATGAAAAAGAGGGCTAAAAATGTGGAAGCAAATGCTTATTAGAGTCGTTGGTGGGGAGTACGAAAAGGAGCTATGGATTTGACTCTTCTCTGACTATAGGGCTTGCTGATGTGAGGGTATTTACGAAATTGCCACTCATTACTCATCACTCGATTTGATGAGAACTAAGTGATGAGAACAAAACCCCAAAACCCATCCAAACAAGCACCTTCTCTGTGGGACCCACTTATTTTGGGCGATGAGTGACGGAAACCCACAAATCCAAACAACCACTAAGCTCTTGACAATAATATATTGATGACTTGGTGGATTATTAAGCTTTTAGTCATACCCATCAAAAACAATATTAGTCATAGATTTTATTATATTTTTTTAACATGTGTGCGCCTTTATTGGTTTATGATTCAATATTTTGGTGTTTTAGTTAGGTGTTGAGGAACCAGACCATCTGAATTTGGTGGCTAAACTCTATTGCAAAGCCGATATTGCAATGGAGGTATTGCACAAAAATATTTCTGACACCAAGATGATACAGCACTTGATACCTCTCATTCTCATTGCTTTCAATATGAAAAAGAGGGCTAAAAATGTGGTTTTATTAAAAACCCCAATTAAGTATTTTTTGGAATATGGCATCCAATTTTTTTGTTTTTTTTTTGTTTAATGAAATTAATGGACTCAATGGCAGTGAGGTGTTAAACTTAGTTATCATATTGTAATGTTTTATGTATCATCCAACTCTTTTTGTTTTTGGGTTTGGGTCATAAGAGTTTGCCAGATTGGTATGACCCATTAAGGACATGGTATGAGTAATGTTTTCAACTTGTTTTAGTCCATCCATTTAAACAATATCAGGCAGAGTCATACCCGAACCCACCCAATCAGACTCACTTGTCAAGTCTAAAGACAGATGGCACACGCAGCAAAAGACTAATGGAGTCAAAATGGGCTGATTAGAAGAGTGATGCCTGATCCTGACCCAAATCAGTTATAATAAGGCTGTAAATATGGTCGCAATGATTCTTCTTACTAATTGGGAATGGCATGGAAGAAAAGAAACCAACTGTGGCACCAAACCAACACAAATGCCTGTGGATCAAAATCTTAGATAGTATTTAATTTAAATACCAAAAAGAAAACTGGGTTTGGTTTGAGGGGCACTACAAACCAATGTAAGGGGCAAACAAAAAAGACCTAACCAAAAAGAAAAAAGAAAACAAAAAGAAACTGATTAGGCAGATTTCTTCAAAAGCTAAAAAATGGCAATTGCCTCAAATATCTAAAATACATGTTGTGGACAACTTTCCTAACTGTAATGCTGACACCTATATCCATAAAATGACTGACTGGTATGAGTTGCATTACCCTTCAATACCAGCATTGAGTTCATGTATGAATGAACACAAACAGCTGCTAATTTGATTTCTCAGTGGATATTTCCCCTGTGCCACTGTTATCAACCAGCTGGTAAACAATAAGAGGGCAATTAATATTAGTAGCAACATTGAAATGCATACGAAAGAAGCCATAGTAATGAAAGAAAGGAAAGAATGTGTGGGGAAAGAACTTTGCATACCAAGGAGCCAACTCGCTCATAGGCTTCCATTACTTTTGGGTCTTGCTCGTCCTCATACCCCACTTGAAGTATTCTTGGTCCATTGACAGACCAAAAAGCTCTTCGACCTGCATCCTGAAAATATATGAAAGAATGGATTGAGCATTACTGTTTGCCAGTAGGTTGTAACAAGCTAGAAATCAGCAAGGACAATGAAACTAGCGTTTCTTGGAAAGCATCCAGAATTCTCCAAATAAGGATGATGCCTAGATTTATAACCATTCCACATAGGCTGGTCATATAGAGCTCCAAGGATTCATAATATGTATTATCTTAACAAAAATAGCACAATAGGAGAACCACTTCACTAGCAGATGCTGGGAATGAGCTTGCAACCAAAATTTTTGCCCAATCTTTTAAATTTAAAATGTCAAAATAAATATATAATAATGCATTATACTTGGGATTAAATTTTAAAAGCAAGTAATGAAAGCCATTTCAGATCTATTGATGATTTTTGTTAAAAAGCCAATAACCTGAGACTATTAAAATGTAAAACCAACTATATATCAGCTCTAATCTCAATAGCAGTAAGAGAAAAAAGCTCCACATAATCTTGTTGGAACACTGGAAAAATAATAATAATAATTTTTTCTTATAGATGTCTGAGTTTTATAGTTGAAGTGGTGTTCTAGACAATTTTATATGCTGGTAGAATCTATATAGATAAATATACTGACATATTTCATCTGAAAAGGAAAATTGATGGTCCTTAATTGACCTGTAATGTGATCAAGTATATAGCCTCTAGTACTTGGACTTGAATTTCAGGATCCGTAACTGGTTCACGCTCAATCGAGAGTGCGCTCCCAAGCTCAAGTGGCATTTTCGATGTGTCCTTCTCATTATAAATCTGGGAACAATTCACCAGGTTGATGGAAATAAAGCAACTTATTAGTATACTCAAAAAAGCAAAAGGGAGAAAAAGAAAAAGTTGAAGATTGCAAATGGAAAACACAAAGAATAGTAAATATTGTTTTGTAATTATAAAAGACTTAGGTACAATATTTAGGTGTTGTTCCTTAGGTTTTCCTTTTAAGATACTAGAGAGCTTCTACTTGAGCAAAAGATACTAGAGACCTTCTTTCTGTATCCATGGAACTTAAGTCATTGAAGATGAATTTATAAACAAATGAAGTAACCTGTAATTGGGTACAATTGGATATAAAGCAATACCACATCAATTTTGAAAATTAGAAAGTTTTGCCCATATTTTAGAGGAAGACTTAGGTACAATACTTAGGTGTTGTTCTTTAGATTCCCTTTTAACATTCTGCCATGTGGATTTTTTTTTCATGGGAATGAAGTGTATTTTTTAGTTAAATGGCCACATGGCTAAATCTTAAGAGGAAAACCTAAGGAACAGCACCTAAGGTACTGTATCCAAGTTTTGTCCCATATTTTAATAGTTAACTAATTAAAGAGTTAAGTGCTTCCTAACCAATTTAATAAAATATGAATGCTTTATAAAGTCAAGAAAAGTGAAAAGATAAAAATTACCTTGTTGCCAGCAACTGGTAGAAGCAAAGCTGGCCAAAGAAACTCTGATATTAAAAGCAAATTTTGTAGCTGACTCTCAGCTTCAAAACAACAGTTGCGAATAGTTCCAGAAACCTGTAAGCCAAAAAAGGAAAATCCTACTTCACATAAGCTGCTAAGAAGAGGACTATTAAAGCTAAATTTGGTTGAATAGGCATTGATGTTGGGTACTCAAATGTGGCCACAGAAAACTTTGTTACAAACGCTTGCTCAAGTTCCACAAGCTGAACCAAGCTCACTATCACCCAATCTATTATCCGCTAGAAGGATAAGAAATGCCCTCTCATAACTTACTAGTTCTATATATATATATATATATATCTGTCGCTTATTGTTTTCTTGGAAATATTATCACAAAGGAGTTTGCTGTCACACTGTATGTATAAGCTATCTCTAATTAAGCTTGGTCTTTCTAAAAGGTGGAAAAAACCTCTTAACAAGCCAAGCCAAAGTTATAGCCAGGTTCATTTGGCCATCACACTTCAAAGTCTTCAAGAATATTTAATTCAGATCATTAATCATTGCTGGTCACTTAGGTGGGGTCCTGACTCCTGAGGTGGTTTGAATACAATCTTGCACTTCATCATTTTTTCATGAAGTGATTACTGAAACCCACACTTGCACTTGTTAGACAAAGACTTTACCATTACAGCAGAAGACAGCCCCTAAAGTGTAGCATCTGTGAGATCAGCACGTTTAGATATATCTATACATAATTTATTTTATCACCAGGAAACTTTAAAACTAAAAAAAAAAAAATTTACCTGGTGCAGGGATAGAGCTCTTAAAGAGACGTTTCCAAGGCTCTATACTATTGCTCATAGGAAGGATGCTGCAGTAGCAGATTTAATGAGGTGGAGGGCAGATCAGATTGTATAGGACATTTTCTTTTATAGAGCTTTGCATGATTGGTTGCAAGGAATGATAACAGACTTCCTTTCTCTGATTTATTCTATCTGTCGGAAGCCAATAAGAATCAAGCTCTTTTAAGTCAAGTTATTCTATAAAGTGCTGCATGGTGGGGGTGACGCTGATTTTCCTTGGAAGAGTATTTGGAAGGTAAAAGCTCCTCTCAAAGTAGCTTTTTTTGCCTGGTCAGCTGCTTTAGGGAAGATTCTCACAACTGAAAATCTAAGGCAGAGAGGTGTTATTCTAGTTAATTGGTGGTGTATGTGTAAGCAAGATGGAGACTCTGTTGATCAATTATTGTTACATTGCTCTATGGCCAGAGAACTTTGGGCCCTAGCTTTTTCTTTATTTGGGGACACTGGGATATGCCTATGAGGGTGGTGGATTTATTGACCTGTTGGAATGGGTGATTTGCAAGACATAATGGGCATATTTGGAATGCCATCGCTCTTTGTATAACGTGGATCATTTGGAGGGAAAGAAATGGCTGGACATTTGAAGACACTGAATCAACCATGCTGGCAGTGAAGCTGATCTCTTTGCGCACTTTATATGAGTGGATGGCTACTATGAGTGGTCATTCTTTCTCTAGCTTGCTAGAATTTTTAGGTTTTACGTAATTTTGATTCCAGTGTGCTGGTTGTCATTTCCTTTGTTATAATAAAATTTTACTTTAAGAAAAAAACCAGGTAACATAAGACTATTTATTCCAAACATGCATCAAGTTTATCATGCACAAGTTCAAACTACAAGATTATAAAAAAGACAGGTTTGCTTATACAACAAGCAAGAGTTTCAGGGGGTCATGATTTGTTGTAACTATTATCCGCTTAGAGAAACCAATGCTAATTGGCTCTTTGCAAAAAGTGAGGATCTTCATTTTCTAGTTCCTGCTTCTTTCATAGTTAATTGTAACTAATCAAAAGGATTATATATACCTCCTAATATGCATGTTAAGAGTAAAAACCATTCCGTTTTAAAGTTGTCAAGGAAAAATTTAGTCCTTTTGTATGGAACATACCCCTTTCTTTCTCAATGGACTACTCGAATCAAACTGTCTAATAATCTGCTTCAGAAGCCCTCGCTTAGGGTACAGTAAAAGTTTCCTTGCTGCTTCCTGCTTTGATATGTTTACAAGTATGGAAGCAACATGTTCAAATGGATCATCTGGTAGATGTGCAATGAAAATCTCAGACCAACACTGTGGGGTAAAAAAATGAAAGTTCAAATTTGCAAACCAAGATAAACAAAAATTATAACACAAAAGAATATATTAAAGACAATAAACTTAGAACTTTTTTAAACAGCAGTACTCTTTTTCTGTGAACTTCAATGAGGAATAATCTAATAATCATGTAATCTTCAACTAGAAAGATAAAGCCCATAAAATGAGGTCAGAAAATTTAGAATTTTTAATACTTTCTAAGACATTGCCAAGATTTAATTGGCTTAAAACTATAACCTAAGGTGGTCTCAGAACAACCTAGAAACCTTTTGCGGAAAAACCATGTATGATTCTATGTATAACTATGGTTATTCTCTTCCATTGTTGTGTACCAACTAGAGTATTGCCAGTACTCAGATCTAGTACCACCACATGGAACAAAGTTATTCATCTAAAATCATATATTCATATGAAACAACTTGAGTTGAAAAAAAAAAATGAACACAAACCGCTAGTTTCACTGGAAGATCTACAGAATGATCTCACAAGCTTCATAACATACAGTCCGTTCATCTTCTCATCTTCAGTCTAACAACAAGCAGAATTCCCACAATCAGTAAGAGAATTTCTATATCAAGGCACAGGATGATATAATCATGCACTACTGACAAGAAAAATAATTAATTGCTATGCTTCGCCAAAAATAGCAGAAAATACTTTGGTAGACTGCAATTGCCTCAAAAATTATGCTTTACAATTTCTATCGATACAGACTGCAAAAACAATTGGCAAATCACATAATAAACTACACAAAACACACCTGAAGCATCGAAGCAATACCAGCATCCAACTGTGTGAGATTAACTAGCAGCATAACCAGCAACTTACTAATGCCAGACTCTGGTTTGTACAAAATTTCCATGGCAATTTTAACCATTCCCATCTCAACCATCTTCTGCGCTAGATCCGTGTCTTGTGAAAGATTCACAAGAGCTTCCGCTGCAGGCTCTGACACTTCCTACATTCATATATCAAACCAAAACCATATCACTCCACTTCATTGCTCAACAAATACTAAAATACAAAAACAACTAGTTATTCTTGGCACCAAATCAAACACTCAAATTCTATAGCCATCCATTCTATACTTTCATCATTACAATTCCTAGGTTACAAACACACCCAGCTGAACTTGAACCCACAAACTTGCCCTTTATCCCATCATTATAAAAAACAGGAACTGGGAAGTGTAATTTGAGCTCTAGCTAATTGGCTAACAGCAATGCTTGGTACAAAAACCCTTTTTTTTTGTGTAAAGTTGAGATTAAAACAACATAAACTCTTAGACCCACCATTAGCATCACTTTTATTTACGCGCTAATCGTAACGGGTCCGATCAAATCACAATATATAACATCAAAGTGTCCCTATATTGGGACCATGATAATAAGATTTAGAAGATAACATTTTTCAGTTTTTAAATAACAATCCCACTTCTGATGCGTATATCTATAGCACTCAAACACATATTTTTACAATACTGAAAACTGAACAATACTTAAACACAACACTACTACCAAACGGTCCTTAATCTTATGGCATTCGCTACATGATAATTGTTCTTACCTTAGGTCCCGCTAAGAGTCGAGACAGAGACGGTAGCACTATGTTGGCATAGTGGGCAAGAGACTTCAACCCATCCTCTGAGCCTGTTAATCCCCGAACTATATCAACAGCTACCTTCGTAATCTATACACACACAAACAACAAATACGAGGTTTTTACAAAAAAAAATTTTGTGGGCCGTTTGGTTGGTTGGAAATTATTTGGGTTATTTATTTATTTATTTATTTTATGAAGGGAGCTTACTTGAGGAGATGGGGATGAGAGAAAGCCGATTAATTCCTCCAGTTCGGTCGCCATTTTTCTTCTGTTTTTCGCTCTCTCTGCGGCTCTGCGGAGACAAAGGTGTATCCAAATACTTTTGTAAAACTCTTGAGTCGACGCCGTTTTTGTTTTAAAAATCTGAAAATTTTTATGTAAATAGCATAAACTTATATATATATATATATATATATATTATAATAACAAATGAATAAATTGCATTAAAAAAAAGAGAATGATACATGTATGCAATTAACAATCTTCAGTTATTTCATAATTAACGTTTCAAACAGGAAGAACTTTCGAATGGTTCATAATTTTAGCCAATTACTGGGACGAATTATAATTTTAATCAATTTCCCATATATTTTCTCAACAATAAAACTAACGTTTTAATAATAAAAAATTAAATACAAACAAAAATAAAAGTATGCAACCCGTAACAATTCTCTAATAAAAAATTTAATGATTGATAACAAAAAAGAAAAATCAAATTGTTATGAACAATTTATCATCAAATTTATATCGAGACATGCTTAATAATAAGCTAAAAAAATATTTGTTCTCTAAATCAAAATTGAGAGGATGAAGCATATTTAATGATTCATTTTCAAACAATAATCATATAAATACAACTTAAGGAAATTAGATTAGACAATAGAAAAAAAAATACATAAAACCAATTCAATTTGCTATTTTCTTTTTACGTGTAGTTATATAATTATAGGATAGGAAGATTATAAAAATTATATATATTTTTTAAAATCTAAAACGTGTTACGTTGCTACATTTTTTTTTTAATTTTATCAATTTATATATTATAATAAGAAAAAAAATTAGATGAAGAATTTGGATGGTAATCAAATTAAAATTTTTATCAACTTAAAAATTATAGAAGAATAATATAAGAACAAAAAAAAAATCTATTTATCAACTTAGAAATTAGAGAAAATAAATTATATCTATTTCTTTAAAAAAATCTAAAAAAATTTATGCATGTGTAGGATCAAGTATGCTGTCTTTTTTTTTTTAATTAAGACTTTTTAATAAATAATTAGATGAAGAATTTGAATTATAATCAAATTAAGATAAAATTTGGATTATAATCAAATTAATATTTTTATCAACTTAGAAATTATAGGAGAATAAAAATTATATCTATTTTTTCTTAAAATTTTAAAAAAAAATTATGCAATTTGGTGAAGTCACTTGGTATAACCACGGCTTCTAAGCTCAACTTTTATTATATAGTATATAGATTTGCTAAATAACACTGACTAGACTTATTTAGTTATATAGCATATTTTTGGAACTCGAGTTTGTCAAACTCGAATTCCAAGTAAAACTCAAGGATAAACTTGAGTTCCAAACATTATATTTAATCAAATTGCTATAATTCTGGAAACTCGAGTTCCAAAAAACATGCTACATAACTAAATAAGTTAAAGTTTGTGCCATTTTTCTAAATATTTTCAAAAATCATGTTGTTGGGCAAACAATGCCTCATTAGTCCTCGTTTTCGAGTTAGATAATACTATAGCTGAGTTTGGATAGAGCTAAAAGTAGTATTCAGCTACGTTTGCGTTTGAATGAATGGGTCCTGTGCACTGTTCACGAGACCCACAAGTACTTTTTTCATCAAAATTTTCATTAAAACTGGGTCCCGCGGTACTATTCACACATTTAAAAATTATTTTGCTACAGTGTTTTCAATTTTCAGTAATAAGCGATATCCAAACAAACCCTATATGAGTTTTACTAATTTATGCTCAAAGGGCATACATTAGTAAACCATTTTAAGAAAAATTTTATGGCAAATTGAAAAGTTTCCTAAAAGTTTCTTAAAATTGATGATTGATTAGGGCATACATTAACCAGACCTATACTAACTTTTTTTTCAAGGAAAAAAAAAAAAAGAGAAAAAGCTACTAACAATTTAGAAAGTCTAGGGATGCTACTTTTGTACCACACCTATTGGAAATGTAATACCCCAACCTAATTGCACAATTAATTTATGGGTTTATATGCATGTTATTGTCTTAATTACTTACCCACAAAACCTTAGTGTTAGGCTCTTAATTTCATCTTGTTGAGGTTCAAAAAATTAAAAGGCCACAAATAGGCCCAAAGAAAGTAAAGAAACATTGGGCCCATTTTACACAAGAAGAAATAAATGAGGATGAGCTCTCACAATAAAGAAAAGAAAGAAAGAAAGGGAAAGAGTCCCAGAGGACTTGATCCAAAGATCCACGGGAAAGGCCCAAGAAAACAACAGAATTAGCGAGCTAAAGAAAAGCCTAGAAAGAAGAACTGGATCGGGATCCCAGAAGCACCCAGAGGCAGAGGATCCCTGGATGCGCGAAGTGAAATTAAAGCAGATTTAAAGAAAGAAAAGAGACAAAAGGCACGCGGACCTTATGCCCCAGACATGCAGTGGAAGTACAAAGCAAAACGCAGGAGTTTGGGTCCAACCATTTGGAGAAAGAGACAAGGAAGAGTACAACTGGGAAAGCTGGAGCGTTGAGGAGGAAAAAGCCAAAAGGCTTCAGGTCAGCCAACGGAAAATTCTGGAAATGGAAAGCTAGCTAAGGGACTTTCATCTTGTCGCAACAAAAAGGAGGAAACCATGGAAAAAGGGAAACGACATGACCTTGAAGCAAACTGGCACGGCACAGACTCTAAGGGGCAAAAGGGGGAAATCGTTAGTACCCCGGGACCCGAAGTTGTGCTATAAAAAGAGGAAGGGGTCCAGGCTACAAGGGGGAGAGATTTTCGATGAGAGAAATATAGAGAATTCATTAAAGGCGTTAACAATTGCCTTCAGTAGTGGGACGAAATTGTAGAAGAAATACTTTGTAAACATAAGAGAAAACAGAGGAGCCACTCCCGGTATCCCAGAGACAGCCCCTATAGTACATGCTCGGATTCAACAAGTTCAAACTTTGCAAGTCTTTGAAGTCCAAATAACTATCAAAGTCTGTAACTTTTGAACTCAATTGAACCTTGCACCACGTCTTAGTGGGCACTGTAATCACAACTAAAGTAAATTAATAAAATTTATCCCACTAATTAGAGGATCCCCAACCTATTCTTACATTATATTGCACTTATTATATATACCTTTACTGTTAAAATGTCGTTCAATATGAATATGCTTTCTTTGTTAGCTATTTTGTTGTAGGAAGTTCGTTCTGTGCACCAACCGATTCTTAAACAGCCCTTTAGCTGCGGTGAATCGAGCCCAGTCCACCAAGAACATTTTCATTTGGCCCAGGATCCTTGGGCTATAGTGCTGAAGAAAAAAGGCACTCTCACACATCTTTAGAGGGATATTTTGTTTTGGTACGAGAGGGAGGGCTGCCGTGTAAGAGCAAAGAGAGAAGAGAGAAAGAAGAACAAAGAAAGAGGAAAAAGAAGTAGAGAAAGAGGGGCTCGACTTCTGATCTAATGCAGCCAAGAAAATCAAAAAAATGAGAAGACTTTTGGGGCACAAAAGAAGATAAGAGATGTGGACAATTGGGGTGGGATACGTGGGATGTTAGGGAAGAAAAATCACACCCCCTTTTTCCCCACTTTTCAACTTTCTTGCATTCACGCTCACTTTTCTACAAAAATAATTTCTTGCATACACATACATACATATATATATTTTTGATGAACACATACATATATATATATATCCTTACCTTTATAAAGTTATATCTATCACATTAAAAAAACATATATGTACTATAATATCACAATATCAAAGCTTCATGCATTTAAAAGTAATTAAGACAATAACATGCATATAAACCCATAAATTAATTGTGCAAATAGGTTGAGGTATTACAGGAAATATGAGATACCATTCTCCCCAGTTAGAGAGAGAGGTGGGCTTCTTTAATAACATATATGTAATAAATGAGTCATGTTAATGGGCACAAGTTTTATTATTTTAAGTGGGAATCAAATCATACGGTATATGGTTTGAGTTGAAAATTGAATACTATACTTGCCAATGGGTTGTAGCTCATCTGCAGCTTATTGGTTGAATGGTGAGGTATTGGTTCAAGACTCACTAAGTACTTATGTAATTTACCAATAAAATAAAAAAAAATACTATTCTTTTCACCCTTACCCAACCGCTGATAGGTCAAATCAATTTGGTATGACTCACATTTTTTGTCACATTAAAAAAAAAATTTACTTACCACACGGGGCGTGGTTTGATAGTAGGAGTACTCATTCTGCTCCCAGAGAGGAGCGGTTCGAGCAATAGTTCCAACAAGGTCCATGTGGTACACGTGGTATTACTCATTACCGTCACGTGGCGTGGGGTTGATGAGCTCACACCGAAGACCCCTTTTTTTATTCAGCAAAATAATAATAATAATAATAATAATTACTTTAACATTTTGTTTCATATTTCTCTCAATATGAATAAATAAATAAAGAAAAACACTCAACAATGATAGCTTTTTTTTTTAGGGGGAAAAACAATGAAAATTATTAAGATAACCCGGCTAAATCAGCCTGGAAAACAGATGAAACACATGGTGGAACATCCTCCATCCACAATATAAAATCTGGAATGTCTATCGCATATCTTGCGAGATTATGAGCCGCACTATTACATTCTCTCATTGCATGAGAGTATTGCAATTTAAAAAACTATTTGAGTAGACCTTAGCATCATCAATCCATGGACCAAATGAGGACAGTATAGGAGCATCCTGGGAAAGTGCTGAGATAACCTCCAGTGAGTCACCTTCTAAGATTTCTCTGTTAATACCAACATCAGCTGCAAAGGACAAAGCCGTGGCAGCAGCAAGCGCTTCCACTTCAGCACTATTGTAGAATTGCTGCAGCTTCTTTGAACATGACGCAATGACAAAGCCCGAGTTGTCTCTGATCACGACGCCGATGCCTGACTTGTTCTCGCCGAAAAAGACTACCCCGTCAAAATTAATTTTTGCCATGTCCGCCGGTGGTGCTCTCCAACATTGCCTGCTTCGTGTTTGCCTCTCTGACCGAGACATTGACGGTATAGTTTGGCAGGCCCGATACTCAGCAAGCATCTCCGTGGAATGTAGGGCGATTTGGTCGACGTTGCAAGCTGCTTGGTGGAGTCGGACCTGGTTTCTCTATCTCCAGATCATCCATGCAGTCATTGCAAAGAGTTCGGTGTTATTTTGCTGCACTATCATCCAGGATAATAGCTCTTTGAAGCTGAGAAAAGTTACCTCCCTTCGACAAGACCAGAACTGAGGATCAACCCAGATCACGTCTACTTCATTACACGTCCAGATGGCATGCAAAGCTGTTTCATGAGCTTCATGGCAGCGGTCACAGAGAGGGTCGTCAATGATTTTCCTTCTCACCAAATTCGCTTTTGTTGGCATAGCATTACGGCAAGCACGCCACATCAAGTTCTTCACTTTGTTTGGCACCTGAAGGGACCACAATCCCTTCCAAAGCTTTGAATCCGAGAGTGAGTGCTGCTGGGCAGAATGCAGCTCTGTTTCTTCCTTTAAGAACCTATATCCTGACTTGCACGTATACCTTCCATCATGGGTGTGGGGCCATATCAATACATCCTCTGAAACAACCTTTCCCAGCAGTATTTTCTTGATCATGGCAGATTCCTCACTTGCAAAGACTCCGTCTATCAGGTCTTCATTCCACTACCTTGTTGTTTCATTGATCAGTTCTGCCACTGTTGAGTTCTCCATTGATTCAATAGGGTGGGATAGTACTTGGGGAGGGTGTTTCCTTGGGAGCCAGGAGTGCTGCCATATTTTAATTTTTTTCCCCATTACCAACTCTCCATCTAGCACCACGTTGCAAGACTTCTCTACCCTTAAGAATGCTTCTCCAAGCATAGGAGCCATATCTTGTGTCATTTGCTTCCAAGAGTGTACAATTTGAAAAGAACCTTGCTTTAAACACCTTGTAAAAGAGAGATCCACCCACCACTTTTGATTTTGTCATATCGTCCCACCTTACCCAATGGATCTTCCTCCGCTCCCCTCTTTGACACCACCAAATTTTTTTTTATCAATGACTCAATTTCTTGGCACAAGCCTAAAGGAATTTTGAAGCAACCCATGGTGTAAGTAGGAATGACTTGAATTACGGCTTTGATCAACACTTCCCTTCTAGCTTGCGAAAGCAACTTTCCCTCTTACCCTTGTAGTTTTTGCCACACCCTCTCCTTGATGTAATTAAAACTTGCTTTTTTACCCTTCCCCGCAAGTGATGGCAGCCCTAAGTACTTCTCATAATGCAAAATTTCTCGAACCCCTAAAGCATGCTTGATGTTGGTTTTGGTATTTGGAGGAGTGCACCTACTGAAGAATAGGGAATTTTTATCCCTATTCACTTTTTGGCCCGATACTCTCTCATAGATTTCCAAAATTTTCAGCATCTTATCACATTCCTCCTCCGTTGACCTGCAAAAAAGAAGACTATCATTAGCAAAAAACAGATGTGTTAGTTTAGGGCCCCTCCTACAAAGAGAGAATCCATGAATATCTCCATTCCTTTCAGCATGTTTGATCAAGCCATTCAATCCTTCTGTACAAAGCAAGAAAAGAAAGGGTGATAAAGGGTCACCCTGTCTAATGTCTCTAGTTGGATGAATAAGACCCCTTGGTTCACCGTTAATTAGAATGGAATATGTGACCGTCTTAATACAGAGCATAATCAGACTTATCCATTTCTCATTAAACCCCATCTTCCTCATTAACTCTTCTAGAAAAGACCATTCAACCCGATCATATGCCTTACTCATATCCAATTTAAGCGCCATAAAGCCTCCTTTTTTGGAATTATATCTATGCAAACTATGTAGAGTTTCAAAGGCAATCAAGATATTATCAGATATCAATCTCTCTTTGGTAAAAGTTGATTGGTGTTCAGTGATAATCATTGGAAGTAGTGTTTCAAATAGTTGGCAAGCACTTTAGAGAAAATTTTGTAGAAAACGTTACAAAGACTAATAGGTTGAAATTGGTGCACATATTCAGGATTTTTAGTCTCCAGAATGAGTGTAACAAAAGTGTGGTTTAAGGGGTGGGGTAGGGTACCTGAATTCAGCCATGACAATACTGAGGTTGTGACATGCCTATCCACGGTGCTCCAAAAATGTTGGTAAAACAACGGTGGCATCCCATCCGGGCCCGGGGCTTTCATTGGTGCCATTTGCTTCAAAGCTGATAATACCTCTTCTTTCTTGAACTCACGGCATAGGGAAGAGTTCATCTCTTCTGTGATCACTATAGGTACATGGTCTAGAACACAGCTTAATGGATCTAATCTTTCAGATGTGAATAGCTTTTGGTAGTAATCTATTACAACTGTGGCTATGTCATCTGGTTCAGCTTTCCATGGCTCTTGCCCATCTTTAATTCCCATTATTTTATTTTTTCTATACCTCTTTGTAGCCCGACTATGAAAATACTTTGTGTTTTTATCACCCTGGCTAGCCCAAAGAAGTCTAGATCGTTGTGCCCACATCCTTACTTCCCTACCCAGAAGAACATTGATTTCAGCTTTCAATTCCCGAACCCTTGAATTATCTCCAAGATTCATTGCCTCATTTTCGGCCCTATGCAGCAACTCCTTCTTTCGAATCAATTCTTGTCTCACGCTGCCAAAGACATTATGATTCCACCAACTTAGATCAGCCCCACACTTCTCAAATTTTTTTAGGACTTCATTGTTCAGGTCCGAGCTACTTGTGTGATACTATGCTGCTTGAACTGTTTCTAAACAACTTGGATTAGACAACCACATCTCTTTGAACCTAAAGGGTCTCTTTCGTTGAGGTAAATCAATAGGAGCAAATACAATCAATAATGGTTTATGGTCTGAGGAATTCCCATGTAAATGGAAAACTAGAGAACCAGGGAATTTTAAGAACCAACTATTTGTAGCTAAACCCCTATCTAGCCTCTCCCAAATTGAAAGACCACTTTCAAAGTGCTTGCTTCATGTGAATTTTGGCCCCACATAGCCTAAATCCATAAAATTACATTCATCGATAACATCTTGAAATAATTGCATCTGATTGTGTGGTCTGATGGCCCCTCCCAATTTTTATGTCTTGTTTTGTAATTTCATTGAAGTCACCAACACATAACTATGGAACTCCTTGGCGGGATTTGAGTTGCCTGAGAATTTCCCAAGCCTCTCTCCTTTTACTTGTCTCTGGTTTGCCATAAAACCCTGTCAAAAGCCATTCATTACCTGTACCCTTATCTATTGTAGCATCAATGTAATGCCGATGTAAACCTTCCACCTTTAGATTTATTATTGACTTCCAAAACATAACCAAACCTCCTCCTCTTCCTTGTGTTGGTACCACCCATCAATGGTCAAAATTAATATTTCTTTGAACTAATTCAAGCCTTGCATCATCTGTCATAGTTTCGGCTAAAAAAATGACAGAGGGATTTTTTACCTGTATAATCTCTACAAGCTCTCTCTTTGTACGTAGGTTCCCAAGCATATGACAATTCCATGCTAGACAACTCATTGTGCCTAGCGGGGCTGATGATCAGCCTCCACCAATTCAAAAAGAGCTCCATTATCATCCAGAAAAACCTGATGACGTCTTGATGGTAATTCTGAATGAACATCAAAGTTGCTAGCATCCCGTTTCTGCCCTGAGGATAGTTCAACGTGATGGCTGACTATGGGTAGGGGTCTTGGTCGACGGCTCCAAGTTGGTAAGACACGAAGTGGCTTAGGGTTTTGGGAAACCCTAGTTGGCTCATGGGATGCACGTGCCTCATTCCCCTTAGCTACTTTTGTCTCATGCATCTGGTCATGAGATCGGACTAAGGGAGATTCCTTCGCACCTGGCATGAACGCGGATGGCTCCTCAGCATTAAATTTTGAAAACTCCCCATCATTATCCTTTAATTGGGCGTTGAATTCACTTGTCGCTTTATTCGGCCCAATTGATTGGGAATTTGGTCCATTTATCACTCCTTTATTTGGACCAATTGATTGGGCATTAATCCCATTAATCACCTCAATAGCCGAACCAACTGAATGGGAGTTAATCCCATTAATCACGTCGCTATCTGTAGGAATAACTTCACGTAACGGGTCATTTATTGGAGTAACGCCAGGGCATGCGTTACTGAGTTTCTCAGATGTGTCAGTGACCATACCGTTGCCTAGCTTACTTCTTCGCTGATGGTTGGAGGTCACTGGAATGAGAGGGTTCGTCGTGGATTTCACAGGAGTTTGGATTGAGGGTTCGCAGTCCATAGAACTATTGCTGGTTGCTGTTATCTTGGATGAGTAAAACCTCGATACAATGATCACATTTTTCCTCACAAAAAGAAAACTGTTTCCCTAGCCCCACAACAAATAAACCCCAAAAGCTCCATAGATATGTTTGATATCCATAGAGATACAAAAAGACAAACGAGACAAACCCAAAACAAAACTCTCCTTCGTGTAAAAGGGACAAACAACATCTATTGTTGAAGACTCCCACTTCTCTTAACAACAGAGAGACCATGTGTGTGAAAATCCCCTCAACAATGATAGTTGAACATCATTCGAGTCTTCATGTTTATACTTCAGTTCTAGTAGTCTACTAGTTCAATAATTCCACAAAATAAGAAGGTAAATACATACTCGTATTATACATTAAACTTTTTTTTTTTTTTCATATTATACATGAAACTTAAAACAAAGTTAAATCACCAATAAAATTAAATAAATGCATATAGCTTTAAAAAAAAATGGTTCTAGGTATAAAAATAAAAATAATAAGGATATCTATAGCAATAATAATAATAATAATAATAACCTACTAAACATTAGTACTTGATTCAACACTTCAAATTTTACATTTTATAATTACACATAAAAAAAGAAGTAGAAATTACACATCAAATTTAAGAGTGATGTCATTAGCATTTTCTTATACGACATGACAAATGTGATATAACTTGAATGTATAGATATACATTGAAAAAGAATCAATACAAAATTTAAAATGTGTAAATGTTTTTACAACTTGGCAAACAACTTGGGTCGGTCATAGTTTGACCCCGTAAAGTAAAGTCAAAATTAAGTACTTCATTTTTATTTTATTTTATAACGTCCAAAAGGAAAATCCAATCCGTCATGCAGTAATTTACAAAATTAATCATGTGTACAAATTTAATGGTCATTTGACTTGCTTAAATTATTTAACGGATGGACAAAGTTTTGCACCAAGGTTTGTAGGATGTTCATAGGTTAGTATGGGTTAAATTTGTGCCCAACTTGCAATTGACCCAACCAAATTGGGTGGAAAATTTTCAGACTCCTCGCCAACCAATGAGAGTGTCAAATCAGATTGGCCAAATTGTGTGTCGAGTGCTGATCAGTTTGGTCGAAATCAGAAGAAGCAAAGGAACGAAAAAATAAGTTCAGATTTGGCGAGATCTCGCCAGATATGACTGAGGTTTCACCAAATATGGCTAGAACTCACCAAATCCAGTGAGATCTCCACCAAATATGGTGGAGATCTCACTGGATCTGGTGGTTTTCTACTGATCTTTCATTACAAAACTATTATACTTCGCCGGATTGGTTGGTTTTCATGGTTGGGTCGATTAGCTTAGGTTTTGGAGGGGCAAACTGCCAACTAACCTGCCAGTTTTGGATCTTGGGGGTGAGGACCCACCACCGACCACTATAGCAGTTGGTTCAAGTGGCAAGTTGGTTGAATATGGTCTAGAGTGGCAGGTGGGTCAGGTCTTCGGTTGGCTTGGACACCCTTAAAGGTTTGGAAGAACCTCCTTAAACTCACACAATTAATAAGACCATATAAAATTGTTATGTGACTACAAATACATGTAGATTTTAATTGTTATGTAGTGGGTTGAAAAGATTTTCTTCAAAAATGATTTGGAGGATTTCAATTGTCAAGCAATAGTAAATTTTCATTGTGAATTAATCATGTCATTTAATACAAGTGAATTATGTTATAATTTTTTTTAGTGAATCATCTTATAAGCTACTACTTATTGTGTCCATATAGAACTTTCCTTATGAATGAATCATGTCATTTAATACGAGTGAATTATGTTATATACACACTCACACACACACACACATACACATATATATATATATATATATATATTGGAAGTGAATCATCTTATAAATTACTACCTATTGTGTCCATTTAGTTAGAACTTTTCAGGCCAAAATTATGTTGGTAGTGTATATGGGTGTGAAGAAGGAAGTGTAAATGGGTGTGAAACTTCCTTTTAGAGACTTGAACCCCAGTCCTTACCCCCAACACTTTATAAACACCTATACTTATGGAGTGATCATCGCATTAAATGTATGCTTTTCAATCTTATAAATGTAATATATGTGCATTTTCGTGTTGCATTCCATAAATAGCAAGCCACTTTTTCTAGAAGGCCCAAAATAGAAAAGCTGAAACAATTTTTATTTTATTTTTTATTTTTGTTTGTTTGTTTGTTTGTGAAACAAAAATAGCTAAAACAAACTTAAGAGCTTGTTTGGAAACCCACAAAATTGAGTGATATCATCCTGTTTTCATAACTCATGATCCAAAACTGGTAGGGCCCATGGAAGAGCAGTTGTTTGGATACCATGACACATATTTCATGACTTAATTTTCATGATTCTGTGACTCAAAAAAATGAGTGATAGTGAGGGAAAGTGAAAACTCATTTCAGCTTTTTTTTTTTTTTTTTCCCACAGTGTTTCCTCAAGGCTTTCAACCAGAGACTAATTAGCTGTTTTCAAAACTCATATTCCGTTACTCAGTGGCAAGTTTGTAATATTGCTGAGATTGTGGGCCCCAAAAGCCAAGCATTGTCACATCCCACTGGTCACTTTTTTTTTTCTTCTTCTTTATCTGTTCTTCTTCAGAGCAAAAAGCTCATACTCACCGACCACTCACACGCCGGTCACTCACACGCTGACCCACGCCGATCACTCGCACGCCGACCACTCACATGCCAACCCATGCTGACCCAAGCTGAGAGATCATCGGCGTCGATCTTCGATCACACGTCGAAAAGCTCCACCACGCGCTCGTTCTCCTCATCGCTACTATCCTACTTGTTCTTCGATCTGGCCGGAGCATCGAAATCGGCATCCACAGTAACGGTGGATCTCCGTTGGAAACAATTGGATCTAAAAGCTCGTTCTTCGATCTGGAAGCTCTGTTGTCGGTGCCGGGAACAGCTTTGTTGGAAGCTCGTTTTTTATCTAGAAGCTTTTTTTTTTTTTTTTCTTCATGGTGTATCATAAATAAGTATGAATGGAGTTTTGAATTTGGGGTGATGAGCTGCTTGAGGTGGTGTTAAATTGTTGAGAGTTTTTGTTGTTTGTACTTCTTTGGTTAAACTGTGAATGGAGTTTTTGTGTTAAATTGTGATTGTGGCGGTGGCAAAATGAAATGTGCAGTGAAGAAAATGGTGGGAGATGAGGGTTTGGCGGGTAGGCTAACAGCAGTTTCTGACCATTGGTCAGGTATGGGTCTCACAAAAAGTAAAAAAATTTGAGTGATGAAAAGTTGAAAATATGTGCCAAACGGGTGAAATTAGGAAATTGGGGTATTTTAAGTGATAAGTAACACGAAAATTAAGTGACCATTTTTTTTTAACCAAACAAGCCCTAAATGATTTATCTATAGAATAGAACTTCAAAACCAAAAAAAAAAAAAATTTGTTCCCCTATAAGAGCATTAGTATTGGTGAATGCTAATGCCATATGTAAGGTATATTTAGTATTTCAAGTCTTAAAATCTATTGCATCAGGGAATGCTAAAAGTAAGAATTGAAATTTTTTTTTGGCATTCTGCTACAGTACAATTCTAAAGATAGAATTGTACTGTAGCAGTATTGTAAAAAAAAAAAAAAAAAATTTATTATGTTTTTTCCCACGAAATCTTCTCTCTCTTCCTTCTCTGTTTCTCCATTTGCTCTCTTCCTTCTCAACCCACCACTAGCCACCACCACCACCACCACAAACCATACCCACCATCAACCAAAACCCACTCACCCACCTACCTTCCATCACCGTGAACCCCAACCCAAAATCGATCAGCCACCAACACCATAACCCATACCCATCCACAACCAGCACCCAAAGCCACTCCGATCAACCCACGAACCCAACCACAAAAATCAAATCCCACCAAAATCAATCAAAACCCAACAAAATTAAAACTCACCAAAAAACAATCCACGATCCACTGCAGAGATGCAGAAATTCCACGATCCACGATCCACCGCAGAGACCCACGATCCACGAAAAACCACTGCAGCCTAGCCACACCCAGCACTAGAGAGACCCACAAACTCGAGAGGCAGTTTGGCATAGAGAAAGGGAAATGGAGGGGGCAGAGAGAAAGTGACAGAGAGCATGGGAAAGAGTGAAAAAAAGGATGAAATTCCAGCCGAGTCTGAAAAAATGTAGCGGTTGGAAAGAAATAATAAAGAATGATTAAAAATTAATATTTTAATAAAAATAGAGTTTTGGGATGTTGGAAGAATGGTAAAATGGTATGGTATAATAATAAAATGATTTTTTGAAATGATAAAATAGATTAGAATTAGAATGGTCTGATGCTCTAAGTAATATCGTATAAATTCTTGAATCCATTATCCATATATCGATACACACCGAAGGCAACGCGGGATACGTAATAAAATAGTTTGCCGACAAAAGAAACAAACTCGACGCTGCATTACTGACGATACACACGCGCTTGCCTCTCTGCATTTTGCTTTTTCTCACTTCCCTTCATTTTGGGCCGTCTGATCTCCGATCAGGTAAATCCCCTTATTCCCCAAAATTTAATTTTTTTATCTAAATTTATAACCCTAAAAAAAATTTCCTTAATTCTTGTTCTAAATTAACGTTGTCAAGATTCAAAATTTGACAATCAGTACTTTTGAATTTTGTTACATTCGAACCCACAAAAAAAAAAAAAAACTACTATTGTAAGTCTCTAACTCTGTTATTATTATTGTCTGAATCCAATGTTAGAACAAAGTTTCACACAAATGAGAGTGTGCCTATGAAGCATGGGTCTGTATAGGTACACTAGTGAATTGTTACCTGAGAGACGAGGCGGCGGCGGCGGCGGCGGCGGCGGCGGCGGCGGCGGCGGTCCTCGTCGAGGAAGAAGGTTTGGTGGTCGAATTACTAAACAAAGGTTGTCGCGTTGGGTCTTCGCGCTTGCATTGATCTTCATAGTTTATTTGCTAGTTTCCTGTGTAAGGATGTTCTTTTTTGGTGAGTTTTTAGGACTTAGAAGCTTTGTTTTTGCAATGTACATTTTGTTTGTGTGTATAAATGTGTTGTGTGTTACTTGTTGTTTAGGTAATGAGGAAGATAAAAGAGTTTTGATATCGCGAGGAATAGAAGAGGGCGGAGTTTTGGGGTCTAATTCTGAAAGACCACCACCAAAAAGCAACCGTCGTAAAAAGTGTAAGAATTGTTGGCTTTGCATAGTTTTTGTGTTGGTGTTATTAGGTTCTATGATTTTAATTTTGTGTGTTCAATTGTTGAATTGAAAATGAAGCTTTAGGATGACCCTGTTAATGGGAAATACTTGAACGAAATGAAAATTGTGCGGATTATTCCAACACGTGTTTATTATGTGACATCATTTTATTTGATCATTGTTTTTCCATTAACGGCATCATGCATAATAGGTTTTTAAGAAGAGTAAAAAGGAGAAAAAGATAATCTTGCCATTGCAAACGAACAGCCACTTTGCCTAAACTGTCATCTAAATGCTGTCATTTTCGTATCACCCACATCCACACAGCAACAAAGCTAATAATCGGAATTCACACATACATGTGATATAAGATATATTTGATCTTTATAAGCATTCTGTCTCTCAAGTGCCATGTGGGAGAAGATATTGAATTGTAGAGGGGCCTATCAAATGTTAAATTACTTTCAAGGCAAACTCATTTGGGAAAAAAAAAAGTACTAAATGCTTTTCAGTTTCTTAGAAATATTTTTTGCGGACCAAAATCATTAGATAGTTTCTGTTTTTTATTACATTTGAAAAAAGTGGATAATTTCAATCTACAAAGAGTGCGTGCGGGGAGAATCTTAAAAAGGATCATGAACGATAGGATCTTTACTGCCAATCACAGCTCACCTATAAATGAAAAGTTTATTAATCACACAAGAGGTTACCAAAGACAGTAGACACTAATTTGTTACTGTTGTATTATAATTATGCTACTTGTTTTCTATCACAAAAAGAGAATCATTTAATACTTTTAGTCAAGAAATCTGTATCTCCATGTAAAAATTAAAAGAAGAGGAGGGCTTGGCCTTAACAAGGGGGGAAAAGTAAGGGAAAAGAAAAGGGAAGACACAAAAACCATAACACATGCTTTTGCAGAGGTTAGGTTTGTGTCTATATCATCATTCTAAATAAGACTTTCAAATGACCCATATGGCCACAGAGCACCTGAAGAAGAAGATAATTGATACCTTCTACTGCTCTGCTCATATTACTAGAATTGTTCTTTGCCAAGTAAGGGATATAGGTTAAAGATGAGAACCAAAAGCGATGATTGTTAGCGAATAGTTGCCTTCAAGAACTAGAGGTTTCCTTCTGACAGTTCAATTGGTGTGTGTCCCCCCCCCCCCCCCCCCCCCCCCCCCACCCCTTCAATTGTGTGCCTGTGTGTGTGTGCATGCAATTGTTTTCCTTCTTTTGAGTTTTTTTTTTTTTTTGGGGGTGGGGGTGGGGGGGGAGGTGGTGGTATTGGGAAATGCCAAAATGGTGTTGGAATGCGAGAATTAAGATGTAGCACCAGAAGGGATGGAGCTTGGTATTACACTTTTACCCATATGTTTTAGACTGTCCAGCTGCTCACAAGCTTCAAACAAATTGGCCAAAGTTTGCTGCATTAATTAGATAATAGATCTAATGGTACAACCTGACACAAAGTAAATCTTATCACTTGAATTTTTAATTTCTTTAAAAATCAAAAATTTTATCGGCATTGACACATTTCCTCGTTGCAGTCATATTAATATATGCCCATATTCTTATAATGATGCAAACAATGTCAAGCGGAATTAATTCAGTTATTTCTGCATATATATTGAGTTTTAGTGCTAATGCCTCATCATTCCCTCTATTTGACTTAATCCTTGTGACTTTTCTTCCATTTATTTATCATTCAGTTTTTCCTTGCGAAGTTGCATTTGCCGAATCAGTTGATGATCTTGTTGAACCCAAGGATCTTATGAACTTCACACAGTTTTTACTAGAGTATGTTGACATAGAGGAAACATATCAGAACCATTCTTTTGAACCCAGATTTGGAGGTCTTCAAACTCTTGCAGAAAGAGAGAAATCCTTCTATGCAAGAAATCAGACACTTCATTGTGGTTTTGTCAAAGGACCACCTGGGTACCCAGGCACTGGATTTGATATAGATGAGATGGACAAGGCATACATGTATACCTGTAAGGTTGTAGTATCTTCTTGCATTTTTGGTAGCTCCGACTTTTTGAGGAGGCCCACACGCAACCTGGTAAATGAACTATTCTTTTTATTTTATTTCTATCATGATAACATGAAGTTAAAACAATTTTTAGTCAAACACTTAGTAACTTATGTTTTTCTAGTAGCTGGTTGCTGCTTAAATTGTTTTACTCCGTTTAGCTATTTCATTCAACTAAGCATCGTTTTATTTTCTTCTTTCTAAATCTGTAATATCATACAAGCTATGTCCGCCAAAATTATACATATTTTAATGATAAATGACTACTCATAAGAAATGAGATTTGAGGCTCAACATTCATTTTTATCAATAATCATATTCCATTCAGATTTCACTCCTTTGAACCATTCTCGTTTTCAATTATAATTTGAAAAAATATATCTTAATGTACCCATGTATACTCCCTGTGAACTAGGGTGTCCCCTTTTTGATATTAATAAATCTTATTACTTATCCACAAAAAAAATCTTAATGTAAAAAGAGAGGAGTTAAACTTGAGGATGTAATCGTCTTTTTGTGTTCCACATGAGCATACCTCTACTTGGTTGGAACTGAGCTTAATTGAAACCATAATCTACATGATGTTATTGTTTGAACTTGAAAGATTATCAACATTGATGCAGTATGAAGTTGCAAGGATAAGAAAAAGAAGAAGCAAAAAACAGAACAACCTTATGCTTCACCACCTAAGGAGGCTTGGAATCATCACCAAGCTAGAGAGAAAACATCTCAATTCCATATTATTCATTAAAATCTTATATTCTGTGGAATCTTTATTTGAGAGACAAGAGGAGAGGGGGATGAGGAGTTTAATGTGGGATTCATGAGAAATTTTAATGATTGGGAGCTTGATGGGGTGGCTTCCTTCCTTCATTTGCTAGAATCTTATATTCCCACTATGAAGGGGGATGATAGGATTAGGTGGAAACTAAGGTGTAATCGGAATTTTACTGTGAGATCTTTTTACAAGACCTTATGGGGGTCATCTTCTGTGTCTTTCCCTTGGAAAGCCATATGGAGGGTTAAGGCTTCTCGTAGAGTTTCCTTTTTTGTGTGGACAACTGCTTTGGGAAAAATTCTTAATTGTGATTACCTTATTAAGAGGGGCTATAGAATGGTGAGTTGGTGTAGTATGTGAAGATGCAATGGGGAGACTGTGGACCACCTTTTGATACATTGTAGTGTGGCTTTTGGCTTATGGTGTTTTGTTTTTTTGATGTTTGGGATTTAGTGGTTATTACTGGAGAAGGTTTTTGATTTATTATGTGGATGGTGGATTGGGGGGTCTAATCATTTGTCAGCGGTTTGGAACCTTATTCCCTTATGTGTGCTATGGACTATCTGGGAGGAAAGAAATCGACGTACTTTTGAAGAAGTGGAGTTTACATCGACTCAATTACTAGCATCTTTCATTAGTTCTTTTTATGAATGGGCCCTTTGCTGTGGGTCTTACAGATAGTACTTTGTTCAGATTTTCATAGAGTCAATTCATATGCAGATATATTTCCAATTGTAATTCTTTAGACTACTTCATGCCTTTAATTCATGAAGTAGTCTCTTATCAATAAAATTATTCTTACCTATCTAAAAAAAAAAAAAAAAAAAAAAAATTTAAAATCAACATGACAATAATGTTTCCTTAGGGGACTGTAAATAGAGTCCCAAATTACATTAGATAAGGAAGGGAAATCAAATCATAATAAGATAGAAATCAAATCTCGTAAAACTCTCAAAATAAATAAAATTCAAATTAATTCAATAATCTCGACCAGTGGAATCAATTTAACATTAATTTGGCATCTGCACCAAATGTTGTGTGGGAATCATACACACTTTTCTCTATTTCTCCATCAAACATTCAATTAGTAGCACCATCTTTAACTTTGAAACTGCATCAAAAATGGACAAGAAAGTTTTTGTTCATACAAATTATGATAGTACAATTTTCTTCTACCAAATTTTTTTTGAGATGAGTTCCCCTCCCCAAAAATAATCCTCAAACCCACAAAAAAATCTCATTTTCCATTAAAGAAATGAGTGAATTGTACTTTCCTAATATCATGAAACTCTATTGTAAAATTTATAAAGTATTGAAATTTGGTTATGTTGAAATTTGTCTTCTTGAAATGCTAACAACAACCACTTTTTCATCATGTTTCAACTACACCTATTACTTCTTGCTTTCTTTTTGGGTTCTGTTTTATTGGTATGGATTACAATAGGCTTTCCTGCAGTTTTATGCTTAGGCTTGTTTAGTTTATATATCCATTCTTTTCAATTGGAGGTAATAACTAATAGGTAGACAGTTCAACATGTCTTTACTTAATGCCATTCCAGAGAGTTGAAAAGTAGGATATACATGCTACAAGAGAGATTTCCCTTGAAGAATGGAGATGGAAAGTTCATTTAACTTGAAATTTCCATTTCTAGAAACCTTTGATCTTAATTTGAACTTTATATATATATATATATATATATATGATTCTTGGATAATTGATTTCGTTTTGGCTCTATACCTTCTCAGACGTTTCCGGTTGTGTGCTGGATGAAATCTTTATTTTTTTATTTTTTTATCTTCTATTTAATTTTCAAAGATTTATGAGCTCTAACGGTTGATATATGCTTAGTTATATGCTATAATCTTATTGTGTTGAGGATCATGGGCAAATTAATGTTTGAGGATGTCATAATCATAAATGTGGATTCTATTTGGCTACTTTGTAGTAGATTTAGGTTAATATGCCTATCTTATATCCTTTCAGTGATGTTCAGATATTCTCTTTTGCTGCAGATCAGTGAATATTCTCAAAAAAATGTTTGTTTTGTTATGTTTGTGGATGAGCAAACGTTCAAAAAACTATCATCAGAAGGAAATACTCCTAATGATAGAGGATTTGTTGGTCTATGGAGAATTGTTATTGTGAGGAACTTACCATATGAGGACATGCGAAAAACTGGAAAGGTGCCAAAGTTTTTGTCACATCGCCTCTTCCCTTCTTCTAGGTAATTTAAACCTAATAAGTCTATGGACACAACAAATTTCACAATTGCTTTTCACAACTGTTGAGATGGCAGGTTGTGATTCCCATATGAAAGTGCTGTTGTATTAATCACAATTTGCTACTTCAATAAGTTGTGAATTTTTGGTTGTCTTTAGCATTGTTGATTTGAACCATGTTATAGCCATCTACTTTTGGTCCTTCTCTTCGTAAATCCAAGTTTTTCTTATATTCGGTGTTTGTTTGAAGGTACTCAATTTGGCTTGACAGCAAGATGCGACTTCAGATTGATCCAATGCTGATTATTGATCACTTTTTGTGGCGAACAAAATCAGAATATGCCATTTCAAACCATTATGATCGCCACTGTGTCTGGGAGGAGGTACTCCAAAATAAGCGTCTAAATAAGTACAATCACACGGCCATTGATGAACAGTTTACATTTTACCAATCTGATGGACTCACCAAGTTTGACCCTTCGGACCCAAATACTCCTCTTCCAAGTTGTGCGTGTCATTGACGTTTCTATTTATTGGGAGATTGTCTTTTACCTTGATTTGCGATATAGTCACCATCAACCTGTGTGCTAATATGGTGTCCTTCACCTTGCAGTTGTTCCTGAAGGTTCCTTTATAGTACGGGCACATACACCAATGTCAAATTTATTTTCTTGCCTTTGGTTCAACGAAGTTGACCGATTTACTTCACGTGATCAACTAAGCTTTGCATATACTTACTTGAAGCTGAGGAGAATGAATTTAGAAAGACCGTTTTACTTAAATATGTTTAAGGTAACACGTTTTCTTTTAGTGATTCATCATAGTTGTCTCTGTATTATTATAATTTCTATGTCATAGATTAAGTAATTTACTTTTTTCAGGAGCTGTGGCTAAAATGGTTCCTAGAGCTACTCTAATCATACATTTGAAATATGCTGATTTTTCTGGGATTGTAATATCTGAGCAAACGCTTAATGTGTATGAAATATGTTGATTTTACTGGGATTGTAAGATCTGAGCAAACACATAATTATACATCTTTAATGTGATGTTTTCCCGGATGTGCTTGGAACTTGGAAGCAATTGTAAATGAAAATGACTTCTAATTAACCTCTTTAAACTTGTTGCTTTTATATCTTTGAAACTATAAGCATGCCAATATTGTAATTGGCTTGTTATGCATTTTGTTTTTATTTTTTTTAAATGTATGCAGGATTGTGAGCGCAGATCACTAGCAAAGTTATTTCGACATAGGGCTGCACCATCTCCTCCACCTCCTTGATCAATTGAAAATTTGAAATTCTTTGAGGTTATGCCTGGTAAGATTGAGTTGATTTCTATTTTCTTTTTGTAATTCTGATTTCTTCGAGATGTGTTTTATTCTGTTCTTATGTGTTGTCATAACAAACCTTTATGATTGAGCAATAAGATTATTTTAATAGGATTATTATGATTGGTCTTTGGTGGAGTCTCAAGCGTCATTTCAAGAATGGATTCCAACTTAGCACCACTATTTAAACTCAACTAGCAGAGTTTCTGCACATATGCACTTGTTATTAGTTTAATTTTTTTGACAAAAATTTGTAACCTTTAGTATTGTATTTTATAGACAAAATTGAAAAACAATAAGAGTGTGATTTAAACATACTATTATGTTTTAAAATGTATGATATTGTGATTGATATATAGGCATGTTTCACGCTTAATCAATAATGCAAATATCATTTTGATAAAATAAAAATGCAAATATTCTCACTTTTGTGGGTTGTAGAAGAGCTAAAGAGGTAATTGGTGGGCAGCATCAACCCTAATTTTTTTTTTTTTTTGGGGGGTGGGGTTGGAAGGGGGGGGGGGGGGGGGAGGCTAATTCCCAAACTTGAATCTGCAAATTTTTGCTTTTGGTAGAATGCAATTGCCATCGCACTAAGACCCAACCTCTTACACCCAACTTACTAGTAATTGTATCTAACAGGAATTTATGCCTTTATTGATGCTTTTGGATCACATGGAAATCAAATCTTTGCATATCGATTCCTCTAAAATCAAAGGCAATGGGGAAGGGAAGGAATAACAAAATAAAAAAATCAAATATTCCAGTGGTTTGCTGATGATGAGAGACTGAATATGGTCTTCACATTCTATTTATTTAATCAGCAAAAACTGACTACTGGCTATTAGAACTAAGAAAAGAAATAGAATACGAAAGAAGGTATAACCATCTAAGTTTCTTAGAAGTGGATGGAGTGATTTATGAGGATGGAGCAGAAGTTGCGGCTTAAGTTGTTCAATTTTATAAAACTTTGTATCAAGAGCCTGAGGAGTGGAGACCATTTGTGGAAGGATTGGAGTTTGACCAAATAGGAGAGTTGGAGAGGGGCTAGTTGGAGAGAAGGTTTGAGAAAGATGAGATTCTATCAGTGGTCAGAGATATGGATGGGGATAAAGCTCTAGGTCCAGATGGCTTTCCTATGGCTTTTTTCCATCAGTGCTGGAGAGTAGTAGAAAGAGATGTTTTGGTAGTCTTTGAAGAGTTCCATCAGCACTGTAAGTTTGAGAAATCTCTTAATGCTACCTTTATAGCTTTGATTCCTAAGAAAAATGATGCCTCTAATATCCGTGACTTCAGACCCATTAGTTTGGTGGTGAGTTTATATAAAATCTTGGCCAAGGTTTTGGCAAATAGATTGAAAATGGTGTTAGATAATCTGATATCGAAATCTCAAAATAGTTTTGTGGGAGGTAGGCAGATCCTAGATTCAGTTCTCATTGCCAATGAATGTGGTGATAGCAGAATGAAGAGTAAGATTCCGGGGGTGATTTGTAAGTTAGATATTGAGAAAGCTTATGACAATGTGAATTGGGAGGCTCTTCTGAAGTTATTGAAGAAAATGGGCTTTGGGGAGAAATGGTGTAGCTGGATTTGTACCTACATCTCTATAGTGCAGTTCTCTGTGTTTGTCAATGGGTCTCTAGCTGACTTCTTTGGTAGCTCTAGAGGTTTGAGACAAGGAGATCCGTTGTCTCTCTTGTTATTTTTAGTTATCATGGAGATGTTTAGTAGGATGGTGAAGAGGATGGAGGGGGCAAGCTTACTTAGTGGCTTTAGGGCGGATGGTAGGAGGGGTAGAGGGGAATGTGTTTCACATTTGCTTTTTGCGGATGATACCATTTTGTTTTGTGATGCAGAGGCGGAGCAAGTCCTACATGTTCGTCTGATGCTTCTTTGTTTTCAGGTTGTGACTGATTTGAAGGTTAACGTAGCTAAAAGTGAGATGGTTCCTATAGGGGAGGTAAATAATTTGCAGGCTCTAGCAGAGATTTTGAGTTGTAGGGTTGGGGCCTTGCCAATGACGTATCTTGGTATGCTGTTGGGGGCGTCCCATAAGTCCCATTCTATTTGGAACCCTATTTTAGAGAAAATTAACCGGAAGTTGGCAGAGTGGAAGAAGTTGTATTTATCAAAAGGTGGTAGGCTAACTTTGCTTAAAAGTGCGCTATCTAGTCTTCCCGCATATTTTTTTATCTTTGTTCACCATTCCTACTCATGTGGCTAACAAAATTGAGAAGCTTCAAATGGACTTCCTGTGGGGTGACTCTAAGATACATTTATTGGGTTGGGATAAGGTGTGTTTGCCTATTGCTAATGGTGGTCTGGGTATTAGGAAATTGACCACTTTCAATAAAGTATTACTAGGAAAGTGGCTTTGGTGTTTCGGGATTGAGGAGAATAGACTTTGGAGGAGGGTGATAGCTTTGAAGTTTGGGGAAGAATTAGGGGGGGGGGGGGTGGACCTCTAAGTTGGTAAGGGGTGCTCATAGGTGTGGTTTGTGGAGAAGTATCCGGATGGGTTGGGAGGTTTTTAGCAAAAATGCCCTGTACAAGGTTGAGGTGGAGGATAGAGTGAAATTATGGGCAGATAGGTGGTGCAGAGATCTTCCTCTCCATTTGGCTTTTCCAGTCTTGTACAATTTTGCTGCAAACAGAGAGGCTTCCGTTGAATCTTCTCTGTCTTGTCAAGGAGCAGGGGTTAGGAAAACTTGGGATGTTCGCTTCATTCGGGGTCCTAATGATTGGGAGGCAGATGCGGTGGTTGATTTCTTCCGTTTCTTGGCATCCAATCTACCTTCTATAACAGATGGTGATCGTTTGAGCTGGAGGTTGACAAAAAATGCGGATTTTACTATTCGCTCATTTTATCATAAGTTACATGGTTCCTCTGCTGTTGATTTTCCTTGGAAAGGTATTTGGAAGGTTAAGGCACCCCGGCGTGTCTCTTTCTTTGTTTGGACATCTGCTTGGGATAGGATCCTCACAGGAGATATCTTGAGACTTAGGGGCTTTGATTTCGTCGACTGGTGCATTATGTGTCGTTACTGTAGTGAGACAGTGGATCATTTGTTGTTACATTGTCGAAAGGCTTATCGACTATGGTGTTTTGTCTTTAGGACTTTTGGGATTTCATAGGTCCCCTCATGTACGGTGCAACATTTTCTTTTTAGTTGGTGGAATTGGTTGGGGAAGCATGCATCTTACATTTGGAACCTAGTTTCGCTGTGTTTGATGTGGTGTATTTGGAGGGAACGCAATCGGCGGACGTTTGAGGATTTGGATAGATCTGAGGACTAACTGCTTGCTCTCTTTTCTGGTTCCCTTTTTGATTGGGCTAGGGCTTGGGGACTCACATCTAGTAACTCTATTCCTCTTTTCCTTAGCTCCCTTACTTTTTGTATTTAATGCCTTTATATGTTTTTGCTTTCTCATCTTTCTTGTATTTCTGTTCTGCTGATGCACCTTTGCATCTAGCAGTTTTTTAATATACTATTTCTTACCTATCAAAAAAAAAAAAAAAAAAAAAGATCAGATAGTGAACTAAAGTACTAAACTGGTAGGGATATGTACCATTATATTATCTGCAATCCTTAGAAGCAACAGAAATTGTATCCCTTTGAGATGTCATGGCTGATGGATACTGTAAAGTTGTTATTTACAATTATGTATTTTGTTGGCTTTTATTCTATGCCAAATTTGATTGTAATTATTATCAATTGTTTATACCCTGTATCTATTATGAGATTTGTTGTAAGGGTTGTGTGATAGAAAGAGAGTGTAAAGACTCAAGCATTTGAAGGCTGAAGAATTCTCGCGGGTATGTCGCGACCTAACTTCCCGCGAAGTGAATCATGTGCCCTGCACATGCTGGAATGCGAAGAGTCAGGCCAGGTGGAGATAGCTGTGTCTCGCAAGTATCTCGCGGGTAAGGCCTTCCTGCGAGACACCCGCGAGGCAATTTGTTCTACCAGCCTGTACTAAATGACTCACACTTTCTGTGCCTATCCTATATATACCCTTATTACCCACAAATGTTCAGGAATGCGTCAGAGAGAAAATCCTAGCCAAACACATTGAAAATTAGAGATTGTCATCCCCACCTTTCTCTATACACTTGCTTGTGGTATTTTCTCAACTCTTCCCTCTCTATTTTCATATCATTGAGAGGTTGATAGTCCAAACACTTACCACACCCTTTGAGAGTGTTGTGTGACATTTTGGTGCTGCTGGGAAGCATTAGAAGAAGTCAAGGATGACAGATGCAACATGGAGCTTGTTGCGGGATCTGGAGAGCTAGACAAGACACGGTTCTAAGAAGCCTTGTTGGAGTAGGAGCTTGGAGGGCTTAGGTACATCGGCTAAATTAGGCTTAGAGAGTCTCTTGCTAACCCATGTATTCCAACTGATTGTCTAGTGGATCGATTTTCGCTTGGAGGGTGGCGGAGAGGTTTTTCGCCGAGTTCTTTGGTTTCCTCTTCGATAACACGTCTCGGTGTTATCTGTGTTTGCATCCTTCTTCCCTACTCTTGTTTATTTCATTTTTATTGCTGTGTTGCTTTAAATATGGATTAGAGTAGTTGTATTGTTTATACGCTTGTGTTTACACTATTTCGCACTTGGTTTTAAGTTAGTGTAAAATCAACTAAGCCGTAATTTTAATTTAGGGGTCTAAATTGCTCTTGTGTTTTCAACACATTTTTGAGCTTTCAGATACTATTGCATGGCTTATTTATTTTTTATTTAGGCCCAAATAGTTTCTATTTACAGATTTTATAAAAGTTCATGACAGTACTTATATCGTCTATTATGCAGGGATGTGTACTGAAGGTATATAGGGCTGTACAGTGGCTTTTTCCTTTTCCTACTTTCTAGAATCAACTTTGGTGCAAGGTGGACCATAACCAAGCCATATTCTCTAGCTTCTTTCCTTGCTACCAATGAATGTTTTAACTTTCAAGACTATCCTATTGTATAAGAATGCAACGGGATTCAATTTTGGCCTTACAAAATAGTAATATAACTAGTCACGAATTGTAGTTTGGGAAGATAAATACAATTGTGTTTGATTCCCATGAGATTCTTCAAGAGTGCAGGGCAGACTGTATTAGGTTTTAATTTGCTTTGCATTATCATAATCGTGGGGCCTAAAAGGATAAAGGAAGGCTAAAAAAAGTTAGGGAGCCTTTCCCATTTTACTTTGTATTACTTTTTGTGAATATATATTCAAAAAATTACCCTATAACTGAATGAATACATGGTTTAATGCCTTCTCTTTTGTTTTTATCTATTTATTGCATAAATTTTGTTTTGATGTTTTTTGATTGTGTGTGTGTGAGAGAGAGAGAGCCTAACTACTCGTACGTTTGCAAGTCATGCTTTTTATGAAGATTTGAACTCCCATCCCATGCCTAACTATTTGTCATTGTTTGTTACTATGAAAGTCATGCAATTTGCATCCATTTCTTTACTCATGTGATATGCATTATTGCTCAACCACTGAAACTATCTATAAATACCAGCTTAAGCATTAGCTTGTACAGTCAATAAAGCAAATAAGCCAATTCTTTCTAGCCATCTAATATATTTGCTCCACTTGTTTCCTCGATCTCTTTTAGAGTGAGTAAACAATTGTCTGTGTCAGTGTTGTATGTGAGAATTGAAGGCAAATAAATGGATTGGCATTGTTAACCGCTTTCTATTTGGTTTCCTCTAGTATCTCATGTCCAACATTAGGTTCGTATGCGTAATTTAAGTTCTGTTGAAGGAATGAATATGCAAATTGATAATGTCAAAGTTGTATGTGAAGATTGGAGAGAACTAAATAGATTGGCATTATTGGTACATTCTGTTTAGTTTTCTCCAATATTTCATGTCCAACATTACATTCGTATGTGTAATCCAAGTCCTGCTGAAGGAATGAATATGCAAATTGATAATGTCAAAGTTGTATGTGAAGATTGGAGAGAACTAAATAGATTGACATTATTTGGTACATTCTGTTTAGTTTTCTCCAATATTTCATGTCCAACATTACATTTGTATGTGTAATCCAAGTCTTGCTGAAGGAATGAATATGCAAATTGATAATATTAAAGTCGTATGTGAAGATTGGAGAGAACTAAATAGATTAGCATTATTTGGTACATTCTGTTTAGTTTTCTCTAATATTTCATGTCCAACATTATATTCATATGTATCATCCAAGTCTTACTAAAGAATAAATAAGCAAATTGATAATGTCAAAGTTGTATGTGAGGATTGGAGGAAACTAAATAGATTGGCATTATTTGGTGCATTATGTTTACTTTCCTCCAATATCTTATATTCGTTAAATTGAGCCTTATTCTTGTACACATGGATAAACAGATGAGGTGGATTATTTCATTAAAAACTAAATAATTCTTTCAATTTTCACATTCAAGTTAATTTCATTTACTTCTAAAAAAAATAAAATAATATGAAGTTAATTTCATTTAAATTTTAAAAAATAAAGAACTTGTTAAAAGTCATTATGGCATTATGAAAATGTGTCAAAAGCAAGTTGATTTTTGGTATTGACTGACCTATAGATGAGATTGAAATTTTTTTATTTTTTATTTTTAAATTGAGAGATTAAACTAAGTTTTGCCCAATAGTTTTTTTTTTTTTTTTTTTTTGGGTTAGATATGACAGGATTTGGACTTATAGTGTCCACTTTATGATAATTATTTTTTTTTTCATCATGTTAAGATATCAATTGATTTTTTTTTTTTTTTTTTTTTGGTGTAGTAGGTGAGATTTGAGGATAAGTCTCTTATTTGATGACATTTGAAGAATCAAGTTGCTAAATTAACCTTAACTAAAATGCTTTAATTATTTTTCTTACTTCATTCTTAGTTTGCTCAGCAAGTAAATTGAGGTACGATAACCAAGATCTTGTAGCTTGTAGTGGTATTAGTTGTTTGTTTTATGAGAAAAATAGTGTTTGAATCCTTAGCCCATGTTTGGTATAACTTTCAGTATAAGTTATAAGTATCATTTAAAAAAAAAGGCAAGGTACCAAGATGGTGGCCATAATCCACAAGGGCTCAGCCCAGCCTAAAATAACTGAACTTGGGCCAAGAGAAAAGGCCCATTAGGCCGGTATGGGCTCACATTCTAAGGGTTTTAGTTTAATTGGGCTGTATATATATATATATAGCAGCCCAGAACATGAAGCACCTAGGAATATCCAAAATCCAACACGGAGAGCTCAGCTCCGTCAGCAATGGAAACATGTTTGATGAAATGCTCTTATGGAAGTGCTCTTTTCAGAGCCCTCAAACCTCTCAGTCTGAAGCTTCCCAATTCCATTCATTGCTCATCCATGGCCATCCACACTGGTTAGGCTCTCTTAAATTTCTCTCTCTTTCACCATTAATGAATTATACTTTATTATCTTTGCCTTAGTTTTTAAGCTAAAGAATTCTTCTTCACGTACTGAATTATGCTTTAATATGAATAAATGGGACATGGGTATTTGTTAAATTGGTCTTTGGGGGAACTATTTTAACATGGGGTGGTTGTATATTCTGATTCTTCTTTTCTTTTTTTTCTTCTTCCTTTTTTTTTTTTTTTTTTTTTTTTTGCTTTTTGTTTTTCTGGGTAGATGGGGGAAGATGGACTAAGAGAGCATATGATACATTGTTGTTGGATGCTGGAGGTACCCTTTTGCAGTTGGCAAAGCCTGTGGAAGAGATTTACGCCACCATTGGCAGTAAATACGGTTAGTTTAGTTTCTTTATACATACATATATACGTACATATATATATATATATATATATATAGAGGATTCATAACCTTTTTTTATTTAGATTAATATTTTGAAAATTTCACCGTTGGATTAAAAATTCTCTTTGTTCTTAATGTGCACCTCAAATTTTGTTTCAGCGGATGTTAATTACTATCTCATCCATAAACTCGTGTTTTGCACGTAATTTTTAAGTTAAAATACTTTTAAATGTAATATTTTATGATGAGATAGTTATTAATCTCCGATCGTCTTGATATTTTGAAGGCATAGAGAGTATAACAAGGCAATGTAATCCAACTGTTGATTTTTCAAAATACTTGTTCAGTAAAATATTATGGAGCAGTGTAATAACATTGCAAAGAGTTAGACCAATTGTAACTTGAACCTTTGAGTTAGTATTGGAAGAGGAGATAAATATGTTTCATGAGTTGTGGTCCCTAGCTGATTGTGCTACCTCTTGGCGTTGTGAATATGATTAGTATTTTGGTTATGATTTATTGAGCTTTGTAGGAATTCTAACTGAGCAACCAAGCAAAAACTCTACCATTTAGCTTGAGTGGTGGAATTGTGTGAATTTGTTTATGTGACTTTTGTGTAAACTGATTACCAGACCTATAAAAAAAAAAGTGTAAACTGATTACCAGAACACTAAATTATTGTTGCAATCATCATTTTAATTGAAGTGCCTAACTTATTATTAGGGAAGGTTAAAGTCAAAAGAAGAGAATGCATTTAGATATACAATATGTGTGAGAGCTTGGAGTGTGTTGATTTATGCTAGTTCTACTGTCTTCTAAGTTCCAAGACTTATAGCCGATGAACTAAAAGGCATTTGTAAGTTGTAACTACTCATAGGACTTCCAAGACTCATAATGTTTGAGCAGAATTATGTAAATATTGTCCAACTGCTATAATTCTTGAGCTTTCAGCTTTCATTCAACCACTCTGGAAGTTGTAGGTTATAGTATTAGTGGTTGGGTTATTTTTGGATTATTTACTGAGAGGGTCATCCATTGGCACTTTTGTTGGATGTGTTACCTTGTTATAGCTGGCTTCTCTTACTTGGAGTAACCACATCCTGGTATCAATTGACTTTAATTATTTTTGTACATAATTTTCATTAGTCTAATTATGGTTCTAGTACTTTTAGTATCTTAAATTATTGATCACAATTTTGAAACATTTCCAGGTTTGTCTGCAACATCAGCTGAAATAAAGCAAGGGTTTAGGAGAGCTTTTGCTGCTCCGTGGCCTGAGAAGCTTCGTTACCAGGTCTGTATGTGTCTTGACTCTTGAGACAGTTTAAGCTGTACAATCTTTTCCTTACTTTGAATGGGAGGTATTCATTTTTCTAGACTGATCGTTGATCGTACTTTACTCTAGTTAATGTTTGAATCATTTGTAGTTTCTCCATTGAGTTTTGTGTCTCAAATTAGTGCATTCTGACCATGCTGTTTCTCAAGCAACCATTTGATAGCTTTCTTGTACTTACAATACATGAATACTTTTGATGCATACCGATTTTGATGATACCCCCCTGCTGTAGTCAAGCACTTATGTATTTTTCTCTAGAGTCTCTCTATAGGATTTATTTATTTTAAATTTTTAAAAAAAGATCTTAAAGAAGAGGATGTTGATGCTTTCAAATAGGAATGTATTTGTGTCACCATGAGTATGATGCCATAAAGTATAAACCATTGAAGTACTTATATTGTAGAATACAACTGACACTTTAACAAGGAGCTTCTTTCATGGAAAGTAGCCATGTTTTTGTATAACATAAAAGGTGGACCACGTTTACTATCACAGTTCTATGTGAAGCAGAAAACAAGACCTTTACAGTCAGTAATTAGAGGCACTCTTGTAATATTTCCCCTTTTCAAGGAATGATTTTCATATCTGTCAGACTCTGCATCTCTTTATATTTTCCTGATTTTGATTAGATATCTGAAAAATAATTCATTTCACTTGGTACTTTAATGAAGAAACCAGTTCCCTTGATATAGAAAAAGTGTTGATTGTAGTTATTTACATTATCGACAGGGAGATGGGAGACCATTTTGGAAATTGGTTGTTTCCGAAGCAACTGGTTGTGCTGATAATGATTATTTTGAAGAAGTTTATGAGGTGATATTTCTTAAGACCAATTGCTCAAAGTGCTTGTTTCCTAACCATAGTGCTGGGACTGTATATAATTTATGTGGTACTTGATATCATAACGGACACTTTTATCTGAATTTTAGTAGTTGCTCTTGTCAGTACTATGCAAAAGGTGATGCATGGCGCCTTCCAGATAGAGCTTATGAAACAATAACCCTTCTCAAGGATGCTGGAGGTCATATTCATAAAGTATTCTCCTTCTTTATCTTTTATTGCTAATACTAATGAAGTCTAGCGTTCTCAAATATATGTTTTTCTTGCTATTTTCTATTTCTATTGTGATGTGCTATGATACAGTTAAGATCGCTGTTGTCTCCAATTTTGATACCCGTCTAAGGAAGTTATTGAAAGACCTGAATGTTTTAGATCTGTAAGTATTAGCACTTCTGTTTGCTGTTTCTTAATATAAACAATTAAGAATATTTTTTCCATAAATGGGTAGTTTACCAAATTTGGGTTATTGAATAAGTTTACTACAAATGTCTCCCCTTTGCTTTAAGAAAAGGTTGGAATGCTACCATGTAGGAAGGGACAGGGATACCTAGGCAATTTTTAATTCTTATTAAAACGTTTTTCTTGCTTTTCTTGTCAGGTTTGATGCTGTTATCATATCTTCAGAAGTTGGATATGAAAAACCAGACATAAAGATATTTAAAGCTGCTTTAGGTACATAGAATCACCAAATCACCTTTTAAGTGTATGTGGTACTCACCTAAATTTTGACTAGTCATCACTGTGTGTATCCATATCGTCTGTGCTTGGGAAACTTGAGAAATGATCAAATATTATCTTTATAGAAGTTGATTTTCTTCTTTTCTTCACAAACATTGTCAAGTGTTGGTAAAAGAGAAAATAGCTTAATTGTACTTTCATAAAGCCTAACAAGAATCAACTAGTTATGAAATATACCATTCATTAAAAATCATACCAAACTACATGCAGATGAAATCAAGCCTATTTTAATACCCTTTTTTTTTGCTTTTGCTGTATATCTTTTTGTGTCTGAGACAAGATCGTTTTATCTTGTGCAAATGCTTAAACATATCAATCCATTGTCACAATGTGCCGTTTCTGTAGATCAAGTTAATGTTGAGGCTTGCAAAGCAGTACACGTTGGAGATGATCAAAAGGCAGATAAGGAAGGGGCCAATGCCATTGGGATTGATTGCTGGTAAGCTCCTTTTGTATTCGTATGCAATCACTGCTCAGGATAGAAAATCTTTTTGATACAACAGCCCCATATTTGCTGTTAATTGGCTGCATCCCATAACATACCTTCTTGTTGTGAGTCAAAATAATAAGATTTTATTTGTCGTCAGCATGGGAGTAGTAAATGCATGGCATTAAGAATAATATTATCTTGGTTTATCCATAATGCATTCCATTGATCTTAATATGCAGGTTATGGGGAATTGATGTAAAGACATTCTCTGACATAGGAAACCAAATACTCATTTCTGAGCCGTAGCTTCCACGGATCTGAGTACCAGACTGCATATTTGCTAAAAGTAATATAAGTTTCTTCAATCCTCTTTTGCTCATTGTCTTTCTGCGTAGTATGAATGCGACTTTGATCTCTTCAGTGTTTAACATTTACCACTGCTTTGACAAAAATCGTGGACCTGACCTGAATGTTTAGTAATATGTTGCAGGAGTGATGGTTGGACAACTTCAATTACTTCAAAGGACAAAAGCTAAACGTATTGGATATTTTGAGGAATGATATAGAAATTTCTGTATTGAATAAGCTAGTTGTAATATCTCCCAACTATTAATAGATTTGTGGGTACACACAATGGATTTTTTCCTGAGTTAGGATTTGACGGATTACATTTCTGTCATTTTCATCCAGTCTAGTGCTATTACTTGTCAACTATTCTTGAAATTTCTTCAGGAATCATCAAGAATTGAATTAATCAAGTGAAACTAATCCTCAAATTCTTTACTGGCAAGGTAAAAAAAAGCCCAAATGAGATGCTGCATCTCCGAAAATGACAACGTTAAATCTATTTTCTTAGGCTTTCTGGAAACAGAAAGTACAGGGATGCACATATTTTCACTACTATTCTATGTAGTATGTTGTGATTGGTGTATAATAAAACTGTGTCAATAGTTAGTCCATGTGAAAGTGATGTTTCAATTACAATTTATCATCTTAATAAGTTGTGAAAATGGTCATTAAAAACGTTGCCCCTAGACCCTAGCTTTGCTCTTTCAAGAAAACTGCTAGATAGCATATTGCATCCACTAAGGAACCAGTTTATTGGTGTTTTACTAAAAGTTGGTTAAAATATGGTTGTAATTAGAAAATATGAGGCTTTAAAAAGTTTGGTGAATAGATTCTAGTTGTCCATTAATAAAGCTTAAAGCCAGAAACGTTTTAGCATCATGCTGACAGCAACAGTGAGTTTATGGCCTTTACTTTCTGTACCTGTGGTGGTTGGTTTTCTTTAATACCACTTTCAATAACACCACACCAGCTCATAATTTCATACATCCAAGCACATCGACCGGTGAAACATATTTAAGTTCCTTTTCAGTTTTGATTGAATTATAATATTAGGTTAAATTGTTAAATAAATTGCTCTGGGTTGCCACCTCCCCTCCTACGCAATTTTAAATTAAAAAAAAAAACTGTTAAACAATGGGAAAATCATTTCTCTTTCTACACGTCTCTAGATTCTCTACCTTACTGTGGGCTGAAAATAATTGCGTTGGACGACGCGCTATTTTTGGTGAACGACATGTAGCGGTCGATGCCTGTAGTGCCTTTGCTCCCACAAGGAACCCCAACGAACCACCTAAGCCCAAATTGTCCCCATGCCCCTTCCAGTTACTTCTTCAAGGCCACAAAGTTGAACCTATACAGGAACGCTTAGTTTATAATAAAGGAGGGACACAATAAGAATTTACGATTTTCTGAAATTAGCTTACTGGCTCATTTATGATACATGGGTCCACTAACTTTGCAATTTTTATTTTCTAAAGTCCATGTATGAGACAATAAGCTAATTTATGAATATTATGAATGACAAGTGTCGAAGAGAGTAGGGGGCCTGGCTGGAAACAAATCTTCATCTGGATAGGCTTATAAAAAAACAATAAGTGATCCTGACAGGTGGAGATAAGACTGACTTGCTTCAGGACGTTTCTAGGAACATCCATCTTTTCCTTGGAATCATTTTTCGTCAACGTCAATGTCTGGGTCACGGTTATGGTAATAGGGGTCATCGTAACCAATAAGAGGATTGGGTATTTTCCAATGATTTTCATGTGACCACTGTTGTCTACAAACTTTTGAATCAGTTAGTACTATTTTAGATAAGATTCCCTTATTAAGGGATTTTGCCTTTGTAAGGGCTTGGTGACAAGATTAAGGGTGTCCATGGAAATTGGCAACCCGCCCAACCCGTCCGACCCGCCACCACCCAATCCGACGACTCTGGAGGTCGAACGCGGGTTCTGACCTCACTAACCCAACCCTAGCGGGTTGGTTGTTGGTTTTTAATTTAAAAACCAGTGAAAATCGACCCGAACCGATACCTTTAACGTTTCTGGCGAAATACTAAGCATCCCATACCAAATCTTTGAAACCTTTGACGTTTCCGACGAAATATTAAGCATCCCAAACCAAATTCGGCGAGATCTCGCCGTTATCCGACGAAATCTAGGCCAGATTTCGACGGATCTGGCCAGATTTCGGCCAGATCTCGATGGATCCGGCCAGATTTCGACTAGATCTCGAAAGATCCGGCCAGATTTCGATCATATCTCGTCAGATTTGGCCAAAAATCGTTCCCGGCGATGAAACCTGATACCCAAACCGATGAAACCTGATACCCAACTAGACCCGAACCGAAAAACCTGACCAGATCACCGGGTCGGTTTTGGGCCATATATTCCTCCACTCGAATAATTCAGGGTCAGGTCCGGGTTGGGCACAAACCCGACCAGTGGACACCCCTAGACAAGATACTCAAGAGGTGTCCATGTGTTAATGGAGAGTGTCGTTTGGGTTAGTGACCCAATGCATCTCTAATGGGTGGAAGATTCCTTATGCTCAGATATCATTTTTGGAATTGAGCTTAGCAATTAAACATCCGTATAATGACATTCCATACTTTTGTTCAGGTGAAAGTGAGTGTGGAGCTATCAAAGTAGATGTTAGGTCAGGGTTAGAGCTTTAGAGGTGCTTTCAAGGTCTGAGGACGGACTCCTCAACCCCACAGTACATAAGGAAAAAACATTGAAGGGAGAAAGATCTTCTCAAAACCTTGGGTTAATAATATACCTACTTCTAGGTTGGACTCTTCTCAAAAAGAAAAAGAAAAAAAAAAACTTTAGATAGGTTGGACGAGTCAGTAAAAAGAGCCAAAAGAAAAAACAAACTAGACAACGAACCAAAAAAAAAAAAAGGAAGACTCTGTAAGAAACGAAAAATAATGTTCTCCATTTCATGCTTTAGCCAACACTGTTAGATAAATAAAATAATCCTTCAGAGAATTAGAGAGCAGGACCTCCCAATTAGACATCAAAGTGTTTTGCTGTGAGCCCCTAACATATGGGATCATTGGCTGGGTGATTTTACTAGTGACCATTGAGGAATAGAACCGAGACTCCTTGCAATTTAATACGAGAGACCTATGCTAACTATCGAGTATTTGAGTGTGCTTATCAAGAATTGCCAGGATGAAGTAGTACAACAAATGGGGAAAGCAGCAATGACATTTCATTAAAACCAATAGAACAGAGAAGAAATTTAAAATGAAAGGGAAGAAACAATTTCCACTTACTAAAAAAGTTACAATAGCAATCGACATGCTATTTTTCTAACATGAGATCAAGCCATGCTTCAGGCAAGATACCGATACAATTTCCTGTCACTATTATCCCTCTCCAAAAAATCCCGCTCGATTAGGGACTCAATCCGTTTCTTAATCTCGGTCGGATTTGCCAGGAACCGGGATTGCAACTGCTTTGTAACCTCGGCTATTATATTGTTATGGTCCAGCTGCCTCCTCGATTTCATTATCCTAACTATTGCGGCTTCAATCTGGGGCTTCCTGTCCTCCTCCACCCTCTGCCGTGTCTCCTGTTTTTCGGGTTCCGATTCCTTCTGTGCAACTACAGTTCCTATCTTCACCTTGTAGAATTTGCTTGTGAATTTGTCATTAACAAAGAATGCATCATCCTCGCCAATGTCTTTACTCATAGGCTCTTTTCGAAGTACGTTCTTTCCCTTCACACAAGCCATGGACTGGAGACACCTCTTCAAATCTGAAGCAGGTATCTCAGTAGCCTGCTCAATCTCCTTGTAGTTAAGCCGATCAGCATTGTTAAATAGCATTAGTACACACATCTGATAAGTGGAGACATTCAACTCATGCTTCTGACCCTTCCCAAAGGTCGCTTTTATATCTGCTGTACCCATGTTAGTTTGCCAGGACAACCTCCGACCAGTATGAGTCCCCAGATAATATGCCCGAAACTTCTCACAAAGTACTGACATTTCAGCTGGCAGGTTGCATGTAGCACTAGGCTGTGTTGGCCAAGACCCTGTTGTCAGAACCTGGACCGTCAGTGTAGGGCCATCCCCAAGCTCAGGGTGGCTGGAATAAAACCCATGCATTGTATCCTGAGAGGTTTTCATGTCTGTAAACATACCCTCTAATTTTGAAGTAAATTGGTACCCACATTCTGTCTTGAGCTTAACTATCAAGCTTCTCTCTGCATCATCTGAGACAGTTTTCCCAGATAAAAGCCGCTTCGCCAAATGCTGTTTATAATACTTTTCAAATACATCTTTCTCCTGCAAGTAACGAAATAACATCATCACCTTGTCAAGTATAATCTCTACATCCTCCTCGCTAACCCCCTTCAGACCTTTGCGTAGTTTTTCGTCCACAAACAATGAAATAAACTCCGGAGAACGAGCATTCAAGTTAATAAAGTATTCGAAGGACGAATTTAGGGCATTCTGGAAAGTCTTGTCATTGTTAAATGATAATGTAATAATGTTATCATACTTGTCTTTCTCGTCCAAGAGCCGCTGGACAAATTCCACTGGATCCTTGAGCCTTTCCGGGTCAGTAACTAGCTGCTTACCGGTCTCCCTGATGTGAGAAGTCATTACTTCTCTTATTTTTAAGAGGCCATCCTGAACCCGACGGAACAAAACATACATTCTTCCCAGGTCTTCATACTTATCGTCAAGAAGCATGTTTACCAAGCCAGAATTCTCCATTTGGATTAGTCTCACCATGTGGTTAGCAATCATCTCCTTCTCCACTACATTAGTTATCTTTGTTTCACTTTGTGCATCCAAGTAATGTGTCACTCTCTCCATTTCCTCATTTAGACGCCTCTCAGCTTTCTTTAGGTAATCTCCACAATCACAACACTCGATGAACTTCTGTGATTCACCCCTGTAAAACTCAGCCGAAACCTCAAGAAAAGGCCTCTCGAAGTCTCCTTGGTAAACAGAAGAACCTAAATCCATTAGCATCTTAATTATATTCCTCATCAGCCCCCTGTTAATAACTTCACCAGTCCGTTCTTTAAGTACTAGTTCAAGAAGTGTGTTCAACAGTCTAGTCTGAATCTTGCTGGAGTGGATTATGTTATCTCTCCACAGGTTCATCCCAAGCTCATGAACAGGGGTCTTCTGGGTACTTGGAATGTAAGTTCTGTCCATGTACATAAGTATATCCCGGATCATCTGCAATGCCTTGTTATGATCATCCCATTTCCTGTGCAGTTCTTCCAGAAACAAACCTCCCTGCGCATCTTCAATCGATTTTGATATTTCTTTGAGATGTGAAGTCATAGTTGTAACCAATCCTGAGTACAGCTTATCGCCAAATTTGTGAAGCACCATGTTGTACGCATTTCTAAACCCATGAAAATTAAAAAATAACATCAAAACACAGGTCCAATTTCTCTGACAAAAAAAAAAAAAAAAGGAACACAAAATCCCAGAACTGTGCCTTTTTTTGTGTGTGGAGGGGGGGGGGGGGGGCGCAAACTTAAAGGCTGTCAACATCATATAATCACTGTGTTTCATTCACAATTGTCAGTCCAATGATATAGACATACCCTAAACTTCCACATTATTGAACTGCTTATAAGGCCCCGAGGGCTCTTGGCATGGCCAACACTCCACTAATACCAAAATTACACTAAAAACATAATTTCAAGACCAGACCAATGCACCTCTGTTATGCTTTCCTGCTTGCCTTTATTAAAAAAAAAAAAAAAAAAAAAGAAGAAGAAGAAGAAGAAGAAGATAAACAAACAATACAAACACTAGGGGAATGCCTTTCAGGCAGTTGGCTTGTTAAAAGAAAAAAGTAACAAAATTGCCAAAGTAACAGATATTAAAAAAATTGTTTGTAATTGCAAATTCTATTCAGTTTACTTGTAGAGAGAAAGTGGACTAAAGAAAAGATGATAAGGAAAGATTTCTGAGACTTCAAGTTGTGTACAAAATCCTAGACACTCATGCACCCCAGAGGTTTGAACCCCCACCATTAGGGGTGTGCATGGGTCAGGTTGGGTCGGGTTGAACCCATGGGTTTGACAAATTTTTATTATTATTATTATTAAATTTATTAAATATATTATTATTAGTATATATTATATATATATAATATTATATATAAGCACTTATAGTATATAATATTATTATTAGTATGTATTAAATATATTATTATTAGTATATATTAAATTTACAGCTGATTTTAAAAAAAATTTATTAAATATATAATATATTTTAAATATATATTAAATATGGGTGGGTCGGGTCGGGTTTGGCGGGTTTGTAATTTTATGACCCACACCCAACCCGACCCGCTATAAAAAAATTTTGTGACCCGACCCAACCCGACGGGTCGGGTCGGGTCAGGTTTGGCGGGTCAGTGGATTTTCTGCACACCCCTACCCACCATCCCACCATCCCATACTTATGGGGGGTGGAAGTGCCACTTGCACAATATCTCAGACATTCATTCTAGCAAGAAACTCTTGAAAAAATGATAAGTACGCAACTCCATAGAGAAACTTTAGGGAAAGAAAAATCATTTTTGCTTTGAAAATAACCTTTAAAGCATCAGGAAAAATAATGCTATCTTTTTATTCTCTTTCTAACCATACACCCTGTGCCCTTAGTAATCTTGCAGCCTGGACATTCTACCACTATATATAAAGATTTTTTTTACCAAACCATGCCACTCTAGACAAGAAGAGGTTACGTTGCCATTACCACTTCAGCAAAAGAACCAAGAAACTTAGGGAGAAGGATAGACATGGCTCTGAAATTGCCAGAACAACAACATGGAACCGGGCATGTATCCTGATTGAAGATGCAGAAATTTGATGGTCCAGCGTTTTATTATAACTTCCCAACCAGGGAAATATAACAAAAGTAATTTGACAACGATGCTCCAACTGACTGACAGATTATGGCAGCAACACATCATCTAAAGATATCTTCTAATCACTTCAGCAACGTTTTCTCTCTCCATGATGCTCACATGCTATTAAAATCATTTTGCAACCGAATTCACTTCAGAGGGTTTTGAATAGAAACGTTATTATCAACTTACTGCTATCCATGTACACTTCGATGTACCTGGGTATTTTGATTAATGAACTATCGTTATTTATCCAAAAAGATATATATCAATTCAAAACCGAATCATCATTCAATTAGATTTCACACTTTTTATTTATTTATAAAGCCAAAGTTGAGCGAAAATCCAATTAGATTTTTCAATTGGAGTCCAATTTTGCTCCACTTGTCTCATCTAAATTTTTTTAAACTTTTTGTGCGAATTGAGTTATTACGGTGCTAAAATCAAAGAGCCCAATATTAATCAACCATTGAAAAACCAATCAACCTACAACTAAACCAATAAGAAAAAACCCTCAGTCCTCTCTCTCTCTCTCTCTCTTCCAGCAACATTTGCGTTTGTTTAATTGCCATAGTTTTTTGGCCATGGAAAATGCAGAATTTCAAAAGCTTCCAACTTCTTCTAAAGAGTGTTAAGGAACCAAAAAATTATGAAACATAATAAAGAAATCACCTTCCTCAATGAAGACAGACAACCTGAAATCAGTTGCTTTCAACATTGCCCCTTCATCCTTAGTAGACATCATGGAAAATTCTTAGGCTTAATATCTCGATGCATCACACCCATGAAATGGCAAATATTGACAACATTCATAATGGCCCTACAAATACCTGAGGCAGCCCTCTCAGAATACTGGCCTTGTTTTATTATTCTATCAAAAAGCTCATCCCGCAGCACAAAGTTCCATCACAAGGTGCACAGAGTACCTATCCTCATAAGCACCCCCGAATTCCACGATGTTTGGCTGACCAGATGTGTTGCAAAATCTGAACCTCTCTCTTTATATCATCCCTATCATTCTTGGACACAAGCTTACGTTGCAGAATGGATTTGCAGGCATAAGTTTGACCAGTTGATGCCAAATTGATCTCAACCCAATTCTTTTCCAAGAGATCACAACATTGAAAAACATCCTATGTGATGCTGTCGTTTTCTTCTTCTTATTTCAAGATTTGAACATAAGCTATTTTTTCTTTAGCTTCATAATCTTGGCATATCGGATTGTGCTCCACTTATTTATTTGGGTGAATTGAAGTGTCCTCTACATGCTGCATTTGGTCTTGCTAAAGATGTATTGATTTCATAGAGTGGTTATAACTTATAACCTCCTGCCCCACAAGTTTTTTTTATTTCTTTTCAAATTAACTTTCATACTTGGTCATATTATGGGCATAGTTCAATTCAGTCATATCATATGAAATATGAGGCTTTAGTCTCAATTATTTATCAAGTTCTCTAACATTATATCTGTTCATAGGTGTTTCTTTTGTGTCAACATTTTTGTGATAATAGTGGCTGAAGGGACCAAGAATGGACATCCCAGAAAAAAGTTTCCGACCTTGCTATCATAAAGATAGACTCTATCTATTTGTTGTGTTTTTAATCATAAGGCTTTCTACTGATACTGATGAAGCTGTTCTAAAGGATGCTTTTGGACGGTGTGGTGAGATAATTGAAGGTAATGTGGTAGATTATTTAGGTTGTAACTTATACTTTCAGGTTTAAATGACCTTAGATTTACTTGAGGGTATTATGCTGTCATATTTGGCAATTAAAATTGTATGTGACCGCATTAATAGGAGATCAAAAGGGCATGGGCTTGTGCGGTTTACTTCTAAAACAATGGTCTCCACAGCTCTAAAAGAAATGGATGGTCAGGTAAATTTAGTTTGGCATGATATTATTATTTTTGCTTACAAATAGCCCTGTTAAGCGCCTAATCTTAAATAAAAAAAATAATGTGAATAACTAAACTTATGTTTGATAACCCTCTTCAGGTGTGGGATGGCAGAAATATTCGTGTGTATTATGCACACAAGGGATAACAACTTGGATCTCGGGTACAATCACTTTCAGTCATAGAGGAATTTGATGTTAGGACCAAGTTTCACCTTCTTGGACACTATACTGAATCAGTTCCTCTAACATTTCTTGGCTCTTACCATGAGATCATTTGATGAAGCTCTTAGCTATAAGCTATCCGGTAGAGTTTATGTATCTTAACTCCAAGAGGTGACCTAACCTTACTTCTATGGTCATTCTTTTGATGTTATGATGGAACCTAGAGATTTAGATCACGCTGTCTTGAGTGCAACCCCACCCCCCCAAAAAAAATGCATGCACACAGACATAAATATGCAAAATTGCAATTAATCTACGGTTTAAGGTTGCAGGAGGTGGAAACTTATTATAAATTCCTTTAATTTGAGCTTATGTGTCCTATATGTTTAATAGCCCATGCTAAAATCAATAGTACCACTACAACTAAAAGTTTCGTGCGTAAGCACGAGTTACAAGCTAGTAATATTAATAGAAGTAGTAAAAAAAAAAGACACGTCAATTAAAAAAGGTACAGAGAGTATGGTTTAGGATAGAATTAGAATGGTGGAAAAGTATACTTGTGGCTGACCCTAGACTAATTTGTTGTAAATCCATAGCCGACCCAAATCTTGAGACCAAGGCTCGGTTGTTGTTGCTTTAAGACACGTGGCATTTAAAAATCTAACGGTCTTGGAAAACCACACAAAATCAAATAAATGTCACGTGTCTCACATCTAGTTAAAAATGAGAGGGGATCTCTTAGGACTTAGAGAAACATTGAAATTTTAATTTCTTAAGCATTCAAAAACCCAGTCGGGGAATCCTAAATTCTCAAGAATAAAAAATCTAACTAAAAAATATAACCATCCGAACAACCCTAAGCACAATATTAACAATAACAACATCAACAACAAAAGCCTTAGTCCTAAATTGTTGTGGTCGGCTATAAATTCTCAACAGATTAGTCAGAGTTAGCCACACATATTCTTTTCCTCCATTCCATTCTATCCGACGTCATATTCTCTGTTACTTTCTTAATTGAAAACGTTTCCTCATTTACACTACACTCAATTTGAAAATGGCCAAAATTCTTTTTCAACTAGTTTTACCTAAGCTAAAAATTAAGTCTCATTTAAACAATATTTAATCATTTGGGCTTAAAAATGAATACAAATTTAATTAAAACACAGTCACATTAAATGGTATTTATTAACCTCAACTAATTTTTCCTCTATTAGAAATCAATCTAACAAGCTAACCTAAAATCAAATTATTCAATTCCAAACACTTGAAACAAAAATTGAAATCAAACTATTCTCAAATAAACCTAATATTAAAAAAAAAAAGAAAAAAAGAAAAAAGCAAGCATAGAATTGAATTGAATCGAAAATTTTGAGAAACCTGTAAAGCTCTTCGAAGCTAAGGCCACTAGCATTGTGATTGTAAATCTCGTGGATTGCATGTTCTAGAATGTTCCACGTCTTCTCTGCGTATTTCGGATCCACCACAACCCGATGCTTGAACGCCTCTATCTGAAAATTCCTCTTCTTCTGATTACTCATCTTTTCAAAATCCCCCAAAAAAAAATCCGAAACAGGAAAAAAAAAAACTCCGATTTTTCCTTTCTTTTTTTATGAATCGGAACCGGAATTCGAATCCATGGAATCCAAAATCCGTGAATTCCTTTTTCCTTTTCCTGGGTTTAAAATTTTTTTTGTCAGATCGATTAGAAGCGGGATTTGTGGGGAAACTGGAAACCGGGAATTTACCGGGATAGTTTTTTTTTTTTTTTTTTAATTGTTCGAGGGAAATGAAATAAATTATGGAATTCGGGTTTTATAAAATTTGGAGGTGAAGGAGGTTAACGGAAGCAAAGCAAGGAGAGTTTGGTTTTTGGTTTATAACTTTATATAATAGAGATGATGAAGGTGGATTTCCTCACAATTTTTGGTTTGTTTTATCAACTTTATGTATATATATAGAAACGTTTCTTTTGAGACTTTTATTACACGTTTCGAAGTTAAAATTCTTCTCTTTTTTTATTTTTTTTTAGTCATGTATGTTTGTGTGATAAGTTATTGAGAATGCTTGGTTGGTTGAGTGAATGGACTTGAAGAACTTGCCGCAAATTCGGAGATTTTAAGATATTCATTATACTATCGATTTTATAAGTTTGTGCAGTTTGATTCTATACGGGGCATGGCCTCAGGCCCATTGGGCCTTGGATTAAGCGGGGTATGGCCTCAGGCCCGTTCGGCCCAAACATTCACTAAGACCAAAACTGAGCCCGAACCTCTTAGTAAGTCCACATCATTTCGGATACATGATAGGCAAACCCATGTCTGGTCCATTATGACTTGCTCGGGAGTGCGTTCGCTCGGGACAACTCGCATCCCCGACAGCTCGGTATTGCCTTGGGGAGTATCGCTGTTGGGTGACCTTTTGGAAGCAGAAATCAGTTCCAATGCTATTATCACTGTTTCCAATGGGGCATATTCCTTGTTAGGAATAATCAAATCAGATCTCACCCACACGAGTGAGACCAGAGCGCAATCATGAAACCTCCACCAACCTCAAGCTATAAATAGCAAAATTGAGTGAAGAGTGGAGGTTGGCAATTCAGAAGAGAAAATAAGGCGAGAGAGTGAGAAAGCTAGCGATATCAAGGGGAAGAGTAACACAGGAGAGAAAGGTAGGGGTGTTCACTGGAGATATAGGGTGTCATAGGGTCACTTGGGGAGGAGTTGCCCTTAGTAGGAAATACTAGGCCCACTCAACAAGTAAGTTGTGAGCCCAACCCCAAGCCTGGTCCGTTAAGAAAAGGTTGGGTATGCACAGATTCTTTTTGAGTTATGTGTGTGTGTGATGCGTCATCGAGGACACCTGATTGGTTGGCTTAATGAATTTGAAGAACTTACCGTAAATTTGAAGATTCCAAGTTATTCACCATATTATAGATTCATGAAGTTTAGCAATTTAATCCTTTTTAAGTTATGTGTGTGTGTGATGTGTCATTGAGGACGCTCGATTGGTTGACTCAATGGACTTAAAAAAACTTCCTTAAATTCGAAGATTTCAAGTTTTCTACTATACTAGAGGTTCATAAGGTTTTGCAGTTTAATTCTTTTGAAGTTATATGTGTGTGATGTGTCATCGAGGACGCTCAATTAATTGATTCAATGGACTTAAAGAACTTGCCGTAAATTCGAAGATTTGAAGTTATCAATTTATAAGGTATTCACGGTGTCTCGTAAGTAGGGAGTTGAATAATTGACCAAAATATTAGGACACCATTTTGAGTCTATATATATTTCAATGAGTTTATGTACACAATGAATTTCACACTTTTTTTCCTTTTACAAATGACTTGGTAATATGGGATTGGTGGACATTAAAAATGGTGTTAATTGTAATTCCCTAATTAGTAAAAAAAATATATACTCATATAAATTGTCTCACATACTCAAAAAGAGAATCAATGTGTGTTTCAATTAATTTTCTATTGAAATGTTTATTTTTTATTTGCTCAAGGTTTACAAAGATCTATTGTACCAATAACAAAACAAGATTTTAAAATATTGAACATAAACAAACAAGTTAATAGAAGAAAAGAGTTAACTCAAACACGTGTTATATTCAATGAGGATACTCATATGAAAGTAACGTTGTTTTAATAGTCCAATCACAATTTGTTACCTAAAAGAAGATACAGAAAAGATTCTGAAAATTTAGTGGTTCTTACTTTTTAGTATTTCTTAAAGAAAATGGCTACTTTTCCTTTTTTTTTTTTTTATAAATAATTTTAAATCTAGATTTAAATTATTTACAATTACACTGTTAACACACTTCTCAATAGTTTACAAAAAATGATAGATTGTGATTGATCTATCAAAACTTTTACCTTAATTAATTATTGTTATACATTTGTACATAAATAATAACTTTTTTTTTTTTTTTTGAGAAACTACATCAATACTTAACACATCAATGAGCTGTGAAATGCCAAAAATATGTGTCATAGACTTTCTTATTTTGTAAATAATATGTTTTGGATTTTAGTCACTTGTAGTATGGTGTTACTAGTCTTTTTTATTTATTTATTTATTTTTATTTTAGAAACTGGTGTTACTAGAGTCTAGAACCCTCACCAGATATCGACATGTTTCGTATAAGCTTATAAGTTGGTTAATTTTTAAGCCCGATTTATGTAAAATTTTAAGACCTTATTTATCTTAAATACAATTATGCTATAAATAAATAAATAAATAAACCCACTTAAAAAAAAAAAAATCATATGTCAGGGACCAGGAGGCCAGGGCCCAGTAGTTTTGGGCTCCATTGGGTAAATAGAACGATAAGAGACACACCTCTTTAACTTTTTATGGGTGAATTTTGGCCCAATGATTTTGGGCACTTGGTGAGTTCTTACACGTAGTAAACAACATTTGAGTTAAAGTAAAATGATGTAATATATTGTCAAATTAATAGTCAGTTGAATTGACATATTTAAGCTCAATTATCTCATCAATGGAGATTAGCCTAATAAGTTACAGTTACTCCTACATCAATTCAATGGCCGCGATATATCCCATCAAGAACTATGGCAATTATTAGCCCAAGTACTCGATGGGTTGTCACTCTCAAGATTATTAAATGCCATATCTTGGAGATAGCCTGCAATCATGCTGTTTATGCTCATAATGTCAAACATGTTACAATTTTTTATTTTTTATTTTTAATATACTATAGATATAACTTTTGGTATAATTTTGTGCCACAACTCGCTACATAGTGGATTGTGATTAATAAGAGTGTATTCCCACATAGTCCACTAATATACTCTTACTAATCACAACTCATCATGTGGCGAGTTATGACATAAAATTGTGTCAAAAATTGTGTCCCTAACATATCTCACTAACCTGTTGAATCTCACAAAGTATTGCCTGAACTTGATTTGAAAACATTCTTAAAAAAAAAAAAAAAAAAAAAAAAAACTTGATTTGAAAATATCATTATTAACATGCTGCTAACCCTGTTGAATCTCACAAAGCTTTGCCTCAACTGTTACCTATTGGCTATTGCAGGTTTCTTATTATGATGTGATGTGATCTCTCTTCTCAAACTCAGATATTCCTTTTGTGAGACTAATTATTTGACCTTTTTGGTACAGCAAAAGATGCAACAAATTATTTGACTTTCTTGTCTATGGACTATGATAGCCAGTCTAAATGGGCATCCAAGCGTTTTGTTAAACTTTATCTGAACAGGAATTAATCCTTTTTACATTAAGGATTAGTGCCTATTTGGTAAGATGATTTAAAACCATATATATATATATTTTTAAGTAAATCACTTTAAAACCTCACTTTTGATTATTATATATAACATTTTTCACATCAATGAAGTAACAAGTTACTGATTTTCATATTGTAGACAAGTCAACAATGGAAGGGTGTAGCTTTTGATTAAGTGTACCTATTTAGAGCATTTGGCTTCAATTTGAGGGCAAGTATGCTTCGGATGAAAGTTTCCAAGTGGATGTCTTTCTTCAACATTCATTACTTGCTTACATGAAAATGAAAAAAAATAATACATAAATTCTTAAATCGCCAATTCACCATCCCCATGTTTGTCAAGTTTTGCAGGAATTGCTTTTCAAGGGGGCAACTGGGATGAGTTAGGAGCTGAGATTTTCGGTTCAAATTTAAGAATTGAATTCTTTAATTAAAGTTTTGGCAATGTGGTGGATGGCAAAAAGGAAAGTGGTGATTCCATGTTGTGGATCTTTTTGTATTGTTGCATATTTAGCATAAATGATTTATTACAAGCATATATTCCTTCACGTGCTATCCTGTCCATGACAAAAATAATGAGAATTAGTTCACATCACCTCCTCCGAACTAAGCACAAGGCACAGCTTCCTCAACTCTCTTTTTGTCAAAATGTGTTTCCACCAAACAATTGGGATTAATGCTTTTCTAATTCTGAGTCTACAAAATGTAATTAAGTGGAAATCAATTTTATCTAGGAGGATTTTTTTCAAGAATTTTGCTGACATATATACATATATATATATATATATGCATATTGGGAAAGACTTCTGCAATAGCAGAAATTTCTTTAGAAATGAAAACAAGAAATTGAAGATCGTAGATTAAAAAAAAGTAACAAAAATCAAACCTCTCAAACATCGTTAAGAAAAGCATCATAGGATCCATCACAGGCCTCATCAGCCAATTCCATAAAGAATTCTGAAGTCTAAAAGGACTAATAATATTGAAGGAGATTGAAGAAGCCTCTCATCATCATCATCAGTAGTATGAAGTGATCCTTTCTAGTTGCAGCTACAGCAAGGTGAGGCACATTTTTCACCATTGTTCTATCATCACATTAGATACAGTGTTAAAACACTTGTTTTCCTCTTTCTATTAGGTTTCATTGCACTCCTCCGCTAGTGATGAGAGCACGGCCTTCTGTAATCAACCAAAAATAACAAGCCTTAATATAAATGTCTTTAGCTTAAATATTTTTTAATCATTTAAATTTTAGACTGAATTTCTTTAGGAGTAGCTTTGTAGACTTCCGTGTATTTGAGGTTTCTCCTCATATCAAACACATAATATGGAGACCAGAATTAGATATGACTCTAGAAGATTGCATAATAAACTCTAGTTATACAACAACAACAACGAAACACACATCATTCCTGCAGTTGTAGTTTAATGATTCAAACATTGTGCCACATTGGCAATAAGAGTTGAACATTTTGATTGATTTGTCTTGCTATATGGCATATACATGCAGAATGCACAAATAGTAGTGCTAGACACAACGGAAACATTAACTCTCCATCGTAATTTATTACATAAAATTTTTAAATCACATGTTCAGAATTTTTTCATAGAAATATAAGGGGTAGTAAGAAACTTGGTAGGCTCTGAAGCAGTTACCTTGCAAACTTCCTTCTTGAATGCTCCAGTACCTTTTATGCCTATTGCAGTGGATCATTCTCCAAAGCTCTATCCTTAATGAGAAGCTTTCTAACATGTTCCAGTGCTTGTGCCCACTAAAGACTTACCATTATTCACCTTATCTGTTTTGAAACCACCAGTTGCATCAGATTGGTTGTGTCCGAGTTCAACAATTAGACACTTTTATGATACACCGCGCTGAACCAAAGATTTGCTTTGGAGCCTCTGCTCACAGTTGAGAATCACAGAAATTAGGGCACCATTATCAAATAAACTTCTTAGACTATATAAAGTATATTTAATATCATGAAGCAGAGACCAAACCCAGATTTTACCAAAATGAAAGACATACAGACATTGTGTATATTAATAACAGTAAAAAAGAATGGAAGAAGAATTTATAAATTTGCCATCAGGAAAAAGAAATAGAGAGGAAAAAAAGGGAAAACAAACCAAATAAATAATTAACTAATTTGTGTGGCCTTCAAACACCTTTAGTCATCCAAGTTCAACCAAATCAAAGCTAATCATTCATTTTTAAATTTATAATTCCAATTCAACAGCTAATACTTTTATAGTTAGATTTGACCCAACTGCTCAATAGATCTATAAAGCAGATTGCTTATCCACAATCTTAATCACAAATCACAGAATGAGATATTCCTTTGATGAGACTGCAGAAAATTTTTAGGGGAAAGAAGCATCAAAAGTTTATTGAATCAAATATTCTAAAAATTAATAAATGAAACATTTATGCAAATAAGTTACAGAACAAAAGGCAAGCCTTATCATTTTATTTGCTTCTATTCCATCCACTCTCTCATTAGAGCCACTAAGTAATACATCATCGCCTCGCAGATACTACAAAACTTTGCAACTTTGCAACTCTCAAGGCCAATGATCTCTGCAGAGTTAAGGTAACCATGCATGAATGAAAACCTTAAAATGTGCAGCTCTAAGCAAGTTCCTTGTAAGTTTATCAATATAGGAGCATGTCAAGCATGGTTTTCTAAACATAAATCAAGATGCTTGTGTCTTTCTTCCTCCCCTATCTGAACATATAGAACTTAGATTCAGCAACATCAAAATTAGGTTCTACAAATGCTGCATCCTAGTTCGCCTAGTAGCACTTCTTGCAGTTAGCAGTTAAACCAAGTCAAAGTTCTCCTAGGAATAAAGGAATAACCATTTATAACTTTCACCTCAAGTTTCTTAAATGATAAAGGTTCCTCCAGGCCCATAACTTCAAGAAATGTCATGATAACTCCCAAGAGGAACAAGTAGAGCAGAATAAGTTGAGCATATGACACAAAAATTCCTTTACTTTTCTTCTCCATGCTAACAATAGCATTAGCCCATATCAACAGTTGAATCTGTAGGAAGCTTTAAGCTAACTGGCTAGCCAGTAGGACAGCAATACTTCATGACAGATTTGTCAACTACCTTCCTATATCTTCTTACAAGTTACAACCTTTGAGCAAACCATCTGAATCTTTCTCGCTTTGTATGCTAGTGTTCCCTTTGACCAGAAGAAAACTACTTCCAACAATCCATGATTTTGAAATGTCACATCTATTATTTAAGAAGTTATATTCTGAACAGGCATGTACCCCATGAAGATGTTCTATAATCTATTGCACAAATTATGCATCTTGTCCAAATTTGTCTTGGTCCAACCGCTTCACAAGTATTTAGATTTAAGAATTCATTAATATTATCTATCGCAGAGAAGTTGTCAACTGTACAAAGATAAGTTAGTCTAATACTAAAAGTAAATGAAGTTTCCCAACACCATTATCCTCTAATGTAGCACGTATGGTTCTTGAATTACCTTCAGCTTGCAAACCTGAGTAACCCCATTCTCAATGCCTAATGGGAACTTCTCAAACTTTCTTAGCAGCTTTCAAAAATTTTGGCTCCATTCTGGAATAAATATACTCTAGTCTCCCACATAAATTCAATCTCTGCACACGAAAGCTAACCTATCACTTGTGCCCCCAGGTTATATGGAGTAGCAGTCCAACACCAACCCAAGATGACAAGTAACATCAAACACTAAACCACTTTTGGATTCTGACATGGTATCTTATGCAGTTTGGTATTGCTACCTAAGGCCTTTCATTTAGATTGGAGACTGTCTCTTTCAGTAAAATTTCCAGCAAATTTCAATGTTTACGGCACCAAATGTTTAATATTTGATCTAGCAATATGTCTAACTCAGAAGTCAGAAGATCAAATTCATTCCCCACATAATGGACCGGAAAGGACCGAAGTGGACCTAAAAGGACTGAATGATTAATATTTGATCTAACAGTATGTCTTACTCAGAAGATCGAATTTGTTCCCCACATAATGGACCAGAATGGGCCGAAGTCGACAACTAGATCGAAGTGGGCTGAATGGACCAAAATGGACTGAAGTAGACCGAATTGAACCGAGTGGATCAAATAGACTGAATTGGACCAAAGTGAACGGAATGGACCAAACTGAACCAAATGATCTGTAAAGCTCACTTTTGATTATCCTACACCACTGTCTTGTAGGATTTCTAATTATTTGGTTGAAATGAGATATGCGTGAAGGAATTTGTAGGTTTAGATGAGAATTTGGTTATTGCTCTAGGGAAAAATAGTATTTATCTATCTGTATACAGATAAAATCGAAACCTCTGAAATCCTTTCAATTTTTCACGTCAGCACAATATTATAAAAAAAAACATAAACACAATTTTTTTTTTCTAAAACTAAAGAAAAATAAATAAAACTTTTCTAAAAACCGGCATTATTTTTTTTTTAATAAAAAAATCACCCAAAAATTTCAGCTAAAAAACAAAAAAAAAAGCTAAAAGACTAAAACCCGAAAATTTCCTTCTCCCAAAACCAAAACCCGATTAAAAAAACACTCTCCCCCTTAAACGCAAACACAGTAACACAGACTCATCAAACTCCCTCTCTTCTTCTTCACGCAGTCCCATCTCTAATTCCATGTGGTTGGTTGGAACTTGGAATCAGCGAATTACCAGATTTCCACATTATGACTCACCTTCAAAGTAAGCAATCACTTTCTTCTTATCACAAACACAAATGGTTTCATATATGTTGGTATAATTTTCTGATGGTATGTGTTTTTGAACTTTGGTTTCAGTTCCTAGTACATTCATGGATGCAGCCAGATGAGGTGGGATGGTACAACTAGTGGTATAGATCTATCTTATTCAAAACATACAAAGTCTTTCATATGTTATTCAAAACCCAATTTTGTTTGACAAATTCTCCAGCTTTCTTGCTTTTTCTCTCTGTAATTCTTTCTCTTTCTCATGTTTTTGCTGGTATAATGGTTGAGAGAATGATATAAGAATTGGTATCCTTTGTGAAAATAGGCCAACCCTAAGTGTTTGACAAAATGTCCCAGAGAAATTAGAATCAGTGAAAATTAAAGGTTTGGTAAAAATTTTATGTCTGTTTTGTTAAAATCCTCCCCATCACCCTAAGTGTTTGACAAACTGTCTCAATGAAATTGAAATCTTTTTTTTTTTTTTTTTTTAACCATGCGGTTGGTTAATTATCTTTTTAGTTAACTAGCCCGTGCATCGTAACAATGAAATTCATTCTCATTAAAAGTTGCTGCAAAATATGTTTGTATGGCATTATTATCGTATTGTTGGAATTAGAGATAAGTCAGACTTCATCTATTTGTTTTTTCCATACTCTATTCCTGTTTTATGGAGGACTTTTGGATTGAACTTTCAGCTTTAATTAGCTCATGATTTTTTGTAGCAATTATCAAATGTTTCTTCTCTACATGGCTGTTCAAATTAGGTGTTGTTTGGTTTTCTTTATAGCCCAATTTAATAGGTGTGTCTCTTTTCTTATCTTTGGGTTGCTACTGACTGCTATAATAAATTTTTGGACTTGGATATGTGACTTTTTTTTAGAATAATACACCTATTGGTATTTGATGCAAGTTTCCTAAAGTTTATGTTGGTTGAAACTTGGATTCTTATTGTTGTTAATTGTTTTGCTGACAGGGAGCATTTTGATTTTCTTGGTAGGATTGCAAAAATATGTCTTTAACTTAATGAAATTCCCCATGGGATGTAATGATAGTGTTGGGTAGTTGGGGAAACACCACTTTTGAAACTTAAAAAGCTTTAAGCAATATTTAAAAAAAAAAGGGCTTTAAGCCATGGGTTTTTTTTTTCCCAGCATTAGTGGTTATTATAGTTTATGATGGAAGCCATGAGATCAAGCTAACTTGAGTTACTCAAAAACAAGTTCATAAAACACTTATTTGATCAAGAGTGTATGTCAATTGTTTACAAAGTGAAACAACTACTATTGATAATGGTTTCAATATATTTTCCATAGTTTGCCAGCAAATTAATATTGAGAGATTTTATATTGTCATGGAGACCTACTGACAGAAGATGTAAACTATAAAACTGACAGAAGATGTAAACTATAATGTGGTTTACATCTTATATTGTAGATTTGACTATAATGTTGGTAAACTTCTGAAGATGTAAACGTTTGAGTATTGTTGGTTTCAAAAGTCGATTCGGATTATAATAGGCTAATCTACACCTTCGAATTTGTTCAATTCATTGGGTTTGTTCATTTGTTTCCATCTCATTAATTTTTTAATATAATTTCTTATTATGATTTCGTAGCTGATAAAGGTACTCGTAAATGTGCACCCAGAGACAGATGGAGAGACACTGAGAGAGGAATTGTCGGAGTGACAAATTTCCACCATGTCAAATCATCACCCACCTTTAACCCAGCCTCTTGACACCTTCATATACTGCAAGAACCACTACCAGTACAAGTATTTTTAACAACAAAAATTTGTGTTAAATATTATTTAGGTTTTGTTATTTTGGGTTAATTTTTTTTTATTTAGTTATTTGGGTTATTGGTTTTAATTAAGTTTGAATGTTGAGAAAAGCAGAGCATGATAGAAGACATCTACAATACCAAGAAGTAGAAAAGCTGGAGATATAATTGAAAGGGTTTTTTGGTGTTGGTTTGATAGTCTCCTTCAAATGTGTGGGGCTCTTTGATGGTGAGCATGCTTAGATTAGAGGATTTTGGGTTGATAAAGGAATTTGGGTTAGGGTATGGTGGCAGACCTATGTGTTTTAGTTTTAGTTTTAGTTTTTTTTTTTAATGGTTTTTGCTTTGTTTCTTAGATTTAGATGGTTTATCCTTGATCACCGTTAAAATCTGTAGTTGAAGCTTGAATGTTGTAGTGTAGTCATTTGACAAATGCAAATTAATTGTTGTTTAATTTTGTTGCTTTAAATTTAAAGGTGTTAAAATCTGTTGAATAAGTTATAATGATCATTGCAATAGAATAAATTCTTTCTAAATATAAATCAATCGACTATAAGATTGTGCTTTATGTTAACTTGGGATTTTCATTTGAATAAGGCAAATTGATTCATAAGGCAAGCAGTGTTATGGTCAATGGTGAAAGTTTTAAATTTAAATGCCGTCTTGGCTTTTGGATCCTTTGGGCATATTTTGTTATGATTAGGCAAGGTCACTATTTAGAATCCATTGTGTCATTTAGAGTACAAAATATTTACATTTCGTACTCTATGAAAATTGAGTGCAGTTGATTTATGCTTGGTAAAAAATTTATGCCTATATTGTGAAAGTCCTCTATTGTTGTTTGGATTATTTTTTGTTTCTTTTCATGCCAACATGGTCTATGTTGTGACTGATGGAGTTGAGAGAATTTAGTTGAATTCAAGTCGACAACCCTCCTAAAAATTATTAGACAAGAAGAGAATAGTTTTTTCTGGAATAATATTTGTTGCCACTTATTGCTTGAGCCATAGCTTAAATACAACTATGACAAATATATTTAAAGCTATTAAAGCTGTGTGTTTGAGACTTATTAAGTTATGTTACAAGGTGAATATTTTATATCAATATCTATTTGTTATCACGTGTTTGAAAATTTTAGGATAAATGAGTTAGTGAACTATAATTTGTTATTTTTTGCTTTCCAAATTACAAGTAGTGATATATCCTATTAAATTGTTACCGCTTTCTTCTTTTTTATAACAAATAAAAAAATTGAAAAAATTTGTTCTTCCATTGGACCTTTAAAGCTTTCAATTTGAAACTTTTGTTCTGAAAAATAACTGGTAGTGATGTTTTGTGACAGATTCGAATTCAAGATTGAGGTCAATCTCGATGCCATGGTTAGTTTTCTATATCGTATGTACTTTGCGTATAGTTTATTGTTTATAATGCTTTGTTTACTCACCTATTTAGAGTAATGTTCATGTTGCAGACACATCTAAGAATTTGGAAGCCCATTTTGAAGAATGCAAGCACTGTAGCAGAGAAGTTCTCCATGGAAGTCGCACAAGATCTATGTTTATCTATACTCCCTCAAATAGCAGCATAATTAGGTAGGATTTCTTACAATTTATGTGTTATCATAGTTGCTAGGTTGAAAGTATTCAATGATACATGCAGATTTTGTTATTTCCAATACTTACAAGCTAATTGCTAATTAGTAAGCCTACAAGTTGCGTGAGAACTTATTTGGAAATATACGGTAATGGTGGAAGCATCTTTTAGATAGAAATTGTGGGAAAATTTTGTTAATAATAGATAATTTTTATGGGCGGTGATTGTTTAATGCAAATTGTTAGGATGGGTTACATGTATTGGTAGAATTGGTTGCGTGTTTAAGTCTGGAACAGGGTGTGTATCATAGTGTTTACTAATTGAATTTAAGACTCTAACATTAACTTGGCATTTGTTTAGAGAAATTAAACAACTACAAGGAAGATTATGTGTTTTGTATGTTTGCTTTTGTTTACTGTGTGTCTTAATACGGATGCAGGTGGGATAATAAATTTGTGCAATCTTACTAGGCAAGAAGCAAAGGCAACCGTGAGATTTCAATGGGTGATTGGAGATGATAATTTAAATGGAAGTGTTAGCTAGATGACATGACTAACAATTCCTATTAAGAAAAGTATTTAGTAGTTCCATTGGTTTTATTATAGTCACTGTTTTTAATAATTTTTTTTCTTTCTAAATAATGCAACAGTTAAACCGTATATCAATGATATGTTATCAATGGCTAAGTTTGATTATATATATAGCAAAAAATTGTAAAAGAGTCATGGCGGTTGGTACTAAAGACATATTGAAACAAAGGAAAATTGAAAAGCTACATACTGATGCAGGTTGGTACTAAAGACTTATAGAAACAAAGGAAAATTGAAAATCTACATACTGATGCTTTTGTAATTACTCATTTGAAATTCGAATCGGTTTCAAAAATATAGTTTGTGGTTTAGAGCATTTTCTGTTTTCATTAATTGTGTTTTGTTTCCCTGTACCTGTTTTTAAAATTTGGTTTGTGTTGTCTATCATTCAAGTTTTCGGTATTTGTGGAATTCTTTGTTTTTTGCCAGCTTTGAAACAAAATTTAGCCAAATCAGGATCTACACTACTAGCATTATTGTTAGTCACTTTAAGTTCAATGTTTTATTAAAGTACACACATTTGAAACTTTTGATTAGATAAGTAAAAGAACATGAATGCTACTTATAACAAAGCACACAATTTTTATTTTAAACTCTTGGCAGAAGGTATAGCTTCTTCTTTTTTTAATTAATTTATTTTTGTTACAGTAATCAAAAGAGCCTACAAGTCAGCTATTTTAAACAAAAGAAAAACTAAAGAAATCATCTTCTAAAAATGGTCCTTCTCACAATTTCTTTGACTGCTTATCTATACTTTCTCACAGCTAATTATGAATATACATATTAATTGTTATTTGCTCTGTTAAATTTTATTACTTCTTTAAGTCTAAACAATAGCACCAAATTAATATATCTCATTATTCACGTCATGAACATGACATATATTGTTTTGGCAAAAAAAGATAAAAAAGAAAAGAAGATCTGCATGCAAATTGGTTGATTTCGACAGAGTCAAATTCTAATATGCGACTATTAGAATTTATAATTTATTTATACTGCTATAACTACATACTTATAATTTTTTATAACTCACATATTTTAGATTTTTTAATAATTATTTTCGATTATTTTGAATCTCTTTATTCTTATGGCCTACAACTCCTCTTTCTGTTCATATTTATATTTGTATCATTCTTTTCATTAGGAACAAGTAAGTTCCTTTCCAAATAGTATATGTTGTTATAGCAGTCGTCCTAACTATTTGAAGTTATAACCTAGCCTCATTGATTTTATAAATTTAATTGCATAAATGTATATAATATATTTTGTTAATTTTGTTGATAGATTTATAAAGCATGGTATTACTGAAAATAATATCCCTTTAATATGTAGTTGAATTTAAATAGATTAGGCATTTTTATTTTATTTTATTCATTTTCTAATCATATATGTAATTTTATTAAACTATTCCGTGCATCACACGGATTAACGACTAGTTATTATTATTTGTGTTATTGTTATCAAAGTTAATGAATTTTAATAGTAGGCTAATCACAAGGAAGTTGTGATTACGGCACTGGACACAAGATGGATGTGCCACGTGGTGTTCATCAAATGGACTGTATTTGGATAGGGTCCAATGTCTTTGCACATTTTGATGTGATCTCTCTTCTCAAACTTAGATATTCTTTTTGTGAGACTAAGGGCTCGTTAGGTAAGAGATTTCTAGTAACGATGTTTAAGTATTGTGGAAATAAGTGCGTGTGAAAAAATACTGTAAAAATACATGTTGTGTTATTTAAACAACGTTACCAAACAAACCCTAATTATTTTACCTTTTTGGTACAATAAAAGATGCAACCAATTATAATTGACTTTCTTGTCTATGATAGCCGGTCTAAATGGGCATCCAAGTGCTTTGTTAAACCTTTTTTTTTTTTAGAAACTTGTTAAACTTTATCAGAACAAATATCAATTAATCCTTTTACATTAAGGATTAGTGCCTATTTGGTAAGATGATTTAAAACCATATACATTTTTTTTATAAGTGATAGAAAACATACTCCACTTCACCACTAGCGGCTCTACATTCAAGCCAAGGTGGTCACAAGACCACCTGACTTGTAAAAAATGGCATATATACACTTGCCTCCAAAAAAAAAAAAAATATTTATATGTTAAACTAACTTATTGTGACCACCTTAATAAAAATGTTAAAGACCTTGACTTGAGAATTACAAAAAGTTGGATTCAACAAAAATAAGAATAATGCTATATTCACAATATTTTCACAATAATTTTATAACAAATCCAATGTGGTAAGCTATTATTGATTCTAATTTGGGCTCAATATTGATATTATTTTTTTACCCACCAATAACAGCTTTTTACATAAGATTTATTGTAAAAATATTGTGGACGTAAATATTAATTTTGCCCCCAAATATAACGCTTAATCCCTTTTATAAAATTAAAAAAAAAAAAAAAAAACTTAAATAACAACAATAAATATTAGCCCAAATAACAACAAACATAAATCAAACAAAAACAAGATAAGATCAAACAACAACAAGTGATCTAATTATTCAACAAAAAGCTTACTATAAAACAAAAAGATAAAAATCGCTAAACATTCAAATTTGTAGTTTGTTCAACCTATTCAATAAAAATAATCTCTAATTTCACTTTTCCCTAAAAAAATGGTATCAAGAAAAATATTGTGGTTGTCAGTTCTCTTTGGTGGTGAAGATAGTTATATTCTTTTTGTCTTTGAAGTCCTAATAATTTTACTCTCTTTAGTGACTTGACTCACAATTGTAACAAATATTGCTATTGCATCTTGGGCAATACCTAATATATTGTATAGGATTCAAATCTACCTGCCACATTATTCATAATAAAAATAGAGACACATCAATAATTAATTTAAAAAAATAATTTAATTTATTTGCGTAATTATTTACAAAGGCATTAGGACTAATGGACTATATTACATGCCTTCCCTATCTAGATTTAACAACAAAGAGTCCTTTAAGGGGGTTTCAAAAGTGAAATAAAGTTTTTGGGTTGATAACAATTATGTTTGCATTTGTGCATTGATTGACTTCTCCAAGAGTAAGACAATGTTAAGTTTATGTAAATTTTTTTTAAAAGAAAGTTGAAATTTCATTTTGTTGGTTCGAAGGATAACAAAAGTCAAAATGAGAAAACTTGCACTTGTTTCTAAAATTTGGCTTGAACTAAATCTTTACCCTTAGTCTTAGGGTTTTTTTTTTTTTTTTTTTTTTTTTTTTTTTTTTTTTGGGGCAATAAAAAATAAAAGAGTTCGGAACTAGCCATGGCCATCTTACTTCCATCTTGAGGAATAAATGCTAAAGGGTCTCAAACTCAATGGATTGAGTTCAATAAGGTGGATTAAGCCATAATCTAACATCATGTTCATCAAAGTAATGGTGGTTTTAGACAATAAAAGACAATAATTATTAAGTTAAAATTAATATTGTATTTATCAAGAACTTTGTTACAAAATTAGCATATTATGGTAAATCTAACGGAGGTTTTCAAGATTCAAACCTCCCCCTCCCCATTATAGCTATCAAATTATCAAAAATATTAACACAATGTCTTTTCTGTGAAAGTTGAAACTCAGGACTTGTCTCATATGAAAATCCTAAGAACTACGTTATAAAACTGCACTTTGGGTCATGAGACTTTGCCCAAAATTTTTGTGGCATTGAGTCAACCAACCTAAGCCCGTGGAAACGAAGCAATAAAGGGTCCTTACAGGCTCGCACTGGTTTCCTAGAAATTGGAATAAACAAAGTGGTGAAAAAAGCATTGATATGGGCCCTAACTGGACTCAAACCTAGAATAAGCAAGTTGAATCAATAGCTTGCATAGCACAAGGCCAGCCCTGATTTCACTCATTTTTCACATATAATTATAGCATGTTAAAATTATTAGCTATCAAACTATAAAAGTGTACAAATTCATGTGCTAATGAATGCGGTTTTTATTTTATTTTTAGAGAGAGTTTAAACTTATATCAGTTTTTGGTGTAGGCCGGGGGGGGAGGGGCGGGAGGGAGATGGGATTGAACCCCGGATCTCTTATTCAACTATCAAAGATTTTACTAGTTGAGTTAATTAGAACTCACAATAAATGTAATTAGTATAACATCAACAGATTTAACACTATAATAATAAATAAATAATATTTTTCTTAATGTTTTAAAAGTTAACACATCAATTTACAAGAACTATATAGTAAAATTTGTATAACTTACAACACTGTTTTTTTTTTTTTCCTTTTTTTGTTTTTTGTTTAATGTTTACAAGAGCGAGCACATTAAATTTGAATTAACTCGACCATTGAGACAATGCCCTGTTTTGTTTTGCATATATATATATATATATATATATCTAAAAGCTGAAGCATAACATTTATTGTTACTACGCTCCTGTTGAGCGACATCAGTGGCCACATCATCGATCCCACTAACTTTATTTTTTTCTTTTTCTTTTCCTTCCTTTTGCAAATTAACATTTTCCCAATCACATCAAAAAAAAAAAAAAAAAACTCCATCTCTTAATTAACGTTTCCTAACTTTTCAACTTTCCATTTATTAATCCATCAAGCCCAATTTGATAATAATTCAAACTTCCTTCAACTTTATGACTCTCTCTCTCTCCCTAATCAAGCAGTTATGAAAACTGTTCAATTGCCACTCTATTAGAATTAAAAAAAAAAAAAAAAAAAAAAAAAACTCTTACTAATTTTTTGTCTATATATATTTGCAATTGCTTTACCTCACTCTTGCAAATTTGGAAAGTCCCTCTAAAGTGAAAGTTTTTTTTTTCCCCTCCCCCATAATCTTCAAGTTTTCTGAATATATTTTGTTAGTGATGTACCATTGAAGATCTCAGGTGCCAACAACATTGGTTCCCATAAACCAACCAAAAAAATCTCAAAGCCATGGTGAAGAATACATTAAAAGAATCGCAATGGGATCTTACTACTATAGTTTATGTGGTCATTAATCATGGATGGATTTTTTTTTCCAATGATCTTATACGTCTTATGTGAATTTGTGTGATGAATTCTCCATTATGGATAAATGATTCTCTTCGTATATGCGTAGCATAAATCAATTCTATTGTACGTACATATTAGTTGTGACATGAATGTAGATGCATAACTTAGTACAAGATATGTTACTTTTCTTTTTTTGTATTGTAACAAATTTAGATATTATTATGGGATACCTTTGCTGTAAGACTTTTTGCCAAAATTGTAGAATTTGATGTCAATGGAAAGAAAATGAAATCAAAGGACATATATAAAACTATATAAGGTAGCAATAGACAAAAAAAAAAAAAAAAAAAAAAAGACTAGGGTGAAAGATTATCCAAGTTTGGACAAAGCTTCAAAATCCACGAAGACCAATTGGATGTGAGAAATTCCAAAAACATGTATGCTTGGCTATATGAAGAAATTGAATTTGGATAAAATATGAAGAAGACCAATTGAATTGAATTGAGTTTTCTATCATAAGTCCTCTCTCTCCCTCTTATTGTTTTGATTTAATTTTTGTTTGAGCTAATACTTAGTTAAAAAGTCCTCTCTCTCCTTCTTCTTGTTTTGATTTCATTTTTGTTTGAGCCAATACTTAATTAAAAAGTTTAGTTCTATTCTAGATATTCAAGAGGAGAAAATTCTAAAAGGAAAATCAAGTTGTAAAAGAAAATAGCATAATCCAAAATCTAAAACTAAAAAGTCAAATTAGGAAAATATAACGCACTATAACATAATTTAAAGGAATATGAACCACCTAAAAAATGGATAAATATCAATCAAATACACCCAAAAATAATAGAATGATATATTTGTATTTGTAAAGATATTGAGATGAAAAATAATTTTAGAAATAATTTAATTTTTGTAAAGTGTTACGTCTACAACATTTTCACAATAAGTCATAGTTGGTGAGTTGTTATTGGTTCTAATTTAAATCTATCACTAAAATTACTTTTTTGCCAACCAATAACAATTAATAACAACCTATTACGTATGATGTGTTGTGAACATGTTGTGAAATTATTGTCGACATAACATTTCTCTTAATTTTTTGGTAAAGCAAATTATTTTCAACAAATTTAGGAGAACAAATTATATTCGTATCAAAATTACAAAGTAATTATCAATTCCCACGCATTGCGTGGGTTTAAGACTAGTATTAATTAAAAGAGAAAAAGAGAAGTCCAACTCAATGTTGAGACAATTTTCTCTTTTGTAGTACAAATTAATTAAAAGAGAAAAAGAAAAGTCCATGAAGTGATTTATGATGAGAGACAAGATGATATCATAATTTGATCCCTACATGTTTTTTCACTTTTCGAACAATTTGTTTTAAGTTGAAAGTGAACATGAAAAGAGAAGGATTAGGAGTGAATTTATGAGTCAAGACAAGGCAATATTGATGATACATTTCACATGCTTTTATTTTTTATTTTTTTAAAAACACAGAATAATACAATGAGTTAATTAAGCATTTAATATTTATCCAAAAATAGAGAAGAATCATGGATTACTACTGAATTTGATAACTCCATTTATAATGTAATGAACTAAGGTCATTATTATGTGCTGAATCGAATGGAGAAATGAGACTCTTTTTGTAGTGTAATGTAATGTGACAAGTAAAGATGAGACATTTGGTAGTGACCGATTTAGATCTCGTGAAATATTTAGGGTATTGCATAGGATGCAATAGTACATCCAATGACTAATAAAAAATAAAAAACAAATAGTTGAAAAAAATTTATGTAATTGGATGAGATTTTTTTTTTTTAATAACTTTTTACCATTTATTCTATAACTTTTTATTGTCTTTTTTTTTTTTTTTTAACTTCTCGGATCCAATCCAATGGTTACTTGCTATTTTTTTTTTTTTTTTTTTTTTTTTTTATCTTGTCTAACTTTTTGTTGACCATTAGATGTTATTGCACCTTGTGCAATGCCTATTATATTGTAAATGATTCAAATCTAGCTGCTACATTCTTCATAATAAAAATAGGGACACATCAATAATTAATTAAAAAGAGATAATTAAATTTATTTGCAGAGTTAATTACAAAGGCATTAGAAGGACTAATGGACTATAGTACATGCCTTCACATCCAAATTTAACAACAAAGAGTCTTCTAAGGGGGTTCCAAAAGGTGAAATAAAGCTTTTCAATTGACAACAATTACGTTTGCATCTGTGCATTGGTTGGCTTTTCTAAGAGTAAGATAATGTTAAGTTTATGTAAAATTTTTTAAAAGAAAAATTTGTTGAAATTTCATTTTGTTGGAATGAAGGATAACAACCGTCAAAATGAGAAAACTTACTCTTGCTTCTAAAATTTGGCTTGAACTAAATCTTTACTCTTAGTCTTAGGGTTTTTTTTTTTTTGGGGTAATAAAAATTAAAAGAGTTAGGGAACTAACCATGGTTATCTTATTTCCATAGTGAGAATTAATGTTAAGAGGTCTCAAGCTCAATGGTTTGTGTTCAATGAGGTGGATCAAGCCATAACCTAACATGTTCATCAAAGCAACAATGGTTTTTGATGATAAAAGGCAATAATTCTCAAGTTAAAATTAATATTGTGTTTGTCAAGAGTCAACAACCGTGTAACTAAATTGGCACATTATGTTATTTTTAACGGATATTTTCAAATTAAAATCTCCCTTTCCCTATTATAGCTATAAAATTATCAAAAACATTAACATGGAGTCTTTCTTGTGAAAGTTGAAATTCAAGACTTATCTCTCATATAAAAATCCTAAGAAACACATAATAGAACTGCACTTTGGATCATGTGAATTTGCCCAAAATTTTAGTGGCATTGAGTCCAACCAATCTAAACCCATGAAACCGAAGCAACAAAAGGTCCCTATAGGCTCGCACTAGTTCCATTGAAAATGGCCTATACAAAATGGTGAAAAAAGAATTGAGATGGGCCTTAATAGGACTTAATCACAGAATAAGAAAATTGAGAATATTATCCAAGCTACTATCTTCTAGTCTAGGCTTGTCTAGATATTATTTCACTCATTTTTAAAATATAATTGTAGCATGTTAAATTATTTGCTATTAATAATTAACTTATAAAAGCTTGCAAACTCGTGTGACAATAAACGTGATTAGTATCACATCAACGCCATATAAATATATAAATAAATTCTATTTTTTTTTTGATAAATTCTATTTTTTTTAATTTAATGTTTTAAAAGATAACACGTCAATTTATATGAGCTATACAGTAAAATTTGTATAATTATATCACTCTTTTTTTTTTTTCTTTTTTTAACTTTTAAAAAACCGACCACATTAAATTTGATTTAACTAAACGTTGAGACAATGCCCACTTTTGTATTGCATAATAATTGAAAGAGAAAAAGAGTCTAGTCGAACTCAATGTTGAGACAATGTTCTCTCTTGTAGTAAAAAATTAATTAAAAGAGAAAAAGAAAAGTCCATGAAGGGATTTATTATGAGACAGGTATTATAATATGACCCCTACATGTTTTCTCACTTTTCCAACAATTTTGTTGAAGTTGAAAGTGGAAATGAAAGAGAAGGAGTACAAATGAATTTATTTGGGGCAAAGGCAAAGACAAGGCAAGACAAGACAAGACAATTTTTATGTGACATTTTTACATTCTTTTATTTGATTTTTTAACAGAGAATAACACAGTGAATTAGCTAAAAAGTAGAGAAGCAGCACGGAGTAGAACTGAATTCAATTATATAATTCCATAATAATGAATTGAGGTATTTCTTCTTCCTTTTTTTTTTTTTTTTTTTTAGGTAAACTTGAATTAGGAGTGTGCAGAAAACCCACCAACCCGCAAACCCGACCCGACCCACCAGGTTGGGTTGGTTTTTAAGGCTTGGTGGGTTGAGTTGGGTTACAAAATTTTTTTTATAGTGGGTCGAGTTGGGTTTGGGTTATAAAATTACAAATCCACCAAACCTGACCCAACCCACCCATATTTAATATATATTTAAAATATATTATATATTTAATAATTTTTTTTAAAATCAGCTGTAGCGCACTTGTATATATATATATAAATATATATTTTATATTTAATAATTAAAAAAAAACAGCTGTAGAGCAGAACTTCTTCGGTTCCTCCTACAAATTTTAATTTTATATATATATATATATATATTATATAATTAATAATTTTTTTTTAAATAACCAGCTCTTCCTATCCTATATAAAAGCCAATTAGTTCACACAAACTCTAATAAATTACTATTTTTATTTAGTCATTAGTGTTCTTTGTCTTTAAGGAGTTACATTAATACTAATCTTTAAGTTTTTTTAATATATTAATATTTATGTTTTTTTTCTAACAATTTAATAATAATAATAATAAAAAATTATCAAATCCATGGGTTCAACTCGATCCAACCCAACTTATATAAATTAGGTTGAATTTTTTTTGACCTACCATAATAAGTTGGGTCAAAAAATTCTCTCAACCTGACTCATGCACATTCCTATCTTGAATTGAGGTTGCCACTGCACTTCACGTCACAATTAAGTTTTTCCTCCAATTTCGGTGTGATTGCGAGTAAAACAAACAAGACGCGTCCAATAAGCTTTGTGTAAGTCATCCTAACTTTATGCATGCCCAAGTCCAAGTCATCTTTGAGTCATCGCCCATGTCTTTGTGCCAGAGCTTCCAATATCATTTGTCGGTGTAATTGAGTGTTTGGAGAACGCAGACGCGGTTTTGCCTCTTTTTTTCTTTTTTATTTTTTTTATTTTTACAAGCGCTTATTGTACTGTTTATGAGATATAAACAGTTCAAAAAGTCCAGTATTTTTAATATAAACAGTAATTTAAAAATTATTTTTTTATTATTTTTAATTTTCAATTTTTAACAGAATAAACCGTCGTATTCAAATATACACAGTGTATGTGCGTAACAGGCGGCGTGTAAATTGTAGTAATAGATATTGACCTTAATTTTATGCACGTAACTGACGTAAGTCATCGCCCAAGTCTTTTGTGTCAGAGCTTCCTGGGGCAAATAAAGCCTCTTCAAACCCTTGGATAATGTGCAGCATAAAATTCAGTCCACTGTCACTACTCATTCCCATTTCACACTAAAGTAGCGAATTCAAAGTCATCTATCAAATAACAACACTTTCTTCGGCCGACAATTACATTTACAGCACCACCAGAATGAACTCCCAACTGTTTTCTCGGTCTACTTTTCTTGTTTCTTTATTTTTCACAACCTTGATTTTCATGGAGTTTCCTGCGTCAACTTTATGCGCCTCTGATTGGTACTCAAACTGTAGTAACAATATGTTCAGCTGTGGAGAGATCACAAACGTGGGTTATCCATTCTGGGGAGCTGCTCGACCTGAAGCTTGTGGCAATCCTCAGTTAAAGCTCACCTGTGAGAAAAATGACACGACCATAGAGATTTTAGACGTCTGGTACCGAGTTTTGGAAATGAATACCAGAACCAAAACACTCACTATTGCGAGAGAAGACTATGTAAATGGAATTTGTTCACCCAACTTCGTGAATAGCAGCATACTTGAATCTAAAGTTCTCGACAACACCACTTTGTTGCAAAACCTTACCTTAGTCTATGGTTGTCGAGAAGATGAACTTCCCGGGAAGGATTACCAAAGGTTCACTTGTCCAAAATATGGGCTTGGGTATTTAGTATTGGCAGACGAAGGCCTTAACCCGTGTACTGATAGTGTGCGTCTTCTGATTCCTTCAGATTCTGTTACTGATGTTAACAATTTATCGCAAGTGGAACAAACCATCAAAGCAGGCTATGATGTGAAATGGAATGACAGTGAAGCCTGTAGTGCCTGCACTAGGTCTAATGGAGTTTGTGGTTTTGACCGCACTTCCAATGGACCTACTTGCTACTGCCCAAATCAATCTTATGGATACAAAACATGTCGTTCCTCTCCACCACCACCTCCTCGGGTCTTGCCAGTGCGTTCTCTAGCTGCCCAGCCCCCACAATCACAACTAAAGAAATCGTCTACATCAGGTACGTAAGGGTCATCAAATAGCCCATAACACATAGCACAAGACCCGACCCAAAAACCCGGTAGCCCATCAGGCTAATGGGCGGCCCGGCCCGTTGTTATTGAGGCCCATGGGTAGCCTACTAGCCCAGTGGGTTAGGCCGTGGGCTAGTTTTTATGCCCATAGGAACCCGGTGGGCTAGCCCAGTAGTTCAGCCCGTTGGCCCAATCCGTTGCCCAGTCCAATAACTTAGAATTTTTAACAAAAATATATAGGAAGTGTATGAAGGATTGTTCTTAAGATATTGTAATAGAATTTCTTAAGAGAACTCTCCCAACCACTAAGATATTTAAAGTAATTGTGCTAAATTTAGTTTACTAAATATATATTTTTCTAGTAGTCTAGCAAATTTGAATTAACCATTTGATTTTTTTTTATTAAAGATAAAAATAAAAAACTATTTGAAGCCTTAATTAAAAAAAAATTAAATAAGTTTCCATCAACAAAACAAAAAATTAAATAGATTTGACTATAAAAAAAATTGTAATTAAGTATTAAATTCTTTAATTCTTTCCATTAAAAAAAATAGATTGATTATTCTCTTATTAAAAATTGATTCTTTATTTCTAAAAATAATAACATAATATGCTAACACAATCTCATGGGTAGCCCATTAGGCCCAACCTGGTAGTCTAGCCCGTTAAAGACAAAATGGGCATTGCCCATGGGCAAGGTCGTGGGCTGAGGTTTTCTCTTTTGACCCAGCCCGACCCGGCTCGTTAACTAGTTAATAGTCCATTATATCTAGCCCATTGTGCCCTTGGGCCAAGTAAAAATAGGCCGGGCCAGCCTGACTCGGCCCATGAACGACCCGGGTACAGTTATAAATTTTCTAGCCCCACTACATCAATTCAGGAGTATTTGAAAAGTAGTTGGGGAGGAAAATTAAGGACATAATAAAATTACTGCTTTGTGTTGAACATGTTGAATTTAATTACTAGTTTTGTGATTCTAATTTGCTTCACATATTCGAATGTGTCATATCCTTGATGATAATTGATTGTTATGGTCATCAACTTGATAGTTCTTTATGCACTTCCTTCTACTATGACAGCGTCTCTCCCGGTTGCCAAGCCTCGACAATCACAATTACTGAATGTGTATATAACAGGTACGGTTATAAATTTTCTAGCCTCACTACCTCAATTCAGGAATATTTGACAAGTAGTTGGGGAGAAAATTTAAGGACATAATAAAATCATTGCTTGTGTTGAACATGTTGAATTTAGTTACTAGTTTTGTGGTTCTAATTTGCGTCACAGGTTTGAAGGTGTCATATCTGTGATGATAATTGACCATTATAATTATCAACTTGTCTATTCTTGATGCACTTCCTTCTACTATGACAGTGCCTCCCTCAGCTGCCCAACCCCCACAATCACAATTACGGAATGTGGATATAACAGGTACGGTTATAAATTTTCTAGCCTCACTACCTCAATTCAGGAGTATTTGACAAGTTGTTGGGGAGAAAATTTAAGGATATAATAAAATCATTACTTTTGTGTTGAACATGTTGAGTTTAGTTACTAGTTATGTGGTTCTAATTTGCTTCACATGTCTGAATGTGTCATATCTGTGATGATAATTGACCATTATAGTTATCAACTTGTCTGTTCTTGATGTACTTCCTTCTACTATGACAGTGCCTCCCTCGGCTGCCAAGCCCCTACAATCACAAAATGTGGATATAACAGGCACGGTTATAAATTTTCTAGCCTCACTACCTCAATTCAGATGTATTTGACAAGTTGTTGGGGAGAAATTTTAAGGACATAATAAAATCATTGCTTTGTGTTGAACATGTTGAGTTTAGTTACTAGTTCTGTGGTTAATGTGTCATATCCTTGATGATAATTGACTGTTATGGTCATCAACTAAACTGTTCTTGATGCACTTCCTTCTACTATGACAGTGCCTCTCTCGGCTACCTAGCCCTCACAATCACAATTAGAGAATGCGTCCACACCAATTATGGTTATAAATTTTCTAGCCCAAATAACTCAATTTAGGAGTATTTGACAAGTAGTTGGGGAGAAAATTTAAGGACATAATAAAATCATTGCTTTGTGTTGAACATTTTGAATTTAGTTACTAGTTATGTGGTTCTAATTTGCTTCACATGTTCGAATGTGTCATCCTTGTTGATAATTGACCATTATAGTCATCAATTTGACTGCTCTTGATGCATTTCTTTCTACTGTGACAGTGCCTCCCCTGGCTGCACAGCCTCCACAATCACCATTAGAGAATCTGTCTACACCAGGTACGGTTATAAATTTTCTAGCCTTACTACCTCAATTCAGGAGTATTTAACTAGTAGTTGGGGAGAAAATTTGAGGACATAACAAAATCATTACTTTGTGTTGAACATTTTGAGTTTAGTTACTAGTTATCTGGTTCTAATTTGCTTCATATGTTCAAATGTGTCATATCCTTAATGATAATTGACCATTATAGTCATCAACTTGATTGTTCTTGATGCACTTCATTCTACTATGATAGTGCCTCCCTCGGCTGCCCAGCCCTCACAATCACCATTAGAGAATCCGTCTACACCAGGTACGGTTATAAATTTTCTAGCCCCACTACCTCAATTCAGGAGTATTGGACTAGAAGTTGGGGAGAAAATTTAAGGACATAAGAAAATCATTGCTCTGTGTTGAACATTTTGAGTTTAGTTACTAGTTCTGTGGTTCTAATTTGCTTCACATGTTCAAATGTGTCATATCATTGATGATAATTGACCATTATAGTCATTAACTTGATTGTTCTTGATGCACTTCCTTCTACTATGACAGTGCCTCCTCCGACTGCCCAGCCCTCACAATCACCATCAGAGAATCCGTCTACACCAGGTATGGTTATAAATTTTCTAACTCCACTACCTCAATTCAGGAGTATTGGAATAGAAGTTGGGGAGAAAATTTAAGGACATAACAAAATCATTGCTTTGTGTTGAACATTTTGAATTTAGTTACTAGTTCTGTGATTCTAATTTACTTCACATGTTCGAATGTGTCATATCCTTGATGATAATTGACCATTATAGTCTTCAACTTGACTGTTCCTGATGCACTTCCTTCTATTATGACAGTGCCTCCCCCGGCTGCCCAGCCTCCACAATCACCATCAGAGAATCCATCTACACCAGGTACGGTTATAAATTTTCTAGCCTTACTAACTCAATTCAAGAGTATTTGACAAGTAGTTGGGGAGAAAAATTAAGGACATAATAAAATCACTGCTTTGTGTGGAACATGTTGAATTTAATTACTTGTTTTGTGGTTCTAATTTGCTTCACTTGTTCGAATGTGTCATATCCTTGATGATAATTGACTATTATGGTCATCAATTTGGCTGTTCTTTATGCACTCCCTTCCACTATGACAGCGTCTCTCCTAGTTGCCAAGCTTCGACAATCCCAATTACTAAATGTGTATATAACAGGTACGGTTATAAATTTCCTAGCCTCACTACCTCAATTCAGGAGTATTTGACAAGTAGTTGGGGAGAAAATTTAAGGACATAATAAAATCATTGCTTGTGTTGAACATGTTGAATTTAATTACTAGTTTTGTGGTTCTAATTTGCTTTACATGTTTGAATGTGTCATATCTGTGATGATAATTAACCATTATAGTTATCAACTTGTCTGTTCTTGATGCACTTCCTTCTACTATGACAGTGCCTCCCTTGGCTGCCCAGCCTCCACGATCACAATTACAGAATGTGGATATAACAGGTACGGTTATAAATTTTCCAGCCTCACTATCTCAACTCAGGAGTATTTGACAAGTTGTTGGGGAGAAAATTTAAGGACATAATAAAATCATTGCTTTGTGTTGAACATGTTGAGTTTAGTTACTAGTTATGTGGTTAATGTGTCATATCCTCGATGATAATTGACTGTTATGGTCATCAACTTGACTGTTCTTGACGCACTTCTTTCTACTATGACAGTGTCTCTCTCGGCTAGCCAGCCCCCACAATCACAATTAGAGAATGCGTCTACACCAAGTATGGTTATAAATTTTCTAGTCCCAATACCTCAATTCAGGAGTATTTGACAAGTAGTTGGGGAGAAAATTTAAGGACAAAATAAAATCATTGCTTTGTGTTGAACATTTTGAATTTAGTTACTAGTTCTGTGGTTCTAATTTGCTTCACATGTTTGAATGTGTCATATCCTTGATGATAATTGACCATTATAGTCATCAACTTGACTGTTCTTGATGCACTTCTTTCTACCATGACAGTGCCTCCCCCGGCTGCTCAACCTCCACAATCACCATTAGAGAATCTGTCTACACCAGGTACGGTTATAAATTTTCTAGCCCTTCTACCTCAATTCAGGAGTACTTGACTAGTAGTTGGGAAGAAAATTTAAGGGCATAACAAAATCATTGCTTTGTGTTGAACATTTTGAGTTAGTTATTAGTTTTGTGGTTCTAATTTGCTTCACATGTTCAAATGTGTCATATCCTTGATGATAATTGACCATTATAGTCATCAACTTGATTGTTCTTGATGCATTTCCTTCTACTATGACAGTGCCTCTCCCGGCTGCCCAGCCCTCACAATCACCATCAGAGAATCCGTCTACACCAGGTACGGTTATAAATTTTCTAGCCCTACTACATCAATTCAAGAGTATTGGACTAGAAGTTAGGGAGAAAATTTAGGGACATAATAAAATCATTGCTTTGTGTTGAACATTTTGAGTTTAGTTATTAGTTTTGTGGTTCTAATTTGCTTCACATGGTCGAATGTGTCATATCCTTGATGATAATTGACCATTATAGTCATCAACTTGACTGTTCTTGATGCACTTCCTTCTATTATGACAATGCTTCCCCTGGTTGCCCAGCCCCCACAATCACCATCAGAGAATCCATCTATACCAGGTACGGTTATAAATTTTCTAGCCCCACTACCTCAATTCAGGAGTATTGGACTAGAAGTTGGGGAGAAAATTTAAGGACGTAATAAAATCATTGCTTTGTGCTGAACATGTTGAGTTTAGTGATTAGTTTTGTGGTTCTAATTTGCTTCACATGTTCGAATGTGTCATATCCTTGATGATAATTGATCATTATAGTCATCAACTTGACTGTTGTTGATGCACTTCCTTCTATTTTGAGAATGCTTCCCCCGGTTGCCCAGCCCCCATAATCACCATCAGAAAATCCATCTACACCAGGTACGGTTATAAATTTTCTAGCCCCACTACCTCAATTCAGGAGTATTGGACTAGAAGTTGGGGAGAAAATTTAAGGACGTAAAAAAATCATTGCTTTGTGATGAACATGTTGAGTTTAGTGATTAGTTTTGTGGTTCTAATTTGCTTCACATGTTCGAATGTGTCATATCCTTGATGATAATTGACCATTATAGTCATCAACTTGACTGTTCTTGATGCACTTCCTTTTATTATGATAGTGTCTCCCCCGGTTGCCCAGCCCCCACAATCACCATCAGAGAATCCGTCTACACCAGGTACGGTTATAAATTTTCTAGCCCCACTACCTCAATTCAGGAGTATTGGACTAGAAGTTGGGGAAAAAATTAAGGGACATAATAAAATTATTGCTTGGTGTTGAACATGTTGAGTTTAGTTACTAATTCTGTGGTTCTAATTTGCTTCACATGTTTCAATGTGTCGTATCCTTGATGATAATTGACCATGCACTTCCTTCTATTATAATAGTGTCTTCCCCGTTTGCCTAGCCCCCACAATCACCATTAGAGGTTCCGACTACACCAAGTATGGTTATAAATTTTCTAGCCCCACTACCTCAATTCAGGAGTATTGGACTAGAAGTTGGGGAGAAAATTTAAGAACACAATAAAATCATTGCTTTGTGTTGAACATGTTGAGTTTAGTTACTAGTTTTGTGTTTCTAATTTGCTTCAGATTTTTGAATGTGTCATATCCTTGATGATAATTGACCATTATAGTTATTAACTTGACTGTTCTAGATGCATTTCCTTCTATTATGACAGTGCCTTCCCCAGCTGCCCAGCCCCCACAATCACCATCAGAGAATCCGTCTACACCAGGTACGGTTATAAAATTTCTAACCCCACTACCTCAATTCAAGAGTATTTGACAAGTAGTTAGGGAGAAAAATTAAGGACATAATAAAATCACTACTTTGTGTTGAACATGTTGAATTTAATTACTAGTTCTGTGGTTCTAATTTGCTTCACATGTTCGAATGTGTCATATCCTTGATGATAATTGACTATTATGGTCATTAACTTGGCTGTTCTTTATGCTCTTCCTTCTACGATGACAGCGTCTCTCCCGGTTGCTAAGCTCCGACGATCACAATTACTGAATGTGTATATAACAGGTACGATTATAAATTTTCTAGCCTCACTACCTCAATTCAGGAGTATTTGACAAGTAGTTGGGGAGAAAATTTAAGGACATAATAAAATCATTGCTTGTGTTGAACATGTTGAATTTAATTATTGGTTTTGTGATTCTAATTTGCTTCACATGTTTGAATGCGTCATATCTGTGATGATAATTGACCATTATAGTTATCAACTTGTTTGTTCTTGATGCACTTCTTTTTACTGTGATAGTGCCTCCCTTGGCTGCCCAGCCCCCACAATCACAATTACGGAATGTGGATATAACTGGTACAGTTATAAATTTTCTAGCCTCACAACCTCAATTCAGAAGTATTTGACAAGTTGTTGGGGTGAAAATTTAAGGACATAATAAAATCATTGCTTTGTGTTGAACATGTTGAGTTTAGTTACTAGTTCTGTGGTTAATGTGTCATATCCTTGATGATAATTGACCTTTATGGTCATCAACTTGACTGTTCTTGATGCATTTCCTTCTACTATGGTAGTCTCTCTCTCGGCTACCCATCCCCCACAATCACAATAAGAGAATGCGTCTACACCAAGTACGGTTATAAATTTTCTAGTCCCAATACCTCAATTCAGGAGTATTTGACAAGTTGTTGGGGTGAAAATTTAAGGACATAATAAAATCATTGCTTTGTGTTGAACATTTTGAATTTAGTTACTAGTTCTGTGGTTCTAATTTACTTTACATGTTTGAATGTGTTATATCCTTGATGATAATTGGCCATTATAGTCATCAACTTGACTGTTCTTGATGCATTTCTTTCTACTATGACAGTGCCTCCCCCGGCCGCTCAACCTCCACAATCACCATTAGAGAATCTGTCTACACCAGGTACAGTTATAAATTTTCTAGCCCTACTACCTCAATTCAGGAGTATTTGACTAGTAGTTGGGGAGAAAATTTAAGGACATAACAAAATCATTGCTTTGTGTTGAACATTTTGAGTTTATTTACTAGTTCTGTGGTTCTAATTTGCTTCACATGTTCAAATGTGTCATATCCTTGATGATAATTGACCATTATAGTCATCAACTTGATTGTTCTTGATGCACTTCCTTCTACTATGACAGTGCCTCTCCCGGCTGCCCAGCCCTCACAATCACCATCAGAGAATCCGTCTACACCAGGTATGGTTATAAATTTTCTAGCCCCACTACCTCAATTCAGGAGTATTGGACTAGAAGTTGGGGAGAAAATTTAAGGACGTAATAAAATCATTACTTTGTGTTGAACATTTTGTGTTTAGTTATTAGTTTTGTGGTTCTAATTTGCTTCTCATGTTTGAATGTGTCATATCCTTGATGATAATTGACCATTATAGTCATCAACTTGACTATTCTTGATGTATTTCCTTCTATTATGACAGTACTTCCTCCAGTTGCCCAGTCCCCACAATCACCATCAGAGAATCCGTCTACACCAGGTACGGTTATAAATTTTCTAGCCCCACTACCTCAATTCAGGAGTATTGGACTAGAAGTTGGGGAGAAAATTTAAGAACGTAATAAAATCATTGCTTTGTGTTGAACATGTTGAGTTTAATTATTAGTTTTGTGGTTCTAATTTGCTTCATAGGTTCGAATGTGTCATATCCTTGATGATAATTGGCCATTATAGTCATCAACTTGACTGTTCTTGATGCAGTTCCTTCTATTATGACAGTGCCTCCCCCGGTTGCCCAGCCGCCACAATCACCATCAGAGAATCCGTCTACACCAGGTACAGTTATAAATTTTCTAGCCCCACTACCTCAATTCAGGAGTATTGGACTAGAAGTTGGGGGCAAAATTTAGGGACATAATAAAATCAATTCTTTGTGTTGAACATGTTGAGTTTAGTTACTAGTTCTGTGATTCTAATTTGCTTCACATGTTTGAATGTGTCGTATCCTTGATGATAATTGACCATTATAGTGATCAACTTGACTGTTCTTGATGCACTTCCTTTTGTTATGACAGTGCCTTCCTCGGCTGCCCAGCCTCCACAATCACCATCAGAGAATCCGTCTACACCAGGTAAGGTTATAAATTTTCTAGCCCCACTACCTCAATTCAGGAGGATTGGACTAGAAGTTGGGGAGAAAATTTAAGGACATAATAAAATCTTTGCTTTGTGTTGAACATCAAGTTACTAGTTCTGTGGTTCTAATTTGCTTCACATGTTTGAATGTGTCATATCCTTGATGATAATTGACCATTATATTCATTAACTTGACTGTTCTTGATGTACTTCTTGCTACTATGACATGTTATAGTTCTTGCTTGTGCTCCATTTTTGTTTATGTTCAGGCTATCCGTGCTTTTCATGATATTCATATTCTTATGATATGCTTGATCAATATTGTTACTCTTACTATCTAGACCAGTTGCATTTAATATATTTGTTCATGTTCAGGAAAGATAGGTAAATTGTTCTAGTCCCAGAATTATGTCTCTAGAATAGGTGTAAGTCTTGGTTGGTCTGTGATTTCATAGACTTGCAGAGATACTCAAGTCAATATTAGGGTGTTTTGTCATAGAGTTGCTACAGATGGAAGATTGTTAGGAAATCTAGAGTTTGACATATTCCATGACAAAAAGTTTGCAATGTTCGGTTATTTTCTTAGTATTCATAATGTTGAGTTAGCGGAAGCTTTGAGACTGGATTGTTGAACAAAATACTGAACAAAGAGCTTTTATTAAAAACTTAACTCTTTGAATTACAACACTTAAGACTTATGGAAGGCCTAATGTGGCTCCACGTATGACACAATTACAAGACTCACTAACACCACACGGCAAAGCTACTCTAGCACACTTAGCTTTTACAAGAGACACACCAACTCTCTAGACACCTATGTACTAACACTACACAATAGCTCTTACTTATTTCTCCACTTCACACTACTCACTTGGCCTATGACACACTTCACATACCACCACATCTATTTATACTAGGTGTATGTTGGTTAGGAAACTAACTTGAAGCTTCTAACATCTTCCTTTTTATTGGCATTAAATGAATGCCATTCTTCAACCTTCTAGACTATTCTATAAACATGTGGCTAAAATTCACTAGTGTAAGAAAGTTTCTAGAGAAAATATAAGAACTATCTTGGAGAGAATTCTGGAAAGAGTGCAAGAGAGAAATTTCTAGAAAGAGAGAGATTGTGTGAGAAGTTCTAGAAGTTTTTAGAGAATTCCGGAGAGAAGCAAATTGAGTGAAACTCTAGAAATTTCTAGAGGCAAGAGAGTTAGTGTTGATTTCCAACACATAAAGGGTGTCAAATGGGTTTAACAATGAGGCTCATTAATTGTTCACTGTGAAAGATTGAAGAACTTGCTCGATAGAAAACCAAATCTCATTCAAAGAAATTTGAAAATTATACAAAATTTTTTGTAGTCCGTCACTCGACACTCGCTTGAGCGAAAACTTAATAAAATGTTACAAACTTACTTTGCACAACTTTAACCCTACTTTCTGAAAGGAGAACAACTATCAAATAGTTAAGAGAAAATATGATTGTCTTCCCAACCTCTCCATTGAATATCCTTGAGAGATCCTTAACCAAAATACCTTGATCACCCACATATGTTTGTGTAGGAATTTTCTCTGAAAACACATAGGTGTCCTTAGTTGCCCAAACTAACAAGAATCTCTTGGGAGTGCCTAGTGGGTTAATCTACAAGCGGCGATCGTTTGCGAAGCGGATTACATATGGAAGGAAAAAAGTAGGAGTATGCAGTTACTAGCAAGAGCAGGGGGCTCAAGTACAATAGCCTATAAACATGCATGTACTGCAACAACCTTTTATAGTAGTGGATTTTCTTTTTGAGTCTGCCCTCCAAAGTGTTTTCATTGTTAAAGGATGAAGCTCGAAGATGAAGCAGAGCCAGAGACAGAGCAAAGCTACAAGTCGTAGTGTATATGATAAAACTACAGGTCGTTCAGTATAAAGATAGTATAATTAGTTATTTTTAGTGGACACGTGTTAGTCCTGTATTGGTGTATTTCTTTCTTACTTACTTAGATTGTTAAGTCTTCCCGCCACTATTCTTTCTGTATATAAGAAACAGAGAACTTGATAAATTTATTCAATATAGAATCATTCACATACAGTTTTCTCTCTCTCATGGTTCCCTTGGATTCCACCATTGTTGAAGATGTATGTGCTTGAATTCTAACATTCATCTTGGTAGGTATTTCTACAAGGGTTTTCACTTCATGAACCAATATTGCTCTCTCTATGCGGTTGTGTTAATAGTACTTTTTAACTATTTTTATGCATCTTCAACTTGTGCTTTATTTGCGATTTGGATCTTGTGTTAATTAACTACTTTAACTACTTGTGCCTAGTCCATTCTACATTTAATCCCGTCCTTCATGGTTGCACTTTAGTTCTCATTTTCATATTCCAAACTCAAGGTGATTTTAAGTTTTCACTCTGAGGTAGAGGAGGATGTTAGATATATCATTACAAGGGGAGGATATTGGAGATATCAATGTTCTTTGTAGTGTAAGCAAAGTAATATTAAGCCTAATTGTCGAGTAAGTAAAATAATCCAATGTTAGTCTATGGGTATTTTAGATTTAGTCTCTCTATATATATACCTTTTATGAGCTTACTGTTAACACACAAGTTTAAAATAGTATAAATATAGCCGCTTAAGGGCTTTTCACTATGGATATAGACGACTAGACCAAACTACATTAGTTTTTTATGTGTTATTCTACACTCCCTCTTAACCCCAGCATAAATTTTAATACTAACATTCACTTCATAAAGAGAAGTCTAACTTTTCTTATGTTCCTGATGCAGGTTCAAAGCGCAATTTGACTGTTAAACTTGCTATAGGTATTTTGAACGTTTGTCAAAAAGTATTTTCTTACTAAGTTCTGCTATCTGGCCCTTGTATAAAATAGGCAGTAATTACCTCTGATTTGAAGGATGAACATATACTTATTAATACTAATATACATGTTTTCTTTTCTTTTTTTCTTTTTTATTTTTTCACTTTTTTTCGTGGTTGCCCTGATAAATATTATTATTAGTGACTTAAACCATTCTTTGCATACAGGCATTTCCGCAGTTGTGGCTGGGATTATATTAATCTCAATTGTGGCTTTCTACAACTTTAAGAGAGAATGCTTATCATGTTGGCAATGGTCTTATGGAAGAATGACCAGAAATGAGCAAAAAGTCGAGGCATTTATAAGGAATTATGGATCTCTTGCCCCAAAGCAATATAGTTATTCGTTTGTGAAGAAAGTGACAAACTCATTCAAAAATAAAATAGGCCAAGGGGGATATGGTGTTGTGTATAAGGGAATGCTACCTGATGGTCGTCTAGTGGCAGTGAAAGTACTAAGTGAGTCCAAGGGTAATGGAGAAGACTTCATTAATGAGATTGCTAGCATTAGTAGAACTTCCCACGTTAATGTAGTCGCTCTTCTGGGTTTCTGTTATGAGAAGAAAAAAAGAGCATTGATTTATGAATATATGTCCAACGGATCATTGGATAAGTTCATATATACTCGAGGATTGTCAAGTGAAAACGGTCCACTGAAATGGAAAACACGCAATGAAATTGTAATAGGCATTGCTCGAGGATTAGAATACTTACATCGTGGTTGTAACACAAAGATTCTGCATTTTGACATAAAACCTCACAACATTCTTTTAGATGATAATTTATGTCCCAAAATCTCTGATTTCGGCCTTGCGAAACTGTGTGAAAGGAAAGATAGTGTTGTATCAACAATGAATGCTAGAGGGACTGCTGGATATATTGCTCCTGAAGTGCATTGTAGAAACATTGGCAGAGTATCTCACAAGTCTGATGTGTATAGTTATGGAATGATGGTTCTTGAAATAGTAGCAGGAAGAAAGAATATCGATGCTGAAGTGTCTCACACCAGTGAAATATATTTTCCACATTATGTTTATGAGCATCTTCAAGGAGGTAAGGATTTAAGATTGGATGGGATTACAAATGAAGAGGAAGAAGAAATTGCAAGGAAGATGATTTTAATAAGTTTGTGGTGCATTCAGACCATTCCATCAAACCGACCATCAATGACTAAGGTAGTAGAAATGCTAGAAGGTAGCCTTCAGACCTTGCCAATGCCACCCAATCCCTCCTTGTCTTCTCCTACTAGATCACCATAACATCCCACTACAAAACGATCGTCACAATTATTGCAATATAGTCTGAGCAGCTGTTATCTACCAAAGTTGAATTAATTGAAATTCCAGAATTCACAATGGAAAGATTTGATCTGAATCTGGTATGGCGCAAATGTGCAATTCATTGTGCATGATGTTAGATATTAGCTCTCTTGGTGTAGAAACATTAAAAATTTTTATTTTTAAAGCTAATATGCAGCTTTGTGAAAACTCCTTTTTCTGTTTTTAATACGTGTTAGGCTGATGTTAGTTCTTGGTAGATTGCAGCTTAATGTTTGGGATTTGTAATATTGTTGTAATCTGGTCTGTTGAATAAAAGTTGCTTCATCCCAAAAAAAAAACTATACTGTAGAAATAGCACTATTTTGTTTGGCCATACAACAAAATGCTACTACAAAGCTATTGCTTCCTAGACTTTCATATCTAAAACACCTTGCGTCACAACATTATAATTTGTCAAACAAGTTATTGAGATGAGAACATAGATTTTACATCCCATTCTTACCAATTTCGGACTCTTATTGCAAAGCTCTAAATGATATTGTTCCAGTTACATCCAAATATTAATAGCAAAGATTTCAAAAGTTTCAAGTAACAAAGCCTAAAAGTATGTATAATAACCATGCCCTGCCTAAAAAGCTGTTGATACCAATTTGATCAAATTGTTTTTGCCCTCAATTAGTTGCTCCAGTCATGGAAGAATAAATTTTGTTACTACTTTGACAATTCGTCTATACAAGATTTTATTTTATGGGGTAATGTAAAGCCTAATTGAATTAATAAAAGTCATGTGATTTTAAAGGTCTAATTATGTGTCCTAATGTTAAAACAAATTTAAATTTAAATTTTTATTATAAAAGTTTTAGTTAATTTTATATTTATGGTCAAAATTGTAATTTTACAATCCCCTATAAATTAAAGGTGTTTTAGTAATTTAGTTAATTCTAGAATTTTTTAAAGGATGTGAACAGTATTTGGAGTGAGGAATGCTAGATGTTTTGAGGGATGTGAACAGTCTTTGCCAGAGATTAACGATCTGTTTGGTCAGCCAATTTGAAGACTCTTTTGTGTGATTTAAATGTTAAAAATTGGACCCCACTTTGGTTAGATCACTTTAAAACCTCACTTTTGATTATTATATATAACATTTTTCACATCAATGAAGTAACAAGTTATTGATTTTCATATTGTAGACAAGCCAACAATGGAAGGGTGTAGCTTTTGATAAAGTGTACCTATTTAGAGTATTTGGCTTCAGTCTGAGGGCAAGTATGCTTTGGATGAAAGTTTCCAAGTTGATGTCTTCCTTCAACATTCAATACTTGCTTACATGAAAATGAAGAAAATAATACATAAATTCTTAAATCGCCATCCCCATGTTTGTCAAGTTTTGCAGGAATCGCTTCTCAAGGGGGCAATTGGGATGAGTTAGGAACTGAGATTTTCAGTTCAAATTTAAGAATTGAATTCTTTAATTAAAGTTTTGGCAATGTGGTGGATGGAAAAAAGGAAAGTGGTGCTTCCATATTGTGGATCTTTTTGTATTGTTGCATATTCAGTATAAATGATTTATTACAAGCATATATTCCTTTACGTGCTGTCCATAACAAAAATAATGAGAATTAGTTCACATCACCTCCTCTGAACTAAGCACAGGGCACAACTTCCTCAACTCTCTTTTTGTCAAAATGTGTTTCAACCAAACAATTGGGATTGATGCTTTCTAATTCTCTACAAAATGTAATTAAGTGGAAATCAATTTTATCTAGGAGGATTACATATATATGCATATTGGGAAAGACTTCTGCAATAGCAGAAATTTCATTAGAAATGAAAACAAGAAATTGAAGAACATAGATTAAAAAAAAGTTACAAAAATTAAACCTCTCAAACATCATTAAGAAAAGCATCATAGGATCTGTCACAGGCCTCATCAGCCAATTTCTTAAAGAATTCTGAAGTCTAAAAGGACTAATAATATTGAAGGAGATTGAAGAAGCCTCTCATCATCATCATCAGTGTTATGAAGTGATCCTTTCTAGCTGCAACTACAGCAAGGTGAGGCACATTTTTCAGCATTGTTCTATAATCACATTAGATACGGTGTTAAAACACTTGTTTTCCTCTTTCTATTAGGTTTCATTGCACACCTCCGCCAGTGATGAGAGCACGGCCTTCTGTAATCAACCAAAAATAACAAGCCTTAATATAAATGTCTTTAGCTTAAATATCTTTTAATCATTTAAATTTTAGACTGAATTTCTTTAGGAGTAGCTTCGTAGACTTCCGTGTATTTGAGGTTTCTCCTTATATCAAACACATAATGTGGAGAGCAGAATTAGAGATGACTCTAGAAGATTGCCTAATAAACTCTCGTTATACAACAACAACAACAACAAAAACACATATCATTCCTGCAGTTGTAGTTTAATGATTCAAACATTGTGCCACATTGGCAATAAGAGTTGAACATTGTGATTGATTTGTCTTGCTATATGGCATATACATGCAGAATGCACAAATAGTAGGGCTAGACGCAATGGAAACACTAACTCTCCTTCGTAATTTATTACATAAAATTTTTAAATCACATGTTCATAATTTTTTCATAGAAATATAAGGGGTAGTAAGAAACTTGGTAGGCTCTGAAGCAGTTACCTTGCAAACTTCCTTATTGAATGCACCAGTACCTTTTATGCCCATTGCAGTGGATCATTCTCCAAAGCTCTAACTTAATGAGAAGCTTTCTAACATGTTCCAGTGCTTGTGCCCACTAAAGACTTACCATTATTCACCTTATCTGTTTTGCAACCACCAGTTGCATCAGATTGGTTGTGTCCCAGGTTCAACAATTAGAAACTTTTTTGATACACTGCACTGAACCAAAGATTTTCTTTGGAGCCTCTGCACACAACTGAGAATCACATAAATTAGAGCACCACTATCAGATAAACTTCTTAGACTATATAAGGTATATTTAATATCATGAAGCAGAGACCAAACCCAGATTTTACCAAAATGAAAGACTTACAGACATTGTGTATATTAATAACAGTAAAAAAGAATGGAAGAAGAATTTATAAATTTTCCATCAGGGAAAAGAAATAGAGAGAGAAAAAAAAAAGGGGGAAACAAACCAAATAAATAACTAACTAATTTGTGTGGCCATCAAGAACCTTTAGTCATCCAGGTTTAACCAAATCAAAGCTAATACTTTAATAGTTAGATTTGACCCAACTGCACAATAGTTTTATAAAGCAGATTGCTTATCCACAATCTTAATCACAAATCACAGAATGAGATATTCCCATGATGAGATTGCAGAAAATTATTAGGGGAAATAAGCATCAAAAGTTTATTGAATCAAATATTCTAAAAATCAATAAATAAAACATTTATGCAAATAAGTTACAGAACAATAGGCAAGCCTTTTATCAGTATATTTGCTTCTGTTCCAGCCACTCTCTCATTAGAGCCACAAAGAAATACATCATCACCTCGCAGACACTACAAAACTTTGCAACTCTCTCAAGGCCATGATCTCTGCAGATTTAGGGTTACCATACATGAATGAAAAACGTAAAATGTACACCTATAAGCAAGTTCCTGCCATGTAAGTTCATCAATATGGGAGCATGTCAAGCATGGTTTTCTAAACATAAATCAAGATGTTTATGTCTTTCTTCATCCCCTGTCTGAACATAGAACTTAGATTCTGCAACATCAAAATTAGGTTCTACAAATGCTGCCTCCTAGTTCACCTAGTAGCACTTCTTGCAGTTAGCAGTTAAACCAAGTCAAAGTTCTCCTAGTAATAAAGGAATAACCATTTATAAGTTTCACCTCAAGTTTCTTAAATGATAAAGGTTCCTCCAGGCCCGCAACTTCAAGAAATGTCATGATAACTCCCAAGATGAACAAGTAGAACAGAATAAGTGGAGTATATGACAACACAAAAATTCCTTTACTTTTCTTCTCCATACTTCAACAATAGCGTCAACCCATATCACTAGTTGAATCTGTAGGAAGCTTTAAGCTAACTGGCTATCCACTAGGACAACAATAATTCATGAAAGATTTTTCAACTACCTTCCTATATATTCTTACAACCTTTGAGCAAACCATCTGAATCTTTCTCACTTTGTATGCTAGTGTTCCCTTTGACCAGAAGAAAACCACTTCCAACAATCCATGATTTTGGAATGACAAATCTATTATTTAAGAGGTTATATTCTGAACAGGCATGTACCCCATGAAGATGTTCTATTGCACAAGTTATGCATCTAGTCCAAATCTGTCTTGGTCAAACCACTTCACAAGTATTTAGAACTCAATATCTATCACTGAGAAGTTATCAACTGTACAAAGATAAGTTAGTCTAATACTAAAAAAAGTAAACGAAGTTTCCCAACACCATTCTCCTCTAATGTAGCATATATGGTTCTTGAATTACCCTCAGCTTGCAAACCTGAGTAACCCCAGTCTCAATGCCTAATGAGAACTTTTCAAACTTTCTTAGCAGCTTTCAAAATTTTTGGCTTTATTCTGGAATAAATATACTCTATTTTCCTGCATAAACTCAATCTCTGCACATGAAAGCAAACCTATCACTTGTGTCCTCAGGTTAAATGAAATAGCAGTCCAACACCAACCCAAGATGACAAGTAACATAAAAAACTGAACCACTTTTGGATTCTGGAATGGTATCTTATGCAGTTTAGTATTGCTACCTAAAGCCTTCTATTTAGTTTGGAGAATATCTCTTTCAGTAAATTTCCAGCAACTTTTAATGTTTGCTGCACCAAATATTTAATATTTGATCTAGCAACATGTCTCACTCAGAAGTCAAAAAATTAAATTCATTCCCCACATAATGGACCAGAGAGGACCGAAAAGGACCAAATGCTTAATATTTGATCTAACAATGTCTCAATCAAAAGATCAAATTCGTTCCCCACATAATGGACTAGAATTGACCAAAGTGAGCCAAACTGGGCTGAATGGACCGAAATAGACTGAAGTAGACCTAACTGGACCAAATAGACCAAACTGGACCAAAATGGATGGAACGGACCGAACTGAAACAATTGATCCTAATGAACAGAAATGTTATGCTAATGTGGCTTAACAAAAGCGTAATAACAATAAATACTACACTTAAACTTTTAAATATTTACAGAGGACCTTCTCCAATGCTTTGACAGCTTGGTAATAGTACATACACTTTCATGGTTCTTGCATGGTCTTCTTGATTGACATCTACAACACCATGAATTACAAATTCAATTACTTACAACTTTTTTTTATCTTCAAAAATTTGAGTGACAGATGGAAAAATAAAAGATTGAAGTCTTACATTTTTACTAAAAGTCTTCAATGTTTCTTTCTATTCTGTTCTAGTTTTACAACAATGCTTTAGTTGATACTTTCTCTCTTCATATATCTCAATTTAGCTAAGACCCACTGGTTACTAGACTGCTTATCTAGACACTAAGAGTCAAATATGGTTTAAATAGATTCAAGTGGTTCAAAGAAATGTACAAATTAGGCAAGAACAAAGTCAATACTCAAATTTAATGAAAGCAAGGTTTTTAGTGTTTAATAAAGTTCTACAGGTTTTGAAGTTTCTGGCTAATTCAAGGTAGCCTGGCCTCCTTGAAAATTGAGAGAGTAATAAGAGTGAGAAACTATTAGAGAAGAAATGAAGGAAATCCAATCTGAGTGTTATTCATTGCTTAATGCCTTTACAGATTGCTTAGCATAACAGATCACAAAAATAGTTCACCATAATTACCTCCTAACTAAGTACCTGTAAGCACATGCTTAGTTATTTCTCTCCTCACCACTAGGACTAGATACAACATACAAGTACAAACTACAATAATGCATGACACATAGCTATAAAGTTCCCATAAGCTACATAATTCCTAATTTTGACATGAAACACCAAAAGAACCTGAAAAATCTACAAACCCCATCTCATTATCACCAGGTCATACCCTTTCTTATGCAAAAGGTCAGATTTAAGTAAGAAACCATTAAAGCACAAAGATTCTGACCAATTACTCTTACTTACAACCAATTATAGATACACTGCTTATGTGATTTTCCCAAATTTAAGCACAGTTGAAGAAATCATTGATTAACCTCAAAAAGGCACATAACAAAAACACCAATATTCAATTCTGTCATACACGAAAAGTAGTACAACAAAATCCTAGTCCAACATAGTGAACATTCGTACAAACATAAAGAGGATCTACAATTACCATCAATGTGAGGTGAAAGCTTCAAACTTTGCTAAAGTCAATCACAGTAATAAGAAGGTAAACAAAAAAGCAGGTCAAACGAAAACATTTTTCTTTTTCTCAATTAGCAGCAAGCAAAAAAGAAACCCCTCATATTACAAGCTCTGGAGTGAAAACCAATCCCCTTTTCACAGAAATTTGCTAATGTGATGCCAAAGAAGTATTTATTCAAACAGGTTGTGAAGCGTGAACAATCCATTTTCACATAAATTAAATCAAGAAAAGAAAAAGATTTCCTTGTAAATAGAATCAATCCAATATGCAGTAACTAATTAGCAGATACTCTAATCAAACAGTTTGAGGAAAATGGTTTTGATTTGAATGGATGAAATTTGCTAATGTGGCTATTGTGCATACTTGTCAACTATTCATTGGTTTGTGACACTAAATCATAAAACTGGCCTGGTAAGCCAGTCCTATGCTTTAGAAGTCCCAAGCTTAAAAGGAAAAAGTCATTGTAGGAAGAAAAAAAATTAATAGGAATTCCTGGAGGTGCTCTTTCTAGCAAATCTCTCTATAAATTTAAGGGTAAAATGCACGAACTATTTTTAAATTTTGGACTAATACCAATTAGGTTCAAGTTATTTCAAATTGACCAATTTGGTCACTAAACGCAAATGACATGTAACACCGTTGGTCACTCAGACTGTTTGTTTTGACCATTTGACTAACAAACAGCCTTACAACAACTAACTTATATGAAGATCACTGAGATCAGACATACTGTTATAGCTAACATAGACAATTTTTCTACTGAGAAATTTCTGTCCCTACTGAGAGAAAACAAACACACACACATAAAAAGAGTTTCTATTTGTGAGAGGAAACAAACACACGTATAACGATATGAAAATGAGTTCAAGAGAGGTCTGAATCTGAGGGTGAGAACTGAGAAGCACACGGATCGGTGACGTGGCAACACAAGAACCGGTTGATCTCTCTTTCTCTCTCTCTTTCAAGGGTTTGTCTCTTACCCATTACTGCTTTATTTATCTTCCATCTCTCTTTCTCTCTCTCACACTTTGGACTTTTCTCTCTTTAATTTTCATAGAACTCTTCAGCAACTCTCTCTCTCTCTCTCTCTCTCTCTCTGTATTACTCTTCATAATTCTGCAGCAGCTCCTCTCAGCTACCGCTCATTACTGCTCATAATTTCTCAGCTACCTCTCACATCTTCTCAATCTTCTCTCGTTGTAGATGCATCCTGCAGGCGCGGCGGCGCCACGGCTTCTTCTCCATCATTCTTCTTCGTTATCTTTGCCTACATCGTCGATCCATTTATTAGCTGCAGATCCACACACAAGCAGATCACAAAGATGGTAAGATGAGTTTATATTTCGAGCAAAATGCTAGGAACACCAAAATTTATAGAACTTTTGTCACAGAATTTATATAACTTTTTTTTTTTTTTGCTGAGTTGTGGCAAAAGTTTTGTTAGTTTTACGTGTTCTTACTATTTTTCTTACATTTCATTTTTGGGTTTTTTTTGTCCAGGGTGAGAATTTTTTTATTTATTGTTTTTTTTTTAGAACTATATTTTTTTTTTTTATGAGAGCCCTATTGTTGGTAACTGAGTTGATGGATTGTTTTAGGAGTTCTCCATGGTATTTAGGCAAGAGTATTACTAGAGATACGTATACAACTTGCCACGTGGTAAGTTGTAATTGTTAAAGAGGATCTCGATGTCATCATCACAATCTTACCTATCATAATTCGTCACGTGGGGGTGAGTTATGACACAAAGTTGTGCTAATTTATGTGTCCTTAGCATTACTCTTTACGCAATAATAATCTTAAGATTAGATGTTATTGGTTGAAAATATAATTCGAGGTTAAAATTTACTATTAAGATTTGTTATGAAAATATTAATTTGAAAAAAAGTGTATTCGCACCATTTTCATAAATTATAGTGGTAATTTATTATTAATTTTAATTTAAACTCATTATTGAAATTACTTTTTAGTTCTTAATCATTAACCGTTAATAATTTGCTATTTAAATTTTATTGTAAAAATGTCGTTTAGGTTAGAAAAGAAAAATACGTAACTAGTTACATGCTCCTAGTATGTGGTGGTACTAGGTGTTGTGTGATTGGGTGAAATAAATCTGTTTACACAAGGTTAAAGAAGAGAGAGAGAAGATAATATGACGCAAGAAATTTACGTAGTTTGGCAATATGCCTACGTCCACGGGAGACGACAGAATAAATTTTCACTATAATTGTGAAGATTACAACAATGACTTGAAAACACTCACACAAACCCAAACTCCAAATACATTCTTGGTTTTCTCACAAATAAATAGAGAACACCATATTGTATTTAGACAAAAGTTGCAAGACACTAACTTCCTACACTTTGGTGCACACACACAGAAGAAGTTATAATTGCTATCTCTGTACCTCACATAAATAGCTCTCATTTGTCCACCTCTATTTATAGCCAAGGATTCAGTTGAAATGTCACCTATATGAAACACAAATTGTTAAGGAAGTCAACAATAGTGGCAAAGCATTTATTGTCAAAGAATTCATACAATTCGACTAGCATACTCTTCTTGATAATTCATAAATTCAATGAAGTCATATATTTTGGCTATGCATGAATATGGTTCAATTCAATTTTGTTCCTTGCCGTTTCTTGACAATTCATGAATGCAATGAAGTCATATATTTCGGCTGCATGTCAAGTGTTCTAGACCAATGGGAATGCAAGACTTCTATCAACCAAAAAGTCAATAAATTCGGCTGAGTCCATGCAACAATTTCATGCAACTTCTTTGCATTTCTTCATGTATAGCAATTATGTAACTTTCTAATGGTTTGTTGTCTAATTGCCAAGCCACCAATTTTGACAATTCAAGCCATTCCAACAAATTTCCACCTTGGCTTGAATTGTATCGAGCTCCACAAACTAAACTCTTCAATCGCCTCCACCTTAGCCCTTACGAGCTAACACAAGCCACAAACACTGATCAAGTCCAAGCAGTGCTTGAACTTGCTTGTAGATACCGGCTTCGTTAACATATCAACTGCATTCTCTGAAGTGTCAATCTTCTCAAGAATAATTTCTCCTGTAGCAGTCAACTCCCTTATCTTGTGGAATCTCATATCAATATGCTTTGTCCTAGTATGATAAACCTGATGCTTTGCCAAGTAAATGACACTTTGACTGTCACAATGCAACTGAACTCCTCCTTGGTTCAAACCAAGCTCTTTGACTAGCCTTTTCAACCACAATGCTTCCTTTGCAGCTTCAGCTACCACCATGTACTCAGCTTCTGTAGTAGACATGGCTACTAGGGATTGTAATGTGGATCTTCAACAAACAGGCCCACACATAACCTGTTGTAGACCTTCTGTCATCTATATTGCCTGCATAGCCTAAATCCACATATCATATCACTGAATTATCCGCATGTTGCCTCGCAAACAGGATCCCATATCCTGCGGTTTCGTTCAGGTATCTGAATATCCACTTCACTTCATTCTAGTGCTCTTTACCTAGGTTTGCCATGTACTTACTGACAGTACTTACTGCATGAGCCAAATCTGGCCTGTTGCAAACCATCGCGTACATTAAACACCCAACTGCATTTGCATATGGAACCTTTGACATGTCTTCAATTTCTTTTTCATTCTTCGGGCACTGACTACAAGATAATTTGAAGTGATTCGCCAATGGGGTGCTTACAGGATTAGCATCTTGCATGTTGAATTTTTCAAGAACTTTTCTAATATAGTTCTTTTGAGATATCCACGGCTTTCTTGACTCCCTATCCCTGCGAATCTCCATACCCAAAATTTTCTTAGCAGTACCCAAGTTTTTCATGTCAAACTCTTTGCGTAACAAAGCTTTTAACCTGTCAACCTCACACATGCTCTTTGCAGCAATTAACATGTCGTCAACATACAGTAACAAGAAAATATAAGAACCATCATCAAGCATCTTAACATATATGCATCAATCATACTCACAACGGGAATAACCAATCTGAATCATATAGTAATCAAACCTCTTGTAGCATTGTCTGGGAGATTGTTTAAGCCCATAAAGTGACTTTTTCAATATGCAGACAAGATTCTCCGTACCAAGTTTCTTAAACCCTTCTGGTTGTTCCATGAAGATTTCTTTCTCCAAATTCCCATGAAAGAATGCCGTCTTCACATCCAGTTACTCTAATTCCAGATCTTGATGTGCTACCAAGGCCAACACTACCCTGATAGAAGTATGCCTGACCACAGGTGAGAAAACCTCATTGTAGTCAATCTCATGTCTTTGTGAATATCTCCTTGCTACCAATTTTGTTTTGAACCGTTCTCCTTCCTTTTCTGATACTGCTTCCTTCTTTCTGAACACCCATTTGCAACCTATCGGTTTCTTTCCCTTTGGAAGTTCTGACAACTCCCAAGTCTTGTTCTTATTCAAAGACTCCATCTCCTCCACCATAGCTTCCATCCACTTGTCCCTTTCAAAGCTATCAATTGCTTCTTGAAAAGTTGAAGGATCCCCGTTATTGATTACTAAGCAATAAGAAGCAAGAAACTCGAAACTATACCTGACCGGTGGTCTTATGTTGCGTTTAGGCCGTTCCGATATCATGTTGTGATCTTCTTGATCACTATTGTGAGGTTCCTTCTCTGGCTGAGACTCCACTTCATCTAGCTCCACCTACACTACTGATCTATTGCTGTCACTACTGCTTCCCTTTTCTTGAGACTCTTCTTCCTTTCTGAAATCTTTTATCATGGACTTCTCATTAAACACCACATCTCTGCTAATCACCACCTTTTGTGTCACTAGATCCCAAAGCTTGTACCCTTTTACTCCTTTCTCAAACCCGAGAAAAATACACTTCTTGGATTTTGAATCAAACTTTGACCTTTCTTCGATAGGAATATGAACATAGGCTGGACACCCAAATATCCTCATTAACGAGTAATCAACTTCTTTCGCTGTCCATACCTCTTCAGCAACTTTCCCATCAATCGCAGCTCTAGGCAATCGGTTAAGAATGTAACAAGTCATGCTCACTGCTTCAGCCGAGAAGACTTTAGGAAGCCCAGCATTCAGTCTTATGCATCTAGCTATCTCACTAATTGTCCAATTAAGTCTCTCAGCCATTACATTCTGTTGAGGTGTTCTTTGTACTGTAAAGTGCCTCTTGATACCATGCTCTTCACAAAACTTCAAGAACTTCCCATCCTTGTACTCAGTGCCATTATCAGATTTTAGGCACTTGATCTTCCTTCCAATCTGGTTTTCTACTTTGGCTTTCCACTTCTTGAACTTTGCAAATGCCTCAGACTTGTTTTTCAAGAAGTAAACCCAAACCTTTCTAGAATAATCATCAATGAAACTCATAAAATACCGAGCTCCACCTTTAGAGACCACTTGCACCGGCCCCTAAATATCAGAGTGTACATAATCCAATATACCTTCTGTCTTGTACGTGACTGTTTTGAATCGCATCCTACACTGCTTTTCCATAACACAGTATTTGCATAAATCTAACTTACATGACCTAACTCCAGCCAATAGATTTCTCTTCTGCAATTCCCTCATACCACGCTCACTCATATGCCCTAATCGCATATGCCACAAGAGTGTATCATCCTGCTCAGATAGTCACTGCAGCAGCTTTACCTACAATGGTATTGCCGAGTAGCTTGTAGATATTACCTTCTACTTTCTGCCCCTTCATCACAACCATAGCGCCCTTTGACACCTTCATTAACCAATTCTCAGACTTATAGCAATAGCCATTAGAGTCTAGGGTTCCCAATGAAATTACTACTTGGACTTGATCAGTGTTTGTGGTTTGTGCTAGCCCGTAAGGGCTAAGGTGGAGACAATTAAAGAGTTATTTTGTGGAGCTTGATACAATTTAAGTCAAGGTGGAGATTTGTTGGAATGGCTTGAATTGTCAAAATTGGTGGCTTGACAATTAGACAACAAACCATCAAAAAGTTGCATAATTGCTATAAGTGAAGAAATGCAAAGAAGTTGCATGAAATTGTTGCATGGATTCAGCTGAATTTATTGACTTCTTAGTTGATAGAAGTCTTGCATTCCCATTGGTCTAGAACACATGCAGCCGAAATATATGACTTCATTGCATTCATGAATTGTCAAGAAACGGCAAGGAACAAAACCGACTTGAACTATATTCATGCACAATCAAAATATATGACTTCATTGAATTCATGAATTATCAAGAAGAGTGTGCTAGCCGAATTGTATGAATTCTTTGGCAATAAATGCTTGACCACTATTGTTGACTTCCTTAACAATTGGTGTTTTACATTGGTAACACTTCGGCTGAATCCTTGGCTATAAATAGAGGTAGAGCAAATGAGAGCTATTTATGTGAGGTACGGAGATAACAATTATACAACTTTCTGATGGTTTGTTGTCTAATTGTCAAGCCACCAATTTTGACAATTCAAGCCATTCCAACACTAGGCTAGTATGTGCTTCTAGTATTACTCATAGAAAAATGATAGGATCACATTATTTTACATAATTTTTGTCACAACTAACTATGTGAAGAGTTGTAATTGTTAGAGTAAAAATGCTGAGTTTATATCTCTACTACTCATAACTCTATGTGGTGATTTGTAACAAAAATGGTATAAAATATTGTGGTTTGCATTCTTCTTGGAAGTAATGAGTTAAGTGTTCTGCGTAGATGGATTGGATTATTTTTCTTTTCCTTCGCCGGATCACGTACTCCAACATTGTAAAACAATAACGTAAATTTGTTTTTTAAATTAAATGTTGAATAGTTTAAATTTTAAAACCTCCCTAAAATGATATGGTATTTGGAGAAATTTTTTTCAAAAGTTGTTTTGCAATTATGATATATAATACTACAATTTTTAAAACCATTAATTAAAAAAATAAAATAAATATTTATTTTATTTTTTTTAGTTCATGGTTTCCAAAAATTTGACTGTATTATAGGGTTCAAAAAGCTTTTGAAAAAAATATTCTCCAAGTATTATCAAAAGTTTTGAATATTTAGCATTTAATTTGTTCAAATTTGACATTTCTGGTAAGTTTTTAATTGTTTATTTTTAAAAATTATTGTTGTAATTTTATATGTGATTTTTTAAGAAGTCATTTAGTGTGTTAACTGTTGAGAGCTAATTCCAATTGTTATTGTGGATTGGAGTTGAAAGTTGAAATAAAGCATTAGACTGTTTTGTGTATAAATGAAAATAGGATGTGATTTTTTTTCTTTGGGCTATTTAGGAGATGAATGTTGCATTACGAATTAGGTTGGGTTCAGACTGACTAAGGTTGTGTTTAGATACCGTTTATTTTGCTGAAAACTGAAAACACTAAATGTGTGAATAGTGTCGTGAGATTCATTTTTAATGAAAGTTTTGTTGAAAAAGAAGTTTGTGGCTCTCGTGAACAGTGCATGAGATCCACTGAAAAAGCAGAATAGTTGTTGAAACACACTTCTAAAAAAAAAAATGAAAAACGCAGTCGCAAAACACACTACTTCTCTGTATTATTTTTTTTAGCCGTGATTTTTGACTTTTTTGTCAGTGCACTCATAGAAAAGTCAAAAATTATGGCTAAAAAATAAATAAATAAATAACAACAACAATTTTTTAGCCGTGTTTTTTTTTTTTTTTGGGGGTTATTGAGCTATTCCAAGGAAACATAGGCTCCACAAGTATGGAGCCTAACTTCTTGCCTCGTTCTTGGGAAAACATCTCGGTTTCCTTCTAAAGCAACCTGGCTCCTCTTCCCATGACTACAATTTCGTTCTTGATAGAATGAAGCAAAAGCTCTCGAGATGGAAAGCTAATATGTTATCACTTGCTAGTCGCTCTATTCTTATTCAAGCATCCTTGGCAGCCATCTCTTCCTATGTTATGCAATGCACTTCCCTTCATGCAAGGATTTTGGATGGCTTAGATAGAGTCAACCGAAATTTTCTATGAGGGTCTATGGATTCAACCAGAAAAATTCATTGGATTGGATAGGAAAAGGTTACCAAATCCAAGGAGGAGGGAGGTCTCAGGTTGCAAACAACCAAGGGCAGAAACATTGTCATGCTGTCCAAACTAAATTGGAGATTCCGTATTGAAAGAGACTCCTTGGGTACAAGTTTTAAAAAAGAAATACTGCAATCAAAGAAGAAGAGCTGTTGTTAATGAGAATCATCTTCCTTGTTCCTTTATTTGGGCAGCAATGAAGAAAGGAATGGTTACCTTTAATAAGGGAAGTATGGCTGGTTGGAAGGGAGAGTAATCTAAATTTGTGGCTGAGTAATTGGACTAGTGGAGGCCCTCTTAGACACCTCATCCAAAGACTTATTACTCAAGAAGTTAGTATGTTGGAAGTCAAAGATGTCATGCTAGACACGAGTTGGGATTAGGGAAAATTCTCTTTCGAGCTTCCTTTAGAGATTAAAATGATGATCCAAGCAACTCTTACATCTATCACAAATAGAGGCTTTGACAAGCTGATTTGGGCCGATTCATCTCAAGGTACTTTTGAGCTAAGGAGTGCGTATAAGCTTGCTATAGGTTCTGAAGACAGCACTCATTTTCTCGGCCAGCGAGATTTGGAAGATGAATACACTTCCTAGGATCAAAACTTTCATTTAGATGTGTGCTCATAACAGTATTGGGGTTAAAGTCTACCTTCAAAGAAGAGGTATTACTCAAGACACTCTTTGTCCCATTTGCTAAAGAGGTTCAGAGACTATTCTTCATGCTCTCCGTGACTGCATGCACACTAAACAGGTATGGAATTAGTTAGGAATTAATGCGTCAAACCATTCCTTTTGGAGAAGTAATCTGTTGAATTGGATTTCTTTTAATGGGAAGCAAAATTGTATTTTGACCACTTTGAGTCCCCTATGGAAATTTGTCTTTCCTTTTGCAATTTGGAATCTCTGGAAGAGTAGAAACCATTTTGTTTTTAATAGGCTGAACCGTAACCCAAATCTAGCTGCTGAGATCATGAAGCAATCGCTGGAATTTATGCATTGCGTGGCCTCCCCTAGGCAGTTGACCCATAACATGGTGAAGAGAATTTGTTGGGAGAGACCACCTAGAGGTTGGAAGAAACTTAACACAAACGGCACATCAATTGGCAACTTGGGTTTAACAGGTTATGGTGGTGTGATTCGTGATGATGGTGGGCGCTGGGTTGCCGGATTTAGCAGACGGATTGGCATTACTAATAGCTTTGTAGCGGAGTTGTGGGGGCTTAGGGAAGGGCTTATGTTATGCTACAGACTTAATATTTCTTCTCTTGTTGTTGAGTTAGATGCTAAAGCTATTGTGGATGTTTTGGGTAATCCCTCTTATGTTAACAAGATTGTTTCTCCCATCTTGGACAATTGCAAGCGATTGGTTCCTCGCTTCCAACAAATTCAGTTTAAGCATTGTTTTCGTCAAGCAAACCGGTGTGCTGATAGTCTTGCTAGGTTGAGTCTTAGTCAAGAAGCTGAGTTTTCTTCTTTTGATAGTTCGCCTGTGGACATGAAAAATGTTTTAAGGATGACCTCAATGGGATGTATTTTGATAAAATATGTCCTGAACTGATTGTAGCTTCTTAGTTTTTGTTAATGAATCGTCTTTCACCAAAAAAAAAAAAAAAAACGTTGCTTAATAACTACTGGAGTCAGTTTAGTATTACAAATGTTAAGTACCACCCAATCTCTGATTGCTATCTCTATTTTAATTGTTATTCATGTTAAGGTCGTTAGCTAAATGGTGTAGTTTTGTTAAGACTCAAATGACAAAGGAATGCAAGACATTAGCAATAAGATTCAGTAAAGATTACTAATTCTAAAGGTGTTTTTCTCTAAAAAAAAAATCATAAGGTGTTTAAAATATGAAAAAATAACAAGACAATAATATTATAATTTTAAAAAATAATAATAAAGGAAAGAGAAATGATATAAATTTATTTATTGAAGTGTCATGCAAAATTGTGTCTTCTTATATACAATGTAATCACAGAAAATCACAATTGAACTCATATATCTAACTTCTAAAGTAAGTGCAAAGGGGGAAACAGAAAATCACAATTGAACTCATATATCTAACTTCTAAAGTAAGTGCAAAGGGGGAAACTTAAGGTTGAAGCTATAATTTTGATTGGCTATGGCTTAGAGAAAAAGCACTAATTGCCCTGTAATTAAAGTAAACATTGCTGCACTAACCTTATTTTTTATTATGAGAATAAATTCAAGGAATGTAATTGTAAACCTGTTTTTACACTATCTAATAATAATTATCTTTATTATTATTTTTTACACAACAAAGTTTATCTTCCAGAGCAAACACTTCTCTTTAAATTTAGGCTAACTTATAAATTTTACTCTTTAATTTTGTTTAAAATTTAATTCAATCCTTTAATTTTACTTTCATTCAATTTGATTACCTATCTTTCAAGTTTATTGAATTCAAGCCTTTTTTTTTATATATAAAAAATAAAAAATAAAACTCCATAGAAGACCCCTAAATGATATTCAACATGATATCATTTTGAGATATTTAATGGCAACACATCTAATAGAAGTAGACAGGAAAGCCTAAATTAAATAAACTTAAAAATTAGAATACAGAATTGAGAGAAAATAAAGTTAGAAAATTGAATTGAGTTTTAGGTAAAGCTAAAAGTGCATTTAATAATTTGGGCAAAATTACTTAGGCACAGATTTATAATACCTTGGGTACTATTTCTTAAGTTACCCAATTAAATCATTCCATGTGGTCAATTAAGGCACATCAACACAAATGGTGTCAATAAATAGATTAATAATAAGAAGAAAAAAAATAGCAACCAAAAACAAAAACCCAACCGCCAATAAACACCCAGGCCGAAATCCACCACCAAGCCACAAAATCACCAGCTCCGATGACCCCAAACAACGTCTTGGGTTTGTGTTTGGTGATGAGATTGAGATGCAAAATTGGGTTTTCATGGCTGTAGGTTGTTGGGTTTTGGGTTAGACTGTCGGGTTGAGTGGTTTTTTTTTTTGCTCTCTCACATGATGGTTCTGTCGGTGTTGTTGGGTTAAGGTGGGTGGTTGTGTTTTTTTTTTTTTTTGGTAAAATACTATTTTTGTCTCTAAATTTTATTAAAAGTTTGTTTTTTATCCCTAAACTTTAAACAATTCATATTTCATTCCTAAACTATGGAAAAATTTATCTTTCATCTCTAAACTATTGAAAATATTTAATTTATGCCCTTAAATTTTAATAAAAGTTTGTTTTTTTTATCCTTAAACTATTGAAAAAAACTTTTTTTCGTCTCCATTTTTGTTTCTAAATTATATTTACAAAGTTTAGAGACGAAAAAAGAATTTCTTAAAATTTAGAGACGAAAAACAAATTTTTGTTAAAATTTAGAGGCCAAAATAGTATTTTACCATTTTTATTTTTATTTTTCTTTGCAATCTACCCTATCTGTTAAATTGATTTTGACACCGTTTATACCGACGTGGATAATAAGGAAGAAAATGAGAACCCGATTATAGAGAGAGATAGACCCGACCCGATTTGGAATTCGACTAGCTTCGTTATCACGCACACGACGTCGCTGCATTTGAACGCAAACCCACACTATATAAAAACCCAAATCCACAAAACCGCGAATTTTCTCAAACTAGCTGCACCCTTCTCTCTCTCTCTCTCTCTCTCTCTCTCTCATTTCACTTCGTTTTTTCATCACAGGTACAATTCTTCGATTCCTAAGCTTAATTCAATTTCTGTGATTTGGTTTCATTTGTTTCGGAGTTTCTAAGGTTTCTCTGTCTTTTGTCTTAGAAAAGAAAAGAAAAGAAAAATGAGTACAGATTTATATTCGGAGCGTCCGTTGTATGGCGGTGCAATATCTAGTACATTCCCTAATAGATTCCAGGTCTGTTTTATTTAGTATTTTTACTTTCACTGTTGTTGTACATTACATTGGAGGCTGTGTTGAATTGTGAAATTGACTTTGCTGCTGCACCTAAAAATTACAGGACGTGAGCAATATTCGGCAGGTCCCTGATCATCAGGTTTGTTTTGTTCTTTTTTTTTTTACTTATAAAAAGAAAACTTAGGAATTTTTAGTATTTTCACAACCTGCTTAGTTGGCAAATTTTGATTGGATTAATGTCACTTTTAAATATACCTTCCACATGGACAACAATTTTCATAATATTTGGTTGTTACAATTAACTTAACTAATAAAATCTTGATGGTCCTATGGTTAAATAAGAGATTTGAGCTCAATTTCGCATAAATAAAAAATTGACTGATGTCTTAATTTGATTTAATGATAAAAGAGGTATTAGCAGGAGCGGATGATATAGGTTAAAACTCTCTATTAAAAAAAATCACAATATTTGAGTTGGCAGTTTTTTATTAGTTATCGTGGCACATCACTTTTTCTAGTTTGAACCCACTATTGAAATTACTTTCTGCCACTTAAGATGTGTTGTGAAAGTTTTGTGAACGTAACACTTCTCTATTATTTATCATTAACAACTTGTTGTCTTGGCAATTGTGAAGTATTATTTTATTGGTTTTTGCTGTTTTAATCACAAAATACCACATGTGGAAAAAAAATTTGTGTCACTTCCACATGGACTAGTGAAAAATGTACTAAATTTAGTGTTTTCTTATTAATCCTCTGTTTGATGTGTATCAGTAATAATTTTGTGAGGTTTTTTAGTTTGAATTTGTGGGTTTATTTTATAGGAAGTGTTTGTGGACCCTGCTCGCGATGAGAGTCTGATTTTTGAGCTCTTAGATTTGAAGCATGAAGTTGGAGATGATGGAAGTGCTGTCTGGTTTCTTCAAGACCTTGCCACTGAGCAAGAAGCTGAAGGAGGCATGGTAAATCTCTTTTTTACTTAATAAGAAAGATACTAAACTCTTGCATATCTATTTCAAGAGAGTCCGTTTCACGATTAAGATTTTATTTCTAGTATATATTTAGCAATGTATAAAGTGCTATGCATTTAAATGATGTGGCACTAGACATACATACATTATGATTTGTAATATTTCATTTGAACCATGAAATGGATTCATTTCAAATGGAGAGAATCCTTTTCTAAAAGGGAAAGCAGTTGGTAGGCTGCCTTAACCCCCACCCAATGGGTTGATTCACATACTCTTGATTTCACTAAATAGCTCTATTTTAATGATGCAAGCATAACAATCTTCCAAAAATGCTATTAGATGGACAGTGTATGTTTGAAATTACCCCATGCTAGCTTCTGATGCTTGATTTCAAGCATTTTCATGAAAGCTATTATGTTTGTTTTGTTTCATCAAAATGCCTTGTCATGTACAAAATATGGCGCAGAGCGAGTGTTGTTTTATACGGTCCTCATTGTTTGATTTAGTAATTTGGCACTGCACCTCTATGTTCAGGAAACACTGATAGTGCGATGGCGTATTTGAATTAACTAATTAGTTCATCTTTCTACCACTTCAAACTAAATTGTTATAGACTAATACTTGTGCTTCATACTATGAATTCTTTGAATGTATTGAAACAGCATAGGTCTATGGTGTTACCCCTATAGTTGAGTTAGTTTCACTATAATGTTACATACTAAAAACAAAACAGTAATTTTATAAATAACTAGTATGCAGTTTGGATTGTCACTGATTTTTGGGAGTTGGTAATGCTATGAAGTTTGTCTCTTTTAAGAATATTATGAATGTGGATTGCACATGGATTGTGATATGTGGAACTGGTGCACTCTATGATGTATCTACAACTATTCCTTTATATTTCTGGTTATTTCTGTATTGGCCAGCAAAGGGAGACAAATAATTCTATTTTGTTGGGGATTTTGAGTTTTGGGTTCTAAGGTTGGTTTGAGTTCTGAAATAACATTCAAAAGGAAGCCTCGGCGATTCCACTTTTGTTAAAATTATGATGCCCCAATTTGTATTATCTACTTTGATTTGGCAACGGAACAGTGAGTCAGTGGCTATGGGCAGCACTCATGATTTTCAATTTAATTTCAGGTGATTGAGCAGTCTGGAGTAATTGAAGCCCCTGGGTTGTGTTACAGAAACATACCTGCTGTTGTCACAACTGCGGTTGGCCAGATGGTATGTGCCTTATCTATTGCATATATATTTACTTTCCCCTTTGTCTTACTTTTCCAGCTTTTCCTTTCAGTTGTGCTATTGCAGTGCTATTATCTTGCAATTCCAAATCTTGCTGCTACCCATTGAGAACAACGTGGATAATTTATTATGTCTACAGTAAGACATGGCTTCTTGGCCTCTTGACTTTTCAAATCACAAACTATAGTGAGGAATCAAGGTGTAGTTCCAAATTTATTAACAATTGTTGCATTTGTGGTTGTTAGTACCTGTTCATTGCTACTCAAAACTGTGATGTTAATGGACTTGGATTGTTATGTTTAGCCTGTCCCAAGTTGTCGATTGAAAGTTCAAACCATAACATTCATTTGGTTGGTCACTTGTAAAAAAATGAAAAGAACATACATTTGGTTGCTCAATAAATCAACTATCTTTAGTTGAGGATTTGATAGGTCTGATTCTATGGAAGGTTCTTGACTTGTAAATAGGACACAGGCACGAGCCAATGTTTGTTGTGCTTATTGGCTTTCTATTGTGACTTGGATGGACCTGAGACTGTCATCATTTTTTTTTTTCCCTTCTCCACAATCAATTTCTATACAATGTTAGACATAATTAATGTGGGATACAATTAAAACCTTAAGAAGAATATGCTTTATATGGTTGCTGGAATACAACTTCTCTATTACTCAGTTTGTAGTACAATACTCAACAAATTTCCCTTTGGATTGGAATCTTACTTCCTGCAGCCTTTTCTCCTTGAGTTTTTCACCCAAATCAATTTTCTTGCTAGTAATTGTACTGGGTAGGGAAGTGTTATCTTTGTTTTCTTCTTCTTCTTTCTACTGTGTAGGGAAGTGTTATCAATTTTCATGATGCATGGTTGAGTAACAGCCTTTATAAAAAATAGAAACAAAATCATATCTTAAATTTAAGGCCATGAACTTTTAAGAAAAATTATAGTAGAAATCATCATATAATTTTCTTATGATCTCTGTTTATTTTTTCTGTCCTGTTTATCTAACTTTTGGTGATTCTCATACATAGGCTATTTCTAAGGGGCGGCAAGGAAGGGAAGCACAAAATATTGTTAAGGTAAGCTTGTTCTTGTTCTTGTTTTTTTCTTCTCCTCTAAAGTCTTCAAGTAGTGTTTAATTTCTAAGTAGAGTTTGTTCCTTAATTTCTACAGGTCTATTTGGCAAATCTACGTCTTAAGGAAGTTGGTACAGATGTGCTAATTACTGCATATGAGCCCCTTCATATAAAGTAAGTTCCAGTAATTAGATGCCATATACCAAATAAAGTTGTTTATCAAAATATTTTACAAATTGATCCCCATTAACCAGAAATCATAGATTTCTTGATACACACACAGAGAGTCTACCAATTGATCTACATTGGGCCAGAAAAGTGTAAATATCTTCTCATGAACTAGATGGCCAAGATACCTATGGTCCTATACTTGTACAAATATTCAGAGTGAGAGAGAGATGTAAATATGCTTAGATTTTCATGCTAGTAGAATTCACATATTAGGTAGGACTTGTCTTATGACACGGGAGTTTATATGACAGATCTTTCATAGTTGATAAATTTTCGAGCTTTAAATCATCTGAAGCAGGAGCACTTGTAGTTGTAGGATGGATTGTGAGGGGATGTACCAACAATTCACGAAGTGTGTCTGTGTGGATCCGCCTTTCTAATCTCTTAACCTCCTGAAACATTTAAGGTCCAAGGAGTCTTTCTTGAGGATTGATGTATGGTAGCCTTACATTGCTCGTTGCGAGTAATTTTTCCAAAGGTAGAGCCAGTAAAATTTAACTGCCATTACAGCATATGCTCCCTCATTTTCACTACTGTTTCAGGAGCCTGGGTGGAAAAACTTTGCCAATAGCTAAAAAGCAGGGCATTATTTATTTATTTAAAAAAATCATAACATCTTTGAGAAGCAGTTGGCTGCTTTAATTGGAGATCCAAAACCCAGTCTAAGTTATTGTCTAAATTGATTTAGGTAAATAAAATTGATGAAAGGAATTAAATTTTGTTTTTGTGGATGCAGATTCTTTGTTGCTTGTTTTTTTTTATAACATTTTCATTATGTTCTTGTGGTTGCAGCCCTTTGAGTGAAAGTGCCAGCGCAGTTGGCGCTGGTTTAGCTGTTCCTGCCACACAAGCTGGTTGTATGCCAATGGCTGATGTTTTTAGACTGGCAGTTTCTAGCTTCAAAGTTAATGACTGGAACCTATTTGGTTCTTCTGTCTAAATGTGCTTGAGGAAATTCTTTATATAGAGAAAAATTATTGGGTAGTCTTGGGGGCTCGACTGAGTTCATATTCAGGAAGAATGTTTTGAAAGTAGGTGATGTTACTATTTATCTGGAAAAATGTTTTGGAAGCTGGTTCATGGTTCATAGTTCTAAGAATGTTTTGAAAGTTGATGTTACTATTTATTTGGAAGAATGTTTTGGAAGTTGGTGATGCTTTTGTTTATTCTGTTAACTGCCTTTTCTCACTTGAAAATAGTTAAGTTTCAGCAAAATATGAATTAGTTTCAGTATGCTTTTGCCTGGTCTTTGAATCTCGCTTTTAACACTGAATCCGATGTTATAGCACAGGCAAAAGCATACCGAAGATTATCAAACAATCTATGTTCAAAAGCCAGTACTTGTGCTAGCTCTAGCTTTTTGTTTGAACATAAATAGCAATTCCATTCAACAAAGTCTCAATTTAGTAACCTGAGTACAATCCTTTTTTTTTTCTTTCTCGAAAAGCATTTGAAGCCTAATATCTCTGCTCTGGTTACCCTTTTAGCAACAACAATCAGGTGATAAGAATGTTTAGAACAATCTATTGTTTCTTTCTCTTGTGATATTATAAACAATTAGCAGCAAAAGCAAGCCTTTTAAATTTTGTAACACCATCCCTATATCAATGCCTAGCTGTTCTTATAGCCCTATACTTTTTCTTAGCACCTCTGTTCAAATTTAGCCTTTGTATTTACAAGCAAAGGACAAATGGTCTTGATTACCTCCAACAGTCTTGTCCTGAAAATTTCATCTTTTTGCCTCAAAGCTTACCCCAAAAGTAAAAGCATGCCTTGGAACCCTTCATTTTGGCCTAAAGAAAAGGAGTAAAGGAATAGCATCTCTTGCCAGAATACATGTGAACAGAACCATATATGTTGCGGTAGGCCAAGCAAGTCCCAAAAGGACGAGCATCTTCTTGTTCTAGCCTACATGTTTTTTGGGTCAATTCCAGCCTACATGTGAACAGAGCACAGTTACCATAAGTTGCTGTAGGCCAAACAACTTTTGGGGACAAAAATACATCTATCATCAATGAGTCCAACCAAGAGAGTGGCATTGGAAAAATTTTGTGATGGGCATTGCAAATGAACATTTGCTACATCCATACTCGGATAAGATTTTATCCCACTTCTACTAAGGCCTTAATTATATCCTTCTTCTCATAAAGCTCATCTGGTCATATAGTTTGTTAATCAATAATCATATTTGTGATGTACCGGTACAATTGAGAAAGCAATTCACCCACTTCATCAAAATGACCAATTTTTATCTGCTAAAGAAGGATTATAGAAAGCTGACGAGCAAAATCGGCTACAAAATGATTATGTTTAATTAGATTTTAAGAGAGAGAGAGAGAGAGTTTGGCCAATTTATAAGTTGTTTAGTGTGGCAATTATGGTGAAACTTTGCTGTACTTTCCTTCTTGTTTTCTTCCTTGTGTAAATTACCTCTTTTTGAGTTTTGAATTGAAGCATTTTGCCCCTAGAACTTTGTTAGTACTTGGTAATTCCATTTCAACGAATTTTCAAAAACTTCAACCAAAGGAAAAGTTCTGACTCATTGTAGAGCCCATATTGCTGTTACAAAACCTTTACATTCATGTACATGCAAATAACCTTACAGATCATCAATTTAGCATAATATGTTATGTGCCTTTGATATATAAATAAATTCAAGGTAAGATCACTAACTTTTATGTTTTTTCTTTTCTATACTTTTTGAATGTAATTAGAAATTAATATTTTTGAATGACATCTTTTGTGGTATGTCATGTTTGCAGTTCAAACCTTACTTCCCCCTTCCCCACTATCTCCACCTAAAAAAAAAATCAACTCTTATTGTTGCATTATATTCGTGCGCTTGTTTGTTTACGACATATGTGAGGAGGCGGTTTTGAATCCTAGTTCTTCTTATGAGAAAAACTAGACAAAATTATTGGGTCATAAGATTATTGATTGACACATCATATTTGATGGTTGTATGCTAATAATTGAAGAGAGATTGCAAACTGAGATAAAGATTAAAGCCCAGGAGGAAAAAAATGCATCAATCAAATTTCCAAGGAGATAATTGACACTAGGATGATATTAAGTAAGGAAAGTGTGACAAATTCACCATAGAAATAACTTGAAATTGGATATGTGAAGGGTATATTTTTACTTACTAGGAACATTCAAACAAAAAAGTAGAGGAGTTTATCTTTCAGTTTTTTTTTTTTTTTTTTGTTTTTTTGTCCTAAAGACATGAAAAACTTTTTATCTGGTTAAAGCTACACAGACACAGTTCCTTCCCCTACAGGCTACAGCTTATTACAGTGCACAATTGTTCCAACTCTTTACTTTTTAGTGGGTCAGATAATTGTGGCTTCATTGCTGTCAATGCTTGTCATGGCCTAAATGCTACCTTTGCTTTCTTGATGTGGACTATTGGTGTGGATGCTATTTCATCATTTTGCATAAGGGTCTGTAAAAAGAAAGAAATACAGAAGTAGTACATTACTTGCTGCATTGTCTATATGCAATTTTATCCCCTAAAGAATTATATTTTCTAAAGCTGTATACTACCCTTTAAAGTTTAATATGATTTACAGCCACACACCTAAATTTAGCATTAGCTTTAGAAAACATTTTTACTATTCAAATGTCAAAACCAAGAATTTCCTGAAATTCAACTACTTCTGTCTTTATCAAACACTTAATAGTATGTGCATAGAAAAAATTTGCAATACTTGGTATTTCTTTACTGCTCCAATCATGCACAGTTGGAATTGATAAATTTGTCTCCTATGAAAGCAACATATGGACCAACTATTTGAAAACCCACAAATCCAACTCTTCCAATGTCTACCAAACTAGAAGCTATAAATTCCCCACAATTAAATCCATTCAATTTTCTTCTAGATTGCTTTCTCGGTCATTATTTTTTCTCAGTCATTGTTTTCATCTAGAATATCGAGCAATAATTCCAAATTACACAAACTTACGAAGTAAACTGAGACTCAATTAGTCCTAGAATCAAGACTTGAGAGACCTTGATTGGTATTTTGCCATTTGCCGAAGTACAAATGGCACCACAAATACAATGACTCCAAAAATTATACTATAGTACGTCCAATCACGTGATTAACAAATAGTTTGAAATTGCGAACACTTTTGTTTTTGTGGGCCGAATAATATACACTATGGTAGAGAGCGCACTAGATATGGTTTCACACATTTGATGTAGACTTTGGTTGAAATTATTGGGGGGCAATTCAAATCAAATCGTTGCAAAATCTAGATGGTAATTATGATTGTGACGTACATAATTTAAAGGTATTCAAATCAAACATTAAAATTTTCAATTGGAAAGGCCTTTGCCTAAATTATTGAATCTTTTTTTTTGTGAGAGTTTCATGCTTTTAATGATTATCATCAGATCAATACACTAATTGGTTTTTGGTGTAGGCGGAGGTTAAACCGTAAATCTTTTATTCAACCATCAGAGACTTTATTAGTCGAACTAATTGGAACCTATTATGACATTTATTTTTAATGATCGTTCTTTAAAATTAGACCAAAACACTAATTAGTTTTTGATGTGAGATCGTACATCATATCTCTTATTTGATGAATAAAAATTTTACTAGTTATTAATTACTTTATTACGAGCAAAACCGCATGTAGTTGTAATTCATATTCACAAGCATTCGTTAGTGAGTTCTTTTCTTAATATTCATTTGGAAGCCCCCCCAAAAAAAAAGTTTTATTAAATTGAAACCAATCATTTCTTCCTGTTTTTATTCAATTGAAATTTTTTATATTTATTTAAGAGAGGTCAACCAACCACAAATGCCGACATATAAAACCATGTTACTTGGCGTTTAAACATAGCCTTCAATATAATTAATAGAATTATTGTTTAACCAAAAAAAAAAAAGTCATATGAAAAAGTGAGAAGTGAGGTGCAATAATAGAGGGAAGGATAATATATTGGTAATAGGTATAAATTTTTTCACACCTAGCTTTAAAAAAATTATAAAATATAACTTGGATTGCTATGAAGGCTAAGTTGTTATGTATCATGTAATGGAGTAGGGTTTTGAATGATTCCATTTCCACCCAATATGTCAATGTAATGTCAATTGAAAGAAGAATCGTACTAATATATCATCTGCCAACTAACATTGATTATTTAAGGTTTACGTACTATGTGACATGAATAAGTTTAGGATAATCTATACCTAACTTTTTTTTAGGTGCTGGGGGGTGGGGAATCAATTAAAGAATCATTTATTTTTATATTTAAACCTTACTATTGAACATTATAAAAAAGAAGCACCACTAAATTATATTATTATTAGTATTTATATTTTAATGTTGAGATATATTAAATAGTACGAAAACAAAATTGAGAATGAGGGCCCAAAGGAGGATTTAGGTTTAAGTCTATATCTATTCGATGCCTTATGATTACGAAAAAAAGTTGGTCATAAATTTGAAGAGTTTGCTTCTACACTGAAACGAAGACTTTATACTTTACATGTAAGTGGATATTCTCATATAGTTAACATATGAGAGAGAGAGAGAGAGAGAGAGATTTCTACTTAGATCAACTGGCAACATTTCCAAATGAGATTTCCAAGATTCAAATCTCTCATTCCATATTATAACTATCAAATTATTAAAAATAAATAAGTATGTCATGGATAAAATTATATATTTTATTATTAAGGAAAGGTACTTAAATAGTCAAGGTCAAAATATGATTTTGGTCCCAAAATTATGAGTCCAATTTTAGTTTCATTCTTGAACTATTTTCAATTTGTTCCATAAAATTGTAAAAATGACTTGATGTTATTTTTACCATGTCTTATCATTGTTATGCGAACAATAAATAATTACTAATGGTGACAATTTTTTCTAATACATGTTATAATATTGAATGTCACATTAGGTTACATGCCAATCTAACAAATCAAAATTTCATGACCACAAATATTTTACATTTAATTTTAGAAATAATTTTTTGTCTTTATATTTGATAAATTTGTGAGACAAGCATGTGACTTAAGGTGTCATATAAACATTATAAGAATAATATGTTCAAAAAATTAAAAAGAAAATTGCTACATGAGTCATTACCATTAGCATAATGACATTAGGGTAAGACAGTATAATGTTTAGATGATTTTAGAATTTCAAAACCTAAATTAAAACAATTGATAAGCCTTGAGTAAAAGTAAAAGTGTAAAACCCAACCCACCGATCCCAATTACTAACACAAAAGTAAGATATGGTCGTTTTAATCGATCGTTCATTTATAAACTCGACTGAATTCGACTTGTGAACAAAGGATAAAATTGAAAATTAAAATACATAATTTAACATTTTTATTTATTTATAGGTTTGACTGTCAATATAGCCCAACCCAATTTGCACGTCAACATGGGCTACAGACCAAAAAGGTCAACAATATTTGAAAAACATAAATAAAAACAAAGCAAAGCAAAGATAAAAAGAGTAATAAAATTATTATTAAGAGCTATTTTTTGGCCCTTTAAGTTTTGATATTATTTTTTAGCATTAGAAAAAGAAAAAAAGAATGATTATGTCAGACCTTCATTTTGGGGGTAGAAAAGGATGGTCGTGACAGCCACTAAAGTAGTATTGGAAATCCACGTGGCAATATGTGAACGGAAATGACTTAAGTCTTAGGATAGGAGTACACGGCGGGTAAGGTTTAATATCCAATGAATAATCCCATAAAGACAGTCATACACATATCTAATGTGATAAACATTTTTCGTCTTGCACAACTCATCACTTTACGTTATCCACTTACAATTGTATGAGTCGACAAGTTGTAAAATTATGTAAGTGAATGATTGTTTCCGTAGACAGACTGATATCATATATGAGTCCGGTTAACGTGTGCCCTTAGGGCACACGTTAAACTTTCTATTTTTAAAAACATTTTCTCGAGAATTGAAAAAGTTGTCATTACTTTTTCAATTCTCGAAAAAATATTTTCCAAAAATAGAAATTAATGTGTGCCCTAAGGGCACACATTAGTAAAATCCATCATATATATTGCAAAAGAATAAAAGTTGATCATGACGTTTGCTATAATTTACTGTATAATCAATTGTGAATGATGGATCATTATTTACTGATTAATCTAGGATCATAATATACAACTTGATGATATACATTGGTAAACTATTATTTTTACATTAATTAACCACTCAGTGCCGCACATGTCAAGGTTACAATAAAAATTATAACACAAAGGTTTTGTCCACATATTTTCTCTTCATTTAGAACATTCGCATTGGCTCGTGCAAAAATTTCTATTTATTTTAGCATAAGAACTTACTTTTTTATACATTACATACTCACTTTTTAAAATATATCACATCAGATTATCAATTTTACACTATATTTTATTAAAATATCAAAATTTTTTATTTTTTAATTGATTCTTTTTTTTCATACACAACAACAACCAACATCTATTATCTTCCTCCATCCTCAAAATACATAAAAAAAAAGAATAAAAATTTAAATGAAAAATAAACAATATCAATGTAAATTTACACAAATACTATAATCTATAATGTAATTTTATATGATTTGAGGTAGTTGAATTTTGGACTTTGAACTTGGTAATCTAAAATGTGAATATTATTGAAGAAAGTTCCAACAGTACTATTGAGTCTGAGTTGGGATTGTCAGGTAACCCACCAACTATGCCAGAGAGACTCGAGAAGGACATACCATTAAACGAGCTGGACTATGGGTCCCAACCCCTGACCCCTTTTTGTCTTAACCCACTTCTACCTTCTCCTCCATAAATTAAAGTAGTTTGGGTTAGCTAAGTTTTTTATTAGCTTTTATTTTTTTTAATAAATATCGCTTTTTAAGGTAATAATTAATTTTTTAACAAATAAAAAAGAGGTGCAATTATATTTTAATTAATCTATTTCTTTTAAGTAAAATAAGCTAGAGGAAATAAATTGATTAACCCAAACACGTTATGGTGTCATTAATTAGTTTTTTTTTTTGGAGAAAGAGTGTCATTAATTAGTTGATAAGCTCCAACTCGAATTAGGCCCACTTTTGTCAGATGGTTTTCTTGGTTGAACTTTGTTTACTTAATTTGCTCTTATAATGTCCTTGTTCTCCTCCTATTTGTGTACATTCTTGCTATCCAAGGCAGGATGGTGAAGTCTTGTCAGTGTTAAATAATTGGATTTTAATTTATTAGTATGATGTGTTTTTTTTTTTTTGGTAATAATAATTATAAACAATACAAAATGTCTAACTTTGTTTTTTCTTTTTTAATCAAGCAAGGGAAAAGAAAATGAAGTTCTAATTTTTAACACAAATATATATTATAAATTTCACTTAGAAGCATGGTTGTCAAAATTCTTATCTGGATCCTACGATTTTACGATCTCAACTGCCCAAAACGATCCAAATCTTTCAAGGATCTTTGCGATTGTTCAGGATTAGTAGGATTATACGATTCTGACGATCCCAAATGACCTTGGTTTTTTGTAATCTTCTTTAACTTGACAGAAGGTTCAGTTAGACCTAAATGAAAAATTAAATCCCAATAAACCATGTTTTTCCACTCTAATGTAGAGAGGGTGTCAGTTTTTCCACTTTACGGTCTCACTTACCTCCCACGATCCTACGTAGGATTCCGATTTTGACAATCTTGCTCAAAAGTCATGATTTTTTTTTTTTAGTGACGCTTTTGGCTCTTTCCAAAACAAATTTGCATTCAAATCTTTGGATAAGATTCCCTCTAATTAATTTTGGATAAAAATAAATTAATAAAAAGAGCAACGTGTGTATTGTCTATTAGTGAAGTTAAATTTTTTAATATGAACTTTACAAAGTGATGCAAGTTAGGTACTTATTGTGGCTCATGCAAATTAGTTTGCAATAGCTATCGGCCAAGAATCTAAGAGTAATTCTACACCCATGACACTTTCACAATAAATTTTAGGTGACATTTATTACAGGTTATAATTTGAGTTCACCATTGATATCAATTTTTTACCAATCAGCAATAGTTTGACGCTTAAAATTTATTGTGAAAGTATTGTTGACTCAGCATTTCTCATTATGCTAATATGCCTTAATCATGCCTCTTACATATTGCCGACATTATTGTGAGATGCTCAACCAGAGTTGTCAATTCCTTTTACTAATAGTTAGCTGTACACATTATGGCACCATGCACAATATGAAAAAACAAAAGCTGATTTGATGAATCCAGCAACGAGATTAGCATGGTCAACAGGCAAAGTCTATATCATAGAGACAAAGACTGAAAAGGGACTCTATCTTTCACTTGTGGTCTAAAAGCAGGTGATTTGTGACTACTGTTGTTTGTTGTTAGGACTTAGGATGATCTGTTTTTTGAAATGTCTTAAGGAAACATTTTACAACTTTTATATGCTGGACTAATGTGTGGTGGTTTCTTGTTCTCATTACCTTTGAGACCATGGCTAATTAATCAAGTTGGAATTTTGTTCCTTTTTTTCCTCTAGCTTGTTAATTACTAGCTATTATCCTTCATTGTCAAGCTATAAAGCTTTGTTTTTTCCAAACTTTTCGTCCCATTATTTAGTTTAAGTTGACTGGGTCATGACTATAAAATCACTTAACCTTTCATAAAGAGTAATGTGAAGGACGAATAATTATTAAAAGCTTTTAGAGTACGATTAATACAATAACCCATATAATACGACATAGACTCTCATCAAAAAAGTTTAGCATTAGGTGATTATTGAGTGGTTATGTTCCAAAAGTACTTGATAGTAAGCACAATATTTTGTACAATTATTAACATAACTTGTTATGGTTGAAAATTGAAACTATATCACTTTCACACCATTTATCGTTTACCGTTGCAGAAAATATTGCATCACTGGCCTCGTTATTGGACTTTAATTATTGTAAAATGTCAAAATTTTCTCTACCTAAGTCATTCCTTCGAAACCCTTTTTTTCCTATGAAGTTACAAACAAATGGCAAAGTCTATAACTGACCCCTATTGGGATGTGACATTTAGTTGGTATCTAGGCAGATTTACGTGTACAGTGAGAGAGGCATTGAATTATCATAATAATTAGACCGTATATGATTCAGTGATATCAATTATTAAGCTCCGATGAGTCACAGGAATTGGTTTGATTTTGTGGTTCATGCATGGACCTCCCAAAAAAATGTGTCAGACCTCACTATAATAACAAAGCAGTACGAAGAAGAAAAGCACACATATTGGGACAGCTCAAAGCTACTACTAAGGTAATGTCACCAAACAACAGAGATGCTAGCGTAGAATGATCAGTTGCGTTGCATAAATATTGCATTACTTTTAGTGCAGGGTATCTAAAAAAGACTAGTTGTTTCTCAAAAAAAAAAAAAAAAAAGACTAGTTATAAAGACTTGTTTTGATTGGTTTATCACCAGAAATATAGTGCAGTTGTACTGTTGTGGTGATGATGATGATGATTTCCCTTGTCAACAACAACCCAACCTTCATTCTTTTTGGATTTTGGATTGTGCATACCAACCTGTCATTCTTTCTTATATTATATATATTTTTAGTTTTCTTTACAAATGTAATTAATTATATATATCTTTTCAAATTAATATTGTAGCAAGGATTAGATAAAGTTCTTAATCATGTGTTGTATAACATAAGTAAGATAAATTTGCACATGGAGTTGTTCAACGTCTAGCTTCAATCAAATGATATATTCCATATGCTTCTTTAAAAAAATGACATCTTTTTTTTTTTTTTTAAAAGCACTAATTTACTAATTGTATATCTTATAATTTTATTAAATAATTTAATTCAATTTTTGTAATTTTAATTGCATTAAATTCAGTCAATTAACCTTCAACTTTATGTAGTCTGGTCCTCTTGTTTACTTCTGTTATAGGATTGTCGTTGAGGGTCCCACAAAATTGTATAAAGTTGAAGTTACAGTATTGAATTGAATTTTTGACAAAATTAAAAGGTGCAATTTGTAATTTAGCTATTAAAAAAATATATGTAAAATGAATTAAATTTATATCATACTTCATATTATGTCCCACATTTTTAATTTATGACATCATTTCAATTTGAATTTTCTATTCATTTTTTCATGAATAAATTAAAAATTAAACTCTCTAACTTTACCTAAAATTCAATTCGGCCATCTAACTTCATTTTCATTTAATTTAATCTTCTAAGTTTCAAATCTTGTATTGTTTTTCGTGGATTAACATCTCAAGGTCCTTCGATGGGCATAAAGAAATTGTCTTGGTAGCAACCACCAAACCTATAGAACAAGAGTTAGCTTTGCAACTAGTCCACAAGCAAGGTAAGTAGGTCCAGTACCAACCAGTGCCAGACCTAAAAGACCTAGCAGAGTAATCTCTTATCTCAAATCAGAGTAATCTCTTATCTCAGATCAGAGATGCCAACGGGCCGAGCGGGAATCAAACTTGGGGACCTCTCTAGCTACCGCTTGTCTCTATCTCCTATCAAGTATGCTCACTAGACATATAGACTACATATAGGATAGTACTCTTATAAAGATAGAGTATCACTGTGGTCCTTTCGTTAGTTTCCATTAGAATTGCATAATTATTAACCACCAAAACTACATAATAAAATAAATGGAGTTATTCACCAAAACTACATAGTAAAATAAATGGAGCTATTCAATATCTATCTTGATTATGCTTCTTAAAGGAAAAAAAAGACATCTTCATTATATAAGAAAAAAATTTAAATAACAAAATGCACTTTCTAACTTTACCTAAAATTCAATTTAAGTCTTGTAACTTCAATTTAATTTAATTCAGTTATCTAACTTTTAACTTGATTTAGTTCAGAACTCCCATCCATTTCTGTTAGGGGATTGGCGTTGGTGTCCTGATGAAATTGAACAAAATTAAAGTTACAAGACTAAAATAAATTTTAGATAAAATTAAAGAATGCAATTTGTAATTTAGCCAAAAAAACAAAAAGGAAATTAAGTAAAAATACTAAAATCTATATCATACTTCATATTATGTCCTAAATTTAGGGAGTCTGTTAAATTTTTCCATCATTAATTATGATTAAACTTTGCGTTTGATCACTTGGTGCTTGTTTATATATCATTTTAGAGCTACTACTTATAAAGAAGTTTTGTTTAGAGTGAGAAAGTGATGTTGCCAAAAACTCAAAACCGGTCGCCTAGGAAAAATATGAAGTTTTATCAATTAATGGTTTCCCTTTTTATCTACTTTGTTACTACCCAGAATAATGAACGAATAACAAAAATGAACAAGAACTTCAAATTGAAATGATTTCATAAATTTGATGCTTTAATTCACAATATTGGAAACCTAGGACCTAATCTGAAACATGATATATACTGTGGACCTTTTAAGTAATTTCCCCAAAAACGAAAGCAAGGACATCTTGACTCTTTTTGTGAGTCTCGACACATGGAACTCATCGGCAAGAAATGCCACAAAATTGATTACCTAGGTAAAATATGAAGTTTTATTAACGGTTTCCCTTTTTCTCTATTATGTTACCATCCAGAATAATGAACGAACAACAAAAATGGACAAGCACTCCAAATTGAAATAATTTCACGAATTTGATACCTCAATTCACAACATCAAAAACCTAGGACCTAATCTTGAAACATGCTATATACTGTGGACCTTTTTAAGTAAATTTCCCCAAAAAACAAAAGCAAAGATATCTTCTTGACTTTTTTTTCTTGTGCACTGTTGCATGGATGCTTGTGGATCATCTTGGACCATATATAGTGCAACCATAAACGTAAATTCAACAATTTATCATGGTCAAGATATTATAAACATGGCTGAAAATGTTAGATGAATAGTCATGGATCTGTGATGACTTTCAAAACTAGCGACCGGCTTGACCTGAAATAGGACGAAAATGATATAATATTATAGCTCGGTAACCACCAACATTCCGACAAAATTGTTCTTATGATTAAGCCAATATGGACGGTAAGCTTTCTTCATCACTGGCATTTGTAGGTAACAACACACGTGAAATCTCATGGCAAAGCCATTGTGAGCTTAATCAATGGTCCTATTATATATCACTTCAATGAGGCTGTCAATGTTATTTATGTTAGATATATATATATATATATATATATAGTACATTAGTACCACCACTGCCATTGGGAGGGACCAATACATGTGAGATTTTGGTGAGCCCAAAATTTTGGCCTCATGTAATTTCCTCTTTTCTTTTTCTATCCAAAATGATTATAGATCCGATATCTTTTAAACCTATGGTGTTAACTTCTTGATAATTGCTCTTATTATTAGACTAAAACGCTAGTTAGTTTTTGGTGCATGCAGGGTTTAAATCCCAGATGACGATAAGAGATTTTACCAGTTGAATTAACTAGAATCTACAAAGAACTCTTATAATTAAATGGTTGCATTTGGGGTCCTAGTTTTGAAAATATTATGTAGGTTATTATCTATTTTTTTTAGGATTATAAATTTGGATTTGTATAGAAGTAGAAACTAATTCATTAATGGCAAGGCCAACTCAACAAATTTTGGAGCCTAAGGCAAAAACTTTAAGTTGGCCTTTACATATATTTAAATATTAATTAAATAATATATTTTTTATTTAAAAAATATTTTTCTTAATTTTTGAGATGCAAAATTACTAATTAAGTTTTTATATTTAAGTTTCGCTAACATTTCTTTTTCGATTGAACATTATTATGAATATTTTTATTATTATCTTTTTGTTGTATAATTTCACTCCAGCTCTTTTTGATGAATTTATTGTTATATTTCCACCCATATTTTCTATTGTGTTTATACTAGTAACAAATTTATCCAAGGATCATTTTTTAGATTAAATTTATTTTTCAAGTTCTCTCTCTCTCTCTCTCTCTCTCTCTCTCTCTCTCTCTCTCTCTCTCTCTCTCTCTCTCTCTCTCTCTCTCTCAAGTTTTTCATATCCAATTAGATATTTTCTAGTAGACATTTATAATTGGGAAATATTTCGAAATAAAATTTCTAAATAAATGAAATACAATTTATAATAAAGAATAATTATTTGACCAAAATAAAATTGAAAGTATAGAACAATAGAACCTGCTTTATCAAAAGCAAGATTGTGACTTTACTAAATGACGTGATCACTTTACACTCTAAATGAGCTCAAATAAAAATTTATTTATCACATAATTCAAGAAATAGCACTAATACAAAGTAAATTATTCTAAGATAACTAATGAAAATATACCTAAACAATACAAATTAAATAAATTATTAGAAATATTTTTTTTTAAAGTAAAAATGGGTACCAATGGAAATGGGAAAAGTCAAACAAATTAATTAAATATTTTACAAAAAAAAAAAACTTTTAACAACGTAACAAATGGGTTGATAATGCCATAATGATTAATGGATACAAAGCTCTAGAGGCAATTCTTACATAGTCCCAGAGCAATGCTCTGAGCTCTCACAAAGGGTGAGGGGCCCATGGTGGGTCCCACGTGTGGAGCCCACCTCCTTTCTAAGATCCTGGAGCACTGCTCCTAGACTATGTAAGTCTTTTCCAAACTTTGGTAGTCTAGTTGTTAGTAAAACAAAAGGGTACATAATAGACTCTAGAGATGTGTACGTCGTCAATACTTGTAGAGGCAATTCTTATATAGTCCCAAAGCAATGCTCTGAGCTCTCACAGAGGGTGTGGGGCCCATGGTGGGTCCAATGTGTAGAGCCCACCCCCTTTGTGAGATCCTAGAGCACTGCTTCAAGACTATGTAAGTCTTTTCCAAACATTGGTAGTCTAGTATTAGTAAAACAAAGAGGTACAAAATAAACTCTAGAGGTGTGTACGTTGTCAATACTTGTCTCAATTGGTTGTAGATAAATTGATAGGTTTTGTTCAAATTTCAAAAGGACATAACATAAATATGAAGCCTTTTTAATACACAATGCATTCTATTGACCAAAAAAATGGGCTTTTTTTAGGCAAAGGGACCTCAATTAAAATATACACATAAATATATTATATTATATTATAGTATTAATTAAAAGAAGGGATCTTCTTTTATTTAAGGGCCTTAGGTCATTGCCTCAGTTGTCTATATGCTTGAGCAAGCCTAAATCAATGGAGGAGTTACATATATATATATATATATATATATGGGATTGTATATGGAAAAGAAATCAATAACATGTTCTAGCAACAAAGTTGGCTTTCATCCTCCAATAAAATGTCCCAATATATAACAAATAGTACAAAATTTAATTAAAATTATATATCGTTATTTATATATATTTTTGGATAGTTACAGTAAGATTTGAAACTTATTGATTCTCAAAAAAAATAAATAAAGAAAGAAAGAAAGATTTGAAACTTATAACGTCTATCCAATGATGATTCCATAAGATCCAGACACTAATGATTTTTTTTTTTTTTAATGTAGGTGAAATTCGAATCTAAGTCTCTCGTTGAACGACAAGAAAAATTATCAATTAATCTAATTAGAACTTGTACCCTTAGTTAGGATTAAGCTAACAAGAGATTTTATTAGTTAAATTAATTAATCCTTTTATCTTTAGTTAGAAACTAACGCAGCAGTTCCAATTACGCACTGTTAGCCGTGCATTGTGATCCGCTTATCAAGTTGCTCATCTACTTGCTCAATATGGGAAAGTGAAGAGTATTGATGATGTTGAGATTTGGATGTAAGAGGCTCTTGCCTTCCTCCAAAATCAGTTTACTCATGTTTCTCCACAAGTTCAATTAATGTTATGTCGCTGCTCGACCTTTTTCTTTTTAAGAAAATATATATTAACAAATTTCCTAAGGACATAAGTTGAAATAGAGTTCCATTAATTAAATAATTTTATTTTTCAAAAAAGAATAAATTGTATAAAAAAAATTCAAAATATAGCTATATTCATAAATGAATTTTAGTGTGCAAGTCAATAAATTATTGAAAATTAATTTTTTAATAAAAAAAAATATGAATTACAATTCATAATATAGCATTTATTCCTTAACATGTGTCCTTATGACATTCACTCACCCATATCTCTTTTTTTTTTTTTTTTTGAGAATCGACATCCCAAACTTGAGCAAGAGCAAGAGAGTATTAGAACCTAAGTCTTGATCTAAGTGAAGAAAATTTAACTAAATGTGCAACTTGACACCCTTTTAGTCTTCCTTGTGAACAAAAACAAAAACAAAAAAAAAAATCTCAAATTTGCAATTATAGATGGTTCTTTGCTTCAATTCTCTTGCAGGTTGTTGACAGGCATATTGTCCATCCCTTTAGGTTCCAGAAGAACGTGATTATGCTGTTGGCTAGAGTAACAATGCATGAGACAACCTTGATATTATTGATTCCATTACAATTATGTGGGAGAAAAAGAAAAGATAGGGGAAAGAGAAACGTACACTTTGTTGTATAGATCATAGATGACACAACTTCGAGTGCAACAGTTTTGTCCATGGTGGGTGCATCGAAAGTACATCTTCATGTGTGTGTAGTGAATATATGATATGACTAAGTGTCATCAGAAATCAAGTTTAGTACAAATCAAACACAATTGAAAGTTCCAGACTCTCTCTTAGGAATTGTCATTATCGAGTTCACTGCTATTAGTGCCCTTTAGATGTGTGGTTTTCTTCAACAGAAACCTCTTTTTTAAAATAAAATAAATTTCCCCATCTAAGCATGCATTTAGCTGAACCATACTGCTTATATATATATATATATATATAATAACAGTGCTTGATATCGATCCCATTCATCATTAGTTTGGTATGTTGGTTGTTGAAATGTAATTTTACTATGCCAATTCATTGCTATGTGTTTTTATGTCCTTTTAGTTTCTTGTTCCCTTTTAAGTTACATTTGGGGGTGTTGGGCACATGGGTTAAACGTGCCATGCTCTTTATCTTTCTCCCTCTCTTTTGGGAGGTGGGGGCTTGTACGTATTCATTTATTTTCACCCTTTATTTTTCTTCACATGTGGTGGGATTTATTTGTGAAGTATCTGAAACAAAAAGGTAAGAATTCGCGACGGTCGAAACATGCAATTTTGCTTGGGAAATTAAGCTCAATATTACACGAAATTATTTAGTACACTCAATGTATGACATCCTCCTCTTACATAAGGGTGGATTTTATTTTGTGATTCCCAGCACATGAAAGATGTAACTCACCTTTAAGTGTGAGAGGAATGTAATACTCTATATGTACCGAATAATTTCTCTTATGTAACATTGTGACTTATATGTAGATGAGTTTAAATGATAAACAATTAAAGAAATGTGTTTTAAGAAAATTAATGAACGTTTTGTTTAAGAGACAAAATTGGCTAGGAGTTAGCAATTCCAAAATCCAATAACTAAATGTTTAGCATTTTTGTCTTTCAATTGTTAGGCTGGGCAATTAATATATAATGTTATAATGTCAACATCAAAGACAATCTTAGTAGTTAACTTGATCATTGAGATATTGGGGATCTATATAAAATTAGAAACTAAAGGCAAATTGAACGATTGAAACTCAATGGAAAAAAAGTGTTCTTTCCTTTCTTATGTGTATATACTAAAATAAAATAGGATATACTTTTTTATTCCCATCCTTTAATGCCTATAACATGGTCGGTATAATTTAAAAACATAAAACTACATGATTTGATATCACTTTCGATTGAGGTGGGTTTTTTTTTTTTTCCTTTTTTTGCATTCTTAGAAATAACTTTTGTAATGACACCTATATAATCTCTTAAGATATGTAATTACAGAAACATCAAAATATAAGTTCTAGTGCTTCCTGGCAAAGAAAAAGAAAAAGAAAAATTCTTGGGAGAACACACAAATGGACTGTGAAAACTGAAAACCCTAATTTCAATTTTCAACCCTAGCCAAGTTCCAAGGGAATATTACTATTAAGAGGGAATGAAAAAGAAAAAGGTTGATATAGATAGATTATGGGATTTGGAGGAAACTGAAGGGGCTTAGAGGCAAAGAGCAAAGGCAAAGGAGCAAAGGTGAAAAAGGCAATGATTACTTGAATTAGATGGGAGCCACTTGATTATCTTTTCTTTGCCAGTCAGTCAGTCTTTCAGTTTTTTTGACTTGGGTGTTTGGGTCCCATGCTCCGGCCACCACTGTCTTTATGGATTGAATGATAAAGAGCACCGCACGTGGAGTCTGAATCAAGGGACTGTCCAACCACAATAAAAAAATAAAAAAAAGACTAGGACACCCATATTTTTTTTCTTATTTTGACATTAATCCCACTCCCCCCCCCCCCCCAAAAAAAAACCCACAAAATTATAAAAATTATAAACACATCCTCATTCTATAAAAACAAAGTTTTTAAAATAAAAAAAAAAAAAAACCCACAAAATTACAAATTACAACTCATTCTAAAAAAAGAAATAAAAAATCACAAAATTACATAATTAAATAAAATCCTTATTCTAAAAAAAAAAAAGTAAAACTGGCCAAATAATTATAAAACAAATCCACGTTCTAAAAAAACCCATTTAATTAAAAAAAATTGTTAAACCCACCCCTAATTATTATTCCCACTCATTCTAAAAAAGAGTAATAAAAAATCCACAAAAATATCACAAAATTACAGAATTAAAAAAAAAATCCTTCTTCTAAAAAAGGTATAACCACAAAATTACAAAACAAACCCTCATTCTGATAAAACCCATTTAGTTTAATAAAATAAAAGTAAAAAAAAAAAAAAAAATTTGTTAAACCCACCCCTTATTATTATTCCCACTCATTATTTTTGTTGCTTAAAGCTTGCATTGCCCTCTTCCCTTATCTCTTCTCTCTCTCTCTCTATCTCTCTCTCTATACAACTCAGCTTCCCAATTCCCATCTGAAAGGAATTCCATGCTCCACAAGTGAGCGAGAGACAGACCCACCAAAGGCCACCAATTTGATACAATTCTTTTGAGGGTCACCTACAGATGTACTAGGACCAAAGGAAAACACAAAACAATTTTTTTTTTTTTTTTTGAAAAAAAAAAAAATACACCACCCCCACATCTCCACCTATATGATCATGGATGATCATGAAAATGGTCTCCGCAGGCCTAATTTCCCCTTACAATTGCTAGAGAAAAAAGAAGATCTTTCATCAGCTTGTTCTAGCTCACACTACCCTAATACAATTACAACAATTCTTACTACTACTGCTAGTACTACAAGTACTAGTCTTCAAGTTCAACAAGCTAGTGAGCAATCCAAGTTAAGCAATAATAAGCTACCACCAAAGAGAACATCGACAAAAGACAGGCACACAAAAGTCGATGGCCGTGGCCGCCGGATCAGAATGCCTGCTGCTTGTGCTGCTAGAGTTTTTCAGCTCACTAGAGAGCTTGGTCACAAGTCCGATGGTGAAACCATTGAGTGGCTATTACAACAAGCTGAGCCAGCAGTGATTGCTGCAACTGGGACTGGTACTATTCCAGCTAATTTCACGTCCCTTAATATCTCTCTTCGTAGCTCAGGTTCAACCATGTCAGCTCCTTCGCACTTCATGAGGAATAATACTAGCTATTTGTTCAATACTAGTTCAAATTTTTCAATGCCACACCACAGGAATATTAGCAGTAGTTTTTTGTTCCCTAGTACAACATCATCGGATCAGACTAACAGTGGTTCTGGTAATTCAAATTCCAATTCGTCTATGTTTTTGAATTCTAATGTGAATGCGAACAATGTGACATTGCATTCACAGGCAAAGCAAGAGACTTTGTTGGACGTGTCTGATTGTGAAGAGAGAGTTATTAAGAGAAGACCAGTATTGGATCATCAGCAAGAAATGTCACAAAATCAAATGGGTGGGTATTTGTTACAGTCTAGTAATTCGGGTTCGATTAATCCAGGAACGTTTTGGATGTTGACAAATCCGAATCCTAGTACTACACAAGTGATGAGTGGTGGTCATGACCCTATGTGGACATTCCCTTCTAGTGGTGGTGGCAGCGGTGGCGGTGCTAATAGTGGTGCTGGTATGTATCGGGGCTCTATACCTATGTCTAGTGGGCTGCATTTTATGAATTTTGCTCCTCCTGTGGCTCTATTGCCTAGCCAACAATTTGGTACTGGAACTGCTGGTGGTGGTGGCGGTGGCGGTGCTAGTGGTGATACTCATTTAGGCATGCTTGCTGCGCTCAACGCGTATAGGCCAATTGTGGGTAGCGGAGCTATGGAGTCTCCGGCAAGTGGGACACATCATCATGGAGGAGAAGATGGACGTGAAACCAGTCACAACTCCTAGATCAAAATTTACAAGTGTATGGTTTGTTTGCATTAATTTCATTTTATTTTTAGTACTTTCCTTAAGTACATATATTTTGCTTTGGCAACACGGGCTTAAGTTTGATTTGGCTTTAAAATTGAGTTTAATATATTTTGATTTTGGTGTGGGGGTTAGTGAGGAATGTTGTTGTTAGGGTTTGAGAAGAAAATATTAACATGGGTATTTTCTGATTCTGCTTACAGGTCTTTTTTTTTTAGTGTGACAGAACAGAACTGTTTCTTTTCTCTCATATCACTTAAAGATTTGTTTATTGCATTTTCATTATTTTTACTTAAAGGTTAGGTTTAACAAACTTAAACTAATAAGTAATGACATATTCAATCACTCTCTCTCTTTGTGGTAGGAGAGAGGAATTCAATGTTGTTACAGCATTGCACTTCATAAAGAAGTGGTCCCATATTCTGATTTGTGTACATCTAGCTGAGCTGAGCTCTTCATGCATCTCATACTACTACTGCATATTTCTGTGTATTCATTAGTATAACCATTATATTCATATAGAGCAGAATACAGACCAGACATGGTAAGTTTGTTCAGCCTTTCAGGTGGCATGGCATGGCTCTCAGAAACTCAGGTTTAGTGAGCCCCATGGCTGGTCAATACATTGCCAACAAACAATGTGCAAACACTGACTAGCTGGAGGATCATTCTTCCTCTTTTTCATATAAGGGTGGCTGATTGGCACCATTGAATAGTGATGATGAAGGCTACCCTTGTGTGTACGTCTCCCATTTATTATTCCCATCTGGACCGCTCATTAAGTGTGGTGCTCATTTTTTATGGATACTTCAATTTAGTTGTCCAATCTGTGTTCCTATTGATAGCAACCCAACATATAGGTCTTCTAGCTAGGACATTCATGCATGATTGCTTCTTCTTCATGAATGTAATTGCAAGTAAATAGTAAAAATCTCTTTGATAGGTAATATTACAGATATTACAAATTTTATTATGTAAATTTATAAATTAATTAATATATCACCAATAACAAAAAAAAAAAAAAAAAAAAGTAAACATTTAAATAATGTTGTTAAATTGACACCAATAACAATAACTTTATAGAATTTTCTTCATTAATAAGGAGAATTTTCTTAATGTAATTGTCTCCTTAAAAAGAAAGATTTTTTTTTTTCTTTAAAAAAAAAAAAAAAAAATCAAGCTGCTTAACCTGCCTAGATTCACCAGATGGTTATTATTAGTCACACCTATAACAATCCTTTAGGATTAAGCATTTTTGGTTTTATATATTTGCAATGTTGTTGTTGTTATTATTGCAATTGTTATGGTGGTTGTTACTAGAATTAATATTATCATTATCATTACTATTATATTTGCTTTTATTGATAACTACATAATTTAATTGGAATTGCAAAGTTATATCTGTAAATCACTCGCATCTAGCTCTATTTCGGATATATATATATACCTCTAAATTTTTTGCAAGTTGCTACTTTTACTCACAATCTAAGATGGATGACATTTAATTGGATAACTGCTTATTTTTTTGCTTTTTAGGCCTTTTAGAATTAATGATTGATCATGAAAGATTGGTTTGTTCAGATAAAACTAGAAGAACTGATTTTTTTTTTTTTAAGTGTAACCCTAATTTCTAGGTAAAAAGCAACTAATCAATTGAATTGAAACTATCTTGACATAAAAGGCTTGTTTCTTTGGTTTCACCTGCTTTCTAGTTAAGGTATGTGGATATAAATAATTTTACATATTAATGTAGTATCAGGTACCAATTAACCTTGTTTAGTAAGTCTCATCTACCATGATTCTGTTGAGTAATCAGAATGTAACATTGTCTTAAAAGAGTGGAACATCATGACTGATGGTTTGTATTGAGTTATATTTGGAGGACCTACCACCAATTAGCATTGGTAGACATGATACTACAATACCAGGGCATTTAGACACCCCCACCAAGGTCAATATACACCATGGAATATGAAAGGCATGAAATTAATCACTCTATTATGCATTTGATGCCAACGAATGAGTCTTCATGCATTGCCATCTATAGTGTCATACAATCATTTTAATGTTAGCAAGCAATTACTTTGTTTCTAATTCATTCAACTCACTGTACATGTAGTGTCTTTAAATATCCTTGTAATTTCTTGTGTGTTGAAATAAGATAGAACTTAAGTACAGATATTAAGGTGCTGTATCTTATGTATGATGGGAATTGTATATTATATATTTCAGGTTTTGGTTTATTAGTACTGAGGGGTTTAAGTGATGGTCCAATTGTAATAGTATCATTTATGTGTCTCATATATGTGGTTTGAACCTCACCTCTCATTCCTCAACTATATATATATATATATATATATATTGTAATTCTCCTACAATTACTCACCCAAAAAAAAATCAATTATCCTGCATACTATATTTCAGGTTTAACGGTATCGTCATTCTTCTTTGTTTCAAAATAGATACACTACCTCCTATCTTCATATGTCTCATGTCTGTGGTTTGAACCTTATATCTCCTTCCTCAACTATTTATTTTATTTATATATATGGGTTGGGTTCAAGTTAAATCTAGTGTAACTCTAAACAATGTTACACCACCCAATAACTTATTATTAGATTTATATTTTGAAAATCCAACTGTTGAATTACATATTTTATATGTTCTTAACATGCATGCTAATTTTCATGCCAATTAGATGTAATTTATCATTCGATCCATAAACTCATCTTTTTTGCATTATTTTAAAATACAAAAATTTAAATTTAAACAATTGATTGATGACATGGCTATTAATCTTTGATCACCTAGAAATTTTGCAAGTATGAAGAATATATGAAAATAATGTAATCTAACAGTAGATTTGTCAAAATTCACATCCAATTAAGAAATATTGAGTGGTATAATATTGCTTAGAGTTACACTAGTGTAACTTAAACTTAACCCTGGTGTAACTCCACAAGAGTTACACCTTTTTTAAGACATAGATTTTCCAAATATAAAATGGTTAAAAAAGAAGACATATTTATCTATTATATCATTAAATACTTACCTAATTAATAGTTTCCACATTATCTCTCTCCTCATTAAATATTTCTCGTCTCTCTTGTCTCTCTTTATTAATTCATTCTTTCCTTTTTCTTTGAAATTTTTTTTTTTTTTGAGAATCTTTTTCTTTACAATTCCTCATACATTTCTACTCAATTTGAAAATCAGTGCAGTTACCTGATGCTATGGAGAAGATTTTTTACTTCATTTTTTTTTTTTTTTGTTGAGAAAGTGCTATGGAGAAGTTAGTTTCAAGTAGGTGTCCATTTTTTATTATTTTCACCAACAAGTTGGTGTCTTTTTTTATTATTTTCTCCTGCAAGTTAAAGTCAGAACTTAGAAGTGGTTTCGTTCTTACGGATTTACTTGTTTACTGTGGTGTGGCTATTATGAGTTCTTGTTTATTACTCCCTCCATCCCATTTTTTTTTTGTTCTCTATTCCATTTTGAGATGTCCCAAAATATTGTCATGTTTCTAAAAATAAAAGTCATTAATTTACTAATGTTCCTATTATACCCCTATTAATTTACTAATTCAAATTTTTTGATAAATTTTTTTTATGGTAGTTTTGGAAACTTATACATTTTTAAAAGATAGACAAGATAATAAATGATGTTCCTTTAAAAAGTTTGACTTTTCAAACAGGACAAAAAAAGTGGGACGAAGGGAGTATTGTTTAGCGTCTTGGTTAGTTGTTAACTGAGAGCATGTTCGTTTGGATAAAGAAAAGTAATGAAAAGAACAAAATAAAATTTTAAAGGAGCAAGTACTATTTAGTATCTAAATTCCTAACAATTTCTCAACAAAAAAAAAAAAAAAAAATCAAGTTCAAGGATAGCCATGATTAGATCATTTGAATTTCTTGCAAATAGATTTGTACTTATTATGGCTCTTAATTTATCTAGTACTATTTGAATTTCTTGCAAATAGATTTGTACTGAAGTTTGTGCCCATACCAAAATTATATAGTGCTCTTTAACAGTTGGAAAGAAAAATAATAAATGATATTATGCTCTAGGGATGGAAAGAAAAAGGAAAAAAAAAAAAGGTATGGAAAGAATTTAATAAGGAGAGAGAGAAAAATTGTAGTATTAATTAGGTAATGAGGGGAAAAGGAATAGCATTTAATGATGTTTTTTTTCAACCGTTAGATCTTTTAAAAAATTACGGTGTGAGAACTGTATAACTTTTGTAAAGTTACACCAAGTAACTTTTGTAAACTATGTAACTTTTGTAAATACTCTCTCTCTCTCTCTCTCTCTCTCTCTCTCTCTCTCTCTCTCTCTATATATATATATATATATATATATTTGATATTGTAATTCTCCTTCAACTACTCACCCCAAAAAAAATCAATTATCCTACGTACTATATTTCAGGTTTAACAGTACTACCATTCTCCTTTGTTTCAAAATAGATACCCTACCTCTTATCTCCATATTTCCTTTTACTCCAAGGAAAAGGAAATTTGAATATGAAAGGAAAGTTGTAAAGCATCACTGTAAAGAATAGTAGATCGACCATAACGTGGGCCTAGCCTAGACCATATATTTAAATTTTCATCATGCATCGATTTCGGACCACATGATCATCAAAAATGTTCTTGCTATGCTGGTATTGTCAAAATGGAGAAAAGAGTGTAATATAATAATATTGTAAGTTATAATTACAAGTGTCAAGAGTATTGTTTATTTAAACTTTTGAAGAATTTGGGTTCCAATATCTCATCTTCCACTTAGAGCATTACCATCAGGTCTCTTATAAAAAATGTCATTTTGACACACCAAAAGCCTACTTTATTATTTTACCACACCAAAAGCCTACTTTATTATTTTACCACATCATTTTACAATATCTTATTTATCAGATGTTTTATCCTTCAATTCTATACATTAAAATAATATTTACTATCATTCTCAAAAAAAAAAAAATTTACTACACATTAAAATAATATATTAACTCCTCACTATCATCATCAACAACAACAATGGCACAACCACCACTGCCGCAACAACGACCACCAACAACCACTGCTGCAACAACACCGACAGCCACCATCGGCATAAACCCACATCCATCAACACCACCTTAAAAAAAACACACACACACACACACACAACTAGGAAAAAAAAAATCCACAACAACCCACCACATTCACAAAACCACATACCAAATCCACCATATCAAACAAACTCACCACTAGCACAAACCCACATCCACCGGCACAAACTTGCATCTTTGAACTAGACAGAGATCGGCGTGGCGTGATGTGGTGGTCAAACAAACCAACGTGGTGTGATGAGATCAAATCCACCAAATCAAACAAACCGGCGTGGCATGATGAGATCAGTGTGGCATGGTGTGGTGGTCAGTGGCATGGCGTGGTGAGATTGGCGATGAGAGAACCAAACACAGAGAGAGAGAGAGATGTGTTGCTGACGGAGAGAGAGATATCTGATGGGAGGAGAGAGAAAAGTAATTAAATAAGCCAAAATATTTTTGGCATTGATGTCCGTACCGTCTCATATTTGAGACAGTACTGTAGCATGTTGCAAAATTTTGACACATTTGAAACACCTCATGAGGCTTGAATAGTGGTGTTTGGTGTGTCAAATGCCAAATATTTGGCATTTGACACACATGATGGTAGTGCTCTTATTGTAAGAAAAAAACAATTGTACATTTGTACCTAAAAGTAGCAGTGCTTCTCAACTAGAGAATCTAATGGACCCTTTGGATTCATGGAATGTAAAAAGGAAAAGATGATACCACATGCCTACAACCATATTGAAATTTGAAGCATTAGCTACAATGGACCTTTAAAGGAGTTGCTATTGGGTGGGTGAGTGCTTTTAAGGGCTAGTAAAAGAATCTATAGAGTAGCATTTCTGTTTTTTACTCTATCATGACAATATACAGTACCCTCAATTTAAGACATTAAAATGGTAACAGAAATGGTTTATGATTCATTTCTTGGCCATTCCATTATAGACTGGTTGGCATCAACATAAAGCATGGAAAAAAGTACTATGGAGTACTCAGTGATAATAGCTGAAAAGAAGTAATGAGGAATATGGTGAAATGTGGTCATTACTCATTATCTGTCATAAACTCACTTATCTCAGAATGTTTAAATTGTACTGTAATAATTTTAATGTGATTTCACAAAACTATAGCAGTTAATGTACTTAAGACTCTTTATGTAATGGAGAGGGCAGCTCTAGGCCCAGACCTAAGGCCTCATACCCCAAAATTTTACACACACACACACACACACACAAAAAATGACAGAAGGCCCTTCATCATGACTCAAAATTTGTTTTAAATCCCACTACGATGATCGTTAATGTTTTTTTTTTTTCAAGAAAAAATATAATTGGGCTTTGCAATTTTTCCCCATTTCCAAGAAAACCCCCCAAAATATTAAGCCATTAGAAATCCAACCTAATTATTGACAGTGAATTTCCCTAAACACTTAGGGTCCGTTTGATAAGAGGGGTGAAAAAGTAGGAGAATAGAAAATAGTAGGAGAATAGAAAAAAATTTAATTTCTCACCTTTTTGTTTGGTTGGGAATGGAAAAGTGGATGGATGGAAAAATTGAGTTTGTATAAATTTACTCATATACCATTGTTAAAAAATAATGGCCAATTAAAACAAAAAAGTGACAAACAACCACACCAAAAAAAAAAAAAAAAGCAACCACCCAATTTATTAAAAAATAAAAATCATGTCCAAAAAAAATCATGTCTAGTTTAACAAAAAAAAAAAAAAAAAACCAAACAAAACAAAACAACTATCACACCCACTTCCCAAAAAAAAGAAAAAAAAAAGAACTAGACATGGGCATTTGTCCATTAAGCAACCTCATTTTCTCCATTCAGTTTTCTCTCCATTTTGAGGAAAAAAATTTTGGTGGGCCCGGAGAAAAAACACTTGGGCCCCACCATTTATTTTCCTTCCACCCAACCCAACCAAACACACTCAAAAAAAATTTCCTTCCTATTTTCTCTCCAAAGTTTTCCATCCACCATATTTCACTTCCAAACAAACACACCCTTAAGGCATTAATTTTTGTTATTAAGTTCCCCACATGATAGATATATTATTATGTGAAATATGTATAATGTCTTTAATAAATTAAAATTGATAAAATCTTACTTAAGATCGATTATGTTATAAGAAGATTAAGTTAATTAACTATTCTCAATTAGAAAAGTGATGTTAATTAATAAAGTCTAAATATAAGTATTTAACTAGTAATTTTGCATATCAAAAAATAAGAAGAGTGATTTTAATATAGAACTTATCGTTTTAGCCCTCAAAATGTATTGAGTCAACCCTACTAACATGTGATTGAAGATGAGCCTTAAGATCTTTATCAAATTAACAACAGTTGGCTAAAGATCCTTAAAAGTAAGAAAAACAAGGGATTCTTCCCTAAACTGACATGTTTGTGGTATGGTGGACTATACATATTCGAGAGAATATTTGGGTGCTTCAAGAATTTAGGTACTCTCATTTTCCAAAAAACAAGAAAAAAGAAAAAAGTATTTGGTTTTGGTTGGTTGGACCATATTCAATGCATGCATGTGGCTGTACTTCGGCTTTAGATGCACTATCCTTAATTTGGATTGGATCCCAAGGAAATATATTATATATTTGTTTATGAACTAAACATGGTAGGAACTAGTAAGGGGGGATCAAAGGTGGCTTTCCTACATGATATGATGATTATAGTAGCATCTACTCGTTGGGTTTAGTGAGGTATAGCTAACCCAACCACACTAGGACATCAATGAACAGTAAACTGATATTTCACAAATATTGTATAGGCACTTATATTATTATCTATTTTTTATAATAATGTTTTGTATATTTTATTTATTAACTGGTGTCAAATATAAAATAAGAAGGGGGGGAAGAGTTTTGGTAAGTTGATTGTTGCAAAACATAAAATTTAGTCTTTTTTTTAGAAGAATCATTCAAAAATATACAGGTTAGAACATCTCTATTAGTAATGTGCACTATATATATTCATCAAAAAAAAAATGCGCACTATATATATATATATAGAGAGAGAGAGAGATTATACTTTATACCGTAAAATTCCTAAACCCCCTGTATATGGTTGAATTTAAATTATGAATAAAAGACAAATTTTGAAAAACAAAAAGAAATTATCATTCAACTGGAAGCAAAATTTGGCATATGTGTGTAAGAGCATAGATAACATATAATCTAACAGTAAAATTTAAAAAATATTAATTTAAAAATTTTATTAAGTGGTATAACATTAGCCAATAATTTCTACTAATTTAAATTTACCTAAATCTTAAATGGCTCATGAGGTTGTTCATTGACCAAGGTTTCGAGTAATTTCTCGAGAGTTAAAAAGGTAGAAAAAAATTTGGTCACAACACTTAAAGCAAGACCTCATGAATCTCATTAGATCTTGAGAACCATTAGACCTATCCATTATGGTTACTCTTATTTGTACATTTGGCAATAATATACATACCCATTTGACCTCTTTAGTCTAGACATGCATCATCAGTTATGAGTGAGTGACTCCAAATGAAGGAATTTATATATGTTGTCATCATCATGTTATTCAACTTTACTTTTTTTGTCTGTGGGCTTGCGTACTCACCAGTTACCTTCCATGTTTCAACCTTAATTGTTTCATACTCACAAGAAATAAACAAAAAGACGTCAATAGAGAATATCAAAACTTTGTGTTGCAACTGTCTGTAGAATTCATAAACCAAACATCATTATATACAGTGTGGATTGAGATTTTGGACCAGGGTGATCCCTCTATGGGCTGAAGCTCAAGAAACACTTCATGCAATCTTCAAAACTCGTGAAACAGGTTAGACCAGAACTATTCTTGAAGGAGACTCTTTAAATTCATTAAACTTTTATAGTTTACAGCCTTATTATCTCTGACACTTTAAAAGAAAATTCTTATATGAGACAGTCTCATAAGATACTTTCTCCACTTTAAGTATTTTACTTTTTAGAAAGCTTCACATTTATGATTTATTGATTATTCAAACAAGCTAACTCTATTGCCCATTCTCTTGCTAGTTATTAGGCTTGTGTTTGTAAAGTTGTAATTATAGAGGAACCCCTTTCATCTCCCCCATCCCTCTCTCTGTGTTGGGAATTAGAAATGAAGAGTGACAACTATTTTTCTTTTGCGGAATAAAAAAATTATTATGCCCGTTAGGATTTTAGTTTTGGCTACGTCCATGACAAATTTATTGAGTTTTATGCTTTGTAACATTATTGAGTGTAAATGTGTAATAAGGATTGAAGGCTGGCGCTCTTTTGCTTTTAGGTTGTGTTTGTAGGCACCTCAAGCCAAGTCCTACTTAGTGGCAAAGTCAAAAATTTATTTTTGGGAGGTCATATTAAAAAAAAAATTGTGTGTATGAAATCTAAAATAGTAATGTACAATACTTCATAACTCAATATGTGCTATAAACAACTAAATACATGTTAATATAGTAGTATATACTATATATTTTAATCAAACTAATCAATTACATTTATAAATTATAATGCCATACGGTATATAATATATTGGTTATTATAATAACAAATAATATATTATAAGGCAAATAAGAAAGAAAGTAGGGTAAAATATCATTTTCATCCCTAAACTATCACAAAAGTTTGTTTTTCGTCCCTAAACTTTCAAAAGTTCTATTTTCATCCCTAAACTATCACAAAAGTTCGTTTTTCGTCCCTAAACTTTCAAACGTTCTATTTTCGTCCCTAAACTTTTTCAAACGTATTGATTTTCGTCCCTCCCACATTAGCACTCTGTCAAGCCACGTCAGCACTCCGTCAGAATTTTTGAAAATTTAGGGACGAAAATAGAACTTTTAAAAGTTTAAGGACGAAAAACGAATTTTTGTGATAGTTTAGGGACGAAAATAGAACTTTTGAAAGTTTAGGGACGAAAAACGAACTTTTGTGATAGTTTAGGGACGAAAATGATATTTTACCCAAGAAAGTAAATGAAAAGTAAAGTAAAAAAAATCAAAAAAAATCAAATGAAAAATAAAGTAACATAGGAGCATTGCACAGAGATGAGGGGCCTACGAAAGTTTTAAGCTTGTCTTTCACTCTTTCTTGTCTGGTCTAGTCATACAGAACTTTTAGTTTTTATATTATAAACACAAAACTACAACAGCAATGGGAAAAAGAAAGAACTAAAAAGAAAAAAAGAAGAAGAAGGCAAACACCAACATAGAGAGAGAGAGAGAGAGCACTATGAGAAAAATGTTCTGCAACTTTGTGGGGGATTTGGTGCATGTGTGGCAAATCAACAAAACTTCTGACCTTTCAATTTTTCTACTATTGTGGTACAAGTAAGCTCTAGATGTGTTAGGATGAAAATTATATATATATGTATGTGTGTATGTATGTATGTATATTATCGGGTGTTGGGGGGGCAAAATGATAAGGTTCATTTAAAAATTTTCAAATTATTTAGGATAATTCCAAAAAAAAAAAAATCTTTAAATTTTTTCAAAAATTTAGGGGGTGGGGGGGCCAAGGCCCCCTTCAGTCCTGCTGATCATCCGTCACTGTTCCTATTTGCATTTAAACTTTATTTCAACCCTAATCTCTAAAGAATGAAGACGACCTCATAAAATAGAGAAAAACTTAGAGAGAACTATTCTTTGTTTTCGAGCCTCTACCATATATAGAATACCACTAAGAGGTTGAGTATTCTAATTAAACACATAGATCACCAAAATTGTGTTGGACTTCTTGTTGAAAGTTGAAACCATGGTAGACAACGTCAAATCTTCAAGAATCCTTGGAGTGACCAGGAATCGATTTTGTGGTCAACAGATTAACTTGTGGCAACAAGTAACTTTGAAGGCACAAGGAAAGAGTCTACCATTACTAGTAAGAGCAGGGAGCTCAAGAAACTAGTCTATCTACATGTACATAAAGTCATATGAGTAAAGTATATACCACAACAACCTTCAATGGTGGACTTGTATTTGATTTAGACTTTGCCTGAGAGTGTTTACACCATTTTGGCCGGATTTTCACTCCATGAACAAACTATTTTCTCTTCGTGGGTGTGTTGGTTATTAATATGTTTATCCACGCAACTTTGTGATTTGAATCTCGACTAAATAATTATCTTGTTTAAAAAAAGTCTTAAATAATTAATTACAAATGATAGTAATTAAGCCGCGTTCTAAACAACATTTTTCAATGTCAATTGGTAAAAATTACAGAACTAATTAAGTGAGCCCCCAAAGAGTGTCTTCATTATGGTTTATCTTTTATCCATAAACCAATTTGAGCAAATATTCAAGTGCTTGGGCTGCATATATATGTGTGAACATGAAGACTTGAAAGACTTTGCAGCCAATAAACCTGATATCACCATGTGCTGGCTGACTCGAGTCACTTAGACTTACCTGACCCAGTTGTCTTTACTCTTTACTTCAACGTACGTACTCCATGGCCCCCCCATTTTCTATCAGCAATCATTTTAGGCCATAGGTACTGCATAAATTTCTTTGAATGGTTTAAAACTTTAAAGTGAATACTGTTGCTGTTTTTTGTTTGATTCATTTGGATTAATTGATGACAACTGGAAGAGATAAATTGAATTTTATCATTTTAAAAACATAAAAGGAGATGAATCAATTTTCTCTTTTTTTTCCCTCTTCTTTTTCTAAACTGCTAGGCCATTCATTGAAAAAATGTATAGTTTGCATGGCCCAGCATGGCCAATCACAGAGGACGTTTGTGCTGCTTTTAGAAATCACGTGAGAAAAGAAATTAATTCTGACAAGCCTATCAAATTTTGCCACTCAAATAGTCCAAGGATAATAAAACTACAAGTACTACTTGTAAGAAAATTAAAAAGTTTGTAAAACAAAATACTAAATTAGTACTAATTTTCCTATAAATTAATGTCTGAATTATTTTTTATGATTAGTGAATTTATAATAAGGTGTTTTTTTTTTTTTTTTTTAAATGTAAGATTTTGTAATAAAATTATAGTTTCCCTTACATTACTTCTAATTTGGTTCTATGTCAACAATATGATAAATAAATTTCTTAATTATCATTTTATTTTATGTTTAAAAATTAACAAGTCAAAAGTCTTGTAACTCAATTGGTTAATTGATACCTTCTGATGTTTTGATATCCAAGGTTCAAATTCTCCTCAACTATCTAATTATAAAAATAAAAATTGAGGAGAATATCGGCTAGACTTAAGGGAATCCAGGAGAGTTTATCAATTCAACCAAATGATTTTTTTGTAGAGCTGGATAGAAATCTGAGATTAAAATATGCTGAAGTGGTTAGGTTGGAGGAAGAGTTTCGGGCAATGAAGGCTCAAATCCTTTGGCTTGTAGAGGGTGATCGGAATACTGCCTTTTACCACACCTTAGCCCTTGTTCGCAGAAGGAGGAACCGCATTTTGTGTATGAAAGATAGAGTAGGAAATTGGTTGAGTGGAGATAAAGAGATTGCATAATACATTAGAAAGGGCTTCATGGAGCTTTTTAAATCAGATCACTGCTCTGTCTCTCTCTAGCGGATTGGAATCCCCCGTTCTGGCACTCCTATCTTAATGAGGAAGAACTGTCTCCATTGATATTATCGTGATTGATGAGGAGATCTCAGCTGGGTTATGGGGTCTGAAACCTTATAAAGCCCATGGTCCGGATGGCCTTCATGCTAAGTTTTTCCAACGCTTCTAGCTAATTGTGGGGGACTCTGTGAAAAATGAGGTGAAGTCAATTTTTAGCTCTAGGGCTATTCCGGAATACTTGAATAAAACTCTCATCACACTAATTCCCAAGTGTAAGAACCCAGAATCTTTGAGCAACTACTGACCTATAAGCTTGTGTAACACTGTTTATAAGATGGTGACAAAGATAATTGTTGCTTGAATCGGGCCTTTTTTGTTGAAAGTTGTCTTGCCTTTTTAGTTAGCTTTTGTTCCAGGGAGGAAAGGCATGGATAATGCGATAATTGTCCAAAAAATTATCCATACAATGGCTAGGAAGAAAGGAAAGGGAGGGGTGATGGCAATTAAGCTGATTTGGAAAAGGCCTATGACCGTCTAGAGTAGAGTTTCATTAAAGATAACCTAAAGCTTTTCAAAATTCCCGATAATCTGATTTCTCTAATTATGAGCTGCGTATCTTCCTCGACTATCTCTATTTTATTTAATGGGGGTGCTTTAGAGGCTTTTCACCCCTTTCGAGGAATCCAACAAGGAGATCCCCTGTCACCTTACCTCTTTATCCTTTGTATGGAGGTATTGGGGGCTTTAATTGAAGATAAATGCAAAGAGAAGCTTTGGAATCCTATCAAATCTTCGCAAAGTGGGCCAGCCTTTTCACACTTCTTTTTTGTGGATGACCTAATGCTTTTTGCCAAGGCAGACCGGAAAAATTGCAATGCAATTAGGGATGTGTTGGATACTTTTTGTTCTCTTTCGGGGCAGAAAATCAATGAAGAAAAGTCTCAAGTCTATTTTTCCCCTAATGTGGATCAGAATTCTAAAGAAGAGCTTAGTGAGGTGTTGGGTTTTAGGTCCTCCCCTTCCCTTGGGAAATATTTGGGGTTTCCCATAAAACATATGGGTGCACCGCAAGAATTTGGGTTCATTATTGACCGAATCCAAAGCAAGTTAGCAGGTTGGAAGGCTAATTTGCTATCTTTTGTGAGAAGAACTATGCTGACCCAATCGATGACTTCCACCATTCCCAACTATACTATGCAGTGTGTGGCCCTTCCCCCCAAAATCGTTAAAGGTGTTGACAGGCTGAATAGAAACTTTTTATGGGGTTCATCGGATAGTAAGAAGAAACTTCATCTCATTGGATGGAACAAAGTCACGAGGGATGAGGAAGGAGGTTTAAGCATTCAAGCAGCAAAGTCGAAGAAAACTGCCCTACTAGCTAAGCTGAATTGGAGGTTTAAAACTGAAAAAGCAGCGTTATGGGTTCAAGTTCTTTCCCACAAGTACCAAGGACATAGAAGAAGATCCCCAAACTTACTTAATATTATCTCTTGCTCACCCACTTGGACTGGCATTAAGATGGGTGAAGCTACTGTTAGCAAGGGAGCTAAGTGGGTTGCTGGAAGAAATAGTGGCCTTTCTTTATGGTTTGATAAATAATTAGACACGGGTACTCTCAGAAGCTGCATTTTTGGTCCGCTAAACAGAGGTGAAGAGGAAATCAAATTGAAGGATATGGCATGTTTCTTTGGTTGGAACTGGGAGGGGTTGTCTTTTGTCCTTCCCAAACCGGTTCTTTTAGAATTGAAAGCCGCCCCTATGCCTTATTCCAATCAAAGAGAGGATAGACTATTGTAGGGTCCATCCCCTAGTGGAGAATTCAAGCTCAAGGATGCTTATCGTATAGCGAATGTCATTGATCCTAGGTCTATGAATCGGCCTTACAGTGAGGATTAGGTTTGGAAAGTTGCTGCCATTCCTAAAATAAAGTTTTTCGTTTGGCAATGCAGTCATCATAGCATACCAGTTCGTGCACTTCTCGCTGAAAGAGGTATGAACATTTCTCCACTGTGTCCTATATGTAATGCAGCCCCTGAAACAATTATTCATGCTCTAAGAGATTGTCCTAAGGGCCAACTTTTCTGGAATTCCTTCTCTCCTCCATGCTTTGCCGCTTCCTTTTTTTGATACTCAGCTTATGGTGTGGCTGAGAATTAATTGCAAGTCAATGAGGCACTGCTGTGTTTCTGAATTAGATTGGGCTATTATTTTCCCCATTGCGGTCTGGGTGCTTTGGTTAAACAGGAATAATATAGTTTTTGAAAAGTCTTCCACTCCAAAAGACTTGAAGGCCAAGACCCTAGCAAAGGCTGCTGAGATGGCATATCTGGGAATTGCCGAGAAGCACATGAAAACTAGAACAAGAATTCAGGTTAGGTGGCTGCCCCCTCCAATCAATTGGTTGAAGTTAAACTTGGATGGTTCATCTATGGGAAACCTCGAACTAGCTAAAGGAGTTGGGCTGATTTGTAATGAAATTGGGGAGTGGGTGAAAGGCTATGCAAGAGCTATTGGCTGTGCCACCAACGTTGCAGCAAAGCTGTGGGCGTTAAGAGATGGCATCCGACTCTGTATCTCCCTTAAAGTTCCAGCGCTTGTGAGTAAACTCGATGCAAAGTTATTTATTGATTTTTTGAAGAAAGATGTGGAAAACCCAAATGGTATTAGTGTCTTGGTAGCTAATTGCAGAAAATGGCTGAAGGAGATTCCTTTGGTCCGTATTCAACACTGCTACAGAGAGGTGAACAAATGTGCTAATGCGTTAGCACGTAGGGGAGTCACTCTGAAGCAGGAATTTACCATTTTCATGGATCCCCCATCTAATGTAGCTCTTCTTCTTAATTTAGATTCTGCTGGTACTCTTTATTTCCGTGATGTAGCCTCTAGTTTAGAGGTCAGTTAGTTTTGTTAATGCATATCTTTTTCACCAAAAATATAAAAAATAAATAAATAAAAATTGACACATGAGTTTATATGGTTTATATAGTAAAATTTGTAATATTTTTAACATAGATACTTATAGTATTTAATTACTATGCTGCAAGCATTCATTGGGTGAATAGGTGTCAAGCAGTGTTTGACAACACAGCAGATGATTTCAAAAAGAATTCGGTGCCTCTATCCTCGTGCAGCTTTAGATTCCCCCGGAAAATCAGTTCCCATCAGAAAACCTTTTCCAAATTTCTTTGTTGTGAACCTTTTTTAGCTGTTTTTTTAATAAGGTTAATGTTATGTGTAATGTGTAGTCACTATTCACACTCTTTGTAAAAGTTTCAAGGTAGTGAAACAAAGTTAAAGAGCAACAGCAAGGAAGATGGGTTCATCCGGGAATAATTTTCTCCAAGTTGTGGCTAAGAGCTTTGATGTTCTTGCTTTGTATGTCTCTCAAGTCTCATTATATTGTACACATTCAAATTGTGCTTAATTTCTCTGTCTTTTCCTTTGCTTGTTTCCCTTATTTAGATTCAAATTTTTTTTTTAATGTTTCCGGCCTCTAGTCACATTAGTTTTTCCACTGTAAGTTTTTTTTTTTTTTTTTTGTTCTGCATGTGCACACAACATGTGTTATGTGCATGAATATATGCGTCCATTCACATTTTTCTGTGGTGTTGTTTTTAAAGGTATGCTTCAATCAGGGCTATAGAGACCAAGTCTCGTACTGATGATCAGCAATGGCTTACATATTGGGTTCTCTATTCCATGCTCACACTCTTTGAGCTCACTTTCGCTAAAGTCCTTGAATTGTAAGTTAATTTGTTGCTTTTCTAAATTAGACTGTGTGCGTATGTGTTACGTACTGTGCATTTTTAGGTATCATCACAAGTTTGCAGCTAGTTAATTTGTTGTTGTTGTTGTTGTTCTACATTAGACTTTGTGTTTATATGTTACGTACTGTGTCTTTTTAGGAATCATCACAAGTTAATTTGCAGCTCGTTAATTTGTTGTTGTTGTTGTTGTTCTACATTAGACTGTGTGTGTGTACTGTGCATTTTTAGAAATCATCAAGGTTTCTTAGAGCACAGAAATGAAAAATTGTTGCAGTGTCACTCTCTAACATTGGGATTCATATGTGGGCTGGAAAATTTCAGTTATGGATGATATATATATACATCCTTCGCTAATGAGTTTTGAGTTTTTTGCCTTTAGGCTTTAGTTGGGTTAGGCAATCTAAAAGTGGGCTTTGCTATCTTTCTTTCTTTTGGTTGTTTTTTGTCAAGGGCTTTTCCTGATCTGTTGTAAAAGCCCTATGGCAGATTGACCTTTTGTGTCTGAGGTATAAATGAAGAAACACTAATAATAATTGGAGCAACGAAACTTTATACATCCATTTACTTTACATTGTTGCAATAAGGCGGGGAGAGTGATTCAAAAAAGTTTGGTTACAAGGCTCATGCGAATCTTGATATCATGTCCTTTATAATACTTTTGTAACGTTTGGTGAAAAGTTGAAAGAAATTTAGGCACTAAAATTGAACAAAACAAGCCCTAGTTACTCAAAGATTTCCGAGAGATGATATATTAAGATGTTATCACCTGAATATGGAAGTGCAAGAGTGTTACATCATTTAATTCACTTGATAAACCTTTAAATTTGTAATAATTATAAAATGCATCTATTTTAATGTGAGACAATTATTTACTTTAGGCTACAAGCGCCGAAGCACGACTGGAGAATTTAACAAAGATTTTTTATTCTTAAATGGAGAATCTTCCTTATTGTCCCTAGAGAAAGATTGATTTTTTTAAGAGGAATTTTTGGGACATCACACGACTCACGAGATGTTGGCACCAAATGCTAAGATTATAAAAATCAAGCTGCTTAACCTGCCTAGATTCACCAGATAGTTATTATTAGTCACACCTATAACAATCCTTTAGGATTAAGCATTTTTGGTTTTATATATATTTGCAATGTTGTTGTTGTTATTATTGCAATTGTTATGGTGGTTGTTACTAGAACTAATATTATCATTATCATTACTATTATATTTGCTTTTATTGATAACTACATAATTTAATTGGAATTGCAAAGTTATATCTGCAAATCATTCACATCTAGCTCTATTTCGGATATATATATATATATATATACCTCTAAATTTTTTGCAAGTTGCTACTTTTACTCACAATCTGAGATGGATGACAATAAATTGGATAACTGCTTAATTTTTTGCTTTTTAGGCCTTTTAGAATTAATGATTGATCATGAAAGATTGGTTTGTTCAGATAAAACTAGAAGAACTGGTTTTTTAAAAGTGTAACCCTAATTTCTAGGTAAAAAGCAACTAATCAGTTGAATTGAAACTATCTTGACATAAAAGGCTTGTTTCTTTGGTTTCACCTGCTTCTTCTAGTTAAGGTATGTGGGTATAAATAATTTTACATATTAATGTAGTATCAGGTACCAATTAACCTTGTTTAGTAAGTCTCATCTACCATGATTCTGTTGAGTAATCAGAATGTAATATTGTCTTAAAAGAGTGGAACATCATGACTGATGGTTTGTATTGAGTTATATTTGGAGGACCTACCACCAGTTAGCATTGGTAGACATGATACTACAATACCAGGGCATTTAGACACCCCCACCAAGGTCAATATACACCATGGAATATGAAAGGCATGAAATTAATCACTCTATTATGCATTTGATACCAACGAGGCAACGAATGAGTCTTCATGCATTGCCATCTATAGTGTCATACAATCATTTTAATGTTAGCAAACAATTACTTTGTTTCTAATTCATTCAACTCACTGTACATGTAGTGTCTTTAAATATCTTTGTAATTTCTTGTGTGTTGAAATAAGATAGAACTTAAGTACAGATATTAAGGTGTTGTATCTTATGTATGATGGAAATTGTATATTATATATTTCAGGTTTTGGTTTATTAGTACTGAGAGGTTTAAGTGATGGTCCAATTGTAATAGTATCATTTATGTGTCTCATATCTGTGGTTTGAACCTCACATCTCTTTCCTCAAATATATATTGTAATTCTCCTTCAATTACTCACCCAAAAAAAATCAATTATCCTGCATACTATATTTCAAGTTTAACGGTATTGCCATTCTCCTTTGTTTCAAAATAAATACACTACCTCCTATGTTCATATGTCTCATATTTGTGGTTTGAACCTCATATCTCCTTCCTCAACTATTTATTTATATATATATATATAATATTGTAATTCTCCTTCAATTACTCACCCAAAAAAAAATCAATTATCCTACGTACTATATTTCAGGTTTAACAGTACTGTCATTCTCCTTTGTTTCAAAATAGATACCCTACCTCTTATCTACATATTTCCTTTCACTCCATGGAAAAGGAAATTTGAATATGAAAGGAAAGTTGTAAAGGATCACTGTAAACAATAGTTAGATCGACCATAACGTGGGTCTAGCCTAGACCATATATTTAAATTTCATCATGCATCTATTTCGGACCACATGATCATCAGAAAAAATCTTCTTGCTATTTTTTACTCTTTCAGGACAATATACAGTACCCTCAATTTAAGACATTAAATTGGTAACAGAAATGGTTTATGATTCATTTCTTGGCCATTCCATTATAGACTGGTTGGCCTCAGCTTAAAGCATGCAAAAAAGTACTTTGGAGTACTCAGTAATAATAGCTGAAAAGAAGTAATGAGGAGTATGGTGAAATATGGTCATTATTTGTCATAAACTCACTTATCTCAGAATGTTTAAATTGTACTGTAATAATTTTGATGTGATTTCACGAAACTATAGCATGCAGTAAATGTAATTTATCTTCCCTTGAGACTCTTTATGTAACGGAGAGGGCAGCTCTAGGCCTAGACCTAAGGCCTCATACCCCAAAATCTTACACACAATATATATATATATATATATATATATGATTCAAAAATTGTTTTAATTTCCCAAACACTTAAGTGAAATATTTGTTATTAAGGCTTTCATTTTAGTTTCTCAAAAAAAAAAAAAAAAAAAAGGCTTTCATTTTAGAAATCCTTAAGGCTTTAATTAGAAATCCAACCTAATTATTGACAATGAATTTCCCTAAACACTTAAAGCTTTAATTTTTGTTATTAAGTCCCCCACACGGTAGATATATTATTAAGTGAAATATGTATAAATTGTATAATGTCTTTAATAAATTAAAATTGATAAAATCTTACTTAAGATCAATTATGTCATAAGAAGATTAAGTTAATTAACTATTCTCAATTACAAAAGAGATGTTAATTAATAAAGTATAAATATAAATATTTAACTAGTAAATTTGCTTATCAAACAGTAAAAAGAATGATTTTAATATATAACATATCGTTTAGCTCTTAAAATGTATTTAGCCAACCCTACTAACATATGATTGCAGATGAGCCTTAGAATCTTTATCAAATTAACAACAGTTGGCTAAAGATCCTTAAAAGTAAGAAAAACAAGGGATTCTTCCCTAAACTAACGTGTTCGGGGTATGGTAGACTATATATATATATGTTCGAAAGAATAGTTGAGTGCTAGAAGAATTTTTGATACACTCATTTTTCAAAAAAAAAGAAAAAAAGAGAGAGTATTTGGTTTTGGTTGGTTGGACCATATTCAATGCATGCATGTGCTGTACTTCGGCTTTTGATGCACTATCCTCAATTTGGATTGGATCCCAAGGAAATATTATTATATATTTGTTTATGAACTAAACATGGTAGGAACTAACAAGGGGTGATCAAAGATGGCTTTCCTACATGATGTGATAACTATAGTACCATCCTACTGACTGGGTTTAGTGAGCTATAGCTAACCCAACCATATTAGGACTTTTTTTTTTTTTTTTTTTGAGAATACGAAGTATTTTTAACATACACACGAAGAGAATGAAAAAGATCTTAAAGAAACCAACAGTGATATATATCTAAAATGGCCTAAACCATACTAAGACATCAATGAACAATAAACCGGTATTCTCAAATAATGAATAGGCACTTATATTATTATCTATTTTTTTACACTAATGTTTTGTATATTTTATTTATACATAACTGGTGTCAAATATAAAATAAGAAGGGAGAAAAGGATTTTGGTAAGTTGATTGTTGCAAAACATAAAATTTAGTCCATTTTTTTAGAAGAATCACTCAAAAATATACAGGTTAGAATCAAGGACGAAACCACTCTTGGACTAGGGGGACAATGGCCACTAGATTTTTTTTTTAAAAATATATTATTATATATATGTGGACTAATTTTAGCAATTTTGTTTTATAAAATTACATTTTGTTTCCCTTTAACAATATCATTGATTCTTTTAAGAGTAATGTTATACTCACAATTTTTTTTATAACATTTTTACAAACTGTTTTGATAGCAAATTCTTATTGGTTTGCATATGAGCTCACCCTCACATAATTTTTTTACTTACCAGTAACCACTTATCACATCAGTAATTTATAAAAAACTTGTAACTCTAGCATTTTCCTCATTTTAGTGACCATAAAAAAATTTATAGATCTAAAATCTAAAACAAAATATACAAGCCCAAAAAAAAATAGCTCAACAACAAAAATTACCAATAAAACTAAAAACAAGATTAAGCTCAATTAATTAATTTTATCCAAAATAAATAACCTTGCCCTTTAAAAAATTCTAAACAAAATTAATTTTGTTCTTGCCCACACACACACACACACACACACACAAATCTCAACAGCTAAGTAGCAGAATCAAAGGTCGAAACTGCCACACACAGCCAACAGTAAAATCCCCCCCCCCTTAACTCAAAGTTTTAGATCCGTCCCTGGTTAGAACATCTCTATTAGTAATGCACTATATATACTGCTTGGCTGATTCTATCGCCTTATACTTGTTTTAAATTACTCTGTTTTTATATCTCACACTACCGCCTCCTTGGTCGGTTCTATTTTGATAATCTTATTTTCAAGATATTATTGTGCTTCCGCCTTTTGCCTGTGTTCTGCCCCCTTTGTGGTATCAAAGCCTTAAATAGACTGTCAATCCTCTCACTCTGTAATAGATACACGATAAAGAGAGGCTCTCCAACGGCAGGTGCGGGTACCGTTCATGTGCTAGGCCCATATGCTCTGGTAGGTACGCGGTGTTGCCGAAGTCGGTGCTCTCCTAGCCCGATGCCATGCCGTAAGAAGCGTGGCCTGGCACCGTGGGGTTTAGGGCGTTTTCCAAGCATAAGCAACTTGGAGATGGGAGCCCTAGGTAACCGCCCCCTTTGTGGTATCAGAGCCATTCTTTTATGGCCAGTAATAGTGTTGTTGTGTCTTTATTTCTTATCTGTGCTTACCCGAAACTTTGATACTCCTTTGTTGTGTTCCCTTTTTACCATCGTTGGCGCCACCCATGTCGGATAGTGAATTCCCAGAACTGAACAGTAAGGCCCGTTGAAGCTAGAGAGAGCGTGTAGGGCATGAGAGGTATAGGGTTGACTAGGGTATGTGTTACAAAATGCAACGGTGTTATATAAAAAAAATTTTAAAAAAAAGTTAATTAAGTGTTGAACCTAGGATAGTATGGATAGGTTGTGGAGATCCAACTCCTCTGTCAGCTCCAAAACCGGTTGTTCTCCTGATATTGTAAATGAAGAAGATCACATTGTAGAAGAAAATGAGTTTCCGGATTTCCAGAAATGGAATATCCCCAAGGTTGCTATTAAGTCCATCTATAAGATTAGCTAGGCTGAAGATACTTTTTATTCCCAATATAAAGTTAGAACCGTTGAATAAATATTTTCTATTTCAAAAACTCATGAAAAATGTTGTATGTTTTCTAAAAGAAATATTAATGATTTTCTTGCTAAAAAATTCAGTTATTTGCATATTAGTCTTGTTCAAGTTGCTGTTAAACCACTTACAAGAAAATGTATTAATGCTTCTGATCTCATGTGCTTAAGAAATGCTAGATTTAAAAAGTTTAATGATAGTATTCTTGGCATGATTACTGCATCCTTGTATGATAGTCCTGTTTATTTTGATTGTTATCCTGATATTTATCTTGCTTTGGATAACCCTAATATTGTTAAAGTTTTGACTTTGAATATTTTGACATCTGGATATGACATGGAAGAAGGTAGTAAGCCTTTTGCTCTTATTTACCGTATTTACTGCAGACTTTTGGGTTCTCAATTGAATCCTTGTGCTAGGATAAAGGATCCTACTGGAAAAACCATGTTAATTCAATGTTCTACTCCTGATGCTAAGATTCAAGTCCCAAAAATGATTCAATGGCAAGATATTAATCTTCCCAAAGAATGGTTGTTGGAACGCGAATCCCCACTTGCAAAACCTGTTTTTGATTAATTAAATCTTGCTCATATTCAACAATATCTTGATGGAGCTATTAAAATAAGTTTTCATGATGACAGACCATTGAGGATCAACGAAGGAAGACATTCCTTTGATGGATCTGAAAATATTTCAAAAAGAGATCAAGATCTTAATGATTTTTTGCAAAAGAATTTTGAAAAATCTGATTTAAAGCTTAAAGGAGTTTCAAGTAACAACTCCCAAGTTAGCACTGCTTTCTACTCTACTAAAGCAGAACCTTCCTCTCCATACAGTAGAACTGCTATTGAAGATGAAGAAGAGACTAGATCTGCGTCTCCTTCTACTTCTGATTTTCAAACACCCTTTGTTGAAACCCCTGTTTCCGAAAGTCAATTAAGAGTTTTGAATGCTTTGAACGAAAGTTTTGAAATTGATATGATTTCCCTGTTTAATGAATTTATTTCTGCTAAAAATAGAGATAAAAGAAAATATTACCAAAGTACTTTTGCCCAGTCCGAAAAAGACCGTGTTAAAAGGAAATGGAAAGAAAAAATGAATCAATTGCAAAAACATATTCTGTTTTTTGATTTCCTTTAAAATTATTATGTTTCAAAAGATGAAGTTTCAAAAAATCATTTAAACGTAATAAAGAAATCAAATTTTATTAAAGAAGACAAAACCATTGTTAGGTCTAGCCATCCGTCCCTTGAGACAATTCTAGTAAATTGTAAAGGGACTGAAGTAAAGGCATCCCCTTTCAAAATTGCTGATGATAAAACCCCTATTCCTAGTACTATTGAACAAAACAATTTTACTAATGAATCCTTGCATGTTATTGATCAACAGCTTGACCATATTGAAAAAAAAACTGTTGAAAAAACTGTTTCTGCAAAACCTGAGAAACTTTTGATTGATTTACCCAGTCAAAGAGAAAAATTGAGTTTAAAAACCTCTCAGGCTAAAACTCTTGAAATTATTGAGAAAATACTTTTTGATTTAAAAGTCAAAACTAAGGGTACTTCTACCAGTGCTACTCGGACTATTTCAAGAAATGAGAAAGAAACTGTTTTTGAAGAAAACACAAAATCTGACTCATTATCTTCTATTTCTGCAAAAAATGTTTTTGATGATGGACTACTAGAAATTAAAAGATTTGTTGGACAATCCAATCCCATGTCTATTACAAAAAACTAGTATTCAAAACCCACTCCTCCTGATATGTAGTTTGAAGAAAGATCTTTTCAAACACAGTTTTCTGTTTTTGCTGATAAACTTTATGAATGGAATATTGATGGTTTGTCTAAACAGGAAATCATTTATAAAATGAGTCAGATGTCTATGGTTGGTATTACTTATATGAATAACCATAATCTTGACCACCCTGAGATTGTTGAACTTCTTGTTACTGGTTTTTCTGGTATTCTTCGTGGATGGTGGGATTCCTATCTCACAGAAGATTTCAGAAAATCTATTAAAACAGATGTTAAAAAGAATGATGAAGGTTGGCCTATTTTCGATGAAAGTATTGGTCAAGGTATTCCTGATGGTGTCAATACCTTAATCTATACTATTCTCAAACATTTTGTTGGTACTCCATCCAATATTTCATCTTGAATTTCTAATTATCTAAACAATTTGAGATGCCCTACTATGTCTGATTATAGATGATACCAAGATGTTTTCATTTCCAGAGTTATGCTCCAGAAAGACTGCTACAAGCCTTATTGGAAAGAGAAGTTTATTGATGGTCTGCCTCCTATCTTTGCTCAAAAGGTAAAACAAGAATTAATTGGTAAAAATGATTCCATTGATTATGATAATTTAACTTATGGTGATATTCTCAGCACTATTTAAAAACTTGGTATTAATATGTGCAATGATGGAAAAACTACTAAAACACCAATTAAAAAACAAAAGAAAAGTTAAATATGAAATGGGTAATTTCTATGAACAATATGGTTTGCCCCCTATTACTCCTTTTAAGCAAAAAGGGAAAAAACATGATAAAATTCACAAAAGTTATAACCATAAAAAACATAAAAGATACAGAACCAACTTTGTTAAACCCAATGATTTTTATGTTATAAAGAAACATGCTTCTAAAAAATTTGATAAACAGAAATTAGGTAAAGGCAAATGCTTTAATTGTGGAAAACCTGGTCACTACAGTAAATATTGCAAACAAAAACCTGGAAAGTTAAAAAACAAGTTTAACATGTTAAATATTAATGATGACGATCAAGAAGATCTATTCTGAATCCTTGAATCAAACATTTCGTCTGATTCCTTGGAATAGGATTTTTCTTCCTCATCTGATTCTTGTTATCAATCTGCTGATGAATCTTCTGGTTCACCCAAATTTAAAATTGGTTGCAGAGATTCCTGTTATAATGTTATTAAAACTGTTAATGTTCTCACCAAAAGTGAAGAAAATGAAAGTTTGATAATTACTTTGATAAGCCAAATTGAGAACCCTGAATTAAAACAAGAATATCTCAATAAGTTTAAGAAAAATTTAACAAAAGATGAAAATGTTAAAAAACTGAAATCAAATATAAGTTTTGAAGAAACTTTGGAAAGATTTAATAAAAAGAAATCCAAAGAATTAACTGTTAATGATCTTCAACATGAAATTGCTGCTTTTAAACAAGAAATAATTGAACTAAAAAATGAGTTCAAAACTATTAAAAGTAACAATGTTAATCTAAAACAAGAATTGTTGTTGTTAAGAAATGATAAAAACCTTGATAAACATCAGTCTGATAATGAACAAGATGAGTTCAAAGATGGAGATGAATCCAGTCAACAAGCTCCTCTTTTTGGTAAAGGTACTTCTGATGTTTTCCCTGATTCTCAGATTATAATCTTGTTAACAAAATGCTTCCTCCAAAATAGTTTACAAAAGTTAAGATTGTTATTTCCCATAATTATAGTTTCAATGTTGCTGCCATGATTGATTCTGGTGCGGATATGAACTGTATCTAGGAAGGACTGATTCCTTCCAAATATTTTGAAAAATCTACTGAAAGATTGGTTTCTGCTAATGGTACTCAAATGAAAATTAAATATGAATTGAATAATGTTCATGTTTGCTTCAAAATACCTTCTGTGCTTGTTAAAAACATGACTGATAAAGTGATACTTGGCCTTCCATTTATAAATGCTTTGTATCCCTTTCTTGTTGAATATGATGGTATTACTATTGACCCTTTTGGGCAAAAAGTCAAATTCAAAGTTGCTTCAAAGTTTGAAATTGATACTGATGATGCTTTGAATCTAATTCATGCTAAAACTAAACATCTAAACTTCCTTAAGCAAGAAGTTAGATACAAAAGAATTGCTAAACAACTTTCTGTTAAATTGTTGCAATCCAAAATCAATAACTTTCAAAAAGTTTTGATTAATGATGTTTGCTCTGATATTCCTAATGCCTTTTGGCATAGGAAGAAACATATTGTTAACTTGCCCTATGTTAAAGATTCTGATGAGAAAAACATTCCCACTAAAGCCCGTCCTATTTAGATGAATGCTGAAACTGTTGAATTTTGCAAAAATGAAATTCATGATTTACTGAAGAAAAAACTAATAAGGAATAGCAACTCCCCTTGGTCTTGCGCTGCTTTCTATGTTCAAAAAAATGCCGAGATTGAGAGAGGAACCCCTCGCCTAGTTATCAATTACAAGCCCCTGAACAAAGTCTTAGAATAGATTAGGTATCCTATCCCCAACAAGAATGACTTGGTTCATAGGTTGTGTGAGGCTGTGGTGTTCTCTAAGTTTGATATGAAATCTGGATTTTGGCAAGTCCAGATTAGTGAGGATAATAAGTACAAAACTGCTTTTACCACTCCTTTTGGACATTACGAGTGGAATGTTATGCCTTTTGGTCTTAAGAATGCACCTAGTGAGTTCCAAAACATTATGAATGTTATTTTCAATCCCTTTAGCCATTTCATCATTGTTTATATTGATGATGTTCTTGTTTACTCCAACTCTATTGATGAACACTGGAAACATTTCTATTCATTTCTGGAAACCATCAAAAGAAATGGTCTTGTTGTCTCTACTAAGAAAATCAAATTGTTTCAAACAAAAGTTCGTTTCCTTGGTTATGATATTTCTGAAGGACAAATACATCCCATTGATAGAGCCATTCAGTTTGCTGATAAATTTCCTGATGTTATCACTGATAAAACCCAACTCCAAAGATTTCTTTGGTCATTGAATTATGTTGTTGCTTTCTACAAGGATTTGAGGAAACAATGTAAACCTCTTTTTGATCGGTTACAAAGTAATCCTCCACCTTGGACTGATAACCATACTTCCCTAGTTAAACAAATCAAGTTCCATGTTAAGACCCTGCCTTATCTTGGTATTCCTACTCCCAATGCTTTCAAAATTGTTGAAACCGATGCCTCAGATATTGGTTATAGAGGTATTCTGAAACAAAGAGTTTCCTCAGACTCATCTGAACAAATTGTTCGTTTCTATTTTGGAGTCTGGAATACTAAACAGTTAAATTATAGTACTATTAAAAAGGAAATTTTATCTGTAGTACTATGTATTTCAAAGTGATTTGTTAAATCAAAAGTTTTTGTTACAAATTGATTGCAAAAGTGCTAAATATGTTATTGAAAAAGATGTTAAAAATATTGCTTCAAAACATATTTTTGCCAGATGGCAAGCTATTTTAAGTGTTTTTTACTTTGATATTGAATATATTAAAGGTTCTCAAAATGCTATCCCTGATTTCATTACTCGTGAATTTCTGCAATGCCAAAATGGCAAGTAGAAGGTCGAAAGACAAACACCCTGCTGAAACCTCAAAACAACTTGTTAAAAAAGAACCTGTTTCTCCCATGGAGATTGCTAACCATTTCACTCCCTTAGGTACTATCCCTAAGCCTAATTGCTCCTCTGTTTTGGCATCATCTTATGATCCATATGCTTTAACCCTTGTTAACCAACTTGTTAGAATTGCTTTCCCCAGAAATCCCAATGTTTCCCAATACTTCAAAAAATCATATTTCCAAAATCTGTTTTCTATTGAAGCCAACACGGCCTCAATCATTGATCCCCTTCAACTTGCTACAAGTTATTTCCCTCCCAAATTCCACTGGATCCCTGAGCACAGTGAAAAGAATTTGCAATATTATTCTGACACCCTGCATCATGAGAAATCCATTACCATCAGAACCATACCCGATAAAACTAATCCTTCAAAAATTATTTACCATAGTGTTTTCCTGAATCATGTTATTTCTGAAGAAAAGTGGGGCCTAAACCTTGCCACCACTAGGATGTTACCAAATTCCCCTATTCCTTATTCCTATCATGATTATATCACTGCTTGGTTTCGATTCATGCTTCACCAGAATGATGACATGTCTCACTCCTTGTTTGTTAATTTTGATAAGCAATTCACTACTAAGCTACCTCTTTGGTTCGACCGCTGGTGGACCTAATTTGGCTCTGTTATTGAGATATTTCCAGGACCATTAACGGGTTCCTTCAAATGTTTCACAAATGCTTACAAATTTGATGCTCATGGTGCTAAGTTCCCTGCTTTACTTCATTTTGTTAAACGTTTTAAAGTCCCTTGGATTTTAAAATGGCAATATGCTAAGGAAGGTGATGTTCTTGCTCGCTATCGGTATGTTAAATAGTGGGATAAATTTCACCACACACAAGATATTATTGACACTGTTACTCGGGAATTCCCATTTGCTATTCCCCTTGTTCATAAAGCTCATTCCCCTGAGCAAACACCTATTGAAGCCAATGCTCCCACTACTTCATCCATAAAAATTGTTAAGTCCTCTGCCAAGTCTAAAAAGAAGAGTTCTCGTCTTGAAGACATTCGCAAGGACCCTGATGCCCTGTATGCCCTCCTCAAGTTAAAATGGAAGGAGGAAAAAGCTGATAATCATGATTCAGAAGACGAACTATCCTCTGAAGCATCTGTTGCAAACAACCCATACTACCCTTATAATAAAGAACTATTTGGACATGATGAAGAAGACATTCCTGATTTAGGGAAAAATTAATTGCTGATTGTCTGGCCTGCACAACGGCCAAAATGCTATATTGTTTACCCCTGGTTAAAGTTCCGAATATTACTCTGCTTGCTCCCCATAAGGGAATGTTGCTGCTTTCAGCACAAAATGCCAAATTGCTTTCGACCCAAAACACCAAATTGTTAAAGGCCGGTTCTTTGAAATAAAGCTCCAGATTTTGCTCCTGCTGTCTTTCCTTTTTGTTTGATTGGGAATGGAAAAGTAGAGGGATGGAAAAAGTGAGTTTGTATAAATTTACTCAATACACTATTGTTAAAAAATGATGGCCAATTAAAACAAAAAAGTGACAAATGACAAAAAAAAAAAAATTTATCACCCAATTTATTAAAAAATAAAAATCATGTCCCAAAAAAAAATCATGTCTAGTTAAACCAAAAAAAAACAAAACAAAACAACTATCATACCCACAGTCCAAAAAAAAAAAAAAGAGGCACTGTGCCCACCCACAACCTAGGAAATAAATAAAAAAATGGACATGGGCATTTTTGTCCATTAACCAGCCTCATTTTCTCCATTCATTTTTCTCTCCATTTTGGGGAGAAAATTTTTTGGTGGGCCCAAAGAGAAATCACCCGGACCTCACCATTAATTTTCCTTCCTCCCCATCCAACCAAATACACTCAAAAAAGTTTTTGTTAGGTTCTAAAGAATTAGAAACTTATGTATTTAGAACTCTAATTTGTATTGTTGGCAAACCATGATCAAAACAGGTTGTTTAGTCTTGTTTAGGCTTGCTCAAAGTATGTTTATTTGTAAAACTGGAATCGAATGATTGCAGATTTATTGGACTAAATCTGTAAGGCTTGATCGATCGAAAATTAGACTTGATCGATCGAACCACGTACAAATTTATTTTTCTGCAGAGTTCCAGTTCAGCCCAAACTCTATTTAAACGTCTTGGGGATCAAGTAAAACACTCCTATATATAAGGAAAATCCTAGAACGTTTTTCAGGCTTTTTGAGAGAGAGAAGAGAGTGCCTCTTTTGTATCTAGGGTTTTGTACCCAAACCTCTCTAAGGTCTTTGTTGCTCATATTGCTGTTTTGTGTAAATCTCTTGTGAGATCTAGAGGAGCTTTCCTTTACACAAAATTTAGAGTTTTCAAGGTAGAGATATTATCAACATCTTGATGATCAACTCGGTTGCTACCATTGAAGCTTAAAGAATATCAAGCGTGGGTGCTTGTAACTGATTGGAGAATCCAAGAAAGAAGGAGTCCGTGGATTCAGAGCTTGCACGTGGTCGTGTTAGTAAGTTCTACTGGTGGGTAGCATTAGGAAGTCAAGCGGGGAGCTTGTAAGTCCTTTTGTATGAATTTCGATTCTTTCATAATGGATTCAAGTTTGCCTTGAAGATCGGTGGGTCAAATCCTCCCTAGGTTTTTACCGTGTGGTTTCCTAGGTGATCATATCATTGTGTCTTTTATTTTTCCGCTGCTTTATATGTTTGATATGATTATTTGATTGCTTTAACCTAAAATTGCATAACTTGACTAAGTAACAACTAGGCTAACCAATCTGGTTGTTTTAAGGGGTCTAAATTTCCATCAGTTTTACTTCTCATTTTCTCTCCAAAGTTTTTCATCCATCGTATTTCACCTCCAAACAAACACACCCTTAAGGCTTTAATTTTTGTTATTAAGTTCCCCACACGGTAGATATATTATTAAGTGAAATATGTATAATGTCTTTAATAAATTAAAATTGATAAAATCTTACTTAAGATCGATTATGTCATAAGAAGATTAAGTTAATTAACTATTCTCAATTACAAAAGAGATGTTAATTAATAAAGTCTAAATATAAATATTTAACTATTAATTTTGCATATCAAAAAGTAAGAAGAGTGATTTTAATATATGACTTATCTTTTTAGCCCTCAAAATGTATTGAGTCAACCCTATGACTCAATTACAAAAGAGATGTTAATTAATAAAGTCTAAATTTAAATTTTTAATTAGTAATTTTGCATATCAAAAAGTAAGAAGGGTGATTTTAATATATAACTTATCGTTTTAGCCCTCAAATGTATTGAGTCAACCCTACTAACATATTCAATGCATGCATGTGGCTGTACTTCTGCTTTTGATGCACTATCCTTAATTTGGATTGGATCCCAAGGAAATATTATTATATATTTGTTTATGAACTAAACATGGTAGGAACTAGTAAGGGGGTGATCAAAGGTGGCTTTCCTACATGATATGATAATTATCGTAGCATCTACTCGTTGGGTTTAGTGAGCTATAGCTAACCCAACCACACTAGGACATCAATGAACATTAAACCAATATTTCACAAATATTGTACAGGCACTTATATTATTATCTATTTTTTACAATAATGTTTTGTATATTTTATTTATTAACTGGTATCAAATATAAAATAAGAAGGGGGAAAGGGTTTTGGTAAGTTGATTGTTGCAAAACATAAAATTTAGTCTTTTTTTTAGAAGAATCATTCATAAATATACAGGTTAGAACATCTCTATTAGTAATGCGCACTATATATATATATATATATATAGAGAGAGAGAGAGAGAGAGATTATACTTTATACCCTAAAGTTCCTAAACCCCCTGTATATGATTGAATTTAAATTATGAATAAAAGACATATTTTGAAAAACAAAAAGAAATTAACATTCAAATGGAAGCAAAATTTGCCATATGTGTGTAAGAGCATAGATAACATATAATCTAATAGTAAAATTTAAAAAATTTATTAAGTATATATATAGAGAGAGAGAGAGAGATTATACTTTATACCCTAAAATTCCTAAACCCCCTGTATATGATTGAATTTAAATTATGAATAAAAAACAAATTTTGAAAAACAAAAAGAAATTAACATTCAAATGGAAGCAAAATTTGCCATATGTGTGTAAGAGCATAGATAACATATAATCTAATAGTAAAATTTAAAAAATATTAATTTAAAAAATTTATTAAGTGGTTTAACATTAGCCAATAATTTCTACCAATTTAAATTTACCTAAATCTTAAACGACTCATAAGGTTGTTCATAGACCAAGGTTTCGAGTAGTTTCTCAAGAGTTAAAAAGGTAGGAAAAAATTTGGTCACAACACTTAAAGCAAGACCTCATGAATCTCATGATTAGATCTTGAGAACCATTAGACCTATCCATTTGATCTCTTTAGTCTAGACATGCAACATCAGTTATGAGTGAGTGACTCCTAATGAAGGAATTTATATTGTCATCATCATGCTATTCAACTTTACTTTTTTTGTCTGTGAGCTTGCGTACTCACCGGTTATCTTCCATGTTTCAACCTTAATTGTTTCACACTCACAAGAGATAAACAAAAAAGACGTCAATAGAGAATATCGAAACTTTTGTGTTGCAACTGTCTGTAGAAATCATAAACCAAACATCATTATATACAGTTTGGATTGAGATTTTGGACCCGGGTGATCCCTCTATGGGCTGAAGCTCAAGAAACATTTCATGTAATCTTCAAAACTCATGAAACAGGTTAGACGAGAACTATTCTTGAGGGAGGCTCTCTAAATTCATTAAACGTCTACAGGTTACAACCCTCTAAATTCATTAAACCTCTAGAGGTTACAACCCTATTATCTCTAACACTTTAAGGGAAAAATCTTGTATAAGACGGTCTCATGAGATACTTTCTCCACTTTAAGTCTTTCGCTTTTTGGAAAGCTTCGCATTTATGATTTATGATTTATTGATTTAAGTTTCTTTAAAAAAAAACTTCTTCCCTCTCCCCGTGTGTGTGTGTTAAAAATATTTAATATTCTCAAAAAAAAAATAGTGGATTAATTCCACATTGAAAAATGAGTGTGAGTTTAGAAGGTTTAAAGCATGTATTGTGTATCCAAAAGTTAAGCTCTTTTGGATATACATCACTGTAAGTTTTTTTAAAAAAAAACTTTCTCACATCTCTCGTGTATGTGTGTGCTAAAAATACTTAGTATTCTAAAAAAAAAATAAAAAATAAAAGCTAACTCTATTGCCCATTCTTTTGCTAGTTATTAGGCTTGTGTTTGTAAAGTTGTAATTATAGAGGAACCCCTTTCATCTCCCCCATCCCTCTCTCTGTGTTGGGAATTAGAAATGAAGAGTGACAACTATTTTTTCTTTTGTGGAATAAAAAAGTTATTATGCCTGTTAGGATTTTAGTTTTGGCTATGTCCATGACAAATTTATTGAGTTTTATGCTTTGTAATATGTATTAATGGGTGTAAATGTGTAATAAGGATTGAAGGCTGGCGCTTTTTTGCTTTTAGGTTGTGTTTGTAGGCACCTCAAGCCAATTCCTACTTGCATTTAAACTTTATTTCAACCCTAATCCCTAAAGAAGGAAGACGGCCTCATAAAATAGAGAAAAACTTAGAGAGAACATTCTTTGTTTTCGAGCCTCTACCATATATAGAATATCACTAAGAGGTTGAGTATTCTAATTAAACACATAGATCTCCAAACTTGTGTTGGACTTCTTGTTGAAAGTTGAAACCATGGAAGACAATGTCAAATCTTCAAGAATCCTTAGAGTGACCAATAATCGATTTTGCAGTCAACGAATCAACTTGTGACAACAAGTAACTTTGAAGGCACAAGAGAAGAGTCTACAATTACTAGTACGAGCAGGGAGCTCGAGAAACTAGTCTATTTACATGTACATGAAGTCATATGAGTAAAGTATATACCACAACAATCTTCAATGATGGACTTGTATTTGATCTAGACTTTGCCTAAGAGCGTATACGCCATTTTGGCCGGATTTTCACTTCATGAACAAATTATTGTCTCTATGTGGGTGTGTTGGTTATTAATATGTTTATCCATGCAACTTTGTGATTTGATTCTCGACTAAATAATTAATTACCTTGTTTAAAAAAAAAAGACTTAAATAATTCATTATAAATGATAGTAAGCCGCGTTCTAAGCAACATTTTTCAATGTCAATTGGTAAAAATTACAGAACTAATTAAGTGAGCCCCCAAAGAGTGTCTTCATTATGGTTTATCTTTTATCCATAAACCAATTTGAGCAAATATTCAAGTGCTTGGGCTGCATATATATGTGTGTGAACATGAAGACTTGAAAGACTTTGCAGCCAATAAACCTGATATCACCATGTGCTGGCTGACTCGAGTCACTTAGACTTACCTGACCCAGTTGTCTTTACTCTTTACTTCAACGTACGTACTCCATGGCCCCCCCATTTTCTATCAGCAATCATTTTAGGCCATAGGTACTGCATAAATTTCTTTGAATGGTTTAAAACTTTAAAGTGAATACTGTTGCTGTTTTTTGTTTGATTCATTTGGATTAATTGATGACAACTGGAAGAGATAAATTGAATTTTATCATTTTAAAAGCATAAAAGGAGATGAATCAATTTTCTCTTTTTTTTCCCTCTTCTTTTTCTAAGCTGCTAGGCCATTCATTGAAAAAATGTCAAGTTTGCATGGCCCAGTATGGCCAATCACAGAGGACGTTTGTGCTGCTTTTAGAAATCACGTGAGAAAAGAAATTAATTCTGACCAGCCTATCAAATTTTGCCACACAAACAGTCCAAGGAAAATAATAAAACTACAAGCACAAATTTTAAGAAAATACTAAAGTTTGTCAAAAAAAAAAAAAAACCCAAAAGCTAGTACTAGTTTTACTATAAATGTCTGAATTATTTTTTTATGATTAATGAAATTATAGTAAGGTTTTTTAATAAAAGATTATAAGGTTTTGCAATAAAAATTTAGTTTCCATTATATTACTTCTAATTTGGTCTTATGTCAACAATATGATAAATAAATTTCTTAATTGTCATTTTATTTTATATTTAAAAATTGACACACTACAGACTTTATAACTCAATTGATTAATGAATATATCTTGATGTTTTTGAGTGGTTCAAATTCCCCTCAATTATCGAATTATATAAATAAAAATTAACACATGAGTTAATATAGTTTAGGTAGTAAAGTTTGTAATATTTTTAACATTGTTACTTATGGTATTTACTATGGGGCGAGCATTCATTGGTTGAACCACTGTCAAGCTGTGTTTGACATCACAGCAGATGATTTTAAAAAAGAATTCGGTGCCTCTTTCCTCGTGCAGCTTTAGATTCCCCCGGAAAATCAGTTCCCATCAGAAAACCTTTTCCAAATTTCTTTGTTGTGTACCTTTTTTAGCTGCTTTTTTAACAAGGTTGATGTTATATGTGTAATGTGTAGTCACTATTCACACTCTCTTTGTAAAAGTTTCAAAGGTAGTGAAACAAAGTTAAGGAGCAACAGCAAGGAAGATGGGTACATCCGGGAATAATTTTCTCCAAGTTGTGGCCAAGAACTTTGATGTTCTTGCTTTGTATGTCTCTCAAGTCTCATTATATTGTACACATTCACATTGTGCTTAATTTCTCTGTCTTTTCCTTTGCTTGTTTCCCTTATTTAGATTCAATTTTTTTTAATGTTTCAGGCCTCTAGTCACTCTAGTTTTTCCCCTGTAAGTATTTTTTTTTTTTGTGTGTGTGTTTTGTTCTGCATGTGCACACAACATGTGCTATGTGCATGAATATATATGTGTCCATTCACATTTTCCTGTGGTATTGTTTTTAAAGGTATGCTTCAATCAGGGCTATAGAGACCAAGTCTCGTAGTGATGATCAGCAATGGCTTACATATTGGGTTCTCTATTCCATGCTCACGCTCTTTGAGCTCACTTTCGCTAAGGTCCTTGAATTGTAAGTTAATCTGTTGCTTTTCTAAATTAGACTGTGTGTGTATGTGTTACGTACTGTGCATTTTTAGGAATCATCACAAGTTTGCAGCTAGTTATAATTTGTTGTTGTTGTTGTTGTTGTTGTTGTTGTTCTACATTAGACTTTGTGTTTATGTGTTACGTACTGTGCATTTTTAGGAATCATCACAAGTTTGCAGCTAGTTAATTTGTTGTTGTTGTTGTTGTTGTTGTTGTTGTTGTTGTACATTAGACTTTGTGTTTATGTGTTACGTACTGTGCATTTTTAGAAATCTTTCTTAGAGCACAGAAATGAAAAATAGCTGCAGTGTCACTCTAACATTGGGATTCATATGTGGGCTGGCAAATTTCAGCTATTATGGATGATATATATATACATCCTTTGCCAATGAGTTTTGAGTTTTTTTTGCCTTTAGGCTTTAGTTGGGTTAGGCAATATAAAAGTGGGCTTTGCTATCTTTCTTTCTTTTGGTTGTTTTTTGTCAAGGGCTTTTCCTGATCTGTTGTAAAAGCCCTATGGCAGATTGACCTTTTGTGTCTGAGGTATAAAATTAAAAGTTTATTCATTTAGATTTTTTCTTTTCAGAAAAGAAAAAAACCCCACATTGGGAAATTTGGAAGATAAGTCTGTATATATATATATATATATATATATAAATGAAGAAACACTAATAATTGGAGCAACGAAACTTTATACATCCATTTACTTTACATTGTTGCAATAAGTGGGGGGGGAGTGATTCAAAAAAGCTTTGTTTACAAGGCTCATGTCCTTTATAATACTTTTGTAACATTTGGTGAAAAGTTGAAATAAATTTAGGCACTAAAATTGAACAAAACAAGCCCTAGTGACTCAAAGATTTCGGAGAGATGACATATTAAGATGTTATTACCTGAATATGGAAGTGCAAGAGTGTTACATCATTTAACTCACTTGATAAACCTTTAAATTTGTAATGATTATAAAATGCATCTATTTTAACGTGAGAAAATTATTTTGTTTAGGTTACAAGCCCCGAAGTGCGAATGGAGAATTTAACAAAGAAATTTTTTTTTTTTTTTTTTTTTAATAAATGGAGAATCTTCCTTCTTGTCCCTAGAGAAGATTGATTTTCTTAAAAGGAATTTTTGGGACAACACACAACTCACAAGATGTTAGCACCAAATGCTAAGGTTATAAACCTTGTGACATTTTCGGTTCACAAAATGGTGTGAATCTCAGTTAATTCAAATCTCCCACCCTAACTTGTTACGAGCTAAAAATTAACCTATAAGAGTGACAAAGGGAAACTATATTTAAATGCTTTAAGTTATTAAACTTGATTTTTAAAATTTTCTTGATTGTCATTGATTTTCAATTTTCAGGTTCCCCATTTGGCCTTATGCTAAGCTAATTCTTTCATGCTGGTTGGTCCTACCGCACTTCAATGGGGCAGCATATGTTTATCGAAACTTCATTAGACCATTCTATAGGGACCCAACAACTTGTCAAATCTGGTATGTCCCACGAAAGAAGAACGTCTTCAAAAAGCCAGATGATGTTCTAACAGCTGCAGAGAATTATATTCAAGAACATGGAACGGAAGCATTTGAAATGCTTATAGCCACTAGCAAGGTATGATCAATAACCATGGTGTATTCTTATTTTTAGGTCATGTTGTATTTTCGATGTATTATTATTAATTTTTTCATAAATTGCATTTTAAATCCTTTATTAGTTGTCAAAAGTTTCAAATTGTATCATGAAGATTAAGATTATTACAAATTAAATATATAGTTTCACTAATATCAAATCGAACTCTAAACTCTCACATAAAAAAATTGAACTTTGAACTTTTAAAATCATCTAAATTTAAATTTTAGAGTTTTCGGTTTTGATTAGGTAGTATAAATTGATACAGTACTATTTTAAACTTGTAAATCTATAGGTTTTAATTTGAAAACACCACTAAAGTATATGATTTAATATGTAATTGCCCATTGATGCGATGGTCACTTCACAAGTATTAAGTGTTTGTGGAGTGTGAAAGGTAAAAGCCGGGATTCAAGTCTCTAGAAAGAAGTTTCACACACACACACATATATATAAAGCTAACATAGTAAAAAACGTGGCACAAGGAATTATTTATTTAATATGTTAGGACTAATACTCTCTACTCTCACATGATTATATGAATAGTTGATTCCACCATAAATTTGACTACATTATTATGTGAGAGAATGAGATATTTCATAAATTCATTACAATTTTGGCAAAGACAGTAATCAACTTGGATTAGATTTCTTAACTCTATAGTCCCTGAACTAACATGTTTTCCTATAATTATGACTTGGGTACTAGCATGAAAACCAAAATTTCATTTTACTTTAATAAAAGTTAACATAAGTACATAACACCCTTTTGCATTTTGGTAATTGGAAGGCAAAGATCGCCAGCCCATGGATTCTATTAATGTAAGAATGAGAGACCTGGCTCTCAAAGACTGACATCTTATGCCACAAATAGGGTACCCTTCAAGGAAAATTAGAGTCAATTGCGCTTTAAATCCTATAATCTAGGGCTAATTTCATATTAAACCATATAATTTTTATAATTTTTAATTAAACTCTAAAATTTAAGATTGCCACAAATTAAACCTTGTAATTTTTGTTAGTTTCAAATAGAACTTTGGACTTTGAACGATGGTAAGGTTGCATATTTTCAATACACAAAGGGTAACTTTTTTTTGGGCTGCTCTTAGCTCATTTGTAAAGGAAAATGCTATTTTGACCTACAATAAAAGTTTATAACTTCTTCTTTTTTTATATGTATTTTATTTATTTTTCCTTTAATTCAAAATTTTTTACTTATCCATAATAAATTTTTTTGTAATATAAGTTTGTCTGGGATGCATTCGGACCATATTTATGTTTCTAATTTGTAGGCTGAAAGGGAAGCAAGAACCAGGAGGGGCAACAATTACATGATCTTCGATGATGATTATATTTATTGAAGTGTGGTCTCTATATATGGCTTCTTTTTCTTTTTCTTTTTTTTAGAGAAAAAGGTCTCTATATATGGTTTGGTTATGATGTCTTTCATTCCTAATTCTGGTCTGTAGCCACTAAAGATACCAAGGGTAAGTTTGGTAGACTGTAATAGGCACTGTAATGTAATAATTATTCCTATGACTTAGTTATTCAGTAGTTTGGTTATGTTTTTATTAAAGGGAATAGTTATTCTATATGAATAGCTATTCTTTGAAATGAGGACTAGTTATTCATCCCTAAAGGAATTGTAATAGTTATTCCTTAGTAGGTGTATTAATTTTTAAAATTAATATATTTCCAAATAAACAAACTTTCTATATGCACTTAACAATTATGAAAATAAAAAATAATAAAAAACTAACTAATCACTCTTTCAAATTAAATATATATATATATATATATATATATTTTAGGATATATAATTATATGAGTAAAATATTTCCTAAAATATATCTTAGGTTTGATTTAAAATATTTTCATTTCATTGTCTTCAAAGTTCTATTATTGTGTTGTCATCAAACAAATGAATAATATTAAGTTCTATTAAGTATTACATTATAACATTTTGTATTCCTTGTAATACCTATTTTTATTTCTATGTAATTACCATTACAGTCTACCAAACGTGCCCTAAATATATATAATAATATCACCTAATCCAATTATGTATTTAATTTACCCTCTATTGACTATTGTTTCCTAATTTCTAAGAGTATATATGGGCTGACTTCGGGTTATATCCATGGATTCTCCTATGTTCGCCATTGTAATTAAGATGGGTCTTTATCTTTGTTTTGAGATAGCATTTTTTCCCCCCCTTAATCCTCATGTGTCTTTCATAATTTGCCATTTTCTGCCTTCCTCTTTATCATTAGTTACCACTGAATCTAAACAAGTAAAGGGTGTTTGAGACAGAATAATGATAAAATACTACTTGTCTTAAAATTTTAAAAGCCCTAAAGACAAGGACGGAGCCAGAACTTGAAGTTAGGGAAGCAGTTTTGCTACTGGTTGCATGCGACTGCTCCAGCCTCTAACTCTGTTGCTTAACTACTAAGGCTTTTTTTTTTAAATTTTTTTTTTTTTATGTGTGCATTTGCTATTGGGTAAGGACAAAATTAGTTTGTTTAAAATTTTTTAAAGGGCCGAGTTGTTTGTTTTGGGTAAAATTGGTTGATTGAGCTTAATTGTTTTTAAGCTATTATTGGTAATTTTTGTTGTTGAGCTAATTTTTTTGGACTTGTATATTTTGTTTTAAATTTTAGGTTTATAAATTTTTTTATGCCCTTTAAAATGAAGAAAATGCTAGAGTTACAAATGAGTCTAGATTCAAACCAATAAGAATTTACTACTTCAGTAATTTGTAAAAATGTTATAGAAAAGTTTGTGATTATAATATTACTTTTAAAATAATCAATGATATTGTTAAGGAGAGTGCAAAGTGTAAATTTTATAAAACAAAATTGCTAAAATATATACCTATAAATATACAAATATTTTTAAAAAAAAATTATGGGGGGCCATTGCCCCCATGGTCAAAGTCTCCCTCCATCCCTGCCTAGAGAAATGATGAATTTATCAATTAAACCATTATTCTAACATAAGAGATCTCTTGAAGATCTTTTGATAAAAGAAATTAACAATCTAAAAAATAATTGCACATGCTTTGTATTGTTATTATTTTTTTTCTAACAAAGTATGTAGAGTCTTTATTACCCGTCTATTCTCTCAAGTGTCTATAATTTCTTGTCCCATTACCATACATCAAGTAGTTGCAAAAACAAATCTCTTAGGGGTCTGTATATCTTACGATAGTTGATATATAAAAGTTAAAAAATAATTCATGATACGGTTTCTGTTTTGACAACTATAACAACAATAACAAAGCTTCACAATTGTCTAACCCTAAAATTTTGAACAATTATGCACTGTAATAAGCTGTAGGGGAAGAAGTGTGGAGCTTTAACCCGATAAAAAGTTTTTCCTATTTTTAGGGGAAAGATATAAAAACTGAAAGATAAACTCCTCTTCAAAAAATAAAAATAATTGCTCCTACTACTAAGTAAAAATATAGCCTTCACATTATAATCAATTTCATGTTACTTCTATGGTGAATTGGTTGGAGACGTGCAATAATTTATATCCTGCCTATGCAGCAGCATACAAGATTGTCACACTTTACTTACTTAAGAACATCCTACAGTCAATTATCTCCTTGGAAATTTGATTGAAGCATTTTTTTTTTTCCCTCACGAGCTTTAATCTTTATCTTAGACTCTCAGTTTTGTGATCTCTGTTAAAACTGAAGAAGAATTTCATGTAGAGAGTTGGTATTGAAACCATAATTATTTGGAGGAGGAATAGAAAGATCGTTTTCAATGTTAGAAGCCTTGAATATTGGACCTTTCCAGCTCTAATACCATGAAGAAATTCACAATCTCTCTAAATAAAAATACCAAAACTTTTTCTTAGTAAAAAATTGTTATTAATGAATAATACATTGAGTTTCCTCCATATATACACATCTAACTAGAGAGAAAAAGAAGAGAGAGAAAGAGAGAGGGGGAAAACTGTAACTAACCCCAACCTCTAAGCAATGGCTAAACTAATAATCAAATAAATACAGACATGTGGCAATCGGTGTAACTGATTCCACTTATTAAGCATTAAGCAAAACCGCACCGCTTTACTACTTTGTTTAATAACCATACTATGAAACGACGTCGTTCAACTAAATATATTGAATTATAGTTTCTCAAAAAAAAAAAAAATGATATTGAATTATAAAACACATTCGTTCTCTTTTAGTTGAGCATTAGTTTTATCTCATTTATTGTGGGTTGACTTAATTTGTTTTTTATCTTACTTCTAATAATCGTCTTAACTTAACTTAAAATATTTAATTTAAATACATTTGAAGTTGCCCTTTTAAATCATGAATAATTAAACACTTTTCACATCTTTTTCATCAAAATGCTCAATTAAAAAAAATATATTCAAAGAATCTTATTTTATTGTCCAAGGCTCCAAGCCGCTCATTTTAATTTAATTAAACCAATTGGGTTTGTATTTCAAGTTTAATATCAAATATAGTTGTTTTGATTAAAAAAATGAAAGTTTTTTTTTTTTTTGGAGAAAAAATGAAAGAAAAAAAATATATAAAAAAAAAGTTAAACATGTAGTACTAAAACACAAAAAACATTTTAAGTTTTTGAAACTCCAACTATTTTGTTTTAGTGATTTTTGAAACTAGGTTTGTTTGCTTTTGATTTTGATGTTTTGGGCCTTTAATAGAGGAGGCCTCAACCACACGTAGCTAAGGTAAATTTAATTATAAGTGAGTTTTTTGTAATTACCTTACAAAATTAACTTAATTTTTAAGTTATAAACGAATGAAGTAGACTATTACATTTTCAAGTTAAGTGACCTTTTTTTTTTCTTTTTCTTTTTTTATGTGATCCTTCTTCTTCTTTTCATTGTAACATTGTCCAACACCTTCTTTAAATAGAAAAATGAGGGCAAAAAAAAAGATAAAAGGAAGCCGACCCCTTTAGCAAAAAAAAAAGTATTTTTTTATAAATAAATAAAAAATGCTTTCTTAGGCATATAGAATCATAGAATTGTCAAATATTACAACTGTATAATGTCTATTTCTTTATTTTACAGAAGCATGAACATTATTTTAATTTGTACACACTCAAATTTGGACTCGGAAGATTCCATTATGGACCAAAGGTGCTTACCTTTCCCGCCAGCCCACTTCGCGCCTAAATTTTTGGAATTTTTAGTCAAAAGAAGCAGAAATTTCAGTAGACTTCTCATTTGCCAAAAACACTTATCTCAAGTGTAGAAATAATGTCATCCTGTCATCGTCATACACATCCTTTCTTTTATAATTTTTTTTAAAAAATATTGTGGTGATAAATTTAACCAGAATCTATTATTAACATCATTTTCATTAGTACTATACTACTAGAATATGCTTAATTTAGTGATATTACATGTTATTCTCTTTTTAAAAAAGAAAAGACTATGAAAAACATTGTGTTCTACATTCTTTTCTATTTTTCTTTTTTCTTTTTTTGTTAAATTGTGTTCTATAAATTATTCCTCTCATAAATTAAGGTAGAAAATGAGAAGGAAAAAAAAAAGAGTCTAAATTTGGTAAATATGAGGTGTCAAACCTATGTTTTATACCATCCAATAAGAAATTGTCATATCAACAATTTACTTAAAATTCAATATATCTTACCACGAGTTCAAATTTGGTAAGGATGAGGTGTAAAACTCACATTTTACATCATCTAATTAGAGATTGATACATCAGTATTTTACTTAAAATTCAATACATCCTACCACACATAATAACATCTCAATAAACTTCCAATTTGGTTGGATTTATATACGGGTATTAGAATTGATTGTGTGTGGTTGTGCTTATTCTTAAATATATGATAAGATTATGTAGCATACTGAGAATGGAAGGGTAAAATATGAGTTTTACACCACATCCTTACAGAATTTAATCTCTTCTATCACACCACATAATAATGGATTTGGAATCAACTTTGTATGTGCGCAGCTCGATAAAATAAATAAAAAGAAAAAATAAAACAAATATCTAAATTTTTAATGTCATAACAATGACACCACCTAAAATTAAAAAGTTCTCAAAGCATGCTATCTGTAAACCTAGCTGATTATAAAGGACAATTTGGAATGTTCCATTGGAGAATGTTGTTAGATGACGAAAGAAATGAAATTAGAATTGCATTTTGTTGAAAGAGTGCCAAAATTGGTAGTGCATGCTTATTTTTAAACAGTAGTGCATAGTTAAGCCATACTAATAGAAAATCACTAATTGAATAGTTACATATACGCTCTATTTGTTTTAGCAGCGATGTTTTCTAGAAAATCAGTTATTTTCTAAAAAATATTTTCTATAAAATTATCTAATTTTTCTATTTTTGGTAGCAACTTTAAATGAGTTAAAAAACAATATTTTAACTTCTCTTATTTAGTTTGTTGTAAGATAGAGTTGTTTTAAAAAAAAAAAAAAAGAGGAAAACAATCTCTAAAAATAAATCAAACTTTTTATGTTGACTAAAGATAGTTTTCATTTGACTCATTTTTTCTGATGCTATCAAGCACTAGAAAATATGGAAAACAACATTTACACAATGTTTTCCATAAAAACAAATAGAGTGATATATGATACACTATATACCTCTTTTTGTATTATTTTTAAGTTATGAACACTTGAATAATCCTCTAATGGCTTGATCATGATAATTGTAAAGTGATCTAATATAATACCCAAGTCAATTTTGAATGTTAATATGTCATATGAATGTGATGGGGTATATTTTAACTCATGCTACATGATTAATCTCAATCTTTCACTCCTTGCGGGACTCATTTAAAAGAAATATTATATACAATCATTACTCAAGAAAATCACTCATTGAATGGTTACATATATATATATATATATATATATATGATACACTATATACCTCTTCTTGTATTATTTTTAAGTTATGAACACTCAAATAATCCTCTACTGGCTTGATCATGATAATTATAAAGTGATCTAATTTGATACCTAACTTAATTTTGAATATTAATATGTCATGTGAATTTGATTGGGTATATTTTAACTCATGCTACGTGATTAATCTCAATCTTTCACTCCTCATGGGACATATATATATATATATATATATTAATAGACAAAACTAAGAGAAAATCTACTTAAATTATAAATTGGAGTCTAATTTTGCACCACATGTCTTATCTAATTTTTAAATTTGTGTGTTAAGTGAATTATTAGGTGCAAAAATCAAGGAATCTAAATTGAATTTTAATTGGAGTTTAATTTTACGCCATGTATCCTATCTAATTTTTTAATTTTTGCAACAAGTGAATTATTGAATTTAAAAACCGAATAGTCTAGATCTAATTAGATTATAAATCATATTTATATACATATATATGTAATTGTGATTGATTTTAAATGTATTGGTGCATATGCATGGTATTACCTACTAATTTAAATGAAATACTATATACAATCCTTACGCAAGAAAATACAAAATTATCTAATAATAAATGCCAAAAAAATCCAAAAATTATATAATTTATTTATTAAACTAAAATTCTGTCCCGCCTCATTAAAAAAAAAATTCTGTCCCACAAAATTTTTTTTTTTTTTTTTTTGAACAAACACAAAATTTTTGTTTTGTTTTTGGGTTATGGGCCCACTTGATATCTTACAAAGAAACTTTATTTCATTATTTCGATTAAAAAGACAAAAAACCAACCATACCCATCTCCATCCCCAAGATTTCAGTTGCTGACTTGTCAAAACAGCAACAACAACAACAACAAAAAATAATAATAAAATAAAATAAAATTGGAGCGAGAAAGAAAGAAAAGAAATAAACAGTTTGAACCCCACCCCACCCCCCCCCCCCCCAAAAAAAAAAAAAAAAACAGAGAGAGAGAGAGAGAGGCGCACGTTAAGGCGCACGTTAACCATTCTCGAAGCTCTCTGCAATTCACAATTTTATCAATCTCTCCTCCTCCCCACAATCAATCGAAATGATTCGTTTTTTGTTTTTCTACTTCTTTTTTTTCTCCCTCTTTCTAATTCGTGGTTTTCTTTGCTTTTTTGATTTTTTTCTATTTTCGTTTCGGAATTCAACGAGCCTAAATTCATGGAAAACCGTTAGGCATTTGCCGAATTTAATCCGAATTTCTCATCTCAGATTCAAAACACACAAAAGTGTTTTTTTTTTTTTTTTTTCTCAGCTCAAAATTGACTGGTTCAGAAAAATTCGAATTTCAAGGGTTTCGGTTACGTGAATTTGAGCTGTTTTCGGAGCTCAGGTTGATCGTAAAAGCTTTCTACATTTTGTGTTTTTGGCATTGTGGATTTCTAGGGCTTTTTTGGTTGAGTTCAGAAACTGCATTATCAAATTTGAGTCCCAAAAATTTGGTGGTTATTGTTGTGGTTATGGGGTAGATGAAGGAATTGGTTTGTTTTCCACAATCTGTGTTGGAGAGTACATTGCTGTTGATTCCCGTTTTACATGAAGCAAGTGGCGTATGATTTTGGATCGTATATTTCAAATGGGCGTTGGTTCCGTGACTCAGCAGCTGCAGCTTCTACTGATATTGCAACTTGAATGGCTGATTTGCAGAGAACCGGTCTCGTTGAGAGTAGAGAGGGACGTAGACAGGGTTTAAATCCGTCCTCGCCTTTTGCTTTAGTTTCGCGTTTATACATTATGTGTGATGCTTTTAATTCAAATGGGATTTTGTTAATTTTAGATAGAAAAAAATTGTTTGTGTTTTTGTGGAGGAGTGAATTGTATATACATGTAGCCGACCCTGACTAGTTTGTTAAGGATCCATAACTGACCCCCGAAATTTTGGAACTAAGGCGTTGTTGTTGTAACGTATGAGTGAATTAATTTGTACTAGCAGGGGCCCAATGTTTAGGGTATTAGTGTGGGGTAGGTCCTGAGTTCTAACCCTCAGAGCTACTATGGTCATGCTTAAATAGGGTTGTACTCGAATTAAAAAATGAGTACTCATAATTTTTATAATTTCATATTAAACCATATAATTTTTATAATTTTTAATTAAACTCTAAAATTTAAGAATGACCATAAATTAAACCTTATAATTTTTGCTAGTTTCAAATAGAACTTTGGACTTTGAACGATGGTAAGGTTGCATAATTTCAATACACAAAGGGTAACTTCTTTTTGTAGGTCAAAATAGCATTTTTTTTCTTTACAAATGAGCTATGTAAAAGTTTATAACTTCTTCTTTTTTTATATGTATTTTATTTATTTTTCCTTTAATTCAAAATTTTTTACTTATCCATAATTATTTTTTTGTAATATAAGTTTGTCTGGGATGCATTCGGATCATATTTATGTTTCTAATTTGTAGGCTGAAAGGGAAGCAAGAACCAGGAGGGGCAACAATTACATGATCTTCGATGATGATTATATTTATTGAAGTGTGGTCTTTATATATGGTTTGGTTATGATGTCTTTCATTCCTAATTCTGGTCTGTAGCCACTAAAGATATTAAATATATATAATAATATCACCTAATCCAATTATGTATTTAATTTACCCTCTATTGACTATTGTTTCCTAATTTCTAAGAGTATTTATAGGCTGACTTGGGGTAGTATCCATGGATTCTCCTTTATTTTGAGTTAGCATTTTTTTTTTCCCTTAATATTGTGTGTCTTTCATAATTTGCTATTTTCTGCCTTCCTCTTTATCATTAGTTACCACTGAATCTAAACAAGTAAAGGGTGTTTGAGACAGAAAGATGATAAAATACTACTTATCTTAAAATTTTGAAAAGCCCTAGAGATAAGGACGGAGCCAGAACTTGAAATTAAAGGGGCAGCTTTGCTACTGGTTACGTGCAACTGCTCGAGCCTCTAGCTCTGTTGCTTAACTACTAAGGGTTTTTTTTAAAATTAATTTATTTTTGTTTTTTATGTGTGCATTTGCTATTGGGTAAGGACAAAATTAGTTTGTTTAAAATTTTTTAAAGGCCTGAGTTGTTTGTTTTGGGTAAAATTGGTTGATTGAGCTTAATTGTTTTTAAGCTATTATTGATAATTTTTGTTGTTGGGCTAATTTTTTTAGAGTTGTATATTTTGTTTTAGATTTTAGGTTTATAGATTTTTTTTATGCCCTTTAAAATGAATAAAATGCTAGAGTTACAAATGAGCCTAGATGCAAACCAATAAGAATTTACTACCTTAGTAATTTGTAAAAATGTTATAAAAAAGTTTGTGACTATAATATTACTTTTAAAATAATCAATGATATTGTTAATGGGAGTGCAAAGTGTAAATTTTATATAAAAAATTTCTAAAATTTATACCTGTTGGGGATAAAAGTCCAACCTCATGTATTGGGCTTGGGGCCCTATTCGAAGATTACTGGGTGTCCGAAGAGAGGAAAGTACCTGGGAAGGGGTCCATGTGGAAGAAGCATACCTGGAAATGAATGAGGAATGCACTCCGAAGAGGTCATCTGTTGTTCGAAGAGGTCTTTCTCCTCGAATACGAATAGTCTTGATCAATCAAATGTCTGGAGGGTCCGAATGATTTTCCTAACAGTTCCAACAACGAAGATAAGCTCTGAGCATGTTTGGAGATGATAAGAACGAAGAAATATCTAAAGGGAAAAGCTGCTACAACCGTGTTTAATGCGTTACAGCTACTTTTCTGGCTGCATTTATGTGGAGAAGACTCATGAACAGTGTAACCTCAGCTATCCCCACTCATAGAAAACTAAAAAGGAGACTTGACATAACATATACTCAAGTCGATGCTTAGATGAAAACCAAGTGAACTATGAAGATGAAGGGGAAGGATGCTATATAAAGGGAAGGATGCTATATAAAGGGAAGAAACCTCTAATAATAAGGGAGAGAGAAAAAAGAGACAAAGAAGAAAAATACAATTTTACTGTAGTTCTAAGAATTGTAATCATCTTTTATTTAATAAAATACCTCTTCAGATATTCATTGGTTCAGTTGTTCAATTCTGATTACATGTTAATTCATCCTTAACTACTCTAGTTGATCATTGTTTGATTCACAACTAGCCTAACTCTTTCACCCACTCTCTACAAATTCATTGTTCTGGGTTCGTTGGGCTCATAATCCATACTTCTTGGGCTTGAGCTACAAATCCTAACCTTACAATACCTATATATATACTAATAAATTTTTTTTTTAATTATGGGTGGCCATTGCCCCCATGGTCAAAGTCTCCCTCCATCCCTATCTAGAGAAATGATGAATTTATTAATTTAACCATTATTCTAACATAAGAGATCTCTTGAAGATCTTTTGATAAAAGAAATTAACAATCTAAAAAATAATTGCACATACTTTGTATTGTTATTATTTTTTTTCTAACAAAGTATGTAGAGTCTTTAATACCAGTCTATTCTCTCAAGTGTGTGTAATTTCTTGTCCCATTACCATACATCAAGTAGTTACAAAAACAAATCTCTTAGGGGTCTGTATATCTTACGATACATGATATATAAAAGTTAAAAAATAATTCATGATACAATTTCTGTTTTGACAACTATGACGACAATAACAAAGCTTCACAATTGTCTAACCCTAAAATTTCGAACAATTATGCACTGTAATAAGCTGTAGGGGAAGAAGTGTGGAGTTTTACCCAGATAAAAAGTTTTTCCTATTTTTAGGGGAAAGATATAAAAAATAAAAAATAAAACTCCTCTTCAAAAAATAAAAATAATTGTTCCTACTAGTAAGTAAAAATATAGCCTTCACATTATAACCAATTTCATGTTACTTCTATGGCGAATTGGTTGGAGACGTGCAGTAATTTATATCCTCCCTATGTAATGCAGCGTACGAGGTTGTCACACTTTACTTACTTAACATCATCCTACAATCAATTATCTCCTTGGAAATTTGATTGAAGCATTTTTTTTTCCCTCACGAGCTTTAATCTTTATCTCAGACTCTCAGTTTTGTGATCTATGTTAAAACTGAAGAAGAATTTCATGTAGAGAGTTGGTATTGAAACTAGAATTGTTTGGAGGAATAGAAAGATCGTTTTCAATGTTGGAAGCCTTGAATGGTCCTTCCCAGCTCTAATACCATGAAGAAATTCACAATCTCTCTAAATAAAAATACCAAAACTTTATTTCTTAATAAAAAATTGTTATGAATGAATAATACATTGAGTTTCCTCCATATATACACATCTAACTAGAGAGAAAAAGAAGAGAGAGAAAGAGAGAGCGGGAAAGCTGTAACTAACCCCAAACTCTAGGCAATGGCTAAACTAATAATCAACTAAATACATACATGTGGCAATTGGTGTAACTGATTCCACTTAGAACACTAGCAATAGTGGTGCTAAATAGATATATTGCTATTTTTAGCACCACTAATACTTAAAATGCATGCTATAGCAATGGTGCTATAGCTAAAATTTTGTAGTTTCTTCCTACAGTACACAGCCTTTTATTAAACTCTCTCTCTTCTCTCAATAAAAAAAATATTTTATATTTTATTTCTTTTTCTCTCTCTTTCCGGCTTCTCTTCTTTCTTCCTTTTTCCTTCTCATTTTTTTTTCTCTCTCCCCCATCGTCGAGACCCGTTTCGCCCAGTCCTCCATCTCTTCCTTGTTCTGGGTTTGTCTTCGATTTATGCTCCATCTCGCCCAGTCCTCCACGCCATTGACCCATCTCCCCATGCCGCTGACCCATCTCGCCCAGTCCTCCATCTCACCACTTACCCAACGCCGATCCAAGCTTCATTGCCAACCCAAGCTCCATCGCCGATCCAAGCTTCATCGTCGACCCAAGCTTCATCGTCGATCCAGGAATTTGGCTTTGGTGGTGTGGCTAGATTTCATGGGTTTCTCTAGGTTTCGTAGTGGCGGTTTGGCTGGGTTTCATGGGTCAATGGTGGTATGGCTATGTTGATGGTGATTTGTGTGGTGGTTTTTGGCTAATTTGGATTTTTGGCAGTGGTTGTGGGTGGTTGTTTTTGGCGCTTGCTAGTTGTTCTTGGGTGGTTGTTCTTGGTTGGCAGTAGTTGTGGATTGTGTCATTGATCAGTTTGTGGTGTTTTTTGGTAGTGGGATGTATTATTTAATGTGATTTTTATATTATTTTATTATGTTGAAAGATAAAATAGATCAATTGCTATTGGATGTTTTGTAAAATGAGTAAGTAAAATAGATAAAGTAGTTTTTTGTGGTATCAAATAATTAAAAAAATACCTCTACTGCTGTGGATGCTCTTATTAAGCATTAAGCAAAATGGCACTGCTTCACTACTTTGTTTAATAACCATATTATGAAACGATGTCACTCAACTTAATATATTGAACTATAAAACACATTCGTTCTCTTTTAGTTGAGGTTTAATTTTATCTCATTTATTGCGTGTTGACTCAATTTGTTTTGAACCTTACTTTTAATAATGGTCTTTACTTAACTTAAAATATTTAATTTAAATACATTTGAAGTTGCACTTTTAAATCAAGAATAATTTATCATTTTTCACATCTTTTTCATCAAAATGCTTAGTTAAAAAAAAAAATTCAAAGAATCTTATTTTATTGTCCAAGGCTCCAAGCCGCTCATTTTTAATTTAATTAAACCAATTGGGTTTGTATTTCAAGTTTAATATCAAATATAGTTGTTGTGATTAAAAAATGAATTTTTTTTTTCTTTTGAGAAAAATGAAAGAAAAAAATAATAGAGAAAAAGTGAAGCATGCAGTACTATAACACAAAAAATTTTAGTTTTTGAAACTACAACTATTTTGTTTTTGTGATTTTTGAAACTGGGTTTGTTTGCTTTTGATTTTGATGTTTTGGGCCTCTAATAGAGGAGACCTCAACCACATGTAGGTAAGGTAGGCCTAATTATCATTCACATCCCATATTTTCAAACTATTCTATTTTACTATTCTAAAAAGTCACTTTATCAATTATACAATATCATTTTACAATACACTCAACATCCCTCCCATAAAAAAAAAATACACTCAGCATCTCAACTTTTATTTTCTTATACAATGCATTAAAATAATATATTTACACAATAAAATATTATTTAATTTTTTTCTCTCTTTCCCTCTCTCTCTCTCTCTCTCTCTCATCACCTCCATCACCACCGTGAAGACCCGAAACCCTCAACACAGAAACTCAAACAAACTCCAAATAAACCACGAGCACAAAAATCCACACCTAAGCTGCGCAACCACTTGCCCATGCCGCTGCACCACCAGACCCACGCTGTTACACCTACTGCCCAAGTCATTGCACCACTAGACCCACGTCGTTGCATCCACTGACCATGCCATTGCCCACCAAAATCACACCTATTGAAATCAACCCACACCACAACCCATAACCTCCACACGACCCATCACGTAGCCACCAACTAAACCATGCCATCCAAACCCACCACTTGACCCACGACCTGCCACCACCATCATCAACAACACCACTTCCCAAGCCGTTGCACCACCATCATCAACAATACAACCACCACCCCACCATTGCTACGCCACCCAAATCATAACAAACCCAAACCCCACTGTAACAGCCACCACATAGCACCACCGCCACCCATTGACCTAAAACCCATTCCCACACAGATCAAAACCCACCTAACCCACACAACCCATGTGACCCAACACTAACCCACTGCGATCTCCATTGCTAACCACTGCGAAACCACACAATCTTCACCCACAAAACACAACAAAAATTTATGAAAACCGGATTGCTTAATTTGCCACTGGGTAGCTCAATTTTGTTTAAGCTCGAAGGAAGCGGATTCATCGCTAGGAAGCTTGAAAGAAGTGGATTTTGTTAACCCACGCGGAGAAGGAAAAATGAAGGAGAGAGAGAGAGAGAGAAAAGTAATACATATGAGAGAATAAAAAATTATTTAAAGTTATACAATCTTGCTATAGTGCCATTCTACATGTAGAATGGCATTGTAGCAAAATTGTAAAAAAATTTACAATTGTTGGATTTTGCAATTCTGGATGTGGAAAGTTTTTGAGGGACAAATGCTAAATAAAAGCAAGATATGGCATTTAGCATTCCGGATGCAAATGCTCTAAGTGAGTTTTCTGTAATGGGTGTGGCTTACCTCCAGTACTTTTTTAATTGGAATCTCCTTTTGTTTTATTAAGAAACTACCATATCACTCACTAACTAAATAAAATATGAAAATTAAAATTCACTACCACTTGCTATTGTATATTTAAAATAACAAGAAATGTCTAGTTAAAATAGTACTAAAAGTAAGCCAAATCCTTCTATAATTACCCTAAAAATTAACTTAATTTTTGAAGTTATAAAAGAATGAAGTAGACTATTACATTTTGAAGTTAAGTGACCTTTATCTTTTTTTATGTGATCCTCCTTCTTCTTTTCATTGTAACAATGTCCAACCCTTCTTTAAATAGAAAAATGAGGGCAGAAAAAAAAAACAGACTCCTTGTTGCTAAAAAAAGTCTTTTTTTTTTTAAATAAATTTTTTTTTTCCTTTCTTAGGCATATAGAATCATAGAATTTTCAATTATTACAACTGTATAATGTCTATTTCTTTTTTTTTTGTTTAAAAATATAATGTCTATTTCTTTATTTTACAGAAGCATGAACACTAATTTAATGTGTACACACTCAAATTTGGACTCGAAGATTCCATTATGGACCAAAGGCGCTTACCTTTCCCGCCAGCCCACTTCGCGCCTAAATTTTTGGAATTTTTAGTCAAAAGAAGCATAAATTCCAGGAGACTTCTCATTTGCCAAAAACACTCGTTCTCTTTTTAAAAAAGAAAAGACTATGAAAAACATTGTGTTCTAGACTCTTTTTTAATTTTTTTGTTAAATTGTGTTCTGGAGATTATTCCTCTCATAAATTAAGGTAGAAAATGAGAAGGAAAAAAAAATTAAATAAAAAGAGTCTGAATTTAGTAAGCATAAGGTGTCAAATCTATGTTTTATACAATCTAATAAGAAATTGTTACATCAATAATTTACTTAAAATTCAATATATCTTGTCAAATGCCTTGTAGCTGAATTAACACTTACTCATGCACAAAGTGCTTAAGAGTCTACGGGAGAAAAGGTTCGAGCTGCAGGGTTAGTAACATGTTGTAATTATTTCTCAATTTTTTTTTTCAATATATCTTACCATGAGTCCAAATTTGGTAAGAAGAGGGTGTAAAACTCACATTTTATACTATCCAATAAGAGATTGATACATTAGTATTTTACTTAAAATTCAATATGTCCCTTTCTCAAAAAAAAAAAAAAAAAAAATCAATATGTCCTACCACACCTAATAATATCTCAATAAACTTCCAATTTGGTTGGATTTATATATGAGCATTAGAATTGATTGTGAGTGGTTGTGCTTATTCTTAAATATATGATAAGATTATGTGATATGTTGGCATTGGAGGGGTAAAATATGAGTTTTACACCACATCCTTACAAAATTTAATTTCTCCTACCACACCTAATAATAATGAATTTGGCTTACCTTCAATACTTTTTTAACTGGAATCTCTTTTTATTTGAATGAAAAACTTCCACATCATTCACTAATAAAATAAAATATGGAAATTAAAACCCACTACCACATGCCATTGTACATTTAAAACAAAATGACATATTCAATTAAAAAGGTACCGAAAGTAAGCTAAACCTAATAACAAAATCTCAATAAACTCCTAATTTGGTTGGATTTATATATAGATATTATAATTGATTGAGTATGGTTGTGCTTATTCTAAATAAATGATAAGATGATGTGGCATGTTGGAATTAGAGGAATAAAACACAAGTTTTACATCATATTCTTACAGAATTTAATCTTAAAAAAAAAAAAAAAACCAACTTTGTATGTGTGCAACTCAATTAAAAAAAAAAAGAAGAGAAAATAAAATAAATATCTAAATTTTTAATGTCATAACAATGACACCGCCTAAATTAAAAAGTTCTCAAAGCATGCAATCTGTAAACCTAGCTGATTATAGAGGACAATTTGGAATGTTACACTGGAGAATGTTGTTAGATGACGAAAGAAATGAAATTAGAATTGCATTTTGTTGAAAGAGTGCCAAAATTGGTAGTGCATGCTTATTTTTAAACAGTAGTGCATACTTAAGCCATTCAAATAGAAAATCACTCATTGAATACAATGAATAGTTATATATACGCTCTATTTGTTTTAGTGACGATGTTTTTTAGAAAATGAATCATTTTTCAAAATGCATTTTTCATAAAGCTCTCCCATTTTTCTATTTTTGGCAACAACCTTAAATGAGTTGAAAAACAATTTTCTAACCTCCCTTATTTAGATTGCTGTAAGATAAAGTTGTTTTAAAAAAAAAAAAAAAAGTGAAAACAATATCTAAAAATAAGTCGTACTTTTTTTGTTGACTAAAAATAGTTTTTCTTTAACTCATTTTTTCTGATACTATCAAGCACTGGAAAAATATGGAAAAACAACTTTTACATAATGTCTTCTATCAAAATGGAAAACATTATGTACTGGAATAGTTACATATACATGATACACTATATACCTCTTATTGTTTTATTTTTAAGTTATGAACACTCAAATAATCCTCTAATGGCTTGATCATGATAATTGTAAAGTGATCAAATTTGATACCTAACTCAATTTTGAATATTAATATGATATGTGAATGTGATTGGGTATATTTTAACTCATGCTACATGATTAATCTCAATCTTTCACTCCTCATGGGACTCTCATATATATATATATATATATATGTATATATATTATATTAATAACCAAAACTGAGAGAAAATCTAATTAACTTATAAATTAGAGTTTAATTTTGTGCCACGTGTTTTATCTAATTTTTAAATTTTTGTGTCAAGTGAATTATTAGATGCAAAAATCAATGAGTCTAAATTGAATTTTAATTAGAGTTTAATTTTGCGTTATGTGTCTCATCTAATTTTTTAATTTTTGTGATAAGTAAATTATTTGATGAAAAAACCGAATAGTTTAAATTCAATTAAATTATAAATCATATATATATATATATATTTAATTGTAATTATTTTTAAATATATCGGTGCATATGCATGTTATTACATACTATATACAATTTTTACACAAGGGAATACAAAATTTTCCAATAATAAATGCCAAAAAAATTCAAAAATTAAATAATTTATTTATTAAACTAAAATACTGTCCCACAAATTTTTGTTTTGTTTTTGGTTTATGGGCCCACTTGAAATCTTACAAAGAAACTTTTAGTTCATTATTTTCAGTTAAAAAGACAAAAAACCAACCATACCCATCTCCATCCCCAAGATTTCAGTTGCTGACTTGTCAAAACAACAACAAAAAATAATTTTGGAGCGAGACAGAAAGAAAAAGAAATAAACAGTTAGAACCAAAAAAAAAAAAAAAAAAAAACGGAGAAAATACAGAGAGAGAGAGAGAAAGAGAGAGGGAGAGAGAGAGAGAGAGGCGCACGTTAAGGCGCACGTTAAGCATTCTCGAAGCTCTCTGCAACACAATTTTATCAATCTCTCCTCCCCCCAATCGAAACGATTCGTTTTTTTTTTTTTGTTTCTTTCTCTTTCTAATTCGTGGTTTTCTTTGCTTTTTTGATTTTGTTTCTATTTTCGTTTCGGAATTCAACGAGCCTAAATTAATCGAAAACCGATAGGCATTTGCCGAATTGAATCCGAATTTCTCATCTCAGATTCAAAAAACACAAAAGTTTTTTTTTTTTTTTGTTTTTTGTTTGTTGATTTTTCTCAGCTCAAAATTGACGAGTTCCGAAAAATTCGAATTTCTAGGGTTTCGGTTATGCGAATTTGAGCTGTTTTCGGAGCTCAGGTTGATCGTAAAAGCTTTCTACATTTTGTGGTTTTTTGTTTTGTGTTTCTGGCATTGTGGATTTCTAGGGCCTTTTGGTTTGAGTTCAGGAGCTGCATTATCAAATTTGGTTGTTGTGGTTATGGGGTAGATGAAGGAATTGGTTTGTTTTCCACAATCTGTGTTGGAGAGTACATTGCTGTTGATTCTTGTTTTACATGAAGCAAGTGGCGTATGATTTTGGATCGTGTAATTCAAATGGGCGTTGGTTCTGTGACTCAGCAGAAGCAGCTTCTACTGATATTGCAACTTGAATGGCTGATTTGCAGAGAGCCGGTCTCGTTGAGAGGGACGTAGACAAGGTTTAAATCCGTTCTCGCCTTTTGCTTTCGTTTCGCGTTTATATTATGCGTGATGCTTTTAATTCAATGGCATTTTGTTAATTAAGATAGAAAAAATTGTTTGTGTTTTTGTTGCAGAGTGAATTGTATACATGTGGCCGAACCTAACTAGTTTGTTAAGGGTCCATAACTGACCCCCGAAATCTTGGAACTAAGGCGTTGTTGTTGTAATCTAAGAGTGAATTAATTTGCAGTAGCAATGGCCCAATGTTTAGGGTCTTAGTGTGGGGTAGGTCCTGAGTTCTAACCCTCGGGAGCTACTATGGTCACGCATAAGTAGGGTTGTACTCGGCTTAAAAAATGAGTACCCATGATATTGTTTTTTAAATCATATGGACCTGTTGGTTAGTGAGAACTTTTTTGCATGTTCATTAGTGATATTTTTGGCTTATTCTTGTCAATATTTTAATGTTATACAGAGCAACAACAGAGTAGGTGATAAGCAGCATTCCTGTTCAATTAAGGTGTTGAATCATGAAGTATTAGTCTCCCATTATCACATTTTTGTTTTTATTTTTACAAATTATGCTCTTGTATGAGAACACCTGGAGCTCTTTTTTGATGAACAACACCTGGAGCTCTTGTAGTGACTTTATTTTATGTTTTAAATTACAGGCCATTGCATCACTTAAAAAGGGGTCATATCTGCTAAAGTATGGACGCAGAGGGAAGCCAAAGTTCTGCCCACTCCGGCTTTCTTCTGTGAGTTACTCTGGCAATTTGGAATTGTTCCCTTTTCTGAATTCTGCACTAACTCGTTAACGAAATTGTAAAAATAAAAAATATAACACAATCCCATAACCCTTTCTCTAACAACTCTAAATCCTTTTTTTATTTTTATTTTTTATTAAGTAATAACAACTCTAAATTCTATTTCCACAAATCCTTCTAACCCTGAACCCAACACAACCACACATAGACAAATTCCCTTATTTTTCCTATGTTATCCACCCAACAACAAGTAGGTGTCCCTAAACCTCAATAAGGCTTAGTTTGTAAATTCTTTCATGCAAATCTTAATAATTCTGCCACTAGAAGCAAAAGGAATTTGAGCAAAGTTTATTTGATTTGATTTTTCTTCTAAATAGAATAAATTTAGAGGCTTAGCTACCCTAGAGAGTAACTTTAAGCACAAAAGGATTTTTTTTTTTGGTTTTCAAAGGAATTCTTTGCTGCTTATTGGAAAATGTATCAACTGATATACAGCCACGTATGGTGTGAAAAATCTATGTTTAACAATTCCAAACCAGATAACCAATTTAGTAAGAGAGTATCCTCTTTCACTGTTATATTCTGTGCATGTTATTTGTGGATTAAAAAGAAATATGTTTTATATATTGTATTCTTTCTTCTATTTATTTTTTAATAATATTACTTTCTTACCTATCAAAAAAAAAAAGAAATATGTTTTATATATTAAAGACATTCCATTCTTGGTTTTCAGCCAAAGCTGAGTTTTGCTGAGACCTAGCAAAAAGACTGACAACATCTTTCAGTTTAGGTTGTTGGCATTCTAGGTGAAAATGTATCTTCTATATAAAGGACAAATCAAACTAAGACGACAATCAGGTTATCCAAATTACCTTTTTTGGGGTTTAATCATGACTAGGCAAACCTGTTTTGCTGTCAGATGTCCCAAGTATGACTGAACTCTTCTCTCTGGTTTGGGTTCAGCCAGGTTATAAATCTCCATCATTTCAACCACCTAATTTTAATTTTTAGGTCCTTAATGCATGTAACTTCCGATATGAATATAATCATGAAAGTAACAACAATCTTTTGTTTCTCTATATTTACTCAGGTGATTGAGGTCTTTTTTTTTTTTTTTTTTTTTTCAGGATGAGTCTGCATTGATATGGTACTCTGGCAATGAAGAGAAACAACTTAAAATAAGTCAAGTTTCACGGATTATTCCTGGACAGCGAACTGTAAGTTTCTATAGTCATTCTTTCTTTCTTAGAAAATGGTGTGGGGTAGCCTCTCAAGCTACTGTTGAACTGATTTTGTCAGATCTCAGAAAAAAATTCACATGAACTTTGCACGAGTTTAAATGAATGTTTTAGTTGAAGTTTATATTTGAGAGTTAAACTTCAGTTGGTTTAATTAGAACCCTTTTATTATTGTCAGAATTTTTAATATTTTGTTTCTCTTTTTCTTTACTTAGATAATATATTCATTCTATTCTATCATTTGCTTATCCTTAACTCTCAAAATTTAGACATTTATAACTTTGGATTTATCTTTCAGGCAATATTTCAGCGGTATCCTCGGCCTGAAAAGGAATATCAATCATTTTCACTTATATACAATGATAGGTCCTTGGATTTGGTGAGTGTGTTTCTGTGGTCTATTCTTTTTTCTTAAAAAAGCTCATTTAGTTGATCAATGACAATAAAGCATAGAAATCACTAATTGAAAATTGTTGTCACTGTTGTTTGTAATGATCTTAGTTGCTTCATTTGTTAATTTGTGAAAAATAGGGCAGGATGCCATCTTAGAAATTATATGTTTTGTCTGAAACCATTCCCAAATTTTGGTACTAAAACTTGGTTGTTGTTGTTGTTGTTGTATTTGCTTGGCACTATTACCAACCACTGGACAGATATGTAAAGACAAGGAAGAAGCTGAAGTTTGGTTTGCTGGTCTCAAGGCATTGATTAGTCGAGCTAACTACAAGTGGAAAAGTGAATCAAGACGTGGCAGTGTATCATCAGAGAGTCTACATTCTCGTACGCGAAGAAGTTCTCCATCTATTGCTCCATTTGTCAGTAGCAGTGAACTTTTAAAAAAAATTTATTTATTTATTTTGTATTTAGTTTGATAAAGTTCTGGTAACTATTAAGCATTCACAGTTCACTTGGGTTAATATTTTTTAAATTACAACAGGATCCAGGAGATACAGAAGAGGTTCCTCGTGAGAATATACCACAGACTAGACTGGGGAAGGCATTCAGCGACATAATATCATATACAGCAGCCGATAAAAGTTCCTATCAAGCTGAATCAGTTCCCAATTCCACATTAACATCATCACCTGTAGACAACTCAAATGGTCAAAATTCAGGAACAGAGACATTTCGAGTTAGTTTATCTAGTGCTGTGAGCTCATCAAGCCATGGATCTGGTCATGATGATTTTGATGCCATAAATGATGTTTTCATTTGGGGAGAAGGTATTGGGAATGGAATGCTGGGTGCTGGCACGCGTAGAGTCGGGCTTGGGAATTCATATGGTTCCAAGATGGATGCCCTTCTCCCTAAGGCATTGGAATCAAAAGTAGTTCTAGATGTTCATAATATTGCTTGTGGTGGCAGACATGCTGTGCTTGCCACAAGACAAGGGGAGATCTTTAGCTGGGGAGAGGATTCTGGAGGCAGGCTTGGGCATGGTGTTGAAGTGGATGTTTCCCACCCAAAGCTCATTGACACTCTTAGTGGTATGAACATTGAATTAGTAGCCTGTGGGGAGTATCACACTTGTGCTGTTACACGTTCTGGAGATCTTTATACATGGGGGGATGGTACTCACAACTTTGGTCTGCTTGGGCATGGAAGTGAAGTTAGTCATTGGATTCCTAAAAAGGTAAGTGGTATAATGGAGGGTATAAATGTAGTATCTATCTCTTGTGGACCTTGGCATACAGCTGTTGTGACAGCAGCTGGCCAGTTGTTTACGTTTGGGGATGGATCCTTTGGTGTCCTTGGCCATGGTGACTGTAGTAGCACAAGTATCCCCCGGGAAGTGGAAACTTTGAAAGGACAGAGAACTACGAGGGTTGCATGTGGTGTTTGGCACACTGCTGCAGTCGTTGAAGTGACAAATGAATTATCTAATTCTGAACCTTCTGGTTACTCTTGTTCTGGAAAGCTGTTTACCTGGGGGGATGGAGATAAATGCCGACTTGGTCATGGTGATAAAGAATCTAGACTAGTTCCAGAGTGCGTCACTGCATTGGTTAATCAAAGTATTTGTCAAGTAGCCTGTGGCTATAATCTCACAGTTGCTCTGACGACCTCGGGACAAGTATATACAATGGGAAGTACTGCGTATGGACAGTTGGGCAGTCCTGAGGCTGATGGAAAACTTCCTAGTCGCGTAGAAGGTAAAATTTCAAGAAGTTTTGTAGGGGAGATTGCCTGTGGCTCATATCATGTTGCAGTTCTGACTTCCACAACAGAGGTTTATACTTGGGGAAAGGGATCAAATGGGCAATTAGGCCATGGAGACAATATTCATAGAAATACACCTACACTAGTCAATTTTTTAAAGGATAAGCTAGTAAAGAGTGTGGCCTGTGGTTCAAACTTTACATCTGTTATATGTCTTCATAAATCTGTATCTAGTGCTGACCACTCTATATGTACTGGTTGTCATAATCCTTTTGGTTTCAGAAGAAAACGTCACAATTGCTATAATTGTGGGCTGGTTTTTTGCAAAGCTTGCAGTAACAGAAAATCTCTGAAAGCTTCTTTAGCTCCAAATATGAACAGGCCATATCGGGTCTGTGATGATTGTTATATGAAACTGAAGAAGGCCCTGGAATCTGGTTCTATTCTGCGACCTCCTAAATCCAAAAATGGAAATATGTGTCATAAATCCAATGAGGCCATAGATAAAGAGACTCGAGGTAATAAACTACAGACAACACTCTCCAGATTGTCATCTTTTGGCTCGGCCAATCAATTTGAAACCAGGCGTTCAAAGCCTGACATGAAAACGGAATTGCATGATAGCCGTGTCTTTCACACTCTGAATGAAAATTTTCAGTTTGGGGGAATTTATTCCATAAAAGCATCAGATTCTCTTGTTGCAACGTCAAAGAAAGTTTCATCAGTTTCCCTTCCTGGTTCCAGAATGGGTTCTCAATCAACATCTCCTGTTTCAGAAAAGTCAAGCCCAGCCCGGTTTTCTGAAGAAATTTTTGATTATTCGAAGAATAGAAATGGCAGTTTAAGTCAAGAAATCATAAATTTAAGGGCCCAGGTAAGCATATTGAAAATGCTTTAGTGACCTCATGCATGCATATATCTAAATTCTTATTTACTTCAAATTTTAGGAATGTGATAAACGTATTTGTCAATGCTCTAGAGAATCTTCTTCCCTGACCCCCCCCCCCCCTCCTGCCCACCCCTTTTTTTTGGAAAGAATAAATTATAATATTGTGACTTCATTCCCTTATCCTTCCCTTTGGCACATTCAGCATTCTCTTTCTTCTTATGAGGAAACATGACCCAGTTGTGGGAGGTATGGAAGTATGTTCAGTTACAAAATAACCTGTTGAAAACAGTTGAAAGGTATGGTCATTAGTCACCTCATGACAAGTTTGTTCACCAAAGAAAATTATGTATGGGGCAATCTTCAAGCCATTTTAAAAGCACTGAGAGACCTAGATATCTTACTGCTACCTGAAGCCCAAAGATCTTTTTGTCACGTATTTCTGCTAGGGATGGCAGCGGGGCAGGTTGGGGTCAGATTAGGGGTGCTCCTGTCCCCTTTTTGGGGTGGGGAAAACCTATGCAGGGATAGTTGGGTACGAGGTGGGTTGTAGGTATTTCCATCACTAATAAGGTGGCTTTGACATTAATGAGGTAATAGAATATGTTTTAAAAAAATCAAATTATAAATACGATGTGTAAAAGAGATTGAATTTTATATATGTATATATATACAAATATATAAAATTAAATCCCTTTTACACATCATATTTATAATTTGATTTTTTTAACGTATTCTATTACCTCATTCGGGGTGGGGTGAGACGTGGCAGGAAGAGTAAAACCTATCCCCGCCCCATCACCTCTTTGAGGCAGGGAAAACCTGCACAGGGCAGAGTAGGGCAGGGCGGGTTATGCAGAGCAGGAAAGGGATTGGACCATTTATAGTAACTCAACTTCAAGAAAAGACATTTTTAAAATGTAAAGTCACAAAAAGATAGGACCGTTTACAGTGCTAATGATGTACAGGCTCCCACAATGTGTGATGCACAATGGTGAAGTTGAAGCTTTTGAAACTTAGTGAAGTCAGCAAGTTAAAGTTCTGAAGGGTCTGGGGAGTGCTTGATTTTCCAAACAAATCAGTGATGGTGAATATCACTAAAATCAACCCATTTATGTATGTTTTCCTCAGGAACAACAAACTAGTAGTGATATGAATGACACTCAATATCCGTGGTGAGAAGTAGTTTCAAAATTGTAAATATGTAATGCAACATGGAAATATCTGTACTTGCATTATACAAAATTCAGTATTTAATTAGAATGCCTACTTATAGTCTTCCTGAAAATGAATTTTTATATGATGAAGTTATTCACAACTGTAAATGCACGCTAGCTCAGATGGCACCTCCTCTCCTTGTTAGAGCAAGACAGAGGGTGAGGTTTTATGTTCAAGAACTACAAGGTGCGTCTATAATTACCAATATAAAAAAGTGTAAAACTAATGTATGCAATGTTGCATAATGAGGGTACCTGATGCTTTGTAAGAAGGCTGCGTTTTCTGAAAAGCACGACAAACGTGTAGACTAAGCAGGTAGTCTGAAGTTGCAATAGAGTGGGATAAATAAAACTACCAAGAAGCTGAGAGAACGTTCACGGTTAACCTGTCAAACTCCAATTTTTTTTTTTTAGGTGCAGGTAAGATGTTACCTTTATTGCTAGCTTGAAGATAAAAATGGTTGGTCCAATTTTCTCTTATTAGAGATAAACAGAAAGTCATCGTCTTTTTATACATGATATTGCTTATCTGTAATTCTTTAGACTTCTTTACGTCAATTGTACATGAAGTAGTCTGTTTGCAATAGAATATTTCAGTACTTATAAAAAAATTAGAGAGAAACAGAGAGAGATCAGAGAATAAGAATGGATCTAGGAACAAAAAAAAAGCATAGATTATGTAAAATAAAGTACCGAGATATACAGGAGTTTGGAGCTTTTTGATAAGTCTATGCAACAGCTGAAACAAGAAAAGAAATAATGTGGTATTAACTGGACAAGAATAGCTATGTTTAAATAGTTTACTCCTGTCCATGAAAGCTACAATTTGAAGTATATGGCAAATCAATATACTCTCATCAACGCTATAAATATTGCAATGATATTTGAATCTTTTTCCTGTTATATATTAATCTGAGAAACAACTGAATTTTGTCTGCATCTATCATACAGAGACTCTGGTGACTTGGTTTCCAACGGTTATATTGCATCAAACTTATGATTAACAATTTATCTACTTTTTTTTTTTTTTTTTTTTTTTTTTTAACTTTATACCAAGTAAAAATTGAATGATAATACTTTATAGGTGGAAGATCTTACTCGCAAATCCCAACATCTTGAAGCTGAACTTGAAAGAACATCAAAGCAGTTGAAGGAGGTCACTGCCATTGCAGAAGATGAAGCTGAAAAATGCAAATCCGCAAAGGAAGTTATCAAGTCTGTAACTGCTCAAGTAAGATATTTATATGTTCAAGTTTTGTGGTTATTTTTCTCAGTATCATCAATAAGTTTGATTTCACTCACTCTATTGTTTGGATTTGAAAGAACTAGTCCCTATAAATTTTGTAATGATCAGAGTTTCAAGATTTAGTTATGGTAGGTTTTGACTTTTAAACATTCAACTTAGGAGCAGAGAAGCTCTAATAGTGAAATGGCTTGGTGAGTCAGCTTGTATGCATAATCGACCTTTAGCATAAACATCATATTGTGAATATATTCTGTTTCTCCATAAGCTAATTGAAGCTGTCCAAGTTGCAAAACTTCCACCACAAAGCAAGTTTAATGTGCGTGGTCTGGATAACTATGTTTCTTGCATATGGTGGGAATAAGTGAAACTCCACCAATGCCATATATGTGGGGGTAATCTTGAGTTTGAGACTAGCCCACCATGTGATAACTACAAAATGAACATGTTAGGAGGATTAACTCATTGAAAAGATATCATTTATGCTAAATCTTGCCGTTGAAGCTCTTGGAAGATTTAATCAAATAAAAGATGACGTTTAGACACAATACTTAGAGCAGATTATTACATTGTTCACTCATCTTATTGTTGCAACTGAGGCGTTCTTATTTGTAGCCGAGACTTAAAAATCGGGAAAACAGTTTTTTGAGGGAGAATTTCCGCACCATATCTCATGCCAAAACCAGATTTCTGATCCATTTCCTACAACAAAATGGAAATGCCTATATTAGAGTCCCACATACCTCTAATACTTTTGCAAAGGTTCAACACCATGAGAAACTTGAGCCACCTTCTTTCCCCCCACCCCCTGTGAATCCCCAAACCACCCTCCTTCAAGAGGGAGCATACCACCCCATAATTGACCAAATGGAACTTAGGAACGTTGCACTCCCTCCCATTAGAATTCTCTTTGTAACTTTTCCAATATCATTTAGTGAATCTCTGAATGATGTCATAACTAGGAAGACTTAAGTAATGACAAATGTCATGAAAAAGTACATACATATATATATATATATGAGGTTGAGATCCAATAGTTACTGAAAAGTTAGCTCTTCAAGTATTATTGATATCAGTGGAGTTAAATGTTACATGGGCATTGCAATTATAATATGCCTTTTTTAAGATTTAAATATTAAGTCATACTTTCAGTGGTTAATCTTATTGAGATTGTGTAAGTGGTGTATAATGCAAGTAAAGTTGTCACTTGATTATATGCAAACATTCTCACCCTAAGGCTTCATTTGTTTCAGTGTAAAATGTTTGCTATTGGAGAATGTTTTCAGCTGAGAAAATTTAGTGAAAACTACTTGTTTTCTGTTGTTTGGTTGTGTTCTTGAGGATGTTCTGGAAAACATTTTCTGACATTTGGCTCATACAAAAACTCACAATTTTACTGTATTTTTATTTAGATATAAAATTTTATTCACCACTTTAAAATACAAAGGAACTCTAGAAAAGACCTATTGAGACTCTCTGCTCAGTCCCACAAAGATCTCTACGAACTTGTCCAATCCAGGAAAGCTGAGATCTTTCGGTCTGCATGCATGGGAACAGCTCAAACAAAAAAGATTCTAGTCTTTTCTGAATTCAGGCCTGGCCTGCACATTTGCTTCTAGATCTAGGAATGGCACCAGGTGAGGGTGCCTATTGAACAACTAAAATCAACCTAAAAAATAAGTATCATCAAAATAAAATTATTGAAAACTACATTAATGAGCACAATCAAAATAAGAGTGCAACATCCAAAAAAAATATCAAACAATTAGCAAAAACTATGAACTAAACTTACACATTTACTTGCATAATTACACACACTTAAAACCTCCAAAGTGGAATTTAAAATTTGTGTCCTTTTAAAAGTTTGGGGGCGATTCTCGAAACTTTGACACATATCATGGTCATTTTAGGGGTTTCAAAAGGGGTTTGCATCATTTCAATGGATTTGGGGGACATTTTTGTCTTTTTGGTGTTTTAGGGATAGTCATATTAGAGGTTTTGAAGGAATTGTGGTCATTTTAAAGGTTTCAAGGTTATTTTTGGCATTTTGTAGGTTTGGTGGTATTTTGATCAATTTGGAGATTTTGAGGGTACTTTGGTCATTTTGAATGTTTTGATGGTATTTTGGAGGTTTTTAGGGAATTTTGATCATTTTGGAGATTTTAGGGGTATATTGTCATTCTATAGATTTTTAATATATTTTAGTCATTTTAGAGGCTTTTAGGGATATTTTTGTCATGAACACGTTGGTCATTTTGATTTTTGAGGTTTCAATGGCATTTTTGAGGTGTTCATGAAACCTCAAAAATCAAAATGACCAACGTGTTCATGACAAAAATATCCCTAAAAGCCTCTAAAATGACTAAAATATATTAAAAATCTATAGAATGACATATATACCCCTAAAATCTCCAAAATGATCAAAATTCCCTAAAAACCTCCAAAATACCATCAAAACATTCAAAATGACCAAAGTACCCTCAAAATCTCCAAATTGATCAAAATACCACCAAACCTACAAAATGACAAAAATAACCTTGAAACCTTTAAAATGACCACAATTCCTTCAAAACCTCTAATATGACTATCCCTAAAACTAGTTAATAGATTCAAACTAGTTAATAGTCTGATGTTTTAAATGAATTGTCCACAGCTGAAGGAAATGGCTGAAAGACTGCCAGGACATACTACCGGATATAATGAAGGCTCCATTGCTGAAAACACCTCCAATATTCAAAACCAGTTCTCCAATGAGAGCCATGCAGCAAACGGAACCATTTCAGAGGCTCAGTCAAATAGCAATTTAAAAGACAAAACCTTACGTAATGGAACCAAGCAACCAACTGGAAAGGGAGAGTGGGTGGTGCATGATCAACCAGGCGTCTATATAACTTTGTCCTCCTTGCCAGGTGGTGGTAATGAACTGAAACGTGTTCGCTTCAGGTATTTACACTTGCCTTTGTCAGTAGGAACATTTATGATCTACTCAACAAAATTAGGAAATCAGTCTTTCCAAAATCAGGATAAAGTTGTCTATCAACCATCTCTCTCAATGTTCCGAGTATGACCTTTTTAATTAGGTGTTTATTGATAATCTACTCAACAGAGAATTAAGGCATATCTTCTCCTAGTAGGATTCAATAACAAGCAATTTTTTCAATTAACTGAAGTATTTTAGCCTTGTCATTGTTCTTGTGCTGGTTTAAACTTTCAACTTGAATCATATTGTTAATTGGCATTCAATTTGCATACTTAAACCATCCTAGCCATCTGTCTCTGATCATGTTATTGGTGCTATGTCTACCTCTTCTGATTTTTCTGATCTTGCCTTTCATCCTTCTTTCCTCAATTCTGCCACATAAAAATAAATTCTAGATTAGATACTTGAATTCAATTCATTATAGTTTTTCTACGTTGTACTCCAGTCCTGTTCCCACAGATTATATAGCCCAATGCTCTGGGTGTGTAATATAAATATAATGAGTGAAATTTATGCATATGTGCCTTTTAATTAGATAGCACCCTTTTTGCTTCCTATCTGGATAATTCTAAAATTTCTTTTTTTTCACTAAAAGAATCTTTTTTGGAAACTGAAGATACTTCTCTATATAAAAGCCAAAGGATTGAATCAATTTAATGGGAAAACATTGATGCCTTAATGTTGCTTTATGCTATATTTATCTAATTTTGTGCAGTCCTTTGGCAAATTGGTTAGGCCTTCAACCATCTATCTCAGGCTCAACTTACACGCCTCTTATCCTGGCAAAGTTTTAGCTCTGGATAGAGGACATTTTATACCATCTCTTCCTCTTTGATTTAAGCTATGTTTTCCAAAAGTAGTTTAGATGAGTCAAAGAATAAGATCAATGGATCTAGATATGTGGGACCACATATTGGTCCAACTTTTGATGCACCTGATACCATGTCATACCCAATTAAAGTGGACTATGTGCCCACAATGTTGGAGAATAACCAATGCACTAATCACACTGATTTGATAATTGATAGTTGGGAGAGGGAAAATTTGAACCCTAGATGTTCTTGTTAGAAACATTAGGAGGTGCCAACCAATTGAGCTACAAGGCTCTTGGCCGATGCACTAATCACACTGCATTAAGCAAATTAATAGCACCCAATATCTATATCTTGGTTCCAATGGGCCTCTCTCATAGCCTGATTTTTTTTTTGGAAAAACTGCAGAGCAAGGCTTTTATGTTATCTATAATTATGAAAAGCAGCAGCAACTTTATGATTACGTACAACCTCCCTTTACATAAAGTAGTGAAACAATAACTTACTACCAATGAAAGTAAGTAGACCAAATTTTTTTACACAATACCATATATGACTCAATAAATCTAATGAATTCAGTGCAGCATGTTCAATTACCTCTGTGAACCGGTAATTGGATTTACCATGTGTACTGAACTCAATTTGCTTGTTTCAGCCGGAAGCATTTCACGGAAGAACAAGCGGAGAAATGGTGGGCTGAAAATGGGACCAAAGTATGTGAGCGACACAATATACTTACTTCATAGTAAAAAATACAGTTGGCAGTCTAGCATTCGCTGGAAGAAATCAAGCCTCATACAACTATTTTCCATGACCCTCTTCCTCTCCTCTGGAAACTGTAAATTTTTTTTTTGGTCAATCGTTCAGTGGAGTTTCATCATGGATCCAGGGTCAGAAATCAGAAAGGTAGACTGAGACATTAGAAAATTCAGAATGTAGAAAGGAAAGCTTTTAAAGAGATAGAACAAATGGAAAGATGAAAATTTGATTTTGAGGAATTTGGATACTTGGCCTCTAATGCTAGTTAAAGAAGTTCCACACTGTTGCAGCTGGGTCTCACGTTATTCTTTAGGCTAATAGGCTCTTGTCGTGCTTCCCCTTACCCCCATTTTTTTTAATATTATTTTTTCGTTTCCCCAATATTAGTCGCTTAACATTTTGTATACGTACTCTTCTTGACAAAAGGCCAAGATAAATCCATTTTTTTAAATGAAGTGGTATCCCATCTTTTTGGATGTCAAGGCAGATCAAAGGTACAGTGCAATGTGTGCTTGTAATTTACTGTGATTTCTAATCAGTGTACTTTGAGAGAGAGAGAGTTTTCCTTGTGACTGTCAGTCCTAAATTATATCAATGTACTTACCAATAGGACCAATCACCAGGTCAAGGTTCGAGGAATTCGTTCAAACAGTTCATTTATAAAAAGAGCCAAGAAATGGGGTCCAAAAGTTGAGAGTTATGCTTAGTGCATTACATCATAAAGTGAATTCATTCTAAATGGAGAGGATGCTAAGGAATATCGGCCTCACGAGCTTCAGAAACTGCCATGTGAGGTCTTAGATACACGGTTAGATTTCTTTCCAATGGAGAGATCCTAATACGATATTCCTTTGACCGTCTTAGCAAGCTTTACAGACTACCATGTGAGCTGCCTTTGCCTGTGTCACAAGAGGATCAGTGCCAAAGACCAAATCAGTCCTAGCATAGATTATTTCTGCCTTGTGATTCAATAAGCAGCCACTGTACTCACCTGTTTTGTCCTTGTACCAGCATCGAAAAGTTGATTTTAACAAAGGATAATGGTGGAGAAGACCGAGCATTATACAGCCTCTAGTTGTTTGAAACAGCTTCCCATGATTCATGAGGAACATTCTAAACTGCAATGACTTAGCGAACCACCTGCATGGAATTAATTCCATCTCTCCTCTATCCCCAGCTCGATCTTTTAGCATGCAGCTGGGTAGATGTGGAAGGTTCCCCTGGTTTTTGTGTAATGAAGTACTTAGCGGGCGAAAAAAGAAAAGAAAAAATAGAGTTTTAAATCACCAAAATTTTCGATACCTTAAATTTCTTAAGCAATTTCATCTTATGATATTCACCCAGAAACATAATTCTCAAAATGTGGCACAAATAGAGCAATTTTATGAAAGTAAAATCCAAGCACTATAAACTTTTATTCTTTGATTTCTTCTTATTTAAGGTCAACTTGAACTCGTGCAACCCTCTGCCCGCAATAACTTCTACAGTTCTACCACAGTTGAAAGATAGGTTTAGAGTTTAGAAGTCTTGAAAGAACTCCATCACAAAATTTTGTACACCTGCTTCTGTGGTAGTCTCATGTTCCACAACCCTAATTGTGCTTTGTCCAGGTTCTTTCCTTTTTAACCTTTTCCTTATGAATTCAAACCGTGTGAGAGAGAGAGAGGGAATAATGATGAACAGTAATGGTGTCTCAATGTTGTTTGATCAACCGTCTAAAAAGGCATAAATTTTTTAGAAACATCTAGTGTAACTGAATCTAATTTATTCATTAATCCCTCCATTTTCATTACACCTGCATAATCTAAAAGCAGTTTTGGAGTAGAATTCAACATAAAGCTATGGTTATAGGAAAAGGTCAGACAAAGTAAGCTGAATAGAAGCATGAAAGATTTCTATTCCTTGATTTCTTTTAATCGCTATCAAGAATCGAATATTCAAATCCTTTGTCATCCTTTGATTTCTACCACAATCTTAGGACAGGGTCAGCAGTCTGAGAGAACTTTGAGTTTGCAAGGACCTGAATAGAAAATAGATTGCACCTCTTATTGGGTCAGTCATCCAGACAGTGAATAACAGTCAATCACTCAGTTGCTCTCGTTTTCCCAACTAGGTTCCCACCACTGAGAATCCATCTCAATTATGCTACATCCAGCTTCCTTTATCAACTTTTCTTTCTCTGTCCCAACTGAATGACATTTCACTTCTTTCATTAAGCTATCTTCCTTCATTTCCTGCATTCTTCTTTCTTCTGGCAACCTTCCAGCAATGGCATAAGTGCTAGAGAGAAGGATCGAATCTGTGGGATGTTCATCAAATATTTTGACTAACATCCTCTTCACACATTCCCCCAATTCAACATTTCCATAGACTCTGCAAGCTGCAAGCAATGAGCGCCATGCAGTAGCATCCCCCTTAATGGGCAAGCTCTGGATTAATTTATGCGCTTCCTCCAGCAACCCAGCACGACCTAAAAGATCAATCAAACATCCGTAGTGCTCAACCTTTGGTGAAAGACCATACTCACAAACCATTCTCTCAAAACATCTCATGCCCTCTGACATGAGCCCCCCATGACTACAAGCACTTAAAATTGCCAAGAAAGTGATTTCATTAGGTCTAAACCCCTCCTCTTCCATCCTGTAAAATAGCATAATGGCATTTCTCGCCTGCCCATGAGCCCCGTAACCTGAGATCATGGCTGTCCAAGATTTCACATCTTTGCTCACCATCCTATCAAAAATTTCTATAGCCTTCTCTAAGAACCCACATTTAGCATACATATCAACTAGAGCTGTCCCAAGAACCATATCCAACACCATTTTTTCTTCTTCCACATAATCATTGATGCATTGGCCTACATTTATGGCTCCAGAGGCAGCACAAACCGAAAGCAATCCAGCTAATGTAGATGAATTGGGCTTCACTTGTTGAAGTTTCATTTGACGTAATAGAGCTACTGCATTTTCAACCATGCCATTTCTTGCATACTTATCTATTAGACAATTCCATAAAACAACATCCTTTTCAGCAACTTCATCAAAAACCCTACGCCCTAATTCAACATTCCCAGCTTTTGCATACATATCAATCATAGATGTAACCACATTTAAATCAGAACAAAACCCAACTTTAATGCAATGCCCATGAAGAGACTTCCCTCCAAGTAAATTTCCACAATCACCAGTAGCAGACAGAACACTCAAAACTGTGGTAATACTGGCTCTCAAACCACTCCTACACATTTTCCAATACAAATCTAATACCATAAAAGGCTGAGATACTTGAACATAGCCAACCATCAAACTGTTATATGAAACCAAATCATTTCTTTGAGGAAACTCATCAAACAACTTACGGGCATCACCAATTCTCCCGCAAACACAATACAAATGCAAAAGTGTATTCTTTACTTTGATAAATAGCCCATGCCCAGACCTCAAAACCAACCCATGAATCCCTTGCCCACTCACAATGCCCAATACACGAGCACAAGCTTTAAGGATACTAGGAAAACAGAACTCGTCAAGCCCAATACTTTGACCCCTCAAATGATTGAAAACACCAAAAGCTTGTACTGGGTCATCACTAATGGAATAGCCTCTAAGCATGGTATTGAACATGAACAAATTTGGGTCTTGTACATATTTGAAAATTGAGGCAGCATATTCCATGTCTTGAGTGGAAGTATCAAGAAGCTTGCTGAGAGTGAAAGGGACATTGTCAAGTCCAGTCTTGACCATAAAGCCATGGACTTGAGAGGTCTCTGAGGTTTGCTTGCAAGAATTCAATAAATAAAGGAGCTTTTGGTCCTGTGAGGAGATAGAGTAGTGTTGTTTTGGGTTAGCAAGTTTGGACCAAATATTCAATGTTTGCCTCAGGCATGTGAGTTTGAATAATGAGGCCATACCAGCCAGGCAGGGTCTCTGGCCTCTTTCGTGGCAAAGCTTAAAACTTGAATGGGAGGAATAGAAAGGCAAAATTTGCCAAACAGTACTTTTCCCAAAAAAAAAATTAGACCCGTGGTATGCGTTTAAAGTTATTTAGTAAGTTGGACTGTTTTTGAAAATCGAGTTTGGCAAACTTGACTTTGGGCTGAAAAACTATAGTGGCGTTTTTCTTGTGCCTATAGCAGCGTTTATTTTTATAGACGCCACTAAAAAAAACACCACTATAGTGTTCATTTTACAACCCAAAGTCGAGTTTGCCAAACTCGACTTCAAAAAATATTCCAACTTACTAAATAACTTTAAACGCATGTCACACGCCAATTTTTTTTTTGGGAAATATACTGTTAGGCAAATTTTGCCGGGATAGAAATGAAGGCAGTTTGGTAACTGATATTATTATTATTTTTTGTTTATTTTCTGTTTTTAAAAGTAATTTTTTATTTTTGAAATTAAAAAATTTATTTGGCAACTTAAAATAGACAGAAAATAAAAACTATTCTCAAAACTTAATTTGTGAAGGAAATTGAAAACATGCAAAATGTTGTCTTCAGTTTCTAATTTTCAAAAGTCAATGAAAACATGCATTTAATTTAATGAATCTGTCTCATTTAATAAGTTAGCATTAGAATTCAAATCCTACTAACAACATATTTTAGTATTTTCTAATTTTTTCTTAAAGAAATTTTTTTTTTTTTAAATTTCAACTAACCAAACATGATTTTGATTTCAAAAATATTAGAAAATTGTTTTTTCTTTATATTCCCAAAATTTTTTTTTGAAAATAGAAAATAAAAATTATTATCAAACATAACATAATAATCTTACAACATCTTAGTATATGGACCCAGTGACCCACCATATTTTTAAAAAAAAATATAAAAACTAAAACTATAATTAAAAAAAAAAATTGGTTTACGTTATTAAACCATTTTTTTTAAAATTTATTAAAAATTTATTAACTTTTTTTTTACAACATTTTCAATTCTCCACAAATTTTTTTTAAAAATGAATTATTTATATATGCTCTTATAACATACATTAACCAGACCAAAATGTTATTATTGTTGATGAGAAATTTCTCCGCAAGTACAGATAGAGACATCCAAGAATTGGAGTTCTAGAGTTCTATTTGCTACACTCCAATTTCTTTTAGTTTATTTGTATAGTTTTTATAAAAATATATAAAATTTTTTGTAAGAATTGAGCAAAAAATGCAAAAAAAAAAAAACATGAACTTCCACGGTTTAAGTATTCGGGTCAAGTTGTTTTTCACGGGTTAAAAAAAACCCACCCATACCTATATTTTTTTTTCTTCGGTTTTGAGCGTTTTAATGAATCCATGTCCAAGTTTATTAGGTCTAATACTGTCAATTATCCTATAAAAAAAATACTGTCAATTATATGAATTTTTTTTAAAGTAAAATTTAATATTATTTGGAGTGGGATTATAACTAATAACAACTGTCATAAATACTTTTGAAAAAAAAAACATTTCATTGATGGTTACATAAGTAACTTGAAAGAAGGTCACTATATGTTATATTAGTTATTCCTTTTATATCAACCTATTGATGAGTCTCTCTGTCTGAAAGAAGCAGAGGCCTTTCTCTCTTTTTCTTCGGCAGTAGAAGTGTTCTGTCCCTTCTTTAGAAGGAGAGTGTGTCCTCTTAAGGTAACAAGTTTGCCTTTTGAGCTAGTGGTTCTGTTTTTTCAGGGGTTCAGGGAAATAATTTTTCTGTTCTTGATTTTACTTTTCACTCTATCTTGTACTATGGAAGAGTTGGCTAGACAATGGAACAAATTTTCATTATCAAAGAAGGAAGTTATTTATGGGCCGAGTTTCTATGAACGCAAGCATCCTTTCACGAGGAAAGCTTTTTATTCAAAAAGAATGGAGTCGGAAGGATTTGAGTCTGAAGCCGGTGAGGGCAGATCGGAAAAAATTGAGTCTGAAACCGGTGAGGACAGATCGAAGAAAGATCAGGCGAGCAGGGAAACTGAAGGAGTAGCAATCATTAATGAAGATGTAAGTCACGTTAATGATGAAACGGTTATGAAGGAACCGTTACACTCAGATTCAGCTATCCCAACAAACCAAGACTCTAATTCGAGCCAGTTGTCTCTAGTTGAAATTCAGGAATCAATGAATATGGGCTATAATGAAAGAGTTACGGGTTTGGCTAATTATTTAATTCCTTTGAGGGTTACATCTGATACTTCATTTGAAATTCAAATAAAGGAAATTGATGCAGATTTTGTACGTTTTAATGGGGATTCAGGTATGAAAGGAAAGTTGGGGTTAGTTGTCAATGACAATTTAATTCCTACCAAAACAGGTCTAGCCCACTTTAATTCCATGATCACATGCAAATCAGCTGAGGTTTTTACTATGGGAATATCTATTGGTAACCCGTGCTCCTCATCCCAGATGATGAAAGTTGATGAAAGCTCATCAAAGTTAATGGTGGAGGCTGTGCATCAGCCCCGCCAATCGCCATGGGTTGCCTTGTGTGGGACTGTCGTGGGCTTGGGAACCCATGTACAGAGAATAAGCTTGCAGATTTGGTGCGGGCGAAAAATCCCTCTGTCATGTTTTTAGCAGAAACATGGGCTGATGAAGCTAGACTAAAAGATAGGTTGAGGAAGATAAGATGTGAGAATATATTCATTGCCCCAAGATCAAATTTGGGAGGTGGATTAGTGTTGTTCTGGAGATCGACTATTGATGTAACTGTGGAGGGTGGAGGCACAAATTACATCGATGCAATGTTTCAAGAAGAAGATAGGGCAGGGATTAGAGTGATTATTCGAGATTGCCAAGGAAGGGCTTGGCACTCGGTCGAAATCACCCCTCTCCCCCCAATTGTCTTGGAGCTTGAAACTTTGGCTACATCGAAGATTCTACAGTTAGCTGCTAATTTAAGTTTGAATGATGTCATTCCAGAGGGAGATTCAAAGATTGTTACAAATGCTTTGGAGGCAGACTCGTACTCTTTGGCATCCTTTAGTTTATTTAGTCAAGATGTTAAATGTTTTGCAAATTTATTTCATTGTATTAGGTTTCCATATGTTCGTAGAGAAGGAAATTGTGTAGCTCACAACCTAACTCGACATGCACGACATGTCACTGGTTTTCTAGTGTGGATGAAAGATGTCCCATTGCACACCGTTGCTACTTATCAGGCAGTTTTGCCTACTATTTAATAAAGTTCAAAGTCTTGATTCTCAAAAAAAAAAAAAAGTAACTTGAAAAAACAAACATTTAATCGATGGTTACATAGTAAAATTGATAGTTTCCAAATATGAGATGATGTTATATCTCCAATTCAAACTTTTTTTGTGATACCATTCAAGGAGAAAAACATAGTTTAAGTTACAAAATAACATTAGGTTAAACCAGCAACAGTTCATTAGCATCTCAGTTGCCATATTGGCTACAGTCCTAACTAAGTTTACAACTATTTTAAGGACTAAAATTTGCTTCCAAATTAGCCCATTCTGCTTCAGGTGGTTTGGATCAGCAACCCTTGTTTTCATTTGCCAATTTATAGCTAGTTTTTTTGTCAAAAATTTGGACTAATCTTCTTCTGTCACTTAAAAACAAAACTTGCTGGAAGTTATGATCTCCAATTCAAACTATATGAGAATAATTATGAGAAAAAAAAATCCTAATATCTCATAATTAAACTTGATCAAATTTATTATTTTCTTAAATGAAGCTACGCAAAAGAGGATAAGATCATAACCCCAAAACTGATGAATAAGATATCCTACCAAGTTAACAATTGTCACTAATTTGATTTGATCAAAGTCTTCCAATCAGTTCTTTGAGTGTGCAAAATAGTCACATAAAAGTTTTTTGATATTTAGCAAATTTGTGTAACTAATTCATCAAAAAAATATCAATAATATGAATAAAACTAATTCCCACCAACCATAATACCAACAATCATGCCATGCACAGTAAAATGGTGAATATTTCATATGTTCACTCATATTAATTCCCATCAATTTCTTTGAATAACAAGCCATGTGATTTTAGAATTATAGGTAATATGCATGTCTTCTATGTTTTATGCATCTTCCCCAAAAAAGTGTGATTGTCTAAAAAAAAATGTGATCCAAATGATGGCAACTATGCTTATTGGCTCATTGCTCAAATAAAATTTGCTTTGATATTTTATAAAAGTTGCTTAATTTTACATGCAAAAGATGTTTCCACAATCTCTTGGTTTTAATATTATGTAAGTGTTAGACTAGATTTATGTCGTATGAAAAAAAAAATACAAAAATTATAATTAAAATTGATTAGTAAAATTAATGGGGGGAAAAAAAAAAAAACTTTAAGCTACTTGACAAAGGCACATCCAATAAGATAAATTTTTTATCAAAACCAAAGAGTACAATTGATTATAAAATAATTTAAAATAAATAACAAAACTTCTTTTTATTTTTTTTAAAGTTTTTAATAATTAAGTTTCAATTGGAGTAGTATTTTTATTTTATTGAATCTTTAATAATAGATGTCCATCAAGAGCCAGTGAAGTATGCAAATAATGTTAATTAATGTACTTAGTAAGTTACATGACAAAATTACGGTGAACAATTTATAATACTTATAATGTATATGACATAATGCATATGACATATATATACAACCTTACAACCCAATATATGTTATTAAAATAAAAGATTATGGTAGATTATAAAAATAATATAAAATAATTAGTGAAATTTTTTATATAAAAAAAAAATCTTGGTATTAGAAATTTAATCAGAATATTTTTTTTTTTTAAATTAAAATTTGGCAATAGAGTTTCACTTTAAATTAAATTTTTACGTATAATATCAAAAGGAGAGGGTGACTACTTGATCCAATCACAACTTATAAGACACAGTGTTTATTATATAATAATGATATGATATAATTTGAGCGTAACATGAGCTTATATAATATAAATTTAATTTCTAGTGATTTTTTTTTATAAGTGTTTTAGTCATAATTCATGTAAATCTATTATTTTTAGTTAATAGCGATCCATTAGAGTGTCAATTTAAAACATTTCAAAAGTTCATGTATAAATCAAAACTTTTTAAAATTTGGAGTTTAATTAAACCACCACAGCTTATGGTGGAAGAAATTATGTAATTTACTAAAATCTTTAACGCAAATTAGCCACTCCACATAATGAGAGTGTGACCACTAGGGGCATAACTTTTAAAATTACGCTTTTATTAATAAGACAAAATTTAGGTATAATACTTATATGTTGTTTCTTAGATTTCCCTCTTACATTCTATAATATATAATGTGATCTAATATGAAAATCAAGCTGCCCCTATATAGAAACAACAAAAACAAGCTTTTTCTTCCACATTTTACCAAGGGGTGAAGACATTACAAAGCATATATATTACGGTCAAAATACATCTACCAAGCATATTCTGTCCATTGAAAATTGACTTTATTGCTAAAGAACAACTACAAAAATGAACTCGTTTATGCTTTTCTATACAACCACCCATTTCCCTGTTTCTGGGAGCTCAAAAGCTCTCAGCATCAAATAAACAAGTTTCTATCATTATCTCCACTATTACTTATCAAAAACAGTGCTTGTGAGTACAAACTTCTACAAAGAAACTTAGGATGATTGAAAAAGAATAAAAGGGAAACACACAAAAATTAAGCCCTAAGCTATAACTATCAATTACATGATTCCAAGTCATTCTCCCCAACAGCATTAGGTTATTTGAGCTTGATCTACTAAGACTAGCCATTATATGAGTGTTGTCATCCTTTACTTTGGCAGCACTGCTGTTGAATGATCAGGCAAAAGAGCCGAGATTCTGCGCCTTATGATTTCTTGCAATGGAGAATTTGACAGAGGGATGCTTTCATCCAAGTGAGAATCAGTGGAAATATCCAAAGTCGAGGCTGAAGACATATTACTCCCCTCAACCTTTTAGGTTTCAGAAAACTTTCTAATTCTTTTAAGTCTGCCTACAAGTAGTCACTAATTTCAAAGTTTGTAAGAGCATTTACACCTTTGAGATGAATAGCACCAGTGTCATAGGCCCTGGTAGCTTCTTCCTCAGTACCTAAATTACAAACAGATGAAAGTAAGTTTTTGACCTCTTTGTTTCTTGTATGATTTTTTTCATCTATTACACACAAAATAAAAACTTGGCTAAGCTTACTCGCAAAAATGTTCCAACTTCCAAGGTAAATTTCCTTACTAGAAGCTACCTTTATTTGAGCTTGCCAATGCTCCTCATGGTTTCTGCTGTGCATAATGTTACCAAACGCACTTGAATTTCTTGTATAAAATAAAACAAGCTACAAAGTCTTTAAAGTGTGCATCAACAGTCTGCACACACTCTATCATCAAACTTAGATAAAAAATTCAACAAAAGACATGAAATGAATGCCACCTAAAGAGCACATCCAAATTCAGAATTAAAAAATCGTTCTATGTCATATGGTGAAAAAATTTGTTGTTTTCCTGATGTTTCCTCACATTAAAAATGGGGATGCAGTGAAATTGGCAGAAGCTACGGACTGGACTCAACCAAAGAGCCAACTACCTTATCAACAGAAGCATTATAAATTAAACCCAGTTACAGAGGTGTGTGCACCTTGTTTTCCTTTCTGTGTAAGCCCTTCAGAAGATTAACTGTTATCCCATAAATGTGCTTCGAATTTCTGTCCATCTGTGCCTCCAAGAAGCACTGCACTAGCATCTTCCAAAATAATTACTAGAGCAGCAAGCAAGATTTGCATTAAAAACGCTAAACAATCAGGAATAAACATTTTTAAAAATCATTATAAGTATCAATATATAAGAACAATCTTTCTTCTATATGCAAGAAATGTTAATCACCTCATATCTCCATGATAAGTTGATCTCTGCAGTCCGTATCCTCTACATAACCTCAAATTGGTAGTAGAAATAATACTTTCTTTCTGATGCATACATCCCTTGACTCTTTATTGAGTTTGAAAAAACACAAGCAAACATACAATAATAACATGGGAACATGAAATGTTACAATGCTAGAATATGTCTCTCCTTTTCTTTCTTTATTTTTAGCCTGAGATAAAAATCTTACTCTAGCTTGTGTATATATGTGTGAAGCTCTTTCTTGTAAACTTGAATCCTGGCTCTTTGCCCCCCACCCCGCCCCACAAGAACTTGTACTTGTGGAGTGACCATCATGCCAAAGGCGAGCCAAAGGGGAGCAGTGGTATATTTGTCTCTCTTATTATAAGAGTTGAAATTATGCCAACCCCAAAATTTTAGGACTAAGCTTCGTTGTTGTTGTTGTATAAGAGTTTAAATGATAAGTTGATAACTCAAATTACAATGTTTTTGTGAGGTCAGTTTTAAATGATTTGAAAATGAAAACATCACAATCACATTGGATGCAAGTAATTTTTACAATCTAAATTGAGGGCAAAGTCCAATGAGAGAATTGGAATAATTAAGCCTTATCAATAAATTAAACAATTTAAAATCTTATTCAACAGTAGGAACTGCAGTTCTGAAGGGAATACATACACAGATACACATTCTTTTAGCATTCAGCAGAACAAATTTCAGTTCTCCAAAGGATGGTATTAGCAGAGAACCAAAATCACTAGAATTGATAGTGGCCATCAATAATTTCAATCATGGTTTTTTTTTCCTTAATAAGTAAAAATATTTCATTAATAAAATAAGAACAGAGGGGCGTAGCCCAAGTTCAAGGAGAGTATACAAAGGGACACCCTAGTAGACAAAAGAGCTGCAAGGAAAATCATTTAAGGAACAAATTGTCCATAACAGCTACAAGATCTGAAGCAGAAGATGGGTGCCAGCTTGCTCCCACTCATAAAGAGTTCTCACTAACCGGGGCTTTAGCTGGATTATCGAACATTCTTTACCTTTGAAAGTACGCATATTCCTTTCTCTTCATATAGTCCACATCAAACACAAAGGAATAGCCCCCCAAATTTCGGAATGTACCTTTTTGCTCCAATAAACCTTTCCAGCAGGTCTAATATGCAAAAGAGAATATCTGAGAGAAATAGGACTCTGAGCTACCTTCCCTTTAAGGGGGTCAACCTGCTGTCAAGTGGAGTCTTCTCCTCCTTAAAGGGTTGGGTTGATGCATCAGATAGACTAGGTAACCTTGAAACACTACCCTTTCCTTTCTTGGCATTTGGTCCCAGCTCCTCTATCATGTATTTCCACCCATCAATTGGTCTCCTTCGGCTAAATATGTGAGTCTTGATAAAACTAGCTATCTGCATACCAATTTCATAAAACCAACAGTAAGAAAGCCAGAAAGGACACCAGCAAATATGAAAATGGGGAAGAACTTGGTAATAGATACTCCCGATATCATATTTACATTAGAATATGAATCCTCAAAAGTTAATTTAAAAACCTTAAAAAATCCATGCAAAGTCCAAAATGAGCATGCATTTTTATTTATTTCTAGCAAACCCTCAGTTACATCTTTTCAATGCCTTTGTGCACCAAATACAGTCTTTTCAAGCAACATAGGGCTGTCTACACAGCCTGGAAAATATACCAGGAAACAATGGCTGTGCTCCACCCAAAAAAAAACAACAACAAAGCCTTTGTCCCAAAACAATCAGGTCAACTTTAGATCAGTAACAGACTTATCAGGGTCGTTCAACAAGAAAAAAAAGAAAAATAGATGGACCTTTCGCTCGCGGGGGGGTGGGGGGGGGGGGGGGGGGTGGCGGCGGCGCTGGTGTATTAGTGTTTGCAGCATTTGTGACCTGATTACTACTCCACCAGTTTTTCCCAGTTACTACTTTAGCTGGAAAGAGATCATTTTAAGGCTAAACAAGCAAACCATAATATCAATATGTTATAATTAGAATTAACTATAGACTAACACGGATAGCCAAACAAATTAAAAATCTAGGACTTCTTCCCTTCTTTAGGTTGTCTCCTTCATTCATACAACGCTAAAATCCCAATAATATATTGTATTTGAATAAGCAAAAAGAATGTGAAGATATTTGCACACCTGAAATTTGCTGTATGCAATTCGACGATCAAATTCTTGGAGGAGAATATCCTCTTCCCTCTGTGACATCTCCCATATATTTCCATCTTGAGCCTTGGCTGTTGTTTCCCAACCATCAGGCTTGTTTTTGAATTCAGAAGAGCCTGGGATTTTTGAGTCGTTCAAATCATTGTTGGAAGTGTCAAAAATCCTGCAGTCATTCAAGTATTAATCCCAAAAACTTTACTTATAAGAAACCCTCCATAAGTTCTAATACAATAATATTGCTACATACAAACGGTAAACATAAAAGTTTGTTACTTATCCAAAAAAAAGGGATGGAGGGTAATATTGTGGGTTCAAGACCCATTAGGTGCATATACCCTACCATACATATGTAATCTCATTTAAATGTATCCTTGTTTTCATGTAGACCTGAAGGTTGCTTAGTTTGCAACAACTACAAACAAAGCCTTAGTCCCAAAATTTTGGGACTATGTTTATGCTTGTGAATTTCTAGAATCATTTGCATAGTAACTCCAAAACTCATGTTCTAATTTTAACTATTCCACTGACAACCTAAACTTATATCTTGAAACTTTTCACTTTGAGTATTTCCTGTCAGTATCTGTTTGAATACTGTTTAAAATTTGACTATTGCCATAAACATGAAGGTGGCTGGCTTTCTAATGAGCTCAAGATCAGAGCATCCAGGTTCTCTTCACTACTAAACACTGCATCTTCAGATTTTCTCAATTCACATGTGATGAGATGTTGCTCAGGAAGCCTAGTTAATATGGGGAGGTGGGTTTCTGGTCTTGTAATCTGAAAACTAGTCTTTGCTAGCTATTGGTATATTACATATTCTCAACTGTATATAAGTTAGCCATTTTTTTGCATATTGTTTATTTTTAAAAAACATGGAATTCTTTTCATTGTTCAGGATTTCTTGTGAATTGTATAGTTGCAACAATTCAAATGAGCTTCCAGACCATTTATTCACAATTAGGCAAACTTATTAATTTCTCATTGCCATGTTCTTAAATTTTATTTTAACTAACATGAACAGACTCAGTATCAAAACTTTTTGATTTGTTCAAATTGTGATGTTTGTTCATGTCTAGGGAAGAGCTCTCTCCTATTAAATCTCTGCTTCCTCCCTCAAAGCCCTTTTTATTTTTATTTTTTATAAGTAAGATAAATTTAATTGCAAAAAGACTACTCCATGTACAATGGACACGAAAAAGTTGAAAGAATACAAGAGAAACAAATTTAAGTACAAAGAGAAAATGACTATAAATTCAGGAAAGGGACTAGTACGAGTGAATCCATATGCTCAAGAACAATCAAATGAAGGACCACTAAACAAAGATAACAATTGGGTTCTTGTTTTCTGTATCCTCCACATACAACAATTTCGTTCCTGCCATATTGTCTGCATCAAACATAATGGGACTAAATTCCAGATGTCCAATGAATGCTTACCAACCAATCTCTCCAACCAGACAAGAGGTCAATGACCTTCTCAGATATTACCCATTGGACCCCGAAATCCCAAAAGATCTAAAGGCAAAACTCAACAAGTCAGACACAATAGTATAGTGTAACAACAGTTGATCCATTGTCTCCCCATTACACTTACACATACAACACCACCCTACTAGCATATAGCCGTGCTTAATGAGACTATCATACATTAGGATCTTCCCCCAAGCCATGGTCTAGCCAAAGAAAGAGACTCATTGAGGGGCCTTAACAGTTAACACTCCAAATCCTCTTCTAGGAGAATGTCAGACCACATGGACCTCTTAATGCAATATAACATGAATGAACATCAAACTCTCCACTCCTCTTCAACCTCCAACACATTTTGTCATTTCCTTCCCTTAAAAGAATATTGGAATCAAGAGCACATTTTGTCAATAGCAATTCTAACTCTCAATCATTAAAGTCTCGAAAAAATCTCACATCCCAGCTTCTCCTTCCTCCAACAATTTGACTCACCAACATGGAACCCACCAATGCTTCTTTATCTAAAGAGTAGTCATACAAGGTTGGAAAAGTCTCCCACAAAGATTAATCACCGCACTATCTGTCATGCCAGAACAGAATCCAGCTACCATTACCAACATCAAAATGAATGTTCTCTAACAACTTATCTAACCCCATCCTACTAATACCCTTCCATAAACCACAACCGTGAGTTTCCTAAACACAACCACCTCAGTCCACACCATACTTCTCGGCTACTAAATGCCTCCATAACTGCTCCTCTCCATCCTAAAACACCACAGCCATTTTCCTGACTAAGCTTGGTTAAAGGGTACTAGCTTCCTAACCCCCAAACCCCCATTAGGAATAGGATATGGAGTGCCAGACCAAATACCAAAATGACATGCCAAATATCAACAATGCAATTTGAAACGCTACAAAATACAGCTTTTTTAAACTTCACGTTTTCCTAATAAGTAAAGCTTTTCAAACAACCCCATTTTCAAAATGCTGAAAAATAAGTTGTACCAAACCGACAAGCGAAATACCAAATACCAGAACAAGTACATAACCCAGATATCAAACCAAACATATACATATAAAGTCACAAAGTACCATAAAATTCACCATCAATTATTACAATATAATCCAAAAATACAACAAACATAGGAAAGAAACACATACTCAGAGCAGCTATCCAGCAATTTTTCGATATCGTCTCCACCATTCACCATAGAATCCCCCAACTTAGCTTCCTCTTCCTTCTCAATCTCCTTCATCCACAACCCAGCGTGAATTCTCTGCTTCTTCAACCTGTAATCCTTCTTCATGTTCTCCAAGCTATAAAGCGAACCCTTACTACTATCACTATCATTCTGTTGCTTCTCTTGGGTTTTTGGCTTAGACCCTTTTCTCTGATTCCAATTCTCATTCATGTCCTCCACAAACGCCTTGGCTTCCGAGTCCTCCACGACCACCGCCTCTGAAGCCGAAGAGAAATTCACGTCGGTTTCCCATGGAGCACGGTGCTTGGCCGAGAGGTCTTCTGGGAGCCAAGCCGATTCCCACGCGTCGTTCCATTCTTCACCTCCGCCATTTTTGGAGCTTGAAGAAGAATAATGGTGCTTTGATATTGTGAAAAACTTGAGTCTATGAATTTGGTTTCTTAGTAAAATTGAACAAGAACTTTGTGTTTTTATGTGTTTGAGGCTTTGCATTGTTGTTTAGATTGGTGGGTTTGAGCTTCAAATTTAGGATTAAGATTTAAGAGTGTCGGAGAGAAGAAGAAAACAAGCAGAGCACGGTTGAGAGTCGCTTCAACCTTCAACGGTTAAACCCTACTCACAGTCACAGAGACTGAGAGAGGTGGCTTGTTTTAATATTGGGCCAAAAACCCAATTACATGTTGAGTTGTTTTGTTTTAGAAATTGGACCATGGGCTACAATTATTATTATTATTTTTTATCATTTTGATGAATAAAATTTTACTAGAGCTTAGGCTCACGATGATTTCTTTTTATCATGTACCAAGATATTAATTTGTTGTTACTCAAATAAAAAAAAAAATTTAATTGGCCTTTGGTACAGACAAAAATTGAATCTCAAATATCTTATTTGGCCACAAAAGATTTTATCAATTGAGCTAATTGAAGTCCATCATAATTGAATATTTGAATTATCTTTTTACGACTAGTAAATTATTAATTTGTAAGGTCAATGTATTAAAATTTATAGACCTATAGCACTGCTCCTCTATATCTATAAAATATTTAAAAGCTGAAGTTTATTTTTGCAACGAATCTGTTTGTTTTGATTAAAAAAACCTTTTGTAAAGATAATTTCTCGTGTTTTCTAGTGTTTGGTAGTATAAAAAAAAATAAGTCAAAAGAAAACTATCTTGGTCAACAGAAAAAGTATGACTTATTTTTAAAAATTGTTTTCCATTAATTTATTTTGGAAAACAACTCTATCTCACAGCAAGTTAAATAAGGAAATTTAGAAGATTGTTTTTCAAATCATTTAAAGTAATTACCAAACATAGAAAAATGAAATAGTTTTACAAAAAATACTTTTTAAAAAATGACTCATTTTCTAGAAAATGTTTTTGCCTAAACAAACAAAGCGTATGTACCTTTTGAGACACATCAAAGTTGAATTTTGGTCCACTTCGATTCAATTTGGTCTATTTCAGTCTACTTCAATCACATTCAATCTGTTTAGTTCCACTTCAGTCCTATTCGGTTCAATTCAATCTCATTTAGTTCTACCTTGGTCCATTCAGTCCAATTCGGTTCACTTTGTCCATTTTGGACTAATTGGGCATTAAATTAATTCTTTCTTTAACATTTTCAATTTTCAGCTCAAAAAATCCTATTCCTCTTTTTTTTTTCCTTAATTTTTGGGTTGAAAAATATAAAACTTTATTTAGGCCAAATTATTTAATTTTGGACTAAAAAAAGGGTAAAATATCATTTTCGTCCTTAAACTATCACAAAAGTTCGTTTTTCGTCCCTAAACTTTCAAAAGTTCTATTTTCGTCCCTAAACTATCACAAAAGTTCGTTTTTCGTCCCTAAACTTCCAAAAGTTCTATTTTCGTCCCTAAACTTTTCCAAATGTATTGATTTTCGTCCCTAAACTTCCAAAAGTTCTTGACGGAGTGCTGATGTGGGAGGGATTTAGGGACGAAAATCAATATATTTGGAAAAGTTTAGAGACGAAAATAGAACTTTTGGAAGTTTAGGGACGAAAAAAGAACTTTTGTGATAGTTTAGGGACGAAAATAGAACTTTTGAAAGTTTAGGAACGAAAAACGAACTTTTGTGATAGTTTAGGGACGAAAATGATATTTTACCCAAAAAATAAATAAGCATTAAAAATTAAAAATTAAAAATATTGGCCTTAAAAAAGCAATATAAATGATAGATATTTAAAATATTAGTTTAAAATTATTTTTTTTAGATAGACTAGCATGTAGTCCGTGCTTACGCACGGAAATATTAACAATTGTGATGATAAGATGTTTATCTTGGTAGATTCAGTTTCCACATTGAGCATTATGAATGGAGGTAACTAAACACTAATATTTAAAAATCAAATTGGACACATAGCACAAAATTAAACTACAATTAGAAATTAATTTGATTCGATTTGAATTCTAAAATTGAACTTCAACTTAATATAATATATATGATTATATTTTTGTCCACTTTTAACAAATTAACAAAATCTTAATCCAGACACACTAAAAACTATTAAAAAATAAGAACTGATCATTAAGCTTGGAATCTTCTTGGACGCGCCAAAGAAGTGCTAATGTATAAGAGTGTGAAGTAAGGAAGAGTGGGATTGAACATTGTGTTTGAACCCGGCCTTACTCTGAGAAATCCGTAAAGAGGAGGAGAGGGCAGTGTGTGGATCTAGTTGGTAGAGGTTGAGATAGGAGGAGACATGGGATGACAATATGGAATTAGGAGGAGATGATGTTTTACTTTTATAGTTTTTCTCGTTGGACTCCTTGGTTCTGGTTGTGGGATTAGAAGAGCTCCAGACTCTATTGAGATCACCCATAAAAGTGTGCAGGTGAGATGTTCTTGCTTAGGCCAATGAGTATTATTATTGTGGTTTTCTTGGCTTCTGTGTTAAATATTAATGCATCATTTATTTGAATACAAAAATTATAAAAATTAGATAAGATACATGACACAAAATTGGAGTCCAATTTATAATCTCCATAAAAGTGTGCAGGTAAAATGTTCTTGCTTAGGCCAATGAGCATTATCATTGTGGTTTTCTTGGCTTCCGTGTTAAATGTTAATGCATCATTTATTTGGGCACAAAAATTAGAAAATTTAGATAAGATACATGACACAAAATTGAAGTAAATTTATAATCTAATTAAATTTTTTTTTGAGTTTTGGTTAGGACAAGTGGTGCAAAATTGAGAATCCAATTGAAATCTAATTGGATTTTCTCTCTGCTTCACCTATTATTATATATATAGACTAGTATTATGCCCGTGCGATGCACGGCTTAATCAAAATTCATATGTAGATAATTTTATAATTAATTTACTTAAAATTAGATAATAAAATAGAAAATAAAAATAAATGAATATTTTTCTTTTAAGTTATATAATGAATGTGTATTGTGTGAGACTAAAATAACAACAACAACAACAACAATAATAATAATAATGCCCAAAATGAGATAAATACAATTCATAAATTTTTTTTTTGTGAAGTTAATTATATATTAATGATCGGGTTGGCTTCAAAAAAAAAAAATCAACTAAACAAAATGATGGCACTGCAATCCATTTATTTTGGAGATAGGATTTTATTTACTCTTAATAATAAAAGGATTAGATGAAGAATTTGGATTGTAATCCAATTTATCAACTTTGAAATTATAGAAGAAGAAGATAAGAACAAAAAAAAAATTATATCTTTTTTTTAATAAAAGAAAGTACAAATTTTTCCGTACAATGCATAGGGCTTAATCAAGAATTGCATGTAAACTGAAAATAAGAAAATATTTCTTAGTTTCATTGAAATTAAATACTAAAATAGATAATAAAAATAAATTATTCTTTTACTTTTTTTTTGGAAGTGAAGTGCTCTTTTAGTTTAAGTTAAAACATAAAAAACCACAGTATACACACAGATATACATGAAAATGCCTAAGATTGAATATATAAATGTAATCCATAAAATAATTTAAAACATGGTTTAGTAAAAGATTCAATTAAAAAAATTATAATAAAATGTTTATCTATAAATCTAAAATAAAAAAAAAAACTTATTTCATTTAAATATTTTATATGGTTCCAAAGAGATTTTATCTCTAATCTAATTAATTTCATTAAATTAGAGAATTAAAATTTTTCCGTTTACATCATTTAGTATTTTTTTTAGTAATATTTAAACTTAAGAAATGGTAAATAAATAGATTTATTTACTTAATTAAATCATTATATATAATTAGATATAGTCTAAGAGAATTATATAAGATTATTTATTTTAAGATCATTATTACATTTATATTTGAAAAAAATTGGTAATGATTAATACCTTGATGCTACCATTTAATGGTTTGCTTCCTCGTCTTGTTCTTCCTCCTAATCATTGGATCAAGCTTGTGGCGATTGTGTTGCATTGTTTATATTGGGAACTACTTGAGTTCATTAAAAAAAAAAAAAAATCAAACTCAGCTTATTTGTACTCTTTTTCAAATTCAAATATTCTTTTTTTTTCTTTACCTCATCCTCACACCCAAAAAAAAAAAAAAACAAAAAAAAAAACAAAATAAAAGAAGGGTGGGTATACCTGACTCATATGGTGAAATCTTATATCCGCAAAGTGGTCCAGAGAATCAAAGATTCAAAGGTTTTAGTGCTCATAATCCCACCACCACTATTCTCTGTCAACGTATTCTTGTTCTTCGAGTTGATTATTGTTTTGAGCCATTGCATTGCATTTTATAGATTTTTGTGATGGGCGAAGTTAATCAGCTTTTTTGTGGGGGTGAGCTCACATAATGATAGGAGTACTAAATAGCTTAGTGTATAGGAATATTAGTAGATCTGGGATTTGAGAAGAAAATAACTTGATATGAACAAAAAAGAAGTAGATAACTTGATAAGAACAAAAAGAAAAAGGAGCTTATCTAATCAAGAAGTTTAGGTATACTTTATCCCAAAAAAATAGTTAATGTTATTAGCTACAAAAAAAAAAATTATACATTTTTACGTGAAATAGGTGAATTAGAGTGAAGTAGCTTGCTTTTTTTTTTTTTTTTTAAGATAAACTACTAGAAAATCCTTACGTGAGGTGAAGTAGTTTTTCTTTTGCGTGAAGTAGTTTTTTTTTTTTGTGTGGATAAACTAATTAATGATAAGAATGAATTAGAACCCTCATGAGATAAACTACTCAGTGATAAGAATGAATTTTTAGTTCTCTAAAAATCTAAAAATTTAATAAAATTTCTGCAATTTGGTGAAGATACTTGGCGCAACCACGGTGTCTAAGCCCAACTTTGATATAAACAAAAAGAAGTAGATAACTTGATATGAACAAAAAAGGAGTTTCTCAAAAAAAAAAAAAAAAAAAGGTGCTTATCTAATCAAGAAGTTTAGGTATACTTTATCCCAAAAAAATAGTTAATGTTATTAGCTACAAAAAATAAATAAATTTATAAAATTTTATGTGAAACAGGTGAAGTAGAGTGAAGTAGCTCTTTTTTTCTTTTTTTTAAAGATAAACTACTAAAAAATTCTTACGTGAGGTGAAGTAGTTTTTCTTTTACATGAATTTTTATTTTTTTAGATAAACTAATTAATGATAACAATGAATTAGAATCCTCATGAGATAAACTGCTTAATGATAAGAATAAATTTTTAGTTCTTTAAAAATCTAAAATTTTAATAAAATTTCTATAATTTGGTGAAGACACTTAGCGCAACTACGGCGTTTAAACCCAACTTTTATTATATATAATATAATATGATATGATATAGATTATCTTAAAATTAAAATTTCAATAATATACTCTTAAACCCCTAAATTTCTAACTCCTAAATTTCTATCCCCCGATTATACTTATAATTAGAAATTTTTTTTTTTTTTTAAAAGCTGCAATTCTAAACTTATATAATAATTTGAACTTAATGTAAAGGGTGCATGTGTTCCATTCCATCACATAAAAATTATAAAAATATAAAATATTTTTAAATAACACGAATATTATTTAACCTACAAAATTTACATTATATTCTTATAAAATATTTATATTACATTTTTCCATGCATAGCATGGGTGTAAGGCTAGTGTGTATGTATATATATTCTTATTTTTCTTTGAGAAACAAATACACACAAGGGGCTTAATTGCCAGTCCTTAAATTTTGGAAAAATTACTTTGTCATTTAAGAGTTCCCCTAAATTTTGTTTTTGTTTTTGTTTTTTTGTTTTTGTTTTGTTTTTGTTTTTTTTTTTAATGAAAAGTTCCCCTAAACCTTGTGTGTAACGCCCCAATAAAAAAAAAAAAAAAAAAAAAAAAATCAAAGTTAGATTTTTTAGTGCCCCATGTGCTCCCACCTACCCTATCATCTCCCACCACTTATTTTCAAAATATCCCTCACTCTCTTTGGCCAGCCATCTCCCCTTTATTCTCTTTTTCTTTTTCTTTTTCTCCCAAACACAACAAACACTCCTCTCTCACTTCCTCGCACTCTCCCACTAGTACCCACTCCACACCACCATCTCCACCATCAATTTTTTGACAAGATCACAAGAAAAATCCTTTGGAACCTCTAAGCATCTTCATTCCTTTTATTTGAGGTAAAAATTCCTAATTTGCTAGAGGTTCTCTTTATCTAAGCTTTGACAATGATATTCATGTTATTTATGAGCTTTAGAAGTGATATTCATGTGATTATGTGTATGGGTTTTTGATTTTGTTGATTTATTTGATGAGTGAGCTTATGGTTTGTACTAATGGTGGTTATCTAAGGTTTGTTATGGTAAAGATTTGAGGGTTTTGGCTTTCTAATGTGAAATAGATAGTAAATATAATTTTCATTGATTAATTTGATCTAGTTAAAGATTCAAATTGTTTGTCTCAAAGAATATTATGATTTTGGTGTCATGGGGGGTCTCTTGATGATGTGTAAATCTTGTAGGAACTACTTATAAATTGTTAAGATTTTAGTATTAGAGATGATCTTGAATGAGTTAATTTTATAAATTGAAGTTTATGCCTTGTGAATTAAATTGTTGGATAACTTTGAAAGTGGGATACATTACTTGTGAGGTTAAATACTTAGGCTTGCCTAATTAATTGCTTAGTTAGCAATATCTAATTCATAGCTAGACACAATGTCAAGCTTTATGCTTATCGTGATAGGTTTGCTTGGTATTGTTTAGGTTCTAGCTAATCACCTTTGGAGCTTGGAGAATTAGGCTTTTTGCGGGTTGCAAGGTAAGTAGCTTCTTAATGGGATTTTTGAAAATGAATCATTATTGCACTCAATTGTTTTATGGTTAAAACCATTTTGGAACATTATTCATGATTTTCCTAAAATTTACTATTTATACTATTATTGTTAATCATTTATGGAAAATGCATGAGGCATTGAAAGTGCATCATATTTCTTATTGCATATGAGAAAATGCATGATTTGTTAGCATGTAAAAGACTAGCATATTTGATTAAATTCTTGAGAATGGAATTCATGGTATATTGGAAAATTTAAAGATGCTTTGATAATTGGGAAAGTTGATGCATAACATTTTTTACAATAAATGGTTTTGAGAATTTTGAGGATATTATGGATATTTGGTTTGAAATATCTTATGAAACTATTTGGAAGCAAACTATATATTTTGAATACATTTAATTTGTGAGTTTTTTATGTGGGTTTGCCCTTATGCTATAATGTTGGTGATTATCCCATCTTTGTGACGTATAATTATCCTGTATTTGTGACGACGTCTTTGTGACGTGTGATAACCCCGTCTTTGTGACGATGAGTCAGGTTGGAGGCTCCCACTTTGCATGATACGAGTAAATCCTTGAGTGTGTGGGTGAGGCTGTTACTTATAGGGCCAAAAGACCACATGCAAAAGGGGTATTGTGTGACATGTCATTCCCTGTTGCCCATTGGGGGGGGGGGGGGGGAAGGTAAATTCTTGAGTGTGTGGTTGAGGCTAGGCAGGGCCAAGAGACCACATGCAAAAGAGGTACTACATGGCGCGTTATCTCTTGCTGCCCACGGGAGAATAGGTAAATCCTTAAGGGTGTGGGTAAGACTAGACATAGCCAATAGACCACATGCCAAAAGAGGTACATATCATGCTAGTGGTTTGTGAGTTCTGATTTGTCTTTAAGGTGGTATAATGTCTTTGTGACATTTCCGTCTTTGTGGTGGCGTGTCATGTGGCTTGGGTTGGCTTTTTAAGTTTTTGGAAGAAAAAAAAATGTTGTTATGCTCACAGTATATATATTATGTAGTTTCATAGTGATCATTTTTGAGAGCCTTGGGCTGCATTATTTAATCATTCTTATCATATTATTATTGAAAAATGTTCATCATCATGAAACTTGCATTTCCCCCACTCCCATTAATTATGCTACTTACTGGACTCTATCCCATTTCATTCTTTTACAAACCTTTTTAGAGTAAGCAATGATCATTTTGAGACAGGTTTTTGTGGCTAGCAGTAATTAGATTAACTACTAATGGAGGTTAGACTTTTGTGATGGTGATATTTAGATGATGTACATCCTAGTGTAGGCTTGATGCTGTGACTTAAATAATGCTTCCAAGTGCAAAATTGTTGTGAAGTTATAACTCAGTAAGTCCGAGGTCGAATCCATAGGGAAAAATGAATTGATTAGCAAACCACAAGAGAATAAAACTAAAATAATAAAGTTTAATTGAAGAAATTTTTGATGGTTTAGTAAAGTTAATTTAAATTCTGAGAAAATAACAATATATTAAGGCACTAAGGTTTAGGGATCCACACACAACACATTTATTGATAGTCTTAACAATATTTATTTATAACTCAACTAAAATTCATACGAAGGATGATCTTAGTCGGATGATTTAACAATAAAAACTCAAGAATTAATTGTCTAAGGTAGTTTCATGAAATTGATTGATTTTAGGCAAAACAAAACTAATGAATTAGTTCACAGGGAATACTAAGCATTTAACGTGCCCAGAGTCTACGATAAATCAAAGGATTATACAGAATTAAGCACTTTTCTAGATGAGTAAAACAATCAAAAAAAAAAAAAAAAAACATAAGTATTAAAACCAATAAATTATTATTAAGAACATACCAATAAACAGTTGGGTTTCACCCCTTACCTAGCAAGATATAACACAAATAAAACTCTAAAAACTGTAAAGAAACTTTAAGAAAACCTAAATTATGTTCTACAGCAGCTCTCCTCTGAATTTTTCCCTAAAGAGCCTTTAAATAGGTCGAGGAATCCTATTACAAGTTGAATTTCCATTTGGAGAAAATCTCAAATTTTATACTTCAATTAACCGACGTTTTTGGCCCATTTAGCTTCATAATTCAGACTTTTGGTAAACTACAAATTGTAGCCCTTTAAGTTAGCTTTCCAGCCCAACTTGAATCATTTCGATTGGACATCTGAGCCGAAAGTTATGCTCCAAATACTAATTGGTGGACAAGCTGGGATCCTAATCTGAATTGGACTTGGATTTGGTGCAAAGTTCATTTGATTCCTTGCTCCAATTGGAGTTGAATTTAATTGGGTTGGCCTTCTTTGACTTTATCATGGCTCTTGTAAAATTAAAGTCCATTAGATTTCTTTTTTGCACAAATCCACTTATTTAATTTCATCATCCTAAAAAAAACAAATTCACACATTAAAATTCAATTAAGCACAAAACTGATTATTTAACATTATTCCAAAACCAACTATAAAATGCATGAATTAACTCAAAATAAGTATGATAATACTTTTTAATAATGATATAAATATGCAAAATTAAGTTATCATCACTTGACTCATTCTTTTGTATCTAATAGTGGTGATGACTTTTATTTCCACTGATGGGATAAGTTAATGATATGTAATTATATATTTTCAGACCTCCATTTTTTTGTAACTAGTGGTCCTTGTAATTATTGCATAAAACTCTAACTTACTTCGAGAGTATCTTTAATGAAATTATTATGAAAAATCTTGATGTTGGTACTTGGTATAAATTGTTTGGATTAAATTGTCAAAAAGGAAAAATCTACAGGTACTTCTGAGATGTATTTCTCATGTATGCTTTGGACCCTTTTGAGTTTGGGGTGTGATACTGTGATTGGTAATATCTCTATCCTTCTTAATTTGACCTTGATTAGGTGATAACGTTCTCTTTTTCTCTCTCTCTCTCTCTCTCCTCTTCTTCTTCTTCTTCTTCTTTTTCCTTTTTTTTTTTTTTTAAAGGATAACATTCTTAATTTCTACATAATAATACATTGTACATGTGGTGAGCAAAAATGAACTTTGAACACGCACAACTAATTTATAGAGATGGGATGACTTATAAGCGTTATATAGCCTTTAATACAATAATAGAGTGATTTATGTACGGTTTACCAAGTAAAAAGTTTGACACTTCTCTGTAATATGCAAGGAAAATCGAATTCAAGTTCAACAATTCTCCTTGGAATTGGGCCGAGCAAGACAAATTTATTAGATGAATGCTTTTTGCTATTACAAAGTTCTTTCTCTCTCTCTCTTTTTCTCATCCCCCTTTTCTTGTTGGAATCCTTCTCCTTATATAGCCATCTGAGATTCATCCTAATCTTCCATTTGGACGGCTAGGGATCTTTCCCAAAATACTTGTCCCATCAGAACCTTACTAGAAAGTTGCTGTGGTAGGTTATGAGCTATGGTGACACTGTTTTAGGGGGTCATTCATTCATTAATGGGGCTAGCTAAGTGGGTGCAAAGCATTGAATGCAAAGGTGATGGGTGCTTTACCTGTAATCTTCCTTTAGTTACTTAGTGCCAAACCTTCCTTTGTTTCCTTGTCTAAGGTTTGTGGCTAGATCCCAGCCCTCCGAGGAGTGCACACATACCTTCATGCTCCTTGGAACAGTTAGCCTCCTCAGACTCCGAGGAGGTGACCCTTAATTTTGGTCTTCTTTTATGTCTCCTTGTCCTCAGCTTTCCTCCCTCCTACAATACACAACATTACATAAAAGCATAATTTTTCCAAATTTAGTTTTTATATATTTTCTATTTGTTTAACACAAATATATATTTTCTAATTTAGGTACATTAATTTGCATGTAAATAAATAAGACACAAATAAAGCTTAGACTTTTTTTTTTTATAAGAATTGTTGAAATATGAAATTTAAAAGCAAAATGTGGTTACATAAAAAAAATGTTCAAGCAATATTTATGAAAGAATATAAAAGTTTTGAACAAGTTTATGGGGGTCCAAAATATAAGTCCTTTAAAAAAAAAATGATAAGATGTTGAAGGGGTGGGACGTGTGGCTAAATAAAATGTCTCTAGCCACACGTACCACTACAATAAAAAAAAAAAAGGAAGCAATGCAGCACAAAAAAAAAAAAAAAAAAAAAAAAGAAAAGAAAAAGAAAAAGAAGGAAGAAGGAAGGAAAGAAAGTAACGTGGGAAAACTGCTTCTCAGTTCCTCTATAAATTGGAGAGGAACACGCATAAGAAAGGAGGAAAAGACAAGGAGAAAAAGAAAAGAAAGAAGAGAAATCCGGGAAACACAAAACGAGAGCAAGTACACACACAGCAAAGACATAGAGAGAAGAAAAAAATAGAGGCACAGACAGAGTGAGTAATATCAAGCAGAGGAAGAACAAGCAGCATAGGTCTGTATATGGGGATTTCATCAGTCTTTTTCTTCTCAAAATCTCTCTCTCCCTCTTCTTTAAATCTGAATTTTTATTTGGAAAAACAAATAGGGTTGGGTTTCATGAGGAGTTCCTAACTCCGTACATAAAACTTTATACAAGAGTCCCTGACTCTTAAATCCTATTTGATAATTACCAAATAAAAATTCTCTTAAGTTGTGGTGTAATGTTCCCATTATTGGAGTCCTTGACTCTATCCCATCATTGGAGTCCTTGACTCTACCATTTTAGTAGAATCTTTGATTCCACCATTAAATTAATGAAGGCATTAACTCTACCAAAATTGAGACTAATTCTTTGGGATTATTAATTAGAGTTAATAATTCTTAAAATAAAATGACCATAAAATTGGGTTAAGGATATTTTCCAATTTCAAATATGTTTACAATAAATAAAAATTGCTTTAAAGGAGCTTTCTTTTCCTTAATCAAAATTTTATTCCTACAAAGAAGCAAATGAAAGAAATGGAAAATTACTTGGAACTTTAACTTCTCAAAAAGAGAATCCTTGATTCAATTTCCATAAAAACATGGTTGTCTCACCCAAAAGTAAAATTAAGTTGATGCTTAACTAAACACAAAATATTTGACTTAAATGCCCATCATTTAAATTGGGCAAAATCAATTTGAAGATTTTGAATCTAAAAAGAACTACGAAGTGGCTTGATCCCCACCAAGGGTACGTAAGCAACCTAAACAAATTATTAGGTGCAGCCACAAATAAATAAAAACACATATTCCCTAAAAAAATAATAAATAAACTTATATACAAAGACGACGTAGTTGGAATCAAAGGGTCTTCCCTTGAAACAAGGGATTGTAATTAAAAGATACATTATCTTGAATGGGCACTACTCACATTAATAAAACTCATACGCCAAAAAGGCCTATGAGTGAAATTATGTTTGATGAATTTGACTAATTGACAATGTTTGTTAAACATAATTTGACAACGTTTGTTAAACATAAGTTGACAATTATTGTTAAACATTAGTTAACAATTTTCGTCAACAGGAATAAAGCTTAGACTTTAGAGCAATTAGAATGACAATTAGCAACCCAAAAAAAAATTTAGAATCACATTTAGCAAAAATTTGGTGCAGTTAAAATGTGATTCAAATTCTTTATTATATTATATAAGATAAGATTTGTAATAGTTTTAATAATTTTCAATAGTCTCTTTAAATTTTCACTCAATTTCAAAGAAAAAATTTATCTTCTTTGTTTTACCTATTTGTTTTTTTAACACTTCCTCCTACAATTTCTCTTTCCTTTCTCTAATAATTTTTTTTTCCCTTCTCTCATATCTTCTAATTTTTTATATATTCACTTCCTCTTTCTCTCACACACTCCAAAAATATATCTTGAGGCAAATATGCTAACCTAAATCCAACTTAAAATTTGTAACTAAAGAAGTTTTTTCCCCCTTCATTAAGAAGTTTTATCACTGATATAACTGTAGACGACTAAATTTTGAGTTTGAAATAAATCAACTTGTGATAGTTCGAGAATTTTCTCTCTCTACAATAACCTCATCATCCAAATCAACATACTCAAGAAATAAAATCTCAAAATTCTTTACAACTAGGCATTGGAAAATTTGCAAGTGTAATAAACCATCCCTTTAGTGAGAAAGGAGGGGAGAACGCCTAGTGAATCTAATAAACTCTTAAAAAAGGGTCTTCAAGCTCCATGCTACACTTAATATTGATTGACAATATTCCTCTTAGTCAGTCTAATTTACTTGTATATGGCCATTATACTGATTAGGTAAAAACATTTTTCTTTTTTTTCTTTTTTTTGGTAGTCGTTATGTTTTTAAAACTTTCAATTTGGTCATTGAGTTTTGAAGCTATCATCAATATGGACTTTGTCATCCTCTCTCAAAAAGCTTATTTGGAAAATGGATTGCACAATTGGCACAATTAAAATGATATATATAGCAAATAAACTAATAATAATCATAATAAATTTTATTTGACATTTTTAAAAAAAAACCACAAATTGAAGGGAAAAAGAAGAAGCTTAATTTGCAAACTGTGTACATATATTGTTAAGGTTTGGGGTAGATATTGATTTGATTTTGTGATTGAAGATCTTAGAAAACTTAGAAGCAATGGTTTGACCTGTTCTGGGTGTGTTGTGTGTTTGATTGCCAAGAAAGTGAGAGAAAAAAAAAATACAAATTAAGCATTTTTATTTATTTTTATCCTTTTAAACCTATGAATTTTCTAATATTATTCCTTAACAAACTGCTTAAATAACAAGCTGTGTTGTTTTAGAATAATAAGTGATACCAATGTCTTTTATGTTCCATCTTTCTAAAAAAGAGTCTGAGAATCAGATCATGCCAAATATTTCCATTGCTAATAATCCGTGTTTTGATATTTTGTAAATTTTACTTATGTTTTCAAGCAAAAGATGCTTGCATAGTTTCTTTGTTCTAAAAATTATAAAAATATAATATCACGCCATATGAAGAAATTATTTCAATATTATGATTTCAATTTATTAATAAAATAAATAGTGAAAATAAAAGAACAAAAATTACTTTAATTTACTTTATCATGCATACCATATAAATTTTTTTTTTTTTGATAAATACACATTATATAAGACTAAATTGCTATTTGAAACCAAATAGGACAATTTTGATTTCATTTCATTTTAATTTTATTAATTTTTTGGTAATAAAGTTTCATTTAAAATAAATATATTACTAGTAAAAAGAGAGGTTTTTCAAAATTGCTGCACATTAAACACCATTTACATCTCACCCTATAGCTCACCATTCCCAAATTTTTTTAATTTCCTTTCAGGGGTTAAAACAAATGTTAGAAATATCTACAGTTATTGGGCTGAGTTGGCAATAAGGTGAAGTCATTTATTTTTAATACCGTGACACCCTCTCATTGGTTGGAACTACAAGCTCAGCTTGTTGAACTTGTAGTATGGGACTACCCAATAATTTTCTATGGGACTACCCAATAATTTTCCTTGTTGTATACATAAGATATGATGACTTATATTAATTTCCTCCAATATCTCACAAAACTTTTAAACCTATGAATTTTCTAATATTAATGTTTTAGAATTAGAAGTGATACCAATGTCTTTTATGTTCCATATTGCTTAAAAAAGCGTGAGAATCAAATCATTCCAAATATGCTCATTGATAATAATCATTGTTTTGATATTTTGTAAATTATATATATATATATATATATATATATAAAGCCAAAACTAAGAAAAATTTCAATTAGACTCTAAATTGGATTGCAATTGATGACTAGTTTTGTCTCATGTATCCAATTTAAGATTTTTAATTTTTGTGCCAAGTTAATCGTTCATTGAAAAAAAATGAAGAGTCTAATATCAAATTAATGAACCATTTAAAAAACCCAATTTATCAATTTATTTTTTAATAAATACCTACGATCCAAACTACCTTAAGGTTGATATTGGGATAACATATGGCATTTTATGGATTATGTAACATGCTAGAAGCATGATGTGGGCAACTGATACATTTTGTTTTAGTGCCCAAAAACCTGATAAATATTTGTTATTGACCAAATTGTAAGTATTTACATGTTAATTAAGATCAAAACAATTCCTTAAAACTGTATGATAGAATATTTAAAATAAGTGCTAACAAAAAATTACATGAAATTATCATGGTCTAAATTAAATATAAGCTATAGATAAAAAGAGATTTAAAATAAAAAATTACAACAAAAAATTATTAAAATATTGTAGCTAAACATATGATGGACAAATCTTAGTGTAGATAGAATTATTTACATGCTAGTTTTACTTATGTTTTCAAGCAAAAGATGCTTGCACTATCTTTGTTCTTAAATTTATAGTAGTCTAATATCATGCCATATGAAGAAACTATTTCAATAATTTAATTAAAATAGTAAAATAAATAGTGTTGTTTTTTAAAAAAACAATAAAAATAAAAAGAACAAAAATTACTTTAACTTGATCAATGCGCACCATATAAGACTAAACTGCTGTTTGAAACTAAATATTATAGTAGAATATGAGACTATTTTAAAATAAATAATGAAAATCCTTATTGAAACTTTTGATAATTGTCATTTAATCAAAATTGCATTTTAATTTTATTAAATTTTTGGTAGTAAAGTTCCATTTAAAATAAAAAAATTTACTAAATTTAATGTACTTAAGGTAGTCATAAGGCAAAATTATGTTGGACATCTTGTAATACTAGCATTTAGCTACATAGTGCAAGTACAATACTACAATATATTCAACAAAATATTGTGGTAGATTATTAAAATAATAATTTTTTATAAAAAAAAAAATATTGGAATAGAATTTTAATCAAAATAGTATTTATTTTAAACTTTTTGAATTTTTGCACACAAAAAAATCACCTTATTTTTAAGAGAGGTGCTACGTCCACAACATTTTCACAATAAATCATAGGTGGTTAGTTGTTATTGATTCAAATTTGAACCTACTACTAAGATTACTTTTTTGCCCTAATAATAACAACCAGTAATAACCTGCCACTTAGGATTTGTTGTAAAAATATTGTGAAAATATTGTGGACATATCATTTCTTTATTTTTAATGCACAATTACAAGAGTATTTTACATTTAAACTTGGGAATAGTTCATAAACTCATAGGTGGTTAGTTGTTATTGATTCAAATTTGAACCTACTACTAAGATTACTTTTTTGCCCTAACAATAACAACCAGTAATAACATGCCACTTAGGATTTGTTGTAAAAATATTGTGAAAATATTGTAGACATATCATTTCTTTATTTTTAATGCACAATTACAAGAGTATTTTACATTTAAACTTGGGAATAGTTCATAAACTCAATTTTTACATTTGAATAGTTAATGGTTCAAGTCTTTTATAAATTTCAATTTTGATAATTTATAACAAATTGGCTATGAAATAATCAATGAAAACTCATATATAAAAGAGGTACTATACAAACTATCTTAAAAAAAAAAAAAAAGTTATACAAACAATTAAAGATATGTAAAGGTCTTCCTTAAAAGAATATATATATATATATATATATAACAGTTAGAATTATTTATAAAAAGTTGGGTTTTCATTCAATTATTTAAACTTATTATTCAACAATTTAAAATTAATAAAAATAACTAATTTAAAAATTAAAACATAATATATTTTTTTTAAATTATTAATAATTGGGTTCAATTGGATCACACACACATATATAACAGTTAGAATTATTTATAAAAAGTTGGGTTTTCATTCAATTATTTAAACTTATTATTCAATAATTCAAAATTAATAAAAATAACTAATTTAAAAATTAAAACATAATATTTTTTTAAAATTATTAATAGTTGGGTTCAATTGGATCACGTTACATTATTCGTCAATACATTATGGATAGCTTTATAGTTGGGCTAGAAATTAAACACTTATGAAAGGTAATTATAATATTGCTAAGGTTAGGGTTTAATAACCCAGAAAAGGCTCTTACACTATAAGACATTGCGCAGCGCCATCGTACTCCACTTCTCGCCATTTATATTCAGAGTTATTTATTTTTAATACCGCGACACCCTCTCATTGGTTGAGAATCCAAGACTTCCTAATAATTTCTCTTATTATTAGGGATGGCAATTTTTGCCCGATCCGTGGGTACCTGGCCTAGCCCGACCCTAATGGGCCGGGTTTTACCCGGTTCGATAAGGAATAGGGTCGGGTTTGGGTTTTTAAATAAAAAAAAACCCGAACCGAGTCTAGGTTTTTACAAAATCCGGCCCGGACCCGACCCGACCCGACCTGTTTATATATATAATTTATAATTCCTCAAATACCGTCACACACACACACACACACACACACACACACATATATATATATAATGTTATAAACCCTAAAATTTCTATTACTCATCCTCATTTCATTTCAGCTCACACAGCCCACCTCTCTCATCTTTATTCTCTTCAGTCTCACTCACACAATCTCACTCTCTCACTCACAAATCACAATCTCACTTACTCTCAATCTCACCTTCAGCCAACTCTCTCACCGCCGGTCCAACTCTAGCTGCCGTCCCAAGCCTTCGTCGCCATCCCAAGCCTTCGCCACCGTCCCAAGCTCTGTCAGTGTCACCGGTCCCAAGCTCTCTACTCTCTTAACTCCGTTTCGTCCTTGTCGTCGCCGATCTCGCACTATCGCCGATCTCACTCCACCTTGTCTCCATTTTTTTTTCTTTTTTCTTTTTTTTTTCTTTTTTTTTTTTGGGTTCTGTTGGCCTCAATCATGTGAGTTTGTGTTTGTGTTTGTGTTTATGATTTCTGAAAGGGAAAAATGAAAATCATAGATCTGAAATTTGTGTTTGGTTTGTGATTTTGAAAGGGAAAATCATAGATTTGATTAGGCCAAAGATTCCTTTTAAAATGAGTTTAAAACTATCATCTATAAGTTTTATTACCTATTGATTTGCATAATTTATATTTTATATACTAAAAAGAGAAAAAGGCGTAGAGAAATGGGCAATGGCCATTCAATACTTTTTTTTTTGGTTGGGCCACGATTTGGGCTGCGGATTAGGCCCAAATCTGGCAGGGCTGAACAGGGCCTATGGGGCCAGCGGGGGCGAGTTCGAGCCCCGGGAAAAAAACCCGGTTAGTAAACGGGCCGGGTTCGGGCTACGGGCTAAGACCCGTGGGTCTGGTCCGGATATGGAAAAACCCGGCCCGAACTCGACCCGTTGCCATTCCTACTTATTATATGCCTGAGAATTGAGATATGATAATTCATATTAATTTCCTCCTATATTTTACAAGACTTTTAAACCAATGAATTTTCTAATATTTTCCCTTATCAAACTTCTTTAAATATCAAGCTGTTGTTTTAGAATTATAAGTGATACCAATGTTTTTTTATGTTCCATCCTCTTTAAAAAAGTGTGAGAATCAAGTCATGCCAAATATGCACATTGATAATAATCATTGTTTTGATATTTTTTAATATATATATATATATATATATACATACACACACATACATAATACCAAAACTTAGAGAAAATTCAATCAGATCCTAAATTGGATTTCAATTGAGGTCCAATTTTGTGCCATGTGTCCAATTTAAGATTTTTAATTTTTGAGCCAAGTTAATTGTTCATTGAAAAAAATGAAGAGTCTAATATCAAATGAACCATTTAAAAAACCCAATTATTATTTTTTTGTGTGTGGATAAATACCTATGATCCAAACTACCTTAAGGTTGATATTAGGATAACATGTGGCATTTTATGGATTATGTATTATGCGGGAAATATGACGTGGGCAACTAATAGATTTTGTTTTAGTGCCAAAAAAAATGATAAATATTTGTTATTGACCAAACTATAAGTATGTACATATTAATTAGCATCAAATCAACTTCTTAAAAGATAAAAGATACTTAAAATAAAAATTACAACAAAAAATTATTAAAATACTATAGCTAAACATATGATGTATATATAGAATTATTTACATCATAGTTTTACTTATGTTTTCAAGCAAAAGATGCTTGCAATAATATAATTTATAGTATCTTTGTTCTTAAATTTATAGTAAATATCATACCATATGAAGAAACTATTTCAATAATATAATTAAAAATTATTAATAAAATAAATAGTGTTGTTTCTAAAAAAGTGAAAATAAAATAACAAAAATTACTTTAGCTTGATCAATGCACACCAAATAAACCATATAAGACTAAAACTGCTATTTGATACCAAATATTATAGTAGATTATAAAACTATTTAAATAAATAATGAAAATCTTTATTGAAACTTTTGATAATTGTCATTTAATCAAAATTTCATTTTAATTTTATTAAATTTTTGGTAATAAAATTCCATATAAAATAATATATTTTACTAATTTTAATATACTTAAGGTGGTCATAGGGCAAAATTATGTTCGACAACTTGTAATACTAGCATTTAGTTACATAGTGCAAGTACAATATATACAACAAATTATTGTGGTAGATTATAAAAATAATATTTTTTATATAAATATTGGAATATAATTTTAATCAAAATATATATTTTTTAAACTTCTTGAAATTTTGCACCCAAAAAAAAAAATTCACCTTATTTTTAATATACAATAACAAGAGTATTTTACATTTAAACTTAGGAATAGTTCATAAACTCAATTTTACATTAGAATAATTAGTGGATCAAATTTGTTATAAAGAGGTACTATACAAATTATCTTTTAAAAAAAAATTATACAAACAATCAAAGCAATGTAATGGTTCCCATAAAAAAAAATGTAATGGTCTTCCTTAAAAGAAAAAAAATATATATTCAACAGTCTGAATTATTTGTAAGAAGTTGGGTTTTCAGTAAATTATTTAAATTTATTATTCAATAATTCAAAATTAATAAAAATAAAAAATTTAAAACGTAATATATTTTTAAAAAAATTATTAATAGTAGGGCTAAATTGGATTGGGTTTTATAAATTGATATTTTTTCAACCAAGCTGGGATTGACTTGGCTCGATGGGCCAATGCATTATGGGTTATTTTATTGCTGGGCAGGAAATTAAACACTAGGTATAGGCCCATACCCATAACTTGACTTGTTGCTAGGGTTAGGGGTTAGGGTTTAATATAAGCAAGAAAAAACTCCTACAGCATAAAACATTGCGCGGCGCCATCGTCCTCCACCTCTCGCTGTATTCAGATCGTTTAACCAGAGGACTAACAGTACGGCTTAACTCACACCATGGTCCACGTTGCCTTTTACCGAAACTGTAAGTCTCTTTCTCTCTCCATTTTCTATTGCTAATATGATCAATGCTTTGTGTTTCTTCAATCAATTAGTAATGTTTTGCTGTGTGTTCTTTGCATTTATATGATTGTATTGACGAAGCTTGAGAAAACCCACTTTGCGTTTTGCATTTTGATGCCCTTTTCTTTTGCATGTTTATGATTGTTTTGACGAAACCTGATAAACCCACTTCGGGTTTTGCATTTTTTTGATGCTTTGTCTTTTGAATATTCATGATTGTTTAGATGAAACCTGGAAAACCCACTTCGGGTTTTGCATTTTTTGATGCATTGTCTTTTGCGTATTCATGATTGTCTTGATGAACCTGAAAAACCCACTTCGGGTTTTGCATTTTGATGCTTTTGTCTTTTGCGTATGCACTATTGTTTTTGATGAAACTTGAGAAACCCACTTTGTGTCTGCATTTGATGTTTGAGTTATTTATGTAAATAGATGGGAAAACCTTTAAGAAGCCAAGACGTCCCTACGAGAAGGAGCGTCTGGATGCTGAGTTGAAGCTGGTGGGAGAGTATGGGCTGAGGTGTAAGAGAGAGCTGTGGAGAGTACAGTATGCTCTGAGTCGAATTCGTAACAATGCTAGAATGCTTTTGACCCTGGATGAGAAGAACCAACGTCGTATTTTTGAGGGTGAAGCCCTTCTGAGGAGGATGAACAGGTATGGGTTACTAGACGAGAGCCAGAACAAGCTTGATTATGTGTTGGCACTCACTGTCGAGAACTTTCTGGAGCGACGTTTACAGACCCTGGTGTTCAAGTCTGGTATGGCCAAGTCCATTCACCACGCTAGAGTGCTTATCAGGCAGAAGCATATAAGGTATATGAATAATTTATTATCTTTAGCTTTCTGTGAAACATAACTATTATGATCAATGCTTTATGCTTCTTCACTCGATAAGTGAGATTATGCTTTGTATTTTCCATAGTAGTAAGTGGATATGATTTTTTTTTTTTTTTTTTGAGTTCATTTTTTGGTTATTTACTTGTTAGAGGTAAAATAAAACTATTAAAAGTTGTAGAAAAGTTTATGTTAATATAGGAGGTGACAATATTTGATTTTGGATATGATAGATAGAATGGTAGAGAAAATACGTGTGCACAATTCTTTAGTTGACTCCATAGTTTTGGTACCAAGGCTTTATTGTTGTTGTTGTTGTTTTTGTTGTTCTTCTTCTTCTTGGTTATTTGGTTTTGCAATTAGTTTCAAATTTATTTGAATCATTGTTTGAGGAGTCTCCTAATTATTTATTCAATGCTGTAAAATACTATAATATGGCCAACACAGATTTGTGAAATTGAATTTTGCTTGATGCTGGTTAGAGACAGATTCTCAACTAATGAAGTTAGAGTTTAATGTAACAGGTGAATATTCAAGGTTCCGATTAGTGCAATTTTTGATTTTGAAAAGGTGATTTGGGATATTTGGCATGGAGCTAAATTTAAAACTTAAATAAAAGAGGTAAGAAAAGAAAAGAAACGAAAGCTAGTTAACTTGATAAGATGACATTGGCTTTTTCTTTACCATTTGAAAAGGAAGCTATTGTGGGATTAGGATTTGGAATCTTTTGTGATTGTGGTACTTTTGGTTGATCTGAACAATACTTCCACCTTATTGGAATTTAAGAACATTAACCGTTGTAGGCCCTTTTATGATTTATCTTGCTGAGTGATGTGTTCCAAATATTGCCAAGGGTTTGGCATTTAGAGGTGAAAATAAATTTTATAGTGCGGTTCAATCAGGCGCTTTTTCATTAACTCAAGTTCTACAAGGACAAAAGAAAAATTTGAGCATGGTCCTTAATGCTAATGTTTGTTGGCTGTCAATTATAGTGTCGGGCTTTGTTAAATTGGATTAATGATTAGAAAATTAGACTTTGTTGCAAGTAATGCATTATAAAAATGTCAAACTGTGATGTATATAGTGCACTTCTTTTGGCATGATCAGTTTCCTTCCCTGCTTTTTGTATTTGACTAATCATCTGGTTAAGCCCTTGATCCGACTTCTGAGGATGAAATGAATTCAGGGAAGTTTGGAGATTTAGAGTTTCCAAATCAAATAAAAATCACAAGTGAAGTTCGCCATTAGAAGATAGTGCATGAACTCTTATATTTAGTTTAATGATTTATAGGGCCTTTTTGGTAACCCATTTTGAAAATGTTCTTCATGACTTAAAGAACAAAATGCGTGAGGCGCATTAATTTTTTTTGTTTTTTTGTTTTAAATCTTATCTAAATTTTACTGTATGAACTCCCAAACTGAAAACATCTTTTATATACTTTCTTCTTTGTTTTCAGTCCTCCCTCTCTCTCTCTCTCTAAGTTGTCTGTCTTCTGTTGTTGATGGTTGTGGGTTGCCTTTGTGTCTTTGGGTCTTCGTTGATGCTCATGGGTGGGCGTGGGTTGTGGGAGCCTCAAGCCATGCTGCTATCAAGTCTAGCAAAGTGGAGCCATGACTAAAGATTTGAACCGCAGCCACACTGCCAGCTCTCTCTCTCTCCCCAAGGATGGGCATGCCTGAAATTAATTGGGTTCCTTTTATTTTTTTGGCTCGGGGAGTAAATTCTGTTGGGTGCTGGTTCTTTGAGTTCTTTTTGTCGGTTTTGTTGAGTCCCTTTTGTAATTTGTAACATGGGTGTTGCTAATTTTGATTCTAGTTGGGTGGGTGGTCATGGCAGTGGTGGTGGGCTTGGTTTAGGGGGAAAAGAAAGAAAAAAAAAGCTAGGAATAGAAACACAGCAAACAGATTCGTCATTTTCTTGGGGTGGGAGAACACATCAAACAAATTTTACTTTTGAGGACATTGAGCGATCCCTTGATCAATTGAAGACCTTGTTAATTTGTACCTTGTTTGAATGGTCTTGTGCATGTGGTTATACTCATTGTAATTTCATTTATGAGTTCCAAGGCTCACTTTGGTTCCTGTTTGAGTCTTCGTAATTTTTTAGTTACTTTGCGTTCATCATCGTGAACATGAAGTAGTCTTCTTTTCAATAAAATATTAGTACTTATATAAAAAAACAAATTTTGAGAAAAATTCTCAAAACATAGTTTTCAGTGATTTTTCTTAACAAAAGAGGCCCTTGGTATCCATTTTTTAAATTTATTCTTAAAAATATTAGAATTGTCTGTTTGAAATTCTGTAGAACCGAGTGGACCTTAATATCATGTTGGTTGTCAAGTTAGACATTGTGAGGATCTCAAGTCTCAATTATGTTCTTGGGATGAACAGTTAATTGTGAGTAAATATAAATGCAGCAAAAGCCAGGAGATTTTACTCTTGCAGTGCTTCTTGTTATAGAAGTGCAGGAGGTACTAGTTCTTATTGGGTGGCTGAAGTGTTTTGGTTTGTTGTGCTAAATAAGTCTGATTCTTGCTGGTGTCTCACACTTCAATTGGCTGCCCATCTCCGAAGCATTCTGATTGATTTGTGCACTATTCCTTTTCCTGCTTTTCTACTTGTTTCATTCTGGCAGTCTTAAAGTTGTCCCTATTGGCCAGGTTTAGTTCTTTTGGGGGGATGGTTGTTGCTTATTGCTCGGGCTTAGGTTGTGCTCTTATCTTTTGTGTCTAGAGACACCTCACCCTGCAGCTTACTTGTTTAGTAGGCTTGAATAGGATATTGTCAATGTGGCCATTTAGGTTTGCTCTAGGTTTGAAGAATAGATTTCCTAGGTTTGGCAGGTGAATTCCTGTGGGACTACACACTGCTTTTTATTCAGATTGATTTCTAAATGATGGGCTTGATTAGTAATGGCTACTTCGGAGGGGCATGATGACATTTTTCCCCACTTTATTACATTTTGAGGCATGTTGCATTAACTATAGTCTTGGCCCCTTATCTGTCCATTGCTTTCCTCATGGGCACATCCTTTTGTGATCAAATGGCAGTTTATTGACTTGATAATTGCCTGTGAAATTTTGTCTCTCTGTGATCAGCTCTCAGGTTGCCAAGGATAGACTGTGATTGGTGAGATAATATTAACTTATTTTGGCTTTGTCAGGGTCGGGAGACAGGTGGTCAATATTCCCTCATTTATGGTTAGGGTGGACTCACAGAAGCACATTGATTTTTCATTGAATAGTCCTTTTGGTGGTGGACGCCCTGGGAGAGTGAAGCGCAGGAACCAAAAGGCAGCTGCAAAGAAGGCTGCTGGTGGAGATGGAGGAGATGAAGATGAGGAAGAGTAAGCTGAACTTTAGATATAAGACGATAATGATCATCATTTCTTTTTCAAACTACGACTGGCCTTTTTGAGAAGGCTATGTCAGTTGAGTTTTGTTTTGCTATTTTCTTCATTATTTTTGAGAATATGTTGGTTTTGCATATTATTTGATATTATGTACGTGAGAAATTTCTTGGGTTCATGCTTAAATTGTCACTTTTTCCTCAGTATAAAATCCATCACCAAAGCAGCACATTTCTCCAAAAGGACATCTAATCTCTGGACATCGATGGTTGTCAATTAATAATTAATCCTTTAGTTAAATATATTCGTGGCTCCACAAAGATTTAGACCCACCAGTACGAGCCTCTTTGCCCTTCGAATATGATCCCCCTAAGGTTTATCTCACATTCTGCATCAGTCTGGATGTGGAACCTGTGCTTCTCTCCCCACCTAGAATACTTTTTGGGATATGCATGCATCTGCCAAAATGAGCATATACTGATAGAAGAAATTTGGCATGATTGTGATAGAGCTTGAGGAAATGCTTAGCCACTCGGAAGATAGTGATATAGAAGCAATGTCCTTTACTCTCTCTCTCTCTCTCACAAGCAAGAAACAAATACTTGGCCATACTAACCTGAGCCTGGACATTCCCTTTGAATCCTCGTGAGCAGTGAGCAATGAGGGACTCAAGAAACATTGAGTTCTTGTGAATCAATTGGGTAGTAAAGAGTTTCATGTTCACTTTTATCTTTGTGAAGAAGCTTGGATAGATTAATGGCCCTCCGGTAGAAATTGCTTTTGCTGAAAGCTGGTCAACTTTTAGACATTGTGAAATCAGAGGCTAAAAAAAAATGTGATACGAGCTATGTATATATGACAGTTCTAGTGGCCCCGAATATGATGTGTGATCATTTTAGAACCCATAAGAACGCTACTGCATACTGGCTACATTTTTAAGGGATATGTCTAATCTATGAACTAAGTACTCTAGTTTGCCCATTTCATCACCGAAATTACTGGTCATGAAAAGCTTCAGCCATAGTTATACAAGCACAATAATCAATTTTGAGGGAAAAAAATGTTAATTAGCATTCTTAAAGATAATGGAACTTTCTGATTTTTTTTTAAAGAAAGATATTCTCCATTGAGTTTTGTAAGTTTTGAGATTTATAATGGATTTTCATTGGTTAGGTGAAAGCAAACTATAAAAGGTCAGTTGTTTAGGTGGGTTGAAGTGTCTAATGTTTTGTATATATCTCTCAAATATTTCTTCCAAATTCAAGTTGTTTATGGTTACTCACCTCCTCAAGGGTCAATCAATTTCCAACGGACAGTAGGGATAGTATAATGACAATAATAACAATAAATAAAATGAAAATCTAGATACTTATAAGTTGAGATGTTAATTTTATACTCAATCCAACCACATAGGTTGGGCTGGGCTCAACAAGTTGAGATGTTAGTATATATGGGAAATACACAATACCAAACCAATAGCCCAATGTTAACAATAATTTTTCTACAATTTCCTCCTTTTCTTTGCAATCAAATGGAGGAAGGTAGAGCAAAAGGAAAAGAACCAACCAAACAAATGAGTCATTTGTTCAGGTAGTTGAAATAACACTTGAAAGTTGAAACAAAGGCAAGATAAAACAAAGTGACACAAACAAAAGCAAATCATAATTAAAATCTCTGCACAATCCTAACTCATCATAGTCTTTGTTTGGTAGCAAAGGAAATCTAGGAAAAGAAAAATGCTTTTGCTTTGTTGGTTGTTACATTTATGTCTTGAAAGTACTGATATTATATCATTTTCAAGTTAAAATTTAATTAAAAAAAATTGAAATAAGGTTGAAAATCAATGGAAGAGAGAGAGAGAGAGAGGTGTGAGTTAGATCATTGTTTTGATTATTGGTGAATGAGGAGGGGGAGGTGTCATGACTTATTAGAAAAGTATGAGATAATAGGGAAGGTTGGTTGGTTATATAAATGGTATAAATTGTAAATGCATATATCTATATAATATATTATATAATTGAATCGAGTTGGTCGGGTTGAAAAATTCATCAACTTAAACTCGACTTAACTCAAGTTTATTTTATTTAACACAACCCAACCCCCCAACTCAAAGCATTGGGTTGATCAATTTGTAAGTTGATAGATTGAGTGCACACCCATATTCAGTTGTTCTCCACTAAGCATCCCACTAGGACTCTAGGCATTGTATACTTTCATACTTTGTATCTTTTTGATTAATGGAAGAGCTTGTGTACTATTTTCCAAATCTAAGTAACTATTATCAATATCTTTTTTTTCTCATTTTAGAAGATATACAAAACAAAACAATCAACCTATTGATAATAGAAGAGCTAAAAGAGTCTTTCTTGATTATTGGTGAATGAGAAGGGGGAGGTGTCACAACTTATTAGAAAAGAATGAGATAATAGGGAGGGTTGGGTATGTAAATGGTATAAACAATAAATGCATATATCTATATAATTTATTATATATGTCAAATTAAATCGAGTTGGTCGGGTTGAAAAATTCATCAACTCGAACTCGAATTAACTCAAGGTTATTTTATTTAACCCAACCCAACCCCTCAACTCAAAGCATTGGGTCGATCAATTTGTAAGTTGATGGATTGATTGCACACCCATATTCAGTTGTTCTCTACTAAGCATCCCACTAAGCTCTAGCCATGGAATACTTTCATACTTTGTATCTTTTTGATTAATGGAAGAGCTTGAGTACTATTTTCTAAATCTAAGTAACTATTATCAATATCTTTTTTTTCTCATTTTAGAAGATACACAAAACAATACAATCAACCTATTGATAATAGAAGAGCTAAAAGAGTCTTTCTTGATTATTGGTGAATGAGGAGGGAAATGTGTCACAACTTATTAGAAAAGAATGAGATAATAGGGAGGGTTGGGTATGTAAATGGTATGAACTGTAAAGGCATATATCTATATAATTTATTATATAGGCCAAATTGAATCGAGTTGGGCAAGTTGAAAAATTCATCAACTTGAACTCAACTTAACTCAAAGTTATTTTACTTTCACGACTCAATGCTTTGAGTTGATCAATTTGTAAGTTGATGGATTGAGTACACACCCATATTAAGTTGTTCTCCACTAAGCATCCCACTACGCACTAGGCCTTATATACTTTCGTACTTTGTATCTTCTTGATTAATGGAAGAGTTTTGAGTACTATTTTCCAAATCCAAGTAACTATTATCAATATCAATTTTTCTCATTTTAGAAGATACGCAAAACAATACAATCAACCTATTGATAATAGTAGAGCTAAAAGAATCTTTCAATACAAAGAAAGAAGATAGAGAGAAGTCTGTCACTCCATCTCCATCAAGATGAAACAACAATAGTGGGTTAGTTATGTCTCTTCTTAACGTGGGGATTCTATCTTTCTTTTTTCAAAGGGGGGTAGTGTCTCACTGTTTTGTCTAATTTTGGAGCTAAGAGCCAATGAAAATGGTGCTGTACAAAAACAGAAAAACACGTAACATTCCTATCAAGCCAGGCTGTTTCTGAAGTTAGAAGAAGCCCCTACCCTCTTTATTAAAAAAAAACACAGTCGTACATGTACTTTGGTGTTTTTTGTGTGGTTCTGGAACCTGGAAATAGACTTTCCTCCAACCACTTTTCTTTCAAGTTTAAAGTTTTTACCCTTGCAAAATTGTTGGCCCAATGGCCTAATGAATGAGATGATGACCCCATCTTTTTGATACATACCACTCATATAATTCTAGTACAGCTTTGGCTCCTTTAATTGGCTGCATTTGGGTGTTCTCTCAAATTTGAATTTTTATTGGAGAAAGATGGATCCAAAAGGTAATAATAATACTAACATTACAATATATGAATGTTAGAAAAGCAAAAAAAAATTCGTCCGAAAAACGAAGAAGAAGAGAAAATTACTCAATACTTTGGAAGTAATACTAATGCTCCTATCCCTTACTAGAATTTACTATTATGTGAAATGAGAGAAAATTATTCATTGACACTGAATAGTTACTCAGTTTGAGTAGATGCTGTGTTATTTACGAGGGCTATACAATTTCGTCTATGAAAATCAATTGCTCTTTCCCATAAAAGTAACGTTTAAATTTTGCTTCAGATTCTAATTTGATGCCTAGAATTTCAAAAGTAGCATTTGAATTCTTACGGTTGTAAAATGATCCAATTTGATTTGCATGCTCATTTATATATTAATATATCATGTGGTTTGATTCACATGCTAATAGAATTGGTGAATCACAAGAGCCACATAACCACCACGATGACCCACTTTTACTTAAGTGGAATTGACATAAATCAATACTTTCACTTTTGAGTTTTGAGATAATTTAATTTCACGTGACCAGAAAATGTTGAAAAAATATGAAGGTATATAAAGAAAAGAAAAAGTGGAGTAATCATTTTCCACACTTTTGAAATTCTAGAAAACAAAGTAGAAATTGAGGCAAATTTGAACAATTTTATAAAATTTAGGGACCTCTGATTGATATTTTTTGAAATTCTAAAGGTGAAATTGACAAATGAACGAAACTTAAAGTACCAAAATTATTGTTGGCCATAATAATAATTATAAAAGGAACTACATCAACTTGCTTAGTTAGTTGGACAACCTTATATTTGACCAAAGTGAGTTTCGCATAAAATTATGGAACCACAAAATGGCTATTGGATAATATTATATGTCTTTGTGTCGGCCAGTGAGGTCCAAAATATGCCCACAGTTTGATGCACCTTGCTTGATTCTAGAAAAAAATACTCATAATTGAAGTGCCGAAACCACAAAAAAGGAGATTCTTTTTTTCTTTGTCAAAGAAGCATTTAAAACATTCAATACCAAGGAATAAGCCCCTTAGTTTGCTTTCTCGTTGACAAAGAAATAGCTAGGCACTTGATCCAGGGAGCATCTAATAAGCAAAATGATTCAGATTAATGCAAAGGAAATCAAATCTAGGAAGTAGCAATATATATATATATATATATTTGGTGTGATATATTATATTATTTGAGCACGTAAAGTTTGGTGCCAAGCATCATTTCGTAGGTTCTAATTAGCTTAATTGATGAAGTTTCTTGTTGTCGAATAAGAGATCTGGAGTTTAAATGTTATAAGTTGAAATACTATCCTATCTATAAAACAAAAGGCATCATTTCAAAACATTAAAAATGCCCCTTACGTGCTTCTGTTAAATTATATATTATTAGACGCCTTACGTTACGAACAATTCTTTGATTTATTTTAAGCGGCTAAAGATATAAAGTTCGAGATTACAATAGATCCATTCATAATTACTCTTCATAGAAAAATTTAATTGTACTCATGTATTTTTTAGGGTATTTCTAACCACTAACATCATATATATTATTTCACGACTCACTTAATAAGACATATATTATTTGGTTTCAATTATCTCAATTGATGAAACTTTTTAACCTCGTATAAGAGATGTGATATAAAATATCGCCTAAACAAAAAAGAAATCCATTGGTATCTTAACTTAATGATAAAAAATATTTTTCATATAACGAACACTGTAAGTTTATTTATTTATTTTTTTAATTTATTTATAAAAATGAAATGCATCACTAGTACAACATTTAAGAGGTTTTACATCAGTTGTTTATGGTTGGACTGGCACCCCCTTCACCTTTTATTACGTTTCGAGAAAATGGGAATAGACTAAGCATTTAAGAAAGTTTTACATCAATTGTTTATGGGTTGATAAGTTGATTGGCACATCCACCACCTCTTATTGTGATTTGGTAAAATGGGAATAGGGATTTAAGAGTATTCAACCTATAAGCTATAACCCAGTTTACAGGAAAAAAGATTCTCAAAAAAAAAAAAAAAAAGTTTACAGGAAAAAAAATAGTAAAATGTATTTAAGAATGGATTTATTGCACAAAGATATATAAGATTATGTTTAGTTCTAAATGATGACCCGTACGAAGACTTTCATGACTTATAATAAAACCAAAGAATTCTAATTGGATTTCACCTAAACATTGTTGTTATATAGTCTTTGAGACAAAGTGGGTAAAATAATTGACTCCCACCATATTGGTTCTTCTAGTACAATTTCATCCTTGTGAGTAAGATATGGACATGACCAGAAAATTTAGACAAAGCAACTGACAAGGTTTTTTCGTCGGACTCATTTTCAAACAAACCAGATTGCTCAAGCAATAAGAGCGAACATAGCGGATACGGCACGGTCCTTTTGCTTTCATTTCAACTTGCCCACCCACACTTCAAATTTCTTATGAACTAATCCAAGTCAATTTCCAAGCACTAATCAACCTTCCTTGAAGAATTCTTGGGCCATGGAATTAGACTCAAGATTTTCTTGACCCACTTCATTGAATATTCCACAAAAGAAAAAAACAGATTATTGAAAACAATGACATCAACATTTTCTGATCGAGTTGTTCTAGGACCATAGCTAAATGAACCTTGTGGTTTCTAATTAACTCAATTGGTAAAATTTCTGATAACTGAATAAGAGATTTGAAATTTAATTTTCATCTAAACCAAAAACCGATTAGTGTCTTGATCAAATGATAAAAAAACACAATTATCATAAGCGGACGTCACAAATTGAAATTCTATAAATAAATAAAATTCATACATATTTTCACAATTATTTTATGTGGCAAATTATAAATAGTTATTTATTAATTTTACATAAATTTATCATATATTTTTTTCTCATCACTCACAGTCAACCTAATCGAAAAATTGTGAAATTTGGTTCTAGAAATTTTCTTTTGAGACCAAAACACACAAAAACGAAACTAGCACGTTGGGGGATATATTTTGATTTTTGACCCACAAGAAAATTCAAAAAGGGTGGCTATAATTTTACTTTGTTTAAAACCCACTTAAATCAATGTCACATTCTTTGTGTTTGTTGTCTAATCAATAACCTAGTGCAGCATCTTACAAGTTTCAAATCTAAAGGCACTTATCCTTGCCAGATATGCCCACGTTTCCTCTCTAGAAGCATTTCATTTTTATGCACCCATTCCCGTCAATACAAATGCCACGTCTCCCCATGAATACGTTTGTCTTGGTGCAAGAAATTGCCAACACAATTTACCTACTTCAAATATTTTCAGCCAATGATTTTTTTTCTTCTCTTTGATAGACAAATAGAAAGAGGACAGAAAGATGGGCTGCGGTTGTCTTACATCAATTGAAACCTTACCTATCAAAAACTACCGACACATGAGTCCCTCTATTAATCAATTACCCACAAAATGTTAGTCAAATAGTTCTTCCTCGGTCCCGGTCCGTGATGACATGATCTCAATATTTTTACAATAAATTTTAGGTTATAAGTTGTTATTGGTTATAATTTAAATTTACCATTTTTTTTTGTTGAAATGTTAATTGATACCTTAAGGATATTGGTCTATGAACTATTTTTAAAAACATTTTATGGAAAAAACTAAGAAAATAAATAGTTTTTTGACAATTTTTTTATTTCCTATAAAAGAGTGTGTGTGTATATATATATTCATTTCAAAATTCAAAAGGAGTACTTGTTCAATATAATTTGACAAATAGGTATGTGAATTAGAGTTTGTCAAAAGGAGTACTAATAACAGTTTATCACCTAAAAACAACAGCTTTCACAACAAATTTTAGATGATAAGTTGTTATTAGTATTCTTTTTGACAAACTCTAATATATATATATATATATATATATTCATTTCAAAAATCAAAAGGAGTACTTGTTCAATATAATTTGACAAATAGGTATGTGAATTAGAGTTTATCCAAATTTTTCAATCTTGTCCATAGAATTTTAAAAATAACAATATAGTAAAATAAACGGATTATATTTGGTTCTTAATGATATGTTGTCTAATTTGGACACATTTACAATAAAAAAATAAAAAGTCAAAATGGCTGAAAAGTTCTAGTCTATGAAGATTTTCATTTGGTCACTATGATGAATGACTCACTATTGTCACGCGGTTTTAGTGTTGGCAAAAAATGACAATGAATTCTATCCACACAAAAAAAAAAAAGACAATGACTGCATGGAATTTTTAATTTATTTTTGCTACTCACATGTAATTTTCAGTACCTAGATTTTTTTTTTCTATGGAAAATGATAGAAATGTACTGAATCAGATCACATATATACGTTCAGATATTTTCCCCCTAATTATTTTTTTCCCCTTTGCCTTTGTCCTTGATGGGACATGAAATGTAAGTAGTGAGTACTGCGTATCATAATTCTGCAAAGGAAACTGCTAAGCATATCTTTCTTTGCTTTGTCCAATCAAATTCTGTGGCCTTTGTCTGAACGGAGACATCAGATTCTATGACTTTTTATGTAGGTAGTACTCTGCAGATGGGTGAGCTTCACCGTTAAAAAGCAAGCATGATCCTATTAAATTCTCACCAGAAGATGCATGTGCCAGACCCCATTTGGGCTTTGTTCGCTGTACATAGGTTGAAGGAAGTGTGCTACTCTTTGATTTTTCAAGACAAAAATGCTAAGATACAACTTTTGATATAACTTCTGTTATAATTTGTTCACCTCATAAGTTGTGAATAGTAAAGTAAAAATAGTCGGTTCATAATTTTATTGTAATTTGCCACATGAACTAATTGTTTTAAAAATTATGGTCCTAGCATTACTATTTACTAAGAGAAACACGTTAAATACTTAAATTTGTCAAACCCAATTTGTTACTCCTTTAAAATCCCTTAGATCTATTACTTTTACCATCGTAAATGATCTGAACTATTCATAAATAATTTGTGTTTGGATCAAAAAATAATCTTGTTTATGTTTATTTATTTAACAATTGAGTTAAAATTAAACCAAATTTGGGCACAAGTATTAAACAAGATAAGCTCAAATATAATAATGTTCTTTGTAAACAAACTTGTTAATATGAGTCTCAATTAAAGTCTATATAATATTTTATATATATTCATATGTATAATTGTGTAGAATATATATACACACACTTGTATAAACTTAGAATTTGATAGTGTAAGTTATTTATAAGATATCAAATTATTATTTGTAATTTACTGAAAATATGAAGTCTATTTTGGAGTAAATTTGTTTATAATTTTTAACAATATAAGGTTGATGAATGTAATTTTTATAATTTTATGAACAAAAATAGTTTTATTTAATTAACTCAAATAATTATAATTAAATAATTAATCCTTAGTATATAGTATATACTTGCGAAAGATTAAAAAAAATTAGTTGTAATATTTATTATATATATGAGGAAAAAATAAGTTAATCAAGTAATTTATAAACAAGTTTGAACTTATTCAATAAAAAAATAACCAAAATTTAAACATGTATTCTATTTAACGATAATATTGAACTTAATTCGTATTCAAAATAAAATGGGTCCGGTTAACGTGTGCCCTTAGGGCACACGTTAAACTTTCTATTTTTGAAAACATTTTCTCGGGAATTGAAAAAGCTGTTATTACTTTTTCAATTCTCGAGAAAATTTTTTCCAGAAATGGAAATTAATGTGTGCCCTAAGGGCACACATTAGTAAAATCCTTATAATAATTGATATTCTCTTTGCCCGACAATCATTTTCTTTTTGAAAAAGGACTTCTTATGTGCTAAGATCAACGAACTCTCTTTCTCATTCTTTAGCTTGTTGGACCTCTTTTTTTATTTTGCAATTTTTAAAAAAGGGATTCCCATCTCTTTCAACTCCTATTTGGTGTTGAACCTTAGGGAAGAAGATGATGCCTCTTTTTCCTAAGGGGTTTGTTGGGTCACTATTTTTAAAAGCAAATTTCAATTTTTTAAACAAAATAAAAGAAAATTTTATTAAAAAAGCGTTTAATGTGTCCCTTTTTTTCGTTTTTGCTAAACAATTATTGACAAAAGACCGTAGAATTTTTTTAATAAATATTTTACTCTTGGGAGAGTAATCAAGATTGAAGAACAAGCAAGCACAAGTGACCAAACAAGAGCCAATTGCATAAAAAGCTTTAACAACAAGTGGCATCAATCTTCCTATATTATTTGAGCGGGGCCCAAGTCGTAGAAGACATGACATGGAAATGGTAGCATCATTATGACAACATGGTTGTCCAAATCAAACCATAAAATACCATACATGCATGCAAAGTTTCATGATAATAATAATAAATAATAAATAAATAAAAAGTCATTTGTGGGTCATGATCAAAGTTTGGAAAAAAAAAATTCTAACAAATATATTAAGAGTGAATTTTAAAAATTTAACTGTTGAATTGTATATTTTTATTACATCTTCGTGTTTGTAAAATTTTAAAAAAATTAAAAATCAATAGTTATTTCATAAAATAAATGTTAAAATTTTAAGTTTTTATAATCTAAAATTGTGTAAAAAAAAAATTAATTGAACGAATACTAAATAACATCGGATTTAACATGTTAAAATCATAAGGAACATAAAATTTACCAGTTAAATTTTTAAAATTTACATTAAAAAAAATACCAAAAGTTTTAATTATTCATGGGTCATGACATTTTTGCATTATTCGTATGATATGATGGGGGTATTTTTTTTTAAAAAATTACGCGTACATGGCGGACAACGCATTGCCTAGTCAGTATGTCATAATCAAATGAAAGGGTTGTGTTGTGGGACCCATATCAAGCGCCTCGAAGACGTTCCTTCTATCTGGTCCCACAAAGAAAGGTTTGGTTTTTTTGATTTTCATCATCCTAGATCATCGGCATTGTCGCACTTGATTTGTTTATCAAGTATCAACCACACAAATACACACACACACACACACAAAGAGATGTCTCTCTCCTTTCAAAAAAAGAAAAGAAAAAAAAAAAAAAAAAAGAGATATCTCTCTCTCTAGAACATGGCCAAAGCAATGAATGAAAGTACGTACGCAATGGGCTCCATCACATAGTCTCTCTCTCTCACCTCACGTCACGCGCCAATCCGGATTTTTTTCTTACCCCACATAATATAAAGACAAATGCTACGCGTATTACAAATTTTTCTCGTTCAAACTTATAAATTGATGTTTAACTCGTCACACGTAATTCGTGTGGGTAATGAAACTCTTTATTTATTTTTTTAAGTTTAGTTTCATATTTTTATTGGGAGTTGAAATTGGTTTTTGTTTAGATTTATTTTTTACTATTTTTTTGTTGATATGAGATGGGGTATTTTTTTTTGGGATAGAGAGTGGGTGTAGTTTTGGTTGGGTACATGGTAATGAACTTTTTTTTGTGGTTAACGTTGGTAGTAGCCACAGGCCCACAATGTGGGTAGCTTTTTTTTTTTTTTTTTTTGAAAGTTAGAAATGTAATTTTACTTGAATGTCCACCGGTTTTGTTAAGGATTTACGAGTATTTTTTAACTAAAAAATTGAGGATTCTAAATAAGGAAAGTCCATTAAATAGTAGTATAGATGAATATTTAAATTATTTTTTTAATAATTTGGGACACAACAATTTAAAAATTTTATATAATAAAATTTGTAGTATCTCTAACATCACTTTAAAATAAATTTTAGACCCTCTAAATATGATATCGTTTGTAAATTATTTTTAAAAGATAAGAACATTCCCACCTTATTTATAAACAAAATTGATAATTGTATCATATTAATTTTTCTTAAAAAACTAATAAGTTTGTTTGCATTTTATTAGTCAATATAACAAAGACAAAGTGTTTGAATTTAATTAGAAAATTTAATGTACTACACCTATTTATTATTATTTTTAATACTACACCTAAATTTTTTTTTTAGGAGATGCACCTAAGTTAGTGTCGGTGAGTTTTGCCCTTATAATAATAAAAGTTTTCAAATTATATATATATAAAAAAAATAAGCCCTTTTAGGTTTTACCCTACTTTTTGTTTTTTCACCTTTTTAATTTTTTAACAATAAGTTTGAAATACAAAAAAGAAAAAGAAAAATTTTAACCCAAAAAAAAAAAAAAACTTGGTTGTAACCTAAGCATGTAACTTAACTCAATATATTTTTCTTTAATGTGAATTTTGACAAATTTACTATTAGATTACATTTTCTTCTTACATCTTCCATGTTTGAAAATTTTTCATAAGATAAAAAATTAATAAATATGTCATCAATTAAATGTTTAAATTTCAAATTTTTATAGTCTAAAATTATACATAAAAAATACTTCTATATATCGAATAGTAAATAAAATCCGATTAGTACGAAATTTTACATGTGTGTTAAGAGCATAAAGAACATGTTATCCAACGATTATATTTTCAAAATATGTAACTATGATATTTTTTTAAAGCGAGAGTACAGTCTTAGGCTACAACAAAATTTGTAACCAAACTTTATCCTACAAAATATTTCACAACTATTAGATCACTCACATCAGTGGGTGTATAATATAAAAATATGTAAAATTTACAAATTTTTACCTAAAAATGACTCACATATGTAAATTTACAAGTTTTTTTGAGTAACTATGTAAATCTACACTGATACGGTAAATTTTGTATTTAATTATTCTTTATTTACGTATTTTGACGATGAAAAAAAAGAATAAATGGTAGTTGTTGTGTGTGAAGTCAGAGAAAAAATTAAGAAAATTTGATATTTTAATAAAATATGGTATAAAATAAATAACTTGATGTGGGGTGTTTTGAAAAATGGGTATATAAAATAGAAAAAATAATTTCTTATGTTAAAATCGACAAAAATATTTGAATAAGCTGATGCGAACCCATAATGGTAAAAAATATACCTATAATTGTCTAAAATGAGAACTAATAAAAAAAAATGTTTTGTTTATCTTTAGTATTTTTTTTAACTGGAATCTCTTTTTATTTTAATGAGAAACTGTCATATCACCTACTAACTAAATAAAATGTGAAAATTAAAAGTTACTACCACTTGTAATTGTGTATTTAAAATAAAAGGAAACCTCATTTTAAATTTTTTTTTGAAATTAAGCCAAACCCTAAAAAAATCAACTAAATTATTATTTTGCTATTTTTTTTATAGACTTATTTTTGTTGTCATTAGAATTATTATTAAAGAAGTGTTATGTTCATAACACGTTCAGAATATTTTTAAAACAAATTATAAGTAATTAATTGTTATTAATTAATTATTATTGTTTATGTCATGCATATAATTATTGGACAAAGAAAAAAAGAGTGACTGTCCGAACCAATCAATGATGACAGATAAGGATATATGAGACCGTAGTTGTACGTGGATCCACGTAAACTTAGCAAGCAAGGACAATTTTTTTTTTCTAATGTAAACGTGCTTTCCACGCGCTAAATCTCTAATCACACGATATGTTTAGCTTTTTAAAAAACAGTCTATCCAATGAAAACCTGACAATTCATATCGAGTAAACAAACAAGAGAGCCAGTTTTCCAGTACGGTACATCGTGACGTACAATATAATATATAAAGAAATAGTGAGTACTGCACTGCACTGCGCATTTCGTGGCGCATGTTAGCATTCCCACCGTCAACAATAAAAGCGTCTTTAGAGAGGCAGGTAACGTTACTTTCCACCAAAAGCCGTGCCGCGTGCACTGCACGCCAGTCGTAAAAGTGACGTGACGCCTTCCTATATAAGTTGCACAATTATTTTATTTATTTTTTATTATTTTAATCAAAACTCTTATTTGAAAATAATTTTTTTGTGCATTTTCTTATGTTTGATAGTATATATTTATATAAAAAAAAAGTCAATGAAAATTATCTAATAACTTTCTTTATTTAACTTAATATAAGATAGAGTTATTTTTCATCAAAATTTTCTGTAAATTAGTTCTATCTCAAGTGTTGCTAAATAAGAAAAATAATTTTATTTAATACAAAACTAAATAAAAGAAGTTAAGAGATAATTTTAGCATATTTTTCTGTATTTGGTAATATATAAAAAAAATGGTAAGAGGAAAATTATCCCGTAATTATCTTATAAATTCATTTATTTAGCTTAGTATGAGATAGAGTTGTTTTTCACTAATTTTTTTTGGAAAGCAGCTCTATCTCATGTGTAGCTAAATAAGGAAATTAATTTTATCTTATGCGAAACTAAATAAAGGAAGTCAATAGATAGTTTTGCACATTTTTTTGTGTTTGGTTGTATTAAAAAAGGGGTAAAAGGAAAACTATCTCGTAACTTTCTTTATTTATCTTAGCATGGATAGAGTTGTTTTTCATTAAAATTTTATAGAAAACAATTTTATTTCACGCGTAGCTAAATAAGAAAAATATATAAAGAAAGTTAAGAGATAGTTTTCTAACTTATATTAAAATTACTATCAAACATAAGAAAATGAGATAGCTTTCTAGAAAACGATTTATTTTTCATAAACTTACATTCCCCAAAATACAAACTATTTACATTGACCCCCACTAGATGACTGAAAATAGATTTTTTAAAAAAAAAAAAAATTAACTTACTATTTTATCCTCCACTTAAACTCTCATCCACACCAATTCTAATAATAAAATTCAGGGAATTTTATGTTTTTTTTAATGGATTTTTTATATAAAAAAATTAGCTATTCAGAAAAGTTAGTGTAAATAATTTACATTTTAAAAAAGGTGAGTGTAATAACAAAAAATCTCAAAGTATGTTAGTGCAATTTTTTCAAAATAGACCTCCTGTGTGTGGTTATTGCTCATGTTCGCTTAAATCTCGTCATGCATGTTGTGAGACTATTCCAGTAATAGTGGAACTTGCTGTGCGACCCACAAATCCTAGGCTCGCAAGTGTGACTTCTTACCTTTAAGCCATGCTCTCAACTCGACTGTATAAGTTCGTGAAAATTGAGAATCCTACCCCATTTTAAAAGATAAAATGAAGATTTGAAATGTACACTTCCACTTTTAAATTTGACTAACTTGCATATAATATTTTGTTTGCTCTCTAGAGTACTAGACTACCTTTATTTAGTATTTTACCCCAATATTTGTTGACAAAGATGTTGCACCATACTTTTTAGTTTTCTCATAATTTGTCAAAATATTCTTTTTATATATATATATACATACAAAAATGTTACATTTTGTTCATTAAACCCGACACTTCTTTAAAATTTTGAGGTTAACACTTAATTCTTTGTGATATTATTTTATGTGTAAATGCTTAATTATGTCACATTTATCTACCTGAAGTTTTTAAGTGTAATACAAAACTCTTTATAATTTTATTTTTATGCAAACCTTTAGAATTGTATTTTCAGGTAAAACAATATGAGAAGGGATTTAGGGGTTAAATGTTATATATGAGAAAAAATAAATGTTGTGCAATTAATGGCTTATATATAAAACAATATCATAGTGAGAGTTAAGTATAGAACTTAAAATCTCAAGGGAACTCCATACATAAGAAAAACCACCAAGATGGTTTTGTATATTTTTCCCAAATGAAATTGATTCTCAAAAGTCATTATAACACGTGAAAATAGCAATAATTTTTTGTTTTACGGATTAGGATACAGAAAAATTAGAGTGATTATTCAATATTTATTCTTGAATCTCACGCAAAAATAGTTACTAGACTTAATTATTAGAACACCTGCGCATGTTTGGCTTGACTTCATTTTCGATAGCTTATTTACCTAAATTTACATAGAAAATGATGTATTAAGCATCTAAGATTGATATCATATGAGATAAAAATAGTTCGGAAAATTGTTTTAGATTTAACTCTCAAATAGAATTTTGTCCTTTAAAAAATCCCAATCTAAATAGGGGATTTAAAACCTATTCCCATCTCATTTTCTCATGCGATAAGTGTTTCACCCAGATAACCAACTTCAATTTTCTAGAAACTCTCTCTATCCTCTTTATTGGTTGGCAGATTAAATTAAAATGAAAATAAGTGAAAGTTCAATCGTTTTCCATTATTCTAAAAATGAACAAAACCAAATATAGAATTCAAGGTTAAACAATTTCTGATTAACACAATTGAAAACATGGGTCCTATATTTTTAAATAATTTGCCCAAAATAGTGGGAAGCAAATAAACCATTTGTTTAAAACCATTTCCTACCTCCCTTAAAACAGATGATACTGCCTCAATTACCCCTATACCATACTTGAGAATTATTAATTTTTTTAATAATAAAAAAATGACAATAATGGTTTTGTGGTCTTTATGATACTGAAAAGTAATGTTTATTTTATTTTATTTTATTTTTATCAGGTAAGTTATTGTGTTTAGAGTGTACCTAGAGGAGGGTTATATTATTAGAATAAGAAAAAAGAAGAAGAAAGAACAAAGAAAATGAGTGGAATATGAATCACTTTTCTTCTACAATTGATATTGATCCTCTAGATAGAGATAGGGGACACCTTTTTTCTAATTTTTACAAAGAAGAGGGGACCAAAATGAAAAATGATAAAAAAGATATCTCCATTTTCTATACCCTCCCAATTTTCTTGTTTTTCCCATTTGAACCCCTAGCATTTCTGTTCTGTCCTGTTTTAACCCCTATAACATTTTAGCATTCTAAAATACTAAAAATACCAACTACTACATGAAAAGTTCAGACTGCAACAAGGTATAGTAGTTAGCAGCCTCATCTTCTAACTCCCAAAGTCCATCACAAAATGAGTACCCATCTCCTCCATTGAGCCCTTCAACCCCAACATCATAAACTACTCCAACTCCAAGTCCAACCTCTCTGTTGGGGATTCCAAGTTCATCATCTGAGGCTTCAAGGAGGTGCCTAATGACCCTTTCTTTGTCATCCTCTTCATCTCCCTTTGACAGAACTTTTGGTGATGATGAAGAGGAAGAGGTAAAGTTTTGGTCTTGCATGGTGGAAGAGGCTGTTGTGAGGCTTTCAGGGTCATTTTCAGCTGTTGGGAATGAGAGAGGGTCAAAGATGGAGTGAGAGTTGGAGTCAGAAGAGAGTTCTTGCTGGAGGGTTGTGATGAGAGAGGACAAGTCTTGGTTTGGTTCTTCTTCCTCTGCATCAAGCAGAGACACTATGTGGTTAAATGACTTGTGGCGCTTAGAATCCTCATAATCCTCTATCTGGGTTTCTTCTCTTTGGCGTTTTAATGGAGTTTCTGCCATCAAAGAAACCTTTTCTTTGTATAAGAAAGAGAGCTAAAGAGATGCAAGTATTAGACAGAGAGAGAGAGAGAGAGAGAATGCAAATGAAAGGCAAAGGATGATGAGAGAGAGAGGAGGGTTGAGGGATTATATAGAGGAAGGAGCAAAGGTGGGGTCCTGGTCAAAATGAGTGAAAAAAGAAAGGCCAGAATATTTAATACATTAATGTTTGTTAGAGTGAGAAAGATGCTTATAGCTAAAATAAAGCAAAAAAAAAAAAAAATAGTACTAGTAATAGGCACAATAGCTGGAATACTATTATGTATGCCTCATGAGTTGGTCTCCCTTTGTGATATTACGGTTGGATTAGCCTTTAGAAAAAGGAGCTTGTGTCTTTCGAGGAATATCAATAATTTAAGAGAGAAAAAATTAGAGGTGAACTTTACATGAAGAGAAGGAAGATATGAAAAAGACCGAGACTACAAAATTTTTTACAATTTTTTGTCACGATTGTGAAGTAATACAAAAAAAAAAAAAAATAGTATTATTAATGGAAAAAATTTTGTGAGTTAATGTGTAAATAATTATTAACAGCTTATAATTTATTATGTTAAAATATTATAAAATAGAGATTAAATTCTATAAGGATGAAGAGTAAAACTTATGTTTTATACTATTTAATAAGTGGTTGTCACATCAACATTTTACTTAAAATTTAATATATTCTACCACACTTAATAACATTTTTATAGATTCCCAATTTGGTTGAATTTATACATAAATGTTAAAATTGATTAAATATAATTGTGTTTATTTTTAAATATATGATAAAATAATGTGATATGTTAAAATTAGAAAGATAAAATATGAGTTTTATATCTCATCTTTGTAAAATTTAATCTCTATAAAATAGAGATAAAATATCAATATCAATACTCAAATAGATCTTAGATGGTGACAAAGCCAAAAGAAAAGTAGTATGTAGTGTTTGTGTAATAAAAGCAACAGGTTTGTGTGTGGAGGAGCGATGCTCGATGCGGGCGGTACAAACAAGTGGCGGATCTCTTTAAAAGTACTTTCTTACTGGTCCCGAATTTTTAGAGAGAGAGAGAGAGAGAGAGAGAGAGAGAGAGAGATATATATATAAATAAAACAACTGCAAAATGATTTTATATTAAATAGGGTCTAGTTAATGTGTGCCCTAAGGGTATACATTAAATTATTTATTTTTGAAAATATTTTCTCATAAATTGAAAAAACTGTCTATACTTTTTTAATTTTCGAGAAATTTTTTTTTAAAAATGAAAATTATTATGTGCTCTTAGGGCACACATTAACAAAATCCTATTAAATATAACAACTTTTATTCTATTATATTTGTTGATATATTCATATCTGCTGATTTTTTAGTGCAACTAAGGTGTATCTTCTCACCACCGGGCCTTGTAGCCTGGTGGTACCCGGTACTATATGTATCCATGAGCTTGGGGGTTCTATCCCCCGCAATTATCTAGCAAAAAAAGAAAAAGAAAAGTGTATTTTCTCCCTGGAATCCTAGGATTCTAGTATCTTTGGTTCCTTCTCTTATTTCGATCTGAATTGAAAATGTTTGATCAATGTCAATCATTGTTACTATTAGAGACAAGTTCTTCTATGTAAAACTCGACTAGTTTTGGTCGGATATTGAGTTTATTGGTTCAAAATCTTTGAAAGCTCCTAGCTATGCTTTTTCCCTTGTCCATCTTTGGTGTTCTTTTCGGAGTTACAATTATTGAGGTTGAGGTTTGGCCTCTCTCAACATCAATGAGAGACAATATAATCTAATGACCCAATTACTCAATAACTTGTCGCTAACTGATTGATCAACACTAGTTGGCTCCTTCTAACCCACTATTATCGGGTTGAGTGATGGATTTAAGCAAACATGAGCCAGTTTGGATTTGTGAAAAATCCTAATTAAGGGATGGCAACGAGGTGGGATGGGGACAAATTAGGGTTTCTCATATTCTCTTTTGATTGCGAAAACCCATGCAGGACAGGTAGGGTAGGTTAAGGGATGGAGTGGGTTGGAGGAATTTGCCACCGCTAATAAGGTGGTTTCAATTTTAATGAGTCGGAGATGAAAGAAATAACGGTAAAGATGGTCGTGAGAGTACTAAGGGATATAAAAAAACAAATACTTTGAGGATTGTAATAGTATATGTAAAAATATTCAATAATATATAAATAATTTAAATATATATTAAAGGTAAGACCAAATGAACGAAATCTATCCCTGCCCTATCACTTTTTTGAGAGTGGGGAAAACTAGTGCAAGGTAGAACAAGATAGGACAGTTAAAGGAGACTATAAATTTTTGTCATCCTTATTAGATATGTGGATCCCCCTACTCTTGGAATCCATATGCTATAAAGTAGGCTTCTAAGATAAGTTTTTCTCCGAGACAAGTTATTTTCATTCTTATCCATTTTTGTCATCCTTGTTAGATATGTGGTTTATTTTCATTCAAAATAAGCTTTAAAAACACATTTTTTTAACATTCTTTTACATAATATAAGGTAATGTGTGATGGATATTAATAAATGTGATATTGTTTTATGCACAATTTATTACATTAACAAAATATGAAAAACATTATGAAAAGATCTATGCTGTACCATTACTCTCATACCTAATTCAGTGAGAGTAGTACAGAAGTGTATTGAGGTATAGATTCGTGGGAATGGTTAATTGTTCTTCTATGGTATCTGGTACCTACTTTATTAAAAAAAAAAAAAAATTTATTGTGGGGCCGAAGAATTTGGCAACCCAGTGGCCCACTTTATACAAAGCCCAAGGTCCATGCCGAGGAGGAGGAAGCCCAGTGCCCTCGTCGAGGACGACCATGTCCTCGGCCAAGCAAGACCATGGGAGGAGGAAGTAACGGGTTATCATAGGCAGCCTTCCGGGACATCTAAGGAGAAAGACCAAGTACAACACATCAGCCGCGGAAGAACGGCTGAGGAGTAAAACCAGGATTGAACTGTCACTTCCACATTAAATGCGCACGACTGATGTTCAGGCAGTATTAATGGGGAAATGACTCCTGAGCAGTGCAGTCTCGGTTGCTGCAACTCACTGGGAGTTCTGGTAAGGTAGCTGATGGGACGGGTTGTCAGAAAGAGGCATAGATGATCAACAAGTGGAGGAAAGTGATCATTGGAATAGGACTATATAAGGAGAAGAAACAGATTAAAGAGGGGACATTTTCTCAGGAAAAAAGGACTACCATCAAGCTCCTCAGACCGGGCCGAGGACAGATTTTTGAGGATAATTTTGACTCGTCTTTGTTCGAATGGTGGCGAGCACTGCATTGGGCGTTGTCCGCTTGTTAGGGCCAAGTTCTTGAACCCATTCTCTACAAATTCATTGTATTGGGCTAGCTGGACTTGAGTCCACTCACTCAACAGTAGAAGTGCTCAAACCCAGTCCTTACATTTACTATGAAGTGTTTTAACGTTTAACCTTTATGAAAAAGTAATGAAAATTATTTAACAAAAAAAGGAAACGAAAATTAGTACAAACGTATCATATAAAATTCTCCAAATAGAGAGGATAATTTTGTTTAATTACATCCTAGGTGTGAAAAAAAGAGGGCAAATAAAGAGAGTTAGGGGGTATTTGGTACATGCACTTAAAAACTGAAAATTATTGTTTGAAAAAGTGTGTGAAAGTACGCATGGGTGAAAAAATGTGTTAAAATACGTATAATGTTATTTAAAAACTGAAAATTGTTGTTTGAAAACATATACCAAACATCCCAATTATGTGTTTGGGACTAGTTTATAAACTAACTTTTTGCTTTTTAATTTTTATATAATTTCAATTTTTTTTATTCTTTTCATTTTTTCAAAGTATACTATATATATATATTTTAACATATTTTCAATTGAAATTTTTTAGCAAAAATATAAATAAATTATTCCCAAAACGAAACGAAATGAAATGACTAGATTGAGGAAAAGATGAAATGGGCTTTTCACAAGTTTGGCTGGTAAGAGTCAAGCTGATTGCATGAGATTTGTGTCTTTTACTTACTCAAAGCATGAGATTATCACTGTGTGTTTATTGGCTGTGGCACCTACTCACCAAAACCCCCATAAATAGGGCTACGGCCTATGGCCTATGGCACCCAACCTGTTAAATATCTCTAACCTGTTAAATATCTCTTGGATTTGCCATAAAGCGAGTACAATAGTGACAGCATGGTGAAAAAAGATTTCATGGGGGGTATTTTAGTCATTTCATCTACCTCTTGGAACTTTCAGGAATTCTTGTTGTTTGATGGTTTGGACTGTCTGCCTTGTGGTGCACATAAGATTTTAGGACTCTAGTTGTGATTGGTCCGAGGACCTCCTACAACTTGTGATTGTTAAGGTACACTTTTATCTTGTGTCAGAAGAAGCGATATTATTTCATGGACCACAGGGTCCACAAACAGACCAACGGTTGTTTTAAGTACTAGCCACATCTTTTTTTTCTTTTTTTTTTCCTTTGAGGTCTTTCATTCTTTCTTTATCACAAGTTGGGTTTATTTTCACCATAAATTACAATTGGTGACTTCTAACTTTGAGTTCAGGACATTTTAATCCAATTTGTTTTTACCCTGTGACGAAAGAGGGGGATGAAAGAATAGTAGTTAGAACTATATCCTATAACAAAGTATTATAGCTTTATATGGATTCATTTGTAATCAAAGGCCTCTTGACCTAATGACGGCTTGGTCCCCCCAACAAAATGAGTTTCGGTTTAATTGATTGGCTCTTTCTTTACGGACAAAATATCTCATGAGTTCGTTCCATGAAAAAAATGTAAGAAGGTACCGTTTCCTTCGGAAATAAGTTTAACTTCTTTTAACAAAAAAATCATGGTGGTTAAATTTAAGAACATGTACTTTGAAAAAAATGATAAACTACAAGTTACAATTCGGATTTAAATGGATAAAAAAGGCTCAGAGCTTTTTAGTTTAAAAAAAAAAAAAAATTGCATTTTGGTGTGTCCATGACATCTACACCCTTAATTATCGATGTATAATAAAACAAAAATTCTTAAAAAGGTAAATCATTGTCACAAATATTAAAATTTCAGCCCTTCCCCATTAAAACTCAATCACAAAGTGTAAGATAGAAAAAAAAAATCACAAAGTGAACGTGAGTTATCACATAAATAAATATTTATGAAAGTTGTGCCAGGAATGAACTTTCTTATTTTTTGGTGGGTGAAGTTTAGTTGGCTTCTAATTTTGTAGCTTTGTGAGCGTATCTACTTTTCATTATTACCAATCCAAGAGCTCGAATAATTTCATGGAAAGCCAAGTTTCATTTATTTTTTTTTTGGTGGAAGGGCTGTTAATAAGAGGAGAATATCTATTGAAGTGGTCCCGCTAAATCTGAGGGCGTTTCAACCACTGAAATCCCAGTGGTACTACCCAATCCAACAATGGAAGCAGAAAAGATTGTGATATGAAATTACAACCAACTCAGACTCTTTACAAAAATTTTAAGACCATATAAAATGTTACAATTTATGTCACAATTATCCAATTAAAAATTATGAATAATTGAAAAAAAAATAAATTTATATAAAAGCGATAGACAACCAATTACAATCTATACCTAAAATAGTCATTTTGTGTATTACTATAACAACTCAATCCTTTGTCACATCTGAAAATCCAAAGTGTTGGTTTTGGAGACCATCAACCAACTAAAAAGGTAGCTTCCAACCATAATTAAAGGCAAATAAAACAATCCACACCCATAAATTAATATATCAAAATCAAAGAATTGCGAACCCCAAAACTACCAAGAGTCTAGTTAAAACAAAGAAGCACCAACAATTGTGAATGTACTTTACAGCTTACAACCAACCATAGCTAATGCAATCCCTTCATCAAAAACAAATTAAGAAATCATTTAGATATAACTATTTTTAGTTTCTGTGTGAAAATTGCTTATTTTTAATAACTTATTTATATAATATAAAATAAAAATCTAAAAATTAATTTATTTATAAAAAATTGACATATATTATTTAAAATAAAGTAAAGACAAAAAATAGTACAAAACCAACAAATTACAGAAACTTTTAACCCAAAAATAAAAAAAATTAATAATAAATTGCCATCTAATCACTTAATAAGAAGGTGACAGAGTCAGAAACCACAGAAACAGATAATGGTCCTTGTCAAAGGGATGAATGGTGCTGGATTAGTGACCCCACAACAAGTAAACAAGGATTTCTCCATTTATAATTGAGGCACACTGATGTGGGACACCATTTATTTGTGAAATGAAGCTAAAAAAGTAGCTGCGAAATGTTGAAAATTAATTGTGTCAGTTCGTATTCGTACAAACCAGAATGTGCTGGAAGGTATACCAAGAATTAAAAATTAATATAAGGGGTATTATCAAACATCTAATAAAAGTCAAAATATTTCTTTATAAAAAATATATATATATATATATATATATTTCTAAAATAAAGTTAAATAAATATTTTTTTTCTTAATTGCATTAGACCGTTGAGTGCCTCAATAATACTTATATTTGTTTTGAATAAACCCTATAAGATTATTGGGTCCAGAGGATCCCTTGTTATCTTATTTATCTTTACAAATGATGGTCTACTTGAATCAAAACATAGCCTAAATAGTAAGTCTCATAATGGAGGCTTAGCTAAATATGTTTATCCTTCTAAATCGAGATATGTATAATGGAATTTCCATTTAAGAATTTATGAGAAAAATCAGAAAACCAAAAAAAAAAAAACACCTTTAAAAAAAAATTTATTATATATTTTTCTTATAAAAACTACCTTAATTTTTTTCCTAGTTACAAATGAAATAAAAATTAACATTATTTTAATTCCTACTGTGGGGTCAGAGAATTTGGTAATCACGACCCACTTTATACCATGCCTAAGGCCCATGCCGAGGAGGAAGAAACGCCCGAATACGAAGCGTGAAAGTCCAAATCGCCTAGGGACGTTGCCGAGGGCAATCCTGTCCTCAGCCAGCCGAAAGCACAGAAAGGAGAAGCAACAAGCCCCCAAAGGCAGTCTTCCAGAGCATCCAAAGAGAAAGAACAAGTACAACGTGTCAGCTATGGAAGCATGGTGGAGGAGCAAGACCAGGATGAACTGTCACCTCCACATTAAATGCCCACAACTAACGTTCTGGCCGCATTAATAAGGAAATAACCCCTCAACAGTGCAACCTTGGTTGCTGCAACCCACAGAAAGAATGAGAAAGCGGCTGATGGGACAAGCACTCAAGTAGTGACCTGCTTGATCAACAAATGTAGGGCTAAGATCAACTGAAAGGAGGTATATAATGTAAGGAATCCCTCTTGAAAGGGGGAGGAAAAAAAAAGGAGAAATATAGAGCACTGTAGCAGCCTGTATCATCACTGAAACCTTTGTAACCAATCACTGAAGAAATAAAAGAACTTCGAGCTCCCAAGAGGAGGGCCGAGGAACATCATTGCACATTTTAATCCAAATTCATGTTATTCAATCCATTTGCAACCATGCCTAGTCGTTATAACCCTCACTAAGGCCTAGTTCTTGAACCCGCTCTCTACAAATTTATTGTATTGGGCTAGTTGGACTCGAGTCCACTAACTCAACAGTAGAAGTGCTCGAACTCAGTCCCTACAATTGGCGCCGTCTGTGAGAAGAACTCGTGTGTTAGTAAGGGCAACGATCAAGCATGGTAGGATTAGGCCCTCATCAAGCAGGCTCCCATCAGCCTGAACCGGTCAAATCCTAGCATCAGGGTAACTTCGCCGACCTCGAGCGCGATAGAAATGAAGAGAATAAAAGATTTCGAGAGGGAAGTGTGCACACCACTCAAACCAGCAGAAGCTACTCGCGTGGGGACAGTCATGTGCTCTAGAGACAAAACAACAACTGGGTCATACAACCAAAAGAGGTTAAAAGCCACGTGGCCCAGGGGCAAAACGATGAGCAGGCCATGCAGCAAGAGATAGATGACTTGAAGAGGAGGCTACGCCATGCACAACGAAGGCGATCTCAACCTAGCCCTGACTTGCCTTCTGACGATGAGAGCGATGATGACTATAGGCAAAGATCGAGAACTCCTCCAAGTGAGACCTTCTCTCATGAAGAAGAGCACTACTGGAAGCGTAAAAGTAAAAGCCCATCTCCTAGGGGCTTAGGATACGATGCCATGAGCAGGGCACTGGATCAACTATTCAAGTCACCTTTCACACGCCACATAGAAGGGGCTACCCTTCCTTGGCGGTTCCAGCAGCCAACCTTCTCCATTTATAACGGCAAAACGGACCCCGTGGAGCATGTGAGCCAGTTTAACCAAAGGATGGTTGTCCACTCTAAGAACGAGGCGTTGATGTGCAAGGTTTTCCCCTCTAACTTAGGTCCAGTGGTGATGAGGTGGTTTAATGGCTTGAAGACGAATTCCATAGATTCGTATAGACAGCTGACCCAGGCCTTTAGCTCCCACTTCGTTACAAACAGCATAGCCCCTCGGCCCTTGAGCGCGCTACTGTCTCTATCCATGTATGATGGAGAGACTTTAAAGGCCTACTCGAGTCGATATTGGGAGATGTACAATGAACTGGAGGGCAATTTTGATGATGTCGCCATCAATACTTTAAAAAATGGTCTCCCAACTGGACACGGCCTAAGAAAGTCTCTAACTGGCAAACCTGCCACCAGTATGCGCCAACTGATGGATCAGATCGACAAGTACAAACGAGTGGAGGAAGACTAGCTGCAAGGCAAAGGAAAGGAGAAAGCTATCCCCCAGGAGATGAGGGGTTTCAGGTCAGATCGATACAGCAGCACCCGCTCGAGGAGGGACTTTGTGGGGCAATCTAGAGCAGCCAACACATAGACGGTTAATGCCGTATTCCGAGAGCCAGTACACAGGATGTTGGAGAAAATCAAGAACGAACCATACTTTAGGTGGCCGAATAAGATGGTTGGAGAACCCACAAAACGCAATCAGAACCTTTATTGATGGTACCACCAGGACCATGGACATACTACAGAGAACTGCAGGAATCTCCGGAACTATCTAGACTAGCTGGTCCGAGAAGGAAAGCTGAAGCACCTTCTGTATCACCCCAGTGACCATCAAGGCCAGACCCATCAGGAGCCTTAGAGAGATAATGCCCTAAGGGCGCCTGCAGGGACGATTAATGTAATCTTGGTCGCACTAGGAAGAACAGGCTCGCGCCCTTCACGAGTGTTGTCTGTGGCCCAGCTGCCTACCGAGGAGTCCCAGCCAGAGCCGAAGAAGGCCAGAAGGAATTTTCACCCAACCTTGAGTTTTTTAGAGGAAGACAAGATTGAGGCCACCCAGCCCTATGATGATGCTCTGGTGATCATTCTCAGAATCGGGGATTATGATGTGAAGAGAGTGGGGTTGGAGTTGAAATCGGAGGACTTAACGCCCTATAGCTTTCTCTTGATGAGCTTCGACGAGAAGCTTGTTATCCCAAAGGGCATGATTAGGTTGCCCATCCAGACCGGCCCAGAGGTGGTGAAGGTGAACTTTATAGTAGTGAACACCTACTCCCCTTACACAACCATCATAGGAAGGCCATAGCTCCATACCTTAGGGCCTGTTACCTCCTCATTGCACCAGAAGGTGAAATTCCAGTCAAGGGATCAAGTTCTTGAAATCCACGGTTGCCAATCCACAGCAAGGCAGTGCATGGTGGCTGCCATATCAAATCCGCTCGACGCACAGCCCTCAGCCACTGCTGAAGAGAGCTTATAGCAATCAAAGACCCCGACGGCGCCTCTTGGTGCAACTGCCGAGGAAGCAAAATGTGAGGATCTAGAGAAAGTGGTAATTGGTGACGACCTGGAGAAGTTCTTTCGAGTCGGGGCTCGACTGCCTCCCAAGGAAAAAGGAGGAGTTAATTGAGTTCCTCAAAAGTAATATTGACGTGTTTGCATGGGATGCCTGTGATGCCCCAGGGATTGATCCGTCCTTCATCTGTCACCATCTCAACGTCAATCTGTCCATAATTCCCAACAAACAGCCACTCTGGCGCCCATCGAGAGAGCACGCTGATGCGATTAGAGAAGAGGTGAATAAGTTTAAGCGTGTAGGGGTTATCAAAGAGGTTTTTTACCTCGAATGGTTGGCCAATACTGTGGTGGTCAAGAAGAAAAGCGGAAAGTGGAGGGTCTGTGTGGACTTCACATTCCTGAATAGGACATGTCCAAAAGACCCGTTCCCTATGCCTTGGATAGACCAGCTAGTGGATGCAATTACAGGCTATCCTCGGATGAGCTTCCTAAACGCCTTTTAAGGCTATCATCAAATACCACTAGCCTTGGAGGATCAGGAGAAGACAGCCTTTGTGACGCCCATTGGGAACTACCATTACAAAGTAATGCCGTTCGGTCTGAAGAACGCAGGGTCCACCTATCAAAGGATGATGACGAGAATGTTCGAGCCGATGCTGGGCATGAGCATCGAAATCTACGCTGATGATATGGTGGTAAAAAGTAAAGCAGTGTCCAAACATTTAGGAGACCTTGGCTTCACCTTTGATGTCTTGAGGAAGCACAAGCTGCGCCTAAATGCTTCCAAATGCTCATTTGGCGTGGGATCTGACAAGTTTTTAGGATACATTATTACCCACAGCGGAATCGAGGTTTATCCTGACCAAATCAAGGCTATTCATAAGTTAAAACTTTCGCAAAACCCCAAGGAGGTCCAAAAGCTTACTGGAATGATCGCGACCCTGGATCAAGTCATTTCTAGGTCGGCTGACTGGTGCAGGCCCTTCTATCTCCTGATCAACAAGTGGAAAGGATTTAAGTGGTCCGAGGATTGTGTCGTGGCCTTTCAGCAACTCAAGGAGTACCTATCCCGGCCACCTATCATGTCCAATCCTGAGGCCGACGAGGATTATATTGGGCTAGTTGGGTTCGAGTCCACTAACTCAACAGTAGAAATGCTCGAGCTCAGTCCTTACACCTACTTACAAGCTAAGAAAATAATGATATAGAAGCTAAGCATTACCCTAAATCGTTTGATCTAAGTACAGATGTTAAGTGATGAGATCAGAATGTAGGATTGAATTAATATATTTTGACATTTAAGGCAACAACTTTAAATGTATCTTTTATATTTAAAATCAATTTTTCTTACATTTTAATATAACTAATTCACTTAATAGTGTTTGAATTGGATTTTTTATTAATCCATCATTTTTTGGGTTGAGGAACAAAAAGTGAAATTCACATGTTTTTTTAAATAAAAAAAAAATCACTTATTCCCCCCACATTTGGGGTTTTTTTATAAAAAAATTAGGAGGTCCTAGTCAATGGCCTCGGATGAGCCCTGGAAAAAGGTCTTAAACACCCATTTAGGTTGATCTAAAGAACGATCTCTTAGTAATTAATGGACAATTTTATTCTTATCATCAAAATCAAGTAGTTCCATTCATAAATGTCATGCCATACATAAAAAAAAGTTTGTGCACATGATGAAGAGATCAAATATGGAAAATAAACCTAGAGATGTAAATCCAATTTGTAATGACATATTATTAAGTTTTCATTTCATTTATCCATCCTTAGCTCATTCTACATAAAAATCACATGGATTTTCCCTTCAAGATCATGTCCACTTATGTACTACAAGATTTCATAATATGATAATCTTAACTCATGTGATCAGGTTTTTAAGTCATTATTTCCATGTTCCTCAAAACCTCATGTGAAAATTCCAATTTGATGCAAAACCTAATCATGACGTGCGATTCAATTTCATGATACTAAAATGGAAACATGTTTTTATTAATACCATAGTTGTGACAAAAATAAGAGTTGAGTTGGAAATACTTAAGGCTAGTTTATCTCCAAAGCAATTGCCTAACACCTTCAAATACAAGAAGACCCATAATCTTGGTTCTAAAGTATAGCGCTATACTTGCATAAGCACCTAAAATAAAGTATACTTCATACCCATTTATTTTTTCTTTTGAAAAAGTGCTTATGTCCAGCTAAAAATTGAAGACTTCCTATGCAATTTTTCTCTTTATCTCACTTTAAAAAATCTTTCATCATTTACCCAAAAAATAAAATAAATAAAACAAGTCTTTCCATCAAAAGTTTCTTCTTTCATGACTTGTCATTAAATCACATATAGTTTCTTTTGATTTCTCTAAAAGCATTTATTGATAATCAATCACCATTAAAGAACTTCTTTCCCGTCCACTCCTAAACTTATTCCCATGACTTTGTTTAAGATAATAAGTATTTTATTTTTACATTTGAGCTTTTTATTTGGTTTTTTTTTTTTTTTTGGTTGTTGTTGTTGTTGTTGTTGAGAAAGAAGCTTTTTATTTGGTTGATGTGAAGAATTATATTATAAATTTGATTTGAAGTGAATTTGATATTTGCTTGTGAAGGATAAGGTTATTGAGTCATTCTATTTAATATTAAATGAAACTATAATAGTGTATTTGATAAATCAATTTCTATTGTCCGCCTTGAATTCATTTTACTTTGATATTGACAGTTTAGATTTTATTTTAAGAATAAAATTTTAAAAAATGTTTTATGAATTACAAGTATATAAAAAAATCTAATTAGATTTTAAATTGGAATTCAATTAGAGTCTAATTTTACATCACATATCCTATCTAATATAAGTTTTTAAATTTTTGTGCCAAGTAAGTTAATTCAGTATGATAATTGGATTTCAATTAGAGTTTAATTTTACACCATGTGTCCCATCTAATCTAAGGGCACGTTTGGTATATTGTAATGATTATTATATAGAAATAGGAATAAGTATTACAAGAAATACATTAAGTTGAAATGTAATAAGTATTACTATTCATTAGTTTGGTGACCATTTAGGAATAGAATCCTGAATATGCATCGACAATTTAGTAGAGTATAAAAAAAATGTGTAATTAAATCATTTTTAAGTCAAATTTCCTAAAATACACTTATTTTAGGGTGTTCAAAATAGAGCTAATAATTAACAATAAGGAAAATTTATTTTCTTTCCTTTTGAAGATGTGGCAACTAATGGCTTTTTAGGAAATTTTTTTAAAAAGTTATTATATAAGATGAAGGAATAGATATTCAGTATTTTTAATAAAGAATAGTTATTCCTTATTTTGAAGAATAGCTATTCAAAAGGAATAACTATTCATTGTAATAAAAACATAACCAAACAACCGAATAGTTATGCCATAGGAATATTTATTACATTACAGTGTCTATTACATTCTACTAAACGTGCTCTAAGTATTTTAATTTTTATACCAAATGAGTTAATTTAGCGTACGGAACGAGGAGTTTAATATAAATAAATCATAAGAAACCTAATCATATATTGAACTCTATATAAAAAATTAGAGGAAGAGAGAGTTTGAATGATTTTATATTTATGAGTCATTTTTTTTTTTTGGTATAACTAAAAACAATTCAAATATTTAAGTCATTTATGTAATATACTATGACTATGTGTAGTCCATTACCAATTAGGTAATATATATATATATATATATATTTTAAAAACCAAAGTTTAGAGAAAATTCAATTATAATCAAAATTACATTTCCATACAAATTAAATTGTTTAGATTGTTGTTGTTATTTTTTCTCTAAACTAATGAACATATATATATTTTTTATACTATTTCTATTCATATATTTTGTATGCGAGGATTTTGAACTTAACAAATTGTAATTGAGCTGAACAATTCCATGCATCTATCCCCATTCAATTTAGAATATACTATTTGACCAATTTATTATTTTATTTTGTATTGTATTTAGTAGAATTGCACAGATAATAATTGTGAATTGATATTGTATATGTAGTACATATCATGAAAATTGCAAAAACTATGTTCTATATGTTTAATAACCCAACTAACATCAATAGTTGTACTACAATTCATCATCCCCATGCGTAAGCACTGATTATATACTAGTATATATATATATATATATATAAAAGAGCTAGATTTCTATTCAAATGCATGTATCACTATTGAATTTTATTAAGATAATTAGGCAAATTATTAATTGAAAGAGATCACAACTAATCTTCGCACAAGAGGCATTTTATTTTTTTATTTTTATTGGATGAATTCAAGCATGTTAAAGCGTGGCTTGAGGAAATTCCACAATGCACTAAAGTTTAAACAAGTTCAAAATTACACACCCTCATTGAATAAAACTTCTGTTTTCAAGTTCTTAAAAAAAAAAAAAAAAATCCAAGATCATTTATTTATTTATTAGTTTGTATATCATACAATTTATATTTTAAACAAAATGAATTAATAAAAATAGGTTGATTCGAAAGCCTTTGTGTGTGTATACATATATATGACCTTTAAATAAATGATAAAAAAAAGTTAATTCTAAATAGACCTGTAATTTGGTCAGTTCTCCCCAATATTTTGTCAAAAGAAAAGATCAAAAGAATTTCTTGACCAGTCGAGTGTCCATTGGGGTTTTGACTTTTTGGCATTTATGATCAAATCAAACCCAAGATTTGATCATCCAATGTTTGCGCCATTCTATAGATGAAGCTTCTCGAGTCCAATGCAGCATTGAACAGATCAATTTTGACGTAAAGATGTTTAGAAAATTTTGAATTCAATTAGCCGAACGGATGGACTAATTAAATATTTGAGTGCCGTGGGCAAATTTTCTTCTTTTTTACTAGAAAGTTTTGGCAAAACTTAAAAGTATATTTTAGGCTTTGAACCTTAAGTTTTTAAATATATTTAAATACATTAAAAAAAAAAAAATATATATATATATATATATATATATATTTATTCATTGTGAATTTTGACAAATCTAACATATAATGACATTTTATTCTTATATTCTTCATACTTGAAAAAATTTCAAAAAATCAAAGATTAATAGTTATGTTATCAATCAAATGTTTACATTTCAAGTTTTTGTGGTTTAAAATTATGTATAAAAATAATTTTATAGATTAAATAGTAAATAACATCTTATTAATACACAATTTGACATGTGTGTTAAGAACATAAAGAACATACAATCAAACAATTATATTTTCAAAATATGTAGCCATGTTAATTTTTTAAGTGAAAATTGCTATTATCAATGAAGGTAATAGAATATATTTTCTAAGAAACGATTGTGTGTTACTAATAACGAATTTCTTGGGTTTAGAATTTTGTGAGACAGTTCGGTCCATATCTAGTGTTGGCGTTAGAGCATGGTGGTTTATGAGGAATACAAATGACCTTTGTTTATTTATTTATTTTTAATAAGATTTGGTGAGTAGTAGCTACTGACTACAATCAAATTTGTAGCTAAATTTTGTCCTAGAATTCCAATTAAATTTCATACATCCATGTTTCTAAATTGAATTAAGAGACTACAATCAAATTTATAGCTAAACTCTGTCCTAAAAAAAATATAAATATTTTTTCCAATAAAATTTCATGCATCCATGTTTCTAAATTGAATTAAGTAACTTAAGTAAAGCACAAGACATACATATATACTTGTAATTAAATTTTGTTCAAATAACAAAATGTCAAAACCTAATTCATTTCTTTATCACTAAATGATGAGGATTTAAAGAATTTTACAATAGAGTTATCCTAATTAAATACTCTAAATGATTTGACCCATGACAAATCTTACAAATTATAGAAGGAAAATGCTAAAAATGCAACAAGTTTTATTACTAGAAAAATCTTACAAACTGAATGAGTTTAATGGGTTTAAATTATCTAGTAAATGAATGTTCGAGTTTGTTTTTTTTGTGATTGCAACACATCGATTTGTAAGTTTTATTTAATATATTTTGTAATATCCTTAAAATTACTTTTTATCGATCGGAGCAAATCCCATCAACCAAGACAAGAAGTATGAGCCTAGGAAAGGCTTAGAGAATAATGCCAACCAATTAAGAAGTGAAAAGGCTTATCAAAAAAATGAAAACAATTATAAATTTAGTCCACAAAAAGAGGATGACTTGGTCGTAACAATTTGTTTATTAATGAAAGAAAGGAATTATTTGACCATATTGAAGAAGTTCATCGTGTATTCCAGAAAGAGAAAGACAAAAACTTCACGTTAATCGAACCCACAAATTTAAAGTATTCTATTTGCGAAGTTTGCGGTGTGATTTATTTTCCCAAAAATTATTTTTCTATAGGCTTTTTGTTGTGTAAGTTTGTGTCTTTGTATGGTATTCATATGGGTATTTTCAATTCATTGTATATATAATAAAACTAATGAAAGTGAGGTTCATGCTAACCAAAGCAACTTTTATATTTATTTATTTATTTGGTCAGCCAAAAATTTTAAATTTATTTATTTATGAATATTAATATATATAAGATCTAGATCACCGATCACGTCACTTGTACTGTTGAGATTCAACCAAACTTTACAAGACAAAAATAAATAAAGTAATATATAAACCTAATATTTCTTTAAAGATAAGAGTAGTGACACTTGGATGAATTGTGATCTAGATCGCTATTATTAAAGATTTAATTCTTAGTTTATCTTTGACGGTGTCTTGAATTAATTAATTAAGAATTAGGTTTTTTTTAGGCAATGAAGATAAATCAATAATGATTTTTTAAATAGGCATAAAGCATCCTAGGTTATAAACTAAGATTAGAAAATGGGAACAAATTGCAAGTGTCCTAATTGCTAGTGGCGGTTCCAAGAATTTTTCTCAGGGTATTCTTTAAGAAGCATAAATTATACAATCTAATAAAAAGAGAAATTCATATATTGATAACAACAACAATAAAAAAACATGCAAATACATAAAGTTTACAATTGCCTTCTACGAGTTTTTATATTTTGAAATCGGTGCATGATAGTTTCATTATCAATGCTACAAGCTACATCTATTTCAATGTACATAACCAAGTAATCATTCATCCATTGAATATAAAACAAATTATGGAGCAAAATTTAATTTTATTGGTATAAAAAAAACTGAGGGTGTTCCCAAAATTTTTTTGAAGGGTAAACAAATAAAAAATTTTAAATTATTATATATAAAAAAAATTTTAGGTCAGGGTAGTCCTGGAACCACTTGACCTTAAGGTGGCGCGGCCCTTGCCTGCTAAACCACTGTATGATTTTGTGGACTATTAATATTAAACCTATGCGTTTGACAAGGATGGCAAGTGAGCTAATCAAACTTGTTTTTATATACTTTCTTTACTTTTTATTTTTATTTTGATATTTATAGGAAATATTACATCTACAACATATTTACAACACATTCACAACAAATTTTAAATGGCAGGTTGTTATTGGTGATAAAAAAAATAATTTAAGTGGTGAATTTAAATTAGAACTAGTAACAATTTATCATTTAGAATTTTGTTGTGAAAATATTATGGACATATATGTAGCACTTCTTTTTTTCCTTTTTCTTTTCAATCTCCATTAATTATAAGAGAGAGAAGTTTAGATGTGATATATTTGTTAGAAATATTATAATCCGAGAGATCTAAATTCATTCCATGTTGAGTATGGTCTTCTAAGCATTCAAATCATTTGATTTTACATTATTATATATATATTTTGGACGTAGACCGTTAAACCAAATTACGTTAATTTTAACTTTTGTTTCCTTTTTTATTTTTATTTTTTATTACTCCTAATTTCTTGACAACAATTCTAGCAATACTAATAGTCTACTAAGGTTAGGGTAATAGGAAATATATATACTAATAAACATCCCCTCCCGTGCAAGCTTTATTCATGAGCCATGTGTGGACCCTCAAAATAGTCAAATGAAGAGAAGGGTGCATGATTGCTTTGTTATCATGTGAAACTTTTTACAAAAAGGTTCAGAAATTTCTTTTCTTTTTAATCTTATAGACTTTGAGTTTAATTGAAGTACAACTCTAAATGTTGGATAAAATTAGATAGTAACTAGTAAATTGTACTTGGAATTCGAAACTCATACTAGGGCATGGAAAATAACAAATCCTAGATTCCGGACCAACCCATGAAAAAGAAAAAAAAGAGAAAAAAAAATTGCCTTTTTTTTTTTAATTGCCAAATCCCACAAATATTCACTATTCCATAAACACCAAATCTCAAAACTACATGTTGTTTTTATAAATGTCGAGCGCTTGAACCATAAGCATATCTTCCCTAACTTCTCTTATAAGCCAAAATCATTTTTAGATTATAAACAAATTCCAATGTTATTTAAATTTTGTTTCCAAATTAAGGTATTTTTCTCGTAATATTTGTAAAAAAAAAAAAAGAGAAAATATTCCCTACACCTGTTATATCATTTCTAATTTTCACATAAAATAAATAAATAAATATATATATAAGTTTTTTTCATTTTTTTTTGAGAGAAAGTTTCAACCTACAGTGTTCGCTCATAATGATAGCTCTTTGTCATCAGACCAAGACACCAATCAGTTTTTGGTATAGGCGGAGATTGAACACCAGATCTCTTATTCAATCATTAAAGACTTTACCAGTTGAACTAATTGGAATCCAAGTCTTTTTCATGCCTAAATGGCTAGTGATGTAAAACACATATATAAGCCGCAAAAATAATCTACCAAGCCGGTTGTACCCAAACCTAATAATCAAATTGTGGACCCAATTAGGCATGAGAACATGGAGCCACAACTTTTTATGAACCTTTTAGTTTGTCAAATATCAATTATGAGATCATTTGGGGGGGGGGGGGGGGGGGGGTGGGGGAAATCGTGCTGACAAATGTGCAAAATTAATTAAAAATAAAGGAGAAATAGTCCGGCCAAGTTGCCATAAAAACAAACATTATGAGTTGGAAACTCATGTGGAAGTGGTATATCTTTAAGTGCCTTGCACGTGGTAAGTGTACCTCATTTTCATTTCAATGTTTTCCCATCTTCCTTAATAAATAAGTAGTGGACCTTTCTAAGCTATGAAATCCTAAGTAGTGGACCTCCTGATATTCATAAGATTTTGATTTCGAAATTTCTTATCAGTATTTTGGAGCTACACTTATAGAATTCCTTCATATAATAATTTAGTATGTGTGGGACGGAGAACTACACATACCCGAGAAAATAATCAAATACTCGAATAGGTCTCGATATCCTTATTTGTCAAAAAAGAAAAAAAAAAAAAGAAGTGGTGGACCTATTTCAACTTCCAAGTGAGCCCCAAAATAATCCTTAGAACATGGATTATGGCTTAGTGGGGGTCTCTGCAACCAGTACTGTTGCTGTGTTGCGGTACTTGTTGCCCCCACAAATGTTGTTTGAGCTGGCACGTTATGATCATTATTAGGTTTTACATAAAATTAAAGCTTAGTTTGAAGTCATAACAAGGAATGCATGAAAATTATGTTACAAGTTTCCATAATGTTTGTGCCTCATCAACCACTCGGTAGATGGACTATTCTTTTCTGTCGGGTGGTTGCATGGCCTTGCGGGCTCAATTATGTTAGCAGTGTGGGGCTAATATATCAATAATGTGAAATTCATGGACAAAACTAGGATTTGCTTTTGGGGCCAGAGTATATGGACAATTTTTTTTGTTTTTTCTAATCATTTAATCAAATCTATACAAATATTTAAGAATAAATTAATACATAAAAATAAAATTTATGTCTATTCAATGTTAAAAAAATATATAAATATACAAAAGACACAGTAATTATTTCTTTATGCATTTCAAGTTAATGATATCTATCAAAGTGCATTAAATTCTCTAGCATTTTTCTTTAATTTTAAAGACAAATGCCACTCTAATTTTTTATATATATATATAAATTGATGAGTGTGATGATGAGAGAAACATCTAATTTTGAGAAGATGCACAAAGAATATGACACAAAATAACGCATTTAATTCAACTATATGAGAAATACTGAGAATTATGTTATACTCACCAAAACTACATATAATAATAAATTAAAAAAAAAAAAAGAAAGATAAAAGGAAGCGGATGAAGATTTATATAGTAATGGAGCCCTATATTGCTCAAGTAAAAGTACTTATATAGCCACAAAGAAAATCGTCTCTTTACTTCTATAAAATATAGAGAGAGGGTGAAGACAAAAATAAATAAATTGTTGAATTACCACAATAAGTAGATACAGTGTGAGCAAGTGCCAATTTTCATGTCTTAGAATCTTGAGGATAAGTTTCATCTTGAAGGAGAAGGGAATGTTATGACCAAGGATAATGTGGTGGATAAATTTTTATTTGAATTTTTGTTATTTGAATTGTTTGAATATAGGCTTAGAGATAGAAGTTATCTAAATAAGGCTTGTTAATCTTTAGGAATAGTGATAGATGTTATAAGTTTGTTTTCAAAGGTAACTGTTATCATCAAACATCAGCCTATAATTCTTCTTGTATTTAAGGGGTAAAATGAATAAATAAAAATCAAGCAAAAAATAAACTCAAAAATTTTATTCTCCCTTTCAGTTCAGGAGGATATAGTCACCTCAAATTGACTAAGTTACTTTTCAATTATTCCCGTTCATATCATGGTTGTAGTCCAATTGAGTAGTCCCATTGTATGCGTTTTGTTGCCTTTATATATATATATATATATATATATGTAAGTACTCAGAAAATAAAAGCCCAAGTCCACTTAAAACAGTGGTACCTTGCCCTTTATACCACGCCCAAACAATAAAATTTCTAAGAGAGTGAGAAAGATACTTCAAGTGCAATTCTAAACTAAATCCTGTGATACAATCGAAGATATTCGAGTGATAGAAAGGAGAAATTTGAATAGTGATCGGAAGTAATGCTCTCCTCGGGTTGGTCTGAAGGTTAGTTTCTTACTTATAAGTGTTACAAGTTCTAGACCAAATTATACACTGTTCATTTCTTTCTTTTTCTATTTTTCTCCAGAAATAGTCCTCCCCCTTATTTGGGAGGATGGTTAATATTTGAATGATAATGATTATAGGAAATTATTTGAATGGTTAATATTTTCACCTAAGAGGTTGATCACATGTATGTAAAGCATGTGAAACCTACACCATTGTTTAGCTTAAGTGGACCAGACCTTCTATTAACTCAAGGTGTTTTTTTGATAATCTATTAACTCAAGGCGCTTATGACGAAAAAGGTGGTGATGATAATATTGGTGATGAGGAATAAGGTGATCAGGAACAAGGTAGTGGTCATGAAGGTGATAATGGGCATGGAGGTGATGATATGCAGGAAGGTGATGATGATCATGATGGTGGGAATGGTGTTGAGGAGGAGGTAGGGATTAAGGGTGATGACGAGGATCTTAATGATTAAGGGACTAGATTAGAAGACAATTTCTTTGATGACGATTATGTTGATATAGTAGCCTGGTAGGGAACAATGCATATGATAAACACGAAAGAGAAACCACCCCATTGTTCAGTCCAACCCAATCCTTGCTAACCAAAATACATCAAACTCTAATTCATCCTCAATGCCACAACAGCAAGAGTCACCACTTGCTTTAGCGATTGAGCAAAATATAGAAGGTGGTGACAATGATTATGGGCATTCTGACATATTTGGCACAACTATTAATTCTAAAGATGATGAATAACACTCAAGATTCTTTGATTTTATAGGAGAAGTTAATATGCACAACCCAATTTTTGAGATTGTAAGGTTTTTAAAGACCACTAAGAATTTGAATGGGTTGCCAGGGCTTATAAAGTCGAGTGGGGTTATCCATTGATATTGGTTAAGAAAGAATTTTGCAAGGTGGTGAGATACAAATGTGAAAATTGTGAATGGGATATATATGCTTCACGCAACAAAGAAGGATCTCTTGTTGTGAAAAAAATTGGTAAATACACACATATGTTCAAGGAATTTTTATGGTTCAATGGTGATTGCAAAGTGGATTACAACTACATGATTAGAAAAGTTTAGAAGAGATCCTAATATGAAGTTGATGGACATAAAGGAATGAATAAAAGAGAAGTCCCAATTAGACATTCCATTGATAAAGCCTTTAAGCTAGGCAGATTGCAAAGGGAATACCAGAAGGAAGGTTGAGGCATTGTTTGAATAAATTAGGGATTATTGTGAAGATCGAAGATCTTCAAATCCAGGCAACACAACCAAAATTAGTTTGCACAAGTCCATTCCCCACTTTGAGAGGATGTCATGTTGCTTGTACATCTATATTACTTGATCATTGTGGACCATTGATTAGTCTTAATACCTGTCATTTGAGAGGTTTCCTAAAAGATAACTACTTACAACATTTGGGAATGATATGATTGATATTATGTATCTTGCAGCATTTGTAGTTTGTGAGAGTGAGAACAATTACACTTGTACATGATTTATTAGTTGATATTGCTCCCTTAGGCCTCGTTTGGGAGGAGAGAATGGAATGGAATAGAATTGAATGAAAAGAATAATTTTAGAATATTCTTCCATTCCATTGTTTGGGAGTTTTAATGGAGGGAATGAAAAATCTATTATCTTGTTTGGGAGTTTAAGTGTGAGGGAATGGAATGGGTAAGAGGGAATACTTATTCCTCTCTATTCCCTTAAACCTTAAATTTTCATTCCCCCCGAAATTGGGAGGAATGGGAGGGAATTGAATTAGATTTAATAATTTTTTACTAAAATTTCCAAAATACCCCTATATATTCAACCCTTTTATTTTAAAATAGGGGTCTAATAGTAATATTATTATAAAATGATTCCATTCCATTCCTTCTATGTTACTCCCAAACAAGATTACTTACATTCCATTCATTTTCATTCCTTTCTATTCCTTAATTTTAAAACATCCAATCGAGGTTACTTAATTCCATTCCATTCCATTCCTTTTCCTTACTTAAATACATTCCATTCCATTTCCTTATGATCATTGCATTCCATTCCCTTCCCTTCCCTTATGAACTCCCAAACGAAGCCTTAGGGCTGTCCACGGATCGAGTTTGTGCCCAACTTAGACTCAACCCGAAAACTTTGAGTGGATAAAAACGTAACTTGAAACTGACTTGGAAGACTCGTCGGATCAACTGGTTCAAGTCTCGTCAGGTGTCAAGTTGTATAGAGTCAGTTTTGGGTTCTATCACTGGGACTGAGATTTGGCCAGATTCGTCAAGATCTAGCCTAGATTTCATTGGATAATGACAAGATCTTGCAAGATCTGGTCTGGAATGCTTGAAAATTCGCCAAAAGAATTGATGTATTCGAGCGAGTTGAGTTTCACAGGTTTTGAAAGAGGAGACTCGCAACTGACCTATCAAGGTTGAGTTTAGGGAGGTTAGAACTTGCGTTTGACCATCAGAGCTGTTGGACCAGGTGGCGGTGGGCGGGTGGGTTGGACACCCCTAGCTTTAATGAAGCGCTATAGGTGGAACTTTATTTCTGACCAATAGAAGGTTGGTAAATCTTTCTCTTAATTTTCTCTTGACCATTGCTTTAGTATTTGCATATACATACTAACCCTACATTTTATTGTAGGGCTTAGTTCTTGCTCTTGAAGAATCTGTTTTTGAATCAAATATAAGGTTTTGTGTTAGACATCTATGTGCCAATTTCAAAAAGAAGCTTCAGGGCTAAGCACTAAAAGATTGATATGGGTAACTACAAGAGAGACCACCATAGTTGGAGTTGAGTCAATGATGGATGTTATTAAAAGAGTCAATTTAGATCTGGACTTTTCTTTTTATAGAGTGTACTTAGGGCTAAAGGCTTGTAAATTTCAATTAATGTACTCTTCCCGTTTATCGATAACGATGTACTCTTTTTAAGGTTTCTTATTTTCCTAGAAATTAATTAAGTGATAATTCCATTGTTTAATTCTAATTAATAATGCCCACATATAAAATGATACTATATGATATGAATATATATATATATATATATATATATAGTGTAATATAGAAAACACATATGTATAACCATACAACCAAACATATAATGTAACATATGTTTATTGAAAATGGAGATGCATAGATGGTTTGTTTAGGTTGATTGTTATTTCACATCTCTAAAAGATCAATATCATCAATTTAAAGTATGATGAAATTAGTGTAATGCCACATAAACATCGTTATTAAATTCATCATTAAATAAAAATTAAAATGTTCTTTGAAAGAAGACATAAGCTTTTAATTACATTCCTCAATATCAACATGTACATAGTGGAGGCGGTAAACACTTTTGTATGATCATGTTATGTTTTGTTGTGTATATTTCATATTGGCAATTAATTTTGGTTATAAATAACATCAATAAGTAAAATACATATAATGATGACACGATAACCATAGAGGTTTGTAAAGCATTAAAAGAAATCAATATATAAGATATTGAGTGCAAATAATTTAATTAGTACCAATGATGAAGGTAATAGAACCTCTTATTACAAAATGTCTTTTGTGCGAACTCCCTCTTTTGGAACTGATCGTTTTGCAACATTTTGTTGGGGTAAACTTAGAATTTCTTTCTCTAATTTTATTATCCTGTATTTTGTAAGAACTCCCTCTTTAGGTGTTGCTTCTTTTGCAATACATTGTTGGGTGAATGAATTGGGAACTGCTTTATTTAATTTTATCATCCTTATTATTCGTTACATTTTAATTAAGGTTTGCACATTTGTAATAACTCTTCCAAAAACCCATTTATTCAAGACACCATCCTTAAACTGTTCAAATTTGGATTTAGCACTTGCCATTAAATAAAAACTCATTTCTAATTTCATCCCATCTTGAATTGCATGTCATTGTAATGAATAAATTTTGAAATCATTGAAATATATCACATGAAATTCCTACAAATGATGAAGGTAGAATGGTTTTATGTTTGTCATTTCCTATAATAAGATGAGAAAAGTTATAGATTTGGAAAATCCATTTGTATTGAAAATCATAATTGTAAATTTCATCTTGATCAATACATATATCTCGACTCTATGTTTCTCTAAAAATATTTCTTCCACTTAAAAGTCTGGCTTCATCACCTCAAATAATTATATCACAACTAAATGTCGTTATAATTAATAGTCTAGATATGTTTTATTATATGTTTACCTTTATGTTTACACATATTTGTTTTTATATATTACTCAAAAGTTTACAATGATGTTAAATTCTCTAATATCATTTCATACACATGTATTATTAATAAAAGTTAAAGGTTTGTAAATTGCAGACATAATTGCTTAAACCTCAATAATTGCAATGTTAATGTATAATAAAAAACTAAAATAATAATCCATAATATTAAAATAACAATAACAATAAAATAATTCAAAAATTATTAATTTTAAATTGGAAATACAAATAATATTAAGAATCATGGGTCAAAAGACAATTTATGACTTATCATGGCATAAGTTCCTAACCTTTGGGCCTTGAGTGTTTAAATTTGAGTTACGAACCTTTGACTCCCAACAAATTTTAGGTCCTTAAACATACTTTAAATGTTTTTAATGTCCACAGCTCGAGTTAATCAAAATCCAGGCGCTAAACCGCTTATTATTCTAAAGAATTAATGTAGAATCTATTCATTATAAGGTATAAGTTTTAGTGTTATGTTTAATCAATATCTCTACCCTATATATTTCAGAGAGTGGAGAGAGAAACACCTTGGGGAGACTAATAGAGTAATTTATATAACATATAGAAACACATTTAACTCAAAAGGCCTAAGCCCAATAGGTACGAGCTCAACTGTGTTATATTAACCACTCTTTCTTCTGATAAGATCTTAGTAACTAATGAAGAAGATGGATTGAACCATTATCAGAGAAAAGGAATAGAATATTAGAGAATGGAAATAGAGAGATAGTAGAGATAGATGAGAATTGGGAAGAACATAGAGATGGGAATAGAATTCTTATTATGTATTCCAAAACTACTTCCAATCTTCTGTTTCCTCTCTTATATATAGCTCATCTCCTAACTAACTCAAGCTCATCTAACTAACTCTCATGACATCAGCACAGCTGCCAAGGACACCCACAGTAACTAACCAGCAACTAACACAGCAACTAACACTCCTAATTACAATCTTATCAATCCCTTCCCCTTAAAAAGACCTTGCCCCCAAGGTCCACCATGCTCAAAAGTCACAAAATCTTGCCCACAAGGTGAGGAAATTGTAGCTGCAAGTTGTATAAGGACTCCCAGGTAGCATCCTCTGAAGAATGACCATGCCACTGAACCAAGACCTCAGTTATAGTTCTAGACCTGAGCTGTTTAGTCCTGCTTTGAAGGATGACAAGCGGTTTAGGATCAAGCACACCAGCAAAAGTAATAGGAGGGAGTGTTGGGACTGGAACCACATTTGATCCCAACTTAAGTTTCAAGCATGAGACATGAAACACTGGGTGGATAGAACAATCAGTAGGCAATGTAAGTCGATATGCCACCTGCCCCACTTTCTGCAGAACCTGGAATGGTCCATAGAACCGAGGAGAAAGCTTATTAAAGCCTTTCAACCTCAATGAGTGTTGCCTGTACGGCTGGAGCTTCAAATAAACCCAATCACCCACATTAAAACTTGTATCAGTTCTATGCAAATCAGCCTGAGATTTCATCCTAGCTTGAGCAGAGAATAGATTCTGTTTAAGCAACGATATGAGCTCTTGTCTGTTCTGCAGTAACTGATCCACAGCAGCCACTTGGGTAGCACCAGGAATATAATCCAACAAACTGGGAGGAGGGATGCCATACAGAGCTTCAAATGAGGTCAGCTTGGTTGAAGTGTGGAAATTGGTGTTAAACCAATATTCAGCCAAGTGAAGCCAATCAGCCCAAGCACTGGGTTTGTCACCAACAAAGGCCCTCAAGTATTGCTCTAGGCTCCTATTCACCACTTCAGTTTAACCATCCGATTGGGGATGGTAAGCTGAAGACATAGCCAACTCAGTACCCTGCAATTTGAATAATTCTTGCCAAAAATGAGCTGTGAAAACAGAACCCCTGTCACTTACAATAGTCTTAGGGATTCCATGGAGTTTAAACACATCTTTCATAAAGACTGCAGCCACCTTTGCAACTGTGTAAGGATGAGAGAGAGGTAGGAAATGGACAAATTTAGTCAATCTGTCAACTACCACAAAGATCACTTCATAACCATGAGACTTAGGTAACCCCTCAATAAAATCCATACTAGTATCCAACCAGGGTCTGTCAGGAACCGGAAGTGGCTGTAACAAACCAGCTGGCTTAGAAGTGCTCACCTTCACTCTTTGGCAAACCTCACAACATTGGACATGGATCTTGACATCTTTAACCATACCATTCCAAAAGAAATCTTGCCTCACCCTATGCAATGTCTTCAAAAAAACCAGAGTGACCACCACAAGGAGAATTGTGAACATGCTGCAACACCAGAGGCTTCAATGGAGAACTATGGCTGAGGAAGATGCGACCTTTATAAAACACAAGACCATTATGAAGAGTAAAACCAGCAGGGGCAGAATCCTCAACAGCCAAAGCCTTAAACAATTGCTGGTACTCAAGATCAGTATTATAGCTATCCTTAAGAATGTCCAACCAAGAAGAACAAGGGAAAGAAATCATGAAGAGAGAGGCAGCATTAGAGTCCTCCAATCTGTTAGAGTCCTCCAATCTCCTTGAAAGTGCATCAGCAGCTCTATTTTCACTCCCTTGCTTATATTCTACCAAAAATGAATACCCCAACAACTTAGTAATCCACTTTTGTTGAGTAGGGGTGCCAATTCTCTGCTCAAGTAAATACTTAAGACTTTGGTGATCAGTCTTGATGATGAAAGGTTTCCCAACCAAATAGGGCCTCCACTTCCTAACTGCCTTTACTAGAGCTAAAAACTCCTTTTCATAAGTAGACAAGTGAAGACTCCTACCCTTTAGAACTTCACTATGATAAGCCAAAGGTCTATTATCCTGCATTAAAACAGCACCTAGCCCTTGCCCTGAAGCATCACACTCAATTACAAAGGGCTTAGAAAAGTCAGGTAATGCCAGAACCGGGGGAGTAGTTACAGCCACCTTAAGAGTAGTAAAGGCCAAATCAGCTTGAGAAGACCATTGGAAGGCATCTTTCTTAAGTAATGCAGTTAAGGGGGCTGCAATGAGGCCATAATTCTTAATGAATTTCCTATAATACCCAGTCAAACCCAAGAAGCCCCTCAAAGCCTTTACTGATGTAGGAATGGGCCAATTTTACATGGCATCAGTCTTCTTAGGGTCAGTCCGAACCCCTTGACCTGATATTAAGTGCCCCAAATACTCCACCTCTTCACAGCCAAACACACACTTGCTTTGCTTAGCAAACAAATGGTTATCAAGCAACACAGTCAAAACCAACTTCAAATGAGAAACATGCTGCTCAACAGAACCACTATACACCAATATATCATCAAAAAATACTAATACAAACTTCCTCAGGTAAGGCTTAAACACCTTATTCATCAATGATTGAAAGGTGGATGGTGCATTAGTTAAGCCAAATGGCATAACTAGGAATTCATAATGGCCTTCATGAGTTCTAAAGGCAGTCTTATGAATATCCCCCTCATTCATTCTAATTTGATGGTAACCAGACCTAAGGTCTAGCTTAGAAAAGATCATAGCACCACTCAATTCATCCAGCAGCTTATCTACAACCGGAATAGGAAACTTATCCTTAACTGTAGCCTTATTTAAAGACCTATAATCAATACACATTCTCCAACTCTCATCAGCCTTTCTTACCAACAACACAGGTGAGGAAAAGGGACTATGATTGATTCTAATATAGCCAGCATCTAGTAAATCAGTAACAATTTTTTCAATTTCAATTTTCTGATAGAAGGGGTACCTGTAGGGTCTCTCACAAACAGGGTCAGTGCCCTCCTTCAAGACTATCTGATGCTCATGTCCTCGGAGAGGTGGTAATGCAGTGGGTACTTCAAAGACCTTGCTAAAATCGTGTAGCAACTGAGTAATGGACACATGTTGCTGCACTGGTGTGGAAGTAATAGGGCAGGATATGATTTGCAGCAGTAGGCCTTTCTTGATGACTGGTTTAAAGAATTGGTCAGCTTCTTGAAGAGTGAGACCAGATGGTTGTAACCCTGTAAACAAAATTTCCCTACCCCCAAGACTAAACTCCATGATCAATTTCTTGAAATCCCATTTAATTGGTCTAAGAGTACATAACCATTGAGTACCAAGAACCACATCACAGTCACCCAAGGATAAAACATTCAAATCAATCTGCAATTCCTGACCTTGGATTCTGAAATTAACCTCCTGGCAAGCACCTTGTGTTCTAAGTACTTCCCCATTAGCTACCTTTACTGTGAAACTTTCTTGAGTTGACAATGGCAACTTCAAGGATGACCAAGAAGACACATCCAAGAAATTATGAGTACTACCACTGTCAATCAAGATAAGCACATCCTGATGGTTAACTCTTCCCCATACTCTCATTATACCTGGAGAAGGACTTCCAAGTAATGCATAGAGAGTTATTTCTGCACACCTTGCTGTTTGGTAATGCAATTCTGTGGGAGCATCATACACCATTGTTCTTTCTTCTTCCAGAACCTCTTGCTCACTTCCCAGGTTGTTCTGTTGAAACCCTTCCATAAGGAAAATCTTTGGTGTCTTGCATTGATGTCCCACATGCCATTTATCCTCATAATAGAAACATAATCCCTTCTTCTTTCGGTCTTCAACCTGCATAGCAGTGAGCCTCTGCACAGGTAGTTTAGTAGTCTTCAAATCATTCTTGATTGGTGGGGGTCCCAAAATTGAAAGCTTAGACACTTCACCTCATGGCCTGACATTCTTCTTACACGCAAGAAGATATTCTTCTTGTATTTTGGCAAGGCCAAATGCTGCATTTAAATTCTGAGGATTCAACATCCTAATTGGTAATCTAATTTCATCCCTCAATCCACTCAAGAAACAGCTGACTTCTCAGATAGTTCCTTAATTTGATTGGACAAAGCTTTAAATTGTCCTTTATACGCAGATACAGATCCCACTTGTTTCAATTTGGTTAGAGTTTCCATAGGATCATCATAGGAAGAAGACCCAAACCTTACGTATAATGCTCTAACAAAAGCCTCCCAACTAGTGAAGAGACCCGCTTCCTCTGCATCTTGGAACCAAATTAGGGCCTCATCCTCCATATGATATGATGCTAATAATATCTTTTGGTTGATTGGGGTATTATACAAATGGAAAAATTGGTTGGCCTTGTACACCCAACCTGATGGATTCTCTCCCTTAAACCTCGGAAATTCCAGTCTCACAGCTTTAGGAATCATTGCAGAATCTTGTTGTTGATTGACCACCATTGGAGGTGAGTTTCTTGGCGGAGGTGATACAGGCCTTTGTTGCCAACCATTCCTAGCTTCTGTCATTCCTTGCACAGTCTCTGATAGAGTCTGCAACAAACTTGTGACTGCATCCAATTTCTGATGAACTATACGAAATTCTTGATCATGTTGCTCGATCGCCGATGACAAAGCATTGACTTTCTCGTTAAGGAAAGAAGAGGATCGTGTTTCTGCCATAGTAGCAGGAAGAGCTCTGATACCAATTTGATAAGATCTTAGTAACTAATGAAGAAGATGGATTGAACCATTATCAGAGAAAAGGAATAGAATATTAGAGAATGGAAATAGAGAGATAGTAGAGATAGATGAGAATTGGGAAGAACATAGAGATGGGAATAAAATTCTTATTATGTATTCCAAACCTACTTCCAATCTTCTGTTTCCTCTCTTTTATATAGCTCATCTCCTAACTAACTCCAGCTCATCTAACTAACTCTCATGACATCAGCATAGCCGCCAAGGACACCCACAGTAACTAACCAGCAACTAACACAGCAACTAACACTCCTAATTACAATCTTATCATCTTCTCATTAGTATCCAATGTGGGATTTCCCTTCTTAACAAACTACACTACTCACATGTGAATATTCCAACAAGTTACTATGTTATTGAATAAATGCATGAATCCAATGAAAGTACAAATAATTGATTATGTAATTGAACAAATAGATAAGTCTTGAATGTGGTTGGTTTCAAAATTTTAACAAGGGCAAATTACAGTAAATTTACTTGTGGTTTGACCCGTTTGCACTTTACCTATCCGTGATTTAAAACTTAATACTTTGCCCACCTAAGATTACCTTTGTTAGTCTCTCGTTACCCACCTCTGTTAAAAACAATGGTAAATATGTTTTTATATTCAACGTTTATGTCTCTCTCCTCCCAAAACAAAAAAGAAAATAATAAAAAAAGAGAAATAAGATCTAATAGTGGATTTGTAAAAATTGTAAACCCAGGTTCATGAACATACTTCCTCTTGGTATGAACAGTCTTGAGCCAACTAATCCAAATTTTTTTTTTCATATTCACACAAATCCAAAAAAAACATTTTCAAAAATTCTGTTTAATTTTACGGTATTATTTCCTTCCCATATATACTAACTCATCAACTACTTTGCGAAATAATTAAATACCCTTCATTTGGTTGTTGAGGGGGAAAAAAAAAACATGCAAAGCCAACTTAGAAGTTGAATTTGGTGCTGTTGAATAAAAGTGTTGGTTTTTAGTGGTCTCAATTGAGGGCAATTTATCATTCGAAAGTTCGATTTTTTTTATTTTTTATTTTTATTTTTATCTTTTCCATCCTTTCTTAGCAACCAAATGGAGCATCAATATAATCCCCTAATGGATACAATACGCATTGGATTCTTCTTGGCAGATTTTTTATGCACATAATGGTATATCAACTGCTATCTTTGCAAAGGAGAACTTATTGGATAATGTTTTGAGTGTGATTCCTCAAGAGAGCAGTAGGGAAGAGTGGCTTCAAGCCCTTCCTTGGACACTAGTTGCAGGTTTTGTGAAAACTGACATAAAATTTCAGCAGAAAGGTAAGCACCAGGGAGTTTGTTGTTATGTTTATAGTCTAATTTCACAAAAATCCTTTTAGCGACTCTTTCAAACATTCACAAAAATCCTACACAATTATACCTTAAATTTCAAATTCCCCTCAAGCTTTTTTCTCTCTCTCTCTCTCTCTCTCTCTGATCTAAACCAAACCCATACCCATGGTGGAACTTTTGTTTTGTGTTTATTGTGATCTGTGGGCTCTCTCTCCGATTTGTGTTGTGTTGTGTTTGTTGTGATATGTGGGCATTTGATTTGTACTAGTTTTAATTTCAAAATTTTGATTTGTATTGTTCATCACTTTTTGTAAAAAATTCAAACCCTAACTCTTTGATCCATTTTAAATTTGTTTTAGTCTTAAAAAAATGTTTTTAATAGAGGTGGGTAACGAGAGACTAATAGAGGTAATCTCAGGTGGGCAAAGTGTTAAGTTTTGAATAATGGGTAGGCAAAGTGCAATTGAGCCAAACTACAGGTGGGTTTACTGTAATTTGCCATTTTAACCAAAAAAAAAAAAAATGTCGCCTTTGATACGCACATGCGATAAGACTAATCATTACAAATAAGTTTTGACGATATAGAGTTGAGATCCACCATTTTGTTTCTGAAAGAAGAAGGATCACTAAGAAATTCCTACCCAATAGTGGTACGATGTTCAGAATTTAGAGGAGTTGATAGTGAAATCGAAACACCGGTCTCTTCCGAATGTACTTAACATTTGGTGTCAAAGCAACCTCCACCTTCTTGGCCTTTTTTTAGTGATCCTTCTCGTTTCAGAGACAAACTGACAAATTTTTATTATATGGAGGAGATGTTACTACTTACTAGTAGTCTCACACTTGACTCACATTAATGACTAATCTTTTGGAAAAGTTCCTACCCTAGAAAGGTGCATACCCAGAATCAGGGAGTGATTAAAGGTTCAAGTTTCACTAACCAATGAATCGGATATGAATAAGATTAAAATTCTGAGACCTGATTTCAAATAAGGTACAAACTATAGGCTTGTTGAAGTAATTTAACCATAATTATATATCAAAATTCTCATATTTTAAGCAATTGTGTATCAAATTTTCTAACCTTTAACTCTTATTAATAATACATGCATATGAAATGATATATGATATGGAAAATGTTTTTTTAATAATATTTTTTAATATTATTTTAAACAATGATAATATTATTTATTATCATTGCAAAACTTTGTATAATATCTGATAAAAGAATATGGAATAAAATATGCATAACCAAAAAACTAATCGAGTCCATCATTCCTACTATCCCAATAGTTATACCTCCTCCTCCCTTGAAACTTTGTAGAAAAAGACTCCTTGCTAGCGAAGTTGAGTCAATTCATTTTGTTCAACCCAACCATGGATTACCTCTCACATTGGAGTTGGATTTAGTGGTTTGGTGATCTAGTCTTGCGATGAGTTGAAACAAGCAAACCAACCAACAAAGTTCACAAATGATATCAGATCAAGTGGGAGTAACACCCAAAAATTAATTGGGATAAAATTCGATTAGCTCAGATAAGCGAAAGAAAAAGGCATGAATTAAAATCAAATAATTGTCAAATTGAGTGAAAGTGAGGTCCCAACCAGCACAAGGGGAATAATTCCAGTAAAGTGTTCAAATTCATGACAAAATCAAGCACAAAGTACAAAAATAAAAGGATATCAAAAAATGTATTCCTTGACTCTGAAAAAACCTTCACATGAATTCTAGAGCGCCAAAAAAAGAAAAAGAAAAATCCTTTTATTTGCAGAAGGAAACCATTTTCTTAGACTTCATTTCAGGTTTCAAACAATGTTTGAGACATTTTAGGTTTGCTCAATATATAACTCGCTCAAACCAAATATAGTTCACTTAAGCGAAGAGCCAACCAAAAGGTCCAAAACACTTCAAGGCTACAAAATTATTCCACAAATTGTGCCTTAAGTGAGGGTTAATTGTTTTGACTTCTAAAAACAATTTTAACAATATTTTATAAGTTGTGACCTTTCAATGTTGCCTTTTTATTGGTATCTCTTTATTGTTGATTTATATAGTTAAATTTAGTTTTTATTTTCTACTGAAAATTGAAAAGAGATAATAATACAAGGAAATTTATAGAATTCTCTATAATTATTATTTGTTATATCCTGGAGACACTTATTAATAAAGAGTTAAGATTTCATTCAATACTTTTGTGCATTAGACAGAACACTAGATTGACACATGGTCATTTTAGTGCCGCGTCGTGCTCGTGTACGTCTCCAATAAACAAGAGCACTTGAGACGAGCCACATCCATTCTTCTTGTTCTTCTTTTGACCCCATTTTCCCAACAAAACTTGCGTATATGATGAACAACTCTATAATAATTAAATAATTGGATAGATACCACAAACTATATAGACTAATTACCATCGTAATTACTTTGACTTAAGCTTAAGTAGTGTAAAGGATGAGAAATTAATTGGGATCTGGTTTAGTATTTTGTTGCTTTCAAACTTGAACAACTGAAAGACAAGATCATCAGGACTGGCAAGCCCTTATATATCAAAACAGATGGGAGAACTTGAAATGGAATTGCATTTGAAGCCATAAGCAGGGTGGGAAGAAGAATTTTGGAAGGATACTACACCACAAAAACCCAGTCTACAGTCGTAGCCATGCAGAGAGCCATACAAAGTGCAGTAATAAAAGCTACACAGCTGGGATTCACGAGCATTATCAAAGGAATAGAGCATATATTTATAGGTGGAAGCAAAACAAGGAACTCCATTGGAATAGCAGAGCACAGTTTGCAGATATCCAACACCTAAGCCAACAAGGAATCAAGCTCATAATACAAGCTGTTCAATTTCCACATACATCATCATTTTTGGTTGGACCCAAATTTTTGTAACAGCTCTAATAGCTAGGTAAACCCTAACTTCGTCTGTACCTTCCGAATCAGGTATCAAAAAATAAAAATAGGAGACAAAATCATCATTATGTATAGCATTGTCAACTATATTGATGTTACACTTGAAACAAACCTAAACTTGATACTGACTATGATTTCTTAATTTATTCTTATATCTGGATCTATCTCTACCCAATTGAGCATTTTCACCGAGCTCTAGTAACTAAAAATATAAATGAATAGAGCTATTCATAAATAAATTGTGCTCAACTTGAGTAAAAATTTGTTTATATTCGTTTATTTATCAAACAAGTCAAGTTCAAGTCTAAATTTAGGTTTGATCAAAGTTTAAACATATATTGTGTTTATGAATAACCTCTTGAACACAATGCTTAATTTGGATATATTTATATGTATGCATGTATAAGAATATACTTATATAGTAATATAAACTTGAGATTGAATCGTAAAAGTTTGTAAAAAAGCTCATTAGATATCAAATCATTATTTATAATTTTGTGATAATACTACATAGATAGCCTAGTAAAAATTATCTATAATTTTAATAATACAATGTTAGTGAAATAATTTTAATGAGTTTATAAACAAAAATCATCATATCTAATTAACTCAAATTATGTAATTTCAAATATAACTTAGTTATTAATAATAATTAGCATAAATTTACAAAAAGGAATTAAAAAAAATTATTAGTCATAATGTTTTTTACATAAGGGAAAAGAATAATTTTATTAAGTAGCTTGTGAATAAGTTTGAACTTGCTTGATAAAAACATAAGACAATCTTAAACATGTAATGTTGTTTGATATTAAACTTGAACTTGGTTTGTGTTTGAAATTAAAAAAAAAAAAAAAAAAATTGAACTTGTGACATTTAGCTTGATTCCATTTATTTCCAGCCGTCGTAGCAGTAGCAACATTACAAGTGAAAAGAAAGATTTTTTTTTTTTTTTTAATCTCGAAAAAAGAGAGGAAAAATCTCATTAAAAAAGCATGGGCTTAAAGTCCATCTTGTTAAAATACGAATTTCATACATCAATTATTAATTTTTTTCGTTAACAAGTTCTCCAGTACCCCTCATGTCAATATCATTTGAATATTTAATTAATGTTTAGGCAAATCTTAAAGGTTCAATAATACTTTATTCACAATTATTGCTTAAAGGTGTTAAGCACTCACAAATGATATCTTTGAAGATCTTAAAAGGTCTTTTTTTGGGGGAGGGAGGGAGTCATAGTAGGTCATACCAACAAGAAAAGCATGCACACCGTATTTTTCATTTTTTTTTTTTTTTTACAATTATAAATATGACCTATTATTATGTTTTGTGATTGGTGCACAAAAAGAAATATCAATGATAGACCTAAGTGAAAGTGATGTTACTTCAATTACAAAAGACCATATCAACATATGTATAAAATATTATGAAATATATATATATTTGCAAGCAAGCCAAAAAGTGTTACTTATGTGTAAATGCCTCACTTTTTTTTGATAAGAAATGCCTTACTTTTTATTCCATGACAGTATCAATGTGACACCTATGATGGAATACTCGTACAAGTTCTCATATATATTACTACTATATGGTTTTCATTTTTCAATGTGGAGGGTTCAAATTTAAAGTAAAAGAAAAGTTCTCAAAGATTAACTTTGGGATAATATTTTCTAGTACTCTTGGTTTCATGAATCATAATGCTTTTGTTCTGATGGTCTTGAGGGAGACAGTAAAAGAGAAACCAAGATTTCTTTCTTTCTTTCTTTCTTTCTTTTTTAAAAGAAAAGAAAGACCATTCAATTAGTGCGAGTGGCCATTATACTTCATAGCCATTCTCAAGGCATCAAAAAGAATTTCAATCCATTATATGTATCACTAAAGAGTTAGCTAATAGCTGGGTGTGCACTTTATACTGGTTTATGGGCCACCTACTCTATGCACTAAAAGTCTATATAAAAAAAAAGAATATATTCCTAGAAACCATGGACAAATTAAGATCAATTTAGACCAAGATTGTGTTGATTTAAGGAAACCCAAAGTCTAATAGGCAGTTGAAGATTCTTAGGGGATAAAAATTAAAAATTTATTTTGAGTTTGAGTTTGACACCTAGGCTTCTTAATTAAAAAATGTTAACTTCACATGTTAATTTGGTGTAATAGATAGTGGAGACCACGTACAATATACCTCTCCAAGTAAATGCTCCAATATATTGCTTTCTATAAGAAGTTAAAGAACAAAATTAATTAAATATATTGTTGTTTGTTATTATTATTTAGTGCTATATATGATTAGGTTGTATCATGTACTATCATGCAGAATAAGGGTTTGATTGGTAGCAGATAAAAGGGGATGAAAAAGTATGGACAGAATATGGAAAACATTATCTTTTAATTAATTAATTTTTTATGAAAAAAAAAATTATTTTATTCTAATTGGTATGTGAGTGTTGAATAACTTCATTAATATAGTCTCAAATTCGTAGTGGCATTAGACATAATAGTAGGTAGTGTTGCCGCAGCTGAGTCGAACATGGCTTCCATATATTGAAAAGAAATTAATTAATAAAGAGATTTAATAATGTAATTTGCACAAAGTATGCAAAAAGTTTCATTCCCACTAGTTTTGTCAAAACATACTTGCAATATATAATTATGTTCTTCATTTTCAAACTTTTTTTTTGAGAATAAACGGCAGACTTCATTTTCAAACTTAAGGATGAGGATTAGACTTTTGTACACATTTTCTGTATAATTTGTTGCAAATAATATTGTTAAAAAAATCACACGTAACTGATGATCGTTTATTTTCTTTGTTATTATTTGTTAAGAAAAATGAAGAAGGTGACAAGAATTAATGTGTATATGAACATGATAGACAAATTTAATAGTAGAAATTCTTAATGATATAACCAGAAAAAAAAAAAAAAAAACACCTAATAAAAAATTAAAAATGTGAAGAGGCTTATTGGAATGACATTCTTAAGAGATTACAAGAAATTATTTCGAGTTGCATGTGATGAGTTTTGTAATTTAGTGATATTGTTTGGTTACTTCATAGGAAATTTAGTTCAAACCTCTCTCCTTCTCTTTCACTTATTATAAAAAAAGAAAAGAAAAAGGAATTAGGATCATGTTTAACAAGAACAAAGAACCGATGAGAAAAACATTTTTCAATTACTTTTTTAATCATTGCATTTCTTCCTTTCCAAAGTATCCAATTAAACACACCACAATTTCAAAACTATGGTCTAACGCTGTTTTCACACTTTGCACTAATGGACACAAGCATTTTAAAAAGACTGAAAAAGGCAAGGTCTACTTGCACTATCAACTTGCACTTTGACACGTAAATTATTATCTTAATTTTAAACTAGAATTTAATGGGTCTTGTTAAAATTGAGAGTATATTATTGAATAATAACACAAATGTACAAAAGAAGTCTATTTATATATATGGATAGTGTAGAGCAAGTGGGCACAACAAGTACAAATAAAGAGCATAACATAAAGTATAATAATAAGTACAATGGACCCAATTGAGCTTTTTTTGTTGTTGAAAGGTAACCCAATTGAGCTTGAATCTAATGGAAACATAATCTAACAGGTCTCATTACGAATTATTTTGTGCCGGCAAAAAAAGAAGATTAACAAAAAGTTTGGTATGCAAGTGCACTTACTACGAATCTTAACTATTTGATTTATTTTCCAGGGAAAAGTTAAGAGATATCTCCTAAGGATATTTGTTTAAGAAATATTTTTTTTTTAAAATTTTATGAGAAAGAAAAAGTAATTAATTTTTCTAACAACTTTTTTATATATATCTCTTATAAAAATGATATTAAAACTTTTCTAATATAATCCATTAACAAATGCTCTTAGATTATACGTTAACCAAACCCTATAGTTCGTATTCTACTTTCACAACGTGGCTAGAGTGCTTCTTTCTTATTTGCCTCATTGTTTATTGTTCTATTTTCGGCCATTGCATGCTTCATGCCATAAGAGCATCTCTAGCAGTGTATGTATAGGTAAAATATTAGCTATAATAGAGAATGAGACTATAAAAATAAACTCCAGCAGATTCTCTATACCCGAAATTTTTTTTAGCTTATGAACAGTAGCCCATCAAGTCTAATGGGCTATTGTACATTAGCAATTGAATTTGTTGGATTAAAATATTATATCAACTACTTATTATATCAATTCTTTCTCTCTCATCCGGATTTCTTTTTTTTTTCTCTCATTCTCTCCGTTGCTTTTTTTTTTTTTTTTTCTCTTCGTTGCAGTTGCTTCTTTTTTCCTCATAAACCAAATGAAATCAGAAAAAAAAAAAAAAAAAAAAAAGAAAAGAAAAAAGAGACAAGACAAAGACCTGTTAATGAGCAAAATAATTAATCCTAACACAAAACACAAAACACAAAACAAAATCCAATTCTTAAAATAAAGTTGAATTAGAACAAGCAAATATGAAAAAAAGAAAAGAAAAAAAAGAACAAGCCGATTTGACCCAGCCTGGTGGTGGGGAGGACAACGAGCGGCGGTGGAGATGTTGGAGTGGCGGCGGAGATGCATGTGGTGGAGGCCCAAGCCGATCTCTTTCTCTTTCTCTCTCTGTGATATGAAGCGCTGGAATGTTCTTGAAGTGAAAAAGAAAATAAAAAAGAAGGGGGACTAGACACTTGTGTGGAGGAGAAAAACAAGAAAAAGAAAAAAGAAAAAAAGAAATGAAACGTGGATGAAAATAAAATGAAAGGAAGAAAAATAATATAAAAATAAAAAATCATAATTGAAAAATATTACCACAATATTTTTACAATATTTTCACAATAAATTTTAAGTAACAGATTGTTATTAGTTAATATTGACGAGTAAAAAAATAATTTTAGTAGTGGGTTTAAATTAGAACTAGTAACAACTTTTCACATAAATTTTGTTGTAAAAGTATTGTGTAAAATGTTGTGAACATAACACTTCTCATTGAAAAATATAGTTGTTAAAAAAAGAATAAATGATGATTGAAAAAAGAATAAACAATGAATGAATAAATAATATTTAAATGAGACAGAGAATGAGATAGAGAATCTGTTGGAAGTGTATTTGAAAAAGTGGGTAGGTAAAATCTAAATGTCACTGTTCATTCTCCAAATAGTACAAAAATTTGGAGAAACTGTTGGAGATGCTCTAATCTAGATGGGCTTGTAAAATTAATCATTTTTTTTATTTTTTATTTTATAAATATTGCACACTATGATGTCAAGTCATAATCTGCTGCTAATAGGGGCTTGGCTCAGCTAGTAAGATTCGGACATTTCGTCTAACCCACCTAAGTTCAAGTCCCGCTGTTAGTAGGAGTTCGTTGGTGGGTATCCACACGGGTTGGCCCGTGGGTTTTAATTTTAGCATCTTGCCCAGGGGCTGACGTAACCTAGCTAAGCTAACCCCTATTTTATTCTTTAAAAAAGAAGAAGTCATAATCTGTTGACTCAGATGTGTTTTAGGATTATATATATATATATATATTTTTTTTTTTTTGGGTTGAGATCCAGTGTTTTAGGAATATTTAAGGTGATGTGATTCAATAATTCTTCATTTGAAACAGGATTGTAATGATAGAAGATGATTATCTCTTATTTAGTGGACATAAATCTAATGATCCTTCAAGTATTATGTTGGTGTATTTTAATAAAATAAATAAATTCATAATTCTGGTTTTCTACAAAATTTATTGCCAACTTATGTTTATGAGTTACAAATTTTATTATAAGATTATATAGATGGCAGTAACAAAATATTTAGTTCTCTATTTGTAGCTTATTTGTTTTCAAGATTTATATAAAGGGCGGATCAAAAAAACAAAAATCTATATAAAGAGTGAATTTCAATTAGTTCAATTGGTACAGTTTCTTATGGTTGAATAAAAGATTTGAGATTCAATTTTTGCTTATACCAAAAACCAATTGATATCTTAGTTTAATGATAAAGAACAATCATCTCAAAAAAAGAAAAGTTCAGGACCATACTACTCTTGGTAAGTGATATATAAAAAATGTATTAAGATATGTGTGGGCGCATTTTTGGCGAGGAGACCAAGTGCTGAACTTGTAATCTCTGGCTTGCCGAGGAGACCAAGTGCACTTGTAGTCTCTGGTCTTTGTCCCACATCGAAAGAATCTTTCCCCACTTTCTGCCTTATAAGCCATGAAGTGAAGTAGTAGTGTACCATCAGTTTAGTTATTCGCTTCGTGACTTATAAGGCAGAAAGTGGGGAAAGATTCTTTTGATGTGGGACAAAGGCAGCACTTGGTCTCCTCGCCAAAAATGCACCCACAATATGAGATATAAAATGGTTAACATAAACGATGCACGGAGTACTACTTTATCTTTTACATATATATTATTTTGATGGCAAAGAAAAGTGTTTGTTCGGTGGAGTTTTATGCTCAACCACGTGTACAAAGTTGGTTTGAATTATACAACGATTTAATTGGACTGTTGCATCTTAAAGGTGGATTGTGAGTTTCGCCAGTCACAAATTTGAATTGTCCTAACCTTTGTGAGACTGAGTTTTAATTAGGTGATTTGCCCCTGATGCTTGTTAATCTCATTAAACTTGGAGATGAAAATTCAATTCAAGACTTCATTTTTTCCCCCCCTTTTATGCTCTTGAAACTTTGATCACAAGTAGGTGATGTATAAAATATTCACCATTAGTTCAAGTTGGCTTCTGTTTCCTTGTTGCTTTTCAATCACAAAAAATGCAATGAATTCAAATTAGAATTCTTTTTCTACCGCGTTAAAATAGCCGAACTTGTATCAATCGTGGTACTTTGACATCAAAAGCAGCCTCAGAAAAAAGAAGACTAGTTGGCTCCACAGATTCTTGCACGTGGGAAAGAAGATGAAGCAATTAGAAACCTTTTTCTTTATAGTAATCATCCCCGGAAATTGACTTGGAGTTTTTGTCTGTGGCTCAGGTCAAGCAATATTATCCTCGTGTCCCTAACTTTAATTAAGCAATTAAATCCTTGTTTTATCTGAAATTCTAGGTTGAATGATGGTTGTTTTGTCATCTTTTGTCTGCATTCTTTGATGGCCTTGAAATAGCATTTTGCATGCGTGTAAGGATGGAAGACCCAAGTATAATGAGATAGTTATTCCCCCACCCCCCCTAAAGGATAGAATTTGAATTTTTCGTCCTACTTCATTATAATTGATCTTTATTATTAGGTTAATATACTAATTAGCTATTGGTGTAGATGTGTAGATGGGATTCAAACCCCCAAGTTGTTAGGTTAGTGTTGGCAAATCCATGACAGTATGGTACGTCTTTAAGTTGATATGTTGTTATTTAAGTGTAAGACAAAGTCCATGAATTAGCTCAAGTCAAGGCAGTCTTTAGAATCTTGACTGCATCTTGATTGATCAAGATTTGTCTGTTAATCAACTCTCGACCCAGTCTTAATCAATCGAGGAATGTGAATCCTAATTCTCTTCAAGGCCCATTAAGTTGGCTAACAAGTTGGAATTCGAGCCCTACATGGAAAAATATATAAGTGCATATTATAGTCAACTTAAAAAAGAAAAAGAAATTAGAAAAAGCTAATGTCGTACTTCTAAAGTTCCAAAACCCTAAAATCAAGAACAAAGTCTGAAGATGATAGTTAAAGTTTGGTGATTGACAACTAAAGTCAATCACAGTGTTGTTGTGGTGGAAGAATCTTTAAGGCGGTCCTGTCATAGATGTGGTTTGTGCATAGATGTTCATATTATAAGAGTCCAAGAGTGTTTGGAGCAGTGTCGGGTCACAAATTACAGCTGGGTTTGGATAGTACTGAGAAGGAAAGCAATGCGTGTCTGCATTTTTTATGTGGGTCCTGTGTACTGTTTGCGGACCCGCAAATATGAATTTTAACAAATTTTTTTTTAAAACTGGGTCTCACGGTACTATTTACATATTTAAAAATTATTTTATTACAGTGTTTTCAATTTTCAGTTTTCAGTTTTCAGTTTTACGTTTACACTTGAATTGAACCAAATTCACTTCTTTTTTTTTTTATTTTTTTTTATTTTTTGGAGTGTGGTCTTTGTTCTTCATGTACTCAGAGTCTCAGACTAGGTGGTAAATAAGTTCTAGGCCTTTGGGCCAAGTTTAATTGCGGCAATATGCTTGCGAGCTCGTTTGAGGCAAAGTTCCAGATTGACTTAGGGTCCGCAGATTGAATCTCACAACTTTCAGCCTATTGGGCCTTAGAGCCTTAAGTTTTGCACCAAACACCAGGGGCTAAGATAGACTTGTATTAATATCAGGCCATTGACTCAATTAGTTGCTCCAAAAGCATATGGTTTCATAACAAATTTTTGGATTAGGTGCAAATGCTAGCTGAATGAGGATAGATAAAAACCACCGAGAGTCATATAACTCAACTGAGAAGGTTTTTTGTCATCAAATAAAAAATTTGGGTTTCGAATTCCGCCTACACAAAAAACCAACTAGTGTCTTGGCTTGATAATAATGAGTAATCATTATAGAGCGAGCATCATTTGTTGAAATTCTATCTTATCTATCCCAAAAAAAAAAAAAAAAAAACCAACCTCAACTTACGCCTTTTAGTGTTTCAAAAGGAGACTTCCTGAGTTCAAACCACCATTCCCAAACTAACAGACTTAAAAGAAATTAGTTTAGATGAAGATCAAAATGACCTAACATTATATTTGTTGTGCGGGCATGGACTTGTAACCCTTGGCCCAACATCAATAAGCCTAAACAATTGAAATAGACAATTCTACTTCCCCCGCGCGCGCGGGGTGGTGGGGGGGGGGGGGGGGGTGGGGGTGGGGTAGGGTTGGGGTTCCACCTTACCCGGCAGACGAGAATGATAATGGTACCGATCACAAGTATAATATTACTTGAGCTCGGTCTGAACAATCTCGGTAGTGCCTTGGGTAATATCGCTGCCAAACAATTACCAGCGTCTAGCACTAGTTCCAAGGCTCTTTCCAAAGTGGGACCTTTTTTGTCAGGAATAGTCTAGATGGACCCCTACCACACGAGTGGTGAGACAGGTAATCATCATTGGTCCACTAAGGCAAGGCTATAAATAGGAGAATGACCTGAGAGCAAGGGGTTAGACACCAAAGGGTGAGGGCTAGGAAAGAAACCGAGTATCAACAAGAGAGTGTTCGGCTAAAGAGGCAAGTTATTCTAGCAAGCCTATAGTCAATCTACCCAGGAGATACCCATTGTAGGATACTCAAAAGCCCACTAAAATAATTAAATTGTGAGCCTAGTTGCAAAGTTGGCCCATTAGTAGGGAATTGGGCACGCACATTTACCATTCTCATTAATTGTTAAAAAGCTTTAATATCATTAACTTTTTGTAGTTAAAATTATTTTTCTTAAAAAAATTATGGCCAATTAGTAGTAATTTGCAATTGATAATCTTTGTAATTAAGCCAATGACAGACATTACCTCCTCCTTTTTTAAGACGTAGGGAAAGGGTGAATTTGAGACTCATTTAGTATTGCATATGCATATTCTATAGCAAAAAAAAAGGTTTTTAATGATTAAATTCTTTATATTTACTAGCTACTCATTTCTCACTATCCATTTAAATTTCTCTCTCTCCTACAACATTAGAATCTCTTCTAATCTAGTTGGGGTTGCAGCCTAGAAAACACTTCTTCAACTTCAAGATGTTCAACGGGATATTGGTGATAGTCTGATAGACAATCCACAGCACTATTAAGGCACTCCATGGCGTCAAAATAAAGCTTTGAGTCTCCTTTAACTATAACATTCTAATGGCTTTCTAAATTTTTTTTGCATTTAACTTTATTTTTTTAATATTTTAGTTAGTTGTCTAGTTTGCAAAACCATTCAACAACCTAGCATCTCAAGTTTCTAAAACTCGAGTTCCAAGAGAGAACTTGAGTTTTTAAGACTCGAGTTGCAAGTGGCGGCATCCAATGTGGAAAAAATTCCACGTGGAACTCGAGTTCCACCATTTTCTTTTCCAGCAGTTTGTTCATGTGGAGCTCAAGTTTTTAAGACTCGAGTACCACTATTTTCTTTCAAATTAGACTGTTCGTCTTCCTCTTCTTCTTCTTCCCCTGTTCTTTCTCATCTGCTTCTACACTTCTTCATTCCAGATCACTTCATCTGTTTTTCAAATCGTTCTGCTTTTTCGGATCTACTTCTCCAGAATCTTCCTCTGCTTCTCCAAATCTCTGTTTTGCTTCTCCAGATTCTTCCTTCGGTTCTGGCTTTTGATCTGGTTCTTCGATTCTTCTTCATCTTCATTTGCAAATACTTCTATAGAACTCGAGTTTGAGAAACTTGAGTTCCACGTGGATAAATTGCTTTAGCTCAGCACCAGAACTCGAGTCTTTGAAGCTCGAGTTTGTCACCGAACTCGAGCTTCATAGACTCAAGATGCTAGTTTTCAGTTTTGTTTCCGCCACATGCTAACTTATTATATTGACTCCCACAATTATGCTAGTTGGAAAATTACCTCTGGTTTTCTTCTAAGGCTAGTTGAAGAGCCCATAGTACAACACTTGCCTCGGCTACGATAGGTTTCACAAGTAGAAATATGAATGACCCAGTTGTATACTAAATGGCCCCCTATGTTAAATGAGTGAGGCCACCAGCGAGCCTCTATATCAACCCTTTGTCCTTTTACGAATTAGAGCCTTAGAGGGTGTAAAATTCTATACTCTCTCTCTAAATAGGGAACTGACTTTTATTGATTAGAGAAAAGAATACAATCTTATGCTTATAATCACTACATCTACTCCTATATATACACAATCTAATACAAGCTAAAACTGAAAAATAACTAACTCCCTAAATGGAGGGAAAATCTGTTACAACAGAATCAAAACTGATTTGCACACGTGTTTAACTCCTAATTAGCTCCCTAACCTCCTAATCTACGTGGCATCATCTCTTGGACTGAATGGATAACTTGATCATAGTAAGGCATTGACTCAATCAGAAATTACCAATTCTGATTCTGCAACAGCTGTTTGATCAATGCCATTTGCTAAGAGCTGCTTTGATTGACAGAATGCAACTAACCTTGATGCAAAGAACCACTCTGCCGCCTTGTAGTTTCAACAGAGGGAGGGACATCCAGTTCTATACTCCCTACTCCTTAAATTCTTAAGGTTAGATTAGATTTTCCACAATTTCTACTTCATCTCATTAATTGTCCAAAACCAAACAATCCAAGAAAGTCTTGCTTTTACCTGAAACTTGAAAGCGCTTGAGGACTGGACCATCAATGTGGGACTAGCTGAACAACTTCAATACCATCTAACCTGCTACAAAAACAAAAAAAATGGCTACGTAATGAAAAAATTTGTGTATATTTGTTTGTTTTAAAAACAAACAAAGCTGAAATCCATATTAAAAAGCTTGATTATTAAATGAAATAAGTTCAAACATGATAATATATATAAACATACTAAACTTTGGTATTTGATTGTTTAAATTTAAAAATAAGTTCATAATGAACATATTGTTTTTAATTTTTAATATATAAATAATCTATTTATATAGTATAAATTATATTTTTTATAAGTAAAAATTATATATAATTTCTCATACAAAGGCAGCCCATGTGGTCTAATGCAATAAATGAGACCTAACTAGTCTAATGCAAGACAGGCCATGTAAAAACTTTTACCTCATAGGTGAACTAGAAAAGAAAGGCATTTAAAAAAAAAAAAAGTTATACATGCATGGGGTCTTAAACTTATTATCTCACCTCCATTCCGTTACTCTGAAAAGGAAAGAGTTATTTCGGTTCAGGATGACAATGATTGGGTTTAAGGGATAGACTTACATCGTAAAAAACTAGTCAAGTTACAATTAGAACTACTTGTAATCACTTATAACCCCATTATCTACCTAGTAGATACTCATTATGGTACTCAATTCCATCTTATAAATACCCAATGTGAAACTCAACACATGCTCAAGTTTGCTATGACCACTTATAATGCCTTAGAATTCCTCCGTTTGACAAAAGGAACCTTAAATATGTTGCAAGCTATGGCTGTATTGACTCACTCCGAACATAAAGACTAAAGGCCACCTGTTAGATGCCGACTTTAGATCAAAGGAATATCCTACTTGTTCACCACTACACTAAGTCGATCAAGGGATTTAGTTTGATTGAAGGTTCCATTGCAAAGTAACCTTTTCAAAACAATTTACTAGAGCAAAAAGAGCTATTAAGACATGCACCCAGGTTTGCTTTGATACCATTTTGTAATGCACCTAAAAAAAAGCATCAATCATATTTGTGCTTATACCCCCATAAGAACTAGTCCAAGTATACACCCGCACAACACACACTCAACAATCAAATTAATCCACCTAATTTGAAGTATCACAATCTAACAACACCAACCACCCCCCCCCCCCCCCCCCCCCCCCCCCCCCCCCCCCTCTCTTTACCCCCAAGGGAGAAGGCATTTGCCCATCCCCACATGCACCCACAAATGTTTGATCTGCCCCACTTGCCCCGGCCCTGTTGAACTACAAAACATTACTAAAAATATAAAAGAGAGAGCTAAACTTGAGATTCTTCCTTCCCTTTTCAAGTTATTTTCTTAGCAACAAAATACAAATTTATCCTTGAAAAAAAAAAAAAGGTTTTCAGACCTTAATTCATGTAATAAGTTAATATATTCTTATATGTTATTTACTTTCCAATTCAAAGATAGAGAGAAAAAAATATTTAAGAACATAAAACTCTTTTATTTATTTATTTATTTATTTGCGAAACTCTAATAATAATAATAATCATAATTAATACACATGAACAAGACGACACTATATTGTTTTGGAAGGTTAACCAAGTCTCTCTCCCTGTCTGAAATTTTTCCTTGACTTCATTCATTAATCCAGAGGTTAAGGTTTGGTTTTATATATATATATATATATATATGTGTGTGTGTGTGTGTGTATATATAAAAGTTAATGTTTTATTTTATTTTTTCTGAAATTTGATATTATATAGAATATGCTCAGATAGATTGGGGTTTTGTGAAATTTTGAACTAGCTATTCGAAATGTTGGTTTTTGGTTTTCTTTATTTGGTGGGATTATGGTGAAAATATAGGCTGATCCGTATAATTTTAGCTTTTTCCCTGTAAAAAAAAAAAAAGAAAAAAAAAAAAAGAGAGTAAAAAGAGGTAACTAAAGTGGCTTCCCTACCTAGGCGTCACTATATAAGAGTACTAGCATTGGAAAATTCCAATGCTACTCTATTTTACCATTCTAAAAGGCCACTTTATCATTATACCATACAATTTTACAATACCTCCACATCCCAAGCTTTTATTTCTCTCTTTTACTCATTAAGATAATATATCTACATAATAAAATAATATATCTCAAAATTATATCTTTTCTCTCCCATCTCTCTCCCCTCTCTCATTTTCAGATAAAATACTATTATTTTTTTACAATACTTGCTACAGTGCAATTCTATGTTTAGAATTGCACTGTAGCAGTATTGCAAAAAAATTTGCAATACTACTGTTTAGCATTCCCCAATGCAGATGTTTTTGGGGCTTAAAATTACAAATTTCCCTTAAATTTGGCATTAGCATTCCCCAATGCTAATGCTCTAACATCCTATCCGTTAGGCCCAAACTTGCAAGTAATGGGCATTGAGCCGGGGGCCTGGGGTTTCTCTCAAGCGAGGAGTCAATGAGCTATAATAGTTATCCCAACTTCACAATGACACTAGCTGGCATTAAATCAAAGATATGAGAATTTTTTAAGCGTTTCTCATTGCGTGATTCAAACTTGAAACTTCCGCTCCCCAAAACCACTTTGAAGTACCCAATAACTACACCACCACCCTTGGTGGTCCATATAGTTTTAGCTATTATCCATATGTAGGACACATGTTAATCTGTCTAAGGTTTTGATGAATCACTCCATAAGGTTTTGGCTTATTATCCATTGATCTGCCCCGACCTGCTGGTCCAGAATCCAGATCATACCGCGCGGCACAGTGTGGTTAGAGAAATTGAGACAATATCATCATTGTGGTGCAGAAATAGGCAAAATAACCATAAAATAAAAATATATCGTAGAGATAATGCTGACTTGATTAATCTATACAAAGGCCTAAGTAGTAGTCTAAAGCTAGACAAAGTCCGTAAGGAGCAAACCGAAGTGACAATACTAAAAAAGCAAGGCAAAATTATTGCGCACTAAATACTACAACTGTTAAGCCGAGCTAGTAGAGACAGCAGAATCAGCAATAGATCATGTTTTGAGTGGCCTCAACTTTGGTCAAGGTTATAGCCCAAAACATTCAATTCGACCTATCAACTCTAGGTTCATTTACATACATTCCCTTCACCACTTTTTCTCTTCCTAGCCCAAACTCCAAATGGCTTCTCTTCTGTCTTTATCTTTCTCCTCTTCTTCACTTTCCTCATACTACCTCTACCATCTCTTTTTCACATTCCTAGCTTTCCTTCTTTCAGCCTTAATTTTCTTCCTCACACATAAAACCAAATCCAAGAAACTCAACCTACCTCCAGGTCCACCCGGATGGCCTATTGTTGGGAACTTTTTCCAAGTAGCAAACTCAGGGAAACCATTCTTCGAGTATGTTGATGGGCTTCGATCAAAGTATATACGGTCCAATCTTTACCTTAAGAATGGGGGCCAGAACTATGATCATTCTAAGCGATGCAAAACTAGTTCATGAAGCTTCAGGGAACGTTTGAATATAGCTAAGTCGTCTATCAGTGGGTTTTATGCATGGTTAAAGGACCTATAAACCTCTTTTTTAACCAAACTTTCTTTAAAAATAAGCCTCTTTTATATATATTTAAAAATTATTTTATTACAACATTTTTAATTTTTAATTTTTAATTTTTAATAATAATCGCTATCCACACAAACCCTCGTAAAAAAAGGGTCAGTTTTTTGCTACTTGACCTCGAGAAAATCCAACAAGGAACATATTTAGCAGCAACAAATTCCCTGTCAACGCCTCACTTTATGGGCCTGTTTGGCGTTCATTGAGACGCAACATTGTCCAAAACATGCTTAGCTCGAGCAGGCTTAAGGAGTTTCGCCAAGTGAGGGACACATCTATGGAGAAACTCATCAATAGGCTTCGAACTGAGGCCAAGTCCACTGATGGTGTTGTTTGTGTCTTGAAAAACGCTAGCTTTGCTGTGTTTTGGGTTCGAAATGGACGAAGATACCAACGAAAAATTTGATCAGGTGGTGAAAAGTGTTTTGATCACACTCGACCCAAGAATCGATGATTATCTCCCAATTTTGAGCCCCTTTTTCACAAAGCAAAGGAAGAGTGCCTTAAAGGTTCGAAAACAGCAAATCGATTTCATAGTCCCGCACATCGAGAAGCGTAGGAAGGGCACTCAAAATTCAAAAACCCCGGATCTGATAAAACGGCAACGTCGTTTTCATACCTCGACACCCTCTTTGACCTCAAGATCGAGAATCGTAAATCATCACCGACAGACCCTGAACTAGTCACGCTTTGTTCCGAGTTCCTCAATGGTGCATGGAACCGACACTACAGGTACGGCAATCGAATGGGGTATAGCACAGCTCATAGGCAATCCACACGTTCAAGACAAACTGTACGAAGAGATTAAAGTTTCAGTTGGTGATCGAAAAGTGGACGAGAAAGATGTGGAGAACATGCCGTATTTACACGCAGTGGTAAAAGAATTGCTACGAAAGCACCCGCCTACCTATTTTTCACTAACACATGCAGTGACAGAGCCAACAACGTTGGCAGGGTATGATATACTAACTGATGTAAACGTCGAGATTTACTTGCCTGGTATCAGTGAGGACCCGAAACTGTGGTCGAACCCATCAAAGTTCGAGCCGGAACGATTCGTTTCGGGGAAGGAGGACGCGGATATAACTGGAGTAACAGGAGTGAAGATGATACCATTTGGTGTTGGAAGGAGAGTACGTCCTGGTTTGAGCATGGCCACTGTGCATGTTCGTCTTATGCTAGCAAGAATGGTGCAAGAATTTGAGTGGAGTGCTTACCCGCCTGGTAATGAATTGGATTTTGCTGGGAAGTTGGAGTTCACCGTGGTGATGAAGAATACCCTTAGAGCTATGATCAAGAGCAGGGTTTAAGGATGGTTTTTTTTTTTGGGAAGAGAGGATGGTTTTATAATAATGTTTACAAATAATATGGATCTCATATACTGGATGTTATTATATGATATTCCGGGTATCCATACTTTTTATTTTTTTTGGCAAATTGTTTATGAAACATGAAAGATGTGATCCTGATTCTTCTGCTAAAAAAAAAAAAAAAAAAATTCTAGGTTCATTTCCTATGATGTCCAATGTTCACGAAGCATACTTTGGCTACAGTTTTTTCTCTTGTCGTATTTGTGTAATTTCAAAATGAAGAATTGAAAAAAAAGCTACCTTTTCTACGTACCCAAAAAAGAAAAAGAAAAAGAAAAAAAGCTATATTCCATGAGTGCTTTGGCTGAATATTGTACAAAATGATGTTTATTTGGAATATGCAAATTTCGGAAATGCTATTGCCGAAATTCTAAGAAAAAATAAGAGAGAAGAGAGACATAATGTGACAGAGAAAAAAAAAAAAAAAAAGAATTGTGGCAATACCATTGACGAAATTAGGGGAGAGAAAAAATTTGCAATTGTGGCAACTGAATTGCCAAAATATGAGAGGAATAGTAAAAAGAGGAACTTGGAATTTTGGTAATTATTTGTTGAAATTTAGAAAATTTTGGGGCTCATAAGGAGAGAGAATTAGAGGAGGGAGGAGAGAAAATTTGATAACCACTCGGATATGCTAAGTTTTGTTGTTTGTAATTGTACATACCCAAAATATGATTATTGGGCTCAACCTTTACTTGGATTCACAATCTATTTGTATTGTGAACTTTGGATTTCCTACTATGGGTGGTTCTATGCTCGGTAACCCAAACACACTCCTATTTCCACAAACCCTTCTCTCACAAAGTCGTTTCCCTTTCCCTCTTAGTTTGGTCACTTTTTTTCTATCAGTTATCTCTCTAGAGTTGTCAACCCCTATTCCTCATTCTTTTCTCCTATTTATAGGCCAAGGTTAGTAAAGGTGTTATGATTATTCCCCTTTACTAGTGCGAATAGGGGTCCAATTCCATCATCTTTAGGTGGGTTTTTTGGTGGAAAGGTGGTAGTGGCATCAGACCTGATTCCCACATTCAAAAGCCCGCTTGGCAGCGATCTCTTCGAAGGCACTACTGGGCAACTGAGTACAGGGTATCTCCAAGCAACAATACCCTCAACAAGGTTAAAGACGATCGAGAGGGGTTTGCTTGGGGCATTCAAGCTAGCACAGTCCTATTTTAGCTTTGGGGCTCGAATTGGGCCCTGAGGTGTCCGGTTTAGAGCTAAAGGCCCAAAAAATGGGGATAAGGTCATATAATATGTCGCAAGGCTTGGGCCCAAGGCCCATGGGGCTCGAGACCCATCCCCATACAGTAATGAAAACTAATAATATTTATTCCAAATGTTGATAGTAGCTACAGTTTCTTTTCTAAGATTTGTAGCTTAAAAAATTTGATATGGCTATACAATACATCACACTTTATTGAAGTATGGAAGCTAAAATTATTTATTCTTAGATTAATTAAATATTTCAACAAAAAATTTTAAATTTTATTAAAGGATAATTATGACAAAAAACAAATATGTTTGAAGTTTAAAGGTTAAATCCATATTTAATATTAACTAAATACAAAAAATATAATAAGTTTGTAAACATTAATAACCTTAATTTAAAAAATATCCACTAAAATTTAAATAATTTTCAAAAATATTACACTAGTTAGAAAAAAGGAGATTATATAATTTATACTTCAAGTACGTGACATAATTGCTAAACAAACACGTAATTTCATATTTATAGAAAAATGTATCTTCAATTTTGAGAGAAGACTAATTACAATCAAAATTTTAAAATAGAACTATAAATATATTAATTATAATAAAAATTTTATAAAAATTATTTACTTTATTGATATAAGCAACCATGTCCAATTTTTTAAAAAGCTACAAATCTTAGGGTTCGTTTGGCTGGAGGATAGAAAAGTGGTAGGATAGAAAAAATTTTAATTTCTCTCATTTTTGTTTGGTTGGGAGTACTAGAAAAGTGGAGAGATGCAGAAAGTGTGTTTGTATAAATTTACTCATACATCATTATTAAAAAATGACGACCAATTAAAAAAAAGTGACAAAAAAAAAAAAAGCAATAACCCAATTTATTAAAAAAATTAAAATCTTGTCTCAGGAAAAAATCATGTCTAGTTAAACAAAAAAAAAAAAAAAAAGAAAAGAAAAGAAAAACAAAGCAATTATCACACCCAGCCCAGGAAATCAAAAAAAGAAAAAGAAAAAGAAAAAGAAAAAGAAGGCAACGTCTAGGAAAGGAAAAGAAAAAAGAAAGAAAAAAAAAGAAAAGAAAAAGGAATAGGCAACGTGCCTAGGAAAGCACCAAAAAAAAAAAAAAAAGAACCGGATGAATTGACCATGTGCAAGTGCACATGGACATTTTTGTCTATTAATCAACCCCATTTTCTTATTTCAGTTTTCTCTCCATTTTTGGGAGAAAACTTTTTGCTAGGTCTAGAAGAAAACACCTGGGTTCCACCCATTTATTTTCCTTTCTTCTCACCCAACCAAACACACTCCAAAAAAGTTTTACTTCCCATTTTCTCTCCAAAGTTTTCCATCCACCTTATTTCACCTCTAAACAAACACACTCTTAGGGAAGAAACTGTAGCTACCATCAACATTTGGAAATAAATATCTTTAGCTTTCATTATTAACAACAAAGCTTGGCATAGCCAAGTGTTTGATACTAGACTTAACTCTCTTAGGTGAAATTTTCTATTCATGCCAAAAATAATCACAACCAATTTTTACCAAATTTTCTCTCCTCCCTCCAGATTTTCTGAATTTTGTCAACCATATTGCCTAATTTCCAAGGTCTTTTTTTAAATGTTCCTTTCATATTTCAGCAACTGAATTGCCACAAATGCAAATTTTTCCTCTCTCCTAATTTCGAATTGCCACAATTCTTTTTTTTTCTTCTCTTTGTTACATCATTTATGTCTCCTCTCTCTTACTTTTTCGCAGAATTTTGGCAATGGCATTACCGAAATTCGCATCTCTCCTCATTTTCCCAAATAAGTTTGAACAGTACCCATATCACAAATAAACATCATTTTATACAATATTCAGCCAAAAGACTCTGTTGTTGAAGGCAAAAATTTAGCAATTTAACACCACAAAAAACTATTTTCATTATCTATTTTACCACCTCACTTTACAAAACATCTAATATCAGTGGTTTTATTTTAACATTCAACACAATAAACTAATATAAACAAAACAATAAAATAATATATCTACTACAATAAATAACACCCACCACCACTAACATAATAAAATAATAATAATAATAATAATAATATATATATATATATATTTTTAACCTTCTTAGCTATGGCTGTGCACTGTAGCGCAACAGCCAAATGATATGGGCTATAGCTCCACTAATGCAGTACCACTTTTGTTATATCTAGTTGCTAAATTTAGCATTTTAACTATATGCCTCCATCAATACAAATGCTCTAAGAACGTCCACATTGGTGGAGCCATAATTTTAGCTATTTGGCTCCACCAAAAGTTACTTTATTTATTTTACCTTTTCACTTTACAAAATACCCAACATCAATAGTTTTATTTTAGCTTTCAACACAATAAAATAACATAAATAACACAATAAAATAATATATCTACTAAAATAAAAAATTTATTTATTTATTATTTTTTTTCTCTATTCTTCACTATCTTCAAGCACTCACAGCACCACCACCACCACTAGTGTGAAACTCTTATGGGAAGAAGAACCAAAAAGCTAGCGATCCCACCCCAAATCAGCCACAACACAAACACAAACCCAACAACCCCAATTCAGCCAAACACAGACCCAGTAGCCCCAAACCTAGCCACCTCCATTAGCACAACCAACCCAATCACAACCACCCACCACCCACTGCCGCAACCACAACCAGCCCACCACAACTCATATTAAAAAAAAAATTTATCGCCACCACAAACCCACCCACATCAACAATGGTCATCCATAACACCCATCACAGGCCACAACCAACACATCACAAGCCACAAGCCACAACCGGCCACAAACCACATGTCGATGACCCATGAAACCCAACAAACCAATCTAACCCATAAAACCCAGCAAATCGATTTGAACCCACAACCCACACCCCAACATGTCGATTTGAAAAAAAAAAAAAAAATTTAAAGGGAGAAGAGAATAGGCGAGGTTGGCGGTTAGTGGAGGAAGAGATGGTCAGAGTTGGGCAAGTGAGGTTGAGGAAGAGAGAAATCTGAGGGAAATTTTTTTTTTTGAGGTTAAGGAAGAGAGGACTGAGCTTTGCAACGGGAATAAAAGAGAAAAGGAAAAAAAAATGATTTAAATAATCTTTATCATTGTGAACACACAAATAAAATATTATTTTCTTTTTTACCTTTGAGTTACAGTGCACAGCCATTTGTGCACTGTAGCTGAGAAGATAAAATAGATACATTTAGCTCCACCAATGTACTCCCATTTTTGTAGTTGCTGGTTCTAAAAATAGCAATTTAGTTTTTTAGCACCACCAATATTAATGTTTTTAGGCGGGTTAACACAAACAAATTCACAATTTTTGCCACAATTCTCTTATGTCCCAGAGAGTGATTGACTGTCTATCACTTTTACATGAACCAATGACATTTTTTTCACTACTCACAATAAGTTATGTGGAAAAATTGTAGCAAAAATTGTGACAAAAGTTGTGTATTTGTTCGCGGAACCAGATCTTTTTTTTATTACATGATTTGTTGTTTTCAAGATTGGACCAAAAACAGCTGAGTCTTTTGGCTAAATATTGTAGAAAACGAAATTTATTTGGGATATGGGTACTGTTCAAACTTATAAGGAGAAAGTGAATTTCAGCAACACTATTGCCGAAATTCTGAGAAACAGTAGAAGAGAGGAGAGAGAAATGATGTGACGGAAATGGGAGAGAGAAAAAGGAATTTTGGCAATGGTATTGCCAAAATATGTGCCCAAAAAAACCCAGCTGACCTACTCGAAATTGGAGACTAACCTGACCGAAATTTAAATATAAAAAAAAAATGAATTGTGGCAATTGAATTGCTAGAATTGGAGGATTAGAAAAAAGAAAAAAGAAAACTAAACTATGACAAGAGTAATGCTATGGTCACAAACTATTTTACCATATTTTTACAAACTGTTGTTATGGATAACTTCTTACTAATTCTCATCAAGGCCTACCAATAACATCACTTTATTATTTACCAATAATCACTCATTACATTACATGAACCCATTACATTTTTTTCACTACTCACAATAAATCACGTGGAAAAATTGTGACAAAAGTTGTGTATTTATTCGTGGAACAAGATCTTTTTTTTATTACATGATTTGTTGTTTTCAAAATTGGACCAAAAAAAGCTAAGTCTTTGGGCTAAATATTGTAGAAAACGAAGTTTATTTGTAATATAGTTACTATTCAAACTTATAAGGAGAAAGTGAATTTCGGTAACACTATTGTCGAAATTCTGAGAGACAGTAGAAGAGAGGAGAGAGAAATGATGTGACGGAAATGTGAGAGAGAAAAAGGAATTTTGGCAATGGTATTGCCAAAATATGTGCCCAAAAAGACCCAGCTGACCTACTCGAAATTGGAGACTAACCTGACTGAAATTTAAATAATAAAAAAAATGAATTGTGGCAATTGAATTGCCAGAATTGGAGGATTAGAAAAAAGAAAAAAAAAGAAAAAAGAAAACTGAACTGTGGCAAGAGTAATGCTATGGTCACAAACTATTTTACCATATTTTTACAAACTATTGTTATGGCTAACTTCTTACTAGTTCTTATTAGGGCCTACCAATAACATTACTTTATTATTTACCAATAATCACTCACCACATCAATAGTTTGTGAAAAATTTTGTAAAAAAATTTGTATCTCTAGCATTTTGCCAAAAGTGGAGGATTAAAAAAAAAAAAAAAAAAAAAAAAAACCTCAATTGTGGCAATTGAATTCCAAAATTGGAGAATTGAATTCCAAAATTGGAGGAGTAAAAAAAAAAAAAAAAAGTTGGATTGTGGCAAGATTAATGCTGTAGCCACACTTTTGGAGGACTCTTAAAAAAAAAAAAAGAACTGTGGCAAGTGTGGTCGTAACATTACAAAAACTTTCACAAACTGCAAATGTGGTGAGTGATTATTGATAAATAAAATAGTGATGTTATTGGTAAACCCTGATAAGAACTAGTAAAAAGTTGGTTATAATAACAATTTGTAAAAATATTATAAAATAGTTTGTGACCGTAACATTACTCTTGCCACAATTCTTTTTTTTTTTTTTTTAAATTTCGGTTAGGTTAGTCTCCAATTTTGGGCAAGTCAGTTGGGTTTTTTTGGGCACATATTTTGGCAATATCATTGCCGAAATTCCTTTTTCTCTCTCCCACTTCCGTCACATCATTTTTCTCTCCTCTCTCTTACTTTTTCTTAGAATTTCGGCAATAATGTTGCCAAACACAAGAAGCTCAGTCCCAACAGCGAATGACCCCTTATCAGACCACATGAAGCATTCATGGGAGGTCATTCTTGGCAAATGCATCCACCAGTGCTGAATTGGATCAAACGCTTCCCACTCGAGCAAGTCACAAGAGAAGTAAATCCAATGCTCAAATTTTTATAAAATTATATATATTTTTATAAAATTGTGCATTTTATTTATTTATTTGTGATGTTATGAATACTATAAATTTTACTATTAGCCTACAAATTGCCATGTTACTAATCACAAAAAAGTGATTTAAACATTCATTAATTAAATTGATGAATTTCATCAATGAGAGTGAATCTCACATCATATTGTGAACATTTTATAGTGTTTCTCAATGTACAAGACTAATAGAACCCTCATCCAATCGAAACCCTAAAATGTTTCAAAAAAAAAAATGTTGCAAATGTGTTAAATCATCAATTATAGATTAATCTCCTCTAACAATTTGGGACTTTAATTTTTGTAAACTCATATCCTACAAAGCCATACACCAAATAATATCTATCTCTCTCTTAAAAACAAAGTTTAAAATTTAAAATTAGATTACAACTTTACTTAACTATGCATCGTTGTATATCCAAAATAAATTATCTTTTATAATTGTAATATATTTTTATTTTTTTCATTAATATTTATGGTTCAACTATGATATTCAATTCTCTATATGAAATTAACATGAGTTTAGTTGGCATTATTCATCAAATTATATATTTAATGTATCAAATTAACCTTGATTTGATTAGTATTAAATAATTTTATTTAATTAATATTTACATATTAAAAGCCCACATAAAATTTTTTGCCTTAGGCCCCAAATTATGTTGGGCCGCCCCTGTGCTCAATCACACCGTTGAAGCATCGCAGCTTGTAAAGGTCGCCGCTTCGTACCAAGTACCGGAACACTTGGCTCAATAAAGCAATTGAACTGTAGTCCGACCGGAACAAGGGATTAAACAACTAACCGGAATCATATTTAATGAATAGTTAACAAAGGTGTACCTGTAAAACATATTTATAAAGAGTTTAAATTGGGTAAAAGTTAGGTTTTACGCCATGACGCCACGTCATCCTCTTAACATACACCAAATACACCTTAGCACATACAAGAAGAACTTAGATAAATTCCCAAATTCAAAAAAAAAAAAAAAAAAAAAAAACCATTGCATTTTGCATATCAGTTTCAAAGGAGGAATCAACGATATACCCAAACACCAAAACCAAATGTCGTCCACTCTTCATAGCACCAAACCTTCATGCTTCCGCCAAAATCGGTGCTGGAACCTAGAAAATATGCTGGAGCTGCCATGATCGTGGTGTCGCGACTTTAAGGTTCTTTTTTTTTTTTTTTTTTTCGTGATTTGTTCTTTTACCCAATTTGGATTTCGAAATATTGATGGGTTTGGGTTAGTTTTTTGGACGTGAATCACTTGATTTGGTATAGTTTTTGCTATATTTTGATATCTTGATGGGTTTTGATTAGATTCCAAAGTGGCTAAGTTCAACTCCTAAACAAATTTGATTGTCTATTATGAGAATCTTGTTTTTTGTTCCAGCTAATTTTGTTTGGGTTCCAAATCATGATTCTTGTATGATGAAACCTTATTGGGGTTTTCTTTGTTTTTTAATCGCTAGTCCTGCACTAGTACATGACTTCTTGATTTTTTATTTTTAGTTAGCCTGGTAGTTTAACTTAAGACTTCAGTTAGCATTTTTAACAAGCAATAATTAGAATGAGAGTTATATACATAGAAGTGCATAAAGACTAAAATGATGTTACGAATTTTCCCTATGGCATGGGAAAAAAATTAAAGAAATTAACCAATTGTTGGTCTTGTGCAATTTCAAAGCACTAAACGTATGGTCGCACATGCACTTTTTTTTTTAAGAGAGTTTCAGCTTATGGAGTCCGCTCCTGATAATAGCTATTTTATCATAAGACCAAGACGCCAATTGTTGATCTTGTGCAATTTCAAAGCACTAAACGTATGGTCGCACTCACACCTATATTGCTGAAAGTTTAGCATTTGTCAAAAGATAGGCAAATAAAGAAGGCAAATTTCTTACTTTGTTGAACTGACAAGGATAATACCTCTTACAAAACTTGTCTAGCTAGTTAAGTAGCTTATCCATTTGTCAGTCTCTTATAAAGCTTAGATTAGAAGTATTTAGGTCATGGACCCAAGAGAGTTGGCTATAATTGGCCTCATGCTAATTGATTAATTGGAATTGGTGGATTAAGATCCAAAATGAATTTTATTGTATATCATGAGAATTTTGTTTTTCTTTTTGTGGAAACTTTTGTTCTTGGTTTGTTTAAATTTACTTTTTACATTTTATTGAAATCTATGTTCTTGCTTGGATTTATTTCACATAAATTTGTAATTATTAATATTGAAATTTTATAATTCAATGGTTACAACAGGAGGGGGATTTGAATCCTAGGTGTAATGGGTAGACAAAAAGGTGCTGTGGGCACCCAGAACAAGATTACCAAGCAGACTCACTCTTGGGCTCACAATCTATTTGTAATGTGGGCTTTGGATTTCCTACCTTGGGTGATTGTAGCCAAAGACTTGATCCTATCTTGCCAACCTTAGCGTTCCTTCCCTCTCCCTTTGATGACTTTACGACTCTCAATTCTAAGCTACATTCAGAACCTTTCAACCACCTTTTCTCTACATCAGCTTCTCATATTTATAGCCCCTGAACTAATGGGGAGTTATGATTACCCTTATGGCTAGTGGGAGAAGAGGTCTAATGTCGTTAACCCTAAGTGGATGTTTAGGTGTGAGTGGAGTGTGGCATGAGTGGCCTTGGAACTAGTTCCTACTTCAGTAGAGACGCTCGGCAGCGGTATGTCATGAGATGCTGCTGGGCACTAGGGGACGACACCTCCTGGGCAATTTTCCTTTGCTCGGGGAATGGTTTACCGAGCGTGGCCCAGGTGATGTGGTGTAGCATGTGCTGATGAAGATTGCTTGCCCAGTGGGCTTTAGGGTGGCCTAAGGCTTGGCCAAAGGGGCGATATGGACTAAATGTCGGGTTGAAGCTCAAGACCCAAATGGGCCTGGACATCACGGCAACTCAAGGGCCAAATAGGCTTAGGTATCGTGGTGCCATACATTAGCCCCCCCTTGATTCATGCCCCATTCTCGGGGACAAATCAAGGAACCCAAGAGGCCACAACCATCCGATAAGTTAAAAAGGCAGATATTGGGCGGTCGAGAAACCCATTAATGCACCCTAAAAAGGCGCGTTGTATCTGATTGTTGGCTCAGCCGTCATTATTGTCTGATGGTTCGTGAACAAAGGCGACGCGTGTGTGACAGTTAAGGGGGGGATTCGTAGGGTTTCCTGCCCCTCAATTATTAAATGCCATTTATTTTCCCTTTCTTCCCTATAAATAGTCACCTCAGACTCTCTCCGTCACTTTTGCATTTTTCATCCTTCAAACTTTCACCCTGCCGAACATACTTTCTTCGTGCGTTCATCTCCCTGCCCAGAACAACTTTCCTCCTTAAAGCCCAAAGTAAGTTCCTTCTCCTCTTCTTCCTGTCTGTTCTATTTCGTTCCATTTTATCACAATCATAGTATTAGAAATCCTAGCTTAGAGAATGGGTTATTCTCACCTCCTTTCTTCAGAAACCACCTTGGCTACCTTTAGGGTTGCTTACAACATCCCTCAGGATGTTGATATTGCCTACTGCCATAAAGGCGATATTGACATCCAAAGGCGGCATGGTGTAAATATGGTTTTCTTTCCTTTGATGGCTATTCTTGAGGGTGGGGTTAGGTTCCCCGTTGACCCCCTCATCTTAGGTACCTTTAGATTCTATGGTCTCTGTCCTGACCAACTCCCCCCTAACTTTTACCGAGTGGTGAGTTGTGTCAGTAGGTTGAACCAGTTGTACGGGTTGCAACTGAATCATCATAACATTAACTTCATGCATAGTTTGTGTGGCAATATCAATTCAGATTATTACTTAAAAACCAGAGATATGAGGGTACGGTTCATCTCATGCTTACCTGACTCAAATAGGAACTCGGCTGGAGAGTTCGTACGGATAAGCGGCAATTGGTTTGCCGAGGAGCTCCCCTGCGCGTTCTCACTGTGCGAAGTAGGTCAGTACCGAACATACCTAACTAACTGCACTTTACTAATTTCGATTTAATTAATTACTAACCAGTTTTTATGTTGCTTCCGTGCAGAGAGCAAAAGGTTTGAGCCGGATCTTAGAGTAGTACATGTTCGGGACCTAAATTTTGTGCTTAGGTCAGAAATATTCGTACATTGGGATGGACAACTGCGAGCGTCCCATTTAATCCTCGGAGTTGAACCCATGTACTCCACTTGGCAAGCGTTCAGCCAAGCTTTGTTAGTTGATAGTCCCCTTCTCTCTTACATAGACATACGGCATGCGAACTTCCTCCCTCCAAGATTTACAGAAGGCGAAGCTCGCGATCTTGGTCCTCGGTATACTTGCTCGGACAAGCTTGAACCCATACACGACAAGTCAGCCAAACGTGTGTCTCATCACTGCCGAGAGCAGGCTCACGCGCTAGTCCAGTCCGAGGCCCCCGCTCAACCTGAGGCTTCTGTGGAATTTAAGGCTCCTATTCAGGATGCCGGGGGGGCAACCACCAAATCAGTTAGCTCTTCAGAAACAGAATCCGATCAAGGTTGTGCCATGGTGACAAGGAAGACAATGAATATCAGTCATTTTGTGCCTGGTGCTCGGCCAGCTGCTCAAAAGCAAGAACCTCAAGGCCGAGACCCGCCATCTCCTCCCGCTCTTCCAAGTCGTACTTGGAAGAGGCAACGCATGGCTAAACAGACATATACCAAATCGGGTAATGCGCTAGCGAAAACTCCCCCCTGACCATCTATGGGCATTGTCATCCGGGAGCCCACAACACAAACTGGAATGAATGTGGCGTCCACATCTCGGGCAGCGGCAAAATAGCAGCCTACCTTTCTGCTCGATGGTAAACCACTTCCCGCATTTGCCAACGTAAGAGTGTGGGATAAAGGCCTAAGGGATCGTGTTGCCCAGATTTTGGCACACGGCCTCTTCTTGCCCGAGGATATGCAAGCTTTTAAGGACGGGACGGGCGAGTTGTTGGGCAGGCGGCTGCAATGGCACACTGCAGTGGTAATCTCTTGTCCCCGGTTTTCTATTTATTTCTATATGCACACATTCCTTTTGTTTTCATACTCGTCATTATTGCTCGATCAGGCTGCGTAACTATCTCATATCGTTGATGGAAGGATGAACGAACTTTCTGAAGATGCTGAGCGAGAAAAGGCCCTTAAGGATGTTGCTGAGGTAACAGCGAAGGAAAAAGTGAAGGCTATCGAGGCTGTAGAGAAAAAGGCTGCTGCAGCCGAGAAGGCTAGGGTTCTAGCTGAGGGCAAGTCCGCAGAACTGGAGGTGCAGTTGGGAGGTACCGAGCTTAAGTTGGCGGAGGCCCAGAGTCTGAACACCGCTTTAGCAGAAGAATTGGCTGATCTAAAGGCAGCATTGGAAGCTTGTGAAAACAATTGGTACAACGAGGGATTTGCTGATGCCGAGAATTATGCAGAGCCAGTTGTCCGCCAAGCCTAGAAGCTCAGATTCGAGGAGGGGTGGCTGGCTGCTTTTCAAGCTGCGGGGGTCCCCGAGGATTCTCCTTTAAGGAACCCCAGTCAAATCCCTTTCCCGAATCCCCACTAGCCGTGCAGAACACACCCGGAGTGATTAATGAAGAAGAAACCACCAGTATGAAGGAGTTGGTGGAGGGGATTGACTCCCACGTGGAGCTAGTTGACTTGGAAGCCACTAGCAACCCTCATGCTAGTGATCAACACAGTGGGAATGTTCAACTACAATTGCCCCTTGTAGCCCAGTAGCCTTCCGAGGACGTTGCCCACTTCCAACCTGCAGACCCCACAAGCTGACTGCCGAACCGGACTTCTTTTATTTACTTCATTTTTCTTTTGTTTGAATAGTTTTTCCTTTCAGTAAGTTTACCTATGTCACTGGGCTGTGGTGACAGAACAATTATCTTTCCCGAGTTTAACTTTTCGCTAGTTACCGAATTATGGTAACCAAACATTGATTTAACTTTCCCATGCTAGTTTTAATTACGTTTATGAATGTTTGCTGCTGTCTTTCTTACTGTGTTTGTGGACTTGTTTTATGCACATATCCTTGATGGTCGGATGATTTAACCCGATTCGTCATAAGACGACGATTAAATTACTCTAGACGGGGTCACTTGTATCTAGAAAGAATTTGCTTCTCGGAGGCAATAATAAGACTTGATATGTGTTGATCCTCTTGTACTTAGATGAATTTTGAGAATAAGCTTCTTCTTGTTCGGTGATAAGAATCGAACCTAGGATAGGCTCTTGTTTCCAGGAGAGTTTAAGGTTTCTTCTTGCTCGACGATAAAAATTGGGCTGGGAGTAGACTTTCTCCCTTATAGTTATTGTAAGGTTTCAACTTGCTCAGTGATAACAATCGAATTAAGTTGCAGGTTTCTGTCCTTAGAGTTTTCGTAAGGTTTCCACCTGCTCGGTGACAATAATTGAACCGAGTTGCAGGTTTCTGTCCTTAGAATCATTGTAAGGTTTCCACTTGCTCAGTGATAATAATCAAACCAAGAAGTAGGTTTCTGTCTTTAGTGTTTTCATAAGGTTTCCACCTGCTCGGTGATAATAATCAAACCGAGTTGCAGGTTTCTGTCCTTAGAGTTTTCGTAAGGTTTCCACCTACTCGGTGAAAATAATCGAACCGAGTTGCAGGTTTTTGTCCTTAGATTCATCGTAAGGTTTCCACCTGCTCGGCGATAATAATCGAACCGAGTTGCAGGTTTCAGTCCTTAGCATTTTCGTAAGGTTTCCACTTGCTCGGTGATAATAATCAAACTGAGTTGCAGGTTTCTATCCTTAGAGTTTTCGTAAGGTTTCCACCTGCTCGGTGACAATAATCGAACCGAGAAACAGGTTTCAGTCCTTAGAGTTTTCATAGGGTTTCCACCTGTTCGGTGATAATAATCAAACCGAGTTGCAGGTTTCTGTCCTTAGCATGAAATATGTTGCCTTGGTCTTCATGTTCCCCCTTTTTTTGGTATCATTAGTAAAACATGTATACATGATTACATTCAATTTACACCCTAGTGTATAACTGATTAGTGATAAAACTTCTTTAAGTTGTGGATATTCCATGGCTAAAGAAGTGGCCTTTCATCTAAATCCTCCAAGTAGTATGCTCCTGCACTTGCAATGGCAGTTACTCTGTAAGGACCTTCCTAGGACAGGGCTAACTTCCTGGCATTGATTTCCCGCATACTTCCTACTGCCTTTCTTAGCACCAAGTCCCCGGCGTTGAATTCCCTAGTCTTTACATCCTTGATGTAGCGTTGGGCGAGCATTTGTTGGAACTCGGATAATCGTATAATCGCCGATTTTCGGTATTCTTCCAGTAAATCTAAACGTTCTGCCATTAGCTCATTGTTTTGGGTGGGGTCGAATCCTACAACTCGTGCACCGCATAAGTTCACATCGGCTGGTATCACGGCTTCTATCTCGTACGTTAAGGAAAACGATGTCTCCCCTGTAGGCCTCTTGGGGGTTGTTCAGTATGCCCACAAAACGTTAGGTAGCTCCTCAGCCCACCTACCTTTTGTATTGTCCAATCTTTTCTTTAGCCCGTTCAAAATTGCCTTGTTGGTGGCTTTAACTTGACCATTGCTTTGTGGATATGCTGGAGTGGAATACTTGTTTTTTATGTCGAGATCACTACAAAACGCACTAAAAGACTTACTATCAAATTGTAGCCCATTATCAGATATCAGCGAGTCCGGCACCCCAAATCTTGTGACTATATTCTTCCACATAAACTTCTTAACGTCCACATCCTAGATGTTAGCAAAAGCCTTAGCCTCCGCCCACTTGGTGAAGTAATCAACAGCCACTAACACAAACCTGCGATTGCCAGTTGCCTGGGGAAAAGGGCCGAGAATATTTAGCCCCCATTGTGCGAAGGGCCATGGGCTGCTAACGAGATTCAAATGGCCTGCTGGCTAATGGATCAATGGGGCATGCTTTTGGCATTGTTCGCACTTACATACGTATTCAGTAGCATCCTTTTGCATCTGTGGCCACCAAAATCCCTAATTCACTGCCCGGTGTGCTAATGAGCGACCCCCTACATGACTGCCGCACACCTCGTCATACAACTCGGCCAGAAGCTCACTTACTTTCTCGGGGTGCAAGCACAAAAGATATGGTCCCCCAAAAGACCTCTAGTATAGTTTATGATCTTTCGACAACCAATACTGAGCAGCCACTCGACGAACCCTGCTGGCATCCTTCTTATCATCCGGAACTCAATCCTCGGCGAGAAATTCAATGATCGGGTCCATCTAACATGGCTCAGCTGCTGCGATCATGGCAACCTCAACCCCTGTAATACCAACGCCATCTACCACACCAATGCTCGGCTCCACTATTAGCTCTACTTTGATTAATTGAGGCACCTCCTTGGTCATTGATGATGCTAGTGTGGCTAAGGAATCAACATGTCTGTTCTGCGCCCAGCCCACTTGGGCCACCTTCTCCATGCCAAACTTGTTCATGATCTGTTTTACCGCCTGCAAGTGTGCTTTAATCTGAGAATCTCAAGCTTCAAAGTTGCCCTGGACTTGGTTAACAACCAACCAAGAGTCTAAATATACCTCTACATCCCTGGCTCTCATTTCCAAAACAACTCTTAATCCGATGGGCAAGGCTTCGTACTCGGCTTCGTTATTAGATGCCCTATACCTCAGCCTAAAAGAATGCTCCAACCGTATTCCTTCAGGAGTAATAATGACGATCCCGGTATCGGCCCCCATGGCATTAGACGCTCTGTCCACAAATACCTTCCACAGGTGACTCTCCACATGACAAACCATTTCCCTGTGGTGCTTAGGAGAAAACCCTGCGTCAAAATTAGCAAGGACTTCGCCCCTCACCGAATTTCGCGGCCTGTACTATATGTCAAAAGAACCTAGCCGAGTCCCCCACTCCTCATTGGTGATTGCGCTAAATAAGGCATTCAACGTTTTGCTGTTGAAGTTTGCCGCCTTGATCTTGGCTTCATCCCAATCGGCCAACGCTTCTTTTGGCTTGGTCCAGCCAATTTCTACAACTTGCCACACCTTCTCATCTAAAGACTGTAAGAAAGCTCTCATGCGTACTTTCTAGTATGCATAGTTAGTGCCATCAAATAAAGGAGGTATGATTAATGACTGTCTTCTATCCATGACAAACAGGGGTCAATGGATCAACACAGCAAAGATTAAACCTAATCAGAGTGTGTTTGCTCTGATACCACTTGATAGGCCAAAAACGTATTGACCCTTTGTGATTAATTAACCAATTAATTTAGCCAAGTATATTAATTAAGTTAATTAACATGCAAACGCGTGGTAGCACAAACAAATCACCAAATAACTAAATATGCAGCGAAAATTAAATGACACAGGTGATTTGTTTATGAATGGGGAAAACCTAACGGCAAAAACCCCACCGGGTGATTTTCAGGTCACCACTCCTGAAACTCCACTATTATCACAACAAGCGGTTACAAGTAAAGGAATTTTAAGTACCTTACCAACCTACAGTTGAACCCTTACCCCAATACCCAATTGGACTTGTTCTGTAGTGACAGTTTCCCCTTTTAATGCATGGCTCCCAAGTACGCGACTAACCAATGCACGGATCCCAGTACGCGACTTCAATATCAACTAGAAAGAGTTGTTGGCTGCAAAATTCTTCAGTTCATCCTACACGATGAAGATCAAGAAGATGCTTGGTCACAAAACCCTTTGGTGCAAATACACAGCAACTACTTCAAGAATGATGAACTAGGGCAAGAATTTCGTCTCCGGTCACAATTTGCTTGAACAGAGTTTTCTCAATGCTTATGCAACTTGTGAACTCCTTGACGGCCCTTAAAACAATCCTTTTATATGTTTAGGGTTAGGAGAAAAGAAGACCCAAAGACACATTCACGGATCTCAAGAAATCAGATCAAAATTTCTGATTTTATAAACCTCGATAGATAGCAAGGTGTCGAGCAACTATCGAGTAGGTGTCGAGATTTAATGAATGTGCACTTTTTCAGCTTGTTTCTTGGACAAACTTGATGACTTCAACACTTGATCTTGAAACCTTGTTTCTTGAAGTATTAAAAATACCTAGAACTACCCAATTATAAGTTGAGTGCATTTTGTCAAAGAATTAGCCAATTACTTAAAAGAATGACATATGTTCTTAACAAATGAAATACATATGTCCTAACATGATGATACCCCTGAAAGGCATCCAAAAAGCTCATCCTCGGGTGTCCATACGTGGCATCTACCAACTGGTTGATTTTTAGCATGGGAAACGGGTCTTTTGGACATGCTCAGTTTAAATCCGTAAAATCTATGTAAACCCTCCACTTGCCGTTCTTCTTCTTCACTATCACGGTATTTGCTAACCATTCTGAGAAGAATATATCCCTTATCGCCTCAGCCTCCTTCAGCCTTTGAACTTCTGCCTTCACTGCCTCAATGTCACACCCCAAACCCGATACTCGGATTTGTGACCATAACCGGCATGCTAATATCAAGTTTAAGCCTGATATTAATAAGAACCAACTTAACTTTTACAAAACTTTCATAAAAGTTTTAACAAAAGCTTTCCTCTTTATTTAAATCCTTGTTTCTTTACTTAAAAGATATAACTTTTCACTTGACATTCAGAGCATCTACACTATACTCAAAGAATAACATAATCCACCAATTACTAAAATTATAAATTCCACATAATACATCTCTTAATGCTTTGAGGAACACAATTTTCATTAGATCCTAAAATACACAATACTACAAACCTAAACATCAAATTGCTAATTTAGGATCTATACATATAAAACTAAAACTAGCTCCTTCCAAAACTCGACTAAGACTCCCTCTGCTCCAAATTAAAACCTGTTGATTGAAAGAGTGGAAGGGGTGAGCTACACATTTCAATAAAGGTAAGATATATGAGAATTTAATAAGGATGCATGTAAATCAATTCATTGCATTTTATCAATGTTCAGATAGGAGAACATCTTTTCGTGCATAGTATTTTATACTATTTATAATAATAACTTATACGCTCTTCGTAAGAAAATAATTGTTCTCCTTTTTCTTATCAGAATAATATTACCAAAACCTTTCGGATTGAATTTCTTTCATTTCTTACAAAGTCATCATATATATGTTCTCATTACAAAATAATCATTTTAACTTAAATTGGATAATCGGTAACTTTGTCTTAAACTAGAAACATCCTTAAGAATAATAAAATTTTCCTTCATAAACTCCTTATCGTAAAATATTATAACGTTTATAATCATAAAACTTAACGTTTCATAAAGAAAAACAGATATCTGATAACTTCTTAACATAAACTTGTACTTTCATCAGAAACTTTATCTTTAATGAACAGCTTTCTTTTCATCAGAAACTTTTTATTTTCATGAAAGCTTTTAACTTTTCACAATGTATTTAAATAAAATTATTCTCTCATGCTTAATAACATAATATAGTTGTTCATAAATAACTTATTAGTTAGTCCATAGCTGATAAGTCTGTACTTATTTTGGAGGCTTCTAGCACCACGGTGCTAGGCATCTAACATTCCCCACAATGCCAGGTATTCCCGGGATCACATCATAATACATATCTTCCAACCATGAAAAATCTTATATACATAATAATTTTAGCATATTGATACTATTATTTATATCACGAACATGATATTTAAGAATGAAGTGGATATGCTACTGTTGTGAAATATTTATGTAAAAGTAAAGTTATTAGAAAAATATGGTTTGCAGTTATTCCATTGTTATAATCTGAACTCAGCCAGTAAGGGTTATAGTACTGGTATTTCCATGGAGATTCTGTTTGGCCATTATAAGTGGGACTGGCTCTGCTGTACCCGCCCTTGTTGGTAACAGCCAACTTGTGGAGGATGTCAACCTACCCCCATGGTTGAAAAGATGTTTTATGATATGATTTCGAAATTACCTAGCATTGTGGGGAATGCTGGATGCTTGGCACTCTGTGCTGGAAGCCTCCCAAAGTTGTGACAGACTTACAATTAGATTAACTTATATGTATTATAAATGAGTTATTGAGCTATTTCGAAATTATAGAAAAGTATGATGATAAGAAAGGTATATTGAATGTGTTATAAGTTTAATGAGAAGTTATGATAAAGTATTTACAGTCTATTCAAAGATAAGGTTACTGAACTATGTTTACATTCCTTATTGTGTCCTTTTATTATTATATGAATGGAAAATGAAGTATGTTCATCTAAAAGCTCGTAAATTATTTTAAGAACAATCAAAACAGTATGAAGACTATTTTATCAAAGTTGGCATATCCATAAAATATTTGATTTACATGCATTCTTATCAAGGGCCCATGAAGCTTAAAAACCTTATTGGGCTTCGCAACTCACCCTTCTATATTTCAGTGCACAGGTTCTTCCTGGAAGCAGCGAGAGTGTTAGAGGTGTCAAGGATTTTGTGAATTCTCGTTTGTTAGAATGTAGAGTTTTGTTGTATAGTATTTTAGCTCTTTTGATGTATAGGAGGAATCAAGATGTACTTGATCCTCGAGCACAGATGTAATTTAGAACCTTAGTTTGTTTTGAACCCTAGTTGTATGTCTTTGGGGTTAGGGTTGTAATAAGAGTTTTGCTAAACATTTAGCTATGTAATATTTACACGAATACCTGACGTTACAGCCAAGTGGTAATCTTCCAAGTTTAAAGGAAATGAAATTTCAAGGTTTCCATCATTTTTTTGTATATTGTGGCTTTAATGCCCAAAAATAAGCAGGAATTCAAGGAAAAAAAAATTCTTGATAAGCCCCTTCAGTTTAGGTTGGTTCGTGTTAGTATTGAGGTAAACTTGATATTAACATGTCGGTTATGCTCTAAATCCTGAAGTACAGGTTTGGGTCATGGCACTCAATATGCTCCTTGTCTGATATCCTCAGCTTCTGCTTCTTAGGAAGGAATGAGGGGTCTACGTTAAGTCTATGGACGATGAATTCGGGATCCACTCCGGGTACCTCATATGAACTCCATGCAAACACATCCATGTTCTGTATAAAGAATAACAACATCTCTACCTTATCCTGGTTCTTCATGCTTTCTCCTACTTGGAAGCACATGTCAACATCTGGCAATATCCTTACTTTCATCATTTCCTTTGCATGGCCTGCCCCCTTCTCCTCTCGTGGATCCTGTAATTGCTATAAAGGGACCCCTTGTGAGGGGTCCTTTTGCTCGGCCTGCTCCTTCTGGTTGACTCGTCTTTCTTCCAATTGACTATGGTAACCAAGTATTCTCTAGCCGTCTGTTGGCTTCCTCTCTACAGCAACACCCTGCTCGGTAGGAAACTTGACTTTTACATGTAGGGTGGACGGAACAGCCTATATTGCGTGGATCCATGGCCTACCTAGTATCTCCGTATATGGGGAGAACGAAGCAACCACTATAAACATTACTACCACCTCCTTGCCTTCCATATCCACGGGCAGAGAAATTTGCCCCTCGGGAACTACCACTTTGCCAGCAAACCCGACCAAGGGTGTACTATACTTCGAAAGGTCCTCATTCTTCAATCTGAGCCCCCGGAATAGTTCTGGATACATCACGTCGACCCCACTTCCTTGGTCTATCATCACCCTCTTCACTAAGAAGCCACTTATACGGGCCATGACCATTAACGCATCGTCGTGCGATTGAATCGTTCCCTCTAAATCGTTATCATCAAAAGCGATAGGCTCTCGGGCAAGCTTTATCTTCTTTCTAGACGGCTGTATGCTCGAGCTGCCTTCCACTGGTACCACAATCAATACCCCTTTCTTTTTTGCCGTAGTGAGGCCCTCTAGGGCAGCATGGATAACCTCAATTATCCTTAGAGGGGGTGGAAGGGGATTCCCCCTTTGCGGAGCTCCTTACCCCGTTTCTCGGTCCCCTGCGTCTATCACAAACTCCTTTAAATACCCAGCCTTCGCCAGCTACCCGAGATAATCTCTCAACACACGGCACTGCTTGGTAGTATGGCCCTTATCTTTGTGGTAAGTGCAGTACAAGTTTTGATTCCTCCTAGATTAGTCACCTCCCATCTTGTTCGGCCACCTGAGGTATGGCTTGTGCTTAATCTTGTCTACAATCCTATGCACCGGCTCCTTAAATGTTACATTTACCTCCCCTACCTATGCTTCTGGCTCTTGAATCCTCAAACCCCCCCCGGGCCCTGGGTGGAAATCCACCTTGCCAAGGACGATTTATCATTGGTGCTTTACCTTTGCTTTGCAGTCGGTCATCCTCCAGTCATTTGTACTCTTCAATACGCCTCATCAGCTGCCTCATGTCCTCGAACGGCTTCTTGGTCAATGATTCTCATAGTCCGGAGTACTCGGGCAATCCCATCCTAAAAGTGTTTGCCGCAATCTTCTCATTGCCCCCGCCAATCTCGTTGTAAAGTTCCCAGTACCGGCTAGCATAACTGCGAAGGGTTTCTCTTACCCTCATTTTCATGGATAGCAATGCGTCTACCGATTGTGGTACCTGGCTGCAAGTTACAAACCGAACACCAAACTCCTGTATCAACTCGACGAAATTGTGGATAGAGCCCTTCCGCAACCCATTAAACCATCTCAAAGTGGTGGGATCGAGGCTTGAAGGAAATACTTTGCACATTAGCGCATCACTATGAGTGTGCAGAGACATCATCTGGATATAATGGCTAACGTGCTCTACCGGATCCATCTTCCTGTCGTAGGAATTGAACGGGGAGCATGTAAATCTGTCCGGCATCAGGGTCCGCTTAATGTTGTCTGAGAATGGTGACCGAGCAGCTCTGCATAGTACGCGGCTCATTGCATCCATGGCAGCATTATGGGGTCGTCATTCTTCTGGGGAATCTGAACCCTAATCTGCATATTCCCGTGAACGTGAACAGTCCCGGCGATGATGGGATTCTCGTGAATGCAAACGGTCTCGGGGTCGACAAGACTCCCATGAATGTGAACATTCTCGACGTCGACGGAGACCAGATTGATTGGACCCCGTCACATAATGATCTTCCCCCATATCAAATCTCCCTTCTCGGTTGTCTCGGTCCCTTTTCTGGTGCCTACCCCTTGCTTCCAACTCCAGATCTCTCATTAGCCTGCGTAACCGCTCAAGTTCCTCATCTCTCTCGTCAAATTGCTCATGCCCTGAAGCACCCGATAATGTTTGTTGTGTTTGGTACAACCCCTCTCCAAGGCCAGACTGCTCTTCTTCTTGTTCATGATCCCTATCTTCGCGTCTCTTTTGCCTCCGTTCTCGCCAGGTGGATCCCCGAGAAGATCCCACTGAACCGCTTTCGGCGTCACTCCCAGAACGTCTTCCAAACATTTTCCCGTGCGTGAGTCTCGGTTGAACCACAGCTTCGTAGGAGATTCCCACAGACGGCACCAATTGTGCACACCCAAAACGAGATTACTAGGTAACTCACTCTTAGGCTCACAATCTATTTGTAATGTGAGTTTTGGATTTCCTACCTTGGGTGATTCTAGCCCAAAGACTTGGTCCTATCTTGCCAACCTTAGCGTTCCTTCCCTCTCCCTTTGATGACTTTACCACTCTCAATTCTAAGCTACATTCAGAACCTTTCAACCACCTTTTCTCTACATCAGCTTCTCATATTTATAGCCCCTGAACTAGAAGGGAGTTATGATTACCCTTATGGCTAGTGGGAGAAGAGGTTTAATGTCGTTAACTCTAAGTGGATGTTTAGGTGTGAGTGGAGTGTGGCACGAGTGGCCTTGGAATTGGTTCCCACTTCAATAGAGACGCTAGGCAATGGTACGTCCTGAGACGCTGCTGGGCACTGAGGGATGACACCTCCCAGGCAGTTGTCCCTTGCTCGGGGAATGGTTCACCGACTATGGCCCAGATGATGTGGTGTGGCATGTGCTGATGAAGATTGCTTGCCCAGTGGGCTTTAGGGTGGTCTAAGGCCTGGGCCAAAGGGGCGATATGGACTAAATGTCAGGTTGCAGCTCAAGGCCCAAATGGGCCTGGACATCACAGCAGCTCAAGGCCCAAATAGGCTTGGGTATCGTGGTGCCGTACAGGTGCCATTCAGTTAAGCTAGGCTTTATTATTGAAATTTTACCTGAGAATTAGTTGGTTTTGTTGTAATGGCTCTTCTTTTTTCTTTTTTAACCATTCGCATATTAAAGGGTACCATTTGACTACAAAGATTGATGGTATTCTTGTGGTCTATGCATTGGATAGTCTTGAATGCAAGATTCCTTGACTGCTCGTTTAGTTATAATGTTATTTTCTAATTTATACTATTTTTAGTCTCTATATTAGTTGAACCACGAGATGAATCTGATTGTGCGAGAACTTTTTTTGTGGGGGGGGGGGGGGGGGGGGGAGGGTGGTGGGGGAGAAGGGGGCACTTTAGTTCTTGGCTTGTTTAACATAGAAAGTATTGCATTTTTTTAATATATATATTATGATTTTGAATTAGAGTTGCTGCTGACATTACTGCTTCCCTTTCTCTTTTCTTTCCAAACCCGTAGAGGTGATGTTGATGAGCCATTTGCTTTGGACAGCATAGAGTACTTGAGAAATTCTACATAAGGGTTTACCAAAAAAAAAAAAAAATCTACATAAGGAAAGGTGCCTTTTCGAAATTATTTCTCTTACCATTGGCTAAATTAAATTACTTTTCTTAAAATAAGGATGTTACATCTTTTTTTTTTTTTTCTCTTACATGTGCCTATTTCAAAAAATTGTTAGATGCCAAGCACCAACAATTCCAAGTGTTAGTTCAGAGAGAATGGATTAAATGCTAACTTTTTTTGGTTATATAAAAATCATCTTCTTATATTTTCAGTTGTGGCAAGTTTTATTTCATATGAATGTATTTTGAATTAGAAACTTTCCAAAAAGAATCGTGATGGATTTTAAGATGGATGATCATCTATTTGTATGTTGATTCTTGACAAATTTTATTTCAAATGGACGTATTCTAAATTAGAAATTTTCAGAAAGAATTGTAATAAATTTTATCTTTTGATGTGTTTATAATCCTGTGTGATAGGTTTTATTTATGAGGAAAAAAAATTTGAATTAGAAATTTTTTTTTATCATTATAATGTTTCCATTTATGAGGCCCATCTCTTATGTGAGAGGAGGGAGCATTGCTCCCAAAGCATATAAGAATTACCCTGAGCTTTCTATTGTTTTTAGTCTCTATATTAGTTCAACCTTAAAAAGAATCTGATTGTATGAGAATCTTGTTTTTTATTGTAAGTACTTTTGTTCTTGGCCTGCATAACTTTATTTTTTACATTTTACTGTATGACTATTTTTTAATTTTTTTGAAAAAATCTCAAGATTCAATCATTCAAATGGGTTTCTAAGTGTTTTTGTTGTCTAGATTTTTCTACTAATGTGGCTATAGCTTATTATCTCTCTAAAAGTCTGTTGTGATGTAGACAGATAGTTTTGAATAGTTTTGATGTGGGCTCACCTCTCATGTGAGAGGAGGAAGCATTGCTCCCGGAACACCTATGTTTTTTCCAAAAGCTCAACCTTCAACAGCACACAATAAAAGCAAAACTTTTGTGTGATTTCCATTTCATTAAAATAGTTCCTACTTCCTACAAAGAATATCATCTCCAATAATGGCAAGTAAAAGGATTTACCACTAAATTAATTCCTACAAAAGCCCTATTATAAATTTAGAACATAGTTAAGGTTTCAAGACTTCCATAGAATCCTACTATTACAGAATTGTTTGTAGCAAGAATCAAGAGCCATGAGATAGCATGTTTAAGAAAGCTTGCCAACAACAACCTACAATGATATTAATCAATGGGAGTCTACCACAAGCAACTTGATCGCCAGATAATGAATCTTTTTGATTGAATACCATGCAAATGACAGCCAAATTCAAATGCCTATAGTTAAAAAATTTGCAACCAAAAATTAAAGAAACAGTACAATCAGGAAAATGAAAAGATTAAAAAATTTTCAAACTGGCAAAACATAACGCCAATGGCAGCAGTATCTGTTGAAAAAGGCCGTGTAAAATGGAATTAGAAAAAATTACTGAATATTCACTAGCAAGGTTTGGCTTGTAAAAATCATAGGCATGAGCCATATAAGTCCCTCTAACTCTGCTTTCAAAAGTAATAGGAGCATCAGGTCCTATTAGGATGGCAATAGCCGCTGCTCCTCCAGTAGGTTGGGCTGGTCCTCCTGCATAAACCTGAAGGAAACTACAATCAATAATTGATGTATAATAGACTTTATAAAATGATAAATAATAATTTATAAAAAATAAAGTGAATTAGACTGATTTCAAGTAGCGGACTAAAGAACAGGAATACATCTCCAGATTCAGAAATTCATCAAATTGTTTATTCATGATATAGACTTTAGTCATGTATGAAATAAAGAAAATCAGACCCTAGACTATACAGTCTACACTAACAGGCAAATCCATCCTGTGGGAGGAAACTTAGTCTTTCTCCAAGAAGGAATTGTCCGCTTTGAGAATGGGCCGAGGACTGATGCCACCCTCACGGATTTGTTCAATCCTACATCGGAGAGAGACGCCTCCCACCCTTGCATTATAAGCATTAAGCCTAAGGAAGGGTGCACCAATCATGTGTAGTACCCACACATCCCATGAATTGCTCTCAACCCAATTTCAACCCAATTGAAGCTCCCCCATAGCTTACATCAGTTGAATTAACACCTTCAATGTATGTATTTTGAGCATCAAGTTATTCACGTCCAAAAAACTAACCCAAACCCCTCCTTTGTAACTGATATGCGATGGTTTTTTGTTTAATATGTTGCTGCCCGCGTAATGGAGACACCATACTGAATTAATTTTTTGTTTTTACTTTGGTTAGTGAGTTCCTGTCATTTCAGCAGGACATATATAATATGTGTAGGTTGTGGTGATTCTCTTGAAAATTTGCTGCCAAATTATCCTTAACCCTCAATAGTTAAAAACAAATTATTCACCTAAAAAAACCACTTTCTTACTAGTAGCTAAGTTAATTTGTTTCCATCTGTGTCAATTAGAAGTTGATACATCATACAACCAACATCAGCAAGAGCAACAATAAAGAAACCCAATGAACGCAAGCTATGTATCTGCAAGTGCTTTCAATCAACTTTTCCCACATTTAATTGTTTCTAATCCCAAACAAAATACATAACCAAAAAAAAAAAAAATTATAAAGTCATCAAGTTAGAAATATAATTAATCAATTTTCTTTCAAGCATTTTATCAAACATTACGGATTCATAATAAAATATATACTTACTCTAGGGCTCTTGGCAAAGCGAATCCACTATAGAAGTTTCGCCTCCATTGGAGTTTTGATTGTGACCCAATCCATATAGATACAAACAACCCACTTCAATTAGCAAAAACCCAATAGCAAAAAAAAAAAGAAAAAAAAGAACAAATGGAGTTAGTATTTTGTACCTCTTAGTTTGAATACAGTAGAAGGTTTTGCCAAAGTAATTAAGTTCTGAACATAAAACCTTCATCATTTCAAATTTCTAAACGAAGGTTGGAATGAACGACGTTTCATTTTTTAATTGAGTACAAAGAACTGTAATAGAGTGGTTGGGTTCTGATTCGATAACTAGGCCAACCCATTTTTTAAGTTAAATGCAAGCTTAAAGCGCCACATAACAAGACCTCATGCACTCCCGCATGAGGTCTCTACTTATATATATATATTTATTTATTTGAGAGAAACTTTCAACCTATGGCGTCCGCTTCTGATAGTTTTATTATCAGACTAAGACACCAATTAGTTTTTAGTGTGGGCGGGGATTGAATCCCGGATCTTTTATTCAACCAACTAGTGTCTTAGCTTGATAATAATAAGTAATCATTATGGAGCGAATGTCATTTGTTGAAATTCTATCTTATCCAAGGTGGTCGATACCATACATTTATCGGTTTTAATGCCGTACTGGCCATACCGACCGATTTTGGGCATTACCGACCTATATCGAGCTTACTGGTTGGCACAAAAAAAAAAAGCTTTTTTTTTTAAATTTTATTTTGTAATTTTTGAATTTTCGTAAGGACAAAATGATAATTTATTTGCATTAACTTTATAGTATTATTTGTTTTCTTAGTATACAATGAACAATTAAGCTTTTTATTTTTTATACTTTGTTTTTTTTTTTTTTAATTGATGCTAAAGTCTAAAATCATGAATAATTTGTTTTGAATTGAGGTAATATTTTATGGTAAACTTTTATATTTATTATAATATATATACACATGCATATATATATATATATATATATATATATTTATAAATATAAAAAATAACGGTAAACCCGAAACGGTACACTGGTATTGATTGGTATTGAAAATATATCGTTCCACTAGTCAAATCGGTACAGCCTTCGGTACGAGATTGACTCCCTTGATCTTATCAAAAAATAATAATAAAAAACTCATTTTAGTGTTTTGAAAGGAGACTTCTCGAGTTCAAATCACCCTTCCCAAACTAACCGACTTAAAAAAATAAGAATAAGAATTTATATACGTGATTAGTTTAGATGAAGACCAAAATGACTTAACATTATATTCACCATTCTCATTAATTGTTAATAAGTTTTAATGTCATTAGCTCTCTGTAGTTAAAATTGTTTCTTAAAAAACAATTACGGCCAATTAGTAGTAATTTGCAATTGGTAATCTTTGTAATTAAGCCAATGAGTTATATCTCAGCCAGTACCTTCTCCTTTTCTAAGACGCAGGGAAGGGTGAATTTGAGGCTCATCCGGTGCATAAGCATATTCTATAGAAAAAAAATGACTAAAATCTTTATATTTACTAGCTATTCTCATTATCCATTAAATTCCTTTCTCTCCTACAACATTATAATTTCTTCAAATTTAGTTGTGGTTGCAGCCTAGAAAACACTTTATTCAACTCCAAGATGTTCAACAGGATATTGGTGATAGTCCGATAGACAAGCCATAGCACTATTAGGGCACTCCACGGCATCAAAACAAAGCTTTGAATCTCCTTCAACCATAACATTTTGATGGTTTTCTTCTAAGGCTAGTTGAAGAGCCCATAGTATAGCACTTGCCTCGGCTACAATAGGTTCAAGTAGGACCTTTGGCCCAAGTTTTAATAATGTTACCATTGTTACATCTAGCCACTACTGCAATAGTGATTTTGAGGGATTAACAGCAGCGTGTGTGTGTGTGTGTGTGTGTGTGTGTGTGTGTGGGGTGGTGGGGTGGGTTTGTTGGGGATACTAAATCGCCCCCTATGTTAAATGAGGGAGGCCACCAGCAAGCCTCTATATCAACCCTTTAGGAATTAGAGGGATAAACTCTATAGTCCCTACTCCTTGAATCAGGGCCGGCCCAAACATTTCCGAGGCTTAAGGCAAAATTTTCAAATGAGGCCTTTATGTTATCACTTAAATAATATTTAACTAACATTTTATATAATAATTTTTTTTAAATCCATTCTTTTTACTCTTTAATATGATTTTTTTAAAAGAAAATGCTAAAGTTATAACAAATTTTACTACAAACTGGTCTTGTAATGAATGTGATCAATGACATAAGGCTTACAAAAATACTAAAAATATTATAAAATTTACAACATGAGAATTACAAAGATATATCATCAATCACAAATATTCATTCAAAAATGCATTCAATAGTTTGTTGAAATCTACCTATCATATTTATTGTTACATCAAATTATAAAAGTTATGGAGACCACCACGCACTCTTGTTGCAGTAATCACTCCACAAGTATAAGTTCTTGTGGGGTGTGGGGAGCAACGGGCTGAGATTTAAGTCTCTAGAAGAGTTTCACACACATATACACTTAAATTAGGCTAGAATATAATTTTTATCTTATATAAAAATAATTAAATAAATAAAAGTTATGTAGCAAAATTTATAGTATTTTTAACATTTTCTTATTTGAATTACTTGTGATTAGTAACACATCTATTTGTAAAACCTATTTATTTAAATTTGTTTTATCTCTATCTCTAGCATTACTTAATTTTTTGAGTCTTCTTAATAGCGAAAAAAAATGTAAACTAAAATGTTCTAATATTTCCCAAAAAAATTTATATATAAAAAATTTGCCCTCAAATTTGTGGCCTTCTCTGGTAAGGGGGCCCTAGGCAAATAAGGTTAGATTAGATATAGAGATAGGAAGAAAAGGGGGAAAGGTTTCCACAACATCTACTTCACCTTATTAATTGTCCAAAACCAAACAATCCAAGAAAGTCTTGGTTATACTTAAAAGCGCCTGAGGACACTGGACTATCATTAATGTGGGATTAGTTCAACAACTTCAGTAGCATCTAACCTGCTACAAAAGGAAAAAATGGTACGTAATGAAAAAAAAAAGTGTATTTTTGTTTGTTTTAAAAACAACCAAAGCTGCTTTCAAAAAACGAAAAAAAAAACAAAACAAAAGCTGAAATCCATATTAAAAAGCTTGAATATTAAATGAGACACGTTTAAACATGATAATATATAAAGTTTGGTATTTGATTGTTTAAATTTACAAATAAGTTCATAAGATATGAGTATTTTTTTTTAATATATAAATAATATATCTTATAGTATAAATTAAATTTTTTATTAGTAAAAATTATATATAATTTCTCATGCAAAGGTAGCCCATGTAATCTAATGCAATAAGACCTAAGTAGTCTAATGCAATGCAAGACAGCCCATGTAGAAACTTTTACTTCATAGGTGAACTAGAAAAGAATGGCATTTACAAAAAATAAAAAATTAATTTATACATGCATGGGGTCTTAAACTCATTATCTCGTCTCCATTCCATTATTATGAAAGTGAAAGAGTTATTTTGGTTAAGGATGGAGGTCGAGAGCAAAAACTTTCTACTCTCGACCTCCAACCTCTCAGTTCTTGGGGTCTTTAATGTTCCTAACCTTTCTTACAATTTATTTTCTGTGGAACAATTATTTGAGTTGGGTTATTGCATTACCTTTGATTATTCTGGATGTATTGTGTAGGATCTAAGGACGAGACAGGAGCTTCGAACCGGTCCCAAAGTTGGGCGTATGTTTTCCGTGGACAACCTTTGTCTTCCACCTGTTGCTCCTGTTTCTGTTGCTACTACAGCTGCTGCAATTTCTTCTACTCATTCCGTTGCACTTTGGCATGCCCGACTTGGTCACGCATCTTCCTCTCGGGTACAACACTTGGCTTCTAGAGGTTTGTTAGGTTCAGTGTCCATAGAAAATTTTGATTGTGTTTTATGTCAGTTAGGAAAACAACCAGTTTTTCCTTTCAATACTAGTGATTAAATGTCTACTGATATCATTGACCTAATTCATTCTGATGTTTGCTGACCTTCCTCTGTCTCCAGTATTGGTGGATCTCAATATTTTGTTGTCTTTGTTGATGATTATTCCTGCTATAGCTAGATTTTTCATATGAAACATTGTTCTGAATTATTGCAAGTGTATTCTAATTTTGCAAAAATGGTTGAAACTCAATTTTCCAAACGTATCAAAATTTTTCGATCTGATAATGCTCTTGAATACACTCAATATGCTTTCCAAGCTATTTTGCATTCCTATGGCACTGTTCATCAACTAACTTGTCCAAGTACCTTTTAGCAAAATGGTATAATCAAACGAAAATTTCATCATATTCTTAACATTGTTTGTGCTCTCCTTCTCTTTACCAAAGTTCCTGCTCCTTTTTGGGGCGAAGCTACTCTTCACGCTATTCGTGCTATTAATTGCATTCCCAGTCCTGTCATCCAAAATCAAACTCCATATGAGCGCATTTTGGGTCACCTCCAGACTATCACCGCCTTAGCTCCTTCAGTTCTGCCTATTTCGTTCTTCTTCAGCCACATGATCATAACAAACTTGAGCTTCGGTCTAGACTTTGTTGTTTTCTTGGCTACGATGAAAATCAAAACGGGTATCGATGTTATGATCTTATCACTCACTGTCTTCGTATCACCCGTAATGTTGTTTTTTGGGAACATTACTCCTTTGTCGAGCTCTTTCACTTCTGTACCTCCCTATCTACCTCCTAATCCTGCTATAAACTTCTCTGTCCAACCACCAAATATTTTTTATGCCTCTTCTAGATCACATTCTAATGAACAGATGGAAGATGAACAGGTCAAAGATGAGCCACCCAACCCTAAGCTTGGGTCTCCTACTCCTAATCCGCTGAAGATCTTGCACAAGACATTCCACCTCATCACTCAACTCGAGTAAGATCCATTCCTGCACATTTACTTAACTATCATTGTTATACTGCCCTTGCTACACTGCACGAGCCTCACACCTATCGTGAGGCCTCCACTGACCCTTTATGGCAGATTGCAATGAAAGAGGAACTTGATGCATTATCTAAAAAACATACTTGAGATTTGGTGACTCTCCCCCCTGCAAAATCTGTGGTTGGTTGTAAGTAGATCTACAAGATCAAGACTCACTCTGATGGGTCCATTGAGCGATATAAAGCTCATCTTTTTGCGAAAAGGTTTTACACAAGAGTATGAGATTGATTATGAAGAGACCTTTACTCTAACTGCTCGAATCTCATCTGTTCGTGCCCTTTTAGCTGTTGCCGCTACTAGTAAATGTGACCTTTTTTCAGATGGATGTCAAAAATGTCTTTCTTGATGGGAATTTAAGTGAAGAAGTGTATATGCAACCTCCTCTTGGCCTCTCTATTGAACTAAACAAGGTTTGTCACATTCGATATGCACTTTATGGCCTTAAACAAGCTCCACGATCTTGGGTTGCCAAGTTTAGCTCTACCATCTATCGCTTGGGTTACATTGCCAGTCATTATAATTCTGCCTTATTTCTTCGTCGCACCAACAAAGTCACCATTTTGCTTCTCCTATATGTGGATGATATGATCATAACTAGTGATGACCTCAGTGGCATTCAAGAACTCAATGATTTTCTCAGTCAGTAGTTTGAGATGAAAGATCTTGGACATCTCAGCTACTTCTTGGGTCTTGAAATCACTCATTCCACAGATGATCTTTATATTACTCAAGTCAAGTATGTTTCTGAACTTTTGTCTCGAGCTGGACTCATTGATAGTAAGACTGTTGACACTTCAGTTAAACTTAATGCGTATTTGACTCCCTCGGGAGGGGAGGGGAGGGGGGAACCATTGTATAATCCCTCTCTTTACAAATGATTGGTTGGCAGCTTAGTTTATCTCACTGTCACTTGTCCAGACATTTCCTATACCATTCACCAGGTGGGCCAGTATCTATCTGCTTCACAATCGACTCACTATGCTGCTATTTTGTGCATTCTTCGATACCTGAAGGGCACTCTCTTCCATGGCCTTTTCTACTTTGCTCAGTTTCCTCTTGTTCTCCGTGCATTCTTTGATGCTGATTAGGTAGGAGATCCCACTAATCGTAGGTCCACCACTGGTTATTGCTTTCTTCTTGGTTCTTCCCTGATTTCCTGGTGAAGCAAGAAACAAACCCTTGTGGCCCACTCCAGTGTTGAAGCAGAATATCGTGTCTTTACTGATGCCACATCTAAGCTCATTTGACTACGATGGCTTCTTAAGGACTTAGATGTGCCCACATCCTCTGCTACTCATTTTTATTGTGACAACCAGAGTGTCATTCATATTACTCACAATGATTTCTTCCATGAATGGACTAAACACATCAAGATTGATTATCATTTTATCAGTTATCATCTTGTCCATGGTGCTCTCAAGCTGTTCTCAGTCTCCTCTAAATATCAACTTGCAAATATTTTCACCCAGTCACATCCCAAGAGACATCTTCGTGCTTTGGTTGACAACCTTAAATTGGTCTCACACCCGCCTTGAGTTTGAGGGGGGGCTGTTAACGTGCAATAAGTTGTGGGCTTTAGGCCCACCTTGTTTACTTGTACTATACACAAAGTAGAATTAAGCTTGTGCCTATGCTGATGAGCTAATATATCTCTAACACCCTCTCTCAAACTCAAGATGGAAGCTTGACAAAATCTTAAAATTTGATAAGATTGAGAAAATCCCTTGAATGAAGTTTGGCTCTGTAACGATAGTTTAAGGAAGGCAATGGTTTTGTAGTGTTGGTCACATTTATGCTTATATCCCCACATGCACTAGTCAAGTATACACCCGCACAACACACACTCAACAATCAAATCTACTCAATTTAAAGTATCGCAATGTACAAACCCCCCACCCCCCCGAAAAAATCTTTACCCCCACATCTGCCCCGTTTGCACCACGCCTGTTGAACTACAATACATTACCAAAAATATAAAAGAGAGAACTTGAGATTCTTCCTTCTCTTTTTCAAGTTATTTTCTTAGCAACGAAATACAAATTTATCTCCTAAAAAAAAGGTTTTTAGACCTTAATTTTCATGTAATAAGTTAATATATTTTTATATGTTAAACTTTTTTTTTTTTTGGACAAAACTTTAACAAGACGACACTGTATTGGTTTGGAAGGTTAACCAAATCTCTCTCTCTATCTGAAATTTTTCCTCAACTTCACTCATTGATCCAAAGGTTAAGGTTTGGTTATATAAAAAAAAAAAGTTAATGTTTTATTTTATTTTTACTGAAATTTGATATTATACAGTATACGCTCAGATAGATTGGGGGGGAGTTGTGAAATTTTGAACTAACTATTTCAAATGTTGGGTTTTGGTTTTCTTTATTGGCGGGAACGAAATTATGGTGAAAATATAGGTTGATTCATATAATTTTAGCTTTTTTATTGGGAATAAAAAGGTAGGAGAGGGTAACTAGAGTGGCTTCTCTAATTATTGAGCATTACCATTGTAGCATTCTATCCATTGGGTCCGAGCTTGCAAGTAGTGGATATTGAACCGAGGACATGGGGTTTTTCCCAAGCAGAGAGTCAGAGAGCCATAGTTTTTATCCCAACCTCACATTGGCACTAGTGGGCATTAAGCCAAAGGCGTAGAATTCTTCTCAAACACTTCTTATTGCGTGATTCAAACTTGAGACTCCTACGTCTCCAAACAACTTGAGAGTAACCATACCACCACCCTTGGTGGTCCATATAGTTTTAGCTATTATCCATACATAGGACACATGTAATCTGTCTAAGGTTTTGATGAATCACTCAATGAGGTTTTGGCTTATTATCCCTTGATCTGCCCCGACCTGCTGGTCCAGAATGCAGATCATACCGGAGCACAGTGTGGTTAGAGAAATTGAGACAAAATATCATCATTGTGGTGCAAAAATAGGCAAATAAACCATAAAACTAAAATATATCCTAGAGATAATGCTGAGTGCTGACTTGATTAATCAATAAAAGGCCTAACCAGTCCAAAGCTAGACAGAGCCCATAAAGAGCGAACCAAAGTGACAATACTAAAATCCACAAACAGAAGCAAAGCAAAAAATTAATGCGCACTAGTACTACTACTATTGAGCCTAGCTAGTACAGACAATAGAATCAGCACTAGATCATATTTTTGAGTAGCCTTCAAATTTGGTCAAAGTTATAGCCGAAAACATTCAATTCGACCTATCAATTTCTAGGTTCATTTCCTATGATGTCCAATGCCGATGAAGCATACTTTGGAATACAGTTTTTCTCTTGTCGTATTTGTGTAAATTCAAAATGAAGAGTTGAAAAAAAAGGCTACATTCCATAGATAGTAATAATGCACTATTTGCTAGCTCAAAACAGCAACGAAATAATAATGTGGATGGTACTATTGCCAAAGCTCGAAACAGAAACAAAATAGTAATGTAGGTGGGTGTAGCAGGTTGATTTATCAAGGGAAATTAAGGTCCAACTTTGCCAGCTGTTTTTGGTCCAATTTTGAAAACAACAAATCATATAATATACAAAAGTAAAATAAAAAATCTGGTTTCTCAAACAAGTACACCATTTTTAACGCAAATTTTTCACGTGAAGGAGAAAAAATAATAATAGGTTCGTGCAAAAACAACATGCAGCCCAATCACAATCTGCGATGTAGGAAATTTACGGCAAAAGTTGTAAATTTGTTTGTGTTATAACCTACCTAACTCAGTAGACAACCCAAATTATCACTAATCTCCTTCTCAAAAAAAGAAAAAAAAAAAATCTCATTAATCAGGAAATGCCATAAGAAGGGACAAAAGTCATTCTAAAAATAACTTCAGCTGTGCCAGGGATTTTTTTTTGGGGATGAAAACGATTTACATCACAGCCAACAGTAACATGTACTATTTTATTTTTTCATCAAACCTGTCCAAAAATCAGTGATTGCATGACTATCGTATAAAGCAACATTCCACCTAAAAGAAAGGGCCACAATTGGGTAAAACAAAACTCTTAGACTAGTCTGCCAGAGTTTTGTTTTCCAGCTTATTTAAATTTTATACAGCTCTTTAAATTTTTATTTAGAAAAAGTATTAGCTCTACTCTTAGCTTTTAAACCCAATAAACAAATGAAAGAAAAATTATCCAACGAGCACTTAACAAAGCCATTGTTAAGTTTATTGCAAGAAAACCATGAGAAGATGCTGCTCCAAGAGATCTGTCACACTCCCATTTTATCTACTGGAGAAAAAATGCTGTTTCTCAAAAAAAAAATGCAACTTTGAGAAAGGGAACTCAAATCCGATAGCGCGATCAAGAAGGACTAAACACCCTAATGCTTAATGAAGCCTTTCTCCAGGAAAGTTAGTCTGACAATTTCATTAAGATACATACAAAGTTTATCGTTTGAAAAGGGAAAGAAATAAAAAAGGTATTGGACCCATTTCCATCCCATTGATGCCTTTACTATCACGCCCGGGGAGCAGCATATTTCTGAACAAAAACTCATTTTTTTAAAGAAAATGCATGCTTGCCCAACAAAAAAGAACATGAAGGAAAATAAAACAGATCAAGAACGAAACGAGAAGAATAAATCGAAAATTAAGGTGCATTATTTTTGTCAAGAAGAGTGCATAAGCATATATCTCACTTAACGACAAGGACAAATAACAAATAACAAATTCCTTCACTCTACTAGGAAAGTTATAAACGCAAATTGGAAAGCCAAACTCATTAAAATCAGACCTGCAAAGTATTTAGGCACTGAAAACTGTGCCTTTTGGCTTTTCTACCTGAGCCAAATTCTCATACAGTAAACTTCATATGGTATATAGCCGTATAGGTACGTGTACCTAGTACCAAAAAATAGTTTGGACAAAAAAGCACAGCATTCTAATACAAGAGTTGAGTACATACTTCCTTCTGTCAACAGGCTATACTACAATAATATCAAAAACAAAGATAACACGTTTCTATCAAGTTACAGCAACAACCATGTAATATCATCCTCATAGACAGAAAGAAAAGCAACAGCACACTACACATGAACAGACACTATTTTATTTTATTTTACTTTTAACATTTGTACCATAAAAAAGTTCAAAGCTTACCTTTGTCACACTCTCCATCACCCAAATCATTCATCCCCAACACATCTATGTTAATTCTCCCAAAAAAAAAAAAAAAAAACACATCTATGTTAAAACCAGCCCTATTATTCTACTCCTACCAAGAAAATGGGAACCCATATAAAAATGCTTCATCCTAATATGTCCTTCCCCTACCAGTTATAAAATAATTGATTAATTGTTTACATACTTTCTTCACCACACTTAATCTCTTTTCTGAATCACTGACATAGTTTTTTGCCATATTTGCCATAGAACAGAAGTGAATTTTGATGTCTTTTCTATCACATGTTTCCTAACATGTCTTAGTATTTCTAACATATCACTCACAAGGTTGTGAAGTCATCTATTATGAAACTTAGCCTTAACCCCCCCAACTTTGAAATAATAAAGATTACACAGTCATCTCCAAATTAATAAGGGTTGCCCTATTCAACCTTTTTTTTCAAATTAGTAATTTACACACGCACCCAATAGATCTTTAACCCATGACTCACCCTCCAACTAATTATTATGGAAGAAGGATGTACCAATTGAACTATAGCTCACTGGCAACCCTATTGAACTTCCAGTTACCCATACTAGGTCATAATGTCTCTTTCAGAGTTTTCTTTCAAGTTCACAGTGAGTTTAAAGTTAGACGGTACATTAATGTAATCAGTCATAATTATACTAACCCAAAAAAAAGTATGCCAAAATCATGTTTTCTTCTTCTTCTTCTTCTTCTTCTTCATCATCATCATCATCATCATCATCATCATTATTTTTTTAGTAATCTGGGATTCTAAAAGTTTTTTACTCAGAAAAAATCATTAAATTCCAATTTCTTTGATAAAATCCATTTCCTTCTTAAGGACATGGGATTCATTTTAACAAGTTACAAGAGCTATTCTTTTTTCATATTATGATAACTAATCAAGTGTATGGGGTATCTCAGGGGCCTTAATCTACAGTTGGGACTTGACAAATGAGATTTTTTGAAAGAAAATGTAGTATTTCACCAAAAAAATATGCAAACATTTAAAAAAAAAAAACTCAATTATAAATGAGAATTCATACTATAATATTCTATCATTGTCAATCATCAATGCTTCAATGTATGTCTAGGCAACTTTTTATTGTAACAGTATCTCTCTTGTTAACCAAAGAGCTATCGGTACATTCGTTTTAGACTGCTGAACATGAAAATGTCAAACATGTCAGGAAAAACCAAACTTTAACAGCAACATAAATGCGCTTGAAGTTAATTTTCCTGCAAAGACTAATTGATATGAATCAGACAAATGAAGGGAGGGGGAGACAACTCTTTCGCTCATAGGGCTCGACTAGTTAGTATAATATACCAAATCTTTCCATCAGTGCTTTTACTGTTGAAGAATTTTCAGCTGAGTATGATTTTTTTTTATTTTTTTATCAAAGTTGTTAAAGTTGAAATATTACTCTCTTAATAAATCAGATAATATCGGGAAATAATATAAGAGAATAAGCAAATCTATGTGAAGATTGCATCTTACTTGATCATATCAGAAATGAACACCTCATGTTAATTCTATCTGGAGGAACCAAAAAATAAAAAACCACATTCTGTTCCAGAGCAAACAATAACTAAAAATATGATCAATGAGTGACAAAGGCCTCATGAGGACACAATAAATTGAAAAGAAGAAAGCTGAAAATATACAGCTCATTGATTGCAACAATAATTTTGATCAGTACATATGCTAATGTCCAGAAGAACAACCTCTCAGACCTTATTTTCTTCCTTGAAGACAATAGCAAGAAAATTAAGGATCATGAAAACCCATGTAACTAAATTCTGTTTTCTTTATAATAAAAAAAAAAAAAAAAAAAAAAAAGGATTCAGCAAACACTGATGACAACCTACCAATGTGTTGGTATTTCAAATTATTGAATCTAAAATCCTGTGCTACATGACAGCAACTTTTGAGATTTCTCATGTCACTAAAAATGGGGGGAAGATATAAATTCAATGGAAGAAAGAAAAAAAAAAAAGCATAAACAAAAGTTTGGAAAGAAAACATTCTATTGAATCTTGAGCAAAATCTGAAATTCTTCCCCAACCCCAAATGGGAAATGATCTTAAAAAACAGATAGAAGTGTGGGGGGGTGAAATTTTACCAATTAGCAAAGACTCCTGTATGGAAGGACAAACCAATCTTGTACATTTTCTTTCTTCTTTCCTTTCAGCATCCCATCACAGCACAATTATAGACAAAATTAACAGACTGCTTTCTTGCCAGCAAGTTCCACTGTGGAGGGCCGTCACTTGGTTTCCACGAGTTGAGTTCAATGAAACCTTCAGCCAATGCCCGAGGTCCTCCGATTACTATAAGCTGGTCGCCACAAGCTCTAAATGCAAGCCCCCAACCATTCATCGAACCCGCCCTCTCGGGCAATCTCCCAACTGTAACCCACACTCTCCTCCCCTTATCGTACTTCCTCACTTCACTTTCAGCATAATCAGCTGCATACAGCTCATTGTTCACCACCGCCACCAAAGGCGGCGCCGCCGCCGCTGCTGTGGCTTTCCCATCATTCTCCCCCGCCGGCGACATGTTAGGAATCTCCGTCCATTCCCTCGTCACCAAATCATACTCTTCTCCACACGAAAGAACCTTCGAATCGGGCCCTCCGATTCCCCCAATCACGTAAAACTTCTCGTCCATGAACACGCCGGAACACATCTTCCTCGGCTTCTTCATCGGCGGCAGAGTCTCCCAAGACTTCGTCTCCGAGTTGTACAGCTCCGCCGAATCCAATATTTTCCCTTGCGAGTCACACCCGCCTGCTAAAATCGCTTTCTCGCCGAGACTGGCTGACCCAAACAAACACCTCGGAGCATTCATTCTCATTCCGGAGGTCCAGGAATTCGTCAAGATACTGTAGGCGTAGATTACGTGAGAGGTGACTTCCTTGCCAAACACGAGAAGCTCAGTCCCAACAGCCAATGACTCCTTATCAGACCACTTGAAGCATTCATGGGAGGTCATACTCGGCAAATGCATCCACCTGTGCTGAATTGGATCAAACGCTTCCCATTCGAGCAAGTCACAAGAGAAGTAAATCCAATGCTCAATCACACCGTTCAACCGCCGCAGCTTGTAGAGGTCGCCGCTCCGAACCAAGGACCGGAATCCCCGGTTCAACGAAGCAATCTTACCGTAGTCCGACCGGGAACATCGAATCAGGCAGCTGATCGAAATCTCTCGACCAATTGAATTGATTAGCGAATCCGAACTCGCATTCGAAGAAGAAGACGACGACGAAGATGAAGATGAAGATGATGATGATAATGATGAATTGTTACTACTACGCTCATTCGGATTCGGATTGAGAGAAACCGAAGCGAGAACTGTTGAAATTGGCTTCTCGCGATAATCCAACGGCTTAGAAGAAGCCTTCTTCTTCCGGTGACGAACGTGGTCGATGCCATCACCATCACCACCACCACCACCACCACTACCACCGTCCATTTCCAATGAACGCTTTACTCCTCCAGATGTGATTTCAAGCTTATGGTAAATCATGAAAGGCCAGTTAGTTTCAGACTCACAGCCACTCGAAAACGCCCGTGAGAATATACACCGACCTTCCAACATTATCTTTCTTTTTCTTTTTCTTTCTCTTTCTCTTTCTCTCTCTCTTTCAATTACGCCTTTCGAATTCTTTCAAATTCACCGGCAAAACAACAACAACAACAAAAAAAATATATATGTAAATTTTATTTCATTTTCTGATAATTAAAAAAAAAAAGTTTGAGAAGCTGTAACAAGATTTCGAAGAATGAATTATATTAGATCTGACAACCAAAGAGAAAAAACTATATTGGTAGAGGAGAATGAAGTTTTCGGACAGAAAGTTTCCGGAAACGATCTGATGATAAAAAAGAAAACCAAATTAGATCCGTATAGAGTATGATTTGGTGTTAATGATTAAAATAATTATTCTAATTATATATATTTTTTATTGTTGTTGTTGTTGAAAGCATGAGAGAAAGAAAAAAAAAATGAAGAAAGTAAAAAAAAAAAAAAAAAAAAGTGGGAAACGAAGGAAGGGAATGATAATGCAGGGGACTTACTGATTGGATAAGAAGAAAAATAGACTGAGAAAATAAAGGAGGACTTTATTGGAATTTTTCAAATTTAAAAGAACTCACACACACACAAACACAAACACAAAACACTCTTCGCGTTCGCGTTCGCGTTCGAGTTGTAGTTGTTCTTATTTTTCTTTGTGTTTCTCCCTCTCTCTCTCTCTCTTTAATTGTTTGGTTCTTTTGGATTCTCTCAGCAAATCAGAGGCAGCTTTAGCTTTTGCTTCTGAGCTTTGGAGCTAAAATCTTTTTAAGAGGTCCCTCTTTAATATAAATTTTTTTTTTATTATAAATTTTTCATTTAAGTCGTTGTGTTCGTTTAGGAGAGATGGGTTGTGGGCCCCACATAAAAGTTGCTGAGCTAGAGAGGTTCGCCGTTACGGGATATAACCGGTTACCGGGAGTTGCCGGTTTTGACACGTGTTGACTTGGCATTTCATTTCCGTTATTCCTACGTTTTTTTTTCTTTGCTGATCTGTACTGTGCTTTCAACTTTTTCGTTCCCGGTCTATTTTGTTGTACTTTACCGGATGTTCTGGTTGGACGAGGTGGGATTGGGTGTGACGCACGATGAGGATGTAAAATTCCACCCGTTTACCTTGTAAGATAACGTGTGCATTTTAGTTGTCAAATTCACATTCGAAATCATTTTTTGCCCACCAATAATAACTAATAACAAATTTTTACACAGTATTTGCTGTAAAAAAATTGTTGACATAGCATTTCTCTTATTATTAATGCAATATTACCATATACTTTGTCACTATTGTCTTACATGATCAACTACCAAAAGCGTGTGATAATAAACTTATTGAAAATTTTGAAAAAAAAAAAAAAATTATCAGCCATATAAAATAGTTGTGCTAAAAAAAAGGTTTCTCAACCATATAGAATAGTTGTGACAAGTTGTGTTGAAAAGCAAGTGGAAAACAATTTTATTGAAAGTTCATAGGCAAAAATATTCACGTTTGAATCGATGATAAGCTCATATGAGAACCAGTAAAATCTTGCTAACTCGACTAATATGAAGAATGTTGCTAAAAATTTGTTCGTAGACTCGTTAATATTGTTCATATCTAATTTTTTTTCTTGGTAGGGACGTGCGGTAGGATTGGGTCATAAAAGGGGCACCGGAATCATCCTTAATTGACTAGTCAAACTGATATTAGCAAAATAATCACTATCATTATTATTTCACCTAGTTAAGTAACGCATAGTCAGATCAAGATGAATGTGTGTGATTGACACATTACCAAAAAATCGATTAGCAATTGATGCATTTAAAAATGGACGGTTTAGGAACTTGTAGTAAATTGTAACGTGAAAGAAATCAATGTGGGCATTCAATTTTTTTGTTTTTGATGAAAATAACAAAAGTAAATAAACCGACAAGAAAAGAAAGATGATAATTAATCACTCTCATCATCTCCCCCACAAACGCGTAAACGGAAGTGGTTTTTTTTTTTTTCAATGCGGCAAATAGAATGAATGGGATTTTGAATTCATGACGAAAACATTTTTCAAAAGCACATGCTTAAAACTATTTTATAACGGCTTTTCCTATGCCCCATTAAACATTTTTATAAAAAGTCAAAATTGTTATTGACCTTAATTTGAAGGGTAGGTGTAACATTAATTTCTTGCTCATCCACATAAAAGAGAGAGGGACTAATGCTTCATTTGTTTTTATTGAAAAATTTTATTTGATTTATTTGTTAAAAGTCTTGTATTTCAACTTATAATTATTAGTATTTTTGATAAAAACGTTCAATGTTTCTTAAAAATAAAAATAAATAAATAAACACTTAGGGTTTTAATATTCTCTTCCATTTAAAAAAAGTGATTCATTTCTATAAAATTAGATTTTTGTTTTTTATTTAAGGAAAGTCATTAGTATTTAATATTTATTGTAATTCCAAAAAATTAATTTTAAAAAAAAAAATCAACAAAATCTTGTGATTGTGTGTTAATTGCCTTGTGACAAACACTTGAATTAGGGATGGAAAAAACTCATTTTCCCGCCTGACTTGCCCTGTCTCATGTGAGTAAAAGGACTCATTTTACTCACCTTAACCTTGTTTTGTCTCACCCCTAATGCGTGTGGACATTTAATATTTTAAATATTCACATATAATTTTTTTTTTTTTTACATATCTTATTTATACTTTATTTTTATACATATTTCTATTACCACCTGTCCAAAAACACTATTTTTGGTGTCTCTTAACATTCTCACAATGTCCCTCTCCTTTAAAAAAACTGTTATTTTATCTTTACCTTAGTAATGTAAAAGTCACTTCATTAGAGATAGAAAAGATCTCCAACCGTTTACCGGAAAAGAAAAAAAAAAAAAAAAAAAGATCTCCAACCTGCCTTATCCCTATAACTGCCCTGCTCCTCTTCTGGAGAGGGGACGAGACATGTCTAATCCAGCCCCGTACTTGCTTCATCGCCATCTTTAATTTGAATGACCATATAGTTAATATAAATCTAGTTGAAAAAATGATTTTAGCATTGCTTACATACATATCTTAAGGGCTTACGATTGCCTTTTTTGTCATAATTCATACTTTTTAATTATTGGTTATGATGATGCTAGGATCGTCAGTAGAGATGTTCGTCCAGACCGGGATCGTCCACAATCGTTCCAGACCCTGAAACACCTTCAACTACAAAGAATGTGGTCACCAGTGTGGCACCAACCACAGAGCCTCCGATGCCAAAGTTAGAAAAAGCCTCGAAACAAAGCAAGATGAAATAGTTTTAGTAAGTGAAATCTCTAGTCAGTATTTTTCGTCCCCTTCTGGACTCTTGTTTATGAATATATATAAGTGATTTCCTTTCTCTTCTAGCCGTTGGTTCTATAATAATGATGGTGTTATTGCAGAATCTGTAACGCTTGTGCCAGGTGTTAAGTTGACAGATATACCTTCAACGGCAATGATATTCATTGCTATTTTTGTAACAGCTTGTCTTGATTAAAGGACGATGGCTAGGTCATTATCAGGCAACCCCTTTAGACTGCGTCGGCATTAGGGTCATGCTTACAGATCATCCTCATCGTGTGGACGATTATATTTTTGGGACTATCAGCTGCCCCCCCCCCCCCCCCCAATTCCAAGGTCGTCCATAGTTCGGACGGTCTTAGGAATGTGAGAAGTTTTTTTTTTTTTTTTTAACACTTGGGGATGTGTTCTCCGCATTAATTGCCTTATGGCGGCATGGAACGCATTGTGGCCACGTGTCCGGTTCTGATCGGTGAGGAGGTTTTGCTCCCGGTGAATACCTTTTCAGTTTCCTGCAATTTCCAAAGCACATTCCAACACTTTGTTTTTCTTTCATTTCTCTTCATCTTTTAGCCTTCCTCTAATACTTGGCTTCTCTGAGTTTTAGCTTTTCTCTCTGCTTCCTTTGTTATTTGATTTTTCTGAGTTCACCGCTGCTGTTGTCTAGTCATTTGCCATTTTCTTCCCTTTTTTTCAGGTGCGTATCCCTTCCTTTACGTTTTCTTTCCTTTTTGCTGTTTTATATTTCTTTGCTTTGTACTTTCCTTCTTTGAAATGTTGTTCTTATTTTGTTTCTTCGAAATGCATATCTTTCCTTAATGGTGGATTATACTGAGTATAGACGTATTTCTCCCTCCATCACCTTTCTTTTTGCTCGCTTAGGAGGACTATTAGATTCTTCTGGTGACAGATACCCACAAATTGGGGATTTTGTGGTAGGGGGTAGTGGCTTGGAATTGGTGTTAGGTGATCTGCATCCACTATTGCTACAGTCTTTTTCTTGGTTTAAATCTATCCGTAGGGTCCTTAGGAGGGAAAAAATGGGTTCCATTGTGAGATCGAGTGGTCAGGAGAGGAGTTTGTCTTATGGTACGGCTGCAGACAGGGCCGTTGTGGACACGGCTACCTCTGTTCCTTCTTTGTCCACTCTTCCCTCTACTTCTGTTGTTACTCCTCGTCCTTTTCATGCTCTAAAGGAAGAGTGTGACTTGAAGGTAGACGTCTTCAAAAAATTCGGGGATAGATTTCAGTTTCCTAGGGAAACTAGGGTCCGTCTTCCGAGGAAGGGCAAAAAGGCTTGTGCCTTCACCCATGGTGAGGTTTGCTTTTATGAAGCAGCCTTTCTGTGTGGTTGAAGATTCCCCGTCCATCCTTTCATTATGGAGCTCCTAGATCACCTGCAGATTGCCCTCGAGCAACTTATCCCTAATTCCTGGAGAATCATCATAAGCTGTATGGTGATTTGGACAACTATCGCAGACGAAGACATGATCACCGTCTGAAAGAGTCTAAGGAATTTGGGTATTATGAATTTGTTGGCCTTGTAGTTAACCTTCCTTCGTCCTTCCGTTACTGGAAGTCTAGGTACTTTTTTGTGTCAGGAGATGGTTGGGAGACCTTATCCGACGACTTTTGGGGGATTGTCCCTAGGTTGCTGCGCCGGTGGGAGACCCCTCGTCTTGGTGCGTTTGTCTTTTATTCTTTATTCTCCTTTTGTATTGTGGCTATTTTTTATCGTCCTTATGACTTTGCGTGATTTTCCCTGTTTATACAGTGAAGGAGCGTCCTGAGCTTAAAAGCCATTTTCAGGAAAGGGTTCAGGAAGCAATTAAATACGCACGAAAAAATTGACGATTTTGACGATCTAGTTGATCCGTGAACTTTGGCTCGTCACTATCTAGGGCCTGAGCCTTCACTCTTCATCCTCAAATTGATTGACCAGGAACAACGAAAACGTGAGTAGCTTTGATAAGTACGATCGTCCTTCTTTACTTTCTTATTTTAACTTTCTTTACTTCTTGGTGTAGAAATGACGAGCAAGTTTAATAAGGATATGTACGCAAAAATTAGGGGGAAGAAGAATGAACCCCTTTCCAGCATTGGACAAAAGACTTTGAAATTTACTAATAAAGAGAGGGAAAAAGAGAAAGAGAAAGAGAAGGAGACGACTGAGAGGGGTTCGTCCACCCCTACCTTGGACGAAGGGCGGACAGTTTCTCCTGCAATTTCTATTGAAGACGTTCCTGACCCTAAGAGGCCGAAGACGATGCCCAAAGGTAAAGAAAAGATGGGTTCCAGCATTTGGGCTGACGCCGCGACCGTCGTGGCTCGGGCGAACGAGCTTTTAACTCCTGATGAGATTAAAGAGATTTCCCGGGTGCCCTCCCATGAGATGGTGAACTAGCATGTTCACAAGCTCATGCAAGTGAATTGTTTCTGCCTTATCTCTCTCTCTCTCTCTCTTTTTTCTTTTTTTTTTTTTTTTTTTTTGAATAACTCAAGTTATCACCATTTAGGTGCTAGGAGAGATGATGCATCTTACTTCTCAATTTCTAGTGAACGAAGAGAAGGCTGTTATGGCCACTTCGAAAGTGGAGGCTCTAGAGGTTGAGGCGTCGGGATTGCGGAATGATCTGGCTACAGCAATGGACGCCCACAACACTTCCAGCGAGCAGGTCAAGGTTTTGACTAAACAGCTTGAGGTTGAAAAGATATCGATAAAGCAGAAGGACGAGCTCCTTGCATCCGCGGGTCAAAGGATGAAAGCTGCTGTGGCCAAGGCCGTCCTCGCCTTCCAGACAACCGACGAATACAACACTATCTTGTTCCAGTGGTACTTCAAGGGGTTCGAATTATTGAGAAGATATTTGATCAAGCATGGACAAGGAGTGAATCTGGACGATCTGGATTTTGAAGCTGTAGATAAAGAAATTGAGGCGGAGGAGGCTGCCCTGGCGGCTCAGGCTTCTATGGCTTCTGGCAAGGATCCTCCTGCAGCTGATGAGGGTGATGATGATACCCCTCCTGCATAATCGCTTAGTACTTTTGTATATTTTTTATGTGCCCTGCGTGTTCTGGGCTTTTCGGATGAACACTCTTTTTTGGTCCCTGTATGTTTTGGGGTTTTTTTTTTTTTTTTTTTAACAATTTGCATCTTCGAACATATATATATATATATATTATATTCGTTGCTATTTTCCATACTTGTTTCAACGTTTTCCTCTGTAGACTTATAAAAATTTGTGTTGAAATTACCTCCTCATCCCTTAAAGGATTTATTTTCTTCGTTTGTCTGTGGACTTAGATGATTTTTGTTGGAGTGTTCTTGGACGATGTATGGACTTTCGCCATCTTTTTATCTGGGCAATGTATATCCTTTGGGGGAATTTCATCGTCCTTTTTATCTGGACAATGGACATCCTTTGAAGGAATTTTATCGTCTTTTCGATCTTGACGACGTGTATCCTTTGAAGGGATTTTATCGTCTTTTTGATCGAGACGATGTGCCTTCTTCGAAGGTATTTTGGTGTCTTTTCGATCTGGACGATATGTATCATTTTAAGGGATTTTATCGTCTTTTTGATCTAGACGAGTAACCATTTTAGGTTTTGAAAAGATAATTAGGACACGAGAATTGCTGAACGATGCTATTGAAATGTTGAATGATCACTTATAAATCCTGAATGATTACTTATACAATTTTGCTTAAATACATAACTTGTATTAGAAAGCATAGGATCGAATTATGTTAATAGAAAGTATGGAATTAAAGTATTAAAAAACTGCTTACAATCAAACCTTGGATTTTTCTTCATAATACCTCTTTAGATGCTCGTCATTCCAGGGACGAGGTAGCTTCTTTCCCTCTAGGTCCTCTAGGTGGTAACTCCCTCGTCTTGAGTAATGGACGATTCGGTAGGGTCCTTCCCATGTTGGACCTAGTTTGCCTTGTGCAGGATCTTTTGTTGCTGGAGTTACTTTCCAGAGGACGAGGTCACCAATGCTGAATCTTTTCAATTTCACTCTTTGATTTTAGTATCCTGCCATCTTCTGTTGGTACTTGGCCATTCTCTGGGAGGCTTGGTCCTTGACTTCGTTTAGGCAATCCAGGTTCAGCCTCAGTTGGTCGTCGTTGCTTTTTTGGTCAAAAAACTCCCTTCTGATGCTAGTGAGCCCTACTTCAACTGGGATGACTGCTTCTATGCCATATGTCAGGTTGAAATGCGTTTCTCCTGTTGGTGTTCTTGCCGTCGTCCTGTAAGCCCATAGGACGCCTGGCAGTTCCTCAGGCCATGCTCCCTTTGCCCGCACTAACCGAGACTTGATAATCTTGAGCAAGGTTCGGTTAGTTACTTCCATCTGTCCGTTGGCCTGAGGATGTCCTGGTGAAGAATACTTGTTCTTGATACCTAGGTTCAAGCAAAATGACCTGAACCCTTGACAATCGAACTGACGACCATTGTCTGAGATGATCGTCCTCGGGATCCCGAACCTGTAAACAATATTTTTCCATACAAAATTTTGTACCTTAGCTTCTGTGATTGTTGCAAGAGCTTCTGCTTTGACCCACTTTGTGAAATAATCAATAGCGACGAGCAGGAATTTCACTTGTCTCTTTCCTTGTGGTAAGGGGCCCATGATGTCGATCCCACATTGTGTGAATGGCCAGGGTGAGGAGATGCTCGTCATTCTTTCTCTGGGACTCGTTGAAAATTCCCATATCTTTGATAGCTGTCACATTTCTTCACAAAGTCTGCTGCATCGTTGGCCAGAAGTAACCTGTCTTCATAATCTTCCTGATAAGGGACTTTGACCCTAGATGATCACCACAGATTCCTCCATGTACCTCCTCGAGGACATATCTGGCTTCTTCGTCTTCTATACATCTCAAGTAGGGTTGGGAGAAGCCTCTTCTATAAAGTCGGTCATTCAATATCGTGAATCGGGCAACTCGTTTTCGGATTTTCTTGGCTTCTTCAATGTTTAATGGTAGTCGTCCATCCTTAAGAAAAGACAAAATTGGGCTCGTCCATCCCTGGCAGGTATGCACAGAGAAGGTTTGCAACTCTTTGATGCTGGGGAGGTTTTTTTCTTCTAGTTTCCAATCATTCGTCTTGTCCTGGACATCTGCTGATGGGCTCCGTGTTACTTCGTCAGCTTCTGCATTCTGTTCCTGTGGGATCTGTATAAACTCTACACAACTAAAGTTGCTTACCAGCTGATTCGTCAATTTAAGATATTTTTGCATCCTCGTCTCCTTTGCTTCAAAATCCCCTCTGGCCTGTCCTATGACGAGCTGTGAGTCACTCTTGATGACAATATTTTCAGCTCCCAGTGCCTGAGCTAGTCTGAGCCCTGTTAACAGAGCTTCATACTCTTCTTCGTTATTCGTTACGGGGAATTTCAGCTGGACCCCATATTTGAGAACATCTTCTTGGGGGGAGACAATAACGATGCCTGCCCCACCTCCTTTTTGTGTGGACGATCCATCTGTGTTGATCATCCAAACTTCTTCCCGATCTTCTTCCTGCTCGTTGATGGTGAATTCTACTATAAAATCTGCCAATGCTCGAGCTTTTATGGCTGTTCGCGAGAGATATTCGATATTGAACTGGCTAAGTTCAATTGCCCATTGCACCATTCGTCCAGCTGCCTCGGGTTTGTTCATTGCTTTCTTGATGGGCTGGTCCGTCATTACTTTAATTGGGTTAGCCTGGAAGTAGGGACGAAGTTTTCTTGAGGCCACTATTAGGGCGAAGGTGATCTTTTCTATTCGTGGATATCAAGCCTCAGCTCCCTGGAAGGCCTGGCTGACGTAATACACAGGAAGTTGTATCTTGTTTTCTTCCCTGATTAAGGCTGCACTTGCTACCGTGACAGACACTGCCAAGTATAAGAACAAATCTTCGCCTTCTTTGGACGGACTCAAGAGTGGGGGATTGCTCAAGTATCGCGTCAATTCGTGGAATGCTGTCTCGTATTCCTCCGTCTAGGCAAACACCTTCTTCAGGGTCTTGAAGAAAGGGAGGCACTTGTCCGTTGCCCTCGAGACGAACCTGTTGAGAGCTGCTACTTTTCCTGTGAGCGATTGTACTTCTTTAGTCGTCCTTGGCGAAGACATCTCGAGGATGGCCCTTACTTTCTCAGGATTTGCTTCAATTCCCCTTCGTGAAACCATAAACCTGAGGAACTTCCCTGAGGAAACTCCGAAAGCACACTTGGAAGGGTTTAACTTCATGCTGTACTATCTGAGCGTGTCGAATGTCTCCTTAAGGTCGTCTAGGTGATCCCCTTCCTCTTGACGAGCATATCGTCGACGTACACCTCCACATTTCTCCCAATTTGTTTGCTGAACATCTGATTTACTAATCTTTAGTATGTGGCCCCTGCGTTCTTCAAACCAAAAGGCATGACCTTGTAGCAATAAAGCCCTTGGCTAGTGATAAAGGCAGTTTTTTCTTGATCTTCTTTGGCCATCTGTATTTGGTTATACCCCAAAAATGCGTCCATGAAAGTGAGAAGCTTGTGCCCGGCGGTAGAGTCTACTAGCTGGTCAATTCTGGGCAAGGGGAAGCTATCTTTCGGGCAGGCTTGGTTTAGATCTGTGAAATCGACGCACATTCTCCATTTCCCATTTGCCTTCTTGACCGTGACGACATTGGCCAACCACTCCGGATAGTAAACTTCTCGAATAAATTTTGTAACAAGTAGTTTGCTCACTTCGTCCATCACCGTTTTATTTTGTTCAGGGGCAAAGACCCTTCTTTTCTGCTGGACGGGCTTCTTTTCCGAGTCTACATTTAGGCAGTACTAGATGATGTTTGCTGGAATCCCTAGCATATCTTCATGGCTCCATGCAAATACATCGAGATTGTTTTTCAGGAAATTGATGATTCCTTCCTTCGTCTTCGGGTTTAGATCCGTCCCTACTTGAGTCGTCTTTGATGGATGCCCTTCGACCAGCTCTACTGTTTCTAGCTTCTCCACTATCTCAGGTGTTTTATCTTCGATTATCCACCTATGGTTTTCTTTTGAGGCTAGGACGGCCTGGTAACATTCTCTTGCCAACACTTGATCTCCTCTTATTTCTTTGACCCCCTGTTTTGTTGGAAATTTTACCTTCAGGCAGTATGTGGAAGTAGCAGCTTTCCAGCAGTTAAGGGTAGGTCGTCCTATGATCACATTGTAAGACGAAGGTGAATCTACAACCAAAAAATTGTGTTTGTTGGTTACCTGGAGGGGATATGAGCCGGCTGTGATCGCCAACGTCACTATTCCACGGGAGTACACCTTGTCTCCACTGACGCTGACGAGAGGTGATTCAAAAGGACAAAGTCTTTTTGGGTCTACTTTCAATTGCTGGAAGGCGGACAGGTAAATAATGTCCGCTGAGCTCCCATTATCTACCAGAACTCTCCTTGTGTTGAAACCTTCGATCATGATCATGATGACCAGTGGGTCGTCATGAGGTTGTTTTACTCCCCTGGCATCTTCCTCTGAGAAGTACATGTCTTGGTTCGTTCGTCGTTGCTTTGAGGGTGGTAAGCTATGAACACTGTTTATTTGCCTTTGGTGTGATTTTTTGAGGGATCTGAACGACCCTCCTGTGGATGGTCCTCCCGTGATGGTTTTTATCTCCCTTTTTGCATTCTGCAAATGAGGTGGTTGATCTTCACTTCTTTGGAAACCTCCTTACTGATCCTTCTTTCCGTATCTGCTGGCTTCTCCCCTTTTCACATGTCTTTGAAGTTTCCCTTTCTGGATAAGTTCTTCTATCTGCTCCTTCAAGTCTCGGCAATTCTCTGTGTAATGCTCGTGGTCTTTGTAAAAACGGCAATACTTCCTCTTATCACGCACACTAGGTGGTGATTGGAGTGGCCTAGGCCATTTAAGACATTGTTTGTCTTTAATCTCCGTCAAAATCTGATCAACGGGCATCACTAGCGGTGTGAACGTCATTTGTCGAGGATTTTTATCATCTCTTCGTCTATTCCCGTTGTCATTACGTCGGTCAGCTCGATCTCTTTTCTACCCCCTTCGGTCGTCTTCTTTTTCCTTCTTCTTCTCCTTTGTCTTTTCTGCCCCGTCTATCGCTGCTAGGGCGTCTTCAGCGTTCATATATTTTTGCGCCTTCAAAAGTGCTTCTGCCATCGTCTTGGGAGGATTCTTCGCCAAAGAAACCACAAAGTCTCTGGACTTCAATCCAGCTTTAAAGGTTGTAAGCTATACCTTATCGTCTGACTCATCCATTTCCAGCATTCCTCGTGTGAAGCGCATCACATAAGACCTCAAAGTTTCTTTTTCTCCTTGTTTGATTATGAGCAAGTAATCGGTTGTCCTTTTTGGATGTTGTCCGCCAACAAAGTGACGAACAAACGAACTGCTTAGTTGCTCGAAATTATCAATGGACAATGTAGGCAATTTGGTGAACCATTCCCGGGCTGCCCCTTTTAGGGTAGTGGGGAAGGATCAACATAGAATCTCGTCAGGGGGTTGTTGAAGACCCAAAGTCGTATTGAAAGTATTCAGATGATCCAACAGATCTTTTAATCCGTCAAAGGGTTCGAGCTGGGGTAGGCGGAACTTGGAGGGCACCGGGCATTCTTGGACGGCTGTAGTGAAAGGAGAGCCAGTCTTCCTAACAATTCTGTCCAATCCTTGATCCGTCTTTCCCCTAATAGCGTTTCTCAGCTTGTCCATCTCTTTCCTCATTTCCTTGAGGAAATTCGAGTTTGGTTCTTCTGGAGTGCTGGCTCGTCTCCTATGACTGTCTCCATCCTCATCTCTGTTGACTTCTGTGTGGTTATCTCCCTGTTGCAGTCGTTGTCTCATCTCTTGATTTTGCTTGGTGAGTTCTTCCACCGTGGCTGCGAGTGCTTGAATTTATAGGGCCAATGCAATAGGATCTGGGTTAGAGCTGGACTCCATCTCGTTAGAATAGAACAATGTCCTTGAACTGAACGCTCAAGAATAATCTGTCCCCACAGACAGCGTCAAATTGATGATGCTAGGATCGTCAGTAGAGATGTTCGTCCAAACCGAGATCGTCCACAATCGTTCCAGACCCTGAAACACCTTCAACTACAAAGAATGTGGTCACCGGTGTGGAACCAGCCACAGAGCCTCCGATGCCAAAGTTAGAAAAAGCCTTGAAACAAAGGAAGATGAAATAGTTTTAGTAAGTGAAATCTCTTGTCAGTATTTTTCGTCCCTTTCTGGACTCTTGTTTATGAATATATATAGGTGATTTCCTTTCTCTTCTAGCCGTTGGTTCTATAATAATGATGGTGCTATTGCAGAATCTGTAACGCTTGTGTCAGGTGTTAAGTTGACATATATACCTTCAACAGCATTGATATTCATTGCTATTTTTGTAACGACTTGTCTTGATTGAAGGACGATGGCCAGGTCATTATCAGGCAACCCCTTTAAACTACGTCGGCATTGGGGTCGTGCTTACAGATCGTCCTTATCGTGTGGACGATTTTATTTTTGGGACTATCAGGTTATACAATATATGAGTTGGACAAAAACTACCTAACCAGAATACTTCCAGTGTTTTCAATAAAAATATCTAAGGTTCGAATCCTCTGTTCGCATTATAATTACCTAATTATCAACAAAATATAATAAAATAAAATTATAAACTCCTGCAATCAGAAAGCAAAGTAATAAATAATGGGGATTAGTAGATATATAGTAGTAAAAAGCTTTAAAAACCTCAAATAGAATTCTCTCAAAAAAAGAAAAAGGAAAAAAAAAAAGAATCAATTTCAAGAATTAAAGTCTCTTAAACCCAGATTCCAAGCTAATAATGACCATCCTTGAGTGTCCACATGTAAAACCTATAAAGCCAGTTATCAAAATGATCACGTATGAGATCTCCCAACTCCTGAGAGATATGGATTGCTCTTAAAGATAGCATCAAGATTAAATTTGACACACCCCTCAGGGGGAGGGGACCATGACATTCATTGTACAATCTACAAAGGAAAATCTCTCTAGTAACTTAATTAATTCAACCCCATAAATAGAAATAAAATTACTAAAAGATGTTACTTCGTTTTTGTTAAAAGAAAATATATAAATTCCAATACGGAAAATACTGCATTGATTTTCTTTTGGTTTTTTCTTCCTTGCTATTTTGGAAAAATCATACATTGGACATTAAATTCACACTGGCAGCAAAAAAAAAAAAAAAAAAAACACAGAACAACAAAAACATTACCATTTCACTAAAGAAAAAAAGAGACCAAAAAAATCCAATCAACAAAATAGTTTCGTCCTGTACCAAGATTCTCAATGATCATTTCGAATATTTTAATTACACATGCTATAATTATATATAGATTAAGATAGGGTCGGCTTCAAACTTTCTTGCCTATCACCAGGAAAATATAATCATCATCTATCCGCCCACCTATGAGTTTCTCTCTTTATTTTTTTCGGCCCCCTTTGTTTGTTTTTATTATGCAATGTATTTTAAAAAAAGAATAAAGATTAAAGTTGTGCTTTAGTCAATACTCTAGGCACCACTCAATTACATTAGCTAAGCTTAAAAAAGCCTAAAAAAAACATGGAAGTTTAGGTCAGCTCTCGCGGGCATTACACGTTGCTGATTTAAATATTCAAGTCAAGAAAAATACCCAAGTGGCACAACACCATAACAACAATCTCCAAACAATGCTAAATTCACAACAAATTATTACTTCTCTTAAACCCGTCCCTGATACTATTTCATTATCTACTATTTACAACTTATCACGTTATATAGCTGTAAAATTTATCGTCAATTTTGGTGCGTCGGACTGATTGAAAGTTTCCTTAGGGTTAGTAGTGTCTTTGTGACATGACCAGCTAGGCAAATACCATGTCAACATGAATCACAGTATTAATTAATTATTTATTTTTTATTAGTTTAGATTATCTTTGAGAAGATTCTGGGAGCCTTATAATGAAAATGACCACTATTATCGTTCTATCTGAACCTACACACCAAGTACCAAACAAATAAAGTTCCAAGAGAGAGAGAGTGAGAATCAAAAGAAATTAAGCAAAATCTTTGCTGTAATACACTAAATTTGAAAGCGTTTTTGGACTCGGCTCTGTGGTGGAGATATGGTTCCATCTCGTCACGCAAAAATCAGTGGTCCCACCGACTTTTCAATCAATACGACTCTCAAAATGTTCACATCAAGCGGCCCAAATTAGATCACTACTTTCACGAGAGTTTTGACCATCCACAATTTGGGACTTCCCCCATTATTATTCCACCTTGCTTAACATTCTCAACCCCTTCTTGTATTATGTTCCTTCGAATATATTCGAGTGGTGGACTCGGAAAAACTTGAAAGATGTACGGTAAACATAATAGTCTTCATTTCCATCAATCATATTATCCAGTCATGAGATTTTTGGGGTAATTGTTGACATGAGTGAAATAATTTGATTCATATTATCCAGTCATGAGATTTTTGGGGTAATTGTTGGTCATGAGATTTTTGGGGTAATCGTTGACATGAGTGAAATAATTTGATTCATATTATCCAGTCATGAGATTTTTGGGGTAATTGTTGACATGAGTGAAATAATTTAATTAAAAATTAGAAGTTAGGTCGCTACTTTCTTATGTATAAAAACATAATTTCTATTAATCATGTTACCGAACCATAAGATTGTTGGGGTAATTGTTGACATGAGTGAAATAATTTGACTAAAAATTAGAAGTTAGGTCGCTACTTCTTTATATATAAAAACATATATAAAATTATTGTATATGACAAAGAATAATGGTTAGCGAATTTATAGATTTCAAATCCTATGTGTTTATAAATAAATAAATCTATACCAATACATATGTCTTTCATTTTTTAAATTAAGTTGACATTATAGGAAAACAAAAATCTATAAGCATACATAAGTCTTTCAACTTTTTAAATAAGTTGACAATATAGAAATAAAAAAAAACAATTTATTATCTATTTCATCTACATGCTATAAACTTTCATGTTACTATTGTATACCAAATTCATTTATCAAAAGTAATATCATAAAATTAAATAAAAAATTATTGGTTATTTTCAGAGTATAATGACTTTGATACTTCACACCAATATACAAATTCTTTAAATTCTAAAAAAAGATACAAATTATTTAATATAAAATATGACACAAGCTCAGTAAGTAACATAAAAAAAATTCTTATATTCAGTGGCTTGTATATTATTGTAAGGTATCACACTAGCTTTATTTTTTTATTTTTTTATTTTTTTTTCATAGGAAAGTATCACACTACCTTAAACACTCCAAAATAATGTTCACACTTTTTGAAAATAAAATGTGATTTTTTTTTTTGTCAATAAACTAGATATTTCTTTAACTAAAAAACATTTTGCAATTCAGGGAAAAGTCTATTATAATAAAATACATTAAAATCAGCATTATAAACATCCAAAATTTCCGCGGGGTACTATTGCGATATACAATTCCAAGTCTTGACTCGTTCTTAGTCTAGACAATCCATTAGCACACCTATTGACTTCTCGAGAACAATATATATCACGCAAATCGAGATAAATTTTAAAAAAAAAGTAAGAGTCATACGCGATACTATATTCACATGGTTGTCAATTAACTTTTTTAGATATGGAGCTGTCAAAATCTCAAATAATCTTCAACTCACCGATACAAAGTAATATATTAAACCGACAAACACACAAAAAAAAAAATAGTGCAAAAAATAATAAAATTATATAAGTTAGGAAATGACATTCTTTCCTATGACAAAAGTACTATTTTAATATAAGGATTCGGTTAATATGTGTCTTAAAGACACACATTAAACTATCTTTTTTTTAAAATATTTTTTTAAAAATTAAAAAAATTGTCAATATTTTTATAATTTTCGAAATTTTTTTTTTAAAAATGAAAATTATTATATAATAATTTTTTCTCTTTTGGGGATAGTTGTGTTTTTGCGTGTATGACTTGACGGCGTCGTCGAGACCGAAAGGTCATGGGGGTACCGATGACTGACTATGAGTGTAATAAAGCTTTCAGCAGCGCATGTGATTTGATAGGAATTCGATGTTTGATGTAATCAAATCCACACTTATCTAATCCACAAATCTAATCACAAGAAAACACACATTCACACGTGCCGATGATTTTTTTTTCTCTTCTTTTTTTTTTTTGATAAGCTCGAGACCATAGATGTGCAAAGACATCGGTCTAGGAATGTGAGCCACGTGTCGGCGCACGTGGGGAGCTATTAGTGGTTGCTTTTTTTATTATTATTTTGCACTCTCTCAAAAAAAAAAAAAAAAAAAATTAAAGAGCCTTTACATTTTATTATATTTAAAACTTTTGTGTACTTATACGGCCGCCTGTAATTGTACAGTAATCTAATTCTATAGGCTAAGTGGCTAATAAGCCATGAATTTTGAGTTGTACTATATGAGAGAATGCCCGATTATGCCGGCTTTTGCTTCCATTTTTGTGCTATACTTTAATAATGGTGATGAAATTCGTGATTCATTTTTTTACTATTTGAATATTATTATTATTATGATTAAGATTGTTAGCATCATTTCACGGTGCCACGGCCTATTAGGCAATAGGAGAATAATAATCTCATTTTTGGGTCCTCTCTTTTCTTTGGGTTTATCTATAGACTTAAAATTGATGGTGGAAGAAGCCGGATTGAATGACCTTTTGGTGAATTCCAATCCATGGTCTAAATTTGTTGCTAGTCACATTTGCTAAAGGGCTTTGTTTTTATTTTTTTATTTTTTTTCTAAGTGTGGTTTAGATATTATCCCACTTCTTATCTTCTTCTTTTCTTTTCTTTTTGAGGGGGTTCTTATCTTCTTATTACCTTTGGGTTTGTACATTGAATGATAGTTGAATCTTTGATATATTATATGGTTTTAATTGGAGTTACCAAAAACTTTTCTATTCTACACTGTGACTAAGACTGAATGTTAAGAAATGCAATCCAAAAAAAGTCTTTTAAGCTCATCTAATTTTAGTGAAAGCTTAAACCAAACGTGGGAAATATAAAAGAACAAGGTTATTTAGGCATCGAAGTTGTTAACATACTATAGATAAGTTATTGGAATCAACAAAATTAATTACTTTCCTTGTTGGGTTTGTTTTTTTACCCTTTTCAAATATTGTATCACACATTTCAACTTCATTGGTAAGATGATATCATAGTCACATGTGATCCATTTCAATCGAAAATTTATTAGTATCAAAATTTTTTTTCCCCTTTTTTGATAGTATATATCATGAAATTTTAATCTATAATGTTCCATCTATGATAATAATTCTTTATTGTTATACCAAATAAGATTCAAATTACAGATCTCTTATTCAAGAATTTATTAGTTGAACTTTGAACTAATTAGAATCCAGACGTGCTCAAACAAACATGTACACATTTTTATTATCATCAGGCTAAAACATTAAATCGGTTTTTAGCGTAAGCGAGATTGGAATCCAAATATCTTATTCAATCATTATAAAATTTATCATTTATTGCTACGTAAAAATTAAGTGTGAAAATAAGAAGAAGAAGAAAGAAAAACTGAAAAACATGGGCACGTGCATGCATCATGTGTTGAAGATAATAATGAAGAAATAAATGTGTAGCATAGATGAATGAATGAAAAAAAAAAAAAAAACAAACTTCAAAACCAAGCAACTCCACTACCTATTCTTCTATGATCTACATATATCTCCAACCCACAAAAAAAAAAAAAAAGATTCTGGCGTGCACTAACCACTTATAATAATCCCCTTCAAGAACCGAGGCAAAAACGTCCCCTCCAATGCCACAATCACACGTGTCGGTCACTTATGTAAAGACGTGTGGTCATGTGAAGCATTATTGGACGGTGAGAAAGGTGTTTAGTGAGGACTAATTGCATATTTCACAAAAACACACGTACACTCCTACGCGCAACACGAGGCAAAACCCAATATATATTTTATGTTTTAAAAGTAACCAAAAAAAAAAAAAAAAACGTCCTTCCTAAGATCACCTTTCTTAGTCCCCCTCATTGACTTGGTTTTTTTTAATTTAATTTAATTTTTTTAATTTAAATTTTTACACTATAGATAATTTGAGGTTAACCAAGGTAAGTTCTTTATCGGTTGTTTTATTTTAATAATTTGAAGTTTGATACGTTTTTGTTAGAATTGTGTAGTTAAATGTTTAAATTTATCATATCTCAATTATTTAAGTTTTTGAGATAATCACAAGTTGATTCCGGTTAGCTCAACTAATAAAGTTTTTTATGGTTGAATAAGAGATCTAAGTTTAATTTCTGTCTACATAAAAAATCGATTGGTGTCTTGATCTAATAATAAAAAGCTATCATCAAGAGAGAATATCATAAGTTGAAACTCTCTAAAAAAAGAATTTTTAGAATAATCACTAATTTAGGAAGAAATTTTGAATTTAATTTTTATCTCTTCCATTCTACCTCGCCGCAAAGATTGAAAACCCTCATACAATGTACTTGAGTTTTACTATAAGTCAAAATACACACAATTATTTATATTTTTTTTACTTAATTAACTTGAGTTGATGTGATTGGTACCTAACAACAACAAAAAAGTGTCAGAGGGGCTAGTGTGGAATTAATTGTTCTTCAATCACAATTTACCATATTAATAAGTTTCTGAAGATTATGTGCCCACTGGACAACAAGCGATCTAGTTAGTACCAAAAAAGGGTTTGAGGTGGTGGGTGTAGTTTATCTTAGGCTAGCTCTTTTTAAGTCCCAGCATGGCCGGAATAATATGTAAATAAATTCTGATAATTTTTATGAGAAAGGGTGTGTTGGGGATGTGAGTTTAGGAATTAGGATGAAACGAAAAGTCACTATTTTAAGCCCAATTATTGAGAGAAAGCGAAGGGAACGATGACAATGGAGAGTGGGGGTATTGTATAACTATAATAAACAATGTTAATAAACTCTGTCTCTTTCTTTCAACAAAGCTATACTCTCTCTCTCTCTCTCTCTCTCTCTCTCTCTCTCTCTTTTTCTTCCTTTGAGAGAGGCTCTTTAGTGGTGTTGTTCTTTGTTTTGGAGTGCAAGAGAAGTGAAATTTGTGGAGGGGGCTACCCATGTGACATGTATGGCTGTTTAGATGACATAGATTGCAATATTAGTTTGGGGGGTTTATCTGTCAAGGGCCCATTTCCAAGTTGTTAACGTGGGTGTATGAAACCAATGAACCCAAATCAATATGCAAAAACTCAAAAGTGCAAACCCTATCTTTTCTTATCTAGCATCCATATTAGGAGTTCCTTTAAAAAAAAAATGGAAACAAAAGGAATGCTTAGGTATTGGGGGAGTAAATAAATGGTCATAAGTGGATTCACTAATATCTTCTTCTTCTTTTTTTTGCATTTTTATGTGATTGTTTGATAAGTAAGTTTTGGCTCTAACATCACTTTTTGCATTTTAATTATATTAGCTCTCTTATCTTGTAAAAAAAGTTATATTATCCTTTTGGAGATAATGGGAAAAAAAAAAATGATAGTTCGTTGTTGTTGGTTGGTAATAGCCTAATACATTACTTACAAGATCAAAAAAATGTTACATGAAGACATTTAGTTTTGATGGGGCAGCCTCTCATGTGTTATTTGGCATCTATGGTAAGTAAGATTTAGATTAAAAAAAAAATTAATAGATTTATTTTTTGTGTAAGCAAGATTTACAATAATTATTTTTTGCCATTAAGTTAAGACATTAATCAGTTTATTTTTTGTGTATGCTATATTCAAATAACCCACCACATTTATTAAAAAAAAAAATTAAATATACATCTATTGAAACTTGAATAAATGTTTTCTTTAAGAATTGTACATTTGTACTCATGTTAGTCATGTATATATACATACATGATTGTAACTTCAATTGTACTCTAATAAATGGAGAGAGAAATGTTTGTACATATCTTGATACACGTAAAGATGTGTGTACATATCTTGATGTATATGGAGAGAGAAATCAAGTTGGACGGGACTGTTGTCAAGCTGGTGTGATTTAATTGTTTTAAATAATAAATAAATAAAAGTCAAAAAAACAAGGATATAACAAAAACCTAAAAAGCCAAATGGAGAGGTCAACAGAAGAGACGTATTACTGTGCTCTCCCTCCAATTTTTTCCACACGAAAGAATATTATCTCAAAAAACAATGTTAGGCAAAGGTCACTTTCACATTCACATACACTCTCTCTCTCTCTCTCTCTCTCTCAAGTTTCATTGATGATATATGCACAGCAATATCGGCTAAGTATAAACTGTACATTTCTCTCTCTCTAAAATGATATATATGCACAGCAATTTCGTTTAGTAGATGATATAGCTTTATGTCGTATTCACTCGTAATAAAGAGGGGAACAAGAAATCCGTGAATTTCGCCTAACCAAAGCAACCGACTTTGATTAAGAAAAATACCACCCCCTCCCCAAAATGGTCATTTTAAACCACCCTTCATGAAAATCACTTTTCCCCGTTAAGCAATTGGAAAAAAAAAAACAATAATAATGAATATAGAAAAGCATCTTTAATTTTTTTTTTTTTTAAAAAGAGTTTTAATAGTGTTCACTCTTCATGATTGCTCTTTATTTTTAGATTGGACTCTAATCAATTTTTGGAATAGACAGAAAGCGAACTCAATATTTCTTATTTAATCACAAAATATTTTACCAGTTGAGTTAACTAGAACTTACAAAAAATAAATCTTTAATTTTAATAGAGTTTCAACCTATGGTTCACTTCCAATGATTATAGTCTAATTGATTTTTTGTATAAGTGGGAATTGAACCTGTAGGGTCTGTTTTTGTAGCCCAAGCCCAATAGGTATGGATTATGAGCCCAATGAATCTAGGACAATGAATTTGTAAAACGTGAGTGAAAGAACTGGGCGGAGTGTAAATTAAACAAGAGTTAATTATGGTATTTACGGGTAAACTAACATGAACTCATGCTTGAGCAAATGCAAACGTGAAAGTCCGAAGAGGTATTTTATTGAATGAAATTTGGTTACAATTCTTAGAGCTACAGTAAAGCTATTCTCTTCTTCCCTCCCCTATTTTTTCCGATCCCCTCTTTTAGAGGCTTCTTCTCTTTGTATAGCACCCTCTCCCCTCATCTTCATCGTCCACTTATTCATCATCTAAGCGTCCACTCGAGTATATGTCATGTCAAGTCTTCTTTTTAGTTTTCTGTGAATTGTGGTAGCTGAGATTACACTGTTCAGGGGTCTTCTCCACATAAATGCAGCCAGAGAAGTAGCTGTAATGCATTAAACACGGTTGTAGTAGCTTTTCCCTTTAGATATTTCTTCGTTCTTATCATCTCCAGACATGCTCAGTGTTTATCTTCATTATTGGAATCGTTAGGAAGATCATTCTGACCCTCCACACATTTGATTGATCAAGAATATTCGTATCCGAGGAGGAAGACCTCTTCGGACAACTGACGACCTCTTCGGAATGCCTCCCTCATTCATTTTCAGGTATGATTCTTCCACATGGACCCTTTCCCAGATATTTTCTTCTCCTCAGACATCTAGTAGTCTTCGAATAGGGCCATAGGCCCAATATATTAGGTTGGGCTTTTCACCCCCCCCAATAGCCCCTCAAAATTTTAGTTTTTCCCTCGCATCCGAGGAGAAAAAAAAGGATTTTGACTTGTCATGAAATGGGAATTTGAAATAACAAAAATATCTAAACTTACACGTGTGGACATGGATGCACGCGCTTCATTAATGCTGCTGCCGTTTCAGTATTCCCAATGCACTATCAATTACTCCAAGCGACGCTTTGTCCTTGGTATCCAACGGTGGGTCGTTGATCCAACGGACGCGATTCTTCTTCAAAGGTTGGCGGGATGACTTCTGCCTTTTCGCCTGCCCCCCTATATAAAGCTTCAGAGGCAGTTATTTCCTCTTTACTTTGCACACTCTCAGAGCACTCAGCAAACTCAGGCATTCGAATCCTTCAAGTTCTTCTAATCACCGATCCTAGCTCCTTTTCAGAATCTGTAAGAATATTTTTGCGAGTTCAAGGATCACATTTCGATTTGGTTTGCGTAAGTTTCGACTTTTGAACCTCTTGTTTCCCTCTTCGGCCAACCTCCTCGGCTTTCGAATAATCATCCTCTAGTCACTTCACTTAGTGATTCCATCTTTTTGTCTAATTGCGATGGATAGATTCCAGTATCTGATAGATAGCCCCGCCCAAATAGAGGAGTTTAAGGCGACATATCGCATACCTCAAGATGTGGGTCTGAGGTATTGCTCTCCGGAAAAAATACTAACAGATCGAAAGACGGGCGAAGTTGTTATCCCCATCATTGCCTTTCTAGAAGGGGGGATGACCATCCCTATGGGTCCCATTACCAGTAATTATCTTAGAAACCATAGGCTTAGCCCTGACCAATGTGCGCCGAACATGTTTAGGATCTTAGGAGCAGTTGAGGATCTGAACCGCCATCTAGGGTTGGGCCTCACCTGGCTCGATGTGGTACATATGTATGAGTACCACAGCCAAAAAGGGGCGGGATATTATCTCAAATTCCGGTCCGACGTGGTTAGGCTCGTCTCTTGCCTTCCCAAATCTAATAAAGGGATGAAAGACGACTATGTGATCGTCTCGGGCGCGTGGCATTATGGCCCTCATTGCCCGACCAGGCCAGGAGAACCAGGTAGAATATTATAGACTTAGGTTTACTGATAGTAGATTTAGGATCTCCACTTTCCAGTAATTTTGAATTTTATTATTGTTATTTATTATGATTTTTTTTTTTTATTCCTTTCGAGCTTCTGACTAAGTTTTGCTATAATACTAACAGATAAAGATCACGTTTCTCCTCGGCTCAGCCTTACAAACGTTGCCGCCCTTAATTACTTGCTACGCTCAGAGATTTTCGTAAGCGAAGACGGGTAACTCCGATCAGTTTCGCTTATCCTTGGGTACCCAGCGAAACTGAAGGATTTTTAGCCTATCGGCAACGCGATAAGGCGGGGGGATTACCACATCAACCGTAGAGACGTTGCCCGAAAGGATTTTTTGGCTCCGTTCGACCTTGTGCCCGTGCCACATCCCAATCCACAGGGTGTACCCTTGCTCCTCCAGCCAATTCAACAGGTTCCTCTGGGGCCGGAAGCAGCAAGTGAAGGAGTTGCCTCTTCAACCTCCTCACTTGAGGAATATATAGACAAGTTTAGGTTCGAAGGAGAAGCTTCGAAAGAGGTTGAAGTGATAACAGTTCCTGACGCCGAGGAGGAGGCTGATAGGCAGTCTGTTGTCCACCCTGCTATACTAATAACTGCTCTTCCCGAGGACTCTTCAGAAGAAGAGGACATGGCTGATCTAAGGAACCTGATGAAGAATAGGGGCAAGAAGTCTGAGCCCAAGGGGACTAGTACATCCCAACCGGCTATAAACCTTCCTCCACCACCCCCTCAAGCCCCTGATCTCGGCCTGAAGCCTCTGCCAGATCTGAGGAAGAAAAGGCCCCTTGTGACCCCAGAAGAAGGGGAGGTGGTTCCACAAAAAGGGACCAAGCAGCAGAAGGTGGTGAAAGACCACCGGAGTAAGAGGGCTTCATCCACTGAGAGTAGTGAGGAAGTCCTTGTTGCTGATGTACGCAGAGGACCTTGCACTTGATCCCCTTGGTTAGAATTGGATGGCGCCCCAATTTCTTGCGAAACTTCCCTAAGGAACTATGACGGAGGGAGGGCAGGCCTTGTCGCCGAGGCTTTGGAGCAGCCACTGCTCCTCCCTCAGGACATGGAGTCTTACCGGCGCTTCAGCCAGCAGGAACTCTTCTCGTCCCTAAAGAGGGATTTAGCCATGGTAAGTGAGTTAACCCGTTTCTACATTTGAGGATGTTGCTTTACTTTATGTTAACTTTATCATTTTCGCTGTGCAGATTACCCAACAAGTCTTTGTGGCTGAAGAGTGGAACAAAAAGACATACATTGAAGCCCAAGCGGAGGCCCACTCTCGGTCTGAGACTGAAAGGTCTTTAGGTAGCCTAAAGGAGGAATATGCTCACCTATCCGAGCAATTCAAGGATATGACCAAGCAAAGGAACAGCCTTGATGCTGGCCTGAAAACTGCTGAAAGACAGGCCAAAGAGCAGCGTAAAAAACTAAACATGGCTGAGATCAACTTGGCTACAGAGAGGGAGGTGGTGAAGGGGCTTAAGGCTGAGCTCAAAAAGGCCAAGGAAGTTGCCCTACTGGCCGAGAAGAATGCCCACTAAGCCAAGGAAGCAGTGGAGGTCGAGAGACAGGCAGCATACATGCTGGGAGTGGAGGAGACCCAACTAAGCCTCACTGAGCAGTTTGCCTCGGTTGGCCGAGACTACTGTGATATAACGTGGGGAAAGGCACTGGATGCTGCTGGGGTTCCTGCAGATTCCCCCTTGAGGCTGCCTGGGAGTATATACTATGATCCAGAAATTCGTACACTCCCAGAAGCTCAAGAGCAGCCCCCAGCTAGCCAGGCCCCTTTTGCTCCAGCTGAAGCAACTAAAGAGTCTGAGGGGACCAAAGAGAAAAACAAAGAACAAGTCTCGGACGTTGCTGCTGCCCAGCCCAGTCGGACAGTTGATCCTCCGACTGCTCAGACGAAGACTTAATGGGAATAGGAGTTTCTATTTTGTACTTTTATATAATCTAGTTCAGTTGTTTGTTTTTTTTTTTTTAGGTAAAGGCTTGTAAACTACTTTATTTTAATTAATGAAATCCTTTCTTTTAGATTCAATATCCTTGTTGCTTAAATTATAAGTCTCGACATTATTGCAAACAGCTTAAACTACATGATTATAATAATATAGGTGAACTTAAACATGATATCATGATAATAAGGCCAGTGACTTAAATCAATGCCGAAGAGAGTGGCACATACAATAGTTATTAATAAGTAACGAAAACGACGAGTGAGACGAAAGTTTCACAGGCTTTCTTGAATGTGTGCAGAGCATATTTCTAACTAGGGAGTCAAACTATAAATTAAAGTTAAATGCATCCAAGAATTTCAGGCACGGTAAATTCAAACATTAACAATAACTGTATGAAGGAGTGTTAACTAACCCAAATCATCTGGTCCGAGAACTACAGGCATGATTGAGTTTAAGTTTAAACACTTAGAGAACTTGGAACGAGTGTTAACTAACCCAAATCATCTGGTCTGAGGACTACAGGCATGATTGAGTTTAAGTTTAAACACTTAGAGAACTTGGAACGAGTGTTAACTAACCCAAATCATCTGGTCCGAGGACTACAGGCATGATTAAGTTTTAGTTTAAACGCTTAGAGAAATTGGAACGAGTGTTAACTAACCCAAATCATCTGATCCGAGCACTACAGGCATGATTGAGTTTAAGTTTAAACACTTAGAGAACTTGGAACGAGTGTTAACTAACCCAAATCATCTGGTCCGAGAACTACAAGTATGATTGAGTTTAAGTTTAAATACTTAGAGAATTTGGAACGAGTGTTAACTAACCCAAATCATCTGATCTGAGAACTACAGACATGATTGAGTTTAAGTTTAAACACTTAGAGAACTATTCACATACAGAATCAGCATATTGATTGAAGAAAATATTCGATTAATAATAGTACCTTCTGAGGTTATTTACGTTCTAGGGGCGTGGTATTACATGACTATCCAGATCTTCTAAGAAATACGCCCCAATGCCAGCCCCTGAAGTAATACGATATGACCCTTCCCAATTGGGTCCTAACTTTCCCCAAACTGGGTTTTTTGCGGCACTGACAACTTTTCTCAGCACTAAATCACCGGGCTCTAGAGGCCTTAGCCTCACGTTGGCATCATAGCCCTGCTTGAGTTTTTGCTGGTAATGTGCCAGTCGAACTAATACATTTTCTCTTTTTTCATTAATCAGGTCCAAACTCCTCTCTAACTGCTCGTTGTTGCCGGTCGGATTGAACGAACTGGTTTTCAGTGTTGGGAACCCAGTTTCCAAAGGTATGACAGCTTCAGCCCCATAGGTCATTGAGAAAGGGGTCTCTCCTGTAAATTTGCGTGGCGTAGTTCGGTAGGCCCAAAGTACGTGTGGCAATTCTTCCACCCACTTACCATTCGCGTCGTCGAGCCTCTTCTTTAAGCCATTTACTATGACCTTATTGACAGCCTCTGTTTGTCCATTACCCTGGGGATAAGCAGGGGTGGAGTACCTGTTTATAATTCCTAGCTCACTACAATAACTCCTGAATACTTTGCTATCGAACTGTTGGCCATTGTCCGAGATGAGAGTATGAGGAACCCCAAACCGAGTGACAATATTCTTCCACACAAACCTTTGCACATCTACGTCCCTGATGTTGGCCAGAGGTTCAGTTTCGACCCACTTGGTAGAATAGTCTGTGCCGACCATAAAGTATTTCCTATTTCCTGCAGCTTTAGGGAATGGTCCCACGATATCTAAGCCCCATTGGGCGAAAGGCCATGGGCTGGATAGTGGATTAAGAGTTCCCCCTGGTTGATGAATGTTTGGGGCAAACCGCTGACATTGATTGCACTTTTTAATGTATTCGTGGGCTTTTTTTTGCATGTTCGGCCACCAGTAACCTTGAGTGATGGCTCGGTGAGCCAGAGACCTACCACCGGTGTGGCTCCCGCAGATTCCTTCATGCAACTCCTCTAGTAGCAACTTAGCCGCTTCAGGTTGAATACATAACAAGTACAGCCCTGAATATGAGCATTTATATAATTTTTGGTCCTCGGATAGCCAGAATCTGGTCGCTTTTCTTCGAATTTTGTCAGCTTCCACCCTTTCTTCAGGCAAAATATCTTCTTTCAGGAATTTAATAATAGGGTCCATCCAGCAGAGCCTGGTCCTAACCTGGTGAACTTGAACGACTTCTCTTCTTGCATCAGTAGGCCCATGCAAGTCCTCGACAATGATGACTCTTGGCAAATTTTGCGCCGAAGAAGTAGCGAGAGTGGACAGAGAATCAGCATGTGCATTACCACTCCTGGGGATGTGCAACAAACTGAAAAATTCGAACTCGGATCGCAGGCAGGTAACTTAGCTCAAGTACCCCTGCATTCTTTCATCCTTCACTTCAAACTCACCTTGCACTTACCCCACGACTAACCTTGAGTTCGAGAACAGCTCCACTGCCTTTCCTCCCATTCTTTGGACCATAGCCATTCCCATCAGTAGGGCTTCGTACTCCGCCTCATTATTTGTCGCCAAGAAATCCAGCCTTAATGACTTTTCAATGATGATTCTTTCGAGGGATATCAGCACCAGCCCCACTCCAGAACCTCTCTGATTTGATGCGCCGTCCACGTACACTTCCCAATGGGACGGGCCTTGGTGAAAAATAATGCCAACTGATTTTTCATCCATGTCCGACGTGAGCGTTACTTCTTCTAAGTGGGGCTCCGTGAACTCGGCTACCAAATCTGCCAGTACTTGGCCCTTGACCGATGTACGAGGCATTTATTTGATATCGAAAGCCCCCAAGATCGTACCCCATTTAGCAATTCTTCCAGTATAGTCAGCATTTCAGAGTATAGCCCTGAGTGGGAGCTGAGTGAGGACAATGACCGTATGAGCCTGAAAATAGTGAGGCAACTTTCGTGTACCGAGCACTATTGCTAGGATAGCCTTCTTCAGTGGCAAATAACGAATCTCAGCCTCATGCAACGACTTATTTACGTAGTAAACTGGTCTTTGCACACCACAATCTGCTCGGATCAACACCAAGCTTACAGCATAGGGAGCCACAGCAATGTAGACGAACAAGACTTCATCTGGCTCAGGACTGGACATGATTGGTGGTCGAGCTAGATAATCTTTAAGTTGCTGAAAGGCTACGGCACATTCTTCAGTCCACTCGAATCCCTTCCACTTGTTAATCAAAGAGAAGAAAGGCCGACACCTGTCTGCTGATCAAAAGATAAATCGGTTTAGGGCAGCAGTCATTCCAGTCAGTTTCTGGACTTCCTTGGGATTCCGAGGAGTTTGTAAATTGTTGATGGCCTTTATCTGGTCAGGGTTAACCTCAATTCCCCTGTGAGTCACCATGTACCCCAAAAACTTGCCTGACCCCACACCGAATGAGCACTTGGAAGCATTAAGGCGCAGCTTGTGCTTCCTCAGAACCTCAAAGGTACTTTCAAGGTCTTTCACATGTTCAGCAACAATTTTGCTCTTCACCACCATGTCATCTATGTAAATTTTAATGTTTTTACCCAGCTGTAGTTCAAACATCCTCGTCATCATCCTTTGATAAGTAGATCCCGCATTTTTCAGACCAAATGACATCACCTTATAGTGGTAATTATCAATAGGGGTGACAAAAGCAGTCTTCTCCTGATCCTCCCGGGCTAGCGGTATCTGATAGTAGCCTTGGAAGGCATCCAAGAAACTCATCCGAGTATGGCCAACAATAGCATCCACAAGCTGATCAATTTTCGGCATGAGGAATGGATCCTTAGGACAAGCCTTGTTTAGGTCAGTGAAGTCTACACAGACTTGCCACTTCCCGTTTTTCTTCTTCACCACTACAGTATTCGCTAACCATTCTGGGTAAAAAACTTCTTTGATAGCTCCAGCTTGTTTGACCTTTGCTACCTCTTCTCTCACTGCATCTGCATGTTCCTTAGATGGGCGCCGAGGAGGTTACTTCTTGGGGATACTCAATGGGTTGACCCTAAGATGATGGCAAATGAACTGGGGGTCCACTCCTGGGGCTTCATAAGCATTCCAGGCAAATACATCAAGATTCCTCTTGAGAAACTCTATCAGCTCTTCCTTCTCCTGAAGAGGTAGCTGAGATCCGACTTGAAAGAACTTTTCAAGATTATCTTCGATAATAACCTTTACTAGATCCTCGCACCGAGCGCCCTCGCCTGGATCTCCAATGGGCAAGACCCGAGACTTTAGCTGCTATAAAATCTCTTCGGCCTTAAATGAAGACTCAGCTTCGAGTTCATGCTGGATGGCGGCTACTAAGCATTGCCTGGCTGTGGACTGGCCTCCTCGGATCTCGCAAACCCGTTCCTCAGATAGATACTTAACTTTCTGGTGCAGGGTAGAGGAAACAGCCCCCAGTGTGTGAAGCCATGGCCTGGCTACAATTGCTGTATAAGGGGAATACACATCTACAACTATGAAGTCCACCTCTGAACCGGTCTGCACGGGTAATCGTATATGGCCCCTCGGGGCGACCAACCTTCCTTCGAAACTTACAAGGGGTGAATTGTATGATGTTAAATCCTGAGACTTTAGGCCTAGCCCCTTGTAGAGATCGGGGTACATTATCTCCACAGCACTACCCTGGTCCACCATCACCCTCTTCACATCGTATCCTCCAATTCTGAGGGTGATTACTAAAGCGTCATCATGAGGCTGGATAGTCCTCATCTTGTCCTCGTCTGAGAATCCTATAACCAATGGGGCATCCAACTTAGATCTCTTCGGACCATGGCCGAAATGCCCTGCTGGTGATTGGACTATTGACATAACCTTCGATGGCCAGGATCCTGTCTCCCTGGTGCGGCGAAGACGACATTAATAGTTCCCAATGTCGGTTTTGAAGAATCATCTCTTCGGGGCCTTGAACTCATCTGCCCTTCTCGGCCACTGGAATGGTGCAGAAGGTGTCTTAGTTTACCCTCGCCGACCAGTTGATCTAAATGATCCCATAGGCTCCTGCAATCTTCTGTGGTATGCCCGTGGTCTTGATGATATTGGCAATAGAGATTATGATTACGCCTCTCAGGGTTTCCTACCATCTTATTCGGCCACCTGAAGAATGGCTCGTTTTTAATCTTTTCCAAAACTTGGTGTACCGGTTCTTTAAATACAGTGTTGACCGCTTGAGGATTGGTCGATCCTGATTGTCCAGCGAAATCTCTACGCGGTTTACTGTTATTGTAACGATCCGACCAGAAATCCCTCCTCTCCTGGGGGATGGCCTTGTCCTTTCCCTTCCCTTGCTGCTGATCTTCCTCAATTCTTTTAAATTTTTCTATACGGTCCATAAACTGACGCATGTTAGTAACTGGTTTGCCAGATAAGGAGGTCCTTAGACCGTGGTCAGTAGGGAGGCCGAGCTTGAACGTGCTGAGGGCCATTACATCAGAGTTGCCCTCCATATCATTAAATATCTCCCAATACCTCCGAATATGCCTTCAGGGTCTCACCCTCCTGCATGCTCAAGGATAACAGTGAAGACAAGGGCCTGGTTACTCTTCGGCATGTGACAAAGTATGAACCAAATGCCTGGGTGAGCTCTTTGAAAGAATTGATAAAGTCTGCTTTCAGGCTGTCAAACCACCTCATTGCCACCGGCCCCAGACTGGAGGGGAAAACCATACACATCAGAGTTTTATCTCTGGAGTAGACCGCCATCCTTTGGTTAAAGTGACTCACGTGTTCTACCGGGTCTGTTTTACCATTGTAGATGGTAAACGTTGATTGGTTAAAACGTCAACGGAGTCTCGCTTCCTCAATTCTGCGAGTAAAAGGTGACCGAGAAATCTGATTCAAAACCCTGCTCATAGCATCATTCCCTATGCCTCTGCGTGATGGGCTTCTATATTGCTTCTTGCGATGAGATTCTTCTTCATAGGAAAATGATTCACTAGCCGGTGTCCGAGATTTCTCTTTGTATGGCGCAACTCCCTTTTCAGTTTTTCAACTTCTAGTTGCAAGTCCCGGTTCTTCTCTGTATGGGACACGTGACTTCCACCATGTGACTGGCTTTGGCCAGTATGCACAGTGTGCACACTACCCTCACGATTTTGTCTCCTCTCCAAGTTAAGAAAAGGGTCAGCGTGTTGGGATGCCTTAGATTCTGCTTGTTGTTGACTTCGTTCTGCCATCACCAACTGTTGTTTTCACCCCTGCACAAGTTCTTCTCACAGACGGCGCCAATTGTAGGGTCTGTTTTTGTAGCCCAAGACCAATAGGTATGGATTATGAGCCCAATGAACTCAGGACAATGAATTTGTAAAGCGTGGGTGAAAGAACTGGGCGGGGTGTGAATTAAACAAGAATTAATTATGGTATTTACGGGTAAACTAACATGAACTCATGCTTGAGCAAATGCAAACGTGAAAGTCCGAAGAGGTATTTTATTGAATGAAATTTGGTTACAATTCTTAGAGTTACAGTAAAGCTATTCTCTTCTTCCCTCCCCCATTTTTTTCGATCCCCTCTTTTAGAGGCTTTTTCTCTTTATATAGCACCATCTCCCCTCATCTTCATCGTCCACTTGTTCATCATCTAAGCGTCCACTCGAGTATATGTCATGTCAAGTCTTCTTTTTAGTTTTCTGTGAGTGGTGGTAGCTGAGATTACACTGTTCAGGGGTCTTCTCCACATAAATGCGACCAGAGAAGTAGCTGTAATGCATTAAACACGGTTGTAGCAGCTTTTCTCTTTAGATATTTCTTCGTTCTTATCATCTCCAGACATGCTCAGTGTTTATCTTCGTTGTTGGAATCGTTAGGAAGATCATTCTGACCCTCTACACATTTGATTGATCAAGAATATTCGTATCCGAGGAGGAAGACCTCTTCGGACAACTGACGACCTTTTTCGGAATGTCTCTCTCATTCATTTCCAGCTATGATTCTTCCACATGGACTATTTCCCAGATATTTTCTTCTCCTCGAACATCTAGTAGTCTTCGAATAAGGCCCTAGGCCCAATATATTAGGTTGGACTTTTCACCCCCCACAGAACCCCAGATATTTTATTCAACTGCAAAATACTTTACTAGATGAGCTAATAGAAACCCATTAAAAAAAGCATCTTTAATTTTTTTTTTTTTTTTAAGCTTAGGGTATGTTTGGTAACTGTTTTTCCTCCTTATTTTCTGTTTCCAAAAACAATTTTCTATTTTTGAGACTAAAAAACTTGTTTCCCAACTCAAAATAGACCAAAAAAAAAAAACTGTTCTCAAAACTCAATTTGTGAAGGAAATATAAAACATGCAAAATGCTATTTTCAATTTCTAAGTTTCAAAAGTTAATGAAAACACGCATTTAATTAAATGAATCTATCTTATTTAATGAGTTAACATTAGAGTTCAAATCCTAGTAACAACATATTTTAGTATTTTCTATTTTTTTTCAAAAAACTATCTTTTTCATTTTAGCTAACCAAACATGTTTTTTATTTCAAAAATATAAGAACATTGTTTTTTCTTTATATTCTCAAAAATAAGTTTTTAAAAATAAAAAATAAAAACTGTTACCAAACATAACCTTAGCTTCTAAATTTTTTTTGGTATAGCCCAATAAGCGGGAATCGAATTTCATATTTTTTATTTATCCATAAAATACTTTATCAGATAAGCAAATTGGAACCCTATTTAAAAAAGTATCTATAATTTTTTTTTTTTTTAAGCTTAAGCTTCTCATTCTTTTTTTTTTTCTCTCTCTTTTTAATTTTCTCATCCTTTCACTTCCAAAAAAGCCAAAGATTGGATGCTCCTCTTACTATTAATGACGTGACTTGGAACATAGGCCTATCATAATACAGTGACCTATCAATGGAACCCAATTAGAAACAAGAATTGGGAGGATTCCAAACTTAGAGCCTCAAATCGACCACCTCCTTAATCATACGTAGCTCATATAATATAAGTGGAGCATCTTTTAGGTGTGTGACACCACATATATTGAATAAGGTTCGTGTTACATTTTGGTGTCGATGAATTGTATTATTCCTTTCCTTTCGATTGCTCGTGCTTTGAGAATATTTGCATTTTTCATCTTTACGATTGTCATTGCAAAAATTCCCTAATTTTTTCATATAAAGGTTAAGAGGACACGTGGAGTGATTACGCACGTTGAAGATTGGTTAGGTTTGTTATGTGATATGTGAAATGGACCCCATTATATATTTGATAAATATAAATATAAATATGTATTTTTTAAATATATTTTATATTTATTTATTGGTGTATCAAGGAGGCATTATTATTACAAAAGATATATAGTAGAGAAACAATGATCACCAAGGAAGGCCCATCCAACTCCTTTATTAAAATTAGGTGGATTTTTTTGTTTTTGATAACTTATTCCTTTTTTTTCGACAGCCCATGTTGGAATCACTTTTTTTAATTTGCAATTCTAGCAAAAACTAATCACATGCTGCCATGTCATTGCACTTTGGGCCTTTTTATGCTTCCAATAACAATGTCTACTTAAAATGGTCTAGTTATAATGATACCAATGGAGATTATAAGATTTACGAAATAATGCTACAAGATTTTACTCTCCTTTTTTTTTCCACTTTAACTTATATCTCATCTCAAAATTAACTTGTTAAGTTTAATCTTTATTAAGTTACTGCATAATTTAACTTACTTTCATTTTAAAAAAGAATAAACAACTGTGAATTTTAATCAAACTCAATTGATAAAAAATTTTGTTATCATATAAAAGATTTGTGTTCAAACTTCACATACGACAAAAGGAAAATGATTGGTGTCTTGTCTATTACTAAAGTTGAATCTTTTCGAGTATACATTATAGATATTAAATCTTATAATATCAAAAATAACTTATACCAAAAAAGGCTCTAAAAGACAACTAATAATCAAGGGTCCACTCTAATTAATAGAAAGTGAATGAAGATGGGTTGCGTGTAAATTGCCAATATATGATTGGTATTATTATCACGTGTAATCACATCTCATTTTATAAATTTGTTGGTGAATTAATGGTCTATTTGTATCAACACTTTACGTGATATAGCATCCATTTCCAAACGTCGACCTTATGAGCTTTTTAGCCGTGTGAGATTGTTGGAAACCTTGAAAGTAGCATTTGAATTGGTCAAAAATGATGGGTTTAGATAAAGAGACCCTAACAACTTAAAGAGTTTTTCAGCAAGACGAAAAGTAAAATAGAACAAACATTGGAGTAGGACTTAATAATAGTAACCCAAAAAGCCGCAAAGGCTTCGTTTGGAAGTGTTGTTGGTTGCCCATATATTCAATGAAATTTTTTTGCATATTTTTCTAAACAAGTTTGTCTGCTTTCTCAAATGATGATCCATTTTGCTTTGCAGGCCGCCAAAATTTATTCCTGCCATTCAATATTCTTTATGATTGGGTGTGTGTTGGTCACTCGGTCAGGTACATGGTATTGGTAGCCATTTACGTGCTCTTAATAACTTACTTTTCGTGTTTTTTCCCTTGCGACTTTATAAAAGAAAACAATCATTGTTATTGTGTTTTTGTCATGGTTGGTGCAATTTGCTTTCGTTTCACATTGTAAATGACAAAGAAAAAAACTACATGCAATGCAATGCAACAATATTCAAGCCACACACACATTAAATGTAGCATTGATCAAATTGGAAAAAAAAACAGAGAGTTAATACTAAAATTATGAACAAGTAGGTGACATTTTCATTACTAGTTGTACACCATTTAAGATTGAATTAAAATTTTTGTTTTCATTTTCGAAATTTAATAAGAAAAATTTAAAGGAAACCAACCAACCAAAAAGGGTTAAAGGGAAATTTGAAAAAGAAAAGAGAAAGAGCTATATAGAAAGGCTCATTTGCGTGGACGATATAAGCTATTTAAAGCCTTTTTTTGATTGGATAGCCTATGGTCATTTTCGGCTGCAGTGACTTTGCCTTTGAGGATTTGAGAGGTTATTAGTGTGAGCTAGGAGGGCACTTCATAAAACAAAAGAAAACACCAAAAAAAAAAAAAAAACAAAGTTTGTGTTGTGTAAGTAACTAAGTATAAGGGTTGGCGTTGAACTGTTAAAAGAGTTTTTTTGTGGGGTTTGCCCAGATGTGTTCCAAACAAAACAATTTTGAACCGCGTGTGTGCCTTTTCATTCTTTCCTGTTGAGAGTTGAAAAACTTTTTCCCTATTGGATGCCTAATTACCTATATACTCTGTCTAAAATTCTTGCTTCTAGACGTAATGGTCGGCAAATCAGAATGTTTTGATTTACTAATGGAGGTTGTTTGAATAGGGCATGTGATAAGATGTGACAATTGATTGTAAAGCGTGTTGCATGACATAGATTGAAGCACTTGAGGGAAAAAAAATTAAAAAAAAAAGTCCATAAATTTGACTATATATATATTTTTTGGGTTATTCTAGTGTGATTTTGGTGAGAGAGGTAAGATTAATAATAAAATAATGTTCATTCCTTTGTGGTTATTGTTGTCAAATGTCCACCACTTAATGTTATAGCATGATCGGATTGATGATCGGTCTATAGTTGAACTCGTTGAAATGAGCATATTCGGTTTGGAGAGAGGTAACTTTTGGGTTCAAATCAAGTAATGACACACTATTAGCTTCCTCATGATTATTGTTATCTACTACATGATGCTACTAGAACCATGGTGATGGAATTTGAAGTCATGTTATGGTTGAACTCGTTTAAATGAGCATACTTAGTTTGGACTTTGAAGAGAAGTAGATTGTAAATATGTTGCATAGCATTGCATATAGAGGCATTTGAAAGGAGGGAAAAACATATATCAAGACATGTGAATATAATTTTTTTGAATATTGTCATGTTGCTTGGTGAGAGGGAAGACATTAACTTCAAATCAAATAATAAATTAATGTTAGTTTCGTCATGATTATTGTTGTCCAAGACCATTTGACATTATATCATGATGAGACTGATATTAGGTTATGGTTAAACTCGTTGAAATGAGCAGATTTGATTTAGAGAAATTTAAGTCCAAAGTTCAAATCAAGTGATGACATTGTTAGTTCCTTAATGATTATTGCTACTCGGCCACCACTTGATGCTACTAAAAGTCTAAAACCCTAATGGGACTAGTGGCAAGCTATGGTTGAACTTGTTAAAAGGAGCATGCTTGGTGTTAAAAGGAGCATGCTTGATTTAAAAAGAGGCAAATCTTGAGTTCAAATTAAGTAATAACATGTTCTTAGTTCAATCATAATTATTGTTGTCTACCACTTGAAGCTCCTAGAACCTTGGTGGTCGAGACTGATGTCAAGCTATGGCTATATCTGTTGAAAGAAGCAAACTTGGGTTGGCGAGCTATAGATCATGAGTTTGAATCGAGCAATGACACAATTTTGGTCTCCTCATGATTGCTATTGTCAGATATTGAGACTTAATAAGTAAGACCGATATCAGGTTATGGTTAAACTCGTTGAAATAAGCATATCCAGATCCCTTATATTGTGGACCTGTCTATGTCATGTTATTGGTTCCTCAACAAATAAAGACTATCACGATAATATTCAGTTAGGGTTTGTACAACTCCTCTCATCCTTTACCATTTTTAATCAATTATTTTTCTTCTTATTCTTCTTCTTCCTTTTTTTCAAAGTAAGAAAATAGTTCACTTTATGCTCACAGCTCTTAAAGGGATCAAATTTTAAACGTTAGTGGCCATCGATAAATGCAACTTGATAGATCTTAAACTTTGGTTTAAGTGATCAATGATAAGATTAGAATGAAATATTAATCTCAACCAAGAAAACATAAACGAATTTTTTTTCTTTAAAGGCTGGGCCAACCATTTTGCTCAACTTACTTAGTGCAATGTTTGAGCCCAATTTGAGAACGGAATTCAATCCAGAATTTTAGTCAGACCAAACCGAGGAAAGAGCAAAAGAATGTCACCACTAGAAATCTAGAATCTGGTTCTATCCATTATGATCAATTTGATTTTGATTGACAACAAAACCATGCACTTCTTTGATGAAAAAAGAATTTCAACGTTGTAGAATAAACAGGTAACATTGCTGGCCAAAATGTGTTCACAATTTTTTTTTTATTTAAAATTCCTTTTTTCCATCACAAAAATAGCTTCATTTGCTTGCAAATGTGGAAATATGCCTTATTTGGGTTTAGCCACTGTGAGAATAAATATAGGGGCATAATAATCACATAGAGGCTACTAGGCTAGTGTGACAATGTGACATAACTATTTTTGTAGGTAACTCCATTGGAATTTCGCTAAGGACTTTGTATATATCAAAATTGTAAAGAAAGAAACTATTTAAAGGTCCACTCAAGAATCAAAGAAATAGTACTTTATTCGCATACTATGTAAGATGGGTTTATATAAGGGAATAAATATGTGGGGGATTCATCATTGATATGAGACTAATCGATACCAGATACAAATTGCACTTTCTCATGCACAATGTTTAATAATCAATGTAAGTAATCATTTTTTATAAAGAAAAAATAAACCCATCTGTGTCTATGAGCCCTCAAAACTTGAATCATACTAAGCAATTTGAGGGTACTATGACTAACACGTTTCTTGTTTTAGTACCACAAAGCCATAGTTGTTGTGGCCCAAGTACATGTCGGTGAAAAATTATTAGTTTCTTGTTAGATTTTTAATCATTTGATTTTAAGACTTATCTTGTAGTACACCATCTTCACCACTTTTTTTTTTATACAAAATTTTCAGTTTCATGCCACATATACTTGAAATGAATGCTTGAATGTGTGAATTTCATTGATTTTTGTGTCGCAATCTATAGGTGAGCATGGGGAGGGGGACCATGCTATGAGAAAGAGAGAGAAATAGGAAAAAAAAATTATTATATTTGGTTTATTTGGTATGCATTTCTTTGTACTGTACTTAAATAATAATGCTATAAATGAAATTTATACATGGGACATTATAACTTCGAGAAAAAAAAAGTTTAACTTATTTTTAGTATTTTTTAATGGGATATATTTTTTTATTTTAAATATATAATGGTAAATGGTAGTAGGTTTTAATTTTTACATTTTATTTAGTTAGTAAGTGATGTAACAATCTCTCATTAAGATAAAAAAAGATTTCTTTTAAAAAAAATTATAGGAGGTAAGCAAAAAAAAAAAAAAACCCGCAATTTAAAAGATTTCCTTAATCAATAGAGGCATATAGAATATTTCCTCATATTCACCAATTCATTGAATTTTCTTCTTTCTACATCATTTGATATTGGGCTTGGCTCTCCATTCGACTAAAAAGGGAAAAACACCCAATTGATTTATGTTCTAGTAATCTAGTCTACCACTCTTACTCGATCTTCGTCTTTTGTAAGCCTGTCTCTTGGGCCAAGATTTTTCATTGGGAGGTAACCAATAATTTAGATGTCTAACATAACATGTATTAGGGTGCGTACTAAACCCCTCAATTTAAGAAAATTAACCAAACTTCACACGTAAGGTTAGTAGGTTGGATTGATAGTTTTTTTTTAACTCATTCGACCCAACCTAACCCACCATATATGTAAGTTTATTTTATCACATTTATTTTTATTTTTATTTTTTAGTTTGATTTATTTTCCTATTTTAAGAATTAATTTTGATCAATTTAGAATATAATTTAGATATATTATGTGATTTGTAGTAGTTTAGTAAAAAATAATAATTAAATAATTAATGAGAGTCCAATTTTTTTATAAGATGCGAAACATGTATAGCACAACTCACCAACCCAACCAGACTCATGTTGGTTTCTCTATAAATGTGATGGATTGGGTTGAGTTGAAAAAACCCTTCAACCTGACTCATGCACATCCCTAGACACATATTTTATTAAGTGTGTGTTTGACATTAGATTATAACTTAGATTTCTACTTATTTTATGCACTATTCACGAGTTCTATACTACTCTATTTTTTTTTTAACTTTATTCAGATAATCTAATTTTTGGTCTATTAAAAATAAGTTAGTTTTTAACTTTTTATCTTATATTATATAAATAAGTTACCGAAAATAAACGACTTCAAAACATGCTTTAAATACCAGAAAACAAAAAACTTTTTCAGTTTCATGCCGCATATACTTGAAATAAATGCTTGTACGTGTGAATTTCATTGATTTTTGTGTCGCAATCTATAGGGGAGCATGGGGAGGGGGACAATGCAATAAGAAAGAGAAAGAAAAAGAAATAGAAAATTATTAGATTTGGTTTATTTGGTATGCATTTCTTTGTACTGTACCTAAAATAATAATGCTCCAAATAGAATTTACACATGGGACACTATAACTTCTGAGAGGGAAAAAAAAAACCGCAATCTAAGATTTCCTTAATAAATAGAGAGAGGCCTACAGAATATCTCCTCAGCTTTTTCCAACTCATTGAATTTGCTTCTTTCTGCATCTTTTGGATATTGGGTTTGGGCTATCCACTCGGCCAAAAAAAAAGTAAAAACACCCATTTGATTTAAGTTCTTGAAGGCTACCACTCTAACTCAATCTTAGTGTTTCATAAACCCTGTCTCTTGGGCCAAGATTTTTCTTTGGGAGGTAATAGTTTAGAGGTTAGAGCAACCACATTAATTCATGGATAATCTTGCAAAATACAAAAAGAAGCTCTTTTTACACATTTTGACCAAAAAAAACACCCACATCAATGGGTGTAAAATTGTGCATAAATATACAAGAGCTACAGTAACTGTGCATAAATACACAATTACTGTAGCTATTCTATACATTATTTTAATAATTTCTAATTTCGCTCATTTTTTTCTCTTTTCTCCCTATCTGCAAAACCAACACCCTCATCATCTACTTCTTCCTCTGATACACACACTCCCACAGACAAAATCAAAAATCAACCACAAAAATAAAAAAATCAACCATAAAATCAACCACAGACACCACAAAACCAAACACACCCACACACGGACACACCAACGGAGACAGAGAGAGTGGATCGGCGCTTGTGGCGGATCAGCGTGCTTGGATCGGAGTTTCAGATCGGCGTGCTTGGATCGGAGTTTCAGATGGAAATTTCAGATCGGCATTTGGATGGAAATTTCAGCTTGGATCGGAGTTTCAGATTGGCACCGTGCTCCCTGCTTGGATCGAAATTTCAGAGAGTTTGGAATAGAGAGGAGTTTCAGAGAGGAGTGAAAATGTTAGAATAGAGAGGAGTTTCAGAGAAGACTTTAGAATAGAGTGGAGAGAGAAGGTTTGAGATAAAATAATAATAAAAAAAGTGAGAAAATGATTATTTAAATAAAACAGATGATAGAATAAAGAATGTGGATGTTTTGTAAAAATGGATGTGTAAAATAGAAAAAGTAGGTTTTTAGTGTAAAAATGGGTGTGTAAAATACACTAACTGATGGTTGCCTTAACATAATGTGTATTGGGGTGCATACTAAACTCACCAACTCAAGAAAATTGACCCAACTTCACACGTCAGGTTAGCAGGTTGGAATTTTTTCTTTTTAAGTCTTCGGCTAGGTTTGGGTAGATAGTTTTTTTAACCCATTCGACGCAACCTAACCCACCATATATATGAGTTTATTTTATCATATTTATTTTAGTTTTTTAGTTTGATTTATTTTCATATTTTAAGAATTAATTTTGATGAATTTGGAATATGATTTAGACATATTATGTGATTTGTAGTAATTTAGTAAAAAAATTAATTAAATAATTAATGAGAGTCCAATTTTTATTTATTTTTTTATTTTTTTATAAATATAAGGCATGAAACATGTAAAGCACAACTTACCAACCAACCAAACTCAAGTTGGTTTGGTTGGTTTCTATACATGTGATGGGTTGGGTTGAATTGAAAAAACCCTTCAAACTGACCCATGCACATCCCTAAACACATATTTTATTGTGTGTTTGATATTGGCTTATAAGTTGGATTTCTACTTATTTTATGCATGAGTTCTATACTACTCTTTTTTAAATAAAAAATTTTAATTTAAATAATATCAGTTTATTGGAGATAAGTTAGCTTTTAGCTTTTTGTCTTATATTATGCAAATAAGTTATTGAAAATAAATAATTTCCAAATGGAGTTTGTATACTAGAAAAACAAAAACAAAAACAAAAAAAACAAAAAAACTTTTTCATATATATATTTAAAAAAAAAAAAAAAAGAGGCTTGGAAAGCTACAAGGGCCTCTCCACAACCCTACACAAGAAAACTCGTTGAGGGAGAAGCCTAGGGATGGAAGCGGGCCCCCAAGCATTGCAAGTAGAAGCCCATTGAGAAATATTGTGAGCAAAGCAATTAGCCTTCCCTGTCTTAAGAACAAAAAACCCAACATACAAAAACCATTCCAAAATAGTTTCTATACTATCAAATTACAATTCATATCATTAAAATTTAGAGCCATTTTGATTTTGTCTATGTAAATAAATGAACACAAACATGCATACTTCACTTGGCCCCTAATCAAGTCTTGCAGACACCAACCAATACCATCTCATATTAGCCCAAACCCTTCTCCTAATGGGCCCATTATGCAGCCCAATTTCCACATCCAATTTTTCTTGCTTAAGTGCCACTAAGCCTTAGTTGTCGTTGCCCAAGTACATATCGGTGAAAATTACTAATTTTTTGTTATATCATGTAGTACCATCTTTACCACTTTTTTTTTTTTTTTTTTCTTTTTACAAAAGTTTCAATTCCATGCCACATATACTTGAAACGAACGTTTGTATGTGTGAATTTCATTGATTTTTGTGCCACAATCTATAGGGGAGCATGGGGAGGGGGGCCATGCTACAAGAAAGAAAAAGAAAAAGAAAATTATTAGATTTTTTTTATTTGTTATGCATTTATTTGTACTGTACCTAAAATAATAATGTTTCAAATGGAATTTATACATGGGACATCATAACTTCGAAAAAAAAACTATAAAAAAAAAATGCAATCGAAGATTTCCTTAATAAATAGTGGTATACAGAATATTTCCTCAGCTTCTCCAACTCATTGAATTTGCTTCTTTCTGCATCTTTTGATATTGGGCTTGGGCTCTCCATTTGACCAAAAAAAGGAAAAATACCCAATGTAATACTCTACCACTATGACTCGATTTTGGTCTTTTGTAATCCCTATCTTTTGGGCCATGATTTTTCTTTGGTGAAGGGAACCATTAGTTTGGGGTCTAGGTGGTGCACACCAAACCCACCAACTCAAGAAGACCCAACCCAGACTAATACCTCGGGTTGATGGGTTGGAAATTTTTTTTTTTTTTTGGAGTATTGGGTTGGGTTGATAGTTTTTTCAATCAATCTAACCCACAACTTACCATATATATAAGTTTATTTTAATTTTTTAGTTTGATTTTTTTTGACACATTTTTTTAGTTTGATTTATTTTCGTATTTTGTGAATTAATTTTGCTGAATTAGACATTTGTAATATAATTTAGATATATTATGTGATTTGTAATAATTTATTAATAATAAGTAATTAAATAATTAATGAAAGTCTAATTTTTTATGAGGCATAGAATTTGTAAGTACAACCCAACCCAACCCAACTAGATTCATGTTGGTTGGGTTGAGAATTTCTCAACACAACAAACTCATTGAAAAAAAAAACCCTCAAACCCGACCCATGCACACCCCTAGACACATATTTTATTAAGTGTGTATTCAACATTGGATTATAAGTTGGTTTTTTACTTATTTTATGCACTATTTGCAGGTCTCAAATTACCTTTTATCTTAACTTTATTTCAAATAATCCAACTTCTAACTTTTTGAAAATAAGCTAATTTTTAACTTTTTGTCTCACAATATACAAATAAACTATTGAAAATAAGCTACCCCTAAACCAAGTTTAAATACTAGAAAAACAAAAGGCTTGGGAGCTACAAGGGGCCTCTCCATAACCCTACACAATATACAAAACCCATTGAGAGAGCGTGAGGCGGCGAGCGGGCCCCCAAGCATTGCATATAGAATCCCATTGAGAAAAATTATGAGCAAAGCAATTAACCTTCCCAGTCCTAGGAACAAAAGGCCCAACATACAAAATTATTCAAAAATTGTTTCTATACTATCAATTACAATTCACATCCTTAAAATTTAGAGCCATTTTGAACTTGTCTATGTAAAAAAAAAAAAAAAAAAAAAAAAGAGAAAGAAAAGAACACACACATACCTCACTGGGCCCCTAATCAAATCTTAAAAGCCCAAAACCTTTCTCCTAATGGGCCCATTACTCAGCCCAATTCCCACATCCAATATTTCTTGCTTTTTGGGGTCAAGAATCAAAATGTGAAATTTCATATCATATAGATACTATAGTAATATTTCTGATACTCATAAAGTCAAAAAATTTCAGATCATACACCTATTTTTGGAGCTAAAAAAAAAAATGTGGGCATGTAATGTATGGATCACCTTTAGCTTACTCTGGTGCGTGGCATCAGTTATTTCAGTTAGTGCACTGTCCCAAGAAGAACCCCAACTGGGTTCTGTTCGTGTAGTGTTCCAGGTTCTTATTTTTTCGATTATTTTAATGTAATTTGGTTTGGTTTTAGTTAAAATTTTTGTTGGGATTTAATTTTTTTTTTGTGTGTAACATTTTTGGAAAACAGACAAACTATGGAGACATCGAATTCGGTTTCTTACCAACCGTTGCACCCAAAACTGTTGACCACATTTTCAAGCTTGTTCGGTTGGGATGTTACAATACCAATCACTTTTTTCGGGTATTTTAATGATTTTTTTGATGAAGCTGATTATGTTGTGTAATGTACTTGTTGTTTGAATTGATGTGTGTGATAATGGGATTAGTGTGTACTGTATTTGTAGGTTGATAAGGGATTTGTTGCCCAAGTGGCTGATGTTGTGGGTGGAAGAACAGCCCCAATGAATGAAGAGCAAAGAAGAGAAGGTGAAAAAACTGTTGTTGGTGAATTTAGTGATGTCAAACATGTAAAGGGTGTTCTTTCTATGGGGAGGTAATGTAAATGTCTTCTTTGCTAAAGCAAATATTTTTTTTGGGTTGTTTATAACTTATAATTTAGCTTATATAATTGTTAGTGCTATGATATTTCTCTGTTTAGTTCCTGTGTGGTTTATATTTTTTGCATCCTAAAACAGAATGTATTACCAGCCTTACCTTTTTTTTTTTTTTTTTGGATACATTCTCAGTTGATTTTTAAAGCAAAATAAACCAATTCAATAGTTACAACCTAGGAAGCACAGACACGGACATGGGTACATGGACAACACAACGACATGAGAACTTTCTAAAAAATTACTACATGAAATGGCCGGTACGACATCAGTATGGCACCCTAAATGAAGTGTCAGTGCTTCTTAGGTTACAACAATGGGGGAGGGGGATTTGAACCCTAGAGGTTTCTATTGGAAAAATTAGGAGGTGCCTTTTGAGTTACAAGGCTCTTGGTAAGCAAAATATCCCAATGGAAAAAAGTAACACCAAACAAACACTTAGTTGGTATTGTCTTCCTCAAAAACGTTAATTTTGTCATGCTTATCGCCGGGCTAATTCACACCGTAGAAATAGTTTTATTGGGAGTCTATTCTTTGAGGGAAACACAACAAGAAATGCAGATGAGATTAAGGGAGGCATTTTACAGTTTTATAAAATCTGTATTATGAAAAACTAAACTGGAGACCAACACTAGATGGGCTGCAATTGAAAATACTTGACGGTGAGGAGGCAGTTGGGTTGGAAAGACCTTTTGAGGAGGTGGAAGTTGTAGAAGTAGTCAAAACTATGAATGGAGACAAAGCATGAGGCAGTTTCAATATGATGGCGTGGGCATCAGAGGTTTCATGAGCTATCAAAAAAATCACTGGTACTCCTACATTTTCAATGTTGAAGTTTCACTTGGTAAATTAGAAGATAGTTTGTTAGCCGATTCAATATCATGGTCTGTGCATTTGTAGTTTCCTATGTTTCAATAATGCATTATTGGGAAAGTGGATTTGGCACTATGCCACGGAAGAAGACACAATATAAAGAGCAGTAGTAGATAAAAAAATATGGGTATCATTGGAGAGATTGGGTTTTGGGGGTGATCAATGAACCTTATGGATTGCCTCTTTGGAAACATATTTGCAACGGCTGGGAGAGGTTCTCTAAATTCATCAAGCTTGAACTGGTTAGTGTATTTCATATTTGTTCTTGGCATGATCCATGGCGTGGGGTGATGATCGTTAAGGAGGCTTTCTTGCAGTATTTCAAATAGCCCAAAATAAGGAGGCTTTGTGATAGACTATATGTGATGGAATAGCATAGTTAATTATTGGGACATTATGTTCACTAGATTGTCCACGATTGGGAAATGAAGTTTTTACATTCTTTTCTCTACCTTCTCTATTCCACTAAAATTACTAGAGATGGGAAAGACAGAATGTGTTGGAATCCCACTAGGAGATGTATATTTAAGGTTAAGTCTTATTATCAGGCTCTTACTAGTGGAAGCCCTCATTTCTTTTGTGGAAAAGCATTTGGAGTGTTAAGATTCCTACATAAGTAACTTTCTTCACATGGATAGCTGCTAGAGGAAAGATTCTCACTATGGATAATCTACAAACCATTTGCTCATTCCTTGGGATTATGCGCATAGACTATGGTCATTGGTGGTTTGTTTGTTCAAACTCCGTTGGATTATGCCAAAAAGGGCAGTGGATTTGTTGGTTTGTTTGAAAAGGGCTTTGGCAGGCATCGTTTTGCTTACTTATGCGGGGAAATTCCATTATTCATCATGTGGATTATTTGGAGAGAATGCTACCAATATACTTTTGAAGGGGTTGAGGGTTTGCCTTTAGAATTAACTTTGTTTTAATTACACTCCAGGCATGATTGGATGGCTGCTTTGAGTGGTCACTCCTTTTCTATTTTGGAGGAATTTCTAATTTGTGGAAAAAAAAAAATTTTGGTGGCTCGAAGAGATTTGTAAAACTTTAGATGACATTGTAGCATCTTTTATACATGGGTCTGCTTTCTAAAAATAAATAAATAAAAATCTTTGATTACTATCAAATAAATAAATTGAAGTGTTACATGCATCGTAAGGTGTCACACTGTCTGTTAACTTGGGACATTAGAGTTGATTACCAAAGATAGTTGTTAGCTATGAGGGTTGAAATGTCATGTGGAAGCAAAACCAACCGCATACTGACTTTACTGAAGCATATTAAGTCTTTTAATTCTTCTTTTGGTGCTGAGTTCCTCTGAAACTGAGGGTCAATCTATTTTAATCAAACCATTTGTGTGCAGTGTATGGTCAAGCCTAGGAGACAGTTACAACCGATTAGTAGATAGGATATAAATTTTGTATGAATGCTATGTGATAGTAGCAAGTCAATTGTATTTTGTTCTGATTGTATCTGCAGTATGTCAGCTTTATTTAGAATTCTTTATGGTCTTGCATGTTCTTGTCTATTTTTTGATGAATTAACTTATTCATTAAAAAAAAGTGGAAATGAACACTTCTAGAGGTGAAAAAGTGCAGGAATTCTGCTGCTCATTGTGAATCAATACTTAGGGTTCAGTAAAACTTAAATAATTGTTTATAAGGAGTCAGAAGTACCTATATAATTCTGAGACAGTCTAGGGTGATTGATTGTGAGACTTGTTTGGTATGAGGTATTTTAGGGAGGATGAAAACTTGGGGAAGGAAAAGAGGAGAGAGATTGCAATTTTCTTCTGTTTGGTAGGGAAGAAAACTAGGTGGAAAGAAAGTACTCCCTGGACCCACAAAATATTCACCATCCAAAAGTAAGAAAATATGGGAAGAAAATGTGGAGGGAAGAAAATTGTACTATTTTGACCCTTATCTATCTGATTAAAATGTTGCCGCCTGCAAGTTCCATTGCACCAAGGCCAAGACCTACTTTCTTGACCCCTTCTCTTGCCCCTTCCGAGAACATTCTTTCTGCAACTCATTTTCATCATCGACATGGTCATTTTGAGCACTAGGTGTTGATCTTCCAATTGAGGAGTGGAGTCTTGGGCCGGTTATGCCTCCTAAATGGGGCTCTGAGTCTCCAGAAACAGGTCAGATTTCTGGTTAATCGCCAGGTGGGTGGTCAACCTGTGCTTGAGATCTAAGTGAAAGACAGGTTTAGGGTTTTGGACCAGAGACTTGTTGGGACTGACGGATTTGGTAATCTTAATCGTCACTAGCTAGATTCTCCCATTAGAGAGAAAATAGAAGCTAGAGAAAGAGAAGGTGTTTTTGTGTGAGTTTGTGTTACAGTAAATTGTATAATAGTAAATTGACACAATTGTTATTTCTTTTCTTTAATTTTTCTTCTCAACCAAACAAAGGAAAGTTGTTGGTATTTTCTATTCTATCATTCTTGCATCTCTTTTACTGAACATACATGATGGAGAATTGGTATTTTCTCCATCCTCCCTTTTTTTTTATCCTCTTGTTTTTTCATCCTTACTTCCAAACAGACCCTAAAAGATAAGTTGGAGGTTGCCATCTGGATGGAAGTAGTAGGAGCCTATTTATATATGATATAGGCCTGAACAATGAAAGCATTTCAATATTTCTGATTTCTCCAAAGCTCTGCCTTTGGAACAGTTAGAAAGGAAATTTTAGATTCTGTGCTAAACTGACTTTCTGGTTCTCTATTTTTGGTCAGTTTGACAGCTTAAATTTGTGAAATTCAGTGTCTAATGGGGTTTGAATTGTTAACCCAGTGGTACTGGCACCCTTTGTGGAGCCCAATGTCTAGGGTTTGAACCCCACCTCCCTCTTCCCCTAGTTACCTAGCCAAAAAAAAAAAATTCCTAATACTTTTTATCCATTAACCAAACATACTCTTTTTAGAAAAAAAAAAAGAAAAAAGAAAAAAATAAGAAGAATTTTTGATGTTACAGTTGCTTGGTATACCCTTGGATTACATCTTCAAAATATATTGAAGAATAAGAACCAGATCATCACAATGGGACTGAGCTGAATACTTCATACTGATCTACTCGTGATTGTAAAATATTCCATGGTGGTATATGACCAACAGATGAGGATAGACCAAGTTTGGTTAGAATTCATGTTTTATGTTTTCCTCATGAACAATTTATCGGCCCTCTCTTGCTCATAACTTTATCACAGCATCATGTAAAGAGTCGTTTAGAGTGTTAATGATATTGGGTTTATGTTAATGTAATGCCCAACAGGTCAAATATGTTTTAAGCTCATGTAGGGCTAACCCTAGCTCCTATATACACTACTAGGGTTCATTGTAATAAATAATTGAGAATACAGTAAAGATGTAGCTCTAGGGCTTTATCTCTTGGGCATAGCCCATTTGGTTGAACCATGTAACTCTTGTATTCTTCTCTCTTTCCTGCTTCCGCATTTCTATATTATGTTATTCTCGTCTTTAACAGTTGCATTTGACTTTAATCTTTTATGGACTTCCTCATTTAGTTTGAAAGTTTGACAGGTTGTTTTTTGCTTTGGTTTAGGTTTGAGGATCCCAACAGTGCTCAATCCTCTTTTTCGATGCTTCTTGGAGATGCCCCTCATCTTGATGGCCAGGTTTGCTAGTTACACTTGCCAGCTTTGATTCAAAGATATTTTAGTATCTCGTATGATATGATTCCTAATAAAATGGCTGACGTCTTCAGTATGCAATTTTTGGACGAGTTACACGAGGTGAAGAAACATTGAAAAAGTTTGAGCAGCTCCCTACTCGTCGTGAGGGTATTTTTGTAATGGTAATATTCAGTTGATCACTCTCAATAGAACGATCTGAAATCTAGAACTGGTACAATTTTCTCTGGCCTTCTGATTGAAAATATATTTTAATGATGAACAACTATGGGAAGTTTTTTTGAGTTTGGATGTGTCTCTTGCAGTATTTCCCATGTGATATGTTAGTAGTTAACCCTCTTCTGATTATTCTCTCTGATAACCAATATTATTTTTATCTTTTCCCAATGTGTTATCTTTTCTACTATACAAGATTTGCATCTTAGACCTAATCTAACTCCGCTGGACCCCTTTACCATCTCATCTAAAGCCTAGGTTTATTGATGCTGTCATTTGATTGTAATATGTACTATAGTTTTACCATGAAGACAGATAATCATGTCATGTAAATTTCAAGAAAGCGATGTTTGTCCTTGTCCCATTCTTTCATGTGGGACCAGCTCTGGTAATGACCATTTCATTCACTTGGTACAACTTATATTGGTTTAGGTAGGGAACCTGAATTTACTGCATTCTTTTACAGAGACTAACATCTGATTGGAACACTTAAATCATTGTCATGTTAATCATGTGATTTTCAGTCTGATTTATGAATCTTTGACTGGGATTTTTTTATGAGACTGGTTGAACAGTGATTCTCATGCCTCTTACTCTGAAACTTATGCATCAAGAAGCAGTGAGGATGATCCCATCCTAGTCTCTCCGACTTTAGTATTCTTCCATATGTAAATCCCATTAGTTCCATGCAGTAAATCTGGCCTTTTCTTTGTCCGGCTAGTTTGTCTGCTTCTGAAATTGTGCTGTTACATCACTTTGTTAGCATTTTAATTATTCATTCTCGGCACTCAGCTAATTTTTCTCTCTTTTTTCCATTATTTCAGCCAACTGAACGCATCACCATCTTATCAACATATTATTATGGTGAGAACTAAGCAGCCTGTTAATTTGATCTTCTTTGTGCATTTTCTGGTAACTCACCTTTTTATTTCTATTGATATAGATTGAAACAGAATGCATTAGTAACTTCCCTATATAGATGTAACCTACATACCCTTGACATCCAGATAAAAACTTCTCTAGATTTTCCTGATGGGGTTTACAAGCAGGATTGGGTTTTCTAGGAAAGCTTGTTATAAAATTTTATATACATATTATCACTAGATTCACTACAATGTAAATTAGTGGGCAGATCACCTGCATGGATCATTTTAAACTGCAAAGCTATCTGAAAAAAATTGAACAGTGTTTATAGCTAGTTATGATGAGTAGGAAGAAGATTAAATTACTATAGTCAAAGCAGCATGGACTATATGCCAATAATAGAAACTAATAGCTGACGTGCAATAGAGATTGAATTTTATTTTCTTATCAATTAAAAGACTTCCTAGGTTATTAAGAGAAAATACTGATTATTATATAGCTGTCTTGTCAGTGGATTTTGATAATAGAAAGAAGAAATGAGTAGAGCAATATGTTAAAAAAATTGCATTTTACTCGATGTAATTCTTGTTACTTGTCCTTTTTATTTATTTTTAGATACTGAGATGGAGAGCTGTGAAACGGATAGGTCAGTTTTGAAAAGAAAGCTTGCTGCATCTGCTGTTGAAATCGAAAGACAGGTAATGAGGAATCCTACAAGATTTATACATTTCAGACTCTTGAAGACATGACACTGTTGCGCCCCAATGTCTGGGATCATTTGTACATGTAGAAAAACTCTCCCCTACTTACCTAAAAGTACAGAGTTATGAAGTGTTCTGCATTCCGTCAAAATGGCTAACACGTTATTATTTGGAGTCACGATTCTTATGCAAGGAAACATTCACTTATAGACACACGATATTATTGATCAACAAAGACAAACACAGCCGTTATTATGTTTAGATTTTTGGGGAGTTACTATGCATGATACCTCGTTTATGTGTTGAAACATAGCGTGTGTGCCTCTGTCTGGGGAAATTATTGTGTACTCCCGGAGTGCTTTAAATGCGTACTCCCTCCTCTTACATGAATGGTAGGTCCCACTAATTAAATTTATGGTAAGACTCACCATTTATGTGAGAGGATGAAGTACGCATTTATGTTATTCCAGGAGTACCTAATAATTTTCCCTCTATCTGCTTATCTTCCAATTAAATTTACTTGACAACAATGCTTTATTATCTGACTTGGCCTTGTCTTGTGTTTTTTTCTTGCAGAGAATGAAATGCTTCCCTTGATTTTGCAAGCATGAGCCTGATCATCAAGAAGAGATGGTACAATCGCTGTAAAGTTATCCAGTTCTAACAGCAGAGCTCCGCAATATGATGTTTACTCAAAAACAAGAACCTGTATTTTAAGTTTGAATTGAATAGGCTTGTGTGAAGTATCCAAGAAGCATAAACAACGAGCTCACTACTACATTTTTACCAACATGAACCGGTTCATTCATTGCATGAATAGACCAGAGCTGGTGTGTAATGAAGCTAATAGCTCAGAATTCATGTTGGAACTTGGATCATCGTCTTGGTGAGCTCAGAATTGACTCCTGGGTTGTGTGACAGCTGAAATTGTTCTGTAGCATGAGAGTAAGCCCATTATAGACTGTTAACAAAGCCCTCTGCATTGAGGTCTATTAAGTTGCATGAGCCAATTGCCTTTCTAAGGACTTCCCCCAAATGCATGAAACCATGGTAGTTATAAAATTTTTAACCAAAAAAAAAAAAAAAAGGATAGTATAAAATTTAGGTAAAATATACTTATACTTTGCAGTGGTTTAAAATTGCACTCTTTTAAGGTGTGTGTGTATATATATATATATTTTAACTATACTTTTTTCTAGTTAGTTTTAAAATTGCACTTATTTAAAAAAATAAAAAATAAATAAATAAACTGTAAAATAAACTATGCCAAATGAGCACTCTAATGTTGTTTTATTGACATCTTTAGGTTTTTAATTTTTCTGATCATATCTCATGTCATTGATTTAATCAAATATATTCATGTACTTGTTTTTTTTAGTTTTTATGAGCTATTTTCATCTACTTGTTAAACGCAACCTTACTTGTTTAGCCACATCTCTCTCTAATCATACACATGGTATCAAATTGTCACTCCCCTCTGTTTGTTTTTATCACTACGCTCTGTTTGTTTTGATGTTAATATTTTCTAGAAAATAAGTCATTTTTCAAAAAATATTTTCTATAAAACTATTTTATTTTCCTATGTTTGGTAGAAACCTTAAATGAGTTGGAAAAAGATCATCTAATTTTCCTTATTTAACTTGCTATGAGATATGATTGTTTTCCAAAACAAATTAGCAAAAAACAATCTCCAAAAAATAAGCCATATTTTTATATTAATCAAAAATAGTTTTCCTTTGACTCATTTTTTATGATACTTCTAAACACTGAAAAATGTGAAAAACTATCTTCACAAATGGAGCGATGACTAACCCAAATGGACACCAAGAGAAGAGGATGGGAGTAGTTGACTAGACCAATTGATAGCACAGAATGTGACTCTAAACTTAGGGAGGAGTGACTAGAACTGTCAGATAAGGATAAAGATTTATTGATAAAGGGAAGAGGATGGTCCTAAACTCCTAATCCTAAGCCATCTCCTCCCGCCTGACAGAGCACCGAAAGAGGGATGGAGGACATGGATATTGGACCATCTTAGAGTTATAAATGGGATTTTGGCTCCAAATACACAGATGGGTTCATCGTTTATGGATGTTTTGAGTTTTGATGTCAATATCAAAACTCAAAATGACTTCCAGGCTTATAGCAAAACCTTTCATCAAGATTTTAGAAGTTACACAACCATTCTACAAATGGTGGGGAAAACAGAGTCATTTTTTAGTTCTTCATTTTACGGATATGGAAACAGCCAAAATGAACTTTTGTTTTTTTGAGAGGGAAAAATAGGAAATTTTATTAATGTAAGCCGTCTAAATCAACTTGAAGGATAGAAGATACTTTGTGTTTGTAAAAAGAGTTGGGCAAAAATGGCAAAATACCCTTTTCACTCAAAAGTTCTAGCAAAATGCTAATGTTCTGAAACTATTTAAAAAAATACCTATGTTTTGAAATTCGATTTTTAGAAAATCGAGTATCAATGAAAAACTCGATTTGGCGAAAATTGAGTTACTTGAAAAAAACTACATGGAACTCGAGCTCCGTGTAGTTTTTTTTTTTTTTTTTTTTTTTTGGATTGCCTATAACTCGATTTTATAAAAATCGAGTTTTTCATTGAAACTCGATTTTTAGAAAATTGAGTTTAAAACATGGGCATTTTCTTAAATAGTTTCAGAACATGGACATTTTGCTACATGTTTTGCGCGAAAGAGGTATATCCCCGTTTTGGCCAAAAGAGTTGACATGTAGTGGAACGAAGTGACGAACTAATTTGGAAGAGAGTTTTGTCAATCCATTAGGTGATTACTGAAATGAGTATTCACGTATATTGTTAATCATATAAACTAATGTAAAAAGTTTTATAGTTCAACTAGTTACATTTCTTGGCGTTTCTAAAGAGGGATATCCAAGTTCAAATCTCTCATACCCCAACTATGGAATTATCAAAAAAATAATAAGATGAACTAATTAATACTTTAACATAATATGATTTCTTTAAAAGATTTAATGAGTCATGTGGTTATAAATATATGTGGATAGTCTTCTAAACTGTCACAAAAAAGATTGAAAGATAAATTTTCTTGTTTTACATTTACATGAATTAACCAAGAACTGAATTGGCTAAATATTTTTACTTTTTAGCCACGATTTTTTTTTTTTTTTTTTGGGTGTGTATAATTAGGATAAACCTTAATGAATGGCGGCCTACAACAAAGTGCAAAAACGATCACATGTATGATCAGGCCAAGTTGGAAATCATAATCACAATCACATGTAAGCCATGGTATTGAGAGCAGGTCGGCCATAGCCTTTTCAGACTACTATACAAACAAGTTGAAAGCGATTTGAACGTGTCTCAAATTCCGATTCACGAAAACGTAGCATGTGCTTCCAGCTTTTAATGAAGCCAAACCATGATTTATCGCAGAACTTGAGAGGAAAAGAAGAAGAAAAAGTCACCCACAATCGAGCATGGAGGGTATTCAACATTTGCCACTTGGCAGCACCTCAATTCCAGTAGTACTGGGCTCCCCCTGAATTTTGAGTCCTGTCAATAGATGCAGACACAGTTTTGGCTGACTTTTTTGGACGCTACAGTCTTCGCATGCTCCACTTTTTATAATGATTTGTCTTCAACTAAACCAAGCGGGAACATTATCACATGAATAAAACCTTAGACACCTCTCATCTCATGTGTGAGATTCCATGAGATCCTCGGATCTAAATTTGAAGTCAATGCTTTGAAATTGTTTTAGCTGTTTCCAAATTTCATACGTGATCCATGAGATCCTCAATTCTAATTTTGTTCAATAATTTGAAACTTGTTTAGTTGTTTAGTTGTCTACCCTTCAAAAAAAATTTGGGAACATCCTCAGTTTTTTTTATACTAATAAAATTAAATTTTGTTCCATAATTTGTTCTACATTCAGTGGATGAATGAGTACTTGGTTGTGTACATCGAAAGATATATATCTTGTAGCATTGATAATGAGACTATCATGCAACGATTTCAAAATATAAAAACTCGTAAAAGCCAATTGTAAACTTTATGTATTTGCGTGTTTTTTTATTATTGTTGTTGTCATTATATGAATTTCTCTTTTTATTAGATTGTATAATTTATGATTCTTAAGAAATACGCTGAGAAAAATTCCTAGAGCTACCACTGCATGAGATCCTCAATTCTAATTTTGTTCAATAATTTGAAACTTGTTTAGTTGTTTCCAAATCTCCTATGTGCATCCATGAAATTGTTTAGTTCTAATTTTGTAGTCAATATTTTGAAATTGGTTTAGCAATTTCCAAACCTCTCATATGATCCATGAGAATTGAGATCCTCGGTTCTAATATTGTAGTCAATACTTTGGGTTTCAAGGGATTTCTCACTGTCATACTTAATGTGTATGGCATAGGGGATTACATATTTCATGGGGATTAGTTAGGTACCTAACTCTATGTTTGAATGGAGAGAAATGAGGGAAAAGTAGAGGATATATAGGACAATGGAAAATAACTAGAAAGTAGTTGTACCAAGAGCATGTTTGGTGCACTTTAATAAATCTTGTAATGGAATTCTTATTTATGTGGAATAACTACATGATCGTTTGGCTAGATTTTATTACATGTTATAGTTATTCATTACGAATTACTATTCCTTAAATTGAGGAATAGGTATTCATCTCTTTTGGTATGTTTGGTTGGGGTGAAATGATAGAGGGGGAGAGAAAATAACAAAGGAGGGTTTTGGTTTTTTTTTTTTTTGGGTGGGTTGGGGGAGTTTTCTCTCTGGGCCCACATTTAAGAGGAAAAAGTTTTCTTCCCAATTTGGGGAGAAAACTAGAGAGAAAAGTGGAGAAGGAGTGGGTTTGACGGAAAATTACCCATCTGTCTTCCCCCCTTATTTAATGTTACCCATCTGTCTTCCCCCTTATTTAATGTTGTTTGTTTGTTGTTGTTGTTGTTGTTGTTTTTTTTTTACTTCCTCTTTCTTCTTCTTTCTTTTGTTGGCATTGAACTTGACTTTGTTTACATGTTTTGCTTCCTTCTTCAAACAAGTAAAAAAAAAAAAATCAAATCAAACAGAAACTTATTATTATTATTAGTTTTTCTTTTGCTAGATGTTTTATTAATTGTGTTAGTTTGTAAGTTTGTAGTAATTAAAAAAAATTAATTTTTATAAACTATTAAAAATAGTTTTTTATGTAATAAGGGCATGAGAGTAAATTTTTACAAACTACATTTTTTATCCTCTCACTTTTTTATCCAACCAAACAAAATAGTTTTCTATCTCTCCACTTTAATTTCCACTCCCTCAACCAAACATATGGAGGGAAACTAAATCTTTTCTATCCACCAACTCTTTCACCTCCTCTCCATTTTCTATCCTTCTACTTTTCCATTTTCCCAATCAAATAGACCCTAAAATGGATGTAATAGCTATTTCTTAATAGTTAATACATTTAATAACTTTAGAAATTATTATATTTTCAAAAATACAAATTTGTGGTTTTATTCTTACAGTTATTTCACATCCAAACTTATTGATATGAATAATTATTCCATTATATCACATTTTCTTTCTAGTAATACAAATTTTTATCCTTAACGTAACTATCATTCAGTGTACTAAGCGTATCCTAAATTTTAGTATATTTCAGACACCTTCCCTTTTACTTTCCTCACTTCTCTCTTCATTTGAAACATACCATAAGGTTATTTAAAAAAATTAACAAAAGAAGAAAGAAGAAGAAGAAGAAGAAAGAAACATACCATGAGAAATATGGATACGACATGGAGGCATCAATTTGCACAATGGGTCCGTTTTTAACAGTGTTGTCTTGTTTCTTTTACATGGGTTGATGCCCATGTTTGGAGGCAAAAGTACGAGACAACAAACCTTTAGATCCCATGAAAAACGATCAATGTTTGGTGTGTTTCATGTCAATCCGAATTCCTGCATGCTTTGTTCTTAATAATTATACAATCTAAAACGAATCTAAAGAAATTAAGGTCCTCATTTTGAAAATCTAAACTTGTCCATGTTTATATTATTCAACCCGAAATAGATAGAAAACGTTTTCTACGGGAGGCTTAGTCTTTTTTTGAGAATGTACGGAAGGCTTAGTTGATTTTAGTTTTCACCCTCAATAATTAATTTTGATCATAAGTGGAAAGCTATGTTGTGGTGGGGGACAATATTTTGACGTAACCACTCTTAATTAACAATAAGTCTACAAATACAACAAAAGTTATAGAGAACTTTGCACTCTTCATATAAATGTGCCACCTCATCTCAATTGGATTTGTGAAATTTTATGTGAATTTTTTGGTACTTGTGTAGATTTATTGCTTAATTAACCTATAATAATTTTTTTTTGCACAAACTAATTTTGACAAAATCTGAAAAGAATTTTCTTCTAAAACGTTAAAATGTATTCATATTCAATTTTAAAAAGATGGACAAAACTTAGATTAGGTGCTACGCATTAAGTTTTTTAATTAAATTCAAATATATAATTGTATTGATTAAACCAATTGAATTCAATTGGTGATTCATTGATCAATTCAGCCATAATAATTGAATTCAATTATATTATGTGATTTAATGACCATAATAGTTGAATTTAAGTAAAAAGAAGTATGTTTACAAGAAAGTCTAAAAAGTTAAAAAGAACTTAAATTTATACTTAAAATTTTGTCATTAAAATATTTTACATATGGACAAAACCATTTTAGTTATGGTGACTAAATTGAAGGTGGTGTCTATTGAATTGAAAGGATCTACAAAAATAACGGCGGCTGTCGGGGTTGTGTGAAGCACATCAATTGGTCTCTTTAACAACAATTTTTCCATTAGAGTAAAAGTATTCTCTTTAACAACACTTGGATGAATTTTTTCATGTTTCACATTTTTATTGGTCTTTGTAACAACTAAACAACCTTGACCTCTGTAACTTTTGTTTGTTTTGTTTTGTTTTTTTCATGCCTTGTGGTGGCTACAAGTATGGGAGTGGATTTCCAAAACTTTAGTACTTGTTTTGTTTTGCTTTTTTTTTTTTTTTCAACCCTCGTGGTGGATAAAAGTGTGGGATTGGATTTTCAAAAATTTTAGTACTTACCTAACTTTTTTTTAAAAAAATTTAAGCAATTATGCATCTAGGTCTGTCTTTTATAACCAAGTTGTGTACTTAGAGAATTATCTTTTCATTTTTCGTTCATTGGAAGAAATTTCAACAGATGTCTATGCCACACTTTTCATGAGCACATTTATCAACAATCTTGTAGTTTTGTGGTGCTTCTTTACGATGGTGGTGGTGTGAGATTCAATAACACTAAAAAGGCCTTCTCTCATAAGGCTACTCAGAAACTGATACTATATGTTTTAGACCCAACATTTGAGACATAATTAAGTTCATGCAAAAAATTTTATTTATTTTAGCATAAAAATCTATTATATCACTTACATACAAACCAACTAAAAAAGTGTATTAAGAAATGAATAAAATATATCCTTACACATGAACAAAAGTCATGTAAATTTACATGGGTATTGTAACTGTAGACAAGATATGCATAATTTTAGAAAAATTAATGTGAGTTATTTTTTTGAGTTAATTAGCCAAAAATTTGTATTTATGTTATTTTAATTTTTGCATCGACTAATGCAAGTACTCAATATAGAAATCTTAATAATTCTTACTCCATCCAAATTAAGTCAAACAATTTTTGGGTAAAGTTTATTATTAGTCATTCAATTATTGGGTAAATTTTATATTGATCTTTCAAGTATCAACTATCAATCATGTCATTTAGTCCCCTCGACTTTAATTGTTTAGTCAATGTCATTCTTGAAATTAATAGTTGAAGTTCATTCGATTTTGAAAATTTTCATGATAACCTTTTAAGTGGAGTAAGTTTAGAAACATACCCAAATCCACAACATACTTAAATGTCATATTGTGATTGGTGCTTTTTTTTTTTTTTTTAATAACAAATACTCATGGTGGTCTCATATGTAAGTACTAAAATTCAATAACAAGTTAACCTCTAAGCAAGTTGTGGGTTTGGATGTGTCTGTAGGAAGGCTCTCTAAGGTGTGCTTCATTTGCACTTTCGCCACATCAACTAATTTAAGTAAAAATTAGATGAAGAGGAGATTCAATAATGAAATTGACGTAATTTTTAAGGTTGAAAGACTTTGTTTATTCTTATGTTTATAATTCGATACTCCGGGGAGGAGGATTTGAAACACCACAAAGTACCAATTGAGCTATAAGGCTCTTGGCGGGTTGAAAATAATTATCACAATTAATAATTAGAGGGGACTAAATTTACATAAATAATAGTTGAGAGATCAGATTAATTGAACTTTACTCAATAGTTAAAAAATCAAATTATATTAATTCAGCCTTAAATAGAAGAGGAATATGAGATGGTCATAGAGTCACTCAAGAATATTGAATATACCTCAATTGATAAATTTGATATTTTGCTAACTATTTTTTTTACCAAAGTTCTAAGTTCTAACCACCATATGACAGATTGACAAATGCATAAATTCAAGAATATATATATATATATATATATATATAAACAAGCTAGAAAGTAAAGGAAGCCATCACATTCTCAAGTAGTACAGGCATCGCTGTCCATTGGGTCAAGCTCATGTGCCATCTTAATATTCTTCATAAACTGTTAGGCAGGAAGATTGTGACTCTTGTGAGTATTTAAATTTTAAACCCTATTTCTCTATTAGTTTGTTCATTCCCAATAGTTATTAACTTGTATTAACTGCAATTAACTACTACATATATTATATGTTGTCGGGATAAATAATATATACAGACAAAAACTCAAACAAATGGTCCAAAAAAATGAAACAGATAGAGTACATAGAAAATTATAAATTAATATGAAGGGAATTATTTATTTATTGTTATTTGAGAGAATAATTCTAATTGCGATCGAGCTGGTCGAATTTCCGTACACTGGAGTTTGATTTGTTGAGACTCATTAAAGAGTATCCAAATCCAAGCACCTGATTAACTGGCAAATTGTGTTGATAATATCAATAACGAATCAAACTTGTTTTATATTAAAGACAGAAAATAAGTTTGCAGGATACTGTTTAGTTTTTTAATCTTCAAATGTTGTATTCTATTAATATTATATAAAAAAAATGGTGGTACTAAAATTAAATCTTCTTATTCCAAATCTAACTTAGGATACTAACATTTGTATTGTATATAATAATATAATTAAAATTGATACTGATCAACAAAAGATTAAGTTTTAATTAATTTTTAATTTTGTGTCAAATACCTTAAAATATATTTTTATATTATAAGTGTCTGTCCACTTTAAAACTAATTTCAACTCAAAATTATTTAAAACTATTTCCAGTACATTAAAAACTACTTCCAATTTATTTTGTTACTTGGGACATTGAGAGTGCATGATAGAGAGAGAAGGGAGAGAAAGTGGAAGTAAGGCTTAATAGGGTTTAACTTGATGGCCAGTGGCACAGTGGGAGGTCTTTAGTTGCTACATATTCAATATATATATTTAATGGGTTACAATATAATGGACCCAATATATTGTATATATACGAGCTAATTATAAGTTTACCCTAGACTAAACTTATATTGTAGTACTTGCACTACAAATAAGACTAAGATTACTTTGTTAAATTGTCTACAGGATGGTAAAGTTTAGGAAAAAGCTTTTCCTTGATGTAAAACTTCTCTTATCAAAATGATTTTTTTTTTTTTTTTTAATATTTGGAAGGTTTCCTGAGTAGTGTTTTTTTTTTAGAATAGATTCTCCATTAATTTTTCATGCGCTACATATCGTTGTCTTTATTGTTTTTGATTTTGTGTGATTAGTGACATGTTACTTAATTTTCCATCGCATGTTACTTAAGTTATTTACTTGTGAATTGGACTTTTGCACAATTGGAATAATTTAACCATTTTGCTAATTCACTTGTAATTCAATAACTAGAATCTAAAATTCTAGCAGTTGACTGCAAATAGTAGATAATTACTTTTACATGAATCTACTTTTTTTTTTTTTTTTTCTTTTGGCCACTCATAATTGACTATATTTCAATAAAAAAGAAAAAGAAAAAAAAGGCACTGATATAAAAGTATTGCTTACCATGAATCTCCGAGTTGATTAGACATTTTTTCATGTTGATCCCATGCAGTGAAGATGTTTCACAAGTGAAGGTATGTATAACTTGGTAAAGTTAGCAGTACCCAGTAATTCTCACTCTTTATGAAGGGCTTGCATGTATCTGAATGTTTTCTATCAAATCACTCGTTACAATGAGGGGGACTCGCTACAAATACGCTGTGTAATACTGATCTATTTTCTTTAAGTGACGCAAATCTTGCCATTTTTGTTTGATCAAACACCCTATCAAATTCATTTGTCGGTACTTAATTTGCCTTTCCCTATTTCCCTAAAAGTCATCATATACCAGCACAGCACAACAGTACTACTATATGCCACAACAGACTTGACATTTGAGTACGACTTCTAATGCATGTGAAACTAAACCCCAATTCAAATTCGAACACTAACTGTCATCACCTTTCAAACCATAGAGCTTGCAATGAGGAATGGGGTTCATGTGTCCATGTGGTCCTGATGTGGAGCTCCTCAAACATAGTACATAAAGTTTTAACAATGTTTGATTTATACTCAATCCTCTATCTAAGTTAATAATTATCCAATGTGGATTCCACCCGCTATCGAGGTTCTCACGGTATTAAAGGAATGATGCATATATCTCATACTTGCATGTTCTTGATTACGAGGACTCTAGATTCTTAAGGAGCATGCATGTATCTTATGGAGCAGCCCCCATGAGACCATCCTTTCATAGTAGGACCCATAGATGTATGAATACACCACATGTTGTAAGAGATTGGTTCAAAGAATTGTTTCATATGATAATTTTCCATTCCGAATGAATTGATTTCTCATGATAAAAGCATTGTTATGGTCGTGTCCAAAAACATGGTCCATGTGGGCTAAAATGTTTGTAAAAAAGAAACGCATTTAGTCAGATTATATTTGGGTGAGAGTATTTTCATGTGTGAAGAGTGATGATATTGTTTGATGTATATTGGAGGTAGGTTTAACAGCAAGAGGGGAGTGATTCTACACCACATCTTTAGGGGCATGGCCACGTTATGGCTTGGGGTGGCATGACCCTATGGCATCTAAAGTTATTAAGCATTAATTACAAATGGTTAGCCTACAAAAATAGGAGCCCCCCACCCCCCCAAAAAAAAAAATCCAATGATCCTCTTAATCAAATAATTGAGTGCTAAGTGACTATATATACAATTTTTTTTTTCTTTCTTACATTTGCTAAATTTTGGATTTGACTTCATTGTTTTCGTTGTAATTTGTTTATGCACTTTGGTAGACAATTTAATAGTTTATATTTAAAATAAAATTTGTAAGAATTTCATTTTTTGGAGATGCATGATTGTACTCGGTGCATAAAACTCCAACTTTTGTTAGGTTTGGGAGAGGCGTGCGTAGGCATCCTTACTCCTAATTTTTTAGATGAATTTTATTCTAAGAAGAAATTTGGTAATTATATATGTTAAAGTTGATAATTTTAAATGCAATATATTTATAAATTGTGACTTACTCTATTATTAGAATATATTTGTGTGTGTGTGTGTGTGTGTGACAAAGAGAGAGAAAGATTAAGTATGCATTTGTGTACACATGTTTAGTTTGTTTTGATTAAAGTATCCATATCATAACTTGGTCCCCCAAAAAAAAAATATTGTTGGCTCCACTCTTGCACATCTTGATTGAATATATTATCTTCAATATTAGTCTTAAAAGAGTTCATGCTATATAGGGTTCAAATCCCTCTCGCTATTGTAATTATCAAATAATCAAAAACATGGTCCATGTGAGCTAAAATGTTTGTAAAAGAGGTAATACATACGAGTGACAAATATAAAAAAGGCGAAAATACACTTTTCGTCCCTACATTTTGGGTCGATTTCTATTTTGGTCCCAAAATTGATTTCTTTGCAAATTTCATCCCCAAAATTTGAAAATCGTTTTTAAAATCGTCCTTCCCGTCAACCAACAGACGGAACCATCCTACGTGGCAAACGGATATCCACGTGTCAAGCCCACCTATTAAAATAATAATATGTAAACCTACGTGGCAAGCCCACTCACCCTAAACTGCACATGCCCTTCACGTGAGGGACTTTCAGCTTCCACATTAGCTTCCTGCGCTCCCAGCCCTCCCACGTGACCCCACCTGACCCCAGCTCTCCAACTACCTCAGTCATCCCACATTAAAATCCCCAAATTTCACTGAAAACCCTAAAATCCTCTTGTCGTCTTTCTCAGCTCGATCCCTGAAATCTCTGAATCTAACCCAGTACGACACGAACAGACTGAGGGAAGCTTGAGGAGGAAGAAGAATGGAAGCTAGCTCTGCATGTGCCTCTGCATCATCAGAAGGAAGCTTGAGGAGGAGAGCACCACGGGGCATGTGCTACTGCCCCTCCCCTCAGAAGCCCGTGCTAGTGGTTTCCTGGACAGATAACAATCCAGGGAGAACGTTCTATGGGTGTCCCAATTACTGGGTAAGTGAAGTGCTAGTGTTGTTTGTTCATTTTGTTCACTTGGGTTTGTTGTTTGTTCATTTTGTTTTGAATTTGGGTTTAATTTCAGATTGGTAAGAAGTGCAAGTTCTTCCAATGGGTTGATGATAAGATTTGTGAGCGTGGGAAGGTGCTTATCCCAGAGATGAGGCAGAGAATTCTCAGACTCCAAGCCGAGGTTTCAACATGCAAGAAGAGAGAGAAGTGGCTAACAGTGTGTTTGATATTGGCACTGCTGCTGTGTGGGATATGTCTTTGTGTGATTCTATCTTTGGTGGGTTAGATGGGTAGGGTAGCATGTTTTGGACAATGTGGGTGTAGGCAGGGTTAGGACAGGGTTAGGAAAATGTGTTGTAGATGATGATGTTGTTATCCTCTGTATCCATTGATTTCCGTATGAATGAAATATGGAAGGACAAAGTTCATTTTGTTAATTTGGTCTATAATGTGGTGTAGATGATGTTGTTGTTATCCTATGTATCCCATTGATTTCAGGATGAATGAAATATGGAATGACATAGTTCATTCTGTTAATTTGGTCTGTAATGTGGTGTAGATGATGATGTGTTAATTATCTTACTTGATTGCAATTAGATTACAATTGACCAAATTTGTAATATTGGTAAGCTAACCATTGTAAATTTACCAAACTTGCAAAATTGATATACACAAGTTTACCAATTATGTTTGTGTATTACAATTATGTGCTGCAATTAGTTTCCCAAGTTTACCTAGTTTACACCAGTTTACCAATTTTGCAATACTGCACATACACAACAGGTTTACCAAACATGCAAATACTGCCCCTTCCCACAATTCTGCATAACTGCAATTCACAAACTTCACAAACCTGCAAATTCTACAATACACAATTCTGCATGTACCAATTCACAATTCTGCAAAGTCTACAAATTTTGCAATTCACAATTAACATATACTGCAGCTCACAATTCTGCAATACACAAATACTGCAATTCACAATCCATAAATATGCAATACACAAATCTGCATCACTCAATTTTGCAATTCACAGATTTGCATTAATAAGTCATTCATAAATATGCAATACCAACATAGGCCAATTACACATGTCTGCCATAATTCAAGCAGTGACTTTAAACCTGAGTAAACCAAAAAATAGGCCATGTCTACCATGTTTCAAGCAGTGAATTTAAACCAAAGTAAACTCACACATGGGCAATGTCTGCCAATTACAAAAAATAGGCAATGTCTGCCAATTACAAGAAAGTAGGCAATGTCTGCCAATTACAAAAAAATAGGTAATGTCTGCCATGTCCACCAGTCTATCCCCTTGGACCATGCACAGATGCCTGGCTGCCAGCACTCCTCAGTGCCTCCTTGTACCTTGATGCATTTCTTGAGGCAGTTAGAGTTTCATTTGTCACAGTCCCCCTCCTTCTCTTCCTTGGATTGGTGCTGCTTAGATTGCTTGGATTGGTGTTGGTTAGATTGCTGCTTGCAGGGTTGTTGCTTGCAGGGTTGCTGCTTGCAAGGTGGTTGGTTGATGGTTTCCGGTTGCTTCTAGGTTGTAACTTTGATGGCCTATTGCCTTGCTGGTTGGTCCTGGGTTGCTAGCTTGATGGCATACTTGTAGCATGTGGTTCCTCTTGGGTTGCTCTTTGGCCATTGCCATTTGTCTTCAAACAGTAGCAAATACAACTAAGTTAGAAACAGGTATTTTTAATTTCAAAACATGCAGAATTAAAAAACACTAGTCTTACCTACATTGGTCTATGTTTCCTTCGGTTTGGGCACCAGGCAGTGAAAAATTACCTCCAACCTCACCCTTACAGCTTCTTTTGTTGTGGCCTATATTCCCACAGGACTTGCACCTCTTGGCAATACCCAAGCCCTTGTTGTGACCCCTCCTTGGTTCATTGGGTTCTAAGATTCTCTTCTTCTTGGGCCTGGCTGGTGGCCTTCTCTTTATGGGAGGCTGCACAGGGGGGAGACCAGTTAAGATCCACATATTGGCACCATTGAATAGATCAATGGTGTGCTCATAACATGCTTTGTATGTGCTGGTGTGGTAGCAGGCATTAGTGTATTTCTCAGCTTGCTCTCTATTGAAGAATATGCATGAAACTGCATGGCAGCATGGGATACCAGTGATATCCCATTTCCTACAGCTGCACACCCCCTTAGCCAAGTCTACAATGAAGCTCTGCAGTCCATTCTTCACCTCGAATTTGGTGTCAGAAGCCCAACATGCTAACCACCTACCACTGCCCACCTTCTCCCTATGTAGCCTTTTACAGATTTTAGGGCAGAGCTCAGATTCCACCCTCATAATACTGTTTCTGTTTTGCTGGACTCTGCTCATTAAGTATAACCTTATGTCCTCAAGCTACAAATAAGAAAAACCTACAAGTCAGTGCATGCAACAAGGTATACAGCTAACCAAACTATGCAAATTCCACCTACCAAAATCCAAAAATATACATACCATGCTAATGATGGGTTTCCCCCTGAATTTTAGTATCCTGCTATTGAAACTCTCACATGTGTTGTTGATGACAGTGTCACTCAATGCATCAGTTCTGAACATGTGTCTAGCCCATACTGTTGTGGTATGTCCTTTCAACCAATTATATGCACCCTCATCAATGTCCTTCATCTCATTCATTATCCTTTCAAATTCATGTGCATATGTGGCTTTAGTTGCTTTCCAAAATAAAGTCCTAATAATTATGCCAGGATGCTGCTTCCTCAGATTGTTGTACAAGTGTCTACAATAAATTCTGTGCTCATACTGTGGCCATTTGTCTGCAAATGTCTGCACCAACCCCTGCCAAGAGAATCAACAATGTTTAGCATATATACATATTTCACTACTTGTTCAATGTAGTTAAGTTAAAAAATGAGTATGTAGTATAATGATACCTTTTGCTGGTCTGATATGAATGTCCACCTCTTCTCATCACCAATGTCTGCTAGTAGCAAATTTATAAACCAAATCCATGAGTCCTTGGTTTCTGCTTCCACCACTGCAACTGCTAGAGGGAAATATTCTTCATTGGGGTCTCTGGCAATTGCAACCATCAGTTGGCCCCCTATCTTGGTTTTTAGGTGACAAGCATCCAACCCAATTATTGGCCTACAACCTACCCTAAACCCCTGCTTACACCCAGACCAGCATATGTAAAGTCTCTCAAAATAAGGTAGACCAGCCTTTAAGTTCATCTCAGCTGCTAACTCACCTTCATTGAATGTGTGTGTCTTCATTACAACTGTACTGCCAGGGCTGGACCTCCTCAGTTCTGCACAATAATCCCACAATTGATTGTACTGCTCTACATAGGACCCATCAACAAACTCTTGGGCCTTTTCCCTAGCCCTGCTGGCTTTTCTTGCACTAATATTTACAACAAACTTCTCATGCATAACCTCTTGAATGTGCCTTAGTTTAATATCAGGTTGTCTCCTCACCTTCTTCATCAACTTCTTTGCAATGAAGTTGGCAGAACACCTAGGGTTTTTGTAGCTCCTAGTGCATGTGTGCTCCATGTTCAGAGTCTTCAACTGCCAGCTCATCTCCCTTGGCAGCTTTGCAAGGTAAGCTGTAAATTTACAAGGAGGTTGGCATTTGGCTCTAACCCTAACTTTGTCATTCTTCACAAACTTCACCCCCCATCCACCTTTCACTGCATACTCAGTAATGGCCTCCTTGAACTGCTTAGCTGTGGTAAATAACATGTGCTTCTCAAATACCAAGTCATCAGGATTGGACACAGGTCTAAACACAGGAAATGTATTCCTCCTTCTTCTTCTGACATTGTCCACAACTGTTTCATTGACAGTAGCATCACTTTCACTGTCATAAATTCCATCACCCTGAAAGCCACCATCAGATGATGACTCATTTAGGCTCAACAGCTCCTCAGTAGTGTAGTCAGAGTTCATTACCCCATCCCCTATCTGTTCACGCATGTGCATCAAGTCCTCACTGTCACTGCTTGCACTATCTTCACCCACATTTCTCTGGTTGGGTTTCATTGATCTTGCCCCTTCTACATCACTGTCCTCAAAACTGTCATTACTATCAGTGGTGACAACCCCATCCTGTTGTGGTTCCTCTACAATTGGTTCCTTCCCTGGTCTCCTGCACTCAAGTATTTCCACTTCATCATCATTATCATCATTCCTATCATCATTCCTATCACCTGCATCCCTTGCACCACCACTGCCAAACTCATCACCATCCCTACCACCATCCCTACCACTAGCACTGCCACCAGCCCTACCATTACCACTGCCGCCATCCCAGTGAGCATCACAACCATCCCAATTAGCAAAAAATTCACCCTGGTGATCATTACCATCATCGGAGTCATCATCCTCAAAATTATCACCACTACTGGCATAATAGCCCTGTCCATTATAATAACCATCACAAGAACGTTCAAGCTCACTAAAGCTGCAACTCTCAGAATCACTAACAACAAAAGGGTCATCTTGATCAGGCTCTACAACAATATCTACTGGCACACCATTACCATCATTAATAAGTATAGGTTCATAAACTGGGTGCTTTACATAGACATGAATCTGTCCATGACCCCTTACCAACTTAGTCATTGCCATTGCATCATGATCATCCTTAATTAGTTGGAACACCTCATCCTCCTCATTATTCTCAGGGCTTCTATACCATAGCCTACTCACATGTGTATACCCAAACTCTCTACAGATGGACTCAATTTCTAGCTTAGACCACTTGTCAGGATCACAATCATCTACTACCCCCACCTCACCCCCCACATACTTCTAAGGATTTACATCAAAATACCCACCATGATGCACATACAAAGTAAAGAGCTCGTCCATTCTGCATGCATGAGATATATAGTCAACATTATTTAAATAATCAACTACTCAGAAAACCAAACCAAATAGTCAACATTATTTAATTAAACCACTAAAGACCACTAAAGGCTACATCTTAGTAAACTACATCTTAATGCAAATAGTGATAAAGTCATAAACAACCAATTAAATAGTGGTCCCTATGCATATTGAGTGTGTGAAAAAAGTTAGAGAGAGACATATATAATGTGCAAAAGATACAGAGAGAGACAGAGTGACAAAGATACATGCACAGAGAGAGAGATAAAGTGGATAGAGCTACCTTTTCGAGCTTAAACTCACTGCTACAATCTTGAAACTGCTGCAGATTTTGGATTGAAGCTCCAACCTTGTCACAGTCTCACTTGTTTTCTTCAGTTCTCAGTGCTACAATCTTGAAACTGCTGTAGAGAAATTGATTTTTCTAGGGATTTCGTTGTTTTAGGGGTGTCTGTTCGTGTCGTATTGGGTTAGATTCAGAGATTTCAGGGATCGGGCTGAGGAAGACGACGAGGATTTTAGGGTTTTTAGTGAAATTTGAGATTTTAATGTGGGATGACTGAGGTAGTTGAAGAGCTAGGGTCAGGTGGGAGGTCTGAGAGCGCGGGAAGCTGATGTGGAAGCTGAAAAGTCCCTCACGTGAGGGGCATGTGCAGTTTAGGGTGAGTGGGTTTGCCACGTAGGTTTACATATTATTATTTTAATAGGTGGGCTTGACACGTGGATATCCGTCTGCCACATAGGAAGGTTCCGTCTGTTGGTTGACGGGAATGACGATTTTAAAAACGATTTTCAAATTTTGGGGATGAAATTTGCAAAGAAATCAATTTTGGGACCAAAATAGAAATTGACCCAAAATGTAGGGACGAAAAGTGCATTTTCGCCTATAAAAAAATAGATGCACAATGTGCTTTCTTCTTCACGGTTCACCTACTACTTTTTTTTTACTATGTATAAAAAGAAGCTAGATTTACTTGCTGCTTTTAGCAAGATTGTGGGGTGATAAAACCCAAAGATGATCTAGGAAATAGTTATACTAATTTATAATTTATTATTAATATAAACGTGAAGAGTGATGAAATTGTTTGATGCATGTTGGAGCTAGGTTTAATAGGAGAAGGGGGAAGGGGGGGGGGGGGGCATGACCCTATGGTATTTAAAATTATTAAGCATTAATTACAAATGGTTAGCCTACAAAAATAGGAGTCCCCTCCCACCCCCTAAAAAAATCCAAAGATCTTCTTAATCAAATAATTGAGTGATTGACTAAGTGATTATAAATACAAATTTTTTCTTTTTTTACATTTGCTAAATTTTGGATTTGACTTCATTGTTTCAATGTAATTTGTTTATGCACTTTGGTTGACAATTTAATATTTTATATTTAAAATAAAATTTTTAAGAATTTCATTTTTTGGAGAGACAGTGCATAAAACTCCAACTTTTGTTAGGTTTGGGAGAGGCATAGGCAGCCTTATTTCTAATTTTTTTTTAGATGTATTTTATTCTAAGAAGAAATTTTGTAATTATATATATGTTAAAGTTGATAATTATAAATGTAATATATTTATAAATTATGACTTACTCTATTATTAGAATATATGTGTGCGCGCTCTTGAGTTCGCATGTAATTGGTTTGTTTTGGTTCATATATCCATATCATAACTTGGCCCCTACGAACAAAAATTCCTGGCTCCGCTCTTGCACATCTTAATTGAATACATTATTTTCAATATAAATCTTAAAAGAGTTCATAATTCTGTATGGGGTTCTAATCCCTCTCTTTATTGTAACTATTAAATAATCAAAAACATTATCACTTTCATTTGATAAGGATTTAATTCATACGTAGCATATGTACTCATCAGTCATTGATTGCTTTTCATTTCTGATAGGCCACAATCTGAATGACCCCTTGTGATAAAATCAATTAATTAATTAGCCAAGTTAACATGCAAATACGTGGAAGCACAAACAAATGACCAAATACTAATTATGTAGCGAAAAATAAATAACACGGTGATTTGTTTACGAATGGGGAAAACCCTAACGGCAAAAACCCCACCGGGTGATTTTCAGGTCACCACTCCCGAAACTCCACTATTATCAAATCAAGCGGTTACAAGTAAAGGAATCCCAAGTACCTTACCAACCTGCAGTTGAACCCTTACCCCAATACCCAATTGGACTTGATCTGTAGTAACAATTTCCACCTTTGATGCATGGCTCCCAAGTACGTGACTAACCAATGCGCGGATCCTAGTACGCGACTTAAAACACCAACTTAGAAGGAGAGGATGGCTGCAAAGTTCTTCAGTTCATCATACATAATGAAGATCAGGAAGATGCTTGGTTACAAAATCCTATGGTGCAAATACACAGCAACTTCTTGAGAGAAGATGAACTAGGTTAAGAACTTCGTCTTTTGATCACAATTTGCTTGAACAAGGATTGCTAAATGCTTTTGCAACTTGTGTACAACTTGACGGCTCTTAAAACAATCCTTTTATATATTTAGGGTTAGAAGAAAAGAAGGCCAAAAAACATATTCACGGATCCCAAGAAAATCAAATCAGAAAAACTGATTTTGTAAATCTCGACAGGTAACAGGTGTCGAGGTAGCTATCGAGCAGGTGTCGAGTTTTAATAAAATTGCACTTTAGCTTGCTTTTTCTTGGACAGACTTGATGACTTCAACACTTGATCTTGAAACCTTATTTCTTGAAGTATTAAAAACACCTAGAACTACCTAATTACAAATAGAGTGCGTTTTGTCAAAAAGATTAGCCAATTTACATAAACAAGTGATATATGTTCTTAACAAGTGAACACACATATGTCCTAATAATTTCACTTGTAACTTATTATCAGACCCTGACTCGTATGCTTGTTTGTTTTATAACATTCGTATTGGCAATTCATGCAACTTTTACGTACAGTTTGGATCATTTCCACATGAGCTAGCGGTGCCCTTTGGGTGCTCAGTTTGGCCATGAAAATGACTTGTTAATTAAAGGGGACACAAACTGTTGGTTCCCAAAACAAAATACCATAATTTTACAAGATCTTTTTAAGTTTAATTTTATACGGCTTACTATAAAGAAAAAATTGTGATTATTCTCCCAAAATGAGATAATTTGGTAGGATACATTGTACTTGATTAATTATTAAAAAAAATGTCCGTAACAATGACTTTTTAATTCATAATTGCTTTCTCTTTTTGTAAGCATGGGGGTTTGAAACTTTGAATTACGTACCTTTTTTGGTGAAAACTTTATGGAATAAGATCCTCTTATTCATTTAAACTAGCCACTTCAAAAGTCCAATAAGATGTGATACTTTGAGAATAACTTTGGGTTTAGAAACTATGTCAACTTAGGGGATCTCTTAATTAATTAGTTCCTCATGAATTTTGTCAAGGGTATGATAAAATGTGAAAAAAAATTCCATTGCATATATAATTATTTATATTGTAGATTCATGACATTGAGATGTCATTGAATACAAAGTTCCATACGTAAATTAATCCAACACTCTTCATCATGTATGTGAAACCGAATACAAGGATCCTTGGTGTAGATCTCTAAATATATTGGGTCCTATCAAGGTTGGCGCAACACAGTTTGAATAATTTTATATTTAAATATTATTTAGTTAATGTTCTATATTATAATTTTTTTAATTTGAAATCTTTTATTCTACTTTTTGATAGGATTGATTCACTAGATTTAATGGGGATTGAGTTATAGATTAATCCACAATTTTTTTTTTTTTTGGAAAAATGCTAATACTACTTTAAATTTTACTTTAAAAAACTTATAATTTGATATGACGATAAATGTGATCAGTAATATTTTAACAAGAATATTAACTATTTCTTTTAAAAATAATAATAATTAAATCAACATTTATGATTGGTAAAATATTAATTTGTAAAACTTATATATTAAATTTTGTATAGTATATCTAGCATCACTCGATTTTTTAGCCTTCCTTAACTGTAGAGAAAAAAATATATAACCCGCATATTTTTTAAATAAATAAAAAATCAACTAATTGTCTCCTACATTTGGGGGCCTTTCTCTAGTAGGGGCCTAGCTCCTAGCCCCTAGCCCTTAGGCCCCAGGCCATGACCCTAAGTACTATTGAATTATGTTGTCAAAGTTCTAATTCTACTTGTACTAGGGACTTTTCTTTACTAACTTCACTGTACCTAACCTAAATTAGATTAGGGTTATTCCCAAATACATGCATGTTTTGTATTTTACTTCAATAATAACATGCACATTTGGACCCCTTCCCCCCCTTCAATTAAATTTAGTAGGGGTGTAATCGGTTCGGTTCGGTCGGTTTTTTTAGTTTTTGCCAACCGAAACCGAAATTTTCGGTTTGTGAAATTCCCAACCGAAACCGACCGAAATAATTGGAAATCGATCGGTTTCGGTTGTATTTCGGTTTCGGTCGGTTTCAATCGGTTTTCGGTTTCAGTCAACATCACAGATTCACAGTCCCAAAAAGAAAAAAAATAACTCAACATCACATGGGGTTATCGATTTTTCAATAAGAAAATAACAACTCAAATTCTCAAAATCACAATCACAATCACAGATTCACAGAAAATAGTATTGATTCAGTATTAAACAAAACTCAAAATACAAAAAAGAGAGAGGGTTATCGAGAAATGTCACCGTAAGAAACTGAGAATGAAAAGATCAAGCCGATGTGGGGAGGCCGGCGTGTGGAGGTGGCGACAAAGGCCGATTCGTGTGGAGGCAACGGCAGAGGTAGATCGAGGCGGCGGCAAAGGCAGATTCATGTGGAGTCCGGCGTGTGAAGGCGGCGGCAGGGGCAGATCGAGGTAGCGGCAGAGATTGAGAGTGAGGGTGAGAACTGTGAGAGGAGGCTATGAGATCGAGGAAGCCGGCGTGGAGTGGAGGCTATGAGATCGAGGAAGCCGGCGTGGAGTGGAGGCTGTGAGATCGAGGACGCCGGCGTGGAGTGGGCTGTGAGATCGAGGACGCCGGCGTGGAGTGGAGGCTGTGAGATCGAGGACGCCGGCGTGGAGTGGGCTGTGAGATCGAGGACGCCGGCGTGGAGTGGAGGCTGTGAGAGGAGACTGAGTGTGGAGGCTGAGAGTGAGGGTGAGAAGTGAGAACTGAAAACGTGTGAGTCTGTAGGGTTTTTTGTTTTTGTTTTTATAGTTTAATTAGATTAAGTTTAATTAGATATCTAATTAGTAATTAGTTTAATTATAGTTAATCTGATGATAAAATGAAAATTGAAGCATGAAATGTAAACTGTAAAGGCCGGTCATATTTAAAAAAGAAAGGCCCAAATGTTTTTAAACAAAATGAAAAGCCCAACTATGTATAGAGGCCCAAATATTTATAAAAATTTATATTATATATAAAATATATTATAATATAATACAATTCGGTTCGGTTCGGTCAGTTCGGTGCATTTAAAGATGCAACCGAAAACCGAACCGAATATTTTCGGTTTTAAAAATTCAAAACCGAAACCGAACCGAATCGAAACCGAACTGAAAATTTGATAACGGTTCGGTCGGTTTTGGCCGGTTTGTTCGGTTCGTCGGTTTTTTGCACACCCCTAAAATTTAGTGCCATTTGGCATAGTGGTTTGAAATAATGCATTTCAAAGAACAGTGTTTTTTTTTTTTTACTTTATTTTTCTTAGATATAATTTTTTCAAACAATACAATTTTTTTTATTTAAAAACTGAAAAATAAACTGTATAAAAAGCTCGATTCTAGTTAACAGTTAAAACTTGTGCAGTTACCTTTTTCAGTACTTGCAGGTTGGCTTTTGTGTGCATGAGATATTGACCAGAGTTTTGCACTAACTAGTGCATGCTAACAAAAATAGAGAACAAAACTAAAGTTTGAACGAATCTTGGCTGTGTATAGTCAGATTAATACAGTATGTCCTTTTCTTTTGGGTATAAGAGTATAATTATACAACCGTACAGTCGTATATAGATCAAGATCATTTCTACCTTTTAATATTACCTACAAAGTTCTGACTCACATTTACTTTCTTGTCTGTTTTTTACCATACCCTTGTTTTGGAAGTCATTTTTAACTTCAAGAAATAGTCAATTTTACATTTTGGTTTTCTCAGTCATTGTTTGGCTCGACTGAGTAGTGTTGCAACACATTTAGTCCTGCTAGTTTGGTACAGAAGATGGACTATGTAGCTAAGCCCACAAAAGCTACAGAGATATAGCACCTACCTAACTAGCTATAAGCAATTTTAATTGCACAAATAATCAACATTATTGTAACATGCATGGCACATATACATGGTCACTAATATTGTTCAATTTGCTACCTCTCTTTACCTAAAAAACTATTCACATGCTTGTTCACATGACTACGTTTTGTCTAGTCCGGTTTTGGTACATCTACTATTTTTTTTTCTTCTTCTTGAGCTATAATAAGAGTATTCACTTGTGTATAATAGAAAAATGTGTAGAATTTACATAATTTTTTTTTCCTAAAAATGACCCGCATCAATCCGTGTATAAGTGTGTAAATTTACAAATTTGCTACAGTAACTGTGTAAATTTACATTGACACTATTCATTTTACATTTAATTTTTTTTTTCTTCACATATTCTAATTATGAAAAAATAAAGTGGATGATGGTTGTTGCGTATAAAAAAAAAAAATTAAGAAAAATTAATATTTTAATAAAATGTAATGTAAAATAGATAATTTAATGTAGGGTGTTAAAAAGTGAGTATGTAAATATATTAAAATAGACAAAAAAAAATTTGCAAGATCTAGTGTGAATGATCTAATAAACCTTTTCGATAGTGAGTGATAGTGTGGTAAATTCCTAACCAATCTTTATTCCATATACCAAGTTTTATATTACTATTGTCATGGCAGCTCTTTCAAATTCCAACTCCCAAGCATGGGTTACGTCCACAAAGTGAATTCTAACCAGGAATCTCGCCGGGAAAAATTGAAACATATCTTGTCACATGCAGAGTGCAGACATGTAACGTCCAAAGTTTTTACATTTACCTAGCTTATCTAGATTTCTTCATTGAAAATAATACAATATTATAAGATTTTTTAGGACGAGACGCAACTTTTTCTGCAGACACCTGGATAGTGAGCTCAATAAATTTAAAAAGTCTTGTCTTAAGCTCGGAGATTCCAAATTCCATCCATCATATTATCTTTCCGAAATGTTCTATGGATAGAGAGTGGAATATTTAATTTGACCAAAAACTAGGACACTAATTCCTTATATTAAAAGATTTTTTAATACGTAAAATTCAATTTTTTTAATTAATTAATGTTATACTACTAAGTATCTTTTTATCAGTTTAGTATTTTTGTCAAAATCGTTATTGAATTGTATGTTTTCTATATCGAGAAGGGAAAATGAATCGTTTCTATCTCTAATTTCATAATCGAAAACCCAATTAAGGAAAGAAAGGATATTAACAGATCCATCCTAGCAACAAAAGGCGGGTCAACAAACAAAGTTATGGGACAAAAGAATTTACGTCTCTAATGACGAAAACAAAATCCCAGCAAAAAAACGAGTTTAACGAAAATTTGATAGAGTCCTAGAATGGAGCCAATAAATCTTAAGGTATTGATAAATGATAATTATATTTAGCGTGCGTTTGGATACCGCTTATTTTGCTGAAAATTGAAAATTTATTATTAAAAACACTATAGCAAAATATTTTTTTATTACTGAAAATTATTGTTCATGCGTTTTTATCACTTGGCTGGTCCATAAATAGTGCCATAGACAAGAAAAACGCAGCCACAGCCACTATCCAAACAGAGCTTTAATGATACGAACTTTGAATAAACATAGAGAGAGCATGTGGTTTAACAGTCATACTAAGTACTAACAAAATATTAATTTAGTAAGTTACATATTTTTTATCAAAAACTTAAAAGTGATGCTAGGTATAACATTTACTCTAAAGTTATGTTAGGGATAACTTGAACTTAATTTCTACTATTAAATAATAAAAACCCTATTTAAGTAGGGGTAAGATCGTAACTTTTTGACTACGAGAAGAAAAAATAACTGGGAGATTATTAACACAGGAAGAAGATTCTATGACAAATGGTATATTTGACAGTAATAAATATATGAATTTCAATTTTAAAATAGTGTTAATATTGACAAACTAAGAAATGAATATTGAATAAGACATGGCCTCGAATAGGGTTAGACGACGCAGAGTTTCCAAGATGACACATGCAAATGTCGTTTCCAAAGTCTGGAAGGAAAAAAAAAAAGCATTGGGGATCATATCTGACTGGTCAAAAATGTCATCCTCTAGCAGCAATTTGTGCAAAACAACTTTCAAACTAGGCCAAGAGCCTTAAGTTCCTTAACCATATAGGTAATTAGATTAGCTAGGTACTTGATAGAGTGTAGAAGAATGAAGATATGCATATAAATATTACTATATTATTAGTGCATGTAGCAAACTTTTTTAGGACAAAAACACAGTTATTTAGGCAAATCCATTAAGGACAAAACACAGTTATTTATGCAGAATCCCTTTAGGACAAAACTGGTACTGTTATTTAAGCAATTTCAATTAAGACAAAATACGAACAATTATTTAAGCATTTGTATTTTAAAGATTTTTTAATTAAATTCAACTCCGTAATTTATTTACCAATGAACTTTATTATTAAATTTAATGTTTTTAAGAGAATATCTTGGCACATTTTATACTATAATGATCCATGCGATCATATATTATTTAATTAATAAAAAACTTAAAATTTTGTCGAAGTTGACTCATATTTGCTATTGGTTCATTGTGTTAGAGTAGTCTTATGAGTGTTACCATGTAGTAAAGTATGACGTTGTTTCCATAGACTTAAGCACCTTGTTGAACCATGTAAATCCTATGGATTAATTTTTTTTTTTTTTCCTCTCTTTCTTTAATCTTTGCTATGAAACTGTGCCTAACTTATACCTGGTAAATTACATGAAATTAAGACATCCAATATGAGTATATAGTAGTGATAATACTGTACAAAAAATGAGGAAATTATTCAAATGACAGGAAGTAGTAAGATAACATGGGCTTGCGTGCTAAGACTGACACATAGAGGTCCCGCTAAGTTGGCTGATAAACAAGCACATTTCCCTTAACCCACTTGAGCTCTAACCCCAGTTTGGGGACATACAGAGAAATCACAGTATGGCGTATCTCTCTATTCCCCTTATAGCTAGATCCTCTCTCTCTCTCTCTCTCTCTCTCTCTCTCTCACTTACACATGTAACACACACACACATACACATACACACAAACACACACACACACACACAACCCTATTTAATAACAAGCTTAGCCCACCTCTTTCTCCCATGCACTTGTCCTCTTCACTCCCAACACCACCTCTCTTCTCTAGTTTTTGTTCATGGTTACTTGCTTCCCTTATCTCTCTGTCCATAACTTGTCTCAAACACTCACTTCCTTCTCTCTTTATATATATATATATATATATATCTCCATCTTAGCTTCTTCCATACCCAACTAAATTAGTTTTTCTGATACAAACTTTCTCTGACAAGAGCTTGAGTTCCACTTCTCTCTCTCCTTTGTCTACTATTTCTTTCTGACACTCCCTCTTAACAACAATGTCTAGCAGAAGATCCCGTTCGACGCAGTCAGGTGTTTCTAGGAATATCACTGATGACCAGATCACCGATCTTGTTTCCAAGTTACAACAACTTATCCCTGAGATCCGCAATAGGCGCTCCGACAAGGTTTATTACTCTCTTATCTTTCTCTTTCTCTTTCTCTCTGTCACACCCTCACTCACTCACACACACACACACACACACACACACACAAAACATGTGTGGTCTCCATTTGCTTTAGCTAATAAGATAAGTCACACTCACTGCCTCGCTTATTTTAATCCATAAATCCCACAACTTGAGGTGTGTGGACCTTAAAACACACTTGGTTTGCCTATAGGATTACTACTTAAATACCTTTTTCCCTTTTTGTCTAGCTAGGAAGGCAATTTGAACCCAAATTCATATATAGATGGAACAAGATAATAACACTTAGTTACAAGACTCTTAACGAATACTTATATATATAGTTTACCAAGTTCTCAAAAAGAATTGACAGATAATGTTGTTAAGTTATAAGACTCTTTATTTCGTATGTATAATTTAGTCAATGTTGTTATATTTTATATATATTTGCAATTAGTTTACCTAAGTGTAGAATTTATATGTATATTCTGGCAGGTATCAGCATCCAAAGTATTGCAAGAGACTTGCAACTATATAAGAAGCTTACACAGGGAAGTGGATGACCTAAGCGACCGTTTGTCCAATCTTTTGGCTACAACAGACTCTGATAGCGCTCAAGCTGCAATAATAAGGAGTTTACTGATGTAATAGAGAGTGTTACATTAGATATATTATTGTCTTTCTTCTTCTTTCTTTTTCTTTATCTTCTTCTATCTAGCTAGGGATTGGTCACTAGGCCAAGACTAAGGGTTAACATGGGCTCCATGTTATATCCCTTAGTTTAAAAAAAAAATGTAGTAGTAATTAATCTTATATATAATAAAAGAACTTCTAGAGGTTCTCAAATTTTCAGTGCTCCAAATCTTTTTGGATCTAGATTAACCTTTTAATTGTCTCTTGCTGGTGAATGTGACACTTCCATAGTAAATATTAGTTTTGAAAAAAGTTTCGTTTTCAAAGTTTAGAAGGCCATATACAAAATATCAATGTTTCTAGTCTCTTTTACGTGAAAAACCTAGAAGTAGACCGTTAAGGTCCACCATGTTCATGACATGTGACATTGATATTACTTCACACCAATTTTGTAATGACACATGCCGACCGTATCAACTTAAATGACATAACATGACCATGATGATGATGATGATGATCTTCTTCAAAAAAATTTCAAGCTCAATGCAATGAAGCAAACTGAATAATAATTTTCCACATTCATTAAATTTGGGGAGGTTTTTCTTTTGGGGTGGGGGGAATTGATCTGTTTGAGTCTTAATCGTCTAACATGGGTTTGCTGCAGTGTGGGGGCAGAAAGTTTTAGGAGGTATTTGGTACCACAACTTAAACAACAGTTTTTAATTTTTAAATAATATTACATATATTTTCATACACTTTTTCACCCACACATATTTCTAAAAAATATAAATAACATCTTAACTTTGAAAATACAGAAAAAAGAAGAAAAAAACGTACAGAACTCAATCTTTTAGTTACTTTCATATCTTGTACTCTCAGAGATTTTTTTTTTTTTTTTTTTTTTTTCTCTTTTAGCCAGGCTATATTAATTATGGGGACTCCATAGTACAATTCAATGTCAAATCTTAGACCACTGACATTCTAGTCTAGCGTCATGAAGTTGAACACACAGAGAGTCGTTATATATTCTATTTTCCTTCCTTATGTCACTTCACTGTTTTCTTATCCCTCTTTACTGAATGTAAATAAGGGGTTTCTACCACATAATTAAACCTCACATAAATTGTGGCTATCAATAAGCAATGAGGGCAGTGACATTACCTGTTAATTGGTGCAGTGACCAATGTAATAAATTTCATAATTATTTTCGCAATTGTTTTTTTAGAAATAATTTCAATTTATGATATCCGTTCTTGATTATTATATTTTATAATCCTTCCTTTATGCCACTTCTCCCTTTACTAAACGTAGATAAGAATTTCTCTCACAGAATTAAACCTCACATAAATTGCGGCTATCAATAAGCAATAAAGGTAGCAACATTACCTGTTAATGGGTGCAGCGACGTAACAAATCTCATAATTATTTTCGCAATTGTTTTTTGAGAGATAATTTCAACTTATGACGTCCGCTTCTAATAATTTTTTTTTTATCATCAAACTAAAATTCTAATCGGTTCTTGGTGTAAACGGGGTTTAAACCCCAAATTTCATATTTGATGATAAGAAACTTTACTAGCTAAGCACTAACTAACTAGAATCCACTTTTTTCACAATTGTTAAGTTGGTAAATTTTGATTGATATATAATAAAATTAAGTGATGTTATACTAATTACAAATTATCAATAATCGATTTTTTTTGTTTTACCGTTGCTCTTCTTGGAGGCAAATAAAAACTTACAAACCAGGCAACAAGCACATGTTTACACTTCAATAATACCCTTCTACCTCATTCCTCAAGTCAAGACATTATCTGCTACGTACACAGATTTGTTTCACTGCCGTCAAATGATTTCCAAAGGGTCAACTTCAAATCCTTCTTTCGGCCTCCAGAACTTACAAACACGCCGCTATCCTCGCAAAAATCTTAGTTTGCAGATAATGTTTGACAAATGTTGATTTGTGTTAACTTTAAAGTTTGAATTAGTCAATCACCTATGCTAAATGGTGTCTATATAGTGCACTCTACAGGTTAGCTTTGAGCAAGTTATCATATATAGTTAATTTGCATGTGATTTTGCTCAAATTCTGATCACAATGGCCATTGTGTGAATCAAAATGTTGCTTGTGATTATCAGAAGGTGCATGTTGAGAGATTTTTTATAGGCAAATGGTCAGGTTGTCTTCGAACTCAATTAATAAAGAAGTAACGTGGTCCTTGTTTCAATAAAACCAAAAGAAAGGGAATCCAAGTTAAATGGCTGTACTAGAATTCTTTGTTTAGCTGGTCCCTACAAAATCAACATTTTGATTTCTTTGATTATAAAGCACCATATGAACCAATAGTGACTCCTATATTTTATATAATTTTTATAATTTATTATTGTGATTATTATTTTTTGATAAGGGTGGAGCCAAGATTTCAAGTTAGGAGAGCCGTAGTATAAGGAAAAAAAATCATGAAATTTCAAATAAGCATTCATTTGGTGTCTACAAACTATCTACAAAGGCAAAGATACAAAATCATTATTTCGTAATACATTATAATACAATCATTCACTAACAATGACAAAAACATAAAACACCAATATTTCTTACTATATTAGAGCATTCGCATCAGCTTGTGCAAAATTTTCTATCTATTTTAGCATAAATACCTACTTTTTCTATTTTACATACTCAATTTTCAATACATCCTACATCAGATTATCTATTTTATTAGAATACTTTTCCCTTATTAATCTTTTATTATTATCTCAAATCATATCTCTCTCTTTCTCAACTAAAAACCATTGCCTTCAATCTCAAGAATTACAAAAATATTCATTTGCATAGTTACAATAATTATGTAAATTTACACAATTATTGTAATACAAATGTATTTTTGTACAATGATATATATATATATATAAGCTGATATGAGTGTATTTTGGGGGTTGATTGGGCAAATCTAGAGCCTTATGCTATGTTACAATTAATATAAAATTCCTTTACAATGAAATCGATGTAAAATTGTAGGGGAGGGGAGGGGCAAGATTTTTGGAAGAGGTGACCCAAATATAAACCGTAGAGAATATACCTACTTTATTTTTTCCCTTCAGGTCAGCGTGGCACAGGTCTAATCCTCCACCGTCTCCTTCCCTGTTTGCAACCAAGTAAAATGCGATTTATTTTGTTCTTTGGTTTAGAGATAAAATACTTTAAGTAGCCTAGTACACGCATCATCGCTTTCAAATCTATGTAAATCCATCAGAAGAATATTGCATATATTTATTACATAAGATATTTAAAATTCGATTGTGACTAAACTTACAAGTGGGTCCTTATGGCCCGCTAGATTCCAAGCCCGGTTAGTGCTTAAAAGGCCCAAAGGTGTTTAAAAAATAAAAACCCATCTATTATGGAATGGATCACTATTTCAAATTCCATTGCACATAGAAATTATGGACCTATTTAATACATGTGTTTAAACGCAAATTTTCAGTTTTTAAATAACATTATACATATTTTTACAACTTTTTCACCCACACGTATTTTCAAAAAATACAAACAATAATACTAGAACAGCATTACCAAAAGGGCCCATATTTTGCAAATTTAAGCCCATTAATGTTTTTTTATATAGGAAAAGCCCATTAATGTTATAAAAACATCAACCAAAAAAATACCTCTCAAGCCCGTAAAAAAGCTCAAATAAAATGGGCCCAAAATCCACATCCACATCCAAATATAAAATCGCAACAAAAAAAGACAAAACTGACAAAATCGGATCCGTTAGGCCGCGTTTGGTTTAAAAAGTAAAGCTCTATCCTCTTTTCTTCACCAAACTCTGCTTTTTAAAACCAGTAAGCAAAGGAAAAAAAAAAAAAAAAAAAATCAATGATTTCTTCAAAATCAAGTTTCATTATTTGTGAAAATTCCTTGTTGTCTATAATTGTGTATATGTGCTTTCTGATGATATGTTTTGAACTTGTTTTTTTTTTATCATCCCAGGTTTGAAAGTAGTAGAAACAACTTGGGTACGAAGTTGTTTTTGTTAACTTTGATGAGAGTTTGGAAAACATGAGTAGTAGCGGTGGATATTCTATAGAAGTTACGGGACTGTCACCGGAAGCCACTGACAAAGACGTGTATGATTTCTTCGCTTTCTCTGGTGCTATTGACCATGTCGAAATCGTCAGGTAGTGTTTTTTTTTTTTTTTTTTTTTTTTGTTGTTTTTTATATTTGTTTTTTGTTGTGCGCTTGTGGCACTATTTTTTTGGGCTAAACTACTGGTTATGTGTGAATTTAAATTGAATTAACTCGAAGCAGTAGTGAAGATAATGAAATTATGCGAGTTCCAATAGAAGAAACCACACAAGAAAGCATCAAATTTACGTGGAAAACCCTCCGAAAAATCATGGGGCAAATCTAATTAATCGAGTTTATGTGCAAAACTTGAGTTTGCAATAAATTGGGTTGTGGGTCTTTCACCTTGTTAAAATACCGATTTAAGCTAATGGGATACGGTAAACTTAATCATTTAATACCTAATGGCTTAAACTGTTAGTTTGGATGCTCCAACATAGTATTGGAGCCTGGTTTATTTGTTTGTTTGTTGATTCCTCTTGTCGGGTGCATGGACATGGGTGTGGGTGTTGGAGAGTCTAATGTTGGTTAGATGTGGAGTTTGGTAACTAGTTTATGTACTAGTTGGATTGCTCCATTAAATAGCTCAAGCTTTTAGGTTTGGTTGTTCTAATGGTGGGAATTAGTTAAACATTCCCACAATTTGATAAATTAATAGTTGTCCCCAGAGCTTGAGTTGTTAGAAAATGGTGAATTTTATAATTTAACTATTATCATAATACTCTCCCTCACATATGAGCTACTTTCCCTTTCTTTAGCCGTGTCTAGGATGTGGGATTTTTTATTTTTTTTAAGTAGGAGATAGAGTGGAGACGTGGTTCAAACTTAGGGCCACTAGCTCCGATAACACGATAAATTTCCAGATGTCCTAAAACCTTAAGCTATCAGGAAATGGTGAAGTTAATCATTTAACCATTATTTTAACACAATTTGCCTCTTTCTTTTGTTTTTACGTTGTGTTCAGTTTTGGTCCTTCGATTATCTACTCACGCAGAGATCCTATTCCTATGATTAGTTTCACTCTTGTGATTGGTATGTTTGTTAGTTGGAAATTGATTTACTTTACCTTACATTATGAGACTAATAAGTAATAACTTAGGTAATTTACACACAGTCTGTTTTTGTATCCTGTTGGAGCTGACTGAGTCCATTTTGTTTCAGAGCTGGGTTTTGGAAAAAAAAAATTATAGGTTCTTTTGGACATAAGGTTGTTGTGGATATTAACTTAGAAATCCCTTTTTAGTTCTTTTGTTGCTTAGGGAGTTTTCTTCATATTATGGCATAAGCCATTAAGTTGCATTCAAATGTTGGGTTGAAGAGGATGGACTCTTTCAATCTTCATGGGATGTCCAAGCATCATCATAAACACATGGTGATTGGTAGTCCATACTATTGTATTTTACAGTACTTGAACTGAATGTTCAAGTGTTGTTATACACAAATAATTTTAAACCAAATAGTTATTATTAATTCTTGTTGGTAAGTGGATTATAGTCAGCTCCAGATGGCTTGGCATTACATTTATCTTTTTAATTACCAGTAAGTAGTAACGGAGGTATTTTGTTAATTTCCTTGGCACCTTATGATTTTTCTGTATAGTGCCCTAGCATATCCTCTGATTCTTGTATATGATTAGTCCTTACATTTTTTATTTTGGTGAAAACAGATCCGGTGAAGATGCCTGTACTGCCTATGTGACATTCAAAGATGCTTATTCTCAAGAAACTGCTTGCTTGCTCAGTGTGAGTATTGGTGAAACTTTTTGCTAGAAAAGTGATAATCTGTTAGGCACAAAGCTAGAATCTATACTTGTGTTTAGGCAGCTATATTTCATGAATCTCTATATAATTTGATTGACCAAGAATTGTGCTTACATGAACTCATCTTCAACTTTATAAAGCTAAAAATTATTACATTGGGTTTGTGCATAACTTAGCAATAAAAGAAAAGAAAAAAAAAAGCACATTGGAGCTCTTTTAGCTATTCTCCATTGTTCGAGAGCACGTGTACTTATTCAGCCTCACAATTGGTGAAAGTAAAGAAATGAATGGTTGCTATATATTGTTGGTTTCAAATCCATACACTGATCCTTTTGGATTGGAGTAATGTACAAACATGCATATCAATGGGCTCTTGGTGGACTTCATAAGCATTTCTCTCCCTCAACAAATTGATATCTGATATGATGGTTCAGGTTCCACTTGAATGTCTTGTTCTTGGTACATTTGGTATGGCTTTGTTGAGAGTGTGACTATTGGAGCAAGTTGCCTCTGATGGCCCTATATTTGGTGCAACTTTTGTATGCATGACACCCTGGATTTGAAAATGACTGAACACGTGAGGTAGGTCAATGCAGTAGAGATTTATACATGAGTGGGAGATTTGTTGTGAATGTCACTTCAAGGAAAAAAATAAGAGAAAAAGAGCAGTTGATGTACATAGTTGGGCCTAATCCATTGGCTTAAGATTTTCAGTTAAAGTGGTGTCCTCAATAAGTATATTAACAGGTTTTTGGCGGACTTTGTAAGCACTTCTCTCCCCCAACGTGCATAGATCACTAGGAACCTTTGAGGAACCATAAGAACTTATTGCTTGCCTCTTGTCATCCCATTAAAATTGGAGTGAACTTGCAAAAGTAAATATAGATTGCCAATACTATAAAGCTAGGATTTGCGCTAAAAAGATGTTGATGGTGAAATTATGCCCGAACTAAAGATAGCAATGGTAAAGATATACTTTTGGAAGATAGTTTCTTTTCAGTTTGCAGTAAGAATGTACAAATTCTACTTCCTGACAGATGTCTTGGGCTGATTGCCAGCATGGTATGACGACTTTAGCTTGCCCCTCTACCCCCACCAAAAAAGAAAAAGAAAAAAGGGAAACAGGAAGAGTACTGAAGTAATAGATGTAAATTTTTATGAAGAATGATGACTCTATGTTACTGGCTAGAGGCGGTTCCAAAGGGCTCTTCTTTAGAAAGGTTCCCTACATTATCAAATATAGATATAAAATGCATGCCTTCAGTAGCAACATCTATAATTATGGCATTAATGGTAATAATGGTTTTAGCTAAAGCATGTCTTAATTTATTCACTTTCCTGCTACCCTATACCGGAATTCTAGTGATATTCCTTAATTATCCTATTTGTTCATTTGATCTGAGTTTTCTTTATCAATAGGTTTACTCATTCAAGAATATTTTTTTCTCATAGTTAGGTTTCTAATATTTGTTTGGTTTTCCTTGTCCTTTTGCGTGGCAATTATGTGATACTTGGTTTATACTTTTTCTTTTTCTTTTAGGGTGCCACAATTTTGGATCAACGTGTATGCATAACACGCTGGGGGCAATGTGAAGATGAATTTGGTTTTTGGAGCAGACCTTCACATAGCCATGAAGAGGAAACTAGTTCAACTGTATGTCTTTCACTCTTTTGTGTCCTCTAGTTGTTCTAATGATCGTAGCTTGTTGCATAATGATCTATTTTTCTTAATCACTGAAGCTAAATATTTTCTTTCTACCTTGACAGACTTCACAAAGAACCCAATTCCCCAGCACTGGAGAGGCAGTAACTATGGCTCAGGAAGTAGTTATAACCATGTTGGCCAAGGGATATGATCTGGGTAAAGACGCATTAAGCAAGGCCAAAGCCTTTGACAGGTCTCATCAAGTCTCAGCAACTGCAACAGCCAGGGTGGCTGAGCTCAGTGAGAGATTTGGCCTCACTGATAAGATATGTGCAGGGGTTGGAGTTGCTAAATCTGTGGATGAAAGGTACCATGTCTCAGAGATGACCAAGTTGGCCGCATCAGCAACAGGAAGAATGGCTGCAGCAGCTGCACACACTGCGGTAAACAGTAGCTACTTCTCGAAAGGAGCTCTTTGGGTCTCGGATGCTTTAAATCGAGCATCTAAAGCTGCAGCTGACTTGGGTGGTCACGGTGTTCAGCACTGATGCTTTTGGTTAACTCAAATATGGTTTGTTTCCTCTAGTCTTGTGTATATTAATAGCTTATAACATTTATGCAAATATGCAAACTATAGAATACTCGCTATAATTAGTTAACCAAAAGAGGACAAAGAAAGATACATCATAAAGTTGTGTATCAGTACCTAGTGTGATCTTGGTTTTTGTTTCACTTCCCATGCGGATTTAGGAATAATGTATAATAAGGCTTGTGCCTTTTTGCTTTTTTCTAACGTGTATCTTCCGCGCACACAACATGACACGACCCATATACATATATATTGATAAATACCTCATTTAGATTATGGTGCTGCATTAGACTAAAGAAATCATGAGATCTAGAGGTAATATTATTTTCTAGTTTTGTGCTTTCTTTTTTTCTTTTTTTTTAGTTGAGCAAATGTGCTTTCTTAATCTGTGTTGATGAAGGAGCAAGTTTTCTTGATCTATTCCTTCTGGTTTTATTCTATTGGGCTAAAAAAGTATAGCTTATAGGGCTTAAAAAATAATTCTGATAAAAGTAAAATTATATTTATAAAAATATTAAAACATTTAAAAAGTTGTTAAGTTGAATAAAGTTGGAAATTATGGCAGATAAAACTAATCTCAAGTCACACAAATTTTTTTTTTTTTGAGGAACAAGTAACACAATTGTTGACTGTTCTCTTCTAATTCGTCCATCAACTTAAACCAAAATTTTCCAATTCCAATATAATCATTTCAACTTAAAAAATAAATTTAAAAAAAAAAAATCACAACAGCTAATATGACTAATTGTTAGTGCTAGACTCAAATAAGAACCGAGTAAAAGCCCAAGCCCATTGACTCAATTATTGTGTGTGTGTGTGTTTTTTTTTTTTTTTTTTTTTTTTTTTTTTTGAGGCGGCTGTATCAGACAAATTTTAATTTTAATTATTAACTCAAAGAATGTTGTTTTGGACAACTGTGACTACTGCACAATTAAGAACATTTTCTTTATATAGTTGATTGGCTAAAACTTGATTTGCAGCTCCTTTTGAGTTTTGATTACACGTGTCCAAGACTAATTTGTGGCTATTTGTTGAAAGTCTTTAGTGGAGGCTAAACGTGAATGTGACTCGACAAAATTCCACTGTCGGTGGGGTTTCCCTTTCCTTTGCGGAAAGTAAAATCAATGTGTTGAATTTTTATTTATCCGATTAAACGGTCCTGATTCCATTACATTATCCAAATTACCGTGTGTCTCATCCAACACTTGCATCTCACTTTCCCTTTGATGTTACTCATTGGCTTTCCCGAAAAAGACAATTACCATTTTTTTAATACAAAAATTAAAGGCAGATTTTTTTTTTTTTTTGGAAGTTGAAGTTGAATGAAAGTCAGAAATTAGAATAAAGTTTCAACAAAGTCGCCTGGCCATTCCTCAAGTGGTGGATCCATTTTGGATTTCATAGGAAGCATCACTTTTGCAACAGCTTTTTTTTCTTTTAAGTTTTTAATTAATTAATTTATTTATTTAATATCTTTTTGAAGACCCACTTTTTAAAAAAATATATAATTATATTTTACAAAATTTTTAACCAATAAAAAAAATTACATCTGAACACACTCCATTGAAGCATGTAATCCTATCTTTGTCTTTAATCTTTAACATATAATAATTTTATCGATATTTTTTTTGTTCAGAAGTTATTTACGTTGGTCAACAAGTCAACAACAAATGTTGAGCTATCTCACTTCAATCAAATTGACGTAAAACCTATTTGAGAGATAAATAAATCAAATTGATCCAAAACATGTAAATAAAATTCTTATAGAAAATAAATGAAAGAACGAATTTTTTCTCTTTTTAAAATTTAGGATAAATTTCATTAACATATTCTGAGTTTTTCCTAACCAACTTCAAGATTATTTTAAAAATTAACCAGTTTGATCTATAAAGTCAACTTAGTCCCTAAACATTGTTAGGTTAATTAATTATTTTTTTCAACTGTCTTAAGTACTAAGTTGACTTTAGCTAGGGCTATCCAGACCATCCATGGACTTGACCCACCCACCCAAACCAACCAGCCCAATAAAAAAATCGTTCGATTCGACTCTTGTGATGGTCAGCGGCAATTTTCGACGTCCAAAACTCAATTCCGACAGGTCATTTCATCAAAACCCAATTTCAACCGACCCAACAAATTCCACCACCAAAAGTCCGTCATTCTTTGCCGTCTGAGGAATTCCTCGGTAAGATCTCACCAAACACATCCATATTTCAGCCAGATCCGGCGAGTTTCGGCTACATGTCCTCCTTCCTGACTTCGACCGATACCGACTACCATCCAACGAAGACCCAACCAATTTGACTCGACTCCTTCATCGGTTGGCAGCAAGTTTAGAAAATCTCCACCCGATTTGGATGAGTAGGTTGCAGGTTGGGCATAAACCCAACCTGGACCGACCCGTAAACACCCTTAACTTTAGTGACTAAATTGTTCAGTTTTGAAGAATCTTGACTTTAGCTAGGGCTATCCAAACCATCCATGGACCTAACCCATCCGCCCAAACCAACCAGCCCAATACAAAAATCGTTTGATTCGACTCCTGTGACGGTCAGCGGCAGTTTTCGACGTCCAAAACTCAATTCCGACGGGTTGTTTCATCAAAACCCGATTTCACCCAACTTGACCGATTCCACCACCCAAAGTCCATCGTTCTTTGCCATCTGAGGAATTCCTCGGTCAGATCTCACCAAACACAGCCAAATCCAGCGAGTTTCGACTACATGTCCTCCTTCCTGATTGACCGATACCAACTACCATTCGACGAAGACCCAACCAATTTGACTCGACTCCTTCATTGGTCAGCGTTAAGTTTAGAAAATCTCCACCCGATTTGGACGAGTAGGTTGCGGGTTAGGCATAAACCCAACCTAGACCGACCCATAAACACCCCTAACTTTAGTGACTAAATTGTTCAGTTTTAAAGAATCTTGAACCTAATTGGCATTAACCCAAACTTTAAGGTATGTTAATAGAATTAATCCTAAAATTAAAATATTTTTAAAAAAAAAATTAAATAATTGAATAATAGACAAACAACAAAATCATTATCTTTTTCACCCCTAAAAAAGAAATTATAATTTTTGTAAAATTTAATTTGACTATTTTTTCTTATAATAAATTTAATAACAAAAAAAGTAAAGATAATTAAAGAAAAAAGATAAAGTCTAGAAGCACAAAAAAAAAAATTAACCTCTACTGATATGGCAAATTGTTTCGATGAAAAAAAAATAGTTGTCAATTTTTATTTATTTTTGGTATGTAGACCATCCATGGACCTAACCCACCCACCCAAACCAACCAGCCAGCCCAATCCAAAAATCGCTCGATTCGACTCTTGTGATGGTCAACGGCAGTTTTTGACGTCCAAAACTCAATTCCGACGGGTCATTTAATCAAAACCCAATTTCAACCGACCCGACCAATTCCACCACCAAAAGTCCGTCGTTCTTTGTCGTCTGAGGAATTCCTCGGTAAGACCTCACCAAACACAGCCATATTTCAGCCAGATCCGGCGAGTTTCAGCTACATGTCCTCCTTCCTGACTTCGACCGATACCGACTACCATCCAACGAAGACCCAACCAATTTGACTCAACTCCTTCATCGATTGGCAGCAAGTTTAGAAAATCTCCACCCGATTTGGACGAGTAGGTTGCAAGTTGGGCATAAACCCAACCTGGACCAACCTGTAAACACCCCTAACTTTAGTGACTAAATTGTTCAGTTTTGAAGAATCTTGACTTTAGCTAGGGTTATCCAGACCATCCATGGACCTGACCCATCTGCCCAAACCAACTAGCCCAATACAAAAATCGTTCGATTTAACTCTTGTGTCGATCAGTGGTAGTTTTCGACATCCAAAACTCAATTCCGATGGGTCGTTTCATCAAAACTAGATTTCAACCGACTTGACCAATTCCACCCCCAAAAGACCGTCGTTCTTTGCCGTTTGAGGAATTCCTTGGTAAGATCTCACCAAACACAACCATATTTCAACCAAATCCAGCGAGTTTCGGCTTCATGTCCTCCTTCCTGACTGACCGATACCAACTACCATCTGACGAAGACCGAGCCAATTTGACTCGACTCCTTCATTGGTCGGCGTTAAGTTTAGAAAATCTCCACCCGATTTGGACAAGTAGGTTGTAGGTTGGGCATAAACCCAACCTGGACCGACCCATAAACACCCCTAACTTTAGTGACTAAGTTGTTCAGTTTTAAAGAATCTTGAACCTAATTGGCATTAACCCAAACTTTAAGGTATGTTAATAGAATTAATCCTAAAATTAAAATGTTTTTTTTTTCTTAAAAAAAAATTAAATAATTGAATAATAGACAAACAACAAAATCATTATCTTTTTCACCCTTAAAAAAGAAATTATAATTTTTGTAAAATTTAATTTGACTATTTTTTCTTATAATAAATTTAATAACAAAAAAAGTAAAGATAATTAAAGAAAAAAGATAAAGTCAAGAAGCACAAAAAAAAAAAATTTAACTTCTACTGATATGGCAAATTGTTCCGATGAAAAAAAATAGTGGTCAATTTTTATTTATTTTCGGTATGTAGACCATCCATGGACCTGACCCACCCACCCAAACCAACTAGCCCAATCCAAAAATCGTTCGATTCGACTCTTGTGATGGTCAACGGCAGTTTTCGACGTCCAAAACTCAATTTCGACGGGTCATTTAATCAAAACCCAATTTCAACTGACCCGACCAATTCCACCACCAAAAGTCCATCGTTCTTTGCCGTCTGAGGAATTCCTCGTTTAGATCTCACCAAACACAGCCATATTTCAGCCAGATCCGGCGAGTTTCGGCTACATGTCCTCCTTCCTGACTTCAACCGATACCGACTACCATCCAATGAAGACCCAACCAATTTGACTCGACTCCTTCATCGGTTGGCAGCAAGTTTAGAAAATCTCCACCCGATTTGGACGAGTAGGTTGCGGGTTGGGCATAAACCCAACCTGGACCGACCCATAAACACCCCTAACTATAGTGACTAAATTGTTCAGTTTTAAAGAATCTTGAACTTAATTGGCATTAACCCAAACTTTAAGGTTTGTTAATAGAATTAATCCTAAAATTAAAATGTTTTTTTCTTTAAAAAAAAAAATTAAATAATTGAATAATAGACAAACAACAAAATCGTTATTGTAGGGACTCGATTTTGGAAGGACCCTCTGAACTTAGAAGGGATATAATCCTGTAGGCCCCAAACAATGAATTTGTAGAAAGTGGGTTGAAGAAATTGGCCTTTACAGGCAAACGAAGCTTCATCATGGATTCATTGCCATTGAAGGCTAAGTGCCTTGATTCTTTACTAAAATCACTCCTCGGCATTTGTCCGACGAGCTTGGCCCTCTCCCTCTCCCCTCTTCAGGAGGGATCCTATACATTATATACCCCTCACCCAACCGATCCTAGCCCTACATTTGTTGAGCGATCAGGACATTACTCAGGTACCTGTCCTATCAGCCGCCTTCCCATTCTCTTTGTGGGTCGCGGCAACTAAGGTGGCACTGGTGCGGAGTCCTTTCCTGATTAATGCGGCCAGGGCGGTAATCAGGTGCATTTAATGTGGAAGTGACTGTTTGTCACGAGCTTGTCCCTCCACCAGATTTATATTGCAGGCGCGTGGTACTCCCCCTCGGCTCTTGGAGTAGTCATGGAGGCTTCCTTGGAAGTGTTGCCAGTTGCCTTAGGTTCTCGAATGTCCGATGATGGGGTCGTCCTCGGCGTGGCCTGTTGGGCGCCTGGGCTGCTTGTTTTTATCCTCGGACCATGGATGGATCCTCGGCTTGGGCCTTCGGCCCTGAAACGGAGTGGGCTGGGCCGTAGGACTTGCTGGCCCCACAATAGCCCCTCAAAATCTTGTTGTCCGCATCCTCGAGCGGAGAGGAGGATTTTGATGTCCTCGGACCTGCGACGCGTCCCATCGAGCTTGGCCCTCTGTTAGTACTGGAGTCTTTTCAACTGCCCCAGACGTGTTAATGGCGTTTCGAAGCGCGCAATGCGCCCTCCATTAAATCCAGGTGGCTCTGTGCTCCCCACGTTCAACGGGGGGATGGCAATCCAACGGTGGGGATTCACTCAATCATTTATGGGCAGGAAAACCCGCACGGCTTTTTGATTTGGGGTATAAATACCCTCTCGAAAAGTCGGTCCCTTTGTTTACTCGCAGCTAAGAGCTCTTGCGTATACGTCCCAAGTCCAGCCAACTTTCCACCTTCATCTCCAGCATAAAAAGCCCGTCCGAGGAGCTTCTCCTCATTTCTGTAAGTTTCTCTATCTCTCTTCGAGCTCTCTTCGAGTTCTCTTCTTCTCTATTCTTTCCTCTCTTTCATTTACTTTTTAAGCGTCATTTGGGAATGGGTAGATTTAAGAAATACGTCTATACTGAGGAGGCGATGGAGAAATTCATCGCCGATTATAAGATATCTAGCAACGTGGGCTTGAGGTATTGTGAGGAGGGGGAGTGGCACCTTCGGAGGCAGGAGGGTGAGGTGGTGATCCTCATCGTTGCCTTCGTTGAAGGTGGCATGAGAATACCCATGGGGCCGGTGATGAGGGGCTACCTGACGTACTTCCGACTAGCCCCCACCTAGTGTGCCATCAACGTCTTCAGGATTCTGGGCTGTGTGGACGCCCTGAACGAGAAGATGAGACTGAGGTTAACCCACCATGACGTTAACTGGTGTTATAACCTCCAGTGCCTGAAGGGCAAATCATACTACCTGAAGACCAGGGATGACAGGGTCCGACTTATTCAGTGCCTCCCTGAGTCCAGCAAGGGGCTGAACAAGGACTTCCTCATCGTGTCTGGAGAGTGGCACGACGGCCTTCACTGCCCAACGACGGAGGGAACCCCAGGTGGGGCAGTGGGAAAATGGGGGGAGGGCTCTAGGTCCCTAATCAGTTCCATTCTTTACTTCGCCCATCTCTTTTTGCACCGTTTGGTTACTAATGTGAATGTGTCTTCTTTTGTAGATCCGCACGCCTTCACGCGCCACTCCAGCCTGATCAACCGGAAAGACTTGCAGAAAGCGTTGAAGGCAGAGGTTTTCGTGAACGAAGCCGACAATCAAGTTAGGGCCGCTCACTGGATCTTGGGATACGACCCGACCCAAAAATCATTTGCGGCGCCGAAGTACGTGATCAGAGCAAAGGATCCTCGGCTTTGGAAAATAACCGTGACCGAGGACGGGTTCCAGTTCCCCAAGGAGCCCTCCACATTAGAAGGCGTAACACCTGCGGGTCCTTCCTCCTCCCTTAGATTCTCAGAGGCCGCTGAAGAAGGCCTAGAGAGGGAAGTGGAAGTTGCAGATTTTGGCCCCGCCGAGGACGATTGACGTTTCTGAACAAGTTCACCAGTCCGAGGACCCTCCAGGAGACTTGGGTGACCTTCGTCTGACAGAAGCAGACTTCCTAGCGTCTAAGTCCCCTCCCCGGCACGAGATGGGTTACAAGAAGAGGCTTCAATCCAGCCTGTTGGATCTGATTGAAGGCCAACCAGGGAAGTTCAAGCCAAAGCTTCCTCCCCTCCTCCCAAGGCTTACTCTGCCCAGGGCAGGTCGACTCCCACATAGTCAAGGCCTCCTCCTTCTCCGCCTCAGACGAGTCTGCCTTCTAGGCACGAGCCCTCTGATCCTAAGCAGAGAAAGGATAAGGGCAAAAGGCCAGTTGAGGAAAAGTCTAGGTCCCCCCGGGAGGAGGGCGATACTCGGCGGCCGTCCAAACAGTTGAAGATAGGCTCCCGAGGCCAGGATAAACAGGTTGACGCCCAGCCCGAGGCTCAGGCCTGGCTTCCTGCCCCAATGCTCCATGGGGGGCCTCTAAGGGAAGACTCCTCCCTCAGAGATTTCAAAGAGGGCGAAGGCGTGTACGTGGCCGACGCGCTGGAGAGGTGCCTGCTACTACCAGCTGACATGGCGAAGCTGAGGACCATGAGGAGTAGAGAGGTCTTCCTCTGCCTCAAGCGGTATTTGGGAATGGTAAGTCCCTCAACACTTGTGATTCTTTCTAGTTTCGGCTTTTTCTTCCCCTTTTCTCAGCTCGGCTGATTGTGTACTCGTTTTGTTTAGCAGACCGTTTAGGCCACTTATAGGTTGGAGGACGCAGCCCGTGACCAGGGGAAGGCCATGGACGTGGAGCGTGAGAAACGCTTGGAGGCCACTCGGACCCTTAAAAACTTCGAGGCCGATCTTACTAAGGCCCGGGAGGAGCTGAGGGCGATGACCAGTGCTCGGGACAACGCCCTGTCAGGCCTCGCCGGCTTCTAGAAGCAGGCCGAAGATCAGTCAAAGCGCCTGACCGAGGCAGAGGAGCAGTTGAGGATCGCAAAGGAGCTGCTTGCTGATCTGCCAAAGAAGGTGGCTGTTGCCGAGGAAGCCAAGAGGGTGGCTGAGTGGGACAAGGATGAGGCCGTGAGGGCCAAGTTTGAGGCTGACCAAGGCAAGGAGGAGGCCCTGGCCACCAAGCAGGAAGCCGAGGAGGAGGCCTATGCTGCGGGGATGGCTAAGAGAGAAGCAGCCTTCAAGGCTCAAGTCCCCGGGTTGTGCAGGCGCTACTCTGCTGAGGTTTGGAGGGAGTCTCTTAGACAGGCTGGGGTCGAGGCCTCGTCCGACTTGTGGAAGGAGGAGAGTGTGTACTACCCTCCTGCCATCGGCGAGGCAACTCCAGGTGGCGCTGAGGCCGGAGAGGCTGCAGAGGAAGCCGGTGCTGCTACGGGTGAGGACACCTCAATCGCTGAACCCACGGGTGAGCTTGTCCAAGGAAGTGACCCTCCCGAGGTAGCTGAATCAGGTGAGGGCCCCATTGAGGAGGCGCCCCAAGAGGTTGCGAAGTCCACCTCTGAAGCCGAGGCTCCTTTCGCTGAGGAGGCAGCCGTTCCTGCCGAGCCTTTGCAGGCCGTCTCTCTTGGCCAGAGCTCAGAAAGCCCTGAAGTTGTGACGGACCAGCCCCCTACTGAGGGAGGAGAATAGGTGGGAGGGGCAGGCCCCTCGGCGCTCCTGTCTCTCTTGTCCTTCGCATCTTTCTTTTTCCCTTTTTTTTTTTTTTTTTTTTTAGATTGTAATGGAGTGTTCATCATGTAATCTTTATGGATTTAATGCAGTATGATTTTTATTTCTCTTTCCAATTGTTCTGGTTGTTTGTACATCTGCGTGTTATTCGTTTCCTCTTTCCTTTGTTGTCTTTTTTTTTACTTGCATGATTTTATCACCGATTGTACTTCGGCCAGTCATGGCAGCGATTGTAATAACGTGAAGGTACGTACGCATAGGCAGGCCTTTTATGTCTCCAGGACCAGGTGGGACTCTGGCTTTTCTAACATTCTAACACTTAGAATCTTCTGAAGTAGTTAGTTTCCCTGTAGGCGTGAGTCCGAGGACCATGCAGTGCTTTTGGTTCTGTCTAACACTTAGAATCCTCTGAAGCAGTTAGTTTCCCCATAGGCCTGAGTCTTGGGACCATGCAGTGCCTTGGTTCTGTCTAACACTTAGGATTATCTGAGGTGGTTAGTTTCCCTATGAGCCTGAGTCCGAGGACCATGCAGTGCCTCGGTTCCGTCTAACACTTAGGATCATCTGAAGTGGTTAGTTTCCCCGTAGGCGTGAGTCCAAGGACTATGCAGTGCCTTGGTTCTATCTAACGCTTGGTCTCTTTGAAGTAGTTAGTTTCCCCATAGGCCTGAGTCCGAGGACCATGCAGTGCCTTGGTTCTGCCTAATACTTGGTCTTGTGAAGTAGTTAATTTTCCCATAGGCCTGAGTCCGAGGACCATGCAGTGCCTTGGTTCTGTCTAACACTTAGTCCTGTGAAGTAGTTAGTTTCCCCACAGGCCTGAGTCCGAGGCCATGCAGTGCCTTGGTTCTGTCTAACACTTAGTCTTGTGAAGTAGTTAGTTTCCTCACAGGCCTGAGTCCGAGGACCATGCAGTGCTTTGGTTCTGTCTAACACTTAGTCTTGTGAAGTAGTTAGTTTCCCCACAGGCCTGAGTCCGAGGACCATGCAGTGCCTTGGTTCTGTCTAACACTTAGTCTTGTGAAGTAGTTAGTTTCCCCACAGGCCTGAGTCTGAGGACCATGCAATGCCTTGGTTCTGTCTAACCCTTAGGTACGTGGTGTAGGAGATTGCCCTCAGTGCTGGCCTCGCTAGTTTTGGCGTGTTGATGGCCTCGGCCTTGCCTCGTCTTCAGGGGGCATCGTGCGCACCGGACTATCGACCCCGCTGTGCCCCGGGCTAGGATGGTCTATGATTCCTAACCTTACACGTGGCAATGACGCCGGTTTCGGATCAGGTTTCTGTAGTCATCAGTTATGAGGCGTCCCCTGACGGTTCGCATTCCGCGCCTGACGTGTCAACACACGAGGCGCGCCCTCATTAATATTCTCTTGGACTGATGCGGATCAAACGGTTGACAGGCGCTTTGGAATTCGGTGAGGATTAATGTCACCGATAATCCATCTTTCGAATTCCGCGTAGTTCCATTCCTATGAATCTTCAGCCCCTATTTAAGGCTACGTAGGAGAAGTGACCTTCTACTCTTCATGAACCCCCCAATATACCAGGAAATATGTCCTCCCAACTCTCAGAGCCCCTTCAATGACCCCGCCAAAAGTTGTGACAAGAGTTTGGAGAAATGGGACGGCATTGGATGGGAGTGAGGGTGCCTAGGCCCAAAATCCTCCTCCCTCGACGGAGAGCCGCCATAGTAATGGCTCGTGCCGGATCTCCGGTGCGGCCAAATCCGTGTGCTATCCTGGTGGGGCCCCGCACGGCGGCCGAGAGGGAGGTCTCTGAAGTACATAACGTTCTTCCCCGGGGCGTTGCCACGCCAGTAGAAGCGTGCAAGGATACGTCATGTCTGGTGCTCGGGTGTTGCCGTCACCAACGGCCAACCACCGTGGGGCTGGAAGAGAATCAAGGGAACAACATGAGGGAGGGCCGTCCGGCGCCTTTGCATCTGCTCCTCTCTTTGCGCCAGTGCCACCGCCCCGACTTGGGCGTTGTTGGTGGCCTTGAAGCAGGCCTGCCTCAGCCCCCTTTCCCTTAGTTAGCTTTAAAACAGGCCCGTCTGGGCCTTTTTTTGTAGAGTTGGCTTTAAAACAAGCCTGTCTGAACTTTTGTTTGTACACTGTAACTCTTCTTTATTTAATAAAATAACGATATTTGTCTTCTTTCTTTTGAATCTTTTACTTTTCTGCAATGGCATTTTTTTTGGTTTTTTTTTTTTTTTTTTTAAACGCATTCTTGTGAACTTTCCGTCAACTGACTTTCTGGAGGCGATTGTCCGTTGCGCCTGTTAGTGCACAAATTCTTCCCACAGACGGCGCCAATTGTAGGGACTCGATTTTTGGAAGGACCCTCTGAACTTAGAAGGGATATAATCCTGTAGGCCCCAAACAATGAATTTGTAGAGAGTGGGTTGAAGAAATTGGCCCTTACAGGCAAACGGAGTTTCAGCGTGGATTCATTGCCATTGAAGGCTAAGTGCCTTGATTCTTTGCTAAAATCACTCCTCAGCATTTGTCCGAGGAGCTTGGCCCTCTCCCTCTCCCCTCTTCAGGAGGGATCCTATACATTATATACCCCTCACCCAACCGATCCTAGCCCTACATTTGTTGAGCGATCAGGACATTACTCAGGTGCTTGTCCTATCAGCCGCCTTCCCATTCTCTTTGTGGGTCGCGGCAACCAAGGTGGCATTGGTGCGGAGTCCTTTTCTCATTAATGCGGCCAGGGCGGTAGTCAGGTGCATTTAATGTGGAGGTGACTGTTTGTCACGAGCTTGTCCCTCCACCAGATTTATATTGCAAGCGCGTGGTACTCCCCCTCGGCTCTTGGAGTAGTCATGGAGGCTTCCTTGGAAGTGTTGCCAGTTGCCTTAGGTTCTCGGATGTCCGATGATGGGGTCGTCCTCGGCGTGGCCTGTTGGGCGCCTTGGCTGCTTGTTTTTATCCTCAGACCATGGATGGATCCTCGGCTTGAGCCTTCGGCCCTGAAACGGAGTGGGCTGGGCTGTAGGACTTGCTGGCCCCACAGTTATCTTTTTCACCCTTAAAAAAGAAATTATAATTTTTGTAAAATTTAATTTGACTATTTTTTCTTATAATAAATTGAATAACAAAAAAAGTAAAGATAATTAAAGAAAAAAGATAAAGTCTAGAAGCACAAAAAAAAAAAAAATTTAACTTCTACTGATATGGCAAATTGTTCCGATGAAAAAAAATAGTTGTCAATTATTATTTATTTTTGGTATGTAGCATATGACTCTTCGTGGTGCTGCAACGCAGCAAAACACAGACTGATCTCTGTCTCTCTCTCACACACATTCACACCACCATACACGCCGAAAATTCTCTCTGCAAAATTTCTCTGATTTCTTTAAATCCAAATCCAAATTCTACATCCAGATCTCTCTTTCAAAAAAGCCAAAGGCCTAAACTCAGTATCGATAATTTCTTGAATGTGACGCGGTTGTAACCGATCGCAACCGAGTCATCGTCCGAGTCATGGCGGGGAAGACCGAGTCAGTGTCGATACGGTTTCCGTACAAGAACCTGAAGGACGATGCGGCGGAAGTGGAAATGGTTGGAGTCGTCGACGTCGACGTCGGCTCCCCCTCCCCAAACCACCGGATCGATCTCAATTCCTCTTCTCCTCCTCCTCCTCATCCTCCGTCTTCGTCTCCGCCTCTTCCCGGAGAGAAACAGAATTGTAGTTTGGCGACTCTTGTTCTCAGTTGCACCATCGCCGCCGGCGTCCAATTCGGCTGGGCCTTGCAGCTCTCTCTTTTGACTCCCTACATTCAGGTCCATTTTCTCTCTCTTCCAATTTGTTTTCGTTTTTGTTTATGTGATTTGAATTGGTGTGGTTTGTGTTCGATTCGGATCTGAGGAGCTTGAAACTGTTTGATTGAGAATTTTGGATGCTTCTTTAAGATTGAGAGAATTACAGGGAGTTTGTGATTTTGAGTGCCGCTGATTTTGATGTCATTGTATATAGAGGGAAATTGAAATTTCTCAATGGGATGTTTGGTTTGTCCTATACTAAATGTTCAATTAGTAGGTATATAATGCAGCATTGTTTGAAAAGAGAAAAATGTAGATTTCAATGATAGGTCATGTTAACAGGTTTAGGAAATATAAAAAGCTGTTAAAAAAAATTAGTTACTTTTTTCTTTTCTCATAAAAAATTTTCTAAAAATAGTTTTCCTTAGGCATCATCTATTAACTTTTCCCTTGGAGGATTTAAATTGATATTCGAGATGAGATTATTTGTTTTTCTTGATATTTGTGTATAGTTCGACGTTGTTTTTCTGAAAAAGGAAAAAAAATTAAATTAATATAACTGTTAAATTACGACTTGTCTGATATCATGTTAAATTACCGATTGTCTCAAAAGCTTGGGCTATTGGGATATAGTAAATTTAATCATTTAACCAAGTGATTCTAACAGTAACAATGAATGCATTAAGTTATTAGGCACTCGTTAATGAAACCCTATGTTTAGTATTTTTTTTCCTTTTTCTTCACAATTTTCAAGAGAGAAATGTATAATTGGCTGTGTACATCACTTGTGCACAAAAAAGTTGATTGCATCAATGTTGACATTCTTTTTAGAACTCTGAACGAAAAAGACAACTAATTGCACTAATGAGTAATGAGCACGAGTTCAATGTCCTCTTCATTTAAGAGCAAAGTGGAGGGGCGGGGTTGTGAGTTGAAGAACTACTGGCCGCATGTGTACCTACCAAAAAAGGACAAAATAGTTGCACCAATTTGAATTTGATACAAAATATAGCTCTTGATTGTTGATGCCTAATTTAATGCAATTTCTTATTTGGAAAAAGGAGAATAAAATCTACTTTTTGAGGAAAGTATAATGTTTGAAGACTTTTGTCTGTTTATGCTAAACAAAACCCGTCTTTACAATGTTTGGATGGTACCACCTAACATAATTCCAGATTTAAAAAAAATTATGTTATGAATTGAAGATGAGTTTAGAGAACTTATAAATCCGCTTTCTAAGAAACTTGTCGATCAATAGCCATTCTCCCATTGCTACTTTTCATGGAGCCTTACCATTGTGTATGCTAAAATATAGGATGCCTCAGCTCCAACTCTCCTACCCACCTCCCCTGCTGTCAAAATTGACAACTAAATAATAACCAAAATAAAATAACATGGTCATATTTGGTATCACAAATGCATTGAATGCTTGTAGCATCGGGATTCCGGAGAATGTTGAAAGCTCAAATTTTTAAGTGTGAAACAGAACTGTTTCAACTGTTACCATGTAAAAGGATGTTTAATGGTAATATCATTATCATCTCTGTTCTTCTGAATTTTTTTCCAGCTTAAATTGATGCAATTTGTTATCTTCTCACAGTTTATTCATTATTGGTTTGATGGTTTAGGGTATCTCTGCCTTGATCAGTCAAACTGTATTGAGTTCTTTTTAATTTTATGCTTGAGCTTCATTCTGATTGACTAATGCTCTCAACTAATTGTTGCAGACACTTGGAATAGAGCATGCCTTTTCTTCATTTATTTGGCTCTGTGGCCCTATTACCGGTCTTGTGGTAGGGGATAGCAATCACTTTATTTCCTTCTTTTTTGGCTTTCTCACTGTGTGACTGATGGTCCAGTTTTTTTTTTTTTTTACATTTTATATCCGCTTTGTATGAATTGGTATGTATTGCCCCTTTTAATTCTTACCAATATATCACACATCATCATATCATGTTGGAATCAATATGGAATGCAAACCGTTTCTAGTCATGTGTTTGTTTATCTAATGAATTCTATCTTATAGCTTGTTTCTGTTTAAAAAAAGTATGCCTTCCCCCCCAAAAGCCATCACATGCAAATAGACAAAATGAAAATGAAAGGAGCAACTTGCATGTTGAGTAGTGCCACCTTCAATAGAAAGTACATGTGCTTAATGAAGATGATTTATAATATTTGCCACAGTGGACTTTGACTACACTATGCATAGTAGCAGTTGAATGCTACCTTTAGTTTGTGAGATTCGTTATGTAGTACCAAGAACAACCCAAATAGTAAATAAGGAAAATAGGAGGCCTGTATTGGGTGTCTGCTTCAATTGGTTACAATTTGTCCATAGGAATGGATGGTTTCTACGGCTTCTTAATTTTCTTGTCATTTCTACCGAAAATGAAAAAAAAAAAAAAAACAATGTTTCCTAAGCTTCATCAATGTCTTCTGGTACTTCAGATCCTGTGCACTATGAATCTATGATGCCTCTTGATTTTACTGAACCCCTTAATGCCCTTTGATGTTTGTCTCTGTGGTGATTTATTAATTGTCTATAGATGTGCTCATGCAATACAGTCTTATATTTCTTCTGCATATTTGTCATCTTAATATATGTCTGCTTCTGAATTCCGATAGTTACGTTCTTGAGTTACTTGCTTATTATTTTTCAGGTTCAACCATGTGTTGGTATTTGGAGTGATAAATGCACTTCTAAATATGGAAGAAGACGGCCATTCATTTTTGTAGGATCTCTCATGATCTCAGTAGCAGTAAGTGTTAGGAACTCTTGGATCTCTTAAATTTGTTGTTGTCTACAGCTTTTTATACTAGCTAAACTAAGTCTTGCAATATAGGTGATATTAATCGGGTTTTCTGCAGACATTGGATATATATTAGGTGACACGAAGGAGCATTGCAGGTTCCTATTGCCTTCTCTTGATTCTTTGTTTTTTCTATTTCACATATATGGAATATTTGAGGTTTAAAAACACTCATCTATACAAATGCAGTATATACAAAGGTACCCGGACTAGGGCAGCTATTGTCTTTATTATTGGTTTCTGGATGCTGGATCTTGCCAACAATACAGTGCAGGTAAGGCTTCTTGAAACAATTTATTTCTGGTTTCCAATCACTGCAATTTAAATCTTATGCCATTAACCACCATGAATGTGAGCAAACAATGAAACTTTTATTGTTTGTAGGGACCAGCTCGTGCTCTTCTTGCCGATCTATCAGGTGGCTTAATTTTTTACTCCTATATCTTTTCCATATGGGTTCTTATAATTTAGTGAGACCTAGGAACTCAATCTTTATTTACATGTTTTACTTACAAACTACATGCTAATGCAAAACATTATAACTTATGTTATGACTATATTTTTAGGGCCCGATCAACGTAATTCAGCAAATGCTGTATTTTGCTCATGGATGGCTGTTGGAAACATTCTAGGATACTCTGCCGGTGCTAGTGGAAGTTGGCACAGGTGACACCCCTTGAATGTTGTTTAGTTGTAATATGCTGTTTCTGTAGATTTGGCTTGTGCATGTCTTTATGTGATTCGTTTGATGCATTCCTTCATCTCTGATTAGATATCATAATTCATTCCCCATTTTTAAAAATTTTTATTATTAAAAAATCAACCATATAGACTTAAAGAAACTCTGTGTCTTGCACTTCCCACTCTGGTTTGTCTCAGTTGAAATATGATTTTGTGTTTTCATTGTTCAAATTCAACACTTAAGTTTTTGTGGAGATTAATTTATTTGAGAAATTCATTTATGAGCAGATGGTTTCCATTCCTGACAAGTAGTGCTTGCTGTGATGCTTGTGGAAATCTCAAAGCAGCGTTCCTTGTTGCAGTGGTGAGTTAGTATACTTGCATGAATCTTTCCCATTTTATATAGTTAATTACTTCTCTGACATTATTTGGAAAAAATATATTTTTTTTTCCTGTCAATCATGTGTATTATGGTATCTATTATTGTGACTTCTTACGTGATTTATCATATGTAAATGAAGCACAATTTTTATTTTATTTTGATAAGTAAGAATAGTTTTGATAAATGAAGACTACTTCATGTACAATGAACACAGATAGCCTAAAGAATTACAAAAACTTCAGAACAATTATGTACAAAAGGAGAGACTCTAAAAATAATGGAATCAAATCTCTATGCTTAAAACCCCCTACACGAGATTAATCAAACAGAGAGCCTATGAAGGTGGGTACTAGCCGATCCTTGTACTCACCACATCATCAAATGTTCTCCTATTGCGTTTCTGCCATATGGTCTACATCAAGAATAACGGAACCAAATTCCAAATGCTTGAAGAATGTTTACCCAACCAGTTCCTCCAGCCAAACATAAGATCAGTTGCTCTCTCCAGTAGGACCCTATAGATCCCCAAAGATCGGAAGACAAAGCTCCACAACTGATAGGCCTTGCCCTATTGCAATGCATCAAAAGGTGATCCACAGTCTCCCCACTACAAAGGCACATGCAGCACCAGTCCACTATAATGTAGTCTCTCTTCCTAAGATTTCATAAGTGAGAATATTCTCCCAAACCGCCGTCCAAATGAAAAAGGAAATCCTTTCACGGGGAAATGCTAAAAGTAATTATTAGATTAGGACATGCCTACTTTAAGTTGGGGAAATGCTTGCTCAGAAACTTGTGTATTATAGCATGTTAAATTTGATTAGGACATGCCTATTTTAAGTTGTGGAACTGCTATTTTTACACCCAAAATGGGCCCCGCATGTGTAAGAGAGAGGAGCCTGGAAGCAGATGTTATTGGTATGGAAATAATAGTTCCCTATAAGTAATTGCTCTAGGTTCTGATTGACAAAGGAAATCCATATTGACATAGCTTTGAAATTTCTTTCTTCTTTTTATACACCTACCTTTTTAGTAGTTCAAAAGTTCACTTATTTTTTAATTAATTAATTAATATTATTTTTTTAAAAAGTAGTTTGCAACTGTATGTGTTCTAGTGGCATCAAATTGTACGATTCTGAGTCGAAGAATGGTGTTTGGTGTATCTGCAGGTTTTCCTGACTCTTTGCACACTTGTGACACTTTATTTTGCAAATGAGGTTCCACTTACTGTGAATCAGCCCCAGCATCTGTCGGATTCTGCACCTTTATTGGATGATCCTCAACAAAATGGCCTTGATCATTCGAAGTCAATGCCTGATATGCCAATTAATGATAATGCCAATGGTGAAAGGGATAGAAACCTAACACAGGTCACCTCTATAGTTGAGGATCATCAAAATGAAAGCGTTAATGATGGCCCGGGATCTGTGTTAGTCAATTTGTTGACTAGTTTAAGGCATTTGCCGCCTTCGATGCATTCTGTGCTTATTGTTATGGCTCTTAGTTGGGTAAGCACTCCAGTTCTTATATCAATATCTCCTGTTTCTGTGTATTACTTTCAAATTAGTTGTTAGTCATTTTGCTGTTCATATTTTGCTCTGACCTTAAGAAAGATTACTTTTTTTAGGCCAAGAGGTTGTTAGTAAGATCTTTGAATCAGCTTATTGGTCTTATGGTATATCTCGGTCTTGCATGGATATTAACTATTGACATATTTGTTTTTACTTGATAAAAAGAAATAAGTCAAATGGATAAGTTTACGTGAAATGGAAACTTGCATATACCTATAAATTTGTAATTTAATTTTGAACTAATATGATCTTATTATAGAGTAATTTTGTAGGGGCTTGAGTATTTGAGATGAACTTCAACATTGAGAGTTTTAATCTATCAAGTTGTACTGACAAAATCTGTAATTGTTTATTGTTTAACTCATTGATTGTATTTTTAAACACGGAGATTTAAGTGTGATTTGGGAATGATGTAATTTTCAGATATTGAGTTTACGAAAGTTGGTGAAGGGAACGTGTAGCTCCAATACAAAAAAAAAAATTATACGATGTAAAGCCTTTAAAAAGAAGTTTGAACTACTAAGTTGTATAATCTGTGAACTATGGCAAAGAATATATGGAATAAGTGCAACTATTTTCATATATAATCAAATGGAAAGAAAACTGCAAATCAAAGTTATCATTATAAAACTAAGTATATCACTAGGTTCTCAATTTATGAATTGAAGAAGATAAATATAGCTATTTATATTCCTTTTGTACATTTTAGACATGGCAGGATGTCAAACACCTTCAACAATGTTGCATTATAATAAAGAAGATGAAGGATGCCAACTATTTCTTATCAAATCACACTACAGAATAATATGGTGTGGCATTCATTTAAGGGTAAAAAGAAATGCCTATATCAATGCTTTCTGTCAATTGCCTAAGATAAGGGATAGTATTGATGCAGCTATCAAAGATTCATTTGCTGTTCTTCGCAACTTTGTAGATTCTAAGATTTATGGTTTGGAAGGTCAAGTCAATTGAAATTTAGGAGTTAAATAATTGTTTCTTCACTTAGAAAGTTATCATTAGGTTTTTTTTAATGTCGTATCTGGTTCTCCTTTTATTTTCTTTGTTATGTTTTAGGTGTGTGCTCTTTATTCACAAATTGACCAAAGATAAATATGTTCTGTTATAATCTTTTTTTTTTCCCTCTCTCTCTAATTTATTTATTTTATGTCAGCTTTATTATTAGAACATCGATTACCCCCAAAAGAGAATGAAGCGCTTATCCCCCCCAAAAATTTTTATTATTAAAACAGTTCTTTATTTTTAAAACCTGAAAAATGTTTATTATTATTATTTTGAAAAAAAGGTAAATCAATGTACTTTTGTTGGCAACTCACATGAAGTTGAGAAATACGAAAAAATCCTAGCATTGTAGGAAGTGCTGATCGGCAGACCAAAGGGCCTTATCGGCACTTCCATCACTACTCAGTGCTGAACGGAAATCCCTTGTCCAAATGCTCTTATATTTTTGTGACAGATTTCCCTCACTCCCATGCATGTGGATCAACCTTGATTTGTCAACCAAGAGCATTTTGATTGTTTGGATCAGATTGCATGATTGGCATAAGGGTTTGTTAGTTGCAAGTTAGTTACTAGTAACTAGACTAAGTTGGGCTAGTTAGGGTTCAAGCACATGTAACACATTAACCACGTGTTAATTCTTGTGAGCACTAATTAGTAAGCCAATTATTGAGTCATGTGTGGCCACTTAGAATAGGGCATGTGATGTATAAATAGGTGTTGTAACTCTTATTTGGACCTTTGAATGAAGAATAGTCATTTTGATTGCTTAGTCTTGTTTTCTCTCTTGTTAATTTCTTGGAGGTAAAGACTACCTAGAGTAGTCTCATCTTGGCAGAGGTGACTCTTGAAAAAGTCACAATCCATTCCATCACTCACCACATTCATGCAATCCATCCTCTAGATCCATCATCTGATGCTTGCAATCTGAAACCCTTGTTGCGTTGTCATCAAATTCTACTTGCATATTCCTTCAAGAACCCTCGTCAACCACTCACATTCTAATATTCCCATACTATACTTGAAGTTCCCAAGGCGTTAAACACTAACCCTAATCTTCAATCTACCAAAATCTCAGATCAAACACCAGTCTCATCTCATTTCCAAGCTATAACCAAACCCTCAAGGCTTTCTAATCCTAAAAACTGGCCTATAAATCCCTACAAAGTCTTAGTGCCAAAATTTTGGGATCGGTTATGGATCCGTAACAAATTAGTTTGGGTTAGCTACATGTAACTTAGGGACACCCCCAATGAGTGACTAAAGTTTACGCTGGCTGTTAACCTACCGCTACCCTTCTCCTTTTCCTGGGATTGGGACTGGCTATAAACAAATATATGATACTAAGAACAGACCCAGATGAAGTTATGAAATATTTATATATATATATATATATATTAATAAATTAATTGTTGTGTTCTCACTGTGTTGTATCATAGTTTTCAAGAATTGCCATATTCATAATGTGGCCGTGTTCCTAGAGTCAATTTAAGAATCATTTACATTTGTGCTTAATGCTTTCAAAGAATTCAAAGATTTTGATTAATGGATTATTGTTTGTTTTGGGGCAAGAGTGCGTAGAGGATTTTGTTCTTTCGTTCTCTTCTTCTTTGGCATGCCAATACTGTTCACAAAATTTTCATTCAGATCCTGAACAGCAACGATATTCTCTCTTAGCAATCCCAGATCACACCATGTTCCCTACCTATCAATACTCTAGAACTTTATATTTTTCCTTGTTAGCCACCAAATAAACTATTAAACCAGCCATAAGATGCTAATTTTGATGCTGCCTAGAATTTCTACAACTTGTAATCCTCTAGCTCCAAGATTCAAACTTTTCAAACCTAATTTGGTTGCAAACTAGGCCAATCTCAAGATCATCTTTCTTTCTTTTCAAAATCCCACCAAAAGCACATGCAGACAGAGTTCCCTAATTTATCCTATGTGAAGTATGATTGAATCAACAAACATGGGGGATTGGGGGGGGGAGGGGGGAGAGAAGCATAATGAAAATTTTTACAGAAAGTTAAGGGTTATCTAGAGGGAGAAATGAGACAATTGAGATTTATTTTGAAAACAATTGGTATCTAATATTTAAAATGGACACTAAAAAGTAAGATTAAAAATGTTCTTTTTTGTTGAGTATTAAAAAAAAAATTTATTGACTTATAGTAACTAAGTTTCTAATTTGGAATTTTGTCAAGTTCTTAAAAATAAATACTTCTACTTATGTCATGTGTTGGAGGCCTGGGCCTCATCTGCCATCACTTCCGCATTACTCTGTGCGTGTGTTAGATTAGTGTTTTTATGTGATGATTGCTGGTTCAACCCTCCATATTAACCTTATGATGTTTGCAATTATAATCTTAAATGCAGCTGTCCTGGTTCCCGTTCTTTCTTTTTGATACTGATTGGATGGGGAGGGAAGTTTATCATGGAGATCCAAAAGGAAACCATTCTGAAGTACAAAAGTATGATCAAGGTGTCAGAGAAGGTGCATTCGGTTTGCTATTGAATTCAGTAAGAACTCAAAAATTGAGCATCTGTAATTTTAAATTTTATTTGAAATGACTCATTCTTTATTCAAATTACAATAAGAATATTTTTCACAACTTGATGATAATGGAAATTTGTAAATAGTGTCTTATCTTGCTAAACAGTTATCTTTTTTTTTATAGGTATATAATTTTCTAAAAGAAATTTCATATTTCTTGTGGTATAGGTTGTTCTTGGCATTAGTTCTTTCCTTATTGAGCCAATGTGTCAGTGGCTTGGGGCAAGACTAGTATGGGCAATGAGCAATTTTATTGTGTTTGTCTGCATGGCAGGCACTGCTATCATTAGTTTGGTATCCGTCCAAGAATATTCTGAAGGGATTCAACATGTAATTGGTGGGAGTGCAGCAATCAGGATAGCTTCCTTGATTGTATTTGCTCTTCTTGGCTTTCCTCTTGCTGTAAGCATATTTTCCTTGCAGTATTACTTGATTTGTCTCCATTTCTGCCCTCAGAAGTATGTGTTTGCTGGTATTGATTGTTTGTGTGTTGCAGATTACATACAGCGTTCCATTTTCTGTCACAGCAGAGTTGACTGCTGATTCTGGTGGCGGCCAAGGTTTGTAACAATTTCTTCTTTATTTCTTATTGTTACGATCTTTATCTAGTTGTAATTCTTAAGAGTTTGTATGGCTATACAGGGCTGGCTATCGGAGTGCTAAATCTTGCAATCGTTGTTCCACAGGTATTTCCATGCATTCTTCTTTATTTTCTGTTCATTTTCCTCATTAAAATTTGTAAGTGGTTACTCACTTTTTTTTTACAAAGTTGGAATGGAAAGAGTCCTAAAACAACAATCTAAATCCTATTATTGTTTTGCACCTATCAAAAAAAAAAAAAAAAAAAAAAATCTTATTATTGTTTTGTAGTTTACTAATTAAGTGACCATTTGTTACCTAGTTTTCGGTCTTAAAAAGTGAGTGATGTGGGAAGTGCAAAGAAATATTTTGTGTAATTTGGCTTTATTAATTTTGGGAGTCAATTGTATTTTTATTGGTCAAGTAGATTTTTATTTTAGATTTTAGTTGCTAATTAGGTTATGAGTATTTTATTAATTAGAGAGTAAGGGTTTTTATTTTTGGGTGTGTAATTCAATAAATGAGTTTTCCCAAGTCATTTACTAAGTCAAGTAGAATTGGAATTAGGGTTTAGTCCAAAAAGTTTATATAAGCATATATTGCATTCCTAATGAGATGGATAACAGTTTTTTTATTAATAAATTTTCTTTGAAAATTTTCCAATGGTTTGGTGTTGACTCAAACCAAGTGTACGTGCTGACTCCTAGAGGTTCTCTCTCGCTTGGTGGTAACTCCAAGTAAACCTAGGTATTGATCCCTAGGTTACCTATCCTTTATTTTCTGCTCTTCAATTTATTGTTGTATCATTTTGGTTTTGTCTTGCATCACTGTGTTTTTAAACCCAAACATAATGTTAGTCCCATTTGGCAGCTGATGAAAAAGGCGTGTTTTAAAAACGTCCATAATTTACATGTTTGTTTTCATAGCTAAAACACGTCCATAATTTACATGTTTGTTTTCATAGCTCCACGAGGATGCTTTTTTATTATTATTATTATTGTTGTTGTTATTTCTTTCTTTCTTTAATTCTGCTAATCTTCTCTCCGCATTTTTCTGCCTTGTGTGCTTGTTTGCCATATATTTTTAGTTTGAGCTTATTATGGCAACAAAAATTCTAACTTCATTTCAATGTGTCTTTTGATACTTATATTTACTTGCAATGTACCAATTTAGCCACACTAAAAAAATTTCCACCAACAATGTACCATAGTCACCTCTTTTTTTTTTTTTTTTTTTTTCATTCTTTATTATTTGGGGATAGAGTTCAGAGGTAGCTAATCTAGCTTGTAAAGTTGTAATATATTCTTTAAAATTTTGGGGATATTGATGGGGCTATAAAAGTACTTTTCCTTTTTTACTCTGGTTTGGTTGTGATAAACGCTTATACACTCTTACTTTCATTTTAAAGTTATTAACAAATGAAAGTTTTTAATTTAGTTGATGCTGATATCAACCGTGTTGATTTATTCAGATGATTGTATCACTTGGTGCGGGGCCGTGGGATGCTTTATTTGGTGGAGGAAATATTCCTGCCTTTGTTTTGGCTTCCTTTGCTGCCTTGGCAGCTGCTGTTATTGCAATCCGCAGGCTGCCAGATCTGTCCAGTAGATCTTTCAAGTCATCTGGTTTTCATTTTGGTTAATGACTGAAGCAGCCTCATCAAGTTGACAACCAACCTGAATATTATTATCAGCAGCCCCACGAACATGCTCAGTGACTTTCAGAGGGATTGACTCTGCCATTTTGCGTACGTATCATATTCTTATCAAAAGAATTTACACATTCCATATTCAATTTCATTCATTTTTTTCCCCCATTGTGGGTATCTGTACCCTATTTAGAGTGTAATACATCACTATTTTTAAAGAATAACGTGTATATAGTGAAAAGTTTAGTCATATTCTCATTAATAGAAAGATGGAAAAAAAAAAAAATTTCCTTACTCATTTATTCTTTTTAACATTCCTAATTATCATATTTCTGCATTTTGAGTTCATGCAGACCTGTTTAATCTTTTTTTTCCTTTGTCGTTGCTCATGTGTATGTTGTTATAATGTTTTAAATTAACTGATAACCCATCATTCCGATGGTGGTTCCGTGTAGTGGTACATTGTTAGTTTGGGTGTCGCCCGTCACTTGTTTGGTCCTGGCTGACATAAGCAAACTCATAAAGGACGGTGAAGCTTTCTTCTGAAGTCCAAAAGCACAAACTGATCTTCTAAGGAAGTGTGCCAGTTCAATCTTAGGTAGTTTCACATGCATTTTTCCGGTATGGCTCTACTAATTTCTTGTTCTTTCTGGAGTTGTATGAGTACAGAGCGGCCTTAACACCTTTTGGTTGGGCAAAAGGATTGGACTTTTACATGACTTGTTAGTAGGTAGAATGTGTTTCTATTTTTTATCAATAATAATTTTGACATTAGTGATACAGATATTTTGACAGCTTGCAAAGCGGAATAATAATTGTAAAAAGCAGATAATTTGGCCATTTTTTGTTCTTTTCTTTTGTGGGGGACTTGAGTGTCACTCACAAAAAAATGGACTTGGGTCTAGGCTTATTGGCCCGTTGTTTCCTATCGTGGGAACCGTGTACGGTCTATTGTTTAGGCAGCAACTGTTGGCCTTTTAAGACTAGCTCGGCCTATTCCTGGCCTGTTAGTCTGGGTTAGGTCTCTGGGTCTGTTTAACATGGCTGGACCAAACTGACGGATTACTCAAAAACTCCAGTCCTCACTGAAGTTTATGTTATGTTGAATTGCTATATTGTGGTATTTGAATTTTGAACTCGAGGGATGAAGTCATGAAGAGCTCCTTAATTTGGTAGTATATTAATTCTCACTTGATTGCAACAGACAACAGTAACAAAAAACTAAGGAAAATAGAGGATACAAGGGGGAGGGGGAAAAATAAAATATAAGTAGGGGGAGGACAATAAATATTCTTCTTTTGATGATTTAAAATTTTGAATGAGTAGAAATGATAAAACATAATATAAATTGACAATTATACCTGTCCTTTGTTCAATTCAAAGAAATAAATAATAAATTGACGTTGTAAGGGTAAAATTGTTCATTTAATTTTTTTTTTTCAATATAAATGGAATCACTTCCCATCCATCCAAATACCCTACTGTTTAGGTGTTTGGATGAGTTATTCATAAACATAGCTATTGATCTAAAGTGAGGAATAATAATAATTTTTTCAAAGGGTTAAAAACTCAAGAATAACCAATCCCATCTTTACTCAAATATTAGTTATCTTTCACTTAATTTTCTTATACTCTTATTGTTTAAAAAAAAAAAAAAATCTTACGCTCTTGGGATCAACGATCTATCTTTGATGTCGGAAGTCATTTTCCGCTTCAGACCTTTTTGGGCTTAACCTTCGTCACCAACAACATTGAATAGCCAGACTAAGGTTCGATTCTGGATGACAATTCTGGTTTGATAGAATTTCTCATTGATAATGCTTGCTTAAGTACAAATGGATATGGTTTATGGACTTAAGAGTTTATGGTTCAAGAGATTATTCTTTTTCATGAAATTTTTTTTTCCCTTTTCATTTTTTTCGTTACTTACATTTTCACCGGGTTGAACGTGAGAATCTGAAAGCTGATTATCTTCGTCATCATCGAAAACAAACAAATTTATTTGATAATGAAAATGTGTTGAAATATCTACATATTCATGATAAGTGTTTCCTACCTTGTTAATTATTATTTTTTCTCTCTTCGACAGAAATTTGTGGAACTTCATAAAGATGTTTCCAATTGTCTAAAATTTCTATAATACTTTCATATTTAGCATATACTTAAGAGTCAAATTGTTGTTGAAGGACCATTATATATTATGTTCCATAGAATAATCAATGGATTTTGTTATTATCACAATTATCCTATTCATCGAGTGTAATATATATATATATATATATATATATATATTTATATTTTAATTTCATAAACAAATTATTTGAAGTTCCCTAAGCCTCTTTTTTGAGATCCCAGTCAACTATTGTTCCATTAGTAGAAGACAACTAGACATAGATTCTGGTTCAGATTTTACTTAGTTCTTATTAATAAGTTTTTTTTCCCCTGGTTTTTAAACCATGAGTGATACTATCACTTATACTAACATTTTTAGATTTACGTTCTAATTATAACATTTGCCTATAATCATGTTTCTCATGTCTTAACCAAGAGTTGTTACACTCTTATCTTATCATTACTATATGATACTATTCTTGACTACCATTGGTATCTAAAACTACCTATATGCTTCACTGTGCCTAGATGCTTCCGACTTAAACTTGATTTGAAGCAAATACATGTTTGTGGATTTACAACAGCGAAAAAATGAAGTAGCATACCCAAAAAAAAAAAAAAAAAAAAAAGAATACATTAGACTTAACAAAATAGAAAAAATATATATATATATATATATATATATATACCTTGTTTATAGAATCTTTTAAGGATGGGAGCTAGGTTCTTTCAAACTTAATTGTGAACTATTACAAGAAGAATATGGCTAGATGTATGGGAAGGAGGTTTGGACACTCTGGATAGACAATCAAACTATAAAGATACTTGAACCATTTAGTATTTGATATTTTTACACTTAATCTATTCAAAAGGGTTGTTGCCCTTTTATCGGGGAAAAAAATATAAATATAATCAAGAAAAATTTACTAGTTACCATCTTTAATAAAGTAACCTAACTTTTATAAAGTAGCCTTAGTTTATTTTTGTTGTGAGCTGGCATTTTGCTTTTTTGCATAGCGTTCACCAAACTTATGACATGCTTATCTTATCTTTATATTTGATTGATAAGGTTGAGATATTCTTCATCATCTTGTGGGGGAAGGGGGGACAGAGAAATATGAACTTAGTTGTCTTCTAGCTAGCGCCTTGGGAGCCATCCTTAAGACTTAATAACTAAAATAGAAAAGATATAACCTTGTTTATAGAAATTTTTAAGGATGGTAGCTAGGTTCTTTCAAACTTAATTGTGGACTATTACAAGAAGAATATGGCTAGATATACGGGAAGGAGGTTTTGATACTTTGGATAGACAATCAAACTATAAAGATACTTTCTTCTAAAAAAAACTATAAAGACACTTGAACCATTAGTATTTGATATTTTTACACTTGATCTGTACAAAAGGGTTGTTGCCCTTTTATCCGGGAAAAAAGAGGAAGATAAATATAACTAAGGAAAATTTACTAGTTGACTATCTTTAATAAAGTAACCTAACTTTTATAAAGTAATTTTAGTTTATTTTTATTGTGGGTTGACATTTTGCTTTTTTGCATAGTGTTCACCAAATTTATAGCATACTTATCTTATCTTTACATTTAATTGATAAGGTTGAGATATTCTTCATCATCTCATGGGGGACAGAGAAATAGGAACTTAACTGTTCTCTAGCTAGTGTCTTGAGAGTCACCCTTAAGAGTTAAGACTTATTAAAATAGAAAAGATATATATATATATATATATATATATATATATATATATATATATATATATATATATCTTTTGAGGATGGTAGCCAGGTTCTTTCAAACTTAATTGTGGACTATTACAAGAAGAATAAAGCTAGATACATGGGAAGGAGGTTTTGACCCTCTGGATAGACAAACAAGCTATAAAGATACTTGAACCATTTAGCATTTGATATTTTTACACTTGATCTGTACAAAAGGGTTGTTGCCCTTTTATCCCAAAAAAAGAAAAAAGAAAAAAAAGAGAGATAAATATAACCAAGAAAAATTTACTAGTTGACAATCTTTAATAAAGTAACCTAACTTTTATAAAGTAATTTTAGTTTATTTTTGTTATGAGTTGACACTTTGTTTTTTTGTATAGCGTTTACTAAGTTTATGGTATACTTATCTTGTCTTTACATTTGATTGATAAGGTTGCGATATTCTTCATTATCTCGTGGGGACGAAGAAATTGAAATTTGGCTGTACTCTAGCAAGCGTCTTGGGAACCACCCTTAAGGGATTTCTTCCTGTAATAACTTAGTGTGGGATGGAGGAACTATACACACCCAAGAAAATGGCCAGTACATAAAGCTCGTGATACTTCATTTCAACCAAAAACAAAAAGACTAGTTGAACCACATGCTAAGATTTTTTTTTCTTGTGGCCATATCTCCTAGCAAATCTTTACTTTTCTGATTTGATCTGCATTTAGGTGTGTAATTAATTGGGAATCTGAGTAACAAGCTGTCTTTTACCACTAGTTATAAGAAAGAAAGAAAGAAAGAAAGAAGAAATGAAGGAGTTCAACAAGTAATCTTTCCTTGTCCTATTGTGTTTGAGACTTTTAAGGATGACAATGAAGGCTGTTTCTGTTTGATTACTGGATCGACAACATAAATGGTAGAAGAGAATAGAAGATAAAAAAGCTTCCTCTTAGTAAGTGATAATATTCTATTGGATGTTAGTTGAACTGTGCTAATCAGGGGATGGAGTCTCATCTTTCATTGTCACTGCTGTTTTGTGAAATGTAAGGGATACGATTGCAACAAGTCCATGCCTCCATGGAGACCCAGACAGTGCCACCCATTAAAATAAAATTTTACAAAAATATTCCTTTCTTTAAAATAATATCAACTAAACATACTTAATAGATAACTTTTGGTTATCACTTAACAGTTCATATTATAAAGTAAAAGTAATATATGAATATTATTCTTGAAAAGCAAGAAGAGTCTCAAAATGATAGGGCCCGATTGTCTGGCTCTGGGGTATTGTATTAAAGAACGCTTCTTTTTTTTTTTTTTGTTGGAAAATTATCGTAGATAATATATATGGGTGCGGTTAACGGGTGCTTTTAGGACATTTGTTAATTAACTAATTTAAAATTTTAGTACAATTTTTACATAAAATATAAAAAGTTGTTAAAAAAATTAATTACATTTTTTTATTTCTTATAAAAAGTTTCTATAAATATATCGTAAACTAATACTCTTAGAGCATCTGTTAACTTTTCTGAAAACGGTAGTTTTATTCCGAAGACTATAACTATAGTGTTTTTCAGTATTGGGACAAACTTGCCTAAATGCAGGTAACATCTATAAAGGTTTGACAGCTAAATAGATCATACTTTAGGTGAATCTTTCTTCTTTCCTCAGCTTTTAGAGGTTGTACTCGGCACCACTACAAGAAAAGGAAACTAGTTCTTTTAGCCAATCTCTGTACCCAACATTCTGGTTGATGAAACATGAAGTATACGAAACTAATTTTACAATAAACAAACAAAAAAACATTCATAAATTTTAAATAAACTGTAAATTTATATAAAATAAGAAAAGGGGTATATATTTCGGAAAAGAAATTTGGAATTAAACTTGCTTATATAATGTTGTTGTTGTTGTTTTTGTTTTGTTTTGTTTTGTTTTGTTTTGTTTTGTTTTTTTTTTTTTTTTTTTTTTTTTTTTTTTTTTTTTTAATTTCAAATAGAATGAACCAATAAAAATTAGTTATACCAACCAACACGAAAACAATAATTTGGTTTTTTTCAATCTTGTTAATTCCCATTCACAATGTTTTGTAATATTTCTTCATTACGGTATAGCTGTACTTTTACTAAACTTATTTTCTAAATAAAATGAACCATACCAAATTATTAAGAGTTGCATAATTCAACTGACATCTTTAGGTTTTAATTTTTAATTTTTATTTTTTATGAAAACATCTAAGAATCGAATCCTCTCTCTTTCATTGTAACTCTTGAATTTAAAATAAAAAACTCATACCAATCCAACACTAAGTGCATTCCCATTCGATGCTCCATTTTGTGTTTTTATCTTTTTTTGCATGTTACTAATAGCACCTAATGCATAAAAAAATAAATTAAAAAGATTCAACATCCAATTACTTTAATCGTACAAAAAGAATAGAATATAAGATGTAGGGTGCATAAAAAAATATTTAAATAGAGTTATAACTCGTAAGAGAATAGAGTATGTGATGTAGGAAATATTGTTAAAATAATAATGTAAAATATGAACTAGGCTTGGGTTCAATGTTTCCAGTGCACTGAACTCGTTGAAACAATAATAAGTGATTAAAAATAGATATATGTCATCATTCGAACAGGTCAAGTGCAACTGAATACTGAATCAAACTTTACTCGTAAAATAGATTAAATAATTTTTTTTGGCGATGCAAAATGCTTTGTTGTTGTTGTTGTTGTTGTTGTTGCATTTACGGATGAGAATGCTAGTTCTGGTTTTAATCTTTGTTAATTCTAGCTGACCTAGTTTTGCAATATTCTTTTACTATGATACCCTACTTTTTATGGATTTTGTTTTGGTGGATATGGAAGATGAGGTATCGCATCTTGCCACTACTCTATCAAACTCTCATGGTATGTGGGATTTATATATATACACACTAAAAAAAAAGGGTTGTCTTCATTGAACCCATTTCAAATTTTTACACGGGGTCGAGTGATCTCACATCAATAGGCACTTTTTCGAGTTGTGACTTGTGACCAAATATATAAAATTGTCCTGCTGAATGGACGTTGTGATCAATGTGGCTACACATGGCCACAGAGGAGTAGAATTTTAAGTAATAAAACTGAAAAAACATAACTGGACCAGTGGTTGATGAATCACTATCAAAGCATATCTCCTTGCCCAAAGGAATCCAAAAATCATATATATATATATTAAAAATGAAAGAAACTACAAAACCCTCCACAAAGAGAGAGTGAGATGTCAAGCAAAGAATTGCACATGGAATCAGAGTAAGCTGAAACCCCCATAAGCATGAGGGCATGTGGAGGAGAAGATTCATCTTCTTTCTTTATTATTATTATTATTTTTTGGGTTTTTTTATTTTTTTATATAATTTTAATGGGTTTTTTATTATTTGAATGAAATTTTTATTTTTAAAAAAATTTGAGAAATGGGTTAAGGAACATGGATCCACCCCATTCCACTGGGGTATCCCTTCAGCTTCCAACTAATGAAGTCATGTGGTGCAGCTGAGATTAGCTTGTCTTTGGCCAATAGCAAGGACCTTTTTTTTTTTTTTTTTTTTTTTTTTGGCTGTGGGACCCTATACCTCATGTCCCATCAACACTATTTTCACAGATTGTGGGGTCCTCTGATTCTTCTTGGATTCATCCTCATGGTAGAATGATAAGGCAACCAATGATTTCTCCATCAAAAGCCACAAGGCCATATTTGACATGGATCACCCATCACATACTCTCTCACAATGTTTTTTATACTCGTCCTACTACTACTAGTCCCGTCCCATGCGTGAGGTACTAAAAAAAAAAAAATTGTGAGAAGCTTCTTTGATTCCTTTTTATTTTTTGCTTGGTAAAAATATTATTTTTTCCTTTAAAAATTATTTTATGTTCTATTTTTTATTTTTGAAACTTGGAAAGTTTTATCTCTTTCTTTTTGGAAGGGGATACGAAAGGAGAGTAAGAGGGAAGGTGATTAGAATGTTCTAAAATTTAGTATATTCTAATAATCTTCCATTCTTCTCTCCTCTATTCTTCTCTTTTCTCCTTCCATTCAAACATAAAAATTTCAAAATACTCCCTATAAATTTAGAAGTTAGGTCGGTAATATCTGATGACATTCCAATCTTGGGTTTGTAACACTTAGGTATATGTAAAAAGACAAGTATTGAAGCTACTCGAAGATTTGCAACCAATCTTCACTTGAGTGAAATCCTTTCTCTTACAAGCGAAACAAAAATTAATCCTAAAAATTCATACGTACATTGTTTGAGGCTCATTAGAGTGAGAACGACATACTTTTTAAAATTTCAAAGATGAAAAATAGTTTAATGTCCAAATTAGCTTATTTAATGGTTAAGAGGATTATTTTAACCTAATTTTTTTTCTTTTCTTCTTCTTTTTCTAAGCTCGACATTGTATATATATATATATATATAGACACCGTTACACATATGTACATACTAAATTTGTAGAAAGAAAATAGGAATACTTTTATCAAATGTTGTCATATTCAAATAGAAAATTGAATTGATGAATTTATATATACATATGTTACACATATTTACATACTAAATTTGTAGATTGAAAATGAGATTGCTTTTATCAAACGTTGTTAAACAGAAGAAGATAGACATCAATTGTCATATTCAAATAAAAAATTGGATTGATGAATGATGTCATTGGCTTTTTACCATTCAATTTTAAAACATTCAATCCCTTGAAAGATTGATTGGAACATCGGCAAGCAAATAAATGACAGCATGACACACGAATTGAAATTGTGGCAATGTATGTTTGTGGCTAAATAAGCTATTTCGGGACCATGCGTTGGAATTCTAGTTCTTTATCATTGACCCTGTGTGCTGCTTTATTTCTATTTATGATGGAATCAGTTTAGAGTAGGAAAATGAAAGAAAGAACCAAAAATGATCCACAAAACTTGGATAGTTACAGCTATGCTGTGAAGAGTGACCCCGCTCACACTATTTTTGATATATAACCGTTGTTAAAAAGCATGACCACATTCAACAATTGTAACTTTTGTACTGGTCCTTTTACCAAGTGATGTGAACTCGATCACTTTCTTTACATTTCAAAACTGAAAAATTGTGAAAGGTATTACCATAACTTTTTTTAGCCCTTCTGCAACTGTAAGTGAATCAAAGCTAATAATTGTAGTAGAAACTACTAATTTAACCAAAGGCAGATAAAATGGGAAATTGACTTCAAAAGTTGAAAATGGTATATGGTCATTCTCTAGTTCTGTAGCTCAATGCAAAATGATGGCTTATACTATACAATCCCTGCAAGGTCACATATGGTATGACCAAAGGTGTTCATTGGTTGACTCCAATTCAAAACTTATGGTAAAATGTTCAGCTAGAAAGCCTATAATAGGTTAAACAAAGCAATTGGGTCAGGTGACTAGAGCATTATTACTTAGATTTCACCTCTTCGTAAGGAAATGTACAATGTTTTAAAACATTAGAAGATACACATTGTTATTGTTTGTTGGTGACAAACTCTGATTGAGGGGGGGAGAGAATATGGGTATTAGGATCCTCTCCGTTTGTTTATAAAAAGAAGATTATGTTATATTAAAGATAAAGATATATTATATTGAGAATTAAAGCTCCACCTAAGATGATAATCTAGACTACGCAATACTATTCTTCTCCAAAATAAACATACGCAATATTATGTATACCGTTAAATAAATAGAAAAAGAGAAAACTAAACTTTAAACTCTATAATTTTAAAAGATTTCAAATTATTTTTTGAAATTTAAGGCTATTATAAATTAAACTCGATAATTTCATTAGTTTAAAATCATATTAATTGATGTGATTTTAAATTCAACAGTTTAATTTGAAACTAGTGTAACTATATGGTTTAATTTATAACGGTTTTAAACTTCACGATTTAATTTAAAAGCATGGGGGTACTTTAAAAAAAAAAAAAAAATTAAATCTTTACAATGAAATGAATATTCTTGAAATCTTTTGAAATAGATGATATTTTGATTGGAAACGAAGGAAAAAAAGGAGGAAAGGACAAAGGAAAGGACAGCAAGGAAGGCCAAATGGGAAGAAGTGGCTGTAAAGAGAGGAACAGTGGTGTGCAGTGGGGGAATGGAGACGAACACAGAGATGGGGTAACACTTAGCAACAAAGATGAAAAAGACCAGCTCTTTATACTGTGTAGGGTTAACACTTAACACACACAGCCTTATATTTGTTTGCTTAGACTTTTAAAATCTCACTCGACTCGATCACTGATCACTTTCACTTTCACTTTCTCTTTCTCTTTCTTACACATATAGTCTAGACATGCAAAGGCATTACACAGGGTTGGTTTGGCTTTGGCTTTGGTGTGTGGGATGAGATTGAATGGAAAAAAAAATAAATAAATAAAGGGATAATCGATGATGGGAAAGACCTTCGTCCTTGTGCACGATACCTGTTGGTGGGTTAGGTAGCAACCCCTGCCCCCCTTTCATTGGACCCATCCCCTAGATTCCTGCCCCTTCTCTCTCTCTCTCAAATTCAATCCCCCTTTGGACCTAAAGATACAGCCAACTCATTTCTCTTTTTCCTCAAGTTATCTCTCCTCTCAAAATCTAACTATATTTATACAATCTTTTTTTCCTATAACGTCGGCATTTGATTGTTTTTTATCATCAGGTTAAAACACTAATTAATTTTTAGAATAAACTGATTTTAAATTTCAAACATTTTAATTATTCGGCTATAAAAAAAAACCTCTACCAATTAAGCTGATTGAAATCTATGATTTATTGTGGTTGATACACAATGAAAACATTGTTAATTATAAACTATGTTGGAATTGTAAAAATGAATTTTCACAATGTATAACAACAATCGTGAACAAAAAATTATAATGATAATAATAATAAAAAGTGTGTCCTTATCATTGATCAAAATCACACACCATGCAAAGTTGCTTTCTCTAAGAAACCACAAATCTCTCTCTCTCTCTCTCTCTCTCTCTTTCTCACTTTTTCTTACTGTATGAAATCACACCCATCTCTCCATCTGAAAGCTCTAGTTCATATATACGTTTATTGAAATAAATAATCATTTGGAGCTTTTAGAGCTTTTCTTTTTCCTCTCAAGTCTACTACTTCACATTAAAGAAGAATAAAATATGAACCCATTTCTTTCCTTTACCCATGGAATCAATCAAGCTACTTGAAAAGTGCTCGCTTCGCATTTTGAATTTATATTTATAGACAACTGTCTTTGTTAAGAATAACACCATTGCTTGTCTCCTGAGAATGAAAAGAAGATTAACATTATATGAAAATAACAGCAAATTCTATAAACAAAAACAAAAAAACAAAAAACATTATATATAAAAAAGAAAAAAGAAAAAGAAAAAAAAGACTACAAAGTAACCATTGGCATGGTTCAGCACGTTTCCCTTTTATACAAAAATAATCACTGTAGTGTACATCATATTAATTTTATATATATACACACACACACATATATTTGAAATAATAGTATGGTCTGTAGAGAATAGTGTTGATTTATCTTGATATAGCAAAGTAACATATAAAAAGAGAATTCACTCTTCATAAGAAGAGAACTACAGAAAAATACATCTCTCTCTCTCTCTCTCTCTTTCTTCCTTCCTTACATATAAAAGAATAGTAAACTCTCCTAGAAGCTGATAAGGTATATAAGCCAATGATCATTCCAATTGTGCATCTACTTCCGATTGAAGAAATCCATATCTATTTTCTTTTATGTGATATATAAATAAGTCTCACTCACTCTCTTTTCCTTCTCTTACACTAAATTTTGTCCACTCAGTGTATCTTCAAATCTTCTCTCTCTCTCTCTCTCTTTCAATATGGCAGCCAGATTATCACCAAGGCTTTTAAGACTGGTGGCACAAGCCTAGTTAGAAGACAATGACTAGTAATGGGATGGCCTTCTTCTCAACAAATTTCATGCTACAACCTCCACATGAAGATGACAATCAACATCCCACTTCTCTCAATCCAATCCTACCTTCATGCACACCTCAAGACTTTCATGGTAAGTACTCTCTCTCTCTCTCTCTCTCACACATAAATGCTTAAAAATCTTAGTATGGGCTTTAAATGATGTTTTCTTGTTGATGTAGGGGTTGCAAGTTTCCTAGGGAAGAGATCCATGTCATTTTCAGGTGTGGAATTGGGAGACGATGGTAATGGGGAGGATGATTTGTCTGATGATGGGTCACAAGTAGGGGAGAAGAAGAGGAGGCTTAACATGGAACAGGTTAAGACACTTGAGAAGAACTTTGAGTTGGGAAACAAGCTTGAGCCAGAGAGGAAAATGCAGTTGGCTAGAGCTCTTGGTCTGCAGCCAAGACAGATTGCTATATGGTTCCAAAACAGGAGAGCAAGGTGGAAGACAAAACAGTTGGAGAAAGACTATGATCTTCTTAAGAGACAGTTTGAAGCAGTCAAAGCAGATAATGATGCACTCCAAGGTCAGAACCAAAAACTTCAAGCAGAGGTTAGTTCCTAGCAATAGATGCAAATGATTTTTTTCTTTATTTCCAAAATTTTAATTCTATTTCACTGTATTTTTTTTTTATTACTTATTTTTATCGATAAGTTACACAAGTATTCAATGAATTTTTTGAATCTAAAAGAAAAAGAAGTTTCAGTTGAATTTTAAGTCATTAGTTCTGCCGGGATCTTTTGCTTGTTGATTTTGTAAAACATATATCAAGTTCTGCATGGGAGTGTGGATTGTGTTGAAATCAGGATTTTGGAAATCATGATTATTTTTTTCTTTTTGCCCACTAAGATTTTTGCTTTTTGACTTTTTCTTACATCATGATTTTCAGAGCCTTATTTCTGTTGAAGAACTTCTAAAAACCAATAATGGCTTTTTAAAAAGCTCCTGTTCCTATCATTTTTTTTTTTATGTATATGTATTTGATTGATCGTAGTTTGGGGCCAAAGGGTAGTCATATCTAAAAAGAGAGAGAGATCTCCCAGAGTCAGACCCATCTGGGCTAGCTCTCATTTGATTGATTCTCCATGTACTAATTCTCTCATTTATGTTTTTATGCCTTCATCTGAACTGGTCTATTTTAATTGCTACAGATACTGGCACTAAAAAATAGAGAACCAACAGAATCTATCAACCTCAATAAAGAAACTGAGGGTTCCTGCAGCAATAGAAGTGAGAATAGCTCTGAGATCAAGTTGGATATCTCAAGGACACCAGCTATTGATAGCCCTCTATCCACTCATCCAACAAGCAGACCACTATTTCCAACTTCTATGATAAGGCCTCCAGGTGTGGCTCAACTCTTCCAAACCACATCAAGGCCTGAACTTCAATGCCAAAAGATGGACCAAATTGTCAAAGAAGAAAGCTTAAGCAGTATGTTTTGTGGCATGGATGATCAATCAGCCTTTTGGCCATGGTTGGAGCAGCAACATTTCAATTGAATTTGAATATTATTATTCCAAAGTGGTGAAAGTCTTCAAGAGGGGTTGATTAATTTGACCTTTGTTCATCATGGTGCTTTTAATTAAAACCATATTTTGGTACTTTAGAAGAATATTGGTGTATAAATTAAACTAGAATATAGCAAGTTGAATTTCCAAGTGGGGTTGATAAACTATATGGAGGAATAAAAGGGGTATGTGTCTTGGAGTTATATACATACTACTACTACTGCTACAAGTTTACTAGACTTTAAATGTTTCTTCTTAGTTGGATTTATGCGAAAAAAATTCAAGTCCGAGTGAAAATCATATTTGTTAGGACTAGTCGCAGATCTAACATGGACCATGAAAAATAATAAAAAGAGGGATTATCTCCTTACATTTTTAATTTCTTTTCTTGCTTTGGAATCATGTCTTTGTACTGTCAAAAGGAAAATGCTGGCAACTGGCTAAGGGCATTGAAAGAAAGTCCTTGTACTCAATTTTGTTTTTGCTGATTTCATCAGTCAGTACCAACGGTGAACAAAATCTACTCGAAGTTAATAAAGTATACAAAAATAGAGAGAGAGAGAGAGAGAATCTAACACACGTTCCAAGAGGGAAACATGACAAGCAGATGTAGAGCACAAAAAAACAAGGAGAGTTGGAAATGGTCGTTCTCTCGTGAAGGGGATGTTGGTAATTTTTCATTGTTGCTGCTGACAAACGAAGGGAATGGGAATCAAAAACCTTTATATATGTCATTGATTGTGTACACAAACCCAACTTTAAGGCACTCAGGCCTCAGCATAGTCTTCACACTTTACTGTACCCTTTTGAGTCCTTGGTAGAAAGAAATTCATGTGAACCCACTGTCACCCACTCTAGCATCCCTAGACAGTCCCTTTCATCCCCACTTTCATGGTTTCCTCTCTCTACTCTGTCCTTTTTTCCTTCTTTCACTCTTATCTTTTCTATGTCCTTCCTGTTTCACATTTTCACGTTTTGTATAGCTGTTTATTACTTCTTAAAAAACTCCACAGCCAAAATGAAAAGTCGACTAGATTCTTTTGTATTGCCTCAATAATGAGAATTTTGACTGGGTGAAGTCATCACCAAAATATTAGCTATATTTATGCTATATCCAAAAACATTAATCACTGCGAGAATAAAATTATGGGTACGGTCCGGACATACGTTAATAATTTATTTTAAGAAATTCTTTTACAAAAGTTAAAAAAAAAAGTTGTCAAAATAATTAGTTATTTTTTTATAAAATTTTTTTTTAAAAATAATTTACTAACATTTGTCTTTAGAATATACGTTAGTAAAATCCTAAAATTTTATAGTATCATCTGCTTTCACATAATAATAGATTACATGGGCAAAGCTAAGAATTTTTGTTTGGAGGGTCAAGTTGCGGTACTAATATATTTATCAAGACAACTCCCACATACATACATACATACATATATATATATATACACTTTTTTTATTATATATATACACACTTATTTATTTGATAAGTTATATATATATATATATACACACCCAACTTAAAAAAAAAAAGCTTAGTATTTTCAATCAAAATTATGTTTGATGGCGATCTTTCATAAATAAAATTCATTTTTTTCATTTTCATAGTGAAATTCTTAAAAAGTTTCTTTTTAAATATAAATTATCAAATTTTATACTAAAGTAAGTAAAAAATCTTTCAATTGAACTAATGAAATTTTCAAAACATGATTGATCCAAAACTTGGTTGGAGGAATAAGTTAGGCTCCAAACATATTTTAAGCTATATTGCTCTAACCTATTATGTGGCAACTAAAGACATATTTCATGTGTAGTTTTAGTGACAATATTTTTTTAATGAGTTAATGACTTGTTAATCGCCACATAACGGGTTAAAAAAGATAGATTTAAACATGTTTGATGCCAAAATTTATCAAATATTTAATAGATATAAGAGTTCATTTTACAATAATAAATAGAATTACAAAAAATAAAGTTATATCTCTATAACTATTAGACCAATTATTTTCTTAAGAGCATCCTTTGACTAATTCAAATATTTTGAGGGGGCAACTCTTATTTTTATAGAATAAATTTTGAAAACATTAAAATAATTATATATATATATATTAAAAAAAATTTCAAAATTTTGGGGGCCATGGCCCCTACCATTCAAAATAGCTCCGCTCCTAATAGATCATACTAATTAAATTTAAGATAGAACTCATATTACACGTGAAAAAAATGGAGTAGGACATATTGTACTATGAGATAGTCAATAATTTTCCATATAAATTAGATCAATCTAAAACACGTCTTGTACAAGATACAGTGCGTGTTCATGCAACATACACTCATATCAACTTGGAAATCACAATCTCTCTCACTTTCATCCTTAATATTGATGCCCCATTTTGGTTGCAACGCCTAACAAACCCAAAAGCCTAAATCCAAGTCCCAATTCAACCGACTTTGGCCAAAAGTCCAAACAAAACTATTCAAAGAAGCAAAGCTAACCACTCGTATAATGTATGCATAGTGATTTTCCTGCTATTCATGTTTAGCCCTGTGACACAAGGACTAGAGCCAAAAACACGTGATGCATATAGTATCCCTTGCATTACTGTATTGTACAACAATGGAATTAGCTTTTTGATAATATAATAGTGTTTCTTTCTCCTTTCTCAATATCCATGAATAACTGTATTAGCAATCAATTCTCATATCTATGAATAATTGTATATTAGCAATCAATATGATGTAATGTTATTTCTCAAACAAAACCACTAAAGATATGTGTTCTAAATACAATTAGAACTGAAAATTGCATATTATTTATTGCCATTTGTTAGCACATAATGAAATGGTCTTACCACTTTGTCAATTATAATGAATCTAAAAATAAAGTTTTGGAGTTAATAATAGCTTGAATGGCATAATAAAAAAAACAACTTTATTCTCTACTAATTTTAATATGTCATGTGTTTGAATCATTTCTTTTTTAGTTTAAATTTTGGATACTTTATAAAGAGAAAAAAAATGAGACAAATTATGATTAGTGAAACATAAAATAGAACACTAAAAGTGACACATGAGATTTTTATTCTCAATAACATACTCTTTCTTCTTCTTCTTTTTTACAGTGGCAAAACCAAATTATACTTCCTCTATATATATTCCATTTTTTTTTTCTTGTTTAAAAATCTAGCTGTTTTAGTGAACATTATTTAAGTATAACAAGGTAAGAAATATTTATTTTATTGTCTTTTAAACAAATTAAGATATAAAAATTTTCAAAACTACTATTTATTTTAAAGCAAATTAATGAAAATGATATTTACATTTGAAAGATTGTCATATTTTTAGACATTTAAAAATAGGATAGAGGGCTAAGAATAGGAGATTGTGGGACTATGCAATTGCAGTTGTCGGCAACTATTATCTGATCAGTCAAGGATCATGTTGATTAACCTTTACAAAATATTACCCTCTATATTTTGTTTTTTAGACAGGTAACTATTTACCTATATATTTCTTGCACTCCATTCCATTGTACTATTCCATAATCTCTAATATTTTTTAAGTTATGCGTAAATTAATGTGCTGTAATTTTAGTCGATTTGACTCTTACTTAATAAATTGACAGTTCCCATAAAAAAAAAAAATTGACAGTCTTCTTCTTAAAAACTTTTAGCTTATCTAGGTAATTAGCATCGAATGTTTAAACATGAATTGACAATTTAATGTTACAAGTAATTTTTTATTGAGTACCCAAATAAAAAATATATAAAAAAAAGTTCACTATCGCTATCACATTCCATTTGAAATACTATTTGTAATCTGTAAATGACTATGAGCATCATACATTTCAACTTTTTTGCAATTGGATAAAACGTAAAATCAAGGTTGTCACACTTGTGATAAGAGCCTTAATAAAGCTATTTTATACACTGTTTTTCTTTTGAAAATTCTGTTCCAATTCATGTGTTTTTAATGTAGTCTAAGCGTGTAACTGTAGAAGCATGCTTTCAATTTGGATATGCACTTAAAAAAGGTTGAAACTTGAAAGTAATGTTAAGCCTTAAAAGTACGAGTTGTTCTAACACTTAAATGTGTAAATTCAATAAGCAATAAATTATGTACTTCCATAGAAAACACTATTGCTTTATCCATTTTTTCTCAAGCAAAAAATATCAAGACTACATTGCCATTTGTGGCTACAAATTGATCCACAAACAAAAGAAGCAAAAAGTACAACCAGACAGTAAATCAACACACTTTTACATTTACATAAATTAATTGATAATAACCTCCACAACATTATATCTATTTTAATCACGGAGAAACCTTAATAAAAAATCACTCATAACACTTACCCGTAGTCTAGAGAGAAAATAGTTTAAATTAATTACAGAGTTATCAGCATATTATAACTAGCTCAGGAAAAAAAAATAAAAATCACTCATATTGGAAGCAAGGTTTTTTTGGTTTTTTTTTTTTTTTTTTGATGGGATGAATATGACGCAAGGGTTTTAGATAGTGTTATAGATTTTACAGTTGTTGGCAAAAACTGTCATAACAGATAATTAGATTCTAACAACCAATAGCTCTATATATGAACAAGCATGTGACAAAATATGAAAATCCTTCTACATATTTATAAATCAAAGTTGACGCCAAAAGAAATTAAAGAAGATCGAGCATGTAAAACTGCCCCAGTATGTATTTATTTTATTCTAATATATTTATGGGATCATGTGAGAGATGGTTTAAATAATCTTTGGCTACATGACTGGAAACTTTGGCATATTTTGATGACAAGTTTGAAAGCCAACTAATGATTTCCAACTAAAATGGTGTAGTGGCAAATTAACAATTCCTTGTTTAAGATGAAGCAGGTCAAGTGACCACGTGAATTTGTGGTTTTTTAGTACCTAAAGTAATTAAACATTTTATTGGATTAGGTTTTGGATTATAATATTGCCTGCATATGAAAAATCCCAGCATGTTTGCGATTATTGTGACCATAAAAACTGAGACAACATGTGACAGGCATTAATAAGATGATCACAATTATGCATAATTGAGGAGTTGTAATGCTTGATAAATATATATTTTTCTGATTAATTAATTAATTAATTATAATATGAATTGTGGGTTTTTGTGAATGGCTATTGGCTAACACAACATTTTTATACTTGCAGCTTTTAGTGATTATGTGAACTACTAGATGTGGAAAGAATCCTTTATTACACTAGTAAAATAAATAATTTGGTACTTTGGTGAAGTCTTTAATAAATAGTTTGCTTTTGATACTAGGCAGGACTCGTGAATTATTCTGACAAGATATCTGAGTTATATCACTTTTGGGTTTCTTAAATCTTAATTCTTGCCCTATACTTATTTTACAGAATATATATTACAATATATAATAAAAAGGTTGTGTAAAATATACAATAATCTCATTTTTACAATAATAGGAGATATGAATGATAAGCAGATTTTTTTCTCTTTTTTATTTTTATTTTTAAAAATTGATTCTCAAACATAAGCCCTTGAGTATATTAATTGGAAGAGGAAAACACACATCATCGTATCAAAAACTGATTTTTTTTTTTTTTTTTACTCTATATATTAATTAAAGATAATTTTTTTCAGGACACATCGGCTTCCATAGTGTTTTGTAACAAAGATATAAACAAAGAATTCTAGGGAAAAATGACTAAATATCATTTATTTTTAAAATATGTAGCAAAATACCATACTTTCTAAAGTATTTAACAAAATGATCATGTTTATGGAACTCGATATTATTGATGTTGAATTTTACTTAAAAATATATATAGAAATTGATTTTGAAAATATCGAATTTTATATAAAACTCGATCAAGTTCCAAAACATGAACATTTTTGTTAAATACTTTGAAAAGATAGAAATTTTGCTACATACTTTAAAAATAAAGGATGTTTAACCATTTTTCCCATTCTAATATAAGAAATTAACTAAAAATATATTCAATAGAATCAATTTATAGTGCTAATTTCGAGGGTTTGTGTAAAAAAAAAAAATAAAGGACTGTGTAGTGTAGAATTGGAAAGCCGGTGTGAACTTTGATTTACTTTATGAGAGGCCACCAGTCCTTTTCACTTTTTGTCTCCTCTCGTACGACTGAGGAATTTCCAACCTACCTCTCTCAACCTCATGTTGCATTTCACTCATTAAAAAAAAAAACTATGTAGCAGTTGTTTTATACATACGTAGGAATCTATATTATTTACAACCCATGTCCTATCTGATTATAAGACCCAGTACTCACTTATTTATTAGGGAAACTCAAGCATATTTGATATAAAAAAAATCTTACATGATCTATAAATTAACTCACTTTCTATTATCTTTGCTTAGCTGGGACATGTCCATATATATAAAGTTTGAACCACAATCCTACACCTAAAGGCCAACTACATATCGAGAATAATGTATTTTTTAGGTTTTCATGAAAGACCTCTTATCAAGATTCAAGAAAATGATAGCTAACTTCACTATTTATGTGTAGTTTTTGACACGCAAGACCATTAATATACAATGGTTGGGACAAAAGCGATTGTGATGCTGGATCCATATATCTTGAAGATAAAGTATCACCTTATGCTTTTCATCACCCTTTTCTACTCAGTCGACAAATCCTTTTTATGAACTACTACTTTTTATGTTCAACTGTATACTCTAGTGGTACATTATTTATGTTCCATCTATTGTAGTACATCATCCGTGATTGTTTGTTTCTAAACTTTAGTTATTTTATAAAAAAAATGTAAAGTTGTAGTCGGTGGAATATATAAAGTGGAATATAAAAAGTAATATGGGTAAACTGTGTATTCGTTACCTGTCCTTTACACTATATATTTCAATTTGGTCCCTAACTTTTTAATTGTGTCAATTAGGTCTTTAACCTTTCAGTGTTGAATCAATTTAGTCGTTGTCATAATCTTTTGGATGAAAATTTCTTATATGGCTAACAACCAAACTAAAAAATTAGTTTTCTTGATGTGGCAATAAACTATTTTTTTTTATTGTTTGTCACGTTTGCAATTTTTATCTAAGAAATAACGTCATGAACTAAATTGACAAGACATTAAAAGATTAAAGACCAAATTGGTATATGGTGTAAAGGATAGGGAGTAAATACATAATTTACTTAAGTAATATTCATTTCTTGTATTAGACGTGGGAAGCCTAGTAAGGGTTGTAGGTTGTAAATAGAAGTGATTTTATGCCCTATCTAATAAGTTATCTCTACTTGTTGAATAAGATATTTATGATCAAATTTCACCTACACCAAAAAAGAAATACATTATTGTCTTAGGCTTATGATAAAAAGAAATTATCATACGTATCATTGATTCAAATCTAATAATATATTTGGAAAAAAAAATTTTAATTAGATCTCAGTTTCAGTTAAGAGACTGTATCCTCCAACTCAAGGGATTCAAATTCTATGGTATCCCTCAGAAAATAATAATAATAATAATAATAATAATGATAATAAAAATGAAAATAAAATAGATTTAACGTAACTAAGTTGCATTTAGAGGCTGTAGCCCTGGGGCGAATTGTTGAATTTTTTTTTTTTTTTTTGAAACTGAATTGTTGAAATTTTAATTGAATGATAGTTGTAATGTGTAGTCAGTGTTACTTCCAGCCCATGCCAGTGGCCATGGCCTACCAGGCCCATGGTTTACATGGCCCACTAATCACAACTATTTTTTTTTTTTATAGAGAATCTATTAGTTCCCGTTAACTTGGGGTTTGTTTTGTCTGAAAAACTAATCAATACTACATTTTTTTTTTTTTTGGTTTAGAATGTATTAGTTCCAGTTAACTTGGGGTTTGTTTTGACTGAAAAACTAGTTTATTTTCATTTTTTTAAATGAAAAAATCGTAACTTTATTAAGAAAAAGATAAAAACATTGCATCTTAAATCAAAATTGACTCAATCATAATAGGGTTTTTCTCTATCCAAGCTATATAGTCATCTATGCTACTAGCATGTCGAGCCAAAAAATGAGCAGGGCGATTACCTTACCTTTTGACATGTGAAACTTGAACTTGTCTTATTAGTTCATGTAGCTTATGTACTGGTACTTATTAAAAACCATACATTTTTACATAGCTAGTTTAATTCATTATTTTAAGTGTAAATATAATTACTAAACTATTCCTTTTATTTGTAACCGTAAGCATAAATATGGGAATAGATTTATCAAATTAGTGGACCTTGAGATTCCTATTTTTGATGTAATTGAAGTGTTATTGGACTCTTTTCTTGATTGTGGTCTTCCACTATGGTGACTTTAATTAATTAATTAAAAAAACTAAGTGCATTATCTAACAACATAAATACTATTATGTTTTGCTTTTGCTACCAATTGATGCAAGAATTTGTGCTTGACAATACTATCCGTAAGAAGCTCTCTATGAGTCAAAACTCAAAAGTCTTTTTATTTATTATTTTCTAGTGAATCATCGTCATTATGATGACAAAGGAAATGAGTTCTAGTGAATCATCGTCTGATGATAAAGGAAAGTCCAAGTAATAAAAAAAAAAATTGGATCTTACGAATCAAGATAATGGTTTGGAATTTTTTTTAAAGAAAAGTAACAATAGTATATTAACACTGCAATTAAAGAAAGAAAATTACAGAAAACAATATTGAATTTTTTTTCTTTTTAAAAGAGACTGCTTCAAAGAGATGGAGTAGATATTTGTTGCTTGAATTTTTTTTTTTTTTTCTTTTTTCTTTTAAAGAGATGGAGTTGCTGCTTCAAAGAGATGTTTGTTGCTTCAAATAGAAGGAGTAGACATGTTGTTAAGTTCATTGCTTATATTTTTTGGCCACATTTTTGATAGTATGGCTTCAGTTTTTCTTTCTCTAGTTACAGTTTTAGTATCTGTTTTAGTATCTCAGCATGATTGTCTCCAACAAGATCCATACTCCTCATTACTCATTAGGCACTCATCAACGGCTAAGCTACCAACTACCGCAGATCGTTTTTCATCCCTCATTATGGTATGTAGTCCAAAATCTCTTGGTATCATCAATTTCCGATTTGGCAAAATTTCTGTACTACCTTCGGAAGATGCACGGTAGAAAACAAATCTGCCACAGTCATTTGCAAGCTTTGTAATAGGAATTGTTTGCCTTGAAAAGGGAGGGATGAGATAGATGATTAAGATAGAGTGCCATGGAGACGGAAGAATGAGAAAAATGATTTAGATAGATGTGAATGAGATCTCATATTTAGAGATATATATAGAGATTAAATTCTTGAACTAAGAATTTTTGTCAAAGAATTTCAATAATTCTTGAATACATTCCAGTGGATTGAAAGAAATAAGAGAGAATTTTAAACTATAAAACCCAAAATCATAAACCCTAAATCCTAGGAAGAGGGGTTAATTTGGTAATAGTCATTTATTTTTTGATATTAGTTTCCTCCAATACTTCAATAATTTTGCTTGTAAAAAATTGTAATATTTAGTGTTTAATTTTTATAAACAAAATAGAAAAACAAGAAGGATAATATAGTAATTTGATTATATTATATGAATTTACAAATTTGAAAATTGCATGATATAGTGATTAATATAGATAGGCATGTTTCATGCCTACTCAAGAATGCAAATATTACCACCACACATTTTTGGTGTGATGGTCACTCTACAAATATAAGTATTTGTGAAGTGTAAAGGCAAGGATCGGAGTTCAAGTCTCTAAGAGGGAGACTCACTTCAACTATTGCAAAAGTAATTTGACCAAAAATATCATATTTCAAATAAATTGTTTCTCATATAAATCTTAGAAAACTAACAACAAAATTTCATTATAATTAAATCATTAAAGCACTACTTAAATAATTAATATAAAAAATAAATGTATTTATCTTATTAGTAATTTTTTTAATTACATAGAATAATATTTTTAATATATAACATAAGGAGGAATGTCATATTTTAAATAAACTATTATTATTATTATTATTATTTTTATAAATAAAAATAGTTTCTTATATAAAATTTATAAAAGTTTTTTTTTTTGGAGAGAGATAAAATTTATAAAAGTAATTATATAAATTTCTCTAATAAAAATAATTAATGCACAACTATAAATAATTAATATATGCATTTATTTCACTTGCTAATTCAGCGAACTAATACTTTGATATAAATGTAAACTTTATTGAGGTAGAAGTTTAAATAAAAAAAAATTCTCAAGTAATGCACTATATGGTAGAACTTCATACTTTCTAGCATGAAATATCTTTTTAAAACCAAAAAAAAAAAAAAAAAATCTATATATATATATATATATTGATCTTTTTTAAAGATAATTCAATAAAAAACTAGTTCATCCAAATAAATTCAAATGATAAAGCCTCGCACTATAAGTTTGGGATCAAATCTTACTAACATAAGATAGGGGAATTTAAGAGACAAACATGCAATATTGTAGAGACTTCTCAAATGAAAGAAAATGCATCATAAATCCATAGTGCCACTATTATTTTGTTGTATTTTTGAGTTAAACAGCTAGATTCAAGTCTTTTTGTTGACAACAAATGAAAAAAAAAAAAAAGATTCCAACCTAATTTTTTTCTCATGAAAAAACTGAATAGTGCCATTGAACCACAAAATCTCTTGGGTAGCTAGATTGGAGTTAACCACAAAACATTAGGCTCCAAAAATTAAAACTGTGTATCTTTTCTATGGTCTATATTTGGGCTATAAAACTGAATAAATATGATTACAAAACAGTTCCTATCAAAGACACTTTTCAGCCCAAAACACTTTGGGCCTCTTTCTATGCTCTTGGGCTGGGCCTCTCTCAAACAAGGGGACCTTGAGATTCCTATTTTTGATGTAATTGAATTGTTTTATTAGCCCCAATATATGTCTTTAAAATTTTTCTAAAAAATAATTTTGGAAAAAAAAAAATGGAAATAGATTTATCAAATAAGTGTTCAAGTGAATAGAATTGGTTACTTGGAAGACTAACTATTAATGCAATTGGACTCTTTTCTTGACGGTGGTCTTCCACTATGGTGACTCTAATTAATCTATATATATATATATATATATATAACCGAATCTTCTGAAACTCCCATAATTTTTCACGTCAACATAATATTCAAATAAAACTATCATTTATTTAAATAAAATTATTTTTGTTTAGTCCAAATTTAATAAAGAGTGAAACTCTATCTCTCTAATAAGTCTAAATTAAACTCAAACTTCTCATTATCATTAATATTAATATTTAGATAAAATTATCATTTTATTTAAATAAATTTTTTTTAGTTTAATCCAAACTTAACAAGTATTGAAAATCTATCTTTCTAACAAGTCTAACTAAAACTAAAACTCATCATTATCATTTTTTTTAAAAATATTTAAATAAAATTATCATTTTATTTAAATAAAATTATTTTTGTTTAGTCCAAACATAATAAGGAATGAAACTCTATCTCTATAACAAGTCCAACTAAAACTAAAACTCAAAGTCATCATTATCATTTTTTTTAAAACAAAATTATTTTTATTTAATCCAAACTTAATAAGGAGTGAAATTTTATCTCTCTAACAAGTCAAACTTTAACTCAAACTCAAACATTGATAATTTATTTCCAAATTTGTGAGGTTAATCATGAATACTATAAAAGCAAAGCAAACCTCAATATATATATATATATATATATATTTTTAAAGCCGAGTAGAGGTATGAGCTATTTTTATGTTATTTCTTCCTCTCTATTTTGTTATTATGTGGGTCCTTTTTTAGACAATACTCAGGCTCAAGTAGAAACAAGGATCCTGGGCCCTTTACTTGTTGTTTGGTGGGCTGAGCTTAGTTCACTGCAGCTAAATGGAGCTGATTACAAACCAAGTTGTGTGCAAGTCACATAAAACTCCTCAAGGCAAAAATACGATTCCTCTTAAGCAATAAAATACCATTATAAGTGTTTTAGTGTCATAAAATGACCATTTACTCTTACGAAACAAGTAAAGTAATTATTCATAATATTCATAATGAGAAAGAGATTGAAATAGAATATTTAAGGCTTATCTTTTATTGTATAAATATTTAAAAGAGTTCATTCACTTGGTACCCTGGACGTACTGTCGTGGTACCCCGGACGTACTAGGCCTGTAATCCCAGAATGCTGATTCTCTTAACTATATAATCTTTCTCCATGCTTATTATGCAATGAAGTTTTGTCCTTTCCCTTTACCTCTATAGGATCTGCATAAGAACACACTATATAATACACATATCTTCAAATAATTCTTAGTTTCTTAGATTAAGATATACATTTTAATGCATATATATATATATATGTAAATGAATTTCATGAGAATGAGTCAGCCACGAGGATCCTAGCCCCAATTCTCACAGACTTAGTGCTTTTGCACAAGATTTATGGGATTTGGAACTCAAGTCTAAGTGACTTTGCTTGGGCATTGCCTTCCAAGATAGTTATGAACGGTTTTAGACCCCTTAAAACAACCAGATTGGTTAGCCTAGTTAATTAGCCAAGTTGTTACTTAGTCAAATTATGCAATTTTAGGTTAAAGTAATCAAATAATCATATCAAACATATAAAGTAGCGGAAAAATAAAAGACACAATGATATGATCACCTAGGTGACCACACGGTAAAAACCTGGGGAGGATTTGACCCACCGATCCTTAAGGCAAACCTGAATCCACTATGAAAGAATCGAAGTTCATACAAAAGGACTTACAAGCTCCTCGCTTGACTTCCTAATACTACCCACCAGTAGAACTTACTGACACGACCACGTGCAAACTCTGAATCTACGGACTCCTTCTTTCTTGGATTCTCCAATCAGCTACAAGCACCCACGCTTGATATTCTTTAAGTTTCAATGGTAGCAATCGAGTTGATCATCAAGATGTTGAAGTAATATCTATCTTGAAAACCTTAAGTTTTGTGTAAAGGAGAGCTCCTCTAGATCTCACAAGAGATTTACACAAAACCGTAATGTATGAGCAACAATACAACTGGAGCAACTCTAAAAACGTGGCTAAGGTTTTTCTTTATATACCTAGGATAAAAACAGAAAACCCAAAACGTTTAATGAGTTAGGGCTGAGCTGGAATATTCTGCAGAAAAACATTCTGCCCGAGATTCAATCGATCGAGCCTTTCCTTCGATTGATTGAGCCAGGCCAAAATGCACCAATGCATCTGCAGCCACTCGATTCCAACTTTACATGAAAGACCCAACTTTGAGCAAGTCTAAATAAGACTAAATAACCTGTTTTGATCATGGTTTGCCAACAATACAAATTAGAGTTCTAAATACATAAAATCCTAAATCTTTAGAACCTCACAAACTCCCCCTTTGGCAATCCGTGACAAAACATAAACAATAAGCTCAAAGTTTACAATTAAAAAACCCTTTACAAAAATAATGCTCATAAAAACTAAATTCAATCCTAACTACTATCCATCAGTTGTAAGTGTAGACAGCAGCTCAATTGAATCAACCTGTATATTCCTGAAATACTCAACAAACGCATAAACGCATGTGTGACAGAAAATAGTATATAAACAGGTATAACATTCTTGTATGATTCACACAACACATAATAAAGACATATATCAATGAATAACTCATAGAATATAAATCAATAAACAGTGAATCCAAAGAAACAAGAATCAAATAAAAAAAATGTATATCTATTAATGTTACTCCCCCTAACATGAATATCCCAAAAATGATATACAAGGTGAAGCGCCTAAATACAATCTACTCCACAAAACAAACAAAATCTCCCTAACTACAAAACTCCTCTACAAACTCTACTCTCCCTTTTTGTGACGGAATGCCAAAGGGCAATCACAATTCATCATCAAAAGGAGGTGGTGAGGGTGAACGAAGACGAACTAGATCAGCTCGTAAAACTCGGATCTCGTCAAAAAGGTCCACCAAAAGCTGACCATGAGCCGCCTGAACGGTCATGACAGTCTCCAAAGTACGACGGATATCAAAGTCATCTGATGGAGGTAGAGGAACAGTAGCAACAGTAGCATCAGGATCAGGAACAGCCTCACCAGCAGGACCTGTAGAAGAAGAGGGAGGAGGTGCGGACCCAGAAGGCTTAGACCTAGGGTGTTTAGAGCCAGCTTGAAGATGAGCAGCCCTCTGTCTAAGAAAAGACGCACCTATAGGAGCAATCACATGAACGGGCTCAGAGGAAGGGAAGCCACCAAGATTAAGATAAAGTAAAATCCTATGAATGAAAATAGGATGAACAAGAGCATGAGCAGAAGATGAACTCCTATAAACTTCATTCAAAGAACGAAGAAACAAATGGGGAAAACTGATAGGAGCATTAGTGACAAGAGCGTACAAAAATACACATCGCTCGAGAGGAATGGTGTGAAGATGAGAAATGGGCCAGATAGAGTAACAGGCTATCCTAAAGAAGAGATAGTGTAACTCAGAAAGCTCAGCAGTGGTGATTCGAGGATCAGAACCCCACTGGATAGATGACCCAGTGATGTAAGACATGACATCACTCAAGACAGGAGACTCATCATAAGGATAGACAAGGTGCTGTACCAAAGGTACCCCTAGAGCATCAGCCACTACCTTAGGAGTAATGGTATACTCTACGCCTCCTATCCAACTCTTTACCAAAGTGTTGGAATCATAGACGCGGATAGAGATGTTCGAGTAGAACTCTCTAATCAAGGTAGCAGGTGGAGGAGGATCAGAAATATCCAACAAGGGTAACCAGCTCCTACGCTTAAAGTTCGCCCTAATGGCAGGATCAAGCTCATCTAAGATGACAGAACGTTCATACCATATTTTCCTCTTAAGGTTCAGCTTATCATAAATCTCTTGGTTTTTCTTACTAGGAAATTTCTCTCGATCAAAGGGAGAAGGGGAAGGAGTAGATGAGGTGACAGACCTACGAGCCCTAGTTTTCCTAGGCATGATGCTAAGGAAAGGACAGAGACACAAGAGAACACCAATAACAAAAATAAAAAACCAAGAGCAGACTGCAAGTTAGCACAAGAAAAATATAGAGCAAAAATCTATATGATGCATGAACATTTAAAATGGCATGATGCATGTACTAATGCAGTAAACAAAGTTCAATTTTAAGTTCAATTGCACAAAATTGGCTTGAGCATAGAGTTTCTAACAAAAACCCCAAAAATTTGAAAACCACTTGAAAAATTTTGAAGTACATGGATGAATTAAGCATCACAAAACATTACACATAGATTATAATGCCTAATTACATCCAATCAACAAGCCAATTTCATCAATTTCAACCTAATTGAACAAAATCCCCAATTCGGAACTAAACATAAACCCTAGAATTTTCAATTTCTCACAAAACCCAAAATTGATCAAATCAAACTATCACAATCAAGTTTATAACATGTCCCCATAAAAACCCATTGATCAATTGCACAAAATTGGGCTTGCAACATCAAAAATCCCAAAAATTGAGAGGTCCGAAAATTTTAGAGAGAATGCATGAAAAATGCAAATAAACTCAAAAAAGAGGGGCAAAAGAGACTAACCGGCTTGAGGAAAGATAAACTTAGCAAAAAATTTGGAGGAAAACGACAAAAAATTCGCTGTAGATCCTTGCCTTGTCGGAGAGAGAAAAGAGGTTTGAAAAAAACTTTTGAAAAGTGAAGTGAATCAGTCAAAGAACACTATTTGAAAAAGCTGATTCACGACTTTCGATTGATCGAAAATTACTTTCGATCAATCGAGTCACTCCGAAATTTTTAAAAGGAATTTTAAAATTTTCGATCGATCTAAAAACAGACTGAATCGATCAAAACAGGCAGCGGATCATAGTATTTTGAAAAAAATTTCAGTTTTGAAAACCTTAAACCAATTTTTGAAAAAGAACTCCTCAAAGCATTGAAATCAATGAAACACAATGCATGAGTATGAGATGAAATGAAATGATTTTTCAAAAACCTAAATTTATAATCCCAGTTTCTCCAAAGAAAGTTTCAGCCAGTTCATCCTTTAATTTCTCAGGCAAAATAATATTTTGCATAATTCTCAAGATATTTTCAAACTTTGTTGGTCAAATAAAAAATACACACAATAACATGTACAATATTTAGCAAAGAGTAACTCGTGTAGTGTGTACAAACTAGCAAAAGCTTGAGATACATGTGAGGTGATATGTGAATAGAAATCAATCACAAAATCTACAAAATCCATCACATAGAATTTAAAAGAGACTATCACCTAAAGAGTTACATCATATAACTCTCACATCTCCTAGAACATAAGCTTGCAATCATGTAAGTTTCTTGTATTTAGCCTCTTAATTATGTGAATTGACATCAAGTCTAATAGTACACACCAGTTTTAATTAAGTGAATTGGCATCAAACCTAATAGTACACAAAATTTTAAGCATTAAGCAATTAAACTGAGGCTACACCTTATGTTCTTTTTGTGCATGTGCTACACTTTCTCGAGCACAAAATCTTATGATATGCACTAAGGTGTTCATGATTGGCTAGTGAACAGTGGTGAGATGGTTATTTATGCTTTTCTCAAAAGGATCAAGTTCGACAGTCAAATAACATGCAACTTCAAGATTAAGACAAAGTGATAAACACCATAAACATCTTTCCCACACAACATGCACTACAAAACTTCAACTAGTCAAGTGCAATAGATAAGCTCATCAAAACTAAATAAGGTACATAAGATATGTTATGTGAAAATAAATTGACCAACCTTATCTTCAAAGACCAAGAACAATAGTGCCAAACACAATTTGCTTTTTCCTTTTTATTTATTTATTTAAAAGAGAAAACAAATAAATCCTAGAATGAAATGCATGAATGTAATGCAATGCAAATCCTAGAAACAAACAAAAATAATAAAAACCAAAGAACAATGGTCACAAAGGAATGAGCAGTGAAGCACAAGGACCATGAAAGCCACAAGAGACTAAGGACACCGAAGCACACCAATCACTTGACGAAGTGTCTCAAACTTACTTCCATCAAGCGGTTTGGTAAAGATGTCAGAATTTTGACGATCAGTAGGAATATACTCAAGAACAACAATTTTCTTTTCAACCAAGTCCCTAATGAAATGATATCTAAGTTCAATGTGTTTTGTCTTAAAGTGCTGAACAGGATTCTTAGATATATCTATAGCGCTGGAATTATCACAATAGACAACCATGGTGTCTTGAGGAATCCCATAATCACTCAACAGCTTTTTCATCCAAAGGAGCTGAGAACAACAATTCCCAGCAGCAATATATTCTGCCTCAGCAGTGGATAAAGAAACAGAAATTTGCTTCTTACTCATCCAAGCCACAAGATTGGCTCCTACATAAAAACACCCCCCAGTGGTGCTTTTTCTGTCATCAGCATTCCCATTCTAATCAGAATCAGAAAACCTAGCAAGAGACAAATTAGACTCCTTGCTATAAAATAATCCATAGTCACAGGTTCCACTTATATATTTTATAATTCTCTTAACAGCATTTAAATGAGAAACCTTAGGGTTAGACTGAAATCTAGAGCAAACACCAACATTGAAAGATATATCAGGCCTACTAGCAGTTAAGTACAAAAGACATCCAATCATGCTTCTATACAAAGTAACATCAATAGACTCACTTGATGGATCAATTGTTAATTTTGCATTAGCAGCCATCGGTGTTCTAGCATGAGCAGCCTTGTCCAGTCCAAATCTTTTTACCAGATTTCTTGCATACTTAGCTTGATTTATGTAGATTCCTGACTCTGTTTGCTTTACCTGTAATCCCAAAAAATAAGTCAGTTCACCAACCATGCTCATTTCAAACATAGCCTTCATTTCATCTGCAAAAGAATGAGCAAGAGAATCATTAGTAGCACCAAATACAATGTCATCTACATAAATTTGAGCTACAACAAAACCATTCTTATCCTTTCTTATGAAGAGAGTTATGTCTGCAGATCCCCTTTTGAATCCATGCTCAGTGAGATATGCAGTCAATTTGTCATACCAAGCTCTAGGAGCTTGTTTCAACCCATAGAGAGCTCTCTTCAATTTGTAGACATCATCTGGTTTGTGAGGATCAACAAAGCCTTTCGGTTGCTCAACATATACTTCTTCTTGTAGCATCCCATTCAAGAAAGCACTCTTGACATCCATTTGATACAGCTTGAAGTTTAGGTGACTTGCTATGGCCAATAGTATCCGGATGGATTCTAACCTAGCCACTGGTGCAAAAGTCTCATCAAAATTAATTCCTTCCACTTGTGTGTACCCTTGTGCAACAAGTCTTGATTTGTTTCTGATCACAGTGCCATGTTCATCTGACTTGTTCTTAAAGATCCACTTAGTTCCAATCACATTTACACTCTTTGGTCTAGGAACTAGTTCCCACATATCATTTCGAATGAATTGATGAAGTTCTTCATGCATGGAATTTACCCAATCAGCATCTTGAAGTGCTTCATTCACCTTCTTCAGTTCAAATTGGGACAGATAGCATGAGTGAGTAATCACATTCAAAACTTTTAATCTCAATCTCATGTTATCATTCAGACTACCCAATATATTTGTGGATGGATGATTAAGTCTCACTCTAGAGGATGGACCTTTTACTAAAGATGTGGAGGTACCTTTCTGTTCAGATGGAGGACTGAGCTCACTTTGTACTTATTGAGTTTCACGAACCGGAGTGGATGGTTTTGAATTTGATGGTACTGAAATTGTATCATTTAACACCAACAACTCTTCCTCACAATGTTTCACAACATACTCAGCAGGAAGAGAATCATCAACTTCTAAAGACTTATCATGAGTAAGAGCAGTGCTTTCTGTAGGTGCTTCTGAACACACTTCATCATTTATCACAACATTTGAAGATTCCATGACTGTTTTGGTTCTCAGATTGTACACTCTATACGCTCTACTAGTGGAAGAGTAGCCTAGAAAATATCCTTTATCACTTTTTGCATCAAATTTTTCTAGATTCTCTCTATCACGTAGAATGTAGCAGTCACTGCCAAATATTCTGAAATATTTGACAACAGGCTTCTTCCCTCTCCAGAGTTCATAGGGAGTTTTCTTAGAATCAGGTCTGAAATACACACGATTAAGGGTATGACAGGCAGTGTTGACAGTTTCTCCCCAGAAGGATTTTGGTAACTTTTTGTTGTGTAACATAACTCGTGCCATCTCCTGTACAACCCTGTTTTTCCTTTCCACAATCCCATTTTGTTGAGGTGTCTTGGGTGAAGAGAATTCTTGATGAGTGCCTTGATCATTGCAGAAAGTAGCCAGCTTTGTGTTCTCAAATTCTTTTCCATGATCACTTCTTATTCTGGCTATCACAGTATCTTTCTCAACTTGCAACTTCTTGCACAGATGTATCATCTTCTCAGGAGCCTCAGCTTTATCTTTCAAAAGCACAACCCAAGTATATCTAGTAAAATCATCTACAACAACTAGAATATACTTCTTTCTACCCAAACTCTGAACTCTGGTAGGACCCATGAGATCAATGTGCAGTAACTCTAGAGGTCTTGAAGTTTGAACACTAGTCACAGACGGATGCTTGGATTTCACTTGTTTACCTATCTGACATGGCCCACAAATGCACTTCTCTATCTTCTCAAACTTAGGTAAACCAATAACTGCCTCACATTTGGAAATCTTTTCTAACTGCTTATGACTGGCATGTCCCAATCGTTGATGCCACAAATCAACTTGATCAATTTTAGCACTAAAGCACTTGTTGTTCACACTTGGTGTTATACCATAACAATTATCAGCAGTCCTTACGCCAACACACATACAGTCACCTCCTCCATCAAGTATCTCACATTCGTACTTGGTGAAAAGAACATTTAATCCGTTGTCACAAATCTGGCTTATGCTGAGTAAATTTGCCTTCAGTCCATCAACACACCAAACATCTTCAAATACTGGCAGTCCTGGAATATCCACAGTTCCAATACCTCTAATCACAGATTTGCTCCGATCACCAAAAGTGACTGTTCCAATCTTTCCTTCAAAGAGAGTTTTGAATAAACTTTTGTTTCCTGTCATATGCCTGGAACAACCATTATCCAAATACCAAAGACAAGAATCACGTGCCTTTAAGGCGGTTAAAGCAGTATAGCATAAATAATTCTTATCACAAGTGATTATGCCAAGATACTCAAGGAAAGTTTTAATAGAAACAACAAGAGGCAAAGACAACAAGTAGACAAGTTGATATATAAGCATAATAATTTTCCAAAAATCCATAACAGCAGGGGTCAAGGATCAACTCAGAGATCAAAAAATCTCTGACAAGAGAGCAACCCGCTCTGATACCACTTGAATGGTTTTAGATCCCTTAAAACAACCAGATTGGTTAGCCTAGTTAATTAGCCAAGTTGTTACTTAGTCAAATTATGCAATTCTAGGTTAAAGTAATCAAATAATCATATCAAACATATAAAGCAGCGGAAAAATAAAAGAGACAATGATATGACCCATCGATCCTCAAGGAAAACCTGAATCCACTATGAAAGAATCGAAGTTCATACAAAAGGACTTACAACCTCCCCGCTTGACTTCCTAATGCTACCCACCAGTAGAACTTACTGACACGACCACGTGCAAGCTCCGAATCCACGGACTCCTTCTTTCTTGGATTCTCCAATCAGCTACAAGCACCCACGCTTGATATTCTTTAAGCTTCAATGGTAGCAACCGAGTTAATCATCAAGATGTTGAAGTAATCTCTATCTTGAAAACCCTAAGCTTTGTGTAAAGGAAAGCTCCTCTAGATCTCAGAAGAGATTTACACAAAACCGCAATGTATGAGCAACAATACAACTGGAGCAACTCTAAAAACGTGGCTAGAGTTTTTCTTTATATACCTAGGGTAAAAACAGAAAACCCAAAACGTTTAATGAGTTAGGGCTGAACTGGAATATTTTGCAAAAAAATATTCTGCCCGAGATTCGATCGATCGAGCCTTTCCTTCGATCGATCGAGCTAGGCCGAAATGCACCAATGCATCTGCAGCCATTCGATTCCAACTTTACATGAAAGACCCAACTTTGAGCAAGTCTAAACAAGACTAAATAACCTGTTTTGATCATGGTTTACCAACAATACAAATTAGAGTTCTAAATACATAAAATCCTAAATCTTTAGAATCTAACAAGTTAGGTGAGGATAATTTTTATATGAGAGAGTGATATCTGATGTGTGCATGTTTTGGCATATGTTTCTTTGGAGGCTAAGTGGTATTTTGAATGATCTCAAGGATATGAGACAAATTCCTCCCCCTTGGCTTTCTTCTCTCCCTTGCTTGGCTCTTAAAGCTCTAAAAATATATCTTTTGAACCTCTAAAATCTCCCCCTAAATCCCCTTTCTTCCTCCTTCCTCCATCCCCCTTTTGCTATGCCTTAGTGTTTCTTTTATAGTGGACATGGTCTGGTACCCCAAGCGAGGAGGTCTCTGGTCTGTTGGGTAAAACCATGTCCTTTGGAACCTGAAAATGTGCATTGGGCAGATGTTTAGCTTATTTAGGCAATTATAACTCAAAATGGGCATTTGACTTTAGCTATAAATGAAAGATTCATTCTTGGAAAGTCAAAGGAGTGGGTGGGTTGCTCAATGTACTTGATGACAGTTTTAGTTGAAAATGACAATTGAGAGGAAATTGTGGGGAGGTGTCATGCACATAGGGAAACTGAGTTTTCCATTGGTTCATGCATTTCAAGCAAATATATGAACCAAGGGCAACCTTCGGGATCCTCCTTTCACCAAAAATCACTCCCCTATCAACCAAACCATTTCTCCCTTGCTATCCACTCGGGATCCCATGGGCTTGGACCATGGGTTACAAAGAAAATACTTGGTTTTTGCTGGATTTGTAATGGCTTTTTGCAAATATCTTGGTTTTCCCATGTGTTAGCCAATGTCCCCTTCTCAAGGCTTCAAAATGACATATTAAGGTCTTAGGGCCTTGATGTTGATTCTTTTTGCTGCATGTCCTCTGACCTGACCGAGATCCCTCTTCTTGCTGCATATTCTCTAGTCTAATCGGGATCCTTCTTCTTACTGTATATCCTCTGGCTCGACTAGAATCCTTCCTCTGGCCTGACCGAGATTCTCTTCTTTTTTCTTTATTATTATTATTCCTTTCTTTTTCCTTCTTTTTGGGACTTTGGTCTTCATGGTCCTTCTTAACTTCATGAATTGAGTCTTCTTTTGTTAAGGCCTATGGTCTTTCCTTACTTTTCATGGAATAGGCTTTCTTGTGAAATTTTGGTCCTCAACAGTTATAAGCAAAATTATTTTATGGTTTTTCATGTATTTATTAAAAAGTAATTTTTGTACATGAACCACCAAACTCTCTCTAGCCGTTTTTTACAAGACAAAAAAGTTTGCAATATTTGAAATTATTCTTTTGAATGTAACTCATCTTTCTCATATATTTCTCTATTGTTTAGTCATATATATTTTGTTTTGTTTCAATAATTTTTAAGTTGTGAATCATCTGATTCTTTAATAAATTTTGGTCTTCCAAAAGTTTTAATATTTGAATTTTTGAGTTATTTTTTTGCTGTATCTGAAATTGTCTGACAAATTTTTTGTAAGCCATTGTAAGTTCAGGCAATGACTTTTTCATCAAATTGTAACAAAAATTGAAGTCATACAAGAGCAAATCATGCAATGGTGTAGTTTCTTAAATTTTTTATAAAATTATTTTTATTTACCTCACAAATAGGTAGGCTAATGGGTTAGTGACTAGTTAATTAAATAAATAAACGAAGTACATTATCTAACATAAATACTATTATGTTTTGCTACCAATTGATGCAAGAATTTGTGCTTGACAATAATACCCGAAGAAAGTCACCAATAGTCAAAACTCAAAATTATTAATTAATTAATTAATTAATTATATGAGCCCTCAAAACTCTTACTAGAAGTTCCAATTTGTGCAAGAATGAATTCTAGTGAATCACTTCGTCATGATAAAATCAAACAACTGCATATGGGTAGAAGATGACAAAGTAAAATTTAGGATAAAAGATTGGATGTTCTGAAATAAGAGACTAGTTTGAATTTTTTTTTTTTAATTTAGTCAAAAAATAAATTAACAGATAATTACAAAATATCAATACTGATAATCCACAACACGTTGACATTACAATTAAGAAAGATAAACATTTGACTTTTGTTCTTTCAAAGAGATGGAGTAGACATGTTGCTAAGCACGATCACTTAATTCCTTATATTTTTTACCACCTGGTTCTGATACTATGCCTTCAGTTTCTCTTTCTCTACCTGCAATTTTAATATCTCAACGTGATTTCCTTCAACAGAATTTATTATCCTCATTTGGTTTTCGATAGCTAACCTACTAGCCACATTAGATCATTGATCATCCCTCACTACCTGCATGTAGTTCAAAAACCTCCTAGTATCATCAATTTTCTAATCAGTAAGATTTTCATAATACCTTCAGAAGATTCACTCAAAAAAGCAAATATGCCACAGTTATTTGTAAGCTTTGCAATAGGAATTGTTTGTAATGAAGAGAGGTATGAGATAAACAATTGAGATATAGGTGAATGAGAATAGATTGAATGTCATAATAGATGACTGAATATATATACAGTGAATTCTTGAAATTCTTGAACTAAGAATTCTTATAAAAAAATTTCACTAATTCTTCTAATTTGGTAGTGGTTATTTTTTTTATTAGTTTCCTCCAATATTTTAATTATTTTTCTTGTAAATTGTAACTGTGGGGGTAGGATCCCAAATTTGTATAATGGGTCTTGGATCTTATCTTAAGATATGTACATGTCTGAGGAAGAGTAAAAAATATGGAGAGCCCCCAAAGTTGAAAATTACGTAAGCGAAGAATGGAGGAACATAGTCTGAGGAGTACCTCCTTCTTGGACACATCAAATATCGATCAAACCTGTACTTATGCAGCGCAGGCAACCTTTCAGAAAATCCCAACGATAAGGACGAACTTCAAGCACGTACAAGGGCAGTAGGAGCTCAAAAATATCTAAAAGAAAAGCTGCTACAACCGCATTAAATGCCCTGCAGCAGCTTTTCTGGCCGCATTTATGTGGAGAGGACTCTTGAACAGTGCAGTCTCAGCTACCACAATTCACAGAAAACTAAAGAAGATATCTGATGGGACATATACTCAAGTGAAGGTTTAGATAATTAACAAGTGTATGATCAGGATGATCTAGAAGGGAATATATAATGTAAACGACCTCCCATGAGGAGGGGGATCCGGAAAAAACTAAATAGAGAAAGATTGTAATATTCCAATCTATATTGGTACTGATTTCTAGTGGTTCACTTGATAATCTATCTCTTCGGACAACAGTTCATTCAATTTTTGCGTGTCCTTCCTACATGTTCATCTTTCAAATCCTTGTAGCTATTGTTAAATTCACTAAAGGCCCAATTCTTTCACCCACTCTCTACAAATTTATTGTATCGGGATCCTTGGGCCTAACTCCCATGTTTTTTGGGCTTGGGTTGTAAATTATGACCCTACAAATGGCGCTGTCTGTGGGAAGAGCTTGTGTTATAGTGAAGGCAACGGTCAACTATGGTAGAACCAGGTCCACAACAAGTAGAGTCGAGAGAATCCCAACATGGTGATCCTTTCCTCAACCTTGAACGAAGAGGTGACCGTGAAGGAAGTGTACACACCATACACACTGGGAGGAGTCAACCTCGAGGTGGAAGCCATATCTCCCATGCGAAGAGTAACAGGGGCATGCAGCTGGAGATTGACCAGTTGAAGAGGGAATTATGCCATGCAAAAAGGAGGCGAGCTTCCCCTGACAGTGGCGTTTCTTCTGAGGATGGAAGAGACACTAGTTACAGGTGGAGGTCTCGAACTCCACCCAGCGAATCCTTCTCCTATGAAGAGGAACATCATAGCGAGCGACGATTTAAAAGCCGCCGCATAGGGGCGTAGGAAACGATCTATGAGAAGAGCCTTAGACCAAATCTCCAAGTCACCTTTCACGTGTAAGATTGAAAGGGCAAGACTTCCCCGGTGTTTTCATTAGCCAACATTCACCATTTACAGCGGACGGACAGATCCTGTCGAGCATGTAAGCCATTTTAACTAGAGAATGACTGTCTATTCTAAGGACGAGGCCTTGATGTGTGAAGTCTTTCCATCTAGTCTCGGGCCCATCGCGATGAGGTGGTTCGATGACCTAAAGGCAGAGTCCATAAACTCCTTCCACGAGCTCACTCAAGCATTTGGTTCTCGGTTCGTGGCTTGCACGAGAGTTCCTTGATCGTTGGCTTCCTTCCTGTCCTTGAGCATGCAAGAGGGCGAGAATCTTAAAACATACTCTGACAGATATTGGGAGCTGTTCAATGAGATTGAAGGTGATTTCGACGACGTGGCCATCAGTACTTTTAAGCTCGGCCTTCCATCCAAGCACGGTTTAAGAAAATCCTTGACTGGTAAGCCCTTTACTAACGTGCATCAGCTCATGGATCCGATTGATAAGTATAAAAGAGTTGAAGAAGACCAGCAGCAAGGGAAAGGAAAGGATAAGGTTATCCCTCAGGAGATGAGGGATTTCAGGTCGGATCGGTATAGCAATAACAAACCACGTAGGGATTTTGCTGGGCAATCAGGATCAGCAAACCATCAAGCAGTTAATGCCGTGTTCCGAGAGCCGGTGCATCAAGTTTTAGAGAAGATTAAGAATGAGTCATTCTTTCGGCCAAATAAAATGGTGGGAAACCCTGAGAGGCGCAATCACAATCTCTATTACCAATACCATTAAGATCATGGACACACCACAGAGAACTGCCGGAGTCTGTGGGATCACCTAGACTAGCTTGTTCGTGAAGGTAAATTAAAGCACTTTTTGCATCATTCCAGTGGTCCGAGCGTCCAGGCAAGCTCAGAATCTCGGAGAGATGACTCTTCCAAACCCCCTTAGGAACGATAAATGTCATCTTTGCTACACCAGGGAGAACTGGAACTTGTCCATTCAGGGTAATGTCCGTGGCTAGGCTATTCGCGAAGACGTAAAACAGGATATTAAGAGAGGTAGAATGGAAATTCAGCTTGTTTTAGGCTTCTCATATAAGGATAAAATTGGAAGTATACAGCCACACGATGATGCTCTGGTAGTTACCCTCAGGATTGTGGGGTATGATGTGAAGAGGGTGATGGTAGACCAAGGTAGTGGGGCTAAGATAATGTATCCTAAGTTATATAAGGGACTGAATTTAAAACCCAAAGACTTAACGCCCTACAGCTTTCCCCTGGTGAGTTTCGATGGAAGGTCGTCATCCCAAAGGGCCAAATCCGATTACCTGTGCAAACTGGTCCAGAAGTTGTAGAGGATCATTTCATTATTGTGGACGCATACTCACCCTACACCGTGATTGTAGCCAGACCCTAGCTTCACACACTAGGGACTGTTTCTTCAACTTTGCACCAGAAGGTCAAATATCCATTCGAAGGCCAAGTTAAGGAAGTCTTGGGAGATTAGTCTGTGGCTAGACAGTGCTTAGTGGCTGCCATCCAGCATAAACCTGAAGTTCAGTCCTCGGCCTCTGCTGGAGAGGATTTATAGAAATTAAAATCTCCGGCGTTGCCCATTGATGATTCAGTCGAGAAGGCAAAATGCAAAGATTTAGTAAAAGTCATTATTGGTGAAGATCATGAGAAGTTTTTTCAGATTGGGTCTCAATTACCCATTCAAGAGAGAGAGGTGTTACTAGAATTTCTCAAGAGAAATGCAGATGTGTTTGCCTGGAATGCTTATGAAGCCCCAGGGATGGATCCAGAATTCATTTGTCACCATCTAAATGTCAACCCATTGGTCACCCCTAAGAAACAACCTCCTCGACGCCCATCCAAGGAGCATGCTGATGCAGTACGAGAGGAAGTAATGAAGCTCAAGTAAGCTGGAGCTATTAAGGAATTTTTTTATCCTGAATGGTTAGCAAACACTATGGTTGTGAAAAAGAAGAGTGGGAAATGGCGAGTGTGCGTAGATTTCACAGACCTAAATAAAGCTTTCCCGAAATTCCCTATGCCTAAAATAGATCAATTAGTGGATGCCACTATAGGCCATCCTCGGATGAGCTTCCTAGATGCATTCCAAAGGTATCACCAAATACCGTTAGCCTTAGATGATTAGGAGATGACTGCTTTTGTTACCACCATTGGGAACTACCACTACAAGGTAATGCCATTTGGTTTGAAAGATGCGGGATCTACCTACCAAAGAATGATAATAAGGATGTTTGAGCCACAGTTGGGTAAGAATATTGAAGTCTACATAGATGACATGGTGGTGAAAAGTAAGGTAGTTTCTGAGCATGTGGGAGACTTCGGAAACATTTTGGAAGTTCTTAGGAAATACAAGTTGCGTCTAAATGCTTCCAAATGCTCATTTGGCGTGGGATCAGGCAAATTCTTGGGCTATATGATGACCTACAGGGGAATTGAGGTCAATCCCGACCAAATAAAGGTTATTAGTAGCTTGCAACTACCTCGGAATCCCAAAGAAGTCCAGAAATTGATCGAAATGACCGCTGCCTTGAACCGATTTATCTCTCGGTTAGCATATAGATGCATACTTTTCTTTTTGTTGATCAATAAGTGGAAGAGTTTTGAGTGGACCGAGGAATATGCCTTGGCTTTCCAGCAACTTAAAGAATATCTAGCTCGACCACCTATCATGTCCAGTCATGAATTAGACGAAGTCTTATATGCTTATATCGCTGTGGTCCTTTATGCTGTAAGTTTGGTATTAATACGAGTTGATCATGGTGTACAACGACCAGTCTATTATGTGAGCAAATCACTCCATGAGGCCGAGGTTCGCTATCTACCACTGGAGAAAGCCATCCTGGCAGTAGTACATGGTACGCGAAAGTTGCCCCACTATTTCCAAGCACATATAGTTGTCGTCCTCACCTAGCTCCCACTTAAAGTCATACTCCGAAGTGTTGACTACACGGGGAGGATTGCCAAATGGGGAACAGTCCTAGGGGCTTTTGACATCAAATACATGCCTCGCACCTCCATCAAGGGCCAGGTCCTTGCAGATCTGGTGGCTGAGTTCGCTGAACCCTATTTAGAAGAAGTAACACCACCACAGGTCATGGATGAAAAATCGGTTGGCATGATTTCTCAACAAGGTCCCTTATCTTGGGAAGTGTACGTGGACGGTGCAACGAATCATAAGGGTTCCGGAGTGGGGTTAGTGCTAGTATCCCCTGAGAAGATCACCATTGAGAAATCATTGAGGCTGGACTTCTCGGCTACAAATAATGAGGCTAATACGAAGCTCTACTGATGGGAATGGTCATGGTTGAAAAAATGGGCGGAAAGGCAGTAGAGATGTTCTCAGACTCAAGGTTAGTCGTTGGCCAAGTGAAAGGAGAGTTTGAAGCGAAAGATGAAAGAATGCAGGAGTACTTGAGCCAAGTTAGATACCTACAGTCAGAGTTTGAATCTTTCAATTTGCTACACATCCCCAGAAGTGGAAATACACATGCTGATTCCTTGGCCACATTGGCAACCTCCTCGGCCCAAAATTTGCCTCAGGTTATCCTCGTTGAAGATTTGTACAAACAGGCGGATATGAGAGGAGAGATAGTCCGAGTTCACCAGGTTAAGGCAGGGCCTAGTTGGAGGGACCCTATAGTTCTATTCCTGAAGGAAGACACTTTGCCAGAAGAAAAGTCAGAAGCTGACAAGGTATGAAGAAAGGCTACTCGGTTCTGGCTATTCGAGAACTAGAAATTATGTAAACGCTCTTTTTCAGGACCATATTTGTTATGTGTACATCCAGAAACAACTGAATTACTCCTTGAGGAGCTGCATGAAGGAATTTGCGGAAGTCATACTAGAGGTAGGTCTTTAGCATATAGAGTCATCACCCAAGGCTATTAATGGCCAAATATACAAAGGGAGGCCCAATAATATGTGAAAAAATGCGATCAGTGCCAACGGTTCACACCAAACATACACCAACTGGGGGGAATCCTTAATCCACTATCCAGCCCTTGGCCATTTGCTCAATGGGGCTTAGATATTGTGGGTCCATTCCCTAAAGCAGCAGGAAACAGGAGATACTTGCTAGTCGGCACAGACTATTTCACCAAATGGGTCGAAACTGAACCTCTAGCAAACATCAGAGATGTAAATGCCAAGAGATTTGTATGGAGAAACATTGTCACTTGATTTGGGATTCCTCATACCCTCATCTCGGATAATGGCCTTCAGTTTGATAGTAAAACATTAAGAAGTTATTGCTGTGAATTTGGAATTACGAAAAGATATTCTACCCCTGCTTATCCCCAAGGGAATGGACAAGCGGAGGCTGTTAACAAGGTCATAGTAAATGGATTAAAGAAAAAGCTAGATGATGCGAAGGGCAAGTGGGTGGAAGACCTACCACATGTCCTCTAGACGTATAAGACTATGCCTCGGAGATCTACTGGGGAGACCCCCTTTTCAATGACTTATGGGGCTAAAGTTGTTATCCCTTTGGAGACTGGTTTTTCAATGTTAAGGACCAGTTCATTTAGTCTGAGTGATAATAATGAGCAGCTAAAGAAGAATTTGGACTTGATTGAAGAGTGGAGGGAAAATGCAATGGTCCAATTAGCATATGACCAACATAAGCTCAAACAGGGTTATGATGCCAACGTGAAGTTGAGACCATTAACGCCTGGCGATCTAGTGTTAAGGAAAGTTGTAGGCGCTGCAAAGAATCCAGCTTGGGAAAAATTAGGACCCAATTGGGAAGGATCATACCGTATTACCGCAGGGGCTGGCATCAGAGCATATTTTCTAGAAGATTTAGGTGATCATGTAATATCACGCCCTTGGAATGTAAACAACCTAAAAATGTATTATTACTAACGAGTCTTCCCTTGATCAATATGTTTATATTTTACATAAAGGTTTTGTACTTTCTATTACTTTAACTGTTATAAGTGTTTAAACTTAAACTCAATCATGCCTGAAGTCCTCGAACCAGATGATATGAGTTGGTTAACACTCCGTTACAATTTTCATAAGTGTTTAAACTTAAACTCAATCATGCCTGAAGTCCTCGGACCAGATGATATGAGTTGGTTAATACTCCGTTACAATTTTCATAAGTGTTTGAACTTAAACTCAATCATGCTTGAAGTCCTCGGACCAGATGATATGAGTTGGTTAACACTCCGTTACAATTTTTATAAGTGTTTAAACGGATCCTAAATCATGTTAGGTCTCTCAGACCACATACTGGGGTGAAACTAACACTCAGTGTTGTTCCTTGTAAGTGTTAGACAGAGCCCAATCCAGGTAAAGTCACTAAGTTCCAAAACATGTCTAAAGCTTTAACTAAGTTTTTAGCTTAACAACTCCGATTAAGGTAAAGTCCTTAAATATTTGCCTAAGTATTGAAGAATGTAAAAGGCATCTTTCTCTTCCATGGTTTACTAAGTTTATTACTAATTCTTGTGTGAACCATTTTTTGCTACTACTTAGTTTAGTTATTGGCATCATTAACAAGGTGTTGTTATTGATTCTGCTTAAGTTAAAGTAGCAATAGATCAATATTATCTGCAATAACAATAAACATTATAGTGTGTACAGTGAAGACATAGAAAGTAAAAGAGGAACGCTTTCATTGATCAGAAAAAAAAGCGTTTTACATTCCCTTACATTAAAAAAAAAAAAAAAAAAAAAAAAAAAAAAAAAAAAAAAAGGCAAAAACAACAATAAAGATCCTAATATCTAAGTCTTCACTTTGGTGCCGAGAGGGTCAACAGTCAGACTTGGCAGGGAGGCAGCAACATCTTGGGCTTGGCCCTGGGATTTAGAATGAGTTTTCTTCTTGTCATGACCCTTGCCCTTGTCCTGGGGATCCTCGGCTCTCTACCCCTGGCCACCAACTTGGACAGATTCCTTAGAAGCTTCAAGGGGAGCAGGAGGAGGGGCTTGGTCCACCAATGGTTGTCCGAATACTCCTGGAGCTTGCTCGAAGTAAAAGGAGTCAGGACCTAGGAGCTCACAAATCTCAGTATCATAATAGATGCTCTTAGGTTGCCTCAAGTCAGCATCCGCAGGGACTCCAGCAGCATCAAGGGCTTTACCCCAAGACACATCGCAATATTCCCTACATACTACAGAGAGCTCCTCTACGAGCCTAGCTTGAGTCTTCACCACCCCAAGCTTGTACAATGCTTGCTTTTCAGCCTCGGCTGCCTCCTTTGCCAGTTGGGCTTCCTCCCTGACTCTTTGAAGCTCGGCGCGAAGATCTTTCACCATTTGCCTCTTTGTAGCAAGATTAATTTCGGTTAAATGAAACTGCTTACGTTGATCTTCAGCCTGCCTCTCCGCAGTCTTGAGACCAGCATTAGCATTGTCCCTTTCCTTAATAGCCTCTTTTAGCTGCTCAGATAGCTTGGCCTGGTCTTGCTTAAGGTTACCCAAGGTTTTTTCAACCTCGGACCGAGAATGGGCCTCCGCCTTGGCTTCATTGCAGGCATCCTTAACCCATTCTTCGGCCACATAAACCTGTTGGGTAATCTATATAACAGAAATAGAAAAACTCAGTAGAAAACAAAGAAGAAGAATGAGTAAAAATGATCGAATGTGTACTTAGAGAAGCGGATCGAATCACTTACCATAGCCAGATCTCTCTTGAGGGATAGGAAAAGTTCTTGCTGATTGAAGTGCCTGTAAGCATCCATATCTCTTGGCAGGAGAAGTGGCTGCTCCAAGACCTCAACAATATGACCTGCATGTCCTCCTTGGTAGTTTCTGACTGAGGTGTCCTAAGCGGTGGGGGCACCATCGACCTCCAACTTAGGGGACCATATGCGCGGTGGTCGGTGCACATCAGCCATGAGGAGATTCTCTCGGCTTTCAACAAAAGAGGACCTTTTGCCTCGCTGGTCTTTGACCATTTTTTGTTGTTTGTTTCCCTTCGAAGGGCCCATTTCCCCTTCTTCAAGGACTTCATTGGGCCTTTTCTTCTTCAGCTCAGGGACTGGCTTCAGTCTAAGGTCAGCAGGAAGTTGAGGAAGGGGAGGAGGAAGATTCGTTGAGGGTTTAGACTTATTGGCTTCTTTAGGGGTGGATACTTTGTTCCTCCACTTCATAAGCTTCTTTAGACTCTTTGCGTTTGCTTTTAAGGCCATGTCTTCGTCCTCTTTGTCTGAACTATCTTCCAAGCAAGTGACCTCGAGAGCAGGGTGTGAACACTTGAGTGTCTGTCTGGCTCTTCCTCGGCCTCTGACACTGAAATCACTTGTACTCCTTCTGGTTCCTCTTCTCCAAACTGAAATCTATCAATCTCCTCTTCAACCGAGGAACTGAAAGAGGTAACTTTTTCTTTAGAGGTTGCTACGTTAAGAGGATCCTGCTGGATTGGGTGAGCGAGTAAGGGAACACCCTGTGGAACTGGATATGGTACAAGTGGAAGATCGTGGGGTGCCAAGAAATTGGGCCGAGATACATCGATCCAAGCTATCCGCCAATCACCCTCCCTTATAGCATTACCGACCTCTTCAAAGTTATCAGAAAGGGGTTTGAAGTCCAAGATTAGATGAATAGCCAGAAGTTGTCCGTCTTCACTTATAAAAATTTGGGACCTTAGCAAGTAATTGAGTGCTCTGACGTTAGTCAAGCTGATATGAGGAGCAACGTGATTTCTACCTGTTCAATAAAAAAAAATAGTCAGAAACTTAAAGCCCGTGATTAAAAAAAAAAAAAAAAAAAAAAAAAAAAAAAAAAAAAACAAGGCAAGGCCGAGGACAAATATCCTAAATCTATTGTTAGGAGACCTAAATCTAAGATACCTGGCTTTCCCTCTTGGGTTGGGCAATGGAGATCGTCATGCCATGCTCCTGAAGCAATTAAGTAGTCGTCTTTCATCCTCTTGTTAGATTTGGGAAGACAGAAAATGAGTCTGACAATATCGGATCGAGATTTAAGGTAAAATCCCGCCCCCTTCTGTTTGTGGCACTCGTACATGTGGACCAAATCATGCCAAGTGAGTCCCAAGCCTAAATGCTCATTCAGAGCATCAACACTGCCTAGGATTCTAAAAAGGTTAGGCGTGCACTGGTGAGGACAAATCCTATGATTACGGAGGTAATCCCTCATTATACCACCCATGGGGAGAGTCATGCCCCCTTCTATGAAAGCTATCATTAGGATGATGACTTCTCCCACCTCTCGGTTAATTTCTATTTCTTCTGGGGAGCAATACCGTAGGGCAACCTCCTGCAGTATGTGGTATTCTCTCTTAAGGTTTCTATCTTGGCAGGACTATCCACTAGATACTTAAATCTACCCATTTCGAACAAACAAAACGGAAAAATAATGAAAATGACAACTATTTTGAAGGCCGAGGAGGTTGGCCGAATAGAAAAAGAGGGGTTCGGAGAAACCAAAACTTACGTAGACTAAAGTATGTGGTGATTCGTGAAATCCTTAGAAAAGCTCTCAAAGATTTCTAAAGAAATGGAGGTGATGAGCTTAACGATTTGAAAGGTCTTGTGAGTTTGAATGCTTGAGAGCGCTGGGGAGTTTGAGAATATGTAAAGTGAGGGAAAAAGGATTTTCTGCAAAGACTTTATATAGAGGGCAAATAGGGAGTGGGAGTTATCCCGCCCAAACCCTCAAAAAAATATCGACAATCGGATCAACGCTTCGCCGTTAGATGCAAGGAACATAGCGTCGCCTGGAGCAATTAATGGCGCTTCGCGGATTTTGAAATGTCAGTAGCAATGATGATGCGCAAAACCATACCCACACACGTGTAAACTCCAATATTTTTACATTTTTAACCCTCAATTTTGGGGCAAGTCAAAATTCTGTTTTTTCTCCTTGGATGAAAGGGAAAAACAAGAATTTTGAGGAGCTATTGTGGGGTAGGATCCCAAATTTGTATATTGGGCCTTGGACCTTATCCGAATATATTTACTTGTCCGAGGAGGAGTAAAAAATATGGAGAGCCCCCAAAGTTGAAAATTACGTAAGCGAAGAATGGAGGAACATAGTCCAAGGAGTACCTTCTTCTCAAACACATCAAATATCGATCAAACTTGTGCTTATGCAGCGTAGGCAACCTTCCAGAAAATCCCAACGATAAGGACGAACTTCAAGCATGTACAAGGGCGGTAGGAGCTTAAAAATATCTAAAAGAAAAGCTGCTACCACCACATTAAATGCCTTGCAGCAGCTTTTCTGGGCGCATTTATGTGGAGAGGACTCCTGAACAGTGCAGTCTCAGCTATCACAATTCACAAAAAGCTAAAGAAGATGTCTGATGAGACATGTACTCAAGTGAAAGCTTAGATGATTAACAAGTGTATGATCAGGATGATCTAGAATGGAATATATAATGTAAACGACCTCCCATGAGGAAGGGGATCCTGAAAAAACTAAAAAGAGAAAGATTGTAATATTCCAATCTATATTGGTACTGATTTCTAGTGGTTTACTTGATAATCTATCTCTTCGGACAACAGTTCATTCAATTTTTTCATGTCCTTCCTACGTGTTCATCTTTCAAATCCTTAATAGCCGTTATTAAATTCACTAAAGGCCCAGTTCTTTCACCCACTCTCTACAAATTTATTGTATCAGGATCCTTGGGCCTAACTCCCATATTTTTTGGGCTTGGGCTGCAAATTGTGACCCTACAGTAACATTTAGTTTTTTATTTTTATAAACAAAATATAAAGACAAGAAGAATAATGTAATAATTTGATCATATTATATGTATTTACAAATTTGAAAATTGCATGATATAGTGACTAATATAGATAGACATATTTCATGCCTATTGAATGCAAATATCGTTTTGACAAATAAAAATGCAAATATCTTTCAATATTTTTTTTTACATTCTTAATTATGTGTTATTAAATTTTTTGTTCTTTTTTTGCTAGACTTTTTTTCAACTATTGCAAAAGTAATTTGACCAAAAATATCATATTTCCAGTCAATTGTTTCTCATATAAATCTTAGAAAGCTAACAACAAAATTTCATTATAGTTAAATCATTAATGCACTACTTAAAATAATTAATATAAAAAATAAATGTATTTATCCTATTAGTAATCTTTTAATTACATAGAATAATATTTTTAATACATAGCACAAAGAAGAATGTCATATTTCAAATCAATTATGATTATTATTATTATTATCATCATCATCATCATAAGTGCTAGAAAATTTAAGGGCCCGAGCCCACTGAGAATAATGGAATCCCTTCCCTCAAACTAAGCCCAAACAATATAATTTATATGAAGAGTGGGAAAATGACTTAGGTGGGCTTTGAATTAAGTCTGAGATTAAGGCCGACGATCTAAAATTAAACAAAATAGAATGATTCCAAAGAGTAATTCAAGATTAGTGTACTCTTCCGGCGTACCCAGGGATATATTCACATATAGGAATTTACACAAGTTCTTCTTTCATCCCTTTTACATTGTATTCCTTCCTATCTTCTTAATTGTGCTTTTCTTCCAAAAATTCCCCCTCTCTTTCATATGAGAGGTTCTCTTTCCTTATATACTCTTTCTCCTTTCCATCCTGACCCTCCACTTGTATATCTCTAGGCTTACCTTTGGACACTTGTCCCCTCCACGTTCTAATGAAGGTGGTAGAAATGGCTGTTTAGCTGTAAATCTACTGTTCAAGTGTCATTTCCTCATCAATACAGTTGATAAAGTTGTTGCCATGCATTCAATGCAGAAGTGATAAGTAACATTTTTCAGGAAATATCTTTCCACTGTCTTGGCCCTTTCCTAGACGATTGCTTCTCTTTCTTAGGTGCTCAAGTAACGCTATGCACCTTTCCTCTCCTCTTCTTGGGTCAGAGGCGCTTTACGAATGGACTGGTAGAAATGCCGTTTTGCCCCTCCTCAGTCCTTGGACTCCCCACAATTATTATTATTATTATTATTATTATTATTATTATTATTATTATTATTATAAATAAAAATAGCTTCTCACATAAAATTTATAAAAGTAATTATATAAAATTTTCTAATAAAAAATAATTACTGCACAACTATAATTTTTTTTGAGAAATTACTACTATAAATAATTAATATATCCATTTACTTCATTAGCTGATTCAATGAACTAATATTTTGATATAAATGTAAGCTTTATTGATTTAAAAGTTTAAATAAAGAAAATTTTAAGGAATGCACTATATGGCAGAATTTCAAATTTTCTTGCGTGTAGTCTTTGCTCTTTTATAAAGATTCATCCAAATAAACTCAAATGATAAAGCCTTTTGACATCGTAGTAGAACTGTAGAAGTTTGGGATCAAATCTTACTAACATAAGATAGAGAAATTTAAGAGACAGACATGCAATATTGTAGAGACTTATCAAATGAAAGAAAATGCATCACAAATCCATAGTGCCACTATTATTTTATTTTATTGTATTTTCGAGTTAAACAGCTAGATTCAAGTCTTTTTGTTGACAACAAATGAGAAAAATAATTTATTTAAAAAAAAAAACATATGAGAAAAAATAGATTCGAAATTATGTTTGGTAAATGTTTTTTATTTTTGTTTTCAAAAACTTGTTTTTAAGAATAAAATAAAAAAAAAACAATTTTCTTGTATTTTCAAAAAAAAAAAAGAAAAAAAATAAAAAAACATGTTTGGTTACTTGAAAGAATAAAATAGTTTTCCAAAAAAAAAAAAAAATCGGTAAATATGGTTGTATATTTTCATTAACTATGACTTTTTTGGTCAGGGCCGGCTCAATGATATAAGCCATTGATGCGGCGGCCTAAGGCCCCAAGTGAAAAAATGCCCATAAATTTTAACCAATAGTATTAATTAAGCCAAAATATTAACCAATAAATAAAATAATATTTTCTTATCAAATGAAAAACAAATAAAAAAGAGAGAAAGAAATGCTATGTGCACAACGTTTTTACAAAAAATCTTAATAGCAGGTTGTTAAAGGTTGTTATTGACAACAAAAAAAATAATTTTAGTGGTAGGTTTAACTAGAAAATAAGAAGCAACTTAACACCTACGATTTGTCATGAAAAATATTCTGAATGTAGCACTTCTAAAAGAAAAAAGAAAAGAAAGAAAGCAATTCACAAAAAAATTCATAACATTTTTCACAATAGTCAAGTTAGCAAACTTTTACTAGTTTTCAACTAGATTCACCACTGACATCACTCTTTTACTCACTACTATCAATCTGCCACATCAACAAATGTAAAAAGTTTTGTCAATTTTTTTGTGTGTTTATAAACTTAAAAAAAAAAAAAAAAAAATCTACATTGTTCATGTTGATTAATAGTAATTTTATATATGAAATAAGATAATTGATTTTCGTCTTAGGCCTTCAAATGCATCGAGCTGCCCCTGTCCTTTGTAAACTTAAAAAAAAAAATTCTATTGGTTCATATTAATTAATAGTAATTTTATATATGAAACAAAATAATCAATTTTTCGCCTTAGGCCCTCAGATGCATCAAGCCACCCCTGTCTTTGGTAAGAGTATGATTGCCACTTGCCAACAATTAGCAAATGTCCTATGATGCTCAGTGGCTTAGTCAATTTGGTGATCGACGTACATTTTAGTATATAGTGCCAACTTAACACATTACATTTGCAAACTCACATATTAAACAAAATGGGCGTCCACTTTACCATCGGATAAACCATAATCCTCTAGCTTCATATCAAATAAACCATAGCCATAGGTAAGATAAAGTCAAACCATAAGCCGCAGTTCATCTATTCAATGCTGAGGGAAATGGGACTACTATTTCTATTTGCAAACCCAATTCACGGCCTTACCAAACTCATAGTTTTGTTGCCATCAGGCATCAATGCAAATATACTAGCAAGGCAAACATATCAGTAGCAATTGTTTTGGAAACAAGAAGGCAAACAAGTTTACAATTTGATGCCAGCAGCAAGAAATTGAAGCCCCTTGAAACCTATTGATATCACCAGGAACAAAGGTGGTCATTTTCTCTAAGATTGTCAAGTTCCACGTAGTAGAGTGCAGAGAAACAGCCCATCACGTGAGAGAGAAAAAGAGGAAAAAAAATTGTTGAAATTTTGTATTTTGTTGCTAGTGGGTTTCGAACTAGGGCGCAAGTTCATTAATTGTATTTTCTAGATTATTTTCTTCGTGTTTTCTAAGAACTGGGAATAGAAAATAGGTAAAAGACTCTTTTCAAATTCTTTTGTATTTTGAGAATTGAAAACTATTCTTGTTTTCTACTTGTTTTAGTTACCAGACAAGTTTTTTGAGTTTGAAAATAGAAAATTGTTCTAAAAAATAGAAAACTAAGAAGAAGAAAAAATAGTTATCAAACATACCTTAAGTGTTCTCATGAAAAAACTGAACAGTGCCAAACCACAAAATCTCTTGGGCAGCTAGATTTGAGTTAACCACAAAACATTTGGGTCCAAAAATTAGAACTGTGCATCTTTTCTATAGTCTAACTTTGGGCCATAGTTTCTAAAAAAAAAAACGTTTCGGCCATAAAACTGAATAAATATGATTACAAAACAGTTCCTATCAAAGCCACTTTTCAACCCAAAACACTTTGGGCCTCTTTCTATGCTCTTGGGCTGGGTCTGAAGAGTGAACTGGACTCTGGGCTGATCTTTTGAGCTACCACGTGGCAAAATTCTGCCCAATAAACAAATAGCTTCCTCAGTAGGCCCTACCTTTCCTCTCCAGGCAATAGAAACTCAGAAAACTCACAGAAAAAAACATTAACTAAAAAAAAAAAAGAAAAACAAAAACACTTTCAAGTTCAACTACCAAGTACCAACCACCCAAAACTCCAGTTTCTAACAGATAAACCTCCATGGCTTCCACTCCAATTCTCTCACCGACCACCACCACCACCACTCTAAGTCACCACCAATCCCTCCACTTCTTCTCCAAACTACACCATTCTAATTTCCCTTTCAAAAATGACAGACCAATCACCAAGCTCCACGTGTCTTCCCCAACCAACAAGCCCTCTACCATCACCACCACCACCACCACCAGCTCTAAAAACCCCACGAAGGAAACCATTTTCTTTGATGGTGGAGCTCACTATGGGGACCTTTTAGCTAACCTTCTTCTGGGTTTCACTCTGTTTTGGCTACCATTAACTTTGGCTGCGGTTTCAAGGGCCTTCAATTTGAGGTACAGGTTCACCAACCTGCGGGTCACGGTTATTTCAGGACTGACGGGTCAGGAGAGGAGTGATTTCTCCTACAATGTGATCAAGGATGTTCAGGTTGTGCCACGTTTCATTGGTGAGTGGGGTGACATTATCATTACTCTCAAGGATGGTACTAAGGTTGACCTTAGGAGTGTGCCTAAGTTTAGAGAGATTGCTAAGTATTGTCTTTCTATGGCTGGAAACCCTAAGGTTTTGAAGGAAGAAGGGCCTAAAGGGTTTTAGACAGTTTTTGGTTTGGTTTAGTGCATATGGGTCTATTGGTTGGTGGGCAAGAGTTTGATTCCTTTGTCTTTAGAGGTATGTAAATTTTGTGGCTAACATAGCAATCTGCTTGTTATTATGATAATTGGGGGATAATTTTGTTTCATAATGATTACATGGCCTTTTGTTTTTCGTTTGCTTTGGCCTTCTGTGTTATGAGGGATGATGGATATATTGCAAATTTTACCATATGCCTTACAAATTGATGTGTTATCAATCACAAAAAATGTAATTATATTGTTGAAGTGACATTAATCACCTTTTGTTGTCACACAGTTTATAAGCATTTTATAGTTAATTTGATTGCAGTTTTAACATTTTCCTTGTGTCATTGATAAGATGGAATATCTTTATGATTATGAATGAACTTTTTCATATCTTTTACTGGGAATCATTTTCTGGCTAATAAGTTAGACTTTGACAGGTTTTTAGTAAAGTGAATTAAATTGATGCATGTGCCTCTCTAGCTGGTGAATGAAAATTATGGCCTACGTTTTGCATCATTTGCTTAACATTCATTTTGGATAAGAATGAGCAGGCCGAGAAGCATTTTGGTGACACATGTTCACCCTAATTGAAAAGAAATCTGACAATAGGTATACTATGATAACATATCAGGGTTATATAGATTCATATATGATTTCTTTAAGCTTGTTTGAGTTCTTGTGAATTGTAATGGAAACTGTAAGTGCTATTACGAAAAATTTCTCCCTTGTTAACTCAAAAGCTAGAACTACCTGCCCATCATGTATTGTAACCTTTGAATTCCCAATTGTTAATAGGTTGCATTTTATATTCTGCATTGTGCATCTTGAATTTGTAGATATTTTGGGATAAAAGGGTGTGAGATCAACATGTAAATTTATTAGTTGAAGGATTTAATGAGTTTTTGTAGATTTGGTCAATGTGATAGCAATTAACAGAACTGAAGAAAGGTCAGGGACATCTACCAATTTAAGAAGTGGATGTGATAAGGGAAATTGAATTTCAAGTACTTCACTTTTTGGTAGTATGCCTTGAACTTCTAAATAAGTCAGTTAACATTTAACAATCAAAGTGAATAGCATGTGGATTGTCGAATAACAAGATTCACACGGTTTGATACTGCACCTACAGTGGACAATAATAGACAATATATAAGAATAGGAGTTGCTTCACCTCCTTTTATCAATGATTCATTCTATAATTTTCTCCATACCTAGAAGAGTAACCATTATCATATTCCCTAGCAGCTGGTGGTTGTGCCTCTGATTCTTGTGAGTAACATCCTAACTGGCACATAACATTGTAAGGTTAGTCAAAATAGGATGTTAACATACATTGCATTAGCAGTCTTAGTTCGATTACCTTTTAAAATCTGAGACGTTTTGAAAAGATATTTACTCTGACTTAGAGGGAGACATACACTAGAGTTACGATAATTCTGTATAGATCCTGCTCATGGCTTCCAGTTTGCTTGGTTGATGAAGTCTTTTACCATTGCACTGGATACCTAGGATTGAATCCCATCACAATAGGGATTAGGGGTTTAAGGGAGGGGTAGGCTAACCTTTGTGTAGCCCAACCATTGCGTCAGGGGAAAGAAGCATAGATCCTACTTATGGTTTAAAAAATTTGTTGAAAGCAAAACATTTATTGCAAAATGTTGGGATTTTGGGTTTGTGAGAGTTGAGAGTTAACACTTTAAGAAATCTCTATGTGAAGATTTGACATAACATGTTGGAACACCATCTTAATCCAAAAACTTAAGCTAGTTGATTTAGTCCCAACTTATTATTCCAACCATTTACTTTTATGACTGCTATCTAGTGTACAACTTGATTATTTAACCAATCATGCCATTCACACATGAATATTCTAACAAAAACTGTGCATAACATAGAAGTAGAACTTGTAGGAATGGAAATTTGGTTTGAGGGAAGGGGCTTTTGTATAATTGAGTCTATAATTTCGTAATGGTATATCCCTGAGAAGAATGCATCTTTGTTGAGGTGTGTCTGTCTCTTATAATCATGTCAGTTTCATGGTTTTGATCGTTGTGTGAGGGTGGAGATGCCTTATATTTAAAAGCTGTAGTTTTTTGTTGCTAAATTAATTGAATTATTTAGTTTTTGGGAATTGCAAAAAAAAAAAAAAATAGTGGAGGCTTTAAGGTGAGGGATTTGGCTAGTGTCCAGTGCTCCAATGCATTGGATGCAACATAGACACGACATGTGTCCAAAAAAGGCCACTTGTCGCTTTTGTGTACTGTCTAGTGGATTGGAGCACTGGACCAAAGAGAGATAAAATCTTTCTAAAAAGGTTTGAGGTTTTCTGTAAGTTATATGAAACCCCTGGAATGGCACTTCTTCTTTCTTCCTTTTTTTTAACCAATAAAAGAACCTTCGTTCCCACATTCTCCCATACACCTTGCTACAGGTTGAACCCCATGACTTCAAACTTTACAATGAGGAGAAGTATAACTGGGCAACAGAGCCATTTGGCATGTGGTAAAATAGATTATTTCAGGGACGGCCAAAGTTAAAGGTGTGATATTTACTCTCAGACCTTGCTAAACATTTAAGGGAAAGAACACCTCAAATTTTGAGATTCAAAGCAAAAGCATAATTTGTTACAAAACAGGTTTTACTTTACTAGTAAACGATAGACAGGCCACCAGATAAAGTACTTTCTGGAGTCTCAGTTAGATTGAGAAACAATATATGACTTCACATGTCAAAATGTCAGTGAGAACAAATAAATTTTGTAGCATTCAGTTGAAGTAGCTTATAATTAATTGAGCTCAATTTGATGGGAACTGTAAAATTAGTGTGGAATAGAAAGAAATGTCAAGTTTGTTTACTGGGTACATAGTTTGTAACTTGACATAAACCTAGAATTATATAGTGGTATCAGGTGTTGTTACTTTTGCTTGGACTCGGTAAATATAGACTAAAATGGTGATTAGTGACATGAAAGACTGTTGAAATTGCATGGCATATTGTGCTCTTAAAGGTGCTTTGATGTTTTGAAATTTCAGTTTCTTCTGTACACTATAGTGTTTGACTGGTTTTCCATATCTAAAAAGAGATCAACTATGCACTACTTGTTAAAAAACTATTTGCACTATTTTAGCAAATAGTGCATAGTTGATGTCCTCATGTTTGTCTTATTTACAAAATACTAAGGATGCGTTTGGGTATAGATTTTTTTCTACGCGTTTGCATTTTGTGTTTTCAAACAGTGGGACCCATGCTACAGTAGCAACGCGTTCAGTGGAATGGCAGCAACCTTTTCCTTAAATGTAGCAACTTTTTCACTGGAATGGCCCTGTTCAATGGGTCCGTGCACTATTTATGAGACTCACAAATCTCTTTATTTAGTAACTTTTTCATGAAAAATTGGTTTCACTTCACTATTAACACATTTAAAAATTATTTTACTACTTGGTTTTCAGTTTTCAACAAAATAAGCGGTATCAAAACGGACCCTAAGTTTATTTAAAATATGAATATCTATTTGGCATGATAGTTTCTTATAACCTATTTGTTAAAGGGAATACACACTCACTAAAATGGATTATTTAAGCTGGGTTTGGATAGCAACGCGTTTGCGTTGCTTTGCATGTCTGCGTTTTTTCTGTGGGTCTCGTGCACTATTCACGGGACCCACAAGTACAGAATTTAGCAAATTTTAAGTTAAAATTGGGTCCTACGGCACTATTCATACATTTATAAATTATTTTGCTACGGTATTTTTAGTTTTCAGTTTTCAGTTTTCAGCAATAAACAGTATCCAAACAAACCCTTACTTGGTTTCAAAGTTTATGAGGAGAATGAAATAAAGGGGCCCATTTTTGTTTTTTTTTTTGTTGGGTGTAAAATTATGTGTTTTTTACTTCAAACTTTGTAGGAAATAAAACAAACAAACAAAAAGCCAGCCCAAAAATACTCTGCATGAAACAATGAATTTTGACCCCCAAAATTAGACTAAATCGAAAAAGAAGCCTACTAACACAACAAAATGTCACAACATTTTCACAATACTTTTATTTTTTATTGTGGTGGATCTCGCTTGATATTTTATTATTTTATTTTATTTTGACCTTTAACTATAAGGAACTTACATCTTAATAGTTGTAAAAATATTGTGATAAAAACAAAACTTTACAACCTTTTCACAATAAAATATATTTATTTTCAATTGTAGCAGATCCTGGTTTGATATTATATTTTTTATTTTATTTTGATTTATAAGGAACTGACACTTATGTCAAAACATTTTCACAATATATTTATTTTCAGTTGTAATTGGTCTCAGCCTTATATATATATATATATATACCAAAATGATGTCATATGCTGCAATTGAAATTCTTTGTCAAATACTTTCAACCATACATAATGAAATTTTTTTCATTCATACTTTCTTCTTTATCATTTTACATGAGTCTAGGTGCAATGTTTAGCTTACTTAGTTTTTAATGAACACTCATTTTAGGCAAGAAAAGAAATAAATCAATGTTCTCTAAGTAAAAAATAAAACACCTTATATCACAATTTCAACTTTCCAAGGATTACTACCATCTAAAAGAAGCAAAAAAAAAAAGAAAAAAGAAAAGAAAAAAAAAGAAGAAGATATTGAAGAAGAAGGCAAGTGTAACAGTGGGAATTTCACAACATTTTCATTATAAATCATAAGTAGTATGTTATTACGGGTCGTTATTGGTGGGGAAAAAAAGTAATTTCATTGGTAAGTTTAATTAAAATAATAATTTACCAAGTAAGATTTGTTATGAAAATGTTGTGAAAAATGTTGTGGATGTAGTTGTATTTTTTTTTTTCACAATACCTTTATTTTTTAGAAATGCTATATCCACAATATTTTCACAACAAATTCTAAGTGGTAGGTTGTTATTGTTTGTTATGGGTGGGCAAAAAAGTAATTTAAGTTGTGAATTCAAATTGAAACCAATAACAACTTACTATGTATGATTTGTTGTGAAAATATTGTAAAAATGTTATGGACGTAACGGTTCTCTTTATTTTTAGTTGTGGTTGGTTCCAGTATGATATTTTATTATTTTATTCTAACATATAAAAAATTAACGTCTCAACAATTGTGAAAATATTGTGGCAATTTGTTGTGTTAATATATTATTATTATTATATAAGCAAGTTCAAAAAAAAAAAAAAAAAAAGAAGAAGAAGAAGGCAAGTAACAGTGGGGATTAAACAAACCAAAGCGCTACGCAAAAAAGTAATTTAAGTTGTGAATTTAACTTAAAACTAATAACAACTTACCACCTATGATTTGTTGTGAAAATATTGTGAAAATGTTATGGACGTAACACTTCTCTTTATTTTTAGTTGTGGTTGGTTCTAGTATGATATTTTATTATTTTATTTTGACATATAAAAAATTAACACTTCAACAATTGTGAAAATATTGTGGTAATTTGTTGTGTTAGTATTTTATTATTATTATTATATAAGCAAATTCAAGAAGAAGAAGAAGAAGAAGAAGAAGAAGGCAAGTAACAGTGGGGATTGAACAAACCAAAGCACTATAGCGCAAGTATTGTAGCACTATAGCATTCGTGCTTCATATATATATATATATATATATATATATATATATGTAAACCTTTTGCTTCTTCAGAAGTTAGGCACTCTTCAAGGCTTTTATATCAAACTAGTTGCTGACTCACGTGATACATGTGAATAAATAATTATTTTGTAATTTTAATATAATGTATAATTTTTCTCTAAAATTTGTTGAAAATAATTTGTTCTCCCTAAAAATTAAAAAATATCTATTCGGTTCAATTTGGTCCACTCGGTCAATTTCAGTCCTCTTCGGTTCATTTTGGACTAATTGTGCCTTACATTGATTCTTTTTGTAGGTTTCCTTTTCAAGTTTAGCTCAAAAATACTTTTTTGTTTTAAATTTTTGAGTTGAAAAATATAAAATTTTATTATATTTGAGCTAAACTCTGTAGTTTTGAGTTAAAAAAAATAGACATTAGAAATTAGAAATATGAGCCCTAAAAATGATAAATATTCAAAAGTCCTACTCGGTCTATTTTGTCCTCTTTGGTCCACTTTGGTTCTATTTAGTCCATTTTGGTCTAGTCAGTACACATTGGTCATATTCTGCCCATTTCAGTCTTACTCGGTCCACATTAGTCCTATTCGGGCCGTTCTGTCCACTTCAGTCCATTGGGTCAAAATTGGTCCTTTTCTGTCGACTTTGGTCCTATTTGGTCCATTATGTACACTTTGATCCTAACCTGTCCATTTGTTCTTATACAGTCCCCTTCAATCATTTTCGTTCCACATTGGTCCACTCTATTCTATTCGGTCCACTTTGGTACTATACGGTCTACTTCAATCCTATTCGGTCCACCTTGTTCCCATTTGATCATATTCTATCCATTCGTTCCACTTCATTTTATTTGGTCTAATTCGGTCTATTTGAGTCCACTACGGTCTATTTGGACCACTTCAGTCCATTTTACTCTACTTCAGTCCATTTTTGTGCACTTACATATAGGGAAAAAACATGTTTGCTCTACTTCGGTCTAAATGCAAATTTATTAAAAATATATATAAATCTCAAACTTGTAATATCTAAAATCTTAAGCATCGTATTTATTGTTGCTACACTTTTGTACGTTGAGCCACATTAACGTAGCATTTCAATACACTTCGGTCTAGTTAAATTTAAGTAAAAGTTTTTCTAAACATGAAGGCTATAAAAATACAAATCTAACATTTAGGGTAGTTACTCATTTATTTTAAAGTCAATAATTTTAAATGAATTGCATGTGGTTTATTATACCTTCAAGCAAAATAAATATATGTATATATGTATGTATAATTTTTTATTTAAATAAATTATTCAAATTCTTCATTTTCTTAAAAGAGATTATTATGATAATCAAAATTTTATTCTCTAATTATATGTTAAGTTTTGGTTATCATACTGAATATTTATAATTTATTCTCTAAATTTTATTATAGATAATTTATTCTCCCTAAAAATTAAACAATTTCAAAAAGGTAATTTCAATCACTCCTTACCTATGCTTTTCTTCTCAATGACAGTTTTTTGTTTAAATATATAAATCTTATTATGTGAAACGGTGAGTAGATACTAAAACTTAATGGGCAAAATGAAAAGGCACAAATGTTCGATGTTTTTAAATGTATACGTTAATACGTAACATAAATTGATATAGTCACATGGTGCAATAAGGAATGGTCAACAAAAAGTCAAACGTTTAACTTTTATATTATTATATAGATATATATAATCTCATATTTGGATTTGAAAAATACACCAAGCCCCTTCAAAATTTAATGGGCTAGGGACCTTGGCGATATGGCATAGAGTTTGAGACAATATTGCAACATACTCACTGTGTCCATTAGCTTCATTTGCTATTGACAATTGATGCATGTATATAATCTTCCTAGTATCAGTTTCTCTCATTGTTGTTCTTTTTTCTTTTCTTTTTTTCAATGTGATGAAGGATCTAAATTTATAAATTTGTGAGTAGAGATAAGGTCTAACTTCTTTTTTTTTCTTTTGTTGAGAAAAGGTCTAACTTCTTAATGCTTAAATAAATTGACTCCCACGAGCTTGCTTAACCTCAAAGGGCAGCAAGCCTGAGTACCAGGAAACTTCCAAGGACTTTGTCACTTTGTTACCAACTATATTTTCTCAAAGATGCCAAATGTTTGAATTTGAAAACAAAGCATTTGCTCCGTACTTCCATAATGCTTGGAATTTAGACAGCTACTTATGGGGGGTGGGGGGAAGAGATTTGTGTACAAAGCGTCGTACTATTTTATTTAATAGGGGAAAGTAGAAAACAAATGATGTGCTAACTGCTAAGAGCCTTGTAGCTCAGTGGCATTGTCTGCTCTCTTTTATTAGGAAAACTAATGTTCAAATCCCCCTTCTCCATGGTTGTAATTATCAAATAATAATAATAATAATACAAGAAAAAAAAAAAAAAAGGAGAGAAGGTGCAAATCATCATAGTCCTTTTTTTTGTAAATATGTGTATATATATATTCTAACATATTGAAATTCTATCATATCTATCTAAAATTTTGGCAATTAATTTCAAGAAAATTTTAACCTAAGAATTAATGGCAGGACCTCCCTTATGTGCATTTTCTTTTTGGCTTTCGATAATACTCACTAGTTGAAAGCATAATATATTAATATCTAGGACAAAACTTAGATACAGTATCTTAATTCTTAAGTGCCACATTGCAGAATTCTTTTAAAATTCAACTATTCGGCTTTTTTCTCATGGAATGAAATTGTATTTTTAATTAAGTAGCCACATGGCAGAATTTTAAAAGAGAATCGAATCTAAGGAACAATACCTAAAAACTGTACCTAAGTTTTGTCCTAATATATATATGGTTTGAATTTAAAGAGATCTATCCTCCATGGAAAAAAACAAAAATTTCAAAATCCATGAATGTCAATTCCAAGTATACACGTACTACTTACAGTTTAAGCATAAAAAAGCTGCTGACCCATATGACATATCCTATCAAAATTTGGATGGGTCACCATTAAAATCAAGCTCCATCACTTTAATGTGATCCCCATATTTTTAATTTTTCCCCTATAAATAAAGAAATGTCCCTTTTTTTTCCTAGCTTTATTTTTTTTGTCTTTATATTTTTCCCCCTCAAATAAAGGTTCTTTTCTGTCTCTCTCATTTGTTTAATTTTTCCTTTAGGTGTCCATGCATGTCTTTATTGCAAGCTTTCGTATTTTGTAGGGTCAATGAATATCTAATCAATTGTCAATCTTAATCACATGCATATATCCCACTCTCTTGTGTGTGGCTCACCCTTGACATTTTGGGCTCTTAGAATGGCCCACACACTGGGATATGGATCAGTCTGTACCTGCTGATCCAGCAACTATTTATTCGTCATCTTGTTGGAGAAAAAGATAGAGAAATTTATCAAAGATTTTTTAGCAAAAAAAATGACCCAAAAAAATAAAAAATAAAAAGTGACCCAGGAATTATTAAATTTTCACCTAATACTTTGTTTTATTTTACAGATTTCCCAACATTTACTTCTTATTAGATCTCTTCTTTTTTTGGTACTATCACATAAGTGTATAAAAGTGATGGTCTTTTCAAGGTAGCGATTTAACTTTACCTAAGATTGGCCCATGCATGAACAAATACATGGTACCCAAATTGGATGTTGATAGGCTATGATTGGACAAGATGACAATCTGCTGGCCCATTTTACCTCATGACTAAGTTGAAAATATCCACTTAAGAGATAATAACATTTTCATCAGCTCTTTATGACAATTTTTTATTTCATTTGAGAGTATAAAAATTGCATATTGAGCTAAACAAATTTCTTTTGTCCGACTATTTTATTCATTATCCATGAGATATTTCGGAAGTCCTATGGATCAATAATGTGGTGGATAAAATTTGGAATTTCTAAGTTTTCAGCACTTACTTAAAATTCATTTTGAACTCACCACCCAAATGTCCCCAAAGGGTTGTGGTTTAGTAAACATCCACAAAGAATATATATATATATATATATATATTATAATTTAAATCCTATAGTTTATGGAGTGTAAAAAATATTGAATCTTATATATTTTCAAAAGTAAGAGAGTAAACTCTAAGATTAATTTTAAAAAGTAACAATTTAAACTTGAGATTTAAAAATGTAACAAATTAAACCCCAATGCATTAAGAGGTATGACATTGTATTTGGAATGCAATATAAGTTTTTTTTTTTTTTGAGAAAAAGAATGCTAAGGGTTTAATTTATTACTTTTGAAACTATAAGTTTTTTTTAATAGAGAAACTATATGGTTTAATTTATATATTATGCAGTACTCTTTGAATATAATCTTCAAAGTTTAATTTGTTACTTTTTGAAACTTCAATGTTCTACAACATCTTTCCATAAATTTGCATCTTCTTTTTTGTGTTTTTAATAATTTTTTGAAGAAAGTTTCAAAAGAAAAATATTTCTATTTGAAGACATTAAAAACAAAACGAAAAGAAGAAGAAGGAGGGAATTTCCTATTCATTAGTTTTAAAAACACATTGAAAACACTTTTCAATTTACTATTTATTTAGACATTTTTCGAAGTATGCATACATACATACATACATACATACATATATATATATATATATATATATATTAATGTCCTGAATTTTTTTGGGTCAAGAATATTTTTAATTTTGCCAACATCAAGGGAAGTAGGAAGTATTCTTTTAATATTAAGATCGAGTAATGACTAATGGGCGACATTGTGTGAATACAGACACTTTTTATTAGCACTCTTATGAATTAGTTCCTTAGCTATTGGAAATCTTATGTCTTTGAAACTACAGCTGTGTGCTCCAACCATCTTGGGGATTATCTGGTTAGAAAAAAAAAATTGAAGTCCATTTGCAGTGAAGAGAAAGTACATTCACTTACCTGAGCTTTCAACTTCAACCTTGGTTGTGTCACTGAGTGCTCCTTGGGGACCATGGGGCTTTGTAAGGAAATCATTTACTTGACAGGCATGAAGTGCTCAGTTAGAAGCCCTTAAAAAGCTAAATCAAAACCATCTAGCTAGTTAATTCAATGATATACATCTATACGTATGGGGCGCAATGGATTTTATATCATTCAATCTGACAAGATTATGAGATTTCACTGCAAAAGTGAGTAATCATCAAATACACAGCTAATATTCTCATCTTTTGACCCCTACCCTAGCATGCATTTGCAGCAATAATTTTAGAACCACATTTTTCATACCAAACTATAGTGCTAAATTATTTGTGATTAGAATAACGTTACTTTTATTATGTATCTATCACAATAGACACGTAGTAGTCATGAAAAAAATTATGAAAATTTTTGTGTTACTACACTTATATATTGTTTTATTCTCTTTCTTCGAGGGTTTGGAGGAAGGTGTATATGATGATCAGGGAAACCTTCGATGAAGTTTCTAGTGTGAGACTGAGAGCTCATCACCATGTTTGGTAGCTACTTAGTACCATTCATAGCATTATTAGTTTTGTTACTAGAAAGAGCTAAGGACCAATGGACCGTAGGCCTACTTTGTCTGTTTATGTACCACTTTTCTCATCAATGATCAATGAGTTTCCCACCTAGCACATCTTGTATATTGTAATTTCCATTGTCTCCCAATTGATGATCATTATCCGATAAAAATAAAAAAACTGGCTCGTAAAGTTATGTACAAATTAACAGTGGGCCTTCAGGTACGAATATCTCGAGCTCATGGAGACCTACGTCGAAGTTTCTGAATTTGTTTGAGAGCTTAGAATGTTTGATAGCTACCGAGTACTGTAGGATTAGTTAATTGCTAAAAAAAGGAGCTTAGAGCCAAGAATGCACAGGACTCTATACCAAGTCTTTTCTTTCCTTTTTTTTGCTAAGTGGCTCTATACCAACTCTTGACTACGACATTAGTATGAGCAACAATGAATAAGCCTAACAAGCATGTAGGGACTATATAATGAGCCTGTATACAAAGTAGTAATGATGCAAAATCATTCCAAAATAAATTATAAAAATATACTTGTAGGGAGACCTCTTCAAATCAGAACCCAACTGATTCCCTAATTTGAATAGCATTTGTGATGGAGTTATTCTACATATGTTTAAGATTAATATAAACCAATTTTGAAAAAGTTAGTATATGCATCATCAGTTTGTCATTCAAATTCTAGATGAACCAGTTAGGTAGAATATTCATGACTAGGAAAAAGATATCCTTAAGCGGAATAGTCAATGTACGTATATAATGTCATATCATTTAAAGTTTTAAATATCGTAACCTAGATACAATTTTAAATTTGTAATTAAAACATTAAATAGAGCCAATTGAACAAGAGATGATCATACTGTGACAATATTAATTCAAGACCTTGGTGCATATTGCCCTTAAATAATTAAGTGAAACAAAATACAACAATTCTTCCCTCTTTTCTTTCTCTCCATGGTGGGGGAACCTTGGACCCTTATGATCGATCATCTCAATGATAATGATGTTTAAAAGCAAAGATTTTTTAAGTGTACATCAAACGGTTAGGACAATTGCTTAGCTGCTTGACTGACACAATGTGCAAGTCCCATACTTGTTACTCTCATGTTTGCTCATCAATTGTAGTGATCATCCCTACACAACACTCGGGCAGAGTAAAAGAAAAGTAGAAAAAAAAAAAAAGGACCAACCACAAGTCATAAAAAGGAATTGAAACTGGGGTTACTAGTTCATTGAGACTTTTGACCATCTCGCTGTAATTCCCTCTTTTTTTCTGTCATTTGCTTATTTGGTTTCCTCAGCAAAAGCAAAGTAAGAGTCAGTATGGCTTTGGGGGGAAGGATATATCAGAAAGAAGAGTAGTACGTAGGTGGTGTCAAGTCACGAGGCATTTGAGAGAGAGAGAGAGAGAGAGAGGTCGGCCTGGTTGAGTGAGCTCTTTCATAAACGCATCTTTATTGAAAGATGCTAAAGACCCATTTAGTTATGACAGAATGTGATTCATTCTGAGTTTCCCTTTGCCACTTTGCAGTTTCTGCTAGCTATAAGGCCCCCGCATACCCCTCTTATGGGAAGTATGCTCTTTTTCTAATTAAGGACCATATATATCAGTATAAACTTGTCTATGAATGTAACAGTATATATATGTGCTCACGTGAGTGTAGTAGCAACAGTTTAATGATTCAATCTCTACTATTTTGACACTGCATAATATTCTTGCTCTCTACCAAAGCATGATTAGTTCCTGGTGGCTGGCCTACAGAGTCTGCAGTATATGTTGGTTTATGTATAGATATGATACGAATACTTCAACCCTTAAGTTAAACAGCTCACACTCAGTGTACCTAGTAGAGCTGTTATTTTTGTGGGGTTTAGGAAAAATGTTTGGTAAGTAGCCTTTAACTTCGTATCCAGAATACAAAACTCTATTTTTGTGGGGTCTGAATCTTCTAAGAGAAAGATTTTTGGTAAACAATCTTATCTTTTATTTTAAGAGAGGTTGATTTTTGGACTTGAACCTACAACATATGGTTTAGATAAAAGGAAACTTGCTATGGTACGCGGGCTCGACCTTAAATAAAATTTATTAATTAAATGCACTCTCTTTGGTCTATCTGTCCATTCTCTAGACTATTCTGCAGTAGGCCAGAAAACCCTATTCTCTGTACACGCGGGAAATTCAAATAGTGGATCAGTGTCCCATTTTAGGACATGATTAGACATTCTTTCTTGGTTATTCTTGATAACAAATATCCTTACGGGGCCTGCAATTTTAATTTATTAGCCCCAGTACTTATTTAGCATTGAAAAAATGTTAGAAGGTGGTTCACACAGCCATCACAATCATCAGTCACCATATTAAACAATGTTTAATTCAAAAGAATTTCCAGAAAACATCATTAAGAATATCACAATCAATACACTGGATAACATACTATATCCCATATCAAATGTAAGAAAATCACTGTTTTCTCTTAACAAGTAAAAATGTCATCGTAAAACAGATGCCATGCCATGAGTTTCAATTACTATCTTATTAAATTAAAAAGAAAAAAAAAAAAAAAACAAGTAAAGTGTAATCTTTGACTGTTCTAAGTGAAAGTAAGAAAGCCAAATTCAGTGATCGATTGCTATTTAGTTTTGGTAGAAAGAGGGTTTCAATATCTTAGAGTAATAATGAAAATAAAGATATAACTTTTAGTAACAGTGATGACAATAACATAGGAATCTTGTAAACTAAAAAGGGACACAGCAATAAGAACCAAACTATGGGAATATAAGGAGAGGGCATAGGATTCCTGAAACCCTTTATTTAACAAGAGCGTGCTTTGTAGAAAAGATAGGGAAGAGAAAGTGAGTGAAGTAAAAATCCACAAGCCCCCTTAAAAAGGTGGCTCTCATATCCAAAATGAGGTGCCCACACGGATGTAGGAATCCCAAGCAAGAGAGCCCCAACATTCACAAAAAGCTAAATATAGGAATAAGAAATTTAATTTTTATTATTATTACATAAGCTCCAAGTATTTTTCCACACGTGGGGCCTTTATATTTCTCTTTTACATGGGATCAGTCAAGGAATATTTTGCCACTCATAAAATTATACTTGAATAAAAACAAGCTTTGTCATTTCACACAAAAGAAAAAGGAAGAGGAAAAGAAAAAGAACCAAAAAGAAAAATTAAAAGAAATAAGGCTAAGATTTGTATGTTAGGGTAAGTTATATTTAACTTATTTTCTCCCAAGTCTAGAATATTTTGGTCAACATTTAAAATTGACCCATTCAAATATAATTAATGGTCAACATTTAAAATTGACCCATTCAAGTATAAAAAGGATACAAAATTATAGGAATGTTTGGTTCTGTAATCACAATATATATATATATATATATATACTAGTCGCTAATCCGTGCGATGCACGAGTTTATCTCTTCTTTGAGTAATTTTTGTTATAGATATGTGAGTTCAAGCTAATAGAGCATATTCTATCTCTGCATTGAAATAGACATTAAACATGTAATATGATTTTAGCTAATACGAAGTTGGCGGATGAAAGTTGTGTGAAACGTTTATAGATTGAAAGAAAAGAAGAAGCAAGTTGATTGTAAATTTTGAATAGAATAGAACTTCTCTATTTGTGGTCTACTCTTATAAAAAAAATAAAAATAATGAGAAAGTTGATATTACATTTTAAGCTTCTCTAACAAACTTATAATCCCCACACACTAGAGAGCACATAATTATATTCCTGACCAAATACTTGCACAAACTCCAACTATAAATCTTACAAACCTCAAAGTTCATGAATATATTCTAACATAAAAATTGATAAGTAAAAAATTTAGTTTAAAAGATTTTTTGTTTTAAATTCAATACTTACAACGAAGGAAGGATGATGTTCTGACATAAAAAGCAAACAAAAACCTATACCCTTTAAACTATAGAAACTTATTTCCACAAAAAGGAATCATAAACATGCACATATTTTTGAAATCAAACTAAAGAATTAAAAAACATAGAATTAGACAAACTCATATGAAAAAAAAAAAAAAACACATTCCAAGTTCTTTGTAGCTGTAGATTTAGATTCTACTATTTGTAAAACTCCACCTTTGGAAGGTTTAGATTTTGATGGTTGTAGAGCACCTTCAATTATCTACTCTCTATATACCAGGTTATATGTGACATTAAGTGAGGAATATTATAAAATATCATTGTACCTAAAAGAAAAATTAGATAAAAACATTACTGATTCTCTTACCTGCTAGGTTGTGTTCCTAGGAAACCTGCAAAATCAAAAGGAAAACAAAAACAGAAAAACATGAAGAACCATCAAACAAATGAAAAGACGAGTTATTAATAACATATTTCATAATTTAAATCAAAATTCAAATCTACAGAGATGCGTAATAAAAAAATCATAACCAAATACTTTCACAAAACTAAGCCAACAATACTACTATAACAAAACTGGCTTTGTACGTAATACAACTGTAATAGAATTCTCTCTCTTATTATTATTATTATTTTAAATGACGGATTAGAAGAGTGTTGGTTTGTATTGTAGAATTCTAATTATAACAAACAATATCAATAATTTTTTTTTACCCCCCCACCCCTCCAAACAAAATATTAGCTAATGTAGATATAAATTTAGGCAGACGACCTATCAAAAAAATAGGCAGACAAATTGTTATGTTTATGGATTGAAACACGTATAGCAAAGTTTGTTTTGTTTTTTGGCTGTGCAATGGTCTAATAATTAGAATTATACTATGTTTAAACTACCTCCAAAGTGTCCTCAGAGTAAGGACATCACCACGACCAAAACTCTATATAGTGGGGGAACGAATAGCAAAGATTTTTTTTTTTTTGGCTGTGCAATGGCCTAATAATTAGAATTATACTATGCTTAAACTACCTCCATAGTGTCCTTGGAGTAAGGACATCACCACGACCAAAACTCTATGTAGTGGGGGAACGAAAATAAAAGAATTTAAAATAAAAAGAAAAAGAAAATAGTGATGATGTGGAAATTTGTGGGAGCTTCAAAAGTTTCAGTTTTATATATATATATATATATATATATAGATAAAGTTTTAAAAAACTACATCTTTTAAATAATAGAAAAAAAAGTCAATATTAATGTTTTTATAAACTAAAAAATGATAATAGTTTCAAGAAACACCATACTTGATGTTCTCAAAATACACTTATTTTGAGCTCTAGTTTTTAAATTTTCTTTTTTATGTTTGCTCATATTTTTGCTAAGTGAAAGAAGAAAAGAGCTCTTTTTTTTTTTTTTTTTTTTTTTTTTTTTTTTTTTGAGAATCTATTGAGCAAACATTTTCTATAAAAGAAAGTGGCACAATCCAATGTATGGCGGTAACTCAAGAATGAGGTAAATCATAAAATTTGAAAATTATAAAATAAGAAAGTAAGAAAAATTATAGAAAGTGGTTTTGTACTCTGTGTTTTGTTTTGTTAATTTTTTGATCTACAACAGGCTTTATTTGTAGGGTAAATAAAACACTCTATCTTTTTCGGCTTCTTTTTCGACCTTCTTGTCTTCTTTTTTGAAAAGTCCAACTTGATTTATTTTTTAGTTTAATTTAAAACAATGTAACTAGGAGCGCTAAATAAAATCCCAAACTGGGCCCTTTAGAAAGCAAAGAAAGGATTACTCATTGAATCAACCTTAGCGAATGGAATTTAATAAGACAGTGCACAAACAACAAGACCAATTAGTATGTACTTAGCAAAAAAATTGAATAGGATTGCATTGTATTCTATTGAAAAGGCAGTTCACCAGAAAAGTTGTCCCAGACAAATCACTTTTCTTTCCGGAAAATAATGAGATTAATGTAGCAGGAGGAAACATAGAGTTTGAACATAAAATCATTTCGAATGACTGGTTTAAGAGATATAATTAGTTCCAAATGACTGGTTTAAGACATGTGATTAGTTGATTTTTTTTTTTTTTTTTTTTTTTTTGAGAAGAGTGATTATTTGAAAATTAGCATTGTATATTAATTCCATATTGAAAAAACTATAGAATTTAGAAGATATATTCCGGTGATTAAAGTTACTCTTTTATAGACTAACTTTTTCTTTATTTTCAATTTCTTTCCTTTACTTTATTATTTCTTTTGCTTCTCTTGTCATTTCGTTTTATTCTCCTTTATCTTCAGGAATAGAGACTAAGTTGATGGACCCTTTCTCTTATACTATAATTAGAACTTTTTCTTGTATTTTATTTGAACATATTTAGGATAGATACGACCATATATTCAACGAAACTTACCTGCACCATTGTACATTTGGATAATTATTATTATTTCTTTTACCAAAAACCTATTTTGTTAAAAGTTGGTAAAAATACTTATATCTTAGATTATGTGAACTGGATCATGGATATGTAGTGTATGTTGTGCAAATGCAAATATGTTAAGTCCCAAATTAAAATTTTTTTAGGTTAAACTAGATTATATAATACAGTACTTCCTCCTATTTTCCTTGAAGAACAACAATTTATATATAAATAAATTAATAAGTTAAAAAAAAATAAAAAGAAAACCCTAATCCAAACTCACACTTAAGGCTAACTAAAATGTTTCAATGATGTCGAAAGCCAATGAAAAGAGCATTGTTAATTTTTTTTCCTCAAAGAGTGGCATAGTAATATTTATGATGAAAGTAATAGTAAATATGATTAAGAAACATAATAAGTTGGGATAGAATGTCCTAGGGACAAAACGTCTAAGCTTTTGATTAGACCAATATCAAAGAGAGGCTATGATAAGCTCATTGAATATTTAGTATCGAATCATTATAATTTCACTTTTTATTAGATAGGAGCTCTAAAAAGGCCCACGTTTTTGTTTTTGTTTTTCTTTTTTGATTTTGTTTTTTTAACACTCTCATGAAGGAAAAGAAGAAAGCCAGAGAGAGCGGAGACAAATGGCGCACCGTAATTGATTGGGTGGCCGCTCGGCTTGGCCATGATGAGGGGTTTATGAAAAGTAATGCATAAGCCCCACACCATCTCATCAAAATATAATCTCTTTGGGAACTTGGGCCTCTCCACCAAGCTCCACTATAGTAACATCATATACACCTTGTATTATAGTTAATTTTGCATTAGTGCTGGTGTAACCTAATAGGATTTTGCATTGCATGGGGCTAGTGTAGGCATAGCTTTTAAAATAATAATTTTATTTGCTTATTTATTGAAGGTTGACACAAATACAACTAAACTTAAAAAAAAAAATGAGAGTTTAAAAAATTGTATATAATTAAAAAAAAGGTTTTGTTACATAATTGTATGCAACAATTACTCTATACAGGATAATGTGAGAGCAAAAAGAAAGGGACAAGTGTCTAATCCTGTTGCACATAACCATTAGACACATGTTACTTTCTTTTTTATGCCTCATAATCCTGTATGCAGTAATTGCTACATACAAGTATGTAGGAAAACTTTTTCCTATATATAACTAAATTAATAAGTTAATGGAAAAAAGCTAATTCAAATGCACTAAGGCTGTGTTTGTTTCAGTGTAAAATATTTTCTGGGTGTAAAATATTTTCAGGTGAAAATATTTTCAAGTGTTTGGTTGCATTTCAAAAAATTCTTTGAAAAATATTTTCTGATGTTTGGTTGTATTCTTGAAAATACTATAGAAAACACATTTTCTACTTGTTGCTCACATTTTCTTAGCATTCAAACAAATTTTATTACAAAAAATTTCAAATATACACTTAACAAAACCAAAAATCAAAATAAAAAACATTTAACACAATCAAAATCAGAAGTCACAAGACCAATTAGAGATGGGTTTAGCTGGGTTCATCGAAGAGGTTTGAGCACGACGGAGGTGCTGAGATAGCGCGATCAGATCGGCGATGGGTTTGAGCAGCGCGATCAGACTGACGGGGCCATGGGTCGGGGATTGGGATGTGGTGAAATCGGGGTGGGTTTAGCTGGGTTCATCGGAGATGGGTTTGATCAAAACGGAGGAGCTGAGTGGCGCGATCAGATCGGAGATGGGTTTGAGCAACGCGATCAGATCGGCGATGGGTTTGAGCAGCGCAGACTGGGATGTGGTGGAATCGGGGTGGGTTTAGCTGGGTTCATCGGATATGGGTTTGATCAAAACGGAGGAGCTGAGCGGCGCGATCAGACAGGCGGGGCCATGGGTCGGGGACTGGATCTGGGCTTCACCAACGATAACTCTCTCCGTCCTTCGGCTTGGGCTTGGCATGAGTGAGGAGAGAAATTTTTTAAGGAGAGTGGAAATGGTTTGAAGTGAAAATATGAACGGAAATGATTTTACAAGTGTTTTGGATTATTTTACGGTCAAAGGGGAAAAGCATTTTAGTTGACTGAATTTACTGGTTCAACTAAACACTCAAGTTTTACAGAAAAGCATTTCTGGAAGTAATTTGAAGCCAAAACAAACACAACCTAAGTCTTGACTTGATAAGATGATCTATTTCATAATGACTTAGATCACATCATTAATTATCAATTGAACATTGTGTTTGAGTGAAGAACTAGTATATAGGTTAGTACCAAATACTAGTTATAAAAAAATAAATAATGGGTTATAAAAATTGTTTTAAAAAAAGAAGAAAGTAGTCGCCATAGAAGAACACTATAGAAAGAGCACCCTCTTCACACTTCTTTTTATTTATTTATTTTCTTAATTTCCTTGTGGGGTGTGGGGAAATACTATTAGAACTAGTTAGACCACTCGAATTATTCTCTTAAAGTCCATAACTATGGCCATAGCATTGAAAGATTTATCAATCAGCCTACTTTGCAAAGGGACCCTTGTTGCTTTTTAATGAGCAACGCTTTGAAACTTTGAAACAATATTAAACAACACTTGGCCAAGTTTTATTATGACAGTTTCAAATCAAAAAACAGTGTAACATAATAATATCAGGCAATATGGATGGCTATATAGAAACTTTGAAAAGTTTCTCATTACCAAGTTGCTTAAGATTGTTTCAATGATTCAATCCAATATGCAAATCCAATATAACTTACCCTAATCATTATTACCTCTCTGTATCTCTATCTCTATCTCTCTGTGTGTGTCATAAACAAAAACGATAACATATAGTACAAAATTTAGGAGGCTAAGATAAACCCCAAGTTCATTTTTGGGGAAAAAAACAATGGCTTTATCGGATTGAAAGCTATTAAATACATAGAACCATTTTTGATACCTTATATGGGACCCGAAAGAAAACAATATATAGGGCCAAAATTTTACCACGTGCAATGTGTCAAAAGACAAAGAAAACGCGTTTAGAATGTCCTACAAATAACCTTCTATATAATACAAATTGCTAGCGACAAAAAAAGAGATAACCAAAGATTAATGTTGATCTTCAATCAGCAGCCGAAAATGAAAAAATTAAGGCATAATAGGAGGAGAAAGAGGAGGGAGCTATGGAGTTCTTATTTTTTTTCTTTCTCTTTTTGAAAATAAGGGGTTCATGGGGTTTGAACTTTTAAAAGTTTTGGTATAGTAAAATTAGCTTTTGCATAGGGTTCCACGAGGTCGGTCTTTTTCTGGGTCACCTTGCTCGTTGATGGCTGCTTGTGGGACAAATCTCACCGACCCGTTCCACAAGCCATATATTCCCCCATCTCACTAGCTATAGCTACCCCTAGTCTCTGCCAACTATATATATCCCTATTACATGAACTTTTTTTTGTCAGATCGCTCTCCATAAAGCATTCCTTTGTATATCATTCATATTCTCCTCTCCTCATGTGTGTGTATAAAGGAGGTGATGTCTTAGTCTTTTGGTTAGACTATTTTTATGTAGTAAATAAACAAAAGGTTAGAATGTATGATTAGTGTAACTTCTCTACTTGAGTGTGACCATAATAGTACCATAACTTAGGCTATAAGAACCCACATCACAGTCATTGACGAGCTAGGTGAACAACTTGCAGGTGGGATATAAAGAGCAATACACTGCTAGTGGGAGAACTCAAACCCATGCCCTGAGACCTGTTGGCCCAAGCCCTTACCATTAAATCAACCAGTTGGCTAGGGTATTTCACTTTTTACTCGTAATATATTCTGAAAATTCATCGATTGATAATATGGTGGATGGAATTTGGAGTCTTCAGGGTTGCTATACGTCCTTCAACTCTATCAAGCCCACCACCTAGGTGTCTCCAAACAGACCTCCTAATGCATCATTGTTCGAACAATCATGGTCAAAGTACATCGTTGGTCCTTAAACTTTAATTTGTGAGTAATTTTAATTCTTAAAATTTTAAGTGATCAAGTGATTGTTTTAGTCCCTAACAAAATTAATGAGATTATTTTAGTGTCTATGTCGTGTTTTATTCTAGAAACACAATTTTATAATTGTTGACATGACTTGTTTGTTATGATTGGTACATAATAAAATATTCGTTCCCGATAGATATTAGATATACTCCAATTACAACAACAAACTATTAAAAACAAACGTGTCTCTGTCATTACTCTTCTTTTGAAATAGCACACAAAGACTGCTAAATAGTAACTAGGTTTGGTTACTTGAATCCGTGGCTTTTTTTTGGCGGGAGATTTCGCTATCAAGAGAAATAGACCCATGAGAGAGCCAGCCACTTGTAGTTTATTTCCACTAGAAGGGGCTCCATCGTTATTCAAAGAGCTGACAAGATTGCTCTCATTTCCTTGTCTTTTAATTCCACGTGGCTGATGGGTGCTTTTCCACGTGGCAAAACTAGCAAACTGGTAGGTAAAACCGTTTGGTCAAGGAATGTGAGTGAAACTGTGAAAGTCGGAGAAAATAGTATATACTATATAGTATAGAACTATCATATTATTGAACTACTTCTAGTTCTAGCTAGGTTAAGATAGGCTTAGAACCCTATAAAAACTATGAAGTGGTTTAGGTTTAGTTGGCTAATCTTCTAGTTTTTTGTAATTCTCTTTTTACTAAACTTAAAAAATAGTGTTATGGTGACAAATTAATTAGTATAATGTCTGGCCTGATCAAAAGGAAGAGTAGTATAATACAAAGACAAAATTAATTGTGAAAGTTCTGTTTCTTAAATTTTTTTTTTTTGTTTCAGATTTTAATATTATCTCTGGACGGCTAGCTTTAGGTCCACACAATGTTTTAAATTTAATTCATTAAAAATACAATTCAAGTTTTTAAATTTGTTCTAGTACTGTTAGGTTTGCGTCAACTTCATTGAGAGAGTTCTGTGGGGCTTACCCTATTTAATTTTCTCATATTTGATATGAATTACTTGTCAAATGATAGAACAAATTAACCTATGTGGAGCATATGAAAAAGGGTAGTTCTCGTCTGTGATGAAAGCTGGACATGGACTTTTCTGCCACCCCTAACTTTTATTTTCTTTACAACTCTGAGTCCCCTAAATATTGAGTTCGTTTTACATGAATGTTCTCATGTTTTCTTCACCACGTCATTATGCATATTAAAAAGCAGAAGCAACATATTCTTTGTCACCAACAAAATTAGGTTAGCTAGCCTATAAGGCTGACTTTTGGAAATAGTGAATTTTTGAAATTCTAAGCCCTGATTGAACCTCTTGGAATTTCATCAGATTAGATTAGACACTACACTTTTAACCTTTAAGTCAGTTACTTTTAAAATTAGGTAAGTACTTACTAATTACTATGCCACACCTATCTCGAGAAACTATATACATCCACTAGACAAAAAGATTATTGCTATAACAACTACAAGCTGAGATAGAAAATCTTGTATGAGCTAGGTATATACGTTCTTTGGGAAACTAACATGTGGGGCCTATATGTCAGTCTCACAAAGGGCATATACGCTCGGCTTACTAGACACTTTCCTCAAGATGGAGAGGGTAATGGTTCCTTAAAAATAATCTTAGGGAAGGTTGATATTCTATAATTGAATACTTCTATGAAAAATATACCCTACCAAAAATAGCACTTGGAGTGGGTAAAAATCTTGGAAGGAGGAACCAAACCAAGTATTTTTTATGGAACAATTTTTTTGGGAGATCGAGTTCTCTAAATCTACTTCCTATGATTCTGATTAACCAAGGGGGTTGATGGAGGTGTTCCGAAGATCAAATTAGTTTTAAAGCTTTTGAAGTGGAAATATGAGTGTATGAAATGTTTTCTCTGTGAATATATATAGCTCCCCATTTCATGGAACTTCGATGAGACACTATCCCCTTAGGTTAGCTAAGGGGGATGGGTTTCTTGGGTGTTTGCCCAAATGTTGCACAATAGAGGCTCTTTAGTTATCTTGTTATGAGCCATCCAAATCATCTCATAGCCAATTGCTACAACTATAAGAAGTTTTGAGTTTCCACTTGCTAGATTTTTCAAGTCCTTACCTGCATTCCACACCCCTTAGTTGTTAATTGTTATTTCACATTTTAGTGGTACTAGCTATGCATACTAGAATGTGTGTATGAGAGCTTTCTTAAAGTTTATTGGTGAAAAAGTTTGGTCAACAACCTATCTCCAATTTCATTTTAACTAAAATAAAATAAAGAAAAAAATAAACAATTTCAATATTCTACCAAATGGTCTCTACAAACTTTTTCAAGAGTTAACAAATTTGTTTTGTTTATTGTTTTAAGTAACATCAATAGCATTAAGCTTCAATATGAACATTTAATATGTATCTAATTATGCTTGTTCTTAAATGCACCCGTGTATATCAAGAGAATTACAAGCTAGTTTTCATATGTATATATGTAATTATAATGCAATTAAAAAACCTAAACTAGTTAGCTTTTTGGCTTATTTTGGCAAGTCCTACATCAAGAAAAGCTTCTTCTTTTTTCCCCCTACCGTCCTCTAAGTAAATAAGAAAATCATCAAAGTTCATCCAAACTTACTAAATTGTAGTTTGAAAATTTATAACCCCCCCTTTTTTCAATTCTTGGTCAATGAAATTGAAAAGATTTCAACATCTAGTTTTATTTGAAAATATAATTAAGTTTTCCTTAGACAATTTATACCATTATCATTAATTTGTTTTGAAATTTTAATAGTCCATATGGTTGAGTGGAAATGGAAAATGAATTGCAAAAAAGAAAATGTTTGACTCTAAACCTGTTTGGACTCTTGGGCTTTAACCATCAATAAAAAGATAACATGTGTCTCGACATGTGCAATACACATGACTCACTTGATTGGTTGGATTAAAGTGAGTCATGTTCAATGTACATGACAAAGACAAATGTCATATTCTTATTAGTGGTTGGAGCCCAAAGTTCCAAACATATTTGAAGCCAAGCTGTTATCCTTGTAGGAATAAGGGAGGATGGAAAAGAATGCAGGTTTAGTTTTCCACTTGAGCCCATTAAAATCCATTCTTCCAAATTGGGAAGAAAAAAATGTTGTTTACATAGAATTTACTATTTTGGCCATTTTAATTAGAGATTTGAACCTACAATTGAATTTACGTTTCTACTCTATTAATAACAAATCGTAACAACTTACTACATAGAATTTGTTGTGAGAATATTGTGTACGTAACATTTATCTTCTAATTACAATATTTTTTTATCCTCTTTTAATGTGATAAGAGTATAATAATGAATTTATTTAAATCAAATTTTCTCTTCTTTCTACCAAACATATAGGAGGAGAAATTGAAATATTTTCTATGTTCCCACTTTTTTATCATTCTAATCATACCTGAAAGACAAAGAAAATAGATAGGTGTCATTGGACTACAAGCTCAACTGCAAAACTGAAATACATTTCAATAATATATCCTCTGCGCCAACAGAAAAAAAAAAATTTGAACTTTCAAAATCTACGAATTCACATTCACAATTCCACTCCACACATTATGAACTTGTCAATAGGGGATGGCATGAAGCGCCTAGAGCGTGAACAAAATTCACATGACGAGAGATTTACCCCACCTCTACATGAAATCAATTGAGGAACACGCTCCAATCAGACCCAAAAATTTTGGTATTCCCAAATCTGACCCACACACCACTCCCAATCACAACAGAGCGTCCCCGACACTCTCTCCAAGACGCGTGGTGGGCAGCACGCACCCACAAGCATATTAAAAGTATAACTTGCTAAAATGCATGATTGATTCGATGACATAGATGAAAAGCAAGTGAAGTGAGTAGTAACCAAAACAAGCATTGAATTGAAATAGATATATTGAGCTGTGATTGTGAAGGTTAGGTCACGTAGATCATCACGTACCCTTTAAAAATCACCAAAATTCAAACTATGACAAAGTACACAAAGCCAAACCAAACCAATCCATACATGAAATATATAAACATACGAATATTATTCGGAACATAAAAAATTATTAACGGCTAATGTGACAAGTTGATGTTGTTATTATTATTCATTAGGTACAACAATATATGAAAATAATGGATGAAAATGTTCTTCTAATAAATGGGTTCCAGTTATCTCAATTGAAAAAGTTTGTATTGGTTTTGCCTACACTAAAAACCGATAGATGCTTTAGTCTGATGGTAAAAAATACAATAACAAAAAACGGACGTTATAGGTTAAAATTTTATAAAAAAAATTGTCGTTTTAATAAGGGAAAGGAGTTATATCACTCAACTATAAAAAGATTTTTACTACTTATTAGAGTATCATTGCTTTTATATGGTCCCACTTCTAACACCCGTTTTTTTAACACCTATCGCATCTTGCCACCTAAACTATTAAAAAAAAGTTAAAATTTTTGTACATGTATATATAATTATTAAAAATATGCATCCCCTTAGTAGTATAATATTGATATATGATAATTGAATGCGATAAAAAAAGAAAAAAAAAAAAGGAAAAAGAAAAAAAAGTAGACATATGTGATAATTTTGGTGAAGAAAGGTGGGCATAGTCCACTCCCCCATTCATTAATGTTATCTCATGGAATTCAGCGTTATTTTTTTTTCAAACTTCCCCTCATACCCGCGCACTAAGCAAAAGAATCCGTTGATTTAAATTATTATTTATTTATTTTTTTCTCTCATTAAAACAAAACAAAAACCCTGCGAGTGTTGTGTGCGTTTTCAAAAAGTTTACAGATCATCATCATTCACATCATACATACACAAACACATACCCATCTCTCTCTCTCTCTCTCTCTCTCTACCTTTCTCTCTAAAATCTCCCAATCCAAACAGTGTTTTTCCCAGAGACAACAACATCAACAACAACCGAAACAGAACACAACACAACTCATCGTAAGTTGTCTTCAGATCCCCATTTTTTCCTTTTACTGCTACATTATATATACACTTGTTTGAAAAACGGTTTCTTGGTTTTCGAGAAAAAAAATAAAGTGTATTCCTAAGTGGATCCAACCCAATCCAATCACATACAGAGAGTTTTCTTTTTCGCAAGTACTAGTACTACTAACAAGTAGTATGCCGTTTTTGGCTTCAACTCTTTCTCTCTCTCTCCTCTTCATATATGTCTTTTGATTTCGGTGGTCGTGGTTTTTTTTTTTGATTGAATCCAGGAAATAGCGTGGACTCAAAAGTTAGAATCCAAGGCAATTTTTTTGGTTTTAGTCTTATGGAGCTTTTCAGAGAGAGAGCTTTGTGATTGTATTTATGCTTACGACACCGTTTGATGCAAATAGTATTTGTAAAGATTAAAGAGAGAGAGAAAGATAAACGGAACGGTGTGGTTCCTTTTTGGGTTTTTGAAAAAAATTTCTTTGCTTTTTATTTTTTTGGGTTTGGGTTTTTTTTTTTTTTTTTTTTTAAATGTTTATATAACTCTCACACCTTAAAGGGTTGGCTTAAAAAGAGTGAGAGCGTCCAAGAGAGAAAGTGAGTCATAGAGAGAGAGAGAGAGAGAGAGAGAGAGAGAGAGAGTCACAGTGACTAGTAAAAACAATGCAAGAGAGTATGAAGAAGAAGAAGATTAATAACAACAACAGCAACGAAGATTCTAAGAAGAAGGAGCGTCACATTGTTACGTGGAGTCAAGAGGTTTGTCTGTGACTGTGTGTCACACCCACTTTTGTTATTTTATTTTATATTTTAATATTTGATTCTCTGTTTCATTTTGTGATATATATAACTAAAAGGGTATTTGAATTTGCAGGAGGATGATATACTCCGTGAGCAAATTGGTCTTCATGGAACAGAGAAGTATGGATTTCTTTCTTTGTTTGTGTGTGTACAAAAGAAAAAGGGTCTCTTTCGTTTTTGTTTATGAAGTAAAGCACTGTCAATTGATGAAATATAATGAATTTGTTTGTAATCCATGAATATAGTTGGGCGATTATTGCATCAAAGTTCAAGGACAAAACGACACGGCAGTGCAGAAGAAGGTTAGTTAGTTTGACAATGATATATATGTGGTCTTGCTAATGAGTTCTAGCTCAATTGGCACCTTCTCTCTCTATAAAAGAAAAAAACAACGATATGGTCCTCTGTTTTGTCCTGTTTTTTTTTGTTTTGATGCTTATTAGCTTAATCTTATATGGTTGGCAATGGTGCAGGTGGTATACATACTTGAATTCTGATTTCAAGAAAGGCGGATGGTCGCCGGAGGAGGACCTTCTCTTATGTGAGGTAATTGATGCAGTTCAAACGGATTTTTTTTTTTCGTTTTTCTTTTTAATTTTTTTTTAAAGGACTATAATATTTAAGAGAAAATGTTGTTTTGTTTTAGTATTTGTTTGGTTATCACATGTTTTGCTAGTACTAGCAGCACATTATATGAGTTAATGATGTAGCAAAACCTGTTCTTTAGGTACAGTTAAAAGTTTTGTTATCTTTTTTCTGCTTTTCAAAAGCTAAGCAGGAAAAAATTAAAAAAGAAAAAAAGAAAAAAAAAATACCCAGTACAGTTTTAGTTTAGCTAAGTATTAACCAATTATTGGATGTGCTTGTGATCTAATAATTTGCGACGATCTGCAGGCTCAAAAGATGTTTGGTAACAGATGGACAGAAATTGCAAAGGTGGTTTCAGGCAGGTAGAAAATAGTTCTTCTTCTGTTCTTTGAAAAAGTTTCTACATTAATATACAGTTGAGTTTAATTCATTATGGTGGCTATGCAGAACGGATAATGCTGTGAAGAACCGTTTCTCTACACTGTGCAAGAAGAGAGCAAAATATGAAGCCTTAGCAAAAGAGAATGCTAGTTCATACATCAATTCAAATAACAAAAGGGTTGTACCCCAAAATGGATATAATACAGATAGAACTTCAGGGACTGCAGCACCCTTAAAGAAGATGAGGTACAGTAAAAGTTGAATGTAGACATAATACAGCATTTGTGCTTTAAAAAGTAGAACTCATTCTTTTTCCAATCCCAGGAGGACCCACATCTCTGATTTCACAGAGAATTACAACTTAAGAGACAGATCACATAAGCCATGTGGAACAATAAATCAGCAGCTAAGAGCTCCTTTTGCTGTTTTGGTTCAGAACTTCCACAATATTAATAACTTGCCAGCCCAACATCAACTCAACAGTGCCAAGGAAGTCCTCAATGATGGTAATTCACCTATAGAAAAAACAGATTTTTTGTTTAGTGCCTGTGCTTCAGATTTCTCTGGCAAAACCTGAGAAGCGCATTAGGAGAAAAAGTTTGAGAATAGGACATCATTTTTCAATGTAACCAACACAATGCAGTCTAATTTTTACCCTGAAGATTTTGTTTTCTGCTGGTTATTTGTTTTCCTCAGTCAAGCATTTGTAGAAATTAATATTACTCTTCATTTTATCCAGAAGCAGCTCAGAATGATAAGATTCAGGGTACATTTCTCAAAAAAGATGACCCAAAGATAACTGCTTTGATGCAACAAGCGGAATTGCTCAGCTCACTCGCACTTAAAGTTAATACAGAGAACACTGACCAAAGTCTTGAAAATGCTTGGAAGGTTAGAAATAATTTTGCAGTTGCTTTGATTTCATCGCATCCAATGTTTTTCCCTAGGAAGGGTCCACTGAGTTGGATAGGACCAATATGAAAGTACATATGGTTTGCATACGTAGGATTCACCTAGTTCTATTCTAAGCATCAATTAAATGAATGCAGTTTTTTCATTCATATTGCCCAAACCAGTCTAAATGAGAATAAGATCATCATCATCATCATCAACAACATCATATTAGTTGAGTCTTGGTTGAAATCTTAGTATTTGCTATATAAAAAAAAAATATAGATTGCTTCTGTTTAAACCTTAAAGCCACACATATGTGCTTTGTACTTGAGTACCCTACATTTCCTTCTTAGAGTTAAGCTTTAAATATGATGCACATCAGAGTTTTCATTTTCTCTAATATTTATCAAATATTATTTCAGGCTCTTCAAGATTTCCTGAACCGAAGCAAAGAATGTGATATTCTAAATTATAGATTCCCTGATATTGATCTTCAACTTGAAGATTTCAAAGATTTGGTAGATGACTTAAGAAGTTGTAATGAGGGAAGTCAACAATCCTGGAGGTAGTACATATGGTTTTAACTAATATTCAAATTTAATATGTTTCCCCTTTTTGGTTTCAGCATCTAAGTGTTTATAAATATTGTTTAGGCAACCTGATCTGTACGATGAGTCTCCTGGTAGCTCTGACTACAGTACAGGATCAACTCTCCTGTTGCATTCAGCCGGTAACAAACTGGAACAAGGACACGCTGAAATATGTTCACTGCATCAGGATATTGGAACTGGGTCAGAATCAATTCATATTGAAGAGCAAAAGGATGTTGGCGAATGTGAGAATGGGGTTATTTCTGGTGCAACCCCAAAGCAAGGTAATAAAATCTTATATGGAATACAAGGAACTATGAGCTTTCTTTTATTTTTATATATGAAATCACCTGACTAAGTTAGAATTAATGATAAAATATCTAATCTTCTTGCAGGGATTTTCATGTGTTGTGATGAACAACCAAACAATGATGGAGTTGTTTGTGTCTCATCAAGTACAGACTTTGGTTCCCCTCTTCAAGTAACCCCACTGTTCAGATCATTAGCAGCAGGAATTCCTAGCCCCAAATTTTCAGAAAGTGTAAGTTATCCTAAAACTATGATTCTAACAATACAATGCCATTGGTGGTATGGCATTCCATAGCAGCAGTAGAAAGAAGTCTCAATAATTCATTTAGTAATAGTTGTAAAACTTGCAAGGTTGTCAATTTTCAAGCTGACTGCAGAAAAATTGACAGTAGTAGTAATGGTCTGGGACTTATTGAATAGTGTAGGGGTAGAAGAGAAGGCTGGAGAAAGATAAGAGTCTACTGATTCTCATCAGCTGCAGTTTATAGTCACTATATAGCCATTATAAAGAATTAGTAAGGATTTAAGACTAATTATAAGCCAAACAATTTGAGTGTATCTTTCGTCAAGGAAAGGGAACAAAAAGAGTTAGGAAGACCTAAAATAATACTAGTAGCCAATGAGCTATCATAATAATGGGCTAGAGGGTTGACTGGGTGAGGTTGTGGGTTCAAGACCTATTGGGTGCGTATGTAGTCCATAAATAAAGCACATCTTAATTAAGGAGGTGACAAAGAGCATGATTTTATATAGGAGAGAATAGTGAAAAAGAATACATGTGAATGATTCCAATTAGTTTGTTAAGGATCTAGTACCTACCTCATAGTTTTGGGACTAGGGCTTTGTTGTTGTTGTTTTGTCAGGTGAATGGTGGCTGTGGTATTTTGTGCAATTAGAGATGGTGATGATGGTTAAAGTTTCTGAACAGAAACTATCAAGCACAAGTGGAACTTTTGAGTCTACTAATGATAAAGCCATATATTGGTCAGTAAATATGGTATTAGAAGTAGCAGTAATTATTAAGAATGAAACCAATAATACTAGTCTAGCAGTAGCAGTTATTACCATTTTAGTATATGGAAAAAGGGGCCATAAAAAGAGGAAAAAGGGGCAGGGGGAGTTGGGGTGGGCACATGAGAGAAGTTGGAGAAAAGATTATGAAAATTGGGAAGGACTATCTATGCAAAACAGAACTCAACTAAGAAATCATAGTGACTTGGATGAAATGAACTAAAATAGTTGCAACTTGCTTTTCCTTAGTAAGCATCTTTGATAATTAATAATTGCAAATACTTCAAAATGAAGTTAATCAGAAAGCTAGGGTTCAAGGGATACTCCTGTAGTTCCAGCACCTCTTGTAGTGCCTTGGCAATGGGGTTTGAACCCCACCAGCCCCCTCCCCCTATTTTACCTATCAAAAAAATAATGAAAAAAGATGATCAGAGAGCTGCTGCAGAATCCGGTTGTATATCACATTATCAAGTTCAAAATGTGTAATACAAGATTTAGGTAAAACCTAGCCAATGGCAATGCACAGATGAGCGACATGAGCCTGACAGAAAATAGAAATAGAAAGAGAAAAAACATTGAAATTGCTTGTTAATTATACAGGACTACAAATCCTGCACAACTATAAATCCTGTTGACACATCATAAATAAGAACTCTAGATTTTTAACCTTGACCAAAATTTTAAGTGCTTCATTATGCTTTGAATTATTTTATGCATCAAGATTTGATGGAAAATTGAAGTTATATGGCAATATTATAAAGCGAGAGAGTGTAAGATGTTCTACTCTCCACTGAAATAAAACAAACTCTGTTACTCCTATTATAATCCTTTCAGAGAGTCTTAGAGCCAGCTTGTGTGCTTTTTACGCCTCTTCTTCTTTATTTCTGTATCCTATTGTGGCTATAACTCTCTACCTTTTTTTCATATGTTTAACTTTACTGTTGTCTCATAACAAATCAAGCAAATACTACAGATGGCATAAATGCATAGCATTATGTTTAGAAGGATAAATGGGGTTCAAGGGATACCCCTGTGGTTCCAGCCTCTCTTGTGGTGGTGGGCACTGGGCTTTGAAACCAACCAGCCCTTATTTACCTAGCAAAAAAAGAAGTTTAAAAGGAAAAATATCATGGTAGAAACTTTAGTTTTTATATCTGAGCAACTGCCAAAATGCCCCAAGTACTTAAGAGTCATCATTGCTTCTATAGAAGCCTTCATCTTAGCGTGATATCTTGTCTAGGTCATGCATATATTTGAAGAGGCTCAGTTAGGCCAAGTGGGATCGTAGATATTGCCTTGAATTAATTAGTCTACTTCGCAACAACTTAAAATTGCAAGGATGATTAGTTGTTTACATTTAGCTGAAAGCTTAATTCAACCCTATTCCTGGAGTGAATTAAGCTTTCCTTCGCACTGTGCACATTAGTATGTTAGTCAAGTATAAGATATCAAACTCAATAAATGGGTCATATGAATTTTCTAGTGCAAGCAATGCCCCTTCCATGTATAGATAATTTCCTTTGTTTTTACAATAAGGGGCTGGAGAACAGGAGAAGCTAAATGAAAAGATCAATTAGAGTGACCCTTATTATTTACTTCTATATATTGTGTTGGTGTCAGAATTTGATCAAAGACTTACCTCTTACTTTGTTGCATTTTTTTCAGGAAAGGAGCTTCCTACTAAAAACACTTGGAATGGAGTCCCCTTGCCCCAACCCAAGTGCTAATCTTTCACAACCACCAACCTGCAAAAGAGCCCTCCTCCAGAGTCTATAACCAACATTTATGATTTACCTCACAATAGAAATTCTATGCGGTCCAGATCCATTATTGAGTTCTTGTCTTCTCGTTTGAATTCAGTTTCTTTGGATTGCAGCAATTCCGGCCTGAAATTTTACATAGGCATGTCGAGATCTGCATTCCAAGACCCCCAGATCTAGAATGTTATGGTGCATTCTGGCATTCTCCTACACATCTAACGTGTTCTGCATTTTTTGTTCCCCACCAGGGTTCCTACCTAGATACTTACATGAAAACTAGTGTGTTTGGTGTGTCATCCCTTTTGTTTTTTTTTTCTTGAGCTTTAAGGTTTTGGGTGTTCCAGTTTTTGGTCTTGATTTATCATTTGTACAGAACCTGTTATATAATCCCTAGTCATTCAGAGTGTAATTATACATCGGCAACTCGCCTATATCCGACCTAGGATTGATGATGAAAGATATAGAGGAAAGAGAAAAAAGAAAAAAGAAAAAAAAGAGAGAGTAAAGGAGGATTAACCAGTTGAAATGGATTCCTATTTGTTTGTTTTTGGGTGTGCAAAGGGTATAGAATAAGTCCTTATTTTTTATTTTTCCCCCCCTGATTTCTGATGTAATGAAACTTAGTATGAATGGATTGGAAATGTATTCTGGTTTTGGTGTGCACATACCTCTTCTTGTCTATTTTGCTTCTCTTGAATTAATGCATGATCATATATAATTTTCTGCAGCAGAAAGCACAAGAAACATGCACACTCACATAAGCATCAATTACAATTTTAAAATGTAACACACATTTGAGGTAGGAACTCATAGTTAAAGTTAACCATTTTATAGCATTATCATGTATCATCTCCTTTCTCTCATTTCTTTTGAAGACCCAGATGGCATATCAAGGCAAACAATTCATCTAAACAAAGAACAAAGAGGTTTGTTTATTTCCCTATCAAAGAAATCTACAAAACTAAAGAGAGAAAGGGAATGCTTACTTACATGGTAGTGTACCTTAACTTCTTGTCTGGCTGAGGCATTGGAGTTCAGTCTCTGAGTTTTCTATTGTGGGAAGTCTGTGGCAAAGTGGGGTTCAAAACGTTGGTGTTGAGGTTGAGGAAGAAGAATGGAAGATTGACCATAGTGGTGATGGTGGTGGAGGACCAAGTATAATTATGACGAAAGCAAAAGCAAATTGGTAAAAGTAGGAGGGAACTCTCTACAAAATAAAGTGCACTCATTTGCTATTAAAACTTTATAGAGGGAATGTACCTTAATGACTCCTTTGACCCTTCATGTGCCATCTAAACTAGTTTGTCACTGAGGGTAAACTAGTAATGGAACATTGGAGTTCATTAAAATCTTGCTTTGTTTCACATGAAAAAAGCACGAAACAATGCAAAAGACAACCTTCCAAGGTCTAAGCCATAGGGGAGGAGAAAAGACAACCTTCCTTGTAGACCACACCCCCCCGGAGGGTCAATCATACAGGACCCAAAAACTGAAAAACATCACTACAACTATTTGTAGGCCTGTTTATATGTGCTTATTTTCTAGTTTATTTGACTCATGTTAAGCTTTTAGAGACTCAAATTTTTGAAATACAACTTATTATTTAAGCAAATTAAGTTAATAGAAATAGCTTCATTCAAGCCGAGACTAAAATCTCTCGGATTACATTAATTTTTTGGATTGTAAAACAATTAAACTGACTATTTATAAAATTTAAAGTTTGTTGGGCCAAATTCTAAAATTTCATATAAATATACATAATTAGTATTTTTTTTTTTTCTTTTCCCCTTTTTTTGAGGGGGGGCGGGGGGGTGTGGTTTCGTTGATATGTGAAGGAAAATTTGTGAGTAGAAAGCTTTACTTAAACTTGGATAGAAGTTACTTGTGAAGTTTAAAGAAGTATGTAAGTTTAAAATGATTACCGACGTATTCATTGACATGAAGAGGTCTCGCAGAAAAAGCATTGCAAGAGCCACCAAGAAAGAAAAAGAGTGTCTGTTTGCTGTTTGATTGTATTGTTGCTTTGCACATTGCTAATGTAAGAAACTATGCCACCCATTGTATGTCTAATGACAACATTCGCAAATCTTAGTTAGGTGATGTATTGTGATAGGTGTTTTGTAAAAGTGATGTTAGCAGTGAACCAATGTGAAATTGATGTTATCCTAATCATAATTTGTTACATTAGCAAATTGTGAAAAAGAAAGAGGTTATGTTCCTAGTATTGCACCTAACTAATCTATCTATCTATTTTTAATATATAATATATTATATATAAAAAAATATAAAACCGAAACTTTTAACTTTTTGTTAACCTTTTAAAATTTTGACACATCAGTTTTGCAAGTCTTACAAATTTACACCTCATTAATTTATTTTAACATTTTTTTTAGAATACTCATGTTTGGATCTCTCTCTCTCTCTCTCACTCTCTCCGTAGGAAGCCCTAAATGCACTATAGCACTCATGGTCTACAACACTCCCCATGCGCATTTTAGGTATTTTGCGATCCATCTTCTGCTTATCAGATCCTTGAAAGAAAAAAGAAAGTATCAGATCCTTAAAAGAAAAAAAAAAAGGAAATAGAGTTTTGCTTTTGTAAGGTTCGTGTTGTTTATAGATCAATACAAAGCACATTGTTCGGAACTAATTACTCATATAATCAATTTCCAAGTCAGTGTTCAAGAATTAAAATTAAACCAAAATTCAAACTGTGCAATCATAAAATACTATTATTAGTGGGAATTTTATGGAGTTGCGGTGTTCAAGAATTAAACCAAAATTCTTTTAAATTATCTATAATATTTTGTTCTCAATTTTTTTTTCTCTTTTTAGTATATTGTGTTTCTTAAGCTATAAAGAGATTTTTTTTTTTTTTTTTTATGAGATGTAAAGAAATCTTTGATTTCGTGAAATAGTTTATACTCTCTCCTTCTTTGATTTGATTTACCCACTATCTCTAGCACTTGCCATCAACAATTACTCATGCCACTCTTATGGACCAAATCAACTCGTTCTCTGGTCACCATCATTGAAAAAAGAGAAATCACAATTAGAAAAGAAGCCTATAAATCACTTTAGTTTTTTTCCTTTTTTCAACACATGAAATTAAAGTTATACACATGTAACAATAAAATGTATACAACATTCTTCTTTTTGACAAGATAGACAACATTCTCCTAATTCCTAGCTTTTGATATTGCTTTTTTTGATATAAAGGTTATTTTTATTAATTTGGGTATTGATAGGAAGTGTTTTTGCTTTTATATCACATCGCTATTTTAGCAATTACAATTACATTAACTTCAATTATTTACATGTATAATGTTTCATCCTCTTCGTCAACCTTTCATCATTATTTACTTTAATACTTTTGTTTTATAGATTGCTTTTTGTATATGAAATTCAAGATTTAACTATGTAGTGGGGCAAATTCTAAGCGAATATTGGGCCTTATTACAACAAGATAAGTATTGGGCCTAACCCAAGTATCGGCCCAAACGATGAAGATAAATCCAGTATTGGCTAGACCATCTTTTAATAGATGTAACACCTTGGATCCTTAGCTAGGTTGCACGCTAAGGTCATGTCCGAGGTATATCCAAGTTACTAAGGTAAATTCCAGAGAGGTTAAACTTCTCCAATGTAGCTTTCTAAAAGTTCCTGATGATTCCACAATAGCCCCAGCATTAATATAGGACACCTGCCTAGCACCACCGCATTCAATGCAGAAGAACAAGCTTGAACAGTGAGAAAAGCCCTAGAAGTCTCCATTCATGATGAAAAACCTATAAAAGAAGAGTCTAATAAGACAAGAAATTATTTAGGTAAATACCTGAACAGTAAGGAAGACCTCAGAAGTCTCCATTCATGATGAAAAACATACATAAGAAGAGCTCGATAAGCACAGAAGTTATCTAGGTGGATTAGGACAAAATACAAAGAAGAAAGAGATGACTCGTATAAAAGGAAGAGAAGAAAGAGAAAAGGAGGACACAGGATATAGAAAGAGAGAAAACAGTAAAGAAAAGACTAAGGAGAGATCCATGTAACATATCACACTTGAATTAATAGAAAGATTTTGGTAGTTTACGTGTTCTTGTCCAAATTTCCCATTTTGAATTAATATTAACCCATAACATAGTGTCCCTTCGGGGACATCCGATAAAATTGGAACGATACAGAGAAGATTAGCATGGCCCCTGCGCAAGGATGACACGCATAAATCGAGAAATGGTCCAAATTTTTTTTACTACCAAAAAAAAAAAAAAAACCCCATAACATAGATTAATTATAACAAGTGTTTTACTTAGTATCTTAAACCATAGAATTAGGAGACACGTTCCTACAAACTATATTTGAAACAAAAGATTGATTTATATATTTTTATTAATTAAAAATTGCTGTTATTATTTTGATGTTAATGTGAATATTTTTTGTTTATTGTTTTGATTACTAGGGTTTTTTTTTTTTTTGTTTGTTTAGAGATTCAATTAGTGTGTGATATTTAGTTTTGTTATTTCGTATAATTTTTGTCCAATTGTTATCCAAATGCTTATTTGTATTTGCATGATTGTTGAATTCATTGTGTATATAAAAGTTTCTAATAGTTTTGTGACTATATTTTTTATCTAATATTTGGGTTAGAATTTTTTATATTCATCCTTAAAATATACAACCCTTTCCTTTCATTTTTCAAATAAAAAGTTTTTTTCTTCCATTTTATGCAAGTACAACCTTCTAAAAAATTATTATATATTATTATATATATTCTTATTGAAACCTACTAACATACATGGTAAACATCCTTCTCCAAAAAAAAAAAAAAAAAACATACATGGTAAACATTAACACTACATTTAAAGGAAAATAATTCTTTTTAGATATTTCATTTTTGCCATAATTTGTATCTCATTATCAAATAAATTTACTATCATGTCTTTTTCTTTCCTTCACATCAAGAATATTTCTTTAAAAAAAGAATGATATATATATATTTTTAGTTGCAAATTTTATATAATAATCTTTTGTGGACCTTTTATGTAATATTACTCACTCAAATAATAGAAATACAATTTTATTCATTATTTCATTGATAATCTCTATTGACTAGCAACAACTGGAAGCAAAAATAACAAATGTTTTCCATGATTATGATCATGTTTTTGTTAAATTGTTACTTTTATCTAATATTTTAAATAATAATACTTATGAGTGTCTATGCATTACACTAATAATATAATAATTTACAATTTTTTTTAAAAGCGTGCAACGCATGAGCCCAACTCATAATAGAGAAGTTTCAAATTTCCTTATTGGTTTTCGAATTCCACATTGGCTAGAAAAATTGTGAGGTGCACTAATTGCATTAAAAGTAGTTGAAAAGAAAATAAGTAAGGAGGCGTGCCATAGGCCCATAAGGAGTGGTAGTGTAACCTAGTCATATGTGAGAGAGGTAGGAGCAAAATATTGTTTCGTAAGAGAGGTAAAGGCTAGTTTTTCCTAGTGAGTTAGTGTGAGGGAACCTTTGGGTGCATTGGGGTTTTGGTTAGATTATGGGTTTTTTCCCTCAAAGTTTATGTCTGGTTGTAATTCCTATTATTAATAGTGAATTTTGGTTGGCATTTGCCCATTGGAGTAGGCTTGGATTTAGCCTAACCATGTTAATTTTTTTTTTATTATGGTGTTTGCTTTTTTATTGTTTTTCATGTAGTTCAAAATATAATTATAATTATTATTCATAATAAATATGGTGATATAATTATTTTTTTGATATTGTAAATATAGCAAGTTTGAATGCTAATATAGAAAATTGTAAATTTGTAATGTAAAATAAGTTAGCATATGAAACGTTCAACTTTAACAATATTTTAGAAAAAAAGGGGAAAAATTATACCTAATGTGACAACATTGTCGTTTTTGTTATTAAGTGGTGTAATTCTCCTCAACTCATAAATTTTATATAGAAATTTAGGTTTGCTTGATTTTTACGTAAACAAAATTAATTAAACTTTTACATGTAACACTAAAATAGAAAATCATATTATTAAAAAACTATAAATATATCAACTTGTAATTAATTATTTACAAATTTTTATTGAATTTGTGGAAGGCATGTCATTTCAAGTAAAGAGTATCTAGAGTCATAGCCCTTATATTGTAACTTGTAAGGGGAGACTCTAAAATAAGTGTACCTTTTTAGCGACTTACCCTTAACATATATTTTCTTAAACCTAAACCTAAACATGTTGTAAACGTAAAATTTATTTTGAAATAATTTTTTACATTTATTCAATGTAAAAGTTCTTAGAAAAGAAAAAACAAAATAAAAGAGGATAAGAGGAAGCATGTTTTTTATGATTCCAACATTTAAATATAAAAAAATAAAATAAAACATCGAAGCAACATGATTATGATGTTAGTGTTTCAAATTTCATATTTTATTTGCTCAAATACCAATTGGTTTATGTGCAATTAACTGTTATGTTTTTTATATAAATATTCATATTTTTTTGGGTTTAAATGGAATAATTACCATGTGTATTACAAGTTTGCAACTCATATCTTAGGTATCATCTGCCGTGTGAATTTCTTGTAGGATCTTTTTTGACGACTTTCTTGGAAGCATGTTATCACCCAAATAAAACATAATTTGAATGATAGAATGAATAAAATAAAATAAAAAACAGTATCAAAACTTTTTTTTAAAGGCAGTTTGACTCGGAATTCAATTGTTGGTTGATAAAAATAGTTTCATTAAGTAACATTTGCTTTTCATAAATGTATTATTCATACCATAGAACTATTGCTGAACTCCGTACTAACATTTTTGGATATATTACTTTGTTAAATATTTGCAACTACAATATATAAGGGAAAGCAATCAACAACGAAGCTATAGAAAAAAAAGAATAGTGGAATGCATAAGATAGTGTGGGTATCCAATTTGAAAAACCTAACATGACAGTTTTCTATTCAAAGGTGCAAATAGAAGTTTTTATCAAATTTACTCTCATGAAAATGATCATTTGGATAATTTAGGTTTGTTTGAATTTTTTTGAAAATTAACACAAAACTATAAAATTAGATTTTTCAAAAACTATAAAAATATCAGTTTACAATGATTTATTTGCAAAACTTTAATTAATTTGTGCATGGCATGTACTTTCAGGTGAATAGTATCCAGAGGCATAACACCTGTATTATCAGTTAAGTGGTTGGGGAGAGTCTTAACTGAGTGTACCTTTAGAGCGACTTATCCGCTATTTACATTTTTCTATACTTAAACATAAACATATTGTTAAACATAACTTTATTTAATAAATTAAATATTTTTGTCCGTCATTCCACGTGCCATATTCTTTTCATTAAAAAAAATATAGAGATTTTTAAGCAATAACCAAAAATTGAGCAACAAAATATTTTTTGAAATCTAGTGTGTAATAAAAAATTACTAAGAAAACAAAAACCAAAATAAAATGGAATAAGAGTGTACATTTTTTTTTCCAGATTCCAACGTGTAAGTAAAAAAATAAAATAAAATAAAATAATCAAAGAAGCATGATTATGATGTTAGAGTTTCAAAATTTAGAATTTATTTATGCCAATGAAATAAAAATCGGTGCATGTGCAATTAAGTGTCATCATATTTTTGTTGAATGCTTAATATGTGTTTTTCTTTATATTATATATGAAATATATGATTAGTATTTTACTTTAATGTAAATAATTCTTAATTTGGTTCAATTATCTATTCTAGTGTTTAGGTGTATTTTGACCAAAGAAAATGGGTGATGAACAATAATGCAATAACCAAAATGTTGCAGCCATTTATGGTGCTATCCTTACGTCAGTCTTATTAATAAATTTGGTAGAATAAAACTAATTTTATTTTAAAATGTCCTTTTTTTTAATTTTATATATATATATATATATATATATATATATATAGACACCCAATGCTCTACACATGCATTAGAGCACTTAATCCCTAACACTTACTAAGTCAATTAATTTATTAGAAAAAATAAATGGGGAAATTTCACTTTAAACCTATATCTCAATGGTAGTCCAAATTAAACTCTATGGTTTCAAAAGTAAAAAAATTAAACACAAAATTTTGAAAAATAAAAAATTCGACCCTAAAGTCAAAATTACTTTAACACCATTAATTACAACCAAGTAATGGTAATACCCAAAAAAAAAAAAAATCCACCTTTAAAATTGACTCAATATTGTTAGGACATATGTAGAACTTGTTAGAACATATGTCATATAGAATTGGCTAAATGTTTTGACAAAACGCACTTTACTTATAATTGGGTAGATTTAGGATTTGTTTAATACTTCAAAAAATAAGAGTTCAAGACCAAGTATTGAAGCCATGCAAATTTGTCCAAGAATCAAGTAAAGAAGTGTTGTTCATTAAAACTTGACAGATGTATTTATTAAAGTTTAATTCTTCGAAATTCGACAGATACCTCGACAGCTGTATCTATCGAGAATTATGAAAATCAGTTTTTCAAATCAGTTTTTCACGTATACAGGGACGGAACCAGGATTCGTAGTTGGGGGGGGCCAAGCTTACTATAAGTTCATTGAATTTCATAACGTCTATTAACATCTTAATCATGTATTTGTGGAAAAAAAAATATAATCATGTGGCAATGAACTAGTACTTATTTCATCAATAGCGATTCTTCAAAATGTTATTCAATGATTTTTAGAAAATAGAATATTAGTAATGACTTCGAATTTATTTGTATTTTCTTTCAAAAAATCAAACATTATAGTTGATTTTTCCATTATCTAGAAATCATATAAAAAGTCACATAAATTATAAGGATTTATTTTACATCTACATAACATTCAAACAATTTCTTGACTTGTAAAGTCATGAGATTTTATCCAATGTAAAAATTAATGTTTATTTGGTTTTTGTTTGGAACTAATTTTTGGAACAAAAGATTTATAAGATAGGGAAATAATGAAATATCTCAAAATTATAAGTTTTTTTTTTTGGTTATTTTCAGGACAACTGGGCGAAAGGGTAGGTCAGATATTTTTTCTATTTGGGTTAATTTGTAAATTTTTTGGAGAGGGGGGCCAAGTATATAAATTTTGGGATCATATTTTAAAAATTTTATTTATATACATACAAAAGTAAAATTATTTAAAAAGTTGGGGGGGGGGGGGGGGCATGGCCCCCCTCACTCTAAACACAGTTATGTCTCTGCACGTATATCTATACTATGTGTTTAGGTTTTCTTTTCTCACAACTCTAGACATATATAAAGATTATTTTAAGGGCCGTCTCAAAAGATAAAAACTTAATGCAAATGTTTTATTCAGGGAGCGGCTCCATTCCTGTTTCAAAGTCTCCAGTTTTCTCCTTTTTTTTTTTTTTTTTTAGATTAAGGACACATGGAAACTAAACAATCTAAGGGTCTAAACAATTCCATAGCATTATTTTTCTTTCTTTCTCTCTTCTTTGCCCCTCTCTCTTCCTCTGTCTCTCTCACTGAGTCACCAAGTCAGTGTGCAAACGAAGAAGATGGAGGAGGAGGTTACATTTCTTTATACTCCGCCACCACCGAAAAATGTCCACGTCAGCTTCACAAACTCTTCGAACAACTCCATTTCTCAAAACGCCGTCGTTGTCTCTCTCTTCGAGACAGTCACTAAGCTCAGCTTTCTCCGTAGCTCTTCGTCCGAGCCGGCGATTCTCGAAGCCCTTGGTGGTGACCGTTAAGGCTTCTGGCTCTTTGGACGCGAAGCCGACGGTTTTGGTGGCAAAGAAGCTCGGCGAGGCTGGGCTGAAGCTTCTCAAGGAGTTTGTTACGTGGATTGCTCTTACAATCTCAGTCCTGAAGAGCTTTGCACAAAGATCTCGCTCTGTGATGCGATTATTGTTCAGAGCGGAATGAAGGTTAGCCGTGAGGTGTTTGAATCGTTCGCCGGGCGGCTCAAGGTGGTAGGAAGAGCCGGCATCGGAATCGACAATGTGGATCTGGCGGCGGCGACCAAGCACAATTGCTTGGTAGTCAACGCGTTGATGGCTAACACTGTCGCCGCCACCGAGCACGGTATTGCTCTCTTGGCTGCCATGGCTAGGAACGTTGCTTAAGCCAATGCTCTAAATCATTGAAATTTCTACACTAGAATTTCTGCAAATTTTGCTTTAAATCCCCCACTAACCCTAGAATTAGATTTTGTTTTTCCTTCAAAAAGAGAATTTTTTTTAAAAAAAAAAGCCTAAATCAAAACTTTAGCTAGCTAGCAAGAGTCCCAATCATGGTGGAGAAGATCAAAACCACACAAAAGAGAGGCCAATTGATCTCAGTTCTTCTTCCTCTCCTTCTCTGCCTTCTTCTTCTTCTTCTTCTTCTTTGCCTAAATCCTGGCCGATTCATTTCACTCAAAAAGCCACTAGATTGATCTCAGTTCTTCTTCCTCTCATTCGTCTTCTTCTTTTGCCTTCGTTTGTACAATAGTTTGGTGACTCATGTAAGAGAGACAGAGTAAGAGAAGGAGAGAGGGGCGAAGAAGACAGAAAAAAAAAAAAAAAGGGATGAAAATTGTATTTTATGTGTCTATATTCTGACCTTTCGATTATTTAGTTTCCACGTGCCTTTAATCTGAAAAAAAAAAAAAAAAAAAAAGGAGAAAACTGGAGACTTTGAAACAAGAGAGGAGCCGCTCCCTTATTCATGCATATTGTGACCGGAGACAATTTGCCCTAATTCATCTTTCTCTTGAAGAAGTTACTGCATTTGTACACCGTAGGGTTTTGTAACCAATGAGTTTCTTGATCTTCATCATGTGAATGAACTGAAGAACTTTGCAGCCAACATCCTTCTCAAGTTAATGTGTTAGTCACGTACTAGGATCCGTGCATTGATTGGTTAGTCACGTACTTGGAGCCGTGCCTTGAAAGGAGAAATTGTCACTACATTAAAGCATCTGCATCAGATGTGCCAAATGTACCAAATGCCAAATATTTGGCACATTTGGCACACCAAACACCAAAAACGCCTCTTTATCAGATGTGTTAAATGTGCCAAAATTTTGCAACGTGCTACAGTACCATCACAATTTTGGCATGGTACAGACAAATGTGGCATAATATATATTATTATTTTATTCCGTTTTCTCTCTCCTCATCACAAATATCACTCTCTCTCCGTCTTCTCATCTCTGTCTTCTCTCTCATCTCTATCTTCTCTCTTCGTCTTCCACAGCACGCCGATCACCAATGGACACCACTCAACGCCACCGATCACACCAAAGACCACCACTCGACGCCGTTGACCATTTGTCTTCCCTATTCCGCTTCGGGTTCTTTTTTTTTTTTTTCTCCTTTTTTCTTTTTTCCGTTCACTTTTTTTGGCTGTGGTTTGATGGGTGGGTTCGGATGGGCAAATCGGTGGTGGGTCGGTTTGAGTTGTGGGTTATGGCGGTGGGTGGGTTGAGTTTCATGGGTTGTGGGTTATGGCTGTGGGTGGGTTGAGATGGGCAGATCGGCGGTGGGTGGGTTCAGGTTGTGGGTTATGGCGGTGGGTGGGTTGAGATGGTGATGGGCGGATTAGTGGTGGTGGGTGGGTCGGCTGGTGATGAGGGAATCGGTGGTGGGCGAATTAGTGATGGCAAATCGATGATGGCGAATTGGTGGTGGTGTCAATCTCTGTTCTGATCTGTTTTTGTCTTTGTTTTTCTGTTTTGGTGGTTGAGATTTGGTGGTGGAATCGGTGGTGGTTGTGGTTTTTTTTTTTTTTTTTTTCCTAGTGATTGTGGCCACAACAATTTTTCTGGTTTTTTTGGTGATTGTGGCCGCAACAATTTTTCTAGTTGTTGTTGTTGTTGTTGTTGCGGTGGTGGTTGATGATGACGATGATGATGGGGGAGGAATTTAATATATTATTTTAATGTGTAGTAAATATTATTTTAATGTATAGAATTGAAGGATAAAATATCTGATAAATGGGATGTTGTAAAATGATGTGGTAAAATAATAAAGTAGGCTTTTAGTGTGGCAAAATGGCATAATTTTTGCCACATCTGATGCAGATGTTCTTACAAGTCCAATTGTGTATTGGGGTAAGGGTTCAACTGTAGGTTGATATAAGGTACTGGGATTCCTTTACTTGTAATCACTTGTATTGATAATAGTGGATTCTCAGGAGTGGTGACCTTAAATTCACTCGGTAGGTTTTTGTCTCGGTGGTTTTTTTTCCATCCGTAAATAAATCACCTGTGTCAAATTTAATTTATGCTGCATTTAGTTATTTGGTGATTGACTTAATTAATTCACTTGGCTAATTAATTTGTTAATTTACCTAAGGGGTCAATACATTCTTGGCCTATCAAGTATTTATGACATTAAAATTATTATCAATAATTTATCTTAGCTTAAAAAATCTAAAATCTAAAATTAAAATTTATGTTTTATTTTATTTTATTGAGGATACTATGACTTGCAACTGAATGCAGATAGATCATTTTGTTCAAAATAAAGGTTTACATATACTTTGACAAATTAATTGAATACTACTCTTAAAAATTAGGAATCAAGTTTAGGAATGACATTGGACCATGTAGTATTTTATCAAATAAAATTATATGAATAACTAAATTAACTCTATTGTGATGACGATACTATATGGGAGGTTTTGTGGATAAATAGATCGATGCCATGATTATAAAATATCTAAAAGCTTAAACATATTTTTTATTGTTGCTATACTCTTTTTGAACCACATCGGCATAGCATTTCAATCTACTTTAGTCCAATTCGGTTTACTTCGGTCAATTCAGTTCACTTTGGTCCATTCAGTCCACTCTGGTCTAATTCGGTTTGATGTGCATGAAATATAGACAATAAAGTACTCTCATATCTATATATTGAAACTTACTTTTATGCTATTTTGTAACTGATTTTATATTATTTTTGTCTTATATGTAATAGGGGCTTTACATTCAAAGTGAGGCTAAGTCAATTGCTAAGCCAACTTGAAGAAACTTGGAAGGTATGAAGTAAAAGGGAAAAAGAAAAGAATAAAGAATAGAGATCAAGAAGAAGAGACCTGAAAGACATGAAGTGCAAAGAATGGAAAAAAGAAAAGAAAGAAAATTAAAGAGTAAGGGCTAACAGCCAATCTGACGTGGAGATAGAGAACTGCATATGGGCTTGAGTCATAATTGCTTCCTTGTCAACTTGGGTTCTCTAATGTTTCAAGGAGATCCATTTACGAATTGTTATAGGACAATTGGGCCACGGGTTTAAACTTTCAGGCTTTGGGTCGGCGTTCAAGGGTAGATATAAATAAGAGCAAAACTATATTATATACTATATAATAAAAGTTATGATTAAAAGTTGTGGTTATGTCAAGTGACTTCACTAAATTACAGAAATTTTTATAAATTTTTTAAATATATATATATATATATATATATATATATTTTGTTCTCATCTTTTTTTTTCCTATAATTTCTAAGTTGATAAAATTTTTTAATTTGAAATCACTTCTTTGGATAAAGTTTGATAGACACAAAAACTTAATAATTTAATATCAAGTTAGCTTCTTCTCATCCATTAAAAAAAAATTATTCTTATTTTTTCCCCAATTTTTGATTTCTACGTTATCTTTTTTTTTTCCCTATAATTTCTAAGTTGATAAAAAAATTTTAATTTGAAATAACTTCTTTGGATAAAGTTTGATAGACACAAAAACTTAATAATTTAATATCAAGTTAGCTTCTTCTCATCCATTAAAAAAGAAAAAAAAAATTCTTCTTTTTTCCCCCAATTTTTGATTTCTACGGTTTGTCTTCTTCTTCTTCTTTTTTTTTAAAAATAAAAATTATTCTTCTTTTTTTCCTTTTTTTTTTTTTTTTTATTTCTACGATTTCTCAATTTGTTATTTTTTTTTTATAAATATTTAGATAAACACAATTAAAAAAGAAAAATATAATTAAATAATTGATACAACTTAATAACCTATAATAAATATTCTAAAGTTACATTATCTCTTTCTTCTAATCAAATACCATCTTCCTAATGGGATTTTATATAATAAAGTTTAACTGGAACTCTATTTTTTTTACAAGTACATGTGAATATAGCACTATTTAAAGTAGATCAGTTATTGGATTTTGATATCATGATACGTAAATCAATTCCATTGTTGCATGGAATGATATCAATTTCACACTTTCATTCTATATACACAGCATGCTGTAGTCTATCCCTCTTTTCAATTTTTTCCTTATTTACAAGGTAAATTTCTATCTTCCTCAATCTAAAAGCTACGATAATGTTTGTTTATAATTTAATCCATTGTGCTCGAATATGGTTCTTGGGATTTTCTTAACTTTTGTTACGGTACAGATTTGATGTTTTTTTTTTTTTTTTGAGACTTCTAAGATTTAGATTTTAACTTTACACCTCCACAAATTAAACTAACATTAGATTTTTTGTTCATATCAACTTCTTTTATGTGGAGTGGACACACACACACACACATACACACACACACACATATATATATCAAATAACTCATAGAACCATAATTTTTTTTTCTCTATTCATCTCTTCTTCTATATGTATTTGTTTACTCTAATTTATTCATCTCTATTCATAATAGCTATCTACTTTTTATTTTTTATTCATTGTGTTTCTATTTTTCTATTGACATAGTTCAATTATTGTTTAAATTCTATTATTTTTATAAAGTATTTTAGATAATGCAATTCGTTTTAATTATTGATATAGTTTTTTAATTTGGTGTTTTTAATTGATTGTGCAGATTATTTCCTCACTAAGGGCAATATCAAAATGGCTAGACATGAATGTCAATATCAAAATGGCTAGACACGGGTAATTCATATGTAAACTTTTACATTTACATTGCAATACTATATATATATATATTTTTTTTTTTTCTCTTTATGTACCTTTATTTATCTATTTTTGAAATTATTTTGAGTGTGGTACCCTAGAAGGTCTAGATACTTATTTTTATTTTATTTTTTGTAATTTATGGAATATTTAGTTCAGTCATATATACAAGAAATTTTATCACTAAATCTGTAGGGTCTAGATTCATGGCCCAAGCCCAAAAGAGATGGGATGTGAGCCTACTAAGCCCAATACAATGAATTGGTAGAAAGTAGGTAAAAGAACTTGGCTGTTTGTGAACTCAACAACAGTTAATCAAGATTCTATTAAAATAACAAGTAATAAAACACTAGGAACTAGAATAAATTTAGGTCCGAAGAGTCAAATTATAGTTTGAATGGCTAAGGTCACTCTTGGAGCTACAGTAAATTTTTCTTCTTCTTCTTTTCCTCATTTTTTCAATCCCCATTCGTGAGAGGTATCTTCTGTTTAAATAGTTTTCTCTTAAACCATCTTCATCGTACACTTTTTATTCATCTAAGCATTCACTTGAGTACATGTCACATCATGTATCTTTTTTAGTTCTCCATGAGTGGTGGCAGCTGAGATTGCACTATTCAGGGGTCTTCTCCACATAAATGCGGCCAGAAAAGTTGCTGCAATGCATTAAATGCGGTGGTATCAGCTTTTTCTTTAGATATTTCTCTATTCTTATCATCTTTATGCATGCATGAAGTTCATCCTTATCGTTGGAACTTCCTGGAAGTTTACCCAAACTGTCCAGGTATAAGCTTGACCGATATTCTTCAAGTCCGAGGAGGACACCCTACTCGGACTATACTCCTCCTCCCTTTCCTTACGTGATTCTCCATTCTGGGGCATTTCCCAATCCTTTACTCCTCTTCGGACATACTTATATCTTTAAAGGGGTCTAAGGCCCAGCATAAGCATTTGGGCTTTTACCCCCACAAAATCTATTTGGGATGGAACTCATCTACAATATAAAAATTAGGAGATTTATGTGAGAAGAGCTATCTTTTTTATTTTATTTTATTGTGTTTCTATTTTTCTATTAACGTAGTTCAATTATTACTTAAATTCTACGATTTTTTATTTAAAAATTTTAGATAATGCAATTCGTCTTAATTATTGATATTATTTTTTGATTTGGCGTTCTTAATTGATTAAGCTAATTATTTCCTCACTTATGACAACGTCAAAAAGGCTATGACTGATAATTTATAGGTAAAATTTACATTTACATTGCAATCTAGATACTTTATTTTTGTAATTTATGGAATTTCTTTTTGGTTATATATGCTAGAAATTTATATATGGTTAGCACTTCTACTACTCCACGTGTTAGCAAGTATAATGGAAAGATTTTTAAGTGCCATATATATATATATATATATATATATAAACAAATTAAAATTTTACTACAAAGAGCATCTAAAAATTTAAAACTTGCCATAATTTTTAAAAATTACTATTGTGGGGTCATAAAGCCCAGTGATATACATCCACCTTTTGTATTGGGCTTGAAGCCCATGCCAAGATCCATAATCGCATATGAAGAAGACAGTGGTGATCAAGGCAACCCAAGAAACCGTGTTGAGGACAACTCTGTCCTCGGCTAACCAAAGCCAAGGTAGAGGAAAAGTGATTTACCGGCAAAGACATTCTTCCAAAGTATTCCAAGGAAAAAGATAAGTACAGCAAGTAAGCATACTGGAGCATGGCAGCAGAGCAATTCCAAGAAAAGCTGTTGCCTCCACATTAGATGCTCCACAACTAACACTCTGACCACATTAATGTGGAAATGATACCTGACAGTGACTTTTCAGACTCACAGTTACTACATAAGAGCTTTGGGAGGAGGTTGATGTGACAAAGACCAACAACAGCAGATCTGACTTGCACGTGTATGGTGGAGATGAAGGAGGAAAGTAGTATATAAAGAAGAAAAGGGATCGGGACTTTACCAGAGAAAACATTGTAGCAATCTGAACTAACTTTGTAACCATTGTCACTGTCACTAAAGAAATAATAAGTTGAAGCTCCTCGGATCAATGTCGAGGATTGAATTGCTTGCCCAAGTCCATATTTGTTTTACTCATTCTTTCTTCAAACCATCTTCAACTGTTGTTACACTCATCAAAGCCCAGTTCTTCTATCCATTCTCTACAAATTTATTGTATTGGTCTTGTTGGACTTGAATTCACTTATTCCTTAAGAAAAGTGCTCAAATCCAGTCCCTACAACTATTTTATTTGTTATTAAATTATATTATATTATAAAAAACATATATTTTAATTTATATATAATTTTTTATTAAGCCGTGCATTGCACAAGTATAATACTAGTAGAAAAATAAAAGAGGACTACTAGGGCTAGAGCGCAGAGGCAGGCGGCCACACGTGGCTTTTTCTATGGGTTTTTTTTTTTAGGATTGTGACTATTTCTTTCTCTATTTTATTTGGCTAGTTGAATGTTTAGTATTTTATTTTTGTGTTTCATTTCAATTATTATGAGTAGTTAAATTTATAATTAAGGTTGAGGATGAAACCTTGTTAAGGATTATTAGTATTATTTATGTGATTTAATTTTTCCCACAATACTTGTTTTTTAATGATTTATTTATTTATTTGCTTCATATCAATTAACTAAGATAGGATTCTAAATATTAGTTGAATCATGTTTTTTTCATAATTTAGGATTTATCTTAATTAATAGAATGCTTGGCTTATTATTTCTTGATTTTAAACATGGATATCTCTTATGATTTGTTTGTCAATGGATACAATTGATGATTTGATTTTATTCCAAGGAAGAAAAGAAGAGCATGCTTTGGATTTTTGAACATAAGTTTTAATGATAATATTTTCCATGATAGCAAGATTGATTTCCAGATTATCATGTAGTGGTTAGGAAAAATTAATGATCATAAGTATATGCTGATATGAATTAACAAGGAAGAGTCCAAAATCTTAATTTATTTCTTCAGATTGTTTAATCTCTTTATTGCTTTATTTTATATCTTTGCTTAGATCAATTTCTTATTTAGTTTATTTAATTTCAAAACAACCAATTTTTATTAAACTAGATTAGGATTAATTTGGTTAAAGTTTAATTAATTTTCCTACGTTCATACAAGTCTTTGTGGGTTCGATCTTATTCTTGTCAAACTATACTTCGGTACAGTTTGTGCATTTGAGAGTACTTTAAAATTTCACACAATTCATTCGGACCATTTTGGACTAATTAGGTTTTAAATTGATTCTTTTTGTAGGTTGCCTTTTTAGTTTTGGGCTCCAATTCCCCCCCCCCCCCTTAATTTTTGGGTTAAATAGAATAAAATTGTATTCTATTTGGGCTAAAAATATAAACAAAACATGCATTTGAAATTAGAGATATGAGCTAAAAAAAAGCAATAAAAATGTTAAATATTCAAAAGGTTACCTTAAAATTCAGGTTTCAATAATATAGGCATTATACTTATGTAATAATTTTAAACATAATGTAACATGTTACATGTATTCCATAGAATGGAAGTGTACATTAAAAAAAAAAAAAAAATTCTTGGATATGTTCAAATTAGTCATTTGATTATGGTATTTTTTTTTTCAAAAAAGTTATTTAAATAACAATTTTTCCATTTATATAAAACAATATTATGACTATATAATTTAAATCTTTTTATTAAATTACGTTTTTCATATATATATATATATATATATATATATTTCACCATGTATTGTTGTTGAATGCATAATACACTATATGTTCTGTAATGACTCAATTTCACTTCTAGGCCCAAAAGGTAATAAGATTTAGGCCCAAAGAGCTCAATATAATGAATTTGTAGAGAGTGGATTAGAAAAGTAGGCTCTTATGAGTTGGATAACAATTATAGTGGATCCAAATGACAAGAAAACAAAGATAAACTGGTTTTATCTAAAGAAAATTGTTTTCGGCACAGTTCGAGAAGATTAGTTCTAGTATATATTTCTTTTGAATTTGATTACAAGTTCAATTCTTGTTGCTACAGTGTTTTTCTCTCAATTCTCCGATCCCTCTCATTCAGGGGCTTCTTTCTCTCTTATACTCATCTCTTCCTTCCATTTCCACCCTCCACGTGTAGATCAAGTTGCTGGCTTTGATCTTTGTCCCATCAGCACCTTTCGAAATCTCTGAGAGTAACTGTAAGGCTGAAAATCATTGTTCAGGTATCATTTTCACATTAATGTGACCAGAGAGTTAGTTGCAAAGCATTTAATGCAGTGGTAGCAGCCTTTGCTCAGATATTTCTTACCTTTCCCATGTCTCGTTACTTCATGATACTTATCCTTAACAGTGGAATTGCCCGGAATGTTGCTCTTGATGGTAGGTCAACCCTTTTGACCTTTGCACCGTTACAACCGAGGAGGAATTTGTCCTCGGACCACCTTCCTGAACTTTTATGACCAGTCACCTTCCACTATTTACTAGCCCGCACTTCTACATCAACGTTCCCTTATCCTCAGACTACTAAGTGTCCTCGGATAGGGCCCATGGCCCGATATACGTTTCTGGGCCTATCTTCCCTACATGTTCTATTACATAAAATTTATAAAAATAGAAAATGCTTCTAAATAATATATGTACTATTTAACCTACAAATTTTAAATTACATTTGTGGGGCCAATTATCCAGACAGTTCTGGCCCATTTCGTACTAGGCCCTAAGGCCCACACTGAGGAGGTATTGAGGATCCGAGGATGAAAGTAAGAAGGCCAGGTGCCCAAGAAGTATCGCCGAGGATGATTCTGTCCTCGGACAGCCGAGACCATTAAAGGGAGGAGCAATACACCATCAAGGGGAGTCTCCGGAGCATCTCAAGAGAAAGAATCGGTACAACGTGGCAGCCACGGAAGCATGTTGAAGAAGCAGTTCAGGGAGGAACTGTCACCTCCGCATTAAATGACCACAACTAACGTTCTGGCCGCATTAATAAGGAAAAGACCCCTGAACAGTGCAGCCTTGGTTGCTGCAACCTACAGAAAGAATGGGAAAACGGCTGATGGGACAAACACTCAAGTGATGGCCTGCTTGATCAACAAATGGAGGGCTACAATCAACTAAAATGGGATATATAATGTAAGAAGTCCTTCTGGAGTGGGGGACGGAGAACATCAGAGCAACTGGTATGACCATAAAAAAGCCTTTGTAGCAAAGAGCAGAAGGAATAAGAGCTACCACCCCTGAAGAGGAGGGCCGAGGACAGATTTTCACACTTTAGTCCACTTGTAACCATGTTTAGTTGCTATAACCTTCACTAGGGCCTAGTTCTTCAACCCATGCTCTATAAATTTATTGTATTGGGCCAACTGGGTTTGCATCCATTCACCCTACAGTGATTGTGTTCAAATCTGGTCCCTACAACATTCTTATAAATCAATTATATTATATTTTCTCATGCATCGAGTAAGTTTGCAACTAATTACTATGATAATCATGAATGAGACTACCCCTTAGCTGATCAGATCCCAGATAATCTAAAGAGGCACAGTTAGTATTAATCAAGGTAGTCAATACCGTACCGGTACCGGCCGGTATGTACCGTACTGGTATGTACCGTACCGGTATGTATACTGGTATCGAAACATCAACATTTCGTACCGGTTTAAATACTGGCCGTACCGGCCATATACTGGCCATACTAGCCAATTTCGAGTAATACCGGCCGGTACTGGGAGTACAGGCCGGTACTGGAAAAAGTTTTTTTTTTATAAATTTTTGTAATTTTTGAATTTTTATTAGGGCAGAATGGTAATTTATTTGCATTAACTTATTAGTATTATTCGTTTTCTTAGTATGCAATGGTAACTTTTAAGTTTTCTAATTTTTATATTGTGTTTTTTTTTTAATTGATACTAAAGTCTAAAATCATGAATAATTAGTTCTGAATTGAGGAAATGTTTTATGCTAAACTTTTATATTTATTATAATACACACACACACACACACACACACATATATATATATACTTATTTATTTAAAAATATAAAAAATAGCAGTAAACCCGAAACGGTACACCGGTATTGACTGGTATCTGAAATATATCGTACTGCTGGCCAAACCAGTACAGCGTTTGGTACGGTATTGATTCCCTTGGTATTAACCTTTAATATATGCTAGTAAAAAGCAACCCAAGAAATGTGAGTCATAGTGGGTGAAAGGGAAAGACTAGGAGACCCCAGTTGGGTAAAAACATCTAGAATATGATGAAAGTCATGATTGATGAGCTGTTAAGAGGGAGAAGGGATCTATTGTGACATATGCAACATGTCTTTCACAATATATGGATTTCATACAATTGTGAATTTACGAGCCCACATAATGGAGACATATTGTTCATATAGTCTGTATGAGATCATTATTAGTTAAGAGGGAGCATCTCCAATAGATGAGCTAAAACCAAAATTTTTTTCTATTCTAGAGGGGAAAACCTAAAAACACAGTCCCAACAGTCTCTTCAAAGATCAAAAAGTGTTTTACTAATGAAAAGCCATTCTCTTGGTCTAGAGTGTTATTGTTTATTACCAAAATAATTTAGTGGAATACAAAAATCAACCCCATAATACTTCTCTCTCTCACGCCCAGTAAAAAAGTTGAAACTAATACATAAAAAATGAATGAAAATGATAATTTTAAATGAGATAAAAAAAAAATGGTAAAGAGTTTGTTGGAAAACGTATTTGAAAAAAGCAACAGGTAAAAGTTACTATTTACTCTCTAAGCAAAACAAAAATATAGAGAGTCTATTAGAGATGCTCACCACTAAGTTTTCAAACTACTACCCATGCAACCCCTATGTCAATAACTTCAAGTTAACACATGGTGCAACTACTCGACCCATAAAAGTTAAAACTAACCTATGTAAAGCATATAAACACATAAAATTTCACCCAATTCTCATGTAATTATCTTTTCATTTGCAACAATATTACGAAAACACTTAATTTCACATCCAATTTTACAATATCACAAGTCGCAGACCCATGTGATGCGCGAAGAAATTTGATGATCTATTTTTGTTAAGTGAAAAATGAAAATAAAACTTGTAAGTGTTAGTCTCAAACCCTTCTTAAAATGAATTGATTCTTTTCTAACAAACTATAGTTGATACAATATATAGATTTTCTAAATTAAGCTATCAATATTTGTTATTTGAAAGTGTTTTAAATTTTGTAATTTTTTTTCCAAGGAAACATAATGTATTTTACATTCAATTATTATATAAGGTGAGATATTTTGTAAATAATGTAATGTGTGATTAGAGTTTATTTCTAATACTCCTTACAAACGATCCTTCCTCTATATGTCTTGAATGGCTTAAAAAGAACAAATATAAGTAAATTCAACACTTATATTAAAAAATAATTACAAGGCTTTAATAATATAAGAAAAATGTAATTTTATCAAAAATGTACTAAAATTACATTGAGAGTGTGACATAACTTTCAATGAAACAACTCCTCTTTCCACACAAATCTCTATCCCAAAGCATCACCGAATGGACAGAAGTGGACCGAATGACACTGAAGTGGACCAAATGGACTGAATTGGACCAAATTGGACCAAACTGAATGGACTGAAGTGGACCAAATGGACCGAAATAAACCGAAGTAGATGAAAATGCTATGATGATGTGACTCAACAAGAGCGTAACAATAATAAATGCTATATTTCAGTTTTTAGATATTATATAGATGTTGATATGGGGGAAGTGATTAACAAAAAGCGATAGGACCATTTGAATAGAAGCAGGCAAAAAGTGTCCACAACTCACAATCGACCACTTTAACATGTGAAATTGAGTGTGCTCCTAGAGTCATTGTTTCATTTGGGGACTGATGGACTAAAAGGAGGTGAATACATGAAGGAGAGTTGAAAGGAAAAAGTTTAGATCTAAACTGGTTTGAAGAATGAAGATACCAACTTACTATGTGGTGATTGAAGATACCATTTATATGCTGTTTTAGTAAAATGATTTTTCTAATGAGCTATGTAACTTATTTAAATGATACACCTAAATAGATATATAAATAATCACATAATGAGGTAGATGAAATAGCTCTAAACCGGTTTGACATTAACCTTTGACCCAATGGAAAATTCGGCCACAATTTTGGTGGCTGTAGCTTCTCTAACCTGATAACTTGTTTTGCACTGCTGATGATACTAGCTCTTTAAAATAAAAGAAAATAAAATTATCCTAATGAAAGTACAGAACATCCGCGAGAAGGATAAAAGAGCGAAATAGTTACGACACTCACTGACGCGGCGTGGAAAGCCAAAGCCCAAAAGCTAACTAGATAGAGCCCTTCTAGTCGAGAACCAACGAATCCCACATCGTCTAGTTACACAAACCTTTAAGTCCTTATTAGAAGGAAGGAGGCAGATAAGCTTGTCCCTTCGGGGACATCCGATAAAATTGGAACGATACAGAGAAGATTAGCATGGCCCCTGCGCAAGGATGACACGCATAAATCGAGAAATGGTCCAAATTTTTTTTTCTTTTTCAAAATCCAATCGCCCCTCTCTTGCTCCACAGGTAAGAATTACTTAAACCCTCTTGAAATTTGACTGAATCTTGTACATTATGAAACTGGGTTCACCTTCTTATTTCGTTAAAGATGATATCTTTGTTAACAATTCGTATAATTTTTAATTTTAATTTTTTTTTTCTTTGTAAACTGCAAATTGTATTGCTCTTTTGTTTTACTTTGAAACTAAAGCTTGATTTTTTTTTTTCTTTTTCTTTTCCTTAAAATACTGTTGAGCTTAGGAGGCATTCCCACATTTAGTTTTTGAATTGGCTTTGGGTATTAGTACAATATTAAAGTACACTAGGAGTAGGGCCTCCATCATGTGGAACCTGTGAATTGCTCTTAGACTGAAATACAGAACTTCCTCAGTTAAAATGCATTTAACTTTGAAAAGTTTAAGAGCAAAACCCCAATTTGCAGTTTGGCCTCAGTCCAGAAATAAGAGCAAATGATGGCAATATCGATTGCCTGTACATAAAACACATGATCACTTCTTTGGCTCTCATTGAAGCTGATAAAACTGATTTGAGTTACACTTGAGTCCACCATGAAGGTCATAGAGTGATTATGGGCTAAGCCATTTTGCTATTGAAAATTCTGAATTGTCCTTGCTTGAGTCCACACAGTCATAGATAGAAACCCTTTTGAAGGTCGCAGTGATTAGGATTCTGGAGAGGGTACCTTCAGAAATTGAGTAGTGTTTGGAGTTGATGTATTTAATGACAGACAATTGCTAGAGTTGAGGTTGAGTTTGATTTGGCTCTTCATTGAGATGCACTCACCTGAGATTTTGAGAAATTCCAGTCCTGCCTCACATCCAGTGTTCACTGGCAAGTTTCCTGCAATTGAAATGGTGAAATTTAGTATTAAGTGGCAGTTAAGGGATCAAATAACATTTTCTGTTTTCTAAAAGTTTGTTTTGGGAAGTTCTAGTTTGGTGTTTTCATGCTTCAGATAGTCAATTTAAGCTCCAGACAAGTCATGGTGACGCTAGTAGTACACAAAGTTTTCGTGTGTGATCTCCATTTGGGCAAAGATTTGAGGATTAAATCAATTCGTATTAAGTTTCTTAGGTATGATCTGAATGCTAGTTCTGATTATCATGCTTTAAGAAGTTACTTTAGTTTATTGGTTTTGTAGCTGGGTTTTCCATCCTGCAGATTAGTGATTTATATATGTCTTATTTTTTTGATTAGTAATTTATCTGTCTTATTATTCTAATAGTATCAATTATTAGCTAATTGTGTTTTTCTTTTATATTTTTTGTTCTTCTTCTGTTGCAATTTTACTTTTGCATAAACAGTCAAACTGCTCTATGTTATCAATAACCATGGTTGCCCTCATCAAACTCTTTTTTAAATTTCATATCAAGTTCCCACATCAAACCCTACGGAATGAAATATCATATCAACTTGTACTGGGATGGTATTGGATTTGTTCTAGAGGAACAATTGATTGGTGATTTTTGCATAAAAGCTAAAAGCTGAGCTTATAAGCTCAAGACAGACACACACTAAGTGACAGTTAAGCGATTAAATAACCTTTATCTTGCTTTAGATAGGCAATCTAGGCTCTAGAAATAACTTGGTGACTCTGGTGGTACAAAAATCTTTAGTGTGTGAGGCTGAGGGTTCCATTTGGGCAAAGATTTGAGGTTTAAATCAACTCTTTATTAGGCTAGAAGTTTCCTAGGTATGAATGCTAGTTCTGACTATCATGCTTTAAGCATTTCCTTTAGTCAATTGGTTTTGTAGTTGGGGTAGTGCAAATATTTAAAGAAGCTTCTGGAGAATAATATTGACAAAGCTGAGGAGATCGATTATGTAAAACGTGTGTGTGTGTATATATATATTTTTAAGTAACAAGTGAATAGATAAATAAAACAAAAATTTTAGCTATACAGTACTGTGTGTTTAGTTTGGTTAACTTGGAGGTAGATTTGCTTGTCAAATTTTGTGATGTCTGTCGACCATGCTAATGAAGGTGTGATGTTCCTAATTTTCCCAGAGCACTTGATATTTTGATTTTCATTTTAAAGAGGAAGAAAAAATTATGATAGTTTCCCCCATATAGGAAGGCAGAAAGATGACAGGAGATTCCTTGGTTTTCCATCCTGCAGACTAGTGATTAATCTGTCTTATTATTATTATTACAGTATTGATTGCTGCCTCATTGTGTTATTCTTTTGTAATTCTTTCCCTTGTTTTGTTGCCATTTTTCTTTTGCATAAACAGTTGGACACCTCTTTGTAATCAACAACTGTTGCAGCCCACATCAAACTGTACAGAGTCATTGGCCAACTTTTCTGGCAATGAATGTATCCAACATAGATGCAAACATGATAGTGGAATTAGCCTCTCTCACTATGAGGTGTTGGGACCCGAAGCTATGTCCGCTAAATGACCAACCAGGAATGGTATTGGATTTGTTGTTGAGCTAGAATGGACTGGTGATGTTTGTGGTTATAATTGTCCCCGCGGGGGGGGGGAGAGGAATTACTGGTTGGGGGAGATTCAAAGAATCAAAGTCTGGATTCTCGAGTTGATGTGTGGAGGAAAATTTGCTCATAGCAGTTATCTTTTCTTAAATCCAGATGGAATTTACTTGTGAAGTTGGAGAAATGTGGAATTTAAAGTGCTTACCTGCAGATATTGATATGAACTTGAATGGCAGGAGAAGCACTGCAAGAGCCAATATAAAGAGATAGTGGTCTGTCTGACCTTTGATTGCATTGTTTGTTGCTTTGCACAAGGTTTTGAAGATATAAACATTGCTCCAAGTGGTACCTCCCCATGAGTAGTAATTTTGAACCATTATAAAAATAATAATAATAATTAAAAAAAATAAACACTTCTTTTTGAGAAACTCCATAGTTCGTGATTAAAATATTTGCAGCTTTTTTTTTTTTTGGGGGTGGGGGGGTATCTATGAAAAGAAATGGAAATGAAGAATGGGATTTTTAAAGAATATTCTATTCAATTTCCAATTTGAGAATTTAGTGAGTAATACAATGATTAAGAGGAGATATCCATTCCTAACTATTTTATCTTAAACATTCCTCTTAAGAGTGGAAAGAGGGCACATTCTTTTATTTTTGTGAAATGACAATGGAGTATTAATTTTATCCTAATCTAGGAAACAACAAAAAAACAGTGAATGATATAACGATAAAATTTTATATTTATTTAATTTCCTTACTCATTTTGTAAACTCTCAAAAAAAAAAAAAAACCCCCCATATCTTAATTCATTTTATTCTATTCTCTCATGATTTATTCCATTCAATTCTTCTATTAACTTACAAACATAACATGAAACAAATTTTGAGATGCTTCCATATCCGCCCAACAACAATGATGACTAATAACTACTCTTACAAAAATATATTTCCAGACTAAACAGTCTTTAAAAGGAACATAGCTTGCTCTTTTGTGAAGTTTGGTAACAGCAGTCGGGTACAAAGGATTTACTATTTAGGATTCATTTAGAGGGTTTTAAGTTTTAACCATGAGAAACGTATATGTAGTGAGAGTTTGGTTTCTGCGTTCAGCGTCTGCGTCTTTCTTGTTTCACGTTTTGCTTCTTTATTTATTTATTTATTTATTTTTAGGCCGCTTATGTTGACTTTAGCGGCAAAAATTTACTGTTGTGAACAGTGCATGCACTGTTCACGCAATAAAAAATATTAAAAATGGGTCCCGCAATACTATTCACATATTTAAAAATTATTTTGCTACAGTGTTTTCAGTTTTCAGTTTCAGCAACAATAAGTTCAATCCAAACGGACCCGTATATGATAATGTCAAACGGGGTTTAATTTGCTTTTTTTTTTTTTTTTTTGGTAATGAAGATTGAAGAGTCGATTTTATTTTCTCCTCTATGTTATTTTTTTGATATTTACAATTAAAATTAATCATTAATTCTATAAATTAATGATAATTAAGATGAAGATTTTGGCCACTAAGGGTGGTGGTCTAGTTCTCTCCCCCCTAATCGGCCCAGCTCAATGCGACAATGCCCACTAGTGCCTTCATGAGACTAAGAGCACACGTTTAGACTTAATGAGTAAGATGCTACTATAATAACATCGTGTATTTATAGTCACATAATCTATTTTTATACGACTTGTTTTACTCTTATAATTAAAAAGTGCTTGTATGTAAAATATTCTCCGTAGCTTTGTTCAAAACTACTGCCATGGAAGTATACATAGTAAAAAAGTTAAAATAAACCTTTTTGTAATATTGTTAGGCATTTGTAAATGGTAAATATGGTAGATACCCATTTTGTAATATAGGACACGCCGCTAGTCCTTTTAGTTCTAGGAGATCTTATTCTTTTGTATTCATGCATCATTTTTTTTTTTTTTTTTTTTTAAGAGAAGCGTACCATTTGTATATCTCAATGAATAAATATGATAGTTTTATAAGATGTCACAAAATGGATATTCTCCAAATTTCTTCTAAAGAAAAAACTTCTCTTTTGCAAACTCTTATTTGGTTTTTTGTTATTCCACTATTCACTAAAACATATGGAACATTTATACTAAGCATAGGATAGAACGGCATGAGAACTATTTAAAATAGGGGATTAAAGTAGACCGAATGGACCTAAATGAACTGAAGTTGATCAAAGTAGACCGAATTGGACCAAAATAAATTGAAATAGATTGAACCGGAACAAATAGATGAAGTGGATCGAAATGGACTGAATGTCGATTTGTAAGCATAGCTAAGATTGTGTTATGATATAAACTCAAATTCTTACTTCCAAAATAATTAAGTATTAACTCAAACCAAAATCAAGCTGAAACTGTAAGAGAGAGAGAGATACTACTTGTAATGGGGAACTAAAAAATACAACTCCAAAGCGTATAAACTCAAAATATAGTTTTAAAAATCACAATGATTCATCATTATAAAGTAGTGTTGCAAGAAATAATAAGAAAAATTAAGAGAGATAATTTTGTATTTGCTTCGATTTCATTGCATCCAATGTCTTTCTCTAGGAAGGGTCCACTGAGTTGGATAGGACCCAATATTGAAGTACATATGGTTTGCATACGTAGGATTCACTTAGTTCAATTCCAAGCATCAATTAAATGAATGCAGTTTTTTCATTCATATTGCCTAAACCAGTCTAAATGAGAATAATATAATCATCATCATCATGAACATCATATTTGTTTAGTGTTGGTTGAAATCTCAGTATTTGCTGTATAAAAAAATATTGATTGCTTCTGTTTAAACTTTAAAGCCACACGTATGTGCTTTGTACTTGAGTACCCTACATTTCCTCCTTAGAGCAAAGCTTTAAATATGATGCACATCTTTTCTAATATTTATCAAATATAATTTTCAGGCTCTTCAAGATTTCCTGAACCGAAGCAAAGAATGTGATATTCTAAATTATAGATTCCCTGATATTGATCTTCAACTTGAAGATTTCAAAGATTTGGTAGATGACTTAAGAAGTTGTAATGAGGGAAGCCAACAATCCTGGACGTAGTACATATTGTTTTAACTAATATTCAAATTTAGTATTTTTCCCCTATTTGGTATCAGCATCTAAGTGTTTATAAATAATGTTTAGGCAACCTGATCTGTACGATGAGTTTCCTGGTAGCTCTGACTACAGTAAAGGATCAACTCTCCTGTTGCATTCAGCTGCTAACAAACTGGAACAAGCACACGCTGAGATATGTTCACTGCATCAAGATACTGGAACTGGGTCAGAATCAATTCATATTGAAGAGCAAAAGGATGTTGGCGAATGTGAGAATGGGGTTATTTCTTGTGTAACTCCAAAGCAAGGTAATAAAATCTTATATGGAATATAAGGACCTACAAGCTTTCTTTTCTTTTTATATATGACATCACCTGACTAAGTTAGAATCAATGATAAAAGATCTAATCTTTTTGCAGGGATTTTCATGTGTTGTGATGAACAGCCAAACAATGATGGAGTTGTTTGTGTCTCATCAAGTACAGACTTTGGTTCCCCTCTTCAAGTAACCCCACTGTTCAGATCATACGCAGCAGGAATTCCTAGCCCCAAATTTTCAGAAAGTGTAATTTATCCTAAAACTATGATTCTAACAATACAATGCCGTTGGTGGTATGGCATTTCATAGCAGCAGTAGAAAGAAGTCTCAATAATTAATTTAGTAATAGTAGTAAAACTTGCAAGGTTGTCAACTGTCAAGCTGACTGCAGAAAAATTGACAGTAGTAGTAATGGTCTGGGGCTTATTGAGTAGTGTAGGGGTAGAAGCGAAGGCTGGAGAAAGATAAGAGTCTATTGATTCTCATCAGCTGCAGTTTATAGTCACTATGTAGCCATTATAAAGAATTAATAAGGATTTAAGACTAATTATAAGCCAAACAATTTAAGTTTATCTTTTGTCGAGGAAAGGGAACAAAAAGAGTTAGGAAGACCTAAAATAACACTAGTAGCCAATGAGCTATCATAATAATGGGCTGGAGGGTTGACTGGGTGAGGTCGTGGGTTCAAGACCTATTGGGTGCATATGTAGTTCATCAATAAAGGACATCTTTATTAAGGAGGTTACAAAGAGTATGATTTTATACAGGAGAGAATAGTGAAAAAGAGTACATGTGAATGATTCCAATTAGTTTGTTAAGGATCTACTACCAACCTCATAGTTTTGGGACTAGGGCTTCGTTGTTTTTGTTTTTTCAAGTGAATGGTGGTTGTGGTATTTTGTGCAATTAGAGATGGCAACGATGGTTAAAGTTTCTGAACACAAATATCAAGCACAAGTAGAACTTTTGACTCTACTAATGATAAAGCCATATATTGGACAGTAAATATAGTATTAGAAGTTGCAGTATTTATTAAGAATGAAACCAATAATACTAGTCTAGCAGTAGCAGTTATTACCATTTTAGCATATGGAATACCTTGCTTCTGGGGCCATAAAAGAGGAAAAAGGGTTTGGGGTGGGCACATGAAAATTGGGAAGGACTATCTATGCAAAGCAGAACTCAACTAAGAAATCATAGTGACTTGGATGAAATCAACTAAAATAGTTGCAACTAGCTTTTCTTTACTTAGTAAGCGTCTCTGATGATTAACAATTGCAAATTCTTTAAAATGAAGTTAATCAGATAGCTAGGGTTCAAGGGATACTCCTGTAGTTCCAGCTCCTCTTGTAGTGCCTTGGCAAGGGGGTTTGAACCCCACCAGCACCCTCCCCCTATTTTACCTATCAAAAAAATAATTAAATGATCAGAGAGCTGCTGCAGAATCAGTATGTATATCACATTATTAAGTCCAAAATGTGTAATACAAGATTTTGGTAAAATCTAGCCAATGGCAATGCACGGATGAGCCTAACAGAAAATATAAATAAAAAGAGAAAAAACATTAGATTGCTTGTTAATTATAATGGTAGAGAATTTGTTTAAAAATGTATTTGAAAAAAGCATGTAAAAGTTAAAAATTACTGTTTCCTCTCCAAATAATATAAAAATGTAGAGAGTCTATTAGAGATACTCACCACTAAGTTTTCAAACTACTACACATGCAACCCCTATGTCAATAACTTCAAGTTAACACATGGTGCAACTACTTGACCCATAAAAGTTAAAACTAACCTATCCAGTGAAGCATATAAACATATAAAATTTCACCCAATTCTCATGTAATTATATTTTTATTTGCAACAATATTACGAAAACACTTAATTTCACATCCACTTTTACAATATCACAAGTTGCAGACCTATGTGATGCGTGAAGAAATTTGATGATCTCTTTTTGTTAAGTGAAGAAATTTGATGATCTCTTTTTGTTAAGTGAAAATTGAAAATAGTAGAAGAAACTTGTAAGTGTTAGGGTCTGTTTAGATATCGCTTATTGCTGAAAACTGAAAATTGAAAGTATTGTAGTAAAATAATTTTTAAATGTGTGAATAATGCCGTAGGACCTAGTTTTAAAGTTGTTTTTGCTGAAAAAAAGTACTTGCGGGTCCCGTAAATAGTGTATGGGACCCACCATTTTTCAGCAAAACGTTGGAACGCACGAAAAACGTGCATTCCAAACGCACACTTAGTCTCAAACCCTTCTTAAAATGAATTGATTCTTTTCTAACAAAGTATAATTGATACAATATATTAGATTTTCTAAATTAAGTTATCAATATTTGTTATTCGAAAATGTTTTAAATTTTGTAATTTTTTTTCCAAGGAAACATAATGTATTTTACATTCAATCATTATATAAGGTGAAACACTTTGTAAATAATGTAATGTGTGATTAGAGTTTGTTTCTAATACTCCTTACAAACGATTCATCCTCTATACATCTTGAATGGCTTAAAGAGAACAGATTTAAGTAAATTCATCACTTATATTAAAAAATAATTACAAGGCTTTAATAATGATGGTGAACTAAAAACTTAAACTCCCATTCGTCCATGAGGGTCATCCAAGCCAAGAAGACAAGAAGGACTGTACTTAGCAAAATGGTCGTCCAAGAGCCTATGGGTCATCCATGAGGAAAGTACCTGGACGACCCCTAGCACTTGGAAAGTTCTATGGAAATTTATTTACAAGAGCCAGTAAAATTGAACCACATGTTATTATTTCAAAGGCATGAGTAAAATCCTGGTTCATCACCATAACTTCCTATTTAGTACTTAACTTCCAATGACGGTTATTCTAACTCCTATAGGGGAAGTTACAAGACAAGTTAACTTTGAACCCTTTGACCTCCTCAAACATAGGGGAAGTTACAAGACAAGTAACCGCTTTAAGAGCACACTATATAAACACTCATTCACGATGAGTAAAGGTAAGTTTGAGACAACTCCCAAAAAGTTGGAATTCCAGAATTTGAGAGAAACTAACTTAAGCATTGGAGGATTCTTGGCCGGTCCACCCCGGTCACCTTTGATTGTGTGTTTTCTTTTCAGGCATTTCAAGTGATTACTAGACCATTGATGCCCCGCGCATTCAATCTACTAATTTTCTGTGCATCATCGAATAATATAAGAAAAATGTAATTTTATCAAGAATTTACTAAAATTACATTGAGAGTGTGACATAACTTTCAATGAAACAACTCCTCTTTTCACACAAATCTCTATCCCAAAGCATCACCGTATGGATTGAAGTGGACCAAATGACACTGAAGTGGACCAAATGGATTGAACTAGACCAAATTGGACCAAACATAATGGATTGAGCTGGACCAAATAGACTGAAATGGATCAAATGGGCCACAATGGATCGAAATAGACCGAAAATGGATCAAAGTAAATCGAAGTAGATCAAAATGCTATGATGATGTGACTCAACAAGAGCGTAGCAATAATAAATGCTATAATTTAGTTTTTAGATACTATATAGATGTTGATGTTGATGTTGATATGGTGGACTTGAAATGATCCACAAAAAGTGATAGGTCCATATAAATAGAAGTAGGCAAAAAGTGTCTACAATTCACAATTGACCACTTTAACATATGAAATTGAGTGTGCCCTTAGAGTTATTGTTTCATTTGTGCAATGACGGATTAAAATGAGTTGAATACATGAAAGAGAGTTAAGAGGAAAAAATTTAGCTTTAAACTGGTTTGAAGGATAAAGATACCAACATACTATGTGGTGATTGAAGATACCATTCATATGCAATTTTAGTAAAATAATTTTTCTAATAAGCCATGTAATTTATTTAAATGATACACATAAATAGAGATATAAATAGTCAGGTAACGAGTGAGTTAGATGAAATAGCTCTAAACCGGTTTGACATTAACCTTTGACCCAATGGAAAATTCGGCCAAAGTTTTGGTGGCTCTAGGTTCTTTAACCTGATAACTTGTTTTTCATTGCTCGTTATCTTTTTAAAATAGAAGAAAATAAAATAATCCGATGTAGTACAGAACATCTGCGAGAAGGATAAAGGAGTGAAATAGTTACGACACTGACGCGTGGAAGGCCAAAGCCCAAAAGCTAACTAAATAGAGCCTTTCTAGTTGAGAACCAACGAATCCCACATCGTCTAGTTACCCAAACCTTTAAGTCTTTATTAGAAGGAAGGAGGCAGATAAGCTTGTCCCTTCGGGGACATCCGATAAAATTGGAACGATACAGAGAAGATTAGCATGGCCCCTGCGCAAGGATGACACGCATAAATCGAGAAATGGTCCAAATTTTTTTTTCTCTTTCAAAATCCAATCGCCCCTCTCTTGCTCCACAGGTAAGAATTACTTAAACCCTCTTTAAATTTGATTGAATCTTTTACATTATGAAACTGGGTTCACCTTCTTATTTCGTTAAAGATGATATCTTTGTTAACAATTCGTATAATTTTTAATTTTAATTTTTTTTCCTTGTAATCTGCAAATTATATTGTTCTTTTGTTTTACTACGAAACTAAAGCTTGCTCCACAGGTAAGAATTACTTAAACCCTCTTTAAATTTGATTGAATCTTTTACATTATGAAACTGGGTTCACCTTCTTATTTCGTTAAAGATGATATCTTTGTTAACAATTCGTATAATTTTTAATTTTAATTTTTTTTCCTTGTAATCTGCAAATTATATTGTTCTTTTGTTTTACTATGAAACTAAAGCTTGATTTTTTTTTTTTTTTTGCTTTCCTTAAAAAACTGTTGAGCTTAGGAGGCATTCCCACATTTAGTTTTTGAATTGGCTTTGGGTATTAGTACAATATTAGAGTACACTAGGAGTAGGACCTCCATCATGTGGAACCTGTGAATTGCTCTTGGACTGAAATACAGAACATCCTCAGTTAAAATGCATTTAACTTTGAAAAGTTTAAGAGCAAAACCCCAATTTGCAGTTTGGCCTCAGTCCAGAAATAAGAGCAACTGATGGCAATATCGATCACCAGGACATAAAACAGATGATCACTTCTTTGTCTCTCATTGAAGCTAATAAAACTGATTGGAGTTACACTTTTGAGTCCACCATGAAGGTCATAGAGTGATTATGGGCTAAGCCATTTTGCTATTGAAAACTCAGAATTGTCCTTGCTTGAGTCCAAACAATGATGTTTCCTAAATACAAGTCATAGATAGAAACCCTTTGTGGAGGTCGCAGTGATTAGGATTCTGGAGAGGGTACCTTCAGGAACTGAGTACGAGTAGTGTTTGGAGTTGATGTATTGTATGACAGACAATTGCTAGAGTTGAGGTTGAGTTTGATTTGGCTCTTCATTGAGATGCACTGGCCAGAGATTTTGAGAAATTCCAGTCCTGTCTCACATCCAGTGTTCAATGTCAAGTTGCCTGCAATTGAAATGGAAATATTTAGTATTAGGTGACAGTTGAGGGATAAAATAACATTTTCTGTTTTCTAAGTCTGTTTTGGAAGTTTAGTTTGGTGTTTTTATGCTTCAGATAGTCAATTTAAGCTCCAGACAAGTCTTGGTGACAATAGTAGTACACAGAGTTTTTGCATGTGAGCTCCATTTGGGCAAAGTTTTTAAGGATTAAATCAATTCCTATTAGGCTAGAAGTTTCTTAGGTATGATCTGAATGCTAGTTCTGATTATCATACTTTAAGAAGCTGCTTTAGTTTATTGGTTCTGTTGCTGGATTTTCCATCCTGCAGATTAGTGATTTATCTGTCTTATTTTTTTGATGAGTAATTTATCTGTCTTATTGTTTTTACAGCATCGATTGTTAGCTAATTGTGTTTTTCTTCTAAATTTTTTGTTCTTATTCTGTTGCTAGTTTACTTTTAAATAAATAGTCAATCTGATCTTATGTTATTGACAACCGTGGCTGCCCACATCAATATAAAATCCTACCGAGTCAAGTATCATATCAATTTAAGAGTGCTTTTATCTGGGATGGTATTGGATTTGTTCTGGAAGAAGAATTGAGTGGTGATGTTTGCAATCCTATTGGTTGGAGGAGATTTAAAGTCTGCATTCTCGAGTTGGTATGTGAAGGAAAATTAGTTTTAGTTGTAAGTTGTAACTAGTAAGCTTTTCTTAAATGTAAATAAGATTTACTTGTGAGGTTTAAAGAAAGATATACGTTTAGATTGATAACCGACAGATGACATTGGCACAAAGAGGTATGGCAAGGAAAGCATTGAAAGAGGCAAGAGCCATGGAGGTGGCTTGTTCGATTTTTGATTGCATTGTTGTGTTTCACATGGTTTTCTTCTTAATGTAAAGAAGTGGAGTACCTTGATAAAATTTATTATTGCCCACTTGCAACTGTTATTTTAAAACCTAATGAGATGTGATTAGAATGGTGAAATAATAAACAAATGAAAACTTCCTGTGTTTACACATACTTTTCCTGGCTAAACTTACAGGTTGATTCTCCTCAGGATTATCCATGTGCTCCAAAAACCTCACCTCATAGTCTTACCCCATTAATAGTCTTGGTTTGAACTTAAGCCGTTGTGGCCCTAAAAAATCAAGCCTAATTGATACAGATTTCAATCGTTGAACCCAAAGAAAAGAATCAATTGAAAATAAAATTTAGCATACAGATTTTGTTGCCTACAATTTAAATTTTGAAATAAAATAAAATATAATAACTTTGTAATTTTGCACAAAGTAGTGTGCAACTGAGTGTAAGTATATTTTAGTGTGCAACTGAGTGCAAGTATACTTGCTCTATCAGTTATGTTTAACTAATGCTCAAGTTATACTAACTCAATTGAAGAAGTCCTTAATTTGTGATTTCTTAAATCATTTGGAGTTTCTAATATTGTGCCTTCAATGCTGATATGAAATTTTTTACGAATAGAAAAATTTGATTGCAAAAAAGCGATTACAGAAGGGAAGAGGAGACAGCTTCCTTCCAATTTACATCAGCAAAAATGGGAGGACCAAATGAGGAATCAAAAAACCCACAAAGGCATTCTTAAATGACCAGGTTGCAAGTGAGTGAGCTGCTGCATTGGCTTCTTTGAATACCCGGTTGAAGGCAATTTGAGGGAGGTCGCTTGCATAGGTCTTCACATCATGCAAGAGGCCTTGGATTCTCCATGGGGGTTTGGGGTCTGCATTATTAATAGCCTTTATGCACGCTTGGGAATCACCTTCTAATCACAACATTCTGCAGATTCTGGTTAGATGCCAAACACACGGACCATCTTAATGCTTCTGCTTCAGCTTGGACTGGGATATTGGTGGATACCTTCTTTGTGTGGGCAAGCACCAAGTTCCCTCTCCAGTCTCTAGCAACCACAACTATGACTGGATGTTTGGAATGTACAGCTGCATCACAATTCAGTTTAAGCTGACCTGAAGCAGTCATGCACCATTGACTATTAGCCCTGCTTCTATTACTTTGATGAGAGCTCTTCAACACAGACCAATGTTCCAAGAAGATCTTACTTAAGCCTCCTTGAAGGCCTTCATGGGAAATGCTTTTCCTTTCAAACACATCATGGTTTCTGCATTTCAAGATAAACTCCATGATTGAAGCGCTGTATAGAATAAAGCTTTTCCTCTCTTCTTGGTCAAACAAGAAGTTGCTTGGAGGGTTGAAAATGAACTTTATCAGCTGCTCCACATTGTTTGCCCTCAGGAACTGAATTCTTATAATGTATCTGCTACCAAACCACACCGCTTTAGCTATCTCAAAGAACTGGAAAAGGTGATGCACTGATTCCTGCTCCATCTCACACACGGGGCAGCAAGCATCCCCCTCATTGGTAAACTTGGCTAGCATGTACTGAAACAAGAAAGTATAGCATTCACAAAATAGTGTAGTACAAAGAGTTTATATATAACAAGGTTGTGTCATATATATATATATATATATATATTGAAAATATAGGATTGTGTACATTTTTTACAATTGTGTTCATTCAATATACAAAATTGTGTATATTCTTTGAGAAATTGTGTAACTGGAATATATAGAATTTTGTACCTTCTTAGAAAAATAGAGTACATTGAATAAACAAAATTATGTACATTTGAAAAATTGTGTACATTGAATATACAGAATTATATTCATTCTTTGAAATTTTGTTCAGTTAATATACATAATTGTGTAAATTCTTTTGAAAATTATGTACCTTGAATATATATAATTGTTTACTTTCTTAGAAATTGTGTATGCCTCGAATATACAGAATTTTGTAAATTCTTTAAAAAATTATGTACATTGAATATGCAAAATTTTGTATGTTATTTGAAAAATTATGTACCTTTACTATACAAAATTGTGTAAATTATTTGAAATTGTGTACTTTGAATATATAATTGTGTACATTCCTGAAAAATTGCGTACGTTAAATATACCAAATTTTGTACCTTTGAATATACAAAAATTTAAACATTCTTTGAAATTCTTTGATTTGGGCCACTAAGAGTGGTTGTCTAGTGGACATTGGGCTTACTTCCAAGTGGTTTGGGGGTAGAGATCCCAAGTTCGAACTTTTGAATTGGGCTTATTTCCAACTGGTTTGGAGGTGGAGATCTCAAGTTCAAAAATTTGAATCCAGCAAAAAGAAAGCGCTTGAGAAATCACCCTGCCCCCACCTCGACTCAATGTCCATTAGTATCCTCATGGGGCTAAAAGCAAAGTCTAGTCCTAATAGGTAAGATGCTACTATAGTAATGTCTTGTACTTTACTCATGACCTATTAAATGAGTTATATGATTGTAATCAACAAGTGCCAGCACTTAAATATTTTTTGTAGCTTTGTTCAAAGCTATTGCTAGGAAAGCATACATAGTGAAAGAGTCAGATAAAACTTTTTGTAATATTGTTAGACATTTGTCTATAAGTGGTAATAAGGTAGATACTCATTTTGTAATATAGGACAGGCATGGTTTTTTTTTAGTTTCTAGGAGATTCTTATTATTTTGTATTCATGCATCTTTGTTTTATGTTTAAAGAGATGCATACCAATTGTATATCTCAACGAATAAGCCTGATAGTTTTATAAGATGTCCCATAATGGATCGGAAGAGATTCTCCAAATTTCTTTTAAAGAAAAATTCTCTCTTTTGCTAACTCATTTGGTTTTTTGTTATTTCCACTATTCACTACAACATATGGAACATTTATGCTAAGCATAGGATAGAACGCATGAGAACTATTTAAAATAGTCTTTCTCAATAAGGAATCTACAATTACATTCACGATTTTCATGGGTATAACCTAGATCCACTGAGCCCTAAAGTTACTATAAATGATATAAAAGGGATAAAATGGTGAAAACGAAAAAGGATGAATGTTAAAAGTTCAAAATTGTTACACACTCCCTCTTCACATGGGCTTTCTCTTCTTTGGGGCTCTCTGCAACCTCGTCCACTTGAGGTAGATTTGGTATGACAACCCGGAGAAGACCATGGCAACACACCCCCATTGCTTTGTTGACAGGGGATTGCCACTCAGCAGTGAAGAAACCACAATGCTGACAAACTTACGGGTCGTGGTGATGGTGGTATTAGCGAGGGACCCAAATCTACTTATGGTTAGAAAGATGAAATTCTGGCCCACTGCCCCACAAAGGCAGTAGAGAAATATGTCCCATGCTGCCTCTGGATGCTGCTTGCAAAATTGGACCGCCTCAAATCCACTAGCGTGCGGCCAGCCGAACATGTAGATCATGTTGTAAATGGTACCCCATAAGTTCATTCCTAGCATAATATCCCAGGCACTTGTTTTCGGGTACCTATGCCAGAGAAACCATTAGGTTTGAGTTTTAAATATGCAATTCAAGATGGTTTGGAAAGAAAATGAGAGAGCCTGTGTGATTCAAGTCATCAATCATTCTTAAAGACAACTAATTTAAGCTTGAATAGCAAGGGCTGCCACAGACATTTTTAAACATATTAAAGTACACACAAGCTCTTCAAGTTAATGAGCCTCAAATGTACTCAATCTTGATTTGTTTCATATGCTTTGAAATTGGTTTATGTTATTGTGCTTTTGCTTGACTTGCTCCCACATAAATTTTGTTTCTTACAGGTAAAAGGAAAAATAATGGACATGTAAGTAGCTCTTTAGGCATTCTGCTAACTTTTCTAGAGAAAAATTATGGTATTTTCAACAAATTCAACACATCTTCCTTGGCAGTAAGGTAAATTAACAACAAATTGCTTCTTCAGTTAAATAATGTTTTTTTAGATGAAAAAAAAAATTTCCCAAAAAAAATTTTCTGTTGCTTGCCTTGCACAAAATATCATTAATATTTCTTGTAATAATTTCAAATAAATCTATGAACAAAAACTTTCATTAGTGAAAAAAAACCTCAAATAGGAAAATATTTTCCTTCTATTTTTTGGGGGGGAGCATTTGGGAGCCTAAAATGGAAAAAAAACTCCAAATTGGGAATCTACAAGAAAAATTAAGCAGGAAACAATTGGTTTGAGCAAAAAAAATGGCATTTGAAAAAAAAAGGAAAAAAAAAGAGTCAATAGTCATTCAACACCGATCAAATGTTTTCCCCTCTATTGGGCTTGTTTTCCAATGACTATGGAAAACATTTTCTGTTAACTTGTATTTTTTTACCATACCAAACACCAGAAAATGTGGGAAAAAAAAATTCAGTATGCATTTTAACCTGGAAAAAAAAAAAACACAGAATGTAAAAGGAAAATGTTTCTTGTTAACATACCTTTTGGTTATTGAATCCTGAGTAGCATTTGTAAATCCATCAAATGTAAGGTTCAGAAAACATAGCAAATATCCAAGAGGTGCATTTGGCTGTGCCAGCTTGCCAATAGTCTTCGAGCTAGTCTGAAATCAACCGGATTATGGATGAGACAAACATAAAATCAGAAATGGAAATTGCCAGAAGAAATCATTTATTTAGAAAAAAATAATAAAAACTTGTCTTAAAAATATAAAACGGGGATCAAAATGAAAACAAAAAAAGTTTTTAATATAGATATAATCATCACCTTTAAGAGGGCAAATGTAGATACCCCTCCAGCAACAAGGAAAGTGCAAAGATACTCTGGAACAGTGTATCTTATACCATAAACTAAAGCACCCATCAGCATTACTGCATGAAAGTAAGATGACTCATTAGTAAGTTATTCATAAAACTTGCCACAGAAATGTTGACCTATTTCTACATATAAATCCATCCTCACTGGAACAAATACATAGAGCTCGAATAACTTCTATATGTCAAAACAAATAGGAACCACCTTATTTATACAATTATCCAACTTGCCTGGATACTGTCTGTGACAGTTTTTCATTGAACTAGTTTGATTGATATCATCCCCAAGGAGAAGGGAGGGTCAGGAAAAAAATTAGGCAAGACTTAGAACAGCATCATTCAGTCTTTCAGTTTTGAAAAACTATTAAAAAAACAGATGCACAAAATTCATTACAAACTTCTTTTCTTGCTAATTTATATGAAATGGAAAAGGAAGAGTAAACTAAACAAACATACAAACTAAGGTCAGTGGTTTTGATGAAGGGGACTGCATCTTTCTAAATAAGTAATGAAATTCCATAGAATTCAGCACCATAATATACAGAATGGTTTATATGAACTACTTTTGACAATTCAAGGCCTTTAAAAAGGTTTGGTTGGAGCGTTCAAACCAACACCTAGGCTATAGACTACAACTGAGTCAGCCAGACACACGCTCGAGGGCCATATGAATGCAGTTTCAGCAATAAAAAGCATGCATTTTACAGTCAGAATTAACACGCAGCATGCTTGTTCAGGTTTATACACATAAACTCGTAAATATCTCACCTGGAATCATTTTTGAGGATTTTGCCAGTACCTGAAATCAGCAAAAACAACATCAATATTTATGGCAATCAAGTTATTTTCATATGTACTTCAAGATCACACTAATCAAGAAATATTGCCACTGCTATGTAATACAAAGCCAATGATTTGTAGCTCAAATGGCACTTCCTTTGCCACAATCATAAGATGGAGACTGTTGTCTTCGGTGCAAGACCATGTGTCGTGTATCTTACCAATCAAAAAACATATGGAAGCAGAAAAAGTCTACCACTTTACACAATTATTGAGGGGAAAAAAAAAAAAAAAAAAAAAAAAAAAAACCTGGTAGATTCATAGAACCCAAAGAGAGAAACTTATCTAAAGAATAGACTACCAATCACCATACTCTCTCTCTCTCTCTCTCTCACTCAATTAGTAAATTAAATCCACACTCAATGCATTTGAACATACAACCCGTTTATTTTATTTTTACAACGGTCACTTGAGCTAGAACTCATTGGCACCCCTGCACCTTCCACCAAATATGAGAAACTGACAAACAACGAGAGAGTAGAAACATACCTGGGCAGGGTAGCTGATATACTTTAGTGCTTCGATTCCCATAGCTGGACCAATCGTGTTTGTAATGCCAGCACTCCAGTACATCCACCAAGGAGCGCCACCATTACTACCACTGGACCAAAGCTTTATCACTGTTTATTACACACAATAACAACAGAATCACATCTCCATCATCATCTTCACAAAGGAGAGGATGAAAAGGCAAGAAAGAGGGTGAAGTTGAACTCACTTATGAATGACCAGATTAAACACACTACATTCTGTGCCAAGTTAAGGAACGAAAGGTGTTCGAACCTCTTCTCATCTGGACCAAATCTCTTGGTCGACCTATATAATGAGAAAAAACAAATCGATCAGTTGGTGCATATTTCATTGGTGGCAAGCAATAAGAACACGCGCACACACAAAATTAGAAAATTTTGAATCATGCAAATACTGCCATTAAAAGTAATACAGAAATTTTCGTTTAAGGAGACTTAGACAAGTTCATAATCATACGGTCCCAAAACTGAAAAACTTTTTGCAAATCACACAATTGCTATCCATAGAAACTCCTCATTCAGTACAAATTGAGGAATTACTGCCATTACAATGGATAAGCCTAAGCTTTTCACTGCTATTGCAGTAAACTAAAATCCGAGCTTTTCGAAACCAAAAATTCAAACACAGCTGCATTGAATTTAATTGTCCTTAAAAACGATAACACTACTTATGCTTTATTCGAACTAGTGACCTTAGCTTCAACAAGATTATGAATCTAAATTAGAAGTTTTAACCACCAAAATTAGAAACTGATGCAAATAGAAACTCCTAATTTAGTGCGAATTGAGCAATTACTGCCTTTACAAAAAGGCAGCATTTTCACTCCGATCGCCTATAGACAATGCAGTAACCTAAAAATCCGAGCATTGCTCATCTTATTAACTTTCCGATTAATTTTTTTCAAGATTCAAAAAACGAAACCAAATTCAACTCCTAAAAATCACAAAAACAGCTCATGATCTAGAAAATTCTGAAACACACACACACACACACACACTGTCAGTAGCTTCTCTCACCGGTTTTCCATAACAGATCGAATCAATAACAATGCTAATAAATCTTTGTTCGACAATTCAATAAGCAAAATTCTAAAAAGTTAAAAAAAAAAAAAAGAAAAAAAAAACTTACAGAGTTTCTTGAAGAAAACCTTGGTAAATATAAGCGGACCAAATTCCGGCGACACAGAAGGCCAAAACCAAGATACGGCGGAGTCCGTCGCCGTGAACTTCCATTAATGTCGCCGGAAACCAATTAGATCCGGCGGAATTTTTTTTTTTTTTTTGAATTTACTAATAATTTTCAAGAATGAGAATTGAGAAGATTGAGAAAAGCGAAGTAAAAGAGTGAGAGAGAGAGAGAATTTGATGCGAAGTATATGGGGAGAGAGAATAGGGAGAGTGAAGAAGAATAAGAAGTTGATATATAAAAAGGGCGAGAGAGATGTGGGAGCGCGAAGCTACGTAGAATATACACGTGGAGGTTTCTTATTGGTTTAGTGACTTCACTCGGCGCTTCTGATTGGCTAAACAAACGCGGAGCTTTTTCTTTGGGTTCTGTTCTGGAGCGAAGACTCGCTAAAGTCTAATAAATCCCTTTACGCGGTCACATTATTTTTATTTTTTTTACCACAAAATAGAGGAATATATTTAATATACGACATGACGTGTGAGTTTTTGATAAAAAAAATAAAAAAAATAAGGCTTAAAAATTGTAATTGCGTCAAGTAATTACTCTCATTAATTAATAAATTAATTTTATTATTATTTATTATGATATATTTCTTAAAATTAAGAGATAATATTTAAGAAATAATAATTTAATTTTTGGAGTGAGAAATAATAATTTAATTTAGATAAGACTTTATCAACCAAGTTTTAGAAATCTGAATTTTACAAAAATTAAAAAGTCTATTATAAAAATTTTATAAATTTAAATCTCATCCTGTATTTTTGTTTATTTGTTTATTTTATTTTATATCCAGCTAAAGTCTAATTTCTAATAAACCCCTTCACACGGTCCACTAAATCCAAGAGTAAGTTTACAACTTTTAAACTATTGCTTTATTAATTTCTGGATAAACACAAAAGCTTAATTGTTGATATCAACTTTTTTTTTTCATCACTATATGCATTATCTACAATTTTATTTTTTTTGTCAATACACTTTTTTGTCATCAATTTTAATTTAAGTGTTAATTTATCTACTGTTAAAATTTTTGATCTACACACTTAAAAAAGGTTCAAATTTAATTTTAAGAATTTCAAGTTTTTCCCGTGAGTTAGGAGTTTGAGTTTAGTATTTATTTTACTTTTTAATAACACTCTCATGAAGATTGTGTGCTTGCCCTAAAACTCTATTAGCTAAGGCTTAAAAAAAAAAAAAAAAAAAAAAAAAATCTATTTCAAGTTTTCAACTAAAACCATGAGTACTGAGGTTTGTTATTTCCAAGACCTATTTTTTGTTATTTTTATTCATTTAATTCATCTTTTGTTTTATTGAGATTCATAAATATTTAAATTTGCAAAATTATTTATAAGAGGGTTCTATGAAACGAAACATGTGGAGCATAAAGGTTAGGCAGGCTTTTGACTCTTGAGTTTTAATTTCTGTATTCTATATATATATATATATATATATATATATATTTTGTACGTCATATTGCATTTTTTTTTAATGCAATTTTTGGTGGGTTTTACTTATTTGATCATTAGTTATGGAGTCAAAAATATTATTAATGAAGATTTCATATATAATCATCTCAAGCAACTTTACTCCATAAATAAGGTTAACACTTATTATTATTTTTTTTTGTTTACATTATGCATCAAGAAAGTCAAAATAATACTCATAAGCCTCAAATGCCACGTTTTATCTCCTCAAAATGCCCATTTCTTTTCAATTTTTTCCTTTCAAAATTAAAAGTTTTGGTAATAGTTCATACTACTAAATGCATATAAAAATAGTTTACACTCGCATTAATTATCAAGATAGTTACAGTAGATAGTTAATGTAGATCAAACTCTTTTACCAATAATTTACTATGAATAGCAATCTATTTTCTAAACTATAAGAAAGTTAAAATTCTACTTAATCTAAAATTCTATTAGCAAAAATTTCAAGTAATTTAGAATAAATTTAATATTTACTTTGAAAGTGTTTTTTGCTCATAAAAAGTGTATGCATGTATTATATGTCATAACATTAATGTGTTTTATAATATGAATCTAATTATTAATATAGTTTTGAATTTTTTGACTTATTTACATATATTTTTTTAAGTAAACCGTGCAATGCACGGGTCTTTAACTAGTTTTATTATTATATATTTCACAAATTTAAGACCACATAAAATGCCACAACTCTTCACGTGACAGATTATGAGTAGTGGAGAAAAAGTTAAGGATTCATGTGAAAGTGACAGTCAGTCAATAACATTATGCTATATTTAAGTCATAATTATTAAACCCGGATAAGTTGGGTTATTAGGTCATTGGTCGAACCATATGGTTAAATAAAAATTAAAAATATTAAATAAAAAAAAAGTTTGAAAAGTCATAAAATAAATATAAAAATTAAAGCAAAAGATTCCTAACTTACATTACTAATTTTAATTAAATTTTAAAAACAAGTCAGTTAATTTTTTTATTACATTATATTTCTTAAAATTCTAGGATTAAAATTATATGTATCTCAAACTCCAAAGTTACATCCTATGCATAATGCATATTAAATATCTCAACCATTGCTTTAATCTATTATATATATATTACTATACGAGCCAAAACTTGAAGCTCTATCTTTATTAAAAAGTCAAGCATCAACCTTATTATCAAATTTCTTGTTTCATTATGCTCCAAATTCAGAAAATAGTACCACAATAAATCTGTAAAGGTAATTTGATTCAAAATTACAAACCGAATAGCTCACAACAACCCATCCGGGTTGCATGGATTGTGAAAAAACTGTTGGATTTTAATTAAACAATGCTTAATAGTTTCTAAGTCTTTTGTAATTAAATTAGGAATTTTCAATATACTTTTTTTTTTTCAGTGTTTAAAAGTTTTTTTTTTTTTTTTTTTGAGAATCCAGTGTTTAAAAGTTGATGTATGAGTTTGTATAGTAAAACTTGTACTGTTACTGACATTACTCTACCATAAAAAGGTCAAAGTAGAGATTTGGTAGAAAAAACTTGTCTGGTTTGATTAGAATAATTGATCAAAAAATGTTTAATATAGACTTACTTTATCTAAAAAAACAGTAAAGTAGTTTCGCACTATTTTACTAGAATCCTCCAATATATATATATATATATATATATTATATAACGATGACATACAAAATGTGAGTATTAAATAAACTTATATGACAGTATTGGAAGAATTTAAGAAAAAGTTAAAAGTTGGGGTGGGAACTATTTTCTTCTTCCTCAAATTGAAGCCTATTTGAGTATCATCTAACAAGTGCAATGGACTCCCTCACCAAAAAGTCCCACCAGAACAAGCCCCTTACACTTAACGCACTAATTACTCATCAATCAAGCTCAAAACAAGAGTGCACAAGCAAAATTCCAATCAATGCAAAATAATTAAAAAAAAAAAAAATCAAACACCAACATAACAATATAGGAAAAATCAGTGAAAATCCAAAATCCAAAATCCAAACTCATTAATTTTTCCCCCATACAAAATTAAGTTTTCAATTTAACCAACCAATCTTACAAGTGCAATTAATGGAGTCTTACACCAAGTGGGTCTCACCCAAACAAGAAAGTATACAATGTTTCGGTAATACCAACTCAGCATCTATTTTGGTATTTCCTACCCAATAAATAACTGACACCTGTTTCAAAAAACTACATTAGACTACTTCAATAAATAATTAATTTATCTTCCCGATAATATAGAAGATTGTGATTAATTTATTGGAGTAGTTTGATGTGGTTTTTTGAAACATGTATCACTTATTTATTGGGTAGGAAATACCAAAACAGATGCTGAGTTGGTATTACCGAAACATGATATACTTTCTCCAACGAACAACACTCTTACACTTTAATACACCATACCCACCAGTCAAAACTCAAAAAACAAGTAAGATCCCAATACATACCACGCTAAAAGAAGAAACCAAAAAATATAAAAAAATTTAATAATAATAACAATTCATAAGTAAATAATAAACATCTATATAACAAAATGGGCAAAATCAGTGTTAATTCAAAATCCAAAACTAATAAAAATTTTATTTCATCAACTTAAAACCAATCACAACCTAATGGAAAGTGACCAGTTTTCCAATCAAACTCACCTCATTTCCATTTCACCAACTGAAGTGAATAGCTATTGGTTATCTCATAAAAAAAAAAATAAGATACTTCGTAACTGTTTTATTTTAGTCTTCTGTATTTCTTTGTTGTTAGCAGTTGTTAAACAATTTGATTTCTTTGTTGTTAACAGTCTTTTGTATTTATCTTATTCTTACAAAAAAAGAAGGAAGTGTCATTTGAGTTAGAGCTCATTGGCAAGCATTCGAACATATTAATTTGCTCCATGTACAAAAAAGTTAACTTCTTTTTTTAGGGTAAATTGGAGATTCAAAATTGGGATGCGGGAAATACAAAGAGAAAAACTTGAATTTAAAATGTTAATTGAAGTTTATCTTAAAGTTTATGATTATATAGGTGTAATGTTATGGAGAAATATAGGGTATAATATTGAGTAATAAGTTTTGTTTTTGTATTTTATCCAATATACATCACCAACTAATTACAAAGTAAGAACTTTCCCTTCTTCACTTTAATAGTGTTATCAAGCAAAGCAACAAGCATGAAAATCATCCTCAACTTAAAAAAAACAAAAAATGAGGTTCTTCAGCAAATTATATCACATTTAATTTTTCTTTATTCCCGAATAATGGAAAGGCGTACCCCTCCATATGCAACATTGTCCAGTTCTAGAGATCCCTGCAAAATAAAAAAAGAAAAGCTTGCAGATGAATTGAGAGAAACCAAGAAACATGAGAGATTCGAATGAAAATGATAGCAAAAATCATAACATGAAGAAATATGGAGAAATGAGAGGAAGATCTGATCTAGTTGATATACATTACTCCACATATATTTCGAAGCTAATCAAAATAAACTTCAATTTAACCCTCCTTCAACAGTTCAAATAACCATGGACAATACTTAATAACCAACGATGTTATTATGTTAAATAGAATTGATAGAAGTGGCTAGAAAATGAAAGGCAAGACAAAAAAAAAAAAAAAAAAAAAAAAAAAAAAAAAAAAAAAGAGGTAATTACACTCCCCACTTTTGAGGTTTGGGAAAATGACATTTTACTTCAAACTTGAGGGGAAAAAACACTCCCCCCCCCCCCCCCCCCCCCCCACCCTTGACATTTGATTGACTAAACTTTGTTAAATTATATTAAAAATGTTGTGTACTAACTTGCCTTCTGTTTAAAAGCATGTTTCTAAAATTATTTTATTTTATAGTTAAAATTCATCGTTATACATTTTTATTTGAAGTGTATTTTAAAATATTAACTGCAAATTTTTCTCTTTTTTTTTTAATGGATGATGGAGAGATTTTCCATTGCGAGTGTTTAGGTACTTACTGCTTAATAAATTTTGCATTTTTATTCTAAATTTATCAGTTATTTTTTTACTAATAATGGTAAAAAAAATTCTTATAAAAATTTAGAATATTTCATTATTAATATATATACAAAAAGAGGGAGTGTTTTTTCCTTTCAAGTTTAGAGTGAAGTGTCATTTCTCCAAATTTGAGGTGTAATTACTCAAAAAAGAAAAAAAAAAGAAAAAAGAAAAAAGAGAGACAAAGAAAATACATAAAAATAACAAGACTCGTTAGTACAACTTTTTTGGGACTGAAGAAGTTTTCAAATTCCAGGACCCAAATCTTTTACTTTTAGTGACCCAAACATATTACTTTTTGCTTAAAAAGAAAAACAATTAAATCATTTACAGGCAAAACATAAGTACAATATTTAAGTGCTATTCATTAAGTTTCATTTTTAAAATTCAGTAATGTGGCTTTATTTAACTAAAAATACATTTTTATCCTATGAGAAAAAAACCATGTAACAAAATTTTAAGACAAGAACCTAAAAAACAGTACCTAAGTACTGTACTTAAGCCTAATGATGCAGCTCTTTACCTGAAAACTAAAGCCTATTTACCTGAAAACTAAAGCCCAATGATGCAGCTCTTTAAGGCAAATCCAAAAGTCATACATGGTTGACCAATGGGTGGCAAGTTGATGGGCTGGATGGGTTTTAACTTGGATCATAACGATATATGATTAATAACTAACCATTTTTTTTTTTTTTTTGGGTAACCAAGGAATTAACATTAACTAAGAAATACTGCCAACAACAGCAACATTACATAGTCTGGGGCAAAAAACGCCCAACTTATCATTATACAGCAGCTGAGCTATAACAGGGGGAGGGGAATCAAAAACAGAAGACAGCACAGCAGAGGCCAATCCCAATTTTGCTAAGGCATTGGCACAAAAGTTTGCTTCCCTGAAGCAATGTGTCAATTTAACCTGAGGTAGACGCGGCAACAACACCTTGCAATCATCATCAAGACCAGACAAGTCTCCATTAGAATTGACATTGCTAGAAATTAAGGAGATTGCTGCAGTTGCATCAAGCTCAATTTCCACAGCATGACAACCCCTTTCAACACACAGCCCCAATCCTTCCCTCAAGGCCCACAACTCCGCGGCGATACTTGAGCTAACACTAATGGTTTTTGCAAAACCCACAACCCATTGTCTCGAGCTATCTCTAAGCAAACCACCACATCCTGCCTTCCCACTAGAGATATCAACCACACCATCAGTATTAAGTTTAAGCCAAACCTCTGCTGGCTTCAACCATTTCACCTGCAGCACTTGCCTATCTTTACCCGAGGTAGGCTCCAGCACACAGTACAAAAGATCACGAGTTTGCATTTCTACCACCTGAACCAAATTTGATAGGTTGCTGCTTGAAAGCCAATCTATTCCGTTGAAGCCACAAATTCCACATACCAAGCAAAAAAAAGTTGCTCCATTCATAATCCATGCCAGGTGCCTTAGAGGAATCTAAAGCATTCTTTTTAATCCATGACTCAAGGTCATCCGTGAACGAATGTTTAAGACTGTCAAGGCAGCAAGAGTGCTCCCAAAAGTTTTTTGCTGTTGGGCAGTCTCTCAGAACATGAGAAATGCTCTCCTCCACTTTTGTGCACAGCCACCCAAGTCGCCAATACCTCGATGAGTCAGGATGGCTTTAACAGGTAAGCTCAAATGTAAGCACTTCCAAAGGAAAATTTTAATTTTGGGCGAAGTCTGGAGCTTCCAAATCCATTTGCCATGAAAATCCAATGCCTCTAGGTTCTCATCTATTGCCAACAAATACGCATTTCTTAGGTCAAACTCCCCATTTAAGCTAGAGATCCAACTCCTGTGATCCTTCCTCATAGCAAATCTCCTAAGAGGGGTAGCTCTCACTACCTGTAAAATGATCTTAGGGAAGTCAAAGGAGATGTTAGCTAAGTCCCAGCCATTATTCATAATAACATCCTTTATGCACACTTCACTCTCTCCTTAATTCTAAGGATCCTCAATAAGGGACCTAATTGTGCCAATGTTTAGCCACTTATCATTCCAGAAACTAAGCTAGCTATTGCATCCCACTGTCCACTTAGAGCCCTTTTCATAAATGTTTCTTCCTAACTTCACTGCGCTCCAAGCTCTAGTATGAGCCTTGGACTTACTAGCATACCTAACCATGTACTTTTTCCTCAACACATCAGCCCTGCCCCCATTCTTAGAGTTCTCCATCCGCCAACATAATTTAGCAGCTAACGTTAAATTTCTTCTCCTAGCTTCCTGAATGCCCAAGCCTCCACGAAACTTTGGTTTGGTAACTTTCTTCCAGCCAACCATATGCAGTTTTTTGTGTTCTTTCATCAACCCCCACACAAAATTCCTGTTAACCTTATCAAGATTGTTTAGAACTCGGGTAGGGAGCATGCACCCCTACATCACATAGGCCGGGATAGCCGAGAGCATTGATTGGGCAATGACTACCCTTCCCGCCATTGATAGTAAGTTAGCTTTCCATCCTTGCAGCTTATTTTGCACCCTCTCCACCACGAAGTTAAAATCTTGGGATGTAGATCCCGGATGCTTGATCGGGAAGCCCAAGTACTTACCAAGATTCGGGGTCGAGTGAATGCCCAGCACCTCACACAACTCCACTCTAGATTCAGGACAAGTATTTGGGGAGAAATACACCTTAGACTTATGCAAGCTGACTTTTTGACCCGACAATTCACAAAAGGTATCCAAAGTCTCTCTCACACTAATATAATTCTTCAAATTAGCTTTAGCAAAAAGGACCAAGTTGTTGGCAAAGAAAAGATGGGAAAAGGCTTGCCCACCTTTAGAAGCCCGGACCGGATCCCATAGATTTTCCTCACATCTTCGCTAAATAAGGAAACCAAGCACTTCCATACACATGATGATTAAATACGGGAGAGGGGGTCCCCTTGTCTAATACCCCTTGACGGATGGAACGGTTCAAGTTTCCCACCATTAAGGAAAATTGAGATCGATGAGCTAGACACATAACTCATAATGAGATTGATTAGAGAGGGGGGCAACCTATAAAGCTCAAGAACATCCTTAATAAAATGCCACTCAAGTCTATCGTAAGCTTTCTCCAAATCTATTTTGATGGCCATAAACCCGTCTTTCCCTTTTTGAGCGTCATTGTATGAATAAGCTCTTGGGCGATGATCATATTATCCAACCCCATTCTCCCCGGAACAAAGGCGGTTTGAAGAGGGGAAATGAGATTAGGCAACAACGGTCGGAGTCTCTTGACTATGATCTTGGTGACCACTTTGTAAATTGAGTTACATAGGCTTATAGGTCTAAAGGAAGCCAGACAATCAGCCCCCAGATGCTTTGGGATGAGAGTTATAAGGGTCTCATTTAGGTGAGGGGGCATGGTGGAACACTGGAACACTTTGAACACTTCATTAACCACCGAAGTACCAACTTGCTACCAGTAAGCTTGGAAGAACCCATCGTGATTCCCATCAGGCCCAGGTGCCTTGAAAGGCTTAAGACTCCACAACCCCTCCTTTACTTCAAGACTAGTCAAATTAGAACATAAAGTGCTAGCCTCATCATGCCCAAGGAAACTAGGCTAAATGCTCATACTCCATCTCATCCTAGGAACACTACTAACACTAGTAGAGAAAAGATCTATAAATCCATTTCTAACCAGATCAGCAATTGCGCTCTCACCCTAAACCCAATTTCCAAGGCTGTCCTAAAGGCAGAGAATTCTGAATAACTAACCATTTATTCATTTATTATCTGATTAAATAAATAATTTACTGAGGTTTGACATGACCTGTGCGCATATGTTAGATACAATTTGATTTGATTTGATTTGATTTGATTTTTTTTTTATGGCTAAAATGTAAATTGCACTTTCTAAGTTTGACTGAAATTCATTTTAGTTCTTTAATTTGGTTTTCTTTCAATTGAGTCATTTAAGTTTCAAGTTTATTTAATTCAGGTTTTCTATTCAATTTTGTCAAAAAATTGTCATTAAGAAAATAATTTTCTATAAAATTAATAAAAATATTTTATAGATTAATTTATGTAAGAATGCTTTAAAAAAAAAAAAAAAAAAAACTTTTTCATTAGGGTTTTTTTTTTTTTTTTTTTTTTTTTTGAGAAGAATCTTTTTCATTAGTTAATTGCATAACTTAAAGCAATTTTTTTAACGGAATTGGTCGAAAAGCCTAAATTAAATATGTAGGGACTGGGTTTGAGCACTTCTACTGTTAAGTAAGTAGACTCAAGCCCAGCTAGCCCAATACAATGAATTTGTAGAGAGCAGGTTTAAGAACTAGTCCCTAGCAAGTGGACAACGCCCATCGCAGTGTTTTCCACCGTCGAACGCCGATGAACCGAAATCATCCTCAAAAATCTGTCCTCAGCCCGGTCCGAGGAGCTTGGTAGTCATCCTTCTTCCATGGGGATCCATCCCCCCTCCCAATCTGTTTCTACCCCTTTATATAGTCCTCCCTCAACAATCCATTTCCTCCACTTGTTGATCATCCATGCCTTCCTCTGATAACTCATCCCATCAGCCACTTTACCAGACCTCCTGTGAGTCGCAGTAACCGAGGAAGCGCTGCCCAGTGGTCATTTCCTCATTAATGCAGCCAGAACATTGGTTGTGCGCATTTAATGTGGAGGTGACATTTCATCCTCGACTGGCTCCTCCACCATGCTTCCATGGCTGACATGTTGTACTTGTTCTTTCTCCTTGGATGCCCTGAAAGACTTCCTTTACTGGTCCACTACTTCCTCTTCTTGTGGTCTCGGTTGGCCGAGGACAGGGTCATCCTCGGCAGGGTTCCTGGGCAATTTGGGGCTTTCATACTTCGTCCTCGGGCGTTTATCCCTCCTCGGCATGGGCCTTGGGCTTGGTACGAAGTGGGTCGGGGTTACAAGATTCTCTGACCCCACAAAATAAATTTAAAACTTAAAAAACTCAATTGAACGAAAGTAAAGTTAGATGATTAAAATGAATTTCAGGCAAACTTAGAGGGTGCACTTTGTATTTTAGCATTTTTTTTTTTTTTTTTTTGGGTGAGATGGTTTTTAGGGTAAATGGATTTGTGTCAAAATGGGTCAACTCTTTTTGGTACAATTAATAAGTGGATCAATTATCTGTTAAACCTTAATCCTCGATCAACCCAAAATAACTCATTTTGTTATTTGCGTCAAGTTAGGTTGACTCATTTTGACATGTTTAATTTGTACAAATTAACGTAATTTTTTATAAATAAATTTGTATTTGAAATATAAAATTTAATATTTAAAGAGATTTTAATGAATATATTTATAAAATATTCATTGAAATTTTAAAGTCTTTTAACCTTTTTTTTAATAAAAAAACCCATATATTTCATATTACACTTTTTAGATTGTGTGTTTCTAGTTCTCTCTCTCTCTCTCTCTCATACAATTATTTATTTGATAGTTGAAAAGGCTATCCTTCTTGTACTTGTGAGGATGGAAAAGAGAAAGAGAAAACTTTAACTTCTGCCATATTTCAATTGACTCTTACTCTTACTCTTACTTCTCGAGTTTGGGTTTCAATTGAGAAAAGTACCAATATCATATGGGTATGTATTGGGATTGCCATTGGGATTGCCATTGTGTAATTTTTTTTAAGAAAAATAAATAATTAGTTGCCACATCATTATCTGCTACCTCATTGCAGCGTTAGCAACATATATAAGAAAATTAACAAAACTACACGAAGGGACTAATAGAGCTCGTTTTAAAACATTTTGGGACTAAAAACACTCATTTGAAATTCTAGAGAGTAAGCATGCTTTTGATTTCTATATATATATATATATATATATATATATATATATATATATATATATATATATATATTTATATTTTGTATGTCATATTGCATTTTTTGTTGTTGCAATTGTTGGTGGGTTTTACTTATCTGATCATTACAAGTTATGAAGTCAAAAATGTTATTGGCACCCATTGGCAAATGTTGATAATTTTATAGAGTATGTTGTGGAATGCGGGCAGATTTGGTTACAAAAACTGATAACGCATGTGAAGATCTCATATATAATCATCTCAAGCAACTTTACTCCACAAATAAGGTTAACACTTACTATTTTTTTTTTTTTTTTTGCTTACATTATGCGTCAAGAAAGTCAAAATAATTCTCATAAGCCTCAAATGCCACGTTTTATCTCCTCAAAATGCTCATTTCTTTTCAATTTTTTCCTTTCAAAATTAAAGTGTTTTGGTAATAGGTCATACTACTAAATGCATAAAAATAGCTTGCAATCTCATTAATTATCAAGATAGTTACAGTAGATAGTTAATGTAGATCAAACTCTTTTACCAATAATTTACAATTCTATTAGCAAAAGTTTCAAGTAATTTACAATAAATAATATTTACTTTGATTGTATATTTTGTTCATAAAAAGTGACTCAATATATGTATGCATGTATTATATGTCATAACATTAATGTGTTTTAAAATATGAATAACTAATTATTGTTATAGATTTGAATTTTTTGATTTATTTACATATATCTTTTTAAGTAAACCGTGCAACGCATGGGCCATTAACTAGTTTTATTATTATATATTTCAAAAAATTTAAGACAACATAAAATACCACAATTCTCCATGTAACAAATTATGAGTGGTAAAGAAAAAGTTATAGGTCCATGTGAAAGTGATGGTCAATCAATAACATTATGCTATATTTAGGTCATAATTATTAAACCTGGATAAGTTGGGTCATTAGGTCTTATAAAAAAAAAAATGGGTCATTAGGTCATTGGTTGAACCATATGGTTAAATAAAAATTAAAAATATTAAATAAATAAAAAAACAGCAAAGCAAAGCAGCAAACATGAAAAGAATCCTCAACTTAAAAAAACAATAAAAGAGGTTCTTCAGCAAATTATATCACATTTAATTTTTCTTTATTCCCAAATAATGGCAAAGAGTGCCTCCATATGCAACATTGTCCACTTCTAGACATGCCTGCAAAATAAAAAAGAAAAGCATGCAAATGAATTGAGAGAAATCAAGAAACATGAGAGATTTGAATTGATTATTTATAAAGTTAGCTATTTTTAAAAAAATTATTTTGTGTTAGAACTCATAATTTGTAGGTTTCTTTGTAGACTTTTTTATTGCTATTGTATGAGCCATAATGATAAAAATAAAAATCGATGATGATTTCAAAGTATTTTTTGCTTAAAAAAAAAAATACTAAAGTCCGACTAAAGACAATTAAATATTGATAAACACTTGTGTTTGTAGCCAATTTCTCTTTGTTTATTCATGTTCTCTTTATGTTGATATTTACAAAATGATTTCCTTAATTTCATTGAGATAATGAATTGTGTGTTTGCGATTGAGGTCTTCATATTTAGTTGTGAGAATAGAGTAGTTGAGGAAGAGTTTGGGAAATTGCTTAAATTTATGTAATTTTAGGATATAAAAGTATTTTATCCTTTAAATTCTTATTTATAGATTTTAAAATCATTTAATCAGTTTAAAAAATAAAATCTACTTTTAACAATAATATTCATAATATGTTATAGTCTTATAGTATTATACATTTTTTTTTAATAAAGTATATATTAAGAAAATCAAGCTTTAATATATTCAACAATATTGTGGGCAAACAATATTATACAACAAAATAAATATTATATGTAGATCTTAATATATATGAAAATGATTTTGTTAGGACATATGTGATTCAATGTTAAGGAACATATGTCAACATTTTATGTAATTGGCTAATCTTTTGACAAAACGCACTTTACTTGTAATTGGGTAGATCTAAGACGTGTTTAATACTTCAAGAAACAAGGTTTCATGTTCAAGTGTTAAAGCCATGCAAGTCTGTCCAATAATCAAGTCAGAAAGTGCTGTTCATTAAAACTCGACACCCAGCATCTATCGAGATTTAAAGAGAGTTGTTTCAGCCCGAGGTTTGACAGCTGCTCGACAGATAGGGTATCTGTTGAGGTTTATGAAGTTCAAATTTTCTGTTCTGATTTTCATCCAATCCGTGAATGTATATTTGGGCTTTCTTTTCTCACAACCCTAAACATATATAAGGATTATTTTAAGGACCATAAAAGGTGACAATAGTTGCACAAGAGCACAATTGCACAAGTGTGAAGAAGAGTATGATCGAAAACCTAGTTTGCCCTAGTTCTTTAAGAAGCTGCTGTGTTTGTACACCATAGGGTTTTGTGACCAAGCAACTTCATGATCTTCATTATCTGGATGAACTGAAGAACTTTGCAGCCAACATCCTTCTCAAGTTAGTGATCAAGTCGCGTACTGGGATCCGTGCAATTGGTTAGTCACGTACTAGGAGTCGTGCATTGAAAGGAGAGATTGTTACTATAGAACAAGTCCAATTGGGTATTGGGGTAAGGGTTCAACTGTAGGTTGGTATAAGATACTGGAATTCCTTTACTTGTAATCACTTGTTTTGATAATAGTGGATTCTCGGGAGTGGCGACCTTAAATTCACCCGGTAGAGTTTTGCCTCGGTGATTTTCCTCATTCGTAAACAAATCACTCGTGTCAAATTTAATTTCCACTGCATTTAGTTATTTGGTGATTTGTTTGTACAACCACACTTATTGCATGTAATTGAATCTAATTAATTTCACTTGGCTAAATTAATTGGTTAATTTATCACAAGGGGTCAATACATTCTTGGCCTATCAAGTGGTATCAGAGCAGGCACACTCTGATTAGGGTTAATCTTTACTGTGTGATCCATTAACCCTTGTTTGTCATAGATAGAGGACAGTCTCTTATTATACTTCATTTATTTGATGGCACTAACTATGCATACTGGAAAGTACGCATGAGAGTTTTCTTGTAGTCTTTAGATGAGAAAGTGTGGCAAGCGATGGAGATAGACTGGACCAAGCCTACAAAAGCACCGGCCGATTGGGATGACGCTAAGATCAAGGTGGTAAACTTCAACAGTAGGGCATTGGATGTTTTATTCAGTGCAGTCACGAATGAGGAGTTCAAGAAGATATCCTCCACTGAAATTGCAAAGCAAGTATGGACTATCCTCCAAACAACCTATGAAGGAATTAAGGCTGTCAAGGACTCAAAGTTTTAGAGGCTCACTACCAGCTTTGAAGAGATCAAGATGGAGGAGGATGAGTCGTTCGATGAGTTCTATGCTAAGCTCAAGGACATAGTAAACTCAGCTTTTAATCTTGGAGAAACTATTCCTAAACTCAAGATTGTGAGAAAGGTGCTCAAATCTCTACCTGAAAGATTCCATGCCAAGACTACCGTGATTGAGGAATTAAAGGATATTGACAAAATTTCTTTGACATAGTTAGTTGGAAATCTGCAGACCTATGAGTTGAGTTTGACAAGGATCGAGAAATCGAGTAAGAGCAAGAACATGGCATTGAAGGCCAAGAGCAGTGATACTGATGAGTCTTCTTATGATGAAAATTCGAAGATGAAGTCCTACATTACCAGGCAATTCAAGAAGTTTATGAAGAATGCTAATGCAAAGGGCTTCAACAAGAACCCTAGACAGTTGAGTTCTTCTCAGTTTAAAAGCCAAGACAAAGGGAAGAAGAATGCTAGGGATGGCGGTCAGTACATTGTTTCTTTAGGACCAAAGTGCTTTGGGTGTCAAGATTTTGGTCATATGAAACAAGAGTGCCCTACGTATCTCAAGACCATTGGGAAGAGCAAGGCACTTGCTACTACGTTGAGTGACATTGAGCCTGAGGATGATTCTGATAATGAGGATGATGGAATCCTAAATGCCTTTATTGCCACCGTAAATTCTACTGAAGGGATTGTTGAAGATGTGGATGAAGAAGAGGAATTGGTGGAGTCTAAGTTTGAAAAGATGGATGAACAAGATGACATCCACATAGCCTATGCAAAGTTATACAAGGTCTCAGAAAAGCATGAGAAGTTGTATAGGTTGGCCACCAAGAAGCTTAGTGATGTAGAGCTTGAGTGGGAAGAAATCTCTACAAAGTTTGATGAAGCAAATCAGACCATTAGAGTATTGAGATTTGAGAATAATTTCTTGGCTGAGAAGACTAAGAAGCTTGAGGCGAAATTTTTCCAAGTTAGAGCTTAGCTGGAAAGGACTTCAAACGCTAAGCTTGATGAGATGCTTAGTCTTCAAAAATCTGCTTCCGATCGAACCGGTTTAGGGTATGATTTCTCTTCTCCTAGTATTGCTTCTACTAGTGCTACTGTTTTTGTTCCTCCTGCTAATAATATTAAAACTAAAAATAATGTTGTTAAAAATGAATTAGCTAGTGAGAACATAGACAAGGGTAAATCTAACGTAGGAGCACCCCCTAAGCCTGATAAGAAAGAGATTAAAAACCCAAGGGCTAAGAAGGGAAACTCTCAAAAGCCAAAACAGAAAAGGCAGCATTTCTGTCATCACTGTGGCGCAGCTGGACATACTCGACCTAATTGCTATAAGTGGTTAGCCACTCAAAAGAGCAACAGCATGATCACGTCGGGAGATCAGAATCAGCTTCCATCCTCTTTCGCTCTTTTTGGAGATTTTCTCAAAGCTCACATGTTCCTTTCGAACTTGAATGGTTTTAATTATTCCCTCTCACCGCCGAATCAAGGGTTTGCTAGATGGAAAGGTTCTTCCAAGGTGTGGAAGGAAAATGGCTCCAAGTGATTCTATCACTTCTTCTCTCTCTCTTTCTTTCTTTCTTTCTTGTTTTTGTTTTTGCATTACTTGTGTGTTTTGCTTTATTGTTTTGAGTCAGTCTAGTTTTATGCATTGCTTTGTTTTGTTTAACTTGTTTTTGTTTGGTTAGTTTTTAGTTTAGTTTTTTTTTTTTTTTTTCAAATAAAAATAAAAAATTGAAAAATATAAAAACAGTGTGTGTTTGTGTACATTGGTATTTGTGTACTTGGATGGCCATTGAAACAAAGTTTTCTAAACTTTGTATCTCTTTTATCTTAGATGAGTATCTCTATGCTGTGAGAGACCGCGCCCCCAGCCCGTTTTTATAGGATGTTGGGTCAAACCCACGTGAATGGGTGGAGTCGTGTATTGCTTCTCAAAATGGAGGTTCAACTAGTTATATTTTCCACTTTAGATTAAGGGTTTTACAATGGAGTCACCACTTATTTAATTGTTAGAATAAATAAGAAAACCATAATTGAAAAATTCATCATTTTATTAATTTGAAATTGACTTTACATTGAACATAGGAAATTATATAGATATGGCAAAACGGGCGGGTCGGGTCGGGTTAATCGGGTCGCGGGTTAGGTCGAGCTGACCCATATTTTTCGCATGAATTTATTTATTTATTTTTAATAAAGAAAACAGCATGTATCTGTCATTTGGAAAATTATGCAACAAATTACTTGATATAAAATGCATTATTTTGAATTCGCTACTTATATCAAGAATGAACTCAGTTAAACTTATTAATACTTATTTAAAAATTTTAAAATTATACAAATCCTAACATTACTATCTGAAACAAAATAACACAAAGATAAGTAAAACAAATACACAAGTTTTATTTTTACACAATATTAACATTCCAAATATAAAACAAAATTACAAATGACTTATTGGATAACTCATTTGATAAAGAATAAAAATATATAAGAAATTTATAATCTTGAAAATTAATTTTATAATCTATTATCAGTTGTGGTTGACACTTTATTTCAATTTGAGATATACTTTAAAATTTGATTGCTTACTTATTTATACATGGTCTCTTTTATAAATATCATATTATTGTTAAGTAACACACTTTCTAGGAAATATCATAATTTATTTTGAAAAGCCGTTTATTTTGGACATAAATTATTAAAAAATAGGTCTAAGTATTCATAATTTATGCTAATTTGATACTTTAGTTTCACTATTTTCACACTTGTGAATATTTCTCACATGTATACAATTTTAAATATATATTTTAAACTCTACTATAACAAAATTATCTTGGCATGTACTTTGCTATTTGATATCTAAAAATATTTATTTATTACAAAATGTTCAATCATTTATCTTTAAATTAATTTGCATATAGTTATGTAAATGTATCAATTGTTTCCTTAAAGTTTACAATAAACAATTAAACCAATATTGTCTTAGTTTTACTATTTTTTTACCCAAAAAAAAAAGTTTTAAAAAAATGGTTCGGGTTCGGGTCGCGGGTTGGGTTGACCCGCAAAAAACACGGGTCGGGTCACGGGTCAACCCGTTTTTGCTTCGAGTAAAAAAAATCGGGTTCGGGTAGGGTATTTTTCGGGTCGGGTTGGGTCGGGTCAAAAAATTCTGACCCGTTTTGCCATGTCTAAAATTACATGACTTTGGTCCTAGATACAATCTAAGATAAAGTACATGACTTTGTTTCCTAGTAACAATTTAGAAATTGAAAAGTACAAGGATAATTATTTGATCTACTAACCCTTTATCTAAGTTCGGAGGCTATGTTATAAGGTGGAAAGGTGTTAGGCACCCACCTTGCCTGGTGAAACCGGTCTTCTAGACTATGGTGGCCAACATTCATATCACATCATCCAATATGTTATCAATCAATTTGCATGTTGAATTTAAAGTGTTTACATATGATAAACCCTAATTCAATTTAGTAAGCACTTCATTTGAATTGAAAAATAAATTCTAGTGAATGTGTGTGGATGGTGATATCCTAGATTCAAGGATTTGAAAGAATTATGAAACAAACATATTTTTTATACTTTTCATGTAGATTTAAGATTAAAACTAGTGTTATACATAAACATGTGATGAACAACCAAGAACATGTGAAGAATATATAAGAACAATTAAGAACATTTAAACTTATTCAAGAGAATTTAAATAATCACTATCATGCTTTAATCCTAAATTCTCATCATGGCAACACAATAAACAAGTTAGGGAAATGGATTATACCTTCATGCAAGATTCATACGGTGGAGAAGGAGACTCTTGGTGGAGGTCCTAAGGGTGAAGGAAAAAAGAAGAATTAGGAGAGGGAGAGGGAGAGTAAATCTTACTCAATACCTTGAGTCCCAAGAAGACCAAGATATGACAATACTACTAAATTTCACTAGAACTCAAGAGAGGAGAGGAGAGGGGATTTTTTGTGTTTTTGAATTAAGGAGAGGGAGGGTTTATATAGTAGTGGTGGAGAGAATATGAATGGAAGACCATTTAATGAGGGTTGACAAAAATCATGAACCTAGACCTCATTTTAGCTTTGGAAAAAATCTGGTGCATTAAATGGAGAGATTGGTGGGAGTGGGCAGCAAGCCAAAATTCAGTTTTTCAGTAGCTGCTGTAACAGATTATAGAGCCAACTTCAAAAAATCATATCTGACTCAATTCTGATCGGAATTGTCTCGTTCTTATGCTCAAATTGAAGCTCCAGATGTCTAGTTTCTGAGAAAATTAACGTCATTCACAGATTCAAAATATTCTGAGAGATATCGATAAAATGGTGAGTAGAGGTCATTTGTTAGAAAATGGTTTCAACACAATTAATATTAATAGGTCCCAAATTAGCTCCCAATTAACATTAAATGGCTCCAATCACTCCAATTTCAGACTTAATTGGTTCCAAATTTACTCTAATTAAAAGATAATTGCACAAATTACTCATTGAATAATTAATGTTTAACTATCTAATTAATTAGGTGTATGCAACCTCAGCATAAAATGTAGTTCTAACCAATCAAATTATGACATCATTGATGTCAAATTGATTACACTTATAACCAATTGTTCATAATCACATATAGTCGGACTCAATTTGTGATAGTGCATCTCAGCTATTAAAACTTGATTTGATGATAACTTTCAATTTAGTGGTCCGATTAGGGCTTATGACCAGTCGATTTGATCGTTACAATATCAAGATCATTTTAGTGAAATGAGATTAAGGATCTAATGGCCAGAATCAAGATGCATATTTTCAACGCAAAATTACCTTTTTACCCTCCATGTGAGGTTAAATACAAGTTGCAAAATGGGGTGTCAACATATACACAACTAAGCAAGTGAGTTTTGTGGCTTGTGTTTGTGATGAGTATGATTAAGTGATCTCTTCTACTTAACACTCGTATCACTCTTTTTGACGGGAAGGACTAGAAAATCCTAAGAGAAAAGCATAAATAACCATCTCACCACTGTTGCCTGCCAATCATGAAATGACATCTATATGCTTTGGCATAGCAAAAGTGCAATGTCAAATGCTTAACATCATTGGGTTTTTCTTTTCTCTCTTTTATATGTCCATGCATGATTTGCTTAAAAAGAAAAAAAAGCAAAGAAAAAAAAAAAAAAAAAGCAAAAAGAATCAAAATGCTTTATATATGATTGCAAACGTGTATTCTAGGATATGTGAGAGTTATAAGATGTACCTTGAAGGTGATAGTCCCTGTTGATGAAAAATTGTTAACCAATGTTTAACAATAATTGTCAAATTATGTTTAACAAACGTCGTCAAATTATGTTTAACAATTATTGTTAAATTAGTCAAATTCGTCAAATATAATTTCACTCATAGGCCTCTTGGCGTATGAGTTTTATTGATGTGAGTAGTGCCCATTCAAGATAATGTATCTCTTAATTACAATCCATTGTTTCAAAGGAAGACCTTTTTCAAGGGAACACCTTTTGATTCCAACCATGTTGTCTTTGTACATAGGTTTATTTTAAGGGAATATGTGTTTTTTATTTATTTGTGGCTGCACCTAATAATTTATTTAGGTTGCCTACGTACCCTTGGCGGGGATCAAGCCACTTCTTAGTTCTTAATTTGAAGTTTTAGATTTAAAGTCTCAAATTGATTTTGCCCAATTTAAATGATGGACATTTAAGTCAAATACTTTGTATTTAATTAAGTATTGACTTAATTTTACTTTTGAATGAGACAATTGGTTTTAATATCAAGGATAAGTCAAAGACCATATTTTCATGGAAATTGAATCGAGGATTCTCTTTTTGAGAAGTTAAAGTTCCAAGTAATTTTCCCTTTCTTTCATTTGCTTCTTTGTAGGAATTTTAATGATATTTGGATTGAGGTTCCTTTGAAGCAACTTTATTCTTTATGAACATGTTTTAGGAATTGGGATTTGGAAAATTTCCTCAAATCAATTTTTATATGGTCAATAATCCCAAGGAATTAGTCACAATTAATTTGGTAGAGTTAAGGCCTCCATTGATTTAATGGTAGAATCAAGGATTCCATTAAAAGGGGTAGAGTCAAGGACTCCAATTGTGGGGTAGAGTCAAGGACTCCATTGATGGGATAGAGTCAAGGACTCCATTGATGGGGTAGAGTCAATGACTCTAATTGTGGGGTAGAGTCAAGGACTCTATTGATGAGGTAGAGTCAAGGACTCCAATTGTGGGGTAGAGTCAAGGACTCCAATTAAAAGGAACATTACACCACAACTTGAGAGAATTTTTATTTAGTAATGTACAAATAAGCGTTACGAGTCAAGGACTCGTATTTAAAGCTTCATGAATGGAGTTAAGAACCCTTCATGAAACCCGATCCTACTTGCATTACCAAACAAAAATTCAGATTTGAGAATGAGGGAGAGAGAGATTTTGAGAAGAAAAGGACTGATGAAATCCCACGTACAAACCTACGCTCTTGGCTTGGTGTTACTCTCTGTCCGTGCTTTTCTCTCTTCTCTCTATGTTTTTGCCGTGTGTGTGTGCAATTGCTCTCTTTTTGTGTTTCCGGCTTTTTTTCTTCTTTTTGTGTGTACTCCTCTCTTTTTTGCTTGCCAAAAGTTCTTTATTTATAGAGAAGTTTGAGAAACTGTTCCCACCTTTTTTGTTCCCCAACTGACCGGTTAATGGGCAATTTCATGGACCATTATCTTTTTTTACGTGCTCATGGCATCACCCACTTTTCAGCCTTTTGGTTTGCTTCGTTTCTAGAATTTTCTTTTCAGAGGCACTAGGCAGCTCACGTGATCTCTTTTTTTTTTTTTTTTTTAATTCAATTTTTGTTCCTGCCGTGGCCTCCTTTTCAGCCCTTATCTCCCTTTTTTTTTTTTTTTTGGATAATGGCAGGTTAGTTTTCCTTTAGCTCCTTATTTTTCTCTTTTCAACCCTTTCTTATAGGTAATGGCAGGTTAGGTGGCTTTTAGCCTCACGTGGACTCCTTTTTTTTTTATACATATATATATATATATATATATATTAAATACTTTTTGGTCTCATCCTATTATTTAGTCCACAACAGTGTCACTTCTATTCAGTGGCGGAGCCAGGAAATTTTCTTAGGGGGGGCAAATTAGTTATGCCTATATTGTGTTAATGAGTTAAGCCTACATTAGTTCTACCTACATTAGCTCAAAATGCAAAAAACTCAAGTTAATTTGGCCTAAATTGTGGCAAAAAGTAATTTACTTTATTTCATAAACTAACTTTAAGTAAACTTGTGCCTACATTTTTTTCATCGTACTAAATTATTTGTACTTAGGTTTGAACTTACCTTTTTACATTCTAGAGCTTTTCTAAGTAGTTACATCTAATGTTTCAGCATTTAGGATAAAAAATTGATTAATAGGTATGAAATTTTGAAGATTTATACAATAATTTTTGTTAAAAAAAGAAGTGTGAACAATGAAGTGCAAATTACTATTTAAGTGCAATTAGATCAAATCAAACAATTAAACAATTATTTGTCCTCCTACTATTATCAGATATAAATAAATAATCTAATATTCTAATATATGCCACATTATTATATATTATATTATTATTATTATTAATAATTGTAATATACTGTGTAAAGAACATTAAATCACCGAAACAAAACTAATATATCTTATTATAATAAAAAAAATAAAGAAAGATAAAAGTGTTATTTGGGAAATGCTGTACAGCTATACAGCACTTCTACTCAGTCTAGAAGTTTACTAGTCGGTCAAAGACTCAAAGTGTACTGCTTCACAATAGTGTTGAGCAGTTATTAACAAATATAACAGCAATGTTAAGCAAACAAACGACAGAGCGGCAAGAGAGAAAGAGGTGTACCAGTGTTGCCGCCGAGGAGAGGTGCGTTACAGACTCCCAGCAAGAACATTGGCAGCGTGGTTAACTGGCCATGGCAAGCGACGCAATTGGAACTGTACATAGTAACCTAATTTTTTTTTTTTTTTTTGAGTTTATATATGTTACAAATTTGGAATTTATAAAAGGTGAATGAGGGGTTTTGGAAGAACGTGGGCTGATTATTGGGCTAGATAGTGGATTTTGTTTGTTTGTTTATTTTTATTTTTTACCGAATTTAATTTTTTGGGTTTTTTCCTTTTTCCCAAATTAAATTTTTGGGTTAAATTTCACTGGATTAGCTTAAAATTTTGAGTAGCCCATTCTAAATTTTTAAGATATTTCCAAAAAAATATTTATTTTAAATTTTTTTCAAAATTTTCGGGGGGCCAAGGCACCCTCGGTCCTCAAGTGGCTCTGCCACTAGGGGGCAAAGTAATCCAAAAATCCTATACTAAAGGGGTTTGGGAGGAGGGTCAGGGGGGGCAGTTGCCCCCCCTCGCCCCCCCTTAGCTCCGCCCCTGCTTCTATTTGTATTGTTGTGTAGGTGTATGTACCTATAACACTTTTTTATGGCACATTTTTTTTAGTTTCAACAGTTGGCCCCCGGGTGTCATGCAAGAATTAGAATTCTTTGTGTGACACACGTGTCTTGAGATTTCCTCTTTTTTTTTTTTTTTTTTTTGGCATTGATTTGTACTTATGCAAATTTTCTTATGTGCATAAGATTGATCACTTATTTTGGTGGGAAATTGATTTTTTTTTTTCGATGTGACTGAACTTAGTAATTAATACTAAGCTGCTTACGTACCCGAAAGAGGATCAAGTCAACATGTAGTTCAAGAGGGGATTTTGTTGGATTTTTTTTTTTTTTTTTTTTGAGGATGTGACTGAACTCAATAAATAATACTAAGTTGCCTACGTACCCAAAAGGGGATCAAGTCAACACGTAATTCAAGAGGAGCAGAGGTTTTTTTTTTTTTTTTGCCCTAACTTTTGCCTAGGCCGCCTTATAAAAAGGTTTTCAACCTAGCGGGCTTTTTTTTTGTAGCACTGTTTAATGAACTTCTTATTTACACAAGGGTAAACACATTGTTCCTCACCCTTCTTCCTAATTATCCTTGTTTTTTGGATAGATGCATAAGGATGGTCGGTTCTTAAAATTTGGCATCAAGATAATTCACCTCTTCTCCCCTGAAAGGATTAGGATCAGTGTACACCATTTTCACATTTCCATCTTCATTGCAAAGTTTAAAGCATTGATGAAATGTAGAACCGATTATGCCATAAGTGTGTACCCAAGGGCGTCCCAACAACACGTTGTAGGAAGTATTGACATCGATTATGTGGAAAAGAGCTTCAGAATACAATTCTCCTATTTCCACTTTTAATAAGATGCTTCCCATGACTCTTTGTCCAACTTGGTTGAAGCTTTGAATGGTCAAGTCGGGTGGAGACAATTGTTTGGACTTCATCTCCATTACTTTGAATGTCTTATAAGGGAGAAGATTTACAGTTGATCCGTAATCCAATAGAATTCTTGATAACCATACATCTCCAATTGTGCCCTTAACATATAAAAACTGATTCTGAAAATTTTCCCCGAGCTTGAAGTCCTCATCACTAAACATTATGCATGCCAAACATGAAACACATAGTCTAGGTGACAAGTGTTGTGAGGAATTGCCTTCTTTCCCTTTAGAAACATCATCTTTTGCATTTTGGCTTAATTTTTCCTTTTGTGGTAATGATAAATGTTGGCTTGAAAGCAAAGTTACTTCATCTACCTCTCGTTCATTGTCATCAACTGAAACCATGCAACATTGCACAACTTCCTCTTTCATCTCATCCTCGGAATGATTTTGAAGAAATTCCTTAGGAAGATATTCAACTAGAGTTATTGGCATTCTCTCAGATTGAATATATTTTTCTTCCTCTAAACTCATGCTTTTCTTTTGAGTGTTCTTCTTTTTCTTCTTGTTTTTCTTAGAATCCTTCCTTCTATGGATTTTGACTCCTGGCTTCTTAAAGGGCATAATGATTGGTAATGGTCTTTTAGCCATTTTCTTGGACTGCTTACCAATATATGTTTGCCATTCTTCTTCATTTCCATCTTTAGAGGAATTTTCCCAAAAGTCTAATTTTGCTTCAGTCATAAGCTCATAAAGACTTGGAAGACTGCTTGACTCGACCTTGACATCAAGAGTCTTTTTGATCTTTTCAACATTATTTGGTTTTGCCCCCAGTGAGCAAGGCAAAGTGGACTTTGGTTCCTCCTCAAGCAAAGAAATGCTATTTGATGCAGCAACTGGTACTCGAGAGGAACTATCTACCTCGATTTCACCATCATTTATCATTTTTTGAATTATATTCTTCAAGATATAGCATTCTGATAGAGGATGGCTAATGATTCGATGGTAGCGACAATATTTAGGGTCCTCTATCCTATCAACTTCAGAAGGTCTTTTAGGCTCAAGGAGTTGTATTGCTTTTTCTTTCATCAACTCGTTAAAAATCCCTTCTACATCATCATCATGGAATGAGTATTTCGTTTTCTTTTTCTCTTCAAGAGTGAGATTTTTCGAGCCTTCCTTTCCTTTCCCATTTTGCCCTCCATTATTGACAAAGGTAGCCATTACTTCTCCATTATTTCGGGTCTTTTTTCCTTCTGTATTTTTTTCTTCTAAATTACGCCCCCTTTGCGTGGTACTCTTTTGTCGGGCAATTTGTCTTTCAACATTGCTTGCCTTAGAGACCAATGCATCAAAACTCTGAGGTTCTGCAGTCCCTATGAAAGTGGCAATCTCTGGTAAGAGGTTATTTGAACACATTTGTACCGCAGATTGTTCAGTCAACTTTTCGGAACATTGGAGATTTAGGCTTCTCCATCTTGTAATGAAGTCATTGACACTTTCATTCAATTTTTGCCGAGCATCGGCTAAATCAATCATTGAAACTTTCTTCTTTGAACTCACAAATTGGGAAAGAAAAGCCCTTTGTAAATCGTCCCACGTATGGATTGACCCTGGTTGTAATTGGGTGTACCAAGTAAATGCAGAACCCTTGAGAGATTGGACAAATTGTCTTATCAACAAGGCATCTGACAAAGCAGATTCTCCACAAGCCGAATAGAAATGTGCCAAATGTTCTTGAGGGGAACCAGTCAAACCATCAAAATTTTCAAAGTTTGGTTTTTGATAACCGGTTGGGAATGGAACAGCATCATAATGAGCTGGATAAGGCTTTCGACACCCATAAACGGGTAAATTTATAGATGCCTGAAATTCCTTGATTCCCTCAGCAATGAGTGTCTTTAATTCATCTTGTGTTATAGGACTAGATGATGTGTGCCCTTCTTCGACTGTAGGCACTTGAGTTCTAGCTGATGTACTTGCTTGAGGCGCTACTTGGGCTGCCAAGGCTGCTATTTCAGCATCCTTTTCAATGAGTTTCCTTTGCAACTCTTGAAGTTGCTCTTCTAAATTTGTGGTGCTAGTTACTAGAACCGGCATGTCTTCAGAATCACTTTCATCTGAGATCTTTAATACTTTGCCAAATTGATTTATTAGAATTCCTGGAAAGTCTTCTTCTTCAAAAATAGACTTTGAATCTCTGTATAGTGGACTATGAAAATCACTTTGCGTTTCCATAGTATCGGAAGAAGTGGTGGAGATTGAAGAATCATCGATGATGGATTGGGACATGGCGTGGGCCCTAAAGCGTGTGATAGGACCTGAGTAAGGCCTTGGTGACTTATTAACCTCCTCACAAATCTCTGCCACATTTTTGTGCTTTGAACTTGTCCCTAATCCAAAATTTTCTTCTTTTGCCAACAAATAGCCTGAGAAGAATACCCATTTTTGAACCTCCAAGTTTGACTTGGCCCTTTTTGATTGTTCAATACAAAGAGCCGTCAATGGATAGTGATTAAACAATTCGGAAGTTTGACTTTCTTCTCTCCTTGCGTTTTTTCTAGGGCCTTGCTTGGTTGGTGGCAATGTTTCAAATGAGGCATCAATGTCCATGGCTACTTCTTTTCCCTCGACAACAGGATCAATCTTTGGTGAAGTCAATTCAAGAATGCGAGGCCGCATTGCCTTTGGTTGAGGAGTCGCCTTTTGCTTTTGTGATGCCTTCTTGGAAATCTTGATAGATTTCTTAGTGACCTTAACGTTCGAGGTTTCAGGATGACTAGCTTCCATTTCTTCAATTGAAGTCATCATTACTGACTCAGTTGTTCCCAATGTGATTGGGATGGAGCCAATCACTATTTGAATAGGGAGAAGCCTTAGGGCCATACCCATGGTGTTAGGGTCATTCACCTTAGAACCTTCGGTTTGGGACTTCTTAGCTTTAGTACCTTTCCTTGCTCTCCTCTTCTTCAAAGTCTTTGAAGTTGACGAAACTTGGATGTTGGTCATGTGTTCATCATTTGGTACCTCAAGCTTGATGGAAGGGGTACCAAGGGTGAATATCATGCAACAACCATTTGCTCCTTGTGCAGTTGTGGGAAGCTTGTGGAAGTAAACAGTCACTTGGGGAGCAATTGGTAAACCTATCACAACATGAAGATTGATGTATAAGAAACATAGTTGGAGATGAAAAGGAGAATGGGTCCCACCGGGCGTGCCAAAAATCATGTTGATGAAAAATTGTTAACCAATGTTTAACAATAATTGTCAAATTATGTTTAACAAACGTCGTCAAATTATGTTTAACAATTATTGTTAAATTAGTCAAATTCGTCAAATATAATTTCACTCATAGGCCTTTTGGCGTATGAGTTTTATTGATGTGAGTAGTGCCCATTCAAGATAATGTATCTCTTAATTACAATCTATTGTTTCAAAGGAAGACCTTTTTCAAGGGAACACCTTTTGATTCCAACCATGTTGTCTTTGTACATAGGTTTATTTTAAGGGAATATGTGTTTTTTATTTATTTGTGGCTGCACCTAATAATTTATTTAGGTTGCCTACGTACCCTTGGTGGAGATCAAGCCACTTCGTAGTTCTTAATTTGAAGTTTTAGATTTAAAGTCTCAAATTGATTTTGCCCAATTTAAATGATGGACATTTAAGTCAAATACTTTGTATTTAATTAAGTATTGACTTAATTTTACTTTTGAATGAGACAATTGGTTTTAATATCAAGGATAAGTCAAAGACCATATTTTCATGGAAATTGAATCGAGGATTCTCTTTTTGAGAAGTTAAAGTTCCAAGTAATTTTCCCTTTCTTTCATTTGCTTCTTTGTAGGAATTTTAATGATATTTGGATTGAGGTTCCTTTGAAGCAACTTTATTCTTTATGAACATGTTTTAGGAATTGGGATTTGGAAAATTTCCTCAAATCAATTTTTATATGGTCAATAATCCCAAGGAATTAGTCACAATTAATTTGGTAGAGTTAAGGCCTCCATTGATTTAATGGTAGAATCAAGGATTCCATTAAAAGGGGTAGAGTCAAGGACTCCATTGATGGGATAGAGTCAAGGACTCTATTGATGAGGTAGAGTCAAGGACTCCAATTGTGGGGTAGAGTCAAGGACTCCAATTAAAAGGAACATTACACCACAACTTGAGAGAATTTTTATTTAGTAATGTACAAATAGGCGTTACGAGTCAAGGACTCGTATTTAAAGCTTCATGAATGGAGTTAAGAACCCTTCATGAAACCTGATCCTACTTGCATTACCAAACAAAAATTCAGATTTGAGAATGAGGGAGAGAGAGATTTTGAGAAGAAAAGGACTGATGAAATCCCACGTACAAACCTACGCTCTTGGCTTGGTGTTACTCTCTGTCCGTGCTTTTTTCTCTTCTCTCTATGTTTTTGCCATGTGTGTGTGCAATTGCTTTCTTTTTGTGTTTCCGGCTTTTTTTCTTCTTTTTGTGTGTACTCCTCTCTTTTTTGCTTGCCGAAGGCTCTTTATTTATAGAGAAGTTTGAGAAACTGTTCCCACCTTTTTTGTTCCTCAACTGACCGGTTAATGGGCAATTTCATGGACCATTATCTTTTTTTACGTGCTCATGGCATCACCCACTTTTCAGCCTTTTGGTTTGCTTCGTTTCTAGAATTTTCTTTTCAGAGGCACTAGGCAGCTCACGTGATCTCTTCTTCTTTTTTTTTTAATTCAATTTTTGTTCCTGCCGTGGCCTCCTTTTCAGCCCTTATCTCCCTTTTTTTTTTTTTTTTTTTGGATAATGGCAGGTTAGTTTTCCTTTAGCTCCTTATTTTTCTCTTTTCAACCCTTTCTTATAGGTAATGGCAGGTTAGGTGGCTTTTAGCCTCACGTGGACTCCTTTTTTTTTTTATACATATATTTATATATATATATATATATATATATATAAAATACTTTTTGGTCTCATCCTATTATTTAGTCCACAACAGTGTCACTTCTATTTGTATTGTTGTGTAGGTGTATGTACCTATAACACTTTTTTATGGCACATTTTTTTTAGTTTCAACAGTCCCTATCAAATAATTATGATTGTGTGTGAGTAAAGTGATTTTCTCATATCTCAAATCATCATAACATGTAGACACTTATGCAATCTTGCGATTTTTTTCACACACAACACGCAATATTCTTTGCTATTTTTGATACATGTGTAGATACAATGTGATTTGGCCATCACAAGGAATACTTGTGTCAATGTATGCTCACTAAACTGTTTTAACTTGTTTTTGAAATATAAAATTGGTTAGACTTGTTTAGTGTGTGTGTGTGTGTGTTTTGGGATCTAAATGCTTATCAATTTTATTGATGAGAGATGATTTTGAGAGCTTAAAATGTTGTTTGGATCTTTGGTTGAGTTGCATGCTTGATTGCATTCATGTCTGTGTTTTTCTCTTCTTTAAAATACTGTTTTTAAGTAATCTTGACAGCTCCTCGACACCTCTCAACACCTGGCTTATCTATCGAGCTCTTCAACTTCTTTTAATCGCAATCTTGACAGCTTCTCGATAGTACCTCGATCCATCGAGAAAGTTTCTGTCTCCTCAATAGCTGCTAGATAGCTTCTCGATCCATCGAGTTTTTTTTTTTTTTGGTTGTGGACACCTTTTCGATAACTGCATCTATCAACCCTTTAAAGCTCGAAACCTCTCGATCTGTTGAGAATTACTAAGCTTCTATATATAGGGTTAGCGCGATTCAGATCTCATTTCTCTCAATCTCTCTCGATTCCTATTGCCTCTTCACCTCCCAAAACCTGTCTCTCTCACTCTAAACTTCATCCTCAAGGATTTTTCGGCCTAGATCAAGTTTTTCTTCACTTGGTAAGGGTCCTAATCCTTCTTTTTCATGCATTTCATGCATTTGACCTAACTTTTTGGGATTTTTTGAAAATTTTGGATTTTTTTAAAAATTGATGAAGTTATTGTGAAATTTTTGGGATAGGTTTTGAATTTTTGATCTTAAACCATCATGCATTGCATCTCATTTACATTATAACAATGTTTCATGCATTCTTAGATGTGTGTTTACTTTGTTGCAAACATGTGTGCTGGTAGGATTGGATTGGGTTGAGCTCATGATTTTTTTCTATTGCATATCACATGCTCATGCATTTTCATACATACGTACTTTACGTTCTTTATATTCTTATATATATATATATATATTGAATTGTATTGGGACTTTTCTGATTGTCTCTTTCTCCTTCTTTCTCTCCTTCTTTTGATTAGTTGCGCCATGGCACTTAAACGAAAATCTGTTTCGTCCCGGAACCTTCTTCATTTCGGGGCATCCACTTCTTCTGACCCCACTCCCTCTCATGTCCAGTTCCGTGATGAGAAGGCCAAATTGGACTTTTTTGAGAACTTCTCTAAACGAGGCGTTCATTCAGAATGCCAAGTCATTTTGTCAGACTTCTCCGACACTGACCTACCCACTGTCATTCACAGTAGGGGTTGGGAGTCACTATGTGATGTCCCTGTCACTTGTCCATCTGTGTTGATTTAGGAGTTCTACTCCAACATGCATGGATTTGATTATTCAGTACCTTTTTTTGTTACTATCGTTAGAGGTACGCTCATTATGGTTGCACCGGATATTGTATCTGATGTGCTCCGTGTCCCAAGGGTAGAGCATCCTGACTACCCCGGTTGTGATCGTCTGAGGACTGTGTCCAAAGACGAGCTCATATCTTCTTTTTGTGAGTGTCCATCTGATTAGGGTGATCGTCAGTTCACCTCTTGTTCAGCCTTTGCTAAAGGCCCTAGGTTTCTTAACATGGTTATGACTTTTGTTCTACATCCTCTTTGTCACTATAACTCTATTACCGAGTCCCGTGCTCGATTTTTGCTTTCTCTTTTAGAGCATCTCACTATAGATTTTCCCTCTCACTTTATTCTTTCTATCATAGATGTACATAGGGATACGACAACATGTGATAAGCTCATCTGTCCTTCGGCTATCACGAGGATTTTACGCATTTTTTCTGTTCTCTTTCCCGTTTCCAACCACGTCTCTGTTATGTGTGCCATTGACACTGCTACCGTTAAACGGAGTGAGGCGCAGATACGTACGAGGTAGTTCGGTACGGCAGCTCCTCCCACTCCTTCTGCTCTATCCACCTCTGTTCCCTCTTCTTCTACAGGTGGTGTGACTCTGGATGCGATCATGGTGCAGCTTCAACGCATAGATGCTCGCCTTGACACTCTTAGTGATGAGTTGTGTCAAGTGAATACCTGCGTCGGCCGTATTGCTAGACGGTAGGCTCGCCTTAGTGGTTTCGTAGAGTCTCGCTCTTCTCCTCCCGAGGCATCTGAGGATGATGATGACTTCGACGATGATGATGATCATGAGGATGGAGATGCTAGCTCTTCTAGTGCTGACGAAATGTCTACTTGATACTCTTGCCCTTTGTCACTCTTGACAAAAAGGGGGAGTAGTTTTGGCTATGAGAGTAGTCATACTCATAGGGGGAGGGTTAGTATAGGAGATTTTTGTTAGGGGGAGTGTTTATATTTTGAGGGATGTAGTGAGGATTTCATGTATCTTTTTCTTTTCTTTCTATTTTAGATACATTGTTCATGTACCTTAGATCTTGTGATCATATTGTGATAGCAAACCTTGTACTTGTTGATATATATACATTTGAGGTTGTTATTAGGTATTTAAATGATAAAAATTCTTAGAAAGTTAGAATGATGATATTAGGTATTTTATTTGTTATCTAAAGAACATTGATTTTCTAGGTTTAAATTTTCAAAAATTATAATTTATCTAATGAAAAATTCGATGACACATGCCTTTTGTTATCTTTTTATTTTAAAATTTTTAGCAAAACTCAGTTATTTATTGTTGGAAGATGATGATATTCGTTATCATTCTTACAAGTTTTTAGAGAGTAGATATACAGTCTTTAGCAAGTAGGTATAAAAAAACTATTATAGTTAAATAAATATTTATATGTTAAATAGCTACCTTAACTTTGTGGTTGATCAAAATTCTTAAGTGAATGAAATTAATTTTTTACGACATAATTATCAAAATTCTTAAAATTAATGTCTTTTTTGATTAATGTAAATCTCTATATACTTTAAAAATCAAATGATTCATATATTTGTTTTGTGATACAAATAAAATCTAGAATTGACATTAATTACTACTTTTTTTCCATGGCAAGCACATGCCTTGCACGTGCTGCCCTAACTAGTATTACTATATGAGCCAAAACTTCAAGCTCTATCTTTATTGAAAAGTCAAACATCAACCTCATTATCAAATTTCTTGTTGCATTATGCTCCAAAATTAGAAAATAGTGCTACAATGAATCTATAAAGGTAATTTTATTCAAAATTACAAACCAAATGGGTCAAACTGTTGAATTTTAATCAAACAATGCTTAATAGTTTCTAAATCTTTTGTAATAAAATTATGAATTTTCAATATATCTTTTTTTTTTTTCAGTGTTTAAAAGGAGATGTATGAGTTTGTATAGTAAAACTTATCCATACTATCCTAGTTTTAACACTCAGTTATCATGTTTTTCTCACAACCGTTGCATTTCGTAACACATACCCTAAGCAACCCTATACCACACACATGCCCTACACGCCCTCTCTTGGCTCAAACGGGCCTTACAGTCAGGTTCTGGGAATTCACTTTACACCTAGGGTGGCGCCAACGACGGTAAGAAGGGGACACAACAACGGAGTACCAAAGGTTCGGACAAGCACGGACAAGACACAAAGACACAACAACACTATCACCGGCCAGAAAAGAATGGCTCTGATACCATAAAGGGGGAAGGGGACGCACAGCTGAAGGGAAGAGACGGAAGCACAGTGTAATATATGTTGAAGGTAATGTAAGCACAAGTTAGAACAATAATAAGGCGGTAGAACCAGCCAAGCAGTATATAACAAAATAATTCAAAGTAAATAAAAGCAATTTAGAACCGTCCGGTATGGCGGTAATCCTCCATGGTGGCGGTAGCAACAAATAATATAATGAACATAATGAACATAATACTGAAAAATACTTCTTATTGAAAGTAGTACAAAACACTTACAGAAGTAGTATCCATAATTTAACCTATGGTGATATTTTAAGCACTATTAAAAAACTTGGAATTAATATGTGCAATGATGAAAAACTGTTAAAATACCAATTAAAAAATAAAAGAAAAGCTAAATATGAAATGGGTAATTTTTGTGAACAATATGGTTTGCCCCCAATTGCTCCTTCTCGGCAAAAGGGTAAAAAACATGATAAAATTCACAAAAATTATAAAAAACACAAAACTAATTTTAATGATTTTTATGCTAAAAAGAAAAATGTTTCAAAAAAATATGTTAACCAAAGATCTGGAAAAGGTAAATGTTTCAACTGTGGAAAACCTGGTCATTTCAGTAAAGATTGCAAACAAAAACCTGGTAAACTGAAAAATAAGTTTAACATGTTAAACATTAGAAATAATGATCAAGAAGAATTATTCAGAATCCTTGAATCAAACAATTCGTCTGATTCCTTGGAAAATGATTTTTCTTCTTCATTTGATTCTTGCTATCAATCTGCTGATGAATCTTCTGATTCTCCTCATATTAAACTTGGTTGTAGAGATTCATGTTGTAATGTTATTAACTCTGTTAACACTCTCACTAAAAGTGAAGAAAATGAAAATTTGTTGATTAAATTGATAAGTCAAATTGAAAACCCTGATTTACAAAAAGATTATTTGGATAAGTTTAAGAAAAACTTGTTAAAAGAAGAAACTAGTAAAAAACTTAAATCAACCATAAGTTTTGAAGAAACTTTGGAAAGATTTAATAAAAAGAAATCCAAAGACTTAACTATTAACGATCTCCAACATGAAATTAATATTGTTAAACAAGAGACGAGTGAATTGAAAAATGAATTTAAAAATGCAAAAAATGATAACCATATTCTTAAACAAGAAATGATGATGTTAAAACTTGATAAACATATTGATCAAAATAAATCTGATAATGAACAAGATGAGCACATAGATGGAGATGAATCCAGTCAACAGGCTCTTCTTTCTGATAAAGGTAATATTGTCGATGATTTTCAACTTGCTTTTGTTAACAACATATTTCCCCCTAAATGGTTCACAAAAGTGAAAATTGTTATTTCCGATGATTATTGTTTCACTGTTATTGCTATGATTGATTCTGGTGCTGATAAGAATTGTATCCAGGAAGGATTGATTCCTCCAAAATATTTTGAAAAATCAACTGAGAAAATGGTTTCCGCTAATGGTTCTCAAATGAATATTAAATATGAATTGAATGATGCTCATATTTGTCATGATAATGTCTGTTTCAAAATACCTTCTGTTCTTGTCAAAAATATGACTGATAAAGTAATTCTTAGTCTGCCTTTTATAAATGCTCTGTATTCTTTTCTTGTTGAACATGATGGAATTACTATTGATCCTTTTGGACAGAAAGTAAAATTTGAATTTGCTTCAAAGCTTGAAATTGATATTAATAATGCTTTAGAGGTGGATGACTAGACCTGACAATGGTTTTGTCATCTTTAACAAAATTTGATTTCTTTATCACGTTCAAATGGTTTTTTGAAGCTTCATCTTTTGAAACATAATAATTTTCAAGGAAATCAAAAAACAAAATATGCTTTTTCAATTGAAGCATTTTTTCTTTCCATTTTCTTTTAACACGGTCTTTTTCAGACTGAGCAAAATTATTTTAAAAATATTTCCTTTTAGGTCTATTTTTTGGAAGCATGAATTCCTTGAACAAAGAAACCATATCAATTTCAAAATTTTTATTTAAAACAGTCAATACTTTCAAACGGTTAACATTATTGTCAATAGGAGGAAAATCAGAACCAGATGGAGAAATAGATCCAGTATCTTCGTCTTCTTCATTGGCAGGTTTGCCATATGGAGAGGAAGATTCAGGTTTAGTAGAATAGTAAACAGAGCTGATTTGGGATTTATCACTTGAAACACCTTTTAATTTTAAATCAGAAGGTTTTTCAAAATTCTTTTGCAAAAAATCATTGAGATCTTGATCTCTTTTCAAAATACTTTCAGATCCAGCAAAGGAATGTCTTCCTTCGTTGATCCTCAAAGGTGGATGAATATTTTGAAAACTTATTTTAACAGTACCATCAAGATATTGTTGAATATTTGTGAGATCTAGCTCATCAAAAACAGGTTTGGGAATAGGGGATTCTTGTTCCAACAACCATTCATTGGGAAGCTTGACATTACTTTCAAGCACCATAAAGGGGGAAGGGGACGCACAGCTGAAGGGGAGAGAAGGAAGTACAGTATAATATATGTTGAAAATAATATAAGCACAAGTTAGAGCAATAATAAGGCGGTAGAACCAGCCAAGCAGTATATATCAAAATAATTCAAAGTAAATAAAAGCAATTTAAAACTGTCCGGTATGGCGGTAATCCTCCATGGTGGCGGTAGCAACAAATAATATAGTGAACATAATGAACATAATACTGAAAATACTTCTTATTGAAAGTAGTACAAAACACTTACAGTAGTAGTAGTGAATACAAGATCTCAGAACAGATCAACAGTTACAAAGCTTGAACTAGTCCTAGTTACAAGGTTTGTAGGGAAAGTAGTAGTAGGAATAAGGTGAACAAGGTAGTAGTAGATAACAGGGAATTCTCTCAAAGAAGGCTTCTAAGGTGGAAAACTCTCTCTAGAAGAAGTTCTTTCAAAAGAATTCTGATTTTAACTTAAGGGACAACCCCCCTTAAATAGGTAAAATTCGGAGTGAATAGTAACAGGTGAATAGTGACAGGTGAATAGTGACAGGTGAATAGTGACAGATGAATAGTAAAAAAGTGAGTCTTTTTCCTTTTTGACTCCAAATTTTTTGGGGAATCATGGAGGGAATATGTAGTGATCAGAAGCATCCCACTCAAAGGTCTAGGCCTTCATTTTTAGGGTCTAGGCCACATCATCATTGTCCTTAAAAGAAGCCAAAGTTGTTGCACTATAATGGGAATCTTCAAGAGCATGCAATGAAACCTCCAACATATGAAGCATAAGATCAGCAAAATCTCTGACAAGGGTCAATAGGAATATTTCTTTGAACATCACTATGTATGCATGCAGTTGAATAGTGTCTTTGAACATCACCATGTACGCATGTAGTTGAATAGTGGTGTAGAAGCTTTATCAAGGAGTAGACATTGAAGCATTTTTTGAATATTGTAACACTTTTGGCCATTATGCTGGCTAGACAAATAGAGAACAATAGTAACAATAATCTGAGGACCACACATTTAATCAATAGAAGGAGCATCGAATGGAAAATCATCATCAGGATCCCATGGAGGATCATCATTACATCCATGCTCATGGTAAATAACATACTGATTGCAGAATCCGCAATATAGCGGTGGCTCAAACTCTGGAGTTTTCCCTGGGGCAATAAAACTCCTTGGATTACAGTGATCTGCTATGTGCATATGAGTGATGGTAGGAGCATAAGGTCTGGGACCAAAAACAAAAATTCTATCTGTGCTTCCTATAAAATGATAATGTTTCCATAGGCTTTGAATGACTTCAAGAATTTGATTATTGAAATAGTTTCTCCAGCACTCAGTAAGGGCATAGGGGCTTTGGAAGGATAAGTGAGAATCTCCTTCATACCATTGTCCCTGGTGGGTGTACCCATTAATGAGAATGAGATGTTTTGATGGCTGGACATTCATCCAATTATCTCTTTCCCATATTGGCAGGGTGCTCCAGCATCTGATGGAAACAGAAGGACTTTCAACATTTTTAATAGCAGTCTGAATGATTTGTGGAAGCTGGCTGGCTTGGTCAAGACTTGTTAATTTTATGAGTCTGATAAAGCCATACTCAAACATTTGGGAAAGCCAGTTAGGATCCCTATCATCATTATCTTCTGAATCATCAGCAACAAATGAACTATCATAATTAATTAAGAGACCAGGAAATGGGTGTTTCTTTTCATACACTCTGAGACTGGTTCCAAAGTGTTTTTTCCAATCAGTTTGATCAAGGATATCACTAATATCATCTGAATTAGCAGGATCAGGAACAGTAGTTGTAACAAGTGTTTTGAAATATTCGAACCATAGGTCAAAAGACCTAAACATAGCCTTGCTTCCCAGAATACGCAATCGTATATCTGTTGGCAATATTGGAAGAAGTTAAGAAAAAGTTAAAAGTTGGGGTGGGAACTACTTTCTTCTTCCTCAAATTGAAGCCTATTTGAGTATCATCTAACAAGTGCAATGGACTCCCACACCAAAAAGTCTCACCAAACAAGCCCCTTACACTTAATACACTAATTAATCATCAATCAAGCTCAAAACAAGAGTGCTCAAGCAAAATCCCAATCAATGCAAGGCCAAAAAAAAAAAAAAAAAAAAAAACCCAAAAAGCTAAAAATCAAGCACTAACCTAACAAGATAGGAAAAATCAGTGAAAATCCAAAATCCAGACTCATTAGTTTTTCCCCTTACAAAATTAAGTCTTCAATTTAATCAACCAATCTTACAAGTGCAATTAATGGAGTCTTACAACAAGTGCGTCTCACCCAAACAGTACTTTTACACTTAATACACCACACCAACCAGTGAAAACTCAAAAAACAAGTAAGATCCCAATACATACCATGCCAAAACCCAAAAAAAAAAAAAAAATAATAATAATAGTAAAAACAATTCATAAGTAAATAATAAACATCCATACAACAAAATGGGCAAAATCAGCGTTAATTCAAAATCCAAAACCAGTAAAATTTTTATTTCATCAACTTAAAATCAATCACAATCTAATGGAAAGTGATAAATTGTTCCATCAAACTCACCTGATTCTTGTTTCCCCAACTGAAGTTAATAGCTATTGGTTATCTCATAAACAAAACATTAGATACTTCGTAACTCGTTTACTTTAATCTTTTATATTTCTTTGCCGTTAGCGGTTGTTAAACAATTTGATTTCATAATGCATGGGCACCCAAAGGTATAATCTGTTTGACAAATAAATTACATATGCACTAAGGGATTTTAAACTCGCGACCTCACCTTCTATCTATTTATCTTATTCTTACAAAAAAAGGAGGTGTCATTTGAGTTAGAGCTTGTTGGCAAGCATACAAACATATTAATCTGCTTTACATACAAATAAGTTAACTTTTTTTTAGGGTTAATTGGAGATTCAAAATTGGGATGTGATGATGCCAGAAATCATTAGTAAGTCACACAGTCCTCATGTGCTCAAGACAACACCTGCACAACACATAACAAGAAGACCTTAGGAGAGTACCGATGTGGTACCGGCCAAAGACCCTTTGAAGATTAAGTTAGAGAGCTTCACACAATTCTAGAGTGCTAGAGCTGGGGTAAATTATGTGTACCTTAGTTTCTGAGGGTTTTGGGGTTTTATAGTAATGTGGAACCGACCTTCGTTTCTTGTGTAAGAAGATGTTTCCTTACGAGGAAGATCCTCATAAATGCGCGTATATTGCGGGATTCTCCTCATATTGGGATTCCATTGACTATGGTTAATCGTGGAGCATAAGATATTTCCATGTAGGGTTTACCTAAGCCATGTAAGTGCCACGTGGCCTTGGTATCCATCGGCCTTGGGCTCATATACCCAGAACTTGTCCATATAGAGAGACTATCAGTCTATTATGGGGGTCTATTCGTCATGTGGTCTATCCGTCCTCCCCTTCAATCCGTTGCCTTATTTTTGGCGGCTCACCAATTTAGAATCGTTAGGTTTATTTAAACGGATCCGTCATCCCTGATTTTTATCCTCTTCAGGATGTGGAAATACAAAGAGAAAAACTTGAATTTAAGATGTTAATTGAAGTTTATCTTAAAGTTTATGATTATATAGGTGTAATGTTATGGAGAAATATAGGGTCTAATATTGAGATAATAAGTTTTGTTTTTGCATTTTATCCAATATACATCACCAACTAATTACAAAGTAAGTACCTTTCCTTCTTCACTTAAAGGGTCCTTTTGATTGGGAGGATGAAAAAGTGGGAGGATAGAAAATGGGGAGATGATGGAAAAGTGGAAGGATAGAAAAACATAAGAAATGAAAAAATAAAATAAAAAAAATAAAAAAGCATAAGAAATTAATCCAACATTGTTTTCTATATATAAAAAAAAAAATTAAAAAAAAACCCTACCACAACTAATGAGAAAAGAAACATATATCACCCACAAAGAAGAGTAAAAAAGAAGAAGAAGAAGAAGAAAACTGGAAACATCCAAAAAAAGACCCACACATAAAATAAATAAATAAATAAATAAAAAAAAGCCAAAAGGTCCAAACGTCCAGTTTTGTTGGGGGTATAATTGTCCAAAAGCAACAAGAAAAGCTCCTTGTTCTCTCTATAATCTCCCCATATCGGGGAGATTGAGTTTTGGTGGGTTCAGGGAGAAAACACCAAGGCCTCACTAGTTTTCTTTCTCCCTCCCCCTTCCAATCAAACAGCTACTACACCATTTTCTCCCACTTTTCTCTCCTTTATTTTCCATCCACCAACTGTTCACTCAAACCAAACATACCCTAATAATGTTATCAAGCAAAGCAACAAACATGAAAAGAATCCTCAACTTAAAAAAAATAGTAAAAGAGGTTCTTCAACAAATTATATCACATTTAATTTTTCTTTATTCCCAAATAATAGCAAGGAGTGCCACCATATGCAACATTATCCACTCCTAGATATGCCTACTGAATACCACTTTCAGAAATTTGTAGCAAAAAAGCATTGTTTCGGAACTTATTAGGGAAATACCACTTTTATGGTACTCGAGTTTAAGAAACTCGAGTTCCTAGAAGTTTTGCCACCGTGGCACTGCTGAGGTGGAAATTGGGCGATTAAAAAAAATAATGTGGTACTCGAGCTTGGTATACTTGAGTACCATGCAACACAATACTCAAGAATACCAGGCTCGAGTACCTTTAATATATAAAATGCTGTTTATTTTATTTCTACAGTACTCGAGCTCACCATGCTTGAGTACCTTGTAACTTTTTTTTTTTTTTTGGATTATCGACAAATAAACATAAACATAAAATGCTGTTTATTTTATTTCTACAATACTACAGCTCACTAAGCTCGAGTACCTTGTCACTTTTTTTTTTTTTTTTTTTTTTGGGGATTATCGACAAATAAATATAAACATAAAAATAAGTAGCTTTTTTATGTTTTTATTTATTTAAATAGAAGCATTGGAAAATACAAAGATTTTAATTTCAAAGTCTGAAATATCTCTTTCATCATCTAACGCAGTAACTTCATTAACAGACTTGATGGCTCCAGGGTACAATTATTGACACAATGCATCATATTTAATTGAACAAAGCATCATATTTAATTGACATAGTGCTATGTCCCTGGCACTAGGGTATGATTATTCATATATTTAAGTATTCTCATGAATGTGGATGATATGACTGGAATATGTGTGAAATCATGCTGAGTTGTTGAGCAACACGTGTGAAACAGTGGCGTCTATTAGCGTATGTGGTTCGTATGACTACAGTTGGTGCTACAGCAGCAAGCTAGTGACGTGTCTTCAAAAAACTACTCATGCCACAGTTGAAAAATTGTTCACTGCTTTTTCTGCATAAATTATTCGCTGTTCATTAGGTGTTTTATGATCCAGATGCTCTAATACCAATGACTACCCAGGAGAGAGCACAACAGTAATATGGAAGCATAAACAATGATAAAATAGATAATAAAGAAGCAAATAGCAAAATAGATATATTCAAAATAAGGTTAAAATGAAGTATGAAATATGAAAATAGAAACTAGTAAAATCTTACTTGAATAAAAACTTCAGTCTTTGATAAACTTGAAAACAAACTGTAGTCTTTGATACAAGCTTGAAAATAAAATTGTTTGAAGAGAAAGGTTAAAAGATTACAAGATGGGGAGAGAGTGCAAAAGTCTTTCTGAGGGAGAGGGAAGGCTATTACAAAAGGCTTTCTAAAACTTGGAACTTAAAAGCTTAGAATCTTAGAAACTTAGAAACTTGTCTTCTGTCTTTGTAGTCCGTCTCTTTTATAGGTGAAATGAACCATGGTAAAGTAACCTGAGTAGGTAAATTTAACTCAAGTTAATCTGTCGGTGGTATGGAAATTAGTACTGATGAGTAATAGTCTGTCTGCGTTTGTCTAGGAATCTTTCAGATCTCGAAAATCTATCAGATCTCTTTTTACGCATGCTAGTAAATAGTAGTAACTTTTGAACATCAGTCTGTATCTGTTTGGACTGTCTTGATTTTTCTAGAAGCTATTCATGCGTGCCAGTGAATAGTGATCTATCATTAGTGAATAGTGATTCATTGCCAGTGACTAGTGATCTATCTGTCTGTCTTTCAATCTATATCATTCTAGGATCCTTAACAATCTTTCTTTTCCCAAATAGCCTCCTTGTTGAAGGTATTGGACCATATACGACTATCCTGTTTGTGTAACTATATAAGTAGAAGCGTCTGTCTAATTCTTTCTGTATCTCATAAATCTTATTACTCATGAAATTAGACCATTCTTGAGCCAGAGCATCCGGATCATCAAGTGGTAAATAAGTATCTCCTGTATACCAGTTGTATTCAAGGGTACAACCCCAATCATGAATAAGAACCAAAATGTGTGCTGGCCGAGCTTCCATATAATAACTACTGTCCCAAGCTGGAAGAGTACTCTAGATAGTGATATTCATATAATTAAGTCCTCCAATCTGTGTGGCTACTTCTTGGATGACTTTGGGAAATAAACTAATCTAAATTCCAGCTTGTCATGTAGACTTTATTGTGAAATTTTTGAAAAAATATTGTGTCCATAACTTGCATTAAGAGAGGTAATTAAAACATATATATTTATATATATCTTGTCTTTTTTGGTAATTTACAACTCAAACCGCCACTTCTATAAGTATTAGCCAAACACTCAACTTTGTCAAAAAGCATTTTTTGATAGTTTTTACCAAACGTACTACTTAAAAAAAAAAAAAATTGAGTGGGTTCAAAGGACTAAAAAACCACAATCTATTAGTTCTACTATGGTGAGTTTGGTTCAGCTTTTTCAAATAGTTCTTTTGGAAAAAGTGGAAGTTTTAAAAAGTGCAATATGAAATTGAGTTATTTGAAAAAGCTGAACCAAACTCACCTTAGTAGAACTAATAGATTGTGGTTTTTTAGTCCTTTGAACCCACTCAAATTTTTTTTTTTTTTTTTTTGTGGGAATACACTTTACCTACCTATGATTTGTCTCAAATTTAACTTACCCACCCGTGGTTTCATTTTTGACACTTAACCTATTTGTGTTTCACTCCGTTACTATTCCGTAACCCACCTCCATATCAAAATTTTAAAACTTATATACATTCACCAATAGTCTTGCCATAGAATCTCTCTTGCACCCCACATTTTTGTTTATTTTTTTTTTTAGCTGCAACTTACGCATATGCAAGTAACAATAATATGCAAGTATTATAAAAGATTTAATTGCTTGAGTTAAAATCATCTCCTTCATTAATAAATAAGGAGTTATAAAAAAAAAATTAGAACGGTTTTTATTGATAATCTTAATTATAGATACTATATATAAGGACAAATATACAAAATTATGCATGTTATATTATAATAATCATTCCTTTAGTTAGAAAATAATTCTAAACTTATGTAATAATAACTCATTTAGTTATAATTTCTCAAAAATATATATAAAGAAAATTCAGGATTAAAGCCATGCAACGCATGGAACTTTCACTAGTATCTTTTATAAATTTAAGCATTATAAAACATTTCATCCACACTTTAAGGGTATCATTTGATTCATTTCTTTCAATTTAAATTTTGAACGAATCCTTCTATATATATATATATATATATAATATCACTCTATTACATTACTTCCAAAATGGCAAAATGATAGATAGTTTGATAGCCATCCAAATGCATCACAATTTTTTTTTTTTTTTTAACGAAAAACAAAAATCTTTTAAATATCATAGGACATTTCACTTTTGTTATGTTTTTAGTTGATACCACTTCTATTTCTTGCAAAGTGACATTGTCTCCAAGTTCTTGTTCCACGTGTAATAGACAGTTTATTTAATTTAGTGTTAATTGTAGCTATGTATCTTGTTAGGCTTTGTTTCATAAAATTGCTAAAGAAACATGACTTTTTCTATACCTCTTGTTTCAAATTTAATTGACTTTCCTCTACTAATGGTTATGTTCTAATGTCAACTCGTACTATTGATTGGAAGATTACTGCATAAATTAAGCCTATGTGAGTGGACTCTGATTGGACCAGATATTGAGCATTGTTCCCCATTCAGCAATCAGCTAGAAAATATTTAGGTTTCTAAAGCATGGAAGCAATAGGCAGTAGAAATCTAAAAGAGACATTTAGCACTTGTGTTGCATTAAATTTTGTAGAAATACAATGTAGCTTAGTATGAAAAATAATACACATGAAAAATATTTTAAAAAAATTATGAGAATGGCATAATAATGTAATTAAAAATGTGCAATTCCTAGTGTTTGTACAATGTAGTTGTGCAATACTAATGATTAGGTACCCAGGCCATGAGTATGAAAGAAGTGGCTGCACAATCTGCAAGCAGGCCAGCTTTAAAAGACTACAATGGGAGGTGTATGCATCCCTATAAAAGTAGATTTGTTACTTGCAAAGCTTGAAGGTAGGCAAATAGACGGACACAATCATTCAGCTACTTGATGCTCTAGAAAGGTAGATTGTATGGCTAAAAGTAGATTTTATCAGTGCAGAAGAACAAATTCGATTATTGTGAAATTTAAACATGAAAAAGTATTCAGATTTGGCATTTAAATTTAGAAAACACGATTTCACTAAATGTTTTATGAGAAAACAATGAACAATTCTTTAAATAGTGAACAGAAAATAATTTAAGCAGAAAAGAGAGTGAACACTTTTTTAAATAATGCTAAACAGAAAATAATTTTATGCAGAATGCTAGAAATAGTTTATGCAAAAAACAGTGAACAATTTTTATGAGAAAATAGTGAACAGTTTTACTTAATGCAAAAAACAGATTTTATGAATGCAGTAAGTAGATTCAAATATATAGTAAACATGATGTGCAGAGAGCAAATTTTATTAATGTAGAAACAAATTTTATCAATGTAAAAAAATAGATTCGATTATTGTGAAATTCAAACATGAAAAAGCATTCAGATTTGGCATTTAAATTTAGAAATCATGATTTCACTAGATGTTTTATGAGAAAACAATGAACAATTGTTTAAATAGTGAACATAAAATAATTTATACAGAAAAGAGAGTAAACAATTTTTTAAATAATGCTGAACAGAAAATAATTTTATGCAGAATGCTAGAAATAGTTTATGCAGAAAATAGTGAACAATTTTTATGAGAAAACAGTGAACAGTTTTACTTAATGTAGAAATTAAATTCATATTTTGAAATTAAAATTTCTATATTTTACAATGCTTCTATTTAAATAAATAAAAACATAAAAAAGCTACTTATTTTTATGTTTATGTTTATTTGTCGATAATCCCAAAAAAAAAAAAAAGAAAGAAAGAAAAGTTACAAGGTACTCATGCTTAGTGAGCTCAAGTACTGTAGAAATAAATAAACAGCATTTTCTGTTTATGTTTTTTTTTTTTGATAATCCCCAAAAAAAAAAAAAAGAAAGAAAGAAAGTTACAAGGTACTCGAGCTTGGGGAGCTCGAGTACAGTAGAAATAAAATAAACAGCATTTTATTTATAAAAGGTACTTGAGCATGGTATACTCGAGTATTGTGTTGTATGGTACTCGAGTATACCAAGCTTGAGTATCACATTATTTTTTTTAATCGCCCAATTTCCACCTCAGTAGTGCCACGGTGACAAAACTTCTAGGAACGCAAGTGTCTTAAACTCGAGTACCATAAAAGTGGTATTTCCCTAATAAGTTCAGAAACAGTGCCTTTTTGCTGCAAATTTCTGAAAATGGTGGTATTTGGCCATTTTCGCCCAATTCCTAATTCAATCTTTTTGGGGTGCGATATACATCTCATATGTATAAGATGTCTTGCCATTATTTTTGGGTAGGCAAATAGGGAAAAATCCTTATTGACTATTGTTACTTAAATGATCAAGGTATTTCTTGAACCCCAAGACTTACACTTTATAGACTTTCATACCCCTTGACTCAATATCTTGCAAGACGATCGATATCGGCTAATTTGTCCATTTGGCATCAACTTATTTGGATTGATAGGCTAAGAATGTATTGACCCTTTTAGTAACTTAATTAAATTAATTAACCAAGTGAAATTAATTAAATTTAATTACATGCAATAATAGTGGTAGAACAAACAAATCACCAAATAACTAAATGCAGTAGAAATTAAATTTGATATGGGGAAAACCACCGAAACAAAACCCCATCGGGTGAATTTAAGGTCACCACTCCCGAGAATCCACTATTATCAAAACAAGTGGTTATAAGTAAAAGGAATCCCAGTACCTAATACCAACCTACAATTGAACCCTTACCCCAATACACAATTAGACTTGCAATGTAGTGACAATCTCTCCTTTCAATGCACGTCTCCAAGTACATGACCAACTAATCGATGCACGGATCCCAATACGTGACTAACATCCCAACTTGAGAAAGATGTTGGTTGCAAAGTTCTTCAGTTCAATTAGACAATGAAGATCAAGAAGTTCCTTGGTTACAAAACCCTTGGCGCAAAGACACAGCAGCTTTTACAAGAGAAAGATGAACTAGGGCAAATTGTCTCTGGTCACAATTTTAGTGAATAATCACTTTGCATCAAGTTGCATCACCTTGACGGCTCTTAAAATAATCTTTATATATGTCTAGGGTTGTGAGAAAAGAAACCCTACACAAATAACTTGGATATGCGTGAAAAACAGATCTGAAAATCTGAATTTCGTAATTCTCGATAGATATAGCTTATGTTGAGAGCTGTCGAGAATTAAACATTAAACCTCGATAGATTTATTTGTCGAGATATTTGTCAAGTTTTAATGAACAACACTTCTTTACTTGTTTCTTGGATAGATTTGCATGGCTTCAATACTAGACTTGAACTCTTATTCCTTGAAGTATTAAACACATCCTAGATTTACCCAATTACAAGTAAAGTGCGTTTTGTCAACGGATTAGACAATATTATATGACATATGTTCTAACAAATTCCACATATGTCCTAACATGGATTTTTCATTTTTGTTAAATGTGGAGTAAAGTACATGAGATTATTGTACAAGTTCTTCTTAAACAAACTAAGCTAAAAGCTTATTTTTGTGAAAAAGTAAGCTAAAAGCTTAAACATTAAACAAAAAACTTTGTGGTAAATGAAAAGGCATTACTTCCTAATAAAAGACATGGCACCAAACGTTGTGGTAGTATGAGAGCTTTACCTTGGGAGACACTGCTTCTACTATTGATGTTTGATGATTTGGGGTCCATTCCATCGTTAATTTAGAGTCTTAAACCATGGTCTGTGCGACCATGACCTTTTGCATCCTGTGTTCTCACATTCATGAATTCAGCTAAGTGTATGTCCTATCAATCTTAATCTTCACAAATTTTATTCACTTCTAAGCCCTCAATCTAACAATTTATATACTTCTATGACTTTGAGTGGTGGAATCACTTTTTACCTTGGGTGATCCATCACTTTACACGTTGCCCACCTACAATTGTACAGTTTAACAAGTCATAAAATTAGGTACTTAAGTGTTCACATAATTGATTTTTATCTTTACAGATTTTATTCGCTTCTAAGCACTCAATCTCACAATTTATTAACTTCTACGACTTTGAGTGGCGGACACTTTCTGCCTTGCGCGACCCATTACTTTACACGTTGCTCGCCTATAGTCGTACAATTTAACAATTTGTAAAATTAGGTACAAGAATAGTTGTGTTCGTAGACAGAATCGGAGTGTTTCATGATCAGTCTAAATGAAAAGGAAAAAGTGATAAAAGTATAAACAAAATACAATTTATTTAGACCTGTTCAGACTTAGCTTTTGACTATGTTGTGATGGTAGGCCCAATGTGAATCCACATTGTGCATGCAAAGAATTTTGGTCAAGGGATTTGTAATCTATCGTATCTATATCATATTATTATATATAATAAAAGTTGGACTTAGACGCCATGGTTATGCCACGTGGCTTCACCAAATTGCAGAAATTTTATTAAATTTTTAGATTTTTAAAAAAACTAAAAAGGAATAATATACTACTAGGACTCTAATTCATTTTTATCATTTAGCAGTTTATTTATTTAAAATAAATAAATAAATAAATAATATGCATTATCATTTTTATAATAAATAGTATTATAAATCAATGTTATCATCAAAGAGAAAACGTAAATAGTATTATATGATATATATATTTAGTACTCTAGAGATGGCAAATACAAATTAAATCTTCAAGCATTTTGCACTGTACCATAGGAATAAACTCCGACATAGCAAAGGCAGCAAATGAATTACACAAAGATATTAAAGCAAAGCAGGCGACATGCAATATCAAAGGGAAACGAGATAAAATGCCACATCATGTGAAACGTCCTTCGACAAATGCCATTTCACAATTCTGAGAGCTCCTTTGAAATTTCCTCAATTCCTTGCAAACAAGAAGCTTCTTTGAGTCTAGATAACCGTTAACAGTGATTTTCATTGACTTTACTGAAATTTCAATAATGCGGTGATTCTCAAATACCACTTCCAAAAACTAAATTATCTAAGACTAGGGCTGTCCAGACCCGACACAGACCTGCCGGCCTGACAGACCCGCCCGATTTCCACCTGATTTCAGCCTGAACTGACCCTCCCGTGGGTCAGTGACAGGTTTTCGCGCCCAAGACCTGACACTGGTGGGTCGAGTGGCGGATTTTCGTCTCCAAAACCCGAGCCACCCGACCCGACCGATGTAATATACAAATCCAACAACTCCGGCAAGATCAAACTCAGATTCGAGGAGATCCAAGTTGATTTCTGGCGAGATTCGAGGAGATTCAAGCTAATTTCGGCGAGATCTCGACCATATGTGGTGAGATCTAGTGAGATTCGAGGAGATCAGGACCATACTTAGTGAAATCCGGCGAGATTCGAGGAGATCCAAGCTGATTTTCGACGAGATTCGAGGAGATCCAAGCTTATTTTGGTGATTTTCGGAGCAAATGTACTGAGTTTTTGAAGATTCCGGCGACTCTTTTGAAGATTCCGACGACGTTTGCAGAATTCGGCGAACCGACCAAACCGATCGAACACTACTCGAACCCGAAACCGACTCGACCGATTGACGTCGGCGATCGGTTTCGGGTCCCTCCGCCTTCCACTTGACGCCGGCGGGTCGGGTCCGGGCTGGGTCGAAAACTGACTCGACCGGACTCGTGGACAGCCTTACACATAAATAAATGAATAAAACTAAATAGACAACCCTAAGATAAATAAATAAAAAAGAATAAGAATTTGATCACAATTGGAATACTAAACTCAGTAGTATTAGGATATCAGTAGACACATAGTGCTAAATGGTAAATAGACAGCCTTTTCATTTTTCTCTATCAAAATTTCTTTTGTTTTTAGATAAATGCTAATATATATATATATATATATATATATATATTTTTATCAGAATGGATAGACAAAATCAAAGATATAATCTTTTGGATGAAATCGACATTGTTGATTTGGTGCTGCTTGATGAGAAGGTAAGTTTTGAAATAAGAGAATAAAATTACTTTTAACTCTTCAAATACAATTGAATTATATTTTCTTGATAAGTTTATTCTCATATTTTCAGGATAATCTTATTCATGCAAGTATTAGAAAATCATTTGTTAATCATTTTAGAGATATACAAGAAGGTAAAATTTATCGAATAAAATATTTTGGAGTTCTTTATACATTTATACTTAAATTATATTTATATACTATTATCTTCATAACTCATTATTTTGATTAATTATTTTATCGTTTGTAGATGTAATAGGAGAAATCGTAGGAATTTCTCCCATGGAAAAGATAGAGGCGCGAGGAAAAAAATTGAACAAAAGGCTAATTGAACTTCAAGATAACATGTTAGTTAGATATTGATGAATATATTACTTAGATTTGTACATTTTTGTTAAGAGATAAATTTTTAATTGTCTAAAAAAAAATGTTTATGTAGGAGGGAAAAAAATTAGGATCACATTTTGGATATTTTATGCAGAAATTTTATTAAATTTTTAGATTTTTAAAGAACTAAAAATGAATAGTATACTATCAGGACTCTAATTCATTAACATTATTTTTTTATTTGTTAGGATATATTTCTTAAATTAAGGGATAATACTTAACATACAAAAATTTAATTTAGATAATATTTATCATCTAATTAACATTTTTTTTATTTGTTAGGATATATTTCTTAAATTAGGGGATAATATTTAACATACAAAAATTTAATTTAGATAATATTTATCATCTAAATTTTCAAAATTTTAATATTATTAAATTAATATTATTTTATTAAAATATCAAGCAACAAAACTTGATTATTAACGGATAAGCACAATCCAAATTCTTCAAGAGATGATTAATATAAATCTATCCCAAGAAATAGTATACATCTCCAATAATTTGATAATCTTTATCTATTCCAAAAAACAGTATATATCTTCATTAATTTGATAATTTCTACGTTGATGACATATATATATATATATATATATATATATATATATGTGGGGGTGGGGGTAAAAGCCCAAACACATATTTTGGGCCTTCGGTTCCATCTAAAGATATAAGTATGTCCAAGGAGGAGCAAGAGATGGGGAAAGGCCCAGTATGGGGAATCACGTAAGGAAAGGGAGGAGAAGTATAGTCCGAGCATGCTGTACTCCTTAGACTTAGAGAATATCGGTCAAGCATATACCTGGACAATTCGAATGAACTTACAGGAAGTTCCAATGATAAGGATGAACTTCATATACGCGTAAAGAGGATAACAATGGAGAAATATCTAAAGAAAAAGCTGATGCCACCGCATTTATTGCATTACAGTAACTTTTCTGGTCGCATTTATGTGGAGAAGACCCCTGAACAGTGTAGTCTCAGCTGCCACCACTCATGGCAAATTGAAGAAGATACCTGATGTGACATATACTCAAGTGAATGCTTAGATGAAAAACAAGTGTACGTTGTAGATGGATTAAAAGAAAACTATATAAACGGACGAGACCTCTCAAGAAAGGGGATCGAGAAAAAAGGGAAAAAGAAGAAGAAGAAAAATCTACAGTAGCTCCAAGAGCAACCTTAGTCATTCTAATTACAATTTGTCTCCTCGGACCTAAATTTATACAATTTCAAAGTGTTTTCACACTTGTTCTTTTGATAAAATCTTGATTTACTGTTGTAGACTTCATAAACAACCTAGTTCATTTACCCACTCTCTACTAATTTTATTGTATTGGGCTTATTGGGCTCACATCCCACCTCTTTTGGGTTTGGGCTACATATTTTGGCCTTACAATTGGCGCCATCTGTGGGAAGAGCTTGAGCCGGAGTGAAATCACCAGTTAACGATGGTTGAGCTAGGCCAACAACTAGCAGAGTCCAGAGCCTCCCAACACGGTGATCATTTCCTTAACCTTGAACGAAGACGTGATCATGAAGGAAGTGTATATACAATACATGATGAGAGAAGCTAGTCATGAGGTGATAGCCGTGTCTCCCACGCAGACGGTAACAGGGTCATGCAGTTGGAGATTGATTGGTTAAAAAGGGAGCTACGCCATGCCAAAAGGAAGAGACCTTCCTCGGACTGTGACGTTTCTTCTGGGGATGAAAGAGACGTCAGTTACAAACGAAAGTCTTAAACCCCACCCAGCGAATCTTTCTCTTATAAAGAAGAGTTCCATGACAAACGGCAGTTTAAGAGCCCTCCACTCAGGGGTGTAGGAAACGATGCTATGAGTAAGGCCTTGGACCAAATATCCAAGTCGTCTTTCACATGCAAAATTGAGGGGGCAAGACTTCCCCGGCATTTTCATCAGCCATCATTTACCATTTACAATGGGCGAATGGATCCTGTTAAGCATGTGAGCTATTTTAACCAGAGAATGGCTATTTACTCCAAAAACGAGGCTTTGATGTGTAAAGTCTTTTCATACAGTCTCGGACCCATTGCGATGAGATGGTTTAATGGCCTAAGGGCGGAATCTATAAATTCCTTTCATGAGCTGACCCAAGCATTTGGTTCCCGGTTTGTGACATGGAGAAGAGTTCCTAAGTCATTTGCTTCCCTGTTGTCCTTGAGCATGCAAGAAGGGGAGAATCTTAAAACATACTTGGATAGATATTGGGAAATGTTTAATGAAGTTGAAGGTGATTTTGATGAGATGGCTATCAATACCTTTAAGCTCGGCCTTCCGTCCGAGTACAATTTAAGAAAATCCTTGACTGGCAAACCCGTCACCAACATGCGTCAGCTCATGGACCGTATTGACAAATATAAAAGAGTTGAGGAGGATCAACAACAGGGGAAGGGAAAAGACAAGGTTATCCCTCAGGAGAGGAGGGATTTCAGGTCGGACAGATATAACCACAGCAAGCCGCGTAGGGATTACGCTGGGCAGTCAGGATCAGCAAATCCTCAAGCAGTCAATGCTGTATTTAAAGAGCTAGTGCATCAAATTCTAGAAAAGATCAAGAATGAACCGTATTTTAAGTGGCCGAACAAGATGGTGGGAAACCCAGAAAGGCGTAATCATAACCTTTATTGTCAGTATCATCAGGACCATGGGCATACTACAGAGGATTGCAGGAGTCTCTGGGATCATTTGGATCAACTTGTCTGCGAGGGTAAATTAAAGCAACTCTTACACCACTTTAGTGGACGAGGAGGCCAGGCAAGCTCGGAGCCTCGAAGAGATGATTCTTTAATGGGAGAGTAGTCATTCCGAGGGGCCAAATACGACTACCTGTGCAAGTTGGTACGGAGATAGTAGAGGTAGATTTTATTGTTGTGGATGCATATTCACCCTACACAACGATCGTAGCCAGATCATGGCTTCATACGCTGGGGGCTGTTCCTTCTTCTCTGCATCAGAAGATTAAGTACCCATCCGAAGGCAGGGTTCAGGAAATTTTGGGGGATCAGTCGATGGCCCGAAGATGCCTGATGGCAGCCATACAACATAAGTCCAAGGTTGAGTCCTCGGATCCTCCAAGAGAAAAGTTATAGCAATTAAAGCAACCAGCGGCGCTCAATGATAACAATGCCGAGGAGTCCAAATGTGAAGATTTGTTAAAAATCACCATTAGGGAAGACCCTTTTTCAGGTCGGTTCACAGTTGCCACCTCAAGAAAAGGTAGAATTAGTAGAATTTCTCAAAGGGAACATAGATGTATTTGGTTGGAATGCTTATGAAGCCCCAGGGGTGGATCTAGAGTTTATCTGTCACCATCTCAATGTCAACTCCTTGATCATCCCTAAGAAACAGCCCCATCGACGTCCATCTAAAGAGCATGCTGATGCAGTACGAGAAGAAGTAGCAAAGCTTAAACAGGCTAGAGCTATTAAAGAGGTATTTTATCCTGAATGGCTAGCCAATACTGTAGTGGTGAAGAAGAAGAATGGGAAGTGGAGAGTGTGCGTAGACTTCACAGACCTCAATAAGGAGTGTCTGAAAGACCCATTTCCTATGCCTAAAATTGATTAGCTAGTAAATGCAACGGTAGGACATCCTCGGCTGAGTTTCTTAGATGCCTTTCAGGGCTATCACCAAATACCCTTAGCCCTGGGTGATCAAGAAAAGACTGCTTTTATTACTCCTATTGGAAATTACCACTACAAAGTGATGCCCTTTGGTTTGAAGAACGCATGATCTACATACCAAAGAATGATGACGAGGATGTTTGAGCTGCAATTGGGAGGGAATATTGAGATTTATATAGACGACATGGTGGTGAATAGCAAAGTTGTTTCATGGCAAGTGAAGGACCTTGAAAACATTTTTGAAGTTCTGAGGAAGTATAAATTGCGTCTAAACGCGTCCAAATGCTCGTTTGGTGTGGGATTTGGCAAATTCTTGGGCTACATGGTAACCCACAGGGGAATTGAGGTGAACCCTGACCAGATAAAGGCCATTAACAATTTGCAGCCACCTAGGAATCCCAAAGAAGTTCAGAAGTTGACTGGCATGGCCGCCGCTTTAAACCGTTTTATCTCCCGATCAGCAGAAAGATGTAGACCTTTCTTCTCGTTGATTAACAAGTGGAAGGGGTTTGAGTGGACTGAAGAATGTGCCATAGCCTTTCTACAAATTAAGGAATATCTAGCTCGGCCCCCTATCATGTTTAGCCCTGTAATAGATGAAGTCCTATATGCTTATATTGCTGTGGCCCCCTATGCAATTAGTTTGGTATTGATAAGAGTTGATGACGGTAAACAAAGGCCCGTTTATTACGTGAGTAAGTCATTGCATGAAGCTGAAGTTCATTATTTGCCATTAGAAAAAGCCATCCTAGTAGTTGTGCTTGATACACGGAAGTTGCCTCATTATTTCTAAGCACATACAGTCATTGTCCTCACTCAGCTCCCACTTAAATCCATATTCCGAAGTGCTAATTACACGGGAAGGATTGCTAAGTGAGGCACAATCCTAGGGGCTTTTGACATCAAATACATGCCTCGCACTTCAGTCAAGGGACATGTTCTTGCAGATCTGGTGGCCGAGTTCACTGAGCCTCTTTTAGAAGAAGTAACACTAGCACAGAACATGGATGAAAAATCGGTTGGCTTGATTACTCAACGGGGTTCTTCATCTTGGGAAGTATACGTGGACGGCGCAGCAAACCAGAATGGTTTCGGAGTGGGATTAGTACTGATATCCCCCGAAAAAATCGTCATCAAAAAGTCATTAAGATTGAACTTCTCGGCCACCAACAATGAGGCAAAATACGAAGCTCTACTAATGGGAATGATCATGGTTCAAAAAATGGGCGGAAGGACAGTGGAGATGTTCTCAGACTCAAGGCTAGTTGTTGGCCAAGTGAGGGGAGAGTTTGAAGCTAAGTATGAAAGAATGCGGGAGTACTTAAGTCAAGTCAGACACCTTCAATCAGAGTTTGAATCTTTCACTTTACTGCATATTCCCAGAGGTGGAAACACGCATGCAGATTCCCTAGACACTCTCGCAACTTCCTCGGCGCAAGACTTGCCTCGAGTTATCCTCGTAGAAGACTTGCATAAACCCACTGAGATGAAAGGAAAGGCAGTCCAGATACATCAAATTAGAGTTAAGCCCAGTTGGATGGACCCTATAATCAAATTCTTGAGGGAAGATGTTTTGCCCAATGTGAAGTTAGAAGCTAAGAAAGTACAGAGGAAAGCCACTAGGTTCTGGCTGTCCGAGAATAATAAGCTGTATAAACGTTCATTTTCAGGGCCATATTTGCTATGTCTACACCCTGAGGAAACTGAATCAATCCTTGAGGAGTTGCATGAAGGAATTTGCGGAAGCCTCACGGGGGGTAGATCCTTGGCACATAGAGCCATCACCCAAGGCTATTGGTGGCCAAACATGCAAAAAGAAGACTAGGAATACGTGAGAAAATGCGATCAATGCCAATGATTTGCACCAAGCATACACCAGCCTAGAGGAGTTCTTAATCTATTATCCAACCTATGGCCATTTGCTTAGTGGGGCCTAGATATTGTGGGTCCATTTCCTAAGGCAGCTGGAAACAAGAGGTATATGTTAGTCGGCACAGATTCTTTCACCAAATGGGTTGAAGCCGAACCTCTTGCTAACATCAGAGATGTGGACGCAAAGAAATTTGTCTAGAAAAACATTGTCACACGATTTGGAATTCCTCATACACTTATCTCGGATAATTGCCTCCAGTTCGACAGCAAAGCATTCAGATGTTATTGTTGAGAATTGGGGATCACAAACAGGTATTCTACCCCTGCTTACCCCCAAGGAAATGGACAGGTGGAAGCTGTAAACAAAGTCATAGTAAATGGGCTAAAGAAAAGGCTAGATGATGTAAATGGCAAATGGGTGGAAGAATTACCACATGTTCTCTGGACATACAGGACTACGCCTCGCAGATCTACTGGGGAGACCCCCTTCTCAATGACTTAAGGAGCTGAGACTGTCATCCCTCTGGAAGTTGGTTTCCCAACGCTAAGAACTCATTCATACAGCTTGAGCAGCAACAACGAGCAGTTAGAGAAAAGTTTGGATTTGATTGAAGAAAGGCGGGAGAATGCAATGGTTCAATTGGCATATTACCAACAAAAGCTCAGACAGGGTTATGATGCCAACGTAAAAGTAAGACCTTTGTCACCTGGTGATCTGGTGTTAAGGAAGGTTATAGGCGTCACAAAGAACCCAACTTGGGGGAAGTTAGGACCCAACTGGGAAGGGCCATATTGTATTACTTCAGGAGCTGGCATCGGAGTATATTTTTTGGAAGATTTAGATGGTCATGTAATACCACGACCATGGAATGTAAACAACCTAAAAAGGTATTATTATTAAACGAGAATTTTCCCTAAACAATTTGTCTGTTTATTGCATAAGAGTTTTGTATGTCTCCATAAAGTTTTTATAAGTGTTTAAACTTAAATCCAATCATGCCTGAAGTCCTCGGACCAGATTATATGGGTTAGTTAGCACTTCATTAAGGTTTTTATAAGTGTTTAAACTTAAATCCGATCATGCCTGAAGTCTTCAGACAAGATGATATGGGTTAGTTAGCACTCCATTAAGATTTTTATAAGTGTTTAAACTTAAATCTAATAATGTCTGAAGTCTTTGGACTAAATGATATGGGTTAGTTAGTACTCCATTAAGGTTTTTATAAGTGTTTAAACTTAAATCCAACCATGCCTGAAGTTCTTGAACCAGATGATATGGGTTAGTTAGCACTCCATTAAGGTTTTTATAAGTGTTTAAACTTAAATCCGATCATGCCTGAAGTCCTCGGACAAGATGATATGGGTTAGTTAGCACTCCATTAAGGTTTTTATGTGTTTAAACTTAAATCCAATTATGCCTGAAGTCCTCGGACCAGATGATATAGGTTAGTTAGCAATCCATTAAGGTTTTTATGTGTTTAAACTTAAATCCGATCATGCCTGAAGTCTTCGGACCAGATGATATGGGTTAGTTAGCCCTCTATTAAGGTTTTTATGTGTTTAAACTTAAATCTGATCATGCCTGAAGTCCTCGGACTAGATGATATGTGTTAGTTAGCACTCCATTAAAGTTTTTATAAGTGTTGAAATTTAAATCCGTTCATGCCTGAAGTCACCAGACCAGATGATATGTGTTAGTTAATGCTCCCTTACAGTTCTTATTAATGTTTAAACTCAAATGCAATTACATCTGAAGCCCTCAGAGATATTTAAATAGACTTTAACTTATGATAAGCCTATTCGGTTATGTATTTGGTTTAGAGGCAGTGCTTAGTAGTACTCTTTGTAAGTGTTATACCAGAAAATAGGTAAAACCTTCATGTTAATCATTGTTTCTTACATTCATTAACAATTCTCATACGATTTATTTCTTCCAGTATTTATATAAGTTATTGGTATAACTGGCAAGATATCGTTGTTAAGTCTACTCAGATTATAGTAGCTATCAGTTAGTATCATTTGCAATAACAATAAATATTCTAATATATGCAGCAAAGATGTAGAAAATGGACAATTTCATTAATCAAAAAAGAAAGTACTTGTCAATATCTTACAATGTAAAAAAAAACTGATAATAATAATAACAACATGAAATTGATAAAGACAAAATAAAAACCCTAAATATCTAAGCCTTGTCGGACTTTGTGGCATTAGTATCTCGGATTTGGTCCTTGGGCTTGGGAGTTGCCTTCTTACCCAAGTCTTTACCCTTATTGGAAGGTTCCTCACCCTGCTTGCCCTGATCACCAGTTGGTATGGACTCTTTGGGAGCTTCAAGATGGACAAGAGGAACTTGGCTTATTGAAGGCAGCTCTGTAGCCTCCGAGAGCTGTTTGGGTGGAGAGGAGTCAGAACCTGGGAGTTTGCGAATTTCAGGATCATAGTAAATACTCCCAGGTTGCCTCAAGTCAGACTCTGCAGGGTTATATCACAGTAATCTCTGCTAAGTGCAGAGAACTCCTTTGTGAGACTACCTTGGGTCTCCTCCACATCCAGCTTGTACGCAGCCTGCTTTTCAGCCTCAACTGCCTCTTTGGCCAATTTGGCAGTCTCCCTAGCTTTCTGAAGCTCAGCTTGAAGACCTTTCACCAGCTCTCCCTCCGTCTCCAGATTGATCTCTGTCATGTGTAGTTGCCTGCGTTGGTCTTCGGCTTGCTTCTCAGCAGTCTTAAGTCCTGCATCGAGGCTATTCCTTTGATTGGTCACCTCTTTTAGTTGATCGAGTAGTTTGTCGTAGTCCTCCTTGAGACCACCCATCTGCCTCTCAACCTCGGACCTGGAATAAGCCTCTGCCTGGGCTTCATTGCGAGCGTTTTTGTTCCACTCCTCAGCCACATAGACTTGTTGGGTAATCTACACAACAAAATGAAAAATTGTAGTATAAAGCAAAGAAAAGGAGCAAGTAAACATGATCGGCATCTTAATTAAAGAAGTGGACAAATTCACTTACCATGGCTAAATCCCTCTTAAGGGATAGGAAAAGTTCATGTTGACTGAAGCGCCTATAATCCTCCATGTCCTTTGGTAGGAGAAGTGGATGCTCTAGGGCTTCAGCAATGAGGCCTACCTTACCCCCTTGATAGTTTCTGACAGAGATGTCCCAAGGAAAAGGAGCACCATCCAACTCCAGCTTGGGACACCAGGTGCGGTGTCCTTGTCGCACCTCAGCAATAAGAAGGTCATCTCGGCTCTCAGTGGACGAAGCTTTTCTGCTTCTGGTGTCCCTGACCACCTTCTGTTGCTTAGCTGCTTTTGGAGGCAACACCTCCCCTTCTTTAGTATCTGTTATGATCCTTTTCTTCTTTAGATCAGGGTTTGGCTTTAAACTGAGATCAGAAGGAACCTGAGGAGGTGGTGGAGGAAGGTTAACAACTGGCTGAGATGGACCAGTCCCTTTGGCCTCAATTGCTGTTTTCCTGGCCTTCATTAAGTCTCTTAGACTTGCCATGTCTTCCTCTTCCGAAGAGTCGTTTGGAAGAGTAGTTATGAGGACATGAGCGTGGATGCTGGATTTTTTGTCAGTTTCTTCCTCTGCATCCGAAACTGGAATCACCTGAACCTCTCCTGTTGCCACTTCTCTAAATTGGAACCGATCGATCTATTCCTCAAGCGAAGAGGTCGAGGAAGCAACTATTTCCCTCTTTGCGGCTGCTTCCAACAGAACCTGTTGAACTGGCTGGATGAGCTGCAGCACACCCTGTGGATTTGGGTGTGGTACAGGGGGAAGGTCAAAAGGAGCTAAAAAGTTTGGCTGAGCAACGTCAATCCAGTTGATACGATGGTCTCCCTGCCTTATCGCGTTGCCGACCGGTTGAAATATGTCCGAGAGCGGCCTGAAATCGAGAATGAGATGTGCCGCCCTAAGTTGCCTGTCTTCACTTACAAAAATCTCTGATCTTAGTAAGTAATTGAGAGCGGTGACGTTCGTCAAGCTAAGCCGAGGAGATACGTGCCTTTTATCTGCTAACAACATAAACATAATTAGAAACTGAAGATGAAATGCCGATAAAAAAAAAAATACACCACACTAATAATAAAGATTCTAAATCTATTGCTAAGGAACCTAAGTCAGGGATATCCCACCTGGCTCTCCTGGTTGGGTTGGGCAATGAAAACCGTCATGCCACGCTCCCGAGACGATCACATAGTCGTCTTTCATCCCCTTGCTAGATTTGGAAAGACAGGAGATGAGCCTAACAATGTTGAATCGAGATTTCAAATAGTATCTCGCCCCTTTTTGGTTATGGCATTCATACATCTGGACTACATCGAGCCAGGTGAGTCCCATACCTAAATGGCGATTTAAAGCCTCAATTGATCCTAAGATCCTAAAGACGTTGGGCGCACACTAATCAGGACTCAGTCTATGATTACCAAGGTAATCTCGGGTAATAGGACCCATAGGAATGGTCATCCCCCCTTCTATGAAGGCTATTACAGGGATTATGACTTCCCCCACCCTCCGGTTGGTTAGTAGTCTCTCTGGAGGACAATATCGCAGGTGTATGTCCTGGGGTATATGATACGTTTCTTTAAATATCTCAATCTGGGCAGGACTATCCACCAGATACCTAAATCTACCCATTTCGGATGACCAGAAAAAAGAAAAAAAAAAAAAAAAGGAAGCACTGCGAACAGTAATGAAGGAATGAGAATTGGAAGACCGAGAATGATGGCCGAAGAGAAAAAGATTTGTTTGAAGAAACTGGAACTTACACTAACTGGGTCGAGGAGTGATCCTTAAGTCTTTATAGTAAGGTTCTTGTAAATCTATGAAGAAATGATAATGGTGATCTGGTAAGCTCTGTAAGTTTGATTGTCTGAGTTCGCTGGAAAGTTTGGGAAGTTGTAAAGTAAAGGAGAAAGGATCTCCTTCGAGGCTTTATATAAGGGCCAGAAAATGGGTGGAAATCATCCCGCCTAGATTCTGAAGAAAAATGTTGTTGGTTAGATCAGTTGGTCACCGTTGGATGATAAAAACATAACGCCGCATGGAACAATTAATAGCACCTCGTAAATACCGAAACGCCAGATGCAATGATAAAGCGCTTAAATCTATACTCTCACACGCGTAAATTTAAGTATTTTTACGTCTCTAGCCTTTATTTCTGTTGCAATTCAAAATCCTATTTTTTCTCTTCGGGCACGAGGGAAAAATTAAAATTTTGAGGGGCTATTGTGGAGGGGGTAAAAGCCCAAACGCATATTTTGGGTCTTAGGCCCCATCTAAAGATATAAGTATGTCCGAGGAGGAGCAAGAGATGGGGAAAGGCCCAGTATGGGGAATCACGTAAGGAAAGGAAGGAGAAGTATAGTCCGAGCATGCTGTACTCCTCGGACTTAGAGAATATCGGTCAAGCATATACCTGAACAATTCGAATGAACTTTCAGGAAGTTTCAATGATAAGGATGAACTTCATATACGCTTAAAGAGAATAAGAATGGAGAAATATCTAAAGAAAAAGCTGATGCCACCGCATTTATTGCATTAAAGCAACTTTTTTGGCCGTATTTATGTGGAGAAGACCCCTGAACAGTACAGTCTCAGCTGCCACCACTCATGGCAAATTGAAGAAGATACCTGATGTGACATATACTTAAGTGAATCCATAGATGAAGAACAAGTGTATGATGTAGATGGATTAAAAGAAAACTATATAAACGGACGAGACCTCTCATGAAAGGGGATCGAGAAAAAAGGGAAAAAGGAGAAGAAGAAAAATCTACTGTAGCTCCAAGAGCAACCTTAGTCATTCTAATTACAATTTGTCTCCTCGGACTTAAATTTATACAATTTCAGAGTGTTTTCATACTTGTTATTTTGATAAAACCTTGATTAACTGTTGTAGACTTCACAAACAGCCTAGTTCTTTTACCTACTCTCTACAAATTTTATTGTACTGGGCTTATTGGGCTCACATCTCACTTCTTTTGGGTTTGGGCTAAATATTTTGGCCTCACAATATATATATATATATATATATATATATCAAAATTCCTTATAGCTATCAACCACGTTCTCTCTCTCTCTCTCTCTCTCTCTCTCTCTCTCTCTCTCTCTCTCTTTTTTCATTCTATTCATATGACCTTTTTTTAATTCCAATTTTTATGGATAAAAACAAACACATTGATTAGATATCTTTAATTTCAATAAGATTTAAATGAATTATATTTCAAATGAAACTCTACCAATATATATAACCCTATATATCCTTTTTTGAGTGAAACTTATTTCAATATGTAAATGCCTAAATCCCATGACAATGCAGGTATGCATTCTTTCTTCTTTTATTATTATTATTTTCATTTTGTTTATTTTCTTTAGTGTTATTATTGATTTTTTGTCTTCATGTGATTTTAATTAATGAATTCAAAACATTCGAAAACGTTGTCAAGTTTCTAAAGGCTCCTTCTTTGTTTTTGTATTTTGTTTTTATTAAATTGATTAGGTTTTGTGTATTGGTTGCCTTTTGTTTAAACTAATTTTCTTAGCTTTGATCTAATTTATATGCTTAGGGTTAGGGTCTTAGAATTAACGATTAAATATGGATAGAATTAATAGACTAATTTTAACAATTTTCTTATTTGATTTTTATGTTACATCAAATTATCAAGATGTTCTACACATGTATTCTTGAATTATCGACTTTAATTTTAATTTATAATATTATCAAGATTATATTAATTTTAGATTTATCAATTGTTTAGTACTTTTTTTAAAATAATTATCAATTTAAAATTCAATTTGGTATTATCAATTTAATTTAGTTTTAAGAAGAAATCTTACCCCTTATTTACACTTAATAATTTTTTCTTTTATCTTTATTGAATTTATTAAAATATATAATTATTTATACATTTATGTTATAAGCTTTTTCATAAAACCGTGCAACGCACGGGCCTATAACTAGTAATAACTAATAATCCAAATATTTGACTTTTTTGTTGACCGCGCCTTATTACGCCACGTTTCTACATAAATTGTAGCCACGTTTACATCTTAAAACTCCCAAAGATTGTGACTTTTCATGTAATTCAATGTGTTTTAAATACAGTTTTTAAGAATTAACTATAAATAACACTAAAAACTCCCAATCACATTCTATTTATTTTTGGTTTGTTTTAGAAACTGTTAGAGATAAAACGTATATATCATATCAAAATCCTTCGTATCCTATTTCACAAAAAATTAAAAAATTCCTTCATATCGTGAACACTTCACTGAAAGAACTCCCCGATGACATTTTGAACGTCATGCAACTTCATTGGACAAGCCCAATTTTAAATGCATCTGTTGACGTTGTTCAAGGTGGCCGATCTGTTGAGAATGTTGAGATGCGAGCAGTTGGTGTTAACAAATGTGATTGCATGTTTGAATAGTTAAAATTTCTAATATTACATGTTTATTTTTAGTTTCTGGGCATTTTTGTTGCTATCTAATGATATTCTATACAATCAGGATGCAGCAATTGATTGCATACTTGGAGAGATAGTTCACAGTAAATCCATGACAACGCCAATAGACTATGTCCAGTGTGACGGACATTTTCTGACAAAGGTATCATTCTCTTCTCTCTTAATGCATAAACACATTCTCTATGTATAATTTTCACGTTCCCTACTAAATTCCTTTCCTTCCTCTGCATCTCAACATTTCCACCACATACACTTTTTTTTTTTTTCCCCCGATTCCCAGTAAACCACCAATCATGCGTTTACAAGTCCTTGGTTAAAAAAAAAAAAAAAAAAAAAAAAGAACTTTGATTGCCATATATCCATAGATTGCAATCAAGAAAAAAAAAGTCTCTTAATTCCTCTAAAATATTCTTCATTTCAGTTATGCTAAAATGAGTATTAGACTTCACCAATCTTTTTGATTTTTTGGGAACATGGAGGATTCATCTAATGAAATAACAAAATCATCCAGTAGACAAACAGAAAATTTGATTAACTTAGAGGCACAATTGAATATTATTCTTAGACAATATTTGCCCCCACACAAGAGTTGCTAAAGGGTTATTACAAATTTATCCCTAGGATACGATCAAATTTATTGAGTTTTACAAATAACAATTTTGTTGAAAACCCACAAGTTTCTTATGTTTCTAAGAAAAATGAAAATGAAGAAGTTGAGAAGAAATTACCAAATTAATATGAACTACTATTTATACCGAAATGATTATGACCCTTCAATAGGTACTTTTCCCTTAATATGCACATTTTTGGTCGATAGATACATTTTCATTTAATATGCACATTTTTAATCAATATGCACATTTTCATCTTATCAAAAAAAAAAAAAAATGCATATTTTCATTTAATAGACACATCTTCAGTCAATGGGTGTCTTTTCATTCAATAGACATCTTTAATATGTATCCAATATGAAGGGTTATGACCCTTCAATAGACCTCTTTTGATATATTCAATATAAAATGTTATGACTTTTCAATAGGCACTTTTTGGCATATATATTACAATTTATCTTGTATACAACTATTTATATATACAATACTAACTAAACTAGAGACACAACATTGAACATTCTTTTTCTTATTCATTCTCACAAAAAACTAATAAATAAATAACATTGTTTTCTTATACTTAACTAATAAAACTTTGTACTATTTTTCAAATATCTTTTTTTAATAATTTCATGCATTTTTACTTACTATTCTGACTCAAAAATAATGTTTTCTTTTTCTTGATACTCATCCAGTAGTTATTCCCGTGCATCACACCGGTTAGTAATTAATTTAATATATAGGCAAATCCTTGGCCAGATGCCTCTCTTCAAAACCCTATCTTTTTGTTGCTCGTGGTGACACAGAAACAGAAGGATATGCTTGGGCCCTATGAGAAATTGACGGAGGATTTTTCTTTTCTCTTTTTGTTTTTTTGTTTTTTTTTTGCTTGCTTAGCCAAGCATGACGCTGCCAATATTGTTTCCAAAATACCCCCTACTGACTATTTTATTTGATTTTTTTTTAAAATAAAATAAAATGATGATGAATGAAAGTTAAGTATGAGAGGGAATAAATAAGAATTAATCAGATTCGATCTAATGGGCTACGTCCTTATCAAAAAGTATAAAATTGTAACATTTTAATTATATTGAACTGCGTATTATAATGAACTAGTGGTGCTTTGCACTTTAGTTTTGTAACTAATTAAAACCTTTTAGAATTTGCTGTTAAAGACTAATACATTTAATAATGATGATGTTGGCTATCACTCTCAATAAGATTATTATTATTATTCTTATTATTATTATGAGAAATGACTTAAACACATTGACGGGAGGATCAGTAGAAAATTTCTGAGATGCTTCTCTACCCACATTCCACACTATTAGCTGTTTCAATCCGAAAATTATATGTTGTACCCGGCATATATGCCGGGTCACCCACCAGTGTGTGAGAGACCCGGCATATATGCCAGGTACACCATTTACGACAGAAATTACTTTTGTCAAACTTTTGACTAAACAAAGCTAAAGAATCGTGTCGCTTCTACGTTAATAGTTTTTAATACCAAATACTTAGACATTGACTGGGACAAAAGCTGATTGGCTGGGAGGATAAGCAGAAATTGTTGAGAAGTTTCTCTACACCCACTGAACAATTGTATCAAAGGCAGTGTGTTGACTGTGTTCGACCTCAATTAGAGCGTAGGAGCATTTGCATTGACTCGCAAAAACTTTTATTAAAACATAAGAATTTTTTGTTTTTTACCCGATAACTTTTCAAATCACTCTCAATCAAATTATCTATTTTATATTATATTTTATTAAAATATTATTTATTTATAAATTTTTATTCTCATCTCTCTCTCTCTGTTTATGGGTAAAGAAGTATTAAAAAAATAAATTTTCATGTAAATAGTAACCAAGTATATTGTGTCATTTTTGGACTTCAATTAAATGTGCAAATTTGACACTTTATGCTATTTTAACACCTTGATGTGAGTGCTCTAAGAATAATATAATTAACATTTAATTAAACAAAGAAAATAGTAATAAGTCACTTTTTGTGATACTTTTGACTAAAAAAATTGTTAAAAAGTGAAAAACTAATAATTTTTAGGTTGTAATCCTAAATCTTCCGCTTAATATAGGATCATAACCAGATAACCTTAAACTCTTTTTTTTTTTTTTTTTCTATAAACAATTATGCTATATTATAGACTTTAATTGAAGGTCTATTATTTTCGCATGAACTCACTACTCACAATCAACCAACTTTATTATAATATTATTAGTCTGTTTGAAATCTACTTATTTTTACTAAAATTGAAAACTTTTTTACTGAAAGTGTTGTAAATAAAGGTAAAACTTAGCTGAAATAGTACTAGGATCCTTAAATAATATCAAAAAATGCAGTGAGACTTATAAATAGTAGCAAAAATAAATTGAATAATAAAATAAGTCAGCAAAAATAATTTGTGTGAAACATATACTATATAATTGCGTGAATCAATGCAAAATAAATTGTGAATCTAGAACTTTTCACCACCACCTCGTCATAATATATACTTCACCATGGACTCCAACTTTTGATGGCACTTGTTTAAATATTAATGGAGGGGAAACTTCCTCTTCTTCCTTTTATTTCTTCTTTGAAAGCACCCTCACGTGGAAATGTCAAATGTCAGTATTTTCTTTGAAGTCTTTTTAAGACTTCCAAATTCTTATAAATTATTAATACCCACACACCATTTTGATATGCAACTCTCTCTCTCTCTCTCACAGTTATGTCAATCTCCCAGAATTATTTGTGCAAGGTCGATATGCAAAAGCACCAAGTTGATCTAGGTAATTAAGATTCAATGAATTTTGAGTTAGACAAGAAACTTTTAGTGACGGAATACTATATAATTCATTGTAATTTTTACCATCTTTATTTGTAATTTTTGGTTGTAGGTTTTTTTGGCAACAACAACTCAGACCCTGGAAGTCCAACAGACAGGGAAGAAAGAAGTAAATCATTAGTAGAGTCAGTTTCCATTCCAGCACTCTTTCCAGCTTACGAGTCTGACACTGATGGTAGTTCCGAATCCAACGAAATACATCCAATATTCTCTAACTGTCCCAATTCCATAACGTCATTCTTCTCACCAGCAAGGTCTAGTGTTTCCGAAAATCCTTCCATACGGGCTAATGAACCAACAAGTCTTATCAATTTCATTGCTCTTCCCACCCACCATGTCTGATACGGAAACAAATGATAGTTGTTCAGAATTTGATGAAGCAGTAGAAGCACGATTCTCTTATTCCATAGTGTCATTCTTCCCACCAGCCAAGTCTCAAACAGACAGTGATTTCGAAAATGATGATATAAATCCAACTGATCCTTCCATACCAGCATCAGCAAGGCCTACAAGACGCACAATCCAAACAACAAGCTTCAGAGGTATATTCTCGTTCCCGAATTTAAACCTCCCTCCTCTAATAAAAAACACAAACAAGCTAAAGAGGGAACAATATACCTTAGTAGCTCCTTTGCAAGGGAGTTTACCGTTGTAGTTTCAAATAGGAAGCTCATTAGCAAGGGAGCGCACCTTGTTAACCATTTTGCATAGTAAGTCCTACTTACTGAGTATCTCACACCCCCCTTTTTTATCTCTCGCCCTTCAGATCCTTTCAGATTATTGAGGCAACTCTTGAGGCAATCGTGGGTTAGAGAATTCTCAGGTAATGACTTTGCAATTTGGGTTAATATTGGAACTTTACTGTTGAGCTTTGATTATGTGTTGGAGAAATTGTAGTTGTCTTTAACCAAAAAAAGAAATTGTAGTTGTCTTTGTTAAGAATCTTTTATTTTGATAAATTATTGATGTAACAAAAGTTCACAAGAGATTTGGAACCTGTGGTAATACATTATTTTTGGGTTTGAAGATTTTATTATCATTATTGTTGGGAAGGTTTTATATTATTAATAGAACTAGTGTGTAATCCGTGCATGTGCACGGGTACATTTAAAAACAATCACAATTACATATTATATATATATATCTAGATTTTTCGGTTTTTGCCTTCAATAATTCACTTGTCACAAAAATTAACAAATTAGATGGGACACATGACGAAAAATTGAACTCTAATTAAAATTCAATCTAAAATCTAATTGAATTTAGACCTTTTGATTTTTGCACCTAAGAATTCACTTTACACAAGAATTTAAAAATTAAATGATACGTGACACAAAATTAGACTCTAATTTAGAATTTAATTAAATTTTCTTTCTGCTTTAGCTATTAATATATATATATATATATATATGACTTATAAATTTGAATTTTTTTAGTTATATGATTATGTTTTTTATGGTTTATTATGTTGGACTCCTCGTTTTCTACATTAAATTAACTAATTTGGCACAAAAATTTAAAAATTTAGATTAAATGGGACACGTGGTGTAAAATTAAATTCTAATTAAAATTCAATTTTTACCTAAATTAACTCACTTGGTACAAAATTCTAAAATTTAGATTAGATGAGACACGTGACATAAAATTAGACACTAATTGAATTCCAATTTAAAATTTAATTCGAATTTCTATCTACTTTACCTATTATTATATGTATTAAATTCAGTTTAGAGTATTTTTTAACAATTATCAATATTATTTTTGGACCTGACAAATGGGTTAGGTTAGATTAGTATACTAGGTATAGATCATAAACGTAGAAGTGTAAAACAAGTGGATATTCTTATTAGCTTTATTCTGTCTTTGATGGGTTGGGTTAACTTGGTATGATAGGTTTTTATTATTATTATTATTTTTTATGTAAACAAGTTAAATCACTTGTAAAAATAACTCCTTGTGCATTTTGGATTAGCATTATGTTAAAAATGGACATATTATGTTGTACTTAAAAAACAATTAAGGCTTTACAAAAAAAAAATGTACACAAGGAAATAAACTAAAAAGTTTTTTTTTTTTTTTTTTTTAAGTTATAAAAAAAAAAAGTTAATCCAAACTCACATTGAACACGCTAGTTAAAGAAAAAAAATATATAGTTAGGAAGAAAATTTATAATAAACTTACAAAAATACTATGTACTCAATGTTAGTTTTTAATATATATATATATATATATTTGAAAATTGTACGTGAAAGTTGACAACTAATATTATTAATTTTTTTAATTTACAATATAAAAAATCTAATATAACTTTAGACATTGGTTTGAATTTTCTATTAAAGATTGGTTTTTTCTTATGTGCAAGTTTTTTGGTGAGGTGGGTTTTTGAAGTTTTGGAGGATAATTGACTTTATTAGAATCTGTATGGCTTAAAATTTGTGATTTTTTTTTTTTTTTTTTTGGGGTTTTGTTTTACTGGGTTTTACTAGTTTTGGGGTTTCTTTTTGTTTGTTTTTGATTTGGGGTGGCCAGGGTTAAATATTTTGAGCTTTGCTGATAAAGGGTTAAATATTTTGAGCTTTGCTGATAAGTAAATTTTGGCCATGGTAGATGTTTTTTTTTTAAACCATGGCCAATATAGAATTTTTAGTGGGGTTTTAGTTTATTTGGTTGTTATAAAATCTATCTGCTTTACTTTGATAATTTGTCATTCTAATGGTGGCGAATTTTAGAGTGTTTCTGGTAAGTCTTAGTTTTGGGGTTATGAACTGTTGACCAGTGATCTATCTCATATTTCCTTATTGGTTTACCATGTGAGTGATTTTCATAAATGAGCTGTCTGGAGAATCTGATTTAGCTGTATGCTTTAAGACTTACTCAATTTGGTTATAGCTTTAGATATCAAATAATTTTTTAAAAGATTTTCGTATATTTATTTCACACTCGGTTGCTACTGAGCATGTGAATTTGAGTCTTCACATCACATTTTGACCAAGTCCAAGCTCCAAAATGATTCCAGTGGTAGCAAATGAGACCTAAGGGAAAAATGTGGCGATTTTATGTACAAAAACTAGGAAGGAATTTTATTACTTAAACGATACATTAGGATCCATAAAAACATAGTCACACTTTATGATTCCCTAAGCATTGGAAAAAGTGGTGGATGAAAGGTTTACAAAAGATTATTGATAGTTTATGTTTACCAGTACTTCCTCCTGGAAATGAGTTAAGGAATTATATGAGATAAGAGTATAATGCATTTTGTACTAGAATCAACTTTTGCAAAAAGATGTCTCTATCATAGAAGTTTGAACTGAAGTATTTTTGCTTAAAGGAATAGTCCGAAGTGTTTATAAGGTTGAGATTAAATGGCTCTTGAGTTGTGATAGAAACTGCCTGCTTATGTTGTTTTTGCAATAAAGAACTCTTTCTTCCCCTCCCAGGGTCGGCAGTCTCAAAATTTTCCAGCAAAACCAGCCGTTCATCAGCTCCTTCCAGCCTGACCATTCAAACTTTCAGTGAGCAAGTCTTCCTACTCCGAGGTCTGAAGGTGAAATATTATTATTGAAAGCCTTCACTTTCAATGAGCTAAAGTACGCCACCAGAAATTTCCGCCGGTACGCTGAGGGTTCTGTTTTCATGGGATGGATTGATGAACACACTTTTCAGCTGCAAAGCCGGAATCAAAAAAAAAAATATCTATCAACAAGGAGTGGCTGATAGGTCTCTTCTTTTTTTTTTTTTTTTTTTTTATCCTTTTTTATATATATATATATATATATATATATTTTATTGGGGGGGTTGGGGGAGTTAGATTCCTCTTTGCAATCTTATTATTCATGGTTAATTACTGATATTATCTCAGATCCAGACTGTAGTTAATTATATTGGCCAACATAATCCATATCTGGTTAACCTACTTGGGTACTGTCTGGAGGGCCAGACTGGGCTTTTGGTCTATGAGTTCATGCCTGAAGGGAGCTTAGAGAATCATCTATTTAGAAGTGAGTTATGCATTCCAGTAATTTTATTGGGAATTATGCTTGTACTATGTTTTACTTATGTTTACTCTTACTGGATTCTTATGCTTATTCATAATAACGATTAACGGGACATCAGGTCTTTTATCTGTTAGGGTCTTTGGGGAGAAAAAAAAAACTCTGCTTAAATTTTTTTGGTGCCAAATTGAGATGATTATTCCTTCTAACAAAGTAGCAAAGATGCAAAATTTCAAGTTTCTTCCTAGTTTTCTTGGCATCCAAACAGAGGGTTAGCATTTGTCAATGTCTGTCAACCAACATAGGCAATTCTGTCAATTTTTGCTGTCATCTTCTATTTTGGAATAGATTACCTGGGAAGCTTGAAAGGCCAAATTGTTATTTCATTTAGTTTGGTATGAAATTATAAAATCAAATTTCTTGTAGTTATAAATATTATTTTTTCCTAATTTTGTCTGGACACTCAGACCACCACTCTGGCTCAAATATAATTTAGATGAGTTCTTAGAGGTATTACTGTTTGCTAGTGATAGTTCCTAATATAACTCTCAGTATAGGTCTCAAATGAGATGTTAGGATATTATGGATGTTCTTAGTGTGGCTATGAGAATAGTTTGTGATCCTCGATGCTGTGTTGTGATCCACAGGAGGGCCACAACCACTTTCTTGGGCAATAAGGATCAAAGTTGCCACTGGCGCTGCTAGAGGGCTCTGTTTTCTTCATGAGGCAAAATCACAAGTCATATATCGTGACTTCAAGGCTTCTAATATTCTATTGGATGCGGTATGCTAAATTAAGAGGACAATGTTCTATTTCTTTGAAAGTAGTTTGTGTCAACATTATTTCATTATTTATTTAAATTAATTGAATTGGGGATGCAGAAGTTCAATTCGAAGCTTTTTGATTTGGGTTTGGCAGTGGTGGGTCCTACTGGTGATAGGACTCATGTATCTGCTCCAGTCATGGGCACTTATGGCTATGCTGCACCTGAATATCTTGCTACAGGTCCGTACAATATCCATTTTAAGCAATATTGGTACTATTCAAAATGATCACTGGACTGAATATGTTGTTTTGGGAGAAAATTGATCTTATGAAAATCTAATGTTTTTGTACTTAAAAAAAAATTTATTCAGAAGGGAAAAGAGAAACAAAATTCAACCCCTGATGTTGCATTCTAAAAGTGTAATGTCCAATTCTAATCATTCTGCATACTTAGCACAAAGAATATAAAGTGGAAACTATTAGTTTTGTCATTATTTTTATTTGGCAACCTGTTGTTGAAGTAGAAGAATGGTCTGTGGAAAAAGGAGAGAAAAAATAGTGTCTGAGTAATCAAATAGAAGTGTTCAGTACAAGTGGAATGTTGCTAATGCTCAATGCTCTATTGGAAGTATGAACTCATTCTGTATATTATATATCATGGTAAATTTTTCTGAAGTTTTCTTTATTGAGCAGGTCAGCTCACAGCAAAAAGTGATGTCTACAGCTTTGGAGTTGTGTTGTTAGAACTATTATATGGACGACGTGTTCTCGATATGTCAAAAGTTGGTATTGAGCAGAATCTGATAGACTGGGCAAAACCCTATTTGGGTGACAAACGGAATTTGTTCCGGATTATGGACAGACAGTTGGAGGGCCAGTACCCCCAGAAAGGAGCCTATACAGCTGTCACCCTTGCCTTACAGTGCCTAAGCACTGAAGCTAAAGTCAGACCTAAAATGGCGGAGGTATTAGCAACCCTGGAACAGCTTGAAAACCCCAAAAATGCAGGCAGAACCTCCCAATCAGAGCAGCATACAGGTGCACCTATCAGAAAATCCCCTATGCACCCACACAATTCTCCTCGGGTACGTTGAACAAAGAGCATTGAATCTGTAAATTTTTTATGTGCTTCCATATTATGTTGTTCATATGGGATGTAGTACGGGCATATGTCTCTTGGCACAATTTTGAGTTATATTGAATTAATAGTTACCACTTGTAGTTACCACTTGTTCATATGGGATGTAGTAGGACATAAATCTGATTTTTGAGTTATATTGAATTGGTAGCTTGTTTGTTGTGTTAACCTGCTTGTTTAACAATGTCCTGAGTGCACAGCTTCTTTAAAATCAGATTTATGTCCTTGTATACATAATAGCAACTTAAGTAACGTCTATATTGTCATGCAGATGCAGGTTACAGTTTGTTTTGTTTGCTTAAATTGTATACTGAGGTGATACCACTTGCTTATTGGTCACTTACTATACATATCATGTGGAGTCTATTCCACTTCAACCATCTAACCCAGGATGGATTAGATACATTGTGATTATCAGTTTTTTCTTTTGGAATCTAAGACCTATTCAACCCACTACATTTTTGCCCTTGATGTATGGCCGAGGGGCTAACATCTGCAATTGTGAACAATGTCAGCTTATCAGATGTGGCATCCCTTTGTCCCAGGGAAGTTTTTTACGATTGCTCCGCCTCTCACATATTTTTTCTAGTCTCTCTAAATTAGCTACAACTTCTCTCATTTCTGGTCGGCCTGTAGGATCTGTACTCAGGCATTGGAGGATGATCTGAGCAAATTCTTGAGCTCCTTCCCTTGGGAAGTTCTCTCCAATTCTCGTCAATAACACTAAGGATGTCCAGCTTGTTGCTAAGATATGGTTTAGCCCACAGCACAAGGTTACCCTCAAGCCCATTTGATTATTTCTTGGCTGCACAGTTTCCTGAAAAGATCTACAGGAGTATCACTCCAAAGCTGTATACATCAGTTTTTAGTGTCAAATGCCCTGGAAAGATAAAGAAACATCAGTTCATGTATATATATGATATATCAAACTATAAGTCTAAGCCCATAATTATTTTCAAAATGATTGATATGATCTTTTGTGAATGATGCATAATAAAAGTGGTGTCATTGGACCTAGTTGAAAGTGATGTTCAAAATTCAAATCACAACAGGCTATGTACCATTACTCTATGAAGTGTCTTTAAATTCTTTCTATAACATTTTTACAATTTATGAAAGGAATACCTGTCCCAATGTACTCGGGAGCAAAGTAGCCTTTGGTGCTAATTATCCTTGAGGAGACGTGGGACTGGTCACCGTGGGGTCCATATTTGGCGAGTCCAAAGTCTGAAAGCTTTAGATTGAAGCCCTGCAATATTACCCTTAACCGGTTAATGTTGCAGAGTGAACACCTTGTCACCGTGAGGAGCTAAGCACAAATTTATAAGATACCTGTAAACGTAATGCATAAAGACTGATTTAATTTAGAAGTACTGAAAATCACCAGTGACCAATGACAGAAACTCACAGCACCTAGTAGGACATTAGACGCCTTGACATTGCGATGAATGACTGGCCTCCCAAGTGTGTGAAGAAAATTCAAACCTTTGGCTGCCCCAAGTGATATATTGATTCTTCTTCTCCAATTCAGCTCTGTATCATCATCTGTATATGGCAATGGTTAACTCAAGGCTAGTCCTACTAGTATTAGAGCATTATGTGGCCTAAGTGTAGGCTGCTTAACAGTTCAGGCTCAATATCATCAATTTTTGACTGTCTCCATGTTTGTGGCATGTTGGCTGCAATCTTGTAATGCTTAGTTCTTACCCTTCAAGAGATGGGCCTCCAAGCTTCCTCCAATCATGTACTCATAAACCAATATTCTATGCTCATGCTCTGAGCAGTAACCTATGAGCTTCACTACATTTGGATGATTTGAGCTGGCTAAAAATTTCAATTCATTCTGCAGGGACAACATAATTTCAGATAGAGAGAGAACAATATACTCTAACAACTAAGTCGTAGTGTCAAATTTTGAGGAGAGAGAGAGTCAAAGAAAAATACTAGCCATTCATTGTTTCCTTGTGTTCCTTTCATTCTTAGCCTCTTGACTGCAACTGCATATCCACCACCTGGTCTTGCGGCAGTCATGGTGCAGTGATTGATATATCCAATATGAACATCACCAAAACTGCCTTGGCCGAGTAAATTTTTACAACTGAATTTTTGGGTGGCAGCTTTCAAGACACTACAGCAAAAGCAGTTGAGTTTGTATTCATGAAGAAAGTCATACTTCGTATTCACATTCATATTAGGCCAATGTCTTATGATTGGGTAACCATGCCCTTGGTCTTTACTAAGCTTTTCTGCACCAAGATACGCAAAATTGACTATGATTAGTGTTAGAGATATTGAAAGTTAAGAGCCATAAATGAAAGGAAAGTAGTCCTAATCCTACTTGTTGTGTAAATAGTAGAATTATAGGGTTTGTCTAGGGGTTAGCTCCTATATATACCGCACATTGGGGTATATTGTAACACACAATTCTATACAGTAAAAATGTAGTTGTCTGGGGCTTTTTGCGGTCAGGCCTCCCTGTCTAGTTCTTCAAAGGTTACTCTTAACTTGTTCAAGTGTTTCAGCACGGCCTATCTTCAGTCAATGTCTTCCAGTAAACAGTGCCACTCTCCTTTGGTTGATGGTGTTGTAATACTCCGACCATTGTTCATCACCAATCGCCGCTGTTCTAATGTCTATCTTGTATATGCCATCCTTGAGTTGCCATTCCTCTTCCAATGTCCCCAAGCCACATGTGCAGCCATTGTTCAGCCATTTGGCCATAATAGCCATTGTCTAGTCACAGGTGGAACCATCCTCCAGTCATGTTAGCCATCTTCTGGCCTCCATCTTCCATTGACTGTCATCATTTGTTGTTGTAGCAGTTGTCTTGCACGTTTTACTCTATATCATGGCCATTTCATTCTACATTGAGTTCAATCCTCTGCACATACAATTCCGTCCAACTTGGTCATATTTTACATTTATGATCTTACGTTTCAAACTCATGGTTCAACTCAACATTAAGTTTGAGGTTCTAAAAAAACAACATTTAGTTTGAGGAAGGCTGGGGGAGGAGGTGTTAGATATATTAAGGCTTAAGAAGCTAAATCTCATTATAGGCCTATGTGGATGTACTTCTAGATTAAAAAAAAAAAACTACTTCTAATCTTACTTGGTACAAGTACTACAATCATAAAGTTAGATTAGCGTGATCTATATATCCTACATTGGGGTACATTATACATACAGTTCTATATAGTATAGATTTAGTTGCTCTAAGGCTTTTATTGCTGATGTAGGCATCATGCCAAACTATGTTAATCATGTTTCTGTCTTCTGCTTCTCTTTTCTCTGTCTCATACTCACAATCCCAACAACAATTCTAACTCTTACTGAGAACAGAAAACTCCATTCAAATATATATATATATATATATATATATTACCAATGTGTATGTTTAAAGATATAGATGAATTCCTCTCAAGTGGTAAATAACTTTCATTTTCCTACGTTTTTCATCACCAGAAAACAGGAAGATAACATAATTTGAGTCCACAAGGAAGGTAGTATCCAAGGATAACCAAATACATTTTGAGCCAAAAAGACGGGGAAATAAAAAAAATACCTTTCTTCATGGTTGAAGAATCCATTTTAGTCCTTTCTTGAAATAAGTTAGATGTTTTCTCATGATGATAGATTTGTCGCTGATGGACAGCTCCTTGTAAGTCAAAAGCAATCATGCGTATAAATTTTAGTATTAAAAATAGAGCATCACATAAAGTATTCAAATCATGAAATAAACTTTTTTATCAATGAATAAATGGTTCAATAGCAAACCAGTTGAAAATTTTGCAATCCCAACTGGATGGTTGGGATCTTGAGCATGTTTCGTGACACAATTTCCCATGAACCCAGTTGATAAAAACTCATGCAAGAAGAGTCCCAGTAGAAATAGTTGAAGAAAAATAATGGAATTGTAAATGGAAACTGAGCTTTCTGTGCATTCATAACAACCGATTGTTGGGTGAGGAATCTATGCATCCAAATTACCTTAGATGTCTTGTTTGGTGAAGTGCTCTATGTAAAAACATTATAAAGAATTGTTATTGATTTGATATTGACAATAAAACAACATTTCCGATGATTTCAAAGACTAACAAAACCCAAAGGTGCACGTACACAGCAACTTCTTCAAAAATGATGAATTAGGGCAAAACTTTGTCTCTAGTCACAAATTGCTTGAACAGACTTTGCTCAATGCTTGTGCAACTTGTGTACTCTTTGACGGCCCTTAAAACAATCCTTTTATATGTCTAGGGTTAGGAGAAAAAAAGGCTCAAACACATAAACACGGATCCCAAGAAAATCATATCAGAATTCTGAATTTCATAAACCTCGATAGATAGGAGCTGTTGAGCAACTGTCGAGCAGGTGTCGAGCACACGGGGCTAGAACAGATTTCTTAAGCTCGATAGATGCAACTGTCGAGCCAACTGTTGAGCTTTAATGAATATGCACTTTCAGCTTGTTTCTTGGATAGACTTGATGACTTCAATACCTGATCTTGAAATCTTGTTTCTTGAAGTATTAAAAATACCTAGAATTATCCAATTACAAGTAAGGTGGGTTTTGTCAGAGGATTAGCCAATTAAATAAAAGAATGACATATGTTCTTAGCAAGTGAACCACATATGTCCTAACAATCTCCCCCTTTGGCAATCCATGACAAAACCACAACAAACAAATGAACATATGAGAGAAGTCATAAATCACTCAACTCATATTCACTTGTTAAATACAATAAAATCTATCCTAACACAAACTCTTGAAAAACTTTGTAAGAAGAGAGTTTATGGCAAGTGGACTTTAACAACCTGTATTTCTGAAACACTTTAAACAAAACTCATTAAGGCATCTTAATGTAAAATAGAAATAATAGATTGCATACAAGTATAAGAAGCATGTGTATAAAGAGAGAAAAGAAACAACACATGTAAGGGTTAGGTGAAAGAAAAACATACATCCACATATAAAGAAGATAAGTACAATGTATGTGTAAAAATGGTCACAAGACCCAATGTACAAGAACAATGTATCTAATAAAGAAAGAAAAGAAAAGATACATAAAATCCTCACTACATCCCTCATATCAACAACACCCCCCCTAACAAAATGGTCCTATACTAACTCTCCCCCTAAGAATGACTACTCTCATATCCCAAAACTACTTCCCTTTTTTGTCACGAGTGACAAAGTGTAAGAGTATCAAGTAGACATCTCATCGGTAGAGCTAGCATCTCCATCATCATCATCAAAAGCATCGTCGTCATCACCATCATCATCATCATCCTCAGTTGTAGAATCAGAAGCTACAGGAGGTGGTGGTGGAGGAGATGTCTCAGAAGCAAAACCACCCATGGTCACCTGCCGCCTAGCAATATAGCCAATGTTGGAAATATAAATGTACGCAGCGGAAAAATAATGGATCTACTTCATTCGCAATTGATAACATGCACTATGTAAGTTTTAAACTATAAAACAAGAAAGTGTACCTTGGTGCGGTAAATTTAAAAAAAAAAAGATCAGAAGTACTCGAGAACACTTTTAATCTTCATTCTAATTCCACTAACGCCAAAGATGTGTGGTCTCTCAATCAGTTATATGTGTATGTTCTAGAGAGAATGAGAGTGTCCAACACTCACATACAAAACGTTTCATGCACTTGTGATTAATTTAAAATTCTGTATGTTTCTCTCCTATAACTGGTTATCTAATTGGGACAGCTTTTTAGGCCTTTCCAAACAGGCTTTTATATGTGGCTTGGAGTGGGACCAAAAGGGAACAAATAAGACACTAGCTTCAATGGGCCTTGGACTTTTCTGTCAACTCTTGACAAGTTCAAAGTTATCATTAATTATATTTAATACCACTATATAAATATAATTACACTCTAGGCCTTATTAATAAATTATATCCCAAGACTTTATTATACATGCAACCCCTTCATAAAATATTCGTAGTAACACAAAGTCATGAATGTAGACTGCCACTTTATAGATTTCTACATCTTAATCCTTGAGTACCCGGTTTAATCCTTTAAGTTATTCATTATATATTTATGAAATCCAATTTCATAAATATATACTTTAGTAACTATTTACCAAAGTACTAACTTTCTATATAACAAACTCATTAAACTTATCTCAAGGGAATATTTTGTATTTCCATTAAGAGACTATGAATTCCATTTTAAAAATATATGTTCCATCAACACTAAATCTGGCTGCTCAACATACTGAGGTTTTGACCGTTACTATAGATCTCACTCTTGATATATCAAAGCAGCCTACACTTCATGATCAGGTCCATTATTCTCTCAGGATTAAGAGTTTATGCAAATATAAGTCGTGAGATTTATTATTCAGTTAACAGTCGTTAGGAGAATAATAAATCTCACAGCGGTCCAGTTCAATATGTCTTAACTCTTAAAACATATCAACACATCAACTAGAAGTCTATCAACACATCAACTAGAAGTCTCTACTTCCATGACCAAGACAAATCATTTTAGTTGATATGTTATAGTCTCCGCAGATGAAATGCCCAATTTCATCACCGACTATGAAATAATATTCTAAATTTACAAAGAACTTGTGATTTACATCTTCTGTGACTTTTCACATACATACTATGCATCTCATGGACTATATGATAATGTCCAAATATTCATGTTACCATTATTTCAGATAATAATAAAACAACTTTATTAATTACAATATTAAGTCATACATAATGTCATACATAATATAATACATAGCATCATACAATAGGATTTAAGTGTACTAATCCTAACAATCTCCCACTTGCCCTAAAGACTATTGTGCACTAATCTAACTCCCATTCCCTCCAAATGTGACTCGAAGGTCTTTTGAGGCAAGGCTTTGGTACTGCTAGATTATTTGCACTTTCAATCTTTGCTACCACCACATCTCTACGAGCAATAATATCTCTAATGATGTGGTAATTTCTCTCAATGTGCTTTCCTTTCTTGTGATTCCTTGGATCTTTTGATTGTGCAATTGCACCACTATTGTCGCAAAACAATGTGATGGGAACTTGTTCCATTCTCATTACACCAAGGTTAGAAAGGAATTTCTTGAGTCATACAGCTTCTTTTGCTGCTTCACAAGTAGCAACATATTCTGCTTCCATGGTGGAGTCCGCAATACAAGATTGCTTGACACTCCTCCAAGTTATGGCTCCACCTCCTAAGGTGAAAACACATCCTGATGTGGACTTTCTGAAATCTAGATCTGATAGAAAATCTGAATTTGTATAGCCAATGGGTATCAAATCCTCATTTTGGTAAACAAGCATATAATTTCTCGTTCTCTGTAGATACTTAAGAATATGCTTTACAGCTTGCCAATGTTTTGGTCTTGGATTTGATTGATATCGACTGACCATGCCAACTGAATAACAAATATCTGGTCTAGTACAAAGCATCGCATACATGAGACTTCCCACTACAGAAGCATAAGGAACTTGTCTCATCATATCTATTTCCTCTTAAGTCTTAGGCCTTTGGTCATCAGACAGAGGAACTCTATGTCTAAAAGGAAGTAAATATTTCTTGGAGTTTTGCATGCTAAATCGTTCTAGAACCTTATCTATATATCTAGCTTGTGATAAGCCTAATATCTTATTCTTGCGATCTTGCCAAATCTTGATCCCTAGAATAAAGTTAGCCTCACCCAAGTCTTTCATATCAAATTGATTTGACAACCAAACCTTTACCGATGACATTACACCTACATCATTTCCAATGAGTAGAATATCATCAAAATAAAGCACTAGAAACATTACTATTTTATCTTGATGTCTTTTGTACACACATGGTTCATCAAGATTTTGTTCAAAACCAAACGACTTGATTGCTTGATCAAATCTGATGTTCCATGACCTAGATGCTTACTTAAGTCCACAAATGGACCTTTTCAACTTGCATACCATATACTCTTGATTCTTTGCTATGAAACCTTCTAGTTGCAACATATAGATTTCCTCTTCAAGAATGCCATTAAGAAATGCAGTTTTGGCATCCATTTACCAAATCTCATAATCATAATGAGCAGCAATGGATAAGAGAATTCTGATAGATTTAAGAATTGCTACTGGTGAAAAGGTTTCTTCATAATCAATACCTTCTTTTTGTGTGTACCCTTTTTCCACTAGCCTTGCTTTAAAGGTTTCAACATTTCCATCTATCCCTCTCTTTCTCTTGTAAACCCATTTGCAACCAACATGTTTAATGCCGTTAGGTGCCTCTACAAGATCTCAAACTTGATTGGAATACATGGAATCGAATTTAGATTTCAAAGCTTTGACCCAATGATGTGCATCTATATCATTCATTGCCTTTTCATAAGTGTAGGGATCCGATTTAGCCTCTTCTAAGATAGCTTCATAAGTTTCTCCTAAACCTATGAATCTTATAGGAGGTCGAACAATTCTCCCACTACGACGAGGCACCTGTGTACTAGACATCTCATAAGCAGTATCTTGTGGTGTATCTAATACATCCACATCATCCCTAGTTTCATTTATTGGTTGTTCTATTACAGGTTCATTCATTTCAGCCAACACAACTCTACTTCTAGGAGTATAATTATTCATATAGTCATTTTCCAAGAATTTGGCATTTGTGCTAACAAATACTTTATTATCTTTATGATTATAGAATAAACTTCCAACAGTTCCTTTTGGATACCCTACAAAGAAAACCACTTCTGTTTTACCCTGTAACTTGTCAGACTTTCTTTTCAACACATGTGCTGAACAACCCCATATATGGAGATGTCTCCTACTAGGCTTACGCCCATTCCACAACTCAACAGGTGTTTTCGAAGGTACTAAATTCAAAAGATACAATGCAATATTTAAAGCATATCCCAAAAAGAAATTGGTAGAGTTGAATAACTCAACATGGACCTAACCATATCTAAAAGAGTCCTATTCCTTCTTTTTGCTACACCATTTTGTTGTGGAGTTCCAGGTGCAATCAATTGGGATACAATCTCATTTTCAGTTAAGTAATCCTTAAAATCCCAAAGAAGGTATTCGCCACCACGATCAAATTGAATGCCCTTTGTGCGTTTGCCTAATTGATTCTCAACTTCAGCCATAAACTCTTTGAACTTTTCAAAGGCTTCAGACTTCCATTTCATTAGGTACATATAACCAAATCTAGAGTAATCATCAGTGAAAGTAATGAAATAATAATAGCCACCTATTGCCTGGATTGACATAGGACCACATACATTTAAATGTATTAGTTCTAGCAAATCTTGGGCTCTTCTACCTTTTGCATTAAAAGGTCGTTTGGTCATTTTACCTTCCAAACAAGATTTACAAACTGGAAATTCATCAAAGTCCATGGGCTGTAAAAGACCATCTTTGATCAGCCTTTGAATCCTATTTGAATTAATATGACCTAAACACAAGTGCCAAAGATATGCATCACTATTAGAAGGAAACTTTCTCTTTAATGATTTTACATAAGAGTTATTATCTAATTCAGAATTATATAATTCATTTATATCAGGAGTTAATATATAAAGACCATTAACAATATTGCTAGAACAGGTAAACACTTTACCCTTCTTTATTACAACATTGTCTTTGAGGATAATACAATACCCATGTTTACCCAAATAAGTTGCAGAAATCAAATTCCTACGAACATTAAGTACATACAGACAATCTTCTAATATTAAAACTCTAGATTCCAAACACAAATTAAAAACACCAATAGCTACAACCAGAATACTGCTCCCATCAGCCAAAGTAAGAAACAATTCTCCTTCTTTAAATTTTCTGGTCTCCTAGAACCCTTGCAAAGAATTGTAGATATGATTAGTACAACTTGAATCCACACACCAGGAATCAGTGGGATTTTGTACTAAACATATTTCAAGGAGGAAAGAATTATTTATACCCTTATTATTGGCAGCCTTGAATTTTGGACAATTCCTATTTCAATGTCCTTTCTCACCACAATGGAAACATTTTCCTTTGAGCTTTTTTCCTTTGTCAGCAACCCCTAAGGCAATTTGTTTACCCTCTTGCTTGGTGAAGTCCTTCTTCTTTTACTTCTTACCCTTGCCTTTTGACTTAGGTTGAGAAGTAGAAGCTTCAGCCATGTTGGCATCAACACTAGAAGTACCAAGAATGCCTTCTGCCGCTACCAACTCATTCATTAATTCAGACAAAGTATAAATCTTTTTGTTCATGTTATAATTGAGTCTGAATTCTTTGAATGATTCCGGTAGTGACTGGAGTATCATATTCACTTGGGATTCTCCATCAATATCGGCGCCTAAAACTTCCAATGTATTCAGATTAGAGATCATTGTAAAACAATGCTCCTTAACTGAATTGCCTTTAGCCATTTTGGTATTATAAATTTGCCTTATGGTTTCTCGCCTTGCAGAATGGCCTTGCTCACCAAACATCTCCTTCAGACTTAGCATAATGTCCGAAGCTAGTTCTACATCCTGCATTTGATGCTGTAGAACATTTGAGATAGAAGCTAGGATGTAGCACTTGGCGATCTCATTAGATTTCTGCCAACGATCATATCGCTATTTTTCCTCAAGAGGAGCATCTAATGAAGGAAAGCTAGGACATGGTTTAGTAAGCACATATTTGTGCTCTTCAGCAGTGAGAACTATGTCCAAATTTCTTTTCCAGTCAACATAATTGGATCCAGTCAGTTTGTTTTGATTAAGAATGGTAACAAGTGGGCTAAATGATGCCATGTTCAAATCTGAAAATAATAAGTAAAATGGACATTATCAATTTAGCATATAAACATATAATATGGAACCTTAATAAAACCATAGTATAATATATGCAACGACAACCCATTTCCATATTCAATATTCCTCAGCATAGAGTGAACATTAAATACTATGATTGATTGAGAACTCTTCTCATTATTAGTGCTATCATGATAACTCTTATCAAATACTAATAATATGCCGTTATACATTTGGCCTCTAAATAATAATAGTAAGAACTCAGCATAGAGGATACTATAATATTTAGTCTAGTGTGTACCACTGTCTAGAATCCTGTGTAGCCACATTTCATCCTCTTAACAAGCTTATTTTGTAGTACCATGATACAAAATACCCTCCGCATGGAATGCAAAGCTCGAAGTACCATGATACAAAATACCCTCCAAATGGGTTTTTATATGTGGTTTGGAGTGGGACCAAAAGGGAACAAATTAGACACTAGCTCCAATGGGCCTTGGGCTTTTCTGTCAACTTTTGACAAGTCCAAAGTTACCATTAATTATATTTAATACCACTATATAAATATAATTGCACTCTAGGCCTTATTAATAAATTATATCCCAAGACTTTATTGTACATGCAACCCCTTCATAAAATATTCGTAGTAACACAAAATTATGAATGTAGACTGTCACTTTAAAGATTACTACATCTTAATCCTTGAGTATCCGGTTTAATCCTATAAGTTATTCATTATATATTTATGAAATCCAATTTCATAAATATATATATTTTAGTAACTATTTACCAAAGTAGTTAGGCCTAACTTTCTGAATAACAAACCCATTAAACTTATCTCAATGGAATATTTTGTATCTCCGTTAAGAGACTATGAATTCCATCTTGAAAATATATGTTCCATCAATACTAAATGTGGCTGCCCAACATACTAAGGTTTTGACTATTACTATAGATCTCACTCCTGATATATCAAAGCAACCTACACTTCATGATCAGGTTCATTATTCTCTCAGGATTAAGAATTCATGTAAATATAAGTCGTGAGATTTATTATTCAGTTGACAGTCGTTAGGAGACTAATAAATCTCACAGCAGTCCAGTTCAATATGTCTTAACTCTTAAAACATATCCACACATCAACTAGAAGTCTCTACTTCCATGACCAAGACAAATCATCTTAGTTGATATGTTATAGTCTTCGCCGATGAAATGCCCAATTTCATCACCGACTACGAACTAATATTCTGAGTTTACAAAGAACTTGTGATTTACATCTTCTGTGACTTTTCATATAAATCACATACTATGCATCTCATGGACTATATGATAATGTCTAAATATTCATGTTACCATTATTTCAGATAATGATAAAATAACTTTATTAATTACAATATTAAGTCATACATCATGTCATACATAATGTTATACATAATATAATACATAGCATCATACAATAGGATTTAAGGGCATTAATCCTAACAGCCAACACGAACATTCACCTGATACAACTCGGTAGAAAGTGTATCAAGGCGAGCATCCATGCGTTGAAGCTGCGCCATGATGTCTTTTAGAGTCACATCACCCATGGAAGAGGAGAGGCAGATGTGGACGGTGCAGATTGAGATGAAGGAGCCAAGCGGGAGGGAGGTGCTGCTGACTCCTGTCGCGACCTAAACTGCGCCTCACTACATTTTACAGTAGCGGCATCTATAGCACACATGAAGGTGAAAGGGTTGGACACGAGAAAAGGACAGAAAATGGCATAGAATCCTCATGATAGCGGAAGGAAAGATGAGCTTATCATGGGACAACGAATCTAGATGAACATCTATGATAGAAAGAATGAAACGAGAAGGGAAGTCTATAGTAAGATGCTCAAGAGGGGACAACAAAATTCGAGCACGAGGCTCGGTAATGGAGTTGTAGTGAGAGAGAGGATGGAGTACAAAGGTCATCACCATGTTCAAGAATCTAGGACCTATAGCAAAAGGCCAACATGGTGTAAATTGATGCTCACCTCAGTCGAAAGGGCGCTCACAAAAAGCAGACATGAGCTCATCCTTAGACACAGCCATCAAACGCTCACAACTAGGATAGTTAGGAAACTCTATCCTAGGAACCCGGAGCACATCCACAACAAGTTGCGGTGTGATAGGAATGCGCATACCTTGAACATGAGTGAAGAAAAGAGGTACTAAACGATCAATCCTATGCATGTTGAAGTAAAACTCCTAGATAAGCCCGAGAGGACAAGCGATCGGGACGTCACACAGTGACTCCCATCCCCGATTGTGAATGACAGTGGGAAGGTCGGTGTCTGCGAAGTCCGACAAAATGACTTGGTGTTCCAAATGAACACCTCGTCTAGAAAAGTTCTCCGAGAAAGCCTTTCGGGCATCCTCATCACGGAACCAAATGTTGAAGGAGTAGGATCAGAAGAAGATGATGCCCCGAAACAAAGAGGGTTCCGAGATGAAGCCGATTTATGCTTAGGTGCCATAGACACAACTAACGTAAACAGAAAGAGAGGGAGAGAGAGAGAGACCATTAGAAAAGTCCCAAAGCAATTCAAATATAACAAGTATATTGAATAGAGAGTACGTATGCATGGGAAATGCATGAACATGTGACATGCAAAACAAATTTCATCATGGGCTCAGCCCAATCCAATCCTACCAACACATAAACATATTGCACACATCTAAATGCATGAAAATACTGTTATAATGCATATGTGATGCAATACATGAAGTTTTAAACTCATTTAAGTGAAAACCCATCCCAAAATTGCAACAACAACTCATCAGTTTTGAAAAACCCCAAAAAATTTTCAAACACCCCGAAAACCTAGGTTTCAAAACATGAAATGCATAAAGAATGAGAGAATAGAAGCTTATCAAGTGATGAAAAACTTGAAAAAGCTTGAAGAAACCTTGAGGAACAAGATTGGAGTGAGATGAGAGTGTTTAGGAGAGAAAAGAGAGAGCTATTGAGAGACAGATCGAGAGAAATGAGTTTCGGATCGCCCTAACCAAATATATAAGAGTTCAGTAAAGCTTGACAGATGAAGGTATCGAGGGGTGTCGAGCCAGCTGTCGATGATGGTGTCGAGGAAATGGTCGTCAACAGATGCAGGTGTCGAGAAGGTGTCGAGGAACAAACCACTAGAACCAAGACCAGAAGCCCGATTGATCGACCCAGCTATCGAAAAGCTATCTAGGAGGTAGAAACTTTCTCTATCGATCCACCAGGTGTCGAGAAGCTGTCGAGATTGCAATAAGAAAAGCTTAAGAATCTTGACAGATAGTTAGGTATCGAGGAGCTGTCGAGCTAGCTTTTGAAAACAGTTTTTTGAGAAGTGAAAAACACAGATATGAATGCAATCCAACATTCAACTCAACCAATGATCCAATCAACATATTAAGCTCTCAAAATCATCTCTCAACAGTAATTTTAAGCACATGGCTCTCAAAAACACACACACACGCACTAAAGAAGTCTAACCAATTTTATATTTCAAAAACAAGTCATGACAGTTTAGTGAGCATGCATTAACACATATAAAACCTTGTGATGGCCAAATCACATTATACCTGCACATGTATCAAAAGTAGCAAAGAATATTGCATGTTGTGTGTGAAAAACATCGCAAGATTGCATAAGTGTATACATGTTATGGCGCTTTGAGATATGAGAAAATCACTTGAACCCACACACAATCATAACTGTTTGATATGGACTATCACCTTCGAGGTACATCCTAGGCACAAGTCTATGCATGTCTCAAGATCAACAAAACCAGTCACTAATCATTCATGACAAAGTTGAAGATCTACTTATAACAGTCACATAGATTTCAAAATTTCTTCCGCAATGATATGAGTGCATAGGGAATAAGCTAAGCTTGTAGATGCACAGAGCCATTAGTACAAAGATACAAGGCAAAACATGCTTTGAGACAAAAACTCAACAAAGTCGATCAAACTTTTTGGATTTTCTACTTTTTGTGTGTTTTTGGATTTTTTGACACAAAAACAATAAGAGATTGATCAAAATCAACAATGTAAAAACATTTAAAAATAAACAAATAAAAAACCAAAACAATTTTCAACTAAAACAAGCAAAAAGCACACAACCAAGCATAGTCACAAAGCATAGGAAGTATTAATGCATGGACATGTTGTAATGCTTATGCATGAGTACCCCTCTTCACCCACACGTCACGTGCGTTTGGGGTGATATCCCTATAGAATTGGGTACGAGAGTTAGGACTTTCAAACCTTCTAGTGAAGCTTTCCAAGCAAGTAGTGAATGCATCAATCATCTTTATCACGTCCATCACACCGGGATCACCATTTCGATCTCTTGATGATTCAATAGCCCAAGTCCTCTTGACCTTTGATCAATTGCATTCTTCAATACTTTAAGCTTATGACAATTTGGTTTAGTGTGTACTTGAAGTCCACAATGATGGAAAAAATGGTTCGTTCTCAGACCTCTTTGTGATCTTGGAAGAGATTTCCCTCTAGCTTCAGGTTTGATAACTGATTGGTTACTAGGCTTGCTCAACACCCTTTGGTCAGCCACGTTCTTCTTCTTTTCATCCCCTACTTTCTGAGGTGTAGAGGCAACCACTACAGGTTCTTTGGCTTGCACAAACTTCACTTCTTTAGTGATTTTGACAGCTGAACTATTTTCTTCGGTATATCCCAACCCGGATTTGTTTGAGAATTGTTTTTGAAAGGAAATGACATCATCTAGTTTCTTGGTAGAGACCCTCTCTACCTTGGCATTTGCTTGAACTACCTCAAGCTCAAGAAATTTTACCTTTGACTAGGCTTCGATCAACACTCCATTCAGCGTCTCTATCTCACACGTGCATATTCTCCTGATTTCTCAAGGAGTGAATTGAAGTTTTCTTGAAGGCCCCCTGTACTCTCATCTTCTCCAACATCCGATTCTTCTACAATTCCCATTGATTCCTCATCACTATGCTCCCAAAGCTCTTGTACAAGCAAATTCAAGTCCTCCAAAGACTCAACATGAGCAATAGTCATAAAAGCGAAGTAATTCCCTTCTCCATCATAGCTTTCCTCAGAATCAGAATTGGATGAATCTGAGTCACTAAGAGTTGTGGCATATGCATTGCCCTTCAATTTCAAATAATTGAGACACTCTTTCTTGAAATGTTTATGTCCGTTGCACTTGAAGCAAGTGATTCCTTGTGTAGATTGGGATTCCTTTCCATCTTTCTTTTTGAATTCCTTTTTCTCCTTTCCAAAACTTTGGAATTTCCCTTTACCACCAAATTTTCCATTGTTCTTGAATTTCAAGAACTTTCGAAAATTCTTCACCAAATATGCCACATCTTTATCGACAACATCCTTATCCGATGAGTCGTGAGCTTCGACCCTTTCATCAACCATCTTAAGAGCAAGAGATTTGCTCTTCCTTTGTGTAGGCAATGACAATTCATAAGTCTAAAGTGTACCAATCAGTTCTTGGACTTTAATATCATCAAGGTCCTTGCTCCAACGAGGTTGCACCAAACCTTTGTCTTCTTTAGCTTACCGAATTCCGCTATAGCCCATAGCATCAACCAATAACCATTGGTCCCTTCCTAACTGCTTCCCAAAGCACCAAAAGACATTCTCACAGATGTGGGTATAGTGAGAAAATGATTTGGTCAAGAACCTCTCAAGGATGTAACAATGGAGAGGGTGAGAGTAGAGAAATTTGAAGAGTCTTTATGTGAAGATTGTGGATGAGTCAATCTTGTTTTTCTCTAGAGTTTCTCTCTCAAAATTCTCTCTAGAAATGCTCTACATTTTATGGGTATAAGGGTCTATATATAGTGGTGGGTGTTTGGAATGCGAAAAGTCATTTTTCAAAACAGAGCTGGCTGGCGACTTAGCCTCATGACTTGACTGAGTCGCAAGTTCAAGCTGCGTGCTAACTGAATGGCCAGTCTAGACTTTTTGTCTTGTAGTGCTACAGCTGGCATTTAGCTTCTTTGCATTCTTCACTCGTGTGCATCTTTTGGCGGCTTACTAGCCGCGAGCCACCCGCGAGATCCAGTCGCGAGTCCCTACTTCACTGCACATTCTTGAGCATTTCTTCACACTCTCTCACACACTACCCTTACAAGATTTCCACCTAAATACAGGATTTCTAAATGCTAAATTACAAGCAAATTTGGCACAGAATAAAGCCAACAAGATGGTTGATTAAATTCAACCTTACATCTCATATGTTTATTTGTTTGTTGTGGTTTTGTCATGGATTGCCAAAGGGGGAGATTGTTAGAACATATGTGATTCACTTTTTAGGAACATATGTTACTATTTTATGTAATTGGCTAATCCTTTGACAAAACGCACTTGTATTTGAGTAGATCTAGGACGAGTTTAATACTTCAAGAAACTGTGTTTCAAAATCAAGTGTTAAAGCCATGCAAGTCTGTCCAAGATTCAAGTTTGAAAAGTTCCTGTCATTAAAGCTCGACAACTAGCTTGACAGCTAGCCATCTATCGAGCTTTAAGAGCTAGTCCAGCCCCGTGGCTCGACACCTGCTCGACAGATGGCTATCTGTCGAGGTTTATGAAAAACAGAATTTCAGATCTGTTTTGACTCTAATCCATGATTATGTGTTTGGCCTTTCTTTTTTCACAACCCTAGACATATAAAAGAATCATTTTAAGGGCCGTCAAAGAGGATACAAGTAGCACAAGTGTTGAGCAAAGTTTGTTCAAGCAAATTGTGACCGGAGACAAAGTTTTGCCCTAGTTCATCATTCTTGTGAAGAAGTTGTTGTGTTTATGCACTGTAGAGTTTTGTAACCAATCATCTTCTTGATCTTCATCGTATGGATGAACTGAAGAACTTTGTAGCCGACAACCTTCTCTAGTTGGTAATTGAAGTTGCGTACTAGGATCTGCGCAATTGGTTAGTCACATACTGGGAGCCATGCATCAAAAGGAGAAATTGTCACTATAGAACAAATCCAATTAGGTATTAGGGTAAGGGTTCAATTGTAGGTTGGTATAAGGTACTGAGATTCCTTTACTTGTAACCACTTATTGTGATAATAGTGGAATTTCAAGAGTGGTGACCTTAAAATCACCTGGTGGGGTTTTTGCCATGTTGGTTTTCCCCATTCGTAAACAAATCACCGTGTCAATTTATTTTCCACTGCATAATTAGTTTAATTAGTGATTTGTTTATGCTACCACGCATTTGCATGTTAATTTGATTAATTAATTAAATTTGGCTAATTAATCAATTAATTCATCACAAAGGGTCAATTCGTTTTTGGCCTGTCAATATTGAACATTCAAAACTTAATCCTTTGTGACTTATGAATATGTGAATGAGCATCTTTTGTTTAGAAATATGTGTTCGCAGTCTTTTCCATGCATACGCACACACCTTGACCCATAAAATGATGAATCTTTGTTTTAATTGCATGACTTGATTTCTGAGATATTTTCCTTATTAGTTGTTCTTTTTGACTTATAATATATTAATTATTTGCTTAACATGATTTGACCTAATTGATTTTTCTATAATATGTTTGGCATGTTTAGAATAAGGTCTTTTCTTTAATGCATGATTTGATTTTTTTTTTCCCCTGATTTAATTAGAATTGATTTGTTTCCTTTTAGAATATCTAGTTTGATTTGGTTTAATTTAATTGCTTTTATTTTATTTGTTTCCTTTTATGCCATGATGTGATGAGATATTTCCTTGTGTGTGAGGTTTTAATGTATTAATTGCATGATTAGAACTTTTGGGCTTAGTTTATAATATCCTTATTTAAATATGGCCTAAAAATATTATTAGCAAAGGCCGGCCCACGGGCTAGGTGAAGTTGGGTGCTTGACACATTCCCATCTCCATACCTTAACTTCAAACTTATACATTAGTAAGTAAACTTCAATTTTGGTTCCTAAACCTAATCTAGGTAGCGATTCCTAAAGAAAAAAGAAAACAGATCATGCAACCGGCAAGATGTTGGACCCATCCATGCTTTGGGAACATTTTGAAACCCAAAACCCCAAAGACATGGGTCGGCCCACTAAGTGTCCAATGCAGATTAAAAGATGAAATCATTTAAACTGTTTGACCAAACCTTTTGAACTAGGCGCAGGGCCTACATAAGGGAGGAGAGTGAACATTCAAGATGGGCTTTATAATAGGACCAAAAAAAAAAGATTTTGATGGGTTGAGATCACTTTTTTTCTTTAAAAAAATCCAAAAAATAAAAGAAGAAGAGAGAGAAAAGAAGAGAAAAGTTGTGGACTTTTAAATGTCACAGCTCATTTTAAATACAAGTTCAAATAAGTTTTTCAAGAGAAAATAAAAATTCCAAAATATGATGGGCTTGAATTATAAATGGCGCATTGATCTTTGTGTTTAAATTCTTTGATGACTCCATTCACGTAAGGCCTAAATAGAGCATAAGATGTGGGTCAACCTTGCAAAATTCATGAATAACCTATGGTTATGCCCATATGAGGATGAGAGGGCGAGATGAGTGACTTGTAATTGGATTCAAAGCCCAAATAAAAAAAGAAGCCAAAAAAGAAAAAAAGAAAGAAAGGAAAGAAAGAAAGTTGGGCTTGGATTCAAATGAGGGAATGAGAGAGTTTGAGATGTGTGAATGATGTAATTGAGCTTTAAGAAATAGGAGAAAATATGTATTTTGAAATGTTGATGCAGCTCATTATATTTTTAAGCCCATGACAATGAAATGATACAAGGCTTAAAATACGAATGCGGCATTGATATACTCCACAAATTGATGTAAACAAAAAGAGTTGATTAAGACGTTGGGTCTAAATATTTATTTGATCAAATTCATTATTAGGTCACAAGAAGTGGTTGGTAGGCCTCTCCTTATTGTGTTCATATTTTTTGGGTTTTTTTGGGGGGGTGGGGGGTGGGGTTTAGACTCCTCTTTGCAATTTTATTATTCTTGGCATAATTACTAATATTATCTCAAATTCTAGATTGAAGTTAATTATATTGGCCAACTTCATTATCCAAATCTGGTTAAGCTAATTGAGTACTGTTTGGAGGATGAGAACCGGCTTTTGGTCTATGAGTTCATGCCTAAAGGGAGTTTAGAGAATCATCTATTTAAAAGTAAGTATGTCCTACTTACTGGTAAAATAGAAGAGAAATGCTATGTTCACAATATTTATACTCATAATGTGTTTTATAATATGAATAACTAATTATTAATATAGTTTTGAATCTTTTGATTTATTTACATATATCTTTTTAAGTAAACCCTGCAACGCATGAGCCTTTAACTAGTTTTATTATTATATATTTCACAAAATTTAAGACCACATAAAATATCACAACGCTCCATGTGATAGATTATGAGTGGTGGAGAAAAAATTATGGGTCCATGTGAAAGTGACGGTCAGTCAGTAATATTATGAGATATTTAGGTCATAATTATTAAACTTAGATAAGTTGGGTCATTAGGTCAATAGTCAAACCGTATGGTTAAATAAAAATTAAAAATATTAAAAAAATATAAAAAATTAAGTTTGAAAAGTCATAAAATAAATATAAAAATTAAAAAAAAATGCCTAACTTACATTACTAATTATAATTAAATTTTAAAAACAAGTCAGTACTATAATGAATCTATAAAGGTAATTTTATTCAAAATTACAAACTGAATGGGTCACAACAACCCATCCGAGTTGCATGGATTGTGAAAAAACTGTTGGATTTTAATTAAACAAGGTCAGGGTAGAGATTTGTTAAAAAAGAAAACTTTTGTGGTTTGATTAGAATAATTTTTTAAAATTGACCAAACTTTATTTGATCAAAAATTGTTTAATATACACTTAATTTATCTAAAGAAACAGTAAAGTAGTTTAGCACTTTTTTACTAGAATCCTCACCAAAATATATATATATATATATATATTATAATGATGACACACAAAATGTGAGTAATAAAAAACTTATATGGCAGTATTAGAAGAATTTAAGAAAAAGTTAAAAGTTGGGATGGGAACTATTTTCTTCTTCCTCAAATTGAAGCCTATTTGAGAATCATCTAACCTTCAATCCCTGCCTCTTCACACATTTTCTTGTTTTAGAGTTCCAGAATCCATCTATAATAAAATGGATGCCATCTCTAGGGCATTTTGGTGGGAACATGATCCTAATACTAGAAAAATGCATCTTCTCAGTTAGGATAAGATTTGCAGGCCGAGAAGGGAGGGGGGCTGGGTTTGAAGAAATTTAGCCTAATGAACCAGTCCATGTTAGCCAAACAGTTTTGGAGAATTAGTCAAAACCCTCAATCCTTAATCTCTAATTTTTTTAAGGCCAAATACTTCCCTCATTCCACAATCCATGATTGCATCCTTAAACCTCACCACTCTTGGTTTTGGAGAGGCGTCATCACACATAAGAACAGAAAACTTCAGGAAGAAAGGTGGATTATAGGTTCGGGTTCTACTGTCCCTCTCAGTCATAAGGATTGGTTTCCCTCTCAACCACAAATTTTGGAACAACACCACCTGAGTGAAGGATCAGTGGTAGGCCTTATTGACAATTCTACTCATGCTTGGAAACCAAACCTAGTGAGAGCTCTTTATCCTAGTCCTATAAGTAATGAGATTCTGAGTTTGCCTATTTCCAAGATCGGATCTGATTGTGATAAACTAGTTTGGAAACACTCCTCCTCAGGAGACTACCAGGTTAAGAAAGTGTATAATCTTATTTCTAGGGAGTCTGGTGTTTATAGTCAATCCTTGTGGCATCCGGACTTGGTGTAGAGGCTCTTACATGACAGCTTCCTACCTTCCATACCATTAGGAGTAGGGGGATTCAAGTGTTAAGCACATGCCCTCTCTGTAATGAAGTTGTAGAAACAACCTCACTTCTCTTTCTGTTTTGTTCCTTTACAAAAGCTACTTGGCATGGCACCTCACTGGCAGTGCATACATCTGATTTAAGGAATAGCTCCATACATCAATGGATTGAAAGGCTTCTGCAAATTCATAAAGACCTTGAACCAGATAACATGAACTACTTACAGGGGATATTCACAACTCTTTGGAGCATATGGACTCATAGAAATTTAGTTGTTCATGAAGGGAAACATCCAAATCCTTTAGAAGTAGTTCTAACTGCTCAGTCTCTTGTTTGTACGTACAAGGAAGCCTTCTTTAGCTGTAGTGCAGTAGCCCATAGACCCTCAGATCATCAAGGAAGGAATCAGTTTCCTTAGAAGCCTTGTCAACTAATCATTAAAGTGGTTGGAGCAAGAGCCAAGAAGCTTCACCGAGTTGGTTTTGCCTATGAAGCAAGAAATCTGCAAGGAGAGGTCATTTTGCAGAGTATCCAGTTGTATAGAGAGGATGGGTGCTCTCTCAATCCTAGAAGCAATGGTTGATGCTGCTATTAAAGCTAGGGGCTTGGGATACAATTTCCTTTTGTTTCTCAGTGATAGTATGAGACCAGTTTTGGTTTCCAATAGAAAATGCAGACCCAACTGGCACGAGAGGGTTTTGGTGGATGATTGGTATAATTTAGCTTAGTCTGTATTGGTCTTTCATTCTGTATTTGTCCCAAAGTTTGTAATAGGTAATGTAAGCTTCCTAGCTAAGTTGGTGACTGAAATGCCAATTGACCATTGTATGTTATAACTCTCTTGTATTTTTTTTTTCTTTTTCTGGTTTTATCAAAAAAAAAAGAAAAAAACAAGTGCAATGGACTCCCACATCAAAAAGTCTCACCAAAACAAGCCCCTTACACTTAATACACTAATTATCAATCAAGCTCAAAACAAGAGTGCACAAGCAAAAACCCAATTAATACTAGGCAAAAAAAACCAAAAATCAAGCACCAACATAACAAGATAGGAAAAATTAGTGAAAATCCAAAATTCAAACTCATTAATTTTTCCCCCTCACAAAATTAAGTCTTCAATTTAACCAACCAATCTTACAAGTGCAATTAATGGAGTCTTACACCAATCGGGTCTCACCCAAATAGCACTCTTACACTTAATACACAATGCCCACCAGTCAAAACTCAAAAAACAAATAAGATCCCAATACATACCATGCCAAAAGAAGTAACCAAATTTAAAAAAAAAAAAATTAATAATAATAAAAATTCATAAGTAAATAATAAACATCCATATAACAAAATGGGCAAAATCAGTGTTAATTCAAAAACCAAAACCAATAAAATTTTTATTTCATCAACTTAAAACCAATCACAACCTAATGGAAAGTGACCAGTTTCGCCAATTGAAGTAAATAGCTATTGGTTATCTCATAAACAAAATATAAGATACTTCGTGACTCTTTTGCTTTAGTCTTTTGTATTTCTTTGCCGTAAGCAGTTCTTAAACGATTTGATTTCATAATGCATGGGCACCCAAAGGTATAACCTCTTTGACAAATAGATTACATATGTACTAAGGGATTTTAAAATCACTAACTCACCTTCCATCTATTTACCTTATTCTTACAAGAAAAGAAAGTATCACTTGAGTTAGAGCTTATTGCCAAGCATCTAAACATATTAATATGCTCTATATACAAAAAGTAAACTTCTTTTTTTAAAGGTAAATTGGAGATTCAAAATTGGATGCTGAAATACAAAGAGAAAAACTTGAATTTAAAATGTTAATTGAAGTTTATCTTAAAGTTTATGATTATATAGGTGTAATGTTATGGAGAAATATACGGTATAATATTGAAGTAATAAGTTTTGTTTTTGTATTTTTTCCAACATACATCACCAACTAATTACAAAGTAAGAACCTTTCCTTCTTCACTTTTGGGGTTCATTTGATTGGGAGGATGGAAAAGTAAGAGGATAGAAAATATGAAGAGGATGGAAAAGTGGGAGGATAGAAAAACATAAGAAATGAAAAATATATATAAATTAAAAAAGTATAAGAAATTAATCCAAAACTGTTTTCTATATATAAAAAAATATAAAAAAATTAAAAAAAAAAACTTACCATTTTAATGAGAAAAGAAACATATATGAGCACTTACAAAAAAGAATAAAGAAAAAAGTGTTAGGATTAGTGCCTTAAATCCTATTATATGATGCTATGTATGACTTAATGTTGTGTTTAATAAATTTTTTTTATTATTATCTAAAATAATGGTAATATGAATATTTGGACATTATCATATAGTCCATGAGATGCATATTATGTGATTTAGTCACATAAGATATAAATCACAAGTTCTTTGTAAATTTAGAATTTTAGTTCGTAGTCGGTGATGAAATTGGGTATTTCATCTGCGAAGACTATAACATATCACTAAGATGATTTGTTTTGATCATGGAAGTGGAGACTTCTAGTTGATATGTTGACATGTTTTAAGAGTTAAGACATATTGAATTGGACCACTGTGAAATTTATTATTCTTCTAAAGACTAACAAATGAATAATAAATCTCATGACTTCTATTTGCATGAACTCTTAATCTTGAGAAAATAATGGATCTGATCATGAAGTGTAGGTTGTTTTGATATATCAGAAGTGAGATCTAAAATCACGATCAAAACCATAGTATGTTGGGCAGCCATATTTAGTGTTGATGGAAAATAAATTCTTAAGATGGAATTCATAATCTCTTAACGGAGATATAAAATATTCCATTGAGATAAGTTTTAATGAGTTTTGTAATTCAGAATGTTAGGCATAACTGCTTTAGTAAAGAGTTACTAAAGTATATATTTATGAAATTGGATTTCATAAATAAATAATGAATAACTTAAAGGATTAAAATGGGTACTCAATGATTGAGATGTAGTAATCTTCAAAGTGGCAGTCTACATTCATAACTTTGTATTACTACAAATATTTTATGAAGGGGTTGCAGGTACAATAAAGTCTTGGGGTATAATTTATTAATAAGGCCTAGATTGCAATTATATTTATATAGTGGTTTTAAATATAATTAATGGTAACTTTGGACTTGTTAAGAGTTGACAAAAAATCCTAAGTCCCATTAGAACTAGTGTCTTATTTGTTCCATTTTGGTCCCACTCCAAGCCACATACTAAAGCCCAATTGGAATAGCCTAAGAGGCTATCCTAATTAGATAATCAGTTATAAGGAGAGAAGCATACAAAATTTTGTAAGAAAGTGAAATGGTTTGTATGTGAGTGTTGGACACTCTCTTATTCTCCCTTGAACACATTCATATAAACTGATTGAGAGAGCACACTTCTTGGGCACAAGTGGAATTGGAGTGAAAATTAAAAGTGTTTCCAAGTACTTCTAGTCTTTGGTTTTGAATTTCACCGCACCAAGGTACACTCTCTTGTTCTTATAATCTGAAATTTACATAGTACATATTATCAATTGCGAATGAAGTTGATCCGTTAATTTTCCGCTACGTATATTTTGTATGCGATACAAACTATGTTTTTCCATCAAATGGTATTAGAGTGGTCTTCAATTTCAAATCTATATAACATGTTTTGTGAGTTTTGGAATTAGAGAAAGTAATTTCATGATGTTAGAAGATTTAACAATTAATTTTCTGCATGGTCATTGAAATTATTGTTTGATAAAAACTGATATTGATGTTATGATGTTTTTTAAGTTTGATGTTAAGTATGTTAAATTGAACTTTACGGCTATAGCATCAATGGAATTCAGTTTTGATATCAATCTCTGTCTATTATGTTCATATGATGGTTGTTTGTTTATGGAAAACTGTTGAAAATAGCTTCAGAAAATTTTTGGAAAATTCGAGTTTCACGAGTTTCAATCGATCAAAAATTACCTTCGATTGATTGAGTGAAATATTGATCAATCTGTTTGATTTGATTGATATTCGATTGCTAGTCGATTGATCGAATGTTCTTTTTTGATCGATCGAGTAGCAATCGAGTACCAATTGAGCCAGGCAGATTATTAAGTTTGAATTTTTTAATTTTTTCGACTGATCGAGATATACATTTGATTGATCGAAATTTGTGAATTTTGAATTTTTCTAAATGTTTTCACATAGATAAAGTGCAAGGCTATGTGTGATGAGATTACACATGTTTACTAATTAAAAACCTTTAATTTAAAATATCTAATGGGGGAGAGATACAAGGGTTGGATCTCACGACCTTCATTGTCGGTTCATAGTAGTATGAAATATATACTTTGTCTTTGCTTCAAGCTTAGCATTCCATGCGGAGAGCATTTATTCATGGTCCTACAAGATTGAACTTCCTGGTTTATAGTGGTTTGATCAAACACCTTGTCTTAGCCTTGAGCTTTGCATTCCATGCGGAGGGTGTTTTGAATCATGGTACTACAAGATAAACCTATTTATGGTAGATGAAATGTGGCTACACATGATTCTAGACAATGGTATACACTAGACTAAATATTATAGTATCCTCTATGCTGAGTTATTACTATTATTATTTAGCAGCTAAATGTATAACGACATATTATTAGTGTTTGATAGGAGTTATCATGATAGCACTAATAATGAGAATAGTTCTCAATCAATCATGGTATTTAATATTCACTCTATGCTGAGGGATATTAAATATGGGATTGGGTTGTCATTGCATATATTATATTATGGTTTTATTAAGGTTCCATACCATATGTTTATATGCTAAATTGATAATGTCTAGTTTACTTGTTATATTCGTGTTTATTATTTTCAGATTTGATCGTGGTATCATTTAGCCTACTTGTTACTATTCTTAATCAAAACAAACTGACTAGATCCAACTATGTTGGCTGGAAAAGAAATTTGGACATTGTTTTTACTGCTGAAGAGCACAAGTATGTGATACAACCATGTCCTAACTTTCCATCATTAGATGCTCCTCCTGACGAAAAACAGTGATATGATTGTTGGCAGAAATCTAATGAGATGACCAAGTGCTATATCCTAACATCTATCTCAAATGTTCTATAGCATCAAATGCAGGATGTATAACTAGCTTCGGACATAATGCTAAGTCTGAAAGAGATGTTTGGTGAGCAAGGCCGTTCTGCTAGGAAAGAAACTATGAGGCAAATTTATAATACCAAAATGACTGATGGCACTTCAGTGAGGGAGTATTGTCTTAGGATGATCTCTAATCTGTATACATTGGAAGTTTTAGGTGTCGATATTGATGGAGAATCCCAAATGGATATGATACTCCAGTCACTACTAGAATCATTCAAGGAATTCAGACTTAATTATAATATAAACAAAAAGATTTATTCATTGTTTGAATTATTGAATGAATTGGTAAGGGCGGAAGGCATTCTTGGTACATCCAGTGTTGATGCCAATATGGCTGAAGCTTCTACTTCTCAACTTAAGTCGAAAGGAAAGGGTAAGAAAAAGAAGAAGAAGGACTTCACCAAGCAAGATGGTAAACAAATTGCCTTAGGAGTTGCCAACAAAGGAAAGAAAATCAAAGGAAAGTGTTTCCATTGTGGTAAGAAAGGACATTGGAAGAGGAATTGTCAAAAATTCAGAGTTGCCAATAATATGGGTATGAAAAGTACATTCCTTCTTGAAATATATTTAGTACAAAATCCCACGGATTCCTGGTGTGTGGATTCAGGTTGTACTAATCATAATTGCAATTCTTTGCAGGGGTTTTAGGAAACCAAAAAGCTGAATGAAGGAGAATTGTTTCTTACTTTGGCTGATGGAAGCAAAATTTCAATTGTAGCTGTTCGAGTGTTTAATTTTTGCTTTGAATCTAGGATTTTAATAATGGAAGATTGTTTATATGTACCTAATGCTTGGAGGAATTTAATTTCTGCAACTTATTTAGGTAAACATGGATATTGTGTTATCCTGAAAGACAATGTTGTAATAAAGAAGGGTAAAGTGTTTATCTATTCTGGCAATATTGTTGATGGTCTTTATATTTTAACTCCTGATAAGCATGAATTATATAATTCTGAATTAGATGATAATTCACCTGTGAAATCATTAAAGAGAAAGTTTCCTTCTACTAATGATGCATATCTTTGGCATTTACGTTTGGGTCATATTAATTCAAACAGGTTTCAAAGACTGATCAAAGATGGACTCTTAGAGCCATTGGATTTTGATGGATTTCCAGTTTGTGAATCTTGTTTAAAGGGCAAAATGACCAAAAGACTTTTTAATGCAAAAGGTAGAAGAGCCTAATATTTGCTAGAACTAGTACATTCAGATGTATGTGGTCCTATGTCAATCTAAGCAAGAGGTGGCTATGAGTATTTCATTACTTTTACTGACGATTACTCTAGATTTGGTTGTGTACCTAATGAAACGGAAGTCCGAAACCTTTGAAAAATTCAAAGAGTTAGGGCTGAAGTTGAGAATCAATCAGGTAAACGCATATAGGCCATTCGATCTGATCGTGGTGGTGAATACTTTCTTGGGGATTTCAAGAAACTGAAAATGGGATTATATCTCAATTGACTACACCTGCAACTCCACAACAAAATGGTGTAGCAGAAAGAAGGAATAGGACTTGTTTAGATATAGTTAGGTTCATGATGAGTTATTCGACTCTACCAATTTCTTTTTGGGGATATGCCTTAAATACTACAATGTATCTTCTGAAATTAGTATCTTTGAAGTCTGTTCCTAAAACACTTGTAGAGTTGTGGAATGGGCGTAAGCCTAGTATGAGACATCTCCATATTTGGGGTTGTTTAGCATATGTGTTAAAAAGAAAGTCTAACAAGTTATAGTCTAAAACATAAGTGGTTTTCTTTGTAGGGTATCCAAAAGGAACTGTTGGGGGTTTATTCTATAGTCATAAAGATAATGAAGTGTTTGTTAGTAAAAGTGTCAAATTTTTGGAAAATGACTATATGAATGATTACACTCCTAGAAGTAGAGTTGTTTTAGCTAAAATGAATAACCTGTAATTGAACAACCAATGGATGAAACTAGGGATAATGTGGATGTATTGGATACACCATAAGATATTACTCATGAGATGACTAGTACACAGGAGCCTCATCGTAGTGGAAGGATTGTCAAACCACCTATAAGATTTATAGGTCTGGAAGAAACTTATGAAGCTATCTCAGAAGAGGCCGAAATTGATCCTTTCACTTATGAAGAGGCAATGAATGATATAGATGCACACCATTGGGTCAATGCTATGAAATCTGAATTAGAATGTGTTCTAATCAAGTTTGGGATCTTGTAAAGGCGCCTAACAGCATTAAACCTGTTGGTTGCAAATGGGTTTACAAGAGGAAGAGAGAGATAAATGGAAAGGTTGAAACCTTTAAAGTAAGGCTAGTGGCGAAAGGGTATACACAAAAAGAAGGTATTGATTATGAAGAAACTTTTTCACCAGTAGCAATGCTTAAATCTATAAGAATTCTCTTATCCATTGCTGCTCATTATGATTATGAGATTTGGAAAATGGATGTCAAGACTACATTTTTTAATGGCAATCTTGAAGAATAAATCTATATGATGCCACTTTAAGGTTTCGTAGCAAAGAACCAAGAGCATATGGTATGCAAGTTGAAAAGGTCCATTTATGGACTTAAGCAAGCATCTAGGTCATGGAACATCAGATTTGATCAAGCAATAAAGTCATTTGGTTTTGAACAAAATCTTGATGAACCATGTGTGTACAAAAGACATTGAGAAAAAGTAGTAATGTTCCTAGTGCTTTATGTTGATGATATTCTACTCATTGGAAATGATGTAGGGGTAATGTCATCAGTAAAGGTTTGGTTGTCAAGCTAATTTGATATAAAGGACTTGGTTGAGGCTAACTTTATTCTAGGGATCAAGCTTTGGTGAAATCGTAAGAATAAGATGTTCGGCTTATCACAAGCTGGGTATATAGATAAGGTTCTAGAACGGTTTAGCATGCAAAACTCCAAGAAAGAATTACTTCCTTTCAAACATGGAGTTCCTCTGTCTAATGACTAAAGGCCTAAGACTTAAGAGGAAGAAAATCTAATGAGACAAGTTCCTTATCTTCAGTAGTGGGAAGTTTCATGTATGCCATGCTTTGTACTAGATCAGATATCTGCTATTTAGTTGGCATGGTCAACCAATATCAATCAAATTTAGGACCAAAACATTGGCAAGCTATAAAGCATATTCTCAAGTACCTACAGAGAATGAGAAATTATATGCTTGTTTATCGGTATGAGGATTTGATACCTATTGGCTATACAGATTCAGATTTTCAATCAGATCTTGATTTTTGAAAGTCACTTCAGGTTGTGTATTCACCTTGGGAGGTGGAGCCATAAGTTGGAGGAGTGTTAAGCAATCTTGTATTGCTGACTTCACCATGGAAGCTGAATATGTTGTTGCTTGTGAAGTGGCAAAAGGAAGCTGTTTGGCTTAAGAAATTCCTTTATGATCTTGGTGTTGTGAGAATGGAGCAAGTTCCTATCACATTGTTTTGCGACAAAGTGGAGCTGTTGCACATTCCAAAGATCCAAGGAATCATAAGAAAGGAAAGCACATTGAAAGAAAGTATCACATCATTCAAGATATTGTTGCTCGAGAAGATGTATTAGTAGAAAAGATTGATAATGCAAATAATCTAGTAGATCCTTTTACCAAAGCCTTGCCTCAAAGGACTTATGAGTCACATTTGGAGGGAATGAGAGTTAGTTAGATTAATGCACAATAGTCTTTAGGGCAAGTTGGAAATTGTTAAGATCAGTGCCCTTAAATCCTATTATATGATGCTATGTATGGCATTATGTATGACTTAATGTTGTGTTTAATAAAGTTGTTTTATTATTATCTAAAATAATGGTAACACGAATATTTAGACATTATCATATAGTCCATGAGATGCATAGTATGTGATTTAGTCACAGAAGATATAAATCATGAGTTTTTTGTAAACTTAGAATTTTAGTTCGTAGTTGATGATGAAATTGGGCATTTCATCTGCGAAGACTATAACATATCAACTAAGATGATTTGTCTTGATCATGAAAGTGGAGACTTCTAGTGATATGTTGATATGTTTTAAGAGTTAAGACATTGAACTGGACCGTTATGAGATTTATTATTTTCCTAACAACTGTCAAATGAATAATAAATCTCACGACTTCTATTTGCATGAACTCTTAATCCTGAGAGAATAATGGACTTGACCATGAAGTGTAAGTTGCTTTGATATATCAAGAATGAGATCTAAAGTCACGATCAAAACCTCAGTATGTTGGGCAACCACATTTAGTGTTGATGGAACATATATTCTCAAGATGGAATTCATAATCTCTTACCGGAGATATAAAATATTCCCTTAAGATAAGTTTAATGGGTTTGGTTATTCAGAATGTTAGGCCTAACTACTTTAGTAAATAGTTACTAAAGTATATATTTATGAAATTGGATTTCATAAATATATAATGAATAACTTAGTGGATTAAACTGGGTACTTAAGGATTAAGATGTAATAATCTTTAAAGTGGCAATCTACATTGAATGTTCAAATAGCATATAAAACACTATAAACGTTTAGACCCCCAATTACAAAAATATTAATTCAAGCTTAATGTCAAACAATATATGTGCGAAAAATGAACATAAGCTAATAACAGAATTGATAAAAAATCTAAACCAAATAAAATTACATCCACAGTAGAAAATAACTGGTAAAGATTAAAGGAAGAGAGATGCAAACACAAGGACAACACAACGATGTATTATCGAAAAGGAAACCAAAGCCCTCGACATAAAACTTTTCTGCCGTCCTCCAAACGGTCAATAATCCACTAGAAAATGTAGTTGGGATACATGAACAGCAATAGACCTTCCAAGCCTAATCTACCCAGTGTACCTAATCCTTCTAAGCTTCTTGCTCCAATGAGATTACGCTGAACCTTTGTCTTTTCTAGCTTACCGGATTCCGCTATAGCCCATAGCATTAACCAATATCCATTGGTCCCTTCCTAACTACTTCCTAAAGCACCAAAAAGCCTTCTCATAGATGTGGGTATGGTGGGAAAAGGATTTGGGTAAGAACCTCTCAAAGATGTAACAATGGAGAGGGTGAGAGTAGAGGAATTTGAAAAGTCTCTATGTAAAGATTGTGGATGAGTCAATCTTGTTTTTCTCTAGGATTTCTATCTCAAAATTCTCTCTGGAAGATCTCTACATTTCGTGAGAATAAGGGGTATTTATACTAGGGTGAGAAAGGAATGTGAAGAGTCAGTTTTTCAAAACAGAGCTGGCTGGTGACTTGGCCTCGCGACTTGACTGAGTCACGAGTTCAAGCCGTGAGCTAAATGAATGACCAGTCTAGACTTTTTGTCCTGTAGTGCAATAGCTGCATGATGGTTCAGCTTTTCTACATGCTTCGCTCGTGTGCATCATCTGACGGCTTACTAGTCACGAGCCACCCGCGATATCCAGTCGCGAGTCTCTGCTTCACTGCATATTCTTGAGCATTTTTTCACACTCTCTCACACATTACCCTTTCATGATTCCCACCTAAATACAAGGTTTCTAAATGTTGAATTACAAGCAAATTTGGCATGGAATAAGTGCCCGTTTGTTTCAACGTTTTGGACCCAAAAATCCCGTTTTGAAGAAAGTTGGAGTGGAAAGCCCGTTTGGTTCAGCATAAAACGCAACTTTTTGGAAAAAGTTGCGTTTTAGCCAAGGCTGAGAACACACAAACCATTATGGAGCCCTAGAGGTCCATTTTGCCAAAAGCCCGTGCGCGTTTTAATATATCCGTTAGGGTGAGTTGGGCAATTACCAAATGATCCTCATTTCTCTTATCTCTTCTCTCTACTCTGCCCTCACTGTGCTGCTACAAACACAGCACCACCTAACTATCACCGGTCTACCACCACAATCAACAAAATCAACAAAGCTCATTTCAACATTTGATAATCCAAACATAAAATCAACAAAACCAAACCAAAAATTACTCAAAATCAACACAAAACAACTTAAAATCAACTCAAACCCCATTGGAAAACCCATCCCAAACCCAACCCAAAATCAACCCAAAACAAAATCAACTCAAAATCAAACCCAAAATCCATAGAAAATCAAATCAAAATTAAACCATCAACTGAAAACCCATAACCCAAACCCAAAATCAAAATCAAATACAAACCCAATGGTGGCAGAGACTTAAGGGATCTTCTCTCTTCCTTGTAGCTTTCGAACTGTCAAAAAAAAGAAAAAGAGAGAGCTCTGCGGCAACTGGAATTTTCTGGAGAAAGTGGTAGGGAAAAAGGGGAAATAAGGGAAAAAAAAGAAAAGAAAAAGAAAAGTGGGAACATTCTGGAGGTGGTAGGGAAAAAGGGGAAAAAAGGGAAAAAAAAAAAATAATTAGAAGGGTATGTGGAGGAGAAAAAAAGAGGGAAAAAAAGAAAAGAAAAAAAGAAGGAAATATGGATGAAAAAAAAAAAGTAAAGAAATAAGGGAAAAATAAAATAAAGAATGAGAAATTAAAATTGAGAAATGCAATCACAATATTTTCACAATAAATCTTAAGTGATAGGTTATTATTAGTTAATATTGGTGAGAAAAAAATAATTTTTTTAGAAACTTTGAAAGTTCTTTTTTTTTTTTTTAAAAAATTAGAAAGTTTTATTAAAAAAAAAATTAGAAAGTATTTTCACAATACTTTACATATACATTGTCCTTTTTGGTAACTTACCACTCAAAGCGCCATTTTTATAAGTGCTAGCCAAACACTCAGCTTTTTCAAAAATCACTTTTTAACAGTTTTTACCAAATACTTAGCTTTTGAAAATACACTTTTTCATTATGTACTTTTTGAAAACTCCACTTTCATCAAAAAACACTTTTTCAAAAAGCCTAACCAAACTCACCCTAAAGCCAACAAGATGGTTGATTAAATTCAACCTTATATACATTCATGACTTTATATTAATACGAATATTTTATGAAGAAGTTGCATATACAATAAAGTCTTGGAATATAATTTATTAATAAGGCCTAGAGTGTAATTATATTTATATAGTGGTATTAAATATAATTAATGGTAATTTTGGACTTGTCAAGAGTTGACAGAAAAGCCCAAGACCCATTAGAGCTAGTGTCTTATTTGTTCCCTTTTGGTCCCACTCCAAGCCACATACTAAAGCCCAATTGGAATGGCCCAAGAGGCTAGCCCAATTAGATAATTAGTTATAGGGAGAGAAACATACAGAATTTTGTAAGAAAATGAAATGGTTTGTATGTGAGTGTTGGACACTCTCTTATTCTCCCTTGAACACATTTATATAAACTGATTGAGAGACCACACTTCTTAGGCACAAGTAGAATTAGAGTGAAAATTAAAAGTGTTCCCAAGTACTTCCAATCTTTGGTTTTGAATTTCACCGCACCAGGGTATACTCTCTTGTTCTCATAATATGAAATTTACACAGTACATGTTATCAATTGCGAATGAAGTAGATCCGTTAATTTTTCGCTGCGTATATTTTGTATACGATACAAACTATGTTTTTCCATCAAAAAGAAGAAGAAGAAGGAAACTGGAAACGTCCAGAAAAAGACCCACAAGCTCACCTTAAAAAAAAAAAAATTAAAAAAGCCAAAAGGTCCAAAAGTCCAATTTTGTTGAGGGTATATTTGTCCAAAAGCAACAAGGAAAGCTCCTTATTTTCTCTTTATAATCTCCCCAAATTTGGAGAGACTGATTTTCGTCCACTTTTAGATATGCCTAAAAAATAAAAAATAAAAGCTTGCAGATGAATTGAGAGAAACCAAGAAACATGAGAGATCTGAATGAAAATGATAGTAAAAATCATAACATGAAGAAATATGGAGAAATGAGAGGAAGATCTGATCTAGTTGATATACATTACTCCACATATATTTCAAAGCTAATCAAAATTAGGGTTGTCTAGTGAGTCAATTGACCCGATCAAACTGACCGGATCCACTCGACCCGAAGCCCAATGGGTGGGTCCGAATAGTATGGTTGGTTGGATTCGGGCAATGTGCTGTCAAAAACCGAAACTTCGGTTCGAGTGATGGGTTAAGGAATTTTAAACCCGTAACAACTGACCCAACTCGCTTGTAAAATTTAAAAGGAAAAATTTTTGTACTCTATACCATTTTTATGTGTAAGACCCGAACACATCTCTCTTTCTCTAATCTATCTTTCTGATCTCTCTCTCAAACCCCTAACCCTAGCCTCTACCTTACTACCGCCACCATAGCCAAGTTTGCCCTATTGCCACTGTCATGGGTTAAGTTTTGCTCAAACCTACTCCCTTGAAGTAAAGCCTTCTCTAATTTGCTTTGATCTTGTGAAAATTTGATGGGTGGATGTACTGATATTGTGATGGATGTAGACATGCAGTGATGGATGCGGTGATGGTGGGAGGAGGGAGTGGTGGCGATGCCAGTTGAGTCTTATTTCTCCTCTTTCTTTCTCTTTCTTTTAGTCTCAGGTCTAGGTCTCCTCTTTCTCTCTTTTTATTTGGGTTTTAGATTTTGGCTTTGCGGTATTTTTGGTGCTATTTGGTTTTAATCTCAGATATGGGTCTCCCCTTTCTTTCTTTATTTTAGTCTCAAATCTGGGTTTATGGTGTTTTTGGTGCTATTTGGTTTCAATCTCAGATGAGATTTGGGTTTGTGGTATTTTTGGTTTATTTGATTTCATTTGATTTCTCTAGTTTTGGATTGTGCTTATGACTTTTGAATTGTGTTCTTTAGGTTTGGGTTTGATTTCTTCTGTGTTAATCTTCAACCGATGACCCGAGATAACGAGTTTGACCTAAATATTCAGTCGGTCACTGGTCTAGTTTTCATGCACCTGATCCAATCGAGTCGCTTGCAGGCCAACCCTAAGCCTGATCCAAACCGACTTGTGGACAGTCCTAATCAAAATAAGCTTCAATTTAACACTCCTTCAACAGTTCAAATTACCATGGACAATACTTAATAACCAACAATGTTACTATGTTAAATTGAATTAATAGAAGTGGCTAGAAAATGAAAGGCAAGCAAAGAAAAGAAAGAAAAGAAAAAAGAGAAAAAAAAATACATAAAAATAACAAGATTCGTTATACAACTTTTTTAGGACTAAAAAAGAAATTTTCAAATTCCAGGACCCAAATCTTAGGGCCAAATGGGCAAATGCCCTTTTTGTGCAAACAAAGTGGCATTTTGCCCCTTTTTCCAAACTAATTAGGGAAATACTCCCATTTTGAAACTCGATTATCTTAAAATCAAGTTAAGCCCTATAGTGGCATTTTTAAGGAGCCTATAGTGACGTTTTAAGGACCTATAGTGGCGTTTTGGAACTCGAGCTCCATGAACTCAAGTTATAGGTAAAAAAAAAAAAAATTTGCCTATAACTCGAGTTCATGGAGCTCGAGTTCCAAAACACCACTATAGGTCCTTAAAATGTCACTATAGGCTCTTTAAAACGCCACTATAGGGCTTCAGGAAATTTTTTTTTTTTAACTCAATTTTTAGAAAATCGAGTTACAAAAAAGGGGTATTTTCATAATTAGTTTGAAAAATGAGGCAAAACGCCACTTTGTTTGCACGAAAAGGGCATTTGCCCATTTTGGCCCAAATCTTAGAGACCCAAATGTATATAACATTTTTCCACCAAAAAAAAAAAAAAAAAAATCATAATTAGACTACAATTAATTACCACCTTCGATAATCAAAATTTTTAAAATAATAATAATAATAAATATCTATCCAATGAGGCCCATTTAACTGCCAGCAGTGTATGGCGTTTATTATTCACAAGAAAAAGGGCTAATGAGGCCCATTTATCTCAAAATTAAAGTCCAATGATCCAGCTCTTTAAGGTAGATCCAAGATTCGTGGGGTTAAATCATGCACGGTTGACCAATGGGTGGCAAGTTAATGGGCTAAATGAGTTTTGAATTGGATCATAAATGGTAAGATATCATATCATATACTATATATAATAGCAGAAGCTGAGAGAAAGTTGGTTCCTATATTTAAGGAGGTACTGACAAATAGGATAACTTAAAAAAGCGATACATTATATTGAACGGCAACGCTGCAACACTGTTTAAAAGGGTATAAAAGGAAAACTATCCGGTTAAAATCCAATTATAAGGGCTTGCAATAATCCTAAATAAATAAAATCTACGATACAGAGAACGGAGAAGGAGAGAGAGATCGAGAGATCAAAAATTACACGCTCTAAAAACTAAAACCCAAAACGTTAGACACCATTCAAGACGGAGAAGAGCACGAGTGTTTGAATTGATTAAATTCATAACCGAGTCGAAGCGTTGTGTTTCTATGTTTCAGAAGCTTGGGATCTTTTTCAGAGAAACAGTTGAAAGAAATTGTGGTGGGTTTAGAAAACAGCAATCAAAGATTTTTGTGGGTTGTGAGAAATCCACCACCGCCAGATAAGGATAAAGATCCAAACTTCTCATTTGGCCAATTAAGCAAACCGCTTCACTATTTTTCCTACCGTTCTGTCACTTCGTCAAAACCTTTACCGGTAAGGGTTTTTGTTTTGTTTTAAAATTATATCATTTAAATATGATTTATGCTTGGTTATTTCAATTGAATTGATTTTGATTTAGGGTTAGGTTTGGGCAGCCACCACCGTAGTGCAGCCGGAACTGTTATCAGTAAAGGTTTTCTTTATTCTTTTTCAAATTACGCCATAATTATGATTTATGTTTGGGTGTTTGGTACTATAGATTCGATTTAGGCATTTGGGTTAGATTTGATTTTGATTAAGGTTATTGGATTAGATTTGGTGTATGGTTAGGCTGTTATGTGATTAATTTTACAATATGCATACTATGCTGCCAACCATATTTTCTTTGTTGGATGCCGCTTCTCTCTCTACAACAACCTGTCACTAAATAGGTACTTATTCTTTTACACATTTCTTATATGAGTTATTCTATTCTCTTTCTATTCGTTTATAGGACTTCTACTAGATGTTTCTAAGTTTCTTTACTTATATTTAATTTGAATATACTTTAACCATATATACCCTAGGTTAGCATAATATTTTTTTTTTCCTCTTAATCAAATATTGTTTCTACCAGTTGTTTATGCAATTCCCAATTCATTGTTTCCCACGATTGCTTTTCCTATTCAAATAATATTACTTCAACTGCATAGTTAATTGATGGGGTAATGCTCTTTCTTTGGGGCTCTTTCTTTGTATGTTTTTCCTTGGCATTTATAACCTTTGGCTTTCTATTTGCTTTCTATTGTATTCTGTGTTTTTTTTTAATTGAAATGTCTTTCATTAATGTTTCCTTTACATTTTTGCTTTCTCTATTTCTTATTTGTTGATTATAGGGTTTTGATTGAGGCATTTGGGTTAAATATGGTTTCAATAAAGGTATTTTGGTTATAATTTGTTTTTGCTTAGCTTTGGTTTTGGTTTGGATATTTGGATGGTTTTTTTTTGTGGGTAATTTTGCAATCATCGTAGAGAGCAAACTGAATCAATATTGGATAGTGTCTTTTGCTTTTTTGTTAGATTTTTGATTCAATATCTTGGTTTCTCTGTTTGTGTTTGGCTTTTGGTGGGCATCCGGATTGGAATATATATTGACTTTATATGTATGACATTGAAAATTTCATTGTAATGTGGCAACTGTGGAATGATAAGGTAATGGGCAATGATTATATCATTGGCAAAGACAATTGTGAAGAAGGCTTTAGACCTTTATATTTGTTCTATTAATGTTCTCCAGGTTTTTTGCTTTCTTACTCTTTTTTCATGCTTGATCTGTTTTTTTCCCCTTATGTATGATGCTTTTATTAGATTTTTTTTTTTCCTGTTCATCTATCATTGACTTTCCATCTGTGTATAGAACAGAAAGTAGAAAAGGAGATGAGAGAATCAAAAGCATGTCCATCAAAGGATGTAATTTCATCATGATTGGTTGGAGATTTGGAGTTGACGGAGTACCTCTTCACTCTCTTTAAAGCAATCTTTCACTAACACAGGTTTTATTTCTTCTTCACCTTTCTTATATGAGATGCTTTGTAATTTTTCCTATTTGTTTTTGGACTTCTATTACTTCTATTAAATACCTTTTCACACTGATCTTATTTAAAAATATTTTTTTATGCCATTTTTTGGTATATGCTGCCGTGATCAGCATGAAGATTAGTTTTCTGGTGTTTATTAATTATATGTTATTGAATCACAACTGTTTAAGTTCAAGTTTTGTACAAGTTGCCTCGGTCCACTTTAAGTTTGTAGCCTAAGATATATAATTATTTATATTTGTATAATTGGGGCACGTGAGGATTGATCTGAAAGTATGTACGTAATCAGCTATATGTGCTGATTCAATAATTACAGAGTATGGCCTGCACGATTGAATTTATGGCCTATGGGACCAAAGTTAGAGTTAGATTTGGGCCTTATTCCCAATGTTAACCATGCAATTCATTTTGTTATGAGTTTCCCTTGATAAGTTGTTGATAGCATGGTCCTTAGAAATCAACTATTTTTAAATTTGTGATTGCCCCTTCCTACTGCTTGCAGTTCATTTGTACGACCATGTTGTAGTTTTTGAAAGTTTTTGAGCACCATGGTTAGTAGCCCCAAAAAAAAAAAAAAAAATCAATATTATGTAGAAGGTAGAAGTGTTTAAGGGTATGAAACTGCCTTGAGTACTATTTATTTTTTGGGAATTTTGGTTAAGAAGGCCAATGATAGGAGGGTTTAAACCTTTCCCTACAATTAAGGCCATTGCGACATGTAGGAAAACTCCCCACTTAAAAATCTGCCACGTATAGAATTTAATTAGAAAAGTTACACTGTAAAAAAAACTCAAAACCAAACGATAAACCCATTTGTTAAAGACAAAAAAAAAATAAAAAATAAAAAATAAAAAATAAAAAAATAAGAAAGAAGAAAAGAAAAAGAAGAAAGAAAAAACCTTCCCTTCCTCCTCTCAATATTCACTCTAAACTGACATTTGCTATTCCACTTTGTTCCGTTTCTTCTTTGCAATATCATATTCACAAGGTTAGCATAGCGTTCTTAATTTTTCCTCTTTCATATACTCTTCCTATTGTGTAATTTAGCAATTTTCTGCCACCTGAAGGATAAACTCATCGGTTCAGCCACTTTCTTACAGTTTTCACATTCCGTTCTGAACCAACAGTAGGAGGAAAAAGAAAACCCAAAATCAGCCTCTTCAGAAATTGAACGAAACCATTCTCTTTGGTCAAGAACCAATAGCATCTCTTACAATCTAAACCATTTTGTGACTTTCAAATCCTCCAAAAATAAAATAATTATTGTTCTATAAATACAACTTATCCCATGATTTCAAACTCTATTGTACATTTTTGTCTGATCTTTCATTGAACAAATATTGATTCTTGGCTTAGAATATAATTTTTTTAAAATTTTTTATTATGCCTTCTAGAACAGTCATTAAAGAGAGAGAGAAATCTGAGAGTCGGCAAGTTTTTTGGCCTTGCAGAGAGAGAGAGAGAGATAAATCTAAAGGCCGCTGCCACCGTTTGGCCAGCATCCTGCCACCATCAGACTCAAATTTTAATGATGGGGTTATTCGACAATGAAATGGGCAACAATAGCTTTCATTGGTAAGCTAATATAAATACTTGAATCCTGCAATATATGTTTTGGTATATTTGCACTGTTTAATATATGTAAATTTTGGTATTCTTTATATTCATTTTTATTGCATTTCACACATTCGATGAAATCTCTTTTAGACCTTAACATGTGATGATTGTATTCGATTTTTTCATTTATGAAAATGAATATGAACAAAAGTTTTCAAGGATGAATGCTAGAAGATATCAGCATGGTGGATAGAATAAATTATCAACCAAATATGATGCAATTGGTAACATTACATAACTTATACATAGTTTTTTGTCATAACGATGTGATGGTGTGTTTACTTATTGCAGATGGTATTGCACCACAATTTCAGATGAATAAGCAACAATCCTCCAAGAACTTCTCTGGAATTTCCTACCCAAACATCAACCCAACTGTATATAATTGATGGTCTCTACGTTAAAAATATTGCTCTAATGGTAATGGTAACTACATTTTAGTAACACGCTTGCAAATTTTTTGATAAAATTCTAATGTTATTCTAAAATTACTTTTGTATTGTTCATAGTTTTAAGTTTAATAAATGATGTGTATAATTCTCCCTATAGTACTTACATTACCTGACTATGTAAATAGTTCACTATCTACATTGGCCATGGTCAATAATATTTCAAATCATTGCCTTCTTTCTCCTCTGGGTTTGTATCAGTTTGTTTTATATTTTCCTTTTTTTTTTAATGTAATTAGTAATGTACTTCATATATTACAATTGTTTTCTTAATTTTATAATCACTATGAAATTAGAGGGTGGGAGAGAGAGAGACTAACTCTGACTATGATATAGGTCAAAGATTAATGAAAATGTTGGGCAATGATGGCATTATCTTTAGAAAAAGCATGCAATTCAGTAACTTATCACTATGTTTAGCTATTTGATTCCATGAAATTTCAGGTTAATTGAGCCACAAGTGAAAGGAAAAGATTTACTCTGATTGTGATATTGCTTTAAGTCCTTTCTCTTTTGGGTTTGTTTTCTACTAAATTATCTCTATCTTTATCTTTATCTTTTTTATAATTCTTTTGTTAGCATTGTATAGATTTTCATTATTAACATAATAAAGCATTGTATTAAAGTTACATAATATATGTGTTAGATGAAGATGATTGTTGCCAGTTTTATTTTTGAGCAGCAATTGGTTATATGATTTTATTCCTAGGTCACAAATTTCATGTCTTTGATTATTAATAAAGTCAAAAATTGCCAAAATCAAAAGATGAAAAAAAAAAAAAAAAAAAAAAAGAGAAATAAAGGAAAGTCAAAGAAAGAAAATGAAAAAGAAAAATTAAGGGGTAGACAAAATAATAGTTGTTATAGGTGTCATAGAAATTGCAAAAATCATCCTGAGTTTGAATCACATTTATAAGTCCTGGAAGTATTTTATGTGTTGATATTACTCCAACAAATGTTATTTTAAGGATTACAAGGAATTTTATCATTAGCAAAAACTATATATTATGTTTTAGTTACTCACTAAAAAAGAAAAACATATTTAGTGGCTTTCTTGGTAGATTTCTATTGATAATTGTTTGTTCTAAGTTTACTTTATGTTTTTACTATCAGATTGTATCTGAAACACCAATAACTTAAACCATGGTGCTAATATCCTATAAACCATTCTAACTAATATTATGGTTTTGTATTTTCAGCCAAATCAACTTATAGATAAATATTGACAAATGGTAGGTGGTAGTTATACAGTTGACAAAAATCACAAGAAATTTTGGTTGGGGTTAAAAATGTGTCATTGTTTCAACCTGTGTGTATTAATCCGAAGGATAACACACTCTATCATGTCTATGAAATTCTATATGTATTATTTTTGTGATCTTTTAAATTTATGAAATTCTATGTCAAGTATTTTCTGTTTTTGTTAGTACCGTGGGTTAAAAATGTGACAAAATGAATGTGTAGAACCTTTGAACATTTGGATTTCTATATTGAAACCATGCAGGTTTAATAAGCATTTGGAATTTACAAGAGATGTGAAATGAGTCATCTCTTTTTTTTTTTTTTTTTTTTTTTTCCTTAGTAGATAGTATAATACATTTGATTAATCAAAGTTTTTATTATTATTTGTAAGGTTAAAGGTAAATTTTTTTTTTTGTGCAATTTTTTTTTTCATTACCATTATTTTTTTTTATTTGACTAATATTTTTCTAACTTTCTGTTTCACAAACCAATAGCCATTTTTCTCTTTTAAACTTTTTGGTTGTAAAATTCTCTAATCTCATGGTTTAATTCATTGTGGTTGCTAGGAATGGTAGATTTGGTATTTGAAATTGTCTTGCAAGTTTTAGTTCGGTGTGATTCATTGTGGTTCCTTGGAATAGCAAATTTGCTATTTGAAATTGTCATGTAATTTTTAATTGCTTAAAGTCATTCTTTTTTCTTTTTTTTTAGTCTCTCATAACAGGGAGGTATACACGAGTGATTTGAAGAAACTAATTTTTAAAAAGTTTAGGTGATATTGGACACTATATGCTTAAATATACTACGTTATTTAAGTTTGAATATATGTAGTAGAAGTATGACAACTAAGTTTACATTGGATGTAAAGTTCATTAATATGTAAAACAATCCCGCGCTTTGCGCGGGTTAAACACTAGTATAATTAATGACCAACCATTTACTGGGGTTTGACATGACTCGTGCGCAATTTAGATACAATTTGATTTTTTTTTTTTTAGCTAAAATACAAATGGTACTTTATAAGTTTGAATGAAATTTATTTTAATATTTTAACTTTACTTTCATTTAATTAATTTTTTTAAAATTTCTAATTTATTTAATTCAAGTCTTATGTCCAATTTTGTCAAAAAATTTCCATTAAAAAAAATTTCTATAAAATCAATAAAAATATTTTATAGATTAATTTATGTAAGAATGCTTTAAAAAATATATATTTTTCATTAGTTAATTGCATAACTTAAAGCTAATTTTTAACGAAAATGGTCGAAAAGCCTAAATTAAATAAATTTGAAACTTAGAAGATTTAATTGAACGAAAATAAAGTTAGAAAATTAAAATGAATTTCAGTAAAACTTAGAGGGTGCATTTTGTATTTTAGGTTTTATTTTATTATTATTAATTTTTTTGGTGAGATAGTTTTTAGGGTAAATGGATTTGTGTTAAAATGGGTCAATTCTTTTTGGCAAAATTAATAAGTGGGTCAATTATTTGTTAAATCTTAACCCTCAATCAACTCAAAATAACTGACTTTGTTATTTGCATCAAGTCAGGTTGACTCATTTTAAAATGTTTAATCTGTATAAATTAACGTCATTCTTTTATACATAAATTTGAATTTGAAATATAGAATTCAATATTTGAAAATATTTGAATGTTTATATTTATAAATTATTCATTGAAATTTTAAAGTCTTTAACCAATTTTTTTTTTTTTTAAACCCATATATTTCATATTACATTTTTTAGATTGTGTGTTTCTAATTCTCTCTCTCATACAATTATATATTGTTTGATTGTTTTGATAGTTGAATAGGCTATTCTTCTTGTAGTTGTGAGGATGGCGAAGAGAAAGAGAAATCTTTAATGTATGCCATATTTCAATTGATTAGAGCTATTCCTCTTACTCTTAACCTCTCGAGTTTTGGGTTTCAATTGAGAAAAGTACCAATATCATATGGGTATGGATTGAGATTGCCATTGTGTAATTTTTTTAAGAAAAATAAACAATGAGTTGCCACATCATTATATGCTACCTCTTTGCGTCGTTAGCAACTATAAGAAAATTAACAAAACTACATGAAGGGATTATATTTTAAAATATTTTGGGACTAAAAACACTCATTTGAGATACTAGTGAATAAAAGCGCCTAATTATATATATTGTATATTGATTCCCATTTAAAAAGAAAAAATGTATATTGATTTTTTTAAACGTACTTGTACGTGGTAAAAAAAAAAATAATAAATAAATAGCGTGATGCTAATTAAATAAGGCATTAAGTTTCCACCAAGGCATTCATTGATCTACGGCACACATGGACACTAGTGTTTGTTGGTGGAAAACGAAAAAGCTCAAGAAAAAGGAAAACATAAAACTGAACTAAAATACAGTGAGAATATGAGAGGATAAAATGGATAAGGGAAGTGAGAATATGAGAGGATAAAATGGATAAGGGAAAGTGAGAATGAGAGAAGAGGGAAAAAATGGATAAGGAAATTTGGAGATGTGGAACTCAATTTATGAAAAAGGCACTCTTACAACAAGTGCGTCTCACCCAAACAACACTCTTACACTTAATACACCATACCCACCCGTCAAAACTCAAAAAACAAGTAGATCCCAATACATACCATGCCCAAAAAAAAAAAAAAAAAAAAAAAAAAAAAAAAAAAAAAAAAAATCATAAGTAAATAAAAAACATCCATTTAACAAAATGGGCAAAATAAGTGTTAATTCAAAATCCAAAACTAATACAATTTTTATTTCATCAAATTAAAACCAATCACAACTTAATGGAAAGTGACCAGTTGTTCCATCAAATTCACCTAATTCTCGTTTCCCCAGCTGAAGTGAATAGCTATTGGTTATCTCATAAACAAAACATTAGATACTTCATAACTCTTTTACTTTAGTCTTTTATATTTCTTTGCCGTTGGCAGTTGTTAAACAATTGGATTTCATAATGCATGGGCACCCAAAGGTATAATTTGTTTGACAAATAAATTACAGATGCACTAAAGGATTTTAAACTCGCGACCTCACCTTCCATCTATTTATCTTGTTCTTATAAAAAAAGAAGGAAATGTCATTTGAGTTAGAGCTTATTGGCAAGCATCCGAACATATTAATCCGCTCTATATACAAAAAAGTTAACTTCTTTTTTAAGGTAAATTGGAGATTCAAAATTGGGATGCGGAAATACAAAGAGAAAAACTTGAATTTAAGATGTTAATTGAAGTTTATCTTAAAGTTTATGATTATACAGGTGTAATGTTATGGAGAAATATAGGGTATAATATTGAGGTAATAAGTTTTGTTTTTGTATTTTATCCAATATACATCACCAACTAATTACAAAGTAAGAACCTTTCCTTCTTCACTTTAAGGGTTCGTTTGATTGGGAGGATGGAAAAGTGGGAGGATAGAAAATGGGAAAATAATGAAAAAGTGGAAGGATAGAAAAACATAAAAAATGAAAAAAATAAAATAAAATAAAATAAAAAAGCATATGAAATTAATCCAAAACTGTTTTCTGTAAAAAAAAAAAAAATAAAAAGCCTACCACAACTAATGAGAAAAGAAACATGTATGAGCACCCACAAAAAAGAGTAAAAAGAAGAAGAAAAAAACTAGAAACATCCAAAAAAAGACCCACACACCAAAAAAAAGAAGAAGCCAAAAGCGTCCAGTTTTGTTGGGGGTATATTTGTCCAAAAGCAACAAGGAAAGCTCCTTGTTCTCTCTATAATCTCCCCAAATTGGGGAGACTGAGTTTTGGCGGGCCTGGGGAGAAAACACCCAAGCCTCATTGGTTTTCTTTCTCCCTTCCCCTCCCAATCAAACAACTACTCCACCATTTTCTCCCCACTTTTCTCTCATTTATTTTCCATCCACCAACTGTCCAACCAAACATACCCTAATAATGTTATCAAAACAAAGCAGCAAACATGAAAAGAATCCTCAACTTAAAAAAATAGTAAAAGAGGTTTTTCAGCAAATTATATCACATTTAATTTTTCTTTATTCCAAATAATGGCATGGAGTGCCTCCATATGCAACATTGTCCACTTCTAGATACGCCTGCAAAATAAAAAATAAAAGCTTGCAAATGAATTGAGAGAAACCAAGAAACATGAGAGATCTGAATTGATTATTTATGAAGTTAGCTATTTTTTTAAAAATTATTGTGTTAGAATTCATAATTTGTAGGTTACTTTGTAGGTTTTTTTTTTTTTAATTGCTATTGTATGAGCCATTGTGATAAAAATAAGAATCGATGATGATTTCAAAGTATTTTTTGCTTTAAAAAAAAAAAGATACAAAAATCCAACTAAAGACAAATAAATATTGATAAATTGTTGTGTTTTTAGCCAATTTCTTTTTGTTTATTCATGTTCTCTTTATGTTGATACTTACAAATGATTTCCTTAATTTCATTGAGATAATGAATTGTGTGTTTGCAATTGAGATCTCTATATTTAGTTGTAAGAATAGAGTAGTTGAGGAAGAGTCTGAGAAATTGCTTAAATTTATGTACTTTTTGGATATAAAAGTATTTTATGCTTTAAATTCTTATCTATAGATTTCAAAATTATTTAATTCGTTTAAAAAATAAAATCTACTTTTAATGGTAAATATTATAATATGTTATAGTCTTATAGTATTATACAATTTTTTTTTTTTTTAATAAAGTATAAATTAAGAAAATCAAGTTTCAATGTATTCAACAATATTGTGGGCAAACATAAATGTAGGGTTAGTTTTTGTAGCCCAAGCCCAAGAGGTTTGAATTGTGAGCCCAATGGACCCAGAACAATGAATTTGTAGAGAATGGGTGAAAAAGCTAGGCTGGTTGTGAAATTAACAAGAGTTAACTATGGTATTTAAGGATGAACTAACATAGAATCACACTTGAAAAACTGAACAAAAGGATGTCCGAAGAGGTGTATTACTGAATGAGAGATGATTACAACTCTTATAGCTACAGTAAAGTTATTTTCTTCTTCCCCTTTTTTTATGTTCCGATCTCCTCTTATCAGAGACCTCTTCTCTTTATATAGCACCCGCTCCCATCATCTTCATCGTCCACTTGTTCTTCATTTAAGCATCCACTTGAGTATATGTTCCATCAGGTATCTTCTTTAGTTCTCTGTGAGTGGTGGTAGCTGAGATTATCCTGTTCAGGGGTCTTCTCCACATTAATGCGGTCAGAAAAGCAGCTGCAATGCATTTAATGTGGTGGTTGCAGCTTGTCTTCTAGATATTTTTCCGTTCCTATCATTTCCATACGTGCCTGAAGCTTGCCCTTATCATCAAAGTCATTAGAAAGGTTACTTGAACCTCCCATGTGTCTGCTTGACCAAGGCTCTTTGTATCCGAGGAGGATGACCTCTTCGGACCAATGATGATCTCTTCGGACTACACTCCTCATTCACTTCCAGGTATGTTTCTTCCATATAGGCTCATTCTCAAGCATTTTCCTCTCTTCGGACGCACAGTAATCTTCAAATAGGGTCCTAGGCCCAATACGTAAGGTTGGGCTTTCACCCCCCACAATAAATATTATACAACAAAATAAATATTATGTATAGATCTTAATATATATGAAAATGATTTTAAATAAAATTGTAAAATAGTCCGCACATTACGTGGAACATACATCACCTTATCAGTTATAATTGAAGACCTGGCATGGCGGGCTGAAGGATTATCTTGGGTACTGTCAAAAATTGGGCTAAGCAAGCTTCGTTATTTTGTATGCAAAATAACGAAGGATGAAGCCTTAGTTTGGTTCCCCTGTTTTCTGCTTAAACCTTCTATTGTGGTATCCAGGAAAAAAAAAGATTCAGAATTGCAATGAAATTAGTAACAAGCACCTTTTCCTGTTATAAAAACACAGAAAAATTAGATATGAAGAAGGCCACATGCGTGGCAAAACAATAAGGTATTTACCCTTTGGGCTGGCAAAACATACATATTCATTTCAGCCTGGGTACATTCAGTACTGATTGGGTCATCATCATATTTTCAGTTGTGGGCGAGGAGGATTCGAACCCCTGACACTGGTTTGTAGCCATGTGCTAATCCTCCGAATTCTCAATGCCTATTAAAATTGCCCAGTTAAATTTGGAACCTAAGAAACTTATAATGATGAATACTAAAGAAATGCAAGCACATGCCATGGAATTGTGTGTATATATATATATATATATATTTTTTTTTTTTTTCCAGCTACAAAACAAGTTTTGAAAGATGGTGACTTATAAAAAATTCATTCATTAAAGCTACCAATTTCACTAGATTCCTCTTCCTTGCAATCAGAGTCACCTTTTACTTGTGTGCTTAAATTCCCAATCAAATTTCCCAAACATGGAATGAATCTTTCAATTAGATTAGGAAGCTTTATCCTTTTTGGGTGTGGTACTCTACATCATAAGGGATACCTTATCCACTAGGTCCAGCCTCATCCGCATCATAGTTATCACTGCTTCGCTTCATTTTAGTAACTTTACTGAATCTTCAAAATCAGCCTCATATGGAGTGATGTTGTAGTTGCAGCACACAGCTGTAGTTTGGTTTAGATCTTCAGTGTATACCAAACGAGCCCCGCATTTCACGACCTCCAAGCCTGGACCTTCAGATTCAAATCTCACCTCAATCTGACTGTCATCAGCATCACTTTGAATCAATTTCTTTCCCCATTTCAATCCGAAGTCCTTTATGGGAAAATATCCCAGCCAAAGGTGATATGAATCAATCTTACCAAACTCTTCAGTAAAACCAATGCCGCTGCCATCAGAATGTTCATATTCATTGAAATAGAAGTGGCAAGTAATCCATCTATGAAGTTTTAAAAATTCCGAAGGATGTTGGTGAAGAACATAAACAACGCACACAGCGATTCCGAGAAAATCTGAAGGCCCTTGCAGATTCAGTGAAACCCCCTCACTTTGATGGCTAAACCATTTTGGAATATTATTTCCAGGAATAAGGACACAAATCCTATCATAATCTGGTCTCTAAAACATAAAAAATCAAGATGATTAGAACACACAAACACAGAGAGAGAGAGAGAGAGAGAGAGAGAGAGAGAGAGAGAGAGAGAGAGAGACCTTAAAGAAATCATGCCTTAGCAATGTTAAGAAAAGATTATCGTAGCCTTCATTATCAATCAATTTGACGCAATTGAGAAGGAGGAGACAGAGAAAATTATCTTCTGGTCTTGCTGGTAATGTTTCCAAAGAGATACAACCTTCAGCATCAATATACTCAATATTTGATGGAAGCTCTGGCAATAATCTAAGATTCGTGCAACCACTCATAAAAAGATAGTTCAAATTAGATAGTTGAATGATGCTTTCAGGAAGGCAATCAAAATTATTTCCCCTCAGATTTAATGTTCTTAAAGTGGACAAACAACTAATATCATAAGGGATTGCCCAAATCTTGCAATAACTTAGATCAAGTTCAGTCAAAGATCGTATGCCTGATAAAGTATGCACTAACATGCCCATTGAATCTGGACTTCTTCTTGGTTGCTTTAAAGGAAAACTGAGGAGCTTATTCGATGATTTAGATGATAGCCCTTCACAACCTGATAGAGACAGTTTTTTGAGATTTTTTAAGAGAACAATGGAGGAAGGTAGCCTTCTTATTGCAGTTCTACTCACATCTAGCTTCTCTAGGCCTTTAATATTTCCCAAGTTCTCTGGCAATTCATGAAGTTTTGAGCAACCAAATAATGTGAGAGTTTTTAGAGATGACAAACTACAAGTAGTATCTAAAAGACTAGAAAGATTCTTGCTGTGTCCTTGATCCAATTTTATATGGCCAACTGAATGTCCCACAAAAAATGATAGATCTTTTATGTTAGTCTCACTCAAATTAAGTTTCGATAAATGTGGCATATTTCCCACAATCTCTGGAAACTTATTCAATATGGAACAACCACCAAGATCCAGAATTTCAAGAGCTTCCAAGCTGATCTTGTGAGGAAGGCTTTTAAGACATTTGCAACCATTTAGATCCAATTGAATAAGCTGTTTGAGATTTCCAAGAGATGCATGAATCTTATCTAGTCTTGTACAATGTCGAAGAATCAATTTCTTAAGATTTGGAACTCCACTAAGGTCCGGGATTTCAATCAAGGTGTGAGAGTCACTTAGGTCAATGAGCTTTAACTCATCCAAATTCTGTTATAAACCATAACCAATAAATAATTAGATAAACTCAAGCTTTAATAAAAATGAAGAAAATACACATTTGCAAGAGTGAAAAATCTTACCATAATTCCTTTCCATAGTTGTTTGATGAGGCTACAATGCATTCTAAGTTCAACAAGTTTATTTGGTTGAAAACTAGTTGGTAGGGAATTTAAAGGATAACCATGCCATTCTATAACACGTAACTCATTAGAAAGATGACTGAGGCCTTGTGGAAGTTGGACATTACCTCTAAGGAGGCCTTTAGGAGGTTCCAAATTATTAATTTTAAGCAATCTCAAATTTTTCATTTTTGAGAAGGCTTTAGAATTCAAGTGTTCCTCTTTTTGATTAGGTGTGTTAAGCATTATTCCTTCAACTACCTTCGTTCCCTGATAAACAAGAACAATGAAATCAGAATAATTGGAAAATACTTGGAATAATTTCTAAGAATATATATAATTCTCTAGGTTTAGGTCTAGAATAGTCAACTTACAGTATTATTCTTCAATAAATGAAGGACATCCTCATAAAGCCACAACCTACTACGTCCACTAGGCACTTTAGGGGATTCCCGACGAACAATTTCTTGACCCATTTCTTGTAGCAAATCATGCATCCACAAAGTTCCATTTTCATTAATGGTTATGAGAGATTTGTCCATAAGAACACCAAGATTGTAGTCCGGATAGTAACCAAAACTTATTAGCACATCTCTTATGCAATATTTGTTCTCTCCTTTGAAAAAACATGCAATATCCAAAAACAATTCTTTTTGGGTATCCATCAGTCCATCAAAACTTATTTGAAGTATATCTAAAATTTTTTTATTGGATTCTGCTTTTAGTTTATATATGGCACTTTTCCATTCATCTGTTCTTTTTCCAAACAACAAAGAACCTAAAACTTTAAGAGCCAAAGGAAGGCCTTTGGCATAATTCACTAAGTCCTTAGACAAATCCACATAATTTTCTTCAGGATAGGGTTTCTTGAAAGCTCTCCAACTAAAAAGTTGTAAGGCATCGTCATTATTCAACCCCTTGACTATATATATATCATTCACACCATGTCTTCTCAACAAATGGCTATCTCTACTTGTTATTATGATTCTACTCCCTAAACCAAACCAATCATGGTTTCCTGCTAATGCTTCTAGTTGTTCTTCTTCGTCCACATCATCAAGAACAATAAGAACCTTTTTATTACATAGTCTATTCCCTAGAACATTGATTCCCTCATGAAAATCCCATATATCTATTTTGCTTTCCATTAAGATCTTAGAAAGAAGTTGTTTCTGTAAACAAACTAGATTTTGATTTCTAGTTTCTTCCCTTACATTAGCAATAAAGCTACTAGCTTCAAATTTACTAGAAATTCGTTGGTAAATTTTTTGTGCAAGAGTTGTTTTACCCATTCCACCCATCCCACAAATTCCTACAAATCGAACACCACCCAACCCTTGATCCAAATATAAATCCAACATTTCATTCACACGGGAGTCTATTCCAACAAGGTCTTTGGAAACAATACTCGAGAATTTACTATTCAAATCATTAAATATTCTTTCAAAAATTTGTCGGATAATTTTTGATTCATCCCTGCGAAGAAGATATTAGAACAATAAATTTGATGAGACAAAGATAGCAACATGCAGAAGATAAAAACATTCAGCATAAGCACAATCTTAGCTTCATTCAAGAGCAAAGGAGGGTAAGGGTCATCAAATAGCCCACGGCCCATAGCCCGACCCAGAAATCCGATGGCCCACCGGGCTAATGGGCGGCCCAGCTCGTTGTTATTGAGACCCTTGGTAGTCCACTAGCCTAGTGGGTGAGGCTGTGGGCTAGTTTTTATGCCCATGGGTACCCGGTGGGCTAGCCCAGTAGCCCAACCCGTTGCCCACCCGTTGGCCTAACCCGTTGGCCTAGTCTAATAACTCATAATTCATAACAAAAATATATAGGAAGTGTATGACAGATTGATCTTGAGATATTATAGAGAAATTTCTTAAGAAAAATCCCTCAACCACTAAGATACTCAAAGTAACTGTGCTAAACTTAGTTTACTAAATATATATTTTTCTAGTAGTCTAGCAAATTTGAATTAACCATTTGACATTTTTTTTATTAAAGATTAAATAGGTTTCCATCAACAAAAAAAAAAAAATTAAATTAAATATATTTGATTGTAAAAAATTTGTAATTATGTATTTAATTCTTTAATTCTTTCTTTTAAAAAAATAGATTAATTATTCCCTTATAAAAAATTGATTCTTTTTTTATAAAAATAATAAAATAATATACAAACACAAGCCTATAGGTAGCCCATTAAGCCCAATCCGATAGCCCAGCTTGCTATGGACATTGCCCATGGGCAAGGTCATGGGCTAAGGTTTTCTCTTTTGGCCCAGTCTGACCCGATCCGTTAACTAGTTAATAGCACATTATGCCCAGCCCATTGTGCCCATGGGCCAAGTAAAAATGGGCTGGGCCGACCCAACCCGGCTCATTGATGACACTTAAAGGGGGGATTCAAAAAGTGTATACTACAGCACTGTTATGACTATAGCAATTCAATTAATTGAGTGTGCCTAATTTATTAATTCCTTCCTTTAACGTTTCTTGGATTTCTATTGTCATACTCCTTTTTCTTTATCTTCATATTCAAATTAAGAAAAAAGATATAGCAAAACAAAATCAACTGAACTATTTACTGTATAATTTTGATTCTAGCCTAACCACGCGTTCAGGACATTTAACCTGCCCATCAAAGCAAATCTGCTGGAAATGTAAATTAGTGCAACAATGATTGAGGCTAAAAAGAGTAGTCATCATCAGTCGTAGTGATAAGTGTCGTGGTCATGGTCATGGAAGGTTGCAAATCGTAGCAACATCCTTTTAAATCTGAAAGTTACAGCTTTCAAACATCGTTTCCAATTGGTTATACTTATATCTCTGATGAAATTTGACCACAGCTTAATTTTACATGATTCTTGATTTGTTATAAAGTATCAGTTCTAACACTCTACCCTTCGTAATTTAGTAATAGGCTAGCATGCCTCAAACCTTGCAATGGTTCTTAACCTAAGTCCAATTTGAGCTAGTAATTTTCTAAGTTCGTAATATAAATATATATAGGGAACAAGCTGAAATTTTCTGGGACTAGAAAAATTATTGTAAAACTTGTCATGTTCCTCAGGGAAATTGACAAAGTTTAGTTTAGAAAATTACAATCTTGATAATAATTTGAACAAGTTTCCAACATATCTCTGTCCTCATTGAAAGAACAAAAGAAAAATGTTACCTATCATGTAAATGCCATCCAGAGATATTGCCCACTTCTTTTAAAGCAGCTTTCCATGCTTGTATATCATCTTTGTTAACCTTGGGATCTTTTTCATGTTTCTCAAAGGCTTGAGCAAGAGTACCCATCTTATTCCGTACATGAGAGGGATCAACATGGTAAAAGACCGGCAAAACTGTCAACTTTGTCTCTTTTATGCATTCAACAATCTTCGCTAGTTCAATCAAGCACCACCGTGAAAAAGCATAGTTTGTTGAGAGAACTATGATTGCATACTTGGACTCTTCTATTGCTTTCAAGAGTTCTGAAGAAATATACTTTCCTCGTTCAAGTTTTTCATCATCCTTGAAGGTGAGAATACCTTTTTGTTCCAAAGCAGTGTAGAGATGGTCTGTAAAATTCTTGCGGGTGTCAACACCACAAAAACTAAGGAAGACGTCATATTTCCAAGAAGAGGAAGAAGAGGGGGAGGCTGTTTGAGTGGCCATGGAAGCAATTGGAAATTTACAGACTTCTACTTGGGCTAGATTATTTGTAACCACATATTTACAATATAGATGCGGTGGAGGAATATACGTAGGAACAACAATAAGAGACTTTTACAAGTCAACAAGCCTCAAGAAACAACAAAGGGCTAGGCATTCACAAGTCAACAATTCACATATTATTAGAGTTGGTATGCAAAGTGCGCTCCTCTTCCAGGTATCTTCCTGGCCAACTACTTAAATTTCTTTTTTTGTTTTTTGGAGAAATTCACCATCTACTTAAATTAAACTGTTAAAAACAGGTAGGTAAGACAGCTTATCTAGTTTTTTGTTAATAAAATTGTTTATTATGTGCTAAAGTATACTTGTACCTTAAAAAAATTTGAAAAAGAAAATGCAGAAAAAAGTGAGTTTTTAAAAAGCTGTACATAAAAGTTGAAGCTAATCATAGTTTTAAAAACCAGACCTTGAACCTGCCAGTTTGAGTGGTTCAATCGGAAACAGGTCACTGATCCGGATTGGTTATGACTAAAAACCAAAAAATATTATAAATTCGAAATTAACTGGAAACCAGCCGGTTAACTGTAGAAACCGAAAAACTGGTATGGTTAAACCAGTTTTGTAGAATATGCTAAAACTGATGCATTTTGTAGCAAAAAGACCCAAAAAAAAACATTTTTTTTTCTCAAATACACCATGAAAAACAATAAAAATGATGATCCAAGACCGTGGAAATGCAAAAACTACAAGAAGGGGGACAAAGAAAGATAGAATGAGGTAAAAAACTAAAAATTAAAGTGTGATACGTGATTATTTTCAAGCTGGATCATGGATTACCTTAGCAGCTTCAACTTATTGATATTTTTTATTTTGAAATTTGCAACAGACTTGAGAAACATGAGAGACTCTGAGAAGAGTTTGAGAGACTTCAAGAGCCACCATTTAAAACAAAAGGAAATATGGTAGGAGAAATGAGAGTTTGAAAAAAGTAGGGTTGGTGGGGTATTAATGAGAGTGTTTTCTTCTTCTTCTTTTTCAATGTCATGTCACCTCCTAGAGTCATGTAGAGCTTACTTTTACAGTATTAGAATCAGTGTGTGGCAATGAGAATGTGAAAAGCATAAGAGCATTCCCATTGGGCATTGTGAATGGTATATGTAGGGAAATTTTACCATCAAAGCACAAAACAACCCCATTACTCGATCTTGTACTTATAAAAAGTTTTACAATAGTGCCACAATGGATTCTACACATACAAGTTACTGTTCACCCATTGTAAACTTAAATTTCATTTTTTTTTTTTATTGGGTAGTATATATAATTTTATTGAGAGAGAGATTGGATAATATTATTTTACTGGATAATATATATTATTTTAATGAGTTGAATAGAAAAATAAAAGTTGGAATGGTTCTGAGACGAGTTTAAGAGACTTCAAGAGCCACCGTTTAAAACAGAAGGAGATATAGTAGGAGAAATGAGAGTTTGAAAAAAGTGGGGTTGGTGGGGTATTAATGAGAGTGTTTTTTTCTTCCACTTTTTCAATATCTTGTCACCTCCTAGAGTCATGTAGAGCTCACTTTTATAGTATTGAAATCTGTGTGTGGCTATGAGAATGTGAAAAGTATAAGAGCATTCACATTGGGCATTGTAAATGGTATATGTAGGGAAATTTTACAATCAAAGCACAAAACAATCCCATTACTCGATCTTGTACTTATAAAAAGTATTACAATAGTGCTACAATGGACTTCTACACATACAAGTTATTGTTCACCCATTGTAAACTTAAATTTCATTTTTTTTTATTGGGCAGTATATATTATTTAATTGAGAGAGAGATTGGATTATATTATTTTATTGGATAATATATATTATTTTAATGAGTTGAATAGAAAAATAAAAGTTGGAATGGTTCTGAGACGAGTTTGAGACACTTCAAGAGCCACCATTTAAAACAGAAGGAAATATGGTAAGAGAAATGAGATTTTGAAAAAAGTGGGGTTCGTGGGGTATTAATGAGAGTGTTTTTTTCTTCTTCCTTTTCAATGTCCTGTCACCTCCTAGAGTCATGTAGAGCTTACTTTTACAGTATTGGATTCTGTGTGTGGCAATGAGAATGTGAAAAGCATAAGAGCATTCACATTGGGCATTGTAAATGGTATATGTAGGGAAATTTTACCATCAAATCACAAAACAACCCCATTACCCGATCTTTTATTTATAAAAAGGTTTACAATAAAGCAACAATGGACTTCTACATGTACAAGTTACTGTTCACCCATTGTAAACTTAAATTTCATTTTTTTGTTGGTAGTATATGTTATTTTATTAAGAGTGAGATAGGAATATACTATTTTAGTGGATAATATATATTATTTTAATGAGTTCAATAGAAAAATAAAAGTTGGAATAATACTGGGACGAGTTTGAGAGAGTTCAAGAGCCACCGTTTAAAACAAAAGGAGATATGGTAGGAGAAACGAGAGTTTGAAAAAAGCAGGGTTGGTGGAGTATTAATGAAAGTGTTTTTTTCTTCTTCTTTTTCCATGTCTTGTCACCTCCTACAGTCATGTAGAGCTTACTTTTACAATATTGGAATCTGTGTGTGACTATGAGAATGTGAAAAGCATAAGAAAATTCACATTGGCCATTGTAAACGGTATATGTAGGGAAATTTTACCATCAAAGCACAAAACAACCCCAATATACGATCTTGTACTTATAAAAAGTTTTACAATAGTGCTACAGTGGACTTCTACACATACAAGTTACTGTTCACCCATTGTAAACTTAAATTTCATTTTTTTATTGGGTAGTATATATTCTTTTATTGAGAGTGAGATTGGAATGTACTATTTTATTGGATAATATATATTGTTTTAATGAGTTGAATTGAAAAATAAAATTTGGAATGGTTATGGGACGAGTTTGAGAGACTTTAAGAGCCATTGTTTAAAACAAAAGGAGATATGGAAGGAGAAATGAGAGTTTGAAAAAAATGGGGTTCGTGGAGTACTAATGAGAGTGCTTTTTTTTTCCCCTTTTTCAATGTCTTGCCACCTCCTAGAGTCATGTGGAGCTTACTTTTACAGTATTGGAATCTGTGTGTGGCTACGAGAATGTGAAAAACATAAGAGCAATCACATTGGGCACTGGAAATGGTATATGTAGGGAAATTTTACCATCAAAGCACAAAACAACACCATTACTCGATCTTGTACTTATAAAAAGTTTAACAATAGTGCTACAATGGACTTCTACTCATACAAGTTATTGTTCACCCATTGTAAACTTAAATTTCATTTTTCTATTGGGTAGTAGTATATATTATTTTATTGAGAGTGAGATTGGAATGTACTATTTTATTGGATAATATATATTGTTTTAATGAGTTGAATTGAAAAATAAAATTTGGAATGGTTATGGGACGAGTTTGAGAGACTTTAAGAGCCATTGTTTAAAACAAAAGGAGATATGGAAGGAGAAATGAGAGTTTGAAAAAAATGGGGTTCGTGGAGTACTAATGAGAGTGTTTTTTTTCCCCCTTTTTCAATGTCTTGTCACCTCCTAGAGTCATGTGGAGCTTACTTTTACAGTATTGGAATCTCTATGTGGCTACGAGAATGTGAAAAACATAAGAGCAATCACATTGGGCACTGGAAATGGTATATGTAGGGAAATTTTACCATCAAAGCACAAAACAACACCATTACTCGATCTTGTACTTATAAAAAGTTTAACAATAGTGCTACAATGGACTTCTACTCATACAAGTTATTGTTCACTCATTGTAAACTTAAATTTCATTTTTTTTATTTATTGTGTAGTATATATTATTTAATTGAGAGAGAGATTGGATTATATTATTTTATTGGATAATATATATATATATATATATATATATTATTTTAATGGGCTGAGTAGAAAAATAAAAGTTGGAATGGTTCTGAGACGAGTTTGGCAGATTTCAAGAGCTACTGTTTAAAACAGAAGGAGATATGGTAGGAGAAATGGGATTTTGAAAAAAGCGGGGTTGGTGGGGTATTAATGGGAGTGTTTTTTTCTTCCTCTTTTTCAACGTCTTGTCACCTCCCAGAGTCATGTAGAGCTTACTTTTGCAGTATTGGATTTTGTGTGTGGCTATGAGAATGTGAAAAGCATAATAGCGTTCGCATTGGGCATTGTAAACGGTATATGTGGGGAAATTTTACCATCAAAGCACAAAACAACCCCATTATATGATCTTGTACTTATAAAAAGTTTTACAATAGTGCTACAGTTGACTTCTGCACATACAAGTTATTCTTCACCCATTGTATGCTTAAATTTCATTTTTTTATCAGGTAGTATATATTATTTTATTGAGAGTGAGATTGGAATATACTATTTTATTGGATAATATATATTATTTTAATGTGTCCATAGAAAAATAAAAGTTGGAATGGTACTGGGACGAGTTTGAGAGAGTTCAAGAGCCACCGTTTAAAACAAAAGGAGATATGGTAGGAGAAACGAGAGTTTGTAAAAAGTGGGGTTGGTGGAGTATTAATGGCAGTGTTTTTTTCTTCTTCTTTTTCCATGTCTTGTCACCTCCAAGAGTCATGTAGAGCTTACTTTTACAATATTGGAATCTATGTGTGGCTATGAGAATGTGAAAAGCATAAGAGAATTCACATTGGGCATTGTAAATGGTATCTGTAGGGAAATTTTACCATCAAAGCACAAAACAACCCCATTATACGATCTTGCACTTATAAAAAGTTTTACAATAGTGCTACAGTGGACTTCTACACATACAAGTTATTCTTCACCCAGCGTATAATTAAATTTCATTTTTTTATTGGGTAGTACATATTATTTTATTGAGAGTGAGATTGCAATATACTATTTTATTGGATAATATATATTGTTTTAATGAGTTGAATCGAAAAACAATATTTGGAATGGTTCCGGGACGAGTTTTAGAGACTTCAAGAGTCACAGTTTAAAACAAAAGGAGATATTGAAGGAGAAATGAGAGTTTGAAAAAAGTTGGGTTGGTGGAGTATTAATGAGATTGTTTTTTTTTTTCCTTCTTCTTTTTCAATGTCTTGTCACCTCCGTGAGTCATGTAGAGCTTACTTTTATAGTATTGGAATCTGTGTGTGGCAATGAGAATGTGAAAGACATAAGATCATTCACATTGGGCATTGGAAATGGTATATGTGGGGAAATTTTACCATCAGAGCACAAAACAACACCATTACTCGACCTTGTACTTATAAAAAGTTTTACAATAGTGCTACAATGGACTTCTACAAATACAAGTTATTGTTCACCCATTGTACACTTAAATTTCTTTTTTTTTTATTGGGTAGTGTATATTATTTTATTGAGAGTGAGATTGCAATATAGTACTTTATTGGATAATATATATTGTTTTAGTGAGTTGAATCGAAAAACAAAATTTGGAATGGTTCCGGGATGAGTTTTAGAGACTTCAAGAGTCACTGTTTAAAACAAAAGGAGATATGGAAGGAGAAATGAGAGTTTAAAAAAAGTTTGGTTGGTGGAGTATTAATGAGAGTGTTTTTTTTTTTCTTCTTCTTTTTCAATGTCTTTTCACCTCCGAGAGTCATGTAGAGCTTACTTTTATAGTATTGGAATCTGTGTGTGGCAATGAGAATGTGAAAAACATAAGATCATTCACATTGGGCTTTGAAAATGGTATATGTAGGGAAATTTTACCATCAAAGTACAAAACAACACCATTACTCGACCTTGTACTTATAAAAAGTTTTACAATAGTGCTACAATGGACTTCTACACATACAAGTTATTGTTCACCCATTGTACACTTAAATTTCATTTTTTTTATTGGGTTGTATATATTATTTTATTGAGAGTGAGATTGGAATATACTATTTTATTGGATAATATATATTATTTTAATGAGTTGAATAGAAAAAGAAAAGTTGGAATGGTACTGGGATGAGTTTGACAGAGTTCAAGAGCCACCGTTTAAAACAAAGGGAGATATGGTAGGAGAAACGAGAGTTTAAAAAAAGTGGGGTTGGTGGAGTATTAATGAGAGTGTTTTTTTCTTCTTCTTTTTCCACGTCTTGTCACCTCCTAGAGTCATGTACAGCTTACTTTTACAATATCGGAATCTGTGTGTGGCTATGAGAATGTGAAAAGCATAAGAGAATTCACATTGGGCATTGTAAATGGTATTTGTAGGGAAATTTTACCATCAAAGCACAAAACAACCCCATTATACGATCTTGTACTTATAAAAAGTTTTACGGTGGTGCTACAGTGGACTTCTACACATACAAGTTATTGTTCACCCATTGTAAACTTAAATTTCATTTTTTTATTGGGTAGTATATATTATTTTATTGAGAGTGTATTGTTTTAATGAGTTGAATTGAGGAATAAAATTTGGAATGGTTCTGGGACAAGTTTGAGAGACTTGAAGAGCCATTGTTTAAAACAAAAGGAGATATGGAAGGAGAAATGAGAGTTTGAAAAAAGTGGGGTTGGTGGAGTATTAATGAGAGTGTTTTTTTTTTTTTTTTCCCCTCTTTTTTCCCTCTTTTTCAATGTCTTGTCACCTCCTAGAGTCGTGTGGAGCTTACTTTTATAGTATTGGAATCTATGTGTGGCTACGACAATGTGAAAAACATAAGAGCAATCACATTGGGCACTGGAAATGGTATATGTAGGGAAATTTTACCATCAAAGCACAAAACAACACCATTACTCGATCTTGTACTTATAAAAAGTTTAACAATAGTGCTACAATGGACTTCTACTCATAGAAGTTATTGTTCATCCATTGTAAACTTAAATTTCATTTTTTTTTATTGGGTAGTATATATTATTTAATTGAGATAGAGAGATTGGATTATATTATTTTATTAGATAATATATATATATATATATATATATATTATTTTAAGGAGTTGAATAGAAAAATAAAAGTTGGAATGGTTCTGTGACCAGTTTGGCAGATTTCAAGAGCTACCGTTTAAAACAAAAGGAGATATGGTAGGAGAAATGGGAGTTTGAAAAAAGTTGGGTTGGTAGGTTATTAATGAGAGTGTATTTTTCTTCTTCTTTTTCAATGTCTTGGCACCAACTAGAGTCATGTAGAGCTTACTTTTACAGTATTGGATTTTGTGTGTGGCTATGAGATTGTGAAAAGCATATGAGCGTTCGCACTGGGCGTTGTAAACGGTATATGTAGGGAAATTTTACCATCAAAGCACGAAACAACCCATTACTCAATCTTGTACTTATAAAAAGTTTTATAATAGTGCTACATTGGACCTCTACATATACAAGTTACTGTTCATGCATTGTAAACTTAAATTTCTTTTTTTTTTTTTTGCTGGGTCGAATATATTATTGTTAGGTTCTAAAGATTTAGGATTTTATGTATTTAGAACTCTAATTTGTATTGTTGGCAAACCATGATCAAAACAGGTTATTTAGTCTTGTTTAGACTTGCTCAAAGTTGGGTCTTTCATGTAAAGTTGGAATCGAGTGGCTACAGATGCATTGGTGCATTTCGGCCTGGCTCGATCGATCGAAGGAAAGGCTCGATCGATCAAATCGCAGGCAGAATGTTTTTCTGCAGAATATTCCAGCTCAGCCCTAACTCATTAAACGTTTTGGGTTTTCTGTTTTTACCCTAGGTATATAAAGAAAAACCCTAGCCACGTTTTTAGAGTTGCTCCAGTTGTATTGTTGCTCATACATTGCTGTTTTGTGTAAATCTCTTGTGAGATCTTTGAGGAGCTTTCCTTTACATGAAGCTTAAGGTTTTCAAGATAGAGATTACTTCAACATCTTGATGATCAACTCGGTTGCTACCATTGAAGCTTAAAGAATATCAAGCGTGGGTGCTTGTAGCTGATTGAAGAATTCAAGAAAGAAGGAGTCCATGGATTCGGAGCTTGCATGTGGTCGTGTTAGTAAGTTCTACAAGTGGGTAGCATTAGGAAGTCAAGCGGGGAGCTTGTAAGTCCTTTTGTATGAACTTCGATTCTTTCATAGTAGATCCAGGTTTGCCCTGAGGATCGGTAGGTCAAATCCTCCCCAGGTTTTTACCGTGTGGTTTCCTAGGTGATCATATCATTGTGTCTTTTATTTTTCCGCTTCTTTATATGTTTGATATGATTATTTGATTTCTTTAACCTAGAATTGCATAATTTGACTAAGTAACAACTTGGCTAATTAACTAGGCTAACCAATCTGGTTGTTTTAAGGGGTCTAAAACCGTTCAAGTGGTATCAGAGCGGGTTGCTCTCTTGTTAGAGATTTTTTGATCTCTGAGCTGATCCTTGACCCCTGTTGTCATAGAGCATGGACACTCTCTTGTTGTTCCTCCTCACTTTGATGGGAATAACTATGCTTATTGGAAAGTAAGGATGAAAGCATTCCTGAAATCTATTGATGAGAGGGTTTGAAATTCCGTTGAATACGGATGGCAGAAGCCCACTACTCCTGTGAGTGAGTGGCAAACTTCTGAAAAGGAAGCAATAGGCTTCAATAGCAAAGCTATGAATGCCATCTTCAATGCTGTTTCTATGGAGGAATTTAAGAGGATCTCAAATGTTGAGGTTGCTCATACTGCCTGGAAAATCCTCCAAACTGTACATAAAGGCACAAAGGCAGTTAAGATCAATAAACTACAGCAATTGACTTCTAGATTTGAAAGCATTAGAATGTCTGACGATGAATCTTTTGATGAATTCTATGCTAAATTGAATGACATTGTTAATTCTACTTTTAATTTGGGTGAAATCTATGATCAACCTAAAATTGTTAGGAAGATTCTTAGATCTTTAACTGAAGACTTTAGACCCAAAGTGACTGCCATTACTAAAAGCAAGGATGTGGACTCCATCCCTGTTGATGAGCTTGTAAGATCTCTTCAGTCCTATGAGTCTGACCTACCCAAAGTAAACAAATCCAAATCAATGGCTCTTAAGTCTGTTGATGATGTTGATGGTGGTGGATTTGATGATGAGCTCTCTGCTACAGAGATTGCGTACCTTGCCAAGAACTTTAGAAACTTTCTTAAGAATACCAACAGAAAGGCAAGAGGTACAAACACTGCTGAACCTAGAAATTTTAGGAAGAATGATCCCACTAAGGTGAATAACTTTGAAATACCTAGAGAAAAATTTGGTCAATCTTCAAATAATTCTTTGGGTCCTCAGTGTTTTGGTTGTAAAGGGTATGGTCATGTGAAATTTGAATGTCCTACATTCTTGAGGACTAAGGGTAAAGCTATGGTTGTAACTCTTAGTGATAATGAGGTTTCTGATGATGAATTTGGATGTGACGAGGATGGAAACTTCATTACTTTCACTGCTACAGCTGTAGTCAATGAAAGTGTATATGTTGAAGAGAACCCTTCTGATGGGGAACTCTCTAAGGATGCAGATCTTCAAGAGGCCTACAATAAACTTTGCAAAATTGCTGCAAAGGATGCTATGAATGTTGAACTTGGCCTGAAGAAAATTGAATCTCTTGAGCTTGAAAAGAAAAATTTTCTTGTTAAACTGTTTGATGCTAATGATCTTTTGAACAATGTTAAATCTGAGAACATGCTTTTGCTTGATAAAGTTAAAACTTTGGGACAGGATTTATCTGTTGCTAGATCTGCTAGTTCTAAACTTGATCAAATGTTGGATGTTCAAAAGTATCCTTCAGACAAATCTGGTTTAGGATATGTTAAAAACATCTTTGATTATGCACCACATTCCACGAACTTTGTTCCTTCTTCTTCTTTTGAACCTTCCATGAGTGAGGTTGTGAGTGAGCTTGTCAAATCTGTAGAAGTTTCATCTCTTAGGAAGATTAGGGTTGATCTGAGAGAGACTAAACCTAAGGATTCTACTTTTTCTAAGGACAAGATGCATGGTAAACCTGCTTAGGTTTGTCATTATTGTGGAAAGTCTGGACACATTCGAAATGTTACAAGCTTCAAGCTACTAAGAGAGCAAACAAACCAAAGGTGCATGTGCCTCAAGCACAAGATCCTATGGCACTTATTGGTGAATTGGTAAAGGCGTTGAACCTTTATTCCAATCTTGGAGTTGGAAATCACTCGAATGTGAATAAGAACTCCAATGCTCGTGGTGCATCTAAAAGGTTTTGGATGCAAAAGACTCGTCCTAATTGAGTCTTTCTGACATGGTCCTTGTGCTTCACTGCTCATTCCTTTGTGACCATTGTTCTTTGGTTTTTATTGCTTTTGTTTGTTTCTAGGATTTGCATTGCATTACATTCATGCATTTCATTCTAGGATTTATTTGTTTTCTCTTTTAAATAAAAAATAAATAAGGGAAAAGCAAATTGTGTTTGGCACTATTGTTCTTGGTCTTTGAAGACAAGGTTGGTCAATTTATTTTCACATAACATATCTTATGTACCTTGTTTAGTTTTGATGAGCTTATTTATTGCACTTGACTAGTTGAAGCTTTGCAGTGCATGTTGTGTGGGAAAGATGTTTATGGTGTTTAACACTTTGTCTTAATCTTGAAGTCGCATGTTATTTGACTGTCGGACTTGATCCTTTTGAGAAAGGTATAAATAACCATCTCACCACTATTCACTAGCTAATCATGAACACCTTAGTGCATATCATAAGATTTTGTGCTTGAGAAAGTGTAGCACATGCACAAAAAGAACATAAGATGTAGCCTTGGCTTAACTGCTTAATGCTTCAAATTGGTGTGTACTATAAGGCTTGATGCCAATTCACTTAATTAAAACAGGTGTGTACTATTAGGCTTGATGCCAATTCACATAATTAAGAGGCTAAATTCAAGAAACTTACATGATTGCAAGCTTATGTTCTAGGAGATGTGGGAGTTATATGATGTACCTGTTTAGGTGATAGTCTCTTTTAAATTCTGTGCGATGAATTTTGAAGACTTTGTAATTGATTTCTATTAACATATTACCTCACATGTATCTCAAGCTTTTGCTAGTTTGTACACACTACACGAGTTACTCTTTGCTAAACACTGTACATGTTATTGTGTGTGTTTTTGGTCTGACCAACCAAGTTTAAAAATATCTTGAGAATTATGCAAAACATTATTTTGCCTGAGAAATTAAAGGATGAACTGGCTGAAACTTTCTTTGGAGAAACTGGGATTACAAATTTGGGTTTTTGAAAAATCATTCCATTTCATCTCATACTCATGCATTGTATTTCATTGATTTCAAAGCTCTGAGGAGTCCTTTTTCAAAAATTGGTTTGAGGTTTTCAAAACTATAATTTTTTCCAAAATATTGTGTTCCGCTGCCTGTTTCGATCGATCCAGTCTGTTTTTCGATCGATCAAAAATTTTAAAATTCCTTTTAAAAATTTCGGAGTGACTCAACTGATCGAAAGTAATTTTCGATCAATCGAAAGTCGTGAATCAGCTTTTTCAAATAGTGTCCTTTGACTGATTCCCTTATCTTTTCAAAAGTTTTTTCAAGCCTCTTTTCTCTCTCTAACAAGGCAAGGATCTATAGCGAATTTTTTGTCGTTTTCCTCCAAATTTTTTGCAAAGTTTCTCTTTCCTCAAGCCGGTTAGTCTCTTTTGCCCCTCTTTTTTGAGTTTATTTGCATTTTTCACGCATTCTCTCTAAAATTTTCAGACCTCTCAATTTTTGGGATTTTTGATGTTGCAAGCCCAATTTTGTGCAATTGATCAATGGGTTTTTATGGGGACATGTTATAAACTTGATTGTGATAGTTTGATTTGATCAATTTTGGGTTTTGTGAGAAATTGAAATTTCTAGGGTTTATGTTTAGTTCCAAATTGGGGATTTTGTTCAATTAGGTTGAAATTGATGAAATTGGCTTGTTGATTGGATGTAATTAGGCATTATAATCTATGTGTTATGTTTTGTAATGCTTAATTCATCCATGTACTTCAAAATTTTTCAAGTGGTTTTTCAAATTTTTGGGGTTTTTGTTAGAAACTCCATGCTCGAGCCAATTTTGTGCAATTGAACTTAAAATTGAACTTTGTTTACTGCATTAGTACATGCATCATGCCATTTTCAATGTTTATGCATCATATAGATTTTTGCTCTATATTTTTCTTGTGCTAACTTGCAGTCTGCCTTTGGTTTTTTATTTTTGTTGTTGGTTTTCTCTTGTGTCTCTGTCCTTTCCTTAGCACTATGCCTAGGAAAACTAGGGCTCGTAGGTCTGTCACCTCATCTACTCCTTCCCCTCCTCCCTTTGACTGAGAGAAATTTCCTAGTGAGAAAAACCAAGAGATTTATGATAAGCTGAACCTTAAGAGGAAAATATGGTCTGAACGTTCTGTCATCTTAGATGAACTTGATCCTACCATTAGGGCGAACTTTGAGCGTAGGGGCTGGTTACCCTTGGTGGATATTTCTGATCCTCCTCCACCTGCTGCCTTGATTAGAGAGTTCTACTCGAACATCTCTATTCGCGTCTATGATTCCAATACTTTGGTAAAGAGTTGGATACGAGGCATAGAGTACACCATTACTCCTAAGGTAGTGGCTGATGCTCTAGGGGTACCTTTGGTATAGCACCCTGTCTATCCTTATGATGAGTCTCCTGTGTTGAGTGATGTCATGTCTTACATCACTGGGTCATCTATCCAGTGGGGTTCTGATTCTAGGATCACCACTGCTGAGCTTTCTGAGTTACACTATCTCTTTTTTAGGATAGCCTATCACTCTATCTGGCCCATTTCTCATCTTCACACTATTCGTCTCGAGCGGTGTGTATTTTTGTACGCTCTTATCACTGATGCTCCTATCATTTTTCCCCATTTGTTTCTTCATTCTTTAAACGAAGTTTATAGGAGTTCATCTTCTGCTCATGTCCTTGTTCATCCTATTTTCATTCATAGGATTTTACTTTATCTTGATCTTGGTGGCTTCCCTTCCTCTGAGCCCGTTCATGTGATTGCTCCTATTGGTGCGTCTTTTCTTAGACAGAGGGCTGCTCACCTTCGAGCTGGCTCTAAACACCCTAGGTCTGAGCCTTCTGGGTCCGCACCTCCTCCCTCTTCTTCTATAGGTCCTGCTGGTGAGGCTGTTCTTGATCCTGATGCTACTGCTGCTGCTGTCCCTCCACCTCCATCAGATGACTTTGATATCCGTCGTACTTTGGAGATTGTCATGACCGTTCAGGCGACTCATGGTCAGCTTTTGGTGGAACTTTTTGACGAGATCCGAGCTTTACGAGCTGATCTAGCGCGTCTTCATTCACCCTCACCACCTCCTTTTGATGATGGATTGTGATTGCCCTTTGGCATTCCGTCACAAAAAGGGGGAGTAGAGTTTGTAGAGGAGTTTTGTAGTTAGGGAGATTTTGTTTGTTTTGTGGAGTAGATTGTATTTAGGCGCTTCACCTTGTATATCATTTTTGGGATATTCATGTTAGAGGGAGTAACATTGATAGATATACATGATTTTTTATGATTCTTGTTTCTTTGGATTCACTGTTTATTGATTTATATTCTATGAGTTATTCATTGATATATGTCTTTATTATGTGTTGTGTGAATCATACAAGAATGTTATACCTGTTTATATACTATTTTCTGTCACACATGCGTTTATGCGTTTGTTGAGTATTTCAGGAATATACAGGTTGATTCAATTGAGCTGCTGTCTACATTTGCAACTGATGGATAGTAGTTAGGATTGAATTTAGTTTTTATGAGCATTATTTTTGTAAAGGGCTTTTTAATTGTAAACTTTGAGCTTATTGTTTGTGTTTTGTCACGGATTGCCAAAGGGGGAGTTTGTTAGGTTCTAAAGATTTAGGATTTTATGTATTTAGAACTCTAATTTGTATTGTTGGCAAACCATGATCAAAACAGGTTATTTAGTCTTGTTTAGACTTGCTCAAAGTTGCGTCTTTCATGTAAAGTTGGAATCAAGTGGCTGCAGATGCATTGGTGCATTTCAGCTTGGCTCGATCGATCGAAGGAAAGGCTCGATCGATCGAATCTCGGACAGAATGTTTTTCTGCAGAATATTTCAACTCAGCCCTAACTCATTAAACGTTTTGGGTTTTCTGTTTTTACCCTAGGTATATAAAGAAAAACCCTAGCCACGTTTTTAGAGTTGCTCCAGTTGTATTGTTGCTCATACATTGCTGTTTTGTGTAAATCTCTTGTGAGATCTTTGAGGAGCTTTCCTTTACACAAAGCTTAGGGTTTTCAAGATAGAGATTACTTCAACATCTTGATGATCAACTCAGTTGCTACCATTGAAGCTTAAAGAATATCAAGCGTGGGTGCTTGTAGTTGATTGAAGAATTCAAGAAAGAAGGAGTCCGCGGATTCGGAGCTTGCACGTGGTCATGTCAGTAAGTTCTACTGGTGGGTAGTATTAGGAAGTCAAGCGGAGAGCTTGTAAGTCCTTTTGTATAAACTTCGATTCTTTCATAGTGGATTCAGGTTTGCCTTGAGGACCGGTGGGTCAAATCCTACCCAGGTTTTTACCGTGTGGTTTCCTAGGTGATCATATCATTGTGTCTTTTATTTTTCCGCTGCTTTATATGTTTGATATGATTATTTGATTGCTTTAACCTAGAATTGCATAATTTGATTAAGTAACAACTTGGCTAATTAACTAGGCTAACCAATTTGGTTGTTTTATGGGGTCTAAAACCGTTCAATTATTTTATTGGGAGAGAGATTGGATTATTTTATTTTATTGGATAATATATATTATTTTAATGAGTTGAATAGAAAAATAAAAGTTGGAATTGTTCTGAAACGAGTTTGAAAGAGGTCAAGAGCTACCGTTTTAAAAAGAAGGAGATATGGTAGGAGAAATGAGAGTTTGAAAAAAGTGGGGTTGGTGAAGTATTAATGAGAGTGTTTTGTTCTTCTTCTTTTTCCATGTCTTGTGACCTCCTAGAGTCATGTAGTGCTTACTTTTACAATATTGGAATCTGTGTGTGGTTATGAGAATGTGAAAAGCATAAGAGAATTCACATTGGGCATTGTAAATGGTATCTGTTGGGAAATTTTACCATCAAAGCAGAAAACAACCCTATTATACGATCTTGTACATATAAAAAGTTTTACAATAGTGCTACAATGGACTTCTACATATACAAGTTACTGTTCAACCATTGTAAACTTAAATTTCATTTTTTTATTGGGTAGTATATATTATTTTATTGAGAGTGAGATTGGAATATAATATTTTACTGGATAATATATGTTGTTTTAATGAGTTGAGTTGAAAAATTAAATTTGGAATGGTTCTGAGACGAGTTTGAGAGACTTCAAGAGCCACTGTTTAAAACAAAAGAAGATATGGAAGGAGAAATGAGAGTTTGAAAAAAGTGGGGTTGGTGAAGTATTAATGAGAGTGTTTTGTTCTTCTTCTTTGTCCACGTCTTGTCACCTCCTAGAGTCATGTAGTGCTTACTTTTACAATATTGGAATCTGTGTGTGGCTATGAGAATGTGAAAAGCATAAGAGCATTTGCATTAGGCATTGTAAACGGTATATGCAAGGAAATTGATACGCCACAATCTGAATGACCCCTTGTGATTAAACCAATTTGTTAGGTTCTAAAGGTTTAGGAATTTATGTATTTAGAACTCTAATATGTAATATTGGCAAACCATGATCAAAACAATATGTTTAGTCTTGTTTAGGCTTGCTCAAAGTTGATTAATTATTGTAAAGTTGGAATCGAGAGGCTGCAGATGCATTGATGCATTTCAGCCTGGCTCGATCGATCGAAGAATAGACTCGATTGATCGAAAGTCAGCCAGATTGGGTTTTCTGCAGAATTTCCAACTCAACCCTAACTCATTAAACATTTATGGTTTTATATTTTTGCCCTAGGTATATATGGCAAAACCCTAGCCACATTTTTAGTGTTACTCCGGTTGTATTGTTGCTCATACATTGCTGTTTTGTGTAAATCTCTTGTGAGATCTAAAGGAGTTTTCCTTTACACAAAGCTTAGGGTTTTCAAGGTAGAGATTACTTCAATATCTTGATGATCAACTCGATTTCTGCCATTGGAGCTTAAAGAATAACAAGCGTGGGTGCTTGTAGCTAATTGGAGAATCCAAGAAAGAAGGAGTCCGTGGATTCTGAGCTTGCACGTGGTTGTGTCAGTAAGTTCTACTGATGGGTAGCATTAGGAAGTCAAGCGAGGAGCTTGTAAGTCCTTTTGTATGAACTTCGATTCTTTCACATAGTGGATTCAGGTTTACCTTGAGAATAGCTAGGTCAAATCCTCTCCAGGTTTTTACTGTGTGGTTTCCTGGGTGATCATATCATTGTGTCTTTTATATTTCCGTTGCTTTATATTTCTAATATGATTGTATGCTTGTGATAATCTAGAATTGCTTAATTTGACTAAGTTAATCACTTGGCTAATTAACTAGGTTAATCTGGTTGTTTTAAGGGGTCTAAAACTGTTCACAATTAATTAATTAGCCAAGTTGTTAATTAATCAATTAATCATGCAAACGCGTGGAAGTACAAACAAATCACCAATAAACTAATTAAGCAGCGGAAAATAAATAACACGGTGATTTGTTTACGAATGGGGAAAACCCTTGCGGTAAAAACCCCACCGAGTGATTTTCAGGTCACCACTCCCGAAACTCCACTATTATCAAATCAAGCGGTTACAAGTAAAGGAATCCCAAGTACCTTACCAACCTACAGTTGAACCCTTACCCCAATACCCAATTGGACTTGATCTGTAGTGACAATTTCCACCTGTGATGCACGGCTCCCAAGTACGTGACTAACCAATGCGCGGATCCCAGTACGCGACTTCAAATACCAACTAAGAAGGAGAGGTTGGCTGCAAAGTTCTTCAGTTCATCCTATACGATGAACACCAGGAAGATGCTTGGTTACAAAACCCTTTGGTGCAAATACACAGCAACTTCTTCAGAGAAGATGAACTAGGTCAAGAACTTCATATTTTGATCACAATTTGCTTGAACAGAGATTGCTCAATGCTTTTGCAACTTGTGTACAATTTGACGGCTCTTAAAACAATCATTTTGTATGTTTAGGGTTAGAAGAAAAGAAGGCCTAAAAGCATATTCACAGATCCCAAGGAAATCAGATCAAAAAATCTGAAATTATAAATCTCGACAGATAGCAGGTGTCGAGGTAGCTATCGAGAAGGTGTCGAGATTTAAAGAAATTGCACTTCAGCTTGTTTTTTCTTGGACAGACTTGATGACTTCAACACTTGCTCTTGAAACCTTATTTCTTCAAGTATTAAAAACACCTAGAACTACCCAATTACAAGTAGAAGGCGTTTTGTCAAAGGATTAGCCAATTTACATAAGTAAGTTACATATGTTCTTAACAAGTGAAAACACATATGTCCTAACAGAAATTTTACCATCAAAGCACAAAAGAACCCCATTACCCGATCTTGCACTTATAAAAAGTTTTACAATAAAGATACAAAATGGACTTCTACACGTAAAAGTTATTGTTCACCCATTTTGAACTTAAATTTCATTTTTTTATTGGTAGTATATATTATTTTATTGAGGGAGAGATTGGATTATATTATTTTAATGCATAATATATATTATTTTAGTGAGTTGAATAGAAAAATAAAAGTTGAAATGGTTCTGAGTCGAGTTCGAGAGCCTTTAAGAGCCACCATTTAAAACAAAAGGAGATATGGTAGGAGAAATGAGAGTTTTAAAAAAGTGGGGATGGTGGAGTATTAATGAGAGTGTTTTTTTCTTCTTCTTTTTCCATGTCTAGTCACCTCCTAGAGTCATGTAGAGCTTACTTTTACAATATTGAAATCAGTGTCTGGCTATGAGAATGTGAAAAGCATAAGAGAATTCACATTGGGCATTGTAAATGGTATATGTAGGGAAATTATACCATCAAAGCAAAAAACAACCCCATTATACGATCTTGTACTTATAAAAAGTTTTACAATAGTGCTATAGTGGACTTCTACACATACAAGTTATTCTTCACCCATTGTATACTTAAATTTCATTTTTTTATTGGGTAGTATATATTATTTTATTGAGAGTGAGATTGGAATATACTATTTGATTGGATAATATATATTATTTTAATGAGTTCAATAGAAAAATAAAAGTTGGAATGGTACTGGGACGAGCTTGAGAGAGTTCAAGAGCCACCGTTTAAAACAAAAGGATATATGGTAGGAGAAACGAGAGTTTGAAAAAAGTGGGGCTGGTGGAGTTTTAATGAGAGTGTTTTTTTCTACTTCTTTTTCCATGTCTTGTCACCACCTAGAGTCATGTAGAGCTTACTTTTACAATATTGGAATCTGTGCGTGGCTATGAGAATGTGAAAAGCATAAGAGAATTCACATTGGGCATTGTAAATGGTATCTGTAGGGAAATTTTACCATCAAAGCACAAAACGATCCCATTATGCGATCTTGTACTTATAAAAAGTTTTACAATAGTGCTACAATGGACTTCTACACATACAAGTTATTCTTCACCCATGGTATATTTAAATTTCATTTTTTTTATTGGGTAGTATATATTATTTTATTGAGAGTGAGATTGGAATATACAATTTTATTGGATAATATATATTGTTTTAATGAGTTGAATCGAAAAACAAAATTTGGAATGGTTCTGGGACGAGTTTTAAAGACTTCAAGAGTCACTATTTAAAACAAAAGGAGATATGGAAGGAGAAATGAGAGTTTGAAAAAAGTTGGGTTGGTGGAGTATTAATGAGAGTGTTTTTTTTTTTTCCTTCTTCTTTTTCAATGTCTTGTCACATCCGAGAGTCATGTAGAGCTTACTTTTATAGTATTGGAATCTGTTTGTGGCAATGAGAATGTGAAAAACATAAGAGCATTCACATTGGGCATTTGAAATGGTATATGTAGGGAAATTTTACCATCAAAGCACAAAACAACACCATTACTCGACCTTGTACTTATAAAAAGTTTTACAATAGTGCTACAATGGACTTCTACACATACAAGTTACTGTTCACCCATTGTAAACTTAAATTTCATTTTTTTTTTTGTTGGGTAGTATATATTATTTTATTGAGAGGGAGATTGGATTATATTATTTTATTGGATAATATATATTATTTTAATGAGTTGAATAGAAAAATAAAAGTTGGAATGGTTTTGAGACGAGTTTGAGAGAGTTCAAGAGCCAACATTTAAAACAATAGGAGATATAGTAGGAGAAATGAGAGTTTGAAAAAAGTGGGGTTGGTGCAGTATTAATGAGGGTGTTTTTTTTCTTCTTCTTTTTCCATGTCTTGTCACCACCTAGAGTCAAGTAGAGCTTACTTTTACAATATTGGAATCTGTGTGCGGCTATGAGAATGTGAAAAGCATAAGAGAATTCATATTGGGCATTGTAACTGGTATCTGTAGGGAAATTTTACCATCAAAGCACAAAACCACCCCATTTTGTGATCTTGTACTTATAAAAAGTTTTACAATAGTGCTGCGATGGACTTCTACACATACAAGTTGCAGTTCAGCCATTGTAAACTTAAATTTCATTTTTTTATTGGATAGTATATATTATTTTATTGAGAGTGAGATTGGAATATAATATTTTATTGGATAATATATATTGTTTTAATGAGTTGAATTGAAAAATAAAATTTGGAATGGTTCTGGGACGAGTTGAGAGACTTTAAGAGCCATTGTTTAAAACAAAAGGAGATATGGAAGGAGAAATGAGAGTTTGAAAAAAGTGGGGTTGGGGGAGTATTAGTGAGAGTGTTTTTTTTTTTTCCTCTTTTTCAATGTCTTGTCACCTCCTAGAGTCATGTGGAGCTTACTTTTACAGTATTGGAATCGGTGTGTGGCTACGAGAATGTGAAAAACATAAGAGCAATCACATTGGAAACAGTAAATGGTATATGTAGGGAAATTTTACCATCAAAGCACAAAACCACACCATTACTCGAACTTGTACCTATAAAAAGTTTGACAATAGTGCTACAATGGACTTCTACTCATACAAGTTATCGTTCACCCATTGTAAACGTAAATATCAATTTTTTTTATTGGGTTGTATATATTATTTAATTGAGAGAGAGATTGGATTATATTATTTTATTGGATAGTATATATATTATTTTAATGAGTTGAATAGAAAAATAAAAGTTGGAATGGTTCTGAGACGAGTTTGGCAGATTTCAAGAGCTACTGTTTAAAACAGAGGGAGATATGGTAGGAGAAATGGGAGTTTGAAAAAAGCGGGGTTGGTTGGGTATTAATGAGAGCGTTCTTTTCTTCTTCTTTTTCAATGTCTTGTCACCTCCTAGAGTCATGTAGAGCTTACTTTTACAGTATTGGATTTTGGGTGTGGCTATGAGAATGTGAAAAGCATAAGAGCATTCGCATTGGGCATTGTAAACGGTATATGTAGGGAAATTTTACCATCAAAGAACGAAACAGCCCATTACTCAATCTTGTACTTATAAAAAGTTTTACAGTAGTGCTACATTGGACTTCTACGGATACAAGTTACTGTTCACCCATTGTAAACTTAAATTTCTTTTTTTTTTTTATTGGGTCGATTATATGATTTTATCGGGAGAGACATTGGATTATTTTATTTTATTGGGTAATTAATCTTATTTTAATGAGTTGAATAGAAAAATAAAAGTTGGAATTGTTCTGAGACGAGTTTGAGAGAGTTCAAGAGCTACCGTTTAAAATGTCTTGTCACCTCCGAGAGTCATGTAGAGCTTACTTTTATAGTACTGGAATCTGTGTGTGGCAATGAGAATGTGAAAAACATAAGAGCATTCACATTGGGCATTTGAAATGGTATATGTAGGGAAATTTTACCATCAAAGCACAAAACAACACCATTACTCGACCTTGTACTTATAAAAAGTTTGACAATAGTGCTACAATGGACTTCTACACATACAAGTTATTGTTCACCCATTGTAAACTTAAATTTCATTTTTTTTTTGTTGGGTAGTATATATTATTTCATTGAGAGGGAGATTGGATTATATTATTTTATTGGATAATATATATTATTTTAATGAGTTGAATAGAAAAATAAAAATTTGGAATGGTTTTGAGACGAGTTTGAGAGAGTTCAAGAGCCACCATTTAAAACAATAGGAGATATGGTAGGAGAAATGAGAGTTTGAAAAAAGTGGGGTTGGTTGGGTATTAATGAGGGTGTTTTTTTTCTTCTTCTTTTTCCATGTCTTGTCACCTCCTAGAGTCAAGTAGAGCTTACTTTTACAATATTGGAATCTGTGTGCGGCTATGAGAATGTGAAAAGCATAAGAGAATTCATATTGGGCATTGTAACTGGTATCTGTAGAGAAATTTTACCATCAAAGCACAAAACCACCCCATTATATGATCTTGTACTTATAAAAAGTTTTACAATAGTGCTGCGGCGGACTTCTACACATACAAGTTGCTGTTCAGCCATTGTAAACTTAAATTTCATTTTTTTATTGGATAGTATATATTATTTTATTGAGAGTGAGATTGGAATATAATATTTTATTGGATAATATATATTGTTTTAATGAGTTGAATTGAAACATAAAATTTGGAATGGTTTTGGGACGAGTTGAGAGACTTTAAGAGCCATTGTTTAAAACAAAAGGAGATATGGAAGGAGAAATGAGAGTTTGAAAAAAGTGGTGTTGGTGGAGTATTAGTGAGAGTGTTTTTTTTTTTCCTCTTTTTCAATGTCTTGTCACCTCCTAGAGTCATGTGGAGCTTACTTTTACAGTATTGGAATCGGTGTGTGGCTACGAGAATGTGAAAAACATAAGAGCAATCACATTGGAAACAGTAAATGGTATATGTAGGGAAATTTTACCATCAAAGCACAAAACCACACCATTACTCGAACTTGTACCTATAAAAAGTTTGACAATAGTGCTACAATGGACTTCTACTCATACAAGTTATCGTTCACCCATTGTAAACGTAAATATCATTTTTTTTTTATTGGGTAGTATATATTATTTAATTGAGAGAGAGATTGGATTATATTATTTTATTGGATAGTATATATATTATTTTAATGAGTTGAATAGAAAAATAAAAGTTGGAATGGTTCTGAGACGAGTTTGGCAGATTTCAAGAGCTACTGTTTAAAACAGAAGGAGATATGGTAGGAGAAATGGGAGTTTGAAAAAAGCGGGGTTGGTTGGGTATTAATGAGAGCGTTCTTTTCTTCTTCTTTTTCAATGTCTTGTCACCTCCTAGAGTCATGTAGAGCTTACTTTTACAGTATTGGATGTTGTGTGTGGCTAGGAGAATGTGAAAAGCATAAGAGCGTTCGCATTGGGCATTGTAAACGGTATATGTAGGGAAATTTTACCATCAAAGCACGAAACAGCCCATTACTCGACCTTGTACATATAAAAAGTTTGACAATAGTGCTACAATGGACTTCTACTCATACAAGTTATCGTTCACCCATTGTAAACGTAAATATCATTTTTTTTTATTGGGTAGTATATATTATTTAATTGAGAGAGAGATTGGATTATATTATTTTATTGGATAGTATATATATTATTTTAATGAGTTGAATAGAAAAATAAAAGTTGGAATGGTTCTGAGACGCGTTTGGCAGATTTCAAGAGCTACCGTTTAAAACAAAAGGACTATGGTAGGAGAAATGAGAATTAGAAAAAAGTTGGGTTGGTGGAGTATTAATGAGAGTTTGTTTTTTTTTTTTTCTTCTTCTTTTTCAATGTCTTGTCACCTCCGAGAGTCATGTAGAGCTTACTTTTATAGTATTGGAATCTGTGTGTGGCAATGAGAATGTGAAAAACATAAGAGCATTCACATTGGGCAATGGAAATGGTATATGTAGGGAAATTTTACCATCAAAGCACAAAGGAACACCATTACTCAACCTTGTACATATAAAAAGTTTGACAATAGTGCTACAATGGACTTCTACTCATACAAGTTATTGTTCACCCATTGTAAACGTAAATATCATTTTTTCTTATTGGGTAGTATATATTTAATTGAGAGGGAGATTGGATTATATTATTTTATTCGATAGTATATATTTTATTTTAAAGAGTTGAATAGTTAAATAAAAGTTGGAATGGTTCTGAGACGAGTTTGGCAGATTTCAAGAGCTACTGTTTAATACAGAAGGAGATATGGTAGGAGAAATGGGAGTTTGAAAAAAGCAGGGTTGGTTGGGTATTAATGAGAGTGTACTTTTCTTCTTCTTTTTCAATGGCTTGTCACCTCCTAGAGTCATGTAGAGCTTACTTTTACAGTATTGGATTTTGTGTGTGGCTATGAGAATGTGAAAAGCATAAGAGCGTTCGCATTGGGCATTGTAAACGGTATATGTAGGGAAATTTTACCATCAAAGCACGAAACAGCCCATTACTCAATCTTGTACTTATAAAAAGTTTTACAGTAGTGCTACATTGGACTTCTATGGATACAAGTTACTGTTCACCCATTGTAAACTTAAATTTCTTTTTTTCTTTTTTTATTGGGTCGATTATATGATTTTATTGGGAGAGAGATTGGATTATTTTATTTTATTGGGTAATATATCTTATTTTAATGAGTTGAATAGAAAAATAAAAGTTGGAAATGTTCTGAGACGAGTTTGAGAGAGTTCAAGAGCTACCGTTTAAAACAAAAGGACTATGGTAGGAGAAATGAGAGTTAGAAAAAAGTTGGGTTGGTGGAGTATTAATGAGAGTGTTTTTTTTTTCTTCTTCTTTTTCAATGTCTTGTCACCTCCGAGAGTCATGTAGAGCTTACTTTTATAGTATTGGAATCTGTGTGTGGCAATGAGAATGTGAAAAACATAAGAGCATTCACATTGGGCAATGGAAATGGTATATGTACGGAAATTTTACCATCAAAGCACAAAGGAACACCATTACTCGACCTTGTACATATAAAAAGTTTGACAATAGTGCTACAATGGACTTCTACTCATACAAGTTATCGTTCACCCATTGTAAACGTAAATATCATTTTTTTTTATTGGGTAGTATATATTATTTAATTGAGAGAGAGATTGGATTATATTATTTTATTGGATAGTATATATATTATTTTAATGAGTTGAATAGAAAAATAAAAGTTGGAATGGTTCTGAGACGCGTTTGGCAGATTTCAAGAGCTACTGTTTAAAACAGAAGGAGATATGGTAGGAGAAATGGGAGTTTTAAAAAAGCGGGGTTGGTTGGGTATTAATGAGAGCATTCTTTTCTTCTTCTTTTTCAATGTCTTGTCACCTCCTAGAGTCATGTAGAGCTTACTTTTACAGTATTGGATTTTGTGTGTGGCTATGAGAATGTGAAAAGCATAAGAGCGTTCGCATTGGGCATTGTAAACGGTATATGTAGGGAAATTTTACCATCAAAGCACGAAACAGCCCATTACTCAATCTTGTACTTATAAAAAGTTTTACAGTAGTGCTACATTGGACTTCTACGGATACAAGTTACTGTTCACCCATTGTAAACTTAAATTTCTTTTTTTTTTTTTTTTTATTGGGTCGATTATATGATTTTATTGGGAGAGAGATTGGATTATTTTATTTTATTGGATAATATATCTTATTTTAATGAGTTGAATAGAAAAATAAAAGTTGGAATTGTTCTGAGACGAGTTTGAGAGAGTTTAGGAGCTACCATTTAAAACAAAAGAGCTATGGTAGGAGAAATGAGAGTTAGAAAAAAGTTGGGTTGGTGGAGTATTAATGAGAGTGTTTTTTTTTTTTTCTTCTTCTTTTTCAATGTCTTGTCACCTCCGAGAGTCATGTAGAGCTTACTTTTATAGTATTGGAATCTGTGTGTGGCAATGAGAATGTGAAAAACATAAGAGCATTCACATTGGGCAATGGAAATGGTATATGTAGGGAAATTTTACCATCAAAGCACAAAGGAACACCATTACTCGACCTTGTACATATAAAAAGTTTTACAATAGTGCTACAATGGACTTCTACACATACAAGTTATTGTTCACCCATTGTTAACTTAAATTTCAAATTTTTTTTTTTGTTGGGTAGTATATATTATTTTATTGAAAGGGAGATTGGATTATATTATTTAATTGGATAATACATATTATTTATTGAGTTGAATAGAAAAATAAAAGTTGGAATGGTTCTGAGTCGAGTTTGGGAGAATTCAAGAGCCACCATTTAAAACAATAGGAGATATGGTAGGAGAAATGAGAGTTTGAAAAAAGTGGGGTTGGTGCAGTATTAATGAGAGTGTTTTTTTTCTTCTTCTTTTTCCCTGTCTTGTCACCTCCTAGAGCCATGTAGAGCTCACTTTTACAATATTGGAATCTGTGTGTGGCTATGAGAATGTGAAAAGCATAAAAGAATTCATATTGGGCATTGTAACTGGTATCTGTAGGAAAATTTTACCATCAAAGCACAAAACAACCCCATTATACGATTTTGTACTTATAAAAAAGTTTTACAATATTGCTACAGTGGACTTCTACACATACAAGGCACTATTCACCCATTGTAAACTTAACTTTCGTTTTTTTATTGGGTAGTATATATTATTTTATTGAGAGTGAGATTGGAATATGCTATTTTATTGGATAATATATATTGTTTTAATGAGTTGAATTGAAAAATAAAATTTGGAATGGTTCTGGGACGAGTTTGAGAGACTTTAAGAGCCATAGTTTAAACCAAAAGGAGATATGGAAGGAGAAATGAGAGTTTGCAAAAAGTGGGGTTGGTGGAGTAATAATGAGAGTGTTTTTTTTTTTTTTTCCTCTTTTTCAATGTCTTGTCACCTCCTGGAGTTATGTGGAGCTTACTTTTACAGTATTGGAATCTGTGTATGGCTACGAGAATGTGAAAAACATAAGAGCAATCACATTGGGCACAGGAAGTGGTATATGTAGGGAAATTTTACCATCAAAGCACAAAACAACACCATTACTCGATCTTGTACTTATAAAAAGTTTAACAATAGTGCTACAATGGACTTCTACTCATACAAGTTATTGTTCACCTATTGTAAACTTAAATTTCATTTTTTTTATTGGGTAGTATATATTATTTAATTGAGAGAGAGATTGGATTATATTATTTTATTGGATGATATATATATTATTTTAATGAGTTGAATAGAAAAATAAAATTTGGAATGATTCTGAGATGAGTTTGGCAAATTTCAAGAGCTACTGTTTAAACAGAAGGAGATATAGTAGTAGAAATGGGAGTTTGAAAAAAGCGGGGTTGGTGGGGTATTAATGAGAGTGTTTTTTTCTTCTTCTTTTTCAATGTCTTGTCACCTCCTAGAGTCATGTAAAGCTTACTTTTACAGTATTTGATTTTGTGTGTGGCTATGAGAATGTGAAAAGCATAAGAGCATTTGCATTGGGCATTGTAAACGGTATATGTAGGGAAATTTTACCATCAAAGCACGAAACAACCCATTACTCAATCTTGTAGTTATCAAAAGTTTTATAGTAGTGCTACATTGGACTTCTACAGATACAAGTTACTGTTCACCCATTATAAACTTAAATTTCTTTTTTTTTTATTGGGTCGAATGTTTTATTTTATTAGGGGAGAGATTGGATTATTTTATTTTATTGGATAATATATATTATTTTAATGAGTTGAATAGAAAAATAAAAGTTGGAATTGTTCGAAGACGAGTTTGAGAGAGTTCAAGAGCTACCGTTTAAAACAAAAGGAGATATGGAAGGAGAAATGAGAGTTTGAAAAAAGTTGGATTGGTGGAGTATTAATGAGAGCGTTTTTTTTTTTTTCCTTCTTCTTTTTCAATGTCTTGTCACATCCGAGAGTCATGTAGAGCTCACTTTTATAGTATTGGAATCTGTGTGTGGCAATGAGAATGTGAAAAACATAAGAGCATTCACATTGGGCATTGGAAATGGTATATGTAGGGAAATTTTACCATCAAAGCACAAAGCAACACCATTACTCGACCTTGTACTTATAAAAAGTTTTACAATAGTGCTACAATGGACTTCTACACATACAAGTTATTGTTCACCCATTGTTAACTTAAATTTCAATTTTTTTTTGTTGGGTAGTATATATTATTTTATTGAGAGAGAGAATGGATTATATTATTTTATTGGATAATACATATTATTTATTGAGTTGAATAGAAAAATAAAAGTTGCAATGGTTCTGAGTCGAGTTTGAGAGAGGTCAAGAGCCACCATTTAAAACAATAGGAGATATGGTAGGAGAAATGAGAGTTTGAAAAAAGTGGGGTTGGTGCAGTATTAATGAGAGTGTTTTTTTTCTTCTTCAATTTCCATGTCTTGTCACCTCCTAGAGTCATGTAGAGCTCACTTTTACAATATTGGAATCTGTGTGTGGCTATGAGAATGTGAAAAGCATAAGAGAATTCATATTGGGCATTGTAACTAGTATATGTAAGAAAATTTTACCATCAAAGCACAAAACAACCCCATTATACGATTTTGTACTTATAAAAGAATTTTACAATAGTGCTACAGTGGACTTCTACACATACAAGGTACTATTCACCCATTGTAAACTTAACTTTTGTTTTTTTATTGGGTAGTATACATTATTTTATTGAGAGTGAGATTGGAATATACTATTTTATTGGATAATATATATTGTTTTAATGAGTTGAATTGAAAAATAAAATTTGGAATGGTTCTGGGACGAGTTTGAAAGACTTTAAGAGCCATAGTTTAAAACAAAAGGAGATATGGTAGGAGAAATGAGAGTTTGAAAAAAGTGGGGTTGGTGGAGTAATAATGACAGTGTTTTTTTTTTTCCTCTTTTTCAATGTCTTGTCACCTCCTAGAGTCATATCGAGCTTACTTTTACAGTATTGAAATTTGTGTGTGGCTACGAGAATGTGAAAAACATAAGAGCAATCACATTGGGCGCTGGAAATGGTATATGTAGGGAAATTTTACCACCAAAGCACAAAACAACACCATTACTCGATCTTGTACTTATAAAAAGTTTAACAATAGTGCTACAATGGACTTCTACTCATACAAGTTATTGTTCACCCATTGTAAACTTAAATTTCATTTTTTTTTATTGGGTAGTATATATTATTTAATTGAGAGAGACATTGGATTATATTATTTTATTGGATAATATATATATTATTTTAATGAGTTGAATAGAAAAATAAAATTTGGAATGATTCTGAGACGAGTTTGGCAAATTTCAAGAGCTACTGTTTAAAACAGAATGAGATATGGTATTAGAAATGGGAGTTTGAAAAAAGCGGGGTTGGTGGGGTATTAATGAGAGTGTTTTTTTCTTCTTCTTTTTCAATGTCTTCTCACCTCCTAGAGTCATGTAAAGCTTACTTTTACAGTATTTGATTTTGTGTGTGTCTATGAGAATGTAAAAAGCGTAAGAGCATTTGCATTGGGCATTGTAAACGGTATATGTAGGGAAATTGTACCATCAAAGCACGAAACAACCCATTACTCAATCTTGTACTTATCAAAAGTTTTACAGTAGTGCTACATTGGACTTCTACAGATACAAGTTACTGTTCACCCATTATAAACTTAAATTTCTTTTTTTTTATTGGATAGAATATTTTATTTTACTGGGGGAGAGATTGGATTATTTTATTTTATTGGATAATATATATTATTTTAATGAGTTGAATAGAAAAATAAAAATTGGAATTGTTCGGAGACGAGTTTGAGAGAGTTCAAGAGCTACTGTTTAAAACAAAAGGAGATATGGAAGGAGAAATGAGAGTTTGAAAAAAGTTGGGTTGGTGGAGTATTAATGAGAGTGTTTTTTTTTTTTTTTTCCTTCTTCTTTTTCAATGTCTTGTCACCTCCGAGAGTCATGTAGAGCTCACTTTTATAGTATTGGAATCTGTGTGTGGCAATGAGAATGTGAAAAACATAAGAGCATTCACATTGGGCATTGGAAATGGTATATGTAGGGAAATTTTACCATCAAAGCACAAAACAACACCATTACTCAACCTTGTACTTATAAAAAGTTTTACAGTTGTGCTACAATGGACTTCTACACATACAAGTTATTGTTCGCCCATTGTAAACATAAATTTCATTTTTTTTTTTTTTCTTGGGTAGTATCTAATATTTTATTGAGAGAGAGGTAGGATTACATTATTTTATTGGATAATATATATTTTTTAATGAGTTGAATAGAAAAATAAAAGTTGGAATGGTTCTGAGATGAGTTTGAGAGAGTTCAAGAGCCACCATTTAAAACAATAGGAGATATGGTAGTGGAAATGAGAATTTGAAAAAAGTGGGGTTGGTGCAGTATTAGTGAGAGTGTTTTTTTTCTTCTTCTTTTTCCATGTCTTGCCACCTCCTAGAGTCATGTAGAGCTTACTTTTACAATATTGGAATCTATGTGTGGCTATGAGAATGTAAAAAGCGTAAGAGAATTCACATTGGGCATTGTAACTGGTATCTGTAGGGAAATTTTACCATCAAAGCACAAAACAACCCCATTATACGATCTTGTTCTTTTAAAAAGTTTTACAATAGTGCTACAGTGGACTTCTACACATACAAGTTACTGTTCACCCATTGTAAACTTAAATTTCATTTTTTTATTGGGTAGTATATATTATTTTATTGAGAGTGAGATTGAAATATACTATTTTATTGGATAAGATATATTGTTTTAATGAGTTGTGAAAGTTCAAATAGTGTCGAAAACACTATGAATGTTTAGACCCCCAATTACAAATTACCAATTCAAGCTTATTATCAAACAATTAATGTGTGGAACATGAACATAAGCCAAACACAGAATTGATAGACAGTCTAAGCCAATTATAATCACATCCACAACAGAAAATAGAAGGCAAAGATAAAGGGAAGAGAGATGCAAAGACACGGACAACATGCGATGTGTTATTGATGAGGAAACCGAAGCCTTCGGCGTAAAACTTCTCCGCCGCCCACCAAGTGGTCAATAATCCACTAGAAAATGTTGTTGGGATACATGAACCGCAATTGACCCTCTAAGCCTAATCTACCCAGGTATCTAAGCCCTCCTAGCTTCTTGCTCCAATGAGGTTGCGCCAAACCTTTCCCTTCTCTAGCTTACCGGATTCCGCTATAACCCATAGCATCAACCAATAACCATTAGTTCCTTCCAAAATACTTCCCTTAGCACCAAAAGACCTTCTAACAGACGTGGGTGTGGTGAGAAAAGGATTTGGTCAAGAACCTCTCAAGGATGTATCAATGGAGAGGAAGAGAGTAGGGGAATTTAAAGAGTCTCTTAGTGAAGATTGGGGATAAGGCAATCTTGTTTTTGTCTATGGTTTTTCTCTCAAAATTCTCTCTAGAAACTCTCTACATTTCATGGGTATAAGGGTCTATATATAGTGGTGTGTGTTTGGAATACAAAGAGACAGTTTTTCCCAAACAGGGTAAGTTGGTGGCTTGGTCTCGCGACTGATCTAAGTCGCGAGTTCAAGCTGTGAGTTAACGGCCTGGCCAACTTGAGACTTTTGTCCTGTAGTGCGATAGCTGGCGTGACCCTTCATCTCCTCGCATGCTTCTCACGTGTGCTGCAGTTGGCGGTTTGCAAGTCGCGAGTCAGCTGCGAGTACTAGCCGTGAGTCCCTGCTTCTGTGCACAATGTTGAGCATTTTTTCACACTCTCTCATACACTACCCTTACATGAATCGCACCTAAATAGGGGTTACTAAGTGCTTAATTACAAGCAAATTGGCATGGAATAAAGCCAACAAGATGGTTGATAAAATTCAACCTTGCAAGTTGAATTGAAAAATAAAATTTGGAATGGTTCTGAGACGAGTTTGAGAGATTTCAAGAGCCACTGTTTAAAACAAAAGGTGATATGGAAGGAGAAATGAGAGTTTGAAAAAAGTCGGGTTGGTGGAGTACAAATGAGATTGTTTTTTTCTTCTTTTTCAATGTCTTGTCACCTCCAAGAGTCATGTAGAGCTTACTTTTACAGTATTGGAATCTATGTGTGGCTATGAGAATGTGAAAAGCATAAGAGAATTCACATTGGGCATTGTAAATGGTACATGTAGGGAAATTTACAGTCAAAGCACAAAACAACCCCATGATATGATCTTGTACTTATAACAAGTTTTACAATAGTGCTACAGTAGACTTCTACACATACATGTTACTGGTCACCCATTGTAAACTTAAATTTCATTTTTATATTGGGTAGTATGTATTATTTTATTGAGAGTGAGATTGGAAACTATTTTATTGGATAAGATATATTGTTTTAACGAATTGAATTGAAAAATAAAATTTGGAATGGTTCTGAGACGAGTTTGAGAGACTTCAAGAGCCACTGTTTAAAACAAAAGGTAATATGGAAGGAGAAATGGGAGTTTGAAAAAAGTCGGGTTGGTGGAGTATTATTGAGATTGTTTTTTTCTTCTTTTTCAATGTCTTGTCACCTCCAAGAGTCATGTAGAGCTTACTTTTACAGTATTGGAATCAGTGTGTGGCTATGAGAATGTGAAATGCATAAGAGAATTCACATTGGGCATTGTAAATGGTATATGTAGGGAAATTTTACCATCAAAGCACAAAACAACCCCATGATACAATCTTGTACTTATAACAAGTTTTACAATCGTGATACGGTGGACTTCTAGACATACAAGTTACTGTTCACCCATTGTAAACTTAAATTTCATTTTTTTATTGGATAGTATATATTATTTTATTGAGAGTGAGATTGAAATATACTATTTTATTGGATAAGATATATTGTTTTAATGAGTTGTGAAAGTTCAAATAGTGTCGAAAAAACTATGAACGTTTAAACCCCCAATTACAAATTACCAATTCAAGCTTATTATCAAACAATTAATGTGCGGAACATGAACATAAGCCAAACACAGAATTGATAAACAGTCTAAGCCAAGTATAATCACATCCACAACAGAAAATAGAAGGTGAAGATAAAGGGAAAAGAGATGCAAATACAAGGACAACACGCGATGTGTTATCGAAGAGGAAACCGAAGCCCTCGGCGTGAAACCTCTCCGCCGCCCTCCAGGCGGTCAATAATCCACTAGAATATATAGTTGAGATACATGAACAGCAATAGACCCTCTAAGCCTAATCTACCCAGGTACCTAAGCCCTCCAAGCTTCTTACTTCAATGAGGTTACGTCGAACCTTTTTCTTCTCTAGCTTACCGGATTTCGCTATAACCCATAGCATCAACCAATAACCATTGGTTCCTTCCAAACTGCTTCCCTTAGCACCAAAAGATCTTCTCACAGACGTAGGTGTGGTGAGAAAATGGTTTGGTCAAGAACCTCTCAAGGATGTATTAATGGAGAGGAAGAGAGTAGGGGAATTTGAAGAGTCTCTTAGTGAAGATTGGGGATAAGGCAATCTTGTTTTTGTCTAGGGTTTTGCTCTCAAAATTCTCTCTGGAAGCTCTCTACATTTCATGGGTATAAGGGTCTATATATAGTGGTGTTTGTTTGGAATACAAAGAGACAGTTTTTCCCAAACAAGGTAAGTTGGCGGCTTGGCCTCGCAACTGGTCTAAGTCACGAGTTCAAGCTGCGAGTTAACGGCCTGGCTAGCCTAGGACTTTTTTCCTGTAGTGTGACAGCTCGCGTGATCCTTCATCTCCCTGCATGCGTCTCACGTGTGCTGCAGTTGGCGGCTTACAAGTCGTGAGTCAGTCGCGAGTCCCTGCTTCTTTGCACAATGTTGAGCATTTCTTCACACTCTCTCACACACTACCCTTACATGAATCGCACCTAAATATGGGGTTACTAAGTGCTAAATAACAAGCAAATTGGCATGGAATAAAGCCAACAAAATGGTTGATAAAATTCAACCTTGCAAGTTGAATTGAAAAAGAAAATTTAGAATGGTTCGGAGACTAGTTTGAGAGACTTTAAGAGCCACTGTTTAAAACAAAAAGGAGATATGGAAGGAGAAATGAGAGTTTGAAAAAAGTCGGGTTGGTGGAGTATTAATGAGATTGTTTTTTTTCTTCTTTTTCAATGTCTTGTCACCTCCAAGAGTCATGTGGAGCTTACTTTTACAGTGTTGAAATCTGTGTGTGGCTATTACAGTGTGAAAAGCATAAGAGCATTCTCATTGGGCATTGTAAATGGTATTGTTAGGACATATATGTTTTAACTTGTTTAAGAACATATGTCACTTAGTTATGTAAATTGGCTAATTCTTTGACAAAACGCACTCCGCTTGTAATTGGGTAGTTCTAGGTGTTTTTAATACTTCAAGAAACCATGTTTCAAGATCAAGTGTTAAAGTCATCAAGTCTGTCCAAGAAAAAGCAAGCTGAAGTGCAAAGTTTTTAAAGCTCGACACCTCTCGATAGCTACCTCGACACCTGCTATCTGTCGAGATTTAAAAAGTCAGAATTCCAATCTGATTTTCTTGAGATCCGTGAATATGTTTTTGGGCCTTCTTTTCTTCTAACCCTAAACATATAAAAGGATTATTTTGAGAGCCGTTTTGGTGGACACAAGTTGTATTATCATTGAGCAATCTCTGTTTACGCAAATTGTGATCAACAGACGAAGTTCTTGACCTAGTTCATCTTCCATCAAGAAGTTGCTGTGTATTTGCACCATAGGGTTTTGTAACCAAGCATCTTCCTGCTATTCATCATGTGGATGAACTGAAGAACTTTGCAGCCAATCATTCTTCCTCAGTTGGTGTTCTGAAGTCGCGTACTTGGATCCGCGCATTGGTTAGTCACGTACTTGGGAACCGTGCATCAAAGGTGGAGACTGTCACTACAGATCAAGTCCAATTGGGTATTGGGGTAAGGGTTCAACTGTAGGTTGGTAAGGTACTTGGGATTCCTTTACTTATAACCGCTTGATTTTATAATAGTTGATAATAGTGGAGTTTCGGGAGTGGTGACCTGAAAATCACCCAGTGGGGTTTTTGCCGATAGGGTTTTCCCCATTCGTAAACAAATTACCGTGTTATTTATTTTCCGCTGCATATCTAGTTGATTGGTGATTTGTTTGTGCTTCCATAAAATTGCATGATTAATTGATTAATTAATTACTTGGCTAAATTAATTAATTAGGGTTAATCACAAGGGGTCATTCAGTTTGTGACCTAACAAGTGGTATCAGAGCAGGCACACTCTGATTAGGTTTAATCTTTGCTGTGTTGATCCATTGACCCCTGTTGTCATTGGCTGTAACCTGCTTGATGAGATCTTTGTTTTCAAATACATCTTGTTTTTCTAATCACTATTTGCGTGAGTGTCTCAAAAAATACAAGTCTAAAAGTTATTTGAATTCTCTTATGATGACTATTGGAAAAGATCTCAGTTCTGCTAAGAAGAAACTAGACTGTCTCAGAAGGAAAATGTGTAAAGGAGTTCGTCTGAGAAGAGTGAAAGTTATAGGCTTAGCTCATAAAAGGCAGTTGAGAGAAAGAACCATTCCATCTGATTTATCATCTAAGCATGAAGTATGTTTCATGATGAAGTCTGCATTCAAGGTAATGGACACATGTCTATGGTATCTTGACAGTGGTTGCTCACGACACATGACTGGAGACAGATCTCTCTTCAAGATCTTTGAGTCTAAGAAAGGTGGCAATGTTACCTTTGGTGATGGAAGCAAGTCACAAATTAAAGGGAAAGGGATTATATCTCTGCCAGGACTGCCAGATATTGCGAATGTCCTTTATGTAGAAGGTCTAAGGGTGAACCTATTGAGCATTAGTCAGATATGTGATCAAGACTTCATGGTGCTATTCTCAAAAGGGAAGTGTCTTGTCATGGATGAGTCTGGAAAGAAGCTCATTAGTGGGGTTCGCACTTTGGACAACTGCTATGGATTGGTTCCTGATGCTGACATTGTGTGTAATAGCATTCGTTTGCCTAATGAAGATCTGTGGCATCAATGAATGGGACATGCTAGTTACAAGCATCTTTCTATTGTATCTAAGCATGAATCAGTCTTGGGGATACCAAAGCTTAGTAGAATTAGCAATGTGGTGTGTGGACCATGTCAGCTTGGAAAACAGACAAAAGCTAAGCATCCAGGCACTCAGACGACAGCTACATCCAGACCATTGGAGCTATTGCACTTAGATCTTATGGGTCCAACCAGAACTGAGTCTCTTGGGGGTAAGAGATACATCATGGTTGTGGTAGACGACTTCACCAGATACACTTGGTTCATTCTACTACGATCCAAGTCTGATGCTCCTGAGCACATTGAAGCATTATGCACAAGACTGCAGAATGAAAAGAGCCTGAAGATTGATCGAATTCGAAGTGACCATGGGAAGAAATTCGAGAACTCATACATGGAATCCTTCTGCACAAGATCGGGTATATCTCAAGAATTCTCTGCTCCTATTACCCCTCAGCAGAATGGTGTGGTAGAAAGGAAGAACAGGGTTATTCAAGAGATGGCTAGAGCCATGCTGCATAACAAAGATGTGGCTAGAAACTTGTGGGGAGAAGCTGTAAACACTGCATGTCATATAGTAAATAGGGTATACTTCAGACCCGGTACCAAAAAGACTCCCTATGAGTTGTGGAAAGGAAGGAAGCCAAATGTGAAGTACTTCAGAATTTTTGGAATTACCTGCTTCATTCTCAAGGATAGAGAGAATGTGGGAAAGTTTGACTCCCGGAGTGATGAAGGCATATTTCTGGGTTACTCTTCTACAAGCAAGGCTTATCGAGTGTACAACAAAAGAACTATGAAGGTAATGGAGACAGTGAATGTCGTCATTGATGAGTCTTCAGAGTCAAGTTCTGAGAAAGGCACTGAGGGACTCCCCAAGGAAATTCTTCCTTCTGAGCCTAGGGAAGTTCAAGACATTACTGAACAAGAACCTGCTTCTCCAAGTACTCCCAGTATTGTGGAAGACCCTGCAGACTTACCAATTTCACCAGAGTCTGAATCTCAAGAAAAGAAGGGACCTTCATCTAGAATCAAATTAAATCATCCTCCAGAAGTCATTGTGGGAGACATGAATGAACTCACATTAAGGAAACGGGAAGTTGATAAATGTGTTGCTAACTTTGTGTCTTATTCCTGCTACTTGTCACAGGTTGAACCTAAGAAAGTTGAGGAAGCACTACAAGACGAAAGTTGGGTTGAAACAATGCATGATGAATTACTCCAGTTTCAGAGGAATGATGTTTGGACTCTAGTACCTAGACCGGAAGGAGAACACATCATCGGTACAAAGTGGATATTCCGCAACAAGACTGATGAAGAAGGAAATGTGATTCGCAACAAAGCTCGACTTGTGGCTCAAGGATACTCACAAATGGAAGGAGTAGACTATGATGAGACATTTGCCCCAGTTGCCCGAATGGAGTCAATCAGAATTCTTCTTGCCCTAGCATGTCAACTGAATTTCAAACTCTATCAGATGGATGTAAAGACTGCCTTTTTGAATGGGTTACTCAAAAAGGATGTCTATGTGGCTCAACCAAAAGGATTCATTGATCCACACTTTCCGGATCATGTGCTGTACCTTAAAAAGGCACTTTATGGGTTGAAGCAAGCTCCTAGAGCCTGGTATGATAGACTCACACAATATCTTGTGTCACATGGGTTCACAAGAGGGAAGGCTGATCAAACCCTCTTCATCAAAAGGGAAGATGGGGAGTTGATAGTTGCTTAAGTCTATGTTGATGATATCATCTTTGGGTCGACTAAGGATGAACTGGCTCATGGCTTCTCAAAACTCATGCAAGCCGAGTTCAAGATGAGCATGATTGGAGAGCTAACTCACTTCCTTAGATTGCAGATTCGCCAACAAGACTCAGGTATATTTCTTTCTCAATCTAAATATGCTAAGAATCTTGTGAAAAAGTTTGGTTTGGATTCTGCTAGTTCTGTTAGAACCCCTATGAGCCCTAATGTTAAACTCACTGTAGACTTGTTAGGCAAGAGTGTTGACCCTTCTCTCTATAGAAGCATGATAGGTAGTCTTCTTTACCTTACTGCTAGTAGACCTGACATTAGTTACAGTGTTGGTGTGTGTGCTAGATATCAGGCTAACCCCAAGGAATCTCACATGACTGCTTTAAAAAGAATTATAAAGTATGTCAAAACCACTGCTGAGTTCGGTGTGTGGTATAGCAAGGACACTAATGGTGTCTTAGCTGGGTACTCTGATGCCAATTGGGCTGGAAATGCTAATGATAGAAAGAGTACCTCAGGGGGTTGCTTTTATGTGGGTAACAATCTTGTCTCTTGGATAAGCAAAAAGCAGAACTCCATCTCCTTATCCACTGCAGAAGCTGAGTACATCGCTGCTGGTAGCTGTTGCACCCAACTCCTCTGGATGCAAAAACTCCTCCATGATTATGGTATTTGTCAAGAGCATCTCACTATTTACTGTGACAATACCAGTGCCATCAATATCTCAAAGAATCTGGTTCAACATTCTAGAACCAAACACATAGAGATTCGACATCACTTCATTAGGGAGCTTGTCAAAGATGGTACTCTCACTCTTGAGTTTATCCACACTGATGATCAGAAGGCTGATTTGTTCACCAAACCTCTTGACAGCAAACGTTTTGAATTCCTTCGTCAAAACATTGGTGTCATCTCCATGGATTGATCTCCTTCTCTTGTCCCTCTTCCTCATGCATTTGCATCTAGTTTTTGCTTTGCTTTGATAACATGTTTTTGTTTGTTTATTTTCAGTTTTGCTTATTTTGTTTTTGATATAAAAATAAAAAAAAAATTTGAAAATTGAAAAATACAAAAACAGTGTGTGTTTTGTGTACTTTGGTACTTGTGTACCTTGGATGGCCAGTGAAACAAAGTTTTCTAAACTTTGTATCTCTTGTAGCTTAGATGAGCATCTCTATGCACAACTAAGCAAGTGAGCTTTGTGGCTCTTGTTTGTGATGAGTAAGATTAGGTTATCTTTTAAAACTTAACACTCATATCACTCTTTTTGATGGGTAGGACTAGAAAATCCTAAGAGAAAGGCATAAATGACCATCTCACCACTATTGCCCGCCAATCATTGTAATGACACCTGTATGCTTCGGCATAGCAAAAGTGTAGTGTCATAGACACCTGTATACTTCGGCATAGTAAAAGTGCAGTGTCAAAGACATCCGTATGCTTCAGCATAGCAAAAGTGCAATGTCAATGCTTAACATCTTGGGTATTTCTTTTCTCTCTTTTATATACCCATGTATGATATGCAAAAATAAAAGAAAATATGCAAAGAAAATAAAAAGCAAAAAGATTAAAAATGCTTTAAACATGATTGCAAGCGTGTTTTCTAGGAGATGTGGGAGTCATAGGATGTACCTTGAAGGTGATAGTCCCCATCAAACAGTTATGATTGTGTGTGAGTTAAAAGTTATTTTCTCATATCTCAGATCGTCATAACATCTATACACATATGCAATCTTGCGATGTTTTTCACACACAACACGCAATATTCTTTGCTACTTTTGATACATGTGCAGGTACAATGTGATTTGGCCATCACAAAGGTTTTACATGTGCTAATGTATGCTCACTAAACTGTCATAACTTGTTTTTGAAATATAAAATTGGTTAGACTTGTTTAGTGTGTGTGTGTGTTTTGCATGATCCTTGTGCTTATTTTCTTGTTGAGAGATGTTTTTGAGAGGTTTATATGTTGAGTGGATCTTGGTAGAGATGTGTGTTGGATTGCATTCATGTCTGTGTTTTTCCCTTCTCGAAAAACTGCCTTCTTCAGCAGGCTCGACACCTTCCTCGACACCTCCTCGATACCTGGCCATCTGTCGAGCTTCTCAAGTTGTTTCTTATCGCAATCTCGACACCTCCTCGACACTTGATGGATCGATCGAGATTTCTTCTGTCTTCTCGATAGATTCTCGACACCAGTTCAATCGATCGAGATTCACTTATGCTGTTTGTGTCTTCTTTCTCGACACCTGTCTCGATACCTTGTGGATCGATCGAGGTTTCTTCTGTCTCCTCGATACCTTCTCGATACCTTGTGGATCGATCGAGATTCTCGTATCTGAAATTCTTTTTATATCTCGATACCTCTCGATACCTCCATCTGTCGACGACCAAATTCTCGATACCTCCCTCGACAGCTTCCTCGATACCTCTCGACACCTCAGTTGTTGAGAATTACTGAGGTGCCTATTTAAGTGCAGATCGCGATTTTCCTCATTTCTCACTCGATCTCTCTCGATCTCTCCGTGGCTGTTCATCTCCCTTTCACTCTCCTTTCACTCAAATCTTTCAACCCACTTGGATCTTGCTCATTTCTTGCTCAAATCACTTGGTAAGATCTCTATTCTCTTCCTTTTTCATGCATTTCATGTTTTGAAAACCTAGTTTTTGGGATTTTTCATAAAAATTTGGGGTTTTTCAAAATTGTTGAGTTTTTATTGAAATTTTGGGTTGGGTTTGTACTTAGATGATTTCAAAATGTCATACATTGCATTTCATTTGCATTATAATGATATTTACATGCATTTAGATGTGTGGTTTATGTTTGTGTGCTGCTAGGATTGGATTGGGCTGAGACCATGAAGTTTTTTTTCCTTTGCATGTCACATGCTCATGCATTCCCATGCATACGTACTTCTTGTTCAACATATTTGATATATTTGAACTGTGTTGGTACTTTTCTGATTGTCTCCCTCTCTATCTCTTTCTCATTATTTTACGTTAGTTGTGTCTATGGCACCCAAACGTAAATCCACTCCTGCTCGGAACCCTCTGCGTTCTGGAGCTTCCTCTTCTTCAGATACTACTCCCTTTAACATTCGGTTCCGTGATGGAGATGCTCATAAAGCATTTTCGGAGAACTTTTCTCGACGAGGTGTTCATTCGGAACGCCAAGTCATTCTGGCGGACTTCGCCGATACTGACCTTCCCTCTGTCATTCACAGTAGGGGATGGGGGTCACTGTGTGACATCCCGGTCACTTGCCTTCTCGTGCTGATACAGGAGTTCTACTCCAACATGCACCGGATTGATCTTTCAGTACCTCATTTTTCCACTCGCGTTCGAGGTATGCGCATTCCTGTCACACCGCAGCTTGTTGCGGATGTGCTTAGGGTACCTAGGATAGAGTTTCCAGATTACCCCTCTTGTGAGCGTCTGAGGACTGTGTCCAAAGATGAGCTCATTTCTGCTTTTTGTGAGCGCCCTGCTGATTGGGGTGAGCATCAGTTCACATCATGTAGGCCTTTTGCTAAAGGTCCTAGGTTCATTAACATGGTGATGACTTTTGTTCTCCATCCTCTGTCTCACTATAACTTTATCACAGAGCCTCGTGCTCGATTTTTGCTTTCTCTACTTAAGCATCTGACCATAGACTTCCCTTCTCACTTCATCCGGTCTATCATACAGGTTTATCTTGATTCGGTGTCCCGTGATAAGCTCATCTTTCCTTCTGCTATCACACGCGGATTCTACGCCATTTTTCCGTTCCCTTTCCTGTGTCCGACCACTTCACACACATATCTGCCATAGATGCCGCTACTGTAAAACGTAGTGAGGCGCAGTTCAGGTCGAGACAGCCAGGTGCCACTCCTCCCTCCCGTTCAGCACCTTCCAGATCAGCTCCATCTACATCTGCTCCTTCTTCCTCTTCGAGCGATGTATCCCTTGGTGATATCATGGCGCAGCTGCAGCGCATGGACACTCGTCTTGATACACTCTCTGCTGAGTTGTATTAGGTGAATGTTCGTGTGGGTCGTATTGCACGACGGCAGGCGATCATGGGTGGATTTGCTCCAGAGGCTACTCCTTCACCATCTACTCCAGCAGTGTCAGATTCTGAGGATGATGAGGATGATGATGATGATGATGATGGGGATGCTAGCTCTGCCGATGAGATGTCTACATGACACTCTACCCTTTGTCACTCGTGACAAAAAAGGGAAGTAGTTTTGGGCTATGAGAGTAGTCATCTTAGGGGGAGAGTTAGTATAGGACATTTTTGATAGGGGGAGTGTTTATTTTTTTGAGGGATGTAGTGAGGCTATATGTATTTTTTTATCTCTTAGATACATTGGTCTTATATATGAGGTCCTTTGACCATTTTTACATACATTGTACTTATCTTATCTCTTATATATGTTGATGTATGTTTCTTTCACCTCTCTCTTCATGTGTTGTTTCTTTTCTATCTTTATACACATGTTCTTTATACTTGTATGCAATCTATTTATTTCTGTTTCACACAAGATGCCTCGATGAGTTTTGTTTAAAGTGTTTCAGAAATACAGGTTGTCAAAGTCTACTTATCATAAGCTCTCTTCTTGCAAAGTTTTTCAAGAGTTTGTGTTAGGATAGATTTTATTGTAATCAACAAGTGAATATGAGTTGAGTGATTTATGACTTCTCTCATATGCTCATTTGTTAGTTGTGGTTTTGTCACGGATTGCCAAAGGGGGAGATTGTTAGGACATATATGTTTTAACTTGTTTAAGAACATATGTCACTTAGTTATGTAAATTGGCTAATTCTTTGACAAAACGCACTCCGCTTGTAATTGGGTAGTTCTAGGTGTTTTTAATACTTCAAGAAACCATGTTTCAAGATCAAGTGTTGAAGTCATCAAGTCTGTCCAAGAAAAAGCAAGCTGAAGTGCAAAGTTTTTAAATCTCGACACCTCTCGATAGCTACCTCGACACCTGCTATCTGTCGAGATTTAAAAAGTCAGAATTCCAATCTAATTTTCTTGGGATCTGTGAATATGTTTTTGGGCCTTCTTTTCTTCTAACCCTAAACATATAAAAGGATTATTTTGAGAGCCGTTTTGGTGGACACAAGTTGCATTATCATTGAGCAATCTCTGTTTACGCAAATTGTGATCAACAGACGAAGTTCTTGACCTAGTTCATCTTCCATCAAGAAGTTGCTGTGCATTTGCACCATAGGGTTTTGTAACCAAGCATCTTCCTGCTATTCATCATGTGGATGAACTGAAGAACTTTGCAGCCAACCATTCTTCCTCAGTTGGTGTTCTGAAGTCGCGTACTTGGATCCGCGCATTGGTTAGTCACGTACTTGGGAGCCGTGCATCAAAGGTGGAGACTGTCACTACAGATCAAGTCCAATTGGGTATTGGGGTAAGGGTTCAACTGTAGGTTGGTAAGGTACTTGGGATTCCTTTACTTGTAATCGCTTGATTTGATAATAGTGGAGTTTCGGGAGTGGTGACCTGAAAATCACCCGATGGGGTTTTTGCCGTTAGGGTTTTCCCCATTCGTAAACAAATTACCATGTTATTTATTTTCCGCTGCATATCTAGTTGATTGGTGATTTGTTTGTGCTTCCATAAAATTGCATGATTAATTGATTAATTAATTACTTTGCTAAATTAATTAATTAGGGTTAATCACAAGGGGTCATTCAGTTTGTGACCTAACAGGTATATGTAAGGAAATTTTACCATCAAAGCACAAAACAACCCCATTACCCGATCTTGTACTTATAAAAAGTTTTACAATAATGCTACAATGGACTTCTACACGTACAAGTTACTGTTGACCCATTGTAAACTTAAATTTCATTTTTTTATTGGTAGTATATATTATTTTATTAAGAGAGAGATTGGATTATATTATTTTATTGGATAATATATATTATTTTAATGAATTGAATAGAAAAATAAAAGTTGGAATAGTGGGTGTGTTGTAAGATAGTATGGTATAATTAATAAAGTACCTTTTGAGATAGTAAAATGGAATAGTAAAATGATTGTAGATATGAATGCTCTAAGTAAAAGTAATGGTTAACAAGTCTACTACTAGGGAAAGAAAAGTGTGGTACATGCATTGACGAGATAGTAAAAGAAGCCAAGTGACTTTTACAGGACAACTCATTAATGGTAGGGGAAGGCTAAAAAAAATTATTTAAAAAAAAAAAAAGCCATGTCAGTACTTAGTATATATACTGGTTAAAGAGGCACTACAAAAGTAGTGATTAAGATCTAGATTTTATTTGTATCATTATTTAAGTTGTATTATTGTTTAATTCCAATCAATACAAAAAAATAAATAAAAAAAAAAAAAACTAAAAATCAAGCACCAACATAACAAGATAGGAAAAATTGGTGAAAATCCAAAATCCAACTCATTAATTTTTCCCCCTTACAAATTTAAGCCTTCAATTTAACCAACCAATCTTACAAGTGTAATTAATGGAGTCTTACACCAAGTGAGTCTCACCCAAACAACACTCTTACACTTAATACACCATACCCACCAGTCAAAACTCAAAAAACAAATAAGATTCCAATACTGACCATGCCAAAAGAAGAAACCAAAAAATTAGAAAAATATATAATAATAATAACAATTCATAAGTAAATAATAAACATCCATATAACAAAATGGACAAAATCAGTGTTAATTCAAAATCCTAAACCAATAAAATTTTTTATTTCATCAACCTAAAACCAATCACAACCTAATGGAAAGTGACTAGTTGTTCCATCAAACTCACTTGATTCTGGTTTGAGTGGCAAAGCCGCATTGGGACCGAAAGGGGCCCTGGCCCCTCTAAAATATTTGGAAAAAATTTAGTAGATGTATATATTTTGAAGTCATCCTAACCCATTTGAAAATATTTAAGGAAATCTTAACATTTTGGCCCCAATATCCGAATAAGTCCAAAATTGCATATTACTTTCATTGAAATGGAAACAATCCAATTAGTGATGAATATACATATGTCAAAAAATTACAATAATTAGACATTTTTCGGCATCTTAAGATGAACATGTAGTTATTTTAACAAATATCTCACAAAGTAAAAGGAAAAAAAATCAACCTAATTTTTCACCCTAAAGGCTTACTTGCACAGCAACAACAGAAAGATTGAAGATTTTTTGATTCGATGCACTAGCATATGGTTGCAAACATTTTGCTCATCACAGGATTCTCTCACTCTCTCTCTCTGTCTCTCGCCTAAACTCTCTCATTCTCTCAACTGCTCTAGCCGCCTTCTTTTTCTTTCTGTTCTTTTTTTCTTTCCTCTAGGCTCTACTTTTCTTCATTTACAATTTAACAAAACTTCTATGTAAATAATAGTTGCAAACAGTAAACTAGATAAACATGTGTATCAGTGTGTGGTTAAAATCTTCTCTAGAATCTCTACAAAAGCAAGTGGGTAGGTTGTAGCCATGCCCTGTGTTACTCTATAGCATTCCCATAATTGCACCTTCCAATGACTTTTTCATTCATCTTTTTATAATTTGACTTTTCTTTACCATATATTTAATTGTTATTAAAATAATCCATTATATCATATAACATTATTTGTACCTATTAAAATATACTACTATTTATCATTTATATAAATTAAATTGCATGTACATTACTGTTCTAGATTTTATATTTAGTATGAATGTAATTAATTTGAAAATGGCTAATGTTTCCCTTTGTTTCTTAATCGTAACTTGTACTTCTTTTTTAGTTGAATAAACTTCACTTTACACTTTACAAGCATTTTTTGTAATGGTACTTTGGGTTAAGTGATAATGCACAGAAAATTAGTAGGCTGAATGCTTCGGGCTTCAATGGAATGATAGTTGCTTGGAAGACCTGAAAGAAAAACACACAATCAAAAGGTGATCGAGGTGGACTAGCCAAGAACCTTCTGATGCTTAAGTTAGTTCCTCTCTTAAATTCTAGAGTTCCAACTTTTCGAGAATTGTCTCAAACTTACCTTTATTTGTCGTGAATGAGTGTTTATATATTGTGCTCTTGAAGCCGTAGCTTGTCTTTGTAACTTCCCCCATATTCGTGGAGGTCAGAAGGTTTACACTCAACTCTTGCAACCGCCATAGGAGTTATAATATTTACTCTTATCTCCTATAACTATCATTGGAAGTTAAGTGCTTGGTAGGAAGCTATAGCAATGAATCAGGATCTTACTCACATACTAAAATGGTTACACATGGTCTAATTCATAAGCTCTTGTAGATAAATCTTGCATTTAGAAATGTTCCCAAGTATGGAAGGGTTGTCCATATCTGGACAACGTTCCTTAGTACAGACGAGCCTCTCATTAAAAGAATGAAAACACATGAATGATAAAATGGCCGAGTAGGAGTAGGCCCAACTGTCGTGGTAACTTGCATTTTGTGGATGACTACCTAAGGACGAGCTACACTTATCCTTCCCCATCAACTGCCCCCTTGTCCTTGTGTTGTATGTCATCAGAATGTCCTTTTTCTTTTTCTTTTTTTCTTTTTTTTTGACACATGGTTCAATTTGGCGTGTTTCAATCATGGCATTTCGTCTTTTGAGAAGGATGCCACATGGCCTTTCTTAGCTAGTCACGTCGCTTCAGATGCCTTCCTTGGACTCATATGATGGAACGCATGACCCTTTTGATCATATTGCTACTTTCAAGACTATGATGCACCTTTAAGGTGTTCTAGACGAGATTTTGTGTAGGGCCTTCCCTACTACCCTCAAAGGGCCAGCACAGGTATGGTTCAGCAAGATACCTTCGAATACTATGAGTTCTTTCAAAGAATTGAGTAAGCTGTTTGTCAACAATTTTATCGGAGGACAAAGGCATAAACGTTCCTCGTCCAGCCTGTTAACCATAGAGCAAGGGGAAAATGAAAGCTTGTGGTCCTTCATTACACGTTTCAATAGGGAAGCCCTGACAGTGGACGAGATGGACGACAAGTTATTGTTGGTGGCCTTCCATAATGCAGTAAACTCCAATTTATTTATCCATAAGCTTTATGAACAAGAGCCTTAAACTATGGCTGAACTTGTCCACTCAGCCCAAAACTTCATGAATGCAGAGGACGCAATTATGGCTAAGAAGAGGAAGAGAGCTAAACAAATGGAGGCAGATCTCGCGCGCCATCCTGAGCAGGGTTCTCGTCCAAAGAAGGCAAGGACAGGAGAGAAGAAAGATCAAGACAACAAGAAGGCAAGCTCTTTGGCACGAAGTCAACAATATACGCCCTTGAACATGTCGCTTGAACAAGTTCTCATGTAGATCAAGGATAATCCTTCCTTGAAATGGCTGAAAAAGAAGAAAGGAGATCCCAACAAGTGCAATAGGAACAAGTATTGCCACTTCCACAGAGACCATAGGCATGACACAGATGAGTGTTTTGATTTGAAGCAACAGATAGAAAATCTCATCAAGCAAGGAAAATTGAGAAATTTTCTTGGACAAGATCACAAAGACGAGAAGTTGAAGGCAAAGCTAGAAGAGCCGTCAAGACCCCCACTTGGAGAAATAAGAGTCATCATAGGAGGAACCTCGATAGGATAATCTTCCAAGTCAAGAAAGATGTACCTGAAGGCAATGCAAAACGACCAACTTTTAGGACGATCCCCGAGGATGACGACCACGGACGAGCAAGCCATTACATTAACTGACGAAGATGCTGAAAGGGTTCACCATCCATATGACGACGTGATTGTCATTACTTTGTTTATTGCTGATTATACGACCAGAAGAGTGTTAGTGGACAATGGGAGTTTGGTGGACATCTTATATTACCTTACTTTCCAGCAAATGAAGCTTGGACGAGATCAACTTCATCTAGTAAATTCACCCTTGGTAGGATTTGGAGGAATTAAAGTGCAGCCCGTGGGCACCATTACGTTACCTGTGGTGGTAGGAGCATATCTAAAACAAATAACCAAAGAAGTAAACTTTCTTGTCGTGGACTGTTCGTCGTCATACAACGCCATCATTGGAAGACCAACTTTAAACAGTTGGAAGGCAGTAACATCTACCTATCACCTATCAGTTAAATTCCCTACAGAGTACAGGATAGGGCAAGTGCAAGGAGATCAATTAGCAGCAAGAGAGTGTTATTTGGCCATGCTGGCTATGGACGAACAGGTTCAAACAATGAGCATTGAGGAGAGAGGAGTTGTGGTAGAGCCCATCGAAGTGCTGGAAGACATTTCTTTGGACGAGAATAACCCTGAGAAGTATACAAGAGTTGGAGCAAGTATGGAAAAGAAGACAAAGTAAGACCTTGTCCAGTTCTTAAAGAAGAGCATTGATGTATTTGCATGGAGTCATGAAGACACGCCAGATATCGACCCTAGTATTATCACCCATCGTTTAAACGTATATCCTTCCTCCAAGCTTGTTCACCAAAAGAAAAGAGTGTTTGCTCCTGAACGAGATAAGCCATTAAAGAAGAAGTTCAAAAGATAATTACAACAAAATTTAACCAAGAAGTTTATTACCCGAACTGGTTGGCTATTGTGGTGATGGTCAAGAAGGCTAATGGTAAATAGAGGATGTGCGTGGACTTCACCTATCTAAACAAGGCTTACCCCAAAGATAGCTATCCATTACCGCGTATTGATCAATTTATGGACTCAACTGCGGGTCATAAATTACTAAGTTTCATGGATGCCTTCTCAAGTTACAATCAAATAAGTATGGACGAGGTGGATCAAGAAAAGACATCCTTCATTACCAACCAAGGCTTGTTTTACTACAAGGTGATGCCCTTCGGTTTGAAGAACGTGGGGGCAACTTATCAGAGGCTGGTTAACCATATTTTTCATCCACAGATTGGGCAAAATGTGGAAGTTTATGTAAATGATATGTTGGTAAAGAGTTTGGACAAGCAAAAGCATCTAGACGACCTCCAAAAAACCTTTGACATGCTTAGACAATACAACATGAAGTTAAATTCGAGCAAGTATGCTTTTGGAGTCTCATCTGGTAAGTTTCTTGGGTTCATGGTGTCTCATAGGGGAATTGAGGCAAACCCCGATAAAATCTAGGCAATACTGAATATGGAGCCACCAAAAAACATCAAGGAAGTCCAATCCCTCACCGGATGAGTTTTTGCCTTTAACAAGTTCGTCTCTAAAGCTACTGACAAGTGCTTACCATTTTTTAAGTTTCTTAAGAAGGCATTTGAATGGATGGACGAGTGTTAGAAGGCCTTTCAAAACCTTAAGGCCTACCTTACAGCAACTCCTTTGCTGAGCCCGTCTATACCAAGTGAGGAATTATACTTGTATTTAGCCGTGTCCCTACATTCAGTAAGCTCAACGTTGATTAGAGAAGAAGGAAAAATCCCGGAAGCCAGTTTATTACACAAGCCGAGCACTAAGAGGGGCAGAAGGACGATATTCCATGATGGAAAAGTTGGCCTTTGCTTTGATCATGGCTTTTAGGAAGTTGAGGCATTACTTTCAGGCTCGTGTCATCAATGTCTTGATAGATCATCCACTAAAGAAGGCAATAAACAAATTGGAAGCTATAGGACGACTAATCCAATGGGTCATAAAACTCAATGAGTTTGATGTCAGGTACCAACCAAGAAACACGATAAAGGCACAGGTATTGGCGGATTTCATTGTAGAGTTCAGTCCTAATCAAGGTAAGCTAGATGAGGTGGATGAAGTACAGAGGTGGGTTATTAATGTTGATGGCTCGTCCACATTGTGTGCATGAGGAATTAGAGTTATACGCAAATCCCCAGAAGGAGATAAGTTGAAATACAAAACCTATCTACAATACCAAACCACCAACAATGAAACTGAATATGAAGCTCTCCTTAAAGGATTGAAATTGGCTAAGTCCTTAGGGGCAGAGTCAGTAACCGTGTAAGGGGATTCTCAGTTGATCATCAATCAAGTGAATAGAATTTGTGAAGCTAAAGAAGATTGGATGAAGAAGTATCTAAACAAGGTAAAGTAGCTTATCAAAAAATTTAAAGAAGCCAGTTTTGTTCAACTCCTAAGAGAAGAAAACATGGAAGCAGATGCTTTGGCAAAAGCAGCTTCAGCAGGGGGACCTATGAACGAGTATGATAAAGTCCAATATATGTCGAGCATAGATCTTCCAGAGGTATAACAAATTGAAGGAGAAGAAAATCGGATGACTCCAATAGTCGTCTATCTCAAGGATGGAAGACTTCTAGAGGACAAGGACGAGGCCAGGAAGTTGAGGATCAAAGTTGCCAAGTATGTCCTTATAGACGAGGTGTTGTATAAATGAGGTTTCTTTCATCCCTACTTAAGGTGTTTAGCCTCGGATGAGTCGAACTATGTATTGAGAGAGGTTCATGAAGGAGCATGTGGAAACCACTCAGGAGCAAGAGCACTAGTCCATAAGGTCATCTGTGCAGGTTACTACTGGCCAACTATTCAAGCAGATGTTAAGGCTTATGTCAAAGTGTGTGAGCAGTGCCAACGCTTCAGCAACGTCTCGAGACAATCGTTGGAGTATCTTACCTCAGTGATGGCCCCATGGCCCTTTGCGCGATGGGAATTAGATATCTTGGGCCCCTTTCCACTTGGAACCAGGCAAATGAAGTTTTTAATAGAAGGGATTGATTACTTCACTTAATTGGGTGGAAGCTGAACTCCTAGCAAAGATCACACAGTAAAATGTCAAGAACTTCATCTAGAAGAACATTGTATGCAGGTTTGGGGTACCTAGGGTATTGATATCAAACAATGGACGGCAATTTGACAACACGCTTTTCAGAGACTTCTGCGAGCACTTTGGAATCAAGAATCATTATTCCTCACCCTCCCACCTGTAAGCAAATGGTTAAGTAGAAGTAGCAAATCGATCCTTGTTGAAAATCATCAAGACTCGACTTGAGGGGCCAAAGGAAGTATGGCCAGACGAGCTGCTAAGAGTTTTATGGGCTTATAGGATGACTGTGAGGACCTCCACAGGGGAAACCCCTTTCAAACTAGCCTATGGAAGTGAAGTAGTGATACTTGCAGAGGTGCATATGGCAAACCACAGGGTGATGAAGTATCAGGACGAGGATAACGAGGAACAACTTTGCCTCAACCTTGATCTGGTAAATGAGGTAAGAATGAACACGGAACAAAGGACAGCGAGGCATAAAAACTTCATGGCTAGACAATATGATGCAATGGTGAAACCCAGGTGCTTCAACGTTGAAGACCTCGTCCTAGGGTTTCTTTGGCGACCAGAAATCCAGCCCATTGAAAACTAGGACCTAATTGGGAAAGGCCCTACAGGGTCATTAATTGCAAAAGGCAAGGATCGTATTACTTAGAAGCCCTGGATGGGAGAGGGTTGGAGCACCCCTGGAATGTTGAGCATCTAAGAAGATATTACCAGTAAGATATCAGCCTGGACGAGTACCATCATGGACGAGACCACCCTAGATGTTATCACCCTGGACGAGATGAAGTTTGTGTTGCTTTCTGTTGCATGTGTTTGTTATTAGCATTATATGTTGTGTTTTAATTCCCTAAAAGTGTATTAGTTCTTAAACTATGCGCTATAGACCATGGACAAAGTCATAGATTTGGTTCATCTGTTTGTATTTTTAATTCCCTAAAAGGCACTAGCTTCTAAGCATGTGCCATGCTTGTGGACAATATTTAAGTTATATACTTTAGATTTCCAATATATGTGATACATAAATCTAATCTCCATAATCTCATCCACAAGAAGGCTAAGGCTCAAGACGAATAAAATTTCTGGATGTAGAGATGTAACGTCTATTAAGCTTTCCTTAAGGATAAAGCAAAGGGCATATTCGTCTAAACAATGGACAAAATAAAAGCTTGAAGTGTATTCGTCCATACCATGGGTGAGGAAATCCATGCATATGAGAATACTCAAAAGTCCATGGATAAGTATCTAGCGAAAACAACCCAATCTTTGGACAGGTTAAAGTTGGCAAAACCCATTCATAAAATTGCAAAATTTAAAGAATGGAGAAAATGTTGAACAATGAGGAGTCTATATCAACATGGATGAGCTAAATGCCCCCATGAATGGACGGACTACAAGCCAATATAACATGGATGATGTAAATAAAGAAAAACATGTCCATACAATAACATGTTTGTACACACAATTTTCGTAAAAGAAAAATCACACGATCACGAAAATAGTGTAACAAATAATCAATTTGTATTTGATTTGTATATATGTGAATACAATCCTCTGTATGAATCTTTACAATGAAAGAGTACAATAAATTCCTCTGATTCGATCTCCAAGAAACGTTACGATCCGAAGGAGCTATGAAGCTTGATCTTAAATCGTGCCTTGATGTCTTCAAGTTGAATGAATAGTTGAACGTGCTTGATTTGATGCGAGGGCCGTTGGCTTGATCTCAAACTAGGTTAAAGGAGAATCCCACTTGATTTGAAGAAGTAGGAATAGGCTTTGATGAACAATGGAATTCTTGTGAACTCTAAAGATGACTCTCTATTTTGGCAGGGTGTTGGTTGTGTTTTTCTCCCCTTTCCTCATATGAGAAGCCTCTATTTATAGGCAACTCAATAGTATTTAATTTGTAATTTTCTCTCAGCATTTATTGAGAGTTGAATTGTGAATTTAATTTGGTATTTCATTTAATAAGAACTTTCCATATGGGTCTTTTCTTCTGATGCTGCCATATGGCTCTCTTCATTTGATGTTGGCACGTGGCTTGATTTCATTCGCTGATCGTCCACGTCATCAATTGGAGATTAATTTGATCACAAATATTTTATCATGAACAATTAGACGGTTGTGAATATATCATAAAATTTTGATGTCTACAAATGCCCCCACTTCAAGATTCGGCTTTCTGTCTTTCTGATGCAAGGAAGACGAGGCTTGAAGTATTCTTTCTTTTTCTTTTTTTTCTTTTTTTTTTTTATAATAATGGACTTGGTTTTACTGGTACACAAGGTTTTCATCCAAGCGCAATTTGGGCTTCTTTCATCCAATGCTGTATATTACAACTTTGCCATCCAAGGTGTCTTTTCATTGCTCTACCATACAAAGGACACACTCCTTTTTTTTTTTTTTTGAACACTGGGGCTTCACTTTCACGGGCTTGATTACACACAAAAGATTTCCCCTTGCAAGCCCACCTTAGTTTTGTTAGGTAGGTTGGTGCCGCAATTGTCTTGCTCGGCAAGCAATTTTTTTTTTTTTAGCCGCACCCTTACAAATTACAAGGGTTTCTTGCGAGTGCCACTCCTATAAAAGGACTTGATGTTTTACGGGTTAGAGGAAATTGAGCACCGTTCTTTTTTTTTTTTTTGGGTTCTCTTTTTTCTCTTCAGCCGTAGCAAGCATCTTCTCTCTTTCTCATTCTTTCTTATGCTTGTCTTTGTATTTTTTTTTTTCCTTTTTTTTAACCTCTTGATTTACTCTGCGCAGGTCATAGAAGTTTGCATTGTGTGAGCCAAGGTCATAGAAGCTGGTACTGCGTGGACCAAGCCTCAGTTTCAAGCGAGTCTACCATCTTATTCAGTAAAAAAAAAGCGAGTCTACCATCTTGCTCTTCTTATCTTGGCGTTTGACGGATTCGAGCACAGCAATCCTCTTGCTTAGACACAGGGTGTAAGCTTCAGCAGCGCATCCATTCCACTACCCTTTGTCTCGTGACCATTAGTGTGGGTGCTTCATCTGTGCCACCTTATCACTGCCTTCGTCTTGCGGCCATCAGTGCGAGAGCTTCGTCGGTGCACCTTTCTGACTGCCTTCACCATTGACTTTGTAGTGCGAAAGCTTCGTCAGCGTGTACTTCTACCATTGCGAGAGCTTCGTCGGTGCACCTTTCTGACTGCCTTCACCATTGACTTTGTAGTGCGAAAGCTTCGTCAGCGTGTACTTCGTCAGCGCATCCTTCTCACTGCCTTTGTTCCACAACCATAGGTGCGTAGCTTTGTTCACATACTCATCGCCTCCACATCGCGGCTATTGGCGTTGGAGCATTGAGAGAGCCACATATCAGATTCAAGCACCAATTGTTATCTCTTGGAGGCAATACTATAGTGAGATTTTTGCTTCATATAACTACGCTCCTCTTCTTTCATCGTCTTATGGATTCGAACATCGGCGGTTTCATCCTGGACTTTGTGCTGCTGCCTTCCTCTTAGACTTTGTGCTGCTTTCTACATCTTCACGTGACAACCAAGGTGCACACTAAATACATGCCTAAAGCTTCAATGCTCCCATGCCGACACATGGTTTCCTTGTAGCCTTGAATTTCAATGCCACGCCTAATAACCAATAAGCTATAACATGGTTTTCCAAGCTTGGATAGTGGACATGCAAGCCTCTACATGTCCTTCTCTTCACATGCATGTTAATGCAAGCCTCTACGTGTCCATCATATGGTTATTTCAACACCTACACATGATGTTTGCATGTTAATGTCGAAATATTTGCTTGTTTCATCGACCCCACTTCTATAAGGGAGAAGGCCCCACTTTCGTGATTTCCATATTTTTGCATGTAATAGCCTATTCCATATTATTGACATGCCCCACACTTTAATTTCACAAGAAGCATGGTGGCTTCTTTGTGGTTTTGAACTTGAATACTATATTTAATGGTTAATAAGCCACGGTACATGTGACCTTTAGACTTAATATACAACAAGCAAACTTCCACTTGTATGTTAATATAGCTTTAGGTGCTTGAATGTTAATATAGCTTGCTTGTGGTTTTTTAGTCTCAATGCCACATGCCCTCCTTTCTAATAAGCCATGACCGCACGTGCTCTTTTATTATTATTATTATTATTATTATAAATTTATTAGTAAAGAGCATTTGAATGGATAAGGTATTCATCCTTTCCTTTGGTTTGTTGTCAGGTGTGTTAGGTGATTCAGGCTTGCCAACCCTTTACTCGACTTTGTGACTCTTCTACGTTTGCTTAAGTCGTGACCTCTACGAGATTAGTCTGTTCCAAGTGGCTGCCATTAAGTGCACTTCATCATGGTCATCTTTTACAACTCATCAAGGACTCTCAATGATTAATCTATCACTCTCTTGCGCTCTACGAATGAACCCCTAGAGAATGGCGTCGTCTTAAAAGTCCATCCACTTGGTAGCAGTGTCCCTTCATCCTCATCTACTACCATTCCTCGTCTTCCAAGTCTATCTCAATGGTGGGTCGAATCATCTCACGAACTACACGACCCGACTAGAAAGGATTCGCATGTTGTTTTGAGGACGTTTACTTTGGCTTCCAACCTTCACTCAACCGCGGACCATGTCCATCCATTCCCTCTCCTTTGTCGTCGGATAAGTGCGGGAGAAGTGCAATAGGCCCTACCTTCTTCCAAGACTCGTCCACTCCAATATAGGGGTGAGTTTTTCTACCTCCCTAAATATTGGGAGTGGCTAGAAGACATATTGAGCCGCAATACTAAAGTCTTAAGTGATGCCCATCTTTATGAGCCGCTACTCGCATCGTTATTCACATATGATCGGAACACCCATGTCTTGCAAGCCTTCCTAGAGTGTTGGTGTACAGCTACGAGCACATTGCACCCGTCTGTAGGAGAGGTCTCCATTAGCTTATGGGACTTGCATTCGATCGGTGGGCTTCTCGTGTACGGCTCATTTTACGAAGAGGTTGTTCCAAACTCGAAAGACATATTATCTCTCTCCTCATGCTATCATCATCTATTTGCCGCCTTCCATCACTTAAGTCTTGAGCTTGGTGGCTCGCACTTGGTCACTACGGCCTTATGGGTGAAGTTTTGGTTCTGTGGCAAGTCTAAATATCAAAAACCGCCGACTAGAAGGTTATTAAAGAGGAATGCAAGAGGTAAGCAATCTCATAACCCCTCTGGTAAAATTAATGCCCCTAGAATTCTGGCTAAAGAAGACGAGGCTCCCTTCAATGTGCTCGAAGTGGAGAGAAGGCTTATAGAAGAGACTTGGTTAGCTGCTTTGATCTTGTGTTAGTTGTTTGAGTTCGCTCTTCCTGACGGGGGACCAAACTTAATCAGGCCTAGTGTTTTCAAGAGCGCAAGTGCGATGGCACGTGGTAAGAGATACTGCCTTGCAGTCCCAGTCTTAGCCAACATTTATAGGGGCTTGAATGAAATTGTGTCTTCTAAGACTCCTAGTAAATGTGATGCCACTTTTCCTACACACTACTTGAATGCTTGGTTGGCTGAATACTTCGACACTCACTTTGAACTTGAAGGGTCTTGCTCCAAGGCTGTTCCGCGCATGTTTAGATACTCTAGAGAAGGTGTAGCCAAGCATTATAATGAGGTTACGGCCTGTAGGCTATTTCGTGTCGTTAGTAGCTTCAAGTTTCATCGCTTAGGCCTTTTTAAAGGCCATCGAGAGATTCTGGTGGATGATGACAAGCTACCTAGCTCTTATGTAGATTGCTTCATCAGCCAACGCTCCAACTACTTGGCCTCTCGTCGCGGAAGTATATCTATAGTTGAATCATATAGCCCTCACCGCTTTGGTCGACAGTTCGGTTTCAATTAACACATCCCTGGGGAGCTTAATGAGGACTTTCGCACTGTCACCTTAGAGCAAGTGGTATGCTTTTAGCGTCAATGTCTTCGTCTTGTTACCAATTCAAAGTTCTTGATCCCTGCCTGCCCATCTGAGCATGGGGCTCTTTGCACGAAGGACTATATGAATTGGTGGGCTAGAAAATCTAATGGTTTCTTTTCAAGTAGGGATAAGCAATCGATTGGGAATGTTAACTCGAGCAAGATAAGACTCAAAATAAAACAGCCCAATGAAGTAGTTGAGCCCATGAAGCGCTGAAGCGATGGGAAGCCCTCTTTTGGGATTTCAGAGGCTACCGATGAGTCCTTAGGAGGAGTGTGCATGGACAAGGTACATTCTCCTAAGCGTTGGCCTTCTTGCATAGTCTCAACGCCTCAAGACGTGGAGGTGACCAAGGGTAAGGATGTGTCAGATTCCGAGCGGAATAGTGGCAACTCAAATTCTCACTGGAGACGTAAAAGGCAGAGGGACAATCCCAACAAGAATCTGGATCATGAAGGGGTCACCCAAGCGACTAACCATGGTGTCAATATGGATTCGCTTCCTAACCCTTTTGGTGGCAGTGCACAAGTGAGTCTTAATTCTCTTTTTGATGATTTTGATCTTGAATCCATTAAAGACCTTTGTTTCCTTCATGATGACCTTGAAGCTATTTTTGGTATCCAAGAACTTTTTGAGAATGACAATCTTGGTATTCTTCCAATGCAGGATGACAATTATCCTTTGAAAAGAGCAGAAAAGAAGTGTACGCCAGTTGCCACTAGCCAATCTACGAGTGAGTTTGCCATTCAAGGTCTGACAGCCTTTGATCTACTAAGGAAATTGACCCATCACATTCGGGGAAGACTAACGCCACTCTTTCTTCCGACCCTAGTCACAAGCCTTCAAGGGACGTGACTCGAAATAAATCCATTATGTGTAGTTCGAGCATCCCAACCACTTCAACTGTCACAAAGTTTGAACCCGATGATTTGATTTCGAAAGCTGATCGACAGCGTGCAAAAATGCTAGGAGGGGACCTAATTGAGAAGGTTGTCAAAACCCCTTTTACTCTTGTGACTTCATTTAGAGATGGAGTCGAGAAGATCCTTCAAGTTATCGCACAAATAAAAGTTGTTAGGACATATATGTTTTCACTTGTTAAGAACATATGTCACTTATTCATGTAAATTGACTAATCCTTTGACAAAATGCACTCTACTTGTAATTGGGTAGTTCTAGGTGTTTTTAATACTTCAAGAAACAAGGTTTCGAGGTTAAGTGTTGAAGTCATCAAGTTTGTCCAAGAAAAAGCAAGCTGAAGTGCAAAGTTTTTAAACCTCGACACCTTCTCGATAGCTACCTCGACACCTGCTATCTGTCGAGATTTAAAATTTCAGATTTCCAATCTGATTTTCTTGGGATCCGTGAATATGATTTTGGGCCTTCTTTTCTTCTAACCCTAAACATATAAAAGGATTGTTTTAAGAGCCGTCAAGTGTGACACAAGTTGCAATATCATTGAGCAATCTCTGTTCAAGCAAATTGTGATCAAAAGATGAAGTTCTTGACCTAGTTCATCTTCCTTCAAGAAGTTGCTGTGTATTTGCACCGTAGGGTTTTGTAACCAAGCATCTTCCTACTATTCATCATAAAGGATGAACTAAAGAACTTTGCAGCCAACCTTTCTTCCTTAGTTGGTGTTCTGAAGTCGCGTACTGGGATCCGCGCATTGGTTAGTCACGTACTTGGGAGCCGTGCATCAAAGATGGGAACTGTCGCTACAGATCAAGTCCAATTGGGTATTGGGGTAAGGGTTCAACTGTAGGTTGGTAAGGTACTTGGGATTCCTTTACTTGTAACTGTTTGATTTGATAATAGTGGAGTTTCGGGAGTGGTGACCTGAAAATCACCCGGTGGGGTTTTTGCTGTTAGGGTTTTCCCCATTCGTAAACAAATCACCGTGTTATTTAATTTCCGCTACATATTTAGTTTTTGGTGATTTGTTTGTGCTTCCACGCAATTGCATGATTAATTGATTAATTAATAACTTGGCTAATTAATTAATTAGGGTTAATCACAAGGGGTCATTCAGATTGTGGCCTATCAAGTGGTATCAGAGCAGGCACACTCTGATTAGGTTTAATCTTTGCTGTGTTGATCCATTGACCCCTGTTTGTCATGGATAGAGGACAATCTTTAATCATACCTCCTTTATTTGATGGCACTAACTATGCATGCTGGAAAGTACGCATGAGAGCTTTCTTGCAGTCTTTAGATGAGAAGGTGTGGCAAGCTGTAGAGATTGGCTGGACTAAGACAAAAGAAGAACCGGCCGATTAGGATGATGCAAAGATCAAGGCGGCTAGCTTCAACAGCAGAGCGTTAAATGCCCTATTTAGCGCAGTCACCAATGAGGAGTTCAAGAAGATATCCTCAACTGAAACTGCTAAGGAGGCTTGGACCATCCTCCAGATAACCTATGAAGGAACAAAGGCTGTCAAAGATTCAAAGCTTCAGAGGCTCACTACAAGCTTTGAAGAAATTAAGATGGAGGAGGATGAGTCGTTTGATGAGTTCTATGCCAAGCTCAAGGACATAGTAAACTCAGCCTTCAATCTTGGGGAAACCATCCCTGAACCCAAGATTGTAAGGAAGGTGCTCAGATCTCTACCTGAGAGATTCCATGCCAAGATTACGACGATAGAGGAATCAAAGGATATTGACAAGATTTCTTTGACTGAGCTGGTTGGAAACTTGCAAACCTATGAGATAGGGTTATCTAGGATTGGCAAGTCAAGTAAAGGCAAAAGCATGGCCTTGAAGGCAAAGAGCAGTGATACAGATGAGTCTTCCGATGATGAAGATTCCAAGATGAAGTCCTACATCACCCGGCAGTTCAAGAAGTTTATGAAGAATGCCAATGGAAGGAGCTTCGACAAGGACCGTAGGCAGTTCAGTTCTTCTCAGTTTAAAAGCCAAGACAAAGGGAATAAGGATGCTAAGGATGGCGGTCAGTACACTGTTCCCGCAGGACCAAAGTGCTTTGGGTGTCATGGATTCGATCACATGAAGCATGAATGCCCAACATATCTCAAGAGCATTGGGAAGAGTAAGGCACTTGCTGCAACCTTGAGTGACACTGAGCCTGAAGATGATTCCGACAATGAGGATGACGGAATCTTAAATGCCTTCACTGCTGCAGTCAATCCTACTGAAGGGATTATTGAAGAAGTGGATGAAGAAGAAGAACTAGTGGAGTCCAAATTTAAGAAGATGGATGATCAAGATGATATCCATTCAGCCTATGAGAAGCTTTACAAGCTCTCTGAGAAGCATGAGAAATTATATAGGCTGGCCACCAAGAAGCTCAGTGATGTGGAACTTGATCGTGAAGAGTTGTCCACAAAGTTTGATGAGGCGAATCAAACTATTACAGCACTGAGATTTGAAAACAATTTCTTGGCTGAGAAAACCAAGAAGCTTGAAGCGGAGCTGTTTCAAGTCAGAGCTCAATTGGAGAGGACTTCAAGTGCAAAGCTTGATGAGATGCTTAGCAATCAGAAATCTGCTTCGGATCGAACTGGTTTGGGGTATGGTCTTTCTTTCTCTAATACTGCTTCTACTAGCAATACTGTTTTTGTTCCTCCTGCTAATAACACTGAAATTGAGAATATTGATGTTAAAACTGAATTAGCTAGTGAGAACTTAGACAAGGGTAAATCTATCTTAGGAGCACCCCCTAAGTAAGATAAGAAAGATGCTAAAAACCCTAGGGCTAAGAAGGCTAACTCTCAAAAGCCTAAACAAAAGAAGCAGCATCTCTGTCATCATTGTGGAGCTGCCGGTCATACTCGACCAAATTGCTATAAGTAGTTAGCCACTCAATAGAGCAATGGCATGACAGCATCTGGAAGCCAAAATCAGCTTCAATCCTCTCTTGCTCCTCTTGGAGATCTTCTGAAAGCCCTCATGTTCCTTTCGAACTTGAACGGTTTAAATTCTTCCCCCTCACCGCCGGTTCAAGGATTCAATCAAAGGAAAGGCTCTTCCAAGGTGTGGAAGAAAAAGGGCTCTAAGTGATTTCATCACTTTCTTTTCCCTTCTTGTTTTTCTGTTTGTTGCATTGCTTGTGTACTTTGCTTTTCTACTGAGTTAGTCTAGTTTTTGCTTTGCTTTGTTAACATGTTTTGCGTGTTTACTTTCAGTTTTGTTTATTTTGTTTTTAAATATAAAAATAAAAAAAATTAAAAAATCAGAAAAATACAAAAACAGTGTGTGTTTTGTGTACTTTGGTATTTGTATACCTTGGATGGCCATTGAAACAAAGTTTTTAAATTTTGTATCATTTGTAGCTTAGATGAGCATCTCTATGCACAACTAAGCAAGTGAGCTTTGTGGCTCTTGTTTGTGATGGGTACGATTAAGTTATCTCTTAAAACTTAACACTCATATCACTCTTTTTGACAGGTAGGACTAGAAAATCCTAAGAGAAAGGCATAAATGACCATCTCACCACTATTGCCCGCCAATCATAATATGACACCTGTATGATTCGGCATAGCAAAAGTGCAGTGTCAAAGACATCCGTATGCTTCGGCATAGCAAAAGTGCAATGTCTATGCTTAACATGTTGGGTATTTCTTTTCTCTCTTTTTATGCCCATGCATGATATGCTTAAAAGAAAATATGCAAAGAAAATAAAAAGCAAAAAGATTAAAATGCTTTAAATATGATTGCAAGCGTGTTTTCTAAAAGATGTGGGAGTCATAGGATGTACCTCGAAGGTGATAGTCCCCATCAAACAGTTATGATTGTGTGTGAGTTAAAGTTATTTTCTCATATCTCAGATCATCATAACATGTATACACATATGCAATCTTGCGATGTTTTTCACACACAACACACAATATTCTTTGCTACTTTTGATACATGTGCAGGTACAATGTGATTTGGCCATCACAAAGGTTTTACATGTGCTAAATGTATGCTCACTAAACTGTCTTAACTTGTTTTTGAAAAATAAAATTGGTTAGACTTGTTTAGTGTGTGTGTGTGTGTGTGTGTTTTTGAGGATCCATGTGCTTAAATTTTTGTTGAGAGATGTTTTTGAGTGCTTTATATGTTGAGTGGATCTTTGGTTGAGGTGTGTGTTGGATTGCATTCATGTCTATATTTTTCCCTTCTCGAAAAACTGCTTTTTACTGCTGGCTCGACACCTCCTCGACACCTCCTCGATACCTGGTCATCTGTCGAGCTTCTCAAGCTTTTTCTTATCGCAATCTCGACACCTGTCTCGACACCTTGTGGATCGATCGAGAAATCTTCTGTCTCTTCTATACCTCCTCGACACCTGTGTGATCGATCGAGATTCTTTTATCTGAAATTGATCTTGCACCTCGATACCTCTCGATACCTTCAGCTGTCGAAGGCAAAATCCTCGACACCTTTCTCGACACTTTCATCGATACCTCTCGACACCTTAGCTGTCGAGAATTACTGAGGTGTCTATTTAAGGTCTGATCGCGATTTTCTCTCATTCTTACTCGATCTCTCCGTGGCTCTTTCTCTCTCAAACACATTTCTCTCACTCAAATCTTCCAACCCACTTGGATCTTGACCATTCCTTGCTTCAATCACTTGGTAAGATCACTTTTCCCTTCCTTTTTCATGCATTGCATGTTTTGAAACCTAGTTTTTTGTTTTTTTTGAAAATTTTGGGGTTTTTCAAAATTAATGAGTGTTTCTTGAAATTTTGGGTTAGGTTTTCACTTAAAATGCTTTTAAAATGTCATACATTGCATTCCATGTGCATTAGAATGATATTTACATGCATTTAGATGTGTGCTATATGCTGTGTGCTGGTAGGTTTGGATTGGGCTGAGCCCATGATGCAATTTTTGTTTTGCATGTCACATGCTCATGCATTCTCATGCATACGTACTTGTTGTTCAATATATCTGATATATATGAACTGTTTTAGGACTTTTCTGATTGTCTCCCTCTCTCTCTCTCTTTCTCATTCTTTTACGTTAGTAGTGTCTATGGCACCCAAACGTAAATCCACTCCTGCTCGGAACCCTCTGCGTTCTGGAGCTTCTACTTCTTCTAATTCTGCTCCCTTTAACCTTCGGTTCCGTGATGGAGATGCCCAAAAGGCATTTACTGAGAACTTTTCTAGACGAGGTGTTCATTCAGAACGCCAAGTCATTCTGGCGGACTTCGCCGACACTGACCTTCCCTCTGTCATTCACAGTAGGGGATGGGGGTCACTGTGTGACATCCCGGTCACTTGCCCTCTCATGCTGATACAGGAGTTCTACTCCAACATGCACGGGATTGATCGTTCAGTACCTCTCTTCTTCACTCGCGTTCGAGGTACGCGCATACCTATCACTCCGTAGCTAGTCGCGGATGTGCTTAGGGTACCTAGGATAGAGTTTCCCGATTACCCTTCTTGTGAGCGTCTGAGGACTGTGTCCAAAGATGAGCTCATTTCCGCTTTTTGTGAGCGCCCTCCTGATTGGGGTGAGCATAAGTTCACATCATGTAGGCCTTTTGCTAAAGGTCCTAGATTTATCAACATGGTGATGACTTTTATTCTCCACACTCTTTCTTACTACAACTCTATCACAGAGCCTCGTGCTCGATTTTTGCTATCACTTCTAAAGCATCTTACTATAGACTTTCCCTCTCACTTCATCCTGTCTATCATAAATGTTTATCTTGATTCAGCGTCCCATGACAAGCTCATCTTTCCTTCCGCTATCACGAGGATCCTACGCCATTTTTCCATTCCCTTTCCTATGTCCGACCACTTCACACACATATCTGCCATAGATGCCACTACCGTAAAACGTAGTGAGGCGCAGTTCAGGTAGAGACAACCGGATGCCACTCCTCCCTCCCGTTCAGGTCCATCCAGATCAGCTCCATCTACATCTGCTCCTTTTTCCTCTTCGAGCGATGTATCTCTGGGAGATATTATGACGCAGCTGCAGCGCATGGACACTCGCCTTGATACACTCTCTACTGAGTTGTATCAGGTGAATGTTCGTGTTGGTTGTATTGCACGACGGCAGGAGACCATGGGTGGATTTGCTCCAGAGGCTACTCCTTCTCCACCTACTCCAGCAGCTTCAGATTCTGATGATGATGATAGGGATGCTAGCTCTACCGATGAGATGTCTACATGACACTCTACCCTTTGTCACTCGCGATAAAAATGGGGAGTAGTTTTGGGTTATGAGAGTAGTCATCTTAGGGGGAGAGTTAGTATATGACATTTTTGATAGGGGGAGTGTTGTCATTTCTGAGGGATGTAGTGAGTCTATATATGTATCTTTTCTTTTCTTACCTTTTAGATACATTGATCATGCATATGAGGTCCTTTGACCATTATACTTATACTTCTTTATATATGCTGATGTATGTTTCTTTCACCTCTCTCTCTTCATGTGTTGTTTCTTTTCTATCTTTATACACATGTTCTTTATACTTGTATGCAATCTATTATTTCTGTTTCACACAAGATGCCTTGATGAGTTTTGTTTAAAGTGTTTCAGAAATACAGGTTGTCAAAGTCTACTTGCCATAAACTCTCTTCTTGCAAAGTTTTTCAAGAGTTTGTCTAAGGATAGATTTTATTGTATTCAACAAGTGAATATGAGTTGAGCGATTTATGACTTCTCTCATATGTTCATTTGTTTGTTGTAGTTTTGTCACGGATTGCCAAATGGGGAGATTGTTAGGACATATATGTTTTCACTTGTTAAGAACATATTGACAGGTTATTTAGACCCCTTAAACAACCAGATTGCGTAGTCTAGAATAATTAGCCAAGTTGTTACTTAGTCAAATTAAGCAATTCTAGGTTAAAACAATCCAAACAATCATATCAAGAATAATAATGCAGCGAAAAATAAATAACACAAGATATGATCACCCAGGAAACCACACGGTAAAAACCTGGGGAGGATTTGACCCACCGATCCTCAAGGCTAACCTGAATTCACTATGAAAGAATTGAAGTTCATACAAAAGGACTACAAGCTCCCCGCTCGAATTCCTAATGCTACCCACCAGTAGAACTTCCTGACACGACCACGCGCAGGCTCCAAATCCACGGACTACTTCTTTCTTGAATTCCTCAATCAGCTACAAGCTCCCCGCTTGCTTTTCTTTTAAGTTCCAATGGTTGCAACAGTAATGATCTTCAAGATGTTGAAATTACCTCTACCATGAAAACCCTAAGTTTTGTGTAAAGGAAAGCTCCTCAAAGATCTCACAAGAGATTCACACAAAACAGCAATGTATAAGCAACAATACAATATGGACAACCTTCAAAAACGTGGCTAGGGTTTAGTTTATATACCTAGGGTAAAAACAAAAAACCCTAAACGTTTAATGAAGTAGGGCTGAGTTGGAAATTCTGCAGAAAATTCAACCTGTGCGATTTTCGATCGATCGAGTCTATTCTTCGATCGATCGAGCCAGGCCGAAAGTCCCAAGTACTTCTGCAGCCACTCGATTCCAACTTTACAAGAATAAACCAACTTTGAGCAAGTCTAAATAAGACTAAATACAATGTTTTGATCATGGTTTGCCAACATTACAAATTAGAGTTCTAAATACATAAAATCCTAAGACCTTAGAACCTAACACATATGTCACTTATTCATGTAAATTGGCTAATCTTTTGACAAAACGCACTCTACTTGTAATTGGGTAGTTCTAGGTGTTTTTAATACTTCAAGAAACAAGGTTTCAAGGTTAAGTGTTGAAGTCATCAAGTCTGTCCAAGAAAAAGCAAGCTGAAATGCAAAGTTTTTAAAGCTCGACACCTTCTCGATAGCTACCTCGACACCTGCTATCTGTCGAGATTTAAAATTTCAGATTTCCAATCTGATTTTCTTGGGATCCGTAAATATGATTTTGGGCTTTCTTTTCTTCTAACCATAAACATATAAAATGATTGTTTTAAGAGCCGTCAGGTGTGACACAAGTTGCAATATCATTGAGCAATCTCTGTTCAAGCAAATTGTGTTCAAAAAACGAAGTTCTTGACCTAGTTCATCTTCCTTCAAGAAGTTGTTGTGTATTTGCACCGTAGGGTTTTGTAACCAAGCATCTTCCTGCTATTCATCATAAAGGATGAACTGAAGAACTTTGTAGCCAACCTTTCTTCCTTAGTTGGTGTTCTGAAGTCGCGTACTGGGATCCGCGCATTGGTTAGTCACGTACTTGGGAGCCGTGCATCAAAGGTGGGAACTGTCACTTCAGATCAAGTCCAATTGGGTATTGGGGTAAGGGTTCAACTGTAGGTTGGTAAGGTACTTGGGATTCCTTTACTTGTAACCACTTGATTTGATAATAGTGGAGTTTCGGGAGTGGTGACCTGAAAATCACCCAGTGGGGTTTTTGCCGTTAGGGTTTTCCCCATTCGTAAACAGATCACCGTGTTATTTAATTTCCGCTGCATATTTAGTTTTTGGTGATTTGTTTGTGCTTCCACACAATTGCATGATTAATTGATTAATTAATAACTTGGCTAAGTAATTAATTAGGGTTAATCACAAGGGATCATTCAGATTGTGGCCTATCAAAAGTTGTGGACGCCACGCCTTTAAGAGAGCGTATTTCAAAATATATGGATGATGTAGACCGATATTCTTCCCTCCATCATGCTCTTTCACAAGGCATCGCACCTGAAGACAAGGAACGAAAGCTTACCGATGCTCAGCATCATCTCACTCTTGCCCTCGACTCAGAAGCCATTAAGATCAATTAGAAAGTTGCAATCAAGGCGAACTTAGACAAGGCCTTAGCTAGAGAGATTGAATTAAAGAAGGAACTTGAGTTGCTTTCAATGCAAAAGGCAGAGTTTACAGCGTCAAGCACCCTTTGTGATGCAGAGCTAGCCCAACAACAAGTGATCATTTCTCAAATCAAGGGGGAGGTTTCCAAGATTAAGGCTACTCCATCCTTAGAAGCTTCTGATGATGCAAAACTTAGATAGCTATAAGGGTTACTAGAGACTAGAAAAGAGGAGTTAAGGCATTTAGATTGAATAGGTTAATCTTTTTTTTTTTTTAATAATTGATGTAGTCAGTACAATGTAACCACACCTATCTCATTATTAATAAAGAAATTCATTTATTTCCAGATCAATGTTTGCTCCTTTTTTTTTTTTTAAGCTAATATGATCAATTTTTGAGAACATCATTTCTTTTTTTCTTTTCTTTTTTTGCTACTGTGCTTAGCGGGATTTTTTATTTTTTATTTATTTATTTATTTATTATTTTTTGGTGGGCAATTTAAGCTCTTACTGAGGAGCATCTCCAATACTTCATGCATAGTATCGCTTCAGGAACTTTGCATTTATGGGACCTACCCTCAGGCCATCCCTGTCGACTATCTTGTAAGCACCATTAGTGTAGACCTCCTGTATGATATAGGGGCCATCCCATTTTCATGTGAACTTGTTCCCAGTCTTATGAAAGATGTTGATGGGCCTTCGCATAACAAGTACTAGGTCCCCTACTTGGAAAGATCGAGGTCGGACTCTCTTGTTGAACGCTCGCGAAAGCCACGCTTGGTAGCATTCAAGACGATGTTGAGCTTCCAATCTCTTTTTATCAAGTGTTTCCAACTCTTCGAGTCTTAAACGCGCATTTTCTTCAATTGTGAGCCCTTCTTGGGTAGCAATTCGAAGTGATGGAATTTGTCGCTCTAAAGGTAGGACTGCTTCAACACCATATACCAATGAATATGGAGTGGCTTGCGTGGGTGTCCTGTATGTTGTTCGGTATGCCCATAAAGCTTCTCCGATCTTTTCATGCCAATCCTTCTTTGAGCATTCTACTACCTTTTTTAAAAAATTGCAGAGCGTCTTGTTGAAAGCCTCAGCAAGACCGTTGGCTGGCGCGTTATACATGGATGACTTGTATTGCTTGAACTCGAACTTCTCGCATATTTGGGTCACCAAACTATTATAGAATGGCTTACCGTTATCCGTGATGATATAGCGAGGGACACCATACCGATAGATCAAGTGAGTCTGGATGAAGTTCACCACATTTTCCTTTTTTACTTCCTTGAGAGGTATGGCTTCTGCCCATTTAGAAAAATAGTCGGTCGCAGCTAATATGTACAAGTGACCCCCCGACGACTTAGGCAATGGTCCTACAACATCAAGTCCCCATGCATTAGAAGGCCAGGACGCAACTGTAGGGTGCAGGGGCTTCGATGGCTAATGGATGTAGTTCGCATGAAGTTGGCATGCTTCACATGTCTTTACATAGTCCATACAATCCTTGACCATGATGGGCCAATAATAACCCATTCGTTTTATCCGGTGATACAACTTGGGGCCAGACTGATGGGCGCCACGCACTCCTAAATGAGCCTCTTCCATGGCTTGATCACCTTCTTCCTTGCCAAGACATCGTAAGAATAGACCGTCAAAAGACCTCCTGTATAATGTGCCCTTGTAGTGTATAAAACGAGGTGCCCTTCGCCGTACCTTAGTCTTGTGGCAGGGATCTTCGGGTAGCTTACCATGTTCGAAGTAATTAATCAGGGGTTGGCGCCAATCCTTATCCTCCACTATAGATATCGATATGGCATTTGTCGCACTCATGTATTCTTCCGTGTAAGAGAGCACCCAACGGTTGCAGATAGGGACATCTGCCTTTTCACCCTCCGACAGAGCCAACGTGGTGGCTAGGTTGGCCAGAGCATCTGCCATCCTATTTTCGTTTCTGGGGATATGCTCCAAGGAAACTCTGTCGGACTTTTCAATTAGTCACGTAGCCATCTGAAAGTAAGGAATCAAACCCTCATGTTTAACTTCATAGTGTGTCAAAAGTTTATTGATTACCAAATTGGAATTGTCGTAGACTTCTAAGTATGAGATCTTCATATTGAGGGCCATTTGGAGGCCGGCAATAAGGGCTTGATACTCAACAACATTGTTTGAACATGGTTCACTAAGCACAAAGGCGAATGGTAACACTTGTTTTTGTGGGGAAACAAAAACAACCTCAGCACCGAATTCCTCTTGCCATGCGGCTCCATCAAAGAACATCATCCAAGGTGGGAGGATTTCGGTGTACAATACATCTTCATCTGGAAAATCATCTGAGAGCTCCCAATCAGTAGGAATGGGATGATCAGCAAGGAAATTTGCTAGGGCTTGCCCCTTGGTGGCCTTTTGGGGCACATTCGCAATTTCAAACTCTTGAAAGGCCACAGCCCATTTTTCCAACTGTCCAGACATGATTGCCCTAGACAAGACGTATTTTACTAGATCTATCTTTGCAACCAAGTGTATTACGTGTGCTTGCATGTAGTGCCTTAATTTTTAATGGAGAAGAAAAGCGCAAGATACATCTTCTCGATTAGAGAATACCTTAATTCTACCCCAGTTAGCTTTCGACTAAGGTAATACAATGCTTTCTCTTTTTCTTCTTCATTATTCTGAGCTAAGAGGGCCCCAAGTGATTGTTCTTGTGCAGCAATGTAGAGCACTAGAGGTTTTCCTGGCATGGGCACTCCTAAAACGGGCGGGTTAAGCAAGTACCTTTTAATGCTCTCAAATGCATTCCTGCAAGCCTTATCACATTCAAAGGTAGCATCTTTCCTCATCAATCGACTGAATGGTTGACACCGTCCTGCTAGATTCAATATGAAACGTTGAATGTATGCAAGATGGCCTTGTAAGCTTCGAAGCTTTCGTAAGTTCTTTGGTTCAGGCATCCTTTAGAGAGCATCTATTTTAGATTGATCCACTTCAATACCTCGATGTCAAACAATAAAGCCTAGAAACTTCCCAAACGGGACGCCAAACGCGCATTTGAGAGGATTCACTTTGAGTTGATATTTCCTTAGTCAATTAAATACGGTGCGCAAGTCCAGTAAATGATCCCCTCTTTTCTTTGTCTTAACAACTAAATTGTCAACATAACATTGCACAATTTTGTGGAGTATGTCATCGAAAATTCGTTGCATTGCCCATTGATATGTTGCGCCGGCATTCTTGAGCCCAAAAGGCATCACCTTATAACAGTAAATCCCATTTGGTGTTCGAAAAGTGGTGAGCTCTTCATCCTCAGGTGCCATTAGAATTTGATTGTATCCTGATGAGCCATCCATGAATGATAATACTTCATGACTAATAGTCACATCAACCATAAGCTCTGTATTTGGAAGTGGGAAGTCATCTTTTGGGCACGCTCTATTCAAGTCCCAAAAATCAACTCAAACTCGAATTTGTCTATTCTTCTTTTTGACAGGGACAATGTTTGCAATCCACTTTGGGAATTGTACTTCCTAGATGAATCCTTCCTGCTTGAGTTTGTTAACTTCTGCCTCAATTTGTGGGAGGAGTTCAAGTCGAAAGTGTCGTTGGGCCTGCTTAATTGGGCGCGCTCCTTGCTTTATTGCTAACCAGTGAACTGCAATCGTTGGCTCTAAACCTGGCATCTCCTTGTATGTCCAAGTGAATACATCTTTGTACTCCATTAAAAGCTCAAAGTATTTGCTTTCTTCCTCCGGTGTCAAAAGCGAACTCACGTAGATTGGGCGAGGTTCCTCGTTGGTCCCTAAGTTTAATTCTTTGAGCTTATCTACAGTCGCTTGCCCCCCATCTTCTATTGCCCGAGGGGCTTCATTTGGTTCATCGTCTGATTCGGAATCGGTTTCCACTGTCACGTGGCAAAAAAAAAGGACTAGTGTCTCGTGATCCTCCTCCCCATCATCAACTTGCTTCTCAAGCTCTCATGTGTGCACAATAGTCCGTCGCTTTACTTTAAGGGAGTTTCCTATACTAACTTCTACAATCAACCCACATTTCATGCACGAAGGGATAAGGTTGTAGGCTTTGGTGCCCTTTCTCTTTTGTAGGCCACTTTTCTCCTCCTTAGGTCGTGGGGTGTCAATTGAGCTACTCATAGACCCAAGCCTATCAAATGCCGACCTATGTGTACGTGAGGTTCCTTCCTTCATAGGGAGAGAGATGCTTAATCTATTAAATACTGACTCTCGAGGAGCAGCTATTCCTAGACGATCAAATATAGAAAATCTTAACACAGGCTTTGGCTTGCCCTCCTCCACAACTTCAAAGGTGATGTGTTGTGATGTTGCCTTTTCTCCTCTCCCTTTGGTCGAGATTCGAACTGGCTCTTGTGATGAATACCCCAGCCCGATTCTAGGAATCGCGATCGCATAACCTTGTTGCTTCAGTTTGCTTTGGGTCGAGTTAAGCCTATATGACTTCTCTTCCAAGTAATCTGAATAAAGTTGCCCCAATTGCAGAGGATTTTGGAAATCATAGCCTGATTTTGCCAAAAGTTTATATGCTTTAGGGTCGAAAGCTTCTTCTGTTCTTCTGACTAGCAATGAATCTTCTTCAACAAGGTTACATGTGGCTTTAGTGAAACCTTTGAGTGGGGGTTTTATGGACGCCACTTGGCCTAACTTTGGTAATGGTAAGGTGAAATCACTTTTAAGGATAGCAATATCTTCACGAAGCTTCTGTCTTACTTCAGATTTAGGTTTTGGACCTTCCGTGAGGGGCTCACCTCCTTCCTTGTGTTTTGCCTCTTTCTTTTCTGTAGACTCTTCTTGTGGTGCATCGGAAGTTGTGTCACAATCCAAGTAAAACTTGGCATCTACAAAGTAAGATTCTGCCACTGTAAATGGTTGCAAATCTGCTATCACCACTTTTATTTTCTTGTCGTCACAATATTTTAAGCATTGATGTAATGTAGAAGGTACAACACCATTCCCATGAATCCATGGTCGTCCTAACAACAAGTTATAAGGAGTCTTCGAATCAATCACATGGAAGAGAGGTCTTGCTTTCAACTCATCAATAGTCACATCTAACCGAATCATGCCAATTGCCCTTTGACCTTCTTGGTTGAAGCCCTGAATGACGAGTCGACTTTTGGATAACTCTTTCATGGATATGCCTAAGCGTCTCATTGTTCCTTTGGGCATTATGTTGACAGCAGACCCATCGTCTATAAGGATGCTCATCGGCGAACATCATCTTGTCGCGGCAGTGAGCACATAAAGCAACCGCTTCTTCTGAGGCGGCATGGGTTTCACTTCCCTCTTCCTTGGTGACTTTGGTTTCTTCAAAGTCCACTTTTCCCTTCTTTTCAATGAGGTCTTCTTGATCATGAGCATCATGGCAAGAGACCATGTAAGTTGTTGTCATTAGGCCCTCTGTAAGAAAGCCTTTAGGGAAAAGCTCATGTAGCATGACCAACAGGGGGCCTTCCTTTTGCAATAACTCATTCGAACGAGCTCCCTTTATTTATTTCTTTAGACCATTTGTCCCCTTCCCCTTGGGAGCAACTTTTGAATCACTTGCTTGGAGTTCCCTTTTCTCGTAAGGAACACGAGGTTTTAGGTTACGTTGCTTCTAAAACCTCTTGTAAGTCACAAAATTCCAGCCTTCTTCGTCACCTACCAATTCATCATCAGTTCTATCATCATCTTGAGGGTTGAAGCGTAACGTATGCATAGGTTTAAATGTTCCAAATTGGATGTGCTTGCAATTTCCCATTGATGTTGATGGCAAGGTGGACCGCACTTCCGTTGGAGTTGGTGACTTCACAGAAATTGGGGATCCAACAGGAAACGTAGCATGATTTGCCTCAGCAGTTTCATCTAGGTCTAAAAGAATTTTACCCTCCTTTGCAAGCTTTAGGATAAGGTCCTTCAGAACAAAAAAATTTTCCACATGGTGGCTTATAACTCGATGGTATACACAGTATTTTGGGTCGTTGGTACGCCCCATTTCCTCTGGACGCTTGCATTTTGGAAGCTTGACCACATTCTTCTCTAATAAGTCCTCGAGCATGCCTTGAACGTCGGCATCTGGAAATGGATATGTCTTTTCTTCCATCTCCTTCAAAATCAATCGATGTTTCTCCCGTTCTTGCATTGGACCAGCCCTTTTCTCCATTCTCTTATTCTCTTTACTGGAAATCTTCACAAGCTCCACAGCAACAACCATAGATTCCTTAACCATGGATCTAGAAGACTTATCCCCCCTCCTCATATCTTTCTTTTCTTTACGCTGCTAGTCAACAGGTAAGCCCTTTTCTCAATGACTAGACAGACTAAGCTCCATGTCATGGGCTCGTGTAGCAAGCTCCTCAAAGTGTGAGGTTTGATTCCTTGGAGGATGTAAAGCAACCCCCAGTGCATACCTTGGATGCACATCGCCACTCCTGAAGATTCACAAAGGCAATCTTTATAGTCGAGGCTCATTGAGCGCCAACGATTGATGTAGTCTACCACTGGTTCATCTTTCCATTGCTTCATGTTGGTTAATTCCAGCATGCTTGCAGTACGTCGGGTACTATAGAAAAGGTTCAAGAATTCCTTTTCCATTTGCTCCCAACTATCAATGGACTCAGGTTCAAGATCTGTGTACCAATCAAAGGCATTTCCTCGAAGAGTACGCACAAATTGCTTCGTGAGCAAGTCCCCATCAGTACCAGCGTTATTGCAAGTCTCGATGAAATGAGCAATATGTTGCTTCTGATTCCCTCCTGTCAAACTGTTGAAACTTAGGAGGTTGGTAACCCGCATGCATTTGTAAAATGTCAATCCTCTTGGTGTATGGTTTTGAATACATCAAAGAGCTTTGTGGTGCCCCACCATATTGAGCTCGAATGGTGTTCATTATCATGTCCTGTAACTGTTGGACTGATAGAGATGAAATTGAGGTAGAGCTCCCTTGTGGACCACCAGACTTCTTTGGAGAAGATGTGTGAGCATCTTGGGATGTATGCTGATGCATGTGAAAATGGCCTCTACTAGACTCCCCTCGATTCTGAACCTTGAGCTTGTTCATAAGCGTAGTGATTTGAAGGTCTTTCTCCTCACAGTCTTGGTAAACTTAGCTATAGCATGTCCCATTTCAGCAATCTTTTTGTCAATGGTGGCAATCTCCGTCATCATGGCCACCAAAGCTATTGTACGAGAAGAATTTTCTGAGAAGATAGATGAAGTGACTTCTCGGGGAGATCCTTGGGAAGAACCTGACTGTGAAGCATTACTCGACCCAGTATCTGATGCAGAATAGTGATATTCGCTCCCAATCGTTGAGTCCTCTGGAACGAATGCTGAATCTCCCTTCCTAGAGGAAGTGTGCTTACTTGTCCTCAAAGTGCTCAAGGAGATGACAGTCTTTGGCTGGGCTAGGGCACTTATGAGTTTCGTCACAAGAGCTTTTCCCTCGACTTCTTGCTATGTGAGAAGCCTCCTTGCCTTAGCTTTGTTTCGAGTCATGGGACCTGTGGAAGTACTGCTACTTGTTGACCCCCCAATGCTTTTGGTAGCATTCTTGGAAATCTAAGACTTCTTCGAGACCATTGAACTAGGTGGATTGGAGACTTGAAGATTTCTAGGATGGAGAAAGAGATGAGAGGCAGATATGTCCCACAGGGCATGCTAGAAATTTGTACACACAATTTTCGTAAAAGATAAATCACACGATCACGAAAATAGTGTAACAAATAATCAATTTGTATTTGATTTGTATATATGTGAGTACAATCCTCTGTATGAATCTTTACAATGAAAGAGTACAATAAATTCCTCTGATTCGATCTCCAAGAAACGTTACGATCCAAAGGGCTATGAAGCTTGATCTTGAATCATGCTTTGATGTCTTCAAGTTGAATGAATAGTTGAACGTGCTTGATTTGATGCGAGGGCCGTTGGCTTGATCTCGAACTAGGTTAAAGGAGAATCCCACTTTGATTTGAAGAAGTAGGAATAGGCTTTGATGAACAATGGAATTCTTGTGAACTCTAGAGATGACTCTCTATTTTGGCAGAGTGTCGGTAGTGTTTTTCTCCCCTTTCCTCATATGAGAAGCCTCTATTTATAGGCAACTCAATAGTATTTAATTTGAAATTTTCTCTCAGCATTTATTGAGAGTTGAATTATGAATTTAATTTGGTATTTCATTTAATAAGAACTTTCCATATAGGTCTTTTTTTCTGACGCTGCCATATGGCTCTCTTCATTTGATGTTGCCACGTGGCTTGATTTCATTCGCTGATCGTCCACGTCATCAATTGGAGATTAATTTGATCACAAATATTTTATCATGAACAATCGGATGGTTGTGAATATATCATAAAATTTTGATGTCTACAATGTTCAACAAAAATAAAGTGATGGAAATAAACATTCATTCATTCATTCATAAAGTTTGAAAAAGGGTAGATGACCACCATCCAAAAATCCTTATAAAGCCTAAAAAGCAATTGTTTGAAAGCTCGTCCTAAAGGATCATAGACGAGAGAAATGTACTTAGATAAATCTAAATGGTCCAAAACAATGAACCTCATAAAATGTTTTTACAAAGATGATATTTCAAACGTCCTTTACTGAGGGTTATCTCCAGAGGTGGGATCGTCCTAAGTAGGGTGGGTAGTGGCATCGTCTTCAATATTGACATCTTCAGAGCTTGTTTGGAGAAGGGAGCTCGCAGCACCAACATTGAGTTTGATGGAGCTAAAGTCAACTTCTGGGAAGCGTTCCTCAGCGTCCATACGAAAATCTTCGAAGCCAGCAGCATAATTCACATCTAAAAGATCAGTATACTGTTTGAAAGCTTTGAACTCCACATTAAGTAATGTGTTTGAGCTTGGTGAGAGAGTGTAATTAAATGTGTGTGTGTGTGTGTGTGTGTGTGTGTGTGTGTAGCAGTTAGTTTGTTTCTCAAAAAAAAAAAAAAAAAAAACTTCAGTTTATAATTAAAAAAATGTAATTAATATATACACAGAATTTTTTTTTTCTAATTTTATAATTTATATATGGCCCCCCAAAGATAAATCTCTAGCTCCACCATTGCCCATTTTGCCAACTGAAGTGAATAACTATTGGTTATCTCATAAACAAAATATAAGATACTTCATAACTTTTTTACTTTAGTCTTTTGTATTTCTTTGCCGTTAGCAGTTGTTAAACAATTTGATTTCATAATGCATGGGCACCCAAATGTATAATCTGTTTGACAAATAAATTATATATGTACTAAGAGATTTTAAACTTGTGGCCTCACCTTCCATCTATTCTTATTCTTATAAAAAAAGAAGGAAGTGTCATTTAAGTTAGACTTTATTGGCAAGCATCTAAACATATTAATCTACTCTATATACAAAAATTTAACTTCTTTTTTTAGGGTAAATTGGAGATTCAAAATTGGGATGTGGAAATGCAAAGATAAAAACTTGAATTTAAGATGTTAATTGAAGTATATCTTAAAGTTTATGATTATATATAGATGTAATGTTATGGAGAAATACAGGGTATAATATTGTGGTAATAATTTTTGTTTTTGTATTTTATCCAATATACATCACCAACTAATTACAAAGTAAGAACCTTTCCTTCTTCACTATAAGGGTCTGTTTGATTGGGAGGATGAAAAAGTGGGAGGATGGAAAAGTGGTAGGATAAAAAAAATATAAGAAATGAAAAAGATATATAATTTAAAAAAGCATAAGAAATTAATCCAAAATTGTTTTCTATATAAAAAAAAGAAATTTAAAAAAAAAAAAAAAAAAAAAAAAAACCCTACCACAATTGATGAGAAAAGAAACACACGTGAGCACCCACAAAAAAGAATAAAAAAAGAAGAATAAGAAGGAAATTAGAAACGTCGAGAAAAAGACCCACACACACACCCAAAAATAAAAAAATCCAGAAGGTCCAAACGTCCAATTTTGTTGGGAGTATATTTGTCCAAAATCGACAAGGAAAGCTCCTTGTTTTCTTTCTATAATCTCTCCAAGTTGGAGAGACTGAGTTTTGGTGGGCCCGAAGAGAAAACACCCGTGTCCTGCTAGTTTTCACTCACCCTTCCCCTCCCAATCAAATAGCTACTCCAACAATTTTCTCTCCACTTTTTTCTCCTTTATTTTCCATCCACCAACTTTTCACTCCAACCAAACATACCTAATAATTTTATCAAGCAAAGCAACAAGCATGAAAAGAATCCTCAACTTAAAAAAACATAAAAAGAGGTTCTTCAGCAAATTATATCAAATTTAATGGCAAGGAGTACCTCCTTATGCAACACCGTCCACTTCAAGACATGCCTGCAAAATTAAAAAGAAAAGCTTGCCGATGAATTGAGAGAAACCAAGAAACATGAGAGATCTGAATGAAAATTGATAGGCCAAAAATGAATTGACCCCTTGTGATGAATTAATTGATTAATTAGTCAAGTTTATTAATTAATCAAATTAACATGCAAATGCGTGGTAGCACAAACAAATCACCAATTAAATTAAGTATGCAGCGGAAAATAAATTGACACGGTGATTTGTTTACGAATGAGGAAAACCTACACAGCAAAAACCCCACCGGGTGATTTTAAGATCACCACTCCCGAGAATCCATTATTATCACAACAAGTGATTACAAGTAAAGGAATCCCAGTACCTTATGCCAACATACAGTTGAACCCTTACCCCAATACCCAATTGGACTTGTTCTGTAGTGACAATCTCTCCTTTTAATGCACAGCTTTCAGTACGTGACAACCAATTGTGTGGATCGCAATATGCGACTTCAATCACCAACTAGAGAAGGTTGTTAGCTGCAAAGTTCTTCAGTTCATCACACAATGAAGATCGAGAAAATGCTTGGTCACAAAACCCTACGGTGTACAAACACAACAATTTCTACACGAGAAAGATGAACTATGATAAATTCTGTCTCCAGTCACAATTTGCTTGAACAAAACTTTGCTCAACACTTGTGCAACTTGTGTCACCTTTGACGGCCCTTAAAATAATCCTTTCATATGTCGAGGGTTGTGAGAAAAGAAAAACCAAACATATAATCACATATTGAAATCAAAACAGAACTGAAACTCTATTTTTCATAAATCACGACAGATATCCTATCTGTCGAGCTGCTATCGAGCTACACTTGAATTTTGGACAGACTTGCATGGTTTTAACACTTGAACTTGAAACAAGATTTCTTGAAGCATTAAACACATCTTAGATCTATCCAATTATAAATAAAGTGCGTTTTGTCAAAGGATTAGTCAATTACATAAAATAGTGACATATGTTCCTAACAAGTGAATCACATATGTCTTAACAAAAATGATAGCAAAAATCATAACATGAAGAAATATGGAGAAATGAAAGGAAGATCTGATCTAGTTGATATACATTACTCCACATATATTTCGAAGCTAATCAAAATAAGCTTCAATTTAATTAACACTCCTTCAACAGTTCAAATAACCATGGACAATACTTAATAACCAACAATGTTACTATGTTAAATTAGAATTAATAGAAGTGGCTAGGAAATCAAAGGCAAGCAAAAAAAAGAAAGAAAAGAAAAAAGAGAGATAACAAGACTCGTTAGTACAACTTTTTTAGGACTAAAAAAGAAAATTTCAAATTCCAGGACCCAAATCTTAGAGACCCAAACATATATAACATTTTTCCCAAAAAAAAATCGATCCAATGAGGCCCATTTAGCTGCCAGTGTACGGCGTTTATTACATTTTCACAAGAAAAGGGCCAATGAGGCCCATTTACCTCAAAAATAAAGCCCAATGACCCAGCTATCTAAGGCAGATCCAAGAGTCATGGGGTTAAATCATGCATGGTTGACCAATGGGTGGCAAGTTAATGGGCTGGATGTGTTTTGAATTGGATCATAAATGGTAAAATTCATAATTAATGACTAACCATTTAGTGGGGTGTGACATGACCTGTGCTCACAATTTAGATACAATTTGATATTTTTTTTTTTTTGGAGCTAAAATACAAATTGTTTTTTATAAATTGGAGAGAAATTCATTTTAATCATTTAAACTTTAATTTCATTCAATTAAATTCTTTAAAATTTAAATTTATTTAATTCAGGTCTTCTATTCTATTTTGTAAAAAAAATTGTGATTAAAAAATTAATTTTCTATAAAATCAATAAAAATATTTTATAGATTAATTTATGTAAGAATGCTTTTTTCAAAAAAAAAAAAATTCTCATTAGTTAATTACATAACTTAAAGCAAATTTTTAACGGAATTGGTCAAAAAGCCTAAATTAAATAAATTTGAAACTTAAAGGACTTAATTAAACAAAAATAAAGTTAGAGAATTAAAATGAATTTCAGTAAAATTATAGGGTGCACTTCGTATTTTAGCTTCTTTTTTTTTTTTCTTTTTTTTTTTTGGGTGAGATAGTTTTTAGGGTAAATGGAATTGTGTTAAAATTGGTCAATTCTTTTTGGCATAATTAATAAGTGGGTCAATTATTTGTTAAATCTTAATCCTCAATTAAATCAAAATAACTCACTTTGTTATTTGCATCAAGTCGGGTGGACTCATTTTGAAATGTTTAATCTGTATAAATTAATGTCATTTTTTATACATAAATTTGAAGTGGGTTTTGAAGTTTGGAGGATAATTGACAGAATCTTTATAGCTTAAAATTTGTGATTTTTTGGGTTTGTTTTACTGGGTTTGGTGGTCTTTTTTGTTTGTTTTTTATTTGGGGTAGCCGCGGTTGAATATTTGAGCTTTTTTTATAAGTAAATTTGAGCTCTTTTTGCCTGTGTTTATGAAGAAAAAAATTTTGGTAGGCGTTATGTGAATATTCTCTCTCTATGTTTTTTTTTTTTTAATGCAAAAATCAGAATTTCATTAATTATGCGAAAAAGCAATTACATCCTAGATAAGAGCTTGCTCAGTAAAGCAAGGGTTCTCTTCAATCCAAGTACTGAAATCAGCAATGCTTTAACCATGTTTAGCTAATAAGTGTGCTGGTCTATTTCCTTGACACCTTACATGAGAGAATTCAACTCGCCTAAAGTCCCTGCAAAGTGCGTGCATGCCTATAATAACAGGTTCTACAGAGGATGGTGGTGGGCTTGATGTGTCACATAGTGCCTTATAGATAATGGTGAAGTCACCGACCAAAATAAACTCTTGAATTCCAATGTCTTTTGTAAATACAATTCTTGCCTCAAAGGATTTAGCTTCTGCCTCTATTACACCCAAAGGCGCCATTATCTTCTGCCTCTATTACGCCCAAAGGTGGCATTATCTTCTTACTTAGGGCTGCCTCCACCTGTCCTTCCTCATCTCAAATAAGTACGCCAATACCCACTGCACCTTGTGATGAGAACACGGCTCCATCAACATTAACCTTAAACAACGAGGCTGGTGGTGGTGTCCATAAGCTCCTCAACTCTAGCGTTGGCCTTGGAATGCTTGGTGATTCTGCTGCAGCAGTGTACTCTGCCAGATATGTTGCTGCCCACCTGGTTATCTCCCTCCCATTTTTCTGCTTCCCTCCGTTCTTGACCTCGTTCCGATTACACCAAAGAACCCAGGCTATCGTGACAATCTGAGCAAGTTTGTTTTCCTCCACCCTATCAATTATTACCAGGTGCCATAGGAAATCATGGAACGACCTACACTCATCTCCACCCATCGGTACTACCACCTTTGAGTATGCCCAAGTGTCCTTGGCTTTTTGACAGCTCCAAATCAAGTGGCCAGTCATCTCCACCTCGGCGCTACATTCATCACACAAGCCATGTTGTATCACCTTTCGTTTCATGAGATTGGACTTTGTGGGCAGAATCTCCTTACAAACTCTCCACACGAAGTGCCTAAGTTTGTGTGGCATTGAGAGACTCCAAATCCTTCTCCAAAATTGACGCCTCTAACTGTTGTCTGTACTAGTGCCCAAGGTCTCAGATTTGGTGAGTTTTACAGCTAGGGAATAAGCGCTACGCATACTAAAAAGCCCATTTGAGGAAGCTAACTAGATTAACTTGTCACTTGGGAGCTGAGAACTCAATGGCAACCCTTTAATTACCTCTACCTTGTGTGGGTAAAACAGAGCATCAATGACCTCCGAATTCCAACTAGCAAAATCAGGCTTTATCAACTCACATACCCTTGTGTCCAGGTCCAAGAACAACCTTGGTGAACAGACTCTATGTGTGGAAGCCGTAGGTAGCCATTTGTCCTCCCAAATCCTTATGTCCCTACCATTGCCCACTCTCCACCTCAAACCTTCTCGTACTAGTGGTTGAGCAGCCAATATACTGCGCCAAGTGTAGGATGGATTGTTACCAATGAAAGCATGGATGAAGTCAGAGTGTGGAAAGTACCTTGCCTTTAGAACTTGGTAGACAAGAGAATTGTGTTTAGTTCGGAGTCTCCATCCCTGTTTTGCAAGAAGAGCCATGTTGAATTGCTTTATTTTCTTGAAACCCATACTACCACAAGACTTAGGCTCACATAATTTGTCCCAACTTAACCACGCTATTTTCTTTTCATCTTTCTTTTGCCCCCGCCAAAAATTCCGGATCATGCTTGTCAAATCTTCACAAAGAGAGTCGGGTAATTTAAAACAACTCATTGTATAGGTTGGAATAGCTTGTGCTACTGCTTTGGATAGCATCTTCTCTTTCCACCCCGTCAATTTCTTCCCAAGTTTCTCCTTAATGCTTTTGAAAGTGCTCTATTTGTTCCTCCCTACTAGAGATGGTAAGCCAAGGTATCTTTCGCGCTGTTTAATGACTTATGCCCCAAACCTCGTTTTAATCTCCTCTTGGACATCACCCGGAGTGTTCTTGCTAAAAAATAATGAAGTTTTTGCCTAATTCAGCTATTGGCCAGAAGCTTGCTCATATATGTGTAGAACTCGTTGGAGTGAATTGCATTCTAATAGAGAAGCTTGGCAGAATATCAAGCTGTCATCTGCACACACACACACACAAAAAAAAAAAAAAAAAAAAAAAAGGGAGAGCTTTGGTCCTCCCCTACAAATGGCTATTCCCTCCATGTTTCCATTTGCTACAAATTTTTTTAACAATGCGAACAAACCTTCTGCACACAAAAGAAAGAGATAAGGTGATAGAGGGTCTCCTTGACGGATTCCCTTAGTTGGTACAATATGTCCTCTTGGACTCCCATTGATCCTTATAGCATAGGTTACAGTGGTTAGACATTTCATAATTAGACTGTGTTTGTTTTGGCTTCAAATCACTTCCGGAAATACTTTTCCTTAAATACGAGTGTTTGGTTGTGCATGGAAAATAAATTTTCTGAAAATTGGTTTCCTTGACCGTGTGTTTTACTCCCTTGACTTGGAAATTGGTTTCCTTTTCTATTTTCACTTTAAACCATTTCCAGGTCTCAGATGCGCAGAGAGAGAGAGAGAGAGAGAGAGAGAGAGAGAGAGAGAGAGAGAAAGAAGAGAGAGTTACCGCGGGCAGGCTGAACCGATCGCACCCCAGCACTACCATTGAGATCGCATCACCACCGAAGGCCGATCCACCTAGACCGATCGCACCCCACCTAAGACCGATCGCACCCAGACCGATCCACCGAAGATCGCATCACCCCAGACCGATCTCACCCCACCGAGATCGCATCACCACCGATCTCATCGGTGCCGTCGTTACCTATGACTAATCTCGTCGCCATCTCGTTGTTACCCATGACCGATCTCGTCGCCCTCTTGATCTCGTCGTTACCCATGACCAATCTCATCGCCCATGAACCATGACTGATCTCTCCCTTTCCCTCCATTTTTGATCACTCTCTCTTCCTCGCTCTCTTAGTTTGACCGAATGGTGAATCTGATCGAATGGTGTTGTTGTGATTTTTGTTTTTTTAAGTTTATATGTTGAAATTTTCTATTATAAAATTTGTTTGGTAATTGAGAAAATGGGTGAGAAAATGTGAGAAAGTAGTAGGAAAATAGCATTTTCAGAATGCAACCAAACACATGAAAACATTTTCTAGAAAATTTTTCATAATGCAGCCAAACACTTGAAAATATTTTCCTTTCTGACAAATAGCATTTCCGGAAAATATTTTACATGAACCAAACACAGCCTTAGTCTCCTCCACTTTCCCTCAAAGCCCAATTTATCCATTATTTTATCTAGGCATTCCCATTCCACCCTATCATAAGCCTTACTCATATCAAGTTTAAGTGCCATCTCCCCCACTCTCCCTCCTTTTTTCTGACTAATGTGGTGCATGGCCTCAAAAGCAACAATAACATTATCAGTGATAAGCCCACCATTTACAAAGGCACTTTGAGTATAACTAATAATAGTAGGGATAATCTTTTTTAGTCTATTAGCTATTGACTTAGATGCAATTTTATAAACTACGTTGCATAAGCTAATAGGTTTAAAATTAGTCACTAGTTTAGGATCATTAACCTTAGGAATTAATACAATGTGTGTTTCATTGAAATTGGGAGGAAAAACACCAAGGTTAAGGAAGTCAAGTACCATTTTAGTCACCACTTCACCACTTATTGACCAGAAGTGCTGGAAAAATAGAGAAGGCATACCATCTAGGCTTGGGGCTTTTTGTGGTGCATTTGCTTTAGTGTTTACTCCACCTCCCTTGCTGTGAAATCTCTAGTGAGCATATAGTTCATGGATGGTGATACTTTCGTCTCCACTGCTTCTAAGATTTCATTGAAGTTTGTCGGGTTGCTAGTGGTGAATAAATCTTTGTAATAATCCACCACAATCTCCTCAATAATCTGCTCCTCTTCTTGCCACACTCCATTTGAATCCATCAATCCTTCAATCAATTTTTTCTTGTACCTTGCCGAGGCTTTTGTGTGAAAAAACCGTGTATTCCTATCACAATCTCCTCAATAATCTGCCCCTCTTCTTGCCACATTCCATCTAAATCCATCAATCCTTCAATCAAGTTTTTCTTGTACTTTGCCAAGGCTTTTGTGTGAAAAAACCATGTATTCCTATCACCCTCTTGAAACCATGAGAGTTTAGATCTTTGGCGCCACATTGCATCCTCCTTTTCAATCCAACCATTCAATTCTATTCTTGTATTTTGTATGAGCTGTACAATGTTTGGTGTTATGGGTTGAAGTTCTATCCACTCAAGGCACTTTTGCAAGTCAGAAATCTTCTTACCAACACGACCGAATTATTCTATTTTATTCCATCTCTCCAAGCTTTTTCAGCATCACTCCATGCAACTTCCAAGTGTGTAATCTGCTCTCATAGATAAACCTTCCTCCCAAGCATCTCGCACCACCCCTTCACACCGTTGATCCTTTGGCCACATCGCTTCAAACCTAAACATTTTCTTTTTCTTTCTTTTATGGGATTTTTGTACCATCCATAGAGTCAAAGAGGAGTGATCAGAGGTCGAAGATGTGAGGTGAAACAGCTTGGCCGTAGGGAAGAGAGCCAACCACTCCAGAGTTGCCAAGGCCACATATATAGATATGTGAAATAAATATGAAAATCTTTTTAAAAATATATAAACATAGGCCTAAAAGCCATACATCTCATATATCTCTAACACCACTGAGCATGTGAATTTGAGTCTTCACATTATATGTTCCAAAATGAAAATATGGTGATTTTATGTACAAAAAACAGGATGGAATTTTATTATTTAAACGATACATAGGATCCATAAAAACATAGTCACACTTTATGATTCCCTAAGCATTGGAAAAACTGGTGGATGAAAGGTTTACATAAGATAATTGATAGTTTACATTTACCAGTACTAGTACTTACTCTTGGAAATGAACTAAGGAATTATATGAGATAAGAGCATAATGGATTTTGTATTAAGATCAAAATATGTTTCTAGCATGGTGAAGTTTGAACTAAAATATCTCTACTTAAGGTGTTGAAAGTAAGAAGAAATGTACTCAGGATTAAACTAAGCATGACCACAAAGTTGAAGGGATGAACATTGATCAAGCAAATCAAGCAGCTAAGACACAGGGTGACTGGGCTAGAGCAGAGTTGTTAGACATGATTGAAGCAGTCCCTTACCATGAGTATTTCATCCATACCATTGAAGAAGCTATGCCACATGGATAGAAGAAGCAGTTACTAGTTTTTTTTTATCAATGTACACATGGACAAGTAGTTAGGATTGATTGTAACTGTTTTTCCTTTAATTCCGGAGTTAGTTACTTCTTTTCCTAACTTAGATTGTATATATAGGAATAGTTATGTGTTATCAATTCATTCATTGTATTCCAATTTCTCAATCAATAAGATCAGAGGTTCTATTTAGAGAGAGGATTCTAGAATTTTACATAGTATCAGAGCTTAGAGAAGCACAACAATGGCATCCACTGAGTCAAGCAATCCATCTAATCTAGTTCATGTTCAACCTTCATAGTCTGCTTTGAATTCCAGCAATGATTCCGCTACTCCTCATCCTCCCAATCCTTATTTCCTTAGTTCAAGTGAAAATCCAAAGAACATCTTGGTTACACAACCACTCCTTGGAATGAAGAACTATCAGTCATGGTCCAGAGCAATGATTCTTGCTCTCATTGCGAAGAAGAAGATTGGTTTTGTTAATGGTAAGATCACAAAACCAGATTTGGATTCGCCTTTATATGAAGATTGGGAGAGCTATAATACCATGATGCTTTCTTGGATGATCAATTCAATGCATGTGGATGTGTCTAGTAGCATCATGTACTATGAAACAGCTAGGGAGATGTGGATCGAATTGCAAAATGTCTTCCCACAAGGCAATGGTCCCAAGATTTACAATTTACAGAGAGAGATTTCTCATGTCTCTCAGAATCAGATGACAGTGACAAAATACTACACCAAATTCAAGAGGCTTTGGGATCAATTACTCAACTATGAACCACTTCCACAATGTTCTTGTGGTGCTATGAAGCTGCTAAATGCATCACACAACAAGGCCTATGTCATGAGGTTCCTAAAGGGACTAAATGAAAATTTTGAGACTCTACACAATCAAATTCTCACATATGATCCTTTCCTTCAATGAGCAAAGTGTATTCTCTAGTTCTTCAAGAAGAATCACATAAAAACTTTGGTCATGGAAGTTCCAATGCAAGTCAGACTGATGTAGTAGCAATGTATGCTAATTCAAAGAGCAATTTTGGAAACACTACTTGGAACAAAGGGAATGGAAAGAAAGAGAGGCCCTTTTGCACACACTGCAACATCCCTAGACATACAATTGAGAAATGTTATAAGATACATGGATATCCACCAGGATATAAGCCTAAAGGAAAGGGAAATGCTACTGCAAATCAAGTTTCTTCTAATCTGAGCAGTGGAGTAGAAAATTCTTCAACTGGGAGCAATTTGTGTCCTATCTCTAAGACACAATGTGAGCAGCTATTGGCGTACCTTACTACAGGTTCTGGATTTGGAGATGCACACCATGCAGCTATTGTGAGGGCTTCCAGTGTGGTTGGCATGGAAGGAAATCCTAGTGGTGCTCTTGAAGTGAATATTGCACAACCACAAAAGCAATCTTGCATCTTGTTCCAATATCATGTCAGGTATTACTCCCAACATACCTTACACTCTAAACTTATCATATTCTATATTTTCTACCAAAATTATAAATAGAGATGTGTTTAGTAAATCAAATTGGGTCATAGATATAGGAGCTATAGACCATATGGTACATTCTGTTTCCTGTTTCACTTCCATTACTGCCACTCTCAATAAACATGTTACTCTTCTTCCAAATCCAATTTTAAAAAGCTAGAACATGGATGAGTATTGTGTTTTTCACCAAAAGCTAAGACACAAGAGAGACAATTGAGTTAGGTTGAGGCATGAGATTCAATATTTGATTGATGGTAGAGTGATCACCAAGCCAAGATTTTAGGGATGAATGCATAAGAGACAAAGCAAGATCGAATGAAAGGATGTCCTTCAAAGATTTGATCAATGAGAATACCTTTGCTAGAGGATGAACCATTTCAATTATGTCGAGTTATTTTCAATTGTCAAGTCTTCATTTTTCAAGTCTATTAGAGTCTTTCTCAATGTTTTGTTGTTGAGTCTTTCTCTATGTTGCATTGCTGAGTCTTTCTTTATGTTGTGTTGTCAAGTCTTCTTATGTCATGTTGAGTCATGTTCATTTGAATTATCACATTAATGTTGTTTCATTTTCAATAAAGATTGGACTTCCAAATTTGACGTCTATCATGTGATCTCTTTTGACTAGCTTTGAAATTAATAAATCCTTAAATCTAACACATTGGCTAATTCAAACAAGGAATTAAAAGATGAGATTGTTCTAGTTCATTTGATCACAAGGACGAAGCACGAGAGAGATAGAGATCAAAAAGAAAGAAGAAAAGAAAAAGAAAAGAATTTGATCTAATGAGATACACGAGAATGCAAAGGGTAGGTGATGAGAGATTTCTTGAAGCACGAGATGTGAGTAAGACAAAGATAAGAAGAGAAATTGAAGGAGTGACTTGTTGTTTTACATGGATGGCATTACAAGGATGAACACTTGATGAGATGAAAAGGTTAACCTAGATTTGGAAAGGCTAAGCAATCAATGTTGAAGGGATGAGAGGCCATCATTCTACTACCCATTTTTAGAATAAGAAATTATTTCTTGTTGCTAACCCCATTAAGCCTAAATTAATTCAATCTTTATGCCCATGCCAAGGGATTACCCCCTAAACTAGGGGCATGTTCTTAAGAGATGATCATTTGAAGGGGTTACCCTTAACATTAGGGGCATGCTTTAATTTTTGGAAAAGATTACTCCTATACTAGGGGCAATTTTTTGTGAATGAAGGATAGATGATGTGAGGATGTTTTATAAGTAAAGGGAAACTCTTTTGAAACAAGGGGCATGGAAAATGAAAAAGGAGAGAAAACAAAAAGAAAAGGAAAAAGAAAAGGAGAGAGATAGAAGAAAAGAAGAAAGGAAAAGGAGAAGAAAATAGCAATCAAAATGATAATTAAAAGGGACGAAGAAGAAGAGAATGGTTCAAGCACTAGATGGACAGTAATCCTTAGCAATTAGGATACCTTGAAAATACAATTGAATTTGAGGCTCACATACCTTTTCTTTCTTAAACCTTAGAATCCCAAGCCTCGTTACAGTTCAAAGCAAAGTCCTATTTGATCATTCAAGATTGTTTAGCCCTACAGATTTTGGCAAGTCTAGCATTAATTGTGAAAAGAAAAAGAAAAGAAAAGAAGAAAAACACGCTAGATTGAAAACCTGAAAAGCTAGCCTAGGCTAAAGTTAGGGCACCATGAAAAGAAATGAAGAGGAATCACAAGGAAAATGGTGAACTTACTCCAAGTTAGGGCAATCCATGAATGAGATTGACAAAGGAATGGCCATGTAAGGGAAAATGAGACCAGTTCCAAGCCAAAGCAACTCTGATGAGGAAAATGTGACAATACATAAGAGACAAGTTGATTGGGGAGAATACAAGAAGAGAGAAATGAGAGAATTGAGGCGTGCATATTCAAATAAGGTTGATGATAAGATTGACTAGAGATGATCAGATTTTAAATTTATATTTGGACTAATCAATGAAATGGTAGGAAATTCATACAAAACTAGTTCAAAAAGAATACAAATTGATGTGTGAAATTGTTTGGATCCATGATCCCTTGTTTTTACCTCCCTTCTTCAACTCCTCTAAATTTTCTTCAAATTCCTCTTTGTATTAGAATCATGTTATGCACTACTATCTCTAAACTCTCATCATGCTTAAAACTCCTTTGGTTTAAAAACTTGTTGTGCTCATAAACATCTATTTTTCGCAAAACTTGTGTTGTGTTTAAAACGTCATTGAGAAATGACTTTTCAGCGATGGGAATTGCCCTTAAAAGTGACTAAGTAATTTTGGCAATAGATGGCAGAAGTTGCTGGTGGTCTGATGGGTTTGCTAAAGAGAGGTTGGTTGCTGAAAGGTTTTAAATTTCAATGCGAGAGAAATAATTTGGTTTTATGAGGTGGCATGTTTTGTGCCTTTGAATCTTTTATTTGACATGTGTCTTGCATCCGTATAAAAAAGGGAGGAATGAGAGGATTTTGAATGGGGGAGTTAGACCCAAAAAGTTGTCTCTCTTGGGTCCACTTCATCATCTTTTTATAGCTTATAGTAGGAAAAGGGAAAATGTAATGAAGGAGGGGTTGGTTGAGTTGGTAAGGCTTGGACACTCCGCCCAACAAGGCTTAGGTTCGAGTCACGTTGCCAGTAGTCTCCCTTTGGTGGGCAATCTGTAAGCCCTCTTTGAGGCCGGAGGCCTGCCCTGGTCCTGGTGTGGGGGTAGCCTCCTCTCCACCTAAACTTCTTTTTACAAAAAGGGGGGGGGGGGGGGGGATGTGGAAAAGTTTGTTGAATAATACACTAAACTTCTTTCTCTGCTTTTTCTCCTTAGTTTCCTTAATTCCTTATTGTCTTTCTTAATCAAAACCCATTTTTTTTCTCACCTAATTTTTCAGTAATCTCCACCATGTTAATGACAAACAAAACTAGCTTCATGTGGATGTTTGCTGCGGGTCATTCATTTTTTCTTTTCTTCCAAGGATTCATATTAATCCATGATATGTTGCTAAGAATAGCAAGCAAAGATTGTGTCTTGTAAGTTGTAAGAGAGAAAATATCCTACAGGTAACTGCCTAGATTCTTCAGCTAAAGTAGATACAGCTCAAAGCTCTCATGCCACTTCTGGTAACTTATAATCAATTCTATTTTGGTAGTAGTTTTTTTTCTTATGTGCAAGTTTTTAAGTTTAAATGTAAATATTATCCCACTCTTTCTTTTGGGGGGTTCGAATCTTTACATAAGTCTAAATTTTTTGGGTAGGGGTAGCCCAACATAATTTGGGACCTAAAGCAAAAAATTTACGTAAGGCTTTTTATATGTAAATATTAATTAAACAAAACTATTTATACTAATCAAATCAAGGTTGATTTGATACATTTCTCAAAAATTAAAAAAAAAAAGGTTATTTTGATACATTAAATACATAAATTGATGAATAATACCAATTAAACTAATGTTAATTTCATATAGAGAATTGAATATCATGCATGGTTGACCAATGGGTGGCAAGTTAATGGGCTGGATGAGGTTTTCTTTTTTTTTTTACAAGATATAAATTCTACTCAAGCCTAATCTAAGTGTATATATGTGTGAAACTCTCTCCTGAAAACTTGAACTCAAGCCCTTGCCCCCACACTTCACAAGCACTTATACTTGTGGAGTGACCATCGCAGCAAGGGTGTGCGGTGGTGGCTGGATGAGTTTTGAATTGGATCATAAATGGTAAGATATATAATTAATGACTAGGGCAAATTACAACTTACCCTCATGTGGTTTGGCTAAAATTTAAGTTGTCTACCTGTAGCTTAAATTTTGACACTTTATCCACCTGAGGTTTGACCAAAATTTAAATTGTCTACTTGCAGTTTGAAATCCCATAATGCAAGTGTTCTGATCCACTAGATTCTTTTTTTATCTTATTTGATCTTGTATTTTTATGTTTTTTGAGGAGACAAACATAAAAGTGAAGCAAAATAACATATTTAGCCATATTTTTAACAAAGGTGGGTTAAGGAAATCTAACTAAACTAACCTCAAGTGGGTAAAGTGTCAAATTTCAAACCATAGGTAGGCAACTTAAATTTAAGCCAAACCACAGGTAGGTAAATTGTAATTTGCCCTAATGACTAACCATTTACTAGTGTTTGACATGACTTGTGTGCACAATTTAGATACAATTTGATATATTTTTTTCTAGCTAAAATACAAATTGTACTCTATAAGTTTTGAGTAAAATTCATTTTAATCTTCTAACTTTACTTTCATTCAATTGAGTCCTTTAAGTTTTAAATTTATTTAATGCAGGTCTTCTGTCCAATTTTGTCAAAAAAATTGCCATTAGAAAAAAAATTTCTATAAAATCAATAAAAATATTTTATAGATTAATTTATGTAAGAATGCTTTTTTCAAAAAATATTTTTCATCAGTTAATTGCATAACTTAAAGCAATTTTTTAACGAAATTCATTGAAAAGCCTAAGTAAAATAAATTTGAAATCTAAAGGACTTAATTGAAAGAAAATAAAGTTAGAGAATTAAAGTGAATTTCAGTAAAACATAGAGGGTGCACTTTATATTTTAGTTTTTTTTTTTTTGGTGAGATAGTTTTTAGGGTAAATGGATTTGTGTCAAAATGGGTCAATTCTTTTTGGCACAATTAATAAGTGGTTCAATTATTTGCTGAACCTTAATCCTCAGTCAACTCAAAACAACTCACTTTGTTATTTGCATCAAGTTAGGTTGACTCATTTTGACATTTTTAATCTGTATAAATTAATATCACTTTTTTATACATAAATTTGAATCTAAAATATAGAATTCAATATTTAAAAAGATTTTAATGATTATATTTATAAATTATTCATTGAAATTTTAAAGTCTTTAACCCCTTTTTTTAATTTTAAAAACCCATATATTTCATTTACATTTTTTAGATTGTGTTTCTAATTCTATCTGAACGGTTTTAGACCCCTTAAAATAACCAGATTGGTTAGCCTAGTTAATTAGCCAAGTTGTTACTTAGTCAAATTATGCAATTCTAGGTTAAAACAATCAAATAATCATATCAAACATATAAAGCAGCGGAAAAATAAAAGACACAATGATATGATCACCCAGGAAACCACACGGTAAAAACCTGGGGAGGATTTGACCCACCTATCCTCAAGGCAAACCTAAATCCACTATAAAAGAATCGAAGTTCATACAAAAGGACTTACAAGCTCCCCGCTCGACTTCCTAATGCTACCCACTAGTAGAACTTACTGACACGACCACGTGCATCAAGCTTCGAATCCACGGACTCAACAATACAAATTAGAGTTCTAAATACATAAAATCCTAAATCTTTAGAACCTAACAAATTCCCCCTTTGGCAATCCGTGACAAAACACAAACTAAAAACTCAAAGTTTACAAAGTAAAAGCCCATTACAAAAACAATGCTCATAAACTCAAATTCAATCCTAACTACTATCCATCAGTTACAAGTGTAGACAGTAGCTCAATTGAATCAACCTGTATATTCCTGAAATACTCAACAAACGCATAAACGCATGTGTGACAGAAAATATTATATAAACAGGTATAACATTCTTGTATGATTCACACAACACATAATAAAGACATATATCAATGAATAACTCATAGAATATAAATCAATAAACAGTGAATCCAAAGAAACAAGAATCAAATAAAAAAACATGTATATCTATCAATGTTACTCCCTCTAACATGAATATCCCAAAAATGATATACAAGGTGAAGCGCCTAAATACAATCTACTCCACAAAACAAACAAAATCTCCAACAAAATCTCCCTAACTGCAAAACTCCTCTACAAACTCTACTCCCCCTTTTTGTGACGGAATGCCAAAGGGCAATCACAATCCATCATCAAAAGGAGGTGATGAGGGTGAACGAAGATGCGCTAGATCAACTTGTAAAGCTCGGATCTCGTCAAAAAGGTCCACCAAAAGCTGACCATGAGCCGCCTGAACGGTCATGACAGTCTCCAAAGTACGACGGATATCAAAGTCATCCGATGGAGGTGGAAGAACAGCAGCAGCAGCAGCAGCATCAGGATCAGGAACAGCCTCACCAGCAGGACCTATAGAAGAAGAGGGAGGAGGTGCGGACCCAAAAGGCTCAGACCTAGGGTGTTTAGTGCTAGCTCGAAGGTGAGCAGCTCTCTGTCTAAGAAAAGACGCACCTATGGGAGCAATCACATGAACGGGCTCAGAGGAAAGGAAGCCACTAAGATCAAGATAAAGTAAAATCCTATGAATAAAAATAGGATATACAAGAGCATGAGCAGAAGATGAACTCCTATAAACTTCGTTCAAAGATCGAAGAAACAAATGGGGAAAACAACCATACATTCATATGAAAAATATAAAGCAAATTGTAAGGATGAAAGCATTCCTGAAATCTATTGGTGAGAGGGTTTGGAATTTCGTTGAATACGGATGGCAGAAGCCCACTACTCCTGTGAGTGAGTGGCAAACTTCTGAAAAAGAAGCAGCAGGCTTCAATAGCAAAGCTATGAATGCCATCTTCAATGCTGTTTCTATGGAGGAATTTAACAGGTTATTTAAGTCGTGTTTAGACTTGCTCAAAGTTGGGTCTTTCATGTAAAGTTGGAATCGAGTGGCTACAGATGTATTGGTGCATTTCGGCCTAGCTCGATCGATCGAAGGAAAGGCTCGATCGATCGAATCTTGGGCAGAATGTTTTTCTGCAGAATATTCCAGCTCAGCCTTAACTCATTAAACGTTTTGGGTTTTCTGTTTTTACCCTAGGTATATAAACAAAAACCCTAGCCACGTTTTTAGAGTTGCTTCAGTTGTATTGCTGCTCATACATTGCGGTTTTGTGTAAATCTCTTGTGAGATCTAGATGAGCTTTCCTTTACACAAAGCTTAGGGTTTTCAAGATAAAGATTACTTCAACATCTTGATGATCAACTCGGTTGCTACCATTAAAACTTATAGAATATCAAGCGTGGGTGCTTGTAGCTGATTGGAGAATCCAAGAAAGAAGGAGTCCGTGGATTCGGAGCTTGCACGTGGTTGTGTCAGTAAGTTCTACTGGTGGGTAGCATTAGGAAGTCAAGCGGGGAGCTTGTAAGTCCTTTTGTATGAATTTCGATTCTTTCATAGTGGATTCACGTTTGCCTTGAGGATCGGTGGGTCAAATCCTCCCCAAGTTTTTACCATGTAGTTTCCTGGGTGATCATATCATTGTGTCTTTTATTTTTCCGCTGCTTTATATGTTTGATATGATTATTTGATTGTTTTAACCTAGAATTGAATAATTTGACAAAGTAACAACTTGGCTAATTAATCTAGGCTAACCAATCTGGTTGTTTTAAGGGGTCTAAAACCGTTCAAGTGGTATCAGAGCGGGTTGCTCTCTTGTTAGAGATTTTTTGATCTCTGAACTGATCCTTGACCCCTGTTGTCATGGAGCATGGACACTCTCTTGTTGTTCCTCCTCACTTTGATGGGAATAACTATGCTTATTGGAAAGTAAGGATGAAAGCATTCCTGAAATCTATTGATGAGAGGGTTTGGAATTTCGTTGAATACGGATGGCAGAAGCCCACTACTCCTGTGAGTGAGTGACAAACTTCTGAAAAAGAAGCAGCAGGCTTCAATAGCAAAGCTATGAATGCCATCTTCAATGCTGTTTCTATGGAGGAATTTAAGAGGATCTCAAATGTTGAGGTTGCTCATACTGCTTGGAAAATCCTCCAAACTATGCATGAAGGCACAAAGGCAGTTAAGATTAATAAACTGCATCAATTGACTTCTAGATTTGAAAGCATTAGAATGTCTGATGATGAATGTTTTGATGAATTCTATGCTAAATTGAATGACATTGTTAATTCTACTTTTAATTTGGGTGAAATTTATGATCAACCTAAAATTGTTAGGAAGATTCTTAGATCTTTAACTGAAGACTTTAGACCCAAAGTGACTACCATTACTGAAAGCAAGGATGTGGACTCCATCCCTGTTGATGAGCTTGTAGGATCTCTTTAGTCCTATGAGTCTGACCTACCCAAAGTGAACAAATCCAAATCAATGGCTCTTAAGTCAGTTGATGATGTTGATGGTAGTGAATTTGATGATGAGCTCTCTGCTACAGAGATTGCGTACCTTGCCAAAAACTTTAGAAACTTTCTTAGGAATACCAACAGAAAGGCAAGAGGTAAAAACACTGCTGAACCTAGAAATTTTAGGAAGAATGATCCCACTAAAGTGAATAACTTTGAAAAACCTAGAGAAAATATTGGTCAATCTTCAAATAATTCTTTGGGTCCTCAGTGTTTTGGCTGTCAAGGGTATGGTCATGTGAAATCTGAATGTCCTACATTCTTGAGGACTAAGGGTAGAGCTATGGCTGTAACCCTTAGTGATTATGAAGTTTATGATGATGAGTCTGGATGTGATGAGGATGGAAACTTCATTGTTTTCACTGCTACAGCTGTAGTCAATGAAAGCGTATCTGTTGAAGAGAACCCTTCTGATGGGGAACTCTCTGAGGATGCAAATCTTCAAGAGGCCTACAATAAACTTTGCAAAATTGCTGCAAAGGATGCTATGAATGTTGAACTTGGCCTGAAGAAAATTGAATCTCTTGAGCTTGAAAAGAAAATTTTGCTTGTTAGACTGTGTGATGCTACTGATCTTTTGAACAATGTTAAATCTGAGAACATGTTTTTGCTTGATAAAGTTAAAACTTTGGAACATGATTTGTCTGTTGCTAGATCTGCTAATTCTAAACTTGATCAAATGTTGAATGTTCAAAAGTATCCTTCAGACAAATCTGGTTTAGGATATGTTGAAAGCATCTTTCATTCTGCACCACATTCCACGAACTTTGTTCCTTCTTCTTCCTCTGAACCTTTCGTGATTGACGTTGTGAGTGAAATTGTCAAACCCCCTGTAAGTGAGGTTGTCAAACCTGTAGAAGTTTCACCTCCTAGGAAGATTAGGGTTGATCTGAGAGAGTCTAAACCTAAGGATTCTACCCTTTCTAAGGACCAGATGCATGGTAAACCTGCTTGGGTTTGTCATTATTGTGGAAAGTCTGGACACATTCGTCCAAAATGTTACAAGCTTCAAGCTACTAAGAGAGCAAACAAACCAAAGGTGCCTGTGCCTCAAGCACAAGATCCTATGGCACTTATTGGTGAATTGGTAAAGGCGTTAAACCTTTATTCCAATCCTGGAGTTGGAAATCACTCGAATGTGAATAAGAACTCCAATGCTCGTGGTGCATCTAAAAGGTTTTGGATGCAAAAGGCTCGTCCTAATTGAGTCTTTCTGACATGGTCCTTGTGCTTCACTGCTCATTCCTCTGTGACCATTGTTCTTTGGTATTTGTGTTTTTGTTTTTTTTCTAGGATTTGCATTGCATTACATTCATGCATTTCATTCTAGGATTTATTTGTTTTCTCTTTAAAAAAAAAAAAGAAAAAAAAAGGGGAAAAGCAAATTGTTTTTGACATTATTGTTCTTGGTCTTTGAAGACAAGGTTGGTCAATTTATTTTCACATAACATATCTTATGTACCTTGCTTAGCTTTGATGAGCTTATTTATTGCACTTGACTAGTTGAAGTTGTGTAGTGCATGTTATGTGAGAAAGATGTTTATGGTGTTTATCACTTTGTCTTAATCTTGAAGTCGCATGTTATTTGACTGTCGGACTTGATCCTTTTGAGAAAGGCATAAATAACCATCTCACCACTGTTCACTAGCCAATCATAAACACCTTAGTGCATATCATAAGATTTTGTGCTCGAGAAAGTGTAGCACATGCACAAAAAGAACATAAGGTGTAGCCTCGGCTTAACTGCTTAATGCTTAAAATTGGTGTGTACTATTAGGCTTGATGCCAATTCACTTAATTAAAATTGGTGTGTACTATTAGGCTTGATGCCAATTCACATAATTAAGAGGCTAAATACAAGAAACTTACATGATTGCAAACTTATGTTCTAGGAGATGTGGGAGTTATATGATGTAACTTTTTAGGTGATAGTCTCTTTTGAATTCTGTGCGATGAATTTTGTAGACTTTGTGATTGATTTCTATTCACATATCACCTCACATGTATCTCAAGCTTTTGCTAGTTTGCACACACTACACGAGTTACTCTTTGCTAAACACTGTACATGTTACTGTGTGTGTTTTTGGTCTGACCAACCAAGTTTGAAAATATCTTGAGAATTATGCAAAACATTATTTTGCCTGAGAAATTAAAGGATGAACTGGCTGAAATTTTCTTTGGAGAAACTGGGATTACAAATTTGGGTTTTTGAAAAAGCATTCCATTTCATCTCATACTCATGCATTGTGTTTCATTAATTTTAATGCTTTGAGGAGTTCCTTTTCAAAAATTGGTTTGAGGTTTTCAAAACTGGAATTTCTTTCAAAATACTGTGATCCGCTGCTTTTTTCGATCGATCCAGTCTGGTTTTCGATCGATCGAAAATTTTAAAATTCCTTTTATAAAATTTCTGAGTGACTCGATCAATCGAAAGTAATTTTCGATCAATCGAAAGTCGTGAATCAGCTTTTTAAAACAGTGATCTTTGACTGATTCCTTCACCTTTTCAAAAGGGCTTTTTTCAAACTTTCTTTTCTCTCTCCGACTTGGCAAGGATCTACAGCAAATTTTGTTGTTTTCCTCCAAATTTTTTGCAAGATTTCTCTTTCCTCAAGCCGGTAAGTCTCTTTTTCCCCTCATTTTTGAGTTTATTTGCATTTTTCATGCATTTTCTCTCTAATTTTCAGACCTCTCTAATTTTGGGATTTTTGATGTTTCAAGCCCAATTTTGTGCAATTGATCAATGGGTTTTTATGGGGACATGTTATAAACTTGATTGTGATAGTTTAATTTGATCAATTTTGGGTTTTGTGAGAAATTGAAATTTCTAGGGTTTATGTTTAGTTCCGAATTGGGGATTTTGTTCAATTGGGTTGAAATTGATGAAATTGGCTTGTTGATTGGATGTAATTAGGCATTATAATCTATGTGTTATGTTGTGTAATGCTTAATTCATCCATGTACTTCAAAATTTTTCAAGTGGTTCTCAAATTTTTGGGGTTTTTGTTAGAAACTCTATGCTCAAGCCATTTTTTTGTTCAATTCAACTTAATTTTGAACTTTGTTTACTGCATTAGTACATGCATAACGCCATTTTTAAATGTTTATGCATCATATAGATTTTTGATCTATATTTTTCTTGTGCTAACTTGCAGTCTGTCCTTGGTTTTTTATTTTTTGTTGTTGGTTTTCTCTTGTGTCTCTGTCCTTCCTTAGCATCATGCCTAGGAAAACTAGGGCTCGTAGGTCTATCACCACATCTACTCCTTCCTCTCCTCCCTTTGACCGAGAGAAATTTCCTAGCGAGAAAAACCAAGAGATTTATGATAAGCTGAACCTTAAGAGGAAGATATGGTCTAAGTGTTCTATCATTCTAGATGAGCTTGATCCTGCCATTAGGGCAAACTTTGAGCGTAGGGGCTGGCTACCCTTGGTGGATATTTCTGATCCTCCTCCACTTGCTACCTTGATTAGAGAGTTCTACTCGAACATCTCTATCCGTGTCTATGATTCCAACACTTTGGTAAAGAGTTGGATACGAGGCATAGAGTACACCATTACTCCTAAGGTAGTGGCTGATACTCTAGGGGTACCTTTGATACAGTACCCTGTCTAGCCATATGATGAGTCTCCTGTTTTGAGTGATGTCATGTCTTACATCACTGGGTCATCTATCCAGTGGGGTTCTGATCCTCGGATCACCACTGCTGAGCTTTCTGAGTTACACTATCTTTTCTTTAGGATAGCTTGTCACTCCATCTGACTCATTTCTCATCTTCACACCATTCCTCTCGAGCGGTGTGTATTTTTGTACGCTCTTGTTACTGATGCTCCTATTAGTTTTCCCCATTTGTTTCTTCGTTCTTTAAACGAAGTATATAGGAGTTCATCTTCTGCTCATGCTCTTGTACATCCTATTTTTATTCATAGGATTTTACATTATCTTGATCTTAGTGGCTTCCCTTCCTCTAAGCCCATTCATGTAATTGCTCCCATAGGTGCGTCTTTTCTTAGACAGAGAGCTGCTCACCTTCGAGCTGGCTCTAAACACCCTAGGTCTGAGCCTTCTGGATCCGCACCTCCTCCTTCTTCTTCTACAGGTCATGCTGGTGAGGCTGTTCCTAATCCTGATGCTGCTGCTGTTGCTGCTGTTCCTCCACCTTCATCGGATGACTTTGATATCCGTCGTACTTTGGAGACTGTCATGACCGTTTAGGCGGCTCATGGTCAACTTTTGGAGGACCTTTTTGACGAGATCCTAGCTTTACGAGCTGATCTAGCGCATCTTCGTTCACCCTCACCACTTCCTTTTGATGATGGATTGTGATTGCCCTTTGGCATTCCGTCACAAAAAGGGGGAGTAGAGTTTGTAGAGGAGTTTTGTAGTTAAGGAGATTTTGTTTGTTTTGTGGAGTAGATTGTATTTAGGCGCTTCACCTTGTATATCATTTTTGGGATATTCATGTTAGGGGGAGTAACATTGATAGATATACATCATTTTTTATTTGATTCTTGTTTCTTTGGATTCACTGTTTATTGATTTATATTCTATGAGTTATTCATTGATATATGTCTTTATTATGTGTTGTGTGAATCATACAAGAATGTTATACCTGTTTATATTCTATTTTCTGTCACACATGCGTTTATGCGTTTGTTGAGTATTTCATGAATATACAGGTTGATTCAATTGAGCTGCTGTCTACACTTGCAACTGATGGATAGTAGTTAGGATTGAATTTGAGTTTATGAGCATTATTTTTGTAATGGGCTTTTACTTTGTAAACTTTGAGTTTTTAGTTTGTGTTTTGTCACGGATTGCCAAAGGGGGAGTTTGTTAGGTTCTAAAGATTTAGGATTTTATGTATTTAGAACTCTAATTTGTATTGTTGGCAAACCATGATCACAGGTTATTTAAGTCGTGTTTAGACTTGCTCAAAGTTGGGTCTTTCATGTAAAGTTGGAATCAAGTGACTGCAAATGCATTGGTGCATTTCGACCTGGCTCGATCGATCGAAGGAAAGGCTCGATCAATCGAATCTTGGGCAGAATGTTTTTTTGCAGAATATTCCAGCTCAGCCTTAACTCATTAAACGTTTTGGGTTTTCTGTTTTTACCCTAGGTATATAAAGAAAAACCCTAGCCACGTTTTTAGAGTTGCTCCAGTTGTATTGTTGCTCATACATTGCGGTTTTATGTAAATCTCTTGTGAGATCTAGAGGAGCTTTCCTTTACACAAAGTTTAGGGTTTTCAAGATAAAAATTACTTCAACATCTTGATGATCAACTCGGTTGCTACCATTGAAACTTAAAGAATATCAAGCGTGGGTGCTTGTAGCTGATTGAAGAATCCAAGAAAGAAGGAGTCCGTGGATTCGAAGCTTGCACGTGGTTGTGTCAGTAAGTTCTACTGGTGGGTAGCATTAGGAAGTCAAGCGGGGAGCTTGTAAGTCCTTTTGTATGAACTTCGATTCTTTCATAGTGGATTCAGGTTTTCCTTGAGGATCGGTGGGTCAAATCTTCCCCAAGTTTTTACCGTGTGGTTTCCTGGGTGATCATATCATTGTGTCTTTTACTTTTCTGCTGCTTTATATGTTTGATATGATTATTTGATTGTTTTAACCTAGAATTGCATAATTTGACTAAGTAACAACTTGGCTAATTAATCTAGGCTAACCAATCTGGTTGTTTTAAGGGGTCTAAAACCGTTCAAGTCCTATGAATAAAAATCGGATGTACAAGAGCATGAGCAGAAGATGATCTCCTATAAACTTCGTTCAAAGAACGAAGAAACAATTAGGGAAAACTGATAGGAGCATCAGTAACAAGAGCGTACAAAAATACACACTGCTCAAGAGGAATGGTGTGAAGATGAGAAATGGGCCAAATGGAGTGACAAGCTATCCTAAAGAAAAGATAGTGTAACTCAGAAAGCTCAGCAGTGGTGATCCGAGGATCAGAACCCCACTGGATAGATGACCCAGTGATGTAAGACATGACATCACTCAAAACAGGAGACTCATCATATAGGTAGACAGGGTGCTGTACCAAAGGTACCCCTAGAGCATCATCCACTACCTCAAGAGTAATGGTGTACTCTACGCCTCGTATCCAACTCTTTACCAAAGTGTTGGTATCATAGACGTGGATAGAGATGTTCGAGTAGAACTCTCTAACCAAGGTAGCAGGTGGAGGAGGATCAGAAATATCCACCAAAGGTAACCAACCTCTACGCTCAAAGTTTGCCCTAATGGCAAGATCAAGCTCATCTAGAATGACAGAATGCTCAGACCATATCTTCCTCTTAAGGTTCAGCTTATCATAAATCTCTTGGTTTTTCTCACTAGGAAATTTCTCTCGGTCAAAGGGAAGAGGGGAAGGAGTAGATGTGGTGATAGACCTACGAGCTCTAATTTTCCAAGGCATGATGCTAAGGAAAGGATAGAGACACAAGAGAAAACCAACAACAAAAAAATAAAAAACCAAGGACAGACAGCAAGTTAGCACAAGAAAAATATAGAGCAAAAATCTATATGATGCATGAACATTTAAAATGGCACGATGCATGTACCAATGCAATAAACAAAGTTCAAAATTAAGTTAAATTGAACAAAAAAATGGCCTGAGCATAGAATTTCTAACAAAAACCCCAAAAATTTGAAAACCACTAGAAAAATTTTGAAGTACGTGGATGAATTAGGCATTACACAACATAACACATAGATTATAATGCCTAATTACATCCAATCAACAAGCCAATTTCATCAATTTCAACCTAATTGAACAAAATCCCCAATTCGGAACTAAACGTAAACCCTAGAAATTTCAATTTCACACAAAACCCAAAATTGATCAAATTAAACTATCACAATCAAGTTTATAACATATCCCCATAAAAACCCATTGATCAATTGCACAAAATGGGGCTTGAAACAACAAAAATCCCAAAATTAGAGAGGTCCAAAAATTAGAGGGAGAATGCATGAAATATGCAAATAAACTCAAAAAAGAGGGGCAAAAAAGACTTACTGGCTTAAGGAAAGAGAAATCTTGCAAGAATTTGGAGGAAAATGACAAAAATTTGCTGTAGATCCTTGCCAAGTCGGAGAGAGAAAAGAAAGTTTGAAAAAACTTTTGAAAAGGTAAGTGAATCAGTCAAAGAGCACTGTTTTAAAAGGCTGATTCACGACTTTGGATTGATCGAAAATTACTTTCGATCAATCGAATCACTCCGAAAATTTTTAAAAGGAATTTTAAAATTTTCGATCGATCGAAAAATAGAATGGATCGATCGAAACAGGCAGGGGATCACAGTATTTTGAGAAAAATTACAATTTTGAAAAACTCAAACCAGATTTTGAAAAATAACTCCACAAAGCATTAAAATTAATGAAACACAATGCATGAGTATGAGATGAAATGGAATGCTTTTTTAAAAACCCAAATTTGTAATCCCAGTTTCTCCAAAGAAAGTTTCAGCCAGTTCATCCTTTAATTTCTCAAGCAAAATAATGTTTTGCATAATTCTCAAGATATTTTCAAACTTGGTTGGTCAGACCAAAAACACACACAGTAACATGTACAGTGTTTAACAAAGAGTAACTCGTGTAGTGTGTGCAAACTAGCAAAAACTTGAGATACATGTGAGGTGTTATATGAATAGAAATCAATCACAAAGTCTACAAAATTCATCGCACAGAATTTAAAAGAGACTATCACCTAAAGAGTTACATCATATAACTCCCACATCTCCTAGAACATAAGCTTGCAATCATGTAAGTTTCTTGTATTTAGCCTCTTAATTATGTGAATTGGCATCAAGCCTAATAGTACACACCAATTTTAATTAAGTGAATTGGCACCAAGCCTAATAGTACACACCAATTTTAAGCATTAAGCAGTTAAATCGAGGCTACACCTTGTGTTCTTTTTGTGCATGTGCCACACTTTCTCGAGCACAAAATCTTATGATATGCACTAAGGTGTTCATGATTGGCTAGTGAACAGTGGTGAGATGGTTATTTATGCCTTTCTCAAAAGGATCAAGTCTGACAGTCAAATAACATGCAACTTCAAGATTAAGACAAAGTGATAAACACCATAAACATCTTTCCCACACAACATGCACTACAAAACTTCAACTAGTCAAGTGCAATAAATAAGCTCATCAAAACTAAACAAAGTACATAAGATATGTTATGTGAAAAATAAATTGACCAACCTTGTCTTCAAAGACCAAGAACAATAATGCCAAACACAATTTGCTTTTCCCTTTTTTTTTTTTTTTTTTAAGGGAAAACAAATAAATCCTAGAATGAAATGCATGAATGTAATGCAATGCAAATCCTAGAAAAAAACAAAAACACAAATACCAAAAAACAATGGTCACAGAGGAATGAGCAGTGAAGCACAAGGACTATGTCAGAAAGACTCAATTTGGACGAGTCTTTTGCATCTAAAACCTTTTAGATGCACCACGAGCATTGGAGTTTTTATTCACATTCGAGTGATTTCCAACTCCAGGATTGGAATAAAGGTTCAACGCCTTTATCAATTCACCAATAAGTGTTAGTGACTTTCGGCCTGGTTCGATCGATCAGAAATTAGACTCGATCGATCGAAAGTCGCGTATCAGCAAAATCAGCAAACGTAAAAAAGCCATAACTTATCCGTTTGAAGCCCAAATCACGAGCTGTTTTTTCCAGTACTTAAAGGACATCATAAGCTAACCCTAGCTTGGTTTTTATTGCTTTTGTTTGTTTCTCATGAACGGTTTTAGACCCCTTAAAACAACCAGATTGGTTAGCCTAGATTAATTAGCCAAGTTGTTACTTAGTCAAATTATGCAATTCTAGGTTAAAACAATCAAATAATCATATCAAACATATAAAGCAGTGGAAAAATAAAAGACACAATGATATGATCACCCAAGAAACCACACGGTAAAAACCTGGGGAGGATTTGACCCACCGATCCTCAAGGCAAACCTAAATCCACTATGAAAGAATCGAAGTTCATACAAAAGGACTTACAAGCTCCCCGCTTGACTTCCTAATGCTACCCACCAGTAGAACTTACTGACACGACCACGTGCAAGCTCCGAATCCACGGACTCCTTCTTTCTTGAATTCTTCAATCAGTTACAAGCACCCACGCTTGATATTCTTTAAGCTTCAATGGGAGCAACCGAGTTGATCATCAAAATGTTAAAGTAATCACTATCTTGAAAACCCTAAGTTTTGTGTAAAGGAAAGCTCCTCTAGATCTCACAAGAGATTTACACAAAACCGCAATGTATGAGCAACAATACAACTGGAGCAACTCTAAAAACGTGCTTGAACGGTTTTAGACCCTTTAAAACAACCAGATTGGTTAGCCTAGTTAATTAGCCAAGTTGTTACTTAGTCAAATTATGCAATTCTAGGTTAAAACAATCAAATAATCATATCAAACATATAAAGCAACGGAAAAATAAAAGACACAATGATATGATCACCCAGGAAACCACACAGTAAAAACCTGGGGAGGATTTGACCCACCGATCCTCAAGGCAAACCTGAATCCACTATGAAAGAATCGAAGTTCATACAAAAGGACTTACAAGCTCCCCACTTGACTTCCTAATGCTACCCACCAGTAGAACTTACTGACACGATCACGTGCAAGCTCCGAATCCACGGACTCCTTCTTTCTTGGATTCTCCAATCAGCTACAAGCATCCACGCTTGATATTCTTTAAGCTTCAATGGTAGCAACCGAGTTGATCATCAAGATGTTGAAGTAATCTCTATCTTGAAAACCCTAAGCTTTGTGGTAAGGAAAGCTCCTCTAGATCTCACAAGAGATTTACACAAAACCGCAATTTATGAGCAACAATACAACTGGAGCAACTCTAAAAACGTGGCTAGGGTTTTTCTATATATACCTAGGGTAAAAACAGAAAACCCAAAACGTTTAATGAATTAGGGCTGAGCTGGAATATTCTGCAGAAAAACATTCTGCCCGAGATTCGATTGATCGAGCCTTTCCTTCGATCGATCGAGCCAGGCCGAAATGCACCAATGCATCTGCAGCCACTCGATTCCAACTTTACATGAAAGACCCAAATTTGAGCAAGTCTAAACACGACTTAAATAACCTGTTTTGATCATGGTTTGCCAACAATACAAATTAGAGTTCTAAATACATAAAATCCCAAATCTTTAGAACTTAACAAACTCCCCCTTTGGCAATCCGTGACAAAACACAAACTAAAAACTCAAAGTTTACAAAGTAAAAGCCCATTACAAAAATAATGCTCATAAACTCAAATTCAATCCTAACTACTATCCATCAGTTGCAAGTATAGACAGCAGCTCAATTGAATCAACCTATATATTCTTGAAATACTCAACAAACGCATAAACGCATGTGTGACAGAAAATAGAATATAAACAGGTATAACATTCTTGTATGATTCACACAACACATAATAAAGACATATATCAATGAATAACTCATAGAATATAAATCAATAAACAGTGAATCCAAAGAAACAAGAATCAAATAAACAATCATGTATATCTATCAATGTTACTCCCCCTAACATGAATATCTCAAAAATGATATACAAGGTGAAGCCCCTAAATACAATTTACTGCACAAAACAAACAAAATCTCCAACAAAATCTCCCTAACTACAAAACTCCTCTACAAACTCTACTCCCCCTTTTTGTGACGGAATGCCAAAAGGCAATCACAATCCATCATCAAAAGGAGGTGGTGAGGGTGAACGAAGACGAGCTAAATCAGCTCGTAAAGCTCGGATCTCGTCAAAAAGGTCCACCAAAAGCTGACCATGAGCTGCCTGAACGGTCATGACAGTCTCCAAAGTACGACGGATATCAAAGTCATCCGATGGAGGTGGAGGAACAGCAGCAGCATCAGGATCAGGAACAGCCTCACCAGCAAGACCTGTAGAAGAAGGGGGAGGAGGTGCGGACCCAGAAGGCTCAAACCAAGGGTTTTTAAAGCCAACTCGAAGATGAGCAGCCCTCTGTCTAAGAAAAGACGCACCTATGGGAGCAATCACATGAACGGGCTCAGAGGAAGGGAAGCCACTAAGATCAAGATAAAGTAAAATACTATGAATAAAAATAGGATGTACAAGAGCATGAGTAGAAGATGAACTCCTATAAACTTCGTTCAAAGAACGAAGAAACAAATGGGGAAAACTGATAGGAGCATCAGTAACAAGAGCGTATAAAAATACACACCGCTCGAGAGGAATGGTGTGAAGATGAGAAATGGGCCAGATGGAGTGACAAGCTATCCTAAAGAAAAGATAGTGTAACTCAGAAAGCTCAGCAGTGGTGATCCTAGGATCAGAACCCCACTAGATAGATGACCCAGTGATGTAAGACATAACATCACTCAAAACAGGAGACTCATCATATGAATAGACAAGGTGTTGTACCAAAGGTACCCCTAGAGCATCAGTCACTACCTTAGGAGTAATTGTGTACTCTACGCCTCGTATCCAACTCTTTACCAAAGTGTTGGAATCATAGACGCGGATAGAGATGTTCGAGTAGAACTCTCTAATCAAGGTAGCAGGTGGAGGAGGATCAGAAATATCCACCAAGGGTAACTAGCCCCTACGCTCAAAGTTTGCCCTAATGGCAAGATCAAGCTCATCTAGAATGACAGAACGCTCAGACCATATTTTCCTCTTAAGGTTCAACTTATCATAAATCTCTTGGTTTTTCTCACTAGGAAATTTCTCTCGGTCAAAGGGAGGAGGGGAAGGAGTAGATGAGCTGACAGACTTACGAGCCCTAGTTTTCCTAGGCATGATGCTAAAGAAGGACAAAGACACAAGAGAAAACTAACAACAAAAAATAAAAAACCAAGGGCAGACTGCAAGTTAACACAAGAAAAATATAGAGCAAAAATCTATATGATGCATGAACATTTAAAAATGGCATGATGCATGTACTAATGCAGTAAACAAAGTTCAAAATTAAGTTGAATTGAACAAAAAAATGGCTTGAGCATAGAGTTTCTAACAAAAACCCCAAAAATTTGAGAACCACTTGAAAAATTTTGAAGTACATGGATGAATTAAGCATTACACAACATAACACATAGATTATAATGCCTAATTACATCCAATCAACAAGCCAATTTCATCAATTTCAACCCAATTGAACAAAATCCTCAATTCGGAACTAAACATAAACCCTAGAAATTTCAATTTCTCACAAAACCCAAAATTGATCAAATTAAACTATCACAATCAAGTTTATAGCATGTCCCTATAAAAACCCATTGATCAATTGCACAAAATTGGGCTTGAAACATCAAAAATCCCAAAATTAGAGAGGTCCGAAAATTAGAGAGAAAATGCACGAAAAATGCAAATAAACTCAAAAATGTGGGGCAAAAGAGACTTACAGGCTTGAGGAAAGAGAAATCTTGCAAAAAATTTAGAGGAAAACGACAAAAATTCGCTGTAGATCCTTGCCAAGTCGGAGAGAGTAAAGAAAGTTTGAAAAAAAACTTTTGAAAAGGTGAAGGAATCAGTCAAAGATCACTATTTTAAAAAGTTGATTCACGACTTTCGATTTATCGAAAATTACTTTCGATCGATCGAGTCACTCAAAAATTTTATAAAAGGAATTTTAAAATTTTCGATCGATCGAAAAACAGACTGGATTGATCGAAACAGGCAGCGGATCACAGTATTTTGAAAAAAATTCCAGTTTTGAAAACCTCAAACCAATTTTTGAAAAAGAACTCCTCAAAGCATTGAAATTAATGAAACACAATGCATGAGTATGAGATGAAATGGAATGCTTTTTCAAAAACCCAAATTTGTAATCCCAGTTTCTCCAAAGAAAGTTTCAGCCAGTTCATCCTTTAATTTCTCAGGCAAAATAATGTTTTGCAAAATTCTCAAGATATTTTCAAACTTGGTTGGTCAGACCAAAAACACACACAGTAACATGTACAGTGTTTAGCAAAAAGTAACTCGTGTAGTGTGTGCAAACTAGCAAAAGCTTGAGATACATGTGAGGTGATATGTGAATAGAAATCAATCACAAAGTCTACAAAATTCATCGCACAGAATTTAAAAGAGACTATCACCTAAAGAGTTACATCATATAACTCCCACATCTTCTAGAACATAAGCTTGCAATCATGTAAGTTTCTTGTATTTAGCCTCTTAATTATGTGAATTGGCATCAAGCCTAATAGTACACACCAATTTTAATTAAGTGAATTGGCATCAAGCCTAATAGTACACACCAATTTTAAGCATTAAGCAGTTAAGCCGAGGCTGCACCTTATGTTCTTTTTGTGCATGTGCTACACTTTCTCGAGCACAAAATCTTATGATATGCACTAAGGTGTTCATGATTGGCTAGTGAACAGTGGTGAGATGGTTATTTATACCTTTCTCAAAAGGATCAAGTCCGACAGTCAAATAACATGCGACCTCAAGATTAAGACAAAGTGATAAACACCATAAACATCTTTCCCACACAACATGCACTATAAAGCTTCATCTAGTCAAGTGCAATAAATAAGCTCATCAAAGCTAAACAAGGTACATAAGATATGTTATGTGAAAAATAAATTGACCAACCTTGCCTTCAAAGACCAAGAACAATAATGCCAAACACAATTTGCTTTTCCCTTTTTTTTTTTTTTTTGACAGTTTCACTCACAACTTCACTCACGGAAGGTTCAGAGGAAGAAGAAGGAACAAAGTTCATGAAATGTGGTGCAGAATCAAAGATGCTTTCAACATATCCTAAACCAGATTTGTCTGAAGGATACTTTTGAACATTCAACATTTGATCAAGTTTAGAACTAGCAGATCTAGCAACAGACAAATCATGTTCCAAAGTTTTAACTTTATCAAGCAAAAGCATGTTCTCAGATTTAACATTGTTCAAAAGATCAGTAGCATCACACAGTTTAACAAGCAAATTTTTCTTTTCAAGCTCAAGAGATTCAATTTTCTTCAGGCCAAGTTCAAAATTCATAGCATCATTTGCAGCAATTTTGCAAAGTTTATTGTAGGCCTCTTGAAGATCTGCATCCTTAGAGAGTTCCCCATCAGAAGGGTCTTCTTCAACAGATACGCTTTCATTGACTACAACTATAGTAGTGAAAGCAATGAAGTTTCCATCCTCATCACATCCAGACTCATCATCAGAAACTTCATTATCACTAAGGGTTACAACCATAGCTTTACCCTTAGTCCTCAAGAATGTAGGACATTCAGATTCAGATTTCACATGACCATACCCTTGACAGCCAAAACACTGAGGACCCAAAGAATTATTTGAAGATTGACCAACTTTTTCTCTAGGTTTTTCAAAGTTATTCACTTTAGGGGGATCATTCTTCCTAAAATTTCTAGGTTCAGTAGTGTTTGTACCTCTTGCCTTTCTGTTGGTATTCCTAAGAAAGTTTCTAAAGTTTTTGGCAAGGTACGAAATCTCTGTAGCAGAGAGCTCATCATCAAATCCACCACCATCAACATCATCAACTGACTTAAGAGCCATTGATTTGGATTTGTTCACTTTGGGTAGGTCAGACTCATAGGACTGTAGAGATCCTACAAGCTCATCAACAGGGATGGAGTCCACATCCTTACTTTCAGTAATGGCAGTCACTTTGGGTCTAAAGTCTTCAATTAAAGATCTAAGAATCTTCCTAACAATTTTAGGCTGATCATAAATTTCACCCAAATTAAAAGCAGAATTAACAATGTCATTCAATTTAGCATAGAATTCATCAAAAGTTTCATCATCAGACATTCTAATGCTTTCAAATCTAGAAGTCAATTGCTGCAATTTATTGATCTTAACTGCCTTTCTGTCTTCATGCACCGTTTAGAGGATTTTCCAAGCAGTATGAGCAACCTCAACATTTGAGATCCTCTTAAATTCCTCCATAGAAACAGCATTGAAGATGGCATTCATAGCTTTGCTATTGAAGCCTGCTGCTTCTTTTTCAGAAGTTTGCCACTCACTCACAGGAGTAGTGGGCTTCTGCCATCCGTATTCAACGGAATTCCAAACCCTCTCATCAATAGATTTTAGGAATGCTTTCATCCTTACTTTCCAATAAGCATAGTTATTCCCATCAAAGTGAGGAGGAACAATAAGAGAGTGTCCATGCACCATGACAGCCGGGGTCAAGGATCAGCTCAAAGATCAAAAAATCTCTAACAAGAGAGCAACCCGCTCTGATACCACTTGAACGGTTTTAGACCCCTTAAAACAACCAGATTGGTTAGCCTAGATTAATTAGCCAAGTTGTTACTTAGTCAAATTATGCAATTCTAGGTTAAAACAATCAAATAATCATATCAAACATATAAAGCAGCGGAAAAATAAAAGACACAATGATATGATCACCTAGGAAACCACACGGTAAAAACCTGGGAAGGATTTGACCCACCGATCCTCAAGGCAAACCTAAATCCACTATGAAAGAATCGAAGTTCATACAAAAGGACTTACAAGCTCCCCGCTTGACTTCCTAATGCTACCCACCAGTAGAACTTACTGACACGACCACGTGCAAGCTCCAAATCCATGGACTCTTTCTTTCTTGAATTCTTCAATCAGCTACAAGCACCCACGTTTGATATTCTTTAAGCTTCAATGGTAGCAACCTAGTTGATCATCAAGATGTTAAAGTAATCTCTATCTTGAAAACCCTAAGCTTTGTGTAAAGAAAAGCTCCTCTAGATCTCACAAGAGATTTACACAAAACCGCAATGTATGAGCAACAATACAACTAGAGCAACTCTAAAAACGTGGCTAGGGTTTTTCTTTATATACCTAGGGTAAAAACAGAAAACCCAAAACGTTTAATGAGTTAGGGCTGAGCTGGAATATTCTGCAGAAAAACATTTTGCCCGAGATTCGATCGATCGTGCCAGGCCGAAATGCACCAATGCATCTGCAGCCACTCGATTCCAACTTTACATGAAAGACCAAACTTTGAGCAAGTCTAAACACGACTTAAATAACCTGTTTTGATCATGGTTTGCCAACAATACAAATTAGAGTTCTAAATACATAAAATCCTAAATCTTTAGACCCTAACACTATCTCTCTCATACAATTATTTATTGTTTGATTATTTGATAGTTGAAAAGGCTATTCCTCTTGTACTTGTAACCGGGTGGAGCTAGAGGGGGGGGGGGGGGAGCAAGGGGCATTTTGAAAAATATCTTTGGCCGATAAACAATTTTGCAAAAAAAAAAAAAAAAAAAAAAAAAAAAAACTCAAATCCCTTGTAAATTAGGACTCCAAAATCTGAATAGATACACAAAAACAACCCAAACTTCCTAACCTCAAAGATCCAAACTTCATAGGTCACTGCTGTTTATATATATATATATATATATATATATATATATAAAAATTGCTCCTATGCCGCTGGTTGCAACCGAGTAAGTGGCCACAACAGCCATCATCAAATTAGCCCCACTCGACATTTAAGCCACCTCCATAGCCCTGCCTCTGCTGCCTTGATCAATCTTCGGTGTGGTATGAGTTTCTCACTCTTTCTATCTATGTTTTGTTGTTTGCAACTTTATATGTATTGTTTTTAGACTAAGAAGAAGATGGAGAGTAAAGGGATTGAGATCAGGTGCATTATGTAGTAGCAATGAACGGTTAAGATTGAAAGTTGTAAGTGAATAAAAAATTTTGTGAAGGAAGTGGTGCAATTGCTAAAGAAGTCTTTTGGACTTAACACACTGACAATATAATAAATATTAGCACTTAAATTGAATTTATTATTGATGAGAATGCAAAATATCATATTTTTCTCCATTAATGTTTAGTCTTTTATATTTATTTGGTGCCTAAATGTACTCATTATTCTTATATTTTGATTTAGGATGCAAACGGAGGCATTAAGTGCAAATCATAGCTAATTGGGCGATTCTGGACAGCTTTGACATCACTTCGTAATCTGGGCAAACTCTCTCATCAGAGCTCCTATTGAGATGATTCAAGATGCTATGAAATGCTAAGACAAAGCTCTACAACTTTCATGTTTTGAGAGATACGGGCCGCATCAAGGTCGAAATCGGGCTTAAAGTTGCTGCACCTACATTACTGACATTCTGGAATGTTCCTTAGTCTGAAATTCTAATACACGAATCTGATTTGGATTATTTTTGGAAGTTTCCAGATCTAATGCATGAAAATTCCAGCTGAAAAACACCACTTTCCTTGTTATATTAGGACTTTGTTTTATTTTTAATATTTTTTCCTTAATTAGTCAGATTTGGATATTGTTATTTAGAATATTTTTAGGAGATTTTGTAGGCTTGGGAAAGGGGGAATTAACATGTAAAAGGGGGAGGAAAAATCAGACTTCAAAGGCGCCTCTCTCTCCCCTCTTCTCTAATTTTCTCCTTCGAGTTTTCTGTCATGGCCCTACTTGGCTAAACTTTTATACTTGATCGAAGGAAACAGAAGCCTCGGAATCAATAAAACTGTGAGATCTAATTTGTTTTTATTGTTCAATTTATTCCTTGAATATCGGATGTTCTTCTGTTCTGATTTTCATGATTGTCTTGTTCAATTACTAGGAGGCCTACTAGTTTATTATTCGTTGCAATCTACTGCTAGATTAGATATCAAATCCGTAATTGTTTTATCCCTCTAATTTGTGAAACAACCAAGATTTAATGATTTGCTGCGTCAGAAATTATTAGATCTTATGAAGAACACTTGACTAAATTAAATGTAACCGCTTGTGCTTGTGTTGTTTAGCTTCATCGATCTCTCTAATCTTATGGCTGCTACTAGGTAAAACCCTTAGTGCTTGTCTTGGGTTGTTTAGTAGTTAGGGTTTATTAGATCGATGTTTTCTAATTTACTGGGACTAAGGAGAGATAGGAAAATAGTTACAACAGTGAATATTCAAAGTGTGAATTGATATATACTTGCCTCGATGATCAGTTGTAAAATTCTGATGGTGGATGTTGACTTAGACCAAGGTTTGTTCTTTTGATTGATTTCAATACTTTAATTTGAATTGTTCCTTAGTTGTTTTTCTTAAAATTGTTTTCATTATACTCAAACCCCCCCCCCCTTGTTCACGTAGCATAAAACTAAGCTAGATACCCTCCGTGGGAACGATCCTTACTCACACTACTACATATATTTTTAGGAGTATAGATTTTGTTTTTTGTTGCCTGCAACAACACACCAATTATAATTTGACAAAAGTAAAATTTTTAATTATTTTTTTAATTGATTGTAGTGGCTTGGATGATTAAATAAAATTATTGTTTATGGCCTTGTTAAGATGAAGCTTCATGACAAATAGGACAATGAGTTCTTGAGTGAGTGATTCCTAAAGAAATTAGTTCAAAATCAATTATAAATGATTTTATTGCCATGAAAGAGCATATGACATATCTTTATTAAGTTATAGTTAATTTGTCAAATAAAGAATGTTTTCAATCATTATTTTTGTTAATACTTAAGAATTTTTTTGTGTTTACCTTGGTGGATAAAAAATGTTTTAAATCGTTTTTTTATTTATTAATACTTAATAATTTTATTGTGTTTATCTTGGCCCTCTGGAATAAATTTTTGGCTCTGCCACTGCTTGTGAGGATGGCAAAGAGAAAGAGAAATCTTTGACGTCTACCATATTTCAATTAATTAGAGCTATTCCTCTTACTCTTAACCTCTCAAGTTTGGGTTTCAATTGAGAAAAGTACCAATATGGTATGGGTATGGATTGGGATTGCCATTGTATAATAGGTTTTAAGAAAAATAAAAAATTATTTGCCACATCATTATATATATTCTACCTCATTGCATCGTTAGCAATATATATAAGAAAATTAACAGAACTACATGAAGGGATTATTTTAAAATATTTTGGGACTAAAAATGCACATTTGAAATACAAGGGACTCAGGGGTAGGGGTACATTATAGTCAAGGGTTCAAACGAACCCCTTGACCCGAATTTTTTTTAATATATATATATATATATAATATTTTAAAAAAAAATTGTTTTGAACCCCCTGCAATACAAATTTGCTCACCCTCACTAGTCACCATGAACCTGCCCCCACCCCCCCCCCCCCCTTTTTTTTAAAGCCCAACTTAAACTCCGAGGAAAAAAAAAAAAAAAAGTCCCAAAGAAAATTTTGGTCTTTAATCTCAGAAATAAAAAGCCCATAAATCAAATTTTGAAAAATCATAAATAAAAAAAATGGTCAAATAAAACCTAAGAATTTGCAGCTACCTAACCTCAAAAATCCCTCATTATTCTTCTTCACTTTCCAAAGTCCAAACCCAAAGGAAAAAGGTTGCCTCTACTTCTCACACACACAAAATCTACCACTGCATAGCCCCCATGATCTGCCGCCGCCTGGTCTACCTTCTGCCGTTGCTTGATCTAGTTTTTGAGCTCTCTCTTTCTCTCTTTCTTTCACTGTGAGTGTGCGTTTATAGTATTTTGATATGCTATTTCACTGAATCTGTGTGAGTGAATCACCGTGTGTGTGTGGAGTTATCATTTGATTTTTTTTTTTTTTTTTTTGGGTTGAGTTTTGAATCTTGTACCGAGTGTGTGTGAGTGGAGGCTGTGGGGTTAAGAACTATGTTCTAATATTTGTTGTTGACTAACTCAACTTGAGTTTTAAGCCTCTAAGTCTAACCGTGGTGTGTGGGCCTGTGGGGGTTAATGGGTTATAGAACTTAGTGTTTTACTGTTATTGAGTTTTAAGTTTCTTTACTGTTGCAGCAACATTGTAAGTGTTTGTATTGATTTAATATAAAGTAGAGTTATGAGTTGTTTTTGCAGTTTGACTATTTGACTAATTTGTGACTTACTATTGACTAAATTTGTGACTTGTGAGTGGTATTTTAATTTTGCTAAATGTGAGTTGTGAGTTGTGAGTGGGTGTTGGCTATGTGACTTGGTCAATACATTAACACTAAAGGACAATAATAATATAAAACATTTAAAGAATTGTAAACTTATAAATTAAAGAATTGCAAAAAAATCACTTAACAACAATAATTAATAGATTTATTGTAGAATTTTTTTTTTTTTTTTTTTTTTAGTAATTTGATTGTACAGTTTTTAGACCCCTTAAACACAACTGAATTAACCTAGTTAATTAACCAAGTTATTACTTAGTCCAATTTCAAGATCTAGGTTAACACAATCAAACAATCATATCATGCATAGCAGTGGAATAATAAATAACACAATGATATAATGACCCAGGAAAACCAAACCGATAAAAAACCTGAAAATGATTTAACCTAGCTATCCTTAAGGTAAACTAGAATCCACTATAGAAAGAATTGAAGTTTTACAATAAGACTTAGACCACTAACATCTTATTGCTACCCACCAGTAGAAACTTACTAACACTACCACGTGCAAGCTCCAAGACCACGGACTCCTTCTTTCTTGGATTCTCCAGCAAGTACAAGCACTCTCGTTTGTGTATCTTTAAGCTCTTATGGCAGCAACTGAATGATCATCAAGTTCTTGAATGAATCTCCTTCTTGATAATCCTAAACTTGTGTGAAGGAAAGCTTCTCTCAGATCTCACAAGAGATTCACACAAACAACAATATGAGAAACCTCTAAAACGTGGTTAGGGTTTGCCTTATATATCTTAGGCAAAACATAAAACCCTAAACGTTTTAAATAGGCTAGGGCTGAGTTGGAATTTTGCAGAAAAAAACGTTCTACCCGATATTCGATCAATCAAGTCTAAGTTTCGATCAATCGAGCCAGGCCAAAAGTCACTAATACTTTCTGCAGCCACTCAATTCCAACTTTACATAAATGCACACACTTTAAGCAAGTCTAAACAAGACCAACAATTGTTTTGATCATGGTTTGCCAACATTACACATTAGAGTTCTAAATACATAAGTTCCTAAGTCTTTAGAACCTAACATTAATATATTCAAGTCTCTTTTGTTTTAGAATTTATATGATTTATGTTTCTTATTGACGCCCCTTGGACAAAAATCCTGAGCCGCCCCTATAGGGACTAAAAGTGCCTAACATGTAAACTTTCGGAAATAACAATGTATTTTGAATTTTTTTAACATAATTGTCATGGTTTTCAAAACCAGATCGTTCAATGAACCGTCAAAGGGAGAGGTTCAAAATTTTGAAGGTCGAACCGTGATGATGTCATAATTAATTTAATAATTATTTAAAATATAAATAAATATATTAAATTAATACAAATAGAAAAACAAAATTAAATAATCAAATTAAATGTATTTTTCATAAAAATTTCATAATTTATTTAACATGCCATTTTATTAACAAAAACAAAACAATAGATGTACTTAGATATTTTCAACAAAAATTGAAAAGCTCTTTGTTCCATTCCATGTTAACAGAGTTTTGGGAGTCTTTTGGCTAAATATTGGTAAATTTGAAACTTATTTGCGTTATAGGCATTGTTACAACTTATTTAGGGATTTGAGGAGAGAGATTGAATTTCGGCAACAGTGTTGTCGAAATTCCAAGAAAAGTATGAGAGAGAATGAGGAAAAGTTGGGAGAGAGAAAATGTTGAATTACGGCAATGGCATTGCCGCAATTCGCTGCCCAAATATCCTGCCCGAGTGCTGTGAGAAAGAAGTGCGTCTGGTGCCCCCAAAGAAACTAATTATGGCAATGGTATTTCTGAAATAGGTGTAAAAAAAAATTTGTCCCTATTATGGCAATGTCATTGCCGAAAATGGGAGTGGAAAAAAAAAAATAATGTGCTACGTACACAATATTTTTACAATATTTTCACAACAAATCACAGGTAACTGGTTATTATTAATTCAAATTTAAATTTAACATTGAGATTACTATTTTAATCCAACAATAACAATAAGTAACGACCTGACACTTAGAATTTGTTGTAAAAATGTTGTAAAAATTGTGTGCACTTCGTTTCTTAAAAAAAAAAAAAAAGTGTAATGACCAGTTATATCTGTGATTTGTTGTAAAAATATTATGTACGTAGCACATTAATTTTTTCTTTTTCCACTCCCATTTTCAGCAATGGCATTGCCATAATAGGGACAAATTTTTTTTACACCTATTTTGGCAATACCATTGCCACAATTAGTTTCTTTGGGAGCACCACACTCAGAGCACTTCTTTCTCACAGCACTCGGGCATGATATTTGGGCAGCGAATTACGGCAATGCCATTGTCGTAATTTAACATTTTCTCTCTCCCCTTTTTCCTCATTCTCTCTCATACTTTTCTTGGAATTTCGGCAACACTGTTGCCGAAATTCAATCTCTCTCCTCAAATCTCTAAATAAGTTGTAACAGTACCTATAACGCAAATAAATTTCAGATTTACCAATATTTAGCCAAAAGGCTCGAGTTTTGGTCATAGTACAAAATTTTGAATTAAAATAGCATTGTGCAATCAAAGCACGTGGGTGGGTGGGTGGTTCAATAGGCCAGCTATAGGCACTAGCACACTGCCACACTGCACACTTAACAAGAAGACACAAAACTAAGTTAAAAAGAAGAGAAATGCATTGTGCACCACACACTTCAGAAATAGAGGGTGTGACTCTCTAGTCTTCACGAAAGAAGAAGAAACATAAAGACATGCTCATCGCAAAAGACAATGGCAAAGCAATCAGCATAAGTTGTTTCATGTCTATTATTTTATTTTTCACTTTTTACAGTTTCCTTTGTTTTTCTTACCGGTAGAATTACTTTTTCCTACTGAAATCTAAAATGTTTCCCAGCAGTTGTGTTTCTTTTCTTTTCTTTTCTTTTCTTTTTTTTTTTTTTTTTAGGTTTAGATTCAAAGGGAAGGAAGGAACTGTGAGAACCGGTTTGACAAGGTTTTCAGAACCATGTAGTTGGACCGCGGTTTGACCGGTTCCCTACGTTTTTGGCATAGACCGGTTCTTAAGATTAAAAGAACCGTGTTTATTAGAGGTTCACGGTTAATCGAGTCGGACCGTACGGTCCGGTCCGGGTTTAAAAACCATGATACTTGTATGTGGTGAAGAAAAAAAGCGTGATGCTAATTAAATAAGGCATTAGGTTTCCACCAAGATATACATTGATCCATGGTACGCATGGATGCTAGTGTTTGATGATGGAAAACAAAAAAGCTCGAGAAAAAGGAAAACGCAAAAATGAACTAAAACACAGATTTATAATGGTGAATCTATTTACAAGTGAGAATGAGAGGGAAAAATGGATAAGGAAAAGTGAGAATGAGAGGAAAAAAATGGATAAGGAAATTTGGAGATGTGGAACTCAATTTATGAAAAAGGGTTCAGCTTTGCTCCCATTCAAAATTCTCTCATTCTATTCATTTTTTATTCGGATGCAAAGCCTGTGTCAAATAAAATATCCAAAGGCAGAAAACAAGCCACCTAAAAAAACCCAATTTATTATTCTTTCAACAACCAACCTCCCTTGTCAAACGCACCAGACCGCCAACAGTTTCCCATAGCAGACCTACCACCGCCATGGCCATACTCCAGCACCGGCACAGTTCTGCCAAGATTGCAAACAGATTCTTGATGTTTGCATAAATACAAATGGATTTCTATAATTTTACTGCGGACAAACCCTTAAAACACATCAAATGTATAAAACCCATTATTTTGTGTTTCTCATCATTCGTTTTGTCTTTGTTTTATGGCAAAGTTAACTCTTAGGATTTTGGTTTAAGATATAATTTTTAGAAACTTTTTATAGGAAAAGGAAAAAAAATAAATAATTTTTTTACGATTTTTATTTTATATTTCTCATAAAAGTGAAATAAAAACTTTCATAAAATTATTTATTAATAATTGCCCTAAGTTTACTTGTTACAATTAAAAATTTATGAAATGGGAAAAGAAAAAAGAGAGTAAATTATCTAGAGGAAGCGAATCTTGAGAAACTTGAGGTCATTTTTTTTTATACAAAATAAAAAATTCTATTTTGCCCTAATCTAAAAACTAAACCATTTATTTCACATTTAAAAGGGTTCAATATGAAAAAATAATTTGGCTTTTTGAGGTGGACACGTGTCTTGCATCCCAATAAATATAGGAGGGAATGGGAGAAGTTTGGACCGGATAAAATATACAACAAAACAGGGTATATTTCCTTTGCTTCTAGGTTGCACCGACATGCCATTTTTGGCAAAGTACTCCGGTATTCAAGCGGTGTATTTATTTTTTGCTTCTCTAACATGGTGCCAACACGGCTCCAACACGGCATGACAGAGAAGAAGAGAGAGAGAGAGAGAGTTTCCTTATGGCGAGAGATCTGAGCGAGAAAGGCTGCGAAGAGAGAGAGAGAGGGTAGTGAGTCGGTGGATGGAATTGGTGGCTATAAATCTGTGGCAGCTATAATAGAACACTCCAGAAGCCATGGATTTGATTCTTTTCAATTATTTTACTCTCTTTTTTTAATTATATATATATATATATGTGTGTGTGTGTGTGTATTTTAATGGTATCTATTTGTCAATTATGAATGAGCGGTGTAGATTACGTTTCGCAAATGGTATCTATTTGATTCATTTCAATTATGAATGAGTTGTATCAAGCAAAAAAAAAGGTGAGATAATGATTTCCAGCTGGAGGCCAACTCTTGAAAATTTGCAATTGGATTTTTCATCCAACATACCATTGGATGAAACTGTGTTTAGTTTAAAGCTTGTTTTCCTTTTATGTTTTTAGTTTGATGTTGAATGTAGCTTATTTAAATTTTTGGTTTGTACTCTAAATATTTTATGTGTGTTATTGTACTACTTTTGGTATTAGTTTACTTATTTGTAATTTTTACATAATTTAAATTTTAGACATAAACATATTTTATGTATAAAAATGTTAAAAAATATGTCTAAATTTAAAATTTAATTAATTATTTAATTGCTATACTCATGCCGTGTGTACCTTTATTTATCAAAAATTGCCGTACCCCTTGTACTTGTACATGTGTTGTATCCGTACCTGTGTCCTGTGGGGCAACTTAGCTGCTTGGTATTCTTCGTCATCTTTCTGTAGTTCACACTTTAACGTAGAAAAGGGGAAAATCGTGCAAAAGTTGTCTTTCTCTGCGTTTTCTCCACAGTTTCCTTCCTCCACTCTTCTTCCTCTTCCTCTAGTCTTCCTTATTGTCTTTCTTGATCAAAATCCATTTTTCTCTCACGTAATTTTCAGTAATCTCCACCAAGTTAGTGACAAACAAAACTAGCTTCACGTGGAGACTTCCGGGTCATTCACATTTTTTTTTTTTTTGCTTCATTTTTCCTTTTCTTCCGAGGATTTATGTTAATCCATGATGTGTTGTTGCTAAGAATAGCAAGAAAATAGTGTCTTGTAAGAGAGAGAGAGAGAGAGAGAGAGAGAGAGAGAAAATATCCTATGGGCAACTGCCTAGATTCTTCAGCTAAAGTAGATACAGCTCAAAGCTCTCATGCCACTTCTGGTAACTAATAATCAATTCTATTTTGGTAGTAGTTACTGCTCTGGCCTGAATTTTCTATTAAAGATTGGTTTTTTTTTTTCCCTATATGTGCAAGTTTTTTTGGTGAGGTGGGTTTTGAAGTTATAATATCTGTCTGCTTTAATTTGATAATTTGTCATTCTAATGGTGGTCATTTTTTGGGTGTTTCTGCATTGCTGTTCTTGTTCAACGATTATAGTTTAGGCTTAAATGTATATAGTATCCCACTCTTTCTTTTGGGGGTTCGAATCTTTATATAAGTCTTATTTTTAGGGGTAGGAACTGGTTGACCAGAGATATATCTAATATTTCATTATTGGTTTACCTTGCGAGTGATTTTCATAAATTAGCTGTTTGAAGGATCTAATTTAGCTGTATGCTTTAAGACTTTCTAAAGTTGGTTTTTGCTTTGGATTTCAAAATCATTTTTAAGAAGATTTTCATATTTATTTCACAATTGGTTGGCACTTGTTATATATTACTATATATTGGCCCAAAACCTAGCCCAATAATCTAGGCCCAAGCCCAATCCTTAGATATATATCTCGTATGTCTCTAACACCACTAAGCAGTGAGCATGTGAATTTGAGTCTTCACATCATATGTTCCAAAATGAAAATATGGTGATTTTATGTACAGAAACGAAGATGGAATTTTATTATTTAAAAGAAACATAGGATCCATAAAAACATAGTCACACTTTATGATTCCCTAAGCAATGGAGAAAGTGGTGGATGAAAGGTTTACTTAAGATAATTGATAGTTAACATTTACAGTACTTACTCCTGGAAATGAACTAAGGAATTATATGAGATAAGAGCATAATGCATTTTGTATTAAGATCAAAAGATGTTTCTAGCATATATAGTGAAGTTTGAACTAAAATATAGCTACTTAAGGAATTGTCCAAAATAGGTATAAGATTGAGATTGATTAGCCCTTGAGTTGAAGTAGCAACTGCCTGCATATGTTGTTTGTGCTATAATGAACTCTTTCTTCCCTTACCAGGATCAGGAGTCCCAAAATTTTCAATCAGAACCGACCGTTCATCAGCTCCTTCCAGTCGGGCCATTCAATCTTTCAGTGACGGGCAATGCTTCAAGTGAAATATTATCATCTCCAAATCTGAAAGCCTTAACTTTCAATGAGCTAAAGAACAGCACCAGAAATTTCCGCCCGGACAGTTTTCTTGGTGAGGGAGGATTTGGTTATGTTTTCAAAGGATGGATTGATGAATACAATTTTTCAGCTACAAAGCCAGGATCAGTATACTTAATTACTGGATTCTTATGCTCATTCATAATAATGAGACATGAGGTCTTTTATCTGTTTGGTTCCTTAGAGAAAAAAAGAAAAAATAAAGTCTGTTTAAATGTTTATGGTGCCTAATTCAGATGTTTGTTCCTCTAAACAAAGTAGCAGAAAATGCTTAATCTCAAATTTCTTCCTAGTTTTCACGACATCCAAACAGAGTATTAGCATATGTCAATGTCTGTTAAGTCGACCAACATAGAAATTCTGTCATCTTTTATTTTGGAATAGATTACCCTGTTAAGTTATTATTCGCTAAGCTCAATATTCTTGATCACTACCAGGTAAACTTGAAACATCATGTTAGATATATTATGGCACAAGTGTGGCAAACTAATTGTAAGCCCATATACTTTTAGAATAAGCATATTAGTCTTAGGTCAATCTATGGTAGGTTAGAATTACTCAAGTATTCTTTACTCTTTAATATATAAACCCTACATAAGGCGGAGCCAGAATTTTAGTTCAAGAGGGCAAAATTAATTTGAAATTATTAATAAATATTTATACCAAAATAAATAGACATTTGTAAAAAAGTTAAAATGTACTAACCTAACTATTGTGAAAATTATTGTATTTCTTACCATTTAAATAAATTAAATAAAAAAATTAAAATTAAAAGGCAAAAGTGTTATGAGTTTGTTACAGTATATTAATAAAAAAGTGAAAAGGTGGAGATAAGCTAAAGCTAAAAGTTTTTTTGACTTGTTAACTTTGCTGTGTCCAGATAAAATATATATATATATATATATATATCAAAAGACTTTGACATGTCAAGAAACTCATTGCTCTCTTTGTTACAGTGTCATGGTCTTATTATTATTTTTTTATTTTTTATTTTTTTTTAGGAAGACTGTGTCAATTTTTTGTTCCTTTTACTAAGGTAGTGTTTGGATTCATGTTTGCGTTTTGTGTGCTTTTTTTTTCTTCAGCGCGTACGTATGAACAGTAACCACACTATTCATGCACATGGATTCACTGTGCAGGAGACAAAGTGCACTGTTCATGCACTGTTTACGGGCCCCACGACATTATTCACACATTTAAAAATTATTTTGCTACAGTGTTTTCAGTTTCCAGTTTTAGCAAAAATAAGTTGTATCCAAACGGACCCTAAGTATTTTTTTTTCCCCCCTATGTTAATGAATTAGGGGGCTAACTTTTCTCATATGCCTATAGCTAAGAAAGTTTCAGAGAAGTCAGGGGAGGTAGTTGCCCCTCTCGACCACCCTGGCTTTGCCCTTACCTACATTAGGTTTATTGTAAGACAAGTGTTTAATACAATATGTAACTATTAAGGGCTTTCACATTGTGGACGTAAGCTGTTAGGCCAAACTACGCCAACTTTTTTGTGTGCTCTCTCTTTCATACTTCTGTTTATTATCCAATCATCACACATAACCACACAACAACTTTCACATGGTATCAAAGCCAAAATTTGTTATTTCATTTTGTTCGATGTGAAATTATTGTATGTGGGGGCCTTTTTTTTGTTGTTGTGCGTTGGGCTGGGCTGCCTGCCGCAGTAGTAGGCCCGAGTATTCTGAGTAAGGGAGTTGAGACCGGTCCAACTGGAGCTCAACTTGGGCCAGCTTGTGCGCAAACGTTGAGTCCAAGTCCAAGGGAAGACACTGCGAAGTGGGCTTATTATCTGTTCCTGCCACAGGAGCTTTTCTCCAGTTTCTACCGCAGGATTGACTTTTCTGCCGCAGAAGGAACTATTCTCCAGTTCTGCCACAGGTCTAACTATTCTGTTGTGCAGCAAGACTTTCTACCGTGCAGCAAGACTTTCTACCGTGCAGTAAAACTGTCTGCCGTGCAATAAAAGTTTCTGCAATACAGTGAAGCTGCCTGCCGTGCTTTAAAGCCTTCTACAATGTGAATGACCACTCTTCGTTTTTTACTGCAGAAACGTTTTTCCACTTCCTTGGCCTTGCTTGTATGCAAGCCACACCACGTTTGCTAAAATCTGTTTATAAGCTCACAGCAAGCAGAGTCATTGTTAAGAAGTTATGACAGGCAGACAATATATAGAAAACGTAAAGAAAATGCAGTCACTATTTCTGCCGCAATAAACAAGATAAATAACTTAAAAGGCCTCGCTTTTAAAGAATAACACTTAAACAAAGGATTAGAGCGGGATTAGTAGAGTAAAGAGAATGAATCTGCCACACCAAGTATCATCGCGGGACTCTAACCAGGGAAAGGAAAACTGCTCCCTCAACGCAAGTAACTTCAAATGAGAAATTAATTGCTTTGAGAGATCAGCCCTAAATGGTATGTACCCGAGCATAAGTCGTATTTCCCTCCAATGGAGGACAAAGCTATTGAGGGAGAGAGGGGGTTAACCCATTTGGGTACATGCCTGCCATAAAACACTCTATTTTCTTTCTTTCTTTTGTTTTCTGTTTTCTTGTTTTATCTTTTCTCTCTGTTTTCTTTCTTAGAATTCTTGCCTTTCTTTTTCTTTTTTGCTTTCTTTCTTTCTTTTCTTTGTTTTCTCCTCCTTGTTTTTTCCTTTCTATGTTTTCTGTTCGAATTCCTCTCACCCCCCCTTTTTGCACACAGCCATGGGTCCCTTATATAGAGCCTGCCGTGACCGATTTTACTATTCTAGCCCTTTCCTGGCCCTTGTCTGGTATGGGAACCTTTTGCCAACCACTTACCGAGTCAATGGTTCTGATTACCACCATTGACCTGTGGCTTTCAGACAATGACGGCTCCTTTTCTACTCGTCCAGTGTGTACCCTCTCCCTCTCGGTTTCTCATGGCATGCACCCAGTGGTTCTTACCCAGCCTTACCTCTTTTAGGTGGCATGTCATCCTAGCAGGACTGTGCCCACCGAAAGAGCCTGGGCAAAAAACACAAGAATGGGTTTCCACTCCTCTCCCCACCGCCAGACCATGCCCTCACCCATGACCTCACCTTTTCCCATAGTGGTTGGGTATAGGCTGGTGATGCCTGGGTCGTACGCATGCTTTACCTTCTTGATGTTTCATTCGTTTTCCGAGGTCTGAAAATGAGTGCGCATATCCTGCCGTGCGCTTTTTGGCCTTTTCTAGTGTGGATTGCATCTTCGGCAGGCCAACATTTATGACTTGTCCCTTTCTTTGGAGAGTTGGGCCTTGTTGGATCATTGGGCCTCCCTTTATTTTGGGTGTTTGCTTCATGGCTTGGCATCTCCTGCCATACCAGATTGTTATTCCTGCTGCTTATCTCAATCCTTTTGGGCCTGCCGTGTGTTTTTCTTCTAAGTTTTCATGCCTATCTTTTTTATACAAAATGATTTGGGCCTTTGTGGGCCAAATGATGTTGACTGGATCAAAAGGGTCTTGGGCCTAATTTATTTTCATCTGCCGAAGCCATCCTGCCAGAGAACTGTATCCTGCGGCAGATCTGTATTCTGCGGCAGACTTATATTCTGCGGCAAATTTGCATTTTGCAACTTACTGGGCTTTCTTCTTCACGGGATTTTGGATATGGATTCACAAAATTGGGCATCAACAATTATAAATTCAAATTTCTTGCATTTTAAATATTTTTCTTTCCTAACTGTGTCTTGACACACTCAAGACGCCAGGGCTCTGGCAATATAATATAACTCTCAGTTTGGCTTTCGAATGTAATGTTAGGATATTATGGAAGTTCTTGGCATGGCTATGAGAATCGTTTGTGATCCTTGATGCTATGTTGTGTTCCACAGGAGAGCCACAACCACTTTCTTGGGAAATAAGGATCAAAGTGGCCACCGGTGCAGCTGGAGGGCTCTGTTTTCTTCATGAGGCCAAATCACCAGTCATATATCGTGACTTCAAGGCTTCTAACATCTTATTAGATGCGGTATGCTAAAATTAAGAGGACACTAGTGCTCCATTAAATTACAGATTATCCCAAAAGTTTAAACCGTTAGAAAATGATGAATTCAGTCATTTAACTATAATTTTAACACTTCCCCTCATGTGGGCTCAAACTCCAACTGCTCTTACCTTGATACCATATTAAATTACTAATTATCCTAAGAGCTTAAACTGTTAGAAAATGATGAATTTAGTCACTTAACCATAATTCTAACATGCTTCTGTGTAGTATGCACTGGACCCGTTGAAATGCTGATACATGTCAAATATTTGTTATATGTCAACATCCCAATAGATCTAGTGCACGGGACCAATCCTTGCCCATTTCTTTGTAAGTTGTTTGTGTCAACATTATATATTTAAAATAATGAGAGGTGCTCCGCCCATAACATTTTAACAACAAATCATAGGTGTTTAGTTGTTATTGATTCTAATTTGAATCTATTACTGAAGTTACTTTTCTGCCCCACTAACAACAACCATAACAACTTGTCACATAAAATTTATTATTAAAATGTTACGAACATAACAACTCTCTTAAAATAATTGGGCATTGTGGATGCAGGAATTCAATGCTAAGCTTGCTGATTATGGGCTGGCAAAGGCGGGTCCTACTGGTGATAGGACTCACGTATCTACTCAAGTCTCGGGCACTCTTGGCTATGCTGCACCTGAATATGTTACTAAAGGTTCGTAAAATATCCATGTTAAGCACTATTAGTACTATTAAAAAATGATCATTGGATTGGATATATATTGTTTTAGGAGTAAATTGATCGTATATAAATATATTTTTTTAAAATTTTGTTTAGAAGGGAAAAGAGAAACAAAATTTAACGCTTGAAGTTTCATTGTAGAAATGTTATGTCCAAATCTAATAGTTGTAATTACTTAGCACAAAGAATATGAAGTGGAAACTATTAGTTTTTTGTCACTATTTTTATTTTCAGCCCTTTGTTGAAGTAGAAGAATAGTCTGTAAAAGAGAGAAAAATAATGTCTTGAGTTATCAAGTAAAAGTGTTCAGTTCAAGTAGAATGTTGCTAATGCAACTCTCTATTGGATGGAAATATGAACTCATTCTGTTTATTTATAGAGTTTGCTTAGGACAACTTATTTAACTGAAACTGATTTTTTTTTGCTGAAAATACTGTAGATAAATGTAAAAGCTAACTACAATAGTACAGTGGGACCTATAAATAAAATAAGTTAACTTTAAACTCATTTCCCAAATGCAACCTTAAATAGTTTTGGGGTTTTCTTTATTATACAGGTCAGCTGACAGCAAAAAGTGATGTCTATAGTTTTGGGGTTGTGTTGCTAGAACTATTATCTAGACGACGTGTAGTTGATAGGACAAAAGTTGATACTCAGCAGATTTTGGTAGACTGGGCAATACCATATTTGCGAGAAAAAAGACAATTGTTCCGAATTATGGACACAAAGTTGGAGGGCCAGTATCCCCAAAAAGGAGCCTATAGGGTCGCCACCCTTGCCTTGAAGTGTCTAAGCACTGAAGCTAAATTCAGACCTAAAATGGCAGAGGCATTAACAACCCTAGAACAGCTTGTAAACCCCAAAAAGACTCGCTTTGTTATTTGAACTTGAAATATAGAATTCAGTATTTAAAAGAATTTATAAATTATACATTGAAATTTTGAAGAATTTAATCCTTTTTATCCCCAAAAAAAAAAAAAAAAAAAAAAAAACTCTCAATTCTGTTTGGGAACAGCTTATTTAGTTGAAACTGAAACTTTCTTGAAAGTACTGTAGATAAAACTAAAAGTTAGCTAGAATAGTACAGTGAGACCCATGAATAGTACTAAAAGGTGCCATGAGACTCATGAATAGTAGTAAAAATAAGCTGAATAATAAAAAAAAATGGCTTTTTAAGCTAATGCCAAACGCACACTTCATATTACAGGCCCGTTTGGTAAGAGATTTCTAATAACATTGTTGTTTTATGGAAATATACGTGGATGAAAAAGTGTGAGGAAATACGTGTAATATTGCTTAAACACTGAAAACTGTTGTTTAAATAACAGTATCAAACACCACATTTTTTAGATTGTGTGTTTCTTATTACTCTCTCTTTCTCTCTCATACAATTATTTATTGTCAGAGCCAGCCCAAGGCTTAGGCAACTTAGGCCTAGGCCTAAGGCCCCCCCCCCCCCCCCCCCACACACACACACACACACACACAATCCCTACTAAAAAAAGACCCAGTTAAAGGCCCAAAATTTTATAAAAATATAACATTTTTTAAAATAATTGGTACTTTTTTTAATAGCGATGCTAAAAATACCACAAAATTTTACTATAAGTTTAACTGATATGTCACTAATCACAAAAAAAAGGTAATTCAAACACAAATAAACTAAGTTGTTGAAATTCATCAATTACAGTCATTATCACATTATATTGTGAACGTTTTGTAGTATCTTTAGTATTTTTCTTTTCATTTCTAACAAGGCTTCCAAAATAGGAGACCAATAGAAATTTAAACCAATTGAAACCCTAAAATGTTTCAAAAGAAAAAATGCTGCAAATGTGATAGATCTTTAATGATGACTAATCTCCTCTAATAGTTTGAGAACTTATTTTTTATAAACTAATCTTCTACAAAACCACACACCAAATAATATCTATCCATCTCTTTCTCTTAAAAAGAATATATAAAATTAAAATTTAGATTACAACTATACTTAACTATGTATGGTGATATAGCCAAGTTAAAGTAAGTATCTTAAAATATATATATATATATATATATATATAGTTCTTTTTATTTAAATTTATGGTTCAACTATGATATTCAATTATCTATATGAAATTAACTTTAGTTTAGTTAGTATTATTCATCAATTTTTGTATTTACATCAAATTAGTCTTAATTTAATTAGTATTATATAATTTTATTTAATTAATGTTTACATATAAAAAGGTCCCATATATAATTTTTGCCTTAGGCCCCAAATTTTTTTGGGTCGGCCCTATTTATTATTTATTTTTCTTGTAATTGTGAGAATGGCAAAGAGAAAGCAAAACTTTAACTTCTGCCCTATCTTAATTGATCAAAGCTATTCCTCTTACTCTTATGTCTCAAGTTTGAGTTTCAGTTGAGGAAGGTACCAATATCATACGGCTATGGATCGGGATTGCCATTGTGTAATTTTTTTTAATTAAAAATTCAGTTGCTTTGGCATTAAAAATATGCTATCTCATTGTTTTGTTAGCAACATACATAAGAATATTGATAGAACTAGATGAAGGGACCATAGAGCTTGTTTTTAAACCTTTTGGGGCTAAAAACACTAATTTGAAATACTAAGGATAAAAAGGCGCTTAACATGTACTCCCTCCGTCCCATTTTTTTTGTCCTCTATTCCATTTTGAGATGTCCCAAAATATTGTCCTGTTTCTAAAAGTAAAAGTCATTAATTTACTAATATTCCTATTATGCCCCTATTAATTTACTAATTCAATTTTTTAATAAATTTTTTTAAGGGTAATTTTGGAAACTTATATATTTTTAAAAGGTAAACAAGACAATAAATGATGTTCCCTTAAAAAGTTTGACTTTTCAAACAGGACAAAAAAATTGGGACGGAGGGAGTAAACTTTAAGGGATAAAAGTGTATTTTTATTTTCTTCTTCTTTTTTATTTTTTTATTTGTTCTTTAATATACTTGTACTACGCGGTAAAATAGTGTGATGCTAAATAAATAAGGTATTGAGTTTCCACCAAGACATTCATGAATCCATGAGACACATGGATGCTAGTGTTTGATGATGGGCAAAAATAAGCTCAAGAAAAAGGAAAATGTAAAACTGAATGTTTGTTTTGAAGTAAAATATTTTCAAATGTAAAATATTTTACATGTAAAACATTTTCAGTAAAATATTTTCAAGTGTCTGGTATAACAATTGACAAATAAAAAATTTCCAAGCAAATCATCAAAACTAGTGGCTCAACCACCAAAGCTGTCGGTGCCGAAGGTCCAGCAATTGGATTGTCGCTAGAGTGATGTCTCTGGTGAATGAGCTGCCGGCATTGATAGTTGGAATGATGTCTTTGGCCATTGGACAATGGCTTCGGTTATCGAACCTCCAACACTAGAACAGTGCTTCTTGTGATTGGATCGCCGACATCAGTTGTTAGAATGACGACTTCAGCCACTAGACCGCCATCATTGGTCTTCGGAGTGGCGGCTTTGGCCGCTAGTTGCCTAGCCCATCGGACTGATGACTTAATCATCAGACTATGTGTTTTTGTAAAATGTTTTACTAAATTTTTAAAAGTAAATCGTTTTACAACTTTTTATAAAAGATTTTACCATTAACGAAAAATATTTTACAAATTTTTTTACATGCAAACAAACACCAATGAAAAACACAAATTTTTATGTAGAAACCCTCTTTGTGTAGAAAGGGCTCACGAGCTCAAATTAGTCAAATAATCCAGTATGTTTTGGAAAAAAAGTTTTTACAATGGTGAATCTATCTACAGGTGAGAAAGCGTAGAAAAATGGGTAAGGAAATTTGGAGGTTTGGAACTCAACTTATGAAAAATTGTCTCTCTCTTTAGTCCTCTTCATCATCCCTTTATAGCAGAAAAGAAGAAAATACTGCAACAGTTTGTTGGTTTCTTACAGGACAATTTGCTGCTTTCTTTGTAGACAATGTGCTGCCTTGTTGGACATTGTGTTGCTTTCCCATTGGAGAAGGACAATGTTGAGTTTTGACAAAACTTGTACTCTAGCACGCATGGTGCTTTAGGTACAAGCGTCCAATTACAAGGCCCTTTCCTAAAATATGGCCAAGATTTTGTTATTATCAATGTCGGGTTTCTATGCTAAATGATTTCGCATCATTCGTGTTAAAAATTTTAAAAAAAAAAAAATCGCATTATTCATTAGTTGACTGTTATAAAAGTTGAAAGAATAGATGGTCAATGTGTCCAATTATATTATACTAATTATTTTTTTTTATTATTATTATTTAATGTGTGATTTTACTCGTACGTATATACTCAACACAAAAAACTTCGCCTAATGGCCAAAACCTTTTTAACTCATTGTTTGATCTCCCTTATAAAAGGAGAATCAAAGTTTCAATTCCTCTCACCCCACTTTTAAAAATTACATATTATATTAAAAAAGGGACTTTGCCTAGTGACTAATAGCTACATAATTTTGTCTAATGGTTGTATATCATTTTCAAATATTTATAGGTATTTTATTATTTTTTTTTATCAATAAAAGTTTTTTTTTTATTAGTTGAACTATATGACTTTTGACCCGTATGTAAAGGTTAGAGCATTTACAGTAATGGAGTTAAAAATTTAGCTATTTGGTATTACAAAAAGTTACTTTATCTATTTTAGCTACTTATTTTACAAAATATCCAGCAATAGCGAATCTATTTTAACTTTCAACACAATAAAATAATATAAATATCACAATTAAAGAATATATCCACTACAATAAAATAATATATCCAATTCAATAAACATAGAAAAAAAATCCCCTCATTTACTAACAACAAATAATTTACTGAAACTGACTCAAATTTCCTACCGTTGAAAAACCCAATTCCTCAATTGAAATTTTTTTATAAAAAATTCAAGAAGCAAAGCACCCATTTTTACGGACTGTAGGATTGAAATACAATTAACTGAAACGAACTCAAATTGCTACCATTGAAAAACCCAATTCCCCAATTGAAAAAAGCAGAAGAATTTCTTTGTATCTGGACACGTTGCCAATAAGCAAACGACACTGGAAGATAGCGTGAGGACACGTTGTGGAACTGGAGGCGATAGCGCAAGGCCTGCAATGGAGCAAGCTTGAACCAGCTGATGGCAATGTAGCTGAAGATAGAGCAAGCACGCATGTGGCGGTTGGAGAATAGAAGAATAGAAAAAAACAAACAAACAAATATTATTTTAAATGGATGGAAAATAAAAAATGAATTTTTTTTAGCTCTTAGCTACCGTGCACAGCCATATATAATTATGCAATGTAGTAATGAAGGTAAAAGTTTTACCTTTAGCTCCACTATTGCAACACTCTTTTTTATATGTAGAGTGCGTTTAGATACTGCTTATTTTGTTGAAAACTGAAAACAATAAAAAAGTTACTATTCATTTGCCTGAATGCATTGTTCATGTTCCATGAACAGTACAAGAGGTGCTGGTTAAAAAAAAAAAAAAAAAAAAAAAAGCAAAGGCAGGAGAATAATGTAAATCCAAACATATACGTAGTGGTGCTAAAAATAACTTTTTAGCTTTTTAGCACCACTATTACTAGTGCTCTTATTTTACTGAAAACTGAAAACAATAAAAAAGTTACTATTTATTTGTCTAAATGCATTGTTCATGTTCCATGAACAGTGCAAGAGGCGCTGGTTAAAAAAAAAAAACAAAGGCAGGAGAATAATGTAAATCCAAACATATAGGTAGTGGTGCTAAAAATAACTTTTTAGCACCACTATTACTAGTGCTCTTATTGACTATATATTTTTGCAACCATGGAAAAGATTGACTAAGCAAGTGTAACAAAACCACACTAGCTAGCTATATGTAAAGACATGAAGAGTCCCACTAAATGCAGACACTCTTCTTTAACTTATTGAGTCATGTACAAGTTAACCGAGTGAGTTAAAACAAGAGTTTGACTTTCTCTTCTTTCTCTTTTGCCTTGTATTATTTTATTTTACCTTAGACACTTGGCGTCGACAAATTGGTCGATTACTCTGTCAAACAGACGACCACCATGTGCACTTGTCTTAATAGGATTGGGACCGAGTCCAAAACTAATCGGCAAACGAGTCTCACTTTGCATCCCTAAGACTTGCCTTCACCTGTATACCTACTCAAAAGCCGTGGGTCATTGGTGCACTCAAGGTTGGGGAGGGTCCTGAAATTGAATCCAAATAATTGGAATTTCATGTTCTAAGCCAATTCTGAACCTTTAGGTCTCTTATCACAGCACCAACAAGAAAAAAAAAAAAAAAAAAAAAGAAAGAAAGAAAAGGAAATTATGTTGTCATTTCCTGCATGGTGTGTGATTTGGTGCATATGTCATTTGAATTTCATGTATCCGATACGTGGTATATTTATTCCTTATTACCAACATTCTTTTTCTTTTTTCTTTTTTCTTTTTTAATTTGTTTTTTTGACATGTTACCCTATTATTTTGACTCTAAAATAGAAGGGACGTGCTATATTCACGACATTTTTACAATATTTTCATAATAAATTTTAAGTGACAGATTTTTATTAATAGGTAAAAAAAATAATTTTAATAATAAATTTAAATTAGAATCAATAAAAACTATTGAAGATGTGGCACGTCTCAAAATAGAAAAGGTCAGTATAGGAAAACCCAGAAACAAGGGCATCTCAATGTGATCGTTGTTCACAATATGGAAGTGGAAAATTCCCATGATTGACGAGGTTTTAACTTACGTACAGCATCCATGTGAGTTACAAAGACTTTAATTTATGTGTGTTGGAAGAAGTCTAGATTCGAACACACATCCAAATCATTAGAACTAGGCTTTGCCGTGTAGGAGGGGTCTAGTCAAGTCAACTAGTCATCTCAGAAAATGACCTTAGGGCGACATTTTCTTAGCTAGCAATGCCAAGTGCAAACACAAACATCAGTGGGAAGTGGGAAAAATAACCTAAGCATCAAGACCCGAAGCCATGTGGTATCGATGTTGTAGTATGCATTTTGTCATACGTCAGGTGGATGACCAAGTAGGTGCGCCTCCATAAATAATGAGGTGTGTCAAGAGTCTTATAATTTTTTACGTGAGATGACAAGTTATAAATAGTCGACAATTTGAATATCGCTTTCATCCATAACTTGTCGTAGGATGCACGGTTGGATTTTTTCAATGTATTCTATTCTCAAAATGATATATATGCATACACAAAAAATTGTATAATTAATTTCAACTATGATTTTATTTATTGATCTCTAGTATAGATTTTTTGATCCATAACCTGTCGTAGGATGAACGGCTGGACTTTTTCAATGTATTCTATTCTCAAAATGATACATATACATACACAAAAAATTATATAATTAATTTCAACTATAATTTTATTTATTAATCTCTAGTATAGATTTTTGATGAGATTAACAAAATTTTAATCATGATATTTACTTAATATGAGAAACGAATATATTAATCAAATAACTCGTGAATAAAGTTTGAGCTTGTTCAACCAAAAAAAGAAGAAGAAATATTTAACTTAGCATATTAATAAGATTTAATTTGAACTCAACTTGTGTTTAAAATAAAATTAAATGAACTGATTCTTCTATTAAAAAAAAAAAAATACAAAAACTGATCCTAAATTCTGAATACCCGGTTTGGTTGGACTTGTTCACACTACAGCCTTTTCTTTAATTGGTGAATGGCTATTCTCCTTTTAACGAAGATTTAGACAAAATCGAGTTTGGATGGAATATGGCGAACGAATACAAAGGTCGTAGGCTTTATTATTAAGAGAGTAAAAGGATGTTACCTTTTAACAAAAGTTAAAACTCTTTTTGCTTGAATGTTTCTGTTGGGACAATAAGAATAATGGAATTCCTATTTTCTTTGTTTCATAAAAATTATTGCTTCTTTTGTACTGAATTTGATTTAATTGGTTAAAAATACCCTTTGTTTTAAGTATAAATAATAAAAAAAAAAAATCGGTATTTCGTGGATAGTGTAATCATATTGCTAAAAAGTGAGTAAAATAAAAACTTTTTTTTATTTAAAAAAAAAATAGGTGTCCAATCTTTTTGTCCAAATAAAAGAACTCTTTTGGATATATTTTATAATATATATATATATATATATATATATAACAAAATTATATTCGCTGCTTCTTGGTAAAATGAAATTTTCATTAACCCAAAAAGCTTTTTTTTTTTTTTTTTTGGCTATATAATCGGAAAAGCATTTTGAATCGAATGGGTAAAGCACATTTCATTGAAGCACTGTTCTCTCTATAACACTTGTGAGATGAATCCTCGTCCTTTCTACCACCTTGACTTGACATCATTATAGTTTTAATAGCATTTAGGTCAATTCCTAATTCAATCTTTTGGGGTCATCTCATTTGTATAAGATGTCCTGCCAACTTTTTTGGCTAGGTAAACAGGGAAGAATCCTTAATGTCTGCTGAAATTACCAAGGTATTTCTTGAACCCCAAGACTTCAACTTTATGGGCTTCCATACCCCTTGACTCAACATGTTGCAAGACAATTGATATCGGCTAATTTGTCCATTTGGCATCAACTTATATGGATTTTTTTGTTAAATGTGGAATAAAGCACATGAGATTATTGTACAAGTTGTTCTTAAACAAACTAAGCTAAAAGCATATTGTAGCACGCATATTGGCATGTGTCAGGAAGATGACCAAGTACGCCTTCATAAGCAGTGGGATAGCAGCGTGAGAGACTTGTAAGTCAATTGATTAGTATTTTTTGGAGTTTTCAATTGTATATTCACGATTCAAATCATTCCAGTTATAACTATCAATATATATATATATATATATAAGTTTAGAGCCACAATTTTTTTCACATCATTTTTCTCATATATATGTTCAGATAGCAAGTTATAAATAGAAGACGACTTGATCATCACTCTTGTCCATAACCTATCATAGGATGGATGGTTGGACTTTTTCAAATATTCTTTTTCAAATATTCTTTTCTCAAAATGATATACAGACACACACAAAATGATATAATTAATTTCAACTATAATTTTATTTATTATATAATGTTTAGTATACCTTTCTTATGAGATTAACAAAATTTTAATCATGATATTTACTCAATATTAAAAAAGAATACATTGATTAAGTAATTCATGAACAAGTTTGAGCTAGTTCAAAAAAAAAAAAAAAAAAAAACCAAATTGAAATATGTAACTCAGCTTGGAAATAAGCTTTTTGAACCCAACTTGTGTTCAAAATAAATTTAATTAATAAATTAATCCTTCTATAAAAAATAAAAAAAGGAAAAAAGGAAAAAGAAAAAAGAACTGGTCATAATTCTTAACAGAAACAAAAAGTTTGACTTATTCTTCTTTCATGAAGATTTAGACAAAAAATTGAGTTTGGATAGCGAACGAATACCTTTATTATTAAGAAAGTAAAAGAATGTTATTCAGTAGCCATTACAGTTCTAGCTACTTTTAACAAAAGATATAACTCTTTTTGCCTGAAATTAATGTTTCTGTTGGGACAATAACAATACTGGAATATTCCTATTTCGTGGGTTTCATAGAAATTATTGTTTCTTTTGTACTAAATTATTCGTTGCTTCTTGGTAAAATAAAATATTCATTAATCCAAAAAGCATTTTGAATCAAATGGGTAAAGTAAATTTCATTGAAGCACTGTTATTTCTATAATACTTTAATTTTGAGATGAATCCTTGTCCTTTCTGCCACCTTGACTTGACATCATCATAGTGTTAATAGCATTTAGGTCAGTTCAAGGTTGTTAAAATCGAGATCCTTTGTAAAATCGTAGGAAGTAGGTGAGATCGTAGATCGTAGAATTGAATCGTGGATCGTAAGATCTTACATTATTTGAGAAAAAAACAAAAAATACATATTGGTATGTAAAATAATCATATAAATTATACATTCGTTAATATAATTACCATACATTACTACATCTATTTATAAGCATCATTTAAAGAGGCCAAAAACCTCAAAATGTGACACTCTAATGGGATATTTTTTATTTGGGTCCAACTGACACTTTCTCTATATTAAAATGGAAAAACTTGGTCTATTGAGATTTTATTTTTCGTTTAGATCCAATTGAGCCTTTTGTTAAGTTAAAGAAGATTACAAGAAATCATGGTCGTTTGGGATCGTTAGAATCATACGATCCTATCGATCCTGAACGATCGCAAAGATCCTTAAAAGATTTGGATCGTTTTAGGCTGGTAGGATCGTAAATTCGTAAGGTCGTAGGATCCAAATCGGGATTTTGACAACCATGGGTCAATTCCTAATTCAATCTTTTTGGGGTGTGATATACATCTCATATGTATAAGACGTCTTGCCATTATTTTTGGGTAGGCAAACACAGAAAAATCCTTATTGACTATTGTTGCTTAAATGATCAAGGTATTTCTTGAACCCCAAGACTTACACTTTATAGACTTTCATACCCCTTGACTCAATATCTTGCAAGATAATTGATATTGGCTAATTTGTCCGTTTGGCATCAACTTATATGGAGTGATAGGTTAAGAATGTATTGACCCATTTGGTAATTTAATCAAATTAATTACCCAAGTGAAATTAATTAGATTCAATTGCATGCAATAAGCGTGGTAACACAAACAAATCACGGAATAACTAAATGTAGCAGAAATTAAATTTGACACGGGTGATTTGTTTACGAATGAGGAAAACCACTGAAACAAAACCCCACCGGATAAACTTAAAGTCACCACTCTTGAGAATCCATTATTATCAAAACAAGCGGTTACAAGTAAAAGGAATCCCAATACCTAATACCAACCTATAGTTGAATCCATATCTCAATACACAATTGGACTTGCAATGTAGTAACAATCTCTCATTTTAATGCAATGCTCCAAGTACGTGACTAATCAATTGATGCATGGATCCTAGTACGTGACTAATCAATTGATGCATGGATCCTAGTACGTGACTAACACACCAACTTGAGAAAGATGTTGGCTGCAAAGTTTTTTAGTTCATCTAGATGATGAAGATCAAGAAACTTCTTGGTTACAAAACTCTTAGCTCAAAGACATAGCAATTTCTACAAGAAAAAAGATGAACTAGGGCAAATTGTCTCTAGTCACAATTTTAGTAAATAATCACTTTGCATCAAGTTGCATCACCTTTGACAGCTCTTAAAATAATCCTTATATATGTCTGGGTTGTGAGAAAAGAAACCCTACACAAATAACTTGGATATGTGTGAAAAACAAATCTGGAAATCTGAATTTTGTAATTTTCGATAGATACAGATTCTGTCGAGAGCTGTCTAGAATTAAACATTAAACCTCAATAGATTTATCTGTCGAGATATCTGTCGAGCTTTAATAAATTATACTTCTTCACTTGTTTCTTGAACAGATTTGCATGGCTTCAATATTAGACTTGAACTCTTGTTCCTTGAAGTATTAAACACATCCTAGATTTATCAAATTATAAGTAAAGTGTATTTTGTCAAAGGATTAGCCAATATTAATTACATGAAATATGTTCTAACAAGTTCCACATATGCCTTAACATGGATTTTTCATTTTTGTTAAATGTGGAGTAAAGCACATGAGATTATTGTACAAGTTGTTCTTAAACAAACTAAGCTAAAAGCTTATTTTTGTGAAAAAGTAAGCTAAACATTAAACAAAAAACCTTGTGGTAAATGAAAAAGCATTACTTCCTAATAAAAGACATGGCACCAAACATTGAGGTAGTATGAGAGCTTTACCTTGGGAGACACTGCTTCTACTATTGATGTTTGATGATTTGGGGTCCATTCCATCGTTAATTTAGAGTCTTAAACCATGGTCTGTGCGACCATGACCTTTTGCATACTGTGTTCTCACATTCATGAATTCAGCCAAGTGTATGTCCTATCAATCTTAATCTTCACAAATTTTATTCACTTCTAAGCCCTCAATCTAACAATTTATATACTTCTGCGACTTTGAGTGGTGGAATCACTTTTTACCTTGGGTGATCCATCACTTTACACGTTGCCCACCTACAATCGTACCGTTTAACAAGTCATAAAATTAGGTACTTAATGTTCACGTAATTGATTTTAGTCTTCACAGATTTTATTCGCTTTTAAGCACTCAATCTCACAATTTATTAACTTCTGCGATTTTGAGTGATAGACACTTTTTGCCTTGCGCGACCCATTACTTTACATGTTGCCTGCCTACAATAGTACAATTTAATAAGTTGTAAAATTAGGTACAAGAATAGTTGTGTTCCTAAATAGAACCGGAGTGTTTAATTATCCGTCTAAATGAAAAGGAAAAAGTGATAAAAATATAAACAAAATACAATTTGTTTAGACCCGTTCAGACTTAGCTTTTGACTATGTTGTGATGGTAGGCCCAATGTGAATCCACAATGCCCATGCAAAGAATTTTGGTCAGGGGATTAGTAATCTATCGTATTTAATATATGGGCAAATCTTTGGCCAGATGCCTCGCTTCAAAACCCTATCTTTTTGTTGCTCGTGGTGACACAGAAACAGAAGGATATGCTTGGGCCCCATGAGAAATTGACGGAGGATTTTTTTTTTTTTTTGCTTGCTTGCTTAGCCAAGCATGACGCTGCCAATTTTGTTTCCAAAATACCCCCATACCGACTATTTTATTTGATTTTTTTTTTTCCTAAAAGAAAATAATATAAAATGATGATGAATGAAAGTTAAGTATGATAGGGAATAAATAAGAATTAATCAGATTCGATCTAATGGCCTACGTCCTTATCAAAAAGTATAAAATTGCAACATTTTAATTACATTGAACTACGTATTATAATGAATTCAGTTTAGAATTTTTTTAACAATTATCAATATTATTTTTGGACCTTACAAATGGGTTAGAGCATCCGTAGTAGAAGTGTTGAATGTGCCAAATACTAAATATTTGGCACATTTGGCACACTGAACACAAAAACGGAGTTTTATCAAATGTGTTAAATGTGTCAAAATTTTGCAATAGTGAACAGTACCCTCACAAATTTGGCACGGTACGAATGAAATATGGCATATGATTTATTATTTTTTTATTCGGCTTTTCTCTCTCCTCTCACTTCTTTAATTGATTTTTTCTCTCTCCTCACAATCTGTCTCTCTCTCCCAACCGGTGTTCTTTCCTCAAATCAAACCCAAAAATCTTCTTTCTTCTCTCTTTGCACCTTAAATCAAACTCCAATTTCCAGTTCAAAACAAAACCCAAAAATGGAATCATCACAAACCCAAAAAGAACAAAGGAATCGGCGATGGAGGTGAGGTAGAGCTTGGTGCCGACGGCGAAGCCATGAAGATCGGTGTTGAGGTGAGATCGGAATCGTGGGTTGTCGGTGCTAGTGGGTTTTGGTTGCCGGTGCAAGTGGATTCGTGACTTTAGGTTGGCGGTGCTAGTAGTTTCGTAGGTTTGGGTTGTCGGTGCTAGTGGATTTTGGTTGTGTTTTCTGGGTTTGAGTTGCTGTGTTTTCTGGGTTTGGTTAAGTGTGTTTTAATGGGTTTTGTGGTGGGTTGTTGATGACGGTGGTTGTGGTGGTGGTTTTGTTTTCAATTTTTTGTTTTCCAATAGATTGTGGCTGCCATGGTGGTGGTGGTGGCGGCGGCGGCAGCAGAAGTGTTGTGGTTGTTATTTATTGTGTTAGTATATTATTTTATTGTGTTGTTTATATTATTTTAATATGTAGTAAATATTATTTTATGTATAAAATTGAATAATAAAACATCTGATAAATGAAATATTGTAAAATGATATGGTAAAATAATAAAGTAAGTCTTTGATGTGGTAAAATGGCATAAATTATGCCACAGTTGTTGTGGATGCTCTTAGGTTAGATTAGTATACTAGGTATAGATCATAAACGTAGAAGAGTAAAACAAGTGAATATTCTTATCAGCTTTATTCTGTCTTTGATGGGTTGGGTTAACTTGGTATGATAGGTTTTTATTATTATTATTATTTTTTATGTAAACAAAAAATAAAGTTAAATCACTTGTAAAAATAACTCCTTGTGCATTTTGGATTAGCATTATGTTAAAAATGGACATAGTATGTTGTACTTAAAAAACAATTAAGGCTTTTAACAAAAAATGTACACAAGGAAATAAACTAAAAAGTAAAAAAAAAAAAAAAAAAAAAAGTTAATCCAAATTCAGTTAAAGAAATATATATATATATATATATATATATTTGAAAATTGTACGTGAAAGTTGACAACTAATATTATTAATATTTTTTTATTTACAATATAAAAAATCTAATACAACTTTAGACATTGAAAATAAGTCAATATTTTTTCAATTTTTTTTTTAATAACAAATGCGTAGTAGATGTGACAAGTCAAGTTCAAGATGAGTAAAAAATGGGTTGTTATTCCTGTTATTCATTCCTTTTTTCCCTCTTATGTGTGGTCGGCCGGATTAAAGGGTTTGGAACTTTGGATCAAATTTTTTCAAGTCTAATTGGAATTACTTTTTTTTGGGGGTGGGACAAAGGATCATCCAAGAGAATTTACATGTGAAATTTCTATTTACTAAGTGTATATATATATATATATATATATATATTATTTTTGTGTCTGTTTTCCTTGCTGCTACTAGATTCAAAAGAAGCAAAATAGCATTTTATGTTCCTAAATTGTGGGTGCTTAGTGAATCATCACTTGCCGTCTAAGCATAAACCTTGAAAAACAACTATCTATAATGTGAAAACAATGAAGCAAAATAACCTTTATGTCATACTTTGTGGATGCTAGTGAATCACTTGCTGTCTAAGCATAGTTCTGAAAAAAAAATAAAAAACGTGCTATGATGTGGAAACACAACATTAAAAAATTCAATAAGAATAATTCTAAAAACATGCATATCATGTCATCATTCATCAATATGAACATCATGGCTTACAGCTTTAGATTTTTAGCCATTTAGTCAACTTATAGTTGCTTAAAATAATGGAAGTAACATATGGATATATAGCATGCATGATGCATGAGCCATAAAGAAGCATTACTTCCTATTAACTTATTAAAATTTGAGTTTTATGATATGTGATTTTCTTTCACATCTAGATAGAGATAGTTATGCATATATTTTCTTTTATTTTCTGACTTCCCAAAAATGAAATGGATAGTTATTTTATTATGTTAGAATGTATTCACCAATCACCACTAACAACAGAAAGAAGAAATTATTAATGAAGTGAATTTAACTACCAATGAAATTGATAATTTACAATTTTCAGGAGTTTATTTAGATATATATATATATATATATATATATATATATCTAATCCCTTATTAGAAACAACTGAAGCAATATCAGTCTCTTATCATTATTAAACTTGGTTTTGACTTTCACAGGCCCCCTATTCCTTTATATAGTTATTAGTTATTATAGTTATTGATAGTAAAAACAACCAACGATAAATAACAACCGTTATGGATTAGATAGGTTCAAATGAATCAAATCTAATCGTATCGTATTTAATAAAATAAAATAAAAATACTAAATTTAAATAATTTCAGATTATTACTGCTTATCTCTATGGGTACTTAAATTTAAATAGAGATAAGTAATTTTAAAAAAATATTTTAAACATAAATAAAAATAGGAAATGACAATTCACTTTAAGAAAAACCCGCATATCGTTTACTTAATAAGTCTTCTCGTGAATTTGAAATTTATTTAACTTAATTAAAGTCTTTTTTTAGATTGAATTCAATCTAAGAAAATATAGCTTAGAGCCTATTGCTTGATATCTTTTATAAGAAACTTTGGACAACATGTCAATCATGTTTTATGTGGGCTTGGTTTTTTTTTTGGCAATGGTTTTCACTTTCATTCATGATGAAGTTGGTACATGTTGACAAAGCCAAAGGGAGGGGCATACAAGCAAATTCACCTACAAAATTACAAACAATGGTGGGGAACACATCAATTACAAAAACAAACAAAGACCCCACGCGCTTCTCGCGTCTACAACGACACTAAGAACCAAAAGCCAAAACAAACCTTCTTTCTCTGCGTTTTCTCCTCAGTTTCCTTCCTCGACTCTTCCTCCTCTACCTCTTTTTCTTCTTCTCTTCCTCTTCTTTAATTCTTTTTCTTATTCAAAACCCCATTTTTTTTTTTCTCATTAATCTCCCCCAAGTTAGTGACAAACAAAGCTAGCTTTACAAGGAGACTTCTGGGTCATTCATTTTTTTTGGCTTCATTTTTTCGTTTCATCCGAGGATTCATAATAATCTATGATGTTTTGTGGTTGAGGATAGCAAGCAAAGATTGTGTCTTGTAAGAGAGAGAGAGAGAGAGAGAGAGAGAGAAAATATTCTATGGGAAACTGCTTAGATTCTTCAGCTAAAGTAGATACAGCTCAGAGCTCTCATCCCACTTCTGGTAACTTATAATCCATTCTATTTTGATAGTAGTTAATGCTTTGGTTTGAATTTTCTATTAAAGATTGGTTTTTTCTTACGTGCAAGTTTTTTGGTGAGATGGGTTTTTGAAGTTTTGGAGGATAATTGACTTTATTAGAATCTTTATGGCTTAAAATTTGTGATTTTTTTTTTGGGGGGTTTGTTTTACTGGGTTTTACTAGTTTTGGGGGTTTCTTTTTGTTTGTTTTTGATTTGGGGTGGCCAGGGTTAAATATTTTGAGCTTTGTTGATAAGTAAATTTGAGCTCTTTTTTTTTGCTTGGTGTTTACAGAGCAAGAATATTTGGTAGGCGTTATGTGAATATTTTTTTCTCTGGGTTTTGGCCATAGTTTTATTTTCTGGCAATCAATGTTCAGAAAATGGTAGATGTTTTTTTTTTTTTTCCCTAAATCATGGCCAAGATAGAATTTTTAGTGGGGTTTTAGTTTATTTGGTTGTTATAATATCTATCTGCTTTACTTTGATAATTTGTCATTCTAATGGTGGCGAATTTTGGAGTATTTCTGGTAAGTCTTAGTTTTGGGGTTAGGAACTGTTGACCAGTGATCTATCTAATATTTCCTTATTGGTTTACCATGTGAGTGATTTTCATAAATGAGCTGTCTAGAGAATCTGATTTAGCTGTATGCTTTAAGACTTTCTCAATTTGGTTATAGCTTTAGATATCAAATAATTTTTTAAAAGATTTTCATATATTTATTTCACACTTGGTTGCTACTGAGCATGTGGATTTGAGTCTTCACATCACATTTTGACGAAGTCCAAGCTCCAAAATGATTCCAGTGGTAGCAAATGAGACTTAAGGGAAAAATGTGGCGATTTTATGTACAAAAACTAGGAAGGAATTTTATTACTTAAACGATACATAGGATCCATAAAAACATAGTCACACTTTATGATTCCCTAAGCATTGGAAAAAGTGGTGGATGAAAGGTTTACAAAAGATTATTGGTTGTTTACGTTTACCAGTACTTCCTCCCGGAAATGAATTAAGGAATTATATGAGATAAGAGTATAATGCATTTTGTACTAAAATCAACTTTTGCAAAAAGATGTCTCTATCATAGTGAAGTTTGAACTGAAGTATTTTTGCTTAAAGGAATAGTCCAAAGTGGTTATGAGGTTGAGATTGAGTGACTCTTGAGTTGTGGTAGAAACTGCCTTCTTTTGTTGTTTTTGCAATAAAGAATTCTTTCTTCCACTCCCAGGGTCGGCAGTCTCAAAATCCAGCAAAACCAGCCGTTCATCAGCTCCTTCCAGCCTGACCATTCAAACTTTCAGTGAGACGAGCAATGCTTCAAGTCTTCCTACTCCAAGGTCTGAAGGTGAAATATTATCATCTCCAAATTTGAAAGCCTTCACTTTCAATGAGCTAAAGAACGCCACCAGAAATTTCCGCCCGGACAGTCTTCTCGGTGAGGGAGGATTTGGTTATGTTTTCAAAGGATGGATTGATGAAAACACTTTTTCAGCTGCAAAGCCGGGATCAGGAATGGTTGTTGCAGTCAAAAAGCTTAAATCTGAGGGTTTCCAAGGCCACAAGGAGTGGTTGGTAGGTCTCTTTTTTTATTTATTTATTTTTTTATCCTTATATATTATTTATATATAATTTTTTTATTGGGGGGGAGGGGGGGTGGTGGGGGAGTTAGATTCCTCTTTGAAATCTTATTATTCATGGTTAATTACTGATATTATCTCAATTCCAGACTGAAGTTAATTATCTTGGCCAACTTCATCATCCAAATCTGGTTAAGCTAATTGGGTACTGTCTGGAGGGCGAGAACCGGCTTTTGGTCTATGAGTTCATGCCTAAAGGGAGCTTAGAGAATCATCTATTTAGAAGTGAGTTATGCATTCTAGTAATTTTATTGGGAATTATGCTTGTACTATGTTTTACTTATGTTTACACTTAACTGGATTCTTATGCTTATTCATAATAATGAGACATCAGGTCTTTTATCTGTTAGGGTCCTTAGGGGGAAAAAAAAACTCTGCTTAAATTTTTTTGGTGCCAAATTGAGATGATTATTCCTTCTAACATAGTAGCAATGATGCAAAATTTCAAGTTTCTTCCTAGTTTTCTTGGCATCCAAACAGAGGGTTAGCATTTGTCAATGTCTGTCAACCAACATAGCAATTCTGTCAATTTGTTGTCATCTTCTATTTTGGAATAGATTACCCTGCTATATCAGGAAAGCAGTAAAACTATGCTTGCAAAGTTTTAAAATTTCCTACGAGGAGCCGTTAGGTCTAGGGACGAGGCTGGATAGATTGCAAGTCTTCGAAAAGGGGTTAGGGTGAATGGCTACATCAGCAGTCATTTATCACTATGCTCAATATTTTTGAACACTACCTGGGAAGCTTGAAAGGCCAAATTGTTATTTCATTTAGTTTGGTATGAAATTTTAAAATCAAATTTCTTGTAGTTATAAATATTATTTTTTCCTAATTCTGTCTTGACACTCAAACCACCACTCTGGCTCAAATATAATTTAGATGAGTTCTTAGAGGTCTTCGTGTTTGCAAGTGATAGTTTCTAATATAACTCTCAGTATAGGTCTCAAATGAGATGTTAGGATATTATGGATGTTCTTAGTGTGGCTATGAGAATATTTTGTGATCCTCGATGCTGTGTTGTGTTCCACAGGAGGGCCACAACCACTTTCTTGGGCAATAAGGATCAAAGTTGCCACCGGCGCTGCTAGAGGGCTCTGTTTTCTTCATGAGGCAAAATCACAAGTCATATATCGTGACTTCAAGGCTTCTAATATTCTATTGGATGCGGTATGCTAAATTAAGAGGACAATGCTCTATTTCTTTGAAAGTAGTTTGTGTCAACATTATTTCATTATTTATTTAAAGTAATTGAATTGGGGATGCAGGAGTTCAATTCGAAGCTTTCTGATTTTGGTTTGGCAAAGGCGGGTCCTACTGGTGACAGGACTCATGTATCTACTCAAGTCATGGGCACTCATGGCTATGCTGCACCTGAATATGTTGCTACAGGTCCGTACAATATCCATTTTAAGCACTATTGGTACTATTCAAAATGATCACTGGACTGAATATGTTGTTTTAGGAGAAAATTGATCTTATGAAAATCTAATGTTTTTGTACTTAAAAAAAAATTTATTCAGTAGGGAAAAGAGAAATAAAATTCAACCCCTGGTGTTGCATTCTAAAAGTGTAATTTCCAAATCTAATCATTCTGCATACTTAGCACAAAGAATATAAAGTGGAAACTATTAGTTTTGTCATTATTTTTATTTGGCAACCTGTTGTTGAAGTAGAAGAATGGTATGTGGAAAAAGGAGAGAAAAAATAGTGTCTGAGTAATCAAATAGAAGTGTTCAGTACAAGTGGAATGTTGCTAATGCTCAATGCCCTATTGGAAGTATGAACTCATTCTGTATATTATAAATCATGGTAAATTTTTCTTAAGTTTTCTTTATTGAACAGGTCGGCTCACAGCAAAAAGTGATGTCTACAGCTTTGGAGTTGTGTTGCTAGAACTATTATCTGGACGACGTGCTGTTGATAAGTCAAAAGTTGGTATTGAGCAGAATCTGGTAGACTGGGCAAAACCCTATTTGGGTGACAAACGGAAATTGTTCCGGATTATGGACACAAAGTTGGAAGGCCAGTACCCCCAGAAAGGAGCCTATACAGCTGCCACCCTTGCCTTACAGTGCCTAAGCACTGAAGCTAAAGTCAGACCTAAAATGGCGGAGGTATTAGCAACCCTAGAACAGCTTGAAAACCCCAAAAATGCAGGCAGAACCTCCCAATCAGAGCAGCATACAGGTGCACCTGTCAGAAAATCCCCTATGCGCCCACACAATTCTCCTCGAAATTTAACACCTGGTGCATCACCATTACCATCCTATCGTCAATCTCCTCGAGTACGTTGAACAAAGAGCATTGAATCTGTAAATTTTTTATGTGCTTCCATATTATGTTGTTCATATGGGATGTAGTACGGGCATATGTCTCTTGGCACAATTTTGAGTTATATTGAATTAATAGTTACCACTTGTAGTTACCACTTGTTCATATGGGATGTAGTAGGACATAAATCTGATTTTTGAGTTATTTTGAGTTATATTGAATTGGTAGCTTGTTTGTTGTGTTAACCTACTTGTTTAACAATGTCCTGAGTGCACAGCTTCTTTAAAATCCGATTTATGTCCTTGTATACATAATAGCAACTTAAGCAACGTCTATATTGTTATGCAGATGCAGGTTACAGTTTGTTTTGTTTGCTTAGATTGTATACTGAGGTGATACCACTTGCTTATTGGTCGCTTACTGTACATATCATGTGGAGTCTATTCTACTTCAACCATCTAACCCAGGATGGATTAGATACATTGTGATTATCAGTGTTTTCTTTTGGAATCTAAGACCTATTCAACCCACTACATTTTTGCCCTTGATGTATGGCCTAGGGGCTAACATCTGCAATTGTGAACAATGTTAGCTTATCAGATGTGGCATCCCTTTGTCCCAGGGAAGTTTGTTATGGGTTTGTTATGATTGCTCCGCCTCTCACATATTTTTTCTAGTCTCTCTAAATTAGCTACAACTTCTCTCATTTCTGGTCGGCCCGTAGGATCTGTACTTAGGCATTGGAGGATGATCCGAGCAAATTCTTGAGCTTCTTCCCCTGGGAAGTTCTCTCCAATTCTCTTGTCAATAACACTACGGATGTCCAGCTTGTTGCTAAGATATGGTTTAGCCCACTGCACAAGGTTACCCTCAAGCCCATTTGAATATTTCTTGGCTGCACAGTTTCCTAAAAAGATCTCCAGGAGTACCACTCCAAAGCTGTATACATCAGTTTTTAGTGTCAAATGCCCTGGAAAGATAAAGAAACATCAGTTCATGTATGTATGTATGTGTGTATATATATATATATATATATATATATGATACATCAAACTATAAGTCTAAGCCCATAATTATTTTCAAAATGATTGATATGATCCTTTGTGAATGATGCATAATAAAAGTGGTGTCATTGGACCCAGTTGAAAGTGATGTTCAAAATTCAAATCACAACAGGCTATGTACCATTACTCTATGAAGTGTCTTTGGATTCTTTCTATAATATTTTTACAATTTATGAAAGGAATACCTGTCCCAATGTACTCGGGAACAAAGTAGCCTTTGGTGCCAAGTATCCTTAAGGAGACGTGGGACTGGTCACCTTGGGTCCATATTTGGCGAGTCCAAAGTCTGAAAGCTTTGGATTGAAGCCCTGCAATAAATTACCCTTAACCGGTTAATGTTGCAAAGTGAACACCTTGTCACAGTGAGGAGCCAAGCACATATTTATAAGATACATGTAAACGTAATGCATAAAGACTGATTTAATTTAAAAGGACTGAAAAAGCACCAGTGACCAATGACAGAAACTCACAGCATCTAGTACGACATTGGAGGCCTTGACATCACGATGAATGACTGGCCTCCCAAGTGTGTGAAGAAAATTTAAACCTTTGGCTGCCCCAAGTGCTATGTTGATTCTTCTTCTCCAATTCAGCTCTGTATCATCATCTGTATATGGCAATGATTAACTCAAGGTCACTCGTACTAGTATTAGAGCATTATGTGGCCTAAGTCTGGGCTGCTTAACAGTTCAGGCTCAATATCATAAATTTTTTGACTGCAATCTTGTGGCATGTTGGCTGCAATCTTGTAATGCTTAGTTCTTACCCTTCAAAAGATGGGCCTCCAAGCTTCCTCCAATTATGTACTCATAAACCAATATTCTATGCTCACGCTCTGAGCAGTAACCTATGAGCTTCACTACATTTGGATGATTTAATCTGGCTAAAAATTTCAATTCATTCTGCAGGGACAACATAATCTCAGATAGAGAGAGAACAATATACTCTTAACAACTAAGCCTTATGAAAAGTTCTCTCAAAATCTAAAGAGTTTAACAAAGAAACTCAAGAAATGGAGAAACAGAGAAAAGAGAAAAAAAACAGAGAGAGAATAGTTTCTGAACTTCTTCAATTATATTCTTACTGGAAAATACAACTCTCAGAATACACTTAACAATGGAGACTCTATCTATTTATACATTTACGCAGTGAGGGATAATCAGAACAGAGATGAGTAACCGCTTCACACGAGTTCTAACAACCTCACACACGTGCACTTCCACAGCTAACAGAATACTAACCAATTAACAGTTAAATAATATTACATTGAAACGACATCGTTTTTCCTTAATGAGAAAACATCTATTTCATACAAAACGGCACCGTTCCTCTTAATGAGAAACGGTAACGTTTTGTTATGATTTCCCTTTATATTTGCCCAGCCTTATGCACGACACCGTTTTAGCTGTTGGAGCTTCCTCTTCTTCTTCCTCATGATTCGAGCTTGCTGAACCTCCAGTACTACAATGGCTTCCAGTACTATCATGGCTTTCATCCCCCCTCAAACGAATGTGGAATTTCCACATGAGTTTGGAGGTCAGCCATATGAACCTAGGAGAAGGAAGACCTTTAGTAAACAGATCAGCCAACTGATCATGAGTGGAGATGAACTTGATCATCACATCACGCCTGAGAACCTTTTCACGAACGAAATGGAAGTCAACTTCGATGTGTTTGGTACGGGCATGAAACACAGGATTAGTAGCAATTGCTAGAGCACTAACATTATCACACCAGAGAAGAGGAGGATAAGGAAGGAAGAGACCAAAATCTCGAAGAAGCATACGAATCCAATACAACTCAGCAGTAGTGGAAGGCACGATATTCGGCCTCAGTGGAAGAGCGAGATACAGTGCCTTGTTTCTTGGCAGACCAGGAAATTGGAGAATTGCCAAAAAAGAGGACCATACTAGTAATAGAACGCCTATCCACAGGGTCACCAGCCCAATCAGAATCACTATACGCAGATAAAGAGATAGGACCAGGAGTGAAAGCAATTCCAAAATGTAATGTGCCTTGGAGGTATCTAAGAATTCGTTTGGCTGCCTGAAGATGATTATGAGTTGGAGTGCTCATATGTTGACAAGCTTGTTGAACTGCAAAGGAAAGGTCTGGTCTTGTGAAAGTGAGATACTGTAAGCCACCAACCAAGCTTCGATAGGAAGTAGGATCAGACAACAATGGACTGTCATTAGGTAGAAGATGACAGTTAGGAGAGGAGGGAGTTTTACAAGGCTTACAATCAGTCATGCCAAACTTCTTAATAAGATCCGAGGCATATTTGGCCTGATGAACAAACAGCCCTGAGGAAGTGTAGTCAATTTGCAGGCCAAGGAAGTAATGAAGAATGCCAAGATCTTTGAGGTCAAAATCAGCACTTAATAGTCTGATCACAGAAGAGACAAAACCAGATTTGTTTCCTGTGATTATGATATCATCCACATATAACAATAGGAACACAATGGAAGAACCATGTCTCAAAATGAAGAGATTACTATCAGCAGCAGAAGCACAGAAGCCAATATGCAACAATTGAGAAGTAAACCTCTCAAACCAAGCTCTAGGAGCTTGTTTGAGACCATAAAGTGCCTTGTGAAGTAGACAAACATGCTGAGGAAAGGCAGGATCAACATAGCCTTGAGGTTGAGCCAAATAAACCTCTTCTTTAAGAACCCCATGCAAGAATGCATTGCTGACATCCAACTGCTTCAGTTCCCATCCAAACTGTACAGCCAAAGCTAGAAGAAGTCTAACAGTGGCAGGCTTCACCACAGGACTAAAAGTCTCATCATAGTCCAAACCATGCTGTTGAAGATATCCTCTTGCAACTAGCCTGGCTTTATACCTTGCTATGGAGCCATCACTGTGCCTTTTCAACTTATAAACCCACTTGCAAGTGACCACATTTTTATGGGGAGGAAGAGGAACCAAAGTCCAAGTATTCTGCTTTTTAAGGGACTGAAACTCAGAATCCATTGCAGCCACCCAGTGAGGAAATTTAGAGGCAACAGTGAAGGATGGAGGCTCTGTGATGGTGTAATCAGCTTGAACCTGCATAACTCTAGGCTTATAGATACCATGCTTTGACCTTGTGAGCATTGGATGAGAATTAGTGGAGGTAGGAACAAGAGCATTGGAAGCAGACACACTAGGAGCAGGAAGTGAGGAAGAGGTGGAAGTAGCAAGAGTTGGAATGGTTAAGGAAGTAGGAATAGAGGAAGGAACAGCTAAAGGTGGAGGAACAACAGGAATAGGAGTTGATGGAGAAAGGAAAGAAGGAAGAAGAGATGAGGTGAGATCAGGTGGTGTGGAGACACAGGTAGACTCAGTAGGTGAAATAGAACCAGACTTATCAACAAGGTGTGAAGGTTGAGAAAACCAATTAGAAAGAGAAGATGAGAAAGGAATATGAGGATCAGTAAAGGTAGGATTATGAGCAAAAGGAAAGAGAGACTCATTAAACAAAACATGACAGGCAATGTAGATCCTATTAGTGGTTGGATCAAGACATATGTAGCCTTTAGAAAGTAGAGGATAGCCAAGAAAGATGCAAGGTTTTGATCTGGGTTGCAGTTTGTTTTGATTAAATGGCCTGAGGTAGGGATAGCAGGCACACCCAAAAGCTTTAAGAGCATGAAAAGGTGGTGATTTGGAATAAACCTTCTCCCAAGGAGAGTGAAAACCTAAGACTGAAGAAGGCATTCTGTTGATAAGATAAGTAGCTGCAGAAAAAGCATAGGACCAATAATTGAGAGGAAGATGAGACTGGTATAAAAGAGTGAGACCAGTTTCAACTATATGCCTATGCTTCCTCTCAGAAACACCATTTTGCTCAGGTGTATGAGGGCAGGAAGATTGATGAAGAATGCCAGAAGTGGAACAAAAGGATTTAAACTCATTGTTGATGTATTCAGATCCATTATCAGTTCTTAGAACTTTAAGTTTAGAACTGAATTGGGTCTCAACCATGGACTTAAAGTGTTTGAAAACAGAAAGAACCTCAGATTTATGTTTGAGAAGAAATAACCAAGTAAAACGGGTGTAATCATCAACAAAAATCACATAGTAATTGAATCCAAGCAAAGAAGTGATTGGAGAAGGACCCCAAACATCACTGTGCACAAGTTCAAGAATTGAATTCGAAACAAGAGGTGTTTTATTCAAATGAAATCTGTGCATTTTTGCACTTATACAATATTCACAGGATGAACAAACTTCATCAATCTGAGACAAAGAAACAGAAGGAAATACAGACTTTAAGGCAGAAAGTAAAATCTTAGAACTTGGATGCCCAAGTCTATGATGCCATAGCAGAATATGATGTGGTTTGAAAGTGACAAAGGCAGAGGTCTGAACAGAATTGAAGCAGGATGTAGAAGACATATTAGGAGTAGATGGAATGGGATAAACTCCATCTTTACTCAATCCTGCGTAGAGGATCTTCCCCGTGGGTAAATCCTGAATTAAAAACTTATGTGCATCAAAATAACAAAAAGCATTATTTTGAAGACAAAGTTTATGAACAGATAGAAGATTGGATGCAAGGTCAGGCACTCTTAAAATGTTATGAAGCCTAAAGTTATGAGTTAAGGTTCGAAGCTCACCATTACCAATGTGAGTGACTGGTAGTTCTTGTCCATTGCCAACTGTGACAGATTCTGAACCTTGAACTGGTTGCTGCATAAGAGAGAGTTGAGACAGATTAGGTGTCACATGGTCTGAGCAACCAGTGTCAGTGAGCCAAGCATTTGAAGCTTGAACTTGAGCAGCATTAGCCACCATAGAGGCCAGTTTTGCAGGTGGATGCCTCCCTTGATATGTGAAATCCATTCTATGGTAACAATCAAGGGCTGAATGACCATTCTTGCCACAGATCTGACAGATAGGCCTACTTGTTTGGCCTGAATTCTGATTAGATGATTGTTTAGATTGATTAGAATTCTGAAACTGAAGAGAACCTCCTGAATTCCCTGGGTTGAAACTGCCTGAGTTGAAATTCTGAAACTGATTAGGATGAGAATAATTTCCACCACCATAGTGAGAACCTCCAAAATTATTATGATTATTTCGACCTCTTCCCCTCTGATTATTATTTCTGCCTCCTCTTCCTTGTTGAAAACCTTGAGAATGAAACCTTGCAGCCATAGCCATAGAAGCTGAATCAACTGTATTAGACCTCTTTTTAATCACTCTCTCCTCAGCATTGAGCAACACATTCAATTCCTCTACTGACAAAACATCACTCCTAGTTCTAATTGCTGAACTAAATGAATCAAATTCAGAGGGAAGACCATCAAGAATAATGTGGAGCAGCTCTTCATCATCCACAAACACAGAAACAGCAGCCAATCTATCTCTGGCTTGCTTGATTTTCTGAAAATATCCATCAATGGAGTCAACTCCTTTCTTAATTGCATTCAGCTCATTTCTCAGACTCATCACATGAGATCTTGAGACAGATGCAAATCTTTTCTCTAACACCTTCCAAACTCCCCTAGCAGACTTTTGCCCAACTGTAATAGCAAGAATTGCAGGGGAAAGAGTGGAATTCACAAAAGTGAACATGGCTTGTTCACGATTCTTCCAAGCTATGAAAGCTGGATTCACCTCAGCAGTAAAATTACTAGATGAATCTTTAAGAAACCTATCTGGAGTAGTGATTGAATCATCAAGAACATCAATCATGGAATAGGTATCAAGGATTACCTCGATTTGGTGTTTCCAGACTATGTAGTTCCCATAATCGAGCTTCACAGTCATCATCGATGACATGTTTGATAATAGCAACAGTGAAGTATTCACTGGTAAACTTGCAGTAGCCATAGCAGGCAGATTGGTTGAAGCAGATGCTGAAGAAGACGAGGCCATTGAAATGGATCAAGGCTCTGATACCATGAAAAGTTCTCTCAAAATCTAAAGAGTTTAACAAAGAAACTCAAGAAATGGAGAAACAGAGTAAAGAGAAAAAAAACAGAGAGAGAATAGTTTCTGAACTTCTTCAATTATATTCTTACTGGAAAATACAACTCTCAGAATACACTTAACAATGGAGACTCTATCTATTTATACATTTACGCAGTGAGGGATAATCAGAACAGAGATGAGTAACCGCTTCACACGAGTTCTAACAACCTCACACACGTGCACTTCCACAGCTAACAGAATACTAACCAATTAACAGTTAAATAATATTACATTGAAACGACATCATTTTTCCTTAATGAGAAAACATCTATTTCATACAAAACGGCACCGTTCCTCTTAATGAGAAACGGTAACGTTTTGTTATGATTTCCCTTTATATTTGCCCAGCCTTATGCACGACACCGTTTTAGCTGTTGGAGCTTCCTCTTCTTCTTCCTCATGATTCGAGCTTGCTGAACCTCCAGTACTACAATGGCTTCCAGTACTATCATGGCTTTCACCTTAGTGTCAAATTTTGAGGGGAGAGAGAGAGTCATAGAAAAATACCAGCCATTCATTGTCGCCTTGTGTTCCTTTCTTTCTTAGCCTCTTGACTGCAACTGCATATCCACCACCTGGTCTTGCGGCAGTCATGGTGCAGTGATTGATATATCCAATATAAACATCACCAAAACCACCTTGGCCGAGTAAATTTTTACAACTGAATTTTTGGGTGGCAGCTTTCAAGACACTAGCAAAAGCAATTGAGTTTGTATTCATGAAGAAAGTCATACTTCGTATTCACATTCATATTAGGCCAATGTCTTATGATTGGGTAACCATGCCCTTGGTCTTTACTAAGCTTTTCTGCACCCAGATACACAAAATTGACTATGATTAGTGTCAGAGATATTGAAGGTTAAGAGCCATAAATGCAAGCAAAGTAGTACTAATCCTACTTGTGTAAATAGTAGAATTATAGGGTTAGTCTAGGGGTCAACTCCTATATATACCGCACATTGGGGTATATTGTAACACAATTCTATATAGTAAAAATGTAGTTGTTTGGGGCTTTTTGCGGACAGGCCTCCCTATCTAGTTCCTCAAAGGTTACTCTTAACTTGTTCAAGTGTTTCAGCACGGCCTATCTTCAGTCGATGTCTTCTAGTAAACAGTGCCACTCTCCTTTGGTTGATGGTGTTGTAATACTCCGACCGTTGTTCATCACCAATCGCTGCTGTTCTAATGTCTATCTCGTATATGCCATCCTCGAGTTACTATTCCTCTTCCAATGTCCCCAAGCCAAATGTGCAACCATATCCTTCAGCCATGGAAGTTACCATTTGGCCATAATAGCCGTCCTTTAGTCATAGGTGGAACCATTCTCTAGTCATGTTAGCCATCTTCTGGCCTCCATCTGCCATTGACTGTCATAATTTGTTGTTGTAGAAGTGTTCTTGCACGTTTTACTCTATATCATGGCCATTTCATTCTACATTGAGTTCAATCCTCTGCACATACAATTTGGTCCAACTTGGTCATATTTTACATTTCAAACTCATGGTTCAACTCAACATTAAGTTTGAGGTTCTTCAAAAAAAAAAAAAAAACGTTAAGTTCGAGGAAAGACTGGGGGAGGAGGTATTAGATATATTAAGGCTTAAGAAGTTAAGAGGCCATTTGGTAATGTTATTCTAGTAACGTTTTTTGTATTTTTTAGAAATATGTATAGGTAAAAAAGTGTGTGAAAATACGTGTAATATTGTTTAAACACTGAAAACTGTTCCTCAAAACACCTTACCAAATAGCCCCTAAATCTCATTATAGGCCTATGTGTATGTACTTCTAGATAAAATTATTCAAAAAAAAAAAAAAAAAAAAAACTACTTCTAACCTTATTTTATTTTTTTTTTGGTGAAAACCAACAACTTTATTAAGAACTATCAAAAGAAAGTACATAATTTGAAAGAGCTTGTTCTAAGAAACACAGACTCTCTTCCAACCAAGTAGAAAAATCAACTATGCCCTTGGCATCTTTAGCTAAAAGATGAGCCGGTCTATTGCCTTGACGACGAACATGAGAAAAGGAAACACTTCGAAACTCCCCACAAAATTCCAATAAACCTTGCACCACCGAAGCCACTGAAGATGGAGGAGAGGACAACCCCAGCAGTGAGCGAATAAGCACCAACGAATCACTCTCTAGAATGAACTCCTGAATCCCAACGTCCCTAGCAAACTGCATCCCAGCCTCCAAAGCCTTTGCTTCCGTCTTAATTGCCCCCAAAAGACCATGAGTTTGCTGCTCAACGCTGCAACTACCTGCCTATACGCATCACGGACTATCACCCCGATCCCAATAGCTCCAAAATTTGAAAAAGTGGCGCCATCAATATTAACCTTATATGAGCTACCCAACGGAGGAGACGAAGTTTGTCCCTGGACAACTAAACCCGAGGAAGTGGAAGGGAGGTTTGAAATTGCATAAAATTCATCCAAATATTGCATGGCCCATTGCAACAGAATGGTACCAGATTTTCTAACGCCACCAAGACGAACTTCATTCCTATTATGCCACAGCGCCCATGCACACGTCCCCACCTTAGCAGCAAGCTCGAATTTGGGCTGATCATCCATTAACAAACTCCACAAAAGCTCTTTAAATGAATTACACTGCTCAGTCTCCACCGGGAAAACCCATTTAGAATTCTGCCACAGGTCACAAGCTTTTGGGCACGTCCAAAACAAATGTCCAGCTGTCTCTTCCGCTTGATTACAGCCCTCACACCGACTCTCTTGCAGTATATTTCTCCTCATCAGATTCCTTTTTATAGGCAAGATGTCCCGGCAGGCCCTCAATACAAAATGTCTAACCTTAGGCGGAACAGGGAGTTGCCAAATACGCTTCCAAAAAACCCGATTAAGGCTGTCATCTGAGCATGTACCACCATTCTCGAACTTGTATAGCTAGAGAGCACCATAGTAAGCGCTGCAAACACTGAACATACCATTGGAAGTAAGAGCCCAAATCTGTCTATCAGTTGGCATTCGAGAGCTAAGAGGGATCCTACTACTTAGATCAACTTCATGAGGCAGAAATAAAACCTAGAGCACATCATTCTTCCACGTGGCCTCCTCCTTATTTATTAATTCACACACTCGAGTATCATCACTCAGAAATAATTTCAGGGAGGACACTTTATAAGTAGTAGGGGAAGGCAACCACTTATCACCCCATACATGGACTTGCTCCCCATTCCCTATTCGCTACCGCATTCCATACCTCACCAGCCTCTGCGCCGCCATAATACTTCTCCAAGTAAAAGAGGGACTGTGGCCAATGGTAGCATCAATAAAATCACAATTAGGAAAATACTTCGCCTTGAGAACCCGATACACCAAAGAGTCTTGTTTCATCTGAAGCCGCCAGCCCTATTTAGCCAAAAGGGCTAAATTAAATTCTTTTAATTGCCTAAACCCCATACCACCTTCCTCCTTAGACTTACATACTTTTTCCTAGCTCAACCAAGCCATCTTCTTTTCATCCCGCTTCTGTCCCCACCATAAATTCCTAATCATTGCTGTAAGTTCATCACACAATGAGTCTGGAATTTTAAAATAGCTCATGGTATACATAGGAATAGCCTGCGTCACTGCCTTGATTAAAACTTCCTTACTCGCTTTGGACAACATCTTCTCCTTCCAACCTACCAACTTCTTACCCAATTTTTCTTTTATCTCACTAAAAGTATTACGCTTGCGCCTACCAACTAATGATGGTAAACCTAAATACTTCTCATGTTATCTAATCACCTGAGCTCCAAACCTATTTTTTATCTCCTCCCTCATGTCACCTGGGGTATTACTACTAAAAAATAAGGAAGTCTTCGCCCAATTCAACTGTTGTCCTGAAGCTTTCTCATAAACCTATAAAATTCTTTGTAAAGCCAAACACTCCTGAATGGAAGCCTTGCAGAAAATCAAACTATCATCAGCAAAAAACAGATGTGATAATTTAGGACCCCCTCTACACACCGCAATACCACCCAACTCACCATGAGTAACTGCAGATTTAATCAATGCAGAAAGACCTTCAGCGAATAAAAGAAATAAATAGGGCGATAAAGGATCCTTTTGTCGGAGCCCTCTACTAGGTACAATGTGACCCCTAGGCTTCCCATTAATTATGACAGAGTAAGTGACTGAAGTAACACACTTCATTACAAGCTCCCTCAATTTAACTGCAAAACCCAATTTATCCATAATTTTCTCCAGACATACCCACTCCACTCTATCGTAGGCCTTGCTCATATCTAACTTCAGAGCCATTTCACCTGTTTTTCCTATTCTCTTTTGACTAATGTGGTGCATCATTTCAAAAGCAACCAGAATATTATCAGTGATGAGCCTCCCATGCACAAACGCACTCTAAGTATCACTAATAATCTGCGGTAAGATCTTCTTCAACCTGTTTGCAATACTTTTGGATGCGATTTTATATACCACATTACATAAACTTATAGGCCTGTAATCAGTAATTCTCATAGGCTCTTTGGTATCATGAAAATTAGGAGGAGAGATACCTGCATTTAGGAAATCAAGGACAGTTTTTGTCACCACATCACCTATGGTGGACTAGAAGTGCTAAAAAAATAATGGTAGCATCCCATCCGGGCCTGGAGCTTTAAGCGGGTACATTTGTTTCAATGCCTGTCGAACTTCATTAGCCGTGAAATCTAATGTCAAAACCATGTTCATGTGTGAAGTTACCCTCAGGCACACAGCCTGAAGAAGCTCATCAAAATCCGAAGGGTTACTAGAAGTGAAGAGAGCTTGATAATAATCCACCACAATTTCTTCCACCTTGGAATCATCCTCCTGCCAAACCTCCTTAGAATCTAGCAAGCTTGAAATAAAATTCTTACTATGGCGAGCAGAGGCCTTAGCATGGAAAAACCGTGTGTTCTTGTCACCAGACTGCATCCAATTTATTCTAGAGCGTTGCTTCCACATGGCATCTTCCTTCTCCAACCAAATATTCAGATCAATCCTAGTGCTTCTCAAATCCCGTATAATTGCTAGAGAAGATGGCCGAAGTTCCAACGATTCAAGACGCTTTTGCAAATCAGCAGTAGTCCTCCCCACATGACCGAACTCAGTTCTATTCCACCTATCCAATCTAGTACGACAAGCTTCAAGACACTTACCCAACACATCCGAGGAAGCCACCCTTAAACCATCACACCAAGCTTCTTGGACGATCTCCTCACACCTTGGCTCTTTAAGCCACATAGACTCGAAACGAAACACTTTACCTGCCTTCTTATTTCTCGGCTTAGGCACCAACCGGAGAGACAATGGGGAATGATCTGAAGCTGAGGAGGATAAATGCTAAAGCTTTGCTGAAGGAAAGCGAATCAACCAATCCGAGGTCACTAGAGCCCTGTCCAACCTTTCCCTAATCTACGAACCATCAGATTTCTGATACAACCATGTGAATCTCGGCCCCACAAAGCCAATATCCCTCAAGCTACACCAATTAATTGTCTCAACAAAATTATCCATCTGCGGCCTATGCCTATCACTGCCCCCCTTCTTCTCCGACATACCCATGATCTCATTAAAATCTCCAATCACCACCCAAGGTAAAGAAGAGATACCCCGTAAATGTTTAAGTTTCGCCCAAGATTCTGGCCTTTTTGCTGTGTCTGGGTCGCCATAAAACCTCGTCAAGTGCCACCATCCAACATCTCTCCCACCATCTACAAGTGCATCAATATGGTTGGGAGAGTAAGTCTGAACATCCAATCTAACCCCCTCCTTCCAATACATTTCCAAACCCCCACTCTTACCTCTACTTGGAACCATCAAACCATGCTTAAATTTACATCTATCCTGGACCATTACCATCCCTTCTAAATCCAACTTCGTTTCCATTAGGAAAGCAATTATGGGCTCTTCTTGGAAAACCAATTTCTCAAAGGCTTTAACTGTCCGGGGGTTCCCAAGCCCCCGACAATTCCAACTTAAGAGACTCATTGGACCCGGCGGTGTTGCCCAGCAACCTCCGCCGATACTACAGATGCTTCCACACTAGACACCATAGCCACAGACCCAAGTTCGAATTTAGACTTCTTCTTATACTCCACGCCATCCACCCCATCTTTTTTATGTTTCAGACCCACCACCAACTCTCCATTAGTTTCACAACCATCTACCATGGCTCTACTATTAGGGGCTGACCCCCTTACCACCTTAGGCCTCTTCACATTGGTTGCAACACTTTTGGGCCTTCCTTTTCTTCTCCCCCTTTCCCCAGCTCCGACACTCCTAGCCATACCCAAACTGAAGTGAATGTCATCTACAGTAGGCTCCTGAGTAGGTGAAACTAGCCCTTGAACAACCAAAGCCGAATCCTGAAGAACATCATTTACTGGATTGCTAAAAGGAACCAAACCTCCCTCCATGAACACAGTGTGCTGACCAACAGTAGGGTCCAAATTTGCAACCTCATGAACTTCATGAATAGACTTATCAACCTTCTGAATAAGCTCCTTAAATTCTGCACGAGTTTGATTGACAAAAGTGTTAGCAGAAACAGCCGTCGGCGCAAGCCCAGTCACCTCAAACTCCATCATATTCTCCCTATCTGAATCCGAACGCCCATTACATGGATCTAAACCTTCACCCAGCGAACCCCTATCCTTTTCCATTGTCTGTCACTGCACTACCTCATACCCTGGAACTATCACAGATGTTTTCTTTGTCGGATTAAATTGAGTAGCTTGAAGCCGTGCACCGTACTGTTGAACCTCTAGAGACCATGTAATAGTGCTCTGTATTCCTACTAAACAATCCTTCTTATCATGAGACATCAATCCACACCAATAACACAAATTTCAGAAGACGCTCATACTTAAAAGCAATCCACTCCTCAGACCCTTGATTCCATGTAACACAACGACCTCTGCACAAAGGTTTCGAAATATCCACAGCCACCCGAACTCTCATAAAGTTGCAACCTTTCATCTCACTCAGGTCTCTAGGATAAAAAACAACACCAATACTTTCACCCAAACTTCGTGCTATCTTAATATTCTGCAACGAGTGAGGTAAATTATGGAGTTGAATCCAGAACACAATAGTATTGAACTTCAATGTCTGAACCGGAATAGAATCATCATACCGTTCCAAAACCACCAAATGCCTATCAAAAGACCAAGGTTCCCCTAACAAGACCTTCTCCACATCCGCCTCTAATTCAAAATCAAATAGAACAATGTTATTCCCTGCATCACTAACCTCAAACTCCCTATGAGTGCGCCAAAGAGGGCGGAAAGTCCAAGCCACTGCTTCAATGTTTACTGAATGCCTTGTAAAAAATTTGGCTGCCAAAACAAACCTACCTGCTCTCTTATTCTGCATTAAATCCAGATTTCGGCCTTCCTCTTCAGTCAAAGACAGCCTCTTCCAACTCTACGTAATCTCCTCTATACTGCGTAGGCAAAACCCTCCTAAACCCCTACTAAAACCAAACACCAAGCCCTAATAGCAACAACAATGCTATAGGGGATGTATCGTCCTTCACAAGGAAGGGAACTATTTGCTACAACAAGGAATAGAGAAAAACCCTAACCCTACCGAGAACGAAAGTTTCCACCCCTTAATTATTGGCTTCCACTAGTGTTGATATTGAATTACTTCTAACCTTACTTGGTACAATAGTTATCCTTAGATTAGCGTATCTATGGGTTTGTTTGTGATCCATTTATTTTGTTGAAACTGAACACTTTTTGCTGAAAGTACTGTAAATAAAGATAAAAATTAGCTGAAATAGTATAGTGAGACCCATGAATTGTATCAAAAAGTGCAATGGGACCCATTAATAGTACAAAAAATAAGCTGAATAGTAAAATAAGCTATTTGGAGTCAAACACACACTATATATCCTACATTGGGGTACATCATACATACAGTTCTATATAGTGTCTGTTTGGCAAGATTATTTTTGCCAACTTATTTTACTATTTAGCTTATTATTACTACTATTCATCGGTCTCACCGCACTTTTTGGTACTATTCATGGGTCTTACTGTACTATTTCAACTAACTTTTATTTTTATCTACAGTATTTTCAGCAAAATAAGCGGATCCCAAATAGATCCATATTATAAATTTAGTTGTTAAGGCTTTTATTGTAGATGTAGGCTATCATGCCAAACTACGTTAATCATGTTTCTATCTTCTACTTCTCTTTTCTCTGTCTCATACTCACAATCCCAACAACAATTCTAACTCTTAGACTCAGAATAGAAAACTCCATTCAAATATATATATTTACCTGTGTGTATGTTTAAAGAAATAGATGAATTGCTCTCAAGAGGAAAATGTCTTTCATTTTCCTATGTTTTTCATCACCAGAAAACACAAAGATAACATAATTCGAGTCCACGAGGAAGGTAGCATCCAAGGATAACCAAAAACATTTCAAGCCAAAAAGAGGGGGAAATAAAAAATACCTTTCTTCATACTTGAAGAATCCATTTTGGTCCTTTCTTGAAATAAGTTAGATGTTTTCTCATGATGATAGATTTGTCGCCCACGGACAGCTCCTTGTAAGTCAAAAGCAATCATGCATATAAATTTTAGTATTAAAAATAGAGTATCACACAAAGTATTCAAATCATGAAATAAACTTTTGTATCAATGAATAAATGGTTCAATAGCAAACCGGTTGAAGATTTTGCAATCCCAACTGGATGGTTGGGATCTTGAGCATGTTTCGTGACACAATTTCCCATGAACCCAGTTGATAAAACTCATGCAAGAAGAGTCCCAGCAGAAATAGTTGAAGAAAAATAATGAAATTGTAAATGGAAACTGAGCTTTCTGTGCATTTATAACGACCGATTGTTGAGTGAGGAATCAATGCATCCAAATTACCTTAGATGTCTTGTTTGGTGAATTGCTCTATGTAAAAACATTATAAAGAATTGTTATTGATTTGATGTTGACAATAAAACAACATTTCCGATGATTTCAAAGACTAAAGTTAGGTATTTTCAGAAATTAAGGAAAACTCTCCAAGATTAATATAGTTGCTAGAGTTAACTCGATGCCACTTCTCACCTCAAGCAAAATCCTTGATCAAATATCAGATGGCCAAATTATTATTCACCCTTTCAAGACATTTTAGAGTCATAATCTTATTATGCCCCGTAATTAATTGATTAAACATATGTTTAGGATGTCTTATTATTTCGTGTTAGGATTTGAATGCATACGGTTTATCTAATTCCTGCCCATCCTTTTAATTAATTGGTAACTTAAATCAATATTGAAGGATACATTCATGATTTGCTTTAAATTCTATACAGATTTAATGTAGACCTTCATCTTTACCAATCGAAATCCTCAATCCTATTTTTAGTGTTCTACTTTGTACTACATAAATTATGGCAGGTCAGATATTTAATGTATACCTTAATATTTACCAATTGAAATCCTTAAACATATTTTTAGTGTTTCACTTTGTGTTGCATCAATTACCGAATGTCATATATATTTTTCATTCTAAACTTCGATTATTTTATAAGAAAAAAAAAATGACAAGTGGTAATTGATGGAGTACAAAGTGGAAAATTAAATATCCAATAGGAATTTTTATTCCCATCTTTACACCAACTATTTTTCATATCACATAATTAAAAAAAAAAAAAAAAAAACTCGAATAGTGAGCTTCACACAACCACAACAACAACAACAGTACACTACTCCAATCTTATTAGTGGTTACAACAGTACACTACTCCAATCTTATTAGTGCTTGTTAGTAATAGGGTTTTTATGAAATAAAATTTTAGTTGAAAACCTGTTTAGTATTTTGAGAATTTGTCAAATTATGGTGAGTAATGCATTAAATTGGGGATTATTAACTTTCGTTCTTTTATGTTTGTGTAGCTTACAATTCTCCCTCTAAACTTTCAAACCGAGCAACATCCTCTTTAGGGAAAATCTCTTAAACGAATTGTATTGCATCAAGAATCAATTCAACACTTAATATAGATGAGCATTCTCTAATATATACACAATCACTAAAGCATAGTTACAAACCCAATCTACTCTAACTGCCTAACACACATGCACACGTGCTAACACTTAAGTTAAACCTAGCAAAACGACTGCGTTTCAGGTAAATAGAACGATATTGTCTAACTTGCCCTGTTTCTTCTTTACCGTTGGGATTGGACTTAACTCATCTTCAATTTCTTCAAGTGTACAACTGTTGCTAGTGCTTTCAAAGTTCAATTTTTCCATGTCTAATCAAAACAATTAGAATTTTGGTTTCCCCCAATATCTCACAATATAGTATTCTTTTGGTTATAAATTTTCTTAAGAGAAAAAAGTGTAACTATATTATCAACTACTAAATACGCAATTCTTACAATCGACCATAAAGAAAACTTTTTTTTGAGAGTGAACTATCACAAAGAAAAAAAAAAAAAAAAAAAAAAAAATCTTTTTATAGTCTTATAAAATACAAATATCATGATTCATGAGTTGAGGGCGCTCTGTCATTCTTATTGCATATTCCTTGTATCATTATGTGGACACTGCCATGTGACAGCTACAAGTTTTCTTTTAAATTTAATTTAGTTTATTTTTAATGAGAATTTGAAAACAAATTTTTGTTTGGATCGATCTCAGTAGAGTTGCCAATTTGTGGATACCGGGACATACATGATGCTCCCTATACCCTATTAGGTTTTTATTTTTATATAGAGAGTTTGGTGAAAAAGATTTTTGTTTGGATTTGGTAATTACATTGGAGTTGCCAATGTAATCACTGCAATGTCCCCACTTATTATATATTTTTTAATGTAAAAAATAAAAAACAAGAAATAAAAAATTCATTTTATTTAAAAATAACTCCATGAATAAGAAGAAACAAGAGTTGCATTCAACAAAGACAAGTTTAGGGATTAAGTTAGAATGTGTGAAGGTGTGAGATACCCATGCATATCCAATGTATTCACTATTTAGTAGTCCTTACTATGAGAATAAGGATAATTAAATGCTTACTCAATCATATAATGGACATTATAATTTGAAATTGAAAATTGCTGTTTAAACCCCTAGCTAGGTCGGATTACTACCAGTTTTAATAAATTATTGAATTAGTCAATCAGGTAATTCAGTATAAAAAAACATAGGATTTAATTATAATTTTTTTTTTATATTTCCTTTTAAATATGGTTGATGAAAATAAAATAAAATAATGAAGAACTACAAATTTATTATTAGTTATAATAAATAGTATTGAAAGTTTATGTATTTTATTAGCACGTGGTATATTAATCTATATCATAGACTATATAATAAAAGTTGGGCTTAGAAGCCGTAGTTGCGCCAAGTGGCTTCTTCAAATTGCAAAATTTTTTTTTTACATTTAATTTTAGATTTTAAGAAAAAATATATTTAATTTTTCTTCCACTATAATTTCTAAGTTGATAAAAATCTTAATTTGATTACAATCCAAATTCTTTATCTAATCTACATAATCCTTATTTTTTACGTGTAGTGTTGAAATAAAATTAGATTAACATTATCATTTTTATTTATTAGGATATATTTCTTAAATTAAGGGATAGTATTTAACATACAAAAATTTAATTCAGATAAAATTTTATCATCTAAATTTTAGAATTTTAATTCTACTCTAACTAAAAGTCTATTTTAAAATTTTTCTAAATTTAAATCTCATCCCACGTTATCATTGTTTTTATTTTCCTCAAGTTGCAACCTACATAAATTTCATCCCACGTTTTCATTGTTTTTATTTTCATCAAGTTGCAACCTACATTTTATATATTAATTATTGTTATTATTAAATAAATAATATTTTATTAGAATATCAAGCTAAATTCTTCATCTAATCTATCAAATCCTTATTTTTTACGTCAATGTTGAAATAAAATGAGATTAACATTATTATTTTTATTTGTTAGGATATATTTCTTAAATTAAGGGATAGTATTTAACATACAAAAATTTAATTCAGATAAAATTTTATCATCTAAAGTTTAGAATTTTAATTCTACTCTAACTAAAAGACTATTTAAATTTTTTTCTAAATTTAAATCTCATCCCATATTTTCATTGTTTTTATTTTCCTCAAGTTGCAACCTACATAAATTTGATCCCATGTTTTCATTGTTTTTATTTTGATCAAGTTGCAACCTACATTTTATATATTAATTATTATTATTATTAAATAAATAATATTTTATTAGAATATCAAGCTACAAAACTCTTGATTAAGGGATAAGATTTAACAAAAATTATAATCCTACAAGATGTAATCCATATCACAAAATAATAATCATAAACATCTGCCCACTCACACCATGAAAATAGTACAAGAGTATCTGTGCATAAGAGGAATTATGGATAGACTTATAATTCTTTAAAAACATTAGGTATGAAGAGTTGGAGGCCTTCTTTCAATCAAACTTCTATATGATGTATCTAACACCTATATAATATAGGTGTGACCTTGAATGAAATAATAAAACTTCAATCACGATGCTAGGTGAGTAATGAAAGCTTCAACGATGCTAATGGATGTGTGAATTTTATTTTCTTTTCAAGTTAGCCTTTTTTAAAGTGGTTTTTATTTTATGATGAGACATATTTTTATATAAAAATTTTTCCTGCTTTCAATTTGATCTTTGCTTTGTTTTACATAGGGTATACAAATTATTTTTTATTGATTTTACTCATTATACAAATTGTTGTTCACAAGAATAGTCCAAGAAAGGATGAACTTTCGGCATGCAAGACCTCGCCAAAAGGTAGTACTACTCAATTCTCATCTTATGTTAATGTTAAAGGAGGTATTTTCAATTATCCATTAAAATTTATTGCCAAAGTCATAACTCTTAATAACATGCTTGTAGCATGATTCAATTTTTGGCTATGATCTCCAAATTTCAAGTAACATACTACAAGTATTGCAACCCTTCTCTATTTTTTCTTACATAATTGGTGTTATTTCTATATAGATATGGAAGTGGGACACTACGATGCTTTGGCTTTAAATATTTGGTGCATTTATCAATGGTTTTGCCTAAAGGGTTTTGATGCTTATTGTTCGTAGTTTGCTTCTTCAATTTGGTATTGAATGTACCAATCAGGTAAATTAACCTTGATCTTTATCTTTAATTTTCTTCATACAAAAATCACTTTGTTTTAGTTTCTAATATTTAGATTTCCATGTCTTAGTGCATTGCCATTTCTTTTTAGAAAATTAGAAAATTTAGGTAGATTTATGCTAAACATAAAGGTATGGTGTTTCATAATAACTCCAAATAGAATTAAAATTCTAATCAATAACAACCAGAATTATTTATGATTCCCCCCTCTTTTTTATCCATGTGTCATGTTGATTAGGTTTTGTACATATAATAATTTCATGTAGTTTGAAATACTCTCTATGTCATAACTTTTAAATTTGTTTATAAGAAGTTATTGCTATTTTGAGATCTTCATTCTTCTTCTTTTTTAGGTATTTTAGTTTATTTCATGCAATTCATGCTTTGTGAATTAAGCCACACAGGAGTGATATATATATATATATATATATATTTATTTATTACATATGATTAAGTTCCAAATATTTTTTTTATTCATTTTTCTCATCATTTATTTTATTAATACTTATAAATATTTAATTTTGCAAAAAGGTTCGTAAGGGGTTCTATGAAGCCAAACATGTGGAGTCATGAAGTTTCTAAAAGAAAAGAGTTTTGAAGTCATAAATGGTGTTTGTATAAACTGACTCAATTATATTTATAAATTAATGTGGTTTTATTCACATGGTTCATTAATTATGATTTATTTACATATAACTTCTTAATTAAGCCATGTATCACATGGGCATAATACTAGTATATATATAAAACTGAATCCTTTGAAGCTTCTGAAGCTCCCATAATTTTTCACGTCAGTACAATATTTAAATAAAATTATTATTTTTTAGTTCAATCTTAACAAGGAGAGAAATTCTATCTCTCTAACAAGTCCAACTTAAACTCAAACTCATCATTTTTTTTAAACAAAATTATTTTTGTTTAATCCAAACTTAATAAGGAGTGAAACTTTATTTCTCTAATAAGTTCATCTTAAACTCAAACTCAAACGTTGATGAGCATTAGACCAATCAACATCCGAGTAAACATTAATAGGCCAAAGAAAAAAAAATCCATTGGAAGAGGTCATGATGGGTAGTATCGCTGAGATAGCTTTGAAATTCATCAATTGGGTGAATTTTTGTCTTCATGCCATTAGTCAACGACTCAACATGATAAATTTTGATAAACAAAAGGTATTTTAGTTATTTTAAACTTTAATGCACAAAATTGATAAATCTGACATCCAATTAAGAAAATTATATTGAATTCAGCATTTATTCGCAGTTTGAGTATGAATAAGCCCCAAAAAAAAAAAAAAAAAAAAATCATTGGAAGAGGTCATGGTGGATAGTATTGCCTAGATAGCTTTGAAATTCATCAATTGGGTGAATTTTTGTCTTCATTCCATTGGTCAATATGATCAAAGTTTGATAAATAAAATGCATTTTGCTTATTAAACATTGCTAATCAAAGGCAATGACTTACAAATTTCAAGTAATGACTTCTTCATCAAATTGTAACACAAAAGAGCAAATCATGCAAGGTAGGTTCCCTTGCATAGCACGAGTTAGCAACTAGTATTCATGTATATCTAAATCTTATAAATGATTAGAAGCTAGGTTTTACACTTATTCCCATTAACAGTCGGATTAGGAATACTTTTTCAATATAAAACCTACACATCCACTAGTGCTTTCAAGAATAGAGTTATTTTCTTCTTCTTTTGTGTTAAAAGGGTAAATGAATGTTATTCCCAAATGACTTGTTTTTTATCCAAATTCTACCCATTTTGCCACTTAGTAAGTTATGTAGCAAATTGCTTGATGTGAAAATTATTAATTTGGATTCTCCTATGATAAGAAAGAGCCAGTTCAACAAATTGATATTTGTCGAAAAAATTGAGTTTAGGTCGGGCTGACATATCAAGTCCAATTTTGCCATGTCTAATCAAAACACTATATGGGCAAGATGTGAAAAAAAAGAAACAATACAATTAGAATTTTGGTTTACCCCAATATCTCACAATAAATTTTATCAAGAGAAAAAGTGTAACTATGTTATCAACTACTTGATACGCAACTCTTACAATCGACCATAAAGAAAGATATTTTTGAGAGGACCTAAAAAAAAAGTTCTTTTTATATAGTCTTATAAATACAAATATCATGATTCATGAATTGAGGGTGCTTTGTCATTTTTATTGCACATTCCTTGTATCATTATGTGGGCACTTCCACGTGACAGCCACAAATTTTCTTTTAAATTTAATTTCATTTATTTTTTATGAGAATTTAAAAACAAATTTTTGTTTGGATTAATCTCAGTCGAGTTGCCAATTTGTGGATACCGGGACATACATGGTGCTCCCTATACCCTATAAGGTTTTTATTTTTTAAATAGAGAGTTTGGTGAAAAAGATTTTTGTTTGGATTTGGTCCCATTGGAGTTGCCAATGTAATCACTGCAATGTCCCCACTTATTTTATATTCTTTAATGTAAAAACAAAACAAGAAATAAAAAATTCATTTTATTTAAAAATAACTCCATGAATAAGAAGAAACGAGAGCAGCATTCAACAAAGACAAGTTTAGGGATTAAGTTAGAATGTGTGAAGGTGTGAGATACCCATGCATATCCAATGTATTCACTATTCAGTAGTCTTTACTGTGCAAATAAGGATAATTAAATTCTTACTCAATCATATAATGGACATTATAATTTGAAATTGAAAATTTTAGCTAGTTCGGATTACTACCAATTTCAATAAATTATTGAATTAGTCAATCAGGTAATTCAGTATAAAAAAAAACCAAGGATTTTAATTATAATTTTTTTTTGTTTATATTTCCTTTTAAATATGGTTGATGAAAATAAAATAAAATAATGAAGAACTATGAATTTATTATTAGTTATAATAAATAGTAGTGAAAGTTTATATAGTTTATTAGCACGTGTATATTAATATTCAAAAATATCTAAATCTTATAAATTACTAATCACTAACCCGTGTTATGCACGGGAGCCTACTTATTTATGCGGTAGACTAAAATAATTTTATAAAATCTTAAATTGATTAAGAAACTATATCATTGCATGATTTGCTCTTGTATGACTTCAATTTGTGCTACAATTTGATGAAGAAGCCATTGCTTGAACGTTCAATGGCTTACGAAAAATTTGTCAGATAGTTTTAGATACTGCAAAAAATAACTTAAAAAATTCAGATATTAAAACTTTTGAAAGACAAAAAAATATTAAAGAATCAGATGATTCACTGCTTAGAAATTATTGAAACAAATTAAACAAAATATATATGACTAAACAATAGAGAAGTATAAGAGAAAAATGAGTTACATTCAAAAGAATAATTCATGGTTATAACTATTGAAAGGAATCAAAAATTTAGAGCCTACAAATTATATATATATATATATATGTGTGTGTGTGTGTGTGTGTGTGAGACTGCACAAATTCAGATGTTAAAACTTCCAAAATGCAAAAAAGATATATAATTAAAGAATAAGTCATTAAAAAAATTCAAAAAATATATGACTATTTAAAAGAGAAATATAAGAAAAAGAAAGAAGTACACAAACCCATAAAGCAATAGGTTTCAAATTTTAACGGGTCTAAATTTTAAACGAATCTTATCAGCATGTGGACAACGCTAAAAAATATTGAGTAGGAGCTCATGTTGAAATAATGAAAGTCATACCTCCTCTTAATATATCATATGTAAGATTTTTACTCAAGAAATTAACATACTTTCATATCATAAGGTGAAGCAAAGACATATGCAGTAGTAGCAACCTTAAATTTCAATTATTGCAAGATTTTTTTATCTTGTAAAAAATGGCTAAAGAGAGTTTGGTGGTTCATATATGAAAATTAATTTTTAAAAAATACATGAAAAACCATAATATATATATATATATATATATTTATATTTAAACAAAGTAGAGGAGAAGAAATTAGTAGAAGCAGAGCTCATACCTCTACTCAGCTTTAAAAAAAAATTATTGGAGTTTGCACGGCTTTTATAATATTCATGATTAATCTCGAAAATTTAGAGATAAATTATCAACGTTTGAGTTTGAGTTTGAGTTTAAGTTGGATTTGTTAGAGAGATACAGTTTCACTCAATGTTAAGTTTGGACTAAATAAAAATAATTTTGTTTAAAAAAAATGATAATGATGAATTTGAATTTAAGTTGGACTTGTTAGAGAGACAGAGTTTCGTTGCTTGTTAAGTTTGGAATAAACAAAATAATTTTACTTAAAAAAAAATGATTATGATGTGTCAAGCTCTGGAGTGGTCAATAAAAAGTCAAAAGTTTTGGTTTTATATATATGTAGTAGCAGCAACCTTAAATTTCAATTATTGCAAACTTTTTTATCTTGTAAAAAACAGTTAAAAAGAGTTTGGTGGCTCATGTACTAAAATTACTTTTTAAAAAATACATGAAAAACCATTATATATATATATATATATATATGTATATATTAACAAAGTAGAGGGGAAGAAAATAGCAAAAGAAGAGCTTATACCTCTACTCGGCTTCAAAAAAAATATTGGGGTTTGCACGGCTTTTATAGTGTTCATGATTAACCTCGCAAATTTAGAGATAAATTATCAAAGTTTGAGTTTAACTTGGACTTGTTAGAGAGATAGAGTTTCACTTCTTGTTAAACTTGGACTAAACAAAAATAATTTTGTTTAAAAAAAAATGATAATGATGAGTTTGAGTTTAAGTTGGACTTGTGAGAGAGATAGAGTTTCACTCATTGTTAAGTTTGAACTAAACAAAATAATTTTATTTTAAAAAAATGATAATAATGTGGCAAGCTCTGGAGAGGTCAATAAAAAATTAAAGTTTAGTGAACCTGGACAGAACTTTGTACTAGATTGAACTTTAAGAATCTTGAGATGAAAGTTCAATCTGTTCAAATGGAGAAGACAAAGCCTTGTCAGTGAACCTGGACAGAACTGTGTACTAGATTGAACTTTAAGAATCTTGAGATGAAAGGCCACATACAATTCTACCCATTCAATCGGGGCCCTTCCTTTTCACCTTCATCAACCTAGATTTTTTGTAGATTCCGGTATATACATCAAATTGCGGTCGCCACAGGACTTCTTTAATTACAGGGAAAGACAAAACTAGAAACTTGAAGTTTACTATATATTGAGTATTTAAGTACCAGGCCCACAACATTTTTGACCACCAATCAAATCTTGGACATAATATTCCAAAATAAACCATGCCCCACAACTTATTCATCTATAAAGTTATAAACACAACTTTCTCACAAATTGTTTGAAGTGACAATGACAAACTTGCTAGAAATATATATATATATATATATATATATATATATAGGAGGGTCAGTAATTGGCCAGGGGGTGAGGGACTAGCCACCCAATAATAAAACTTGAAATTGGTGCATTTATAATTTAATGAAAAAATTTTACCTTCAAATTTCTTTGCGGAAAAGTCCTTCAACATACCACGTGACAATTGATAAAATAATTCATTTGTATTTTTTTAGCTACATAACATATTTAACGAGCCATGTGATTTGTTTCAATTATAGACGTGGATATAGTTATACGAGTCTCCATGTATGTGTTGGAAGGGATTTTTGCAAATCTGTTTAAAAGAAACTATTGTGCTTATTTAATAGCCCATGCCACTTCACATATAAAAAAAAAGAAAAAGAAAAAAAAAAGGTACTAGTAACTGACCTATGGATGAGTGCTCTTGGAGTAGTCGGCCTAGCTCTGGGTTAAGGTTTAAGTTAATTAAGCTTTGCTTATATGAATAAGATTGAAGAGGATAGGTCTTAGAAATGATAGTAGAAAAAGCTTGGGAGAACTGGTGACCACTCATCTCAATATTCTTCCCTGCCCTCCTGCTCTTCCCACAATTCTGACTAGGTTCAATTCGAGAAACTTAATTCGCATACATGGATGTCTCTCATCTTTAACTGTTCCATCTCTTATCCATGAGGGCACTTTTGTGTATATGAATGAATTAGCACAGAGATCCTCCATTATAAATATGGTAGGTTTGGTGTGCATTTTCTTACCACCAAACCATACCAAGAGAAAGGAAGAGTCAGGTGTCTCCTAGAGTTCCCTTGAACACTTCACCGGGGCTCTTATTACACCCTTGAAGAAGGGGAATACTGCTCTACTGAAGTGTTTGGGGGAACTCTGGGTGGCAATTGACATTTGAACAAAGCCTAGCTTGGTGGTTAATCTTCTTAGTCAAAAGGGTTTATTTGATAGCCTAGCTATATCATGGATACTATGAAGTATGAACTAGCCTGTTCCGTAGATCTTTCCTTTTTCTGCTTCCTAAAGTTTAGCAAAAGCTCACTTAAAAAGTTTCAAAAAAAAAAAATATATATATATATATATATATATATCCGCCACTGTTAATTTCATTAATTTTTTGGTGCAATTTGAATACTGTTTTTAATGCTTCCCATTCAAGTTAGATATGCTTTGTGGGTATTTTAGCATTTTATGAATTGCAAAATTGTCCACTGTATTGTGTTTCAATGTCATGTATTGCAGTGCCGCATGCATGTTCGAAAATCCTCTGCCTTGCAATTTTTGTCCATGCATGCAGTGATGCAGTGATGCAGCAACTGCTTTTGTCATTCCTGGTCATGCATCTTTTAAGGTGACATTGTATACGTTTTGATAGACAAATTAAAATATCTCAATCTTGCTTAGGTCAAATGTGTGAATAGTTGTATTAATCATTCATTTGAGGCACATATTCTATTTCATTATTGTGTGCTGTGGCTATAATTTCAAGAAAGTGCCTTAGCACACGGATGGAGAAGTGGAATTAATCTTCATTTTTTATATTATTTCCATACAAAGAAAATACAGAGGGAAGAATTTGATATTTCTGTTATTATTATTATTATTATTATTATTATTATTATTATTTATTTAGAAATAAATACATACGATGACACAAAGGAAAGGTAATGAGGTTCTATTAGAAAGGTACACCACAAACTACAATCAAAGACAAATTCAGAGCTAACTCACTTGATGACATGTCATTCCATCTAGCAGCTACAAGACCAGATCACTCAGCCAACGATGACTCAGTATGATCAAGTGAAGACAGTTTGGGTCACAAGGCAATTAACAGTTAGGCAGTCAGTCAATTAACAGACTTTGTTAAACAGATTGTCAAGTTGTTGTTATCAAAGTCCAATTTGTAAAGAAATGCAATCAACTATCCTTTATTCATACCTATAAATAGGAGAGCTATGTATTATTCAGATTGTATGGAGTATAGTAAGCCACTTCTTCAGCTTTTATTCGTTCTTCTCTCTCAGCATAACTTGTGAAAATTTTCTTTTCTCACAGAAGTGGTATAAAATATATTTTTAAATAGTTTATTAATAAATTCTCTAAGCCCACCATTAACTAGATCCAATAAAGAAACCCGCATTTGATCATCAGATGGATGGTTGGGTCATTGATTACTACGGATTTCTATGCACATTTACTTCATAAAGCCAAAATCACATATAATTTTTCAAGGAAAAAAATATAAATTTATAAATATCAAATGTATACATGCTGAATTTTTGAATTTCATAAAAAAAAAAAAAAAAAACCATTCAGTTTTTCAAATCTAACTACCAAGTTATGGGGGGAAAAAAAATTGATTTCCGTTATGAGAGAGAGAGAGGGGGTTGCAAAAAAGAAAAAAAAAAGAAAAAAAAAGAAAAAAAAGAAGAAGAAGGATAGAGATAACATGCATAGCAGAGAAGGTTAAATTCCTAACCAATGAAATCATTAACATACACATAGTAAAAAAAAGTGATATATATATAATATTAATTTAAAAAATTGATGGAGTCATGTTATTCAATTGGAATTCCCCTAATCTCGATACTTGACATCCAACTTGCACCCTACTTTTCATGACATTCTTGGGCCTATGCAAGACTCAAGGCACTCGAAGTACCTTGGTCTCCCCTCTATCATTGGCAGGTCAAAGAAACTTGTTTTTGCCGAGATAAAAGAGAGAGTGGGTCAGAAGCTGGGTGGCTGGAAAGGCAAACTGCTCTCTATGGGAAAATTCTCGTCAAGGCAATGACCCAAGCCATCCTTACCTATACAATGAGTTGCTTCCAACTTCCAAAGAACCTTTGTGAAGAGCTTGAAAGAATGATGAGGAACTTTTGGTGGGGACAAACAACAAGAACCAAAAATAGCCTGGATCAGTTGGAGGAGGATGTGTAAATTGAAATCCCTAGGTGGTATGGGCTTTGGGAATTTACAATCCTTTAATCTTGCCTTGCTCGCAAAATAGGTCTGGAGAATCCTCACAAATCCAAGCTCTTTGCTAGCACGTATCCTTAAGGCAAAATACTTCCCATATAGTGATATGCTTAATGCCAACTTAGGCAGCACCCCTTCCTATACCTGGAGGAGTATTTTCAACAGCCTCGAAGTCATAAGAAGTGGAGCACGTTGGAGAGTTGGCAATGGAAGACTAATCCACATTTGGGAAGACAAGTGGCTCTCAACCCCTTCAACCTGCAAGGTCATCACCCCCCCTCGAACCCTTGATGACTTTCCGATGGTCTCCTTCATCATAGACCTAGAGATAAAGTGGTGGAAAATCAATGTTTTAAGTGCTCTCTTCCTGCCAATTGAAGCAGACAAGATTCTAAAAGTCCCCTTGAGCCATAATTTGGCCGAGGACAAACTCATCTAGACTGGGAATAAGAGGGGAGAGTTCTCAGTCAAAAGTGCCTACTACATTGCTACCAATCTCTTAAACACTATGAAAGAAGGGGAATGCTTATCTGGAGACCCCAAATGCCCAGCTTTAGAGAAAACTTTGGAAATTAAAGCTCCCCACAAAAATCAGAATCTTCTCTTGGAGGGCATGCATGAATGGTCTGCCAATGTTTGAAAACATGAAAACAAAAGGCATGCACACTGCTTGTGGTAAGGAGCCTGAAAGCCTAACTCATGCCTTAATTTCTTGTGACTCTGCTCTCTCTATTTGGTCGCTTTGGCAAGATTGCCCTATTAGATCATTGCTGCAAGCAAGGGACTACACTGAACTTGTCCACCAAATCCTCACTAGCGCCACCACATAGCACCTCAAGTATTTCTTTGCCATCTCTTGGCCAATTTGGTACAATAGGAACTTGCTAGTCCATAATGAGTATGGCCTATCCCCCTGCAACTCTGGGAGATGGCAAAGAACCTTGTCGAGGACTTCCAGGATGCCATTGTAATGGATTTTTCCCCTAAGCAGCCAATCAATATGGGCTAGTCAGCGACTCTTCCTGGTACTTTCAAGGTAAACGTAGATAGCACGACCTCCATAGGGGGTGCTGAGATTTCTAGGGTTGGTGTGGTTATTCGAGACGAGGAAGGAAGAGTTGTAGCAGCTCTCAACAAACTGTTGCTCTCGCATTACCCAGCTAACTAGATAGAATTCTTTGCAATGGAGCAAGGTGTTCTTTTGGCCCAGGAAATGGAACTCTCCAATGTCATCTTTGAAACCGGTGCAAGGAATTTAGCTTGCAAAACCTTCCTTTAATAGCCACTCTTTTCATCACTTGAAAAGGGACTACAACAAGTTTGCTTATGAGCTTGCCCAATTTTCCAAATGTAATCATGCCAACCAAATTTGGAAGGGTGTTTCTCCACCCTTTGTAGCTCATCTGATTCAATCAGACCTAGGTTGATCTCTGTGTGTGCTTTTGGCCTCTGTTGTACTCCTTTTCTTGTTTAATGAATCATATGAGTTTCTCCTCAAAAAGAATATATATATATATATATATATATATATATATATGCACGTGTATTTTTTCATAAAAAATAGTGTGTAATTTGGAGTTTATTTGATATGAAAAATAGATTTAATTGGACTATTTTAGTCAATTTTTCTATTTTATCAATTTAATATATTTATTTATATTTTAAATAATTATTAAATTAATTATTACATCATGACAGTTCAACCTCATTTCGACTTTAAAAACCTTGAACCTTTATTCATTACGGTTCGTTGATCAGTCCGGGTTTGAAATAATTATTCATATTTTAAATAATTATTAAATTAATTATTACATCATCATGGTCAACCTCGGTTCGATCTCGGTGCATCTTATAATCCTTCTACATTCTTCAGAATCAACTTGAGGGGGGAAAAATGCAAGTTTGAGTTGAATTTAATTAAAGATTTATAATTACTTAACTTTGGAAACGGATTAAGATTTAGTTTTTTAGGATTTTTTTTTTAATTTTAATTTTGGTTGGAAAAATTCACTAAAATTACACACACGTATTCATTCCAAATAATTTTCAAAAATTCCCACCAAAAAAATTAGTTTCTTGAATTAAGGATTATTAGAACAATATGCATGTTTTAATATTAATAAAAAAAAAAATTTTATTAATTAAAAAGAGTTTACATATACATCATCTTGTAACACAACTTGGCAATAGTTGGAGAGGTATCCTGCAGCGAACAATTCATTTTTATCCTACACTGTGCCACAAGAGCTAAAGCAAGGGACTAGTGTCCTCGATGAGGCTGGGTATACAGTTATGGGTTATTCGGATCTCCTGCTAGGGAAGGCCCAAATCCAACGGATAAGGTGTCACTATGATCACGCTTAGGTGGAAGATGACAACTCAGATCGATTACCCTCCTACCCATTCTTTTATTCAGCACAAAAAAGAAAAAAAAAAAAAGAAAAAAAAAAAAAAAGAAAAGAAGAAGAAGCAAGGGCATGTCGATTACAAGAAGACGGGATTAAATTAAAGACAACCTTCTTAAACTGTGAACATTTCCACTTTGCCTCTTGAATCAAATGGTCCAAAAGAAAACAATTTCTAGCTAGGCGAGGATGATAAAATAGTAAAAACTAGTTCTAGAATCGCCTTCAACAATGATGACCTGCACTCCTACCTCAAAGGTTAAATCCATGCTTGCACTCTATCACAGCAAGCTGCTATGCAGTGATCTTGACAATTACGGATAAAGAAAAGTTCTCATCTCTCCCATTTGAATATCATTGCAAAACAAGAAAAATTTCTAATTCCACTGCATAACAGATCCATATGAAAATCAATATACCATCTGAGCTACTCCTGAAATGTGTTAGTGAAAAAAGTTGGAACTGTAGCTAGCATTACTCTATCTTGCCATCCTTAAGCTAATGCGCTTAGACTTCAAGATTTAATTGTAATGTCTAAGTTAATTAAGCTTTGTTTATATGAAAAAGATAGAAGAGGAAAGGTCTTAGAAATGACAATAGAAAAAGCTTGGGGGCCGCTCACCTCAATATTCCCTACCCTCCCATTTTACCCACAATTCTTACCAGGTTCAGTTCGAGAAACCTAATTTGTATACGTGAATAACTCTTATTTTTAACTGTTACCTCTCGTCTCCTTGAGGGCACCACTTTCTGTGTATATGAATAAATTTGCACAAAGAATCTCCTTTATAAATATGGTAGGTTTGGTGTTCAATTTCTTATCACCAAACCATACCAAGAGAAAGGAATTAATAGTCAGGTGTCTCCTATAGTTCCCTTGAGCACTTCACTGGGGCTCTTTTTAGTTCCATAACGAAGGGGAATTCTGCTCTACTGAAGTGTTTGGGGGAACTCTGGGTAGCAACTGATATTTGAACAAGTCTAGTTTAGTGGTTAATTAATCTTCCTTGTCAAAAGAGTTATCAAGGTTTTTTTTTCTTAAATTAATGACTTGCTTTGCTTAAAATTTTTTTAATGACTTGCACTTCTTTGCATCAGGCATATTAGCATTAATCTGTGTACCTAAATCATGGCTACACTAGTGTGTAATCCCTTTCATATACACATGTACAATTAAAAATAATCATAATTACACGGTTTAAATTATATGTTTTTTTTGAAAAGATGTTCAAATTATACATGGTATTAACTTACACATTTTTTAAATCATACATTTCTAAAATATGTAATGATTTCTCATTTTATATATATATATATATATATATATATATAAAATAAAATTGGACTCCAATTAAAATCCAATTTAAAATCTAATTGGATTTGGATTCTTTGATTTTTACACTTAATAATTCATTTGTTACAAAAATTAAAAATTAGATTGGACACTTGATGCAAAATTGAGAATCCAATTAAAATTTAATTAGATTTTCTCTACTGTAGTCCATAATCTCTATTTAATTAGAGAATTTGAAAACAAATTTTTGTTTGGATTGATCTTAGTAAGTTGCCGATTTGTGGACACCAGGACATACATGATGCTCCCCTAAAGGTTTATATTTTAAATAAAGAGTTTGGTGAAAAAGATTTTTGTTTGGATTTGGTCACAATGGAGTTGCCAATGTAATCACTGCAATGTCGCCACTTATTTTATATTTGTTAATGTATAAACAAAACAAGAAACAAAAAATCCATTTTATTTAAAAGTAAGTCCATGGATAAGAAGAAACAAGTTACTTTCAACAAAGATAAGTTTTGGGATTAAGTTAGAATGTGTGAAGGTGTGAGATACCCATGCATGTCCAATGTATTCAATTCAGTTTGCTTTACTAGTGGCAAAGCTGGAATTTTTTCTAGAGGGGGCCAAATTAAATATAACTGAATTTTTATGTACAAAAAAAAATTAAACAAAGAAAATAATTTATTTCATAAATTAAATTTGACCCAACAAAGTTGTCTCATACATTCTTTTATGGTATTACAATCATTTATAATTAATTTTGAACTTACTTCACTCAAAAACTCATTTTTTTCATCTATGGCGCAAAATACACACTGCATCTGCATAGTTGTTATTGAGAGGGGGAGACTACTAGTGATTGTTTTAGCATTTTTAAATGGTTCAACTATGTACAGTTTGAAATGGAAAATATATAATTTTATAAACTAATTATGAAACTATTTTTTTTTTTGGTAGTATGAACAGTTAGACAAAATTGTGTTTAATTAAGTACCTCTTAATTATAATTGAACAACTCAAACTATTATTAAAAAATATAAATTATAAAAAATATAAATTATAAAAATATATTAAAATATATCAGGCAGCGACACTATTATACCCACACCATTAATTTGGTCCAAAAAAAAAAAAAAACAAAACAATCAACACAAAATATCTATAACTCACACCGCAGCACAAATCCAAATATAATAGATTTAAACATAAAATAATCAGTATTATATAACACGGCACAAATCGACAGCCCACTCACACATAATCACAAATCCAAGCCTTTCATTTAGCACAAATCCACAAGCACTCAAATCACAATGCAGCACAGATCAAAGCCTTTCATTTAACACTGCTATTGTGAACTCAAACTTGTAAGAATTTAATTTTTTTAATTAATGGATATTATAATTTGAAACTGAAAATTTTTGTTTAGAGTTTGAACCCTTAGCTGTTTCTTTTACTACCAATTTTAAAAAATTATTCAATTTGTCAACCAGGCAGTTAATTAATTCAGTATAAAAAACAAAGGATTTTACATTAGTTATAATATTTTTTTTTGTTTATATTTCCTATTAAATATGTTTAATGAAAATATAATAAGATAATGTAATGAAAGTTTATTTATTTTATTACCATGTGGTATATATTAATATTAAAATATATATAATTTTTATAATTTAATATTCCAATATATTAATTTGCCGCCCTTAGCAAAAATAAAGTTACCCCTTTTGAGCAGTGAACAAAGCAAACTATTAGAAACCGACTTTTACTCTTATTCCGATTAACAATCGGATTAGGAATACTTTCACAATATAAAACCTGTGTTTACTCAGTGTTTTTCAGAATAGATCAAATTCTTTTCTTCTTTCTGTTTATCAATATGCAATTCGTTCAACTTAATCCTCAGGTATCCAATCGAGTCTGGCAGCCAGAGATCAACCTCGACCACGTTGATTCATGGCAACGATCATCGAAGGTTCAAGCTTATGTCAAGTTCTTTGTACAAGTAAAACGCCGAACACTGTACCGAATATGCGAAGGAAATCTTGTTTTATTACGCAGCGGATCAAGTAGTCAAGTCTCTAGCACCAAAGGTGTGTTCTTAGATTTGGACATGTTCAAGAGCTATGACTACTCGTGTCGAGAAATATCGATTCTTCTCGGTTATAGACCTGAAGTCCACGAAGATTTTCATGCCTGTATAGCCGATGAAGTGGTTTGCTTTGCACGAAAGATTGGCAACTGGGTTTCTAACATGGGTCGTAAAGGGTTGCCTATATATGTGGATATTATCGTGGAAGAGGACTTTTTGCACGATGAGAGGTATTGGATTACTAGGGCTGTGAGGGAATTGGCAATGGAGTTTGAGAGAAGAAGAAGATATGGTATGGTGCCAGCAAGCAAGTCGGCGTTGAAGGGGATGTTGAAGAGGGTGAGAGTGGAAGATTGCGTTAAAGGTTCGGAAGCAAAGAGAAGACGTGTACGTGAAAGAGAGAGTTGCACCATATGTCTGGAAGAGTTTGAAGTAGGTTCTGAAGCCTTGTGCATGCCTTGCACTCATGTATTTCACGCTGGATGCATAGTGAAGTATCTGAAAGAGAGCCATTATTGTCCTGTTTGTCGCTTTGAGGTGCCTACTAGTTAGATATTCTTGGTTGCTTTTGGTTCAATATGTATATACATTTTTTTTTTTAATGAGAATACATCTTTGAGCCAAAGTAAATTCAATCATATTAAAATTTTCTTTTATTCAAGTTACATAACTATCTATTTCTTTAGATATATGCTGGTCGATTGTCTTTTCTCTTCACATTTGAGATTTGTACAGATTTAAAGTCTGGTAGCTTTTGACATTTTTGTGTGTGGGGAATATGAATTCTATGGATCAAATCCATTCATTGTAATTTTTATTTTATTTTAATGTCAGTGGATTGTCCCAAAACAAGAAAAATACAATACTTAATTAGTTGATATGATGATGTTGATTGAATTTGGAAGATTCTTTTTTTATTCCTGCTAATTGGTTGTATTTGGAAGATTGGGAATTAATCAAGAGTACTTGTGTCTGGACATGCTTCCATATGGTAGGTGACCCTTCAAATTAGTATTAGACTCAGAATTCGAGTTAAGGCTTGTAATAAAGATATGGGTTTGAATCCAAAGATATGCAATCGTCCTGTTTAAAGCCCAAAATTACACTTTGTGTACCTGTGGTTTGTCCAAAAAACACTTTAATCTCAAGTGAATAAAGTGCCAATTTTTAAATCACAAGTAGACAAAGTGTTTTTTATACAAACCACATATGGACAAAGTGTAATTTCCCCTTAAATTAATAATGACATCAAAATGATTGCACGGAGCATCTTGAATTTGCAGATTGCTTAATTTGCTTGAGGTGGGCAAAAAAAGAAGATACAATCAAATCAAAGGAAGAAGAGATAACTTGAAAATTAAGACAAAAAGTAATAATTCTACCAATATTAGGCATTTCTAAAACAACTCAGACTAGGGATGAATCATGTAAATACATAGTGAAGCATGTTTGCTACAATCTCTCCACACTACAACAAACTTTAGTTATTTCAACCCTCTTTTATCGAGGGTTTACTAAAATCTGTCGATACAATTTATACATACAAATGTGCTTGGTTATATTACTAAACTAAACTTTATCTCAAAGGTTATTAGGTCCCTCAAAATAAGTTAAAACACCTTTAAAATAAATGTGAAAAAAATAGCGGGCCAGTTTTGTACCAAAACGTTTACATTTTTTAGCCCACAACCCTTGATAAAATTTGACAAAATTTTCAACTCTTGAAAAAAGCCCACAAAAAAATTTAAAAAGATAGCCACAGCTCTTTGATAAAATACTTGTTCACTCTCTCACAGAAACTGAGAAAGCATAGAGCTCAAAGAGCTCGACGATCATGGAAATCTCATAGAGCTCAACAATCATGGAAATCACACAGCTCCAATTAGGTATGAATTGATCTCCGCAATTTGTGACTCTTCGTCTCTCTTGGCTATTCTCAGCTCCGATTAGGTACAAATTGATCATGGAAGTCGCAAACCCTAATTTCGTCTTTGATTTTTTTATTTTTTGGTTTACCCACACTTCTTCATCGATTCCCCCATGATTTTCGTTTCACATTTCTCAGTTTTCTGAGAAATGGAAGTCACTCTTTCTCTCATTCTCTCAGCAATGGTGTTCAGGGTTTCTCGTGTCGAGACCAAGCCAATCGATGGCCAAAAGCCTGGTACCTCTGGTCTCAACAAGAAGGTTCAATTTCCCTTTCTTTCTATTCAATTCAATTCAATTCGATTCGATTCTTTCATTGTTGCGCTTTAATGTTCGTTGCTTTTTATTTGATCTATTGCGTTGAACTGAATCAATCACTTTATCGAAATTAAACCATGCAAATTCGATCTCTATCTAATCGAATTGATCAATTTTGATGCAGAATTAGACTATTCAAAAACTTGATTTTTGTTTTTCATTCAGATTCTCATCGAATCAGATCTTAGTATAACTGCACTACTTGTTTGGATTAGTGAGGCTTGTGAAAATCAATTTGAATTCGCTGCCTGTTCATATTCTGACTGTGTTGATGAATGAATATTCATTTCTCTATTTCGCTTTGGATTCAAGAACTATTAGTTTATCAATTGCTGAGTTACTACGCGATTGTTGATATATGTGTTAATTTATATTGTTTGTTGTTTTATTGTGTGGAAAATGCTTGGGCACTCTCTTTGTCTTTGTTTGTAGTATTTGGATCTAATGCGTATTAGTTTAATAATTAATTTGCTTCAGATCTAGCTTTTTAATTTTTAATTATCAGAGGTTTGGCTTCAAGGCTCTCGGCATTGTTTTGGAGTATCATATTCTTTGTGCAAGGCCTAGTTATGCTGAAAATGTGTGTGAATTTTATGAATTGTGAAGGTTCAAATTAGTGGGATGATATTTGTTATGGAATATCATGATTCTTGCATTGTCGTATGTCCATTCGGGCAATTTTTTTTGGGTGTTAGGGGTGATGTTGAGCCTTCTTTGATTGGTTTTCAGAGATTAGTACAGCAACAGCTGACATAATATCCTACATCAGAGGAGTTGAGTATTGGGAAAATTAAGTTCAAAGCATTTGATTTGGGAGGTCATCAGATTGCTCGCGGAGTCTGGAAGGACTACTATGCCAAGGTAAGCCATTTGCAAAAAGCCAAGCTAAGCTAGTTTTGTAGCTATGTATTGTGTTATCTGTGCAAAGTTTTCTTGCAGCGTCTCTTTCATCCAGATCCACATTCTGTCCCCAGGTGTCATTGTAAAGCCGATCGATATTTGTATGTTTGTGGAGCTATCTATGCTTACACATTATTGCTGTTTCTCATTGTTCTTTAAATTTGAGAAAAGGGGGGAAAACCCTGCATTCTATAGTTATGTATTGCTTTTTGTACCATATGCAAAAAGCAAAGTTTAGAAATTTAGAGGTTGGTTTCTCTGAAATAAATTATCCATTTTCGTTTGGCATTTTGAGCTATGCAAATTTTATCACCTCAGTATTACAGGTTGGCATTAATTTTTTTAAATATGCTGAAATTTGGTCAATTTTACAAAAGTACTATTATTGCATGATCTATCTCAATAGTATTTTTTCTGCAAACCGAATGCCTTCCAAAACTGTAATATTAAAATCACCCGATATCAACCATTGTTCAGTGAATCTCTTGTACTTGGGACGAGTTATTAAGATTAGGAGAGGGACTTTTGAGCAATCATAAGTAATTGATGTCATGCCCCAAACCCAAAAGGATCTAAAGCATGAGAAATACATCCCAAGGGTGCCTATGGATTTTTCCTTTTTGGAAAACCAACTATAGTAAATCTTTATTTTCCTTTCATTTCCACATGATAAGAATATATAACCATAAATCTCCACATTACAAGTTAGAGCTCTATAACACATTTACGAACAATGACTAAAAATCATGTGCTTCCATATAATACATGAATATATTACAAACTCTGATTAAATTACACAAAGTGACAATCTTATCAAGAATAATGACCTTAATATCGAGTCTAGGCCTACCACACCAAAGGCTAACAAACTTCAAGCGACCAACCTCCAATACAATCAATTAAGGCATCATTGAACTTAGCAAGATTAAGTCACCAACCATTTACAGTAAAAGTCTCCAAATTTAACATAGCACTCCAATCATCATCAATAATGTAAGCTCCATACCCAAGGTATAGCTAATAAATCTGAAAAACTGTTAGAGGGTGGGATGAGCTAAAGCCTAGTAAGTAGCATATTTAATGGGGGTGGGGGAAATGCAAGTTTCATCTTCAATAATAATAATATGACAAGAATGATTTAATAATGAAACACAAAATTTCTCAAAATAAATACCTTGAAACTATATATTATAATCTGTGAGCACTAACAATATAATTTCCAAAGTCATAAAATCTAACATACGGTAATTTATTACAAATATACCATACTACCACATAGACCAGTTAGGGGATCCATCCATTCACAACTGGCATGATATTGTCCTCTCTGGTATGCAGACTCTTGGCCCCATGGACAGCAGCCTCACCCATATCCTCAAGATTTTTCTCTCCCCTCATGGGCAATAGAGAGAGCTCGTCAAATAGGACATCTCTTGCATGTGGTCTCTTGGCCCCATTTGCAGCAGCCTCACCCACACACAATTAAGGAACCTCTTCTCCTTATGGGCAACAGAGAAGAACGCGTCATCCAAAGTGAAAGGGCACTGACCTAGATTTGATTCCATTGTCACAAAGACTACGGAAACCAAATCGGGCGATCACAGGGAAATCACACATGGCATAGTGTTAAAACCACATAAACTCACAAGTTACATTACTTTGAAACACATAGTTCATATCTAGGTAGTTTCAGAAAATCTTAAATAATCTAACTTCTACAAAGTTTGTAAGGTTTTTGAAAGTTCAAATAGCGTATAAAACACAATGAACGTTTTGACCCCCAAATTACAAAATTCCAATTCAAGCTTATAATCAAACAATTAATGTGTGGAACATGAACATAAACTAATATCAGAATTGATAAACAATTTAAGCCAATTAAAATCACATCCACAACAGAAATTAAAAGGTAAAGATTAAACGAAGAGAGATGCAAATACAAAGATAACACGACGATGTGTTATCGAAGAGGAAATCGAAGCCCTCAGCGTAAAATCTCTTTGCCGCCCTCCAAGCGGTAAATAATCCACTAGAAAATGTAGTTGGGATACATGAACAGCAATAGACCCTCTAAGCCTAATCTACCCAGTGTAACTAAGCCCCTCCAAACTTCTTACTCCAACGAGGTTGCGCCGAACCTTTTTCTTTTCTAACTTACTGGATTTCGCTATAGCCCATAGCATCAACCAATAACCATTGGTCCCTTCCAAACTGCTTCCCTTAGCACCAAAAGACCCTCTCATAGATGTGGGTATGGTGAGAAAAAAGATTTGATCAAGAACCTCTCAAGGATGTATCAATGGAGGGGAAGAGAGTAGAGGAATTTGAAGAGTCTCTTAGATGAAGATTGTAGATGAATTAATCTTGTTTTTCTCTAGGGTTTCTCTCTCAAAATTCTCTCTGGAACCTCTCTACATTTCGTGGGTATAAGGGTCTATATATAGTGGGGTGAGAAAGGAATGCGAAGAGTCAGTTTTTTCCAAACAGGGCTGGTTGGCGGCTTGGCCTCGCGACTTGACTGAGTCGCAAGATCAAGCTACGAGATAACAGAACGGCTAGGCTGGATTTTTGTCCTGTAGTGCACCAGCTGGTGTGACTGTTCATCTTCTCACACGCTTCACTCGTGTGCTGCATTTTGGCGGCTTGCCAATCGCGAGTCACCCACGAGTTCCAGCCGCAAATCCCTGCTTCTTTGCACAATCTTGAGCATTTCTTCACACTCTCTCACACTCTACCCTTACATGAATCCCATCTAAGTACAGGGTTACTAAGTGCTGAAATACAAGCAAATTGGCACGGAATAAAGCCAACAAGATGATTGATTAAATTCAACCTTACAATCTCCCTCTTTGCCTATTCCATGACAAAACCCTACAACAAACTCTAGACTTAACGCGTGAGTTGGGAACAGTTGAAAAACTCACTCACACCTAACTCTAGAATCTGTGAAGCTCTTGAACCATAAGAACAAGTATCTCCTAAAACACAATAACACAATAAGTTCATTGTATGCAGAAAACTTGTAATGCAAATGGAGTAAGTATAATGCGATCAAGCAAAATGGAATATAGCAATAGACCATGGCATGACAAAAAAAAATGAACAATCACTATAAACAGTGATCACAATGCTCATTCACACATGGAATGAACATCTGGACACTCAACCAATGCATAAAACATATATGCATCTAGGAATAAGATCCTACAAGGGTACAAGAGTGAAAAACTTAAGGAAAATGCATGACATTTAGCATTAAGTACTAAAGCTACAAAGCATGTGAACAAAAACCTTAAAACCTTACAAAAACAACAGGTACAAATTACATAAAACCTATTGAATAACATCATAAATAAATATATACCAGTGAATCACAAATTTTCCCAAGAGTATTAAAACCATACTGGAGTTTATAAAAACTAGCAAACATATTATCTATAAACAAGACAAGTATATATAAACAAGACAAGTGTGTGAGCACACAACTCCCCCTTTCAATATGCACACTCCTTCTCATTCTTGTGCTGCTCTCCCCCTAACTATGAATTTCCCACATAACAAAATAAGATAAGCATCTTTAAATTCTCTAATATACCATAAAATCCAAGATTGCTTTATCAAAGATTAAATAAAAGATGCTCATTTTTCCTTGTCAACAATTCATGCATTTCTCCAAATGCAATATCAAATATGATGCATTTTCATATATAATAATATATAATAGGGTCACATCACTACACTTTTAAGAAAGCACATATTCATATATAATTTTCCAAAATGTATTTGACCCAAAAACAATATTTATGAAACATTGTTATTTTCCAAAAATCCCATTAAAAAGACTACTTGCCTTGCAACTGCAAAATCCTAATTTACCAAGCTCCAAGGAGATTAGCTAGAACCTAAACAATATCAAGTAAACCTATCACAATAAGTATAGAGCTTGAAATTGCATCTAGCCACAATTTAGGAATTGCCAAATAATTACTTAATTAGACAAGCCTAGTATTTAACTTCATCAATAATAATATATCCCACTTCCAAAGTTTCTCGACAAATTGATTCACAAGGCATAAACTCCAATTTATAAAGTTAACCCCTTTAATATCATCTCCAACATTATGACTAACTTCCATAAAATTTACACTACATCAATAAGAGACCCATGAAAGCAAAATCAAAATATCCTCCAAGACAAGAAATTTAGAACTTCAACTAACTCCAAATAAATCCAATAGCAATGGAAAAATTAGATTTACCAACCATCACATGTTATAACTCAAAACCCCTAAATTTTCCATTATACATAAATCTTTGATAGTCATCATTAATACAACCATGAACCCATTCATCAAATAATTCCACCAATACAAAACCCATACATATAAACACATAAATATCACTTCCAATGTTCATAAATCACATGGGTATCATTATTAAAACTTAGATAAAAATATAACCTCAAGCAAAATATAAAACTCACCAAAAGGATTAGAAATTTTACCTCAAATGAAAGATGAAGATGCTTAGATGTTCCTAAGGATTTTCCGGTGACATTGCTGGAAAAAATGATGGTGGAGATGGTGGCATGGAGGTACTGGTGGGAGAGTATGAGAGTGATAGAGAGGAGTGTGTTTAAGTGAAAAGAAAAGAAAAAGAAACAAATGAGAGACAAGAGTGGTCGGCCAAAGAGATAGAGATGAGATCAGTGAAAATGAGTGGTGGGGAATGGGTGGGGTAGGTGGGCTGGTTGGGAGGCACGTGTGAACCCAAAATTTTGATTTTTTTTTTTGGGTATGACTGGGATGTTACAATTGATCTAGTAATGGTCATGAATTGCTCCTTGGTAAGGTTCATGGAACATAATAAATTCATATAATCCCCTACATTTGATCTGCACGTGTGCCTTTTTTTTTTTCTTTTTTTTTTTTAAAGGTTACTACAGTTGTGGTTTGGAGTAGGAATGGGTGTCTCTAGTATATGATGCCATGATTACTATGCTTGTTTTAAGATCTATGTTGTGGCCTTTTATTAGTTTATATAGGTGTAAGCTTATTTATTGGATGATTTGGTATCTCACTATTTTTGGTTCCATTGAAGTTTGTTCCTGCTTTTAGGTTATTCTTCATGTGTTTCTTCTGGTATTCCTTACATGTTTCAATTTAATCTGTATCATTATCTCTTTTTCAGAAACTTGAGGGCAGCTATAATGGTTGAAATGTTCAATTGCACTAACTGATAACTTCTAATTACTTTGGAGATGATGATGAAGAATAAAATGTATCAAAACTTTTAACTCTTGGATAGATTTGGTCTTGGTACAGTGTAGTTGATATCTTTTCTCTTAAATAATAATTGACATATCACTTTTAAGGCCATTGATATCACTTTGCTATACATCAATATCATAGCATATCATCTCAACAATTGTAATTTTGTGTGCGTGTGTTTGTGTATTTTTTGTGCATGATTGTGGTTTTTTATTTATTAATAAAATCTTATTTTGAGGGTCAAAAGACCCCTTAAATAACCTAATTTATAAAAAGTTGTAAATGTAAATCTTTTAAATCTTGGTAAAAGGTTATTTAAGGGTCTCTTGACCATTAAAATAAGATTAGAGCATTTGTTTTGGACAAAGGCCTTCAAAAATTTTTTTTTGACGGTATAAGTTTCAAAAGTTATCAAAACTCTTAAAATAATTTTTCTCAAGGATTTTTAATAATTTTTTCAAGGATTTTGACCATTGAAAAAAGTCAAATTTGTTGTAGTCCAACAACACTAGCATCTATAGATACAATTTTTTTCAAAGCTTTATATATAACTTGTTGAAGTGGTTAATTTTAATATTGGTGGATAATTACTTTTAAATTTACCACTTTTTATTTATCACTCATAATTAACCACTTCAAAAATGATATATTCAGACTTTCTCTTTTACTAATTCACTAGTGAATAAACATGCTTCAAAAGCAATATATATATAGAAAACCAAGAATTCCTTTATCCTAGGAAAGACTGACAAGTTTTTAATTAACAAACAAAAAGTTGGTAAGACTAACTAGCTAGTTCAGGAAAGAAAAAAAAAATTGGAAAGACAAATAAAACTTAAATCATAATGAGCAAGCTAAAAGCAGCAAAACAAAACTTAAAGCTACCCTCATGCAAGAGTAATATTGCAACATAAACTCAAACCTAAACTACCATAAGTACCAATCAGTGTATGGAAAAATGTCAAGTAGTATACAGACTGTTTAGAACAAGTGCCTCATTATTGTTGTGAGTGACTCTGACTCTGACCTCTCCACGCATTCTCTTGTTTAAAAAGAGAGTCCCTAGTGAAGCGTTCAGGGGAACTCTAGGGGACATCTGATGCGCTGTGTGTTACTCTTACCACTTAATGGTTGCTTGGTACGACTATGGCTCTAAACCTAGTATTTATAGTGACTAGTGAGTTCCTAGGTTTAGTTTCATACATAGGTTGTTAGGTTTTGTTCAAATGGAGAAGACAAAGCCATGGCAGTGAACCTGGACAGAACTGTGGACTAGGTTGAACTTTAAGAATAATCTTGAGATGAAAGGCCACGTGCAATTCTACCTTTCAATCTGTCTATTTGTTCACCCTCTCCTTTTCACCTTTATCAACCTAGATTTTTTGTAGATTCCAGTATATACATCAAAATTCTGGTTGCCACTCGCCAAAGGACTTCGTTAATTAGAGGGAAAGACAAAACCAGAAAACTTTTTTTTTTTTTTTTGAGAAACACAAAACCAGAAACTTGAAGTCTGCTATATATTGAGTATCTATCTAAGTACCAGGCCCACAGCTTTTTTGATCACCAATCAAATCTTTGACATAATATTCCAAAATTAACCATGTCCCAAAACTTATTCATCGATAAACACAACTTTCTCACAAGTTGTTTGAAGTGACAATGACAAAGTTGCAATTAATGGTGGATAATATATATAGTAGTGTCAGTAATAGGTCAGGGGTTGAAGGGGCTAGTCACCCAATAATAAAACCTGAAAATGGTGTATTCATAATTTAATGAAGAAAGTTTACCTCTATTTTGGTTTTGGCTAAAATTTCTTCAACCTACCACGTGTTAATTGATAAAATGATTCATTTGTATTTTATAGTTATATAACATGTTTAGTGAGTCATGAGAGACTTGTTTCAATTATATATGTGAATATAGTTTTACAAGTCTCCATGTATTATGTTAGAGGAGATTTGTGTACATCTCTTTGGAAGAAAACATTGTTCTTATTTAATAGCATCATTCACTTAAAATTAAATAAACAAAAACACTATAAAAACAATCAATTAAAGTATTAAAGAAAGCTTTTATAGATTATGGCGGTTCTCTTATGCCATTTGGTTTATTGGTTGAGGATATGAAGATTTGTTCTCAGTTTTTTGTTCAATTACATTACTCTCATATTAGAATAGAAAGTAATAACTTAGCTCGCAGTTTGGTCAGACATGCACTAAATGTTCTAGACTATACTATGCTATATGGATGAATAATGTTCCTCCACATTTTATTTTTGTACTCTAAGTTGACATAGCCAATTTTTCATAATATAAGCATTATCGTCTTTTTCCTATTTAAAAAAATGTAAAGTATTAATATCACATATTTTTTTCCTTTTGATATTCATTTTATTTCTATATGTATAACTCATTAATTTTTTGAGCATTTTAAGCATAAATTCATAAAAATATAAGTAAATCTCTCTGGAACCTTTTTTTTTTTTTTTTTTTTTCGTAAAGAACAATATTTTTTTATTTTAAATTTAGAGTCATAGGAATGCATGAATTTTTTTTTTCTTTATAAAGAAAAGTGCTATGATTTGGGATATGTTTGTCATCGACCAAAAAAAAAAGAGTTGTTTATTTAGTCTTTACCATTATTATATTTCTATTATGTTATATTGTACACATTGAGATATATAAAAACGACATTTATTACTTAAATTATTTAAAATTAGTTGATTTATATACGTTCTGTATTTTCAAAAACTATTGTTATACTCATATCTTTAATATGTAATTAACATTAATCTATTTAACAAAACAACATTGATTTAAAATATTTCATTACATATGACTTAACGAAAAGATATATTTGTCATGAATTATATAAAATTGCTTTGATGAAATTTTTTAATACCAAAAATTAAGATAGAAAATAAATCATGTTAAAATTTTTTGATATATTTATCTTGGCACCATTGAAAACATTTCTAACACCACCACATAATAGACCTATATGAAAATGAATAACAATTTACCATTTAAGAAAGTCTTGAAAATGTGTTGTGAAAAAGTTGGAACTGAATGTACTAAGTAACTGGTCTATGGATGAGTGCGCTTGGAGTTGTCGGCCTAATGTTTAAGGTAATTAAGCTTTACTTATATGAAAAAGATTGAAGAGGATAGGTCTTAGAAATGATAATAGAAAAAGCTTGGGAGAACTTCTAGCCACTCACCTCAATATTCTTCCCTGTCCTCCTATTCTTCCCACAATTCTGACCAGGTTCAGTTCGGGAAACTTAATTCGTATACGTGGATAACTCTCAGCTTTTAACTGTTCTATCTCTTCCCCATAAGGGCACCAGTTTCTGTGTATATGAATGAATTAGCACAGAGAGCCTCCATTATAAATATGGTAGGTATGGTCTGCATTTTCTTCCCACCAAACCATACCAATAGAAAGGAAGAGTCAGGTGTCTCCTAGAGTTCCCTTGAACACTTCACCGGGGCATTTTTTACGCCCTTAATGAAGGGGGTTCTGCTCTACTGAAGTGTTTGGGGGAACTCTGGGTGGCAACTGACATTTGAACAAAGCCTAGCTTGGTGGTCAATCTTCTTACTCAAAGAGTTATCAAGGTTAGTTCTTGCTAACCTAAATCTTTAATATTCTTAGTCAAAAGAGTAATGAAGGTTTATTTGATAGCCTAAATCATGGTTAAAATGAACTAGCCTGTTCCGCCTTTCTTGCTTTTTCTGCTTCCTAAAGTTTAGCGAATGCTCACTCAAAAAGTTTCAAGAAAAAAAAAAAATCTGCCACTGTCAATTTCATTAATTTTTTTGGTGCAATTTGAATACCGTTTTTAATGCTTCCTACTCAAGTTTAGATATGTTTTGTGGGTATTTCAGCATTTTGTGAATTGTAAAATTTTCCACTGTGTCGTGTTTCTATGTCATTGCAGTGCTGCATGTTCGGTTCTCTTAGATGATCAAAAATCCTCTGCTTTCCAATTTTTGTCCATGCATGCAGTGATGCAGCACCTGCTTCTGTCATTCCTGCTTTTGCAATTTTTGTCCATGTATGTTTTGATACGCAAATTAAAATATCTCAATCTTGCTTAGGTCAATTGTGTGACAGTAATTACGTACAGTTTTCATTGATTAGTATGATCATGGGGGTTCTAAAAGACCATTGGTTTGTCTTGATTCTTCGACAAATTACCATAGGTCTTAACCTGATGATCATTAATATGTAGCATATATTACTGCATACATTAATATGGCTTCAAGCCGGGGGGGGGGGGGGGGGGGGGGGGGGTGGGGGTGTGTGGAAATGGCATACACATGGCCATGGCTATGCAAAGGGCTTACTTTTTTAAAAAACACAAAATAAACTAAAGCATTCCTTATAGGGTAGCATTTATAAACAACCAACAATTCTACCCATCACAAAGCACGGCCTGTTGTATTAATCATTCAACCTAATTCATATATATGAGGCACATATTCTATTTCATCATTGTGTGTTGTGGCTATAATTTCAAGAAAGTGCCTTAGCACACGGATGGAGAAGTGGAACTAATCTTTATTTTTTATATTATTTCCTTAGAGAGAAAATTTAGAGGGAAGAGTTTAATATTTCAAGGTATAGCTGTTTTTTTTTTTAGAAACAAATACACACAAGAAAGAAAGAATGATGTTCTAATACAAAAGCACAATGCAAATTGCAATCAAAAGCAAAGGTATAGCTTTAGATTGCATAAAATCCTAATGGTAGGAATTAACTCGTCACTTGACCCAATTTCATCACATGAGAAATGAAAGCAGGATTTCAACAGCCAAGCCAAAGCCAACTCACATAATGACATGTCATTCCATTCAGCAGGCTCAAGACAAGATCACTTAGCCAACGATGACTCAGCATCAAGTGAAGCCAGTTGGTCACAAGGCAATTTACAGTTATGCAGTTTGTCAAATTAACAGACTTTGTTAAACAGGTTGTCAAGTAGTTGTTATCAAACAATTGAGGTAGTTGAGTCCAATTTGTAAAGAAATGCAATCAACTATCCTTTATTCTTACCCATAAATAGGAAAGCTATGTATCGTTCAAATTATATGGAATATAGTAAGCAGATGTGCATAACTTCTTGTAAATTTTTCATCTCTCTCAAAGATTTTGTTAAAGAATGCCCTAAGGGCATCCGTTAACTAGATCTAATAAAGAAACTCATATCAGACAATCAGATGGATGGTTGGATCATTAATTACAATGAATTTTTATAGAAATTTACTCTGTAAAGCCAAACACACATATATGATTTTTCAAGAAAAAAAAACACATCTAAATTTATAAATATCAAATGCACACATGCTTTATTTTTTAATTTCATCAAAAACAAAATATAACCATTCATTTTTTAAAATCTACCACCAAGTCATGAATTTTTTTCCCCCCTTATTTTCCACGAAATTGTGAAGCGAAGCTTAAGGCTTTTGCACTATAAGAGAGATTAGGTTGCAAAAACAAGAAAGAAAGAAAAAAAGAAAAAGAAAAAGAAAAAGAAAAGATAGGGATAACAAACATAGCAGAGAAGGTTAGATTCCTAACCAATGAAATTAATAGACTTACACATGGTAAAAAAGAGTGATATATATAAAGAATCAATCGAGCTAGGTTATTCAATTGGAATTTCCCTAATCTCGATACTTGACACCCAACTACTTTTCACAACAATTAAAAACCATTGTTGATAGGCCCACCCAAGATCTTTCTGGTCGACTAGGTTAGTTTTAATGGATCATTGACCGCATTGCATCTAGTCAATAGGAAAATAATAAAGGAATTTGAAAATTTTATGAAAGACGATATTTTTGTTAAAATATATAGATGATTTTTTTATTATTTTAGACATGATCCATGATGGGTGAATGTTCACTATAATTATAAGGCTGTGTCCCATTCTTCAGTTGGAACCTTTGACAATAAACTAACTTGTCTCATCAAGAGCTATTTTTAAAGAAGGAGATTAGAGAGGTACATGATTGAGATCCTACGTGATTCATGCAGTAATAAACCCTAACTCATGAGTTGTGTGCCAAGTACACGTACGGATCTGATTTATTACAACTATGGATTTGCTCAAGTTTGTTCATGATTAAGATTCTGTTATTTTTTGTGATTAATTTTGTTCCAGTTACTAGCATATTTTAGATAAATCTTACATGTGGTATTATAGCAGATTATGCTAAGACTATATATAACAACAAAAAAGAAAAGAAAAATAAGTGTACACAGCTTATAAAGTTTGTAAACTTTATGTTTTTGGTAAATCATACCTCCCTTTGACATTTGGAAATCATACCTCCCTTTGACATTTGGCAATCAAACCTTAAAGAACCAATGTGATGTGGGCGTGGAAGCAACCAAAAATAGAGCACATCTACTTTTAGAAAATAAAAAACAAAACACGTTTTCTTCTAAAAGATAACCTTGAATTCACGAGAGTTTCTCGAATCCACAAGAAGAAATTGTCTAGAATCCACTAGAAAATAAAGAGATAAAAGTCTAAACTTTTTATTAAATTGAATATGAATTGCTCAAAAATCGTTTACAAACTTCGAAGCCTATTTAAAAGCCCTCTAAAACTTGACATATAAGAAAATATATTCTAAAAAAAATCCAAATTAATACCTAATTATAATAGAAATCTGTTAGGTCTAATTTATGTTGGCAATTCATGAGCAAAACATGTCATGCAATTAGTTTTAGTGATTCATTGTTGAAGGTAAGATTGCTGAAAAATTCTGCAATTTAGAGTGTGAATCTGGAAATTTCGACCGATTGAAAATTGTAGATCAGATTAGTTTGCAGATTTTAAAGCCTAGCCCATATTCCAATCTACTAGAGTTTTGTGCCACTTATTCTACACTATAAAAGAGACTCTATAGTGGAGAGAGAGAGAGAGAGAGAGAGAGAGAGAGAGAGAGAGAGAGAGAGAGAGAGAGAGAGAGAGAGAGAGAGAGAGAGAGAGAGAGAAGTGCCTTGTTAGGTTCTAAGACTTTAGAAACTAAATGTATTAGAACTTCATTTTGTATATGTTGGCAAACCATGATCAAAACAATGAGTCTAGGTTTAGGCTTGCTTAAAGTTTGTTTAAGTGTAAGCTTGAATCGAGTGTTTTGCAGGAATTTATTGTGTAAAACTGTAAGGCTTGATTGATCGAAAATAAGACTCGATCGATCGAGAATCGCAGATCAGAAAATTCTGCAAAAATTTCAAACGAAGCCCAAGCCCATATGACATGTAAGATTAAGTGTTTTACTCCTAGAATAAAAGGAAAAACTCTAACTACGTTTTAGAGGTCTTTTGTTAAGTTGTGTGTTGAGTCTTTTGTGAGATCTGAGAGGTTTATACCTTCAAACACACACATAGACCTATCAAAATCAAGATTGACATTAAGAACTTAATGGTTGTTTCAGTTGCTGCATAAAGAACATTCAAGGAACAACAAAACCTTTGAGTGGAGTCTCAAATTCACAAGTAGGAGAACTTATGGTTGCTATAGATCCAAGAAAGAAGTAATCCATGAATTCGGAGCTTACACGTGGTCGTGTCAGTAAATTCTACGTTTAGTAGCATTAGGATGTTAGTGGTCTAAGTTCTTTTGTAAACTTCAATTCTTTCTATAGTGGATTTGTTTTTACCTTGAGGATAGTTAGATCAAATCTTCCCTAGGTTTTTTACCGGTTTGATTTTCCTGGGTCATCAGTTCTTTGTGTTTTTTATATTTTTCGCTTTATGTTTATTTGTGTTTAACCTAATCTTGAATAACAATCTTGTTAATCAATTTAGTTTAATATTAGGTTAAACATATTATGACAAGGGGTCTAAAAACCTAACAAGTGGTATCAGAGCTGGTTAGCTCTTGTGTTAGATCTCTTGATCTACGAATTGATTCTTGACCCTTATTGTCATGAAACATGGTCACTCTCTTGTGAACTGAAGAACTTTGCAGCCAACATCCTCTTCAAGTTGCTGGAGTTAGTCACGTACTGAAATTCGTGCATATTAATTAGTCACGTACTGGAATTCGTGCATCAAGAGAAAGATTGCTGCTATAATACAAGTATAATTGGGTATTGGGGTAAGGGTTCAACTATAAGTTGATATTTTGGGATAGGCCAAAGAGTTTGGTAAGATTCTTTATTCTTGTAACTGCTTGTGATTAAAAATAGTGAATTCTTGGGAGCGGTGACCTTAAAATCACCTGGTGGAGTTTTGCCTCGGTGGTTTTCCCCATTCGTAAACAAATCACCTATGTCAAATTTATTTTTCGCTGCATTTAGATAATTTGGTGCTTTGTTTATGCTGCCAACCTATTGCATGAAATTTTATCTAATTAATTAACTTAGGTAATTAATTAATCAATTGCAAGGGGTCAATTTATTTTAACCCAACAAATGAGATTATTCTTAATTGTAAATCTCTAGCTTACAGTTAAATTGTTTCCTTATTGGGATTGGTTCCCCTAAGTTTTTCCTTTAGAACAAGTTGTTTCATAAGGTTTCTTAGGTCATCACATCTTGTGACATATTTATTTTCCGTTGTGCATGATGTGTATGCTTGATTGTTTAACTTAAGGCTTTTATAATAGATTTAATTAACAACTTGGCTTTAAAACTGGTTAAACACTATTTGTCTCAGAGATCTAAAATCTAACAGAATCTACTTTGACCTAAAAAAATATTAAAAACACTCAAAGTCAAGGAAATAAATAGCCTAAATCTAAAATAACTAAAATTACATAAAAATTCTGAAATTAATGAATTATAAAAATTAAATTGTAGATTTTTTCCTCCATCACAATGCATTATTAAGTTGTTAAAGAGTGACCTTTCAATGTATCCTATAATCCTTCCACACACTTCGGTGTCAACTTGAAGGAAAAGATTTTGGTTTTGAGGAGTTTATGTATTTTAATTTAGGTTGGAAAAATTCAGTAAGATTAGTTTTATGCTTTAATTATATATATATATATATATATAGAGAGAGAGAGAGAGAGAGAGAGAGAGAGAGATTGGGTTTTAGGATGTGTTTATTAATTCAATGAGTTTAGGAACATTTTAGAAATCGTTTTCAAGGAAACAAAATGCACTAGCTAGGATCAGTTTTGTATTAATTGGAAATAATTTTGAAAAATTCCAAGGGCAGCAACTTGCATGTTTTAATAAAAAGAGACAGATTTTATTAATTAAATAGAGTGTATATCATCTTGTAATAACTTGGCAATAAATGGAGGTGTATCCTCAAGCCAAAAATTCAAATTCTCGTTACACTGTGCCCTAGAGCCAAAGCAAAGGCAGCTCTATTACAAGAAAATGAGATTAAATTAAAAGACAACCTTCCTCATTTCCCCTTTGCCTCTTATATTAAATGGCCCAAAAGAAACAATTTCTAGGCGAGGATGATAAACAGTACTAAAAATTGTTCTAGCGATGCCTTAACAATATTATTTCTTTAACAATGATGACTTGCACTCCAACCTCAAAGGTAAAATCCATGCTTGCACTCTATCACAGCAAGCCGCTATGCAGTGTCCTTGACAATTAAGTATCAAAAATAATTCTCATTTGTTCAACTAGCTGTCTTGGATCAAGAAGTTTCTCTCCAATTTGAGCATCGTTGCATACCTTCCATAACATCCAAAGGGTTGTGATGAACAATTAATCTCTCTATCATGAACAAGGTCCCGTGTAGACAAATTGGCCAGCAACTTGCATGTTGATTTTTTAAGTAGCAGAATCGCTTGATTGTTTGACATAAAAAGTCATTCTTTGCTTAAAATGTTTTTGAGATTTACAAGTTGAAGAATGTATGTAATTGTTCATTGGAGAATAAAAAAACAGAAAAATGTATAACTGAATGCCGTAACAATTTGCTAAGCCATAATTTTGAGTTTGATTATCCATTTAAGTGTATTTGTTTTTTTTTGCATATTGTTAATAAGTGTTAAAAGTGTAGGTTCTTTTGGAAAAAAGATTTGAATCCTTGACATAAGTATGTGTTAAAGAATAATAAATATTTAATTAACTATATATATATATATATATATATTTTTTTTTTTTTTCAAAAAAGAAAAATACACTGGTTAATAATTTACTGGTTGGCACACATAAATATATATATATATATATATATATTTATATTTGTGTACAAATTGAATTTATTATTATTTAAAATATATATATATATATATATATATGAAAACATTATATAATGTAGTTTTTTTTTTTTTTTGAGAAGAATATATAATGTAGTATTAAATGCATCTCTGAGGACAAATTCAATAACAAATGTCAGAGATTTTTTTTCCATGTATAATAAATTATAAAATTTGCATGGTTTTTCGTTTGAGATAGTATATCATGTTTCGGGTGTATATGCCACACAGTTGTGGGACTCAGCTGCTGTGAGAGAGATGTCATATACACTTGAAACATGATATAATTTTTCATTTAGGTAAGCTATAGATTGAGATATAATCAAATAGGGTGTCATCTAGAATTTAGTATAACTTTGGTTGGTCAAAGCACCTAGGAGACTATCAAAATACCAAAAGGAATAGAGAGTCAGTTATACTCAGGGGCGGAGCTAAGGGGGGGCGAGGGGGGGCAACTGCCCCCCCTGACCCTCCTCCCAAACCCCTTTAGTATAGGATTTTTGGATTACTTTGCCCCCTAGTGGCAGAGCCACTTGAGGACCGAGGGTGCCTTGGCCCCCCGAAAATTTTGAAAAAAATTTAAAATAAATATTTTTTTGGAAATATCTTAAAAATTTAGAATGGGCTACTCAAAATTTTAAGCTAATCCAGTGAAATTTAACCCAAAAATTTAATTTGGGAAAAAGGAAAAAACCCAAAAAATTAAATTCGGTAAAAAATAAAAATAAACAAACAAACAAAATCCACTATCTAGCCCAATAATCAGCCCACGTTCTTCCAAAACCCCTCATTCACCTTTTATAAATTCCAAATTTGTAACATATATAAACTCAAAAAAAAAAAAAAAAATTAGGTTACTATGTACAGTTCCAATTGCGTCGCTTGCCATGGCCAGTTAACCACACTGCCAATGTTCTTGCTGGGAGTCTGTAACGCACCTCTCCTCGGCGGCAACACTGGTACACCTCTTTCTCTCTTGCCGCTCTGTCGTTTGTTTGCTTAACATTGCTGTTATATTTGTTAATAACTGCTCAACACTATTGTGAAGCAGTACACTTTGAGTCTTTGACCGACTAGTAAACTTCTAGACTGAGTAGAAGTGCTGTATAGCTGTACAGCATTTCCCAAATAACACTTTTATCTTTCTTTATTTTTTTTATTATAATAAGATATATTAGTTTTGTTTCGGTGATTTAATGTTCTTTACACAGTATATTACAATTATTAATAATAATAATAATATAATATATAATAATGTGGCATATATTAGAATATTAGATTATTTATTTATATCTGATAATAGTAGGAGGACAAATAATTGTTTAATTGTTTGATTTGATCTAATTGCACTTAAATAGTAATTTGCACTTCATTGTTCACACTTCATTTTTTAACAAAAATTATTGTATAAATCTTCAAAATTTCATACCTATTAATCAATTTTTTATCCTAAATGCTGAAACATTAGATGTAACTACTTAGAAAAGCTCTAGAATGTAAAAAGGTAAGTTCAAACCTAAGTACAAATAATTTAGTACGATGAAAAAAATGTAGGCACAAGTTTACTTAAAGTTAGTTTATGAAATAAAGTAAATTACTTTTTGCCACAATTTAGGCCAAATTAACTTGAGTTTTTTGCATTTTGAGCTAATGTAGGTAGAACTAATGTAGGCTTAACTCATTAACACAATATAGGCATAACTAATTTGCCCCCCCTAAGAAAATTTCCTGGCTCCGCCACTGGTTATACTTGCAAATTAAAACAAGTAGAAGAAGAACCGAGTTAAGCTACAAGTCGTTTTCTCTCATACCAAGACTATCTGTCGTTCTTATGCTGCTATTAGAGATCACTAGTAAGACACGTGCCTGTCACGTGGTTCATTAGTACTTAATCATTCTTTCCCTTTGTTTTGTATATGACCAGACCAGGGGATTAATTGTAATTATTCCTTCACTCTGTATAAATGAAATTTATCAGTTTTTGACAGAGACATTGAAAATATGGTTTTTATTTATTATTTTTTTAGCAACAACTTGAGATTTTTAGGAGCTTTTGCTGATTACTTATTGTTATAAGAAATCCGAGATAATTAGCAATTAAATTTCGTAGTACCATCCAGTCAAGTAAAATTCAGTTTTTAAGTAAATGTTTTTTTTTTTCTATCCATAAAATTTATGGATAAATGTTATTTTTATTAATATGTAAACTTAAATAATTAGATGTAAAATATCATTTAAAATCTATAATGTTATAAGTCTTTTTGTTAGAAAAAATCCTCAAAATTAAAATCCACCATATGTTAAATCAAGTATATAATAGTTAATAAGTAATTTATACTAAAAATTATTCTTTAAATCTCTTACTTTTAAGAATTCAAATCCAAAAATACAACCTATAAGTGAACTTCTCAAGTTCAACCTTATTCAAAATCTTTGGCGAATGGACTAATTAGAGTCTTGATCAAGTTTGTGATAGAATGCTCAGGCAAAGCGATTTCCAATAAGTGTGCGTGTAAATATATTTATATATATATATATATATATATACACAAACTAAATGATAATTATTGTGACTAGTGTCAGGGTATGAGATAGCCTAGTAGTATTCACACCCTCTATGGTACTGTCTAATGTTCCGAACCCTACCTCCTCTCTCTTTTCCCACTATTTAGAATTTAGATTGAGTCTAGGTATTAATTGCACGCAATACAATTACATCTTGCGGTTGAGAATTGAAATTAACGTTTTTAACTTCAATCCTCAACCATCCAATCAAAACCACAATGTTACCATTGAAAAGTAGTAATTAAAAAAAAAAAAAAACTTTAAAAATTAATCTTAATTTTTAAAACTATAATAAGAAGGTTGGGGATTTTTTTTTTTTTGGAGAGAGTTCCAACTATGACATTTGCTCCTAAGATATGTTACCCACCAACCCTCTTCTTATTAAACAATGTCAGGTGACAACCAGAGTTCCCTCTAAACACTTCAGTGGACTTAAACTATGGTTCCAATGAAGTGATTAAGGGAACTCTAGGGGACAACTAACCTTTACTTTCTCTTAGTTTTGTTAATTCTTGGTAAGGCAATGTGTTAGGACATATGTGATTCAATGTTAGGAACATATGTCAATATAGAATTGGTTAATTCTTTGACAAAACGCACTTTACTTGTAATTGGATAGATTTAAGATGTGTTTAATGCTTCAAGGAATAAAGTTTTAAGATCAAGTGTTAAAACCATGCAAGTCTATCCAAGAAACAAGTGAAGAAGTACTGGATTTTAAAGCTCGCAGCTAATATCTATTGAGGTTTAAAAAGCTATTGAAGCTCGATGCTCAATAGCTAGCTGGACAAATAAGCTATCCATCAAGGTTTATGAAAATCAGTTTTTCAAGAGCTGATTTCAATCCAATCCTTGAATAGATGTTTGAGCTTTCTTTTCTCACAATCCTAAACATATATAAGGATTATTTTAAGAGCCGTCACAGCTGATGCAACTTAATGCAAAAGTTCTTCACAAGCATATTGTGAACTAGAGACATATGCCCTAGTTCATCTTCCTATTCAAGAAGTTGTTGTGTCTGTACTTCGTAGAGTTTTGTAACCAAGAAGTTTCGTGATCTTCATCATGTGGATGGATTGAAGAACTTTGCAGCCAACATCTTTCTCAAGTTGGTGAGTAAGCCACGTACTGAGATCTACGCATCGAATTGGTTAGTCACGTACTAGGAGCCATGTATTATAAGGAGAGATTGTCACTACAGAACAAGTCTAATTGGGTATTGGGGTAAGAGTTCAACTGTAGGTTAGTATAAGGTATTGAGATTCTTTTACTTGTAACTGTTTGTTGTGATAATAGTGAATTCTCAGGAGTGGTAACTTTAAAATCATCCGGTGGGGTTTTTACCGGGTATATTTTCTCCATTCGTAAACAAATCACCGTGTCAATTTAATTTCCACTGCATTTAGTTATTTGGTGATTTGTTTATGCTACCACTTTTATTGCTTGCAAATTGAATTAATTAATTAACTTGACTAATTAATTGGTTAATTCATCACAATAGGCCAATACATTTTTGGCCTATCACAATATACAGTAAACCCTACTATTTATAGAAGAGAGGTTCTCTATATCTTTAGTCACATGATTCTATAATGAATTCCTTTGGTAAAGAAGGACAAATAGGGATGCAAAATATCCTCCTATATGGACATTTGAATATTGAACCTAGTCAGAATAATGGGTCACATGAAGGGTAGAGAATCAAAATTTGGTGAGTGGTCAGAAGCTATCCTATGACTGAGCCAAACTTGAACATCCTTTGATCTCTAGTATATAAGGTCTGTTTGGATAGAACTTATTTTGTTGAAACTGAAAACTTAAAATACTGTAACAAAATAATTTTTAAATGTGTGAATAGTGCCGTGAGACCTATTTTTAATGAAAATTTTTGCTGAAAAGTGAAGTTTGTGGGTCCCATGAACAGTGCATGGGTGCACTATTCACGGGAGAATTGGTCAACAACTGCAGCTAAAAAAAAAAAAAAGAGTTCAAAACGCGCAAACGCGCAAAACGTGAAACGGGAATGTGGATCCAAACCCCACCATAGTCTATCATTTTTCAAAATGATAAGGGTACAAAAGCTTCAAATCTAGAAGTTCTTATTAGCCTAACTAACACATTAGCATTACATACCTATTTTGACGAGTGGTCGTGAAGCATGTGGTCCTATACCTTATCGTTTCAGCAAGCACGCAATGATTTTCATAGTTTTTTTTCATAACTATTAACCTAAAAAATTATGATTGGACTAACATCACTTTCACATGTATTAATTATCGATTTCAATTTTAATTATTAATTAACACCAATTATAATGTTACATCATTGGAGATTGATAAGGCTTAAGACTTGTTGATAGTTTTAGTCTCCACTTGGCATTGATTTAAAGTAACGCTACAAACACAACATTTTTCATTACAAAATTTACAATTTTTGAGTTGATAAGTTATTATTGATTCTCATATGGGCTAACCATGCACTGAAACCACTTTATTATTTACAATTAATAAATTATCTCACCGACAGATGTAAAAGTTATTATTGTATATACCAGAATCTAGACAACAATGTTGCTTTATATCAATGAAAAAAGAAGGAAAGAAATGGCTCTAGAGATGATAGTGTAAAAAGGCAGAATGGTCATATAGTCACTCACCTTATATTATTCTGTACCTTCAATAATCTAGCCCTCTATACGTCTAGGTTCACTTCTTACAGCTTTATTCCCTATGATTTCTCTAATTTCGAGCCGAAGTATAGAGCTATAATAGAGGACCAAGGTAGGCAACTAATTCCAAAGATGGGCACTGGAGCTTGCTATAAATAGTAGACTTAGTACTCATAACCATACCCAGCAACCCAAACAAATGGAAGAGCCAGAATATGCATCCAGTGTCCCCTAGAGTTTCCCCGACCACTTCACTAGGAACTCTCTTTTAACTAAAGGGTCATTGTTGCCACTGAAGTGTTTGGAGAAACTCCTGGTGGCACTTGATACTCACCAAACAAAACAAGATCCGACTGATCTTCATTTGAGAAGCTGTGAATGTTATATTCAAATGTCTGCTATTTGCATCTTGCTCTTTTTATGACTATATATGCTTGCTGTTTATTTTTACTATCTTCAGTATTTACAGCCTCCTTTTCTTTTTGTACTTATTTCCACATTGGACACTTCTGCTTGTCATGTACAATTTTTTTTTTTTTTTTTTTTGATGGAGTCATGTACAATTTTAATAATTCTTTAATGTAACATACTGAAGCATAAAGTTTATTGTTAATGATTTATATATAGCACAAAATGAGGACACCATTTTATTCATCATAAAGTGAAAATGATTGTATACTGTACGGAATCCAACCCCAAAAGTGGGAGAAATTATACAATCTTCTGGTGGACCACGTCACTTGTCCATCATTCCACTAAAAGTCTTCCATTTGTTTAAAATTGCTGAGTCAGTAATCAGTTTCTATTTTAAAAAAATTTCTAACTCAATAATTTTAAACAAGTGTAAGTTTTTTAGTAGAACGGTGGACTACGTCACTTATCCACCATGTGGACCTTATAATTTCCCCAAAAGTAGGGCATATTGGATTTGCTTCATAATAAGCTAATCCGTCATCACCACTTATCCAAGGTATAGCAAGCACGTAGCAATTAGAGCATCTACATTGGTGGAGTTATAATTTTAGTTATTTGGCTCCACCAAAAGCTATTTTATCTATTTTACCTTCTCATTTTATAAAACACCCAATATTAATGGTTTTATTTTAACTTTCAACAAAATAAAATAACATAATTAACACAATAAAATAATATATCTACTACAATAAACAATTCATTTACTTATTATTTTTTTTCACCGCACCACCACCACCACCAGTGTGAAACTCCTTTGGGAAGAAGAACAAAAAACCCAACAACCCCACCCCAAATCGGCCACAACACAAACACAAACCCAACAACCCTAAATCAACCACCTCTATCAGCACAACCAACCCAATCATAGCCACCCACCACCCATTCCGGCAACCACAACTAGCCCACCACAACTCAGAAAAAAAAAAAAAAAAAATTATCACCACCACAAACTCACCTCAACAACCCACCCACATCAACAATGGTCATCCACAGTTACAGTGCACAACCAAAGATGGCTGCGCATTGTATCTCAAAGGTAATAAAAAAAATTAAAAAAAAAATTCATGTTGCTTCATAATATTTTAATATTCTTTTTTCTTTTTTCTGCTCTTCATTCTCCACCCCTCTCTTTGTCTCTACTATCTCATTTTCTCTACTCTCTCATTTTCTTGCTCTTTTCTTTTCTCAAAATTTTCTCGCTTTCTTTTCAAATTTCTCACTCAAATTCTTTTTTTTTTTCTTCCCAATTTTTTTCTCTCTTTCTACTCAATTTTTTCTCTGTCGTGTGAGTAGGGATGGCAATTTTTGCCCGACCCGCGGGTACCCGGCCCGGCCCGACCCTAATGGGCCGGATTTTACCCGGTCCGATTAGGAATAGGGTCGGGTATGGGTTTTAAAAAAAAAACCCGAACCGGGTCCGGGTTTTATAAATAAAACCCGAGACCCGACCCGAGACCCGGCCCGAAACCCGACCCGTTAAAAAACCCGGAACCCTAAATTACGAAAATACCCTCTATATATATATATAAACCTAATCTAACCCTAACTCTCCAAAACTCTCCCTCATTTCTCTTCTTCAGCCTCCCTCCCTCATTTGATTTCAGCCTCCCTCGCCTCAGCTCAGTCCGTCCCTCGCCTCCCTCCCTCACCTCACTCCCTCATTTCAGCTCAGTCACGCCTCCGGCCTCATTTTAGCTCAGTCCGTCCCTCGCCTCCCTCCCTCGCCTCAGTCCCTCACTCCGACGCTCCGACGCTCCCTCATTTCAGCTCAGTCATGCCTCCGGCCTCATTTCAGAGAAGTGCTTTCCTCCCTCGCTTCAGCGATTTCATATTTTTGGTTGTCCTATGCTAAAACAAAACTGCGAGAAAGACAAAGGGATAATGTGGTCAAAGATTGCCAACATCCCTTTGGTTAGAATTGATAGCGTGAAGCAGCAGAAATAATTTTGCAAAATAAAGAGATCTTCCTTCCAGGTACAACATTATTTCGTTTCATAATATTTCAGTTCAAGAATTTTTACAATTATACAATAAAATCCCCTCTGTTTGTGTATTTAAACAATATGATTTTAAAAATTCAAACCCTAACCCAAGCTAATTCTTACGGTGTTGCAGTAAAGGCTAGCTTCAAAACTTGGAGGCGGTATGTTAAATTTTGGCTCATATATGTTCAATTTTTTTTTTCTTCTTTTAACAATTGAATTTCTGGCACCTTGAATTTTTCGCTCATCTCTTATGCTTGTAAGTTATTTAAATTATATGAACCCTTTATTCCTAGTGGCATATAGTTGTTCGATGAAATGCCTAAAATAGATATTGTATTGTGGAATTTGAGAACCTTTAAGATTGTACTAATAATACCAAGGATCCCATTTGCACATAATGTCAGGATAATTATTATACCATGTACTGTGATGATTGCCGGTTATATATCATGTTGAGGAACAATGATCAATGGAGATATGCACATAATGGCTTTTTATCAATATGATGCCTGAGCAGCTATTAAAGATCAAATCATTCTCACCTGTTCCTGTAGATGGCAGGTATTTCTACATTATCCAAAACTAACCTAAATGAACAAACTAGAGGACATTATGTGGCTGTTTTCAAGAGTGACTCCCACAGTATATGATATTTTTGGAATTAGTTTTTTGGGTTGAAATGGGTAGTTATTTTATTGCTTGCATTCAATATCTGCCATTGGTTTCATATTCTTATTATGTTGCTTGCTAGTTAAAGCAGTCTATATAGCAAAATGGAGCACTGTAGTGGTACTAAGAAGTGTTTGCACTACTTAAAACTTGAAAATAGGTAGTGAATTTGTTGATTGAATTTTTTGTGCCCAAACGCCCAAATGGAGGAAATGATATTCTCACACTTCCGCTTGATTGGTTAATCCAAGTATTTGCGTATAATTTGATTAATCAAACTTCTCCTTTGTCCTGAAGAGTTGACATGTATAAATGCAAGTAATTTTTATATCACTTGTAATGTTTCTCTCCATTTCACTATTTTCATCATTATGTTGTGCAGATGTTTTGTCACATTATTATGCATCTAGTTAATGATTCATTCAGCTGAACTGTGTTATCACTTAATGCTCTCTTACTGGAAATTTCTATTAGACAATTATGTCTTTCTTTGCCTAATTTGTGCCACTGCCAATATATGTGGTTTGAGTCCCACCTGAGCCTTTCCTAGTCCCATTATTATGCCTAATTTGTGCCACTGCCAATAAATGTGTTTGTTGGATATTTATAAAAATGTTTCATAAAAATTATATGTTGGATATTTATATATTTATATATATAAAAATGTTTCACAATCTGTCATCATTATTCATATTTGTGTTTGTTGGAAATGCAGAGCCGGAGATGGAAGACACAAACACAGACACAAACAAAGGATTGCAAGAGATATTTTAGCTATTCCCGTCACAACTGTTGCTTCAGAAGCTGCCTTTAGCACTAGTGGGAGACTTTTAAGTCCACACCGTAGTAGGCTACATCCCAAGACTATAGAGGCAATGATGTGTGCTCAGAATTGGTTATGGAGTGAAATCAACGGTTAGTAATTGTCTAATTTCTGTTTATAAAATCAAAGTGTGTTTTTATATTTGCTAGTTACAATTTGATGAAGTTTATTCCATTTTTTAATTCATTGTTGTTGTAGGTTCTTCAACTATATCTGGAGATAGTACATTTCAATCAATTCTTGATGATGGGGAGCCAAATGAAGATGATGGGAGTTGTGCCACAATTGATGGGAGTTGTATCACAATTGATGAAGATTAAACATTTTGTAATAATTTAGTAGTTTTTTTAATTTTTTAGACTTGTTAGATTAATTTGTTGGTTTGTAATTATTCTAAACTTGTGGGATATATTTTGTAGCTTTTTAATTTCTTGGACTCGTTGGACTTTTGATACTTATTTCTTGGATTTGTAGGATTTATTTTATTTTTATGTTTAGACGGTGATTTTAGTTATGATTTTGTTGATTAATGATTAAATGGTTATCTTAGCTTGGTAATTTATTGATTTAAAATCTTAGTTATAATTTATTGAATTATGATTATGATATTAGTTATGATTTATTGATTTATAGATTTGTAATTAACAGGTGATTTATTGATTTATGATTAGTAGTTTCTGATTGATTTGGACTGATTTGGCAATTGGGCCATGTAGGCTTAATGTAGGCAATATGCAGGCAAAAATAAATTTGGACTGATTTCAGTGATTTGGCTAATAAATTATAGGCTTAATGAATTGGACTGAATGCAGGCTTAGTTTAGGCAAAAAAAATCTGGGCTTAATTTTTTTTTTTTTTTTTTTTTTTTTTTTTGAGGTTGGGCCACGAATTGGGCCCAATCTTAAACGGGGCCCGCGGGGCCTGCGGGGCCCGGCTGGGGCGGGTCCGGGGCCCGGAAAAAAACCCGGTACCCTAAACGGGCCGGGTCCGGGTTACGGGCCTTGCCCCGCGGGTCGGGTTCGGGTATTGAAAAACCCGGCCCGAACCCGACCCGTTGCCATTCCTACGTGTGAGGGTCTCTTCTTTTGCCATATGGGTGTGGGTGTGGTGGGTCGTTGATGTTGTGGTCATGCTGTGGGTGTGGTGGGTCATCGATTTTATGGTTTCGTGGGTCATGCCGTGGGGTTTGTGTGGTAGGTCATCAGCGTTGTGTCAAGCCACGGGTGTGGGTTCTTGTGGATTTTATTTTTGTGGTGGTGGGCTGTGTGAAGTGGTGGTTAACCGGTGGTGGTGTTGGGTTGTGTGAAGTGGCGGTTGTGATTGTTGTTTATTGTAGTAGATATATTATTTTAATGTGTTGTTTATGTTATTTTATTGTGTTGAAAACTAAAATAAAACAATTAATGTTGGATGTTTTGTAAAGTGAAAATGTAAAATAGATAAAGTAACTTTTAGTGGAGCCAAATAACTAAAATTATGGCTCCACCAATATGGATACTCTTAGTTGTGGTCCATGTGTCCAAGATAGTGGATGAAAGTGATAGCAAGATCAGTCATTGATCATTACAATTGCAGCAACAAATCACAACCGCATGCTATAGGTTTTGGGAATAATACAATAGAGGGCTAGCTTGTTGAGGAAGCATTTTTGTGTGTAGTACAAGCACCAACAAACTTGTCAAAAAGCACCAAATGCATGTGGTTCCATTTTATCAAAACTCTACCTTGTCCTTCTCCAATGGGAAGGCGACACCTTACCCATTGGGAAAGTGACACATGCTCATTTCCACCATTATTAAAGAAGGAAAGGACTAAATGAAGAGGACACACAGACACACTTTGAAACTATGGCAGAAGCCTTCTTCCCACGTCTTCTTTCTCTTTTATCTCCACTATTTCCTTTTCTCTTTCTCCATTGTAACATAATACTCCATTGTAACCATATTCAGAAAATAGTGGAATATTCGACTGGCTTGTGCCTGTGGTTTTCTCCCTCTCCCAACATAGAGGGTTTCCACGTTAAAAAAACCTGTGTATATTTCTTTTGCAACATTGTTATGAAATTGAGTGTGGATTTTAGTGTGGATTTGGAATTTTTCTTATTTAAATGTGATTAGGAAACAAGAGGTGCCTTATACTTTTACTATTATTATTATCACATTTTAGGAGCCATTTGTGAAACTATAAATTCTACTTAAAGATCCATAGCATAATTGCAGCACTACAGCAAAATTTAAATTTGTACTTTGGTTTTGGTTCACCTTGAATATATATTGTTTCGTTGATCAAGTTGACAAATATTTTGAATCAGAGACTTGATACCAATAAAAATATGCTCTAACCGGTGAAAATAAATTGTACAGAATTTTTTTATTTATTTAAAAAAAAAAATTACGAATGTTATATTGATATAGATCTCAAAAAATCCAAAATTTTATTGGATTGGGTAGATTGGATGGGTCAGTTTAATGAAAAGAATTCGGAAAATGGATGGAAGTCAATATATATGTCAAAATAGACGTTTTTTTAAAAAAAAAAAATTAAAAAAGAATATAATTATTTTTTTTATCAACTATAAGAATATGTAAGAATTGAGTTTCTATTATGGAAATTTATTTTATTAAAAACAAGTAGAATGTGACTTGTTCAATGTGTTTGAGGGTCCTAATAGCTAGTAGATTGTGGTCATGTTTAGTAATGGGCCTTGGTAAGACTTATTTTTCTTAGACTTGTATGTAGGATGTAAGCATGATCTATGATGGGTGGATATAAGTATTAAAACTATATGACTAATGTTGGTGCCACAACTTGTGGTATAACTTGTGCCACAACTCACCCATGTGGCGAGTTGTGATTGGTGGAGGAATGACCCCTCCACCAAATAAAAAACCTTAAAAATGATTACAAAATGAAATGCCAAAGAAAAACAAAAACAAAAAAGTAACCTTACTTACTTTAAAATGAACACTGCATATATATGTGTACGTTTTACCCACCAACTCTCTTCATTGTTCATCAATGTCAGGTGACAACTAGAGTTCCCCCAAACACTTCAGTGGACTAAAACTACAGTTCCAGTGAAGTGATCGAGGGAGCTCTAGGGGACAGCTGACCTATACTTTCTCTTACTCTTGTTTCTTGGTAAGGCCATGTACAGTAAACCCTACTATTTATAGAAGAGGTTCTCTATCTTTTTTATTTGAGAACGAAGAGGTTCTCTATCTTTAGTCATATGATTCTGTAATGAATGCCTTTTGGATTTGATGGACCAATAGAGATGACAAATATCCTCGTATATGGACACTTGAATGTTGAACCTAGTCTGAATAATGGATCAAATGAATTGTAGAGAATAAAATTCTGATGAGTGGTCAGAAGCTAGCTTACGATTTACCCAAACATGTGCATCCTTTGATCTCAAATGGTCTGTCATTTTTCAACATAATAAGGGTACAAAAGCTTGCATACTGGAAGCACTTATTAGCCTAACACATTAGCATTACGTACCTAGCTTGACGAATGGTCACGACATAAGTGGTCCTGTACTTTATCGTTTTAGACACACAATGATTTTCACAATCTTTTTTATGATTATTGATGTGAAAATTTGTGCTTAAAATAATATCACTTTTACAAGAATTTATTATTTACGTCACTTTTAATTATTAATAACAATTATAATGTCACATCACTAGGAAAATTGTTAAAGCTCAAGGCTTATTGATAGTTTTAGTTTTCACTTGGCACTAATTTAAAGTAATGCTATAGATATACATTTTTCATAATAAATTTTGTTAGTTTGTTTAGACCCCTGTATACTTAGATTGTTTAATCTAATTAATTAACCAAGTTGTTACTTAGGTTTATTATTCAGATCTAGGTCAAACACAAACAGTCATATCACTAAGTGCGGAAAAGTAAAAAAGACAAATAATATGATGACCTAGGAAAACCAATGAAACAATCCAGTTTCAAGGTAAAAAACTTGGGGATGATTTAATCTAAACAATCCTCAAGGCAATAAATTCACTATATAGAATGGAAGTTTTACAATAAATTTTTCCCTAAATCTAAAACGACATCTTGTAGTACTTACTCACGTGATCACATGCGGCTCTAAATCTATGGACTCTTTAAATTTATTGAACACAAACACCCACGTTTGTAACTCTGAGATCCCACTCAAAATTTTAGACCATTAGCAATAATTGATCTTGTATGCAGCAACTTATCTCCATTGGTTCTTGTATATGGATATTCTTTTCAATAGATACTTGTTGAGTTAGAAGGTTACAAAACCTCTCAAATCTCACACGAGTAACTCACAAATTTTTTTGGGGATACTGAAACGTGATTTAGGATTTTCCTTTTATATCTACTAGTGTTAGACTCAAACCTTAGATTTTTCACGAGCTTTTGGGCCTGATTCAAAATTTGCAAAAAATGCATCTCGATCGGTCGAACCAGTTCTCTCAATCGGTCGAGCAAGGCAGTTTTTGAATTCTTCTTTTTGTTGCTTGATTGTTCTTGAATCTTGACTTGAACCAACTTAAGCAATGTCCAACACTTGTTCTAAGACATGAATATCTTAAACTAGACATGTTTTTGTTCTCGGTTTGCCAGCTTACATAAAATTAAAACCAAAAAAATTATTCCTAAATATTTAAAACCAAACAAATTTCATAATGGTTGAGTTGATAGGTTATTATTGATTCTCATATGGGTCAATCATGCATTGACACCACTTTATTATTCTTCATTAACAATTTGCTACATCGGCAAAAGTGTTGGATCTACCATATAGGCCACTTGGACAATGACCTAAGGCCCCATCTATTAACTAATATAATATATATTTATTTAATTATCTTACAAAATGAACATTTTAATTAATACAACTTCACTTAAAAAAAGAAAAAAAGAAAAAAAAAGAGCCCTTTCTATTGGCCAATAAAATGATTTGTCTATTAAAACATGAAGAGAAAAATTAAGCCTCACACAATATCCCAAGCATAAAAGCATTATTTATTAAAACGTGAAGAGAGAAAATTAAGGCCCCATTATATCCCAAAATATAGAAGCTGAAGAGAGAAAATTTAATTAAAAAAAAAAACACTTAAAAATTAAAATATGAATTAATAGCATATAAATTCATTAATAAAATATAACGTTTATTACTTGAAATTTGCTAAGAGAGAGACTATGTATATCTAATGACAAAAGACAAAAAAAATCTCTCTCTCTCCATCACTTTTTGTTTTCTTTTTTATTTTCATTCCAATCAATTGTACAATAATGAGGCACCTTCTCCAATATTAATTGGAATCTCTACGCTATCTGCACTTGCAACACATGTTGCTTCCAGCCACCTTCAAGACACAGCTATTGTGAGTTAGATGAGAGGAATCAACAACATAGAACTCAAGAAAAGTATTATGGATATTGTTACAAAAACTATATATTCAAATTTTATTTGAACGTGATTACTTACTTAATACTTATATAGAACCCATGTTAGGGAAATCTCTCTTGAAGATCTATCAAGAACAACGATCGCTTCTTTCGGCCTTGAGTGTCAAAAATCATTTTGAACATTGGAAAACCTATCATAAAGATGATGAATTTCACAAAAGATATGTGCTCCATCTCTCTTTCTTTTTTCTTTCTCAAGAAATCACTTCTTCTATGGTCTAAATGACTTTTAACCTCAACTTTATATAGGTGTGCAAATATAATATGCTTTCAATGCTGCATTTAGATAATATGTAACATATCTGCTATAGCTACCAAGATTCATCGATCCATATGCTCAGATTTTTTAAAGTTATCTTGTTCTTCCTTCTTGCGCAAACCCATGTATGGAAAAACTATAATGTTCTCATGCACTTCCCATGTTTTATAAAATCAATTTTGCTATATATGCTCCCTGCTAAAATTATATATCTAGGATAAAAATTAATAATTTATATTCTATGTCCCTTCTTGTCTTTCCATTTTAAGCAAAACGCAAGGGACAAGTAATGTAATTTTGGCAGGTAGGAGAGAAGCAATTATGACTAAAATTTGGCAGCACAATTTAGTGGCTGATGCTTATTACTCGTGCATTCACCTTGCACCAAAAGAAAGAATTGAATGAGGGAGAGTGAGTAAGAAAGAAAGAAAATTCTATTTCATTAATTTCTTAAAAGTCACGAAATCCATTAATTGTTTAGATTTCTTATTTTTAATGGATATTATTATAAATTTATAATGTTTGTAGGCAATAAAGTAATAATTGTGTAGGGGCGAAACGAACAATCTGACCCAATCTAGATGAGAATGGGCTAGAATGGAGGCCGAATACAATTAATTTGTAGAAGTGGATTGTCAAGGTCAACTCTTCAAGCCTTGGTAGCTTTAGTTTGGTAATTTAAAGAAAGAAAATTGGTTAAGACAACAGCTTTAGTAGAGAATAATAGCAAAGGAAATAGAGATTCTTATTCAAGTTCTTCCTTGGGCTAGTCGAGGAGCAACAATTCTTATGATGCACACTTCTCGGTTTCATAGCTCTCTCTGTCTCTCTCTCTCCGTTCTTTTGATCCACTTTCCAGGAGGATCTTTCTTCCTATATATAGCTACTTGTATTGCATCCCCGCCTTCCACTTGGATGGTCATTGATCCCTTCTTAGATACTTGTCCTATCGCTGCTTTGCTGGTGGTAGTAGAGTAGGCTGTAGGCTGTAGGGCACTGTTTAGAGATCATTCTACCATTAATGCGGCAAACTGAGTTGGCATAATGCATTAAATGTGGAGGTAAGGGGTGCTTTATCTGGAAGCTTCCTCCTTCCCTTGCTCGCACGCTACTACTTCCTTGACCTTTAATCTTATGGCCTTCGTGGTTTGTCTCCAATCTCTTGAGGAGTATCTACTCCTCGGGTGGGCCGCCATCCTCGATTTTACTGACTGGACTATCTTGATTGTACTGGGCCTAATCTAATGAATAGTTGGGCCCGGTTGCTCCTTGGGTTGATTCCATTTGAAGATCCTCTTTCTTCAGGCTTCCCCCTCCCACAGATATGATAAATTACAAGAGACTGGGTTTGAATTCAAAACTACCTACTTTAATATCATAAATAAAAATTGATCCTAAAAACTTAAACCTTTTACATAATTAGGTAACGATATTTATGCATCCACTTTGATTTCTTCTCTACACCATTGAGATAATGATCATGAGACCCATAGAGACTTCTATGTACATAAACATAAAAGACTGTTGTTGTGTAGAAAAGAACTAAAATGGTAGGAAATATATAATTTCTCATTATGTTATAGAAATTGCAATTTACAATTCATAAATGGAACAAGGAAAAAAAAATGGGACATCCCAAATGCTTTGACTTTAGACGGATGGTGTTGCACCCCACATACTAGAAAACAAGATCAACTTTGCCTAATTCACTGCTTGACTAGTCAGAAAGTTGTGCTTGCTTTTCCATGAGTTTTCCCTTTTGTTTTGGTCCTTCGCTTCTTCTATCCCACGAGTTTTAAGTGTAGCTGAAGTGCCGAATTGGATTATGCACCAGTTTGGCTAAGGTAAATCTCAGTTTTTGTAGCTTCTTTTCCCTATGCCTTATCCTTCTCTTCTCATCTTGGTTTCTTTCCCTCGGTTCAACCTCCTTATGGTACCTGTAGTACTATAAGAATAATAACAGAAAAAAATGATATACTAGTCATTTACATAAATGTAGTACTTAAAAAAAAGGAGGTTATTAGCTAAAATGTTGATATCTAGCTTCAATATTTTGCATCCATGGCCAAAATGGATGCATAAATAGTGTTTTATTAGGGTAACACTATTTATGCATCCATGTTGATATCTTCTACACCAATAAAACAATTGTTGGTGCAAATACAATGATAATAGAAATAATACAAAGAGAAAACCTCCACTCTTCACCTCCCCCTTGCGCACGTATCTAGCCCAATATCTGAGTCAATACATTTTAGCCCATTAATCACCACAATTAAAAAGAATAAAATAGTCTCTCTCCTTTTCAATGTGGGATTAAACATTTTCACTAACTCCTCATCTTCCATATTCACTCTCACATCTTTACATTTATGTTATTACATTTATTCATTTTATTTATTTAATATTAAAATGCTCCAACAACAATGACGAGACCCATAGCAACTAAAATGCATGTTTGGAAATATCATTTTCATATATATAATGTTAATTATGACAATCTAAAAAGTAATAAATGGAGCAAAAAAAAAAAAAACAAAAAACAAAAAGGCACTCATTGACTTGTTAAGAGCATTGCAATTTGTGTAAAATGAACGTAAAACTTTAAAAGGAAAGATGTCATCAACAAAAATCATTTCTTTAGTAAATCAAATGACACCCGGGGTTCCCTCTAACACTTCAGTAGGGAGGACAACCCTTTTGATTAGTACAAAAAGTCCCTAAATGAAGTGTTTGGGGAAACTCTAGGGGAAACCTGATCATGGGGGCTACAAGAAATTTGGCTATTTTCAATGGTTGAAACTGTTGAAAAAAGTACTAAAAACCGTTGAAAAAAGTATTTTCAACAGTTGGAGTGACTGAAGAGAACCGTTATTAAAAACCTTGTCGAGAATATTTTTCTACGGCCTATGGAACCTTTCAAAAAAGTTTTACACCTTTATCAACATGCACTCTACCATTGATAAAAGGTATCTTGAGATAAGTTTCAACGGTTTGTAACCGTTGAAATAAGTATTTTTCATTCAAAAAATAAAAATAAATTTGGATATGCTCCTTCACATTGATCAAAATTTAATATCCACATTTAAAATATAAACATTAATAGTGACCAATTTCAAAATTTTACTACTATAATATAATTTACAAAATAAAAAATGTCCAGGACATATTGCCTCAAATTTACACCATTTGCATGTGTTTTAGCCAAAGCAAATGTAGCAAAATGAACAAAAACAACTTAAGTTTGTCCCACATTTTACAGCTGCTGCTCACCACCTCTAGTTACCTACAATAAGAAAATTGCATACAAAAACAACTTAGATTTTGTATACAAAACCACTATAATTATAGAAAAAAGAAAAGAAAAAAGAAACAGAACAATAACGAGTGAATAAGACCTTTACTTTAGAGAAACTTTAATTACTTAATATGAAGCAAGAGCATGTGATTTAACATATGGGTAAGCGTAATCTGTGGACCTATTAACTAAACTATGGAGCATTTATTTTAACAAGCCCATCACCTAAATAACTAGCCCAAAGAAAGTACAACCCAACAATGAGCCTATAGACTAGAACGTTAGTGCTTAAATCTCTTATGGCAATGTTTACTATGTTCACTCCGCAACCCCAACCTAACACGTCTCTTTTCTCTTCTTCTTATTTTATCAAAATCCGCTCCTTTAATTTTTTACTTTTATCAATATTCAATATCTGTCCTAGCTTACAAGCATTCAGTAGCCAAAATTCATACAAAAAAGCAAGCATAGTTAATAAATTATTTAAAATGTAAGTTACCAAAAAATAATTATACATTTAAAATACAACATGGCCAAGAAGAACAATACACCATGGTTATTGATCATACCTTGCTAGTGGCTATAAGCATTTCAAATGCTTCTGTTCCATGTTCTTCAATATAATTTTTTGTTGTGGCTAGAACATCACCTGGCTTTCTAAAGAGCCTTTGCTTCTCTTTGTTCCTTGTTCTTCAATATAAGTTTTTGCAACTGCTAGAACATCACCTGGCTTTCTGAAGAGCCTTTGCTTCTCTTTGTTTACAACTGCGCTGTGTACAACACTCTTTAGCCTCCCATTAGTCCACGCCTACAAAGTAGGTAGTAACTATAAGTGTGTGTTAATGGAAATAAATACACCAAAAAGTTATTATTAATTTGTTAACCTCAGTAAGATTATTAGTCTTAACAAACAATCCAATTTTTCTAACATTCAGATCTTATTTGTTGCCAATACGAAAAAGTGGTAGAACTTAAATCCTAGATCAAATAGAATTAAGCAAAACATCCGACATACAAGTGAGAGTGAGTTTCTGTCATTTTTTGCAGTTTCTGAGTGGGTTGGGGATAAATGGGAATGGAGCTGTCAAATTTTAGGTGAACTAGAGATAGGGAAGAAAGTTTGTCCAAACACAAGTACAAAACAGTTTTGGAAGGGGTCTGACATGGGTGGCACAGGAATGGGAGAGGAGAAATTGGCCCCACCCCATTGTATTCCCTTTTAACCATGGTACTTAACCTAATCTTAATAAAATAATATAGAAATTTCTTAAATTTCAAAACTATTTGTTTGAGTACCTTTTGCCTATCTCAAATGTCATGTGTGTGTAAACAAGCACGCATGTATATTTGGGATTTTCTTTAAGTAAAAAAAAAAAAATGTCCCTACAATATTTGGAGCAATTACAAATTAGTCAGGAAACAGTGTACAAAGACAACAAGTCTGTCCTGCATTAATGTACTATGTGCAAGAATTAAGAAATTACCAAAATTCAATACATTTCTTATTACCTCATGGGAAAGGTTGCCAACAAAGATAGTAGCGTATGCTGGATTGTTTTCAGGAGCCTCCTCATTGATCTACAAAACAAATAAAACATAAGAAACTGACAGTTAAAATCCAGATATTCCAAACCAATTCTAGTCTAGCATATACTTTAAATTAGAGCACATGCTTTGGGATACAACAGGAAATAATTCGAATTTAATGAAGCCACATAATATATGAGCTTAGCTCTTCTGACACAACCTGATATCAGTTAAGATACTCCTAAAGTTCTTGTGAGCCTATTGAGCTAAGAAATTTCCTAAGACATATCATGGACATGAAGAAAAGGAGACTTATTTCTACCGTTGGATAAGCAAAGAATGAGATATTCGGTGGCTATAACCGTTAATAACGGCAACATTAACGAATATGTTTCACTTTCAATCAAATTACTCAAATCTCTAAAGAGCTTGAACACGTATCCCCTAAAAACGGGGTCTTTGTAAAACAAGAAGCTAGCTAAGCTACAAATACAATCCAAATTAAGTAATAATGTTAGGAATGTTGCAAAATTTATTAAATATGTCTTACAAACTGATGTGTTAGCAATCATAAAAAACATGTGTTTATTTTATTGTTTAAGCAACACAAATCATATTCTTCATATGTTAATTTTGTAAATTTTTTATAATAAAATCTACGGTTGCTTTAGTGTTTGTTTGCTAAAAATTATTTTTGCCAACTTATTTTACTATTCAACTTATTTTTGCTATTATTCATAGGTCTTACTCCACTTTTTGGTACTATTCATGAGTCTCACTTTATTATTTCAACTAAAATTTACTTTTATTTACAGTATTTTCAGCAAAAAGTTTTCAATTTCAGCAAAATATAATGAGTGAAATTTTCCAAACGGATTCTTAGTATTTTCCAACCATTTATTTTGAGAGGAATTTTCCAACAAAATATAATGAGACCGAATTAAACCCTCCATTGAATATGGGATTTAGGAGTCATGTGGTTCCAATGTGGTCCCTCCAAGATGGCACAAATGCACGGGCAATTGTTTTCTAGTTGATGTAACCAGCCAAAAAAGAAAAAAAGGAAAAAAAAAATGGTTTTGTTGTTGATGTAACTGTCATGCGAAATTCAGCAAATATAAAATGGTGAGGTGGTCGGGATCAACGGTTACTTGTACACATGCCAAAGGCATGTTAATCCTAAAGACTAAAATGGGACATTTGGTTCGTTATGTTACTTTATGCTGTAATATTATATTATTGTAATTTTACATTAATGTAATCTCAATATAAGAATACAACATTACATTGTTTAAGAATGTGAAGAGATTAAGATAATGAGTAAGACTTAGGTACAGTACTTAGGTGTTGTTCCTTAGATTCCACTTTCAAGATTCTGCCATATGGATTTTTTCTCATGAGACGAAAGTGTATTTTTTAATTAAGTAGTCACATGGCTGAATCTTAAGAGGAGAACCTAAGGAACAACACCTAAGGTACTGTACATAAGTTTTGTCATAAGATAATATGATATATTTTGTAATTTTAATTTATGGTAATGTTAGGAAAAAAAAAAAAAACAAATAATCTTAATATCACATCGTCGTAATGTACATTACATCAAGAGCATATCATAGTGAACCAAATGCCCCCAAAGAGTAAGCTTGGATTCAACCGATCAATTCTCCATCCAATTTCCTTAGTTAAGTTTGATTTTCCTCTTCTTCTTCTTCTTCTTCTTCTTCTTCTTCTTCTTCTTCCTTTTTATTTTTTATTTTTTATTTTATTTTATTTTATTTTTTTTAAGAAAAGGAAAATTTGTACACACACTAGTAAATTCTTTATGTTAGGGTTTCACAGTAGCTGAAGAAGTGCATAAAGGTCAGGAGGCTGTGGTCTATGTGGGGTTTGATCATTTGGAAAGTGCAGGAAGTCATTAATTTTTTTTTTCCTTTTAAGTAATGGAATCATATATATTTAGAATTATATATATATATATATATATATTTATATTTATATATATAATTACTTACAAAGTCATAGCCCGTGTTTTACTTAAACAAAATATTATAGAAAATTTTATTAACAAGCTCAAAATTATGCTGAAGTCACGGTATGCTATGATATGGAATAGCCCATATCTTTATAACTTGTAAAAAACAAATTCAAGGGTACCCGACCATTGCACCATGGTGATAAATACGTGAAGAACATGTTCATTCAAATTCGTTGGCTTGTTGCTTAAGAAAATTGATGCAGGACAACCTATGCTTCCCACCTAGATTAGTCCTACCGTAGACCTTAGGCTTCCCACCTAAGGTGTTTGGACTCACCACCAAACAATCACAATGCAATCTTTGCAAATAATCTCAATAATAATAATAATAATAATAATAATAATAATAGTCTATGAATACAAAAGAAATCATCCGCAACTTTATATGCAACTTCCAAGAAAGGTTTCAAAAAAAAAAAAAAAAAGCTTCCAAGAATCACAAAGATAGGGATAAACCCTCCTAAACAAATCCTAAATAATTTCAAATACTAATATGATAATCTTAAAAAATTTCAAATACTAATCCGATAATCCTAAATAAAGGATAATTATGAACAACTAATCCTAACTAACTCAAATATCAATCCAAACTAAACAAATAACTACTTTACAATATGAAATTATCCACTGAAAATCTAAAATGAAATATTGAAATAACATTTGGTTATACTCCTGCATTAAAAATAAAAATCAAATGCTATTGTAATTAATGACACGTGGCATGTGATCATTGGAAGCGGTAGAAACCAAGCACTGGCCTCTGCCTATAAATACCACCAAGCCATTCCTCTCAGACACATTAACTCGATCAATTCAAGGCAGAAACCACAACTTTCATTGGCTCAACTTACTGGGGGTTCTTCGAACACATTGTGATAATGGCTTTTGTTCCATTCTCTCTCTTTACTCTTCTAGTCCTCTTTTCTCTTTTACTGAATCCAACCTCTGCCTTCAACCCCAAGCTGCTTAATGTCTCTAAGCTTCAATCTAGCACTAGTTGGTCACCTGCGGGTGCAACCTGGTATGGAAGCCCCACAGGTGCCGGGAGTGATGGTAAATGAGAACAAATTCAGCTTACTATATCACATATTGATACAATATTTGTGCAAAATATGACATTTGTTCCAGACAATGTGCTTGATTTTTCATAATTTTGCCTTGTAGGGGGTGCTTGTGGATATGGAACTGCTGTAGACCAAGCACCATTCTCTTCAATGGTGTCTGCTGGAGGGCCTTCTTTATTCAATTCAGGCAAAGGATGTGGAGCTTGTTATCAGGTGCTAGCCCGTATGTTTCTTTGGAAAAGTATAGATTTACTTGGATAAAGTTTGGCTCTAATTCAGCTTGGAGTTATCTTTTTTAACTTATTGCATGACGAATTATATGACTATCCATGTGTATTATCTAAACAAGATACATGATTTATTAAAATATTTATGTGACTAAGACTATACATGAATAATCTTTTTAATTCTTGCATATTTAGTTGAAAGAAGAAGGCTCCCAAGGGCGGAGGGAGCGGGGACCTAAGGGGGCCATGGCCCCCATGAAATTTCAAAAATCCCTCTTCTATCTTTATTTTTGGTAAAAAAAAGTAATTTCAATATAAATTTAAATAATTTTCCCCCTAAATTTTACTAAAAACATGTAACACATTTATTTATATGATTAATACAAATTTTGTTTACTCTAATTATTTTTATACTATAAATTACTCATTAATTCAAACTATATTTAATGTATTCAAATAAATAGAAACATTTATATATTATTTATGTAATGTTTCTTTTCTCTAATTACTCTTATATCATATTAGCACATCATAGATATATATAAGTAACCACCGCACACCCTTGATGCGATGGTTTATACTTGTGGAGTGTGGGGGGCAAGGGCCGGGGTTCAAGTCTCCAGGAAGAAGCTTCACACACATATACACTTAGATTAGGCTAGAGTAGAATTCTATCTTGTATAATAATTAAAAAAAAAAAAGAAAAAAAAAAGATATATATAAGTAAATATTTTTAATAAAAACATTCTTTTTTTTTTCTTTTCATTTAGAAAATTAGAGATATGAACATTATTTTTTTCCTTTTAGAAGAAACAATAGAGGTTGACTTCATGGTAAGGAATTAACAATATATTATATTTTATTAATGTTATATATATATATATATATATATATATATATATAAAGAAGAATATTTCTGACTCTGCCACTAATGACTCCAAGCATGTTTGTAATCTAACTTTTTCCAATTTATTATTATGCCTTGCCTCATTTAAAAAAATTCAACTTGTTAAGAAGTATCATTTAATTTATTGTCTTCTACATAAAATAGTATAAGTTTTGAAAACTTCCTTTCTTAATTTAAATTCAAATAATTTAAGCTAAAAAAAAAAAAAAAAAAAAAAGTATCAAGAACCATATAGAGTTCAGTAACATATAGTCTTTGTTACTACCAAAATGGATTAGAAGACTAGAAAAAAAGGGTGAGAGTGAAGACGGAGGGAGTGAAAATTGTATAGAAATGTGAACCTCACAAAATCATCTTGTACGTATTGGTTGATTTCAGGTGAAGTGTACGGCGAATCAGGCGTGCTCAGGGAATCCGGTGACTGTCGTTATCACTGATGAGTGCCCTGGTGGTCCATGTGTCGCAGAGTCTGTTCATTTTGATTTAAGCGGTACTGCCTTTGGAGCCATGGCAATTTCTGGTCAAGAAGATCAACTACGCAACGCTGGAATCGTGCAAATTCAATATACAAGGTAATTGCCGTGAGAGAGAGGCTAAGGGAATAAATAAATAGTACATTTTGTCAACTCATGTCCTTGAAAGTCCACATTTTGGCATGGTCTATCATGTGAAGTGCAAGAGATTATTGCTCAATTTCAAATATTTTGACTTTATATTATCATTCTTTAACTTTCTCAACATTTTCTTTTTGTCAATTGTCATTTCATCATCTTTTTGTCTAATATGACTAAAGCTATGGTTTGCAATAACGCAGAGTTCAGGTGTGTCCATAGCCTTTCACGTTGATTCTGGCTCCAACTCCTATTACTTTGCTTCCCTAATTGAATATGAAGATGGAGATGGAGACGTATCTGCAGTTGACCTTAAACAGGCACTTGACTCGAGCACATGGCTTTCCATGCAGCAATCATGGGGTGCAGTTTGGAAACTTAATTCAGGCTCAGCATTGCAAGCTCCTTTCTCCATCCGCTTGACCTCGGCCGTGTCCGGAAACACTGTTGTAGCTAACAATGTCATTCCAGCTGGTTGGCAACCAGGCCAAACTTATCGATCAGTCATCAACTTCTAATCCTAAATAATATGCTTGCCTTTGGTCCTAGCTAAAGGAGGCGGAAAAAAACAAAGATAATGAAAAATATTTGTAGCTTTATATTTAGGGTGAAGATGAATTAAAAGTCAGTTTATAGTTAAATGACTTTATGTTTGTCTTTGTACACCTACTGTGAATACAATAGACTTACATTCTGTGGAAAAAAATGACCAGGAATCTTTTTTTTCTCCCTCTGAATATTTTCTTTTTCTACATTTATCATGCTACTATGTCTTAGATTTTCTCCGTTAGGAAATTTAACGTGGTTCACACTTCACATGGAGTTTATTAGAATTATTTAATTATTATATAGGCCAACCTACACTAATTGTTTCTCAAGTTTGTCAAGCGATCATTTTAATTTGGTTTCTCAAGTTTCAAGTTAGCACTATTGGTCCATCAAGTTTAAAAAACGAGGGTTATTAGTTATTCGGTTAATTGCTACTAGTTTTAATGCTTACGTGACTAATAGACTTATATGTAGCATTTTTAAATGATATGACAACATTTTTAATATTAAAAAAATTAAAATTTATTTTTACACATAAGCAAACCCATGACTTATTTTAATATCCAATAACTGACTTATTATGAAACGAAAAGTAATTCTTAGGTACTCTTGAAGTACGGAAAATTGTGTTTTCTCATGTCACATTTAAGGTGGGGTCTACTCATTAAATTCATGTTAGGGTCCACATAAATATGAGAGGAGGAAGCACCATTTCTCCATACTCCGGGAGTACCTAAGAATTTTCCTGAAATGGGTCTTCACTATTAATTTAATAATAGAGTATTAAACGTAGTTTTACTTATGTCTTTACTCTTTGGGTCATTTATAAACAAAAACTAAAATAAGTTGGAGTGATAGCTTAGTGGCACTAATGTCTTCTATGATGTCCTGGGTTTATAAAAAGGTGGCTGGAGGCGCGCACCTTCTCCCCTCCCTATTTATCTAGAAGACCAAAAAAAAAAAAAAAAAAAAAATCTCTCTCTCTTGGGGACTGTATTTGTGATTGACTAAGGTTTTTATTTTTTATTTTTTATATATAATATTTTTAATTTTATTTATTTTTTAATTTATTTATGGGATTAAGACATTTTTTTTTTCCAGTCAAAATCAATGTTGTTAATTATTAGCATTGATGACCATTTTTAATAGAGTTCAATGGTTTGTAATAAGGTCTTGAGCACGAAGAATGATGTTTATTCTTCTCACATTCATGGTGGAGTTTATTCATTAAATTCATGGTAGGGTTCATTATGAATATAAGAAAAGAGAATACCATTTCTCCATACTTTGGGAGTACGTAAGATTTTTTCCTAATTTTCTATGGCTGTTTTCTTTGGATTCTCTTTTGTCTTTTTCGTTTAGTAAGTTGTACGCTTCAGTTCTACTACGTGATGTTGGTAAATTGTTTTTGTATGTCGTTATTGAGTGTGCTAATGTGAGGCAATGTTTCAATGAAATATTAAAAATTTTAATTTTCTATATGACATTTTTTTTAATAAAAAAAATCTATTTATTATATCACTGAAAAACAAAAGGAAGATATATTTAACCATATCTCCTTCCTTACCCACCGCCCCTAAAAAAATTAATGACCTGCATCATATCGCCATGAGAGTTGAAACAATAGATTGAGCTTTAACAAAAATACTCATCTCACAAATGTCATACTCTAAATAATCAATTCTCATTAAATCTAGCTCGAGAGGATGTCTTGTACTTCTAAAAGGTATTATGGATGCCATTTGGAAAAACAGTGTTCCCACAACACTACATGCGATTACCTGTTAGGAATCTCATATTCAATTTAATATCCTAATAATTTTATAGTTCCATCACTTCAATTAATAGTTAGTTAGTTGGTTACATATATTGGCCCTTTAGTTAGTTGTGATTAGTATAAGTTAGTTAGGATTTGAGCACATATAGCTAATTTAACATATGACCTAATTCTTAGAGCACATGTTCAATTAACTAGTCAATTATCTTAGGCCATGTGAACCAATGACATTAGAACTAATTTCCTATAAACACATTATTGTAATCCAACATTAAATGTTGAAGAATAAACCAATTTCTTACTTAGTGCATTTCCTCTCTCTTAATATTTCTTTATAGAAGATGACTACCTTAAATTAAGTCAATTCTTCTACAATTCTCATACATTCCCTTACAATTCCTATCAGTCCTCGTTAAAAACCAATATGTTTTTAACATTACCCAACACAATGAGGTATTAACCATACAATAAGAACCACTAGGTTCTTCACATTACCCAACATACTTAGAACTCTCATTTTACTTAACAATAACGAGAGTAATTGATAAAGGCCCATCCTATTAAGGGTGTATTTGTGAACAATCATTTAAAATGTTATTTGGTTAATAGATGTTGCTTTTGGGGAACACTCACTTGACAATTCAAGATGGAAGAAGTATAAATAGAGAATCAATGTTAAAATTGAACTGGTCTACACTCTGGCCTAGAAAAGCATTTATTCTCCATCAAAGGGTTTCTAAAAAGAAGGTCATAGACGAGAAGAATTTCATTCTCATTCATTATTTTACAGTGGACTTTTCTTTACAAATCACTTGAACAACAATGGCCAGAAAGGTTTTATTTCTTCCGCCGTTTTAGATTTCTCATGTGTGATATCTGAGATTTCTTCATGACTTGTTAGTATTTTAGTAGTATGAGTTTTGTGTCATCAATATTGATGTTTGTGCCCTATCAAAAAAAAAAAAAAAAATATTGATGTTTGTGCGTTTATAGATTGTGCATTTGTTTTGGATCATTTGATAAAATTCAATTGAGCGTAGCTTCTACGTGAGTGACATTTGCAACTTTTCAATGTTTGAAAGTGAAGGAGAAGAATTTGGGCTAGATACGGGTCTGACAGTCATTTGCTGTGGACTGATAGTGGGCGGGCCCAATGTGAAATATCGGTAGGCCCAAATGCCATAAAGACCCTTTGTATGAGATGCTTGCGGTCCACGTTTGATGTAAGAGTCCTATAAGGAAGGGAATTCTGCGACCTACGATCAAGAGGATTCCTACATGGAAAATACTTCTACTCCAAGCAAGAAAAGTCCACTCTCTATTACTATAAAAGCCCCACGACCCTCACAAATCAAGGTACGCATAGTTTACCCTCTCTAGCACTCTAGAGTTGTGAGCATATTTTCTAACTTAACCTTCGGAGGGTCTTCGGCCGGCACCACACCGGTGCTCTCTGTAAGGTTTCCCCTTCTTTGTGTTGTGCAGATTGATATTCAAGCGCATAGGTACCGTGTGGCTCATTGGTGGAATTCTTGACTTCATCAGTTGGCGCCGTCTGTGGGAACGGTTAAGTAGAGATCCAAAAACTCATACTATCGTTTTTTCGGACTTAAGGGTTGCATGGTACTCACTCGCTCGATGGCAACCACCAACGACGTTCAGGGAGACGAACAACCCAATACTGCCCTCGAAAGACAAGTTCGGACCCTCGCTGCTGCGGTAGAACGTCTCACCAAACAAAATAATGACTTAGAAGAACAGCTGCGTCAGAAGAATGCAGAACAGAATGACCAGCAAGAAGAAGAAGAAGGGACCAGCGCTGCAAAGAGAAACCAGGAAAAACCTGAAGGCAGCCATGCCCCAAGCAGGCCGGAGAGGCAGAACATGAGCATGCCATCCCTCACGAATGCGACACCACCACAGATTGCCGCGGAGATGCAGGCGATGAGGGAACAGATGGAAGTAATGATGAATGCGCTCAAAGGGCGGGTTTCCAGCGATCTAGACGACTTAGTCAACCGTACTGACTCGCCCTTCACTGCGGCCGTGAACGCCTTCCCCTTGCCGCATAAATTCCGCATGCCTCATATAGACAGCTATGATGGAGTAAAGGATCCCCTAGACCATCTGGAGATGTTCAAGACCCTAATGCACCTACAAGGGATAGCTGACGAGATCATGTGCAGGGCCTTCACTACGACGCTTAAAGGCCCCGCAAGGATATGGTTTAGCCGACTAACACCAAACTCCATCAGCATCTTCAAGGAGCTAAGCGCTCAGTTTACTACACATTTCATCGGGGGACACAGATACAAGAAGTCTACGGCTTGCCTAATGAGTATTAAGCAACGGGAGGACGAGACGCTGAGGGCCTACATAACGCGCTTTAATAAGGAAGCGCTCTCAATAGACGAAGCAGACGACAAAATACTAGTTGCTGCCTTCACGAACGGGCTTCGAAAGGGCAAATTTCTGTTCTCGTTGTACAAAAACGACCCTAAAACCATGGCGGAAGTACTCTACAGGGCAGCCAAGTACATGAACGCAGAAGACGCGTTGCAGGCTCGAGAGGATAAGCCGAGGAAGAGGGAACGACAGGAGGAAAGACAGAGGGATCAAGGGTCGAAAAGGCCAAGAGTAGACGACCGAAGACTTGAGCGACGTTCTAAGCCACCCGGAGGAAGATTCACGAGCTTCACACCGTTGACGGCTCCGATAGATCAAGTCCTGATGCAAATCAAGGACGAGGGGGCTCTAACCTTCCTCGGGAAGTTGAAATCAGATCCCAGCAAAAGGTCAAGAGACAAATACTGCCGCTTCCACCGCGATCACGGCCACGACACAGCGGAGTGCTATGACTTAAAGCAGCAGATAAAAGCCCTTATAAGACAAGGGAAACTACAAAAATTTGTAAGAAAAGAGAGGACGAACCAGCCACCTCAAGAGCCTCAGCCCCGAAGGGATAATGAGCGTCCCAGACCACCAATCGGAGACATAAGGATGATCGTAGGGGGTACATCAACAACCGGGTCGTCCAGAAAAGCCCGAAAGACTTACCTTCGAATGGTCCAAAATGTTCAGCTGACGGGCTCGGAACCAAAGATAGCACGGATAGATAGCTCAATCGTCGGGTTCTCAGAGGAGGATGCACGACGGCTTCACCACCCGCATGACGACGCATTAGTTGTCACCTTACGAGTGGGAGAATACAACTTACACCGAGTGCTGGTTGACAATGGCAGCTCGGCGGACATCCTATACTACCCAGCGTTCCAACAGATGATGATTGATAGGGAACGGCTAATACCAACGAATTCCTCGCTAGTAGGGTTTGGAGGAACGAGAGTATTCCCATTGGGTGCTGTCACACTGGCAGTGACGGTTGGCGATTATCCTCAGCAGATCACTCGGGACGTAACATTCCTCATAGTCAACTGCTCATCAGCATACAATGCTATCCTCGGACGGCAAACCCTCAACAGCTGGAAGGCTGCTACCTCGACGTACCATTTGATGATTAAATTCCCTACGGAGTATGGGGTCGGCGAGTTGCGAGGGAACCAGGTGGCCGCCTGCGAGTGCTACGTAGCCATGTTGGAAATGGATGACCACCAGCACACCATGTGCATAGAAGAAAAGCGGGTCGTAGCAGAACCAGTGGAAGAACTAGAGGAAGTAACTCTAGACGAATCAAGACCCGGACGGACAACTAGAATGGGGACGTTGGCCAGTCAACCCATACGACAGGCCCTAAAAGTGTTCCTAAGGAATAATCAGGATGTTTTTGCTTGGAGCCACGAGGACATGCCGGGTATTGATCACTCAGTCATAGTTCACAGGCTGAATGTGAACCCCACGTTTTCGCCCGTGAGACAGAAAAAGCGAGTATTTGCTGAAGAGCGAGACAAAGCAATAGCCGAGGAGGTTAGGAAACTTCTTGAGGCAGATTTCATTCGGGAGGTATATTACCCCGACTGGCTAGCAAACGTAGTGATGGTCAAGAAAGCTACAGGGAAGTGGCGAATGTGCGTCGACTTCACGGACCTCAACAAGGCTTGCCCGAAGGACAGCTTCCCGTTACCTCGTATCGATACACTGGTAGACTCAACGGCAAGGCACCAACTCTTGAGCTTTATGGATGCCTTCTCCGGCTACAATCAAATCAAGATGGACGAGGCTGATCAGGAGAAGACCTCCTTCGTCACAAGTCAGGGACTATTTTGCTACAAAGTGATGCCGTTTGGGCTAAAAAATGCAGGAGCAACCTACCAGAGGCTAATGAACAAGATGTTCGCGCATCAGATTGGGAGGAATGTGCAAGTGTATGTTGAAGACATGCTTGTAAAAAGCATTTTGGAGCACGATCACCTGAAAGACCTACAGGAGACTTTCAACACTCTCAGGTCGTATAATATGAAGTTAAATCCGAACAAGTGCGCATTTGGAGTGACGGCAGGAAAGTTCTTGGGGTTCATGGTTTCCCATCGAGGTATAGAGGTTAACCCAGAGAAGGTTCGGGCCATCATGGAGTTAGAACCGCCGAAAACAATCAAGGATGTGCAGAGATTGAACGGTAAAATTGCAGCTCTGAATAGGTTCGTCTCAAAGGCGACGGACAAGTGTCTCCCATTCTTCCGTACGTTAAGGAAGTTGTTCGTATGGACGGACGGATGCCAGAAAGCCTTTGAGGACTTGAAGAAGTACCTGTCGTCCCCACCGTTGCTCAGCCCATCTAAGCCTGGGGAAGAACTCTACCTCTATTTAGTGGTTTCGCAAGCGGCAGTCAGCGCGGCACTAATTAGGGAGGAAGATGGGTCGTAGAAACCCGTCTACTTCATAAGTAGGGCGTTCCGGGGGGCGGAAGAAAGGTATTCCCAAATGGAGAAGTTGGCTTTCGCGCTAATAACTGCGGCAAGAAAGCTCAAGCCATACTTCCAGGCGCACACAATAGTGGTCCTAACGGATCAACCCCTACGAAGAGCCATGAGTAGCCCGGATACCGCAGGACGCATGGCCCTGTGGACGGTTGAACTAAGCGAATTTGATATACAGTATCGTCCGCGAAATGCAATTAAGGGACAAGCCGTGGCCGACTTCATTGCAGAATTTTCCAGGACAGAAGGCGTGGGGGCAGACACAAAGGCTCAATGGAGCATCCACACGGACGGATCCTCCAACAGGCATGCAGGAGGCGCAGGTGTACTAATCCATACCCCCGACGGAGATAAAATCGAATGCATGATTCGTTTGGACTTCCCCACGACCAACAATGAGGCTGGATATGAAGCTTTGGTAGCAGGACTAGACCTCGCGAAGGCAGCAGGCGCGGAATCCATGATCATACATTGCGATTCTCAGGTGATAACAAGTCAAATCAATGGCATCTACGAATGCAAGAGTGAGAAGATGAGAAAGTACCTGGACGAAGTAAAGAAACGGATCGGTGGTCTCACAGTAAGATTCGTTCAAATCCCAAGGGAAGAAAACGAATGTGCCGACCGTCTTGCGAAGGCAGCCTCAGCAGAGCTCATGATCGTTCCCGAACAGGTATTGTCATTTGTACAACTCTCCTCACTCATTGATGACGGAATAAAAGTGCACGGAAGACGAAGCGACGCTTCGATCCCACACAATGGCCTGTAAAAAGGTGACACGTGTCAGGGGCCATTTAATGAATTCCAGACCCTGTCGGCTGCCAGGCTACTGAACGGTTTAAATCTTCGTACCTTCATTCTTGAACCGACCTCCCACAGTCCCTTTTGACCGTCATCCCCAACAGTATTGTCGTCACCCCATGCTTCCGTCCACTAAAGTTTGACGGACCCATGAGGTGAAGGGGGCAACTGAAGGAGAAGAATTTGGGCTAGATACGGGCCTGACGGTCATTTGCTGTGGACTGATAGTGGGCGGGCCCAATGTGAAATATTGGTAGGCCCAAATGCCATAAAGACCCTTGGTATGAGATGCTTGCGGTCCACGTTTGATGTAAGAGTCCTATAAGGAAGGGAATTCTGCGACCTACGATCAAGAGGATTCCTACATGGAAAATACTTCTACTCCAAGCAAGAGAAGTCCACTCTCTATTACTATAAAAGCCCCATGACCCTCACAAATCAAGGTACGCATAGTTTACCCTCTCTAGCACTCTAGAGTTGTGAGCATATTTTCTAACTTAACCTTCGGAGGGTCTTCGGCCGGCACCACACCGGTGCTCTCTGTAAGGTTTCCCCTTCTTTGTGTTGTGCAGATTGATATTCAAGCGCATAGGTACCGTGTGGCTCATTGGTGGAATTCTTGACTTCATCAGAAAGAAACTATGAGATAACCAGTGGCAGAGCCACGTTGGACCAAAGGGGGCCTTGGTCCCCCCAAATTTTTTTTTTTAAAGTTAAAATATATGGATTTGTAATGAGTTATCCTATTTTTTTAGGGAAAAAAAAAAAAAAAAAAAAACTCAAGTTCACATCCTTTTAGCCCCCCTTCTCCCAATAATTTTTTTATTTATAACTTAAATTAACTGGGTATTCATCAACTTGTGATAAACATAAAGTTTTTAACAATTATCTCAGGAAAAAAAATTATAACCTTAGCTCCTACCTCATTAAAAAGAAAGAATAATAATTCTTCTTGCTTACTTTGACTATGATAGCAGTGTTTCTCAAAAATAACACCACCACAAAACACAGCACCACCGGTAAATCTACAACTAAATTGTTAAGCAACTCACCTTGAGTTTACATATGAGTCTTTGATCATTTTCTCAGTTTTAGTCCTTGCACTCTCCATTCCATAATTTCTCAAGTTGTCTCCTTCTTTCTTTGTCTCTGACTTTGATTTCCCTTTTCTTTTATCTTCTTTTACTTCAAGCTCTTTAAAATTGAATCTAAAGTTTTTGAGTGCCTTTAAGTTGATTCAATTTCAAGAAAATCTACTGTTCATGTGTATGGTTAAAAACCTCACACTTAGCAATGTTAATTAACATAGTAACCACATATCTCTTTCTCTCTCTTCTAATTTTGTTAAGGTAACTATTTTTTTCTCTACTGCCCCAGTAGTAGGTACGTGATTCTTCTTCTTATATATATATTTTTAATTGATAGATATTTTATAATATAATATAATAAACTAATATTTTGATAAAAGTATATAATATATCATATAAATAAATAAAACTAGTCTTGTTACATGCGCTTCGCGCGTGCGATGACGCTTTTTTTTGGGGGGATTTAGTATCACAATTTTCTTTCATCACAATTTGAAAAAATAGATAGGATTTTTTTTTTTCCAAAGAGAATAGGATTCATTTTTCAATAAGAAGCTTTTGCGTGTTCATCCAAATCCAATTGATAATATAATAGTTATAAAAAAAAAAAAGATAATGTAATAAATCAAAAAAAAAATGGATAATGTAATAGTTTAAAAAAGAAACGTGGGATAGTTTTTGCTTATTTTATGGGGGGGGGGGGGGGGGTAGTTATTTTCTTTCAAACATGGGTAGTGGGAAGTTATTTTTTTTTTAATCAACGGTGACTATTTAGTGGGGAGTTAATAACCAGTATTTTTTTTTTTAATTTTTATCTATTTATGATTTTAACCTCATTTCTTATTTTTAGGAATAAGGATAAATTAATTAAATTAGGGGTATTTTTTACAGGAAAAAAAGTAATAAATAACTTTCTGAATCCTCTTAATATATACAGATAATGGAAGATTTTAGCAATCTTTAACCAATTAGTAAATTTTTATCTTAATTATAATGCTAAATCCAGGTCTATTGACAAATTAAAAACAATTAAGTTATAAAGTACTTAACTATTGAAAATATCTTATAAAAAAAATATTGAAATGAGTTATATATATTTTTTATTTGGCCCCTCCAAGCATAAATTTCTGGCTCCACCATTGGAGATCACCTTGTGGGACCTAATCGATGTTTGCCCATTGTATGACCTCTTTAAATTTTAGTTTCTTTCTCATTATTGTTATTCAAGTTTTCGACATTTTTATTTATTTTATTGGTCGTATACTTATGGAGATCTGATGATTTGGATATACACTAGTTGTATTAAAACTAGATGGATGATAAAATCATAAAATGTTGCTTTTTATTTTATAACCTGGCCTAATCGAGCTCATGTTTTTATCCTCTAATTTTTTTCATGAGTTTTAGATAAGAACAAAGAAGAGTACTTGAGCTCGAATAATAAAGTCCCAAATCCAATTTAAATTTTACAAACAAATATATTACATATGGGGGTGTAATTTATATAAACTTAAGGTTATATTACGAAAATTTTATAATTCATGTTTTTTTTTTTTTTTGGAGAATCAGTTAAGCGAAGTTTTATTAATCAATCAAATCTATTTGGAATACATCCTCCAAATCAGTGGGTGGTTCTTCCACCTAAACATCAGTGTTAGCAGATGAAATTGCTCTTCGTGCAAAGGCATGAGCTAGCTTATTACCCTCCTTCTTAACATGTTGAAAACTAATCCTTGTAAAACTAGAACATAAACAATGAATCTCCTTAATCACATGACCAAAAAGTGTCAAGTTTTCCCCCTTATTGGTGACTGTCTCCTTCAACAATCACAGAGAAGAGACTTAACTCTTTTCCAAAAGCAACTGCTCTGCTACAAGCTAAAGCTTTAGTAGCATCCACCCAATGAGGCTCACGTATCTTCTGGCTGAGGGTAGCAATTATTTCACCCTCACTATCACGAACAACGACTCCAATACCTGCCATTCTCGAGTTGCCAAAATAAGCTGCATCAAAATTGGCTTTGTACAAGCCTTCTGGTGGAGGTTGCCAGTGGACCGAAGCTGCTCTCCTCCGAATTTTGGGTGGATATTTGTGGATCTCAAAGTACTCTGTCACCATATCCTTAGCTTGCTTGCTGACTTTGTGAAGGGGCCAAGAAGGTTGCTTTTCTCTAAGCCTGTTGCGTCTCTGCCACAAGCTCCAAGCAATTGTAGAGAACCAGGCCACATGGAAGACTGATCCTCTGCCATGTAAATGATTTGTTTAAGCATATTTACGGTTCTTTGCAAGTATCTTGTCTTGAATATCATTTTGTGATTTGTTTTACTATAATTTCATGTCAATTAATTCATGAAGGTAGAAACTTGGCCCCATAAATGAGGTTTTAATTTTTGTGATTATTTAATTGAAATAAGGTGGTGAGTTGGCCATTAAGAATATATTTTTCTTAGGCCCATAGTCATAGATATGAGAAATTTTGTTCTAGTGTTTATATTTACTAGTCTTATTGATAAAGTATTTTAATAAATTCATGCATGATGCACCTTTACCAACAAAAAGATTAGAATTTACTACAAAATTGATATTGGTTAATTTAGAACTAAAGTTTAAGTTTTACAACATTCAAGTTTATTTTCTTTGGGGTGCATAGATCTTTGTTTTGGCACATGTCTCGATGAACCATTCATCCCATTGAATAAAATATGTTGAATGAGAAGATGTGAGTGAGGGTGGGAGTGATCTAATCACTCAAGTTGAATTCTCAATAAGTCTCATATAAGTGAAGGTACCCCTAAATGTTTTAAGCTTAAGATTTTTTGAAAGTCATTATAGAAAAATTTATAAGATCCAATAAGGTTTGACTCCTAGTGAAGATTTTATATTGCAAGAGTTAAGCGCGTACAAACATCCGAGTAATAGTATGTAAAGGTTCACCAACATTGTTGGCTTATTTGGTGTTACAACTTATAGTAGGAGTACATACATTTCTAAGGCCTTTATATGGATGGAATATTGGAAGAAGTGATTTGTGTTTGTCATGTGAGAGCGTGAGGCATTCTATATACTATAGAGTTATAAGAGCATCCACATTAGTGGAGGCAAATTTTTAGATTTTTGGCATCACAAAAGCACTTTATCTATTTTAACTTACTATTTCACAACACACCCAACATCAATGGTTCTATTTTTTTAGCTGCTTCATTTAAATATTATTTTTTCATTCTTCATTTGTATTTGTTGAGAAACATTGATGCAAAAGGCATCATCTTAAAATTATGAAGAGACACGATGTATTGGTCAAATTCACATGTCATGCGGAAGTAATTATTAAAAAATTTATGTATACTATGTACTTAGAAAACACACATATTTCATTTAAGGTCATGAACTTGTGTTATATCTGTGTCGTACCGGTGTTATACCGGCCGTTTTATATTATAATTTTTATAAAATTGCTTGTATTACCTTGTTGTCTCTGTGTCCGTACCTGTATCTGTGTCAATGTCTATGCTTCCTAACTACATACTATTCAAAACTAGAAAATATTCTCCATACACAAACGTGGAATTAAGAATATATAGAATATGTTTCTCAAAATAAAATATAAAGAAACTCGAAAAACTTACTAGTGTAGGCTTTTCCGAGTTAATTTCCACATATATGATTTTGGCATTTGTAGAATCTTGCTCGAACGTAAAATGAAAATGATCAAGCGAGCTCTGTAGTAGCGAACCTTCACAATATTGAAGCAGCTTTAGGAATGCTTCTATACCTTCACAATTTTGTTCCTAACAAAAAACTAATCAAAAGGCTTGTGAAATTGCAAAGAAAAGCAGCAGTAAAAAAGAAGGAAAAATAAAGGTAAGAGAAAAATAAAAATAAAATGAAATCATTCTCATAATTTTCCCTCTACCTTTGAGATTGCTTTAGTTGTAACCTGTATCCATGCATAGGATTTGGACAAGTGTCCTAACCATATGCCACCATGTGATAAAAATCTGCATGATATTCTATTTATCTATACTACTATTTAAGGAGTTTCCCCCATTTGGACAAGATTTTTTTTTGGTTCCAAAATACCCTTACAACCTATGTTTAAGTAGGGGCAAAACTTAGTAAAAATGCTTCTTTAACTTCCACGTAAAACACTATCTACAAAATAGGACCACACTCCCAGTACACTCACGTTAGTTTTCAAACTCAAATTGCTTCTTTTTCAGTTCTCTAATTCTCTTAATTCTGTGTTTTCAAATTCCTTTCACCCACCTTTTTGCTTCATATTTCACTACAAACAACAACAACAACAACAGATAGATTTGAAGTAAGCTCTTTCTTAGATCAAATCTCAACCCTCTCTCTCTCTGTCTCTTTGATCTCACTTTTTTATTTCTATGCAATTTGCAAGGTGTAAACCTATAATCTCATTGGATTAATTGGAGAATATAAATGAAGTTGCTTATATGGAAACAAATGTAGTTAGTTTCCTTCTCAAAAAAAAAAACAAAATGTAGTTAGTTTAATTGAAAGGTTGCTTTTATGGAACATTTTTTATTTAAACCAAAAATCTTAACTGTGGTTATAAGTCTTTATATGCGTTACTTGTAAATTTTTTAGTGTCTTTTATCACATAATAAAATTAAAAATTTTCTTGTTTTAAAATTTTATAGGAATATCTTATGTAATATAGACCTTTTTTTTTAGAACCATTATATAATATAGACCTTTGTATTACATCATACTATAGAATATCGTGATTTGGGGCTAAAATGGGCATTTGCGTCTTTCGTCAAAACTTTTCAGCAAAATACCCCATGTTTGAAACTATTTAGGGAAATGCCTCCGTTTTGAAACTCAATTTTTGGACAATCGAGTTATATAGAATTAAAAATTAAAAATTAAAAATTAAAAAATTCCGGAACTCGAGTTCCTTGGAAAAAAATTTGTGGAACTCGAGTTCTTTGTATGTAACTCGAGTTCCAAAAAAAAAAAATAATAAAAAATTTCTAAGTCTAAGTTCACTATAACTCGATTGTCCAAAAATCAAGTTTTACATTTGGAACTCAATTTTTAGAAAATCGAGTTTCAAAACAGGGACATTTCCCTAAATAGTTTCAAACAGAGGGTATTTTGCTAGAAAGTTTGTGAAAAAAGGGTGAAAGCCCATTTTGGCCCGTGATTTTGTAATATCATGGTTAGAGTGGTCTTAGAATTGTCATATTATGTTTATATATATATATATATATATATATATATTTTTTTTTTTTTTTTGCAATGTGTATATTATCAAAATATACTCCTTGTTTAGGATTTTATATTGCGGCCATATGCCATCATTAAGGTCAAACCATGTTAAGTGTCTATTTAGTTCGATTTTTTGAGATCAAAAAGCATGATTTGGTTTCAAATAATATTTTTTGCGTTTGGTAAGGACGTCCATGTTTTGGGCCACAAAATGTGAAAAACCATGTTTTCTCATTAGACTCTTAGTGTTAGTTTGGATTGCGTTGAAAAACTGCTACGTCTGCATTTGCGTTTTAAACAGTGGGTCCTGTGCACTGTCCATGGGACACACAAGTGCAGAATTCAACAAATTTTGCTTTAAAATTGGATTTCACGGCACTATTCACACATTTAAAAATTATTTTGTTACAATGTTTTTAGCAATAAGTTTTCAGTTTTTAATAATAAACAATATCCAAATAGGCCCTTAAAGGTAGAATGCAAAAACGCAAGTAAATCCAATAAGATATCATTGGAAACTTTTTCCCATATTTCATAATTACCCTTACAATTTTTCCAAAAACCCAATTTTACCCATCTACCAATTCACAAAACACAATTCATTCTCAAAAAATCACTGTTTTGCTAGACTCAACTTGCCAGACTCGCCATGCCACCTTACGCTTTGCTAGCTCGTTTTGACCTCTCCAGAATTATCTTAATCTTGTCACCTCACACCTCGCTGGACATGCCAGTGGCATCTCTACCTCTCTCTGAAATAATTGAATGTTCTTGAGAACTCTCTTTGAGAGAAAAGTAAAGCAATTTGGGGCTAATTAATTCTGAAATGGAAGTAACTGGGGCCTATTAATATTAATTGGAAGCTAATTTAGAGCTTATTAATGTTAATTGTGCTAAAATTATTTTCCAACAATTGATGTATGTTCACTATTTCATTGATATCTCTCAGACCATTTTGAATTTGTAAGTAAGGTTAATTTTTCTAGAAACTATACATCTAGAGCTTTAGCTTGAGCACAAGAAATAGACAATTTCGATTAAAAATGAGTAAGATATGATTTTTCGAAGTTGGCTCTGAGGGCTGTTATAAGAGCTATGAGAAAAACCAAAATTTTAGTCATTTTGCTTGCTCACCACTAACCTCCGAATTTAATGCACTAGCCTTCCTTAAACTTTGAAATTGAGTCTAAGTTCATGATTTCTCTCATCCTTTGTCAACCCTCATTGAATGTCATTCCATTCATATTTTCTCCCTCCTTGAGATTTAGTGAAGTAGATTTAGTCCTGTTATATCTTGGTCTTCTTAAGACTCAAGATATTGAGTAAGGCTCACTCTTTTTCTCCTAGTTTAACTTCTCTACTCCACCCTTAGAACATCCCCCAAAAGCCTCCTCCACCATGTGAATCTCACATGCAAGTATAATCTCTTTCCCTAACTTGTCTTTTATTTTGCTATAATGTTAATTTAAGGTTAAAGCAAGCTAGCTGATTATTTAAATTCTTTGAACGTGCTTGAATGTTCTTTATATGCTTGAATGTTGTTCATATGCATTCTTCACACGTTCTTGATTTTTAACGCATGTCATGTATAGCACTAGCTTTGATCTTAAATTCATATCTAGAATATGAAAAAAATGTTAATTTCATAATTCTCTCAAATCCTTGAATATAGGATATCACCATTCACACACATTCACTAGAATTTATTTTTCAATTCAAATGTAATGATGAATAAATGGAATTAGGATTTATCACATGCACACACATTAAGCAAAGTAATGAACATGCAATTGATTGATAGTATGTTGAATGATGTGACAAGAATGTTGGTCACTATAGTCTAGAAGATCGGTTTCACCTGGTAAGATGGGTGTCTAACAGTACATCTTCCCATCTTGCAACATAGCCTTTGAACTTAGATCAAGGGTTAGTAGGTCAAATACTTATCTATGTAATTTTCAATTCTCTAGATTCTAACTAGGAAACAAAGTCATGTATTTTATCTTAGATTGTAACTGGGATCAAGGCCATGCTATTTCCTATGATCAATGTACATTCATTCTCAAATTAATAAAATGACAAATTTTTCAATTATGTTTTTTTTTCCAATAATTAAATCAGCAGCAACTCTATAGTAAAACCCTTAATCTAAAGGGAAAGTGTAATCAGTTAAATCCCCATTTTGAGAGGCAATAACACGACTTCATCTATTCACGTAGATTTAGCCCAAACCAATCAATCCAAAACGGGCTGGGGGCATGGTATGTCACAATTTGAGCTTCATTTGTTTAATAATAGAGCCTGAACTTGGGTTAGAGCTTAACTAATTTGCTAATTAATAAAAGAACATAAACAAATTTTTAACTTTTAAAAAATGTGACGGAGTTCCATGAGATGGGATGGAAGTTTGGTCACAACCCATACCAAAGCAAGACCCATTAAACTTATTATCAAGGTCGCCACAGACTGATATGAATCTAGATATGTACATATTTTCCACTAAACTGAGTAAACCCCTAATAAGCATTTCAGTCAATGATTGTTCACTTATTCTTCATAGATGAATTGGGAAACTTTGATGAATTAAGCTAGAATGGTGTGTAGCTGACCCTAATGCCTACTTCATTGTAGCTATTACTAACCATAAATGTTAATACTTGTAGTTTTTCATCAAAAAAATATGCTGAAAACATCTATATTATTACGACCCAAAATTGGTTTTGGAGTCCCAAAAGTGTGGTATCAAGAAATGCGAAACGATTCATTATAGTAGCTGAAGAGGAGAAAATGAGTTGATGGATCATGGTAAGGTTGGTGTTGCTAGGCCCATCATGTGCAAGACTCAGTGAGGACAGATTTGTTGGCCACATCATGCAGAATTCCTATATGGAAATACTTGCGGCATACATCATTGAAATAGAGTCCTAGCGCAATAAGGGTTCTAGAAGTTGCATGCATTAATGGAGATCTTCTTTATAAGGAAAAGACTTGTCCATCACGCTGAGGATTTCCGAAGAAGACTCCTACATGGAAAGGATTTTAGTTCCACGGAAAGAGGTTAACTATCGACTACTATAAAAGCCCCAATACCCTCATAGATCAAGGTACGCATAATTTACCCTCTCTAGCACCCTAGAGTTGTGAGAATATTTCTGACTTAACCTTCGGAGGGTATTTGGCCGGCACCACACCGGTGCTCTCTGCGAGGTTTTCCTTCTTCGTATTGTGCAGGTTCACGTTCGAGCTCGTAGGCATCGTGTAGCTCACTAGTGAATTTCTCGGCTTCATCAGTTGGCGCCGTCTGTGGGAAATCTTGGTTGAGATTCATAAGCCATACTATCGTTTCCCGGACTAAAGGGTTGCATGGTACTCACTCGCTCGATAGCAACTACTAACGCCGTTCAAGGAGATGAACCACCCACGATTGCCCTCGAGAGACAAGTTCGGACTTTCGGTGCCGCCGTGGAACGTCTCACCAAACAAAACCATGACGTAGAAGAACAGCTGCGTCAGAAGAATACAGCACCGAATGACCAACAAGAAGATCAGGAAGGGACCAGCGCTCCAAGGAAAAATCAGGAGAAACCTGAAGGCAGTCACGCCCCAAGCAAACCGGAGAGGCAGAACTTGAGCATGCCATCCCTCACAGATGCGACTCAGCCACATATCATCGCAGAGATGCAGGCAATGAGGGAACAGATGGAGGTTATGATGAACGCGCTCAAGGGGCGAGTTTCCAGTGATCTTGACGATCTAGTCAACCACACCGACTTGCCTTTCACTGCGGCCGTGAGCTCCTTCCCCCTACCCCACAAATTTCGCATGCCGCATATAGCCAGTTATGACGGTGTGAAGGATCCTTTGGACCATCTAGAAACATTCAAGACCCTAATGCACCTTCAGGGGATAGCAAACGAGATCATGTGCAGGGCCTTCCCTACAACACTCAAAGGCCCCGCAAAGGTATAGTTCAGCTGACTGACACCAAACTCCATCAGCACCTTCAAGGAGCTGAGCGCTCAGTTCACTACGCACTTCATTGGAGGGCACAGGTACAAGAAGTCCACAGCCTGCCTGATGAGTATTAAGCAAAGGGAGGACGAGACGCTAAGGGCCTACATAACGCGCTTTAATAAGGAAGTGCTATCAATAGACGAAGCCGACAACAAAATACTGGTAGCGGCTTTCACGAACGGGTTGCGGAAAGGCAAATTCCTATTCTCTTTATACAAGAACGACCCTAAAACCATGTTGGAAGTACTCTACAGGGCAACCAAATAAATGAATGCGGAAGACGCCTTGCAGGCTCGAGAGAAAAAACCAAGGAAAAAGGAGCGGTAGGAAGAAGTACGAAGGGACCAAGGTTCGAAGAAGCCAAGAACAGGGGACCGAAGGGATAAGCGGCGCTCTAAGCCATCAGGGGGGAGGTTCACAAGCTACACCCCATTGACTGCCCCAATAGAACAAGTCCAAATGCAAATCAAGGACGAGGGGGCCCTAACCTTCCCCGGAAAACTGAAAGGAGATCCCAGTAAAAGATCAAGAGACAAATATTTCCGTTTTCACCGCGATCATGGCCACGACACAGCAGATTGCTATGACTTAAAGCAACAAATAGAGGCCCTTATCAGACAAGGGAAGTTACAAAAGTTCATCAGAAAAGAAAGAATGGATCTGCCACCTCAAGAGCAGCAGCCCCGAAGGGATAATGAGCATCCTAGACCCCTGATCGGAGACATAAGGATGATTTTAGGGGGAACATTAACAGCTGGGTCGTCCAAAATGGCCCGGAAGACTCACCTTTGAATGGTTCAAAATGTCCAGCTGACGGGCTCAGCACCAAAGATAGCACAGAGAGATAGCCCAATCATTGGATTCTCAGAAGAAGATGCACGATGTCTTCACCATCTGCATGACGACGCGTTGGTTGTCACCCTACAAGTGGGAGAATATAACCTGCACAGAGTTTTGGTAGACAACGGTAGCTCAGCGGACATTCTCTATTATCCAGCGTTTCAACAAATGAAGGTTGATAGGGAACGACTAATACCAACAAACGCTCCATTGATTGGCTTTGGAGGAACAAGAGTGTTTCCGTTAGGGGCGGTCACACTTTCGGTAACAGTAGGTGATTATCCTCGACAGATCACACAGGATGTGGCGTTCCTTGTGGTCGATTGCTCATCCGCGTACAACGCTATCATCGGACGGCCTACCCTCAATGCATGGAAGGCGGTAACATCAACTTACCACCTGATGATCAAGTTCCCTACAGACTACGGAATCGGCGAGTTACGGGGAAACCAGGTGGCCGCCCGCGAATGCTACATTGCCATGCTGAAGATAGAAGACCAGCAGCAAACCATGTGCATAGGGTAGGCACGGACGGTAGCGGAACCCGTGGAGGAACTAGAAGAAATAACCCTTGATGAGTCAAGACCTGAACGGACTACTAGAATGGGGACACTGGCTAGCCAGCCAACCCGTCAAGCCCTCATAGCCTTCCTCAGGATGAATCAGGATGTGTTCACCTGGAGCCACGAAGACATGCCCGGAATCGAAAGCTCAGTCATAGTTCACAAGTTGAACGTGAACCCATCATATTCGCCAGTCCACCAGAAAAAGCGAGTGTTCGCCCAAGAACGAGACAAAACAATAGCGGAAGAAGTGAGGAAACTGCTGGAAGCAAACTTCATCCGAGAGGTCTACTATCCCAACTGGTTAGCAAACGTAGTGATGGTTAAAAAAGCTAACGGAAAGTGGCGAATGTGTGTCGATTTCACAGACCTCAACAAAGCATGCCCAAAGGACAGCTACCCACTACCCCTGATAGACACTTTGGTAGACTCAACGGCAAGACACCAGCTTCTGAGCTTCATAGATGCTTTCTCAGGCTATAATCAAATAAAGATGGATGAAGCTGATTAGGAGAAAACCTCCTTTGTCACTAGCCAAGGGCTCTTTTGCTACAAGGTGATGCCGTTTGGACTCAAGAACGCAGGCGCAACATACCAGAGACTGATGAACAAAATGTTCGCGTACCAGATCGGCCGAAACGTGCAAGTTTATATTGACGACATGCTTGTAAAAAGCCTACTCGAAAATGATCACCTGAAGGACCTCCAGGAGACTTTCGACACTCTCTGCTCGTATAATATGAAGCTTAATCCAAACAAATGCGTGTTTGGTGTAACGGCAGGAAAGTTCTTGGGATTCATGGTATCCCACAGAGGAATAGAGGTCAATCCAGAAAAGGTTCGGGCCATCATGGAGTTGGAACCTCCAAAAACAATCAAAGACGTGCAAAGACTGAACGGCAAAATTGCCGCCCTCAATAGATTCGTCTCGAATGCGACGGACAAATGTCTACCCTTCTTCAGAATGCTAAGAAAATCCTTTGAGTGGACGGAAGAATGCTAGAATGCCTTTGAAAAGTTGAAGAAATACCTCGCATCCCCACCATTGCTCAGCCCCTCCAGACTAGGTGAAGAACTTTACCTCTACTTAGCAGTTTCACAAGCGGCGGTCAGCGCGACATTGGTAAGAGAGGAAAACGGATCTCAAAGACCTGTCTATTTTATAAGTCGGGCGTTCAGAGGAGCGGAAGAGAGGTATCCACAAATAGAGAAGTTGGCCTTCGCATTGGTAACCGCAGCAAGAAAGCTAAAGCCGTATTTCCAAGCCCATACTATCATAGTTCTGACGAACCAACCCCTAAGAAAAGCCTTGGGTAGCCCCGACGCAGCCAGACAGATGGCTTTGTGGGCTATTGAAATGAGCGAATTTGACATACAATACCACCCACGAACTGCGATTAAAGGGCTAGCTGTGGCTGACTTCATTGCCGAATTCGCGCAATTTGAAGGTAAGGGGGTCGAAGCAGTCGCACAGTGGAGCATCCATACGGATGGATCGTCAAACAAAAAGGCAGGAGGAGCTGGTGTTGTCATCCAAACCCCGAAAGGGGATAAAATCGAGTGCATGATCAGACTCAACTTCCCCACAACCAACAACGAGGCCGAATATGAAGCGCTGATAGCGGGACTAGACCTCGTAAGAGCGGTAGGTGCTAAAAATGTAGTTGTACACTGCGACTCCTAGGTTGTAATACGTCAGATCGACGGGGGCTACGAATGCAAGAGTGAGAGAATGAAGAAATACATGGAAGAAGTGAAGAATCGGATCGGCAACCTCGAAGTAAGATTCGTCCAAATCCCAAGGGAAGAGAACGAATGCACCGACCGTCTTGCAAAAGCGGCCTCGGCAGAACTTATGCTTGTCCCCGAACAGGTATTGTCGTTTGTACAACTCTCCTCTCTTATTGATGACGGAACAAGCATACAAGGAGTCAGTTCTGAAAACAACTGGACTACACCTTTAATAACGTACCTAAGATCAGGCACTCTGCCAGACGGGAAAGACTCCGCTAGAAAATTAAAGGTACAAGCCTCGCGGTTTGTGCTTATCAAAGATGTCTTATATAAAAAAGGATTCTCCCGACCGTACCTAAGGTGTTTGAACAGCGAGGAAGCAGACTACGTGATGAGCGAGGTTCACGAGGGCATATGTGGAAACCACTCGGGGGCACGGTCCTTAGCTCACAAGTTGATCCGAGCTGGTTACTATTGGCCTACTATGTTGGAGGATGCCCAAGCTTATGTTAAGACCTGCGACAAATGCCAGAGGTTCAGTAATCTAATCAGGCAACCGACTGAAGAACTCACACCCATGACGGCCCCTTGGCCATTCGCCCAATAGGGACTGGACATCATAGGCCCCTTCCTGACGGCTGTAAGGCAGCTAAAATTTTTGGTAGTTGGTATTGACTACTTCACTAAATGGGTGGAAACAGAGGCCCTAGCCATTATCACAGAGAAGAACATCCAAAGTTTCGTATGGAGGAACATCATCTGCAGGTACAGGATACCCAGGGTCCTCGTATCCGAAAACGGAAAGCAATTCGACAATAGCGCATTCAGAGACTTCTGCTCAGAGTTAGGCATCAAGAATCACTACTCGTCGCCGGCACATCCACAGGCCAATGGGCAAGTCGAAGTCACAAACCGGTCCTTACTGAAGATCATCAAGACCCACCTTGAAGGGGCAAAGGGAATCTGGCCTGAGGAACTACCAAGCATCTTATGGGCATATCGCACTACATCAAGAACACCTATGGGAGAATCACCGTTTCGACTAGCATACGGAAGTGATGCCGTCATCCCAGCAGAGGTAGGACTCGTAAGCTATTGTGTGGAGATACAACGAGTCTAAAAACGAAAAATCCCTGCGACTTCAGCTAGACCTGGTGGATGAGGTTCCGGCAGCAGCAGAACATAGGTTAGCGCGATACCAGAATCTCATGGCAAAATACTACAACTCCAATGTCAGGCATAGAGACTTGCAGATTGAAGACCTTGTACTACGGAAGGTCATGGGCAGTACTAGAGATCCCGCACAAGGAAAGCTCGGCCCCAACTGGGAAGGACCATACAGGATCTCATCATGGCAAAGGGGAGGAACTTATCACCTCGAAACCCTGGACGAACAGAAGCTGCAGCACCCGTGGAATACGGAGCACCTGCGGAGATACTACTAGTAGAGGCGACATGAAGAGCATCAACGCTTCCCCATTTCCAGTTTATTATTAAGTTTTATTAGCTTTTACTTCAAACAATCTTTTCTACTGCTTGGTTTTGATATCACTAGTTTTACTTTCGAACAAATTTTCATGCAAGTGCCTTTTTAAGCCCTAGGGGGCAGGTGCATTTTCTAGATGGTTTCCTTTTCAATAAGAGAAATATTTAGACACGGCTATGTTATTCCTATTAAACTTTCAAAGTCCACTAGATGGACGGATTCATCCTGAAAGGATGAAAAATCCCAAAGTCCCATAGAGGACGGAATATAAACCAAGTCCATAAAGTGGACGGACCATCCTAAGGGGATGAATCTACAAAGTCCGACAATGAACGGACATAAACTAAGTCCACTAGATGGACGGATTCATCCCAAGAGGTTGAAAAATCCCAAAGTCCCATAGAGGACGGAATATAAACCAAGTCCATAAAGTGGAAGGACCATCCTAAGGGGATGAATCTACAAAGTCCGACAATGAACGGACATAAACTATGTCCACTAGATGGACGGATTCATCCCGAAAAGATGAAAAATCCCAAAGTCCCATAGAGGACGGAATATAAACCAAGTCCATAAAGTGGACGGACCATCCTAAGGGGATGAATCTACAAAGTCCTACAATGAACGGACATAACCTAAGATGGACGGATCATCCCAAAAAGATGAAAAGTAACAAGTCTAATATTGAACGGATAATAAACTAAGTCGAAAAAGTGGACGGACAATCCTAAAGGAATGGATCTAAGTCTAAATAATGGACGGACATAAACTATTTCCACAAAATGGACGGACCATCTCACAGGATGGATCTGCTAAGTCCAATAATGGACGGATATAAACTAAGTCCACAAGGTGGACGGAGTATGAACTAAGTCCATTAAGTGAACTGACCATATTAGAGGGATAGATCTACAAAGTCCAATAATGGACGGATATAAACTAAGTCCACAATGTGGACGGATACAAAAGTCTAAGTATTGTTATAAACTAGGTCCACAAGATGGATGGATATAAACTAAAATCTAGAACGTTGACGAATCACCCAAGGAGGATGAAAATGCTAAGTCCACAAGGTGGACGGATCATACCAAGATGGACCGAAATAAACTAAGTCCACAAAGGGGACGAGGTATCCCCAAGGATTAAATGAAACAGACGGATATAAACAGAACATAAAAAACGTCGACGGGATCAACATAGCTTAAACATCAATAAAAGCCCTCAAAGGGAAACGTCTACATTACCCCAAAACATGACGGGGGAATCATGAAATTGTTCTCCACATATTCTTACATTAAAAAAAAAAAAAAAAAAAAAAAAAAACAAACACAACTGAATTATTACAAACTATTAGCCTTCTGTAGGAGTTTCTTTCTCCTCAGTGTGACGGGCCTGATCATCCTTCGAACCACTTTCGACCACCGTCTGGTCAACAGGAGCTTCACAATTAGGGGGGTCCTCACCAAAAAGGTCATCCGTACCATCTGATTGGGCGGGCTGGACGGATGTCTGCTCCACGGCATTAATGTTGACGGCTGACAAATCCAGCTCTGGATGCAAGGCCTTCACCTGACGAACGGCATCGTCAAAACCGTCGTTATATGAAAGGCTGAGCTCTGTAATGAGGGCCTCGGAGTCACGATACTCCCGTACCGCGACTCCTTAGCCTGACGGATCTCCTTGTCTTTTTCCTCCAAAGCTTTTTTCAGGTCATCCGTCAGCTTGATGTATTCATCCCTTGCTGTCTCAGCCATTTTTAGTTTTTTTTATCTTGGATGACCTTCTAGGCCTTCAACTCAAGTAGCTCGTTCTTCGTCACCTTGGCCTTATCACGAACACGAGCTAAGGTCGTCTCGTGGTTGAGACACCATCCCATTATCCCCTTCGTCATAATCATGGCCTGGAAAGAAAACATAAGTTAAAAAAGAAAGAAAAGAAGAAAGGGGAAAGAAGGAATACACGACGACGGATGATTTACCTGAGCAATGCTAAAAAGTGCCGTCTCTCCCATCGCCTCCGTCGAATGGTTACATAAATCCTCATAGTCCTTCGTCGTTATGATGGACGAAAGCCTCTTAAGGGCGTACTTGGAATCCTCACGGAATAGAACGGGTGGCTTCTTCTGGCTTCCCGACGGACCGATCATTAGGCCCTTACCGGCCCCATGCTTCGCGGGGGTGACCGTATTAGCCCCCTTGGCCAATAAGCCAATGACAAGCTCCAAAGGAACCTTGGGCTTTTTGGGTGCACGGTCACCCTTGGACGGTTGTTTTCTCTTGATAGCTTGCTTGCTGGGGCCCGTCCCCATAGGGTCCGCACCAGTTTCTTTGTTTTTGGCAGCTTGTAATTTGATAGCCGCCCTCCTTTTAGCATCGTCCACCTCTGAAGAGGTAGACAGATGTCAAAAGTAAAAACAAAATAAGTTTGAGCAAGGAAGAAAGACGGACTAACGTTGACGAGTGCGCTCTTCGTACTTAATTGCCACTGGAGTTGGCTCGGGTCCATCACAATACCAATTGATTGTGTTGAGGTTGACGAGTTTTGCCCAGGTCCGTTCCTCTGGTTTAGACTTGGCAAAAATTTTATTAAGAAAACTGAACTCCTCGAGCTTAACTTGAGGGCGCCGTTGTACTATACAAAAGAAGACGGACGTTAAAAACATATAAATTATTAAACGGGCTTCTAATAATTGTTATATGACGGGTTCATACCGGACTAGTTTAATACGCCCCAAACCTTGTCGATGGGCATGTAGTCCGTCTCCCCTAGATGGCACATCCAACCGTCGCCTTCAATGAAAAAATTACGGCTCTTCCAGTCTCTATTTGAGTCTGGGGTTTCATAAATTACTTTCAAGACGTGGCTCCTAGGAACAAAACTATACATCCCCCTTGATTTGTCTATCTCGTCTGGACGGTAGCAGTGGAGGAATTCCCTTATTGTCAACCTTCTTCTGCCGTCAGACATAGCCCCGTACAAGACTTCCATTGCTATAAAGACCCTCCAGGCATTTGGGGATATCTGGCTGACGGATAAGCCTAGGTACTTTAGGAGTTCGCGGTGCAGGGAGCTCAGAGGAAATCCGAGGGCTGCCTTAAGCATTTGCTCGTACACTCCTACGTCGTCTACCCCTTCATAATAACATTTTTCTGATGTATAGGGATGGGGATGTAGTCTGGGATTTGATAATGGGCCTTAAGGGTTTTAAAATGAGTTTCCTTGATGGTGGATGTAAAGGCATTCACCGTCCATTCAGGAAGCATGATGAACTGCCTAAGTCCATCAGCCCCCACGACGGATCTAACTATTTGATCTTCATCATCGGTGGAACCCTCCTCTATCTCGATCCTCTCCATGTCCTCATTTGTTGAGGACGGGGAAGATGAAGACGAACTCCTCTTGCTTAAATTGTCTTGGTCTTTGTGACCTGACAGGTATACCTCTTCGTAGTCCGCCTCGTCGCGGACGACCGATTGGTTACTTGACGTACTAGACATGGCCTACATATAATGACAAAACCTAAGACTGACGGGTTTGGAAAGAACGATGGGGGCATAAAGTCTGGAAAAAATATATGATACTAGGCCCAAAGATAAATGAAAATTAAAAAGAAGACGGATAAAAGATTAGTTACCAAGTTAAGGAATGTATAAATAGACTTGTAAACGACGGATGCAATAAGAGGACAGTCTAGTCTCTCTCTGACAATAAGCTTCTTCGTAAAGTAGAAAAATGAGGGGGGAAGGAGGTGATATTTATAAAAGGAAGTGCACGGAAGACAAAGCGACGCTTCGATCCTGTACAATAGCCTATAGCAGCACGACACATGTTATGGGTAATAAATGCTTTCTTGACAGTCTATCTGGATGCATGTGAAGCTCATGAAGTTACGACCGTCACCCCAATTCTTGAACCGTCGTCTAATTTTTAACCGTCATTCCAATGTTTGAGTCGTCACCCCATGGGTCTGTTTGCTCGATGATGACGGATCCATAGGGTAAGGGGGCAACTGAAGAGGAGAAAATGAGTTGATGGATCATGGTAAGGTTGATGTTGCCAGGGCCATCATGTGCAAGACTCAATGAGGATAGATTTGTTGGCCATGTCATGCAGAATTCCTATATGGAAATACTTGCGGCATACATCATTGAAATAGAGTCCTAGCCCAATAAGGGTTCTAGAAGTTGCATGCATTAATGGAGATCTTCTTTATAAGGAAAAGACTTGTCCATCACGCTGAGGATTTCCGAAGAAGACTCCTACATGGAAAGGATTTTAGTTCCACGGAAAGAGGTTAACTATCGACTACTATAAAAGCCCCAATACCCTCATAAATCAAGGTACGCATAATTTACCCTTTCTAGCACCCTAGAGTTGTGAGAATATTTTTGACTTAACCTTCGGAGGGTATTTGGCCGGCACCACACCGGTGCTCTCTGCAAGGTTTTCCTTCTTCGTATTGTGCAGGTTCATGTTCGAGCACATAGGCATCGTGTAGCTCACTGGTAAATTTCTCGGCTTCATCAGTAGCAACCCATAGTTGTTCCAAATGGGTAGAGGACACTAAGAGATCCACAACTATTTCTGCATCTTAGTTGGGTTGAGATGTTGTTGCAATTACGAGAATGTTCAACCAAAGTAGCAACTATTATGCATTCCAATAATATTTGTCATTCTCATTTGGAAGGAGAAATCATTTAGTTTTGGAATTCTTCAATGATTTGCGAGGGGGGCACCAAATGGGAAATTATTGTGAATTGTTTTGAGAAATATAAATCTCAATGAAAATGCTTAAATGCATCAACTAAATTTTGAGCTTGGCTTGAGCAAATAGTTAAGTCTAAACTTGAACTCGAACTTAGTTCATTTGCTAAATAAACAAGCATAAACATATAATAGTTATACATATAATATTATTTTTATTTAAATTAAGAATCAGACTCACACGCTTATTTAATAACACATGATTATGTTTGGATTTTAATAGTTTAATAGTCGAGCCTGAACTTGGGTTTTAACTTGTTTCATTTGCTAAATAAATGAACATAACAAATATTGAACTTTCAAAGAATGTGACAAAGTCACTTGGAATAGAATGGAATTCTAGCAACATCATATGAAATCAAGACTCATTAACCATATTGTCAATCCTGTTACAAACTAATATGCATCCAGATACTTACATCTTTTCCACTAAAGTGATTGAACCCCTAAGAGCAGTTGCATCAGTCTAGCCAAATTTTTTCCGTCTATTTTGTTAGGTTCTAAGTCTTTAGGATCTAAATGTATTAGAACTTCAACTTGTAATGTGTTGGCAAACCATGATCAAAACATTAAGTCTAGATTGAGGTTGCTCAAAGTGTGTTTATGTGTAAAGTTGGAATCGAGTAATTGTAGAAAATTATTATTCAATTTTTTGCAAGGCTTGACCGATTGAAAATTAGACCCGATCGATCGAAGCTTGTGCATATTATTTTTTCTGCAGAATTTCCAACTCAGCCCAAGCCCATATGACATGTAGGGTTTTATGTTTTGCTTCAAGTATAAAAGAAAAAACTCTAGCCACGTTTTAGAGGTTGTTGATATGTTGTGTGTGTAAATCTTCTATGAGAACTAGAGATATTTACCTTCATACACACTTAGGGTTATCAAGATAATGATTGATGTCGAGAACTTGGTGATCTCTTCAGTTTCTGTTTCAAGAGCTTAAAGATAAACACAAGTAGGAGAACTTATGGTTGCTGTGGATCAAGGAAAGAAGTAGTTCGTGTACTTGGAGCTATCACGTGGTTGTGGTATAGTAAGCTTTCTACACGAGGTAGCTATAGGATGTTAGTGATCTAAGTCTTATTGTAAAACTTCAATTCTTTTATAGTAGATTTGTTTTACCTTGAAGATAGATAGGTTAAATAATCCCTAGGTTTTTTACCGGTTTGGTTTTCTTGGGTTATCATATTGTTGTATGTTGGGTTCTAAGACTTTAGGTTTAAATGTATTAGAACTTCAATTTGTAATGTTGGCAAACCATGATCAAAACGTTTAGTCTTGTTTTAGACTTGCTCAAAGTATGTTTAAGTGTAAAGTTGGAATCGAGCGTACTACAGGATTTACTGTGTAAATCTGCCTGGCTCAATCGATCGAAAATTAGACTCGATCGATCGAAGCTCGTGCAAATTATTTTTCTATAGAATTTTCCAACTCCGCCCAAGCCCGTTTGACGTGTAGGGTTTTTTGTTTTGCCTTAAGTATAAAAGGGAAAACCCTAACCACGTTTTGAGGTTGCTCTTTATGATGTGTGTGTGAATCTCTTGTGAGATCTAGAGGTGTTTGCCTTTATACACACTTAGGATTTCCAATCTCAAGATTGATGTCGAGAGCTTGGTGATCAATTCTATTGCAGTTTCAAGAGGTTAAAGATACACAAGCAGGAATGCTTGTACTTGCTGTGAATCCAAGAAAAAAGTAGTCCGTGGACTCGGAGCTGTCACGTGGTCGTGGTAGTAAATTTCCTACTTAAGGTAGTAATAGGATGTTAGTGGTCTAAGTCACTATTGTGTAAACTTCAATTTTTTCATAGTGGATTTGTTTTACCTTTAGGATAGCTAGGTTAAATCCTCTCCAGATTTTTTACTGGTTTGATTTTCCTAGGTTATCATATCGTTGTGTTCTTTATTTTCCTCACTTTACAATGATATGATATATTTGTGTTAACCTAGATCTTATAATTTGACTAAGTAATTACTTGGCTAATTAACTAGGTTAATCTGGTTGTGTTTTAAAGGTTCTAAAAACATACAAATGGTATCAAAGCAGGTTGGCTTTAGTGTTTAGATCCTTTGATCTAAGAGTTGATCCTTAACCCCCATTGTCATGGACTACGGTCACTCTCTTGTTATCCCACCTCACTTTGATAAGAATAATTATGCTTATTGGAAAGTAAGGATGAAAGCATTCTTGAAATCTATTGATGAGAGAGTTTGGAATTCCGTTGAATACGGATGGGAGAAGCCCACTACTCTAGTGAGTGAGTGGCAAACTTCTCAAAAAGAAGCAACCTTTTTTAATAGCAAAGTTATGAATGCTATTTATAATGCTGTTTCTATGGAGGAATTTAAGAGAATCTCTAATGTTGAGGTTGCTCATACTGCTTGGAATATTCTCTAAACTGTGCATGAAGGCACAAAGGTAGTTAAAATCAATAAGTTGTAGCAGTTAACAACTAGATTTGAAAGCATTAGAATGTCTGATGATGAAACTTTTGATGAATTATATGCTAAGCTTAATGATATTGTTAATTCTGCTTATAATTTGGGTGAAATCTATGATCAACCTAAGATTGTTAGGAAAATTCTTAGATTTTTTACTGAGGATTTTAGACTCAAAGTGACTACCATCACTGAAATCAAGGATGTGGACTCCATCCCTGTTGATGAACTTGTAGGATCTCTTTAGTCCTATGAGTTGGACCAACCTAAGACAAGCAAATTCAAATCAATGGCTCTTAAGTCTTTTGATGTTGTTGATGTGGATGGATTTGATAATGAACTCTCTGCTACAGAGATTGCCTATTTTGCCAAGAACTTTAGAAACTTTCTTAGGAACAATAACAAAAGGGCAAGAGGTAAAAACAATGCTGAACCTAGAAATTTTAGGAGGAATGATCCCACTAAGGTGAATAACACTGAAAAATCTAAAGAGAAAGTAGGTCAACCTTCTAATATTTCTATAGGTCAACAATGTTTTGGTTGTTAAGGGTATGGTCATGTGAAATCTGAATGTCCAACATTCTTGAGGTATAAGGGTAAGGCTATGGCTGTAACCCTTAGTGATGATGAATTTTCTGACAATGAGTTTGGTAGCGATGAGGATGGAAACTTCATTACTTTCACTGTTACTGCTGTAGTTGATGAAAGTGTTGCTGTTGAGGAGAACCTAATGGAAAACTCTTTGAGGATGTAAATTTGCAAAAAGCCTATAATAAACTTTGCAAAATTGCTGCAAAGGATGCTATGAGTGTTGATTTAGGTTTAAAGAAAATTGCATCTCTTAAACTTGATAAGAAAATTTTGCTTGTGAAACCATTTGATGCTAATGAATTGTTGAATAATGTGAAGATTAAGAACATGCTTTTGCTTGATAAAGTTAAGAATTTAGAACTTGAATTATCTGTGGCTAGAGAACAAACTAATAGGTCTGCAATCTCCAAACTTGATCATATGCTGAGTGTTCAAAAGTATCTCTCAAACAAAACTGGTTTAGGTTTTGTAGAAAGCATCTCTATGCCTAAAACTCATTCCACAAACTTTGTTTCTTTTTTTGAGCCTCCCGTAAGTGAGGTTGTCAAACTTGTTGAAGTTACACCTCCTAGGAAAATTAGGGTTGATTTTCAAGAATCTAAACCTAAGACTCCTAACCCTCCTAAGGGCAAGTTGCATGATAGACTTGTCATTTTTGTGCAAAGTCTGAGCACATTTGTCCAAACTATTTCAAGTTGCAAGCTGCTAAGCGAGCAAATAAGCCAAAAGTACCTGTGTCTCATGGTATTTATTTGTGAGTTGGTAAAGGCTTTAAACCTTTATTCTAATCCAAGAGTTGCTCAGAATTATAATGTGAATAACAACTCCAATGCTAGAGTTGCATCTAAAAAGTTTTGAATGCAAAAGGCTCGATCTAATTGAGTCTGTCTGACATGGTCCTTGTGCTTCATTGCTCTACTCTTTGTGACCATTCTTCTTTGTTGCTTTGTTCTCTTTGTTTTTTCTAGGATTTTCATTGCATGACATTCATGCATTTCATTCTAGGATTGTTTTTGTTATTTCTTTTCAAAAAAAAAAAAATATATGAGGAAAAGGGAAGCAAAATGTGTTTTGCATTATTGTTTTGGATTTGAAATCAAGGTTGGCCAATTTATCTTTACATAACATGTTTATGTACCTTGTTTAGCTTGGATGAACTTATTTTATTGTACTTTACTAGTTTGAGCTTTGTAGTGCATGTTGTGTGGGAAGATGTTTATAGTTGTTAATCACATGATCTTGATCTTGAAGTCACATGTCTTTAATTGTTGAACTTGATCTTATTGAGAAAGGTATAGATAATCATCTCACCACTGTTTACTAGCCAATCATGAACACCTTAGTGCATATCGTAAGATTTAATGCTCGAGAAAGTGTAGCACATGCACAAAAAGAACATAAAGTGTAGCCTCGGTTTAAATGCTAAAATTAGTGTGTACATTATTGGACTATAATTAAATCAATCAAATAAAATTGGTGTACATTATCCTGACTATTATTAATAAGTTTTTGATCAAATAAAATTGAGAAATTCTAACGAGTGCTCTTAAGACATTGGTTAATAATCCATTTAAAGAAAGTTTTTATGGGAAATGAAAAAAAAAAGTAATTAATATTTTGACAGTTTTTTTCATTTCCCATAAAAGTGGTATCAAAACTTTCTTAAAATGGATTATTAACTAGTGCCCTATAGGCACTTGTTAGCATTTTTCAATAAAATTAGTGTGTACATTATGAGGCAAATCAAGAAACTTACATGATTGCAAGTTTTTATTCTAGGAAATGTGAGAGTTATATGATGTAACTTTTTAGGTGATAGTCTCTCTCAAATTTATGTGATGAATTTTGTAGCAGTTATGCTTGATTACTGTAAGGACCAGATTTAAACTTATAGCCCACTGCTTGGATGGATTCAAGCCCAAAAAGCTCAAAACAATAAATTTGTAGAGAGTGGGTTGGAAAACACTGGACTTTAGTTAATCAAACAAATATTATAATAGACTCAGATGATTGGAGAATGAACAGAAATAGGGTTGTACTAAAAGAAAATGGTCCTCGGCAGAGTCCGACGTGCACTATTTTTGTATATTATTCTCAAATTGGGTTACAAGTTTGGTTTCTAGATTCTACAGTGTTTTTTCTTCTTTTCTCCGATCCTTTTTCTCAGAGCTCCTTCTTCCTTATATATTACTTTCCTCCTTCTTCTCCACCATACACGTGCAGGTTAGATCTGCTATTGTTGGTCTTTGTCACATCAAGCTCCTCCCAAAGCTCTTAGGTAGTAGCTGTAAGTCTCAAAAGCCACTGCTCAGGTATCATTTACACAATAATGCGGCTAGAGTGTTAGTTGCGGAGCATTTAATGTGGAGGTAGCAGCTTTTCCTGGAATTGCTCTACTGCCATGCTTCAGTGTGCTTACTTACTGTACTTATCTTTTTCCTTGGAGTAATTTGGAAGATTCTCTTTGTTGGTAAATCACTTTTCCTCGACCTCAGCTTTGGTTAGCCAAGGACAAAGTTGTCCTCGACACTGTTTCCTGGGTTGCCTTCATCACCACTGCCTTCTTCACATGCGATTATGGGTCTTGGAATGGGCTTCAGGCCCAATACAAAAGGTGGATGTATATCACTAGGCTCTATGACCCCACAATTGCTATTCACATATTACCTCACATGTCTCTCAAGTGTTTGCTAGTTGCACACACTACACAAGTTGCTCTTTACTAAACTTTGTACATGTTATTATGTGTGATTTTGTTTTGGCCATCCAAGATTGAAACTTCCTTGAGTTTAATGCAAAATGTGTTTGAAGTTTGAGAATTTAAGGAAAATTGATTGAAAATCTTATTTTTGGGAGATTTGGGTTCATTACAAGTATTTTTGAAAAGCATTTCATCTCATACTCATGCATTTTATTCATAAAATATTATGCTTTGAGGAGTTTTTGCATTAAATTGCTCTATTTTTCAAAAATTGATTTTCCCAAATTTTCGATCAATCGAACTTGTTTCTCGACCGATCGAAAATGCGATTAAAATTTTGGTTTGAATTTGTCCGTTTCGATCGCTGCTCGATTGCTTCTGGATCAATCGAATGAAATTTTCAATCGATCGAATCTAATTTTCGATCAATTGAAATTTGCATAGAAAGCTTTTTAAAACTTTGTGTTTTCACATGTTCTATCAAAACACTTTCTCTCTCCATTTGATTGTTCTAAGATTCAAAGCAAGATTTTTGTCATTTTCCCTCAAATTTCTTCAAGGGTTTTTGTCTTCTAAGGCCGGTAAGACCTATATACCCCTCCTTTTTCATTTATTTTCATGTTTTCATGCATTTTTTTCATGCATTTGGGGAAAATTTTGAACCTATGAAACTTTAGGGATTTCGATGTTTTCAATCTCTTCTTTGGAAATTGATCAATGGGTTTTTGTTGTGGGATGATATACAATTGTTCTTGTGAATTAATTTGATCAATTTGTTAATTTGCGAAAAATTGTAAATTCTAGGGCTTGAAACTACTTGATTTGGAGATTTTGTTCACTTGAGTTTAATTTGATGAAATTGGCTTGTTAGATTGATTGATTTGATCATTATTTTATGTTCTCTATCTTGTGTTATGATCAATTGATCAATTTGTTGGGATTTTTGAAAGTGGGTTTTCAAAACTTGGGGTTTTTGATATAAACTCTATGCTCAAGCCAATTTTGTGATTTTTAAGTGAAATTGAACTCATTCTCACTGCATTAGAGCATGCATCATGTGTTGATATTGTTCATGCATCATAAAGATTGTTATTTTCTTTATACTTTTGTGTTAACTTGCAGTCTGCCCTTGGTTTTTTTGTGCTTTTTTGTTTTTCCTCTCTGTCTCTTTTGAGTCTATCCTTTTGATCCTTAGCATCATGGTTAGGAAGACTAGAGCTCATAGGACCTCCACGTCTACTTCATCTCCTTCCTTTGATAGTGAGAGGTTCCTTAGTGAGAAAAACCAGGAAACTTATGAAAAGTTAAACATTCATAAGAATGTATGGGCTAAGAGGAAGGTCGTTTTAGATGAGTTAGATGGTGAGATTCGGAGAAAATTTGAGCGTTCTCCCTCCGACTGCCTTAATTAGAGAGTTCTATTCGAACCTCTTAATCCACTCCTATGATTCCAACACCCAAGTGAAGAGTTGGATACGGGGTGAAGAATACACCATTACTCCTTCGATAGTGGCTGATGCCCTTGGGGTACCATTAGTCCAGCATCCTATTTATCCTTACGATGAGTCTCCTCCCCTAGATGACATTATGTCATTTATTACTGGTACTTCTATCCAGTGGGGTTCTGATCCTCGGATCACCTCTCACGAGTTGACCGAGATTCATTATCTCTTTTTCTGGATTTCTTGCCATTCCATTTGGCCTATCTCTCACTTGCACACTATTCCTTTGGAGAGCTATGCATTTTTGTATGCCCTTGTCACAGATGCTCCTATGATCTTTCCTCATCTTTTCATTCGTTCATTGATTGAAGTTCATAGGAGTAGTTCTACTGCTCATGCTCTTTTCTTTCTTGTTTTCATTCATAGGATTTTGCTACATTTAGGATTAGAGCAGTTTTTGGCGTTTGAGCCCGTACATATCATAGCTCCTATAGGTGCCACCTTTCTTCAGCAGAGGGTTGCTCAGATGTGAGCTAGCTCTAATCGCCCTAGAGTTGATTCTTCCTCTTTTGGTGCTCCTCCTCCTCCTTCTTCTTCTTCAAGTGATCTTGTTGCAGATGCTTATGTTGATCCAACCGCTACTGCTACTCCTCCACCCTCTGCTTCTGATGTTGCTAGCATTTGTCGTGATTTGGACACTGTTGTGACCATTCAAGCAGCTTATGGTCAGCTGTTGGTGGACGTACTTACCGAGCTTCAGGCTTTGAGAGCAGTTTTGGGGAGTTTTAGACAGCCACCTCCGCCACCTCCTTTTGATGATGAATGATTGCCCTTTGACAATTCGTCACAAAAAGGGGGAGTACATATGGATAGGAGATTTTGTTGAAGGGGGAGATTTTTGTTCTTTTGGAACTGTGGAGCTTTAGATTGTATTTAGGTGCTTCATCATGTATTTATATTTTTTGGCTCATGATGTTTTTTGTTTTAGTTGAGTTGTCTATGATAGGGGGAGATACTATGATATGTTTATTTCTGTTTCTTGTTTCACATTGTGCTACATTGATTATTGATTTATATTTATGAGGTTATTCATGATATATGTATTGTAGTTTATGTTATGTGAAATCAAGAATTTATTTTGTTTTACTTGTATTTTCCACATATGCGTTTATTTGTTTGTTAAGTGTTATAGGAATATACAGGTTGATTCAGTCGTGCTGTTGTCTACACTTGCAATTGATAGATAATAGTTAGGTTGAATTTGTTGTCTTGGGGAATGTTTTTGTAATGGGCTTTTTTTGTAACTTTGAGCACTCTATCTAATTTGTATTTTGTCATGGATTGCCAAAGGGGGAGTTTGTTGGGTTCTAAGACTATAGGTTTAAATATATTAGAACTTCAATTTGTAATGTTGGCAAACCATGATCAGAATGTTTAGTCTTGTTTTAGACTTGCTCAAAGTATGTTTAAGTGTAAAGTTGGAATCGAGTGTACTGTAGGATTTATTGTGTAAATCTGCCTAGCTTGATCAATCGAAAATTAGACTTGATCGATCAAAGCTCGTGCAAACTGTTTTTTTGTAGAATTTTCCAACTCAGCCCAAGCCTGTTTGACGTATAGGGTTTTATGTTTTGCCTTAAGTATAAAAGGGAAAAACCTAGCCACGTTTTGATGTTGCTCTTTATGCTGTGTGTGTGAATCTCTTGTGAGATCTAGAGGTGTTTGCCTTCATACATACTTAGGGTTTCTAATCTCAAGATTGATGTCAAGAGCTTGGTGATCAATTCATTTGCAGTTTCAAGAGCTTAAAGATACATAAGCGGGAGTGCTTGTATTTGCTGTGAATCCAAGAAAGAAGTAGCCCGTGGACTCGAAGTTGTCACGTGGTCGTGGTAGTAAGTTTCCTACTTAAGGTAGCAATAGGATGTTAGAGGTCTAAGTCACTATTGTGTAAACTTCAATTCTTTCATAGTGGATTTGTTTTACCTTAAAGATAGCTAAGTTAAATCCTCCCCAGGTTTTTTACCGGTTTGGTTTTATTGGGTTATCATATTGTTGTGTTCTTTATTTTCCACACTTTACAATGATATGATATATTTGTGTCAACCTAGATCTGATAATTTGACTAAGTAATTACTTGGCTAATTAACTAGGTTAATCTAGTTGTGTTTTAAGGGGTTAAAAACGTACATTGTGTTATTTACTTTTCCGTATTATTTCCATGATATGATTGTTTTGTTTTAACTTAGATTTGAATAATTTATCTAAGTAATCACTTGGCTAAATAACCAGGTTAAACAACTTGTGTTTTAAGAGGTCTAAAGACGTACATATTTTATACTAAAAACCTACTTTTCTTCTATTTTACACTGCCGCTTTTCCAAAATTCTCACATTAGTTCATCTATTTTACAATCTCCTCTATTTAAATAATAATATTTTTTTTTAAGATTTAATTATTATTTTATATTTTTATTTTGTTCCTATCTTTTTATGTTTCCTTTTGTAATTATCTTTATTTTCATTGTCCTTATCTCATCTCTCAGACTAATCTTTTGTCCCTTTTCTACTTCTTCTTCCTTCCACGATAACTTCTCCTTCTTCCTTTCAAGGTCATCATTAGATCACCTCCCTCCACAAGTATCTTCTTCTTTTTCTTCTCATTGTCAAACCACTTATTCACCACAAGCACCAATCTCCACCAGAAGAACCACAAGAATCAAAACCCACAAGCACGGACTTTGTCGATCCACAAGCACCGATTGTGCAACCAGCACTGATCCACAAGCATTAAAACCCATTCATGTCGACCCACAAGCACCGATCTTTGCTGCCAACACCGATTCGCAAGCACCCAGACCCATTTCCATCGACTCACAAACTCTGACCTAGTGCTACTAGCACCGATCCACAAGCGACCAACATCAGCACCGATCTGTCTATCTATTGGTTTATCCGTGTGGGTGTGTTTGTGATTGAGTGTGGGTGTGTTTGTGTATCTCTGTGTTGATTTGTCTGTGTGGATGTGTTTGTGTGTGGGTGTGTTTGTGTGTATCTGAGGAAAAAGAAGATGAGCAGAGGAGAAGTTTGAAACTGAGTTTGTTTTGCACGGAGAAGAGAGAGAAAAAAATGTGTGAAATGTGAAATTAATAAAATAATAGTACACACAGCTACAGTAACCGTGTATATATGCACGGTTACTGTAGCAAATGTGTAAATATACACAGTTTTAGAATGACTAATGTGTAAAATTTGTTACTTATTGTATTTTGCAAAGTTTTACATCCACTGATGCGGATGCTCTAATAAAAACTTTAGGCCCTGTTTGGTTTGAGTGATTTTCATCACTCATCACTCAATTCTCATTACCCATAACTCACTTTTCATGGGCCCCACATCAACTCCATTTGTTTGGCTTAATTTTTTTTCTCAGTTTTCATCACTTATAACTCAAAGAAAAGAGTTTGAGTGATTGAAAATGAAAACAAATTTTTGGTGTTTTCATATTATGGAATATGAGTTATGATGGTAAAGTTAAAAAAGTTAAAAAAAAAAAAAAAAAAAAAACCCAAACTGGTAGGACCCACCCTCATTACTTGTCTCTATAAATTTAGATTCAATAGTTTTTTTTTTTCCCTTCTTCAAAGACTCACTCAACGGCTTTTTTTTAACTTCTTCTTTCTTTTTCTTTCTTTCTTTCTTCTTCATAGACTCACTCCAATGGCCATTTTTTTCTTATTCTTCTTCTTTCTTCTTCATAGGTTTGTGGGTACTGATTTCTCAAACCCAGAAAATCAAGCCCATAAACACATGATATTGATCATACACACCAACACAAACCCACAAACATGTTCATCCACACAATTAATCTAAAAATTTCTTCTCCCAACACAAACAAAACCCAGAAGTAAGAAATGAAAGAGAGGAGAGGGGTGGAATCGGTCTCGCATATCTTTAATCTAGCTTCTATTCGGAGATTTGAGCCATAATTAGTGAACCCGGCCAAGCAAAATCTAAGGATACGTTTGGTACACTAAATGAGGATTACGATAGGAATAATCTTTATTACTAGGAATAAAATGTGTTGTAATGTAATAACTAAATATATTCATTAGTTTGGTTGTGAGTTATAATATTAGAATGAAACTTAACATTTATTTTATGAAATTTCTTACTCATACAATTATATCTCCTTAAAAATTGTTATTTTTAAATTTAAGAGAGATATGTGTTATTTTTTATGATTTTTTATTTTTATAATCGTTAGATGTGTATAGAAAGTTTGTTTATTTGGAAATATATTAAGTTTTGAAATTATTGCTCTTACTAAGGAATAGCTAATATAACTTTTTAAAGATGAATAGTTATTCCTCATTTTGAAGAATAGCTATTCATAAGGAATGATTATTCCTTGTAATAAAAACATAATCAAACTAAAGAATAACTAAACCTTAGGAATAACTATTACATTACAGCGCCTATTACAATCTACCAAACATGCCCTAAGAGAAACCAAGAGAGAGAGAGAGAGAGGGCGCTAAAGTGAAAGAGAAAATTGATTAGAAAGAAGAGAGTGAGAGGTAGAGAAAGACGAAGGGAAAAATAGAGAGGAGAGGCAGAGAAAAATGAGAGTAAGTGAAAAAATGAAAAAAAGGAGAGAGAAAAGTATTCTAACATCGGGTCAGTGTGTGGGTCCACAACTTTGTCCAAAATTGAGTTTTTTTAAGGGAGAACTACACCCAAAAATAGCGGCCAAACACAAGTCTGAAACGAGTTAAAGAAAAGTAGAGATAAAGATATGAAAATTGAATAGAGTTTAGAGTGATGAGAAATGAGTTTTGAGAATTGAAAATTGTGATATCTCTAAACCAAACACAGCCTTAGTGTCACAGTTGATGCCTGATAACTTGGGGCCCGTTTGTTACCGTTATTTAAACAACAGTTTTTTAGTGTTTAAATAACATTACATGTATTTTCACACACTTTTTCACTCACACATATTTTCAAAAAATATAAACAATATTACTAAAAATCTCTTATATAAATGGAAAATGAGAAACTTTGATAATATAAGCTAGAATGGCTTGTGGTTGACCTTAAGGCTTGATTCATTGTAGCAATTACAAGCTACGAAGGTTGAGACTTGCAATTTGCTGTCCCAAGATATGTGAAGAACATCTATAATAATATAACCCAAAAATGGTTTTGGAGTCTCAAAAGTGTGGTGTGAAATGAAAGGGATACGCTAACGTAAAAAACCTTATAACTCAGTGATATTACTTATTCTCTTTTTGGAGTCTCTCCCCCATTGTTGTAATTATCAAATTATCAAATTTCAAAGAAAACAAATGATAAGTTAGCAACGATGTGGGTGACACTTGGCCATTGTACCTTTAACCACAAGTGACAAATTGATGAAACATGTGCCCCAAGCCTTCATACGAACAATCCCTAACAATTTTTTAGGTGGACGATGAACCATTGTGCCATACTAGAAACCTTACAAACCGCTACACCAAAGTACTCCTAAGTCAAGTTGTGAACTCTTTAACTTAGTGATATTTTGGGTTTAGATGTAATTTGGATATTCATTGAGGCATACAAGCCATTTGGGCAATATGTTCAACAATTGTCACGTACCAACAAGGATGAAGTAGGGATGGCAATCCCATTCGCACTTGCCTGAATGGAATGGGTTTTGCCAGGCGCATTAGGGAATCGGGGCGAATCAAGTTCAGATATTACCCAAACCCGACCTATAATAAATAGCTTTTTTTTTTTTTTCCAAAAATAAAATCAAACCGGCCAAACCATAAATTTGATTTCTCTCTCTCCCTCTTTCTATCATAACCATCTTTTCATTTTAACTCCTATTTTTCTATTTTTAATGAAGGTGAGCTTTAATAGATCTAATTTTCTTTTCTTTTTTCTTTGATTTGGGTTTCCTTTTGCTTAATCTTTAGAACTTTCTATTACAAAAATGGGCTTCTTGTATTTTTTGCCAAATAAAAAGAAAGATCTCTTTCCCTTAGCCATTCATGAACACCTTGGTCACATTCCACCTTACTGGACAATTGAGAAGTGACGGAGGTCTTTACTTCACTGAGAAACAAGTTGAGGACTAGACAAGGTCAACTGCGGGACACAAGTGGTTGGTTCTATGTTGCCCATACCCCAACCGCAATAGAATTAGTAAACATGCCTTACTAGTGATAAGCAGTATAACCTGAATATGCCAAAACTTTAGCTGGGGGGGGGGGGGGGGGGGGGGGAGAGCGACTTAGCAATGTCTTTGCATGCCAAAATTTGAGCATATCAATGGTGGCTACCCAAGAAATTGAGTGCTGCAAATGTAGCTCTGTTCTTTGAAGATAAGCTAAATTTAGTGCTACTTGAACTCTTATTTGCTATCTGAGGTGAATTTAATGCCATTCAAAGAAACTTCCTTTTATTGATTATAGATTTCCACCCACTTTTAGCTAAAGACAAAATGCTCAAAAAAATCCTTTGGTATCTATTGGAAACCAAAGTAAAAGAAAGAGAGGAACTGGATGATGATAAAAGTAACAATTTGATAATTGAAGCTTCACTTGCAGCAATATAGTGGACAGCAAAACATAAGCACCCCAAAGTTCAAAGAGTACAGTCACAAAGTTATTCAAACTCAAGAGCTCCTACAAAGAAATGCAAGAGAACTATGAAGAGTCAAGAAAAAAGAAAAGGGGGAAAAAAGGAAGTTTGCGGACAGGAAATATCATGGGAGACTAGGGCCAAGTGCACGAGTATAGTTACAAAAATCTTAGTCATGTAACGTAACACAAGACATTGGGTTGAGATTATATCCACCCAGGTCATTTTGTCACTGGGCTTCATATCAACACCTATGAAAAGATTGTGTCTAGTGCACAAAACTCCCACTTTTGTGAAACTTGGGAGAATTAATTGTAGGCAGCCTTACCCCCAATTACTGATGAGGCTGATTTCCGAACTCAAACTTGCAACCTATCGCTTTTAGTGGAAGGCACTTGCCATTGCACCAAGGCTCAAACTCTTCATATCAACACCTATGCTAAAGGTAATTTTACCATTTGAAAGGAGGCCATTCAGAATTAACTGACTGATCAACTGCCAGCAAAACTAATGTCAAATTTTACATAAACTTGAAAGCATTGGCTCTTCTAACCCATAGGTGCTGACGAGGGAGATGCACCTATGTGGAAGGTCATCAAATATTACCATTTATACTCCCCCTCTCTACAACTGAAATAAGTGTATCTACTTCTCTAGACACACTTGAGCAATTCATATCCAGAGAATCAAGGGAACCACCAACAACTCAAAGTCATTATCTTAAATGAAAAGTTCAGGAATGTGTGATCTCTATAGTGATGACTCTGCCAGTAAATTGACAACATGAAAAAAATAATCATTGTTAGAATAGAGAATCTAATATCATGCCACCAAATAAGAAAATTCTAGGCTATCCTCATTAGAACTTTCCTTAGACCAGGCTAATGAGTTTCATCTTTTATTGACTCACTAATACAAAATAGACAATAGACAGAGTAGTAAACATTACAACAATGACAAGAAAACATTCATGACTCACGTATTGTAGCCAAATGAACTAGGAGTGAAATACTCATGACTGAAAACTAGACAAAGATATACAAAGAAGTTAGACATATAGGAGGGGAAAAATATGAACTTACATTAAGAATTTGAAAGAACATACATAAAAAAGATGGATACGCACGCCTTTTCAACTACCAGATGTTTTTTCTTCTTTTTTTTCTTTTTTCCTTTTTTTAAAGTAAGCAGAAATTTCATTGAGCATGAACACCACAGAGAAGTCAGTAATACAACTGAGCCAACATGCCATACTCAGCAATTATTAGCATTATGCTAAACTATACAAATTATCCCAAATCAAGTCCCTACTCAGATATAAGCATTGCACATATGAGCTCTAGTTAGTGTTCTTCTTCAGGACAGAAACTGGAATCCCCCAGCAGCAGCATGAAGCCCTGTTTAGAACCGTGTTTTTGATTCTCCCTCTTTCAACAACTCAACTTTACTTCCCTTTTAATAGCTTGCAAAATAATCTTCATTTTTCACTTGGCCACCATGGATTCCTTTGAGTCCAAATCCAAATAGACTGTAACCCCCCAATTTATCTTGCAAATCACAGCTTTTTTAATCTTTTAATCAGTTTCGCAGATCCCAATCCACCACTCTGTCCCATTCAGTTTCAAGACTATGGAACAAGCATTTTTCCATGGCTTCTTTCTATACTCTTTAATAGACAAGCCATCAAAAACTAAATGGTTTCTGCTTTCTATTTTCTACACAAATCCTCTGCAGAATACATAAGCTGCATCACCAATGTATCCCATATATTTTTCAGTATCTTCACATGCATAACATTTCCACCTTGCTACTAGGAACCTTAATCAAACATTGGTGACTTTGACCCCAATGAAAGGGAAATAAGAATATTCACACCAATAACCTCTGCTTCACAAGGCATTATCTTAAGCAGATTGTATTATCCATGAGCTAAAACATTATTTCGAGTGACTTTACATATGCTTTGTTGATTGTTTATTGCTAAAAGTAAGTGTTTTTTGTTTTTGTTAACAATATAAAGAGAGAGAGAATGACTGAATAGTCAGTATAATAATATGTGTAAAACAATGTACAAAAGAGAGCCTTATATAGGCTAGGTATGTGTGCAGTACAAGTAATATACTGGGCTAAGCCCAATGGGCTAAACTAGCTTAATCTATACACTAACATCCCCCCTCAAACTCAAGGTGGCAAGGAGGAAGCCAACTGGAGTTTGGATATAAGATCTCGAAGACGACCAGGCGGGTGAGACTTGGTGAAGATATCAGCAGGCTGGTCAGCAGATGAGATGGAGAACAACTTGAGATTGCCTTTCTTGAGATGCTGGCGAGTGATGTGGCAGTCGATCTCAATGTGCTTGGTGCGTTCGTGGAAGACATCATTATGAGCAATGTAGATAGCACTACGATTGTCACAATAAAGAGGAGTAGCAGTGGGTTGTGGAGCATCCATGTCAGCCAAGAGCCAACGAAGCAAGACAAGCTCGCAGGTGGTGTCGACAAGGGCACGATACTCAACCTCAGTACTGGAACGGGAAACAACATCCTGCTTTTTGCTACGCCACGAGACAAGAGAGGTACCCAACAGGAAACAGAAACCTGTGATAGAGCATCGATCAGTCGGATCACCTGCCCAGTCCGCATCTGAATAAGCATGAAGCTCAAGAGAAAACCGAGAGGAGTAGTGTAGACCATGATGAAGTGTGCCCTTGACATATCGGAGAATCCGAAGAACAGCAGCATAGTGGACAGAACGAGGGGCATCCATGAATTTACTAACCATACCCACGGCATGTGAAATATCTGGATGAGTAACAGTGAGATAAATCAGACTACCAACCAACTGACGATAGCGAGTAGCATCAGATATAGGTTCACCATCCAAGGGTGTGAGCTTTGCATTGTATTCCAAAGGAGTGGAAACAGTCTTGTTGTCAGTGATACCGGCTTTAGAGAGAAGATCAGAAGCATATTTAGCTTGGAAAAGATAGTATCCATCAGATGATGAGGTAACCTCAAGCCCAAGAAAATAGCTGAGAGTGCCCAAATCTTTCATCTCAAAATGCTGAATAAGGAAGTGCTGAAGAGAGCGGATACCTGCAGAATCATCTCCAGTAATAATCATATCATCAACATAGAGAAGAATAAGAGTGATACCAGCAGAGGATCTTCGGACGAAGAGAGCAGTGTCATGAGGACTCGAAGCGAAACCCTGCTGAGCAACAACTGAGCTAAACTTCTCAAACCAAGCTCGAGGAGCCTGCTTGAGGCCATAAAGAGCACGGCGAAGGCGACAAACTTGACTGCCTGAGTGTGGATAGCCAGGGGGTGGTTGCATGTACACTTCTTCTTGAAGGTCTCCATTGAGGAAAGCATTCTTCACATCCATTTGATAAAGAGGCCAACGGCGAACAACAGCCACAGCAATGAGACATCTGACAGATGTAAGGCGAGCAACAGGAGCAAATGTTTCCTCATAGTCAATGCCATACTCCTAGGTAAAGCCTTTAGCAACTAGGCGAGCCTTGTATCGTTCAACAGTTCCATCAGCCTTGGTCTTGATCTTGTAAACCCACCTACAACCTACTACAGACTGACCATGAGGCAAATCAACCATATCCCAAGTGTGATTTTTATGAAGGGCATCTAGTTCATCATTCATAGCTTGCTGCCAAAGAGGGTTAGTATGGGCCTCACGATAGGTGTGAGGTTCATAGAGGGTGGCAAGGGCAAAAGAGCAGTGATAATCAGAGAGATAAGGGGGAGGAATGCTTACCCGAGTGGAACGACGAAGTTCAGGACCATCAGGAGACTCAGGAGAGGGTGGTGCCACAGGATCCAAGACAGGCGGGTCATATGCCGGGGACAGAACCGGAGATGAGTCGTCTGGAGAGGCAGCCAATGTTGAAGAATCCTCCACAAGTTTAGGATAGAGAGGGAGGAAAAGATCAGTAAAAATGGGAGACTCAGAGGAAAAGGATGTAGGAAACTGCTGAAGACTCGTGAAAGGACGATATTCCCAAAACTCAACATGACGGGAGACACGAAGACGATGAGAAATGGGATCATAGCAGCGAAACCCCTTTCGAGATACACCATAACCAAGGAAACAACAGAGACGAGCACGAGGTTGGAGTTTTGTTCGTTCATGAGGAGGAAGAGAGACAAAGCAAGCACAACCAAAAACTAGAAGAGAGGAGTAGTCGGGGGTTTGACCATAGAGAAGCTCAAATGGTGATTTGTTGTGTGTAGTTGGTGAAGGGATACGATTAATGGTGTATACATCAGTGAGTGCAGCCTCACCCCAAAAGCGCTCAGGAAGAGAGGCAGAAATGAGAAAGGTGCGGACAACATCAAGGATGTGACAATGTTTTCGTTCTGCACGACCATTTTGTTGAGAGGTGTAAGGACAAGACCGCTGAATAAGTGTACCATGATTGTCTAAAAAGGATAGGAAAGATTTATCATTATATTCTTGAGCATTATCTGATCGAAAAACTTTAACGGTGCGATTGAACTGTGTTTCAATCATTTTATGAAATGTTTGGTAAATAGACACAAGTTTAGACCTATGATGAAGCAGATAAATCCAAGTATATCGAGAAAAATCATCCACAAATATGACAAAATATCTAGATCCCCCCTCAATAGGAACAGGTGCAGGACCCCAAATATCAGAATGTATAAGATCAAAAGGTGCAGAAGAAAATGAGTCACTATTATTAAAGGGCAATTTTGTTTGTTTGCCAAAATGACAGGAAGTACAATCAAATTTTTGAAACTGAATTGGACCTAAATGACCTTGAGAAGCTAACAACTGAAGACGAGATAAGGATGGATGACCAAGACGAGCATGCCATAGATCAGGTGAGGAGGTGGTAGTGGTAGCAGCTGCAGAAACAACTTGTGAAGGAATCTTCAAGTCATGAACCTCAAACATGCGACCAACCTTACGGCCTGTCCCAAGCACTTGACCCGTCCGGGGATCCTGCACATCCACACCATGATTAGTAAAGAGAAGATCTACGCCTAATTCACAAAGTTGACCAACAGAAAGCAAATTGAGGGATAACTTTGGGATATGAAAAGTGTCACTAAGGGATAAACAAGGAGAAGAGATTGTTCCTTTATGACTAACAGGCATAGGAGTTCCATCAGCAGTGTAAATGGTGATTGGATGTTCTAAGGGTGCCTTATCAGAAAATTGGGATTCATCAGGAGTCATATGATTACAACATGCAGTATCAAAAAACCAAGGTTGTTTACCTGAGATGACAGAAAGGGCAGTGGAAGTGCGGGATAAAACCTGTTGAACAACTGCCTCAATATCAGCCGTAGTAAGTGAGGAAGTCAAAGATGGACCTGTAGGAACCGATGGATCTGAAGGACATACAGCAGCTGCCCGAGGAAGAGAAGCTTTATTCTGCTCTTGCACAAATTTCTGCAGTTTGCGACAAACTGAGATGTCATGGCCTTTAGCACGGCAAAACTCACAGCGAGTACCTTTGGAAGACTGAGAGGTGGGACGCCCAGAGTTTATTCGTGAAGGAGCAGTGAATGCAGCAATGGGAGGCTGTGGAGATAGTGTAGCCAATACATGATCAGATGATGACATGTGATGAGTAGGCCGACGGTTCTCCTCAGAAATGAGCTCCTTGACTGCAGCATCAAGAGAAGGAGTAGGAGATCGACTAAGCAGAGAAGCCCTAGTAGGCTCAAAATCCTCACGCAAACCCATCATGAAGTGCATAAATCTACGGCGATCCCGATATTTGACAAAGAGCTCAATGTCCTTAGAGCACACTAGTGGAGGATCTGCAGCAGAGAGTTGTTCCCACATAATAGAAGTCTGAGAATAAAAATCAGAAATAGACTGACCTGTCTCTTGGCGCATTTGATAAAATTTTGATTCAATGTGGAACTCCAAGCTTGAATCATTAGTACAATTATAGCGATCGGCCAAAAACTTCTAAGCAGCCTCAGCAGTCTCAAGACGAGGAAGAAGATTATGAATGGAGGGAATATAGGTATTAATAAACCAAGACAAGATCTTACTCTGAATACTCTCCCATTCCTCTAGGCGATCTTCATAATCATCTGTTGTAATAGTAGTCGTGGCAGACTCTTCAGCAGCTGTGACTTTGGACTTAGGGTTTGATACTGGCTTAGGAATTGAACCAGTCACATATCTCCACAGTTTACGACCCTTGAGAAAAACAGTCATATTCTGAGACCATGCATGATAGCTAGCAGGACCATCCAACATAATGGTGATAGGACGTATGATGTCGCGTTCATTTTGTTGAGCCATAATGAAGAAAATGACCAAAAAATGAGATTTAGAGACCTCAAATACAGAAACGGAGCCCAAAATCGGAATCTACACGAAAAATTGAGCAAGACAGGTCCTGTTGAAAATTTTTGACTTTGGTCAAAGTCAACGGTCTGGTCAACGGTCAACGACTGATGCTGACGTGTAGTGATGACGTCACCTAGGGCTGACGTGGCAGTCCGTGAAACAGAGCAGGGCACGTGTGGCGCGTGAGGTACGTGACCGGCACGTGAGGCGCATGACCGGCGCGTGAGGCGCGTGGAAGGGAGAGACGGCGCGTGGTGGCGCGTGAAAGCGCTTGGCGACTCGTGCTCGTGAGGCAGAAACTTCTGGTGGCGCGTGGAAGGTTGTTTCTGGCAGATTTTTGTTGGGCTTTTCTCGGGACTGTCAGATCTGTCAATGTGTGCCTTTACTTTGGCGGTTTAATCAACAAACTGACGAAATCCGAGTGTTCTAGGGTTGTGGGCGTGACGACGGTGACTCGCTTCTGACAGTGACTACAGGATGAAGGCGAGGGCAACGGAAAAACGCCGGAGATGTCCACAGGAACCAAAAAAAAAATTAGAGGAAAGGCTCTGATACCATGTTAACAATATAAAGAGAGAGAGAATGACTAAATAGTCAGTATAATAATATGTGTAAAACAATGTACAAAAGAGAGCCTTATATAGGCTAGGTATGTGTGCAGTACAAGTAACATGAGTGCAGTACAAGTAATATACTGGGCTAAGCCCAATGGGCTAATCTAGCTTAATCTATACACTAACAGTTTTTCTTTTTTTTTTTTTTTTTTTTTTTTTTTTTTTTACCTTGGCTTCCCAAACGCACACTAACAGGAAACACAAATATTCAAGCCCACAAGATTGCTCAACTGGCACCTCCTGCGGTTTTCAACTAAAACATTTAGGTTCAAATTTAATTTCACCTCCCCTGTTGTAACTATCCAATTATCAACACACACACACACATTAAAGCAAACAAAAACCTGTCCAATTCTAAGACCTATGATTACATTAGTATTGCGTCACAGAACAAAAACAAAATCAAAACATTAGACAGACTTACAATGGCAACTTGCCTGATCGAAACACCGCGAATTTGGACACCTGGGAATACTCAAACCCAATCCCATTATTCTCCAAAAACCTCTCAATCACCTTCTTGTCCCATTCAGGATCACCAGTCTCACATTCCACCTCATAACACGTTCAAAAATCAAAGTTAGTCTCATCCACCTCAATCTTTAACCCTTGCCAATCATACACTGACCTCACATTCCTAAACCCACCTAAGCAAACCAACCCAGAAACCCCAAACTCTTGCTTCACTCTCTCAACAATGGCGGAGTCAGTGACCGACAAGAGCTGCCATGGCTCGGCTATGCAGGCGCGACCGAGAGTGGGGTCCATGGGTTCTTCCAGCTCCTGGGCACGGCTTAATCCTTGTGAAATTACGGGTTTGGCCTTCTGGGAGAGGACACAGGGTTTGGTAGTGGTGGCGGTGGTGGTGATGAAGTGGAGGTGATATGGGTATTATTTCTACCATTGGATAAGCAAAGAATGAGATATTCGGTGGCTATAACCGTTAATAACGGCAACATTAACAAACCTGTTTCGCTTTCAATCAAATTCCTCAAATCTCTAAGGAGCTTGAATACGAACCCCCTGAAAACGGGGTCTTTGTAAAACAACAAGCTAGCTAAGCTACAAATACAATCCAAATTGAGTAATAATGTTAGGAATGTTGCAAAATTTATTAAATATGTCTTACAAACTAATGTATTAGCAATCATAAAAAACGTGTGTTTATTTTATTGTTTAAGTAACATAAATCATATTCTTCCTATGTTGATTTTGTAAATTTTTTATAATAAAATCTACAATTGTTTTAGTGTCTGTTTGGCAAAAATTATTTTTGCCAATTTATTTTACTATTCAGCTTATTTTTACTATTATTTATAAGTCTCACTCTACTTTTTGGTACTATTCATGAGTCTCACTTTACTATTTTAGCTAATTTTTATCTTTATCTACAATACTTTCAACAAAAACTATTTTTGGTTACTATTCATGAGTCTCACTTTACTATTTCAGCTAATTTTTACCTTTATCTACTATACTTTTAGCAAAAAATTTTCAATTTCAACAAAATATAATGAGTGTAATTTTTCAAATAAACCCTTAGAATTTTCCAACCATTTATTTTGAGAGGAATTTTTCAACAAAATATAATGAGACCGAATTAAACCCTTCGTTGAATATGGGATTTAGGAGTCATGTGGGTCCAATGTGGTCCCTCCAAGATGGCACAAATGCACGGGCAATTGTTTTCTAGTTGATGTAGCTTAAGAGGGCCCTCTTAAGCTACTTTGTCTTATTTGCTTTATACAAAATGGTTACTGAACCACTATTTATATTGAGTTCTTCTCTTTGCATTCAGATGCTTTTGTTATTTCTGTTCAAGAAAAGGAAAGGTAGCAAGTGAACCTGGACGTAACTATGGACTAGATGGTAGTGAATATTGGACAAACGACTTCCGGAGGCCACACATGCCACTAAGATTCGGAAAATGTCATGTCTACTACTAATTTTACTATAAAAACACATTTTAGTTTGTAATTGTAGTATCATAGCAAAACTGTTGTTCAGTGTTTTTCACTGTCCAGCCAATCCTTTTCAGCTTTTCCACAACAAACAAAAGCAACTCCTTGATAGAATCCAGTACATGCACCCACTGAATTATGTGTGTGAACTTGGTGGTATTAGATCTAAGCTTGTTCAAGTTGGTACCAATGCAATTCGTAGAGCTATTCTTGACCACCCAACACATTACTGACAATATCTGAATAACCCTACTAAAAAATATTACGCATGTGCAGGATATAATTGATTTGCATCATTAGCTATCAGAGCATAAATTTAGTGGGAGAACATCTTATCCTTATTCGCTCTGGCAGTCTTTTTTGATTGCAGCATTCTTTGAACGTAATTTTGTTTCTTTCTTCTTCTTCTTTGTATGAATCTGTTAATGAATTCTTACAGAATGATTGGAGAGAGAGAGAGAGAGAGAGGTTTGCTATTGGCGTTGATGAGATTATTAGACTACAGTCTACAGTTCATGTGCTCCAAACTTGTAGTACCCTATTTTCCTTAAACATTCTTAGGTTACAATTGTCATTCGCTAAAAAATATAGATCTTTACTATTTAACTTATTTTTGTTATTATTTGGCTTATTTTTGCTACTATGTATGGGTCTTATTAAACTTTTTGGTATTATTCATATACCCCACTGTACTATTTCAGTTACCTTTTAGTTTTATATACAGTACTTTCAGTAAAAAAAAATTTCAATCTTAGATAATAAACTGATACCAAACAAACTCTTAAACTTATTCCAGTTTTTCAATTTGTCCTGATTGGTTAGTAGAGTCACCAGTAGTAGTGCACGTTAGCTATTAACTTGTGTTCTCATGCACTTCCCATGTTTTACGTACACAAAATCAATTTTGCTATGATTCCCTCTTAAGATTATATATCTAGAATAGAAATTAACAATTAATATTTCATGATCCTTCATGTCTTTAGCAAAACGCCGGGGTCAAGTAATGTAATTTTGACAGGAAAGAAAGAAGTAATCATGACTGTAAAATGTGGCAGTACAATTGGGTGAGTGATGCCGATTACTCGTCCATTGTTTAGATCTCTTATTTTTAAAGACATTATATAATTAAAATGCAACAAACTGATATTATTATAATGTCCATAGGCAACGAAGTACTAAATTTTAGAGATTTAAAATAATCAAGTATCAAACATGGGAGAAAATTGCTTTTTACCCCTTTCTGAAAAAAAATCCAGCATTTTGCCCTCTTTTTCAAACTAATTAGGGAAATGCCCATCTTTTGAAAATCGAGTTTCTGAAAATCGATTTAGGCTCTATAGCGGCGTTTTTAAGGATCCTATAGTGACGTTTTAAGGACCTATAGTGACGTTTTGTAACTCGATTTTCATAAAGTCGAGTTACATGCAATTTTTTTCTTTTTTTTACCTATAACTCGACTTTATGAAAATCGAGTTACAAAACGTCACTATAGGGTCCTTAAAAACGCCGCTATAGGACCTAAATCGATTTTCAGAAACTCGATTTTCAAAAGAAGGGCATTTTCCTAATTAGTTCGAAAAAGAGGGCAAAATACTGGATTTTTTTTCAGAAAGGGGCAATAAGCAATTTTGTCCATCAAACATGTACTAAAGTTCTTAGTAATTCCCATTTCAACACAAACAACCAAATTATTATTATTATTATTTTTTATAAAAATTTGGACATTCTTAGGGCATTATTTAGGAATTGGAGTTTTTCAGCAGAATCGAAATGTGATTTCGCTTTCTAAATTGTCAATAACTTTTTATTTAAAGAATATAATAATAGTTCTTAATTTGGGGGCACGCTTAAATCAATTAAATTAAGGATTAATGGTAACTCATCCTAATTCTTGGTAAGGCAATAATACTAGTTAGATTTAACAAGATTAGATTGAACAAATCATAAAATCAGCTTAATATATTAAAATAGTTACTATATATATATATATATATATATATATATATATTTGTGTGTGTATCAAGTCTAGGAGGGGCCCCTATCCAAAAAAAAAAAAAAAAAAAGTCTAGGAGGGGCCATGACCCCCTGGCACTCCTTATGATTATGATAGTTTAATATTTGATGCCCCTGCAGTGTATTTAGAAGTTTGGGAGAGAAAAAGAGAGTAGAGGGTATGATGCGGAAGAAGAGGGGATGAGTGAAGAATTGTTCTCCCTTCCCCTTATCTAAATTGTTTAAAATTAAGTAAGATGAGGGGTATATATATATATATATATATATATATATATATATTGGATGTTTTAAAAGTTTTTTTTTTCCAATAATTCACTAGTATAGTGGGAAGACTATGCAACTAAGTTATTGGTGGATGTTTTAGAAGTAAAAATGGGAAGAAGAAAAAATAATAAGATATTATATAAATTGACAATTATATCATTATTTTGTTCAATTTTAAAAAATAAATTTAAATTGATATCATAAGGGAAAAATTGATTTGATAAAATTATTCAATTTAAGTGGAAAGGTCTGGAATTTAAAATGAGGAGTTTGTAGACAAATTTTAACCCTCCAAATCCTATCAAATCCTTTCCTCGATCCTCTCTTTAAAAAAAATAATCCAAACATGCCTGCAATGGAGTTAATCCCCTTTCCCTCTACTCGACTCTCCTCCTAATCTAGCCAATGATTTTTTCAAACTTTGGTCATAATTAAAAAGAAAAAGATTTATGTAGTAATAAACTTAGTTTGAGAACACAGACGCATACACGTGATTGTTATATTAAATGGTATGCGCTACATATGTACACGTTACAATATTGCAGATATAAGGGTAACGTTCTATTTTGATTTCTTCTACACCATTGAGATAATTATCATGAGACCCATAGAGACTTCATAATATGATACAAGGTAATGTAGAAAAGAACTAAAATTGTTGGAAATATAATTTCTCATAATGCATGGGCCGTATGGCAATTGCATTAATCTACACAATAAATAATAATAATAATAAAATAAATAAATAAAAGATGGATGGGTTGCATTTGCACCCCACATATAAATGCTAGAAAAGAAGATCAACTTTGTCTAATTCACTGCTTGACTAGTCGGAGAGTTGTGCTTGCTTCTCCACGTAGTTTTTTGGGTTTTCATGAGTTTTTTGCTCTATATTGTTTTGGTTTTTCCTTTCTTCTAACCCACACGTTTTCGCCGTTACCGCTATTCACAACTTTCCCACCTCTGGTTGGGACCACTGTAGAGAATTGGATTATATATGCACCGGTTTGGCTAAGGTATACTTTAGTTTTTGTAGCTTCTTTTCCTTGTGCCTTATCCTTCTCTTCTCATCTTGGTTTCTTTCCCTTGGTTCAACCTCCTTATGGTAATACTATTTATGCATCCATGTTGATATCTTCTACACCAATAAAACAATGACAAGACCCATAGCAACTAAAATGCATGTTTGGAAATATCATTTTCGAATAATGTTAATTATGACAATCTAAAAAGTAACAAATGGAGCAAGGAAAAAAAAAGCACTCATTGGCTAGTTAAAAGCATTGCAATTTGTGTAAAATGAACGTAAAACTAAAAAAGGGAAAGATGTCATAAACCAAAATAATTCTTAGTAAATCAAATGACACCTGGGGTTCCTCCAAACACTTCAGTAGGGAGTAAAACTCTTTTGATTAGTACACGGATTCCCCAATGAAGTGTTTGAGGGAACTCTAGGGGACACCTGACATGATGAGCTTTTAATAAGCTACTTTGCCTTAGTTGCTTGATACAAAAAATGGTTACTAAGCCACTCTATTTATATAGTGAGTTCTTCCCTTTGCATTCAGCTGCTTATGTTGTTTCTATTTGAGAAGAGAAAGGTCTGAGATCTGCAGCGAGTGAACCTGGACGTAACTATGGACTAGATAGAGAATATTGGACAATCAGCTTCGAGAGGCCACACATCCAATTTAGAGTTGGAAAATGTTAAAGCTATTGCCAATTTTACTATAAAATATTTACAAACGGACGTGATAATAAGGATCTGTTTGGAATCCGCTTATTTTGCTGAAACTGAAATTTTTTTGCTGAAAGTACTATAAATAAAGGTAAAAGTTAGCTGAAATAAAACAGTGAGACCTATGCATAGTACCAAAAAGTGCAGTGAGACTCATAAATAGTAGCAAAAATAAGCATGTGGGGCCTAATAATCTGGCAACCCCGGCCCATCCTACATCCAGCCCATGGCCCATGCTGAGGAGGAAGAACAGTCCGAGGAAGGAGTGTGAAGGCCTTAATGGCCAAGAACCTTGCCGAGGACGATCCTGCCGAGACCAATACGTCAGTCGTATCAGCACGGCGGGGGAACACGCCCAGGATAAATTGTCACCTCCACACTACATGCGCTCACCTAACCCCCCCTCCCCCCCAGCCGCATTAATGGAGATGTGACTTCTAGACAGGGTTGCCTTGACTGCCACAACTCACAGGGGTGCTGGGAAATTGGCTGATGGGACGGACAGTCAGAAGGAGGAAGCATGGATGATCAATAGGTGGAAGATAGAGGTTAAAGGAGGGGACTATATATGAGGAGGAAAAGGATCAAAAGAAAGGGGGGGATGGATCCCCAGGGAAAAGGCCATCGCAAAGCTCCTCGGACAGGCGCCGAGGACAGACTTCAGATCATAATCTCGGTGTGCCAGCCTCCGGCGCCTCCAAACGGAACAATTGAACGTTACCTGCTTGTTAGGGCCTGGTTCTTCAACCCATCCTCTACAAATTCATTGTAATGGGCTAACTGGGCTTGAGTCCACTCTCTCAATAGCAGAAGTGCTCAAATCCGGTCCCTACAATTGGCGCCGTCTGTGGGAAGAACTTGGGCACTAGCAGGCGCAATGGACGGTCGTTCCTGGATGGCTAGTTTGCGGAAGGATAACAATGGCGCGCCAAAAAAAAAAAAAAAAAAAAAAAAAAAACGATTGCAGAAAAGCAAAAGATTCAAAGAGAATGAAAAGAGAACAAAGATGATGGCATTTTATTAAGCGAAAAGCAAATACAAGATACAAACAGAGGCTCAGACACGTTTGTTTTAAAGCTAACTAGACAAACAGAGACCCAGACGAACTTGTCCTAGAGCTAACCCTAAAAAAGAAGGGGCTGAGGCAGGCTTGTTTCAAAGCTACCAACAACCCCCGGGCCGGTATGGATGGCACCAGCGAGAAGAGAGGAGCAGATGCAGAGGTGCCGGAGGACCCCACCCCATGGTGTTCTCTTAATGCTCCCCCAGCCACACAATGCTTGAACATTGGAGGCAACAACACTCGAGCACCAAGCGTGACATAATCTCGCAAGCCTCCACCGGCAGATAAGCTGGGAGTGAGGCACCACCAGCTTGAAGGGCAGGCATGCACGTGCGCCGGAGAAGGACGTTATGTACTTCATGGACCTCCCTTCTAACCGCCAGGCACGATACCACCAGGATGATGCCCAAACCTTTTCACGCCGGAAGCTTGACGCGTACCACAACCGCGGCGGTTCTCAACTGAGGCGGGAGGACCCTGATCTTGCTTGCCTCTGCCCTCGTACAGGGCCGCCCCATTCTGCCAAGCTCTGACCGCAATCCCGACAAGGTCATCGAAAGGGCTTAGGGGGTGGGAGAGTCATGTCCCAACCAGAAGGTTTGGTCGGAGGATTTGTGAAGTGAGGAAGGATAATTCCCCCAGAAGGCCTTTTATAGAGGGCGAAGTCTGGTGGAAATTGGTCTAACTAGAACTCGAAGGAAGAGCCATCAACGACATTAATCCTGGCCAAATTCTAAGGAGGCACACAGCCGCTGGATCTGCATTAATCCACGAGGATATTAATGAGGACGCGCCTCGCACACTGAAGCGTCAAGCACAGAACACGAACAGTCAGGGGACGCCTCGTAATCGAAGAAGGTGGAAGGTTGGAGTGAAGAAAGGGCCGCTGCCACGCGTGAGGACAGAAGCCCGAGCCACCCTTGTCCGGGGTAGCTCAGGGTCAAGAATCCAATTCGATGAATAGCCCATCCTCGGTGAAGCAAGGCCGAGGCTGCCACCAAGCAAAAAACAAAACCCCGACGATGAGGGCAAATCCCCTCACTCTAAGCAAGGAGTACCTAAGTGTTAGACAGAACCAAGGCCTTGCATGGTCCTCAGACTCAAGCCTATGGGGAAACTAACTACTTCAAAAAGATTCTAAGTGTTAGACAGAACCAAGGCCTTGCATGGTCCTCGGACTCAAGCCTATGGGGAAACTAACTACTTCAAAAAGATTCTAAGTGTTAGACAGAACTAAGACCTTGCATGGTCCTCGGACTCAAGCCTATGGGGAAACTAACTACTTCAAAAAGATTCTAAGTGTTAGACAGAACCAAGGCATTGCATAGTCCTCGGACTCAAGCCCATGGGGAAACTAACTACTTCAAAAAGATTATAAGTGTTAGACAGAACCAAGGCATTGCATGGTCCTCGGACTCAAGCCTATGGGGAAACTAACTACTTCAAAAAGATTATTAGTGTTAGACAGAACCAAGGCATTGCATGGTCCTCGGACTCAAGCCTATGGAGAAACTAACTACTTCAAAAATTTCTAAGTGTTAGACAGAACCAAGGCATTGCATGGTCCTCGGACTCAAGCCTATGAGGAAACTAACTACTTCAAAAAGATTCTGAGTGTTAGACAGAACCAAGGCCTTGCATGGTCCTCAGACTCAAGCCTATGGGGAAACTAACTACTTCAAAAAGATTTTGAGTGTTAGACAGAACCAAGGCATTGCATGGTCCTCGGACTCAGGCCTATGGGGAAACTAACTACTTCAAAAAGATTCTAAGTGTTAGACAGAACCAAGGCATTGCATGGTTCTCGGACTCAAACCTATGGTGAAACTAACTACTTCAAAAAGATTATAAGTGTTAGACAGAACCAAGGCATTGCATGGTCCTCGGACTCAAGCCTATGGGTAAACTAACTACTTCAAAAAGATTCTAAGTGTTAGACAGAATCAAGGCATTGCATGGTCCTCGGACTCAAGCCTATGGGGAAACTAACTACTTCAAAAATTTCTAAGTGTTAGACAGAACCAAGGCATTGCATGGTCCTCGGACTCAAGCCTATGGGGAAACTAATTACTTCAAAAATTTCTAAGTGTTAGATAGAACCAAGGCATTGCATGGTCCTCGAACTCAAGCCTATGAGGAAATTAACTACTTCAAAAAATTTCTAAGTGTTAGACAGGGCCAAGGCATTGCGTGGCCCTCGGACTCAAGCCTATGAGGGAAACGAACCACCTCAAAGGGGACCTGTGTTAGGAAGAATTAGAGCCCTACCTAGTCTTTGGGACACAAAAGGCCTGCCTAAGCACCCGCGCCCTCACGTTATTGCAGTTACTACTGTGATTGGCCGAGATACAATTGAAGTTAAAATCATACAAGTAAAAAAAAAAAAAAAAAAAAAAAAAAAAAAAAAAAAAAAGGAAAGAGAATGGATAACGCGCAAATGAATAAGTAGCCAGAACAAATAAAAAGGAAATAAGACTCGCATTATATTAAGTTCATAGAAGTTACATGGCAGGAGTCACATTACAACGTAAAAAAAGGGAAAGATACAAAAACAAAACAAATGGCAAAAACAAGGCAGACAGAGGCGCCAAGGGGCCTACTTCTTCCACTTAATTTCCCCCCCCCCAATGGGTGGCTGGTCCATGGCAACCTTAGGATCCTCTGAGCTCTGACTAAGAGGGATAGCCCGCAGAGGCACAGTAAGGATAGCTGCCATCTCGGTGGAAGAGACTTGGGCGTCAGAGGAGGGCTTTGCAACCTCTTAGGGCGCTTCCTCGTTAGGGCCTTCACTTGATTTAACCACCTCGGGAGGATCACCCCCTTGAACAGGCTCCCCAGTAAGTCCAGCAATCGAGGCTCCCTCACCTGGAGTAGCACCAGCTTCCTCAGCTGCCACCTCAGCCTCAGAGCTATCTGGAGCAACCTCGCGGATAGCTGGGGAGTAGTACATGCTCTCTGCCTTCCACAGGTCGGACGAGGCCTCGAACCCGGCTTGTTTAAGGGCCTCACCCCAAACCTGAGAGCAGTAGCGCTTACATACTCCAGGAACTTCACCTTTGTAGGCAGCTTCCATCTCGACTACCCCCGTGGCGTAAGCTGCCTCCTCAGCCTCCTTCTTGGAAGCCAGAGCCTCCTCCCTGCTGAAGTCTGCCTCAGCCTCGGCCCTCACAGCTTCATCTTTGGCCCATTCAGCCACTTTTTTGCCCTCCTCGGCAGCAAACACTTTCTTGGTCAGATCTGCAACCAGCTTCTTCGCAATCGCGAGCTGCTCCTCTGCCTCAGTCAAATGTCTCGTCTGGTCTCGGGCCTGCTTCTGGGCACCCTCAAGGCCGGACACTGCGTTGTCCCGAGCCCGGGTCATTGCCTTTAGCTCCTCTCGGGCCGTGGTGAGGTCAGCCTCGAAGGTCTTGGGGGTCCGAGTGGCCTCTAAGCGCTTATCATGCTCGGCATCCGGGGCCCTTCCTTGGTCGTTGGCCGTCGCCTCCAACCTATAGGTGGCCTGGACAGCCTGCCAAACAAAATGAATGCGTATTAAGCCAAGTTCAGAAAAGGAAGAAAAACTAAAGTCAGAAAAAGCACAAGTGCTGGGGGACATACCATTCCCAGGTACCGCTTAAGGCTGAGGAAGACTTGTTTGCTCCTCAGAGTCTCCAACTCAGCCATATCCGCTGGGAGTAATAGGCACCTCTTCAGCGCGTCGGCCACATGCGTGCCTTTGCCCTCTCTGAAATCCCTGAGGGAGGAGTCATCCCTCAGAGGCTCCCCACGGAGCATTAGGGGGGAAGCCAGGCCTGAGCCTCGGGCTGGGCAGTGACCTGTCTGCCCTGGCCTAGGGAACCTATCTTCAGCTGTTTCGTAGGCCGCCGAGTGTCATCTCCCTCCTGCGAGGACACAGACTTGTCCCCAATAGGCCTTTTGCCCTTGTCCTTCTTCTGCTTGGGGTCAGTGGGCTCGGGCCTAGACAGCAGACTCGCCTGAGGTGGAGGAGGAGGAAGCCTAGATTGGGCAGAGGCCGACCTGGTCTGGGCAGGCTGAGTCTTGGGAAGAGGAGGGGGAAGCTTTGGCTGGGACTTCCCCAGTTGGCCTTCGATCAAATCCAGCAGACTGGTGTGGGATTTCCTCTTGTAACCCATCTCAGGCCGAGGAGAGGTCTCCGATGCTAGGAAGTCTGCTTCGGTCAGGCTAGGATCGCCCAAGTCTCCGGGAGGATCCTCGGACTGATGGACTTGATCAAAAATGTCAAACTCGTCTTCAGCAGGGCCAAAATCAGCTACTTCCTCTTCCCTCTCTGGATCTTCTTCTATGGCCTTAGCAGGTTGGTGGGAAGAGGAGGGGCCTGCTGATGTAACGCCTTCTGGAGTGGGGGGCTCCTCGGAGAACGAAAACCCGTGATCCACTACGGTGATTTGCCTAAGCCGAGGGTCACGGGCCCTGATCACGTGCTTTGAGACCAGAAACACCTTCTGGGTCGGATCGCACCCGAGGATCTTATGAGCAGCCCTGACTTGGTTGTCACCCTCGTTCACGAAAGCCTCCGACCTAAGCATGAATTGTAGGTCTTCCTTGTTAACCAGGCTAAAATGGCGCGCGAAGGCGTGCTGATCTGCGGAAAGAAAAACAAACTCCTGTCATCAGCCGAACAAAGCAGATTCACCAAAAAAAAAAAAAAAAGGGCTAGACCCTTTCCTGCTCCAAGTACCCTACCTAGCTCTCATTCTGTTGTCGAGCAATGAAGAACATCGTGCCACTCCCCCGACACAATGAGAAAGTCAAGATTCAGCCCCTTGCTAGAATCGGGGAGACACTGGATAAGCCGAACCCTATCGTCCCTCGTCTTCATATAATATGTCTTACCCTTCAGGTTTTGGAGGTTATAGCACCAGTTTACATCATAATGGGTTAACCTCAACCCCATCTTCTCATTCAAGGCGTCTACGTACCCTAGTATCCTAAACATATTGACAGCACACTGGGTGGGGGCTAGCCGAAAGTGCCTAAGGTAGCCGCTCGTTACTGGCCCCATAGGGATTCTCATGCCTCCCTCTAAGAAGGCTATTATGGGGATCACAACTTCGCCCTCGTTCCTCCTAACATACCATTCCCCTTCCTCGTAGTACCTCAAGCCCACATTGGGGGGTATCCCGTAATCAGCGATGAACTTCTCCATCATCTCTTTGGACTTGACTAACTTCTTAAATTTACCCATCCCCTTCCACAACTAAAAGACTCGAGAGAATGCGAATGAAAGAAAGGGTTCAGAGAAAAATTTGCGCTACAGAGAAAAGAAAACTTACAGGAATGAGGAAAAGCTCCTCGGACAGGCTTTTTATGCTGAAAAGGAGCACCGGTTGACGTGGAAGTTCGACTGGATTCAGAGTACGTGCGCCAGGGTTCTCAAGTACACAGATAAGGAGGCAAATCGATCCAAACAAGTGTTTATACACTCAATTGAAGATAATCAGGCGGAGCTTCCTGCTCATCAAGGCAGGAAACCCCACCGACCGATTAGCATCACATCGTTGAACGTGGGGAGTATAGAGCCGTCAGAATTTAATGCGGGCGTTTAATACTGAAGCGCACCGTATATCGAGGCGCCAGAAACGCGCATTGGGCAGGCGGAATGACTCCAGCGCCGACGCAGGCCACTATGGGGCAAGTTATGACGAAGGCCCGAAGACATCAAAATCCTCCTCCCTGCCCGAGGAGCCGGACAGCAGGATTTCGAGGGGCTATTGTTGGGCCTAATAATCTGGCAACCCCAGCCCATCCTACGTCCGGCCTATGGCCCATGTTGAGGAGGAACAACAGTCCGAGGAAGGAGTGTGAAGGCCTTAATGGCCAAGAACCTTGCCGATGACGATCCTGTCGAGACCAATACGTCAGCCGTATCAGCACGGCAGGGGAACACGCCCAAGATAAATTGTCACCTCCACACTAAATGCGATTACCTAACCCCCCCTCCAACCGCATTAATGGAGATGTGACTTCTAGACAGGGTTGCCTTGGCTGCCACAACTCACAGGGGTGCTGGAAAAGTGGCTGATGGGACGGACAGTCAGAAGGAGGAAGCATGGATGATCAACAGGTGGAAGATAGAGGTTAAAGGAGGGGACTATATATGAGGAGGAAGAGGATCAGAAGAAAGGGGGGGATAGATCCCCAGGGAAAAGGCCATCGTAAAGCTCCTCGGACAGGCACCAAGGACAGACTTCGGATCATAATCTCGGTGTGCCAGCCTCCGGCACCTCCAAGCGGAACGATTGAACATTGCCCGTTTGTTAGGGCCTGGTTCGTCAACCCATCCTCTACAAATTCATTGTAATGGGCTAACTGGACTTGAGTCCACTCTCTCAATAGTAGAAGTGCTCAAATCCGGTTCCTACAAAGTAGAATAATAAAATAAACTGGTTTTTTTTTTTTTTTTTTTTTTTTTTTTTAAATTTTTGCCAAACACATACTGAGTGTAATTGGTGTCATTTTAACAACATACTAAATAATTCTTTAAATTATTTTTCTTCAATTGTTGACACATTAATTTGTATTTGTAGTATCCCTACCACCACTCATTGAAATTTTCACTATTTATCCAATCCTTTTCAGCTTTTCCACTAAAACCAAAAGCAACTTCTTGTTAGAATCTAGCTAGTACATGCACCAACTGAAAACAAATAAAAGGGTATTCTTTGTGTGAAACAGGTGGTATTAGAAAGTTTGTTCAAGAGAACCAATGCAATTCGTTAGATCTATTCTTGACCACACAACACAGTCTGGCAATATCTGAATATATATCCAGTACTAAAAAGATTATGCCTGTGCATCAATAAGAGAGAGCTCATATAATTGATTTGCATCAATAATCATCAAGGTCTAATTAACTGCTTAATGAATCCTTAAGCATGCACTTGGGCATACACACGCATTCCCATACATTCTGAGCTTTCGTATATCCTTGAAAAAGATTGTTCATAGGCCTTTTAAGTGGGAGAATATTGAAGCTCATATGTCCATTCACCTCAACATTATTCTTCCTGCTCTTCATCTTACCCAAATTCTGACCAAATTCAATTTCATCAACTTGGTTTACGTGGAATTCTCTCCTCTCTAACAAGTCTCCTACCAGATAGACCACCTAAATTCCTGTATTTCAGGAAAAAGCTTCACTATAAATAGGGTATTTGAGGTGCATTGGCTTACCCAAAAAAAAAAATCCACAAGGAAGTGTCAGCTGTCTCCTAGAGTTCCCTTGAACACTTCACTGGGGCTCTTCTAAGAGGCCATATGCTAGTGGTACCCTACTGAAGTGTTTGGGGGAACTCTAGTTGCCATCTGACATATATTAGCAAGACAAAGTTTAGTAGATGTTATATCTTTTTGGTCCTAGTGTTAGAGTATTAGCATTAAGTGTGCTATACCCAAAATGTTATTTTAGCACACTAAACAACTAAAAATGGCTCCGTTGTTAGGAATGTTATAAGCATATGGATAATAATTGTTGTATTAGGATTTAGTTGGTTGGTTAGTTATAATCTCAAGCATATTAATCGCATTTAACACATATTAGAATTATTAATGCACATGGAAAATAGTAGGACCATTAGAATCAGGCCATATGGGCCAATAGAATAGTTTATGGTTATATAAATACCTACTTGTAATCATATTTCCATCATTGAAGAATAAACCAATTGTTTAGTGCATTAGTACATCTCTCTCTCTCTCTCTCTCTCTCTCTCTCTCTCTCTCTCTCTCTCTATAGAGGGTGACTACCTCGAATTAAGTCAATTCCCTTACAATTTGTACCCGTCCCCAGTCGAAACCACTAGGTTCCTAACATCCATCCAGTGTGTTATTAATTTGGTAAAATAATTGCAAAAAAAAATCACTTTGCTTAGGTGATTTGCTTCTAGTATTAGATCACTGTAACATCTACTACTAGTTTTTTTTTAATTACCTCTCTCTCTCTCTCTCTCTCTCTCTATAGCAAATCGCAGTTCCCCTTTATCCTCTATCCTCTCTCCTCTCTAACTCTATGCGACTCTGTCATAGCCCATAACAACCCTTTTGATTAGTACAAATAGTTCCCAAATGAAGTGTTTGGGGAAACTCTTGCTAAACCTGATCATGCCCTCTTAAGCTACTTTGCTTTATACAAAATGGTTACTAAACCATTCTATTTGTATTGAGTTCTTCTCTTTGCATTCAGCTGCTTAATGCTTATATTATTTATGTTCAAGAACTAGATGGTAGAGAATATTGGACAAACGACTTTGGGAGGCCACGCATGCCACTAAGATTCGGAAAATGTCACATCTACTACTAATTTTACTATAAAAGAATTACGAATTGACGACATAATAAATGAAATTTCTGTTTCTTAACTAGTATAATAAACAAACGTTTGAATTTATTTTTCTTTCTTCCATTGTTGACACATTTTATTTTGTAATTGTAGTATCCATAGCAAAACTGTTGTTCAATGTTTTTTACTGTCCAGCCAATCCTTTTCAGCTTTTCCACTACAAACAAAAGCAACTCCTTGATAGAATCTAGTGCATACACCCACTGAATTATTTGTGTGAACTAGGTGGCATTAGATCTAATTAAGTTTGTTCAAGTTGGTACCAATGCAATTCGTAGAGCTATTCTTGACCACACAACACATTTCTAACAATATCTGAATATCTCGTACTAAAAAGATTACGCATGTGCAGGATAGATATAATAGATATAATTGATTTGCATCATAAATTAAGTGGGAGAACATCTTATCCTTAGTCGCTCTGACAAAGTCTTTTTTTATTGCAGCATTCTTTGGAAGTAAGTTTGTTTCTTTCTCCTTTTTTTTTTTTGTATGAATCTGTTAATGAATTTGTACGGTTTTTAGACCCCTTAACACAACCGGATTAACCTAGTTAATTAACCAAGTTATTACTTAGTCCAAATTATGCAAAACTAGGTTATCACAATCAAACAATCATATCATGCATAGTAGCAGAATAGTAAATAACACAAAGATATGATGACCCAGGAAACCACACCGATAAAAACCTGGGGAGAATTTAACTTAGCTATCCTCAAGGTAAATTTGAATCCACTATAGAAAGAATTGAAGTTTTACAATAAGACTTAGACCACTAACATCTTATTGCTACCCACCAGTAGAAACTTACTGACACGACCATGTGCAAGCTCCGAAACCACGGACTCCTTTCTTGGATTCTCCAACAAGTATAAGCACACCCGCTTGTGTATCTTTAACCTCTTATGGCAGCAACTGAATGATCATCAAGTTCTTGAAGAAATCTCCTCTTAATAATCCTAAACTTGTGTGAAGGAAAGCTCCTCATAGATCTCACAAGAGATTCACACAAACAGCAATATGACCAACCTCTAAAACATGGCTAGGGTTTGCCTTATATACCTAGGGCAAAAACATAAAACCCTAAATGTTTTAGCAGTTAGGGTTGAGTTGGAATTATGCAGCAAAAATGCATTCTGTCCGAGATTTGATTGATCAAGCCTAAACTTTGATCAATCGAGCCAGGCCGAGATGCACAATAACTACTGCATTAGCTCGATTCCAACTTTACATAAAAGAACCAACTTTAAGCAAGTCTAAACAAGACTAAACAACCTGTTTTGATCATGGTTTGCCAACAATACATATTAGAGTTCTAAATACATGAAATCCTAAGTCTTTAGAACCTAACAAACTCCTCCTTTGGCAATCCGTGACAAAACACAAACTAAAAGCTCAAAGTTTACAAAATAAAGCCCTTTATATAACAAATCCAATCCTAACTACTATCCATTAGTTGCAAGTGTAGACAGTAGCTCAATTGAATCAACCTATATTTCCTGAAATACTCAACAAACGCATAAACGCATGTGTAGAAAATACAAGTAAACAAAATAAATTCTTGATTTCACCAAAACATAGAATAAAGACATATATCAAATGATTAACTCAAAAATATAAGTCAATAAGTAGTGAAACAAGAATAAAAAAATAAATGTATCTCCCCCTAACATGAATAGTCCAACAAAAATACATCTAGAGCCAAAAGAATGTAAATACAAGATGTAGCTCCTAGATACAATCTAATCACCACAGGGCTCCAAAACAAACAAAACTCCCCCTATCATCAAAAACCTACAGGCTATACAAAAAGCAACTCAAAATGCTGCTCCCCCTTTTTGTGACGAAATGCCAAAAGGCAATCAGAATCCATCATCAAAAGGAGGTGGCGTAGGAGATCGTCTAAAATGCGCCAACTCTACACGCATACACGAACCTCATCGAGCAGGTCCACCAAAACCTATCCCTGAGCCGCCTGAACGGTCAAGACATGATCCAACTTACGTCGAATGTCGAAATCATCTGAAGTAGTCGGGGGAGGAACATCAGCAGCAGCAGCAGCACTAGACGCCTCAGCCTGTGCATCACTTGTAGAAGAGGAAGGAGGGGGTACAACACTAAAAGACTAAACATGAGGAGGTCTCAAATGTGCAGCCCTCTAACGGAGGAAAGTGGCACCTATAGGACCAGTAATATGGACGGGCTCAGACGCGGGGAAACCATCTAAACCTAAAAACAACAAAATCCTATGAATGAAAATATGATAGACAAAAGCATGACCAATAGTGCTACTCCTATGAATCTCGTTCAAAGAACGAAGAAACAGATAAGGAAAAGAAATAAAAGCACCAGAAACAAGGGCATATAAAAACACACATCTCTCAATAGGGATGGTGTGGAGATGAGAGATAGGCCACAAAAAATGACATGCTATCCTAAGAAAAAGATAGGTAATCTCTGAAAGCTTAGCGGACGTGATCCGAGGATCAAAACCCCACTGGATAGAAGACCCAGTGATGTATGACATGACGTCATCTAAGGGTGGAGACTCCTCATAAGGATAGATAGGCTGCCTAATGACCGAAACCCCAAGAGCCTCAACCACTACCCTAGGGGTAATGGTGAACTCAACACCTCGTATCCAACTCCGAACAAGGGTGTTAAAATCATAGACGTGGCAAGAGAGGTTCGAATAGAACTCTCTAATTAGGGCGGTCAGGGGTGGATGATCTATCTCCAACAAAGACAACTAGCCTCGACTCTCAAAGTTTGCCCTAATGGCAGGATCTAACTCATCTAGCAGAACAGAATGCTCAGCCCAAATTTTCCTCTTACTGTTCAACTTATCATAGGCCTCTTTGCTTTTGGCATCCTTAAACAGCTCACTCCTAGAGGGAGACTCAGAAGTGGAGGGAGTCCTATGGGCTCTAGTCTTCCTAGGTATGGTGCTAAAGAAAGGACAAAGACACAAAGCAGAACCAAAAAGAACAAAAAGGAAAAACTAAGAGCAGACTGCAAGTTAGCACAAAACAAATATAGAAAAAAAACCAAATGATGCATGAACAGTTTAAATGTCATGATGCATGCTCTAATGTAGTGAAACGAAGTTCAATTTAAGTTCAAATTCACAAAATTGGCTTGAGCATAGAGTTTCAAAAAAACCCCAAAAATTTGAAAACCACTTGTTTGTTTTTAAAAAAATTTGATCAACTGATCATCACACAAGATAGAAAACAGATTAGAATGATCAATTACATCAATCCAACCAGCCAATTTCATCAATTTTAACCTAATTGAACAAAAACCCCAAATTAGATTAGAACAAGCCCTAGAAATTTCAATTTCTCACAAATCACAAAATTGATCAAATTAACCAACATAGATCATATATATAACATCATAGCACAAAAACCTATTGATCAATTTTAGAAAATAAAGCTTGAATAATAAAAAATCTCAATTTTCCATAGGTCCGAAAATTAACCCATAAAACCATGAATTAATGCATGAAACATGAAATAAAATGCAAAAGGAAGGGTATAATGGACTTACCGGTCTTGGGAGAGGATAACTTTGCAAAAAATCAGGAGGAAAACGACAAAAAATTGAAGTGGAGCCTAGTCCGAATCGGAGAGACAGAGAAAAGTTTAAAAACTTTTGAAAAAGTGAAGTTGAACAAGTCAAACCCAGATTTTTTTAAAACCTTATTCACGATTTTTGATTGATCGAAAATCAGTTTCGATTGATCGGATCAGACAGAGGCTTACTTTAATTTTCAATCGCAATTTCGATTGATTGAAGAACAAGTTCGATCAATCGAAATTGTAAAAAAAAAAAGAATTTTTGAAAAACAACAGAATTTGATGCAGACTCTCCTCAAAGCATTGAATATTATGTATAAAATGCATGAGTATGAGATAAAATGATTTTCACAAACCCAAGATTTAAACCCAGTTTTCCAAAATTAAGATTTTCAAACAAACTCCCTTTGAATTCTCAAGTAACAACTCTGTTTTGCATAAAACTCAAAGTATTTTCAAACTTGGTTGGTCAAACCAAAAACACACACAATAACATGTACAAAGTTTAGTAAAGAGTAACTTATGTAATGTGTGCAGTTAGCAAAAGCTTGAGATATATGTGAGGTGATATGTGAATAGAAATCAAACACAAAGTCTACAAAATTCATCACATCGAATTTAAAAGAGACTATCACCTAAAGAGTTACATCATATAACTCCCACATATCCTAGATCATAAGCTTGCAATTATGTAAGTTTCTTGAATTTGCCTCATATTGTACACACCAATTTAGTTGTTCAGAAACTTAATAAAATACCCGGGATAATGTACACACCAATTTTATTTCTTTGATTTAGCTTTAAGTCCAATAATGTACACACCAATTTTAAGCATTTAAACCGAGGCTACACCTTATGTTCTTTTTGTGCATGTGCGACACTTTCTCGAGTACAAAATCTTACGATATGCACTAAGGTGTTCATGATTGACTAGTGAACAGTGATAGGTCACAATCTGAATGACCCCTTGTGATAAACCCTAATTAATTAATTAATTAGCCAAGTTATTAATTAACCAATTAAGCATGCAATTTTGTGGAAGCACAAACAAATCACCAAATACTAAATATGCAGCGGAAAATAAATAACACGGTGATTTGTTTACGAATGGGGAAAACCCTAGCGGCAAAAACCCCACCGGGTGATTTTCAGGTCACCACTCCCGAAACTCCACTATTATAAAATCAAGCGGTTACAAGAAAGGAATCCCAAGTACCTTACCAACCTACAGTTGAACCCTTACCCCAATACCCAATTGGACTTGATCTGTAGTGACAATTTCCACCTTTAATGCACGGCTCCCAAGTACGTGACTAACCAATGCGCGGATCCCAGTACGCGACTTCAGAAACACCAACTTGAGGAAGAAAGGTTGGCTGCAAAGTTCTTCAGTTCATCCACGTGATGAATAGCAGGAAGATGCTTGGTTACAAAACCCTATGGTGCAAAGACACAGCAACTTCTTGATGGAAGATGAACTAGGTCAAGAACTTCGTCTGTTGAGCACAATTTGCATAAACAGAGATTGCTCAATGATAATACAACTTGTGTCACCCAAAACGGCTCTTAAAATAATCCTTTTATATGTTTAGGGTTAGAAGAAAAGAAGTCCCAAAAACATATTCACGGATCCCAAGAAAATCAGATTTGGAATTCTGACTTTTTAATTCTCGACAGATAGCAGGTGTCGAGGTAGCTATCGAGAGGTGTCGAGATTTAAAAATTCTGCACTTCAACTTGTGTTCTCTTGGACAGACTTGATGACTTCAATACTTGACCTTGAAACATTGTTTCTTAACGTATTAAAAACACCTAGATCTACCCAATTACAAGTAGAGTGCGTTTTGTCAAAGGATTAGCCAATTTACATAAATAAGTAAGACATATGTTCTTAGTATGTGAAACACATGTGTCCTAACAAACAGTGGTGAGATGGTTATTTATGCCTTTCTCAAAAGGTTCAAGTCCGACAGTCAAAGACATGCGACTTCAAGATCAAGAAAAAGTGATCGAAAACCATAAACATCTTTCCCACATGCACTACAAAGCTTTAACTAGTAAAGTGCAATAAACAAGTTCATCCAAGCTAAACAAGGTACAAAGACATGTTTTGTGAAAATAAATTGACCAACCTTGTTTTCAAAAACCAAGAGAGTAAATACATAACACAATTTGCTTCATTTTTTTTTTTAAAAAAAAAAAGAAGAAACAAAAACAATCCTAGAATGAAATGCATGAATGTTATGCAATGCAAATCCTAGAAAAAAAAAAAAAAAAACAGAAAAACCAGAAACCAAAGAACAATGGTCACAAAGCGTAGAGCAATGAAGCACAAGGATCATGTCAGAAAGACTCAATTAGATCGAGCCTTTTGCATCCAAAACCTTTTAGATGCACTACGAGCATTGGAGTTCTTATTCACATTAGAGTGATTTCCAACTCCAGGATTGGAATAAAGGTTTAGAGCCTTTACCAATTCACCAATAAGTGCCATAGGACCTTGTGCTTGAGGCACAGACACTTTTGGCTAATTTGCTCGCTTAGCTGCTTGCAACTTATAACAATTTGGACGAATGTGTCTAGACTTTCCACAAAAATGACAAACCCAAACAGGCTTACCATGCATCTTGTCCTTAAAAAGGGTAGACTTCTTAGGTTTAGACTCTTTCAGATCAACCCTAATCTTCCTAGGAGATGTGACCTCTATAGGTTTAGTAGTCTCACTCACAACCTTACTCACAAGGTGTTCAGAGGAAGAAGAATGAACAAAGTTTGTGGAATTGGGTGCAATCACAGAGATGCTTTCAACAAAACCTAATCCAGATTTGTCAAAATGAGCCTTTTGAACACTCAGCATTTGATCAAGTTTAGAACTAGCAGATCTAGCAACAAATAAATCATGTTCCAAAGATTTAACTTAATCAAGTAAGAGCATATTCTCAGTTTTCACATTGTTCAAAAGATCATTAGTATCAAACAATTTAACAAGCAAATTTTTCTTTTCAAGCTCAAGAGATGCAATTTTCTTTAAGCCTAATTCAACATTCATGGCATCCTTTGCAGTAACTTTGCAAAGTTTATTGTAGGCTTCTTGAAGATCTACATCCTCAGAGAGTTCCCTATTAGAAGGGTTCTCTTCAACAGACACACTTTCATTGACTACAGCAGTAACAGTGAAAGCAATGAAGTTTCCATCCTCGTCACATCCGGACTCATCATCAGAAACTTCATTATCACTAAGGGTTACAGCCATAGCCTTACCCTTAGACCTCAAGTATGTGAGACATTCAGATTTCATGTGACCATACCCTTAACATCCAAAACACTGAGGACCCAAAGAATTGTTTGAAGATTGACCAACTTTTTCTCTAGGTTTTTCATTGTTGTTAACCTTAGTGGGATCATTCTTCCTAAAGTTTTTAGGTTCAGCAGAGTTTGTACCTCTTGCCCTTCTGTTACTGTTCCTAAGAAAGTTTCTAAAGTTCTTGGCAAGGTAAGCAATCTCTGTAGCAGAGAGCTCATCATCAAATCCACCAATCTCAACATCATCAACTGACTTAAGAGCCATTGACTTGGATTTGCTAGTTTTGAGTAGGTCCAACTCATAGGACTGAAGAGACCCTACAAGTTCATCAACATGGATGGAGTCTACATCCTTGCTCTCAGTGATGGAAGTCACTTTGGGTCTAAAGTGCTCAGTTAAAGATCTAAGAATCTTTTTAACAATTTTATGTTGATCATAGATTTCACCCAGATTATATGCAGAATTAACAATGTCATTTAGTTTAGCATAAAATTCATCAAAAGATTCATCATCAGACGTCCTAATACTTTCAAATCTAGATGTTAACTACTGCAACTTATTAATTTTAACTGCCTTAGTGCCTTCATGCACAGTATGGAGGATTTTCCAAGCAGTGTGAGCAACCTCAACATTAGAGATTCTCTTAAATTCCTGAACAGTTTTAGACCCCTTAACACACAACCAGATTGAGTAGCCTAGTTAATTAGCCAAGTTGTTACTTAGTCAAATTAAGCAATTCTAGGTTAAAACAATCAAACACTCATATCATGAAAATATATATTAGCGGAATAATAAATAACACATGATATGATCACCCAGGAAAACCAAACCGGTAAAAAACCTGGGGAGGATTTTACCCACCGATCCTTAAGGCAAAACTAAATTCACTATGAAAGAATTGAAGTTCTTACAAAAGGACTTACAAGCTCCCTGCTCGACTTCCTAATGTTACCTACCAATAGAATTTACTGACACGACCCTGTGCAAACTCCGAATCCACGGACTCCTTCTTTCTTGAATTCTTCAATCAAGTACAAGCACCCACGCTTGATATTCTTTAAGCTTCAAAGGCAACAACCAAGTTGATCATCAAGATGTTGAAGTAATCTCCATCTAGAAAATCCTAAGTTTTGTGTAAAGGAAAGCTCCTCTAGATCTCACAAGAGATTTACACAAAACCGCAATGTATGAGCAACAATACAACTGGAGCAACACTAAAACGTGGCTAGGGTTTTGCCTTATATACCTAGGGCAAAAACGTAAGAACCCTAAACGTTTTAATGAGCTAGGGCTGAGTTCGAAAACTGCAGAAAAACGCAATCTGATCGATTTTCGATCGATCGAATCTATTCTTCGATCGATCGAGCCAGACCGAAATGCCCCAATACATCTACAGTCTCTCGATTCCAACTTTACAATAATTAATCAACTTTGAGCATACTTTAACAAGTCTAAACATGTTGTTTTGATCATGGTTTGCCAATATTACAAATTAGAGTTCTAAATACATAAATTCCTAAACCTTTAGAACCTAACAAACTCCCCCTTTGGCAATCCGTGACAAAACCCTAATTAAAAGCTCAAAGTTTACAAGTAAAAAGCCCTTTACAAAAATAATGCTCATAAACTCAAATTCAAACCTAACTACTATCCATCGGTTGCAAGTGTAGACAGCAGCTTTGTTGAATCAACCTGTATATTCCTGAAATACTCAACAAACGCATAAACGCATGTGTGACAGAAAAGAGTAAAACAACAGGTATAACATTCTTGTAAGATTCACACAACACAAAATAAAGACATATATGAATGAACAACTCATAAATATAAGTCAATAAGCAGTGAATCACAAAGCAACAAGAATCAATGTATATAACATGTATATCAATCAATGTTACTCCCCCTAACATGAATATCCCCAAAAATGATATACAAAGTGAAGCACCTAGATACAATCTAAAAACTTCACAAGCTCCTCAACAACAAAAAGTAACAAAAAAATCTCCCCCTAACTACAAAAACTCCTCTACAAGTCAAAAACTCCACTCTCCCTTTTTGTGACGGAATGCCAAAGGGCAATCACAAGTCGTCATCAAAAGGCGGTGGTGAGGGTGAATGAAGACGCGAAAAGTCGGCACGCAAAGCACGAATCTCGTCAACCAAGTCCACCAAAATCTGACCATGAGCCGCCTGAACGGTCATGACAGTCTCCAGAGTACGACGAACATCAAAGTCGGTCGAAGGAGGTGGAGGAACATCAGCAGCAGCATCATCATCACCAACTGGATCAGGAACATCCTCACCCGCAATACCTGCAGAAGAAGAAGGAGGAGGTGCGCTACTAGACGGCTCAGACCTAGGGTGTTTAGAACCAACTCGAAGATGAGCAACCCTTTGTCTAAGAAAAGACGCACCGATAGTAGCAATAACATGAACGGGCTCAGAGGAAGGGAAGCCACCAAGATCAAGATAAAGGAGAATCCTATGAATGAAAATAGGATGAACAAGAGCATGAGCAGTAGATGAACTCCTATAGACATCGTTCAATGAATGAAGAAAAAGATGGGGAAAACTAATAGGAGCATCAGTAACCAGAGCGTACAAAAATACACACCTCTTGAGAGGAATGATGTGAACATGAGAGATGGGCCAGATAGAATGACAAGTTATCCTAAAGAACAAATAGTGCAACCCGGAAAGCTCAGCAGAGGCGATTCTAGGATCAGAACCCCACTGGACAGTAGTCCCAGTGATGTAAGACAAGACATCACTAATTTCGGGAGACACATCATAAGGATAAACAGGATTCTGGACCAAAGGTACCCCTAGAGCATCAGCCACTATCTGAGGAGTAATGGAGTACTCTACGCCTCGTATCCAACTCTTGACTAGAGTGTTGGAATCATAGATGCGGATAGAGATGTTCGAGTCAAACTCTCTAATCAAGGCAGAAGGTGGAGGAGGATCAGAAATATCCACCAAGGGTAACCAGCCCCTACGCTCAAAGTTTGCCCTAATGGCAGGATCAAGTTCATCTAAATGAACAGAACGCTCAGCCCATATCTTTCTCTTAACGTTTAGCTTCTCATAAATCTCTTGGTTTTTCTCATTCAAAAACTTCTCACGGTCAAAGGAGGGAGGAGGTGGAGAAGGTGAGGAAATAGTCCTACGGGCTCTAGTCTTCCTAGGCATAGTGCTAAGGAAAAGACAGAGACACAAAGTGAAAACCAAAAGAACAAGAAAACAAAACCAAGGGCAGACTGCAAATTAGCACAATAAAAAATATAGAACAAAAATCTATATGATACATGAACAATAACAATGTTGTGATGCATGATCTAATGCAGTAAACACAGTTCAAATTAAGTTCAATTACACAAAATTGGCTCGAACATAGAGTTTCTAACAAAAACCCTAAAAATTTGAAAACCACTTGTTAAATTTTGCAACAAATTTGGTGAATTGATCATTACACAAGGTTGAAAACAGATTATAATAACCAATTTCATCAATACAACAAGCCAATTTCATCAATTAAACCTTAATTGAACAAAATCCCCAATTTCGGATAAATTACAGACCCTAGAATTTGAAATTTTTCATAAAACCCAAAATTGATCAAATTAATCCATTAAGAACATGTTTATAGTGTGTCCCCACAAAAACCCATTGATTAATTACACAAAATTGGGTCTAAATTTCCAACAATCCCAACAAGAAAAGGTTCCGAAAATATGAGCATAAATGCATGAATAATGCATGAAATATGTAAATAAACTCAAAAAGGAGGGGTAAGATAGACATACCAGCTTGAGGAAAGAGTTTTCTTGCAAAAAATCCAGAGGAAAACGACAAAAAATTGGAATAGTTGAGCTTGCCAAGTCGGAGAGAGAGAAAACTTTTTGAAAAACTTTTGAAAAAGTGTTTGAAAAAGTCAAGAACAGTGTTTTTAAAAACCTGATTCGTGACTTTCGATTGATCGAAAATCACATTCGATCGATCAAAACAGACAGTCATTTTGAGACAAATTAAAACACTTTTTCAATTGATCGAAAATTAGATTCGATTGATCGAAACACAGTCATTTTGAGACAAATGAAAGCACTTTTTCGATTGATCGAAAATCTGACTGGATCGATCGAAATGGGCAGAGGCTCACAAATTTTAGAGAAAAATCACATTTTTGAAAAACACAAACCATATTTTGAAAATAACTCCTCAAAGCATTAAATTACAGAAACAAAATGCATAAGAATGAGATGGAATGCTTTTTCAAAAACCCAAATTGAATCCCAATTTCTCCAAAGATAATTTTAGCCATTCCTCCTTTCAAATTCTCAAGCAAAAAAAATTTTTGCATAATTCTCAAAGTATTTTCAAACTTGGTTGGTCAGACCAAAAACACACACAATAACATGTACAAAGTTTAACAAAGAGTAACTTGTGTAGTGTGTGCAACTAGCAAAAACTTTGAGAAACATGTGAGGTGATATGTGAATAGCAATCAATCACAAAGTCTACAAAATTCATCACATAGAATTCAAAAGAGACTATCACCTAAGGAGTTACATCCTATAACTCCCACATCTCCTAGAACAAAAGCTTGCAATCATGTAAGTTTCTTGTATTTTTCCCCATTATTTAGGTGAAGTTTGGCATCAAGCCTAATAGTATACACCAGTTTAGATTAAGTGAATTGGCATCAAGCCTAATAGTACACACCAGTTTTAAGCATTAAGCATTTAAAGAGGCTACACCTTATGTTCTTTTTGTACATGTGCTACACTTTCTCGATCACAAAATCTTATGATATGCACTAAGGTGTTCATGATTGACTAGTGAACAGTGGTGAGATGGTTATTTATGCCTTTCTCAAATGGATCAAGTCCGACAGTTAAATAACATGTGACTTCAAGATTAAGACAAAGTGATAAACACCATAAACATCTTTCCCACACAACATGCACTACAAAGTTTCAACTAGTCAAGTGCAATAAATAAGCTCATCAAAGCTAAACAAGGTACATAAGACATGTTATGTGTAAATAAATTGACCAACCTTGTTTTCAAAAACAAAGAAACATAATGTCAAACATATTTTTGCTTTCTCCTTTTCTCCCTTTTTTTTTTTTTATATATATATATATTTATTAAAAGAGAAAACATATAAATCCTAGAATGAAATGCATGAATGTAATGCAATGCAATTCCTAGAAACAAAAGCAAAAGAAACACAAAAACCAAAGAACAATGGTCACAAAGGAATGAGCAATGAAGCACAAGGACCATGTCAGAAAGACTCAATTAGGTCGAGTCTTTTGCATCCAAAACCTTTTAGATGCACCACAAGCATTGGAGTTCTTATTCACATTCGAGTGATTTCCAACTCCAGGATTGGAATAAAGGTTCAACACCTTTACCAATTCACCAATAAGTGCCATTGGATCTTGTGCTTGAGCCACAGGCACCTTTAGTTTAGTTGCTCTCTTAGCAGCTTGAAACTTGTAACAGTTAGGACGAATGTGTCCAGATTTACCACAATAATGACAAACCCAAGCAGGTTTACCATGCATCTTGTCCTTGGGTAGGGTAGGTTTAGTTTCTCTCAAATCAACCCTAATCTTCTTAGGAGGTGAAACTTCTACAGGTTTGACTACCTCACTCACAGGTGGTTTGACAATTTCACTCACAACCTCACTCACAGAAAGTTCAGAAGAAGAAGCAGGAACAAAGTTCGTGGTATGCGGAGTAGACATAGAGATGCTTTCAACATATCCTATCCCAAATTTATCAGAATGATACTTTTGAACATTCAGCATGTGATCAAGTTTAGAACTAACAGTTCTAGCAACAGATAAATCATGTTCTAAAGTTTTAACTTTATCAAGTAAAAGCATGTTCTCAGATTTCACATGGTTCAAAAGATCATTAGCATCAAATAATTTAACAAGCAAATTTTTCTTTTCAAGCTCAAGAGAATCAATTTTCTTCAGGCCAAGTTCAACATTCATAGCATCCTTTGCAGCAATTTTGCAAAGTTTATTATAGGCCTCTTGAAGATCTGCATCCTCAGAGAGTTCCCCATCAGAAGGGTTCTCCTCAGTAGATATGCTTTCATTGACTACTGCAGTAGCAGTGAAAGCAATGAAGTTTTCATCCTCGTCACACTCAGACTCATCATCAGAAACCTCATTATCACTAAGGGTTATAGCCATAGCTTTACCCTTATTTTTCAAGAATGTAGGACATTCAGATTTAACATGACCATACCCTTGACAACCAAAACACTGAGCACCCAAAGAATTGTTTGAAGATTGACCTACTCTTTCTCTAGGTTTTTCAAAGTTATTAACCTTAGTGGGATCATTCTTCCTGAAGTTTCTAGGTTCAACAGTGTTTGTACCGTTTGCCCTTCTGTTTGTATTTTTAAGAAAATTTCTAAAATTCTTGGCAAAGTAAGCTATCTCTGTAGCAGAGAGCTCATCATCAAATCCACCAGCCTCAACATCATCAACAAACTTAAGAGCCATTGATTTGGATTTGTTTGTTTTGGGTAAGTCAGACTCATAGGACTGAAGAGATCCTACAAGCTCATCAACAGGGATGGAGTCCACATCCTTGCTCTCAGTAATGGCAGTCACTTTAGGTCTAAAATCTTCAGTTAAAGATCTAAGTATCTTCCTAACAATTTTAGGTTGATCATAGATTTCACCCAAGTTAAAAGCAGAATTAACAATATCATTCAGTTTGGCATAAAATTCATCAAAGGATTCATCATCAGACATCCTAATGCTCTCAAACCTAGAAGTTAATTGCTGCAGTTTGTTTATCTTAACTGCCTTTGTGCCTTCATGCACAGTTTAGAGGATTTTTCAAGCAGTATGAGCAACCTCAACATTTGAGATCCTCTTAAATTCCTCCATTGAAACAGCATTGAAGATGGCATTCATAGCTTTGCTATTGAAGCCTGCTGCTTCCTTTTCAGAGGTTTGCCACTCACTCACAAGAGTAGTGGGCTTCTGCCATCCGTATTCAACGAAATTCCAAACTCTCTCATCAATGGATTTCAGGAATGCTTTCATCCTTACTTTCCAATAAGCATAGTTGTTCCCATCAAAGTGAGGAGGAACAAAAAGAGAGTGTCCATGCTCCATGACAACAGGGGTTAAGGATCAGCTCAGAGAAAAAAAATCTCAGACAAAAAGAGCTACCTGCTCTGATACCACTTGAACAGTTTTAGACCCCTTAACACACAACCAGATTGAGTAGCCTAGTTAATTAGCCAAGTTGTTACTTAGTCAAATTAAGCAATTCTAAGTTAAAACAATCATACACTCATATCATGAAAATATATAGCAGCGGAATAATAAATAACACATGATATGATCACCCAAGAAAACCAAATCGGTAAAAAACCTGGGGAGGATTTTACCCACCGATCCTTAAGGCAAAACTGAATTCACTATGAAAAAATTGAAGTTTTTACAAAAGGACTTACAAGCTCCCCGCTCGACTTCTTAATGTTACCTACCAGTAGAACTTACTGACACAACCCCGTGCAAGCTCCGAATCCACGGACTTCTTCTTTCTTGAATTCTTCAATCAAGTACAAGCACCCACGCTTGATATTCTTTAAGCTTCAAAGGCAGCAACCAAGTTGATCATCAAGATGTTGAAGTAATCTCCATCTAGAAAATCTTAAGCTTTGTGTAAAGGAAAGCTCCTCTAGATCTCACAAGAGATTTACACAAAACCGCAATGTATAAGCAACAATACAACTGGAGCAACACTAAAACGTGGCTAGGGTTTTGCCTTATATACCTAGGGCAAAAACATAAAAACCCTAAACGTTTTAATGAGCTAGGGCTGAGTTGAAAAACTACAGAAAAACGCAATCTGATCGATTTTCGATCGATCGAATCTATTCTTCGATCGATCGAGCCAGACCGAAATGCCCCAATACATCTACAGTCTCTCGATTCCAACTTTACAATAATTAATCAACTTTGAGCATACTTTAACAAGTCTAAACATGTTGTTTTGATCATGGTTTGCCAATATTACAAATTAGAGTTCTAAATACATAAATTCCTAAACTTTTAGAACTTAACAAATTCCTCCATAGAAACAATGTTAAAGATATCATTCATAGTTTTGCTATTGAACCCAGCTGCTTCTTTTTGAGAAGTTTGTCACTCACTCACAGGAGTAGTGGGCTTCTCCCATCCATACTCAACGGAGTTCTAGACTCTCTTATCAATAGATTTCAAAAATGCTTTCATCCTTACTTTCTAATAAGCATAATTATTCTCATCAAAGTAATGAGGAATAACTAGAGAGTGTCCATGTTCCATGACAACAGGAGTCAAAGATCAGCTCAGAGATCAAAAGATCTACAAATAGAGAGCTACCAGCTCTGATACCACTTATACCGTTTTTAGACCCCTTAACACAACCGGATTAACCTAGTTAATTAACCAAGTTATTACTTAGTCCAAATTATGCAAAACTAGGTTATCACAATTAAACAATCATATCATGCATAGCAGCAGAATAGTAAATAACACAAAGATATTATGACCTAGGAAACCACACCGGTAAAAACCTGGGGACGATTTAACTTAGCTATCCTCAAGGTAAACTTGAATCCACTATAGAAAGAATTGAAGTTTTACAATAAGACTTAGACCACTAACATCTTATTGCACTAACATCTTATTGCTACCCACCAGTAGAAACTTACTGACACGACCACGTGTAAGCTCCGAAACCACAGACTCATTCTTTCTTGGATTCTCCAGCAAGTACAAGCACACCCGCTTGTGTATCTTTAACCTCTTATGGTAACAACTGAATGATCATCAAGTTCTTGAAGAAATCTCCTCTTGATAATCCTAAGCTTGTGTGAAGGAAAGCTCTTCACAGATCTCACAAGAGATTCACACAAACAGCAATATGAGCAACCTCTAAAACATGGCTAGAGTTTGCCTTATATACCTAGGACAAAAACATAAAACCCTAAACGTTTTAGGAGTTAAGGCTGAGTTGGAATTATGTAGCAAAAACGCATTCTTCTCGAAATTCGATTGATCGAGCCTAAGCTTCGATCAATCGAGCCAGGCCGAGATGCATAATAACTACTACATCAGCTCGATTCCAACTTTACATAAAAGAACCAACTTTGATCAAGTCTAAACAAGACTAAACAACCTGTTTTGATCATGGTTTGCCAACAATACATATTAGAGTTCTAAATACATGAAATCCTAAGTCTTTAGAACCTAATAGAATTCTTACAGAATGATTAGACAGAGAGAGAGAAAGAGAGAGAGAGAGAGAGAGAGAGGGAGTTTTGCTATTCATAAGTTGATGAGACTACTAGATTACAGTTCATGTGTTCCAAACTTGTAGTACCCAGCCTATTTTTTCACGAATCATATAGGAGTATATTTTCCTTAAACATCCTTGAACTTATTCTGGTTTTTCAATTTGTCCAAATTGGTTGGTGGAGTCACCAGTAGTAGTGCACGTTAGCTATTAACTTGTGTTCTCATGCACTTCCATGTTTTACACAATTAGTTTTGCTGTGATTTCCTACTGAAATTATATATGTAGAATCAAAATTACCAATTAATATTTCATGTTCCTTCGCGTCTTTCCTTTTTAAGCAAAACGCAAGGGTCAAGTAATGTAATTTTGGCAGGTAAGAAAGAAGTAATCATGACTGTGAAATGTGGCAGCCCAATTGAGTGATACTTAATTTGATAATATAAATATAATTAATAAATTAAAGTGTATATACATCAAGGTAGATCAATTGAAAATATATCAATCTAGAGGAAAACAATTAATATGCCCTAATTGATAAGTTTCTCTTCTTACAACAAATGGAGAATATGACATTTGAACTCAGATTCTCCTCGTAAGACCAGGTAGTGCTATCGAACAACTTTACTAGCTAGAGTACTCAGTACATAACTTAAAGCAAATAGTACCTGACATAAATTGCTTATAACTCAAAATGTACTTTAAAATTTTATATGAGGATCAAAAAGTAGAGCTAGCCATTGAACAACTTTACTAGCTAGAGTACCCAATACATAACTTAAAGAAAGGAAATTAGAAGAACGATTTAAAATTATTAAGCGGCCGGGTTGTTCGGGAAGAACCGAACTACATCATCGACAAGCTGTCCCGGGGCGTCCTCGGTATGTGGTCGTTGGGTCTCCTCGTGGCCTGGGGCATTAAGGTTGTTGGTGACCTCCAAACTAGGATTCTCCATGTGAGCATCAATGGCTTCCACCAGTTCCCTCATATCGGGGGTATCCTCGTCATTAGCAGCATCAGCCTGACTTTGGACTAGGGGAGTAAGAATAGGGCAGGGGATCTGTTCCGGGTTCCACAATTGGGAATCCCTGGACACTCCCACTGCCTGAAGGGCAGCCAGCCAGCCCTCCTTAAACCCCTGAGCCCGGGCTTGGAGGACAACAGGCTCCACGGAATTCTCAGCATCCGCGAAACCTTTGTTATACCACTTGTTCTTGCATGCCTCCAAAGCTGCCTTAAGGTCGGCAACTTCTTCAACATGGGCTGAGTTCAAGCTTTCAGCTTGCGCTAACTTCAGCTCAGTTTCCCCCAGTTTGGCCTCCATCTCCACTAACCTTTTCTCAGCTAGCTGCCGAGCCTTCTCTGAGGATTGTGCCTTCTTCTCTACAATCTCGGCTTCCTTGGCCTTGTCCCAGGCTATATCATTGGCAACGTCCTTGAGTGCTTTTTCCCTTTCAGCCTCCTCGGCAAGCTTGCTCATCCTCTCACCAAGTAAATGAATTATCTGCACGGCTTGATAACACCACAATATCCAACTCAGGGGAGTGCAAAGAAAAGAGAAGAGGAAGGACATCATTCATACACCAACGTAAATAAGAAGTAGAGTGAAAGAGCTTACCGCGATAGTGTGCCACTGCAACCGCCAAACGATGGAGTCCTCGGAGCTATCCGAGAAAAACCAAACGTCCTCGAGCAACAGCAAGCCGCTCACCAAACTTTGCGCCACTTTCCCTCCATCACCTTGAGCCTACAACCTTACATTCGTTGTGGCTGGTAAGGGCTCTCCACCGAGCATGAATGTAGGCTGCCAGTTGGGCGCAGCCAGAGAAGAAGAGGCCACTTCAGTCTCTCCTGGAGCTATAGATTGCAAGCCGCTCACCAGTTCCCAGATCACGATCCCACTCGAAGGATGTGGGGAGTCTTGGTGGGTGCATCACTTATCACTCTGAGCGGTGGGTCCTCTACATGTTATTTCTTCTTCTTCCAGCTAGACGGGGGAGGAGGATGAGGAGTACGGTCCTTGGTGCAGGCTTGCTGGGGCTGAGCCGAAGGTCTGGAGCCGAACAGAAATCGGTCTGTAGTTAGCTTCCTTCTTGTTACCATTTCTGCCTCTTGTTCATCCTCGGCTACTTCCTGCTCGGCTACTTGGGCTTGGCCTTCGTTCCCTTCGATGGGAATGTGTCCCTACTCCCTAAGAGCCTGGGAAACTCGTTCCGCTGACTTGTCCCTGACTGGGGTGAGATCTTCTGTAGTTATATAGCGAGGACCAATGTCTCGGGCTTCGCCGGTGGTCAGTGAGGGAGGGAGGAAGTTGGCTTGCCTAACGTCGACGTAAGACAGCAACAGGCTGTCTACTAATAAGGCTTTGCTAAAGGGTTTCGAAGTCTTGTATACTGGGGTGTAGCCAAATATGAGGTGCGATGCTTAGAGCTGCCCGTCCGTATGAACGAATATTTCAGACCTGAGCACAAAATTTAGGTCCCTTACGTGCACTACTTTAAGATCCGGGATAAATACTTTGCCGTCTGTAACAAAGGAATACAGTGAGTTAGCATTCAAATGAGCGAAACAATCATAAGCAAAAAGAAAAGCAAGTTAGTGATCGGTACGAACCAACTTCGCACCGCGAGAGTGGGCAAGGGATTTCATCAACAAACCAGTTGCTGCGCACCCGAACAAACTTCCCGGAGGAATTCCTATTAGAATTGGGTAGGCATGAAATCAGCTGTACCCGCATATCTCTAACTTTTAAGTAATAGTTAGTCCTCTTATTTCCACACAGACTATACATGAAGTTTATATCGTGATGGTTCAGTTGCAAACCGTATATCTGATTCAACCTACTGACACAACTAACTACTAAGTAAAAATTGGGAGGAAGTTAGTCAGGACATAACCCATAAAACCTAAGGGTATTGAGCAAGAGGGGGTCCACGGGAAACCTAACACCACCATCCAAGATTGCCATCAAAGGGAAAAAAGCAGTATTAGCCTCTCTGTGGAGAGAAATTTCGCTCTCGTGGCAGTACGCCACATTTACATCCTCAGGGATGTTGAATGTTTGCCTAAAGGTAGCTAAAGATGCCTTAGTGTTTAGAAGGTGAGCATAACCCATCTTAAACTCTAAAATTGAAGGAAGAAACCTGAGGGAAGAAACTTAAAGGAAGAAAATCAATAAAGGAAAGAGGTAAAGAACTTACTTTGGGTTCTAGGAAAAAAGAGGATTCTAGGCTGAAGGATGAGCACACAGAAGAATGCACGGCAGAAAAAAGAATTTCAGAATGACGGAAAGTAAAAGAGTAATCTGAGGAAGAAAGGGGGGATATTTATAAAGCCAATGCATTTAATAGGGTGGAGTTAATGCGGAAGAGGCGGGAAACCCTTTTGTAACCCCCACACGCGTGGCATTGGGACGTGAACCGTCAAATCATGATGACGATTCCATCTTGACAGTCTGGCGTAACGCCTCTTTCTAGGGCATATTAATGGTCAGCCTTTCCACTCAGTGACTGACCACTGAACTTCTCGGGGAGCATTTGGCGCTTGGTATCCTTGATTCATTCTCGATTGCAGGGCACGAATCAAGGGGGTCTAATGTACGGGGCACGACTCCCCCGAAGGCTCCTGTGTTCGTAAGATCCAATGTATTAGTGCCACATATATGAGGCTTTAAACTTGTTGGGCATTGGGCCTTGGGCCTTGGGACCTTGTGTGCGCATATGAGTTCTATTGGGCTCACAGCCTTGGCGCAGATAAGCCTTGGTGCCCTTCCAAAACTCAAAGACCACAATGATATCATTATGACACGAACTGCAAATGTGATTTCCTGCCGATCAACTCTAACCTGGCCGAGAAGTGCAAATCTCCCGGGAAGGCGGATTTATAGATGCCTGGTATTGCCTTAGGAAGTAACACCATCGAAAAGATCTCCTAAAGTGAGGAGCCAGTTCCAATACCACTCTCACCACACCCCACTCCCAACTAAACATCCACTTAGCAATAATAACATTGGACCTCCTATACCACTAACCATAAGAGTAATCATAACTCTCCACTAATTATAAGGCTATAAATAAGAGAAGCTAGAGAGAAAAAGGGGTTGTTGAAGGAGGCATAAGGAAACTGAGAATATAGAGTGAGGGAAAATGCGAAGCCAATGTAGTAGTATTAGTATAGAAAGAGTAAAACAGTTCAAAGGGAGTGGCAATTAAGTTGGGTCTCTATGTTGAGAACGTACCAAAGTAGGAAATCCTAAACCCACTTCATAAATAAGTTGTGAGCCCAAGTGAGGTCCAGCCCAATAACCTTATTTTTGGCGCGCACAGCCACTATAGGGCCTTGTAAGACCAGGACATATAGTGACATTTTAAAAACGCTGCTATAGGCTCTTGGAAATGTTGCTATAGACCTATTGTTTTAAAATGCCACTTTAAGACTCCCTGAACGCAGCCATAAATATGCCTATAGCAGCGTTTATAGAAAATGCCACTAAAAAAAGGCCACTATAGGCCCAGTTTTTTATAGTGGTTGGACGTTTGAGAAGAGGAAAAAATAGTACAGTAAAATTTACTAAAGTAAATAGTTCAAATTGTGTAATGACAATCCTGAGATTTAAATTAATTCCGATAAAGATGTTAGGTTCTACAAGCTCGACCGATCGAAACACGTATCTGTAGAATTCTATTTCAGCCCAAACTCTACTTAAACGTATTGGGTTTCAAGTAAAACACTATTAGTATATAAAGGAAATCATAAGCATGTTTTTATAAGGTTTTTCAGAGAGAGAAGAGTGTGCCTCTTTTGTAGATCTAGAGTTTTGTACCCAAAAGCTCTCTAAAGTTTTCTAATGGTGTTATTTCTTGAAGAATCTCAAGATCCAGTGTTGTATAAGTTGTTGCATACAAGATCAACATCTAAGGAGATCCAAAACTTTTGAATGGAGTCTCAAAGTCACAAGTGTGGGTGCTTGTGTTGCAAAGGCCTAATAGAGAAGGAGTCTGTGGATTTGGATCTTTCATATGGTCGTGTCAATAAGTTCTATATGTGGTAGCAATAGGATGTTAGTGGTCTAAGTCTTATTGTAAACTTCAATTCTCTATAGTAGATTTTCTTTTTACCTTGAGGATAGCTAGGTTAAATTCTCCCCAGGTTTTCTACCGGTTTAGTTTTCTTGGGTGACACTACAACAAAATGTATTTTTAGTGACGAAAATTAATGAGGAAATAATTTTCATCACTAAAAATACAGCTTTAGTGACAAAATATGGATTTCGTTACTAATAATGAAAAAAATTATAACATTTAGTGACGAAAAATAAATTTCGTCACTATTGTGATCTGAAAAATGGACTTGGCATGAGACCTTTCTCTTCTCTAGTAACCACTGCCTCCTCTAATTCATCGGTGGAGTATATCAACGGTTAGAAAATGAGATAATTGAGTTCAAAGAGGCAAGAGCTAGAGATCAAGATGAGCGAGCTAAGGACCAAGAGGCACGAACTAAGCAAAATGAGGTCTAAAAGAATATTCTTAACTTTTTGAGGAGCAAGGGTTATGATGATGCTCTTACTTATTGGGGTGGTTCAACTTCAAGTTAAAACACTTTTTGGTTAGTACTTTATTTGCTTTCTACAACTTATATATTAGGAGTTGTAATTTTAATTTATTGGTGTGGTTATTCTTAATGCGTTGTTAGAAATGTTTCTTATAATATAATTAATGTTTTTACTTTACGATTTTAATAAAGTATTGTTTTTATATTTGTGCAGATTTCTTATTGGTGGCTTTTAAGGGATTTACTTTTGGCATTACTTGAAGACATATGAGGACATCTTCCGTTAGTTCTAAAATAGGGTTTAGGTAGAGTTATTGTATGTTTTGCAAACAATTATTGTATGGAAGGAGTTGGAATTGGATACTTATTTTATTTTTTACTTGTGGAATGTATGGATCTTTTTTTATAAATGTGTTGTTGAAATAAATGTGTTATTCAAATGTGAGGTTTTAATAATGTAATGACAGGTTATAGGTTAATATCAAAGTCATGAAAAAAATAAAAACAAAAAATAAGTTTTAGTAACGAATTTTTTCGTCACAAATATAGCAACAAAAAATTGTTTTAATGACGAAAATTTCGTCACTAAATATAGCAAAATTTTGTAAGAAATAGTTTTAGTGAAGAAAATTTTCGTCACTATATGTGCCTGGATTTTCTAAAAAATAGGTATAGTGACGAATTTTTTCATCACTATATATACCCGAACATAGTTTTAGTGACGAAATTATTTGTCACTAAATATGATTTAGTAAACTAAAGTGTTTTTAGTGATGAAATATTTTCATCACCGAATAGTGTTTTTAGTGAGGAAAACATTTAATGATGAAACGTTTTTGTCACTAAAAGTTTTTTTTTTAAAAATCAAATCGGACTTTTAGTGACGAAATTTTTCGTCACCAGGACTTTTAGTGACGGAGCTACAGTGACGAAATGAGTTTCGTCACTAAAAGTCCAATTTTGTCACTAAAGGTCCTTAGTGACGAAAAACTGGATTTTTAGTGACGAATTTTTTCGTCACTAAAAATACATTTTGTTGTAGTGTGATAATATCATTGTATTCTTTATTTTTCGCTGCTTTACATGATATGGCTTTATTTGTGTTTGACCTAAATCTAAATAATAAACCTAAGTATTAACTTGGTTAATTAATTAGGTTAAACGACTTGTGTTAAAGGGTCTAAAAACGTATAAAAGAAAATATAAATCAATAGTTATACTTGTATATAGAAAAGAATTTACGTGGTTTGATATAATATACTTACATCCATACAAAACATAAAATCTCTCTCAAACCCAAAACTCAAATACTCTCACAAATAACCAAGTTTAGAAGGAAAAAAAATTTTCAAACCACACCAGCTGCTAGCACCCCTCCCCTTAATTAATTACCTAGAGAAAGAAAATAAGTGGCTGATTAAAATTGGCTAGAGACTAGGGTTATAAAGAAGTTCAGCGGGTTATAAAGAAGTTCAGCACACAAAAGAAAGTAACAAATATTGAATAAAGGGACTCCTAATAATACAACTATTGTTGGGCTAGAGATGTAGCAGACTTTAATGTGATTTACCGATCCAATGCCATGTGCCGCAAGTAACGTGTAATAATAAATTTACTACGCTTTAAAGTAATTTCAAGCCACATCAACAGATCACCAAACTATAAATTAGCTTAGCTAGGCAGTCACATATACCTTCTCATCGTTGATGTTATCCATTTAACAATCCATGGCTTACAAACAGACCCAGAAATATCATGGCACCGTCAACAGCATTGTCATGGCACACTGCTTATTTGCAGTGGTGGATAACACACATGCAATTGTAAGCCTCGTTTATTCTTTCCAACCAAAGAAACCAAAAAAGGGTTTTTCATGGATAATTGTTTTATACATCATATATATGATCTTACAATCATGTAAAGCCTACGTGATTATAGGCTTACAATTTTTTTTTTTTTTGTTGATTATCAAAAAAAATGTAAAGCCTTCATGTAATATATATATATATATATATCACAGAGGATATATATATATATATATATATATATATATCTGATGCATGAGATTCTTTCTTGTTTTTCATAGCTTTTTAGTTTCTTTCACACTTTCTCAAGAACACTAATATGAAGCTTTCAATTTTGATGTATATGGTTTCAGTGGCTCAATCATGGGAAAGATATTACTAATCGAAGGTACGCTATTGATGAAGTGCTGATAAACCCATTGACAGTGTCAAGACTGAGGCTGAAATGGAAGTTCTTTGCTGGGAAAGACATATCTGCAACCCCAGCAGTGGACAGTGGAGTGGTCTATTTCCCATCATGGAATGGATATTTGTATGCTGTAAATGCTTTCACTGGTGCTTCAATATGGAAGCAGAACCTTAGTGAAATAACCGGACTAAATGGAACGGTAATTGTTGTGAACGTAACTGTGTCAAGATCAACACCAACGATAGTTAATGATCTCTTAATTGTTGGAATTTATGGGCCTGCTGTTGTGATCGCTTTGAATCGATCAGACGGGAAGCTCGTTTGGTCGACTCAACTTGACCCTCGTCCTCGAGTGCTGATCACCATGTCTGGAACAGCCTTCCTGGGGTTAGTAATCCTTCATATACTCTTCAATACTGTTAGACAGGGACATGGGGGTGTGTAACTGTGTATTCATCCTATCAATCTGACCCAATATATTAATAAGGTAATACTTGTCGTACACAAGCTATTATACACAATTTTATACACATCCGACTTTTAAACTGAAATCGTGACTTAAAGTTACAATAACTCAAATTCTTGACTTTAATTCAAAAATGGAATGTGTATAAAATTGTGTTTAGTAATTTGTGTATATCACCCAATAACATGGATAGGTTTTTTTGTGAATTGATGAGTTGTGCAACTTGTGTTGGACTCAAAATATATTTGTAAACCTTAGGCTGAACATTTTTTTTTTTTTTTTGCATAATGTTGGGCCGTGTTTTTATTGGCAAAAATTGATCCAAATGACCCCATCCATGCTATATATAATTTGAAAATTATATGTGATTTAAATTTGTTCATGTTAGAGATATATCTCTAACAGTTCATTTGATTTATCTAATCTAACTTTGTTTGTTTGATTTTAGTTTTTTTTTTTTTTTAACCTTTAGTTTTAATAAAATTGGAATGTTAAGACTATTTGTGTAAATTAAAATTATATATAAGATAGTGGGCTTCAATGATTTAATAAAAATTTAACTTTTTTTTATCAGACATGACAAAATGAAATGTGGCCCAACCCAACAACCCAACCAACCCAATCCAACTTGATACTTACAAGTTGTATTGGGTTGATTTTTAGAGCTATATTGGATTGAGTTTTATTGAAGATTTTTTAGTTTGAGGTTGGGTTGGGTTGAATAAGAGATCTGAAGTTCAATTCTCGCCTACGTTAAAAACTGATCAGTGTCTTGATCTGATAATAAAGATCTATCGTTAGGAACAAACGCCATAAGTTAAAACTCTCTAAAAAAAATGTACTAAAATGTTATACAAATTTACAAGTTAGCTAGACGTCATTTGAGGCTAAAAACAACTTCTTCTTCTTTTTCGTGTGCTTAAATTTAAATCAAATGATATTAATTTAACTTGTTATATTATAAAAAATCTGTTTAAAAGTTACTATTCAGGTAAATTTTTTTTATACATAAAATTTATGGATAAATTTAATTTTTATTAATATGTAAACTTAAATAATTAGATGTAAAATATCATTTAAAATATATAATATTATAAATGTTTTTGTTAGAGCAAAATCCTCCGCCATATGTTAAATCAAATATATAATAGCTAATAAGTAATTTATACTAAAAATTATTCTTTAAATCTCTTACTTTTAAGACTTCAAATCCAAATACAACCTATAAGTGAACTTCTCAAGTTCAACCTTATTCAAAATCTTTGGCGAATGGACTAAAGTCTTGATCAAGTTTGTGACAGAATGCTCGGGCAAAGCAATTTCCAATAAGTGTGTGTGTGTATATATATATATATATATATATATATATATATAGACACACATTAAATGATAATTATTGTGACTAGTGTCAAGGTACGAGATAGTCCAGTAGTATTCACACCCTTTATGGTGTCCAATGTTTCGAACCCCCCTCTCTTTCCCCACTATTTAGAAATTAGATCGAGTTTAGGTATTAATTGCACCTGATACAATTACATCTTGCGGTTGAGAATTGAAATTAACATTTTTAACTTCAATCCTCAACCATCCAATCAAAACTACAAAATTATCATTGAAAAGTAAATATATATATATATATATATATATAAAGTTTAAAAATTAACCTTAATTTTTTAATTTATAATAAGAAGGTTGAGAATTTTTTTTTTTTTTAAAGAAAGTTTTAACCTATGTTGTCCGTTCTTGATAATAAGTTTTTATCATCAGCCGAAAACACCAATCAGTTTTGGATGTAGGCAGGGATTGAACTCTAAGTCTCTTATTCAACTATCAAAGACTTTATCAGTTGGTTTAATTGGATGGTTGAGGATTGAAGTTAAAAAATTAACCTCAATCTTCAGCTATCTCATGTAATTGTGTGCATCCCGTGCAAAACTTATAGGGATCTCAATCCAAATCTATATATTATGTAGTGTTTATTGCATACAAATTGTTTTACACATATCTCAAAACACAACTAAAATAATGATTTGAAGTCATGATTTCCATATGTGCAACAAGTTTAACACAGGGCCGACCCTAGGCCTAGGCCACTTAGGCCACCACCTAGGGCCCCTTACTAGAGGAAGGCCCAAAATTTTGACGCAAAAATTGATATATTTAAAAAAAAAAAAATTTGGAGATATAGGAAAAAAATTAGTTTTCTAATTTTCCTTTACTTTTAGGAAGTCCCAAAGAATTGAGTAATGCTAGAGATAATACAGCTTTAAATATATGGGTCTTACAAATAGAGTAATGCTACAGTTACAAACTATTTCACAACATTTTTACAAACTATTGTTGTGACCAACTTCTTACTGGTTTTCATCTAGACCCACCAATAACATAATTTTTTTTATTTATCTATAATCATTCATCACATCATTAGTTTGTAAAAATTTTTGTAAAAGAATTTGTATCTCTAGCATTTTCAGATATGTGTCACTAATTGCAAGAAATAATTCATATAGGAAAATGCTAGAAATATTATTAATTTTACTTGAAAACTTTACAAATTGATGTGACAATAAATATGATATGTGGACGTCAATAACCTATTAAATGCATTTTGAATTATTTTTTGTGATTAGTAATACCTCTTTGTAAGTCTCATGCTGTAAAATTTATAATATCTCTAACATTATTCATTTAAGTACTTGTTTATTATCTTCTTGAAGTGTCACTAATTGCATTCATTTCTACATCGTTTGAAAGTTTTTTTTAGTAAAATTTGTTATAGCTTTATCATTTTTCCCAAAAAAAAGCATATTACAAAATAAAAGGAATAGATTTTTGTTATAAAAAACTTATGATATTAAATACTAGTTAAATATTATTTAAGCGATAACAAAAATGTCACATTTAAATATATCGTCTTAGGCTTCCAAATTTGTTGGGCCGCCCCTGTTAACACAATAATATATATTTGTGTGGGTGTGGCTAATTAATGTTGGATATTGATCAATGCGGTGCTTCTTGCAATATAAGTTTGAAGCCTGTTGAAGGGTACTTTGTGAGACATCAAATACAAAGAACCTTACGTACTGAAAATTGACTTCAAAATGAAATTCCAAAAAAAAAAAAAAAAAAAAAAAATACATACCTTAAAAATAAATTCTACATATATATGTTTCCCACCAACCCTCTTCTTGTTAATCAATGTCAGGTGACAACCAGAGTTCCCCCAAACACTTTAGTGGACTTAAACTATAGTTCCAGTGAAGTGATCAAGGGAACTCTAGGGGACAACTGACCTTTACTTTCTCTTATTTTTGTTAATTCTTGGTAAGGCAATGTACAGTAAACCCTACTATATATTTATAGAAGAGAGGTTCTCTGTATCTTTAGTCACATGATTCTGTAATGAATTCCATTGGAATAGAAGGACCAATAGGGATGAAAAATATCCTCCTATATGGACATTTGAATATTGAACCTAGTCAGAATAATGGGTCACATGAAGAGAATCAAAATTTGGTGAGTGATCAGAAGCTATCTTACGACTGACCCAAACTTGAACTTCCTTTGATCTCTAATAAATAGTCTGTCTTTTTTCAACATGATAAGGGTACAAAAGATTGAAATCTGGAAGTTCTTCTTAGCCTAACTAACACATTAGCATTACATACCTAGTTTGACGAGTGGCCATGAAGCATGTGGTCCTATACCTTATCGTTTCAGCAAGCACGTAATGATTTTCACAATTTTTTTTCATAACTATTAAATAGAAAAGTTGTGATTGAACTAACATTACTTTGACATGTATTAATTATAAATTTCTATTTTAATTATTACTTAACACCAATTATAATTTTACATCATTGGAGATTGATAAGGCTTAAGACTTATTGATAGCTTTAGTTTCCACTTGGCACTGATTTAAAGTAACATTACAAACTCATCATTTTTCACAATAAAATTTACAATTTTTGAGATAATAAGTTATTATTAATTCTCATATGGGCTAACCATACACTTACACCACTTTATTATTCACAATTAATAAATTATAACATCAACAAATGTAAAATTTATTGTGAAATATGTTGTAACTTTATGCTTATTCTGATTTAATTGGAATCCTCTTTGTGATCACAATTGGGCGTGTATATACCAGAATCTAGTCAACAGTTGCTTTGTATCAATGAATAAAGCAGGAAAGGAATGGCTCCAGAGATGATAGTGTAAATAGTCAGAATAGTCACATGGTCACATGGTCACTCACCTTATATTATTCTGTACCTTCAATAATCTAGCCCTCTATGTCGTCTAGGTTCACTTCTTACAGCTTTATTCCCTAAGATTTCTCTAATTTCGAGCCGAAGTATAGAGCTATAATAGAGGACCTATGTAGGCAACTAATTCCAAAGATGGGCACTAGAGCTTGCTATAAATTGTAGACTTAGTACTCATAACCATACCCAGCAACCCAAACAAATGGAAGAGCCAGAATATGCATCAGTGTCCCCTAGAGTTTCCCTGACCACTTCACTAGGAACTCTCTTTTAACTAAAGGGTCATTGTTGCTACTGAAGTGTTTGGAGGAACTCCTGGTGGCACTTGATACTCACCAAACAAAACAAGATCCGACTGATCTTCATTTGACAAGCTGTGAATGTTATATTCAAATGTCAGCTATTTGCATCTTGCTCTTTTTATGACTATATATGCTTGCTGTTTCCTTTTACTATCTTCAGTATTTACAGCCTCCTTCTTTTCTTTTTGTACTTATTTGCACATTGGACACTTCTGCTTGTCATGTATAATTTTAATAATTCTTTAATGTAACATACTGAAGCATAAAGTCTATTGTTAATGATTTATATATAGCACAAAATGAGGACACCGTTTTATTCATCATAAAGTGAAATTATTGTATACCAATAATAAATTGATATCCAACATTGTTATGAAATTGAGTGTGGGCTTGTAATTTTTCTTATTTAAATGTGATTAGGAAACATGAGGTGCCTTATACTTTTACTATTATTATTATCACATTTTAGGAGCCATTTGTGAAACTATAAATTCTACTTAAAGATCAACGGCATAATTACAGCACTACAGCGAAATTTAAATTTGTACTTTGTTTTTGGTTCACCTTGAATATATATTGTTTCGTTGATCAAGTTGACAGCTATTTTGAATCAGAGATTTGATACCAATAATAATATGCTCTAACCGGTGAAAATAAATTGTGCAGATTTTTTTTTTTTTTTTAAATTACGAATGTTCTATTGATATAGAGCTCAACAAATCCAAAATTTTCTTGGATTGAGTAGATTGGGTGGGTCAGTTTAATGGATCACTGATTAGCCGTAACATCTAGTGAGTAGGAAAATAATGAAAAGAATTCGGAAAATGTATGGAAATCAATATATATGTCAAAAAAGACGGTTTTTTTTTTTAATATTTAAAAAGAATATAATTAATTTTTATCAATTATAAGAATATGTAAGAATTGAGTTTCTATTATGGAAATTTATTTTATTAAAAACAAGTAGAATGTGACTTGCTCAATGTGTTTGAGGGTCCTAAACTCCTAATAGCTAGTATATTGTGGTCATGTTTAGTAATGGGCCTTGGGAAGACTTATTTTTCTTAGACTTGTATGTAGGATGTAAGCATAATCTATGATGGGTGGATATAACTATTAAAACTATATCCCCTTCTTCACTCCTAAGGCTAGACAAAACCCTAATTTGTCCCATCAAAAGACATCCTTACAGAAGGTGGTTGGAAAGGAAGACCTGCATGAGTTTTGTGTCAAGTACGTGCGTGTGAATTGTTATTATTATTATTATTATTGTGGATTAGCTTAGGTTTGTTCATGGTATATATGAAGAGGTACATAATTAAGAGTGTAGAGAGGGAAAATTCCCGACCTATCACAAGCTGACACGTCACACTACCAAGACCACAAAATACAGCCAATTACAAAGTGCCACATACTGCTGCTAGGTTTTACTGTTGCTATTCAGAAACCAACAGAAATTTGTCAAGTGTCATGCAAGAACCAATCATGCATCAGCTCGTGCAAGCGATGACACAAGCAGCCTCGCACATGCAAGCGATGACACAAGCAGCCTCGCACGTGTAAGCGATGACCCAAGCAACCTCGCACGTGTAAGCGATGACATAAGCGGACCAATCAGACTGTGACATGTGTCACCAATCAAACTCCGCCACGTGTCGCTCATCCACCCCAAAACTCCTATAAATAGAAGTCTTCGTAAGACATTTAGGAGGACATCAAGTCATCTGAAGCATAAGCAGCATCAGAGAAGACATCTTGAGTTCAGAAGTCCAGAAGCTCTGCTGGAATCAAGCCCCGAAGCCTCTAGCAACTTCAAGAACTTCAACCTTCAAATATGAAGAACATTCGAAGCAGAATCGTCCAAACTACCTGCCTAGATCTTAAAGTCCACTGGAATCAAGCTCAAAAGCCTCCAGAAACCCAACAAACCACAAATCAGTGAAGCTCTACGGATTCAAGCCTCTAAAGCCCCGAAGAACTTCCACCACAAATCTTTGAAGACGAAGAACACGAAGAACATGAAGAACAAAGGATTTCTAACAAGCTCATAGCCAGAGATTCATTGTAATTCTGTTTCAAAGATCTTCGATCCATTCTTCAGCCAAATTGAAGTATACTTGGTGTTCGAATCAAAATCATATTACCACAATTCCAAATTAGCAAATCACAGAGAATTGTATCACATATTCATCAATACAAATTCGCACTTGTGACACTATTTTACTTGTTTGACTCATTTCGAACCGAGAAATTTAGTCGTCCACAAAGAGCCTGCTATTTTTCATGATTGATCCTGCAGTTCTAGTTACTAGCATGTTTTAGTTGAATTTCAAATGTGGTTTTATAGCAGATTATGCTAGGACTAGAACCAAAAAAGTATATTGAAAATTAGTGTATATGGTATATGAATTTTGATAAATTTATTTTGTTGGAAATTATACCCCCAGTTGACATAATGCAATTGAACCTTGGGGAAACCAAACCTCAAGAAACAAATGCATTGTTAAGCTTTTAAAGAGTTGCCTTTTGATGTGTCTTATAATCCTTCCAGACACTTCGGCATCAACTTGAAGGAAAATATTTAGGTTTTATGGTGTTTTTGAATTTAATTCAGGTTGGAAAAATCCACTAAGATGAGAGAGAGAGAGATATATATATGAAATATAGCTAGGTTTGTCAAGTCAACCTTCAGTTGATGTGAGAGTTATTTGAATTTTTGGCTTGAGGATACCCTCCGTATATTGCCAAGTTGTTACAAGATGATGTACACTCTATATAGTTAATAAAATCTCTCTTTTTATTAAGAATTTTGCTAATGTGTGCTCTTAAGGCACACATTAAGATATCTATTTTTGAAAATATTTTCTCGTGAATTGAAAAAGTATTGATAGTTTTTTCAATTTACGAAAAAATGTTTCTAAAAATAGATGATTTAATGTGTGCCCTTTTTATTAAAACATGAATGAGTGTTGATGTGAGAGTTATATGATGTGAGTGTTAATATTTTATTGGCTGGCGTACACAAAACCATTGTGATAGTGTTTTTTCTTTGATATTTGTGTAACAATTGAATTTATTTATTTTTTTGAAAAATTATATGAAAACATTATATAATCTAATATTAGGAGAAATTACACTTTACCACCCTAAACTATACACCAGATTACACTTTGCACCCTAAACTATCACACTTATCACACTTTGCACCCCGCGTTTAATTAACTGTTAATTTAAACAGAATTTAGACTCATGTGCAAGTCACATGACAGCTACAATAATCAAAAGACCAAATTGCCCCTTATTAACTATCCCTCACTGTTACGCATCTTCTTCCCTAATCCCTAGTCTCTGTCTCTCGCTTTGCTCCCCTAGTCCAAGACTCTTGCTTTCATCAACTTCAGAGATGAACTTCGCATCAACCAAAAAAGGTAAGAATATTTACAACTAAAAAAATGAATTAACACCGCAAGGGTAAAGTCATTTAATACCACTTTCTTCACTGTACAATAACCATAGCTCATTCCAAGTTCCAACAACTCCAAATGCAGAGCTTAATAACAAACAAAAAGCCTAACTTCCATTTAATTTTTTGCAAACATCCACTTTCTCTAAATTTTAGCTCTCCTTTTTGAATTTATTGTCTTCTGTGTTGAAAAAAAAATGAAAAACTTGATTAATTTCCCAGAGAATAAGGAAAATACCAAAGAATTCAAGACTGGGTTTTCTTGAGCATACTCTAAAAGCACTTTATTTCCTTTCCCTCTTAATTCTTACAAACACAAATGCCTCCGCACACCATGAATTACTATTTTCTTCCTTAAACAGTCCTATTAAACCCAATTTTTCATTGAAAACTTTTCTGAGTATTTTCCCATAGAGGCAAATAGAGCTAGGGATGGCAATTATAGCCCGGCCCGTGGATACCCGGTCCGGCCCGACCCTAATGGGTCGGGTTTTACCCGGCCCGATAAAGAATAGGGTCGGGTTTGGGTTTTAAAAAAAAACCCGAAGCGGGTCCGGGTCGGGTCCGGGTTTTTAACAAAACCCGGCCCGAACCCGGACCCGACCCGACCCGGTTACAAGATAACACAATTACAAAAAAACCCTCCTCTATATATATATGCTTATAAACCCTAATATAATCCTCTCTCATTTCACAACAACTCACCAGCCGCCTCTCTCACTCTCCACTCCCACTCCCACTCTCACCCACTCTCAATCTCACCACCAGCCCAAGATGTCACCGCCGGTCCAAGCTCTGTAACCGCTCTCCCTCAAGCGCTCCCTCAAGCGACCTCGCCGACAAGCACCTCAAGCGATCAAGCACCTCTCCTCACCTCGCCGGACCTTCATCTTTCTCGCCTCGTTGTGAACTCAAGCCTCTGCACTGAAAATCGGTTTTTTTGTTCAAAGAATCAAATTTGTATTTTCTAGTTTAAGTGCTATTTTTGTTGAATAGAATCGGCTTGTTTGATTTGATTTTGTAAGGTCTTCTTGTTAGGACCTAGGGATTATATGTTAATTCTTGTTTGTACTTTTGATGTGGGAAAATTTTGTAATGAAAATAGTTTCCCCTACTGTTTGGTTGCTAGGAAAATCAGTATCAGGCAAACAAATTTTTTTTTTTTTTTGATTGGGCAACGGATCTGTTCAGATCTGAATTTTCTTGAGTTTCTTGATTGACAAAGGGATCTGTTCAGACCTAGGGATTTTCTTGATTGGACAAAGGGTTTCGGATCTGTTCAGATTTGGATTTTCTTGAGTTTCCCCTACTGTTTGTTTGCTGAGAAAATCAGTACCAGTCAAACAATTTTTTTTTTTTTTTGGATTGGGCAACGGAATAGGCCCTAAAGTGGCATGGCCAAACGGGGCCCGTGGGACCCGACGGGGCCCGACGGGGCGGGTCTGGGGCCCGGGGAAAAAATCCGATTAATAATCGGGCCGGGTCTGGGTTGAGGGTCCTGACCCGCGGGTCGGGTCCGGGTATAAAGAAACCCGGCCCGAACCCGACCCGTTGCCATTCCTAAATAGAGCTTTAACAAGCAAAGGGTGTTTTGGTCTTTATACAATGTGCCATCAAAGAAAAATCATGTGCAAGTCATGTACTATTAATTTCTGTTTAACTTAACCATAAAAGTAACGTCGGGGTGCAAAGTGTGATAAGTGTGATAATTTAGGATGCAAAGTGTGCATTCGAATAGTTTAGGGTGCAAAGTGTAATCTGATGTATAGTTTAGGATGGTAAAGTATAATTTCTGAAGACACACACAATAACACATGTCATAGATTCATTTTCCATGTATAATAATAAGATGCCTTTAAAGCATTTGTTAAATAAATAAATTAAAAAAAAGTTTGATTATTATTTTTATTAAAAATATAAAATTTTATAATAAAAGAATCAGTTACTAAAAGTATAAAAAAAAAAATTAAAAAAAATCTAAAAAGTATTTCCGAAACAAATTCCCTTAAGATATTTGTTAAAAAAATCCTAATAAACTATAAAATTTGCACTCGCGGTTTAAGTAGGCTATTGAGATCGAATCAAATATGATGTGATCTAGAATTTAGTATAACTTTAGTTAGTCAAAGCACCAAGTTGACATTGGAAAAGTGCTTTTTTTAACAACAGCTTGAGATTTTTAGGAACTTTTGTCTATTACTTATTGTTATAAGAAGTCCGAGATAATTAGCAATTCAATTTTGTAGTATCATTCAATCGAGTAAAATTCAGTTGTTTACGTTAATTAATTTCTATAATGATTCATTTGAGTAAAATTTGAAGGGAATGATAAGGACTCCAGCTTTTAGTGTAATGAGTTAAATTAATTATGAAATGCAAAACTTTTTTCTATCCATAAAATTATGGATAAATTAAAATTTTATTAATATGTACACTAAAATTAGTAGTAAAATATTATTTCAAATCTATAATATTAGAAGTGGTTTTCGGTTTTAAGGGTCTGGTATCCTTTTGTATATTTTCTTTCTTTGTCTGACCAAGCTCAGACCTCTTTGTATGCTTTCTTTTGTTGTTTTAATAAAATTTCTATCTCTTCACTCAACCAAAAAAAAAAAATAATAAGTGTTTTTGTTAGAGAAAAATCCTCAAAATTAAAATCCACCACATGTTATATTAAATATATATTAAGAAATTTATTCTAAAAATTATTCTTTAAATCTCTTAATTTTAAGACTTCAAATCCAAAGACAACTTATAAAGTGAACTCTCAAGTTTAACCCTATTCAAAATCTCAGGCGCATGAATAGACTGAAGTCTTGTGCTCTGGAAAATGATTCTAGCTAATGTCAGGGTATGAGATAGGTCAAGAGTATTCATACACACTCTGTGGTGTCCAGTGTTTTGAGCCCTACCTCCCCTCTCTTTCTCTATTATTTAGAATTTTGATGAAGTCTAGGTATTACACCCAATGCAATTACATTTTGCCGTTGAGAATTGAAATTAACTTTTTAACCATGGTCATATTGTTGAGGATTGAAGTTAAAAAGTTCAACTCAATCTTCAGCCATCTCATGTAATTTCGTGCATCCTATGCAAAAAAGGGGATCTATATCCAAACTTATAAAAAAAAAAAAGGTAGTATTTATTGTACACAAGCTATTTTATACATACCCCAAAGAGCAAGTAAAATAGTGACTTGAAGTCGCCATTTTCAATTGCGCAACAAGTTTAACCCAAAAAAGAATCTTATTAGTGTGGGTGTGATTAATGTCGGATATTGATCAATGAGGCTTGTTTGAAGCCTATTAAAGGGTATGTGTGAGACATGAAATGCGAATAAAAAACCTTAAAAATGATTACAAAATGAAATGCCAAAGAAAAACAAATAACCTTACATACCTGAAAATGAACACTGCATATATATGTGTATGTTTTACCTACCAACTCTCTTCATTTTTTATCAATGTCAGGTGACAACCAGAGTTCCCCCAAACACTTCAGTGGACTAAAACTACAGTTCCAGTGAAGTGATCGAGGGAACTCTAGGGGACAGCTGACCTATACTTTCTCTTATTCTTGTTTCTTGGTAAGGCAATGTGCAGTAAACCCTACTATTTATAGAAGAGGTTCTCTATCTTTTTTTATTTGAGAACGAAGAGGTTCTCTATCTTTAGTCACATGATTCTGTAATGAATGCCTTTTGGATTTCATGGACCAATAGGGATGAAAAATATCCTCGTATATGGACACTTGAATGTTGAACCTAGTCTGAATAATGGGTCACATGAAGGGTAGAGAATAAAATTTTGATGAGTGGTCAGAAGCTAGCTTACGACTTATCCAAACATGTGCTTCCTTTGATCTTAATGGTCTGTCATTTTTCAACATAATAAGGGTACAAAAGCTTGCATACTGGAAGCACTTATTAGCCTAACTAACACATTAGCATTACGTACTCAGCTTGACGAATGGTCACGATGTATGTGGTCCTGTACCTTATTGTTTTAGACACATAATGATTTTAACAATATTTTTCATGATTACTAGCGTGAAAATTTGTGCTTAAAATAATATCACTTTCACAAGAATTTACTACTTATGTCACTTTTAATTATTAATACCAATTATAATGTCACATAACTAGGAAAATTGTTAAGGCTCAAGGCTTATTGAAATGTTTTAGTTTTCACTAGGCACTAATTTAAAGTAATACTGTAGATATACATTTTTCATAATAAATCTCACAGTGTTCAGTTGACAGGTTATTATTGATTTACATCAATTATGCATTGACACTACTTTGTTATCCCTCATTAATAAGTTGCCACATCGGCTCAACCATATAGACCGCTTAGACAATGGCCTAATCCCCCATCTGTTAACTAATATCATATATATTTATTTGTCTTACGTAATGGACATTTTAATTCATACTACCTCACTTAAAAAGATAAAAATGGAGTCCTTTCTATTGGCCAATAGAATGCATTGTAGAAAAAATTAAGGCCCCCACTATATTCCAAAATATAGAAGGTTTGTAGTGAAAATACACGCAAAACAATAAATAATAAACACCACAAGACACAAAAAAAAAACGTGGTTAGGCTAACTCCAAGCCTACACTCAACAAAACAAAACTCACTAGGCAAAGCTAGTCTTATCTCTCTCACAAGACAAAGTTTTGCATTTAACTCACGCACAAAATAAAACTATTCCACCACTCCTTTTATAAGGGATGGCGCACCTCTTTACTACATCTCTTCTTAACGCGGGACTAACTCTTATAATATAAATAGTGCACCTCATTATTCTTCTAGTCGACGGGGGATTCTAAAACTAATGAAGAATTCTCTAAACACACTTATCATGGGCTGGACTCAACAAGGTTGAGAGACAAAATTAAAATAAACAAAATGCTCCTAAATAAAATTAAAATATGAATTAAGAGCATACAAATTCATTCATAAAATTAAAGTTTATTACTTGAAATTTTCCAAGAGAGAAACTATATATCTCTAATAACAAAAGGCAGGGGAAAAAAAACAATTTCTCTCTCTCTCCATCTTAAATCTAGAAGAAAGTCCCAAAATTTTTATCTCATTGCTCACCCTACTACTCTCCTTGTGTCCAAGAGAGGTGGTTATTAACAATTTATTTAATAAAAAATTTGTAGTTTAATAATGAGGCTCCGTCTCCAATATTAATTGGAATCTCTACGTTGTCTGCACTTGCAACACATATTGCTTCCAGCCACCTTATCAGGAATAACGATCGCTTTTTTCGGCCTTGAGTGCCAATGCAAAAAACTTTACGTCCAAAAATCATTTTGAACAATGGAAACCCTATCATAGAGATGATGAATTTCACAAAAGATATGTGCTCCATCTCTTTTTCTTTTTTCTTTCTCAAGAAATCACTTCTTCTATGGTCTAACTGACTGTTAAGTGTTAACCTCAACTTTATATAGGCGTGCAAATATAAAATGCTTTCAATGCAGCATTTAAATAATATGTAACATATGACACGTTGTGATGTGCTCTAGCTACCAAGATTCATCCATATGCTCAGAATTTGAAAAGTTATCGTGTTGTTCCTTCTTGCACAAATCCATGTATGGAAAAATTATAATGTTCTCATGCACTTCCCATGTTTTATAAAATCAATTTTGCTATGATTCCCTGCTAAAATTTTATATCTAGGATAAAAATTAATAATTAATATTTAATGTCCCTTCTTGTCTTTCCTGTATAAGCTAAACGCAAGGGACAAGTAATGTAATTTTGGCAGGTAGGAGAGAAGCAATTATGACTGTAAAATTTGGCAGCACAAGTTAGTGGGTGATGCTTATTACTCGTGCATTCACCTTGCACCAAAAGAAAGAACGAATTGAATGAGGGAGAGTGGGGATGAAAGAAAGAAAATTTTATTTCATAAATTTCTTAAAAGTCACGAAATCCATTGTTTAGATTATCAGAGTTGTGACTCACATCAGAAAGAAAGAAAAGAGATAAAGCAAAAGAAGAAAGAAACGAAGAAATGAAGTTTCAGACTAAACGACACCAGTGCAATTAGATTGTTGTAGTTTTGTGCTTGTAATGTCTAAAGCTACTTGTAGTTTATGATGTATTTATGTAGGATGTGTTTACACGTGGAGTAACTAACACACGTGCTATAACTGTCCCTGTGTAATTTGGGTTTTTTTTTTTTTTTTGCTCTATTTTTGTATTTAGTCACAGAGATTGTACAGATTCATTCAATTTAGTTGAAATCAATTTTTCTTCAACTTCAATACTTTCTCTCTAGCACTCTGTTTCTTCTTCAAGATTCTTGTGCTTTCTTATATGGTATTAGAGCTTGAGCCTTTGTCAATGGCGTCAAATACTAAAACTACTTCATCTACTTCTTCACGTCGCGAGCTTCCTCCCATGGAGGATCCTCGTAGTCCATTCTTTCTGCATCATGGTGAAACTCCGAGTGCGATCCTCATTGCTCAACCCTTGACTGAGGATAATTATCCAACCTGGGCAAGAGTGATGAGAATGGCTTTGGATGCCAAGAGTAAACTTGGTTTTGTTGATGGATCCGTCACTACTTCAATGGCAGTTACACCACTCGAGAAACAAGCTTGGTCAAAGTGCAATTCAATGATCTCATCTTGGATCTTGAATTATGTTTCACCTCACATCACAGCTAGTGTCATTTACAGAGACACAGCTCTTGCAGTGTGGAATGCACTCAAGAATCGCTTCGTACAAGCAAATGGACTAAGAATTTCTTAGCTCCAAAAGCAGATCTCCACTATAATGCAAGAAAATTCTACAGTGACAACCTTTTTCACTGATCTTCAAGCTGCTTGGGATCAATTGTTGAATTTCAGGGCTTTGCCAAGTTGTTCATGTGGCAAATGCAATTGTGGAGTAAATAGTAAGATTGCATATCTTTTCATCAAGATTCAATCATGCAGTTTCTCAATGGATTGAATGATTGCTACTCACAAGTCAAGACTCAAATCCTTATGATGGAACCTGTACCATCAATAGATAAGGCTTTCTCATTGGTGATCTAGGAAGAAAGGCAAAGGTCTTCAACCTTTAATGGCACTCCTTCTGTTGGATCAGCTGCACTTGCTGTTAAGAACCAAGCTTTCAATCAAGGCTCTTCTTCAAACAACAGTAATGGCAAGAATTTCAAAGGCAATGTTGGTAAAGGTAGACCTGTGTGCAGCCACTGTGGAAAGCTTGGTCACATCATGGAGAAATGTTACAAGCTTATTGGATTTCCTCCATGTTACAAGCAACAAGGAAGGATTGCCAAGGCTAATCAGGTTATGGTTGATGATGATCAAGGTCAATCTAAGAATGTGCATTAGAATAATTCCTTCCCTTTTACTTCAGAGCAATACCAACAATTACTTTCTCTGTTAAACTCTCATGCATCCACTTTTGGTAATTCCAATGATGCTATTGCCATAGCCAATTCTGCTATTTCAGGTAATCTTTGTGTCTCTTTTCAAGATTATGTTTGCGTGAATATGCAACATTCTATTTTTGCCACAAATCCAGCCTTCAAGTCTGATTCCACCTCCTCCATGTCAAGTACTTAATACCCTTTATCTGATTGCCTTGATTCTTCTTGTTTATTACCCTCTTATGCCCATTTTTGTTCCCTTATCACTGCTATTTCTGAGCCCAAATCTTACTCTAAGGCTGTAAAAGATCCTAAGTGGCAGAATGCTATGGCTGATGAGATTGCAGCATTGGAATCAAATCAAACATGGACTATTACTTCATTACCTCCTCGCAAAAGGCAATTGGGTGCAAATGGGTTTATACAATAAAGTATAAGGCTGATGGGACAGTGGAGAGGTACAAGGCTAGGCTTGTGGCTAAAGGATTCACCCAACAAGAGGGTTTAGACTTCACAGAAACCTTCTCTCCTGTGGCAAAGATGACCTAAGTGAAGACTTTACTTGCTATTGCTGCTGTGAGAGGTTGGCACCTTGTTTAGCTTGATGTAAACAATGCTTTCCTCCATGGTGATCTCCATGAGGAGGTTTACATGGAACTGCCTCAAAGTTTTCACACTAAGGGGGAGCATTTGGTATGTAAACTCAACAAATCATGGTATGATCTTAAGCAGACCTCAAGACAATGGTACTCCAAGTTTTCAGCTACCATTTTGAAATGTGGGTTCAAACAATCTAAGTTTGATTACTCTTTGTTTACCAAGAAGTTTAAACAGTCTTTTATAACTCTATTGGTGTATGTTGATGATATCCTTATTGCCAACAATGATGTTCATGCTGTTGAGGAACTTAAGGTGTTTTTGGATCAAGAATTCAAGCTAAAAGATCTTGGAAACTTGAAATTTTTCCTTGGTCTTGAAGTGGCCAGATCAGAAGAAGGTATTTCTTTATGCCAAAGGAAATATGCCTTGAAGATACTTAAAGATGTAAGGATGACAAGATGCAAACCTAGCAGAGTTCCTATGGAGCAAAACTTGAAGTTAAGCAAATTTTATGGAGAGTTGCTACCTGACCCTAGTGTTTACAAAAAACTGGTAGGAAGATTGTTGCATCTCACCATAACTAGACCAAACATTGCCTACTTAGTACACAAACTGAGTCAATTTATGTCTAAGCCACGAAAACCTCATCTTGATGCAACCTACAAAGTGTTGCAATACCTTAAAGGAAGTCCTGGTCAAGGTATTCTTTTGTCATCCAAGTCAGATTTGCACTTAAAAGCATACATAGATGCAGACTAGGCATCTTGTATTGACACTAGAAGATCCACCACTAGTTTTTGCATTTTCTTAGGAGACTCTCTAATTTCATGGAAGTCTAAGAAGCAATCTATAGTCTCTAGATCTTCTGCTGAGGCAGAGTGTAGAGCCATGGCAGTGACTACATGTAAATTAACTTGGATTCTGGCTTTGTTGAAGGATTTAAAAGTATTTCATCCAAAACCTACTATGCTTTTTTGTGATAATCAAGCAGCAATATATATTGGTGAGAACCCTGTGTTTCATGAGAGGACCAAGCATATAGAAATAGATTGTCACAGTGTCACTTGGTTAGGGATAAAGTTCAAGATAAACTCATCAGATTGTTTTTCACTCCTCACAGCTAGCTGATCTTCTCACAAAAGCTCTTAGTGGTCAACAATTGAAAGCATTACTTACCAAGATGAGTATTGTGAACATTCACAATCCAGGTTCTCATATTGAGGGGGAGTATCAGAGTTGTGACTCACATCAGAAAGAAAGAAAAGAGATAAAGCAAAAGAAGAAGAAAAAATGAAGAAATGAAGTTTCAAACTAAACAACACCAGTGCAGTTAGATTGTTGTAGTTCTGTGCTTGTAATGTCTAAAGCTACCTGTAGTTTATGATGTATTTAAGCATGATGTGTTCACACGTGGAGTAACTAACTAACACACGTGCTATAATTGTCCCCGTGTAATTTGGGATTTTTTTTTTTTTTTTTTTTTTTGGCTCTGTTTTTGTATTTAGTCACAGAGATTGTACAAATTCATTCAATTTAGTTGGAATCAATTTTTCTTCAACTTCAATACTTTCTCTCTAGCACTCTATTTCTTCTTCAAGATTCTTGTGCTTTCTTATAAGATTTCTTATTTTTAATGGATATTATTATAAATTTATAATGTTCATAGGCAACAAAGTAATAAATTGTATTATCAGTATTGTATACCTTTATATATGATAAATTACCCGAGATTGGGTTTGAACTCAAGACTACCTACTTTAATATCATAAATAAATATTAACCCTAAAGGCTTAAACCTTTTACATAATTAGGGTAACAATATTTATGCATATCCACTTTTATTTCTTCTCTACACCATTGAGATAATGATCATGAGACCCATAGAGACTTCCATGTACCTAAACATAAGAGACTGTTGTTGAGTAGAAAAGAACTAAAATGGTAGGAAATATATAATTTCTCATTATGTTATATAGAAATTGCAATCTACAATTCATAAATTAAACAAGGAAAAAAAAATTGGGACATCCCAAATGCTTTGACTATAGACGGATGGTGTTGCACCCCCATATACTAGAAAACAAGATCAACTTTTCCTAATTCACTGCTTGATTAGTGGGAAAGTTGTGCTTGCTTCTCCATGAGATTTCTCTTTTGTTTTGGTCCTTCCCTTCTTGTATCCCACGAGTTTTAAGTGTAGTTGAAGTGCCGAATTGGATTATGCACCAGTTTGGCTAAGGTAAACCTCAGTTTTTGTAGTTTCTTTTCCTTGTGCCTAATCCTTCTCTTTTCATCTTGGTTTCTTTCTCTCAGCTCAACCTCCTTATGGTACCTGTAGTACTATAAGAATAATAACAGAAAAAAATGATTTACTAGTCATTTACATAAATGTAGTACTTTAAGAAAAAGGAGGTTATTAGGTAAAATGTTGATATCTAACTTCAATATTTTGCATCCATAGCCAAAATGGATGCATAAATAGTGTTTTATTAGGGTGACACTATTTATGTATCCATGCTGATATCTTCTACACCAATAAAACAATGACGAGACCCATAGCAACTAAAATGCTTGTTTGGAAATATCGTTTTCATATAATGTTAATTATGACAATCTAAAAATAAAATAAAATAAAAAACAAAAAGGCACTCATTGGCTCGTTAAGAGCATTGCAATTTGTGTAAAATGAACGCAAAATTATAAAAGGAAAGATGTCATCAACGAAAATCATTTCTTTAGTAAATCAAATGACACCCGGGGTTCCCTCAAACACTTCAGTATGGAGGACAACCCTTTTGATTAGTACAAATAGTTCCCAAATGAAGTGTTTGGGGAAACTCTAGGGGAAACCTGATCATGCCCTCTTAAGCTATTTTGCCTTATTTGCTTTATACAAAATGGTTATTAAATCACTCCATTTATATTGAGTTCTTCTCTTTGCATTCAGATGCTTTTGTTATTTCTGTTCAAGAAGAGGATAGGTAGCAAGTGAACCTGGACGTAACTATAGACTAGATGGTAGAGAATATTGGCCACACATGCCACTAAGATTCGGAAAATGTCATGTCTACTACTAATTTTATTATAAAAGATTTACAAATTGATGAGACAATAATAATATAAATTATGTTTCTTAACTAGTATAATAAAGAAAAGTTTGAATTTATTTTTCTTCTATTGTTGACAAATTTTAGTTTGTAATTGTAGTATTCATAGCAAAACTGTTGTTCAGTGTTTTTCACTGTCCAGCCAATCCTTTTCAGCTTTTCCACTACAAACAAAAGCAACTCCTTGATAGAATCTAGTACATACACCCACTGAATTATTTGGGTGAACTAGGTGGTATTAGATCTAAGTTTGCTCAAGTTGGTAGTTGGTACCAATGCAATATTTCGTAGAGCTATTCTTGACCGCACAACACATTTCTGACAATATCTGAATATCCCGTACTAAAAAGATTACGCATGTGCAGGATAGATATAAGAGTGGTTCTGGTGCCACATAATTGTGCACAACTTTGTGCACAACTCGCCCACGTGGCGAGTTGTGGTTGGTGGAAGGGTTGTGGTGACCCTTCCACCAACCACAACTCGCCACGTGGGCGAGTTGTGCACAAAATTGTGCACAATGGTTGTGGCAGCAGAATTTTCCTAGATATAATTGATTTGCATCATTAGCTATCAGAGCATAAATTAAGTGGGAGAACATCTTTTCTTTAGTCGCTCTGACAAAGTCTTTTTTGATTTCAGCATTCTTTGAACATAATTTTGTTTTCTTTCTCCTTCTTTGTATGAATCTGTTAATGAATTCTTACAGAATGATTGGAGAGAGAGAGAGAGAGGTTTACTGCTAGATTACAGTTCATGTGTTCCAAACTTGTAGTACCCGGCCTACTTTTTCACGAATCATATAGGAGTATATTTTCCTTAAACATACTTAAACTTATCCTGGTTTTTCAATTTGTCAAGATTGGTTGGTGGAGTCACCAGTAGTAGTGCACGTTAGCTATTAACTTGTGTTCTCATGCACTTCCATGTTTTAGACAATCAATTTTGCTATGATTTCCTGCTGAAATTATATATCTAGAATCAAAATTAACAATTAATATTTCATGTTCCTTCGTGTCTTTCCTTTTTAAGCAAAACGCAAGGGTCAAGTAATGTAATTTTGGCAGGTAAGAAAGAAGTAATATCACTACAAGAATTTTGCTCTTTAGCGACGGCATATAGTCGTCACTAATGCTTTAATTATCGTCGCTAATTATATTGACGATGAAAAATGTCGTCGCTAATTTTCGTTAAAAGAAAGTGGTAACAAAAAAGTTTTTTAGTGATGATATTAATGTCGTCGCAAATACAATAATGTTAACGACTACAAAGTCATAGCTAATAGTGACAATTGTCGTCATAAATAACTCAAGACCCCAAGACGAAATGTCGTCGCTACTAGCTCATTAGTAGTGACGAATTGTTTTGTCGCCGCTAGTAGATTATTATTAACGATGACATTTTTGTTGTCGCTAATATGTCATTACTAGTGATGACGCTTGCTGTCGTGACGGATAATGATATATAAGTGACCACAAACATGTCAATACTAAAAATTGCATATTATCGATATTGTTTGTCGTCACTAATGATATGATAAAATATTAGCGATGACATTGTCGTCGCAAATAATATTTTACATTTTTTTTTCTTTAAAATTTACATTCTGAATTTTACATGGGTACTTGTTTGGAAATAACAAAGCACAATCCTATGCACATAAAAAATTTTCAATCACAAATACTCATATAAGCATAACAATTGCTCAATCAATAACTAATAATAGGGGAAAATAATACCCAAGTTCAATATCATATACATAATTTAAATTCCAATCTATTGTCTCAAATACTAATAAAGTAATAACAAATTCTTCATAAAGCAATAACAAAGTCTTCATAAAGTAATAACAAAGTCTCAAATACTAATAAACTAATCACCTTATAGACCAGCTACCAAACCTTGCCATCAGTACAGCTAGTTGCTGACGTTGTTCCTCTACCTGACTCTGTAACTGTGCCACTTAGTTCTGTGTTTCAGCAAGTTTTTGATCCGACTCACCCTGTTTTTGCTCCACATCAAACAGTTTCAGCATCGTATTGGACAAATCTTGTTTGCAGGTTTCCAACTCCGTATTCATGCTTGTCTCATATCGCAAATGAGAAGAAGGGGTTGGGGTTGGAATCACAAATTTCCCCATCCCTCTTACAAAGCCTCACCTTGTCCCTAGCACTCTATAAAAATTTCCTCCTCAGTGCTTTGGTTCACTTCATCAGCTACTTTTTCTTTCATTAGATTCTGCATAAGTGACATAAAATTTAACTAAATAATTTATGCAATTAATTCAAGATTTACTCTATAAATTATCTATAAGAAATCAAACTTTCATATATATGAATACAAATTGGAATATTAATTACATAATTTTCTTCACTGGCAGTAGTCACAAAAGAACCATCTTTAATTTCTTTGTGCGGGTCATCTTATAAAAATCCACTTTTCCAATCTCTTTACCACCTTGTTTTTTCTGCACATAATAAAGATAAAATTAACATGTATACACTAGCATTATTATAAATAATAAAGAATTAAATTGTTGCAACCTCTTCATAGTAAGCAATAAATGATTTGGATCCACAAGTGTGACCAGTTTTGTTCTTTCCTCTGTTCTCCTTATTCCAGTCTAACTTATTCTAACAAGTATTACATAAAAAAAATAAAAAATAAATAAAAAAAGAGAATTAACAATCATAACAAAAAATATATCAAAACATACTTGTGTTGAAAATTATTAACATTTTAGTATAAACAAGATTTACCTTCCATGTGGTTGTTTCATATAGATCACATAAAGCATCCCATTTGTCCTGTGTCAAATCTGGTGGAACATTGGCCCTCACTTCCTCCTTACTAAATGTTAGGTACTCCTTGTAAAAGTTACTCCGAACATTATTATAGCTACTTGACAATGAAATCTCCATACACTTCTTATCCTCAACGCGATTTGGGTCCAACGTGAAATCAGCCTAAAACATAATAATTAGAAAAACAATTGTTAGGACATATATGTTTTAACTTGTTTAAGAACATATGTCACTTAGTTATGTAAATTGGCTAATCCTTTGACAAAACGCACTCTGCTTGTAATTGGGTAGTTCTAGGTGTTCTTAATACTTCAAGAAACAATGTTTCAAGGTCAAGTGTTGAAGTCATCAAGTCTGTCCAAGAAAAAGCAAGCTGAAGTGCAAAGTTTTTAAAGCTCGACACCTCTCGATAGCTACCTCGACACCTGCTATCTGTCGAGATTTAAAAAGTCAAAATTCCAATCTGATTTTCTTGGGATCCGTGAATATGTTTTTGGGCCTTCTCTTCCTCTAACCCTAAACATATAAAAGGATTATTTTAAGAGCCGTTTTGGGTGACACAAGTTGCATTATCATTAAGCAATCCTTGTTCAAGCAAATTGTGATCAACAGACGAAATTCTTGACCTAGTTCATCTTCCATCAAGAAGTTGCTGTATATTTGCACCATAGGGTTTTGTAACCAAGCATCTTCCTGCTATTCATCAAGTGGATGAACTGAAGAACTTTGCAGCCAACCATTCTTCCTCAGTTGGTGTTCTGAAGTCGCGTACTTGGATCCGCACATTAGTTAGTCACGTACTTGGGAGCCGTGCATCAAAGGTGGAGACTGTCACTACAGATCAAGTCCAATTGGGTATTGGGGTAAGGGTTCAACTGTAGGTTGGTAAGGTACTTGGGATTCCTTTACTTGTAACCGCTTGATTTGATAATAGTGGAGTTTCGGGAGTGGTGACCTGAAAATCACCCGGTAGGGTTTTTGCCGTTAGGGTTTTCCCCATTCGTAAACAAATCACCGTGTTATTTATTTTCCGCTGCATATCTAGTTGATTGGTGATTTGTTTGTGCTTCCATTAAATTGCATGATTAATTGATTAATTAATTACTTGGCTAAATTAATTAATTAGGGTTAATCACAATGGGTCATTCAGATTGTGACCAAACAACAATTATCATTCATTTTTTTACACAAATTTTAAATACCATAGCCTTTGTAGTAACAACTTACCACCAAACGATTCTTCAACATTTGTCGGTGTTCTTGTGGGGCCTTAGACCAAGATTGATAGCTAAGGTTCGCATGTTCACGAACGATGAAGCCCACCCTTCTTGTAAACACACTAGCATTTTCGCCCACAGGTCCTTGGGCCCCTTGAGGGATGGTTATCGGAACGAGTCCATTCTCCCTCAGTTTTTTAAACTTGGTGAATAGATTTCTACCCCTTTTCCGTTTGTTGGGCATATTAACTATTAGGAAAAATAAGATAGCATAGTCAATAACATTTTGGCAACGTAACTTATTCAAATTCTATAATAACAAAGACAACTACATGAAAGATTAAACTTTCACTCACCAGATGCAGTAGGGACAACCATCTCATGTGGTGGTCCATCAGGTGGAGACATTCTTCTTAGGGGGGCCAAAAACTAATATATATTGTCAGAGAGAGAGGAAGACAACAAATAATATAATTGACAGAGAAAAACAATCATTGTAAAGAAAATAAAGTAAAAAATAGGCTTTAAATAGAATAATACTTTCAATATTTTTTGGACTTCGCTTGCACATCTAAAAAATACTAAGAATAAAACGAATGTTTCAGAAATAATATGCTTGTTAAGGTTCCAAAGCAAAGACACTGCTGAATCCAGAGAGCAAATTCTATGTAAATAAAAAATAGGCTTTAAATAAATATGTGTGTGTGTGTGTGTGATGGTGTTCACAACATGGACATCCAACACAGTCTCTGGTTCTTTCTTTGAGTACAGTTGCTATATACATCTCCAACATGTAACATGGCCAAATAACAATGATAAGAGACATGAATATTAGTATTACAGGGTAAGCAAAACAAAACTACATGTCAATTAATGTCAATTAAGAGACATGAATATAACAAGGTGTTAATGAATGTGATGGGAACTTTATGAACTTAAATTTAAAAATAAAAATAAAAATAAAATCTTTTAGAAAGAAAACGATTCCTCAAAAATTTAAAACTTGCAACAGTCATTCGGTCAAAAAGACAAATCTTTTTTTTTTTTTTAGTATCTTTTTTTTTTTTTTTTTAATCAAGGATGAATCCCTAACTTTTCAATTAAATTAATTGGTAGGGAAAATTGAAGTTGAATTTGAAGCGGCTTGCTAAAATTTTTGAAGAAGTATCATCAGTCAATGAAGCCAGAACTTATGAAATATATTAACAACCAAGAATAAAACCAAAAGTAAATAAAAAAGAAAATACCTGAACAGCGGCAGTGGATCTACAGGTTTAGCGGGTATGTGAGAAAGAATGGGAGAGATGATGAGTAATATATAATTTGCGGTAATGACTGAGAAAGACATGGGGATCATGCTCATCATGGGACTTCAAAAACCGTTATATTGGGCGTTTTTTTTTTTATTCCCATTTTCCCTGACCCATTTTCCCTCCAAATACAAACAATCCTAACCCATTTTCCCTCCAAATACAAATAATTCTTTCTCTCAAACATCTCTAAACTGCAGTCAAAATCCAAAAAAAAAAAAAAAAAAAGACAGAAGCACATACAAAAAAAATATTTTGATACCCATTTTCCGTCCAAATATAATTTTTGGCCCATCCCTGAACCATTTTCCCTCCAAATACAAACAATAATTTCTCTTAAGTATTTCTAAACTGGAGTCAAAAGCAATAAATAAATAAATAAATAAAAATAAAAAAGACATAACCCATTTGGGATGCATTGAGGAGGAAGATGAGATAGATTATGTGCAAATCCGCCTCTTGCCCTTGCTGTTTGCATGGCTCTAAGTGGTAAAAATAAAAAGAAGATAAAAAGAGATAAAAATAAAAAAGACAGAACCCATTTGGGATGCATTGAGGAGGAAGATGAGATAGATTATGTGCAAATCCGCCTCTTGCCCTTGCTGTTTGCATGGCTCTAAGTGGTAAAAATAAAAAGAAGATAAAAAGAGAAGAGCTTTACAGACTTGAGCAGCAAAAATGAAGAAGAAGATAGGTAGAGAATATAAACTATAATGCTTGAATCTTGAGATTTGCAGACTTGGGGAGCAAAGATGAGACGTGAGAACTTAAAAAATTCCTTAAGAATATTAACTATAATGCTTCCCAGCTGTATTACTAGCCTATAGCTACTATTTATTTATTTATTTATTTATTTTTGGTTAAAGCCTATAGCTAATATTACTAGCCTATATGGTTACTAGTTTTTTCTTTTACAAAACAAGTCAGACCTGAAAATTGGATGCAATGACCAAGGTGGACTATATACAATATAGCCTATAGCTACTATAAACCATGATGGGACGTCTCAAAGTCATTAATGACTAAGGTGGACTCTTGATAGCAAAAGACTCAGATTTTATTTTATTTTTTTTGAAAGCAAAATGTAATTCATTCATCATTCAAAAAACTGGCATCCAAGTACAGTGCTTCAAGGGCTGGAGGGGGGGATTCCTCAAGCCATACAAGTTCATCAACTACATGACTAGCAAATCGTGCAAGGCTATGAGCCACAGCATTGGCACTTCTCTTAACACATCCAAAATTACAACTCCTAAACCCAGCAGCAAGTGTGCGAATATCATCATATATGTGTCCTAGCCGTGATCTATCCAGCCTTGAAGAAGTAATAGCCTTCATCACCGCTGCATTATCTCCTTCAATCACCAGGTCCGTGAATCCCGCATCCATGGCAAACTCAACCGCTTTTCGACACGCTAGCGCTTCTGCTTCTTCGTTGTTTGCCACTGCTGGACCATGAGCTGACAGGCCAGCCATCACTTCTCCCAAGCTGTTCCTCATGATAACTCCCACTCCGGATGAATTTGTACCATCAAAAACCGCCGCATCGAAGTTGAGCTTGAACGCCATACCAGTGGGAGGTCTCCAAACTTCCACCAATTCTGGATTTGTCGACACGGCCAGATGAGACTGCGACTCCCTGAATTTATCCACATACTCCCTTGCACGTTTGTTCAAGAGAGTTAGGTTCTGCACTTTACCTCCATGCAACACCGAATTGCGTTGATTCCAGATAACCCAACACTGAACCCAAAATAATTCCTGTTCTTCACGGGATAGGTTGATGATAACCTCAACCACTAGCTGCAAAAAATCCGTTTGCCTGGTTCTAGCTTTCTGCAATCTCCTCAAACTTCCAGCCCATACATCTTGCGCCACCCCACACTGCCATAACACATGAAGAACAAATTCTGGGCTCCCTTTACAACCCTCACAGCCATCATCCATTATTATTCTACGCCTCGTCAGGTTCTCCCTAATTGGAAGTACATTTTGACAAGCCCTCCACCCAAAGACTTTTATTTTGTTTGGGATATGTAGCTTCCATAGGTGCCTCCAAACTAGACTCCCATATACTTCCCTAGAGCACTCCTCCATTCCAGCCTCTTGTCTTGCTAACTCTCTAGCAATGTGATATCCCGATCTTACAGTATATTCGCCATCTTTTGAGTGCAGCCACATAAGCAGATCAGCTGCATTTCTACGGCTCAATGGCATACTTAAAATTGCTCTAGCATCCTCCATATGAAAATTAGCTTCAATAAATTCCTGGTCCCATATCTTGCTCCTCCAGTCAATGAGATCAGCCACTCTCCATTCCCACTCCTCCTCCAAAGGTGGATAAAGAACCATATTTGTTGGGTGATTCAATATCCATCTATCCTTGGTGACCCGTATGGAAGTCCCATCTCCAACTCACCAACAACACCCATGTTTTAGGATAGGTTGAGCAGCCATTAGACTCTTCCATACAAAAGAGCTATTAGGCACATCTGAAGCTTCAAGGAAGCTACACCGTGGGAAGTAACGTGCTTTAAAGCACTCATATAACAAAGAACCTCGGTCTTGGAGCATTCTCCACCCCTGTTTTGCTAGCATTGCAAGGTTGAAATTTCTCAAATCCCTAAACCCCATCCCACCTTCCTTTTTAGGTTTAGATAATGCATTCCAACTTTTCCAATGAATTTTCTTCTCATCACCAACCTGGCCCCACCAAAACCTAGCACACATTGCATTAAGTTCATTGCACAGCTTGACCGGTAACAAGAATACTCCCATTGTATAAGTAGGAATTGATTGGGCTACTGCTTTAATCAAGACCTCCTTACCAGCTCTAGAAAGTAATTTTCCTTTCCAACCTTGGATCTTCTTCCACACTCTATCCTTCAGGAATGAAAAGGTTTGATATTTTGCCCTTCCAACCAAAGTAGGCAATCCCAAATAAAACTCAAACCGCTCAACCTCCCGAACCCTCAACTCCCTTTTTATTTGTTCTCTTACCTCCTCCCTCGTGTTGTTGCTAAAGTAAATTAAGGACTTCTCAAAATTAATACATTGCCCAGAAGCGGCTGCATATAACTGTAGAGTATCTGAAATGCACCTCACATCTTCCTGGATGGCCTGATAAAACAGTAAGGAATCATCAGCAAATAAAAGGTGGGAGATGGTTGGAGCTCTTCGACAAATGGGAACCCCATGAAGTCGTCCCTCTTCTTATGCTCTATCCAGAAGTGCTTTAAACCCTTCAGCACATAAAAGGAACAAGTAGGGTGATAGTGGATCTCCTTGCCGCAAGCCCCTTGTTAGGATAATATGTCCATAAGCTTTGCCATTGATAAGAACTGAGAAGGATGAGGAAGACACACAACACATCACCCTGTCAACCCACACCTCTGGAAAGCCCAACCTGAGCATAATGTTCCTGAGAAACTCCCACTCAACCCGGTCATAAGCTTTACTAGTATCCAGCTTCAGTGCAAGAGATCCTTTCTTTCCTGATTTCCTGCAATGCATAGCATGGAGTGTCTCGTATGCTACAAGCACATTATCAGTGATTAGGCGACCCAGGACAAAAGCACTCTGCAAAGGAGAAATTAACTGGGGAAGAATCTGTTTAAGCCTGTTAGCCATCACTTTGGATATTATCTTATAAATAACATTACAAAGGCTAATGGGTCTAAAATCTGACATTTTTTCAGGAGACTTAACTTTTGGAATGAGAATAATATGGGTATAATTTATATCAAGATTCATGTTACCAGAATTTAAAAAGTCTAACACAGCATCAATCACATCATCACCAACCACATGCCAAAATTTCTGATAAAATAGAGCATTCATACCATCGGGTCCCGGTGCTTTGGTAGGCCCCATTTGGAACAATGCCACTCTGACTTCTTCAGCACTATACTCCCTGGACAGTTCTTCCTGCATTTCTGAGGTCATTCTGTGTTGCACTGCATTGAGGCATTCTTCCATCTTGTCACATGAACCTGATTTAAATATATTCTCAAAATATTCTGTCGCTACTCCAGCAATGTCTTCAACTTCTTCCACCCAATTATTTTGATGATCTCTAACACCCTTTATCATATTCCTCCGCCGCCGCCTTTGTGAGGCCTTGGAGTGAAAAATTTGGTGTTTTTATCACCATGCTTCAACCATGAAATCCGAGATCGTTGGGCCCAATAAATTTCTTGTTTAAGAAGTAAGTCATCAAGTTTCTTACTTGCTTCCACCAAGGCTAACCCATTCTCCACCGTTGCCTCCCTCCTGCTGAGCTCCTCCACCTGCTTTTGGAGTTTTTTTATTTCTTCAATGGCTGGCTGTGTTTTAACTACCCCCCAAGCTGCCAATTCTATTCCACACTTTTTTATCTTCTCCTTTGTTCTACTAAGGCCCGAGAGATCACTTCCAACAGTTTCCCACGCTTCTTGTATCGTTTTTTCACAATCCTCCCAAAGCAGCCATGCCTCTTCAAACCGGAAACCACGAGAGTTTCTATGTTGCTTCCTCCCCCCCCCCCCCCCACACTAGTATGTAATAGCAACGGTCTGTGGTCAGAAGAATGAGAAAAGAGGTGAGTCACTGTGCTTGCATGGAATTTTTCTCTCCACCCCAAATTAGCTACAGCTCGGTCCAATCGCAACCTTGTATTCGTATCACCTGGACGTTTATTATTCCATGTAAAAGGGTATCCAATAAACCCCAAATCTGCCAAGTGACACTCATCCAAGGCCGACCTAAATTTTTCCATCTGATTGAAGTGAGGTGGACACCTGCTTTGCTTTTCATTAGAATGAAGAATAGCATTAAAGTCACCGATACAACACCAAGGCCCACTGACAAAAGTTGAGAGATGGGATAATAGTGCCCATGACTTCTTTTTCTGGCTTGCCTCTGGCCACCCATAGAAGCAGGTCAGCCACCATTCAAAACCATCATCTTCCACTACTTTCGCTAGTATGTGATGCTCCGTGTAATTCACTACATCCAACTGAACCTGTGTCTTCCATAATAAAGATAACCCACCACCACTGTTTGGTTTCTTCACAATAAACTTATTCTGAAATGGAAGTTCACTACATTTTTCATTAAAACGATCCTTATCTAACCGTGTCTCCATTAAGAACCACACAGTGGGAAATTGCTCCCTCACCAAATTGTGGAGGCTACGAACTGTCCAAGGGTTCCCAAGCCCTTGGCAATTCCAAGCTAGTAACCTCATTGTGTTCGGCCGGGGTGTTCCAACACCCCTGCCATTTCATTTTTTTTAGCTTCATTCTGAGTCCTGCTTCTCTTCTTCTCCCTGTTTTCAGTTTCCAGTACAGCCACCGCTTCCTCGCATGGCGTTGTTCTTTTCCCCATCGTAATTTTAGTGGCTGCCCCAGTTGTGTTCTTCGGCCCACACTCCATCCTTGCTACTCTTGTCCATGTGGGCATTGTTTTAATTTCTATCGGCCCAGTTCCTGCATGATCTTTAGTAATCCTATGCGCAGCACGTGACATATTTAAGTTGGCTTCCACAAGCTTCGGTTCAACACTAACAGGTACGTTGACAAGAACTGACTCTATACCAGCTGTAGTTGTAACCGATATGGGAACGTTATTGCTTTCCTTAACTGGTCCTTCCATTACGCTTCCTACTCCCACCAAATCCGGATGAATCCCATGCATTACGGTCACTGATTTTGTCTGTCCCTTGAATTCCGTTTCACATTGGTCCACTGAACCATCGTCTTCTTGCCGTCCACCACTATCAGCCCTTGCTCCTTCAGACTCGCCGGATTGGTGCCCCTGTTCCACTGGTTTTTTCCTTGGCGGAGACCTGGTTCTTCCTCCATTGGCCTTAAGCCAGTCCCCGTACTGACATGCCCCTTCGTTCCTATCCTTCTTCAACGCAAAGAACTTGGCGCAGTGTCTTGTATCGTGCCCCAACAATCCGCAGCAATGACAGAATAGTGGGAGCCTCTCGTACTTGAAGGACACCCACGTGCGTTGTCCATCCAAACCCCTCAAGAATGCACCTCTCCTTAAAGGCTTTGCTGTTGGTAGCGCCACCTTTACTCGCATGAAAAAATTCTGTGTGTCTTGTGACTTCCTTCTCTCTACTTCCACCACCTCACCCAATCTACTTCCTATCTCCGCCGCCACCTTAGGAGACGCCATATCAAACGGCGCACCCCATATTTGAACCCATAAGGCCACAGATTCAAACTTAACATTGGCCGCTGTCATCCCCAGTTGCCATCTCTGTAGCATGAGCACTTGATTACCAAAGGACCAAGGACCTCCACTATATACTCTGTCCAGATCAAACTCAGATTTGAATTTGAACTGGAACAGATTGGATTCTACTTCCACAATCTGGACTCCCGTTTCCATTCCCCCAGCCCTCTTCAACGTATTTTGCGCTGCCTTCTTATTGAATGGTTTACATGTGAGAAATTTCCCTATAAGACTCAGAGAACAGTCAACTATATCCTCCCTTCTCCCTTCTTTCGATATCTCGATAACCTCCTCTTCTTCTACTGTCAACGTCATTTTCTCTAAACTATTGATTACTTCTTCAGCCATAGACACTAGTTCGAATCAGTAAGAGATTAAAATGCAAACCTTTAGTAGACCTGAGGGAGAGAACACTCGCAGGGAACGAGAGGGAGAGCTCCTATACTAGGAGAGAATTTTTATTTTTTTTTAAACAATGGAAAAGGACTAGATAAGTAAAAACTGGAAGCTAGTTAACGTGTCTGAGCAGAGAACTTAAAAAGTTAGGATGGGAGTTGTGAAAAAACAGTAAAAGTAGGCTGTTATTTTTTTGGGTTTTATCACCTCCTTTGACTAATTGGTTTTTTTAAAATATATTTAATACTATTTTGCTAACCAAGGCATAATAATATAAAAAGTAAAAAATTATTATTAAAAATTGCTACCATAATATTTTCACAATAAATTTTAAATAATAAATTAGTATTAGCAAATATTAATGAGTAAAAAATTAATTTTTGTGATGAATTCAAATTAAACCTAGTAATAATTTTTTACATAATTTGTGAATTCATTTACCATTTTTTTCAATGTTTTGTTGTCTTGTTACTGCTTACTTGTAGACCTTTTTTTCCAACCTGACTTTGGTTTTATGCTTTTTTTACGTGCTTTACCTTACTTATTTTTTTCAAGTTCCAACTTCAGCCTCCTTATTAATTTATTTTGAATAAAATAATTTTATATTTTGCTTTATTGTTTTGTTTGTATACATCTAAGATAAATACAAACTTCACATCTTTTCTTTTTTTATTACTTAAAAAAAATAAAAAAAAAATAAACTTCAAATATGGTACACCAAAATAAACCTAAAAAGAAGAAATAGAAGCTGACAAAAATTCTTATCAATGAGAAACAAGGGGGATTCGAACACATGAGCAAAATTATCTCACCTACGAACTAACCACCATACTATTGCCTAGCATGTTTGTTCTAAATGGAAACTAAATTAATTTATTCTAAATCTAGTATGTATTTCAAGTTTTCAAAGACAATAAAAACACACAATTTTTTATTTATGAGAAGTGCTACATATAGAAACTAAATTAATTTATTCCAAACCTAGTATGTATTTCAAGTTTTCAAAGACAAAAAAAAAAACACACACACATATTTTTTTATAAGAAATGTTACATTCACAACATTTTCACACCAAATCATAGGTGGTTAGTTGTTATTAGTTCAAATTTGAACCTAACATTAACATTACTTTTTTTTCCCCAACAATAACAACCAGTAATAACATACCAATTAGAATTTGTTGTAAAAATATTAGTGAAATTTGAGAACAATTGGATGGTCAGATTGAGAGAGCATAGCTATAAAGGTACACAACACACGTCCATCACGTGCCATCCTTGGATTTGAAATCTAACCATTAGATTCAAATAGTGAAATGAAATGTTAATTCTAGTAAATTATGGTCAAAATCAAATGGCTGAATTTAGAGAAATGCGTGGTCAAAATTTAGTTAAAGTTGGTCATACCCGGTCAAACTTAATAGCTGATCCCGAGGCCACTAGACTTTGTGAAATTTATATTCAAATCTTGATCATTGGGATTGAAGAGTACGGTGACATATTGGTATTGGTGAAATTTGAGAATAATTGGATAATCAGATTGAGAGAACATAGCCATAAAGGTACATAACATATGTCCATCATGCGCCATCCTTAGATTTGAAATCCAAAGATTTGAAATCCAACCGTTGGATTTGAAGAGTGAAATGAAAGGATAATTCTAGTAAATTGGTCACAAACAAATAGCTGGATTTAAAGAAAGGTGCGGTCAAAATTTAGTTAAAGTTGGTCAAACCCAGTCAAACTTAATAGATGGTCTTGAGACCACTAGACTTTGTGAAATAAATATTCAAATCTTGATAATTGGGATTGAAGAGTATCGTGACATATTAGTGTTGGTGAAATTTGAGAACAATTGGATGATCAGATTGAGAGAACATAGCCATAAAGGTACATAATATATGTCCATCACGCACCATCGTTAGATTTGAAATCTAACCGTTGGATTCAAAGAGTGTAATAAAAGGATAATTCTAGTAAATTATGGTTACAATCAAACGGCTGGATTTAAAGAAATGCGCGGTCAAAATTTAGTTAAAGTTGGTCAAACCCGGTCAAACTTAGTAGATGGTCTCGAGACCACTAGACTTTGTGAAATTTATATTCGAATCTTGATCATTGGGATTAAAGAATATGGTGATATATTTGTGTTGGTGAAATTTGAAAACAATTGGATAATCAGATTAAGAGAACATAGCCATAAAGGTACATAATATATGTCCATCACGCGCCATCCGTAGATTTGAAATCTAAATGTTGGATTCGAAGAGTGTAATAAAATGATAACTCTAGTAAATTATGGTCATAATCAAATGGTTGGATTTAGAGAAATGCACGGTCAAAGTTTAGTTAAAGTTGGTCTAATCCGGTCAAACTTGATAGATGATCGCGAGACCACTAGACTTTGTGAAATTCATATTCGAATCTTGATCATTGGGATTGAAAAGTATGGTGACATATTGGTGTTGGTGAAATTTGAGAACAATTGAATGATGAGATTGAGAGAACATAGTCATAAAGGTACATAACATATATCCGTCACGCGTCATCCTTAGATTTGAAATCTAACCGTTGGATTTGAAAAGTGTAATGAAAGGATAATTCTAGTAAATTATGATCACAATCAAACGGCTAGATTTAGAGAAAGGCGCAATCAAAGTTTAGTTAAAGTTGGTCAAACTTAATAGATTGTCCCGAGACCACTAGACTTTGTGAAATTCATATTCGAATCTTCATCATTGGGATTGAAAAGTACAGTGACATATTGGTGTTTGTGAAATATGAGAACAATTGGATGATTAAATTGAGAGAACATAGTCATAAAGGTACATAATATATATCCATCGCGTGCCATCCTTAGATTTGAAATCTAACCATTGGATTTGAAGAGTGTAATGAAAAGATAATTCTAGTAAATTATGATCACAATCAAACGGCTGGATTTAGAGAAATGCACGATCAAAGTTTAGTTAAAGTTGATCAAACCTAATCAAACTTAATAGATGGTCCTGTGACTACTGGAATTAGTGAAATTCATATTCCAATATTGATCATTGGGATTGAAAAATATGGTGATATATTGATGTTGGTGAAATTTGAGACCAATTAGATGGTCAAATTGAGAGAATATAGTCATACAGATACACAACACATGTCCATCTCACGTCATACTTAGATTTGAAATCTAACCGTTGGATTTGAAGAGTGTAATGAAAAGTTAATTCTAGTAAATTATGGTCACAATCAAATTGTTAGATTTAGAGAAAGGCACAGTCAAAGTTTAGTTAAAGTTGGTCAAACCCGGTCAAACTTAATAAATGGTCTTGAAACCGCTAGACTTTGTGAAATTAGGTTCAGTGGGAAGGTTTTCAATGGATTATTGGGTATTGGAGTAGTTGTTAAAAAATTTTAATAAATAAATAATTTTGAAAGATGATGAACATCATGTTAACATTAACTTAGATAAAGTTGATTAGGAAAAATGATGAAATTTTTTATTATTTTTGCTCATATATCATGTATTATCACTTCTAATTTTAATTAATTTGAATATGTATGTTATAAATATATTTTAATTTGATTTATTTACTTACTTTTGGTAAATATTATTACATAATTGATGATTGAATTGGTTATTAGTTGAATATATTATGAATTTATAATGAATGTACCTTTCATATATTTATAATGAATTTATTAGTTTGGTAAATATTAACTAATACCTTTCATATGACACATGATACAGAAAAATCAAAAATTGATTCACGATACGATTCACATTTGATAACTATGAGAATTAGTCATTATTTTGAGTGAAATCAGAACTTTCTCAATTATTATTATTTTATCGATTTCAAGTTTCAAATGGGTAACATTATGATTTGAGAGTATTTTGAAGCAACAAGCCCTTCGTTCTCATTTTTTTTTAACTGATTTGAAAGTTTTAATTTACTTTGGAGGTTTGAAGTTTATTTTGGTCATTATATAAGTTTGGGGGTATTTTGGTCATTTTGACGAGGTTAATGGTATTTTAATCATTTCAAATATTTTAAAGGAATTTATGTCATTTTAAATATTTTAAGAGGCATTTGGAGAATTTGATAATAAAAAAAAATCATATTATATCAAAATTGTTTTAGCCACATATTAGTGACGACAATCTTTGTCTTCATTAAAAGATCCCTTATAGCGACAACCTAATTCGTTGCTAATATATAATCTGCTTCCCTCCAATAATTCCCACCACTTTTTTAGAGTGAAAATTTTACCCTCTATTATATTTAGGTAGATATATTTGTGACGACATGTTGTGTCATCGCTAATAGCCTTCTAATAGCGACTACTAATGTGTCATCATTGATAACTAAAGCATATATATAATATACTTACTATATATTTTTGGCCACATCTGTGACGAAACATAAGGTCATCACTAAAGATGATTATTAGCGACGACAAATGTCGTCGTTAAAATAAACCTTATTTTAGCGACGTAAATGTTGTCACAACAAAATTTATTGTCGTTAGTAAAAGTTTCCCTCCATTTTCCAAAAGTAAATAAAATTCCCTCCATGGCGTTAGTGACGACTTATTGGCGACTACCTTAGTGTTGTCACTACAATACACTTATTAGCGATGACCATTTATTATTGTCGCTAATGTATGCCTAATAGTGACGAATTTTTGGTCGTTGCTAAAATATTGGTCGCAAAAGACCAAAATTCTTGTAGTGAATCATGACTGTAAAATGTAGCAGCACAATTGAGTGATGCTTAATTCTGATAATATAAATATAATTAATAAATTAAAGTGTATATACATCAAGGCAGATCAATTGATATAAAAATGTAGAGGAAAACAATTAATATGCACTAATTGATGAGTTTCTTTTCTTACAACAAATGAAGAATATGACACTTGAATTCAAATTCTCCTCGTAAGACCAGGTAGTGCTATCGAACAACTTTACTAGCTAGAGTACTCGGTACATAACTTAAAGCAAATAGTACCTGGTGACATAAATTGCTTATAACTCAAAATGTACTTTGAAATTTGATGAGGATCAAAAAGTAGAGCTAGCCATTGAACAACTTTACTAGCTAGAGTACCCAATACATAACTTAAAGCAAACAAACTACCTAACACAAATAGCTTATAACCCAAAATGTATTCTGAATTTGTGTTGAAACAATTTGTGAGGTCAACGAATGCATAATAAGAAATTCAATGTTATAAGGATGACCCATCTCTTATGTATTGCTTGATTGCATAATCAGTAATATATATACAGGAGGAAATACATACAACACAGAATACTTTTTTTTTTTTTTTTTTGAGAAACTACAACACGGAATACTTATGTGTTTCATTTGATTCAAAATTTTAAAAATGTTGTAATACGGCATTAAAAAAATAAATAAAATATGTAAACCGGCGTACATACATGTATATTACAAATTTAAATGAAAAAATTCCAAAAAATAAAAATAAAGAATGGACATATATATATATATATATATATTTAAGATAGTTCAAAATATAAATTAATCAATTCTCAAACTTGTACTAGAAAGTTCTTAGTAATTCCCATTAATTTCAATATATAACAAAACCAAATTATTATTATTATTATTATTCTAAAAATAATTGGACATTCTTAGGGCATTATTTGGGAATTGAAGTTTTTGCAGTAGAATTCAAATGTGATTTTGCTTTCTAAATTGTCATTATCTTTTTCTTTAAAGAATACATTACTAGTTCTTAATTTAAACATACTTAAATAAATTAATAGTAAATCATCCTAATTCTTGGTAATGCCATAATATTATTTAGGTTTAATAAGATTAAATTGAACAAATCATGAAATCAGCTTAATATATTGAAATGCTTACAAATATTTGACAATATAATAGGGTGTATATATCTAAAATCAAGTCTAGAGGGTCCATGACCCCCCCAGCCCCTCAGCGGCTTTGCCACTGCCTATGATTATGATAGCTTAGAATATAAGAAGTTTTGTACGGCTAATAGTAACAAAAGCTTCTTTTTTTCTTTTTATGTTATTTGTAAGGTTGAATTTTATCAACCATCTTGTTGGCTTTATTCTGTGCCAATTTGCTTGTAATTTAGCATTTAGTAACCCTGTATTTAGGTGGGAAACTTGTAAGGGTAGTGAGTGAGAGAGTGTAAAGAAATGCTCATGTTTGTGCAAAGAAATAGAGACTCGCAACTAGATCTCGAGGGTGACTCGCGGCTTGCAAGTCGCCAGAAGTTGCACACGTGTCAAGCATGTCAGAAGCTGAATAGTCGTGCCAGCTGTTGCACTACAGGACAAAAGTCCCAAGCTGGCCAGGCCATTAGCTCGCGGCTTGAACTCGTGACTCAACCCAGTCGTGAGGTCAAGTCGCCAGAATGCCCTGTTTGGGAAAAACTGATGTTTCACATTCCATTCTCATCCTAGTATAAATACCCCTCACTCCCACGAAATGTAAAGAGCTTCCAGAGAGAATTTTGAGAGATAAACCCTAGAGAAAAAAAAGATTGCCTCATCCCCAATCTTCATCTAAGAGACTATTCAAATTCTTCTACTCTCTTCCTCTCCATTAATACATCCTTGAGAGGTCATTGACCAAATCATTTTCTCATCACACCCATATCTGTGAGAAAGTTCGTTTGGTGCTAAGGGAAGCAGTTTGGAAGGAACCAATATTCATTGGTTGATGCTATGGTTTAGTAGCGGAATCCGGTAAGCTAGAAAAGAAAAAGGTTTGGCGCAACCTCGTTGGAACAGGAAGCTTGGAGAGCTTAGGTACCTGGGTAGATTAGGCTTGAAGGGTCTATTACTGTTCATGTATCCCAACTACATTTTCTAGTGGATTATTGACCGCTTGGAGGGCGGTGGAGAGGTTTTACGCCTAGGGCTTCGGTTTCCTCTTCGATAACACATCGCGTGTTGTCCTTGTGTTTGCATCTCTCTTCTCTTTATCTTTACCATTTAATTACTGCTGTGATTGTGATTATTTATGGTTTAGATTGTTTATCAATTCTGTTATAAGCTTGTTATCATTTTCCGCACATACATTGTTTGATATAAAGCTTGAATTGGTAATTTTGTAATTAAGGGTCTAAACGTTCATAGTGTTTTTAACGCTATTTGAACATTCATTATTAATTAATTACTGCCTACGAAAAATGAGAAAAAAAATATTATTTAATACCTCTTATGTGTATTTAGAAGTTTGGAAGAAGAAAAGAGTAGAGTGTGCAATGGGGAAAAAGAGGAGATGGGTAAGGAAATGTTCTCCATTCCCCTTATTTAAATGGTTTAAAATTAAGTAGTAGGAGAGGAATGGGTATGCATTTCCTTAGTTTGGATGTTTTAAAAGTTTTTTTTTTTTTTCCCCAATAATTGGATAGTATAATGAGGGTATTTGAAGCTTATATTTTTTAATAAAACAAAGTAAAGTATGCGACTAGGTTACAAGACTCTCAATGAATGTTTTAAAAGTTAAAATAGGCATTAAGTAGAAAAAATTATAAAATATCATATAATTTAATAATTATATCACTTTTTTATTAAATTTAAAGAAATAAATATAAATTGAGATCATGAGTGAAAAATTGATTAATTAAAATTCTTTAATTAAGTGGGAAGGCCCATGATTAGAAATGAGTAGTTTGTAGATATATTTTACCCCTCCAAATCCTTTCCTCCTCTCTTAAAATATATATATATATATATATATAACTTTGATAAATATTAAAAAGAAAAATATCTATGTTGTAATAAACTTAATTTGAGAACACACACACACACGCACAAACATGCATGTGCACACATGATTATATATATATATATATATATATGGTCCGGTTAATGTGTGCCCTTAGGGCACACATTAAGCTTTCTATTTGTGGAAATATTTTCTCAGGAATTGAAAAATCTGTCATTACTTTTTTAATTCTCGAAAAAAAATTTTCCAAAAATGGAAATTAATGTGTGCCCTTAGGACACACATTAGTAAAATCCACACACACACACACACACACACACATATATATATATATATATATTAATGGCATGTACTATATATATACACGTTACAAGCTAATGTTGCACATATAAGGGTAACGCTATACTTTGTTTTCTTCTACACCATAAAGACAATGATCACGAGACCCATAGAGACTTCAAAATATGCATGACACATGGTAGTGTCGAAAAGAACTAAAATGGTAGGAAATATAATTTCTCATTACGATATGGGCCATATGGCAATTGCAATCTACACTCACACACACAAAAAAGGGACATCCCAAATGCTTTGGCTCTATACGGATGGTGTTGCACCCCGCACATGCTAGAAAAGAAGATCAACTTTGCCTGATTCACTGCTTGACTAGTTGGAGAGTTGTGCTTGCATCCCCACGCAGTTGTTTTGAGTTTTCATGAGTTTTTTGTTCTCTATTGGTCCTTCCTTTCTTCTAAACCACGCATTGTAATCATTATCGCCATTCATGATCTTCCCACCTCTTGGTTGGGACCAGTGTAGCTAAAGTTATTCCGAATCGGTGCCAGTTTGGCTAAGGTAAACCTCAGTTTTTGTTTCTTCTTTTCCTTTTGCCTTATCCTTCTCTTCTCATCTTGGTTTCTTTCACTTGGTTCGACCTCCTTATGGTACCTGTGGTATAAGAATAATAACAGAGGAAAAAATGATATAGTAGTCATTTACATAAATGTGATACATTTTTATTTATTTATTTAAAAAAAAAATTGGAGATTATTAGCTAAAATTATGTTAAGAAGTAATTACTTAGTTAAAAATGGGATAACAAACTACTTTTTTTTCTTCAAATGGAATAATCCAAGATGAATAATTTGCATAATCTACCAAATCATATCCTTACAAAGATGTTTTCAAAAGTTGGTAAAAAATTAACAGATGTCCATAATAATAAACATAGATATAGACATATTTACATATATAATCATGATTATTCTTAAATATGTACGTACCATGTTGACATTACAAGTTAATTAATAATGCATATATTAGGGTAATACTATTTATGCATCCATGTTGATATCTTCTACACCAATAAAACAATGACGAGACCCATAGCAACTAAAATGCAAGTTTGGAAATATCATTTTCGAATAATGTTAATTATGACAATCTAAAAAGTAATAAATAGAGTAAGGAAAACAAAAGCACTCATTGGCTATTTAAGAGCATTGCAATTTGTGTAAAATGAACGTAAAACTATAAAAGGGAAAGATGTCATAAACCAAAATAATTCTTTAGTAAATCAAATGACACCCGGGGTTCCCCCAAACGCTTCAGTAGGGAGTACAACTGTTTTGATTAGTACACAGATTCCCCAATGAAGCGTTTGAGGGAACTCTAGGGGACACCTGATATGATGAGCTCTTAATAAGCTATGCTTGATACAAAAAATGGTTATTAAGCCACTCTATTTATATAGTGAGTTCTTCCCTTTGCATTCAGCTACTTATGTTGTTTCTATTCGAGAAGAGAAAGGTATGAGAGCTACAGCGAGTGAACCTAGACGTAACTATAGACTAGATAGAGAATATTGGACAATCGGCTTCGAGAGGCCACACATCCAATTCAGAGTTGGAAGATGTAAAAGCTAATGCCAATTTTACTATAAAATATTTACAAATGGACGTGATAATAAATGTAATTAGTGTCATTTTAACATCATACTAAATAATTCTTTAAATTATTTTTCTTCAATTTTTGACACATTAATTTGTATTTGTAGTATCCCTAGCACCACTCATCCAGATTTTCACTGTCAATCCAATCCTTTTCAGCTTTTCCACTAAAACCAAAAGCAACTTCTTGTTAGAAACTAGCTAGTACATACACCAACTGAAAATAAATAAAAGGGTATTCTTTGTGTGAAGCAGGTGGTACTAGAAAGTTTGTTCAAGACAATAGCCAAAAAAAAAAAAAGTTTGTTCAAGAGAACCAATTAATGCAATTCGTAGACCTATTCTTGACCACACACAACACAGCCTACTATATCTGAATATCCAATACTAAAAAGATTATGATTGTGCATTGATTCGCATCAATAATCATCAAGGTCTAATTAACTGCTTAATGAGTCCTTAAGCATGCACTTGGGCATACACTCGCATTCCCATACATTCTGAGCTTTCGTATATCTTTGAAAAAGATTGTTGATAGGCCTTTTAAGTGGAAGAATATTGAAGCTTATATGTCCATTCACCTCAACATTATTCTTCCTGCTCTACATCTTGCCCAAATTTTGGCCAGATTCAATTTCATCAACTTGGTTTATGTGGAATTTTCTCCTCTCTAACAAGTCTCCTACCATATAGACCACCTAAATTCTTGTATTTTAGGAAAAAGCTTTACTATAAATAGGGTATTTGAGGTGCATTGGCTTACCAAGAAAAAAATCCACTAAGGAAGAGTTAGCTGTCTCCTAGAGTTCCCTTGAACACTTCACTGGGGCTCTTCTAAGAGGCCATATGCTAATGGTTCCCTACAGAAGTGTTTGGGGGAACTCTGGTTGCCATTTGACATATATTAGCAAGACATAGTTTAGTAGTGTTTGGTCACAATCTGAATGACCCCTTGTGATTAACTCTAATTAATTAATTTAGCCAAGTAATTAATTAATCAATTAATCATGCAATTTTATGGAAGCACAAACAAATCACCAATCAACTAGATATGCAGCAGAAAATAAATAACACGATAATTTGTTTACGAATGGGGAAAACCCTAACGGCAAAAACCCCACCGGGTGATTTTTAGGTCACCACTCCCGAAACTCCACTATTATCAAATCAAGCGGTTACAAGTAAAGGAATCCCAAGTACCTTACCAACCTACAGTTGAACCCTTACCCCAATACTCAATTGGACTTGATCTGTAGTGACAGTCTCCACCTTTGATGCACGGCTCCCAAGTACGTGACCAACCAATGCGCGGATCCAAGTACGCGACTTCAGAACACCAACTGAGGAAGAATGGTTGGCTGCAAAGTTCTTCAGTTCATCCACATGATGAATAGCAGGAAGATGCTTGGTTACAAAACCCTATGGTGCAAATACACAGCAACTTCTTGATGGAAGATGAACTAGGTCAAGAACTTCGTCTGTTGAGCACAATTTGCTTGAACAAGGATTGCTCAATGATAATGCAAATTGTGTCCACCAAAATGGCTCTTAAAATAATCCTTTTATATGTTTAGGGTTAGAAGAAAAGAAGGCCCAAAAACATATTCACGGATCCCAAGAAAATCAGATTGAAATTCTGACTTTTTAAATCTCGACAGATAGCAGGTGTCGAGGTAGCTATCGAGAGGTGTCGACCTTTAATGAAATTGCACTTCAGCTTGCTTTTTCTTGGATAGACTTGATGACTTCAATACTTGACCTTGAAACATGGTTTCTTGAAGTATTAAAAACACCTAGAACTATCCAATTACAAGCAAAGTGCGTTTTGTCAAAGGATTAGCCAATTTACATAACTAAGTGACATATGTTCTTAAACAAGTTAAAACATATATGTCCTAACAATCTCCCCCTTTGGCAATCCGTGACAAAACCACAACAAATAAATGAGCATATGAGAGAAGTCATAAATCACTCAACTCATATTCACTTGTTGAATACAATAAAATCTATCCTAACACAAACTCTTGAAAAACTTTGCAAGAAGAGAGCTTATGATAAGTAGACTTTGACAACCTGTATTTCTGAAACACTTTAAACAAAACTCATCAAGGCATCTTGTGTGAAACAGAAATAAATAGATTGCATACAAGTATAAAGAACATGTGTATAAAGATAGAAAAGAAACAACACATGAAGAGAGAGGTGAAAGAAACATACATCAACATATATAAGAGAAAAGATAAGTACAATGTATGTAAAAATGGTCAAAGGACCTCATATACAAGACCAATGTATCTAAGAAATAAGAAAAAATACATATAGCCTCACTACATCCCTAAAAAAAAATAAACACTCCCCCTATCAAAAATGTCCTATACTAACTCTCCCCCCAAGATGACTACTCTCATAGCCCAAAACTACTCCCCCTTTTTGTCACGAGTGACAAAGGGTAGAGTGTCATGTAGACATCTCATCGGCAGAGATAGCATCCCCATCATCATCATCATCATCATCCTCATCATCCTCAGAATCTGACGCTGCTGGAGTAGATGGTGAAGGAGTAGCCTCTGGAGCAAATCCACCCATGATCGCCTGTCGTCGTGCAATACGACCCACACGAACATTCACTTGATACAACTCAGCAGAGAGTGTATCAAGACGAGTGTCCATGCGCTGCAGCTGCGCCATGATATCACCAAGGGATACATCGCTCGAAGAGGAAAAAGGAGCAGATGTAGATAGAGCTGATCTGGAAGGTACTGAACAAGAGGGAGGAGTGGCACCTGGCTGTCTCGACCTGAACTGCGCCTCACTACGTTTTACGGTAGCGGCATCTATGGCAGATATGTGTGTGAAGTGGTCGGACACAGGAAAGGGAACAGAAAAATGGCGTAGAATCCGCGTGATAGCAGAAGGAAAGATAAGCTTATCACAAGACGCCGAATCCAGATAAACATCTATGATAGACCGGATGAAGTGAGAAGGGAAGTCTATGGTCAGATGCTCAAGTAGAGAAAGCAAAAATCGAGCATGAGGCTCTGTGATAGAGTTATAGTGAGACAGAGGATGGAGAACAAAAGTCATCACCATGTTAATGAATCTAGGACCTTTAGCAAAAGGCCTACATGATGTGAACTGATGCTCACCCTAATCAACAGGGCGCTCACAAAAAGCAGAAATGAGCTCATCTTTGGACACAGTCCTCAGACGCTCACAAGAGGGGTAATCTGGAAACTCTATCCTAGGTACCCTAAGCACATCCGCAACAAGCTGCGGTGTGACAGGAATGCGCATACCTTGAACGCGAGTAGAAAAATGAGGTACTGAAAGATCGATCCCGTGCATGTTGGAGTAGAACTCCTGTATCAACACGAGAAGGCAAGTAACCGGGATGTCACACAGTGACCCCCATCCCCTACTGTGAATGACAGAGGGAAGGTCAGTATCGGCGAAGTCCGCCAGAATGACTTGGCGTTCCGAATGAACACCTCGTCGAGAAAAGTTCTCCGAAAATGCCTTATGAGCATCTCCATCACGGAACCGAATGTTAAAGGGAGTAGTATCTGAAGAAGAGGAAGCTCCAGAACGCAGAGGGTTCCGAGCAGGAGTGGATTTACGTTTGGGTGTCATAGACACTACTAACGTAAAAGAATGAGAAAGAGATAGAGAGGGAGACAATCAGAAAAGTACCAACACAGTTCAAATATATCAAATATGTTGAACAAGAAGTACGTATGCATGGGAATGCATGAGCATGTGACATGCAAAGGAAAAAAAAACTTCATGGGCTCAGCCCAATCCAATCCTAGCAGCACACAAACATAAACCACACATCTAAATGCATGTAAATATCATTATAATGCAAATGAAATGCAATGTATGACATTTTGAAATCATCTAAGTACAAACCCAACCCAAAATTTCAATAAAAACTCAACAATTTTGAAAAACCCCAAATTTTTATGAAAAATCCCAAAAACTAGGTTTTCAAAACATGAAATGTATGAGAAAGGAAGAGAATAGAGATCTTACCAAGTGATTTGAGCAAGAAATGAGCTAGATCCAAGTGGGTTGAAGGTTTTGAGTGAAAGGAGAGTGAAAGGAAGATGAACAGACGCAGAGAGATCGAGAGAGATCGAGTGAAATGAGTTCAGAATCGCAATCTGCGCTTAAATAGGCACCTCAGTAATTCTCGACAGCTGAGGTGTCGAGAGGTATCGAGGAAGCTGTCGAGGGAGGTATCGAGAATTTGGTCGTCGACAGATGGAGGTATCGAGAGGTATCGAGATATAAGAAGAATTTCAGATACGTGAAGCTCGATCGATCCACAAGGTGTCGAGAAGGTATCGAGGAGACAGAAGAAATCTCGATCGATCCACAAGGTATCGAGACAGGTGTCGAGAAAGAAGACACAAACAGCTCAAGTGAATCTCGATCGATCCAACAGGTGTCGAGAATCTATCGAGATGACAGAAGAAATCTCGATCGATCCACCAAGTGTCAAGGAGGTGTCGAGATTGCGATAAGAAACAACTTGAGAATCTCGACAGATGACCAGGTATCGAGGAGGTGTCGAGGAAGGTGTCGAGCCTGCTGAAGAAGGCAGTTTTTCGAGAAGGGAAAAACATAGACATGAATGCAATCCAACACACATCTCTACCAAGATCCACTCAACATTTAAACCTCTCAAAAACATCTCTCAACAAGAAAATAAGCACAAGGATCATGCAAAACACACACACACACTAAACAAGTCTAACCAATTTTATATTTCAAAAACAAGTTATGACAGTTTAGTGAGCATACATTAGCACATGTAAAACCTTTGTGATGGCCAAATCACATTGTACCTGCACATGTATCAAAAGTAGCAAAGAATATTGCGTGTTGTGTGTGAAAAACATCGCAAGATTGCATATGTGTATAGATGTTATGACGATCTGAGATATGAGAAAATAACTTTTAACTCACATACAATCATAACTGTTTGATGGGGACTATCACCTTCAAGGTACATCTTATGACTCCCACATCTCCTAGAAAACACGCTTGCAATCATGTTTAAAGCATTTTTAATCTTTTTGCCTTTTATTTTCTTTGCATATTTTCTTTTATTTTTGCATATCATACATGGGTATATAAAAGAGAGAAAAGAAATACCCAAGATGTTAAGCATAGACATTGCACTTTTGCTATGCCGAAGCATACGGATGTCTTTGACACTGCACTTTTGCTATGCCGAAGCATACAGGTGTCTATGACACTGCACTTTTGCTATGCCGAAGCATACAAGTGTCATTACAATGATTGGCGGGCAACAGTGGTGAGATGGTCATTTATGCCTTTCTCTTAGGATTTTCTAGTCCTACCCGTCAAAAAGAGTGATATGAGTGTTAAGTTTAAAGAGATAACCTAATCTTACTCATCACAAACAAGAGGCACAAACCTCACTTGCTTAGTTGTGCATAGAGGTGCTCATCTAAGCTACAAGAGATACAAAGTTTAGAAAACTTTGTTTCATTGGCCATCCAAGGTACACAAGTACCAAAGTACACAAAACACACACTGTTTTTGTATTTTTCAATTTTTCAATTTTTTATTTTATTTTTATATTAAAAAAAAAATAAACAAAACTGAAAATAAACAAACAAAAACATGTTATCAAAGCAAAGCAAAAACTAGACTGACTCAGCAGAAAAGAAAAACACACAAGCAATGCAACAAACAAGAAAAACAAGAAGGGAGAAGAAAGTGATGAAATCACTTAGAGTCCTTTTTCTTCCACTCCTTGGAAGAACCTTTCCTTTGATAGAATCCTTGAACAGGCGGTGAGGGGGAAGAATTTAAACCGTTCAAGTTCGAAAGGAATATGAGGGCTTTCAGAAGATATCTAAGAGGAGCAAGAGAGGATTGAAGCTGATTTTGGCTTCCAGATGCTGTCATGCCATTGCTCTGTTGAGTGGCTAACCACTTATAGCAATTTGGTCGAGTGTGACCGGCAGCTCCACAATAATGACAGAGATGCTGCTTCTTTTGTTTAGGCTTTTGAGAGTTAGCCTTCTTAGCCCTAGGGTTTTTAGCATCTTTCTTGTCTAGCTTAGGGGGTGCTCCTAAGATAGATTTTCTCTTATCTAAGTTCTCACTAGCTAATTTAGTCTTAACATCAATGTTTTCAATTTCAATGTTATTAGCAGGAGGAACAAAAACAGTATGGCTAGTAGAAGCAGTATTAGAGAGAGAAATACCATACCCCAAACCAGTTCGATCCGAAACAGGTTTCTGATTGCTAAGCATCTCATCAACCTTTGCACTTGAAGTCCTCTCCAGTTGAGTTCTAACTTGAAACAGCTCCGCTTCAAGCTTCTTGGTCTTCTCAGCCAAAAAGTTATTCTCAAATCTCAGTGCTCCAATAGTTTGATTCGCCACATCAAACTTTGTGGACAGCTCTTCACGATCGAGTTCCACTTCACTGAGCTTCTTGGTGGCCAGCCTATATAATTTCTCATGCTTTTCAGAGAGCTTGTAAAGCTTCTCATAGGCTGAATGGATATCATCTTGATCATCCATCTTCTCAATTTGGACTCCACCAATTCTTTTTCTTCATCCACTTCTTCAACAACCCCTTCAGTAGGATTGACTGTGGCAGTGAAGGCGTTTAAAATTCCATCATCTTCATTGTCGGAATCATCTTCAGGCTCAGTGTCACTTAGGGTTACAGCAAGGGCCTTGCTTTTCCCAATGCTCTTCAGATATGTAGGACACTCATGTTTCATGTGTCCAAACCCATGACACCCAAAGCATTTTGGTCCTGCGGGAACAGTATACTGACCGCCCTCCTTAACATCCTTCTTCCCTTTGTCTTGGCTTTTGAACTGAGAAGAACTGAACTACCTGCGGTCCTTGTCGAAGTTCCTTCCATTGGCATTCTTCATAAACTTTTTGAACTGCCAAGTGATGTAGGACTTCATTTTGGAATCTTCATCATCAAAAGACTCATCTGTATCACTGCTCTTCGCCTTCAAGGCCATGCTTTTGCCTTTGTTGGACTTGCCAATCCTGGATAACCCTATCTCATAGGTCTGCAAGTTTCCAACCAGCTCAGTTAAAGGAATCTTGTCTATATCTTTTGATTCCTCAATTGCCGTAATCTTGGCATGAAATCTCTCAGGTAGAGATCTGAGCACCTTCCTTACAATCTTGGGTTCAGGAATGGTTTCCCCAAGATTGAAGGCTGAGTTCACTATGTCCTTGAGCTTGGCATAGAACTCATCAAAAGACTCATCCCCCTCCATCTTGATTTCTTCAAAGCTTGTAGTGAGCCTCTGAAGCTTTGAATCTTTGACAGCCTTTGTTCCTTCATAGGTTGTCTGGAGGATGGTCCAAGCCTCCTTAGCAGTTTCAGTAGAGGATATCTTCTTGAACTCCTCATTGGTGACTGCGCTAGAAAGGGCATTCAGCGCTCTGCTGTTGAAGTTGGCCGCCTTGATCTTAGCATCATCCTAATCGGCCGGTTCTTCTTTTGGCTTAGTCTAGCCAATCTCTACAGCTTGCCACACCTTCTCATCTAAAGACTGCAAGAAAGCTCTCATGCGTACTTTCCAGTATGCATAGTTAGTGCCATCAAATAAAGGAGGTATGATTAAAGATTGTCCTCTATCCATGACAAACAGGGGTCAATGGATCGACACAGCAAAGATTAAACCTAATCAGAGTGTGCCTGCTCTGATATCACTTGTTTCGTCACAATCTGAATGACCCCTTGTGATTAACCCTAATTAATTAATTTAGCCAAGTAATTAATTAATCAATTAATCATGCAATTTTATGGAAGCACAAACAAATCACCAATCAACTAGATATGCAGCGGAAAATAAATAACACGGTGATTTGTTTACGAATGGGGAAAACCCTAACGGCAAAAACCCCACCGGGTGATTTTCAGGTCACCACTCCCGAAACTCCACTATTATCAAATCAAGCGGTTACAAGTAAAGGAATCCCAAGTACCTTACCAACCTACAGTTGAACCCTTACCCCAATACCCAATTGGACTTGATCTGTAGTGACAGTCTCCACCTTTGATGCACGGCTCCCAAGTACGTGACTAACCAATGCGCGGATCCAAGTACGCGACTTCAGAACACCAACTGAGGAAGAATGGTTGGCTGCAAAGTTCTTCAGTTCATCCACATGATGAATAGCAGGAAGATGCTTGGTTACAAAACCCTATGGTGCAAATACACAGCAACTTCTTGATGGAAGATGAACTAGGTCAAGAACTTCGTCTGTTGAGCACAATTTGCTTGAACAAGGATTGCTCAATGATAATGCAACTTGTGTCCACCAAAACGGCTCTTAAAATAATCCTTTTATATGTTTAGGGTTAGAAGAAAAGAAGGCCCAAAAACATATTCACGGATCCCAAGAAAACCAGATTGAAATTCTGACTTTTTAAATCTCGACAGATAGCAGGTGTCGAGGTAGCTATCGAGAGGTGTCGAGTTTTAATGAAATTGCACTTCAGCTTGCTTTTTCTTGGACAGACTTGATGACTTCAATACTTGACCTTGAAACATGGTTTCTTGAAGTATTAAAAACACCTAGAACTACCCAATTACAAGCAGAGTGCGTTTTGTCAAAGGATTAGCCAATTTACATAACTAAGTGACATATGTTCTTAAACAAGTTAAAACATATATGTCCTAACAAGTAGGTTTTATATCTTTTTGGTCCTGGTGTTAGAGCATTAGCATTGAGTGTGCTATACCCAAAATGTTATTTTAGTACACCAAACAACTAAAAATGGCCCATCCAGTGTGTTATTAATTTGCTAAAATAATTGCAAAAAAAAATCACTATGATTAGGCGATTTGCTACTAGTATCAGATCACTGTAACATCTACTACTAGCTAGTTTTTTATTGTTACCTTTCTCTCTCTCTCTCTCTCGGTAGCAAATCACAGTTCCGCTCCTCTATCCTCTCTAACACTTTGCAACTCTATCATCCCTCTTCTCTCTTCCCTCTTACTTTCTCTTGGTAGTAAATTACGGTTTGTTCTGTGGCAATGGTTACTATGGGCTATGGCGGTGGGTTGCATTCACCGATCTAGGTTTCGGTTGGGTTGCAGTGGTTGCTATGGGAAGTTGTTTTTTATGTCCTGTTGGTTGTGGCAGTGGGTCGTGGCCACTGATTTAGGTCCAGTTGGGTTACAGTCACCGATCTAGCAATCGATTGGGTTGATCTTGTTTTCTGTGGTGGCGTTCTTTTTTTAGGTTATTTTAATAGGTGATGTGCTAAAATAAAAAGATGGAATGTAAGGTGAATTATGAAATGGTGTGTAAATTCTTTTCCTTACTAATCAAATGGAAAATTACAGAGTTTATTGTATCAAAAGAGAAATTGCCATAGAGCAAAATTGGTACAACCAAACGAGGAACAAATTTTTTTTTTTCCTAAGATAGAAATCTTACTTTAGCCTAATCTAAGTGTATATATGTGTGAAACTCCTTTTTGAAGACTTAAATCCCGGTCCTTATAGCCCTCCCCCCCCCCCCCCCCCTCATCCCACAAGAACCAAGGGTGCGCGGTGATAGGAACAAAATTTTCTAACTAGAAAGAAAACTATCAACTTTATTCACTGGAAAACTATATATGGGTTGAATTTAAGTTATACCTAATATAATTTTAACAAAAATTATACATCTTTATAATATTACACTATTAATTTAAAAGAAATTTATTATATGTGGAGCCATAATTTTATTTGAGAGTGGGCAAGATTTTTTAGAGTAAGAGCTTCCAATTGACACACTAGAAAGGTGTTTGACAAAGTATAAGGCTAGATTAGTTATATTGTTAAAATTCATGGGAAAAAATATCAACTTTGAACTAATTTGAGTTTTATGCAAGTTGCTAAATAGACATTTGAATTGGTTTGAATTTATTTTTTGTTTATACAAACTAAACTTGTAATTAGCTTTTGACATTCATAAGGATAATGACTCAAGCGCTTTAACCTTTCATTGGCATTTTCGTTTGTTTACTTTCATGCTATAGCCGTAATAAAGTTAAGTATGTGGCATGTATCACATTTAAGGATTGTTCTAACCACTATGAGATAGCCTTATATAAATCTTAAGAAATCTAGTTTTATAATAAAATAAAATAAAAATGGTAAGAATCCTTGAAATAATTGATTTTCATTGGACACCTTACTTGTCTCCCCGTGAATTTTCTCCACTTCTTCTCCATAGAGAAAGAAAAAACAATGACCACCCTTCAATTACATTTTGTTCACTATTGTGAACACGATGTACTCTTCTCAATAAGACTTTTATTACCAATCCAAAAAAAAACAAAAAAAACAAAACAAAACGATGACCCATTTTCTCTTTACCCATAATAATTGGGTACATTCATTAATGTTTTGCCCTTTCTTTTATGAAAAATTATTACGGCACTCTATGGACTACTGTTTTCTTGAATATATGCTGTCTAGCTTGTCTAATTTGAGTAAATGACGTAGACCAAATATTGAGGATATTCATATCATATATAAATGGGATTGGATTTTTTTCTTTTTTCTTTTTTTTTTTTCTTTTTTCTTTTTTTTCGGTAGAAAAGATTGGATCCAATAATAAATAAAATCATATTGAAACAAATAAATATTCTTTGTAACTATGAAACAGAGAATGAACTAATCATAGTCACACGACAATTGTTGCCAAGCCTTATTAAGTTCAAAACAGAGTGGATAAGTGTGTGTACTTGTGTGTTAATGAACTATTCATGTCTATAGTTTTTCTTTGGTACAGTGATTTATATGCAGCATTTATTCGCTTTTTCAGAAATATGTTACATTTTGAAAATCACATGTCAATATGGACTTCATTGTATGGCAATTTTTCAATCAAACACCTCAACCATTTAACAAGTGCATGATTAATTGGTTTGTCTATTTCCTTGCAATTCTTAATGCAAGGGGAAGTTGGTGGCTATGCATTAGTCTTAGAGAAGTACCAGGAGAAGGTAGAATCCTTCATGTGGCATTGAAATAGAATAATATTAAGATTAGGATTTTGATCTTCTTCTTCATTAGTCTTAGAGAAGTACCAAGAGAAGGTAGAATCCTTCTTCTCTTCTTAAAATACTAAGTTTCTTTATGTTAATATGAAAATGTCTACATAAACTTCAAGAATGAAGAATTTAGTAACTCGGAAAGCTAATTGAATTTTGTTTTGATATTTGTGTTTTGGTATAATATAGATTTTTTAATATGTGGTTCTTTGAAGTTTATGTGCATGGCTGTGAGTTTTTATTTTTTTATTTTTAAAAAAAGAAAAACCTTATTTTGAGGGTTGGAAGACTCAAAAAAAGGTTATTATTCTTTTATCCCTTTTAAATTTTTCAAAGGTTGCCAATCCGTGAGAAAGATAAAACATTTATTTCGAGGGTCATGTAGGCTGTTGAAATTTCAGTTTCAAGGCTCATGAAGGCCGTAGAAATTTCCGGTTCGAGAGAATTTGTTTCAAAGGTCATTTAGAGTCAGTTAAACCCTCAAAATAAGGCAAAAATAGCCAAATACCACTATTTTTCGAAATTATTACTGTTTTACCATTGTTTGAGAAATATTTAATAATATACCACGTTTTTGAAACTCGAGTTTGTAAAACTTGAGTTTGACATGAAACTCGAGTTTACAAAAGTCAAGTTTCTTTAAAAAGTCCACTTGGAAATTGAGTTTATAGAACTCGAGCTCCTTGTGATATAAAACTTATTGCCTGTGTTTCAAACTCTTTCGCTACGTTTTTCACTACCTTTTCACAATTGTTGACTTATCCCATCCCACGTGACCCTGGCAAAAGAAAGAAAAAAGAATAACCCACACCTGGAAGCCAATGAGAAAACTGGAAGAATAAGAAGCAAAACTGGAAGCCAATGAGAAAAAAAAAATAGATAGAAGTTGAAAAAATAAAAAATTAAAAGAGATAGAAAGGCGTGCAATTGTGGGAGATCAGTCAACAATTGTGGCTGTGTGAGTACTATTGTTGGCTGTGTGAGTGTTGTGGGAATTCGGAATTTTTCTTACATGGTACTCAAGTATCTTAAACTTAAGTAACACATTGCAACGAACTCAAGTTTCACATAATCAAGTTTTGTATGACATTTTTTATGAAAGTCGATTTTTTTAAACTCGAGTTTTAAAAAAGTAGTACATTGCTAAATATTTCTCAAACAGTAGTAAAACACTAATAATTTCAAAAAACCTCGTTTTGAGGGTCGGGAGACTCTAAAAAAATATTATTATTCTTTTATCCTTTTAAATTTTTCAAAGGTTGTCAATCCTTGATAAAAATAAAACATTTGTTTCGAGGGTCATGTCTAGAAATGTATTTATTTCAAAGGTCATCAAGGGTCAGTTAAACCCTCCAAATAAGATTTTTTTAGAGCTTTTAATACTTTTTTCAAGGGTTTTGACCCTCAAAAAAATCAACCGGGGTTTTTGAGTACCAATTAAGTATACTATTTATAGCAAGCTAGTTTCCCATGCATCTTTGCAATTCGTTGCGCTATACTCTGCCTTGAGAGTTGAGAAATCTGAAGGGATAATAAAGCTGTAGGAAGTGAATCTAGACGAAAAAGTGGGCTAAATTGAAGGTTGAGAGAATAATATCAAGATGAGTGGACATGTGCCCATTGCACCTTTTCACAATCTATCATCATTAGAGCCATTCCTTTCCAGCTTTTTTCATTGATATAAAGCGACTATTGACTGGATTCTGGTATATACGTACACCCCCATTGTGATCACAAAGAGGCTTTCTAATGTGAATCAGTGCTAGCTATTACTAGAAAATTTTGTCAGGTGGTGCACTAAAACGATAAGGTGTGTACAGGACCACACATGTATTTCATGACAATTCGTCAAGTACTCGAGCTACGGGACTTGAATGTATGTATTGTAATACTAATGTATTGGACTAATATACGTGCTTCAAGCATGTACTATTTTGTACTCCGTATAACATATATATGTGGAAAAATGACAGACCATAGAGATAAAAAGAAACAACAAGTTTGGGTAAGCCGAAAAGTTTTGGGCACTCAACTGAAATTTTTATTCTCTACCCTTCATGTGACCCATATTCTGTCCAGGTTCAATTTTCTGTCCATGTATGCGGATATTTTCTATCTCTAATGGTTCTCTCGTACCCAAAGGCATCCTTTACTGAATCATGATGAAGATAGAGAACTTTTTCTATAAATAGTAGGTTTGGTTTACATTGCTTTGCCAAGAACAAAAAATAAACCAAAATAATAGAAAGGAAAGGTCAGTTGTCCCCTAGAGTTCCCTTGACCACTTCTATGGAACTCTAAAGAAACCCTCAATTAAAGGGTAATTCTAACCCACTGAAGTGTTTGGGGGAACTCTGGTTGTCACCTGACATTGATTAGCAAGAGGAGATTTGGCTTGCACTTAACAGATATTTAGTAATCATTTTTCAGGTATGTATATATGGTTCTTTATCTACATTTCATGTTTCACAATTCTTTCTTCAGCAAGCTGTAACTCAACTGGTAAATTATTCTCTCAATAATGGGATAAAAGGTAAGTTGTAGGCTTAAGACTCACTAGGTTCATGTGTAACTTACTAATATAGCAAATGTTTCATAACTTCTTTAATAGCCTTTGAAGTTAATTATATTACAAAGAGTGACATGTTGAATATTTGACATTAGTCGCACTAATTGTCATTTAGTATATATAGTATGTAGTTTCTGGAAACAATATCTGTGATTTTGAAAATAGTTGAACTTTAAAATTCACTTATATTGCATTTGAATTTAAAGATTTAAAATTGACAAATTCAAAGACTAGTTATTATTATAAAGTGTTTGACATAAATTTGATGGAATATGGATTTAAGCTTTAGAATTATGCTCTAATAAAATCATTTATAATGTTATGAGTTGAAATAACATCTCAAATTTTTATATATATATTATTTTTTTAATATTCTTATAATACGTCACATGGCAAAAAGAGAATTTTTGTAAAAAAAAAAAAAAAAAACGAAAAAGCATATTAAGAGAAGATGCCCATTTAATACGAGTTTACGACTAAGTATTTAAGACACAAGTTTAATTTATTATATAATATACACAATATTGTTAGCTAAAATTTATCTATGGTCTTGGGTGTGGTAATTTATCGGTGTTGTATTTGTGTTTTTTAAATTAAAAAATAAACTACATCATTTTGTATGAAATTTTAAGGTTTTTAAAATTTAAGAGAGAGAGAGAGAGAGAGAGAGAGAGAGAGTTATGCTACGTGGTTACAAAACTTTTGAAAAAAAAAATCTTTCATTTAGAATTTAAGGAGTATTTGGTGCCTTGTCAACTAAAACCAGGGCCGGCTCAATAGGTGATGCAATTGATGCAATCGCCTAAGACCCCCAAATAAAAGAAGGCCCCACTTGTAAAAAAGAATTATATATATAATATATTTATTTATATATTTTAATTAAAAAAAATTTAAGCACTTTTATTGGTCAATAAAATGCATTAAAAAGGCCTCATTGTATCCTAAAATGCAAAAGATTAAAAAGGAAAAAAATAAAAATAGTTAAACTTCAGCTAACAAAATTAAATTTTAAGAGGCAAATTTATTAACTCATTCTTGAAATATGCTAAAATCAAAATTAATAGCAGACAAATTCATTAATAATACAACGTAATTGTCGTAAAATATACTAAAATAGAGATTATAAAAGTCAAAAACAAAAGAAAAACCTCTCATCTCTCTATCTCTCTGCCTCTCCATCTATATTCTTACGGTCTCACCTTTCTTTTCTTCATCTTCATCTTGATTCTTGATCTTTTTCCATAAACTCAGTTAATTAGTCTAGCTTGAAATTTTTCTTTGTTGATTCCAGCATACCGATCCACCAATCGGCAGTCACCAGAGGCAAGGTCTTCAAACCCGGGCCATTCATTGAACCGTAAAATGGAGAGGTTTAAGGTTTTTGAGGTCTAACCAAGGTTGAACCGGAGTCGAACCGTGATGATATCATAATTGATTTAATAATTAATTAAAGCCTAAATATAAATATTAAATTTATAAAACTGGTAAAATTGACTAACATATCTATATATGTGAGGGAAATTTAATGATTTTCAAGAATATATTTAATAATTAAATAAGAAAGTTAATAAAATAAAATAATAACCATGAAAGCATTAAAATTTATGATTAATTTTTGAAGTAAAGTTGAATATCTTTGAAAGATTTTAATTATAATTTTTTTATATTCATTGAAAGAGATGGATAATTTAATTAAGTAGAATAGAATTGTGTTAAGTTGTTTTTATAAAAAAAGAAAAAAAATTGCATTAAGTTTACTTTAAGTATTTTTTTTGTTATTGTTGAGCACCAACTTGCAAGCTTGGCTGAGTGGTTAGGCTTCAGCTGTATATCTAACCATGCATGGGTTCTAATCCTGGTAAGTGCATTCTCTAATTTCGCCCGGTTCATGGAATTACCTATGATGCCCGGTTCTTGAAGCTTAAAAAACCGGATTCCTATCTGGTTCTCGGTTAACCCGGTCCGGTCCGGGTTTGAAAACTATAGCCAGAGGTATTCTTCTCCTTCCCCTCTTTCTCTTTGTCTTTCCGAAAACAAAGACTCTTGTCTTCTATTTATTTAGTTTGTTTCACACTTTCACTACACTGCACAATTGTTTGATGGGATGGGACACGTTTTTCAATTTTTTGCTATGATAGCTTTTCTGCCTTAAGCCCCTATTTGGACCTTTCTCTGCCATGATAATCTACAGAATGATAAGACATGTTTTTTCTTTAAAACTTAGCCACAGGATGATAGAAGTAGTGGAGTACAGGCTGGCTGGTTACTCACTTTTTTTTCTTTTTAATATGACACAGTGGCACTTTATCTATTATTATAAATTATTATACCAATTAATAATTTGATGTGTATCATATCAACTTATTTGTATTATAGTGACACTAATTTATTAAACCATGTATTAAATTAATTTTTATTTGTGCAGATTTAAACTTTAAAGTGGTCACGGCTTTAGAAAAATTGCAATAATCAGGTTCTATTGTTCTATACTTTAAATTTTTATTTTTAGTTAAATTATCATTTTTAATTATAAAATTGTGTTTTATTTATCAAAAATGATCTATGGATAAATTTGTTACTAGTGTTAAAAAAAAAAAAAAAACACAATAGAAAGTTTGGGTGAAAATATTACAAATGAACAGGAAACTTATCAAAAAAAGTTGGAAGATAATGAAATTATATAACAAAAAGAGAATAATGAAAATAGATTTTTTTTTTAATTCAATATATATATTATTTGCCTAATATTTAATTATAAAAAGGCCTCATTTAAAATTTCCGCCTAAGGCCCCAAAAGTTGTTGAGCCGGCCCTGACTAAAACTTTTTTGTATCTCCTCCCAATGTAACGCTTTTATTATTGTTATAAATTCATCCTAAGGAAATCTGGGAACAATATTTCATATATGTAATTACATTTTGCAGACGTATTGCAGGAAGGTTTCACCACTTGGTTCGGTTAACAATAAGCATGTAATTATAGAATTTACAGATCATCCATTAAAATCCATGATAATTGAAAGACTATTCCACTTGAAATAAAGAAAACATGCCTTATTTTTTTGTATAAGGGCATCATGTCACAAGCAGAGGCGGAGCTAGGGGGGGGGGGGGGGACGGGGGCCGGGGCCCTCTTTCCAATTTTCCATTAGAGTAGTGAAAAAATTAGAATTTATACAGAAAATGACTTACTGGCCCCTCTCAAATTTCAAAATTTAGTCCTTCAAAATCTAAAATTTAGACCTTAGACTTGCATAATTGCCCCTCAAAATTTTCAGGTAGTTTAGAAAAACCCAACAAATTTAATTAGTGCAAAAAAACCCAAAAATTTAAATTACTACAAAGATAAGCCGAAAAGTTCTGGCCACTCACTCGACCAAAATTTTTATTCTCTACCCTTCATGTGACCCATTATTCTGTCCAGGTTCAATTTTCTGTCCATGTATGTGGATATTTTTTTATCTCTAATGGTCCTCTCGTACCCAAAGGCGTCCTTTACTGAATCATGATGAAGATAGAGAACTTTTTCCATAAATAGTAGGTTTGGTTTACATTGCTTTGCCAAGAACAAAAAATAAACCAAAATAAGAGAAAGAAAAGGTCAATTGTCCCCTAGAGTTCCCTTGACCACTTCTATGGAACTCTACCCACTGAAGTGTTTGGGGGAACTCTGGTTGTCACCTGACATTGATTAGCAAGAGGAGGTCTGGTTTGCACTTAACGTGGATATAATAATCATTTTTCAGGTATGTATATGGTTCTTTACCTGCATTTCATGTTTCACAATTTTTTTTTTCAATGAGCTGTAACTTAACCAGTACTTAATTCTTTCATAATATTAAGATAAAATGTGAGGTTGTAAGTATAAGACACACTGGGTTCGTGTGTAACTTATCAATATAACAAATTTTTCATAAATTCTTCAATAGCCTTTGAAGTTATATTGTGAAGAGTGCCCTCTTGAATATTTGATATTAGTCACACTAATTTTCTTTTAATATATATTTATACGTAGTTTCTAGAAACAAGATATGTGATTCTAAAAATAGTTGAACTTTAAAATCACTTAGATTGCATTTGGAGTAAAGATTTAAAATCAATGAATCCAAAGACTATTATAAATTATTTGATATAAATTTAATGACACACGATGGAATATGGATTTAAGCTTGAGGATTATGCTCTAATATATAAAATCACTTATAATGTTATGAGTTTTTTTTTTTTTTTGAGAAACTATAATGTTATGAGTTGAAATAACATCTCATACATTATTTTTTAATGTTCTTATAATGAGTCGCATGGCATATTGAGAAGAAAAAGAAAACGAAAAACATATAAAAGAGAGGACGTCCATTTAATATGACTAAATTATATAAGACACAAAATTTAATATAATATAATATGCACAATATTGTTAGCTAAAATTTATCTATTTTCTTGGCATGATAATTTATCGGTGTTGTGTGTGTATATATATTGTGTTTTTTTTTTTTTTTTTTTTTAAAAACTGATTCATCATTTTAAAAAAATTATTAATAATTTAATTGTAAAATGGAGATAAGAGACTTAAACCATGTTACAAAACTCTTGAAAAAAAAGAAAATCTTTCTTTCAGAATTTAAGGAGTATAATGTCTCGGCAATTAATTCTAAACTTTTCGTATCTCCTCCCAACGTAACGCTAGTTGGTATAAACTCATCCTAAGGAAACCCGAGAACACTATTTTATTTATGTAATTACATTTTGCAGAGGAATTGCAGGAAGGTTTTACCACTTGGTTTTGTTAAAAATAATTAGGCACATAATTACATAAATTTAGAGAGATCATCCTATTAGTAATACACGTGTGAAAGAAGTTTCATATTTAAAAAAAATATCAAAGGAATGTTTAATATAACATAGTTGAGCTCAAAATCAATAAGCTTAAGATTTTTGTGTGAAGTTGTATTCATATATATAATATTAACTACTTTGTTGGTTTCCTCTAAAAAAAAAAAAAAAAAAAAGCCTTACTTTTTTGTATAGGGGCATCATGTCACAACGTGTATTTCTTATTTCTGATAGAGAGAGGAAATGAGATTCAACAGAAAAGAAAACTATTCAATACTCAAGTCTTTTTTTTTTTTTTTGCACAACAATACTCAAGTCAAACATTTCATGAAGGTTAAAATCCCATGCCCAACAAAAGACACGCGAGCATACAGACACAAGCAGATATAGTTTCTTGACACACAACACCTGAAACAAACTATAGAATGTAGAAGAAACACCTTAGAGAGAAACCACCTTGTAGCTTGACCGAGGTACCTTCCTGTAATAAGTCTTTACAAGATCAAAGTAGAGTGGAAACTGTGAAATGGCATAAAACGTTATGGGCAAGCATGTCACTGCATACACCGGAAGCGCCTTGTTTTTCAATTTATCCTTAAGCACAAAGAAATGTCCTGCACAAAAAGAGATTAACATCGATGCAATGGACACGAAGAGTGAAGTTAATCCAAGCAGAAGTTTCCTTGGTAAGTCGCTACGGAAATCTTTCTCTTGGTACCGGGAAGTGAGGATGGCAAGAAACAAGAATAAGGCGGTGACAGAGAAGCACAGAGCAACAAGTGAGGTTACAGCAAAGACATCGAATGCAGGATGTGTTTCGAGGGTTGGTGTACCGCTACTCTCCTTAATACCACCTGGAACAGCGGTTGATGTTGCAAAGGCAACAGTGGCAATGAGTGCAGCCACAACTGAGCAGGATTCGGAGGTTTTGTTCAACCACTCACCTCCCTTGTTGACAAGTTCCTCGTGATCTTCAGTGAAGACCTGTGCCGGGGTCTTGTTATCGCCGTTGGGATGGTAAAGTAAGTATTGTGGCACACTAAATTTCACAAACTGCATTGAAAAGAAAGATACATTTTAGTTTGTTTCTATATAATTTCATAATGAATTATACTTGCAACAATGAAAAAGGTAGCATCTGGTAGCAGAAATTAAATTGAAGTGTCAATGGGCATTGATTATTGATTATCTATTAGCGTATAACGCTGGTACACATCACCTATTCCACATTGATATTATAAATGTTGACATCAATTAAAAAAAGTATGTACATCATGTGTGAAATTATTATCATTGTGTATATGAAGGATACAATAACAATTAACAAAATATCTGGGGTTTAATCCTCACCTATACCAAAAACTAATTAATGTCTTGGTCTGAAAATAAAAAGTTATTATCAGGAGCGGACGCCATAGGTTGAAACTCTCTCAAAAAAAAAAAAAACAAGTATGAAATAATAGTTTTGATTGTGAATCTATGGAGCCAAGTGTTAAAGATTTTTATGCAATTCAAGTGAAAAAAAAAAAAAAAAAAAAAGGATAGAGAGAGAGAGAGATTGACAAGGTTCAACAGCATACCTATGTCCACAAAAGTGAAAGACTTATGGTTCAACTAAATGAAAAGTTAGGGTTTATAACATATTTATATGGGTCCAGCTCTCCCATTGAAAATTCTCACATTCTCTACCTATTTTATATAGATGGAGGACACGTGTAAAACAACAAATCTGAAGGGAAAAAAATAAGCCACATCATTCAAACTCACCAGCAATCTAAATCTTGTAATGGAATTTTGACAAACCCACGGTGGCCATACACCAGGATTTTTTTTTTTTCTTCAAAATAACACTATTTTGCTAACAATTTCGTTAGTTAGCAATGTTTCCAAACTATTTACCAAACTAACATCTCGAGTCTAAGAGTCAAAATGGGCATTTGCCCTTTCACCAAAAATTTCCAGCAAAATACCCCTGTTCTGAAACTATATAGCAAAATGCCCCTGTTTTAAACTCGATTTTCTAAAAATCGAGTTTCAATGAAAAACTTGGTTTTAGAAAATCAAGTTATGTGAAATCAAACTTTAAAAAAAAAAAAAAAATACATGGAACTCGAGTTCCATGTAAAATTTCTCACATTATTCGATTTTTATCAAGTTGAGTTTTTCATTGAAACTCGATTTTCTAAAAATCGAGTTTCAAAACATGGGCATTTTGTTAGATAGTTTCAGAATATGGGTATTTTGCTATATCTTTTGGACAAAAGGGGCAAATGCCCATTTTGACCCGATTCTAAGAGACTCGAGTTTACTATAGCAACTTAAGTCTTAGAGACTCGAGTTCCGTGTACTAGCAGAGCTGACATGGAACTCAAGTCTCTAAAACTTGAGTTCCTTAAATGAAATCAACAACCCCAAAGACAAACCCAGAGAGAAATGGAGAAACGGAGAAAAAGAAAGAAGGAGAAGAAGAAGAGACCCTAGCCACAAAGAAGAAGAAGACCCACGGCAAAAGCAAACCCACCCCGTGAAGTCACCCACAACAAAACCAAACCCACCCACCTGTTGTCATCTCAGCAGCGAATTGTCGATGGCTCTCCCGATTGGGATGGTGGCTGTTCTTCTTGGTGCAAGTATGTCTCTGCTTTCTCTTTTTCTTTTTTCTTTTTTTCTTTTTTCTTTTTTCTTTTTTCTTTTTTCTTTTTTCTCCCCTTTAAAAAAAAATCTAAAATCGTGAGAAGAAAAAGGAAGAAGGACATGGGTTTTTAAAATTTTGAGATTGTGAGAAGATGAAGGAAGAAGGATGAGGGTTTTTTAAATTCTGAGATCGCGAGAAGAAGAAGGAAGAAGGAAGTGGGTCTCTCAGAGCCAGAAGGAACTGGGTTTTTCATAGTAGGAACTCGAGTCTTAAATTCTAAATCCACCTCAACACTGTCAACACATAAAATTCGAGTTTCTAAGACTCGAGTTGTTATAATGAACTTGAGTCTAACAAACTCGAAATGTTAGTTTCCTAAATAGTTTGGAAACGCTACTAAATAACGAAATTGTTAGCAAAACGGTGTTATTTTGAAGAAAAAAAAATCCCATACACCATATGTCGTGGACTGCAAAAGCACCCACACACCACCGCCAAGGAAATCCACAAAGCAATCTTAAAGATACAATTACCACAAGAACCAACCGGAGAGAATAATGTTAATGTAAAGATTATTGATGGAATTTTTTTTTTTTTTTTAATTGTTTGGAATGTGCTAATTGTGAGATTAATGTTGGAGGAAAAATTTGATTAGGAAGATATCAATTATGTGCTTTCCTAAGAGAATTAAATTATTTCTACCTGTGATGGGGATAGGCTCCCCCGATCCACTATTGGTAAAGAATTTATTTCCATTGAGAGGTAACTCTTCTACTTGTGAGATTAATAGCTTTTGATGGAGGCAATAGATCAAAAGGGGTAGGGAAGTTGTTGGTGGCTTATTGGATAGCAACGGGCGGCAACGATGGATCAACGACGGAGCAAGTTTGGTTAAGAGAATCAAATTGTGTTTGATTTGGCTTTACTTTTTGCCTTCAAATTTTTTATTTTACACTTGTTCTTCATCCATATAAAAATGGGGAGGATTTTCAATGGGTGGGGAATCTATCCCTGCTACTACAGCTTTTCTACTCCTACAAGGGGGGGGGGGGGGGGGGGGGGGGGAAAGAGAATAGGATAAATTTAAATTTCCATTATACCTTTACCATAATGTAAGGGACCCCTAACCTAAAAAAAAAAGAAAAAAAAGAAGCCATATGAGGCCCCTAAATTAGAAAGCCCTATTACATTCCCATTCAGAATATGATTCACTATTTCTACACAAATTTTACTCATGTATTTTTGTTAATGTTTTTTAAGATTCTAGTACAACTCCAACCAAGGTTGTCCACGGGTTGGGTTTGTGCCCAACCCGAACTCAACCGATCACTTTAGGTCCCCAAGAACGGCACCCCCTGCCAACCAAGAAGAAAAGTCAGTTCTGACGAGTAGAGTCTTTTCGGGTATCAGTCAGCTGAGTTGGGGAAAAGCAAATTTGGTCAAAACTCGCCAAATATGGCTGAAATTTTGTCGAATTAGGCAAGATCCCATAAAATCTGTCGAGATCTTACTAGATCTCATTAGATTTGACTAAATCTAACTATAGAAAGGCTCATACCAACGAAGAACAGCGAGATCTCAATAGTGGAGATCAATCGGATCGGTTGGAATCAAGTTTTCATGCAATAACCCACCAACCAGTAAGTCGGAATCAGTTTATGATGTTGGAGACCTGCCACTAAAAGCCATAGGCATTGGATCAATTGTTTTTGGATCAAATCCGATCGGTTAGGGGTGGGTGGGTCAGTTCCACCGGTTGGTTGGACACTAGTTCCAACACATAGAGAAAAGATGTTGACAGTGTGCTTCAATTAATTGAAAGGCATGGCTTATAAAGTATAAGAAAAATTCTGGTGCCACACCCAAAATCACAACTTTGCAAGTTATGGTTTTGGGTGTGGCACCAAAATTTCTTACAGTATAAACTGACCGGCACATATTGAACACCTCCACCACCTTGATATGACACAAATATGTGTAGAATTGCATATACGTAAAGATCTCTACTTTTAATTTATATTAGAGGAAGTGATTCGTCCGCTAACAGACTAATCTGTAGTAGCATGCCAACATTTTCTAACACGTGCTATTTTTAGGTAAGCTTGTAAATGCATTGTTAAGCTATTTGATAAAAATCAAGGTTAAGTTGGCTTTGAGTTCATACCTCATACCACTTGAGTTCCCATTGCATTTGTAATGCGGCCCCTGGAATTAACCAGGGCTTATTCTTTCCTAGCTTGGCTGCAAGATGCAATGCACTGTTCCCTTTATTATCCAATTTTTGAAGCATTGTCTCTTTGAGTAACCTGCTTTCAAGCAATAGCTGATATACTTGGGGTTGTCTGCTCTCCGCTGCCAAAAGTACTATATTTTTTCCTTCGCTCGTAACATCATGGATAGCCATCGGAAACTTTTTGAGTATTTCCTCCACCATTTCCGTAATACCATTTCTTGCTGCAATCAATATGGATGCCTCCCTTTTTTCCTGATTATTAGGGTCGTGTTTCACAAAATCCACCGGAGAGGATGAACTATTATCCATATCAATGACATTCTTAATCGAGGTAGGGTCGTTGTCAATTGGTGTTAGCTCAGGGTTCTTCCCACTTTCCAAGTACTGACGTGTGTCTACAGAATTGATAATAACTTTTAGGACTTTAAGAGAATATAAGTGCCTCTCTTTAATCTTCTTTACTTCCGCCGATCCTAATAATTATGAAATAGAAGATGTATTATGAAACGGCAAATATATATTTTGATAATTTAATAATTACAATGGAGAGGAATTTAAAATTTAGATATTTTGTTGAAAAGAGCAAATATATTAATTTACATGTGATTATATATATATATATATATATATATATTATACAAAATAGAAATTCTACTCTAATCAAATTTAGTGTATATGTGTGTGAAACTCCCTCTTGGAGACTTAAATTCTGGCCCTTACCCACTCTTACCCCACAAGTACTTATACTTATGGAGTGACTATTGCACTAAAAATGTGTGGTACTGAGATGAATATATTAACTTATACACAGGGACGGAACTAGGATCAAAATTTAGGGGTGGCCAAAAACTCAATAAAAAAAAAATTCTTTAAAATACAAATTAGTATATATTTAATGTTAAGAAAATATCAACAAAAGAGATGAGAAACAAAATAACCGTTTATTAATTCATTTTAAATTAATAATTTAAAAATAGAATTCAACATTCTTTTAAATAACAAAAATCATCTATAGTTGATTTTGTTCTAAACTTTGCAACAATCTCCCTTTCAATCCTAATTTTCTTTAGATTAATGATACATGAATTTATAAAATTTATATAATAAAATTTGTAATACTAATGACTGTACACTACACATTAGCACCAATTTATTAACACAACTATTCAATTCTATAATACCCCACGTAAAATTAAACTAATTTACTAATAAACAACCAACTGGTAAGTAGTAAGTTAAAAAACAATTAAATACTTTAAGTTAAAAATTAATAGCCAAACACACCTGCCATCCCACCCCACACACTGATTAATGGCCACCCATGCACCCCACTCTCACTCACTACTAGTACATTAACTTGGTTTGTAATTTGTATTCATCTATCTTTCTTCTTCTTTTTTTGCGCATTTTTTTTTCTTTTCAGCAAAAATAGTCATATCTTTTTCACGAAAATTCAAATAGTCAATCTTAACACTCATAAAAAAATAGCTTGGATCTAAGAAGAAAGAGTAAGAAACAGCCAACACAGCAACACAGATGTTGTAATATAATTGTTTGCTAGTTGGGTTTTATCATTTTCAATGGCCCCCCTCTACCCCTTACTAGTTCCATCTCTGCTTATACATTTCTTGTGCATACATCTTATCTACATCATTAATATCAAAACTGATATTATATATACCACAAATTTTACTATATAAATCTTGCAAATTATTTAAATTCAAAAAAAAAAAAAAATCTTGCAAATTAATTTGTCACTAGAAAAATATTAGGTATTCTTGGAGTATAGTAAAGTGATATTCTCTACTTCATATGAACGATAGGTTCTATTATGAATTTTAATGTGATTTATTATCATGTGAAGGGGGGAGTACCTTATTACTTTACTCCCAAAATATTGAATATAACTACTAATGCTACCCATATATATATATATATATATATCTGATGTTTATTTGTTATATATATTAATTAGTATAGTAGCACCAATCATATTATTGTTATATTGGTTTGTAATAATTTTGTAAAAGTTTTATCCTAGAATTGTAGGAATAATGGTTCTAATATTTCCTTAATATCATATTTAATTATATTGTGAATATGTTAACATCAACTCAAAATCAACCGTGCCAATGAAATAAGGAAATATAAAATAAAGATAGGGTATTGTACCAAATCCAACAATGACCATCATTGCTGTGTATACAAAAATGACAATGTGAAAGCAAGCGCGAGAATATCTCCACAGTAAATCCTTCTTCTGAGCTTCATTACTTGCTTCCAATCCTTTATACACACAAAACAAAAACAAGAAGAAAAAAAAAAACAAAAACAAAAACAAAAGAAAAAAGATCATTATAATGCGCAAATAATATGGTATAATTGACATGCTTAGTATCATTTATTAACGTAAGGTAAATGACATGTCTAAGTTTTGGCATTAAAAAAATAATGCATGCATGCAAATCTATACATCAAACAAATAAAAATAATAAATCATTTATGTGAACAATAAAAAAATTATTTGTTAATGTGTTCATCTGTTAGAGGCTATGTACAATTGCATAAGCTATTTTGTGACTTTTGGATTCCAGTTTGTTCAACTAGTAAAGTCTCTAATAGTTGAATAAGATATTTGAGGTCCAATTAATCCCCGTCTACACCAAAAACTGATTGATGTGTTGGTCTAATAATAAAGAGTTACATTAAGAGCAGACACCATACATTGAAACTCTCTATAAAAAATAAAAATAAAAAACAATTTTGTGACTTTTTTTAAAGTTAATATTCTACTTATCATTCATAATAGGTAGTGGCGGAGCCAGGATTTCAATTCAGAGGGCAATGGAAAAATTAAAAGAAAAATTAATATGAAAATTATTAATAAATACTAATTGCAAAATAAATAGACAATTATAAACTAATGTAATTGTCATACAAAATCTAATATAAATTTAATTTACAATAATTTGTCACTATTAAAGTGTTAAAATTGTAGCAATATACTTTCAAAATATATAGTATACACGATTACTTTTTAAAAAAAAATAGAATTCAACATGCTTTCACTATTATTTTAAGAATTTAAAATTTAAGTTAATAGCAAAAACTTAAAGAGTTTGAAATTGTGAAATATAAAAATAAATAATAAATAAATAAAAAAAAAAAAAACCAAGAGATGGAAGGAAAAAAAATAGTAACAGCTTTGGGGTTTTATAACGTCAACATTAAGTAGTTTTATTATTATTAGTAGTAGTAGTAGTAATAGTAGTAAAATTTGGGACCCAGTAAGTAAAATGGTGAGAGACAGGAAAATACAAAATTTCAATAATTTTAGGGTTACAAAAAATTTCATAATTGTTGGGTGGGTAACTATTAGGACTTCTATAGGTTTATATTGTACACTTTTTGTAAATATACATTATTGTACACATTTTGTATGTCTACAATATAAGCTTACATTACTAGTACAACGTAAACTATGAATTTTACAAATTATTAATATTAGATAATAAAAAAAATATTAAGATAGGTTCAAATAAGAATAAGTAAAAATTTAACAACTTAAATATTATGAAAATGTTCATAAAAAATATATATATTGTGAAAATTATTGTATCTCTAATATTTAAGTGAAAAAAAAAGGTAACCATGTTGATAAAAGTAAAAAAAGTTAAGACAACCTCAAGTTAAAAGTGACATGGTATTTAAAAAAAAGAACAAGTTAACAGTGATCTGCCTTTAATATAACTTAATTTTGATGTGTCCAAATAAAATAAAAAATATAATAAACAAAAACTTTGATGTGTCATGACTCAGGAGCTTTTATTACAGTGTCTGTTTCTTTTCTTTTCTTTTGCTTTTCCAAGTTAAACAGGGTCACTTTTTTTGTTCATACCAAGTGTTTTTTTTACTCAGTGGGGGCTAACTCATGTAGAAGATAACTAAAGCTATGAAAGTTTCGGAGCTGTCAGGGGATCAGCTGCTCCCCACCCCCGCTCCACCTCTAAGTAAAAACTAATTACAACTCATGTGAATTCTAATGTTTTTAGTTAATACAGACTAATAATATACTCAAACGTGAACATATATTTTCTTGAAGTTGAAGTTTTAGAGTTAGCTTTAAAATAATATTTAACTTTGAAGTTTATAATATAATCAATCTTATATGTTATTACTTATGAACAAATTCACATAAATAAATGAAGAATATATCACTACACAACAAAATTGTGTTTGTTTTTTTTATCACTTTTCAAAGGTTATAATAATTTTGTTCTTTTCTCTTTTCAAATAATCTTGATGTTAAATTACCGATTATCCTAAAAGTTTAAACTATTAGAATATGATAAATTTAATTGTTTAACTACACAATTCTAACACTCCCACACAAAACTACATCTTTAATAGATAGACTTTCAGCTCTAATACCATGTTAAATTACCGATTATCCCAAAAAATAAGCTATTAGGATATGATAAATATAATCATTTAACCACACAATTCTAACACTTGCTTCTTTGGATTTTTATTTTTATTCCAACATTTGTTTTTGTTTATAGGTTTTGAATCTTTGAAAGAGTTTTTTTGAGAGAATCTTTGAAAGAGTTGATATAACAAAGAAAACCCTAACGAAATAGCAAAAAATAAATAAATAAATCAAAAACTTAAGATGAGTAGGGGCAAATTCATTGAAAAATAAATAACTTTTGGTGGGGCCATGGGGGCAATTGTCCCCACCTCCTCACCCTCTTGGCTTCGCCATTGGTTGCCACAAAGAAGCTAAACATGCCTGTCTCAAGAATAATAATCTCTTTAATTGAAATTTCCGAATCCCCTAAAGTTACAATCATTAACTTTTAATGAAGAAGTCCTAAAGAAGTTAGTAAAGCCATAATTTATATAATTTATATTAAGCACAAATTAAGTTAGAAGATAATAAAGAAAAGAAAAAATTTTCTTTTTTTTAAATGCAAAATAGAAATTCTACTCTAATCTAATATAAGTGTATATATGTGTGAAACTCTTTTCTAGATAATTGAACCCCAGCCCTTTCATCTCACAAGAATTCTGTACTTATAGAGTGATCATCACGCCAAGAATGCATATGGTAAAGGGAAAAAAATCTTAACCAGATCCTTATCCTATAGGATAATAACCCAATTTCGGCTAAAAATTAAATGATAAATTCCGTCTTGCATAGGTCACTACCAATGAAGATATAAACCTATTGTACATCGCGAACATAACCAATGTAGAATTCTTTAACAATTTGAAATTTTTTTTTTTTTTTTTTTTTTTTTTGAGAATCAACAATTTGAATAAACTAGTATCAATTGATTGCATTGCTCACCTTCATGTTTTGATTCAAGGGTAACATTGGATCCTCTAGGATTCTCTTCATCTGCTTTCCTGTCTTTGTTAAACGCTTTTCCTTTGGTAATCACTAGAAAAGTAAAGACTATGAATTGAGAACTTAAATGCAGAGAGAAATTAAAGGAAGAAAAAGGGATATATATATATATATATATTTGCAGAAGTATTAATTTAATCATTCTGTTAACACGCATTTAAAGAAGTAACATTCAAGTTTGTGTTTTAATTAAATTAATGCAAAAATACATGCTTCAAAATTTTTCATTTTACTTTCTCATATGATCAAAGGAAAACTTTCAATTTCATAGGAATTTTCAGAATAAAAATTTCACATGGCTTAACAACAGTGAGGAAAATGATTATCTTTATTTGAAATTGATATATTTCTTGATTAAAATCAAATATTTCAAGTCTGAAGATGTATTAAGTATCATATTATTTAAAACTTTAAATGATACAACACTATGTAATCTGTTAATTAAATTCAGAAAATAAATCTTAAAAATGAAATAAACTCTTTCTATATCCAATTAAATAGAAAGAATACCGTGAGACCTGAAGAAGTAACTACATGACTTTACTAAACTTAGAGTTGTAAGTGGTCCTAAAAAAATTGATTTTTATGGTGTAGGTCAAAAGATAATTAGAACTCCCTCGGTCCCACTTTTTTGTTCTCTATTCCATTTTAAGATATCCCAAAATATTGTCCTGTTTCTAAAAATAAAAGTCATTAATTTACTAATGTTCCTATTATACTCCTATTAATTTACTAATTCAATTTTTTGATAAATTTTTTTAAGGGTAGTTTTGGAAACTTATAAATTTTTAAAAGGTAGACAAAATAATAAATTATGTTCCCTTAAAAATATTGACTTTTCAAACAGAACAAAAAACGTGGGACGGAGGGAGTATTTAATTGCCATGATACCGTGTTCTATTATTGGTTTTCCTATATATGCCTTTAAAATAAATTACATTTATTGTAAGGATTCACTTCACATACCAGCTTGAGCCATAGTTTGCAAACATTGATAGAAGTTGATGCATGTTTGGTAGTTCTCTGGAAAAATGTGATTTACTTGGCTCTTGGATCTTTCAATCAATTGCTTTGGATCTATCCTGAGCACATCAACATGCATACCTTCCAAACAACAATAGAGGATAATGAGAGGTAAAGTTGGACTTAGATGACATATATAAATGGAAGATGTCTTTTCTCATTAATATTTTCACAACAGGTTTCAAATGGTTAATAATAAACAATATAATAATGTCAATAACGAGTCATATGAAAACTAATAATAACTTACCAAATCAACAAACTGTGAGACAAGCTAATCTACAACTTTTTAACAAATAGAAAAATAACATATAATGTTAATTTGTACAACTTGGATTTCAAATTAACGAAAGCTTGTAATTCTCAGCCTGACAATTTAGATGTACTAACAATGATAAATGATTTTGTTCCAGGACCCAAGGTGGCAACCACTTCTGAAGGCAGCAGGCTTGTTTGCTAAGAGATAGAGAGGCGGGCTTCCATGCTCGTCCACAAGAGTAGCAAGTTCTTTGTGCAGGAGAAGTATCTGATATGCCAGATCTGTCAACCACAACAATTAAAATATGATTTATCAGACTTGCAGTTCTCTATTAGCAGCCAATTTCACTAGTATACTATAAACTTTCTACAACATTGTTACTAGTAGACATTGTCATTGTATTATTGCAGATCAGCATGAAAACTAAGCGCCCGTTTGGTTTAGATCACATGACTCAATTTTCATAACTCAGTTCTCATAACTCATAACTCTATCTCAAATCTCATAACTCATAAACAAACCCCACCATCACTCAAAAACTCCAAAATTGTTGTTCGATTACAAAACCCAGTCACATATCTCAACTTTTAAGTCCACTTTTTGCCAAAATGGTGGAACCCACCCCATTGACACTACACAGGGGTTATGGTTGCTAACACAAAAAACCCAAACCCAAACCTAGGAATCCTTAGATCGAAGACCAAAATCACAAAAATGAGGAGTGGGTTTCTATTTCTGGGCATATATTTATGCGTGGATGAACATGGTGAGTGGGTTTAGAGAAGAAAGAAAGACAAAACCAGGAAGAAGATGAAAAAAAAAAAAAAAAAAAACCATTGGTGGTGGAGTGGGTCTGATGAACAAAGAAAGAAAGAAATGAAGAAGAAGAAGAAAAAAAAAAGTTGTTGGTGGTGGAGTGGGTATGATGAACAAAGAAAGAAGAAGTAGAGAAAAAGAAAAAAAGAAAAAAAAAAAAAAATGAAGCTGGTGGAACTCTGCAAAAGAAGAAAGAAAGAAAGAAAAGAAAAAAAGTAGTATGACACTGTTACTTGACAGTGACAAAAGTCAGGAAAATAGGTCCCACAAATTTGATTTTTTTACAATTTTGCCACTATAACTCATATTGCATAATTTGAAAACACGAAAATATGTTTTCAATTTTCATCACTCAAACTCAAATTTTTAAGTTTTGAGTGATGAAAACATCACTCAAAAATCAAGCTAAGCAATTTGTTTTCTGTGGGTCTCATGAATTTTGGATGATGAGTCATGAAAATTGAGTGATATCACTCAGTTTTATGCCAATCTAAACAACCTCTAAATAGTCATGCTAATTACAACAAATTGCAGTTAAACTTATAATACATATATAGAAATTTCCTTTCACTAATTATCTCCTTGGATTCTCTAATTCTTTCTTTTCATACCTATTGAACATTATATAATAACATAACTTTTTCTCAAGATTAAAAATTAGTTTATAAATTAGTTCAACTAATAAAGTAACTTATCATGAACCTGGATTCAAATTCCTGTCTACACCATAACAATCATTACTATCGAGTTGACGCTTTTTCAAATCTTATGATCATATATATCCCAAAAAAAAGAAAGAAAAAGATGAAGTGAAAATGTTCAAAAAAAAAAACGCAACTCACCCCAACACTCCCTCTTGATGGCACAATGCAGAATAGTCTCACCGCCATCTTTTCTGTAGTAAGAGTTGTCAAGGTAAACTTGACAAATGAAACGGAGGCAAACGAAGATATCTGTTTTTCCAAGAAGGGCAGCTAAGAATAAAGGGCTTTCGCCCGTGTTGTTACGAGCGTTCCCTAACGACGGATTAGCTTCAGCAATGCAAATGCACTTTCTCAGGCTCCCCGTTGTTGCAGCCAGATGCAAAGGGGTATTCCCTTCCGTATTTTTTATTGCTAGAGCTTCCTTGGATTCTTGCTTCTTAGAAATTATAGCTACAAGTTGTTCAACACTATTTTCTGGGCCATGAGAGACAGCTAAGTGCAATGCTGTTTCCCCTAACATGTTAAGCACAGCCTTGTGAACAAAGTCAAAACAATTGTGATATGTCTCAACAACTTCATCCCACTCACCTGTCATGATTTGTTTGTATAATTCCTCCACCACCAAACGATGTTCATTATCTTCCATCTTGGAGGAGAGAAACTTCTATTAATGCTAAAGATATGGTTGTGGTCCTTGTGGAGAGTTCACAATACTAGAAATGCCTATCAGTTTTAATTTGTACTACTAAATGAGGCCTGCGGTATTGCCATGCATAAAAAAATAATAAACAAATAAATAAAGAAAAAGTATTATCTCTTGTGACAAACTAAACCTGACTTTTTTATTTTTCTAAATTAAATCTTAAACTTTATAAATCATGAAATCTTATTCATATTTGTTAAAGCCACCTACCTTGAGAAATGTAAATAAGATTTCATGACACCGTGTTGCTGTTGTGGCTGTTTTCTTCTACACACTAGAGAAGAGAGAGGACAGCAAAACAGTGATGTCTTAGAAAATGTGAAGAGAGAGAGAGAGAGAGAGAGAGAGGCTTTAAATAATAAACACGAGAATGAAAAACAATGTTTTAAAAGAGGAGAAATGTTATGTCTACAATATTTTCACTACAAATCTTAAGTACTGGGTTGTTATTGATTGTTACAGGTAGATAAAAAAATAATTTTAATTATGAGTTCAAATTAAAACTAATAACAACCTATTACTTATGATTTATTGTGAAAATGTTGTGTGGACTAAATACTTCTCTTAAAAGGAATAGTAATAAAAAGAAAGTAAGAAAAAGAGAAAGCAATAATAAAAGGAAAAGAAAAAAGGAAAATTATTCCACGCTGAAAACTTTTTTTTTTTTTGAGAAACTTGGTCTGTCAGTACTCTATACATTTAAATACGTTTCAAGAAAATCTACTAGTACTTCAAGCGCAAAAAAAGAATTTCTACTAGCACTTACGGTTGTTGCTTGTTGGACTTTAATTTATAGAGGCTGACGTGTTCTTTTATTTGAGGGAAACTACATTTTGCTTGCGTAGTTTGTCTAAAAAATATTTTTTCTATCTGTGGTTTAAAAATTGACAATTTACTCACTTTTCTATCTAGTAAGTTTCATTTGTCTCCTATTACCCACTTCTGTTAAAAACTATTGTAAAATTGTATTTTTACTACCTTTTATGTCTCTTTTATCTTAAAACATAAAAAATTTTAAAAAAAATCAAGAGAAAAGAAGATCTAAATGTTAGGTTTTATAAAATTAAAACCTAGCTTTTAATTTAGATTAGAAAAGATTGTACAATATGATCAATAAACAAAGTTTAACTACAAAATTAGTTGTAGCCTTAGTTTACAAACTTACTTAATATATTTTTATTGGATGTAAAGTTTGACAAATCCACCATTAGATTACTTCTTCTTCTTATATCTTATATGCTTGCAAAATTTCAAGAAAATTAAATATCAAGAGCTATATTATCAATAAATTTTTTTTAATTGCAAATTTTTGTAATTTAAAATTATGCACAAAATATAAGCTTATAAATTATATAATAAATAATATCCGATTGATACAAAATTTAACATGTGTATTAAGAGCGTAAAGAACATACAATTCAACAGTTAGATTTTAAAAATATGCTATAATATTTATTTTATTGAGTAAGTTTGTAATTTTAAGCTAAAACTAATTTTGTGTCTAAACTTTGTCCATGATCAATTGCTTCATTAAATAAACCAAGCTTTCAATTGCTTAATGGGTCTATGCCAAGCAAATTGCAAACTTTTTCGAAGGATTTGTGTTTGGGTAACTCACTTTGTGGGGGTCCCTTAGATTCTTGTCCCGTAAATGTCAATGTTCCAAGCGAAAGCAATGGCGGTGGAAGCAACAACAGCAACAACAACAAGAAGTTGTCTGGTGGTGCAATTGCGGGTATTGCAATTGGATCTGTATTAGGTTTTCTATTACCTGGAAAGCAAGGGTGCGGCGCCTCCGCATTAGACGCATACCGACGCGGCGACGAGCGTCGGACACCGCTGACCGCGCGTCCGTGCCGCGTCGGGCCCCGTCCTGCCACGTGGCGAAACCGACTCGCACCAACGCGGCTCAAATCGAGCCGATTCGGGACGTTTCGGCTGTATTGGAAACACCTTCAAAATGTACCGCTCAAGATACCGGACAATACCGGACGTTTCGGCCGGAAAAGAGAAATTCGGCCGGTACAAAAACTAAAAGGAAAAATAGAAAAAATGCATGATTTGAACAAACCCCAGTGCAGCAAGTTGCCACTATATTGACATCGCCGATTAGCTCTTCTTCTTCCTTTTTTTTTTTTTTTTTCTTCTTCTCGTCTATTGTCCTTCTCCACTGCTCTGATTTCTTCTCTCTTTTGCTGAACAATGGACATTGCTATGTGGTTTCTCTTTCTTTGTTTTGTATCTTTTATTTGAAATTTCCTAAGCCCTTTTACACGTGACTAGCCTTGGAAATGTTGAAAACTTATATTTTTTTAATAAAAGATGGGCTGAATGGTTCAGCCTTTGCTTCTTTTTCAGCTTTGAGCCCCACGTTATGTGATGCATTAATTGCATCACATCAATAGAACCTTTTATTTTTTATTTATTTTTTTTTTTTCGACTAGCAATTTTTTAGTTTTCTTTGTATGGAATGATCAATTGAAGTAATATTTTATTGTAAACAGAGATTTTTGAGGTAATGTTTTATAGTAAATAGAAATTGTGTGTGTGTGTATATATATATATATTAAATATATAAAATAGCGGTAAACCTGAAACGGTATACCGGTATTGACCGGTATCCGAAATATATCGTACCGCTGACCAAACCGGTACAGCCTCCGATACGGTATTGACTTCTTTGCTCTGTACTGCTCTCTGGGTTGCTCGGCTTCACTGAATCACTCAGCCCGTGCATCCTAGCCACTCAGTCCATGCATCCCAGCCACTCTAGAATCTAGACACAGCGCACAGCCATTCAAACTTCAGCTCTCTCTCACGCATTCTCAACTCAAGTACCGTATTCAATCTTAGTTTGATTTGTGATTTGTTAGTTAATAGTTATTATTTGTAGGTTAAATTTGTTTGTTATTATTTGTTAGTTAATAGTTTGATTTGTGATTTGTTAGTTAGTTTGATTTGTGAGGTGTGATTTGTGATTTGTGTTCTGTGAACTTGGGTTTGATTTATTATTAATTTATTTAGTTAATACTTAATAGTTATTATTTGTAGGTTAAATTTGTTAGTTATTATTTGTTAGTTAATAGTTTGATTTGTGATTTGTTTGTTAGTTTGAACATCATGTTTTAGTTATTAAACATCATGTTTTAGTTATTATTTGTATTTAATTTATGAACATCATGTTTTAGTTATTAAATTTGGTATATGTTTATATAATGTGAAAAAGTATGCTTAGCAATATATTAAAAATATAAATAAAAATATTTTTAATAATTTTTTAATCGCCGGGTCCCGCCGCACCCGCACCCACCTTTTTCAAAAATTGCCGAGTCCTGCACCCGTACCCACACCCGCACCCGAGTCCCGAAACGCACCCGTGCTTCCTAGTCTATTACTAGTAGTAATTTTGATATTTTGTGCCCAAAAAAAAGTAGTAGTAAGAAGGGGAGCACGATCGACATTGTTACGGTGAAGCACCCCGAAGTGGAGATTCCTAGCAAGAAATCAGTGAGGGAGGTTGAGAATGGCAGATATGGAAATGGGTATTCGGTGGTTGCTGCGGTAGCTACGGCTATGACCAGGACCGCGAAAGCGGAAGTAAATGGTGGAGGGGCTGGTGCTAAGAAATTGGTGTTTATTGGGAATGCGGCAAAGGTGTTCGATTTGGAGGATTTTTTGAGGGCCTCGACGGAAGTGTTGGGGAAGGAGACGTTTGGGACAACTTACAAGGCAGTTTTGGAGATGGGGACTTTTGTGGCTGTGAAAAGGTTGAAGGATGTGACGATTACTTGAAAGGAGTTCAGGGATAAGATTAAGGCTGTGGGAGTAATGGATCATCAGAATTTAGTCCCTCTCAGGGCTTATTATTTCATCAAAAGAAAGCTGATTAATGTTATTTAATGAAGCAATTGATCATATTGGACAATCTTTTCTGATCTAAATTAAAAGCTAGGTTCTAATTTTTACAATACCTCATTTTTAGATTTTCTTTTCTCTTGATTTTTTTAGTTTTTTATGTTTTGAGAAGAGAGAACCATAAAAGGCAGCAAAAATACAAATTTACCCTTATTTTTAAGAGAAGTGGGTGATGGGAGACAAATGGAACTTACCTCAGGTGGGTAAAATGTCAATTTTTAAACCACAGGTAGGTAAAGTGTTTTTTTTGGCAAAGTGTTTTTTGAGCAAACCAAAGGTAAGCAAAATGTAATTTCCCCTTTATTTTTAGTTTTTAGCTTTTATTCTAGAGAAATCTTATATTCACAACGTTTTCATAACAAATTAAAAATGGCAAGTTATTACGTGTTGTTATTGGTAGGTAAAAAATAATTTCAGTGATAAATTTAAATTTAAACTAATAATAGCTTACCACATATGGTGGGCCTTTTTATGTACTGGGTTGGGCTGCTCCTGCCACACTATGGCTCAATGATTCTAAAGTAGGAGAGTCGGGACTAGCTTAATTGAAACTCACCTTAGGCCAGCTTGTGTGCAAGTTAGAACCCTTGATAGGAATCTTGATGGAGTCACAGGGCCATGGCAGGAAATACAGTCACAAAAAACATTATAGCAGGAGAAACATAATACGACAGGATAACTAAAATGTGCACTTGCTACTAACAAAGATGATGCTCTTACAATTTCACAAAAGGAAAATATGATAATGTAAGTATGACAGGAGTAAATTAATAACAAGAAAATAGCGTTAGTCCTTGAACAATCATAACAAAAGAAGGAAGAGAATTAGTCTGCTAAGCATGGCTCCTTGGCAGATTCAAGTCCAAGAAAGGAGTCAATCTCCAATGTGGGCAACCTCACAGGAGAATCCTGCTATAGAAATTGCTCACTTTGGAGAATGGACCTATGTGGCTTAATCTCAAATTCTTAACTTGCTAGAGAGTAGGCTATTAAGAGGGAGAGAAATGGGTAGCCTATTGGTGCATACTTTTTCACTCCTATCACTCTTATTTCCTTGCTCACTATCGGTTATTTAGTTTTCTTTGTTTTCTCTACTTCTCTGTTTTTAGTGTTTTCTCCTGTTCCTCCTTGTTGTTGTTTACTATGCACGGCTAAGGCCCTTTTATACTGCCTGTCATAATAAGATTTACCATTTTTACCCCTCAACTACTTTTGGCCTGTTGTGGGTGTCCTTCCCAGACTGCCCACTGGTCTACTAGCTGCCCAGCCACCACCACTACCCTATATTGGCCGCGCCACGCTTCATTCCCAAACAAAAGTAGTTTTGTTTTGTTTTCTTACTTCTCTTGGCATTCTCTTGCGGATAAGAGCTAGGTTTCTCTCTTACTAACTCCTATAGCACGCATTTAGTGATTCCAACTCATGTTTGCCTCTTTTGGATGGTATGTCATCTCAGCAGGACATTTCCCCCAAAAGAACTTGAGCGGGAACCCCAGAATAGGCTCCCCCTTCTCCCCACCGCCAGACCACACTCTCTCTTACCTCTAACCCATGGCCCACCTCCCCTGTATTGGCTGGGTACAAGTAGGTGGTGCCTAAGTTTTGTGCGTGCTCCACTTTCATATGAGTCCATTGCTTTTCTGGCATTCATGCGTTTGCCATTGCCTACAGGTTTGTCTGGTCCAACTGCGTGTTCTACTACTTGTTTGATTCTTTGTGGTGTGGATGAATCATTGGGTCTTCATTCTTTACATCTCGTTTCTTCTTTAGGCTGGGTATTGCTTAGGTGTGGGCTTTTTCTTCTTTAATTCAGCCCTTGTCTCCTTTCACTTCTGGTTCATGGGCTAGCTAGTACTCTTGCCATGTCACTGCATTGTTTCTGCCATGATATCGTTTAACCTTGTTTGCTAGACTTCCTCTGGGCCTACCATGCTAGTTTCATGTGTTATTCCTTCCTTTAGTTCACATTGCCCAGTATTCCTGCTGGGTAAGTTCATATAACATCTTGGGCTTCCTCGGCCCATTTTATTCCTTGAGCATTCTTGGCCCGTTTCATTCCTTGAGGCATCCTTGGCCCATTTCATTCTTTCCTACTTCTTACATTCCCATGGGCTTTTGCTAAATCTTTTGGACTTCCCTAACCCAATTACCACATCCTTTACTTTTGGGTTTATTGGCCTTCGAACCAATCCTATTTACTAATTCCTTTCTTTAGGCTCCTCCAACCCATTTTTGCTTTCTTTCTATTTCTTATGATTCTCATGGGCTTACCATTTCATTCTTTGGGGCTTCCTTGGCCTGTTTGCTTGCTTTGGAGTCACTTTGTTATTTTGTGGCTCGTGGACCATTATTCCTGTCATTCGGGCTTAATAATTTTTACTTTGCTACATTTTCTTTCTTCACCCCTTTTTCTCATTGTTGGACTTCTTCTGTCATTGGGCCCTTTTGCCAAAATAGGCATCAACACCACCTATGATTTATTATGAAAATATTGTGTACATAACACTTCTCTTTATTTAAAGATCTCTCTATCTCTGCGTAAATCCTGATTAATATATCTTATAAATTCATATTAATTAATAAGTTATAAGAAAATCAACATTAATGTTGCACTTAAAATTTCAAGAGTTCCGTGTTTTATAAAAAAACTGAGTTTTTTTTTCCCCCTTCTTTTTATAATTAAATTGTTGCTGCCTTTCTTTATTAGTATTGTTATATCTTTGCTTAATTTTTAGGTTTACGATTTACCATGGATTGGACTCCTTAGAAAACCAAAATTCTATACATTTTAAACCTTCGTTCTCTTAAGCTATTTGCCCATCTAACACTTCTATATTTGGCATTTTGCTATTACATGTTATTTTATTTTTAAAAAAAAAATTTAAGTTTCAACCTATAGCATCTATTCTTGATAATACTTATTATCATCATACCAAGACACTAAACGGTTTTTGGTATAGGCGGGGATCGAACCTCAGATCTCTTATTCAACCATAAGAGACTTTACCAATTGAATTAACTAGTACCCACATTTTATTTAAAAGTTAGTTACAGTATAATTGTACTTAAAAATTATGATATTATAAAAGTTGTATACAAACAATTGAGCTAAACTAAACAAAAAAAAAGTTGATGGCATACGGACGATCTGTTTATGGGCTATACAACGATTCCTTCCTTTACATCTCCTAATTAGTACAGACGGAATTCATTTCAAATCTCTTACTAGAGGCAAAATAAATTATCAATAGACCCCCTCCCCCCCCCCCCCCCCCCAAAAAAAATTAAGAATTCCAATGCTTATAACAAAATCGTATAGTATTCTGAGTCCACACTAATAATTTGTAAATCGTGAACTATCTTTTAAATCATATTAATCAAAATTAGTATTTTTTTTTTAATTTGTTAAATAATTTAAAGATTGAGAAGACTTAAACTCTTTTTTTGAGTAGTTCTTCAGCAACCTTTATGTCTTCAACCTGATTTTCAATTACATCTAAAATACCAAACCCTTACAGGCACATCTCATACACATTTGGGCCAGTTTTTTCAACCCAACTCAACAATGTCGAGTTGATAAATTTTCAACATAACCTATCTAGGTCAAATTAGGTTGGTTTGATGGATTATACTTACTTGTTTCATGTCCTGTAAAAATTTGGGTTCTAATAAATTATTTAAGTATTATTTAATAAATTATTACAATTTACATAATATGCCTAAATTATATTTCAAAATTTCTAATAACAACAAAAACTAATTCTCAAAATAGCAAAATAAACCAAACTAAAATAAATAAATAAAATAATAAAATAAACTTATGGTGGATCTTAGATGGATTAGAAAAACTAGAGCTATTTGGTTACCTGCGGGTGGTAAGAATACAAAATATTTTCATTAGAGAGCTAATCAGAGACGAAGGAAGAACCATGTTGTCAGGTTTGAGGATGATGATGGAAGATGGTGCACTTCTGAAGATGATAAAGAGAGGGTGGCAGAGTCTTATTTTCAAAAGTTATTCACCACAGCTAATCCGGTTGGTATGGAGCCGGTTTTAGACTCAGTAAGTATTTTCCAAATTCCAAAGGCTCTATGCAATTCTATCAACTCTACCTTAGCTAAATATTGGTGGGGCCAGACAAAGGAGGAGAACAAGATCCATTGGATAAATTGGAACAAGCTATGTACGTCAAAAAAGAGTGGGGGCATGGGTTTTCGGGACATTCAAGCTTTTAATTAAGCTTTACTAACTAAACAAGCCTGGAGATTGATACATAATACACATTCTTTGTTCTACAGGGTTTATAAAGCAAGGTATTTTCCCAATTGCTCTTTTATGGATGCAGTACTTGGTAATAATCCATCTTATGTTTAGAGGAGTTTGCTAGCAGCATGGGATATCATCTCTGAAGGCTCTGTTTGGAAGGTAGGGGATGGAAGGAATATTTTAGTTTCAATCCATATATAAGCGGCTACCACACAAACTTGTGTTTCTGGGTGATGACTAGCCAAATTTGCATGTGAGTAACTTGATTGATAGTACAACAATGCAATGGGATAGGGAAAAGATCTTTGATCTCTTTGCATCAAACTAGAAAGGAAATACTAGCCATTTCTCTGTCCATGACTGCCTCTCGGGACAAGCTGATATGGAAGGAAAATCCAGCAAAGTTGTTTATAGTGAAGTCTACATATCAGGTTGCTTAAAAGCTAAAGGAAAAAAAATCGGGTTAAGCATTCTAGAGCAGTAACTAATCAGGCTCTCTGGAAAAAATCTAGACTCTTAAAACTCCTCCTAAGGTTAAGATGTTTGTGTGGCGCGCCTGCTCAAATATTTTACCTACAAGAGAAAACTTGCATGGGAGAAAAATGAAAATTGACCCTCAATGTGAAATATGCTACCAGAAACCTGAATCCATTGGTCATCTTCTTTAGGAATGTCCATTAGCAAGGAATGAATGGGCACTTTGCTGAGGGAAAATCCAAAAATGTTCAAATGCAGCACAAAACTTCTTTGCACTCTTCAGGATGATGGCAAAACAGCTTACACAGATGGAGTTGGACAGATGGGCAACGATATCATGGGCGTTATGGAATGCTAGAAATAAATTCTATTTCGAGAAGGTCCAACAACATCGTAAAGCTATATTGGAAGGGGCAATTGGCTACTTGGAAAAGTATCAAAGATTATGTGCAGCAATGAGGAACCATTAATACAATTTTTCGCATCTTGTTCTAATTTGTGGTATGTTGTTCTAGTAGTTGATGTATTTCTCCAATAGTTCTGAAATTCTACATCTGTGCTGTGATGGCCATACAACATCCTAAAGCTATATTAGACGGGGAATTGGCTACTTGGAAGAGTATCAGAGATTATATGCAGCAATGGGGAATCATTAATACTATTTTTTGAACCTTGTTATAATTTGTTGTATGATGTTCTAGTATTTGATATATTTCTCCAGCAGTTCTGAAATTTTGCACCTGTACTGTGATATTAGAAGGGGCAATTGGCTACTTGGAAGAGTATCAATGATTATGTGCAACAATGGGGTTTTTTTTAACCTTGTTATAATTTATTGTATGTTGTTCTAGCATTTGATGTATTTCTCCAATAGTTTTGAAATTCTGCACATGTGCTATGATATTGGAAGGGGCAACTGGCTACTTGGAAGAGTATCAAAGATTATGTGCAACAATGGAGTTTTTTGAACCTTGTTATAACTTGTTGTATGCTATTCTGGTATTTGATGTATTTCTCCAACAATTCTGAAATTCTGCACCTGTGCTGTGATATTGGAAGGGGCAATTGGCTACTTGGAAGAGTATCAAAGATCATGTGCAACAATGGGGAACCATTAATTTTGTTTTTGAATATTGTTATAATTTGTTGTATGTTGTTCTGGTATTTGATATATTGGTATTTTGATGTATTTCTCTCTAGAGGTCTTGGAGTTTCTGCGCTTGTGTTGTGATGGCCATGGTGATGTGCCTGTTATATTTGCCTTTTAGTTAAGGCTGTCCATTAACCCGTCAGACCCGACCCACCCATCTAACCCAGTCCGACCCGAAGACCCATGGGCGGATCTAATTGCCCAAACGGGTCGGATGCGAGTCAGTTAGAGATAAATTTTCAGGTTTCGGTTATGTTTTGGGTTCCACAACCCATAACCCGTAGAAACTGACCCGACTCGTGAGAAGTTTAAAAATAAGGCAAAAATTCGAACCCGTGAGAAGTTTCATTTTTCAGAACACTCTCTCTCTCCCTCAAAACTCTATTTTCACGCTCTCTCTCCCTCTTTGATCTCTCTCTCTCTCAAATCCCTAACCCTAACCCTTCTTACAACCAGCGCCATCATCAAGTTTGCCTATTGCTGCCACCGTCATCAAGCTGCTCAAACCCAAATCTCGAAGCCTCCTCTAATTTGCTTGAAATATCCTTTGATCTTATGCATGTTATGGTGGGTCAGTAAAAAATGTAATTTTTTTTTTTTAGATTTTGCACTGATCTTGTGATGGATGTGGTGATGATGGGTGAGGGGACTGGTGGTGGTGCCAGTTTAGTGTTATATTTCTCTTTCTTTCTTCATTTCAGTCCATAGATCTGAGTTCTTGTTTGTGCTATGTGGTTTCTACAGTTTGTGTTTGGGTTTTGGTCCTTTGGGTTTTGATTTCTCTGTGTTCTTTGAGTTGATTTCTCTGTCGTTTTTGGGTTTTGATTTTTGTGTTCTTTTTGCTTGATTTCTCTATGTCCTTTTGGTGTTCATTCTATGTTTTTGGCTTGATTTCTCTATGTCTGTGATCTTCTAGGTTTTGATTTCTATATTGCTTGGGTTGTGATTTCTCAATTTTCTTCTTTTGTTTCAAACCCGATATTACCCGACGACTCCAACCTACTCAACCGAAGACTCGAGCTGTTGGTTTCGATCCGAACATATGGTTGGTTGCGGGTCCATTTTATGTTCATCCGAGCCAATCGAATCGATTGCCGGTCAACCCCAAACCCGATCCGACCCGACCCGTGGACAACCCTACTTATAGTAATAAAAGTTCTATCTTTATCTCCAAAAAAAAAAAAAAAAAAAAAAAAAAAAAAAAAAAAAAAATAGCAACCTAAACCCGACTAAACCCAAGGCTTAATAAAGTTCTAAAACAACCCACTGTGGGTGCAAGGGAGTACGGCTTGGCCTTTGGGAGTGATCCATGGCGGAGGGTGAAAAATGGAGTTGCCACCTAGATTAAGTCTAGGAACCATATTGGGCCTTTTAGGCTTATCACTTACATGCATAGATTTGCATACCAGATTATGGGTCTAGAGTTTAGGTATGGCTTAGGAAGGTGTTAGGCACCCAAGACCACCTGGCTTATGAGCCAGCCTTCATTATGTATTGCTAGGCCATATTTAAATAAAGAAGTTATTAAAAGAGCCATAATCCTTAACCTAAACATACATCCTGCACTTAAATAAAATAAAACACACAACATGTTAAAGATCACAATACAATATAAAAGGAAATAAATAAAACGCAATCAAACAAATATGTTAAAATAGAAAAAGATAACAATTAAATAAAACACACAAGGAAAAAATATCAAATAAACCAAACATGGCAAAAATACTAAAACAAACATGGAAAATAAATAAACACAAAATATTAACCTAAACAGAGTCAAATAGCATCAAAGAAAATGTGAAAAATTATTAAATAAATAAAAACAAGATTTTTGCCCTAATCTGGGTTCAGGGTGCGTACGCATACTGAACTATGCGCACGCATTGTCAAACCATGCGCATGCATACTCAAAGATGCATACGCATCCTCTAGCACAGATCCAAAAAATTACATTTTTACAAATTTAATCATTCAAATATATAAACATAGAAATCAAATAAGCATGTTAGAACCCTAAACACTAAACTAGAATAAACCAAATAACACAAAATATTATCATAAACAAATAACCATGAAACAAATTAAACAAATATATTAAACTAACATATAATAAATAAACATGTTAAACTTTGAAAGCTCGAAACCGTGTTGAAAAACACAAGAGCTGTTTAGACCCCCGATTAAAATTACGGCTCGATAGATTTTACACAACTTTAATATAAAGTGCGGAATAGTGTAAAAGCGAGCGGATGAACAATAAAGCTACTCTAATCCATAAACTAAACAACACAGCAGTGTAATGGAATATAAAAGAGTAGGGAAGAGAGATGCAAATACAGAAAACACCAAGACGTGTTTTCGAAGAGGAAACCGAAGAACTCGGCGAAAAACCTCTCCGCCGCCCTCCAAGCGGAAATCGATCCACTAGACAATCAGTTGGGATACATGAGTAAGCAAGAGACCCTCCAAGCCTAATCTACCCGATGTACCTAAACCCTCCAAACTCCTACTCCAACAAGGCTTCTCGGAACCGTGTCTTGTCTTAGTTCTCCGAATCCCGCAACAAGCTCCATGTTGCATCTGCCATTCCAGGCTTCTTCCAATGCTTCCCAGCAGCACCAAAACGTCACACAACACTCTCAAAAGGTGTGGTAAGTGTTTGGGCTATCAACCTCTCAATGGTGTGGAAATGGAGAGGGAAGGGTTGAGGAGATACCACAAGCAAATGTATAGAGAAAGGTGGGGATGACAATCTCTAATTACAAATGTGTTTGGCTAGGGTTTTTCTCTCTAAAGCATACCTCAACATTTGTGGGTAATGGGGGTTTATATAGGATAGGTGCAAAATGTGTGAGTCAGTCAGTACAGGCTGGCAGAACAGCATGTCTCGTGGGTGTCTCGCGAGAAGGCCTTACCCGCGAGATACTCGCGAGAGACAGTTGTCTCCATCTGTCATGACTCTTCGCATTCCAGCATGTGCAGGGCACATGCTTCACTTCGCGGGAAGCTTAGTCGCGATATACCCGCGAGATTCCATCAGCTTCCAGATTGCTTGAGTCTTCACACACTCTCTATCACACACCCCTTACAACAATTCCCACAACAAATACAAGGTATAGACAATTGATAGTAATTACAATCAAATTTGGCACGGAATAAAAGCCAACAAAACACATAGTTGTAAATCACAACTTTACAAACTTTACATAAAACAAAAATAGTAAAACAAGAACAACCAAAACAGATTATAAACAACCTAAAATCATATAAACACTTTAAAAGAATTAAAATAAACAAACAAATCAAATAAATCAATTAGAAAAACTTCATTAAGAAACTCATGTGAATCCTATTAAACAAAGAAAGAATTCATGGAAAGAATAATAACCTTGCTTAAGATTATAAGTTTAGAGATTGTTTAACTGACCCCTCAATGCCTACAATACAAAGATTAGATTGAAAGGACAAGAATTATCAAAGAACACAATAGTTTTAGGAATCACAACTCAAGAACAAAGTTTAATTGAAAAGGTTTTGAGAAAACAATTTGGAAAACAAACTTTCTGCCTTAGAACTAACTAAAGAGAGGTTTTTAATTTGTAAAAAATGTGAAAAGGTGTTGTGTGTGAGTTTTAGAAAAGAGAATTAGGGTTTTAGAGAAGATGGTGGCCAAAAAATAACTCTGTCTCTAGCTAACCTTTTGATTGGAGACATAAGATAAATATTTATAAGTTAAAATTAAGATTTCCAGGGCTTTTTAATGGTGTTTGGATGTTCCCAAGGGCCTAGGAGCCGACCTACATCAAAGAGTAATGTCTTGGGCCCTTAAAATTGAAGTTTTGGGCTTTTGGAAATGACCCTACGTACGCAGGGTTAGGGCATGCATACACATTCATCCCTAAAAACCCTAATCTGACAACTCTAATGGCCTAACTTCAAACAGTCATAACTCACTCAATATAAATCTAAATTAGGCAAAATTTATGTTCAAATTTAAGCCCAGGATGTCTAATTTCTAATGAAATAAATAGAACTAAAAAATTATTTGTGGATAAAAAGTTATGGTCAAAATAGTGAGCAAATGTCATTTTTCAGTATCGATTTCAAAGCAATTTATGCACTTTTGAGTTTTGATTACTTCCAAACTATTGTGAACTCTTTAATTACCCTTGGTTGACATATGTCAAGCTCATCATTGGGGCCAAGGACGAAAATTTATTAATGGATACAAAATGCGGTGTCTACACCCACCACTGACCTACAAAAACCAATCCAAGATATTGGATTGGGTTAGGTTGGGTTGACTCAGTTTCTTCAAGTTGGTGGCATTTTTGCATACTCATAATTTTTTGATGTTAATGGTGAGTAATGTTGCCATTTTGTTTTATTTAGGAGAAATTACATTTTGGCCACTTATGAGTTGCCCGAAAAACACTTTGCCTTCCTATGGTTTAAAAATTGGCATTTTACTCACCTAAAGTAAGCTCCGTTTGTCTCCCGTTACCCATCTCTCTTAAAAACAGGGGTAAATTTGTATTTTTGCTACCCTTTTGTATCTTTTTCCTCTCAAAGTATAAAAAATTAAAAAATCAAGAGAAAATAAGATCTAAAAGCTAAGTTTTGTAAAAATTAAAACCCAACTTTTAGATATTTTTTCTCTAACCTTTTAAGGAATTCATTGTCCCATGCTTGAAGTCTAAGAGTCTTCATGTTTCGAAGAATACATGCTTCAAGGATCTTGTGTCAATATCTTCAATCATGTATGAGATAAGGAAATACTCGAGGAAAAACAATGATTTAACGTGGTTCAACTTGATTGACAACGTCCACAACATAAACATAAAGCACTTAATAACAACTTTTTTACTATATAACTTGTAATTACAATGAACTTACTTCGAATTAAAAGAGAGATATATCTTTTAATTTGATGAAAATCATGTAATACTTCTAAGAGTATAGGTTGTAAAAGCAAAAGAGAAAAGAAGAAGCGAAAAGAATTTTTACTTTTTTAGTATCCATTTGGCATGATTAATTTTGCCAACTTATTTTACTATGCAACTTATTTTTGCTACTATTTATGGATCTCACTATACTTTTTGGTACTATTCATGGGCTCCACTATACTATTTCAACTAACTTTTACCTTTATCTATAATACTTTCAGCAAAAAAATTTCAATTTCAGCAAAATAAGCAGATCCCAAACGAACCCCAATGTGGGTAATAGAAAATTTATGATGGGAGTCACCAAAGTCCAAAGATCCAGCTAGAATGAGACATTTATGAGCAGATCATCATTGGAATAGAAATTGCAACCAAGAGAGACATATTCATTACACCCACAACTAGCCGATGGGGCTGGTAACAGGTGCTACAGGTAAGAAGAATTTTCCTGTGTTAGAGTGTGCATACCTTGGTTGGAATCTAGCATTGGTATTTTTATAGGGATTTTATAAGGGCATTATGGAAATATAAAGTCAAAACTAAGAAAAAATCTAGTAATAGTCATACTTTCAAGGGTTGTGTTAATTATTTCAAAGGTCCTTAATAAATCGAGTAATAGTCATACTTTCACGGGTTGTGTTAATTATTTTTCAAGGGTTGTGTTAGTTATTTCAAAGGTCCTTAATAAATTTATTTAGTAATAGTCATACTTTAGTGTTTATTTGGACAAATTTTAGTGAACTCTTGCCAAAAAAAAAAGGGTTGAAAGTCGAAACAGGTCCTGCTGTTTGTAATGTAGTAACGATCTATAATACTACTCTTCATGTTGGAGGACAAACAAACTTCTATATGGCGAAATTGATGGTTGTGGAGATCACAATGTCCATCGGTTTTTGTACTATAAAATGAAGCCTGCTGTGGTATTGCCTTGAAAGACAAAAACAAAAAAAGTAAGAAAAAGAAAAAGTGGATAATTAATTATTCCATGCCTAAAACTTGGTTTATATGTATTTAAAGATGTTTCAAAGAATGTCTTCTTTATAGCTTTCCTCAATTAATTATTCCATGCTTAAAACTTGGTTTATATATTTAAAGACGTTTCAAGAAAGTCTTCTAAATAGCTTCCCCCCACTACCCTCCCCTCCAAATATCTTCTTTTACCACGTAATTAAATTCAGATTAATATATCTTATAAATAAAATCAGATTAATATAATAAGTGAAGAAAATCAACATTAATAATTTGCCCAATGTTATGCCCATAAAGACTGCCAATTTGAGAACTGACGAAAGCCTATCAAAACTAAATTAATCAAATGCTCCCATCGATGAAACAAATTCAATTTCAATTAAATACTATGATGAAAGTATTTGGAAATCTAATTTAATGGAAAATCCCAACATCACTTTCGAATATTGTACACTATCTTTCTAGCATGAACTAGAAGTAAGTGCTCCAAGATTTTACTGCTCATAAGACTTGAATCAGTTCATATTGACATATATATACCAATAAAATGTTAAAGAGTGTCCTTCTTTGTTTCCTCTTTTTTTGTTTTTTTATGATTGCTAAATAGTGTCTTTCACGTTATGTTATGATATGTAAGAACTTATAAAGATTCTTCACTATAGAATTTTAAATTAAAATTTTCCAAATTTTATATGATTATAATGAACCCTCCTTTAGTGTTTCACGTTGAGATTTCCTTTCACAAATTTTCCAAATTGTACATGGTAATAATGAATCCTCCTTTAGTGTTTCACGTTGAGATTTCCTTTCACAAAGCAAAAAAGGGAGAGTATTTCTTTAAGGATAGAAAGCAGATATGATGTACTATTGGAATTGTTGTTGAGTGATTGAAAAATAAATAAACAAAAAATAATTAAAATGGCTATCGTATGGTTCAGCCTGACGATTATGTCCATTGTGAAAATCCTTAATGGCTATCTTTCGTATATATATTTAATTAAAATGAATCCAGTGTTAAATTTATATACTAGAAAACTTTGGGCTAACTTTGGACTAACTTTAAGGGTAACATACTTGCTCTATGATATATAATGTGACATTGTTAAACTTATTGAGTGATTATGTAATTATGTAATTGAAAAAATGAAAGAGAAAAGCAAAACAAGGATTTAACGTGATTCAACTTGAATGAAAACATCCACAACATAAACATAAAGCACTTAATAACAACATTTTTACTATATAACTTGTAATTACAATGAACCTACTTCGAGTTAAAAGAGAGATATATCTTTTGCTTTGATGAAAATCATGTGATACTCCTAAGGTTGTACTTGGCATTAGCTTAAAAAGCTTCTTTTTTTTTTTTTTTTTTTTTACTATTTAGCTTATTTTTGCTACTATTCAACTTATTTTTGCTACTATTTATGAATCTTATTATATTTTTTAGTATTATTTATGGGCCCAGCTATATTATTGCAACTATCTTTTAACTTTATTTACAATACTTTTATCAAATAGTTTTTAATTTCAGTTAAATAAATCGTTTCCAATGAAGAGTATATGTCGTAAAAGCAAAAGAGTAAAGAAGAAGCAAAAAGAATTTTTACTTTTTTAGTGTAGGTTATAGAAAATGTATGATGGGAGCCACCAAAGTCCAAAGACCCAGCTAGAATGAGACACTTATGAGCAGATCATCAATGGAATATAAATTGCAACCAAGAGAGACATATTCATTACCCACAACTAGCCAGTGGGGCTGGTAACAGGTGCTACCATTAAGAAGAATTTCTCTAAGTGTGTTAGAGTGTTCATACCTTGGTTGGAATCTAGCATTGGTATTTTTGTAGGGAATTTATAAGGGCATTATGGAAATATAAAGTTAAAACTAAGAAAAAATCTAATTAGATGTCAAATTGAATTTCAATTGTTGTCTAATTTTGCATCACGTTTTCTTTTTTTAATTTTTGTTCTAGGTGAGTTAATATTATTCAAAAAAACGAAGAGTCGAATATAAATAAACCATTAAAAAAAACTCAATACACCAAAAATAAAGGTAAACTTATGTGTATATCCACAACAACAACAACAACAACCAAAAAAAAAAAAAGTTATAACTCATGTATATATTTATGACTTAAAAATGTGTAACTCTTATAATAGATATAATTTGAACTTATATATATATGTGCAATTGTGATTGTTTTTAATTGTACCATACATATACACGAATTATACACTAATATCTTAAATATGAGGGTTAGGTCTAATACCACACAGCTCTTGAACCACGTCAAAAAATTGTGTTGACCCTTTGATTGAATAGGAATTGCTCCTAATTGGCTTGTTGCCCCGACCTTACTATTCTCAAGTGATCATTTCGGCCAGCCTTCATGGTTATGGTGGGTATTCACTATTCAAACATGATCAACCTTTACCGAGTAGTTGTGTTATAAATCGGCCGAAGTTAATCAAAGGTACCAATGCCATGGAGGGTGGTGGGCAAAACGCTCAGTTGTATCTAACACTATGGGTACCTCAATTGGGTTTTGTGACGTCTGTCCCTTTATTCCAATGGGCTTTTTGGCCCAATTTTTTCCAAACAACATTGTGGAGTAAAATTTTATATCCTCCCCTTAGTATTATAATGATTAAAAACCATGATCTTCATAGTGTGTGATTTTTTTGTTTCGGCTTAATAATACTTTTTATTGAGACAAAAAGGGACTACATAAGGCTGTTCAGGCCTAATCTATCACCATCCAGGAAGGCAAAAACCCAACTAATGATTGAGGAGATTGGCTGGGGCTCAAAATTCATATCCAAAGTCGCCCATGATCAAGAAAGTTTAAAATTTTGGAGGTATAACGTATAAGTGGTCACCCAGTATACGAAAGAAGAGCTCAGTTCTAATCAAGAACACCATCACTATGCAGAAGGGTCGAGAGTCGAGACAACAGTTTGAGAGTCCCCTTCGAATCACAGAGGCAAAATTGGATTACAAAATATTTAGAGATGGCAACCCAAGTGGCTTTGGCTCTATGGAATTCGAAAGGGACTTCCATATTTTAGTCTCAATATATGCTGAAAAAAATATTAAGATCTCAAAAGATTACACATTTTTTGCCATACTAAGATTACACATTTTTTGCCATACTAGCCCACATGATTAGTTGTGAATGATAGAAAAAATAAGTAAATAAATTTGTAAATTCATGTGACTGATGTGAGTCCACAACTTTGTTAATTACAAGTCACAACTCACCACATAGGTGAATTGTGGCAAAAGTTACGTAATTTATTGTGTTGCTGGTATTTATCTACATGTTGCCTACAAAATGCTAAATCAATCGATGCAGCAAACTTTCATGAGATACGTTGTCTTCGAGATACAACACAGTCACCCGTGTTGTTATCATACTACTTAGCACTATTAAGTAAAATAAAAAGTACTATCCTTTATACAAGGTAACATAGTAAAAAAAAACACTTACGAAGAATTCGTAGAAATATGTCTAACTATTAGGCATTAGACTAATGTATGTTTCTCTAATAGGTGGTAGAAGAGAACCATAGTATTTATAGGCTTAGTGGATCAGTGAATTACAAAGAAGATAAATATATCAAAAAATATATAGAAAAATGAGTACAAAAATGTCAGTTAATATGGTTATAATTTTCTAATAAACTTAAATAAAAATTTATGATCTAAATTTGGAATTATAAATGGGGAAATAGATTATAAATTTAAAAGAAAATTAAGAAAGTACATGTTGTTGGATATAATGAAATTGATCCGGTTGAATTAATCAATTAATCAAGTTGAACAATATCACCAATATTCTAGAGTTTCATGTAGAGGAAAAATAAGTTTGAACGTAGGCAATATGATCACAATGGGGAAAAGGCTTACAAGAAAAACTCCAACGGGTGGTTTTAAGTAGGGTTGTTTGACCGGTTTGGCACCAACAAATAGATTGGGTTTCACACATACTACTCAAACCGCTGAAAGAGGACATCAACAATTGATATACACGCACACTAAAAAATTCTTCAATCAAACTCTCATCTCTCAATCGATCCCTATCCATATACCAAATCCAATATCTTCTTCTCAACCAGTTACTTATCTCACTTCTTTCCTCAACTCCTGTTAGTTGGGCTGTAAATAAACCAAGATGTTTATAAACAACTCAAACTCATCTCGAGAAGAGGCATGTTTAAACAAGTCAAGCTCAAGCCTAATTTTAGGCTCAATTATTAAACGTGCCAAACTCAAACATAATAATGTGTTTGTGAACAAGCTTCTGAACATGAATGCCCAAATCAACTATACATAATACTATATATTTATATGTATACTTGTTGTTGTAAAATTTTAAAATACTCGCAAGTGTACAAACCATACCGAAGTATAGTTTGACAAGAACGAGATCGAACCCACAAGAACTTGAATGAACGTAGGAAAATTAATTAAACCTTAACCAAATTAATCCTAATCTAGTTTAATAAAAATTGGTTGTTTTGAAATTAAATAAACTAAGCAAATAATAAAATTAAGCAAATAGTTAAACTAAGCAAAAGATATAACGCAATAAAAAGATGTAAACAATCAAGGGAAATGAATTAAGGTTTTGGAATCCGCCTTATAAGTCATATCAGCATATATCTATGATCATTAATTTTTCCCAACCACTACATGATAATCTAGAAATCAATCTTGCCATGGAAAATATTATCTGTGGGGGCTGGGTTTTTTCGGCTGCCCAAGCCCAATGGACCCGGGTCAAAAGCCCAACGAACCCCGCAATGAATTTGTAGAGAGTGGGTTGAAGGTCTAGGCACCCGCCGGCGCTCGGGTGGCGTGGACTCCGGCCTCTTTTATTTAAAGAACAAAGGACTTAGATAAAATTACATCTAGGATGGGCTCCTCGGTCATGGGCCGAGGAGGCTCTTACCCCTTTTTCTCTCTCTTCTTCTTTCTCGTTCCTCTCTTTCCCAAATCTACCTCCCGGCCCCTCATAGGAGCGATTCCTTTACATTATATATCCCCCTTACAATTGATCCTAGCCCTCCACTTGTTGAGCGATTAGCCCCCTTGGCTCAGGTGCTTGTCCCATCAGCCGCCTTCCCAGTCTCTTTGGGAGTCACGGCCTCCAAGGTGATACTGGTGAGGTCTTTTCCTTATTAAGGCGGCCTGGGTGATTGTCAGGTGTATTTAATGCTGAGGTGACCGTTCGGTTCGAGCTTATCCTTTAAACCCTCGGACGTCCGATGATGAGGTCGTCCTCGGACTTGGATTGTCTCCTCGGCTCGGGCCTTCGGTCCAGGAAAGCAGTGGGCTGGGCCACAGGATTATTTGGCCCCACATTATCATTAAAACTTCTATTTAAATATCTAAAGCATGTTCTTCTTCGCTTCTTAAGTATAAAATCAAATCATCAATTGTATCTGTAGCCAAACAAATCACAAAATATATCCAATTCTAAAAATCAAATCATAAATTGTATCCATTGACAAACAAATCACAAGTGATATCCAATTTTATAATCAAGAATTAATAAACCAAGCATTCAATTAATTAAGACAAATCCTAAATCATGAGAAAAATATGATTGAACTCATATCTAGAATCTCATCTTAGTCAATTGATATGAAGTAAGAACAATTTAAATTATTAAATTAAAAACAACTATTGTGGGAAAAATCAAACCACATAAATATTACTAATAATCCTTAACAAGGTTTCATCCTCAACCCTAATTATAAATTTAGCTACTCATGGTAATTGAAATAAAACAAAAGAATAAAATACTAAATATTAAACTAGACAAATAAAATAGAGAAAGAAATAGTCACAATGCTATCATGGAGAAAAGCTACAGAGAAGCCACATGCGATACTGCCTCTTGCTCCAATTTTCTATTTTGCATCTCAGCCCTAGCACTAGCCTCCCTGAATTTTGCTCTAAAAAGTAGGTCAATGAATCCTATTACAAGTTGAATTCCCGTTTGGAGAAAATCCCAGAATTTTAGGCTTCATTTAACCGACTATCTTGGCCCATTTAACGTTAGAATTCGGGCTTTTGGTAAACTACAAAGTTGTAGCCCTTTAAGTTAACTTTCCAGCCCAACTTGAATCATCTCGATTGGACATTTGAGCCGAAAGTTATGCCGAAAATACTAACTGATGTGTAGGCTGGAATCCTAATCTGAATTGGACTTGGATTTGGTGCAAATTTCTTTTGATTCCTTACTCCAATTGGACTTAAATTTAATTGGGTTGATCTTCTCTTGAATTCATGCCTGGCTGGATGTAAGTTGGCTTGATTCAATTGGCCTAGCCCCACTTTGCATGTAAAGCCCTTGTTACTTGCAACACAAAGATATTACATAATCAGTCACAAAATAACATAAAAGTAAAGCTAAATATGTAGATATGTGAGTATTTTATTGTATATATTTCATGCACATCACTTGTCTAAAAAATATATTTATATAGACTTGAAATTAGGTTGTATAAATTTGTAAATTGGTTCATATGATATAAAATTATTATTTGTATCTTATTCATAACATAAACAATCCATTTGTAGTAAAAATTCATAAATTTGTAAAGGGATAAAACAATTTAATTAGTCATAGTTTTACTATATATAGGAAAATAATAAGTTAATCAAATAGCTCATGATCAAGCTCGAGTTTACTTGGCAAGTAAATGTACCAAGCTTGAACATGTAATCTTGTTTGGTGAAGAACTTAAGCTCGGCTCATGTTTAAAATAAAATTAAATGAATAAGTATAAACTTTTTATATTCAACTTGGTTTATTTACAGCCCAACCGGCCACAGCCTCCGCCTTGAACTCCAATTGCCACCCCCACATTCAAATAAAAGAGATTTGGTCTAAAGGTTCCAAATATGCTTTAAAGATAAGTTTTTTCAACTAGGAGGAGCATTCTATTAGATCTGACCAAATTTCAACAATATGTAACTGCTCTTTCCGGATAAGAAGCTGAATGGAATATCTCAATCACTTTAAAATTAAATAATACCTGCTTCAAAGCTGATAAAGTTCACTTTGCAAACATCACATACTATATTTCTATGAACAATCTAAATTTCCAAATATAGAAAGTTGGACGTCTGAGAAGAGGAAAAAATATATAGTACAGTAAAATTTTTAAATTGTGTAATGACAGTCCCGAGATTTATATCAATTCCGATAAAGAAAATATAAATCAATAGTTATACTTATATATACAAGAATTTACGTGGTTGGATATAATATACCTACATCCATACAAAATATAAAAACTCTCTCATACCAAAACTCAAATACTCTCACAAATAACCAAATTTAGAAGGAAAAAAAATGTTCAAACCACACCAGCTAGCGCCCCCCCCCACAACAACAAACCTGACATGTTTCGACGCAATTATTTTGAGGGTAATCTGAAAATCGTGGAAACAAACATTTGTCCCTATAAATAAACCATTCCACCAGTTATAAAAACCTGGCAGCCCAGTTATAGCTCTCCCGCGCGGGATTGAGCTCCAAATATTACATTTTCGACGCAACTTCAACACAACCCCCAAAATAATTGTCCCCAAATATTTCACCCTCGAAATAAAGGCCAAAGCTCAAAATCAAAGCATAAAAATGAGTTTTCGTTCAGTGAGAAAACTCATTTTTGTTGATTTTTAACTCCCTCTCTCTCTCTCTCTCTCTCTCTGAGAAAACTCAGAGCTGAGGCGCGATGGTTGACAATCAGCTTCGACGATGATCTCACCGGCGATCTCATCTCCAACGACTAGCAGAGGCGCGGTTGTCGGCGATCTCAACTCCGCCACTTCTTCATCAGATTACAGGTCTCTCTGATCTATTTAACTCTCTGTTTGTTTCTCGAGAAAATTTTTTTGAACGAAATTGCATTTCCTATTACTAATTGTTAGTTGATTAATTTATTGATTTACTGGTTTAATTGAGAAAATTTTGCGTGAATTCAATAGATTTGTTAATTACATTTGAGAAAATTTTGTGTGAATTCTACATTTGTTAATTACACTGTGGAGCCAGTGAATTTGGGGGAACTCACTTTGCTCAAGGTAACTTTTCTCTTTTTCTTTGTTTGTTTACTGAGAAAATGAATGAAAATTTCATGCTTATGTGGAAGCTTGGTGGTTAATATCTATATGCCTTTGATTTCAGAAAGAGCAACAATTTTACCCTAGAAAATTCAAGGAAAATTAAAGAGGAACAAATATAATACGAGATTCAGGCATAGAAGTCCTCACAAAGATTCAGGCATCGATGTATTTCTTTCAAAGAGAGTGAATGCTGTACTGTTTTGATTTATTTTTTGTGTATTGTGGTATCTAAGGTTCTGAATTCTTTAAAATTGATGCCTCTCAATGTATTATATGAGTTAGTATTGATGCAGATTTTGTGGTTTTGATCTGAGAGTTTGATGCTAATTTTGAAAATTCTATGTTTATGTTTAGCTAATTTGATAATTAGTATGTTACAACAAGGAGCCTTTTGATTAATTTCACCTGCAATTGGTGGTTCTTGGAATTGGAGTGAATAGGAATATATGTTTGTTTCTCTGTGCAATGACTAATATATTATTGGTTCTGTGGAAATGCAATTCATATGCTTATTTTTCACAACAATTACTTGTTGCATGCTTCTTAGTCATTTGATTCCTTAAGAGTATGTTATAGTAATTGATTATGAACATTTCTTGAATCTATGATTTCTAATTTAATGCAGTTTGGAAGTTTAGAGGAGTTCTAGGAAGAGTTTAAGGATATCAATCAAATGGAGCAGAGTTCAAGCAGAAGCCTATTCTGAACAAAAGTTATTATATGAATCACCGTCTAGAGTTTTTATTTTAGCCTTATATTACATTTCCTTCTAACTCATCAAGGACTATGACTTTGTCATGCAGGGTGGTAAGGATAAGTCAAATGTGTGAAGTAAATTAGGAAGTTGTTCTTCATGCATTGTGCTCAAAGCAATTCAGCCAAGCATAAGGGCATGTGTCTTTGTTGAAAGCCAGTGCTTGGGTTAGGTAGATAACATGCTATGATGTTCTTCTTGTGCAAGAAATAATTATAAAATATCCAATGCTAGAACTCCACCTTACCCTTCTCTCAGTTATTAGAAGTTTAGAACAGAAAGGACTGTCTCAAGATCCCATCTAATTAGCATTCTATATCCAGTGCTCAAATATTTCTGATGTTTCCACCATTAAAAGAAAGCATTATACTTTTAAAGAACTCTCTTATATACTTGACTTCAATAAATAGGTCAAAAATCTCTAACTATAAAATTATTAAAAACCTTAAAAAATTTAAATGTCCATCAGATTCAGATATCTTAGGGAAGCAGGGCCAGAAAACATGGAATTTCAAACCAAGCAAACATATAGCAGCTTAATGAAGACTGCCATAATGCTACAAATTGACCTTTTCCCTTTCACAACTATGGATCAGCCTGTTGCTTCACCAACAAACTAAATGCTGCACGTGCTAGAAGTCTGTGAGATGCAACTCTGAAGATGAACAAATTATAGCAAGTGGCAGAAATAATCCCAATCAGAATCACATAAGCAAACACACACACACACACACACACACACACACACACATATATAACACCATATACGTGTATGAATTTGCATGGATATGCACATGGAATGCATCTAAGCATACATTCTACATAACAGACACATGAAAGTAGTTCAGTACGATATATATACATAGTTCTGTACATGGGCAACCTTTCCTCAAGTGTAATCTTTGACACACATGTGAAGGGCATTTTTGTGGCTCATCCACTTCTACTAGGCCAAATCCTACATGAACACCATGTCAGATCTCAGCTAGTGAAAGCATCAGTCAATTAGAACCAGGCATTTCTGGACTCAACCAAGTAGAATCATGCTAACTTACTCACTACATAGCTATAGCATGGTTGCAGCAACCCAGGTACAAGAGGTACACAGTGCATACTTCCCAACAATAACCCCACCCCGGCTCCCTTCTCTCCCTTTTCATCCTAGCAACATATATTACTGCACCTTTAAATAGTGGTACCTTCTATTGAAATAAATATTTGGCTGATGTTGGTAAACGTCTAGTCTATTTTATAATCTGTTGTCAAGAGATTTTAAAGTTGAAATTCGATTGCAGTGTCCAAAATATGGAAATTATTAAGCCCCTTCATTCAGACCTTTGGGGCACAAGAAACAAAAAATGAAATTTGTTCCTAAACTAAATAATACTTGTTTTATATGCCATTGCAGGCAACAGAGGGGAGGTACAAAATTAAGGGGGCATACATCATCCTGGAACCTCCTAACTTTGATAATCAAAAGTTTCTCACCTTTGAAGCAGTTACTCCAAGGTCAAAGGTATGGGATATTACTTATATGTACAAAATTTGTTAGGATTTTGGAACTGATGTAGAATGTATATGTGGTCTTTTGTTATATTTTTTTTGAAGTATTAAGTTTATCATGTTAGGATTTTGGAATTATCATGGACTTGGTAAAATATCTGTTTTCAAACAGTGAAGGTGTTGAATGCAGGTATTGATAGTTTGACAAGACATGAAGATAAATCAAGAAAGATTGTATCTTAATGTGCTTAGCAAGTTGCTACTCTACACTTCTTCTTTCCTCAGAATTTTTTTTCGTACTTTATACCCCAAGATATAGCGTTAGTGGGTTATTAGGCTCAAAAGGTTACATATTGTAATTATATTCTTGTTGTCAATCAATGTGCTCATAAAGTTTATCATTTTAGGATTTTGGAACTATAGTGGACTTTGTAATATGTAGTTCTTTAAAGTATATTTGCTTATCCTACTAGTGCTGCCATACTAATGTGAATTTTTAAAGCAATCATTTCACTGAATTAAAAGTTAAAACATCAAAATAATCTGATGGTGTGTCTGTCTTCATTTTTCTTTTTCACAGGATTTGCAAAGCAAGTACACTATTGAAAGTAAGCTCTGCCATTTTAATGCTTATAAGTTGTCCTACATGAATCTTTGTCCACTGTATGAGCAATTTCTCTTGTTGGCTACTTAGTTATGTTCTTGAGTTCCGCTGTATAAGTCAACTTATATCTTCTTAAATGACTATATTTTATTGCTGTTTTGTTCCTTGGTTAACTGTGTTGTTAGTTATACTCAATTATCATAATTAGTTTCTTCAAAATTTCTCTCCTTAATTGGCCAATTCATGCATCTGTGCAAGTAAATCAAAACTTTTAACTCTTGGACAGATTTGGTCTTTGTACAAATTGTGGTTGTTGATATCTTTTCTCTTAAACAATAATTGACATATTGGTAGTTTGTATGCGGCCCTAATCTGTTAATTTGTAGTTTTGAGTTTAGAGATCAAAGAAAGAGTAATTGTAGCAATATACCTCTTTTGCTATACATCAATATCATAGCATATCATCTCAACAATTGTGAATTTTTGTGTGTAATTGTAGCAATATATATATATATATATATATATATTGTGCATGGTTGTGGTTTTTTTTTTTTAATAAAATAAAATTTTATTTTGAGGGTCAAGAGATCCCTTAAATAACCTTATTTATCAATGGTTGTAAATATAAATCTTTTAAACCTTGATAAAAGGTTATTTAAGGATCTCTTGACCCTCAAAATAAGATTAGAGCACTTGTTTTGAGGGCCACGAAGGCCTTCAAAATTTCTTTTTCGATAGTATATGTTTCGAAGGTTATCAAGGGTCAATTGGACTCTTGAAATAATTTTTTTCAAGGTTTTTTAGTACTTTTTTTAAGGGTTTTGACCCTTGAAAAAAGTCAAATTTGTTGTAGTGCCCCCCCCCCCCCCCCCCTAAATTAATAATTACCAAGAGAAAGAAAATAAGTGGCTGATTAAAATTGGCTAGAGACTAGGGTTATAAAGAAGTTCAGCACACAAAAGAAAGTAACAAATATTGAATAAAGGGACTCCTAAGAGCATTAGCATTGGAAAATTTCAATGCTACTCTATTTTACAATTCTAAAAAGTCACTTTATCATTATACCATACCATTTTACAATACCTCCACATTCCAAACTTCTATTTCCCTTTTTTACTCATTAAAATAATATATCTACATAATAAAATAATATATATCAAAATTATATCTTCTCTCCCATCTCTCTCCTCTCTCTCATTTTCAGCTTTCTTCCAAATAAAATATTTTTTTTTTTTACAATACTTGCTACAGTGCAATTCTATGTTTAGAATTGCACTGTAGCAGTATTGCAAAAAAATTTGCAATACTGCTGTTTAGCATTCCCTAATGCAGATGATTTTGGGGCTTAAAATTTCAAATTTCCCTTAGATTTGACATTAGCATTTCCCAATGCTAATGCTCTAACAATACAACTCTTGTTGGGCTAGAGATGTAGCAGACTTTAATGGGATTTACTGATTCAATGCCATGTGCCGCAAGTAAGGTGTAATATATATTTATTATACTTTAAAGTAATTTCAAGCCACATCAACAGTTCACCAAACTATAAATTTTTAATGATTATTAGCTAGGCAGTCACATAAATACCTTCTCATCCTTGATGTTATCCATTTAACAATCCATGGCTTACAAACAGTGGCGACGCCACGTTCATTTCAGGGTGTTCCTAGGAACACCCTGAACTGAAATTTTTTTTTTTTTATATATAATAATTAAAATTTTTTTATTCGTTTACCCTTTAAAAAAAAATTAGGAACACCCTCAATCAAAGCTAGGAACACTCTAAAATTTTTTTTTATTTGTTCTACTTTCAAGTAAAAAAAAAATTGAACTAAAATCTGAAGAAAAAAAAAATTGTAGCAAAGCAACAGCAAGCACACAGATTCTCAACAAAAAACAACGGATGGCAAGCCCAACATCAAGCCCACTGCAAGCCCAACAGATGGTAGCAAACCCAACAACCCATGGATTCTTAAAAAAAAAAAAAAAAAAAAAAAAAAAAAAAAAAAAAAAACCTAACCTAATATACTGCAATTAGACCGGGCCTCAAACACTTCACACTTCACAAACACAAAAACTTCACAGACGCAACAACCAACGGAATGGACAACTGGGTAGGAGATCGCCAGATCGAGCCTCAAAGGCTCAAACTCGATCTCCCATTCAAACGGAAGCTACACCTCGACATGCTGCCCCGCCTGCCTGATCGGTCTTCCTCAGTTCCTCGCCTCGCCACTGTGCCTGACGGCGCCTTGCCACTAAGCCTGACGGCGCTGCGCCTCAGGTATTTCATCTCTATGACTCTATCTCAGTCTCTCCGCTCTTTATCTGAAGAGGGAAGAATGAAAGTGAAAAAATGATATTATGAAATCACTAACTCAGTCTCTCTCTCTCTCTCTCTCTTTAAGACTTTGAACTGTGATTGTCATTTGTCTGTTGCTTTTGCCTAGTTTACTTTATAAATTTTTATTAATATTTGCCTATTTTTGGAGTTATCCGTTGGTATAGGTGTTGGTTTGGTGTTGGTGAGATAAATTAATTGTCTTTTAGTATTGGTGTTGGTATTTTTTGGTGAGATACAATTAATTGGCTTTATCTGATTGGTTCTAGTCATGTGATTGGGGCGCTTGTCTGTTGAATTGGGGTGAATAGGGGCATGGGTCGGGGTAAATGCACATGGGTTTGTGGCTGTGTGCTAGTGCAACAGTACAACAGGAAACAAGAATTTTAAAGTGAGTGAGTTCTATCTCTCCCTTTCCTCTACTCTTGACATTTCTTTCCCTTGTAAACCTGTGTGGCATTCAAAGGTCCCCCCTAGAGTTGCTTTCTTCTCGTGGACTGCCTATTTAGGTAAGATTTTGACTACTAAAAATTTATGGTATAAGGGTGTCGCAGTTGTTGATTAGTGCTATATGTGTAAAAAGAGTGGAGAATCGGTGAATCACCTCCTCCTTCAATGTCCTTTTGCTTATGATCTATGGTCTATGGTGTGGGCTCTTTTTGGTCTTCAATGGGTTATGCCGCATGGTGTCTCTGATTTATTTTCGAGTTGGCAAGGGTCCTTCGGTGGGCATCGGAGCATTAATTTTTGGAGGGCTGTCCCTCATTGTGTTCTTTGGTGTATTTGGCGAGAGCGGAACTCAAGATGTTTCAAAGGGAAGGAGCGGTCTACTTCAAAGCTTAAATCTCTTCTTCTTCATACCTTGCTAGAGTGGAGTTCTTCCTTTAGTCTTTTCCCTTGTTCTAATTTTCTAGAAATGCTTGATCTTTGTAATTTATATGTTTGATTCTGTTTTCCATGTTCACCCCCGGTGTACCTGGGCTTCTTTTTAATACAATTCCGTTATTTATCAAAAAAATAATTAATAAACAATTATTTAATTAACCAATAATTAATTGGAGGAAGCAACTAATAATTAATAATTAATAATTTAATTAACTAATACATTATAAAAGACAAATAAATTAAATTATGTTACTATGTTAGGCTAAACAACAATTAATAATTTTATAATTAATGAAACAACGATATAACAAATTATAGTTTATAAAAGACAAACAAATTAATGAAACAACTAAACAACAATAATTAATAATTTTATTTATATTTCAAATGAACTTATAGTTTATTGTTTATTCTTTTGCTAGAATTATGAACAAATATTTGATAAGAAAACCACGTGCCCAAAAAAAAAAGTTCCTGGAAAAAATTTTTAGGAACACCCTGGAAAAAATTCCTAGAGTCGCCACTGCTTACAAATAGACCCGAAAATATCATGGCACCGTCAACAGCATTGTCGTGGCACTCTGCTTATTTGCAGCGGTGGATAACACAGTTGCAATTGTAAGCCTCATTTATTCTTTCCAACCAGAGAAACCAAAAAAGGGTTTTTCACGAATAATTATCTTTATGCATCGGATATATAATTTTATAGTTGTGTAAGACTCACACACGATTAGAATTGATGTATATATTTGATGCATGAGATTCCTTCTCATTTTTCTATAGCTTTTTAGTTCTTTCACACTTTCTCAAGAACACTAATATGAAGCTTTCAATTTTGATATATATGGTTTCAGTGGCTTAATCATGGGAAAGATATTACTAACCGAAGGTACGCGAATGATGAAGTGCTGATAAACCCATTGACAGTGTCAAGACTGAGGCTGAAATGGAAGTTCTTTGCTGGCAAAGACATATCTGCAACCCCAGCAGTAGACAGTGGAGTGGTCTATTTCCCATCATGGAATGGATATTTGTATGCTGTAAATGCTTTCACTGGTGCTTCAATATGGAAGCAGAATCTTAGTGAATTAACTGGACTAAATGGAACGGGAATTTTTGTGAATGTAACTGTGTCAAGATCAACACCAACGATAGTTAATGATCTCTTAATTGTTGGAATTTATGGGCCTGCTGTTGTGATCGCTTTGAATCGATCAAACGGGAAGCTCATTTGGTCGACTCAACTTGACCCTCGTCCTCGAGTGCTGATCACCATGTCTGGAACAGCCTTCCTGGGGTTAGTCATCCTTCATATACTCTTCAATACTGTTAGATAGGTACATGGGGTGTGTAACTGTGTATTAATCCTATCAACCCGACCCAATATATTAATCAGGTAATACTTGTTGTACACAAGCTGTTATACACAATTTTATACATATCCAACTTTTGAACTGAAATCGTGACTTGAAATTACAATAATTCAAATTCTTGACTTTAATTCAAAAATGGGATGCGTATAAAATTGTGTTTAGTAATTTGTGTATATCACCCAATAACTTGGATAGGTTTTTCATGAACCGATGAGTTGTGTAACTTGTGTTGGACTCAAAATATTATTGGTAAACCTTGGGTTGGGCCTTTTTTTTTTTTTTTGGAATAAGGTGTGTTTTTATTGGCAAAAATTGTCAATTCAAATGATCCAATTCATGCTATATATAATTTGAAAATTATATGTGATTTAAATTTGTTCATTTGATTTATCTAATCTAAATTTGTTTGTTTGATTTTAGTTTTTTTTTTTTTTTTTAACCCTTAGTTAATAAAATTGGAATGTTAAGACTATTTGTGTAAATTAAAATTATAGATAAGATAGTGGGCTTCAATGATTTAATAAAAACTTAACTTTGTGGCCCAACCCGACAACCCAACCAACCTAATTCAACTTGATACTTACAAGTTGTATTGGGTTGATTTTTAGAGAATTTTTTAATTTGAGGTTGGGTTGGGTAGAAAATTACCCTAAAGCCAACCCAACTTAATCTAACCTTTGCACACTTATGTACTCAAATGCTATACTGATTTACAAGTTAGCTATAGACTGCTAGACGCCATTTGAGGCTAAAAACAACTAATTTTATTTTGGTATGTTTAAATTTAAATCAAATGATATTAATTTAACTTGTTATATTATAAAAATTTTATTTAAAAGTTACTATTCTAATTATTTAGCTTGAAAACTATAATTAAGTTCTTATATTCTGGTTTTTTTATATTTTCTTTTCAACTGATAATATGAATAATCCAGTTAATCTTTATTATGACATAATTAATCTTAGGTAAGATTTTATTAATTTTAATTCCATTAAAAAATTATGTAAAAACAACTATAACAAGTATTGTAAAAAAAAAAAAAATTTGTTGGCATTAATTACATCATTTAAAAAAGAATGTATATAGCCTTAGTATCTAATTTGATATGTCAATTTTAGTATTTTCTATTACTTAATTTAAAACATTTTCTAAAATTTTAGGTAAATCATCAATATAATAATAAATCTATCATATTTAATTAAGAAAACATTCGAGATATAATTTTTATTTTTTTTCAAACTATCATATAGACTTAAGAACCTATAAAACCAAAATTATGGAACCTTACTCCACTCGAGGTATTTATGCAATTGCCTAAAAGAGCCAACAATATTAGTCTCGTGGACTTAATATAGTCTACGTGTGTTTTCCTTATTTGATCCTTCTTTAATTGAAACCAACCTAGAAGATATAAAGTTCTTTATACTTCATTCTTTTCCATGATTTTTTATTTTTTATTTGTAATAATTCAACTGTTACAATAATTGAGGAAGGGATTCTTAATTATTCTCATATAAAAAAACTACAGCTAGAAAATTCTTTACTTTTAATCCTTCTGTGTAGGACACTCTATGTTGGGATTTCATCACTAGAAGAAGCATTACCAGCTGCTCAATGTTGCACATTCCGAGGCAGCTTGGTAAAGCTTGATATTCGAACCGGTAGAGTCCTTTGGCAGACTTATATGCTTCCTGACAATGGTGGCAAATTAGGAGGTTACGCGGGTGCTGCTATTTGGGGAAGTAGCCCTTCCATTGACATAATCAGGAGACATGTTTATGTAGCAACTGGGATCCTGTACACAGCTCCAGCCAATGTGACAGAATGTCAAGAAAAGCAGAACAATCAGACAACACCACCTACTCAACCTGATCAGTGCATTGGGCCAGACATCCATTTCAATTCAATTTTGGCCTTGGACATGAACTCTGGGAAGATCATATGGTCGAGGCAATTGGGTGGCTATGACATATTCTATTTTGCTTGTTTAACACCTAATAACCCCGATTGTCCACCAGGGCCTAATGTGGATGCAGACTTTGGCGAGGCTCCAATGCTGCTAAGCATATTAGCTAATGGAACAATACGTGATGTAGTGGTAGCCGTGCAGAAAAGTGGGTTTGCTTGGGCTTTAGATCGTAACAATGGCAACATAGTTTGGTTCAAGGTAAAGAGTCATTAAAGTGAAATCAATACATTGTACACTGCAGCGGTGACCAAGTTCTATTTACAAAATAAAATCCGTATAGTACATATAAATACAACAACCAAATTTTTTTAGTCCCCAAAGTTTGGTAGCCTAGACTAATCAGGGCGATCACATATATTGTTTGTTTCTGTCATTCTATTCTATACTCTTTGTTATTTTCATAATTGACGCGTCCAGTTGTCCTTATTTTAAAGTGTTACTAAATTTGACGAATTTTCTAGTTGGCAGGACCAGGTGGAGAGGAGGGAGGAGGGCAATGGGGTGCCGCCACAGACGGAAGAAGGGTGTACACAAACATTGCCAACAGCAACAGACAAAACTTCACATTAAAACCATCAAACCGGACTACAACAGCAGGTGCATGGGTGGCATTGGATGCAAATTCTGGTGAAATTTTGTGGTCCACAGCGAACCCTAGTAATGACACTGCCCAAGCACCTGTTTCGGTAGCCAATGGTGTTGTTTTTGCGGGGTCCGTAGCTTCTAATGGTCCTATATATGCCATGGATGCCAACACTGGGAAAATTCTATGGTCAAATAATACAGGTGCTACCGTTTATGGAGGTATGTCAGTGAGCTATGGGTGCATTTACCTTGGAAATGGATATACAGTTGGCCTAGCAAAATTCCACACTACTTGGACTCCTGGAACTTCACTCTATGCTTTCTGCGTTGTGTGAGAGAGCCTCATCATCCTTAATAAAGCCATGGAAAGAATAGTGTGATCTAGTGTCAACATTTACATTTCATGTTGAGATACTTGGAATAAAATTATGGCAGATGTTCATCCTCTATAGTAACTACGAGTGAAAGTGCTTTCATTGTGACCTACTCATAGTAGGAAGTAGTAACTAACAAGTCCAACAATGACTCATAGACATAGAGATAAGTGAATGTCAGTTCACATTTTATGTAGTTAACAAATTGCATGTTTAGATGTGCTTTAGCAACAGATTGAAATTCCTGTTTTAGGAGGCTTTACATGTAATGTTACCAACAAGAATTGATGCTTCTAAAGTATCAATTGATTAAGATTAGAGTCAAACACTAAAGATACTAGGGATTGGTAAACATAAAAACAAAAATAAAAATAGAAGAATATTATAACATATTACTTCATGTTGCTGTCACTGTTAGAATTATTGTTGAAAGAGAGAAAACAAAATGGAAAAATTAATATATAATGAAAACAAAATAAACATGATTCAACGTAACAATCTACATCTACAATAAAATGCCTTAAGAAGTTACTTCGTTAATATTGGTGTAAAGTATACATTAAAAGGTATATATACAAGGATACATTATGATTAAAATGGAAACCTTAATCATAGTAACTCATGGTCTTCTAAACAATGCCAAGATGTATAGACTATAGAGTCTATAGACTATTATATTTTAATAATCTTATTCGCCTTATCTTGCTACACTTAGCTTGATGGTGAAGGGCTAAGAATATGTTCAACCAAAAAGATTATTAAAAATTAGTTGTATTTACTATTTAGTGAAATTATGCAATTAGAGCAACCGTATAATTTGTAAAATTTACTCAATAATGATTTTTTTTTTTCCTTAAATTGTAGAATAAATGGTTTTACTAAAATAGACCATATTTTCATTATACATAAGTTTTATTTGAATTTAGGGGGATTGTTAAATATTTCACGTTGAAGTAGAGGTTAGCCTCAAGAATTTTAAACTAAATTTGTCCTTGTCACATCATTTAATTTGATGGAGAACATAACATTACTGATGTTTTAATGGATGATTAATAACTTTGCCCTTCTTGTGCTGGGGAAGAGTAGTAATCTACGATCAGCAGTGGCATGATAGTGATGAAAGTAGAAAAATTTCGAGTATTCCTTTTCTTCCTTAGTGGGTTGTTTACTCCCATTTATCATTCATTTTCTTGGTTGCGCATGAATTTGACTAGCTAGCTTTAATTTACTGATTCCGTTGTCTTTTGCAAAATTTGTGTGAAATGAATTATGTCTAGATTAACAAGTGAGCGCGATGCTGAGTGAGGATTGTTGTCTATACATATTTCCACTAGCTCATGGTCTCCATATCTGCCGTAGCAGCCCAGCGTCGCATCTATGAAACGTGTGATTTTTCTTAGTATGTTGTGCAACTGCAAAAACTCTAATATCATTTATTATAATTTGGGGTTAGCGAAAGCACATTCACATGAACAAAAAAATAAAACATTTACATGAGACAACAATATTTAATATGGTTCAGCAAACTCTATACCTACATCCACGAGCAACACCAACCAAGATATCAACTATCAACGATATGAATTACTACTCCAAGAGTCTACCAAACTACTCATATTCTTCTAGAAGCCTTTCTCCTCTCACGTGTTTCAAACCTTTGCAACAATGCCTAGTTATAAAACTTCAATCATAATCCTTGATGGACAAGGAATACATATATATCACTTCTTCAATAAAGAATATTTTTCCTTCTATATCAAGGAGAATCCCTATCGTTCATACCAAAGAAAAATCTTTCATTTTATATCAAAGAAACTCAAACTCAAACCAAAACTAATTAGAAATTTGAGGCAGTATTCAACATAGCAGATCTTCTTTACTCCTCTATTGGCTGTTGTGGAGGTTGAGAAGTGGGATTCTTTCCTCAGCATGAAAGTACTTGGAGCAAAAACTCTCCACCATGTAGTTTCGCATGTTGCATTGGACCCTAGCTTTAGTGCGGTATATACACCATGTGTATATGCCCAAATCTTTCACTACAAAAAACACGGGTTATAGCCACGTTTTTTGCCGCGTTTACAAAAAATGCGACTATAGCTAATCTAGAAACACGGCTAAAGCCTCAAGCTATAGCTGCGTTGTAAGGACATATGTGGTTCACTTGTTAGAAACATATGTCAATATTTTATGTAGTTGGCTAATCCTTTGACAAAACGCACTTTACTTGTAATTTGGTAGATCTAGGTTGTGTTTAATACTTCAAAAAACATATTGTTCAAGTCTAGTATTAAAGCCATGAAAATTGGACCAAGAAACAAATGAAGAAAAGTTGTTCATTAAAGCTGGACAAATAGCTCGACACCTGCGGACAGATAGCCCGATACCTGCTCAACACCTCTCGACAGCTGGCTATCTATCGAGCTCTTCAGTTGATTGTTATCACAATCTCGACACCTTCTCGACAGCTGGTGGATCGATCGAGAAAGCTCCTGTCCCCTCGACAGCTTCTTAACACCTCCTCGACACCTAGCTATCTATCGAGACTTAAAGCTTGACACCTCCCGATCGATCGAGGTTACGAAAATCAGAATTTTCAAATCTGATTTTTGGGCCAAGCTTTTATATTTGTGTAGGGTTTCTTTTCTCACAACCCTAGACCTATATAAGGCTTATTTTAGAGGTCATCACATAAGAAAATACAAGGAGAACATATGCAAAAGGTGACTGATACCTTATTCTCTCTGAAAGAAGTTACTGCGTCTTTACGCCTTAGGGTTTTGTAACCAAGTGCTTCTTAATCTTCATTGTTGATGAAGTGAAGAACTTTGCAGGCAACAATCTTCTTCTAGTTGGTGATTAAGTCGCGTACTGGGATCCGCGCAATTGGTTAGTCATGTACTGGGATTCGTGCATCATCAAAAGGGTGGCGTTCATATATTGAAGAGTTCAGAGGTTCTGAAGCGGTAGAAGGTTTTTGCTGTGAGTTCATCTACGGGGATTGTAGAGTTTAGGGACAAAGATTTTATACTAGATCTAAAACTTCTCTTTACTGTAGTGGATTGCTTTTCGAGAAGGTTTCCCCCCAGGTTTTTTACTGTGAAACTGGTTGCTTTCATTGGTTTTCCTGGGTCATCATATCTTGTTTTATTTATTTTTCCGCTGCATGATTTTGACATGATGTTGATATTTGTTTGTTTTAACAAGTTTTATTCATAAAAATCTAATTAACAACTTGGGTTTAAAACTTATTAATTCTATCAACCGGGGTCTAAATTTTTCAACACGCGTTTTTAAAAAACGCGGCTATAAGTACATTAGAATAAAAAAATTTTAAGGGTGACCTATAGCCGCGTTTTTCAAAAACGCAGCTATATGAAACACCCAAAAAGGAAAAAAAAAAAAAAACTTTTTCTTCAACTTCCCCCGTAACCCCCTTTCCCACCTACATCCCCACTTTCCCCACCTACCCCCACTTTCATCTTTTCTTTCTTTTCTCTTTCTTTCTTTTTTCTTTCTTCGTTCTTCACTCGCTCCAGTGTAACTCTTCAGGTTCTTCTTTCTTTCCTTCTTTTTTTTCTTTTTTTTTTTTTTCCTTTTTCTTTCTTTCTTTTTTTCTTCTTTTTTTGCTCCTTTCTTCATGCCAGGTTCTTCTTTCTTTCTTTCTTTTCTTCCTTCTTCACTCCAGCACAACTCTTTTGTTTTTCTTTGTTTCTTTGCAGCTACTTCTTCTTTTTTATTTTATTTCTTTCTTTCTTTCTTTTTTTCTTCATCTCAAGCACACTAATTTGTCTATAAATCTAGTTTTTTTTTTTTTTTTTTTTGGTTATTTTATGTTTAGTTAGTAAGAAAATGGAGGAAATGCTGAAAATTTTGAATGAAGTGGATATTCTAGCAATATTTGTGTCTATGTCTTGATTTGGATTTGAGTTTTGATTTTGAATTTTTTGGATCTGTGCTTGAATTTGTGCTATTGTGTTGCTGATATTGTGCTTATGTTTAAATGGGTTTGTGTTCTTTTGTGTTTTTGAGCTTGTGCTTTTGTGTTCCTTGAATGGATTTAGTGTTAGATTTGGGTTGGTTGTTGAATGAGAGGAGATTCATGGGTTTATGTTCTTATATTTTGGAGCACGTTGTGTTTGTATTGTCAGTATATTGTGTTTGATTTTGAATTTTCTGGGTGTGTTTGTATTGTGAGTATGTTGTGTTTGATTTTGAATTTTTTGGGTGTGTTTGATTTTTAATTTTCTAGGTATGTTTGTATTGTGAGTAAGTTGTGTTTGATTTTGAATTTTTTGGGTTTGTCTTTGACTTTAAATTTTGGGGGGGGGGGGGGGGGGGAACCCATAAAAATTTTTTTTTTGTTTTAAAAAAACCTATAGCCGCGTTTTTAAAAAACGCAGCTATAGACCCACAAGGGGCTATTGCTATGTAGGTCGGATTTGTAAACACGGCTATAAACCCCTTTTTTGTAGTATTTTTTTTAAGCGTGAGGTCCCATGACATTTAGGTACTCTCTCTCACCTGCTCAATGACATTTCCTTTATGCCCATAAAAAAAAAAATAATAAAAAAAGTATGAAGGTGGGATTTTATATTTCCTTGGGTAAGGTTTATTGAGCAATTTGGCGTGATAAAGAGGTCTTCTTGCAAAGTTTGGGATCTTTGGAGACCTTTTACTTTTCCCTATTGTGCAAAATAATAAATTAAATTAAATTTGTGAATTTATTCCAAAAAGGGAATCACCTCATTCAATATGATGGAGGACATATCACATGCATAATTTTAACCCAAAAAAAAAAATCAAACCACATGCTCTCTCTCTCTCTCTCTCTCTCTCTCTCTCTCTCTCTCTCTCTCAACAATGTCATTTTCTTCCATTTGAAACCATATGTTTCACTTAGGTTTCCCCTTACACTACAAAAAAAAAGACCTATTGTGGCGGGCCAAAAGCGCCACTGAAGCCCCAAAAACCGCCGTTAAAGGTACATTTGACCTTTAGCGGTGGGTGCTATTGCAGCGGTTCTTCCTGCCATCGTTGCAGTGCCGCTATAGATCTATTGCAACGGTAAAAAAAGTGCCGCTGTAGATACACCCTTTAGCGGCGGTTTTGGTTTATTGCGGCAGTTTTACGACATTCAAATTTATGTCAATTGACTTTTAGCGGCGGGTTATGTGCGCCGCTATTGGTGTCCACCTTTAGTGGTGGGCACACCGCGCCGCTATAGGCAATTAATTAAAACAGACTAATTGCACTTTTAGCAGCAGGTAAAAACACCGTTATATGTGCGTATCTTTAGCAGCGAGTGGAAACGCCGCTATATGTAGGTACCTACACGCCGCTATAGGGTTTTATTTAAATCATAAAATGTGCACCTATTGTGGCACTTTTTGACCGCCGCAATAGGTTCTTCTTTTTTTTTTTTTTTCCAATGGGCTTTAAAACCACTGTTTGCATCAAATATGTTGTTCAAACCTGTTACAAATATATTGTTCAGACCGGTTTAAAACCTGTAATAGTTTTAGCTTTGCTAACACAATACCACAAATGTAATTAATTAACAATAGTTACAACACTACAAATGTCTCCAAACTAACGTAATATTAACATAGAAATATATTATCAAATACATAATGTTTTCTATAACCACCATCATAAGATTAACAAAAAAAGATGTGGTCTCTTGAATAAAATAACCGCTCAAATTAAGCTAATACTATAATCAAAGTTCCAAAGTGTTTAAAAATATCCTTCAACACTTGCAAAAAATGCGGTTGTTCTTCCATATTTCTTTGTACACAAAAAAGTCCTCGAACACCAAGATAAAACTTATAAGCTGCTTGGTTGATAGGATGCGGCTGACGATTTTTGGAGAGTTGGAGATGGTTGAGCCGAAGGAACATCCTACATACAAAGTATGATTACTCAATAAGTGCGCATAAATGGAATAGAATGACAAGAAAATATTACCAAGGCAAAAAATGGGAACAAGTTAAACAAAGACATTTATACGCACTCACAACAACAATGAAGTGCTTACAAAGAGAAAAACATTGACTAAGTCTTTGTTAATATACCTGATTGCATTGGAAAGAAATTTGTTGCATTTGTTGGAGCATGCGAGCCATTCTTTGCTCCATTTCTTCGAATTGACTAAGTCTTTCCTTCATTTCGTCAAAACTTGCAAGTTTATCCTCCATAGTAGCCAAGGAATCCTTCAGTTGTGCAACTTCGTTGTCCCTTGCTTGACTTGAGTGTATTTCAATGTTCGTGAGAGCACTCTTGCTACTTTGGCCACTTGGGCTTGGACCAAATCCTACCCCACGAATACGACCTTTGCGCTCCTTACCCATCACTTTGGCAAACACATCATCTGTTGACCATGCAATACTACCACTTATGTCAGATGACTACAATTGATTCGAATGATCATCCAACAATTCCTTCATTTTGTCCTGATATTTGGGTTTGAACAAAATTAAAAAAAAGTTAGAAATCATATAGTTAAAATGACCCCACAACATATATATACATATATATAGGATGGGACAAGCAAGCATCAATATGTACCAGTAACCCTCAAGAGAAAATTGACAATCTACAGGCAACTTACCACATGAACCTCTCCCCAAAAAAAAAAAAAAAAAAAAGGAAGTCATATGTATGCTATAATATAACAAAGGAACTAAACATAGAGGCCTCAACTCAGTAAGAATAACATTTCCACAATAAAATGGAGTTTGCTATGTAATCCAACAATCAAATGACCCCACAATAAAAAGGAATGTGTATTGGCTAACAATTATCATTGAATTCCTATTTTCTGAGCCACCTCGACTTCCACTAGTTCTAATGTTCAAATAGTGTTTTTAATTATAGCATTAGAAAAAGTCAGCTACAAGAGAAACTATAGGTAAAAGTGGTTACATATGTTGGTAGAAATGGATGGTTTGGAAAATTTTATTTTTTCTTTCATTTATAATACAATCCCTTACCCTAACTCTTTGATGTTAGATCAAAAGAAGAAAAATATATTACACTCTGTTATTTTGTAAATTAGAAGAAAAGTTGCTATCCTATGGAGTATACATTTCGGCAGGACAAATTAAAAATTAGCAGGTGTCTCATCATTTATAATAAACTAGCCTCTGATTAAATGAACTAAATCATCTGATTCTGATCCTCCATATTACTGATGAAAATCCAATTTATGTTCAGTAAAGAAATCACATTGTCACCAAAATAAAATCAATACACAAAACAACCTTGTGATTCAATCACCTTCAACAATAATAGGCATTGGTCCGAATTAGCATACATATGGGTTTAGATTCCACCTATTATGCATAGATATTTTGTAAAAATGATTGTAGGAATTGATTTCATGGAGTGCAGACTATAGCCCTACGTATATATTATACATGAACAAAACCAACTCCTAAATACTTTAAAGGCTTCAATTATCAATAAGCCAATTACTTATCAGTAGCCATCTCCCTAAATACATAAATAGGAATAAATGACTCAACACTAAGTTGCTATTGAACTCACCTTAGCAATTGCTCATACAACTATTTGACTCAATTTTACTTTTCCATTTGTAGATTCCATTTTATGTGCAAAAAAATAGAAATTTTAAATAGTAAAAGTAGCACACAAATTGATTATTACCCGCAGATGAGCAACTTCTCCCAATTGCATTCCCAGCACACCTTCATCCCATCCTACAAATTTGTCCAAGGGGAAAAATATTACTTCCAAAGGTATACTCTATAAATCTGCTAAACCAAAAAGGATGAACTCTTTAACATGAAATATGAAGGAAAAAAAAATTCAAGTTGTAGGATAAATCTGCCATTCTGCTATTTATAGTGAATTCTCTTTAAACTGTATGAAACAACAAAACATAGTGGATATGAAAGCAATACCTAAAATATATACCCATTAAAAAATAAAATTTTCCATCCCCTCAAGAAGTAATGGTAATGGATGAGTTCAAGTGGATATTTAAATAGACTTAAAAAAAAATAAAAATAAAAATAAAGCAAGCAGTCATATCATTTATCTTGAGACTTTTGATCCATATAGAAAATATGCAACTTGCTACAATGTTTAACCATTAGTTCTCATATGACAGCACCGAATATTCAAACCTTCCACATAATCAACAACAGTAGCAGATTGGCAAATTTTATCAGGCAAAGAGCAACAGAGAAGAGAAAATGGGTGATCAAGGTTGATGGGACAAAACAAGGTTGTTGAGGACCATTTTTTCGGCCCACGTGGCATTACTTCATTGGCAACCCATGCCACATCAACATATTATTGATTTTATGGGTAAATCTATTTAAAACCCAAAATAAGCTCATATCTCATTCAACTACATGGATTGGGCTCACATGGCCCACGAGATCCTTACTTCATGAGGTGGGTCCATGGTCCACATTTCCTCTTCATCAATTGGGATCATAACCCCATGACATCATCAACATCAACATATGGATCGGGCTTAAGTAATGAATCAAAATTCATGGCCCATATTACCTCTCTTACACTCATGGCAAGCGACTTCTTCAACAAGAGCCCATATTTACACAAAATGACAACAAAACCCGAGGTACGTCATCTCACCTTAGGCTTATGATCCAAGCACGTAAGTCTCTTTGAGAAAACTTTGGGAGTCATGGTTTGGAGGGCCAAAAGATATGTTCAGTAAAGCTCCAGCGGTTTAAAGTTGATAAAAGAAACATGTTGCTTGGCATGTCTTCTTGAACTCCCTAAACTCTAACGAGTCCGTGTGTAGTGGGTAACATATGGTAAGCATCTCTTATCACGTAGCACTTTAGATGATAAAATTCCCCATTGCTCTTTTCCTAAAATTTGATATTCATCATGTGACAAATACTCAATATCTTTAGCCATCTAACTGCTGGGAAGATTAATGTTCATTCAATCCCCAGCTATTGCTATACATATTTAGAAACTTCATTATATTATTCTATATAAATCTTATTACTTCTTTCAGCTAAAATCTAGCTCAAACACATGGCCTAATCTGATTGGCTATCTTTTATCTCTCTCTATACAAAATATTCATGATATCTCTGATACCCAGCTGCTATCTGCCACAATCTGACCATATACTTCTCTACCAGCTGCCAAAGCAGAGCATTAAATACTCTTCTTGCTCACCAAGATTATGTCACAACACAATGAGACCTTGACTAAATCTCTAAGGCTTCATTATCTTTCAACCAATCCTTCTATTATGTGTTGTAATGGAACCTTGCACCAAAAACACAAACACCCAAAGAAGGAAGCATTTCCAGCTGAATTCCAGCAGTGTATTCAGAACTTGACACCTGCCTAGGAGTGACATCATCAGCCATTTAATGTTGAAATCCCAGCAACTAGCTGTTATACCCAAAATAGCAAGATACCCTCCAAAGAGATCTTACCATTTTTCAGCCAAATCCTTGAAATGGCCTCTCCAGCAGTCTGAAATGACCCATCTGACCTCATTGGTTCTGCCCAAAGCAAACAGCTTTTTCATGATAGCTGTCACAGCTTTTCCTGACAGCTGGGACAGCTTTTTCATGATAGTTGTCATAGCTTTTCCTGACAGTTGGGACAGCCTTTTCAAAGCAGCTGTGACAGCTGAACCAGCAACCTGAGCATTATTGATTTTTCCACTTTTGGCTAAAACCAAAACTAACTATTGAAATTACCATTCTCTTGCCAAAATACCTTCCTTTTCTGTTGCTTTTTCCCCAACAACTCTTACCCGAAATAGCAAGAATACCTTAAAGCTAAACATACCATTTTTGGCCAAATCTTAAGATGGATTCTCTGAAGATTCATTGCTGTTTGAGACAGATTTTGCCTGATATTCTTTGCTAAAAATACCCCTTTAAACTCAGCTAAAAAGGGACCTTTCATCAACATCTCAAGGGGGGACACCAATGGAGAACAACTCTCTCATAAGCTTCCCTATTCTTTTTCCCTTGAATGATCTTCTGAAGCTCTCAATGAAATACTAAGCTTCTGGGTTTTTAGTTTCTAAATTAGAAACTAAACTCTTCAGCCCTTAGCTTATAAATGCCCTTCATAAGCCTTCATATAATCCCAGCAAAAAATCCCAGCAGCTTTGCTAAATACACTACAATGCTATTACTCTCATATACTCATTGTCTCATTCTCCACATTCTGAAAATACATATATTTTGCTGCCCATAAACACATCTCAATACTCTTCTACACCTATCTTACTACTTCTATCTCCAAATACCTAAACACATCTCCATACTCTTCTCTTACAAAATCTCTCATCTTGGAAAACAATCTCTACAACTTCTCCAGTAGTTATGATCTCATATTTTTACTATCGTTAACTACCATATCTCTCATGAAAGTTCGGAAATGTGTCAAAAACACACGAGCGGTTTAGACCCCCAAATTAAAGTTACGGCTTGGTTGATTTTACACTAACTTAATACTAAGTGCGGAATAGTGTAAACACAAGCGTATAAACACAACAACTACTATAATCCATATTTAAAGCAACACAGCAATAAAAATGAAATGAACATGAGTAGGGAAGAGAGATACAAACACAGATAACACCGAGACGTGTTATCGAAGAGGAAACCGAAGAACTCGGCCAAAAACCTCTCCGCCACCCTCCAAGCGGAAATCGATCCACTAGACAATCAGTTGGGATACATGGGTTAGCAAGAGACCCTCCAAGCCTAATCTACCCGATGTACCTAAGCCCTCCAAGCTCCTACTCCAACAAGGCTTGTCGGAATCGTGTCTTGTCTTAGTTCTCCGGATCCCGCAACAAGCTCCATGTTGCATCTGCCATCATCGGCTTCTTCCAATGCTTCCCAGTAGCACCAAAACGTCACTTCACACTCTGAAAGGGTATGGTAAGTGTTTGGGCTATCAACCTCTCAATAGTATGGAAATGGAGAGGTAGGAGATGAGGAAATTCCCAAAATAAATGTGCAGAGGATTATGGGTATAACAATCTCTAACTCTCAAGGTGTTTTGCTAGGGTTTTCTCTCAGAGGCTCTCATCTCAATTGTGGGTAATGTGGGTATATATAGTGTGGGTACAGAAAGTGTGACTCAGGCTGGACAGGCTGGCAAAACAGAATGCCTCGCGGGTGTCTCGCAGGAAGGCCTTACTCGCGAGATACTCGCAAGACACAGCTGTCTCCACCTGGCCTGACTCTTCGCATTCCAGCATGTGCAGGGCACATGTATCACTTCGCGAGAAGCTAAGTCACGAGACACCCGCTAGAAATATTCAGTCTTTAAATGCTTGAGTCTTCACACTCTCTCTCTCTATCACACATCCCTTACAATGAAATCCCATGACAAATACAAGGTACAACAGATTGAATATAATTACAATCAAATTTGGCACGGAATATAAGCCAACAAAAACAAATAGTTGTAAATAATAACTTTACATCTCATACTTCCATATATCACACATCTTACAAATACTACATCTCACAACACATCTATATATTTTACCATCTCCATACTTCTTAAGAGATGCCAAGCACTCATACTAAAAGTTCTTCTCATGGAAGGCATGAACTTCTATTACTAAATCCCTTCCCCTAGAAGGCACCAAGATCTCATATCAAAGCCCTTCTCTTAGAAGGCATAATTACTTCTTACATAAAGCCCTTCTCTTAGAAGTCACATATACTCCATACAAAAGCCCTTCTCATGTAAGGCAACACTATTCATAACTTCACAAGAACTAAAAGAACATTGTCAAGGGGAAAACTCATTTAAGTGCATGATAAAAGGAGGAAGCTTAACCAACTCCTACACACAGCTGGGCATACTCTCTCTCCCTCCAATTGCACCCATTTTTTCCCTTCAATCTTGAAATCATCATGGCAAACTACCGCTGGCATTCTACTGGAATCTTATCAACTCACTGATGCTACACAGCTGGGCTGCAAACCATCAAAGATAAGTGACTCTGTTTCCTTACCTTTTAATTTATATCATTACATGATTACTTCACATTTAAATACATATTACTTTATTCCAATTACTATTACAACTATTAACCAAGTGCCTAAACTCATTCAACTGCTGGCAAACTGCCTCTCTACCGCTGGCACTCAACTCACAGAAGTTGTACAACTGGGGTTACAAACCATACAAAGATAAGTGACTTTACTTCCTTTTCTTTAAATTTACATCGTTGAGTACACGATTACTTTACCTCTAAATAAATACTACTTTATTTCAACCGTTATTACAACTAATCAAAGCTACCATATCAAACACATATTACATATTTACTCAACAATTATCGTGATTCTTAGATTTTGGCCTTAATGATTGTTAGGTTTAATAATACACCGGTAGTCGTTGGACCACGTGGCCCAATGTTGAGTTCCGGGCGCGACTCCCCAAAAAGAACCCAGGCCTAGTAAGGTCATCCCTCCAACAAATCACACGTGGCTGGGCAACCAAAAAATGGCCCCGAACAAAGGTCAAGCTTCAATTTGGAGTATCAAGCCTATCTTTCTACCCATGAATCAAATACTGGTAAACTTTTGTGACAACATACGCATATACTAGATCTCGAACCCACGACCTCTTTCCCTACCTTCCTTTTGCAAGTAAAAGAGACATCATTTGAGCTAGAGTTCATTACCTAAATACTGCTAAACTTATCATACTAAAAAACAAAATCATACAAGAAACAAAATAAACACCCCCCCCCCCCCAACAAAAAAAAGGAAGACCATTAAAGGAATCAAAAAGACACAAAACCTTAGAATTCACTGAAATTAGTCTCTTCAATCATGGTCTGCTAACTTAATCTATAATCCCCACACAAAAGTACTCAAATTTGAAAAATATAGAACAAATTACAAGAAATTTTACGTTTGAATCTTATATACCAAACAAAAAAAAAATGTTGATTTATCAATGTGATATGTTGAAAAAGTGTTAATGGGAACAAATTTCCTCCTTTGCATCTCCATTTTGTTCTGTTAAATTATACCAGCATTCCGACCAAAAGAAAAAGGAAAACCAATATAGTATATATAAACAAGTTTGGGCATGCCAGAACAACCTTTGTAGGGTCCACTCAAAACTCAAAAAGTATCCAGCTCTAGTTCAATAATTTAGTTGCCCACCCTGTCTCACCAAATCAATGTACAAAGCACATGATGCCCCTGAAAACCAAAAACCTTTTAACTACTTCACTAGCAGCTTTATTTCTCAAGAGAAGAGTCCCACATGCCTGAACTCATACCAAAGGGCTCAAAAGAGAGACCAAGTGCCACAAAAGATGGGGCCTTTACGGCTATGTTGAAAACAAGATGATCTACCAACCAGAATTTTAATGGTTCCAGCCTAACTATTTATAAACTTTCATAAATTTAATAACTTATTTCCAGCCTATCTATACTAGAATCCATAGTAGGTTGATCACTTTAAGGATATACCTTAGACAAGTCCATAGTGGATTGATCATTTTTACTTTTAAGGATATACATTCGTGCTAGTTGTTAACTAAAAATAATTGCTACCACTTACTGTCATGGCTAGTGATTAGTGTGAGGTAGGCCATGGGTTCAAATCTTCAAAGGAGACATTGTCACTAACTCAGTTAAGGTATTTCTTTTCACTGCCCGAAACACTGAAACTTGATTAAGCTAAAATCATTATATGAGGTAACTTATCCAAGAAACCTTGTTATATAAGCCTCTTAGATGGTAAGACTTAAGAGCCTTGTAGCTCAATCAGCATCTCCTAACGTTCCAATGGAGACATCCAGCCATCCGGGGTTCAAATCTCTCATCTCCCATTAATAACTGTTGAATTATTAACAACCAACCAAAAAAAAAAAATCTGTCTCCAAACATTGGTTCTTGAGCAGTTAGTAAACTACTGTGACAACATATAGGGCAGCCATATGGCTAGAGGATTCCTCTTACCCTTTTATTCAGCCAAAAATAATTTTGCAAACTAAAATGTACTACTGCAAACATACCCGCCAGAATAAGGCAATACAGCAATAGTAAGAAACTAAACAACAGAACCAAAAAGTAATGCACAATGGTTATATGCTTGCTCCCAAGTGACACATTAAAGGACTCGTGTTTTGGTTAAAACAAAATCTTTTCTTTTTGGTGGAAATCACCCTGCTTCAAAAAATTGGTACTACACTGTTGTGGTAGCATAGATAAAGATATAAAATTCAAAACTCAACTGTCTTAAACAAGATTTCAACACTATAATGTGATAACTAGACTCCTAATCATAAACCTATACATAAAGCTTCAAGGCCCTAAAGATTTTGATTTCTCCACAAGGATAATCCGACCATTCCATTCAGTCTCATCAAGAGCTCTAACTGCTACATCTGCATCTTCATCCCTCTCCAGGGATAAAAATCCAAACCCACGTGAATCACCAAACCTTAACCCAAGCTGGTATAAACGGGCCAAATAATATAAAGAAAACATACAAGTACAGGACTATAGTTTATTCAATGTAATATTTCAACAAACTAAACAAAAATTTCAATTTCCATGCTTTACCATTATTTTCCCACCTCCCAAACATAAAACAAAACAAGAAAAGATTCAATAACCAATAAGCATACAACAAAAATGAATGCCCAGAAAGCTTAATACAGCTACAAACTCCACACAATCTTAACTTTCCACACTATTCCACAAATTTCCCAGCACCCAAACAGAAAACATAATCACAAAGCTTAAAACATTCACAAACCCTAGATTCAAAGAAACCACATGCTAATTTAATAGATCGAGAACAAAATGAAACCTTACTTAGATTGAGTTGAAATTGAAGATCTGAGAAGGAACTCACCGGTCTTCTGATGTGTGCGTAGAGAGAGGGACTGAGAATTTAGGGTTCTCTTGGCCGTAAAAAAGAGAAGAAGAAGAGGGAAGCTAGGGTTTGTAGTAGAGTTGATGCAACTGTGGATGTTTTGTACGTAGTAGGGTTGATGTGTGCTGGACGTCGAGCGATACATGATTTGGTGAGACGGTTGAAAGGGGGTTGTTACGGCGGGGTTTGGAGACTGGTTCTCTCTATTTCTTGCCCTTGCCCTCTCTTGCTCGTCCCTCTCTCTCTCACTGATTTCCCATGGGTTCAAGTCATAGTGCTTCGACGGTCACTGTGGGTCACTTGGCCATGGTGGGTCTGGGTTGTGGGTCACAATTTGGTGGTGAAATTTTGTGATGGCTGGATTTTGTGTTTGTGATGGTGGTTGTTTTGTGATTTGGTGATTTGGTGGCTGGGTTTTTGTTTTTTGATTGGTGATTTGTAAATTGTAATGGATGGGTTTTGGTGGTTGTTTTGTAATTGGTGATTTGTGATGGCTAGGTTTTGTGATTTGGTGGTTGTTTTCTAGTGGTGGTGGCTAGTGGTGGGTTGATTTTGGGTTGTGGTTTACGGTTATGGCAGGTGGGTGGGTGATGGTGGCTGGTGACGGTGGGTTTAAAGTAGTTGGGGGTTGGGTGGTGGTGGTGGTGGTGGTAGAGAAGAAACAGTGAGGAGATTTTCGAAGAGTCTGAGAGTGTGTGTAAGAGAGAGTGTATGTGTGGGAGACTAGCTAAAAACGAAAAGGCGCTAAAAATGAAAAGGGACAAAAAAAAACATAGGGAAAATTTAGGATTAGGTGGGGGAAATGTAAGGGTCTATTGCGACGGGTCATTGACACGCCGCTATATCTAAGCATAATGCCGCTAAAATAGGTTTATTGTGGCGAGACATTGGCCTGCCACTGTAGTATGGCGCAAAATACTAGAACTATTGCGGTGGGCCAATAGAACGCCGCAATAGATCTCATGTACAGCAACAGGCCCAAAACGCGCCACAATAGGCGACATATAGCGGCAGTTTTCGCACCCACCGCAATAGGTCATTTTTCTTGTAGTGTTATTTGCTACAAAATTTCAAACCACATGCTCTCTCTCTCTCTCTCTCTCCAATGTCACTTCCATTTGAAACCCTATATTTCACTTAGATTTCCTCTTTTTTCCCTTATTTTTCAGTTCATCCTAACTTTGCTATTTTATTTTTTTAAATATAGTAACAAATAGAAAAGATTCAAAGAAACTTATTTAATTCTCTCATCATTCATAAATATGTTGTAATGCAATAATGATTTATTCTCTTTTTTTTTTTTTTCTTTTTTTGAGGAAACAGTAATACTTATTAGAACACACGAACACGATATTAGTATATAGAGTTTTTTAAACAGGCTTATAATATATTACATAACCAGAGTACCACTACAAAAGGGACTAACTTTTGTAGTAGTAGCCCAGGGTTATAAGGACTGAAACTCTAACACACATAACCAATGTGGGATAAACATCCCTATATTTTTTTTTTTTTTTGAGGAAACAGTAATGATTTATTCATTGAACTAGTGATACCATAGTGAAATCATGACTTATTAATTGGGTCCAAATTATCAAACTAAGTATAATGGTTTAAGGAATAATGGTTTGACATTAGCAATTATCAAAAAAAAAACATTAGCACTTAATATAAAACTTAGTGTATCTAAGACTAGTTTTGTTTAGTGTAAGTAAGATGATTCGGTGAACTAAATCTCACATCCGGGGGGAGAGATGCTATTAGCCCAATAAGCCAACATCTAAGGCAAATTACTAAAATAGTAATTCAATAATAATGAGATGCAATCAAGCTGGCAATATTTTTCTATTTCCATCTGAATCCAATGGGATTTAGGGTTTACATCAAAATTTGATCCATTGAAAGCTCCTTCTAACTATTCAATATTTATTATGCTTCTAAATTGTTGTAAATTACCAATATACCCTTTTCAAGCTTTTGTTTGGCATCTATCACTTTTTAGATGTGACCAATGTTCTTAATACACTAATGTAAAACTGTGATGAATTAAGAGCCCTAGACAGAAAGTCAGTGTCAGTGACCCCTATGCTAGCTTGGAAGATGAAGCCATTCAAGAGATATGAGGACTTAGCTAGTAGTTGTAGTATATTAAAAAGAATGCAGTCCTTTCAAGGCATGTCATGTGCTTCTTTATTATAAAATGCCAATTCTATCACTTTAATATATAAGAACAAAAAGAATCATCTATATTCATCTTATATTAAGGTCCTTTTTGCAACCAAAACAAGTGGTTCAAGATCCAATCATATCATAAATCTTAAGGTGAATGATTATATAGATCAAAAATAATCATGGGTATAGCAATCCAATTAAAGAATCCAAATTATCTTGCTTGCATGAAATTAAACCTCTTCAATAAACAATACTACCCCATCAAATCTTGCTTGCAATTTGTCTTTTGCAAACAAAATCTTGTTCCCAATGAGACCTAAATAGGTAATTACAATTAACAAAAAAACAAAGACATTAAGCTGGAAAGAGCAGCACCAAGTAAAATATGGATATGATACAAGGGATTAGGTATAACTAATAAGTCATTAAAGTATGTTCGTGTCCACAAACTTTTGCCTCTCAATCAAATTCAGCACCCCACTTTTTAAGGGCACCTATCACCGACACAACTCTCATTGTCACAAAAACCAAGGGCCTTTTATGTAATTGCATGCAACAATTTTCGGACCGTTATATTTTTATATTGACATTGACATTGTGCACTCATTATATTCATGAATCATGACTTTCATACACCTGAAAGTGAAAAAGAAAGAGAAAAAAGAGGCTACCCCTTCACAATTGTCACGTGCTTGTGGCACGTGACTTTGAGATACTTGCGGGTCTACCTTAAATAACGTGGTCAACACCGAGGTTCTCGCATGGAGGAGCATCTATATATGTAATTTCTTTGACTTTTGCATTACAATGGTGAGAATCAAGAGAAATCAACGGTTTAGAGAACCCTCTACCAATTTAATATGATAGTCTCCGCAGCATATGATCAGGAATGGACTCCACTTGTGTGTTTTCTTGGTTGCTTCACTTTATCAACTACTAGTCCTTAGAAATCTCACTCTTTCTCATCTCTCTCTTCCTTTTTTTTTTCAATTTTTTTTTTTTTAAACAATGTTATGAATACAGAGTTTATGAAATATTTATAGAAATTTTTTATGGAAAAAAAATGTAATTAATTTCTTTCACAGCTTTTTATATTTCTTATAAAGAGTAATGCTACAAACACAAATTATTTTAAAACATTTTTACAAACTGCTATATGGCTTTAGCATTTTATAAATAGTTATTATAAGTAAAAATGTGATATTAGTAATAGGCTTATATTAAAACTAGTAAGAATTTGCCATATCAGTAGTTTAAAAAAATATTGTAAAATAATTTGTATTTGTATCATTACTCTTCTCATAAAAGTAATATTAAAATTTTTCTAAACTGGTTCATTAACAAATGTCCTGAAAGAACCCGTTAAGACAACCCATTCTATTAACAACATAACACTTTAGTCATTATGAAATAGACTGTGAAAACATTCTTTGTATTTTAAAATTTTTCACTTGGTCAAATATTGGCCTCACACTTTCCCAAGAAAAACTTTTCTTGGTAGTGTATGTACAACTAAGCATGCCCTTTTTGCTCCTCAGCTTTTATTTAACATTTCGTGGATGCATCTGCAACTTTGTTAAAGATTCTGCAACACCGAGTAAAACCAAAATCACTCAAATTATTCTTTATTGATTCTTGAGATCAAACTCATGCTTCATTTCTTTCAACAAATGATTGTAGTTGTAAACTTGTAAACTTATAATTGCAGATATGGTTCTTCATGTTAAGTTATATCATTTTGCATGACTAACCCAACCATTTTCTCCTGCAATATAGTTGGAATTTGAGGCTTTGCATTGAGTTGTATTTGCCTGAGAGAATGGAGAATTTCTGTGTTTCTTTCTGTTTCTTTTTTCCGTCACTCATAATTCTTGCTATGCTTGCTCCTAGTTCAACTGCACAGTTGAGTCCAAGGGAAACCAGAACTCTTTTCCAAATTCAAAAGCTTCTTGAATACCCTGAAGCTCTTCAGGGATGGAATAATTGGACCAGCTTTTGTTACCTCTCTCCCTCACCTTCTCTCAAGATTGTATGCACAAACAATCAAATAACCGAGTTTACTGTCTTTGGAAACAAAAGCTCCTCTTCTCATAGCCCAAAACCAGCTTCTGGGAAATTCACTGTTTCTCAGCAAACTCTATCTGAAACATTCTCCACTGATTCTTTGTTTACTGTTCTAGCAAAGCTTTCAAACTTGAAAGTGTTGTCACTTGTGTCCTTAGGATTGTGGGGTCCATTACCAGCCAAGATCGATCGGTTATGGTCACTTGAAGTGATAAATATTAGCTCAAATTTTATTTATGGAGAGATTCCTTCATCAATTAGTACTTTGAAGAATCTGACAAGTCTTGTTTTGGCTGATAATTTGTTCAATGGAAGTGTACCAGATCTTAAAAGTCTAGTACTTCTCCAAGAGCTGAATTTGGGGGGCAACAATATTGGACCTGAATTTCCCTCACTAAGCAACAGTCTTGTGAGTATAACATTGAGTAACAATTCTCTAAGATCTGAGATTCCTTCAGAAGTCAAGAACTTTGCTAAACTGCAACAGTTTGACATCTCTTCAAACAAATTTCTTGGTCCAATCCCACCTTCTCTGTTCTCTCTGCCTTCAATTCAGTATCTTAGTTTGGCCCAAAACCAACTAAGTGGGGTTCTTCCTATGAATATATCATGCAATGCTGAGCTCAAGTTTGTAGACATTTCACAGAACCTATTGATGGGAAAATTGCCATCCTGTCTGGGATCAAACTCTTCAAACAGGTCAGTACTATATTCATGGAACTGTTTGTCAAGCAGTAATTACTCAAACTATCAACATCCATCTGTATTTTGCAACAAAGAAGCATTAGCTGTTAAGCCTCCAATCAAAAGCAAAGAGGAGGAGTCCAAATCCAACATCAACTTCGGCCTCGTACTTGTTATCATTGGATGTGTGGTGGCAATTGCTGTGGTTCTTGGATTGCTGGTTTCGTTCATTGTCAGAAGGGCAGAAAGGAATAGAAGTGATGATAACATATATAACAGATCTGTTGCTGAAAAAATGTCCATACGTAGCTCCTCAAGATCATACACTGATGCAAGTAAGGCAATCTTTCTGGCTTTCTTTTTTTTCTTTAAATCTACTGAACATAATGTGGATAACTACTTAATCTAAGTTCTTTGAACCAATGCAATTCCTCAAATGGTCATTTTGAACTTACAGTTTCGTAAGTATTGTACCTTAGGATCCCCAATTATATTCAACCATGTGACTGCATTTCCTAATAAGTTTTCTTAAAAGGGTGGTTTAGAACTTTAGATTTTTCATTTTTTATAGCTTAGTGCTTTGAACCAATGTATCCCTTAAAGGGTGGTCTAGAACTTTGGATTTTACTCATTTTATGTAGCTAATGAAAGTGATGAATGAATTGGCTTTTCACAGGGCGTGTGGCCCAAACAATAAGGTTAGCAGCACTCGGGTTACCACCATATCGAGTTTTCACATTGGAAGAGATTGAAGATGCAACAAATAACTTTGACCCAACAAATTTGATAGGGGAAGGATCTCAAGGACAGGTAAAGCATTTAATTCAAACTGTTTTCCTGATCAGTATATGAGTTATGTCACAATGTAATGGAACCCACCAAATTCGATTCTCTTCAAATTGAAAGCTTGCGAATTTGTTTGTTTGTTACAGCTCTATAAAGCTCGGGTAAGAGATGGTTCAGTGGTCCTGGTGAAGAGCCTGAAATTGAAGCAAAAACATTTGTCAAAAAGTTTGATGCAGCACATGGATGTGTTATCCAAGCTGAGGCATAGGCATTTGGTCAGCATCCTCGGACACTGTATTGTCACTTACCAAGACCATCCCAATACAGCTAGCACTGTCTTTATCGTTCATGAACACGTCTCAAATGGATCACTAAGGGACTACCTTAATGGTAAAGTCAACAGCACGAATGATGGACTTTTTGAAATTTTATTACATAAACTTCACAAATTAATGTCATATCAGTATTTAAATATTTCGTAGCAAAATTGATAGTAGCTTTAGCATTTTTCAACTTGAAATCTTCAATGAAGTAAATCTTTTAATCTTATTGGCAGATTGGAGAAAGAAGGATATGCTGAACTGGCCACAGAGAATGGCAATTACCATTGGTGTTGCTAGGGGAGTCCAGTTCTTGCACACAGGGATTACACCTGGCATATTTGGGAATAAATTGAAGATTGATAACATTTTGTTGGATGACAGCCTCACAGCAAAAATTAGCAGCTACAATATTCCCTTGCCATTTAAGGTTAGAAAATTTTATATACAGATTTATACATTTTTCATATGTAACATTTTTGCATATCATATTTGATTTTAACTATTTTTGTGTGTTAATTTTTGCTATTTTAATATAACAGGTAGATTCAGAGAGCCCTCTCGGTGGACAGGACAATCATTTGAGGTATTTATTCCTCGTCTCCTTCCTTTTCTTGTTTCTTTGTTCTGCAATAAGACCCAGCTAATCTTACTGAGCCCTGTATATGCAGAGCTGAAATTGCAGACAAGGAGGATATTTATCAGCTGGGAGTTATTCTACTTCAGGTTATAACCGGGAAACTGATAACATCAGCTAGTGAAATGAATGAGCTAAAGCTTGAGGTACTAATAGTCTAATACAATTATTCATCTATTTCATATGTACTTTCAATTCCATCATACATTTCCAGCCGGAAATTCATTGGCTTCCATTTTACTTGTTTTCTACACAACAGCTAGAGAGGGGCTTGACAGAATCAAAATTAAGGGCTGCAGCCGATCCCTCCATTCAAGGAACTTTTGCATATCAATCATTAAAGACCACAGTTGAAATTACCATCAACTGCCTCGGCAAAGATCCGAGCAAGCGCCCTTCAATTGAAGATGTTCTCTGGAATTTGCAGTACTCAATTCAAGTTCAAGAGGGATGGACCAGCAGTGAAAACCTAAGTACACAGATGTAGTGCTTTAGTTGAACAATTTTTATACTGCGGTAACCGGCAGCAGTCATGATGCCTTGTGATACAATGAGCATATAAAATTATAAATAAATGTAAATATAATTTCCCTTTACCCTGCATTTCTTTTATCGTATTAGTATTAAGTTTCTACGATTCTTTCCAATGGCTGACCAGAGTTTTCATTTATCATTATGAACATGCATGTATTTACATATTACCTACCTTTCTAATCAGAGCACTGCTATGATTCAGTAATATTGCAGGAACCATTTGTCAACTGTTTTTTAAAGTATCGTTACTGTCAACCATTCTTTATTTATTGTAGTTTTCCAACTCATCTATCATTGGTAATAGTTGTGTTTCCCTCAATTTAAGAATGAGACAGTAAACAGAAATTTTATATGTGAAATATTAGGAAGAATGCAGAGTATCAGGTACAAGTAACATTCAGAAATAAAAAGGCAAACACAAAAGCCAAGCAAACATATAACATAATCAAAGTCAAGGAGTTCACAACACCATGGTTGAGTCCCATCGTTATTTAAACAGACCATTGGGCTATTTTGAAGTTCCAAAACACCTAACCATGATGACTAATCAGCAGTCCAACTCTGCTCAACAATCTCACGTACTCTCCTATTATATTCACGTTTGTTCTCACTAAACATCCGTGCAGCTTCTGAATTTGCAGGAGAATTTGGGTTTGGGTCACAGAGCAATGACTGCAATCAGAAATGACAATAGCTTTAAAACAAGAACTCAAGAGTAACATCATCATAAAACCAGAAAGCACATTTGCCAATTCTTTTGTATAACAAACCAATATACATCATTGCATACTCTATCAATATACATATACAAAGAAGCATGCAAGCAAGTATTTATGTAAAATAACCACATAATAATACAATGGATCACCAACTCCAGTCCAAGCAGCACTTGCCAAACAAGGAATCAGGAACTAGTGAAAACAGAAATGCTAAGTGAAACTTCACAGTTCACAGGTCCATTTTGCTTTCAAATTTATAGATGGCACAAACAAAGAAATTTATGAAGTGGTATAGATGTCTAAAAGATGAAGTTGCCAACTTTCCATCCCCAGTCTCAAGACTCAAAGTATGTTAATGGAGGATGGAGGAATAACCATGTGATTCATGGGTGAAAACTGGCTCCACAAACACAACTGAAATAGTAAGGGGAACATTTATATGCATAAATATGGACCAAATTGACAGTGGGAGGAGAGACATGTGATAATTTAGGGGAAGAATGGGAAAGGGGAGGGAGGGGCTTGAATTAAGCATCAGTAGATCAACTGGAAGATGATTATGACATTGTAGGTACTTGAATATGTTAAGCTATAATTCACGCCTGGCATCATAACTTAGTACGAACATAACATATGACCCACTATAACTGGATATTCTTAAAGTAGTGACTACAAACAATTAAAGATGTTTTAACCTGGATGGAGGTAAGTATAGCTGCAACATCGTATATAGGGCTCCATTGATTTTGTAGAATGTCCAAACATATGCTTCCATCCGCATAAACTGTAAAAAGGGCAATAAATGGCTAGAATTAATACAAACAAGCAAAACCTCTCACTAAATATTTTGAAGATATTAACAAAAGAGAATATAATAACAACCAAGCAAAGCAAAAACAAAGAAAAGTCAAGAGTTGAATGCCAAAGCTGGACAAGTTAATGGGACATTAATTTAGGAGCTTGATCTATCCAATAAATAATTAATAGAGCTTGGTGTATACAATCAATAAGTAATAAAAAGATTCATCAAAATATATATATATATATATATATATACAAGTAATAAAAAGAAAGATAAGAAAAGAAGCTTCATAACAACCACCAGGTTTCCCAATCAGCCTCAAATCTCAATAACTATTAGCATTGCAGGGTGAGTCTTATAGAAAAAGACAGAATTACAGAAAGCTGAAGCATAAATATATTCAAAATGAAAGCACATCAGCACTGGAGATAGCAACAGGAATTGGTGAACATAAACCCAGATAACCCAGCTGTATGTATCTATAACACACACAAAAAAGAAGAGAAAGAACAAGTGGGGCCCTTACAATTATATTGCCACATAGTGGGCTGGAGGAATTTTCCTCCAAACCAATTTGGAGGAAAATTCTGTCCTTATTTATAAATCCAAAGTGTAAAATGTAAAGCAAGAATATCAGGAATAATAAACTGTAGGTGTTAAACATAATTAGTAAACTTACTATTTGGATGGAACATTCTAGAGACAAAGCGCACAGTTGGTGGCTTGTTTGGATAATCCTCTGTAAACTGAAGCGTCAATTTAAACGTACCTGAAGCACTCAAAGGTATAATTCATGAATATAGAGTATTAAATAAAAGCAGTAGTGGTAATATAACAACATGGTTTGTTGGCAACTACAGCCATACAAATAAAAAAAAATTAAAAAAAAAACCTAACACCTAAAATAATAAGCATAACAGAAATATCAGTTCCTTAGTTCTTTTTTCTTTTCTTTTTTTTCCCTCATGCTTGGAGTATGGGAAAAGTGCATCAAATTTCTGTGACACTTTTAAAGAAAAAATACACACACACAACTACATATTGCATGGTTCACAGCAAGAGATACACCATATCACATTCATCTATCAGGATTATCAAACCTTTCCACCATCAAAACAGAAGGTTTGTTGAGTCTTGAGATCTAATCAGAAATATACTGTAAAGTGAGCATTCATTACCTCCCAAAGCCTACCACAAACAAGAATGTGCACTGTGATTGATAAGCATAACACCATATGATGGGGAACATAACTGGCAGCCCCCTCTAAACACTTACAATAGGTGAGGGAAGCAGGTTCTAGTGCTCAAGCATTAATTTGGGATGTTTAGGATGATGGAGAGATCTCTTGGGAGCTTTGCTTGTTTTTGTTTATTTGCTGCTAGATCAGTTTTGATTGAGTTTTAATAGAATAGGAGCAAATTGGTAAGTTACAGATTTTTGGAATGGGCTGTCTTTGGCTGTACAATGCCCATGAGTCTTATTTACTGTTTTGAGCCCTTTTCTTATTTAGTTTAGAAGTTTTTAAGTACTTTTTCTTGGTTATTAGTAATCCTAGGAGCAAAGGACTTAGTAATAGTCTATATAAAGGCTTTGCCGTAGTCCATTAAATTTATAGTGAGATTGATTTTAATAAAATTCCAATAGTTTATTTTAAGTTCTAAAGGTGTGATTGCCTTCTCCTAGCCAATGTTGGTAAGCTTTAAAGGGCGCTTAGGCGTGAAGCACCAAAAGCTCAACAATTTTCGCCTCTAAAGAAAGGTGCATTTGCAGAAGTGCACCTAAAGCATGCTTTTTTGAGTTTTTTATTTAAATATAAATATATATACAAAATGAAGCAATCAGATGATTCAGATCTTGATGCTATTGATATACACCATGGATTTGTTATACAAAAGTCAATTTTTGTATGATACACCTAAGCTCACCCTTCCTCCCCTTTACAAATTCTAGAAGGTAAAAATCCATTTGGCACCACATGCCACATACTGCTCATCCTCACCAAAGGAGACTCAAGCAACAGTGAAGTCACTAGGGAGAGCAACAAACTTAAATTCTATTTTACAACATACTCCTCATCAAAGGTAGACTATTAATTTAGAGAAAGCATATGAGCAAGATGACAAGGGTTCCAAATCTTGTGATGACAATGATAATATTCCTATACCTAATGAGGATGATTATATTGAGTGATACTACTTCATGCACATGGAAATGTACATTAAGGAGTCTAAAACATTACAAGATGTTATGTACAGCTGTATAAGACAACAATGATTCTAACTCAAGAATGAAGTTACAACTAGCGAAACCCCAGACCCAGGACCAATCAAACAACATCCTAGAAAACAATTCTATCAAATGTGTCCCTGAAATTTCCAAATCCTCAAATGTACAACAGTTACACTCCCACCACAATGTCCACATCAAAAATAATGGAACCAGATTCCAAACATGTGAAGACTGCTTGCCTAACCAATTCCACCATCCAAACAAACGATCAGTGACCATTTCGGGTAACACCCACAAAAGTCCAAAGGTGCAAAAGACAAAACTCCACAACTTGAATGCAAAATTACAGCGTAGCAAAAGATGCTCCACAGTCTCCCCACTACAATGGCACATACAACACCTCCCTACTAAAGTGTGTCCTCTCTTAATGAGATTATCACAAGTAAGAATCTTTCCCCATTCTACCGTCCCATCAAAGAAAGAAAACCTCCTTGGGGCCTTTACATACCAGATGCATTTCCAAGGGAAACTCTTCACACAAGGCCCCCTTAAGGCATCATAAAAGGAACTCACATCATATCTCCATTTCCTTTCAGCCACCAAATCAATCAATCTCTACCCTCTCAGTGAGGGGATATTAGAATAAAGGAGATTAAAGAAAGAAGTAGCCATCCATCTCAATCTCCCAATCATAATACTCACACTCAAATCTAATTTCCCACCTCCTCCGTTCCCCTCCACTTTGCCTTGGGACAAGGAGCCAACAAAGGCATCTCTAACTAATGAACAATCGTACAAATCAGGAAAAAGCATCCTCAGTTGTTGCCTTGTTGGTCACCACACCACTTGTCATGCCAAAACCAAACATGAATACCTTCCCTTACATCAAAGCAGATATTGTGGAAAGGTTTCCCATTCCATGCTTATGCTTTTCCATAAGCCACACTCATGAGTACCTCAAACAGTCCTAGTGCACCAACCTCCCCACTCCTCTCCATATTTCACAGCTACCACATAACTGCATAGCCACATTTCCTCCAACCCAAAACAGCATAAACCATTTACCCAAAAGAGCCTGGTTAAAAGTCACTGACTTCCTAAAGCCCAAGCCACCATTAGCAATAGGGGTTAACACCATATCCCAACCCACCAAATGATGCTTGAACTCGTCCCCCATACCTCCCCAGAGAAATTTCCATACCCTTCCAGAGAAAATTTCTATGGAACTTCTCAATCCTATTCACCACACTAACAAGGATAGTGAACAAAGGTAGATAATAAGCAGGTAGACTCGAAAGTGTACACTGTTCAATAATGCTAACCTCCCTCCTTTTGACAAATACAGTTTCTTCCAGCCTGATAGTCTGTGTTCCATCTTCTCTAAAATAGGATTCCATACCGACTTTACCTTGAAAGATGCCCCTAAAGGCATTCCAAGATAGGACCGACAGGTCATAGGCAAACCCCCAATCTTGCAACAGAGGAGCTCTACAAGCTCTAACATATTCAAAACCTCCCCAACAAAGGGTGATGATTATATACTTTTAGGATTGCATTGCATTGCATTGCTTTTGACAAGCATAGAAATCATTACTTAACAGTTAACATTCTAGGCGCCTTGTGTGCTCTTGAGCACAATCACTTTGCTTCATATACAGTGATTCACCTACACCTTTATCGGCTTACACTCCAAGGCTAGTCTTCTAAAGGATGGCACAACATCCTTTTATTGGTTCACTCTGTGCATTGAACTGTAAATCTCCCTCCCTCCCTCCCTCACTCCCTCAATCTCTCTCTCTTAATGGGTGGGATAGGTCTTGCCTAGAATAAATGGGTTGGGTTGGATATGGTTATTTAATATTTAGATTAAAGAGTGAGAAATGGGTAAATGAGTACCCAACCCATTTAAGACCTGTCCAAACCTGCCCATTTTCCATCCCTAGATAAAACAAAAACCCAGTGGGCTATCAAAATCAGCCTAAACACTAGGAAATCAAATTAAATCCAAACAAAGAAGGTCACCCAACCAAACAACTAGACAAAGCTTTCAAACCATGCTTTGATGGTTCACTAAGAACAAACAATAGTATCACTGGAAACCCTCCATGTAACTTAAGAATTACAGAACAAAGGAAGAAAAGCCAATCAAAACATGAAATCAAAGTCCTAATTAAATCAAAGTAGGCACGATAAGTAACTTTACCTCCGTCCCATGGGGTGTCATCAGGCCTGCAATTCAACCAATGGATAGCATAAGTACAACTGTATCAGATCCATACTTAACCAAAACATTCAGGGAAAAAAAAAAAAAAAAACCCAACACAAAAACCAAAAAGTAAAACAAATGGAAACAAAGGAATATTGTTTTCATTTTGAAACATACCCAAATATAACAGCATTCCAAAGCATAATGTTGTTGTCTTGAGGAGCACCACTGATGCCTGCAGGAGGATCTTGCTGTAACCTCTTAAAGTCCCTCATCAATCTTTTCCTCGCAGGAGTCGACATCCTCACCGCCTATAAATTCAACCCAAACAAACACCACACTCAGTAAATTGTCATAAACCCAAAACATAAATCGCAAAAAGCAACCATTAAACAAAATTGCAGCAATTTACAGTTCATGAGAGAATCATTTCTCAAACAAACTGTTCTAAATTAATCCTTCCACAAAATTTCAGCATCACATAACACAACCCAAATTGAAAAACCCAAGTTCTTGAAACCCCCAAAATCTAAGCTTTAACATAACGATCATATCCAACAGGCAAACAAAACAAAACCCAAATCACAAAATCGCATAATTAGTTAAAATTCACATCAAACCCACGAAGGGAAAGAAAACCCTAGATCGACAAAATCGAAAATTGGCAATCGAAATTAGGGCAATTCGTAATCAAAACAAGCAGATACACAACAGAAGTAAAGAGATTTCGCTCACCCGTGAGTAAACGCGGCGAGTAACTTGAGCTTTGGGATATTTTCCCAAAACTTTTCTCGAGAAACAAACAGATAAAAAAGAAAAAATTCAAAAGCAAAAAATGGGTTTGTGGTATTGGAGAAAGATCTTCCTAAATCACCGTCTGATCAGCTTTTTTTTATTAGAAAATGTTTTTTTAGGTTAAAGATTATACATATAATATGTATGTGTATATATATAATGGTAAGAGATGGGGTCAAAGGTCTCTTTTTCAATTCTACTGCTACTTTTTGTTTCTATTTGAGAGCCTTTTTCTCATCAAGTTGTGCTATTGGCAAGACAGGCCCATCCATCACTGTAATGTATTGTATGTGTGACCATTTTTCTTTTTCCTTTTTTTCTTTTTTTTTTCTAATTTGATAGTTACAATAAAAAATGAAAGTTTAAGGCCCCGTTTGGTTTGTCATTTTAAACAATATTTTTTAGTTTTTAAACAGCATTTCACGCATTTCAACACACTTTTTCACCCACACGTATTTCAAAAAACAATAAACAACAATTTTCAAACTACTCTACCAAACACCCCCTAAAAGTTTGAACCTAAACGTCTTTTTAAAAACTACTAAGCTGTTGGGGATTTATATTAATATTAATTATTTTTTTAATCATATATTTTAAGGGTAGTTTAAAATTAAACCATCTAATTTCCAAAAAAAAAAAAAATTAAACCATCTAATTTTCACAAATAGACAAAGTTTTCTCTAATCCAAGTTGGAGAAATCTCTTCCAATCAAGGTAGTCAATTTCATACTCAAAATTGTTTCGATTTTTTTTTTTTTTTTTTTTTTTGGGTTGATAAGAAGACAGTTTCAATTTGATTAGGGGAAAAGGGAATTAAATATTTTGGTTAAGGTTGATATCAGTTTTCTGTTTTGAGATTACCGTTATTTATAAAATATATATATACATATATTTTTTATATTTATATAAACATATTATTCAAAAAATCATGTATTTTCGAAGCCCAAATATTGGCATAAATACATTAATCTAATGTATTTAACTATTTTTAAATACATTAATCTAATGTATTTTTAAATATTTTTAACTATTTTTTATTTTATTGGCCAAAACATTAATTCTAACTAAAACATTAATATTCAGGTAATACAACCCAGTATATTTATCCTATACATTTTAGAAAAATACTGATACTAGTATTGGTATATTATTGGTATAGCCAATATTAATATGATATTGACTTTCTTGCTTTCAACCACATGACAAATCATAAGTTCATTCACATATATCAAATCACATGATTCTTTAAATCATTTAAACAAGTTACATGTTTATTAAATAAGTCTTATGATTTTTTAATCTTTTCTTGCGAAACAAAAGTAGGTCATTTGACTACAAATATAAATGGATAGTCTTTTAAAGTAACATGTGATGAGTGGTGTGCTTATATTCATCACTATCAGAATTTGGTTCAAAGTTTCTCCATCTCCTTCTCATCTGGGCTAATGAAATATACAAAATATTGTAGTTTGTTCTATAAATTTCTACCTCTCCATCAATCTCTAATACGTTTGAATTTTTCAAAACTCCATTATATTGTGACTTTTCTCCAAACAATTTTAGAAAAAACTTTACCCATTACAAATTAAACCTTATAATTTCAATAATTTCAAATCAAAGTTATCAAACTATAAACTTTTAAAATCATAGCAATATAAATCAATGATTTTCAAGTTTGATAAGAGATTTAACTGATACAATTTTAAAAGTTCAATATTCAATTTGAATATATCAAAACTATACGATTTATTTGTAACAATATTAAACTTGTTTTATTTAAAACTTTTTAAACTATAGGATCAAATTTAAAATCACTCCTAATGTATATAATCTAGAATATAATTTACCCAACTTTTTCCCCCGTATGAAGTACGCAATTATGTTCGTCTAGTTTTTATTTATTTATTCACCTTTTCTTGTTACGGGGAAGGATTTTCCACGAGGTTTGAGAGTTTCCTAGAATTATCAAAAGAATTCCTTGATTTGGAAGGTGCGTGGGAAATGAATTGGAAACTTTTTTGAAAAATAATGTGTGAAATTCTGACCTATTTGATTCGGCACGCGGCATGGGACCATGCCACTTTTTTCTTTAGCAAAGAGAAAATCTAAAAAATAAATAAATAAAAAGACCGACCAAAAAAACAAAAAGACAAAAGACAAAAAATTTTATAGCTGTTAATGTAATGTGACCTAATGTGATTGATAAATAAAAGGTGACCTTAATAATAAGGATAAAGTTTAGTTATAAAATTAGTTATAACTTAACGCTATAACTTTATTCAATATATTTTTATTAGATGTGAATTTTGACAAATTCATCGTTGGATTATATCTTCTTCTTATATCCTTCATACTTGCAAAATTTATAAAAAATTAAAAATTAATAGCTGTGTCATTAATAAATTGTTTAAATTACAAGTTTCTGTAATTTAAATTATGCATAAAATATAAGCTTATACATCATATAGTAAATAATATCCGATTAACACAAAATTTGACATGTGTATTATGAATGTAAAGAACATGCAATTCAAATATTAGATTTTCAAAATATGTAGTAATATTTATTTTATTGAGTGAGGTTGTAGTTTTAGGTTATAACTAATTTTGTAGCTAAACTTTAACCTAATAATAAGTCTATATAAAAGTTAGTAAAAAGTTTGTCAACTCAATTATGTAAAAAATGTTTTGAATTTTGTTGTGTACGTAGCATTGTTCCATAGTAAATGAGTAGTTCTAGGACCATAAATTATTTCATAACTTTTTTGCCACAACTTTAATATGGCAAACTGTGAGTGATTAACCATCACTTACACACGGAACCACATTTTTTCTTTACCAATCACACTCTGCCACTTGTGCCAAGAAGGTGTGAAAATTTTTGTGGTTCTAAACTTTTTCATAGTAAATTGGATGAATTTGGAATGAGCAATGTTACATAGCCATTGAGTTGACAAGTTTTTATTGGTTCTTATCTTATAAGCCACATCAACTGTTGTGAAATTTTTTTGTGTCTATACTTTTTTCATTTGGAATATTTGGGAATTGTCATAAACTCGAATTCGTATATGAAAAAGTTTCCGAACAAGAATAAAGCCAAGGTACCAAAATCAAAATATGTAGTCTCATCGCATCTTAACGGTTAGATTTTCAAAATATGTAGTAATATTTATTTTATTGAGTAAGGTTGTAGTTTTATGCTATAACCAATTTTGTAATTAAACTTTATCCTAATAATAAGTCTATATAAAAATTAGTAAAAAGTTTGTCAACTCAACTATGTAAAAAACTGTTGTGAAATTTGTTGTGTACGTAACATTGCTCCGTAGTAAATGAGTAGTTCTAAGACCACAAATTATTTCATAACTTTTTTGCCACAACTTTGATGTGGCAAATTGTGAGTGAATGATTAACCACCACTTACACACAGAACCACATTTTTTCTTCACCAATCACAGTCTGCCACTTGTGGCAAGAATGTGTGAAAATTTTTGTGATTTCAGACTTTTTCTTAGTAAATTGGATGAATTTGGAATGAGTAATGCGACGTGATTGCTGAGTTGACGAGTTTTTATTAGTTCTTATCTTATAAGCCACGTCAACTGTTGTGAAATATTTTTATGTCCGTACTTTTTCGTTTGGAATATTTGGGAATTGTCATAAACTCGAATTCGTATATGAAAAAGTTTTCCGAACAAGAATAAAGCCAAGGTACTGAAATCAAAATATGTAGTCTCATCGCATCTCATCCAAATATCAGAGACTTCTGTTGAAAAGTTGTTGTCAACAATTGGTCAATTATTCATAACAATTTGAAGCAAACTCACGTGATACTCTTGATAATTTTAAGACAATATTTGTTAACATGTGTGCCAATGAATGCATTTTGTTGGTTTCTTGAAGAAGACATTGCTCATGTCACTCAAACAAACATGTACAATGCATCTAGTTGTAATACATCATTAGTATATAGTATGAAATGTGGGGTTGAGAATTGATATAAGCATCTCTTCTTATCCTGCCAAATTTGATTAGAGGCAAAATTTATATTTATTTTGTGATTTCTATCACATTATTTGAACAAGAATTAATCAATTAGGATTAGCATGACCACATGTAAGGCTATTTATTTATATTTAATAAAGAATGAACAGATGAGAATTATTGTGTATATTTACAAATTGGTGTATCTAAAAGCTTATTATGGAGGGTTTGATTTTTCTTTTGAAACAAAACTATCTGTTTTCTTATGTGTATGATATCATTATTTGCCTAGGTATTGAAACTACCATTGGAAGAACATGCAAGACTAAATTTCAATGGTGAGAAGTGCCCTTTAATATAAAATTGAATGCATACATTTATTGAATAGTTTTTTTTTTTTTTTTTGAAAGGCATTTATTGAATAGCTGATTAACTGATCTTTAAAATGAGTAATTATAATTATCAAATGTAAACTTCTCATTGGTTCAAGTCCAAAGAAAATGGTAGACAGACACTCATGCGTGAAATAAAACCTAGCAAATGATTAGGCATTTCAAGTTGTTGAATTAATTGTATGATAATTAGAAAACTTAATCACTCCTTGGGTAAACTTTATGAGAAAAGGGCTTTGATTATGATAATAATCATGTAATTAGCCCCCTAAAAATACCCCCAAAAAATCACACACAAAAAAAAAAAAAAAAAACCGGTAAGATAAGTTAAGATTGGCATAAAACAGGCTTAAGGAGACAAAGTGTCGATTGGCATACAGAGTGCCCATTTCAGCACTCAAATTCACTATAGTTCAACTATATATTTGCTCTATTATTTTGAGACTTTTTATATCCTACATTAATTTAGGGGATAAATATGCGATTAATTATCATAAAAAGGAGTCCAAACTTCTTCTTCTTTTTTTTTTTTTTTTTTTTTAACACTTCAGTACCAAGAGGCCTCTCCTCATTAAAGGAGGAGGTCCGAACTTAAAAAGGTTCATTTTGGATGAAAATTTTGAAAACTTACTAAAGGGCTCACCTTTAGTCATGAAAGATATTGAAAGGCCACAAAATTTGAAGGAAAAACCACAATTTCCTTCATAAATAAAAAAAAATAATAAAACCATCCTTTAACCTTGAAATAAACACCCATCAATCCCTTGACTAATCTCATGCAAACATGACCACAAAGACCTCCAAAAATCCCATCCAACCATGCATTTTTGTCACTATGGCCTACAACCATAAAATTACTCATCCTTAAACCAATTTAGAATGGGTCAAGTCAATTAGGTTTGAAATTGGGTAAGAAACGAGTCATTCTAAATGAGTTGCAAGACCTATGACACTTACTTGGTTCTTTCAAAGTCAAGTCAAACCAGCATGACCCATTTTTTTTCACATGCAAAAATAATAGAAATAAGTAAATAAATAAAAAAACTTGATAGTACTATTTTTATTTTCTTTTCAATACAAACAAAAGAACAAATAAACAAAAAACCCTCAAACATTAAATTGAAATAATTGATAAATTCTTAAATATACAAAATCCAAAGTTCACTACACTGAAGCCTTCAAGCCTTGGCTTGATTAAGAGGAAGATGACCTACATTTTGGATAAAAATTTTGAAAGCTTACTAGAGAGCTCCGCCTTACCTTAGAAAACCCTTCACACCCCCCCTTTTCTCAAATAGCAATCAAACTATTTATTTTAATTAATTATATTAATAAAACTGGAGGCATAACAAAAATTCACAACACTTCCCAATTTATCTATCAACTCACACATGGGCCCACCAAAATTTTTATTTGATTTTTTTAAAGGCTTCATATGTAAGTGATAGGCAAATAGGTCGTGCATGAACTTTTGTTGTAACCCTAGAAAGATTATAATTATATTAGTTTAGTTAATATAACCGAATATGCACAAATGTTTTCCCATTTTTTTTTTCTAACAAGTTAGAATGTTTTCTCATATTTTATACATATATGCTTGGGTATTAGTTTATTGTGTATACTTAGATATTATAAATATAATTTTAATAAAAAATATATACATTCTACATATGTATATTTATAATTTTTTTGATATATTTGATATAGGTGGGGTTTGGATCTACGTTTGCTGCATCCATGTTTGCTGCTGTGCGTTTCAGCTTCTTTTTTTTCTTTTTTTTTTTCTTTCAGCCGCAAAAGTTGACTTTTCAACCATAAACAGTGCATTTGTGCACTGTTTACGAACCCAAAAATATCACTTTTCAGCAACTTCTACATTAAAAATTGGTCCCACGATACTATTTACACATTTAAAAATTATTTTGCTACAGTATTTTCAGTTTTCAGTTTTCAGTTTCAGCAAAATAAGTTTTATCCAAACGAACCTATAGTTTTTATGTACTGCATGATACAAGATACAATATACAATACATGAAATTAGGGCATTTTCCCTCTCTCTCTCTCTCTCTCTCTCAAATAAGAATCAAAATATTTGTTTCAATTAATTATATCAATAAAGTTAGGGGCATGACAAAAATTCATGAAACTTCCCAATTTACCCATCACCTCACACATGGGCTCACCACAATGTATAATTAATTTTTTTTAACGACTCGTGTGCAAAGTGATAGATAAATTTGAGGTTGTGAATTTTTGTTGTGACCCTAGTGGACCATAATTATATTAATTCAGTTAATATAACCAAATGCACAACTGCTTTTCCATATTTAGTCTATATATACATGGTGTTAGTTTATATTGTATATACTTAGATGTTATAAATATATTTTTAACAACAAATGTATATACATTCTATTTATGCATGTTTACAATTTTTTTAAAAAAAATTTATGTAGTGTTTATGTTGTATGATACATGATACAATTAATATACAATACATGATATACAAAAATAAAAAAATAAAAAATTAATTTGCTATACTATTCACATTTTCACAATTATGAACTTTTTGATTAGTTATACCTAACCATGCTTTTATAGGTTGGTTAATTTTCAAAGACTGGTAGATCTCTCAAAACAGATTGCTACAATAGGACTTCATCGGGGGATTCAACTACATTAATATGGTGTTGTTGAGAGTAGAAATCACTTGTACTTTGAGTGCTCCTTTACAAGGAGATTTTAAAAGGAAATCACGGGGTCCTGTCTTGTTGGTAACCCAAAATTATGTTGGTTGGAGTTCAGGTCTTAGTTTCAAAGCAGTTTTCTTCAAATTAATTTTGGTGAGAGGTTGAGGAATGGGGCATAAGACATCTTTGCTGATTAGCTAGTTTGTGAGTCTGCTTTGTTTGTTCTAGTTGGTAGACCTGCTATTGCAATCAGCCAATGAGTTTTTTTTTTTTTAGCCTGTGAGCTTGTAATTGATTGTTCTTTTTATAGTGTTAAAAGATTATATATACAAAAAGATTATCAACAAATATTTTTTCTAGTAATTCCTCACAGGAGTTATATGCTTTTTGGTCAATCTAATTGGTAGCAATCATAATGCATTCGAGCATAAAGGAAATGTAAGGATAAGAAAATAGTGGATAGCTTTGTGCACAGAGAAAAGATTCTCAGCATAAACATCAGTCATCACATCGAAAAAGGATAGGAATCGTATGGGAACATTTAGAATCTACTGTTAACTTTTTGCACTCAAAGATCTCTTCCTTTTACTTCACATGAGTAAAAAGTTTTTATTTATTTATTTTAGCCTTGATATAGCTTTGTGTGATAAAAATTAGAGTTTTTTCTTTTCTTTTTAACCCAAAAAAAAAAAAAAAATCATTTCACCTATTTTCTTATAAAAATATAATTAAAACTATGAGTTTTTAAGGGTTAAACTCCAAATTCCCAAGGAAAAAACTTTTTGCTGTATTCAATTACCCCATGATATGAGGAGCTTAAATAATTTTGGAGGAGCAAATTTATAAGTCATGATGACTGCACGTAGGGCATTTGAGTTAACCTTATATATAAACATATATGATATATCCTCATCATTAGAAGATGACAAGAGAAAGTGTACATGACATCTTTTTCTGATAGGTAAAGTAGATATGACATTGCAAATTGCAAATTGCAAATTGCAAATTGCCAATGACAGTTTGGGATCTCTCTCTTGTTGAATGTGTTTGCAAGGACAAAAAAACATGGCAAAGTGGACTGGAGGGCCCCCATCATTCCACCATTTTGGTGTCATTTTAAAAGAGAGGAATGGGTGGAACAGTATCATTCTGCACTCTATGATCCTCCTAAACATGAATTGAACCAAGGATTTTCTTTATTGGTTGGAGCGAAGTCATTCTTTTACCTCTACTTTATCAAAGATTCAAGTTGAAAGGATGTGAATGATTGTTAGATAACAAATTTCTTTTGCTACTATTCTATCTTTTATAAACTTACAAACCATCATAAAAAGAGATCACCCAATTTTTAAAATTTTATTCCCCATTTTAATTTATTGGCTATTTGTTTCTCTTCAATCTATCTTCTACTATACTTCAAGAATTTTTGGGGAGACAATTTTCTTCACAATTTTTTTAAAATTAAACTGTGATTGATACAATTTCACTTTCATATAGTTCTACACATATCCAATTTATAAGTTTTTATTATATCCTCTTCAAAACGTACAATTTCAATAGTGACTTTGGAGAACATGCATAAACTCAAATGTCTCCAATTCTATCATATTATGATTAATGAGTTTTTTGAGATGCCTTATAGATAGATAGTGGAATAATCTTTACATAATTTTTTTACTTTCGAAAAAAAAAAAATTACAATTTCAATGGTTATAATTAAGAAAAATTATTTAGAACCATCTTTAATTGGGCCAAGCCTTTAGACCCAAAAATTTTCATCTTAAGTTTGGGGTTTGGACATAGTCATAGTCATTAGCTTATAGCCCAACTCAAGCTAGTACTAGTTTTTTCTTTCTTTCTTTTTTTGAGAGAGCCGTACTAGTTTAAACCAGAGAGTGGTAAATGCCGCCAATCTAGAACCAACCCATGAATGATTTATGACTATGAAGCGCGAAATAGCAAAGCTAGTTTCTGATGGGTTCTTCAAAGAAGCCATCTCCTTATATTCTCAATGCCACTCAGCCTCATTCCCTCCTAACAAATTCACCTTCCCTCCACTCCTCAAAGCCTGTGCCAAGCTCAAATCACTTCCACAGGGCCAAATCCTCCACACCCATCTCATCAAAACCGGTTTTTCTTCACATGTTTACGCAGCCACTTCTCTCACTGACATGTACATGAAGCTGCATCTCTTACATGATGCACTCAAAGTGTTCGACGAAATGCCTGAGAGAAACCCGACTTCATTCAATGCTGTAATTTCGGGGTTTTTGCAAAATGGGTATTCTAGAGAAGCATTCTCGGTGTTCAGACAAGTGGGATTTGGAACGTTTAGGCCGAATTCGGAGACTATATCTTGTTTGTTGTTGGCATGTGAAAGTGTTCGACATGGCATGGAAGTGCATTGCTGGGCGATAAAGTTGGGGGTTGAGACAGAGGTTTATGTTGCAACGTCGATTGTGACTATGTATTCAAATTACGAAGAGTTGGTTTCAGCTACAAAGGTGTTTGAAGGAACACGTAATAAGAGTGTAGTAAGCTATAACGCTTTTATTTCTGGGCTTTTGCAGAATGGGGTTCCGCGGTTGGTTTTGGATGTGTTTAAGGACATGAGGGAATGTTCAGTTGAAGTACCGAATTCGATTACTTTTGTTTTGGTTCTTTCTGCATGTGCTAGTCTTCTGTATCTTCGATTTGGTAGGCAAGTTCATGGACTCATCACGAAAACTGCAAAAGAATTCGATGCAGCACTGGCAACTGCGTTGGTAGACATGTATTCCAAGTGTGGCTGTTGGCATTTAGCATTTGATGCATTCAAAGAGCTTGATGGAATCAGGAACTTAATAACATGGAATTCGATGATTTGTGGTATGATGTTGAATGCTCAGAGTGAGAATGCTGTTGAGCTATTTGAACAGTTAGAATGTGAAGGATTGGTACCTGATTCAGCAACATGGAATTCAATGATTAGTGGGTTTTCACAACTGGGGAAAGGCGTTGAAGCTATTAAGTACTTCAAGAGAATGCTATCCGCTGGCATAGTCCCAAGTTTAAAGTCTATCACAAGCCTTTTACCAGCCTGTTCGGATTTGTCTGCTCTGCAGTGTGGAAAAGAGATTCATGGGCATGCAATTAGAACTGATATTAGTAGTGATGAGTTCATAGCCACTGCACTCATTGACATGTATATGAAATGTGGATATCATGATTTGGCACGAAGAATTTTCGATCAGTTTGATAGAAAGCCTGATGATCCTGCATTCTGGAATGCAATGATATCTGGTTTTGGAAGAAATGGGGAAAACGAATCTGCATTTGAAATATTTGACCGGATGCGAGAAGAAAAGGTACAACCAAATGCAGCAACTTTTATTAGCGTGTTATCTGTATGTGGTCACACCGGTCAGGTCGACAAAGGATGGCAGGTTTTTAGGATGATGAGTAAAGATTATGGCTTGGAACCAAAACCAGAGCACATTGGTTGTATGGTTGACCTTTTGGGTCGATCTGGGCGGTTGGGTGAAGCTCGAGAACTAATACAAGAATTATCACAGCCTTCTGCTTCTGTTTTTGCTTCTTTGCTTGGTGCTTGTAAGTATCATTTAGATTCTGAAGTGGGGGAAGAAATGGCTATGAAGCTTGCAGAATTAGATCCAGAAAATCCAACTCCTTTGGTGATCCTGTCCAATATATATGCTGAATTTGGAAGATGGGGGGATGTCGAAAGGATTAGGGGGATAATGAACAACAAAGGATTAAGAAAGCTCCCTGGCTCTAGCTTAATAGGAGAAATGTGAAAGTACATATTCAGTACTGATTGAACAGACAGTAAATTGTTCTCCGGCCCAAAACCAGATTTTGTTACATATCTGCACTTAAATTGTTCTCCCGCCCAAAACCGGATTTCATTACATATCTGTGCTTACATACATTTGAAGGATTTTGAGACCTGAAGCATCACTGATTCAATATTTCCTTCACTGCAAACCCGAGGTGGTTATCAAAATGGTTAGGCGGCTCATAAATGAAGCAAGAAATCACATCTCTAAGCGTAATGACACCAATAACTTCATCGTCCTCCCCAGCTACCACATAAATCCTGTGAACTGACTTCAAAGCAAGACTCTGGATCACACTGGCAAGAGTTGAATCAAGTTTGCATGTAATTGGTGGGATGACTTTTCCAGTCTCTTGGGAGGCAATGGTTTGCATGAAATCCATCACAGTCAGCTTCCTGGATGAAAGGCATATAAAACTTGGTCACAGCATCAAGAGTAACACCAAACCTTTTTAAATAGACAGTGCAAGAGCCACATGAAGATAGAGATGAATTTTTGTTCCTTCATAACAGTTCCCACTTTCTAAGTGTCTTGTATTACTTTTCAGACTTCATTGAAATGGTATGTCCCACTCATAAGTTGTAAGTGTAATTAATTTATATTGAATTTATATTCCAACTTTTGCATACTTTCTAAAGTTAGAAAAACTTACCCAGTAATTTCTTTCTAGCTCCTTGAAAATAAATTTTGTACTATTGAATTTAAGTTGGAGAATTACCATTTTCATATTGAGTTTATTCACATCTTAGCCATCTTACCATATTTCATCTCTTAAAAACCTTCAAACATATGTGGGAAAAAAACAACAACAAAAAAAACAAAGAAATTTAAAGTTAAAAACTTTTTTTTTTAACTTGAAATTTAAGGTTGAAAAATTGATATAAATAAAAAAAGAAACTAACCTATGTAGTCAAAAGTGAAAAAAAAAAACTAACTTCTTGATAGAATAATTAAAAAACAGGGCTACCTGCTAAGAATTTGTATAAAATTTGCAACAAAAATGTGATTATATATATATTTTTTAAATCAAACTAAAATTAGTTGCAAGTGGTTTGATTATGTTCTCAAATTGAATGAATAATTTTTTTTTGAATTTCAATGTGCAGGTTAGAGCTGGTGCAGAAGCAGAATCTAAATTTTGACTTCTCCCTACCTAAAATTGGAGAAAAGCTCAGGTTTCAGTAGCAAGTATCTGATGTCCTTTATGCTAACGTTCCCAACAATCTTCTTCTTTGGTGCCTCTACAACTGGAAGACCACCAATTTGGTTATCTCTCATTCGCTTGAAAGCCTCCAGAATCAACTCATCGCCCTGGATGCTAATAACCTGGCCAAGAAGACAGAAGTACATTTTGAATATCTGAATTTCAGTAATCAGCTTGCAGAATACTCATGTAACAAGTAACCACACACCTTACCTCAGCAGGGGGCATGAAGGGAAGCCCTAATTCAGAAATAGGTTGCATAGCAATGAGGTCAAACCAGTCCCTTCCATTACATCTATCAAGACCCTGAACAACGGCAGATTGAGTAATGTAGTTCTTAATGTCAGGCTTGCCTTCTTCAATTACAGGTACATTCCTTAGCCTATATTTTGAAAGTAGCAGTAAGACACTCAACATAGAACACTCTGTTGAAACTGGGAGGAAAGGAGCCCAACGGTAGGACTTGAGTATCGACCTCACCTGAAACAAAAAAAAATTATATGAAATATCATTTCTAATTTTCTTATGGCTAGGAAACGGATGAGGGGTGTTGGGAGGACCACATTTTGACTCCCTACAACCACTCTTAAAACAGGTCCACGTGGTGTGATGTCAAATGCCATAAAAGATTTGAGTGTGTCTTCCTCATCACTAATTGGTTTTGAGGTGGAATGGCACAACTCACAGTCTGACAAGGGTTATCATTGATCTACATTCGATATTTCACTTGCTTCTCAATCAGAGCACTTTACAATAAAATACACAAAGCGTGCTCATCATTTAGTTGAGAAATGGAGAATCAAGATTAATTGTCCAAATAAACTGAATAAATAAGGTACCAGAGGCAACATGGCCTCTACAAATAATACTCTTGGCAAAGTTGGGCTTACTGTGGTTGATTTGAAGGGTTCATCTTCCAGTATAACTTTGTAAAAATCCTCGCCCAATTTATCAGCAGCTGTGGCACCATCTTTTCCCATCCCTTTATCTACAGCCACACCACCAGCCACAGCAGCACCAACTGCAGCAGCTGCTAGCCCTGCAACAGCAACTGGCCCGGTTGCACCCAATGCTAGTGCTCCAAGAGCGCCAACTGCTCCTGCGCCAACTCCAGCAGCTGTTGCTGTACTAGCTGATAGAGCAACAGCGGCAAGTTCTGCACTCTCCAGCACCCACAGAACGATAGCTGAGTAATCTATGATTCCTAGGTACCTGTCTTTCCAATCTGAAGAATTTTCTGTATCTGGGTTTCTCACAGGAGCAGACAAAATGTTGCAGTCAGATAAAATCTTTAAAGCATCAGCAACGGAAGTGTCTGCTAATATTTCTATCACTGCAATAAGAAATGTTCAAAACTATCATTAGTGACTCAGATATGCTTCATTTCTCTTCATTCTAACTGCATGAACCCCTTTTCAAGGGAAAATTGGCTAGGTATATGAACCATACTGTAAAAGCATTCACCTTTGCCACCAGGAACTTCTGGGAATGATGAAACCGGAATGCTTGCAAATGCAGCTGTCAAAGTCTCTTGCAACGATTGTGGTAATTTCTTCCTTGACTGGATCTTCTCAAAATAAGCATCATAGCTTGAAAGTTTGGAATTATCTTTGATCATTTCTTCACGTGCCATACCTACACCAAAAGGCACTAATGGGAGTTTGCCAATATTCCCAATGTCTTCCTTTTAGTAACATAATCATAGGATTACTTATCAAAAGAAAAAACCATAGTATTAGTTTAACAGAAAATATTTAATAAATTTGATCACCCTATTTGAAAATCATTAAGGTTGCGTTTAGATTCGAGGATTTAAAATCAAGGAATATATAGAACAACTATTTGCATAAATTGTTCAATATAAATTTAACAATACATGATGATTTGCACTTTGGGGAGTTTGCTAAAAAAAAAAACTTGTGATATAATGGATTTGAAATGACATATTGCATCTAGTCTTTTTCAATTCAACAAATCCCTTCATGAATTTCATCGCTAGGGAAAAAAATCATATCCTTTTATACTCTATTCAAGTCATTTAAACTAAAGATCGTAAATCCAAATCATTGTCTCTAATTCCTTTATCCAAAAGGAATCATAATCCAATCTCGGTTAATGACTCATCCATTGAATAGGGTGCTCTCTATTAATTTTAACTCTTCACGGATATGACATTTTTTTTCCCTAAATAGTAACTGGAGTGCACTGCCAAATTATAACCAATTGCTAGATGTAGCACTATGCATCATATAAAAACATCATTATTTTATCATATCATTACATTTGTGTTCCTAAGATGTATGTTAACCTATACTATGTTCATGATCTAGCAAGAGATTTAATTAAATTCAAATATATCTACATCCCAAATATGACACTCTTTCGAGGAAATAAACTTGTAGCTAAAAGCAAAAAATGAATCATTTGAAATCAAAGGGAGATCTATAATGATGAAAATGTTATAAAAGGATTGGGTGTGACATACCTTGCAAAATCTGTGTTCAGAGATTAGATTCGGGTTCTGCTAAGGGAAAGGCTCTCTGTTCATTTCCTCAAAATCTTGTTAATTAAGTGTGTTGGTTCCATTTGCATGTTGTGGACACATGGCAAGGTTGTGGCCCAACACGTGTAAGTAGTGAAAATGGTTTAGCCTCCAAGTATGGCTATAATAGATTTTGGGACGGGCATAATTGGGATGAGCATATAAAACTGATTCACTCGTTAAAAATCTATTTAATTAATTGCTTTTAACTCAAATTCAACTCAACCCAATTATAATGGATAAACTACAGCTCACCCAATTATCAAAATTGCCAAAATGTCCATAAACACAAATGACCAAAATGTCCATAAACACAGTAACAGCTAGGAAAATAGAGGAATAAGATAAGAAATTAAGTGGTCCACCGTTTGGTTGCCGAGAAAATTTAGAAAAATAAGGAAATGAGTTTTGAAAATTGGATTCCAATTATTTACAAACCGAAAACCAACACCCAAAAAAAAAAAACCTTGGTTTCGGTTCGTTTCGTTTCACAATGGCAACTCCTCCTCCGATCAAATTGAAGCAATCCCAAACCAACACGATGGCGCAGATTCTAACGGTGGCGTCGTCTTCTTCCGCTTCACACGACACTGCACGGCTACTCGTCCGCGAAACGCTGCGTATAAGCCGCCAATCTCGCTTCTTCGCCTTCGATTCCGGCTGAGCCGCCGCTCTCTCTGGTCGATTCGCCGGAGAGTCGGAGTTTGAATCGGCGGAGGCTGGAGCTGGTGGAGGAAGAGTATGTGAATTCGAGCTTGAGGCTGATTTGCTGCGAGGAAATCGACGGTCGCAGATGGAACTACGTGGCGGAAAAAGACGCGCTTTCTGGAACCTTCAAGAAGAACTCCATTTGCGCCCTCATTTTCTGAGACATTTACTCTGTTTTGCTGGGAATTTTTCTGGATTTTCAGAGAGAGTATTTGAGTGCTGTTGTTTGGTTGCCTAGAAACTGAGGGAAAAGGAAATGACAAAAAATTTCTTTGTGGTTTTCGAGAAAAGGCAAGAAAGGACCAAATGGATTTTAAAATTGAGAAATATTTTTTTTTTTATGGAAATGGTTGGGTTGAATTTGGGAATGTTATTTTTTGGTTAAATGGGGCTCAATAAATTTTTAGTTAAAACTCAATAATTATTAGGTTTAATTGAGTTGACGTTCATTTAACCCATTACATAACTGGGCGGATTTTGATTTACTTAGAGTGGACGAATTTGAGTGGATAAATAGATTTGGTCTTATTTTGTCACCTCATTAATAGTTTACGAGGGCTCTACCAAAATGTCCTTCCCTGTGTTCCAAGGCATGAACTACAAGTTTTTGTTTTGTTTTTATAAATTTCATTAACACTAGCCTCACTTACTTGCGTGATTAAAGACTCTTCTACAAGTTTAATAATCTGTAACAATTATAATTTAGAATTACTATATTTTTAGGTAAAGGTTTTTTTTTTTTTCTTTTAAACAATTTGATGCTTACCCAAATTGCACAATTTGTATTCTAAATTCAGTGTATTCTACTGTAATAATAATCAAAGAAAAGCACGTACTATTGTAATCAAAGAAAAGCAATGAGTAAGCTTTAACCCACAAACACATATTAAAAAAAGAATGATAAACATAAGAAAATAAAGAAATGGAGAAGACCTAAAGTCCAAATAATTAGAACGTTGTTGATTTCTTTATAAAAACAAAATAGAAAAGAGTAATATACATTGACATACCTATTGAACCGGAACAATTAGAACTGCACTTTTGTTTTTGTATGTAAAGTTTTCTCTTTTTTAGATTTTGAATTTAGAAAAGATAATGATGATAGTGTAGAGAAAAAGAACATAGAACTGAGAGGAATTGAGAAAGAAATAAATTGAAGAAGTTGAGTAACTAATGTAATAGTTTTCCTATTTTGTAGGCAGTGTTTTACATGGAAGTTAGAGATTATTTTTAGCATGTTATCCTTAAGTTTTATCTCTACCTTTTAGTATATTATTTTCTTCAAAATCAAAACAAAGATCTTTAAGTTTTATCTATACTTATATTTATCAAAACAAAGATATTTGAGGGGGGAAAAAAGACAAACAAATGTGAGATGAGATTAAGGAGCAAGGGAGACCAGGTATTCAAAAATAAAAAGTTAAGTCTTTTTTTTAATGTAAAAAAAAAAAAAAAGAGTTAAAGTCTTGATAAAGGGAAAAAGGGAAAAAAAGAAAAAGAAAAAAAGAAAAGTGAAAATGTGGAGTAATGCTTAGTTTGAAAATCAACTGGAGTTAAACGTGGAAGTTAAATATTGCTTATTTTGTAAGCAAGATTACATGTAGGAGTTAAAGATGTATTATTACTATGTTATCCTCAAGCTTTATCTCTACTTAAATTTAGGCTGTAAGAGTATTTTAGAACAAAAAAAATGTCCAGTCCAAACAGGGAAAACCCCTTAAATAGTAGTATAGATACTTTGAGATTTGGGCTAATGACAACGAGGTATAAGATATTTCAAACAGATCAATTTAGTTTCTAAAGCCAACTTAGTCCCTAAATAATAGTTAGTAAAATATGGTATGCGTTTGATACTGTAAATATATGGACAAGTTTAATTTGGCATCTTCTTAAAAAGTACATTTAAAAAAATTGGCATAATAATACGGAAACGGAGAAAGAATACTATGTGTATAATACGAGTATGTTACGTTTATTTTAAAAAAAAAAATTCATAACAAAAATACTGAAACATATACCTGTACTTTTTAAAGATAAATACAATAACTTTTGTATCGTGACCTTTATCTCTTGCCAAGTGTGATTTAATCCTTAGAACATCCCAACAAAATTATTTTTTTGTAGAATGATGCTAGGATTACTACAAATTTTACTATATAGATCTAACAAATTAATGTGTCACCTATTATAAATTTATAAAAGATAAGGCGTAAACGCACTTTTAGTCCATATATTTTGACTTTTTTCCATTTTGGTCCTTACATTTTAATTTTACCATTTTTAGTTTCTAAATCAATTAGTGCGTGTCATATCAGTCCTTGCTGTCAGCCAACTAACAAAAAAAGCTAACCTAGCTAACGGCACTATTAAAATAATAAAAAAAAAACCTAAAATACAATTTAATTAAAATTATTTCTTAAATAACAAAAATCATTATCTTTTTAATTCTCATTCTTTTTTTTTCTTTAACATGTCAGTCGTCAAATTTTTTAAAAAACCCTAACCAACTTTATCTATCTCTAATTCTCTCTTTCTCCCTCTCTCTTTCTCTCTTTAGCCTCCATGGACAGAATCTCCCTCTGATCTCAAAATTCTCTCCACTGTAGCTCCATGGCTGGAGCTCACAAGGTCGGCATTCTTCTCCACCACGCACCGCCGATCTAACCTAAACTTTCTCTAGTCTAAAAATCTCATCTCCGCTCAAAATCTTACACCCAATCTCAACCAACGGTGAGCAAATCAGGGGCTGATCTTCGAGATTTTGATTATGGAGACCACGGGGTCTTGATGTAGAGAAAATAATGGGAAAAATTTGGAGTCTTGCTGGTGGGTGTTGTGAAAAAAGGATCGGTGGTTGGTGGTTGTGGTGTTGTGAACTCCAAGTGGTGGTGGTTGTGGATTGGTTTGGTTTTGTTGGTTGTGGTGGGTTTGTTGTTGGTGTGGGTCGATTGGTTTGTTTGTTTTGGTCTTCCTTTGGTTGGTTGGGTTCGTTGATGATTTTGGCTAGGGTTGATGATAGTGGTTTATCTCTAAGATTGGTGGCTGTGGCGTTGTGAACCCCAGGCAATGGTGGTTGTTGATTGGCTTGGATTCGTTGGTTGTGGTGGGTTTGATGATTTTTTTGGGTTGGAGGTTTGATGATTTTTCTGGGTTGGTTTTTTACTGTGGGTTTGATGATTTTTTCATGTTGGAGGTTTTAGTGGAGGATAGGGATTTTGTATGAATTTTTGCATGTTTATTTGATAAGAAAATACAAGAAAAGAAAAGAAAATCTTAGATTATTTTAATTTTTTGGGCAATCCGAAGAACATGAAGAACATGTTACCCATTGTTCTTCCGAAAATAATGAAAATTTTTTTATTTAGTTAAAATTAATAAATTAATTTTTTTTTTAAATTTAGTTGCTGATGTGGCATTTTTTAATGCCAAAATAAATTTTATTATTATTATTTTAATAGTGCCGTCAACCACGTCAGATTTTTCTATTAGTTGGCTGACAACAAGGACTGATATGATATGCGCTAATTGGTTTAGGGACTAAAAGTGATAAAATTAAAATGTAAGAATCAAAATGGAAAAAAGTCAAAATATAGGGACTAAAAGTGCATTTACGTCAAAAGATAATCCAAACACTCATATTTTTGTTTCTAAAAAAAACACTCATATCTTTTCTTTTTTTTTAATTTCTTAAAAACAAAAACACAATTCTATTATCTCATTGTTAGAGTGACATTAATCGCATTCATTGTCACATTAACTTATGCACTTTTTATGCTAAAATTTGTAATAATTTTAACATTTTTTAAGATCTTAACAATGGTTATTGATAGGATAACAAAATTACCATCTCTAGTTTGTCCAGAGGAGTCGTCCATGAGGATGGGATAGCTAAATAAACACAGACCGTCTGGACGGAAGAGTCGTCCACGTGCAAAGCGCATGGACGACCACACAACAGTCTACAAAGAGTCGTCCATAGGCATTGCACATGGACGACCACACAACACTTGGCAAATTCTAGAACGGTTAATCAACCCGTGTTTATCGCCACCAATTTCTCCTAAGTACTTAACTTCCATTAGCGGTTGCCACTTCTGTAGCCGTTGAGGAAGTTATTTCCGGAATTTCTTGATTTCCACGAATCTTGGGGAAGTTATTAAACCAATAACCGCTCCAAGGTTCTCTATATAAGGACCGGTCTGAATCAAACAAATGTATGTACATTCTGATTTTTACTCCTAAAAAGTTGGAACCCCATTCTTGTGAGAAACTAACTTAGCCATCGGAGGTTATTTGGCCGCTCCACCCTGGTCTCCTTTGATAGTGTGTTCACTTTTACAGGCCTTCACTACAACTATCAACCCATCGAAACCGGAGTGTTCAGCCTACTAATTCTGTGAAGCATCAGTTTGCGCCGTCTATAAGGAGAGGGAAACTTCGAGTTTTGCAGTTTATCTTTCTTCGACAAAAGGCTGAATGGTTCGGACAAGATCAAGGGCCACTAGTCCAGGCCACCAAGAGAGTAGGGATGCTTCTAGCCATCCCCACCGAGATCACCAATCAGCAACTGTCATGCAGTCGCCTTCCATCCAACACATACAATCCATGGCAGCTGCTATGGCGGAATTAACTCATCAGAATCAAGAGTTAACTAGGGAGATTAATCTGAGGCAGGGTCGTGAAGGATATGTTGAAGGACAAGCCCAAAGTCAAGAAGATAGAGGGGGAAACGTTGAGCCCGAAAGCCAATCAAGAGGCACCACTTCGCGGAAGGTGCCACACTTGGAAAAGGAGATGGATCAGATGAGGAAGGTTATGGACGAGATGAGGGAGAACATGAGAAGGGCGAATCCCGTGGAAAATTTGGTTCATCGAACAGACTCCTCTTTCACGACTTCCATCAATGGACTTCCCTTGCCGCCGAAGTTCAAAATGCCTTCCTTGGATTCGTATGATGGAACGCGTGATCCTTTCAATCATATTACTACTTTCAAAACTACAATGCATCTCCAAGGGGTTCTAGACGAGATTATGTGCAGAGCCTTCCCTACCACCCTTAAAGGACCAGCGCGAGCGTGGTTCAGCAAAATACCCCCGAATTCAATAAGTTCTTTTGAAGAGTTAAACAAATTATTTGTTAATAATTTCATTAGGGGACAGAGACACAAGCGTTCCTCATCTATCTTGTTAACCATAGAGCAAGGAGAGAATGAAAGCCTACATTCCTTCATCACACGCTTCAACAGGGAAGCCCTAATAGTAGACGAGGTGGACGACAAGCTACTATTGGCAGCCTTCCACAATGGGGTTAACTCGGACTTATTCATTCACAAGCTGTATGAAAAAAAAGCCCCAGTCCATGGCTGAACTCGTCCATTCAGCCCAAAACTTTATGAACGCAGAAGACGCAATCATAGCTAAGAAGAGAAAGAGAGCTGAGAGAATGGAAGTCAACCCCACGCGTCACTTTGAACAAGGGCCTCGTCCAAAGAAGGGACGAACGGAAGATAAGAAGGATCGAGACAGAGATAACAAGAAGGCAGGCCTATCAGCAAGGAATCAGAATTATACACCCTTAAATGCCCCACTTGATCAGGTGCTCATGCAAATCAAGGATGATCCTTCCTTGAAGTGGCCAGAGAAGATGAAAGGAGATCCTAACAAGCACAATAAGAATAAATATTGTCGCTTCCATAGAGATCATGGGCATGACACAGACGAGTGTTATGACTTGAAGTAGCAGATTGAGAATCTTATTAGACAAGGAAAGTTGAGGCACTTTGTTGGAAGGGATCATAAAGATGAAATATTGAAAGCAAAGATGGAAGAGTCATCACGGCCCCCACTCAGAGAAATAAGGGTTATCATTGGTGGGACTTCAACAGGACAATCTTCCAAAGCAAAGAAGACATATCTCAAAGCGGTGCAAAATGTCCAACTCTCTGGACGATCCCCAAGGACGAAGGGGACAGACGAGCCAACCATCTCTTTTACAGATGAAGAAGCTGAAAGGATCCATCATCCACATGACGATGCAATTGTCATTACCCTACTCATCGTAGATTATACAACCAAGAGGGTGTTGGTGGATAATGGAAGCTCGGCGGATATATTGTACTATCCCGCCTTCCAGCAGATAAGGCTTAGACGAGATCAACTTCGTCCAGCATGTTCACCACTGATAGGATTCGAAGGAATGAAAGTGTAGCCCGTAGGCACCATTACATTGCCTGTAGTGGTGGGGTCATACCCGCAACAAATAACTAAGGAAGTGAATTTCCTTATGGTGGATTGTTCATCCTCATACAATGCCATCATTGGAAGACCAACCTTAAACAGTTGGAAGGCAGTAACATCTACCTACCATTTATCAGTCAAATTCCCTAAGGAGTGCGGGATTGGACAAGCACAAGGAGATCAGTTGGCAGCCAGAGAATGTTATCTAGCCATGTTGACTGTGGACGACCAGATGCAGACTATGAGTATAGAAGAAAGAAGAATTGATGCAGAACCGACTGAAGTATTGGAAGATGTTTTATTACAAGAAAATGATCCTGAGAAGTTCACTAGAATTGGAACAAGTATGAAGGAGAAGGTGAAAGAAGACCTCGTCCAGTTTCTGAGGAAGAATACCGATGTTTTTGCATGAAGTCATGACGACATGCCTAGTATTGATCCAAGTGTAATTACTCATCGATTGAATGTGTTCCCCTCTTCTAAGCCCGTCCGACAAAAGAAGAGGGAGTTCGCCCCTGAAAGAGACAAGGCTATCAAGGAAGAGGTTAAGAAACTGACCACAGCACAATTCATCCGAGAAGTCTATTACCTGGATTGGTTAGCAAATGTAGTGATGGTGAAGAAGGCAAATGACAAGTGGAGGATGTGCGTAGACTTCACTAACTTGAACAGGGCTTGCTCTAAGGATAGTTATCCTTTGCCACGCATTGATTAATTGGTGGATTCTACAGCTGGCCATCAGTTGTTGAGCTTCATGGACGCCTTCTCAGGATATAATCAGATAAAGATGGACGAGATTGACCAAGAAAATACCTCTTTTATTTCCAGTCAGGGTTTGTTTTGTTACAAGGTGATGCCCTTTGGTTTAAAGAACGCAGGGACAACTTATCAAAGGTTTGTGAATCATATGTTCCGTCCACAGATAGGATGAAATGTGGAGGTGTACATGGATGACATGCTTGTGAAGAGCTTAGATGAGGGAAGCCACTTGGACGATCTTCAAGAAACCTTTGAAACACTTAGGCGATACAAAATGAAACTGAACCCAAGTAAGTGTGCATTCGGAGTATCGTCGGGAAAGTTTTTAGAATTCATGGTTTCACAGAAAGGAATTGAGGCAAATCCAGACAAGATCCAAGCCATATTGAACATGGAATCACCGAAGGAAGTCCAATTCCTAACTGGACGAGTTGTAGCTCTGAATAGGTTTGTTTCAAAAGCCACTGACAAGTATTTGCCCTTCTTCAAAATTCTCAGGAAAACATTTGAATGGACGGACGAGTGTCAGAAGGCCTTCCAGGACCTAAAGCACTATCTTACCACGGCTCCATTGTTAAGTCCGTCCGTGCTAGGAGAGGAACTATATCTCTACTTAGCAGTGTCCCCGCATGTCGTGAGTTCAGCGTTGATCGGGGAGGAAGAAAATGTGCAAAAGCCTATGTACTACATTAGCTGAGCATTGAGAGGATCAGAAGGAAGGTACCCACTAATAGAGAAGTTAGCTTTTGCGCTAATAACAGCTTCCAGGAAGTTAAGACATTACTTCCAAGTTCATGTCATCAATGTCATGACAGATCATCCACTTAGGAAGGCAATGAACAAACTAGAAGTTGCAGGACGACTAATTCAATGGGCAGTCGAGCTTAGTGAATTTGACATCCGATACCAACCTAGAAATGCAATAAAGGCTCAAACCCTGGCAGATTTCATCGTAGAATTCACTCCAAGTTATGAGGGCTTAGGTGAAAGAGAGGACAATAACAAGTGGGTCGTCCATGTAGATGGATCGTCTACACTCCATGCAGGAGGAATATGAGTGGTTTTGCAATCACCAAAAGGAGATAAATTGAATCACAAGGTTCGCTTGTAGTATCAAACAACTAACAATGAAGCAGAGTATAAAACCCTTCTTAAAGGGTTGGAGCTGGCTAAATCTTTGGAAGCAGACTCAATACTCGTCTTGAGAGATTCTCAGTTGGTCATAGGCCAAGTAAATAGGATGTGTGAAGCCAAGGAAGACAGAATGAAGAAATATTTGAAGAAAGTGGTATGCCTTGTAAAGAGATTCAAAGAAGCTAATTTCGTTCAAACCCCGAAGGAAGAGAACATAGAAGCAGATACTCTGGTGAAGGAAGCATTCGCTAATGAAGCGATGGACAAATTTGATGAAATACAATACATGCCAAGCATAGACCTCCCAGAAGTATTGCAGATAGAAGGTGAGGAGAATTGGATGACCCCGATAATATCATACTTGAAGGACGAAAAGTTTCCAGAAGGGAAGGACGAAGCCAGGAAGCTCAGAGTTAAATCAGCCAGATACATCCTTATGGACGAAGTGCTATACAAAAGAGGTTTTAAACAACCATACCTGAGGTGTTTAGCTCAAGACGAGGCGAATTACGTGCTGAGAGAAGCTCATGAAGGAACCTGTGGTAACCACTCAGGAGTCAGATCACTCGTCCACAAGGTCATCCGTGTAAGGTATTATTGGCCAACCATCCAAGCTGATGCTAAGGCATACGTTAAGGTATGTGATCAATGTCAACGTTTCAATAATATTCTTAGACATCCATCATAATACCTTACCCCAATGATGGCCCCTTGGCCTTTTGCACAATGGGGTTTAGATATTTTAGGCCCCTTCCCAACTGGAACCAAACAGATGAAGTTTGTGGTAGTGGGGATAGATTATTTTACTAAGTGAGTGGAAGAGGAACCTTTAGTGAAAATCACACAGCAAAATGTCAAAAACTTCGTTTGGAAAAGTACCGTATACAGATTTGGAGTACCTAGGGTTCTAGTGTCTGACAATGGACGACAGTTCGATAACACACCTTTCAGGGAATTTTGTGAACAATTTGGAATCAAGAACCATTACTCCTCACTCTCCCACCCACAAGCCAATGGACAAGCAGAAATGGCAAATCGTTCCTTGTTAAAGATCATCAAGACTCGGCTTGAAGGGGCAAAGGGAGTATGGCCGGATGAATTACCAGGTGTTTTGTAGGCTTACAGAACAACAGTGAGGATCCCTACAGGGGAAACTCCTTTCAAATTAGCCTATGAGAGCGAAGCGGTCATACCTACCGAAGTACACATGGCTAGCCAAAGGTTGGTAAAGTATCAAGGTGAAGAAAACAAAGAATAGCTTCGTCTTAACCTCGATCTTATAGACGAGGTAAGGATGGATGCAGAACAGAGAACAGCAAGATACAAAAATCTCATGGCAAAGCAGCACGATGCCATGGTGAAACCTAGGCGCTTCAACATTGAGGATCTTGTCCTAAAAAGGGTTTCTTTGGCCACCAAAAACCCGGCCCATGGGAAGCTGGGACCAAATTGGGAAGGACCTTATAAGGTTATCAACTGCAAGAGGCAAGGATCCTACTACTTGGAAGCCCTGGATGGAAGAAAGTTGGAACACCCTTGGAATGTTGAACACCTAAGAAGGTACTATCAATAAAGAGCGGACATGGACAAATTTTGCCGCAGGACGAACTCCATGGACGTTTGAAGTAATTTATTGCTTGAAGTGTTATTTTCTTGTGTTTGCTTATTACTACTACTGTGTGTTTTAGATGTGTAAGTATTTTGTGTTACCATGAATGAATCTGTGTTGTATAACTATTTTTAATTCCCTAAAGGCACCAGCTCTTAAGCATGTGCCATGCCTGTGGATGAATGATTACATTGTGGATTCTCAAATATATATATGTGAGGTATTTTTAAGTATATGTATGATTGTATAGGAATCCTTCATTTTTGTGATTTCATTCAAAATAATCTACAGAAGGCAAACAGTCAAAGACGAATAAAATCCTTGGACGCAAGGATGTACCGTCTATAAGCTTTCCTTCCAAATAAGGATAAAGTAAGAAAAATAGAACTTGAGGTATGTCTGTCTAAGCTCAAGACGAGATAAAACCTTAGGTATAGCCGTCTAAAGCTCAAGACGAGATAAAACCTGAGGTATATCCGTCTAAACTCAAGGCGTGATAAAACCTAAGGTATGATCGTCTAAACCATGGACGAATAATGTGCTTGAGAAAATCCCAAGCCCATAGACGAATCTAACCAACCTAACAATCCAGCCCATAGACGAGCATTTGTTGGGAACAATTTTGTTAATGACGAGTAAATGATCGTCCCAAGTTTAAATAGTTTGAATAATGAATAAAGCTGGCAAAAGGCACGTCATTCATGGACGAACTGTACTTAATGGCGAACATGAAGGATTCGCTTTACTCTATTTTTCGGCAATGTGGGAAGATTCGTCCATGTGCTCAAGACAAGATAAAATGTCTTCCTAAATGGAGGAACCACAACCATGAAAATGACATGTACGATATTTATAAAGTACATCCATAAATCCTTAAATGTGTTTAAACATGATGAAACAATGAAAATAAAAAGCATTGATTCATTCATTCATAAAATTCAAAGGGTAGACGACCACCGTCCAAAAACCCTTGGAAGTAATGAGTAATTATTCATAAAGCTCGTCCATAAACTTGGACGAGAGAATTGTACTTGAATAAATTTTAATAGAAGTAAAAATCCAAAACAATGGGCACCTCCAAACAAAATTAAAATATAAACTTTCTAAAGGAAAAATGAAATCACTTGGATTGATCACTGGGAGCACTGCCTTTTTGTGGATCGTCTTGGGTCACCTCGTTGTTAGCGTCGTCCACCACATTGACGTCCTCAGAACTCGTTGCAAGCAAGGAACTCTCTGTAGCGAGGGGAATCTTGAATGTGTCAAAGTTCAAGTCAGGAAATGCTTCCTTGGCATCAGCGCGGAAGTCTTCATACCCAGCAGCATAGTGACTGTCTAGACGATTCTTGTACTCGTCAAACTTCTTGAAGGCTGATATTGCTTCTTCGCATGCTTTCTCCAAGGACGAGGCAAACCCTGGACTTGTAACTCCAGATGAGTAATGTGAGTATCTTTCTCGATGGCATCTGCCTTGAGTTCCTCCATCTCGTTCTTCAGCTTCGTCTCACTTGCTTGCAGACGATTGAAATCGTCAGTCAACCTAATCACCTCCCCCTTTTTTAATAGAATTTCATTGTTCAGCTCCTTAGCCTTCTCTTTCGCCGTCTTTGCCTCCTCACATAGTTCCTTGACCTAGCACGTCGCTGTATAAACCTTTGACATAGCCTGTGTGGACGAAGGAAAGTTTAGACATTTTCATTTTGAAAAACTTACTGAAAACACACAAGGACGAATGAAATTCTTTCCTTAAAGAGGTCATGGATACCATAACGTTCAAATTCCTTCACTGACATATTATAACATTCATTAACTTCGCTATCAGTGACGATTCCTTTGAACGTCCTCCATGCGTAGCCCTCGTCCAGCACCAGGTTGGAAGGACGATCAGATGGCTCTAATAGATGAGGCTTGCGAGGAGTCTTGGCTGGAGGGGGAGTAGGATCAGTTTGAACAGGATGAATTATTTGGACAGGCTCCACATTGGCTGGAGGGTCGTCCAGATTTACCGTCGAAGGTGTAAACTTAGGAACCTTAGGAAGTAAAGTCTTGCCAGGCTTTTGCTTATTAGGACCTCGACGACTTGGAAGGTCGTCCAGATCCACAACACTGGATATAAACTTAGACTTTCTCTTCCTTGTCTGGACGAAAGGTTTCTGGATGACTGGTGGTGCAGTTGCATCCTCGTCCCCACTAGTTACGGTTTTCTCTTTGTTCTCCCTCATCGTAGTTATTCCTGCAACGAGGAAAATTAAGTTTAAAAAAAAAAAAAAAAAAAAAAGTAAGAAAAAAAAGAGAAGAATGGACGATACTTACTTCAACGGGTAGTTTCCTTGTGACCAAGATTCTCAGCAATAGGTTATGGGCCAAGCCCCCACGTAGCTAGATGACTGAGATTGACTAGACCGTGAAAGGTTTTCTCAGGGAAGGCACACACTTGGTTAATTCGATCTAAGTGAAATTTGTCCAAGCGTGGGCGAGCAATAGCTGCGTCAATAAAAAGAAAAAGGGGTTAGACGACTGAAAGTTGGAAAATATAAAGAAAAATAAAGTAAAATGAAATGAGACATACCCTTAGGATGAAGATGACCTAGAGGGCCGGTAAAAGGTGGGAAGGGGGCATTACCCACATCAATTGGGTCCCCAGCCCAATTTCTAGAAATAATAAAAAATTCTTTTTTCCACAGCCTGTCAGACGAGCTACGGCTCTTTATCAAACTATAGTAGGAGCCTCTGGACGAGAACTAGTAAAAACCAGCAGACTTCTTTATTTCTGAGGGCTTATAACAGTAAAGGAACTCGTCCACTGTGATAGGACAGTCCCCTTCCAACGCCTCACGCCATAGCACTTGTATGGCAACCACCGTCCTCCATCCATTGAGGTTGAGCTAGTTAGGTCCAATACCCAACCTATGGAGAAGGGCTCTACAAAAAGAATTTAGAGGAAACCTAAGGCCAGCTAAAAGGTAAGAAGTATATACTCCTAAACCAGAAGAAGGAGAGCAACACCACTCTCCTTCCTTGGGTAGACGAGGGTTGAATTCAAGAGGGATCTGGTATCTATCTACAAGGGTTTTTAATTTAGGGGCGTCTAGGGTGGACGCTACCTCAGAGGCACAACTGTATATGATATTTTCCTCTTCCTCATCCTCGTCTTGAGAAACGCTAGGTGGCTCTCTGGATGAGCTAGTCCCAGCCCCAGATGCCATCCTACATTGCATTTCATGGAATTCCTCAAAGGGAATGCCAGGAACCCTGGACGAGTATTGCTCGTCTGAAGAACTACTACTGTGGCTCGTGCTACCCTCACCACTCTCATAACTACCAGAAGAAGCGTGCTGGTACTTATCTATTTCTCTCTCAATACTACTAGACGAAGACATGACTAAAATAAAGATTAAGACAAAAAACCTAAGAAAGAAAGAAAAAATACCTGAGAACTAGGATGAGGAGCTAGACAAGACTCCTAGACGAGATGACAGAAGGGAGATTATGAGAAAGGTGAAGGGCAAGAAAGAGAAAGTACCTATTTATAGGGCCCAGAAACAAGTCAACGAAGCAACACCAGCCATTCAAAAGAAGACACGTGGCTGTACCTTTGAAAAACGCAATCGACGTGATGGGTTAGCCAATGAAATCACGACACATGGTCTAAAAAAAAAAAGAGAGAGAGAGAGAAGGATTGGATCAGAACCATAAAAATGTAAAGTAAATCTATCCTTAGACGACCCCTAGATAAGGGGGCAACTGATAGGATAGCAAAATTACCATCTCTGGTTCGTCCAGAGGAGTCGTCCATGAGGATGGGATAGCTAAATAACCACAGACCGTCTGGACGGAAGAGTCGTCCACGTACAAAGCGCATGGACGACCACACAACAGTCTAACAAAGAGTCGTCCATGGGCATTGCACATGGACGACCACATAACACTTGGCAAATTCTGGAGCAGTTAATCAACCCATGTTCATCGCCACCAATTTCTCCTAAGTACTTAACTTCCACTAGCAGTTGCAACTTCTGTAGCCGTTGAGAAAGTTATTTTCGGAATTTCTTGATTTCCACGAATCTTGGGGAAGTTACTAAACCAATAACCGCTCCAAGGTTCTCTATATAAGGACCGGTCTGAATCAAACAAAGGTATGTACATTCTGATTTTTACTTCTAAAAAGTTGGAACTCCATTCTTGTGAGAAACTAACTTAGCCATCGGAGGTTATTTGGCCGGTCCACCCCGGTCTCATTTGATAGCGTGTTCACTTTTACAGGCCTTCATTGCAACTATCAACTCATCGAATCGAAGCCGGAGTATTCAGCCTACTGATTCTATGAAGCATCAGTTATTTTATAAGCGTCTATTTTTTTTGTTTGGGTTTACAATTTTAATAAAATAGATATATTAAACATTTTTTTTAGAATCAAATAAATATATTAAAAGTTTGATTGGAATACATTTCTAAAAGTGGTTTTTTTTTTAAAAAAAACCACAACAGAACTTTCAAGCAAAACCATTATTGATTTACATCAGATTGTAATCGAATTGAGGAGAAAAAACTGTGTGAAACCAGTAAGTCGGTAACCACTAAACTATGGCTTGAAGAGTTTAATAATATTTTATATAATCGTTTTCATTAGGAAAGTTACTTTTTAACAAGCCGTACTAAAACAAGCCGATACTTGTTCCGTTACAAACGTTTATTATACTTTCAGCCTCAACTTAACGCGTACAATGCCGTATTATTGCCAATATGACGGGAGACGCGAGTTTTTTTACAGATTACGGACGTAAGCTATTAATACGTGTAAAATCCCACGGCATGAAATATAAGTTTTTGTTTCCGTTTTTGTTTTGTTTTTTTGGGTAAATTTCATTAACATATTTTGAGATTTAGGCTAATAACAACAAGGTTTAAGATATTTTGAAACTGACTAATTTAGTCTTTAAAGCTAACTTAGTTCTCAAATACTGTTAAGTCCGTTAGTCATTTTTTTCAATTGTCTTATGAATCAAGTTGTGTTTAGCGACTAAATTAGTTAGTTTTAAAATATCTTAGACCTTGTTGGCATTAGCCCAAACCTTGTTGTGCGGCATCCAATGCCTAGGCCCGCCTAATCCCGGATCTCCGCTACAAGAGCACAACGCATGGGCCCAGCCCCCACTCGCCCAAAAGCCCAATCTTTACTTACGCAGGCTGGGGGCCCAAGCCTCACTGCAAAAGACATGTTCGGCAGAATTTTACTAAGCATACAAGGAGAGATCGATGAACAGCATATCATCCTCGTTTGCCCGGTTGAATTCCTCCAACATCGCCGCCGAGCTATCCACAGGAGTGGGCACCAAGTTCCAAAGCCATCCAAACTTAATTTTCCACTTATCATCACCCTTACTGGACCTCTCGTAGCACTAAATACGCACCGTCTCTACCGAGCTATCCACGGAAATGGACATCAAGTCCCAAAGCCACCCATACCTAATCTCCCACTTACAGACGACCCTACTGGACCCCCCGTCGCACTAACTGTGAGAGCATTTGAAAAGCTATCCCTGAACTTCAAACTATAAATAGAAGAGAAGGATAAGATAGAAGGGGTTGGAAAAGAGTAGGAGCAAACAAAGAATAGAAAAGTCAAGTAGAAAACATCTGGAGGGAGGAGGAGGTAAGGAATCGCTGAAGAGGAGAAAAGTGATTTCATTGGGCCTCTAGTTGGAGAACAACCCAAAGTAGGAAATTCTAGCCCAACATATAAATAAGTTGTGAGCCCAAGTGGGGCTTGGTCCATCAGTCTCATTTGCGTCCTGCACAATTGGTGCCATCTGTGGGAATCTCCTACTTTGCTGTGGTTCAGCTGAGGCTCGCACACGAATAGATGTCCGGAAGACGTTCGGGGAGTGACGCTGAAAGTGGCTCGATGGGATCCTCTCGGGGGTCGTCCTGGCGAGAACGAAGGCAGAAGAGGCACGAAGACAGGCATCATGAGCGTGCAGAAGAAAGTATCGGACTCGGAGAGGGCTCGTACCAAACGCAACGGACGGTATCCGGTGCTTCGGGGCATAGGCGGTTTGACGAAAGAGACGAAGAGCTTGAACGGTTGCGTAGGTTGGTGAGAGATTTAGAGTTGGAGGCAGAAGACAGGCACCAGAGACTGGGTCAGGACAACCGAGCAAGAAGACCAGGTGCCGGGGAAGAACGACAGGGAGCGGGGTCCGATCAATCTGGATACCGCCATCGCCGATAGCGCTCACATTCGCAAGAATCCCACTTACGTAGGGGTCAGCATGGAGATCGCTCACGTTCGCGGGAGTACGCCGACCGAGGCTAGGATTCTCCGGAAGAAAAACGGCCCCACAACGCGGCTATGGACGCAATGAGCCGCGCATTATGCAAAGCTGCTCGGTCTCCGTTCTCAACTGACATCGAGCACGCCCCAATGTCGGACAGATTCACGCACCCCCCGTTCAACTCTTATGACGGGAAGACAGACCCGGTGGAGCATGTCAGCCACTACATCCAAATGATGTCGTTGCATACCCGGAATGACGCGCTGATGTGCAAGGTATTTCCCTCGAGCCTGGGCCCCACCGCTCTCAGATGGTTCAATGGTTTACAGAAGGGTTCCATCCGCAGTTTCGCCGAGTTAATACAGGAGTTCAGAGTCAGATTTGTTACTTATAGTCGTGTACCACAACCGGTAGATGCACTACTGTCCATGAAAATGAGGTTGGGGGAAACCCTTCGAGGTTACGCCAGCCGATATTGGGAGCTTTACAACGAGATCGATGGAGGGAACGAAAAAATTGCTACGAGCACTTTTAGGATGGGATTGCCCAAGGATTCAGGTCTGAGGGAGTCATTGACTAAGAAACCTCCTGAGCACATGAGACAGCTAATGAGGCGCATCGAAGAATATAAACGGCTAAAGGATGACCGGCTGCAAAGTAAAGGTAAAGCGCCAGTAATAAATTATCCCCTGCAGAATACTTTCCCACCAAGGATACGAGGGAACATGAGGATTCAAGAACTAGAGATGCCGGCAGGGGAGGTGAATGTGGCATTCAAAGAGCCGGTGCATAAGATTTTGGACAAGATTAAGCATCAACCCTACTTTAGACGGCCGAACAGGATGGGTGGCGACCCCACGAGAAGGAACTAGAACTTGTACTGCACTTACCATAAAGATAAAGGACATACCACCGAGCAATGCAGAGTACTGAAAGACCACCTTCGACAGCTGGTTAGAGCTGGGTATTTAAAGGAGTTTGTGACGGACGCGGAGGATCAAGGAACGGGGCAAGGCGCTCCTCATAGGGGCAACTTACTCCCGCCCCCTCTCGGGATAATTGAAGTCATCCACGCACCTCCCAAGAAATGTTCCACGGCAAGAAGGAAAGGGGTGTGGACCTTAGCACTAGCAGAGGAAAGTCAGGATGGGCCATCGTCCGGGAAGAGGATGAAGCTCTCCAAGGAACCAATCGCCTTCGATGATAGCGATTTAGAGGGAACGGTCCAACCACACGACGACGCGCTAGTAGTCAATGCCCGGATAGGCGGTTTCTTGGTAAAAAGGGTGATGATAGATCAGGGAAGCGGAGTTGACGTGATATACCCGGACCTGTTCTGAGGACTTGGATTGAGGAGTGGAGACCTCTCCGAGTATGGTACCCCCTTGGTCGGTTTTGACGGTAAGGTCGTGATCCCTGAAGGGCAGATCTCTTTGCCCGTGAATATGGGAGGTAAAAAGGTGGTGGTGACCTTTATAGTGGTAACATCCTTCTCCCCGTACACTGCGATATTGGGAAGACCGTGGATCCACGAAATGGGGGCTGTCCCGTCCATTTTACACGTAAAGGTAAAGTTTCCCACCGAGCAAGGTGTTACTGTGATAAGAGGAAGCTTGCAGACGGCGAGACAATGTTTGGTTGCATTAGTTGACTGGAGGAAGAAAGTAATCAAACGGGGGAAGAGTACCGAGAAAGAGGAAGCGCAGCAAAATGACCCGTTATAGCAACTACAGAATCCCCGAGGTGAGAAGGGGGACAGACGTGCCGAAGAGATGATGAAAGTACGGATACTCCCGGACTCCGACAGGTGTTTTCATATAGGGGAAAGTATGGATGATAAGGATAAGGTAAAAATGTTGTTACTCTTAATACAAAACAAAAAGAAGAACGGCAAGTGGAGGGTTTGCGTGGATTTTACAGATCTGAACCGAGCATGTCCAAAAGACCCATTCCCTGTGCCTAAGATTGATCAGTTGGTCGACGCCACATATGGTCACCCTAGGATGAGTTTTTTAGATGCTTTTCAGGAATACCACCAGATCGCCCTGGCACCCGAGGATCAGGAAAAAACGGCATTCATCTCCACGGAAGCTAATTATCATTACACAGTGATGCCCTTTGGGCTAAAGAATGCCAGGGCCACTTACCAACGAATGATGACAAGGATGTTCCATGACAAAATAGGATGCACGGTCGAGGTGTACATTGATGATATGGTGGTAAAGAGCAAGCAGGAGGTGCAGCACACGGACGATCTCTGGGAAGTATTCGAAACACTTAGGCGACACAAGCTGCGCCTTAATGCCGAGAAGTGCGCGTTTGGCATGGGGGCTGGAAAATTCTTGGGATATCTGATCACGAGCCGGGGAATAGAGGTCAATCCCGATCAAATCGAAGAAATAAAGAGGCTGAATCCACTGAGCAATCCGAAGGAGGTACTGGTTTTGACCGGGATGCTGGCAGCTCTTAACCGATTCATCTCTAAATTCGCGGATCGTTGCCGCCCATTTTATCAGCTTTTGAAGAAATGGACAGGATTTTTGTGGAACAAAGAGTGCGACAAAGCTTTTCGGGATTTGAAGGATTACTTGGCAAGGGCACCCATGCTAGCCGCGCCGGAGCCTGGTGAGGATTTATTTATGTACCTGGCAGTATCTGACCATGCCGTGAGTGCCGTGCTGCTGAAGGACAGGGGGATCCAACAACCCGTGTATTATATCAGCAAAACCTTGGTCGATGCCAAGAAGAGGTATTTGCCTCTGGAAAAACTTGTGTTGGCCCTAATCCATGCCACGAGGAAGCTGCCGCATTATTTCCAGGCCCACACGGTTTATGTGTTAACCGAGTACCCTTTACAGTCACTTTTGAGAAGATCTGACTTCACTGGACGAATAGCGAAATGGGGGACTCGGCTTGGCTCTTTCGACATACGGTACCGACCTCGACATTCGGTGAAGGGCCAAATCCTTGCAGATTTTGTCGCTGAATTCTCGCCCAGGAACGGCAAAGGGATGGTCTGCCGTGTAGAGGCTCGCCGGTGGAAGGTATTTATGGACGGGGCCTTAAGTGCCCTGGGAGCCGGTGCCGGGATCGTTATCTTTTCTCCTGAAGGGATTCGGCTGGAGCGCTCTTTTAGATTGGGATTCAAGGCCTCCAACAACGAGATCGAGTATGAGGCCTTGCTCGCTGGACTAAGATCAGTACTGGAGTTAGGTGCTCGAAACGTGGAAGTATATTCAGATTCTCGGTTGGTTGTCAACCAAGTCCAGGGAAATTTTAAAGCAAGAGATCCTCGGATGAAAGCATACATGTGCGCGGCAAAGCTGATTATAAGCAAGTTTGTCGCGGTGAAAGTATCCCAAGTGGGACGGGCGCAGAACAGGCACGCCGATTCCTTAGCCACGCTAGCGTCGTCGAGCGTTGAGGATGTGCCTCGGCTGATCAGGGTAGAGCTTATAGCCGAACCAAGCATTCAGGTTTCCGACAACATTGCCGTCAGGGTGGATAATGTCGCCACAGTTTCATCGCCTGCACCGTGTTGGATAGATCCCATCATTGCTTTCCTAGCTGAGAATAAAGTCCCAGAGGATCAAAAGGAGGCCGGTAAGATACGTAGGACGGCAGCTCGATATTGGTTGTTAGCAGACGACAAGTTGTATCGAAGGTCTTTCGGCGGACCGTAACTTTTATGCTTGCACCCAGAGAAAGTGCTAGAGATTCTGGCCGAGCTGCACGATGGGGTATGCAAGAATCACGTGGGGGGGGGGTTCACTGGCACATCGGGTGATGACCCAGGGATTTTGGTGGCCGAAGATGCAAAGGGACGCCATCGAATATGCTCGCAAATGTGAACGGTGCCAAAAGCATGCCCCCTTAATTCACCAACCTGCCGGTCAACTCAATCCGATCAGCTACCCATGGCCATTTGCACAATGGGGGCTGGATATTCTTGGTCCATTTCCACGGGCTACAGGTAACCGCCGGTTCGTGGTTGTTGCTGTCGATTACTTCACCAAATGGGTGAAGGCTGAGGCCCTGGCGAATATCCGGGATACAGATGTAAAGAAGTTCGTGTGGAAGAATATAGTGACGAGGTTTGGGGTGCCGGAGTCGTTAATATCCGATAATGGGTTGCAGTTCGACAGTAGAGCTTTCCGCACCTTTTGTGAGGATCTCGGCATCAAGAACAGGTACTCTACCCCGGCATACCCTCAGAGCAATGGTTTAGCAGAAGCTACAAACAAAGTAATCTTGAACGGATTGAAGAAAAGACTAGACGGCGCCAAGGGGAGATGGGCCGAGGAGCTGCCGAACGTCCTTTGGGCTTACCGAACTACCCCCAGGAGATCCACAGGGGAAAGCCCATTCTCCTTAACCTACGGATTGGGGGCCGTTATACCGACTGAGGTAAACTTATGTAATGCACGGGTTGCAGGGTTCAACCCCGCCCAAAACGAGGAGATGATGATCGGACTCCTGGACAGATTGGAGGAATTTTGTGGGGCAGCCATCGTGCGACTCGCGGAGTATCAGCAAAATCTTGCTAGGAGATACAACCAAGGTATAAGAACCAGGGAGTTCAATGCGAGAGACTTAATCCTGATAAAGGCAGTGGGGAGTATACAAGATACCAATGCCGGGAAGCTGGCCTAAACATGGGAAGGGCCTTATAGGGTTACCACCATCGCCGGTGCGGGGGCATATTACTTGGAAGACCTAAACGAAAGACCTCTGCCGCGGCCTTGGAACGTTCATAATTTGAGAAAGTTCTATCACTGATCGGCCGTATAACGAGTAAAAAGATGTTTAAAGTACCGCAATTATATCAAGCTAATGAAAATGGCTATGTTTATTCATACTGATTACTGTTATTCCATCTACCGAGCAGGTGTAAACCTTATAATATTTATCCTAAGGACAAAAGCTTGACTCTCGGCTCGATCTACATCGCCGAGCAGGTGTAAACCTTATAATATTTATCCTAAGGACAGAAGCCTGACTCTCGGCTTGATCTACATCGCCGAGTAGGTGTAAACCTTATAATATTTATCCTAAGGACAGAAGCCTGACTCTCGGCTCGATCTACATCGCCGAGCAGGTGTAAACCTTGTAATATTTATCCTAAGGACAGAAGCCTGACTCTCGGCTCGGTCTACCTCGCCGAGCAGGTGTAACCCTTGTAATATTTATCCTAAGGACAGAGGCCTGACTCTCGGCTCGATCTACGTCACCGAGCAGGTGTAACCCTTGTAATATTTATCCTAAGGACAGAGGGCTGACCCTTCCAAAGCAGGGAGCTGGTGAGCAAGCCAAATCCCCGTCTTATGACGAAACAGGACTTGACTTATCAGCAATTATCGCACAAGCATAGAACAAAAAAAAAGAGAAATAATGAAAATTAATTCAAAGCTAAACCATTATAAAAACTATGAAATCACTGTCTCGGCCGCAAAACAAGGCGGCCATTTAAGTACCAAGACCGGCAGAAAATTAAATTGTTTAATCACCACAACCCGGTGACATGGGCAAACCAACCAAACAACAAATAAAAAGAACGATAAAGAAACTCTTAAAACAAAGGGCCAAAGTTCGGTAATCAAGAGGCAGAATCTGCAGGTTGTTCTCAGGCTTCGGACTCGGTGGGTTGCTGCTGAACTGGATTTTGAAGGGGGACCTGGCCGAGCTGATCTCCAGAGCGAGGATGGCTAACCACTTCCGGTTCTTCCATCTCCACATGGGAATCAATCTGCTCCACCAATTCCCTCAGACTGGTCGTTTCTTCCTCATCAGCAATTCCATCGGTGTTCCGCAGGCCTGGTGCTGGGACCGAAAATGGGATCTGGCCGGGATTCCTCAAAGGAGAGTCCTCAAGGACCCCTAAGGCCTGCAGAGCAACCAACCAACCCTCCTCAAAGCTGAGTCGCCGAGCGTCTTGTATGACCGGTTCTGTCGAATTTTCTGCATCCGCGAATCCTTCATGGTACCACTTATTCTCGCTCTCCTCCAAAGCCGCTCTCATATCAACCAGTTCCTCGGACCGCACATTGAGTTTGCTCTCGGCTTCCCCCAACCTGAGCTCGGTCTCCCCTAGCTGGACCTACAGTTCCTTGTATTTCTTTTCCGCGGCCACCCTTGCCTTCTCTGCCGCGGCAGCTTTCTTCTCGGATGTTGCAGCGGCCACAGCTCTTTCCTTCGCATTCACCTCGGCCACGTCCTTTAGGGCTCTCTCTCGGCCAGCATCCTCTGCCAGATCTGTGACGCGGCAGCTTTCGTCTCCCCATCGATTCATCTGTGCCTTCTTCGAAGGCACGCACATCCTCGTCCTCATCCTCGGGCAATAGAAGGCCGCGCGCCAAAGTCTGAGCGATGTGACCACCGGCCCCATTTCCCCAGACGTGCACACATGCATCCGAGGGAAGAGGTTTGCTATCCAGCATAAACGAGGGCTGCCACGCAGGTACGGCACGAGAAGAGGACGCCACGTTCAGCCCGGCCTGGGTCGTGGGTCCAAGAATCACAATGCCGCTGGATGGCCGAGGGGGAGTCTTTGACCGCACATCACTCGGGCCGACTTGAGTTTGATCGGTTGTGCCCGGTCTCTTTCTCTGCTGAACAGGAGCAGTCTGCGGTGGAGGAGTGGATTGGACGCGGCCTTGGGGTTGTTCTTGCTGCTGTTGATGCCCGGCAGAACGGGCTCCGGGAATAAAGCGACTGATCGACATCATCTTCCGAGTCACCATATCTTCGCCTAGGTTATATTCGGTTTCAGGAAATCCTAGAGATTCGCCAACTACTTCGGTATTCGGGGCTGGAGGTTCTTGATCAACGTGAGCTTCTTGTTGGACTGGGGCTTCTTGCTAAATTTGTTCGTGTGCACGTTCCCTACGAGCCCGAGACACGTGCTCGGCTGATTCGTCCCTCACAGGTTGGCGCTCGTCGGAACAAATGTACTGAGGACCTTGGCCCCGGGCTTTACCAGCTATAAACTTGGGGGGGAGAAAGTTCGCATGCTGAACGTCTATATAAGATAAAAGGGGGCTGTCGACTAGCAGGGCTTGACTGAAATTCTGCCAGGTGGAGTACACGAGGTCAACCCTGAGTATGAGATGTAAGGCTCGAAGTTGTCCATCCGTGTGAACGAAAATCTCGGACCTGAGTATGAAATTAAGGTCTCGTACGTGCACGGCCCTGACGTCCGGGACGAACACTCTACCGTCTGCAATAACCAACATGGATGAGCGTCAGAATAAGCAAAATGTTTGTGACAGTGTATGTATGTCCGAGCATAAAACTAAATAAGAAATAAACGATTAATGATCGGGACGAACCCACTTCTCGCCTAGTAAGCGGACACGGGAATTCGCCGACAAACCAATTGCCGCGCACCATAACGAACTCCCCAGCAGAATTTCTATTTGAATCGGGCAGGCAAGATATCAGTCGTACCCTCATGTCTCTAACTTTCAGGTAGTAATTTGTTTTCTTATTTCCACATAAACTGTACATATGGTTTATATCGTTCTGATTTAGCTGTAAACCGAATATCTGGTTCAACCTACTCACACAACTCACTAACCGATAAAAATTGGGAGGAAGTTGGTCTGGGCACAATCTGTAGTACCTAAGGGTGTCTATTATAAGAGGGTCTACAGGAAACCTCACCCCACCCTCCAAAATAGCCATTAAGGGAAAGAAGGCAGTGTTGCCCCCCTTATGAAGTGTAATCTCGCTCTCATGACAATACGCAACCTCCACATCGCTAGGGATGTTGAAGGCCTGCCTAAAGGTGGCTAAGGCCGCGGCCGTATCTAGGAGATATGAATACCCCATCCTAAGACCCTAGAATTTAAGTCGAAATGGAGATATAGAAGAATGGAGTGTAGAGAACTTACTTTGGGTTCTAAGGAGAGAGGAAATTTTGGGCTGGAGTATGAAGACGCAGATGAATGCGCGGCAGAGAAAAAATCGCAGAATGCAGAGAGTGTAAAGTAAAAGGACGGTCTGGAGCGGACCTTTTATAGTGAACCCAAGACAGATGGGCAGCGGTTAATCAGCCATTATGTAAATTAATTAGCAAGTCTTGATGATTCCAACACCTACTGAAAACTACGCCTCCTCAGTTCACGAAGCGTCAGGCAATGATGAGAAGTGAAACGGATGGCCAGACTCAGCACGCCTTTTAAGGGCGCATTAATGGGGCTCTGGAACGCCCCAGATGTCGCTTCACTGAACTCATAACGTGCGCCCTTTGAATTCCTTGATTCACGCCGGGCGCCGAGCATGAATCAAGTGGGGGCTAATGTGCGGCATCCAATGCCTAGGCCTGCCTAATCCCGGATCTCCGCTACAAGAGCACAACGCATGGGCCCAGCCCTCACTCGCCCAAAAGCCCAATCTTTACTTACGCAGGCCGGGGGCCCAAGCCTCACTGCGAAAGACATGTTCGGCAGAACTTTACCGAGCATACGAGGAGAGATCGATGAACAGCACATCATCCTCGTTTGCTCGGTTGAATTCCTCCAACATCGCCGCCGAGCTATCCACAGGAGTGGGCACCAAGTTCCAAAGCCATCCAAACTTAATTTTCCACTTATCGTCACCCTTACTGGACCTCCCGTAGCACTAAATACGCACCGTCTCTACCGAGCTATCCACGAAAATGGACATCAAGTCCCAAAACCACCCAGACCTGATCTCCCACTTACAGACGACCCTACTGGACCCCCCGTCGCACTAACTGTGAGAGCATTGAAAAGCTATCCCTGAACTTCGAACTATAAATAGAAGAGAAGGATAAGATAAAAGGGGTTGGAAAAGAGCAGGAGCGAACAAAGAATAGAAAAGTCAAGTAGAAAACATCTGGAGGGAGGAGGAGGTAAGGCATCGCTGAAGAGGAGAAAAGTGATCTTATTGGGCCTCTAGTTGGAGAACGACCCAAAGTAGGAAATTCTAACCCAACACATAAATAAGTTGTGAGCCCAAGTGGGGCTTGGTCCATCAGTCTCATTTGTGTCCCGCACACTTGTATATGTTAATGGAATTTGCTTTTCTTTTTTTTTTGGCTATTTTATTTTTTGTTTTGAGTAAGCATGAAAATACAAGTTGGGGGCTTAAAATTAGTAGAAGCCCAATTAAATTTTACCTCTCAAAATTTATAAATTAAATCTTATATTTTTTGTGAGTTTCAGTTAGCTCAATAAATAAAGTCTCTGATAGTTGAATAAGAGATCTGTGGTTCAATTATCATCTACACTAAAAACTAATTATTGTCTTGATCTGATGATAAATAAGTACCATCAAGAGTAAGCGCTATATGTTGAAACTCTCTTTAAAATATTAAAAAAAAAAAAAAAAAATCTTACACTTCTTTAGTAAAGCATTTTAAGCCAAACCATAAACATATTACACGTGAAACTATTAATGAAAAGGGAAAATAAATAGTATCAGAGTTTGGTTGGAGTCAAGAAAGTGTGAAGATTTTGTAACGGGAAACGCAAGCCCCGATAAAAGCAATGGCAATGGAGTGGCTGTTGAGCAACCAAAAGAAAAGAACATTCGTCTCCTCTTTTTGATTGTAAAAACTGTGATTTCTGATTTGTGGAGTTTTGTTTTGATTTGACTAGTGGACTAAAGTAGTTGCTTGGATCATAATACGTTGTAGTATTTTTATAAAATTATCCCACTGAATCTAAATTAAATTCATTTATTTTTATAAAATGATAGGTACAATAGTAATATTGTAATAGAAATGATTAATTTCTTTTCTGTTATTCTCAATAAATGTTAATTATTTTTCATTCTTTCCTTTTAAAATATCCAAACTAAACAATTTAGCTCCATTCATTTCCCTTTCATTCTATATTCATTCTATTATATTCTTTTATGAACTTCTAAACGAATCTTTTGAATTTTTTTTAATGGTTCTTTGAAATGAATAAAATCTACATTGGATTTCTTTGAATTTTGACTGTAAAAACTGTGATTTCTGATTTGTGGAGTTTTGTTTTGATTTGACTGGTGGACTAAAGTAGTTGCTTGGATCATAATACGTTGTAGTATTTTTATAAAATTATCCCACTGAATCTAAATTAAATTCATTTATTTTTATAAAATGATAGGTATAATAGGAATATTGTAACGTTTTCAGTGGCGTCCTCCTCCGGCTAACTGTGTAAAATTGAACTTCGATGGTGCCATTTTTCCGGAGTTGGGCAAGGTTGGTGTGGGTGTGGTTGTCCATGACTCTCATGGGAATGCCATTGCCTCACTGTCAGAACAAGCTTCACTGCCGTTTTCACCAGTCATTGTGGAAGCCATGGCTGCTGCAAGAGTGATTACCTTCGCACAAGAACTCGGTATTAATGAGTTTATGCTTGAAGGAGATTCAGAAGCAGTAATAAACATCCTCCGTAGCTCAGAAGCCTCATTGACAACTTTTGGTCATCTTCTCGAATCTGCAAAATCCACTCTAGTTACCAGCAAATGTATTGCCTTTTCCCATATTCGTAGAAGTGGTAATAGAGTAGCACACAACCTAGCTAAACATGCCAGACATATTAGAGGTTTGTCGGTGTGGGTGGAGGACATGCCACCACACCTATATGATGTACTTTTTGCTGATCCCGGTTGATTTTTCAATAAAGTAGCAGTCTTCATTCTCCAAAAAAAAAAAAAAACAATTTAGCTTCATTCATTTCCCTTTCATTCTTTATATTCATTCTATTATATTCTTTTATAAACTTCCAATCGAATCCTTTGAATTTTTTTTAATGGTTCTTTGAAATGAATAAAATCTACAATATTGGATTTTCTTATTTCATTACCCCATCGGATTATTAGCAGATTATCAACTTAACAATAAGGAGTATAAAAGTTACAAACCACAAATGACTCATTTATATAAGGTTAAATTATTGATCCAATCCTTTGATTATGGGGTAAAATTCAATTTGGTCTTTTTAACTTTTATAATCAAGTCAATGTCATCTTTGAGTTTCGTTTTTGTTTAGATTTAAATGAAACTAAAAAATTTCTTTTAGATCAAATGATAGTATTTCCAACGAAAATGTTGAACGGAAGCTAAGGAGATGGTGGAAGTTGGCAAGCCAATTAATTGGGAAATGGATGCTATTATCTAAGACGAAGTTAGACTTCTATTGATAGCTCCTTTTGTAAGCCATTGTTTTGTTGGATTGGGAGATGTGGCAAAATGGTTGCCCATGAGCTTGCTAAGTGGGGTATTAATTATTATGGATTGTAAGAGGGTTTTGATCTGGGGTGTTCCCCCAAGAGGGTTTTAATTGCCCTTAAGGGGGGAATGGCCCTTTTGTAATTTACTTTCTATTCTTTGTACCTATGCCTAGGGAAAAAAGAGAAAAAGAAAAAAGAAATTAATAGTTAACACTTTGAATGTATAATTCATTTATCACGCCTGATTTTGTTTAAAAATTTACGAAGAGGAAATACAATAATGAAATAAATTTTATTTTTAAAACCGAAGAATCAAATTGAAACAATTAATAATTGAGAGACTAAATTAAACTTTATCCAAGAGAGTTAATGGATCAAATTAATAATTTAACTTATAAATGTGTACAAATGAAATGTACAAGTTATCTGCGGAAGTAAACAAATAAAATGACACCTTTACAAAACCATCATAACATCCCTAGCCCAAATTAATTAAAGATTTAGGAAACCTTCATAACAAGCTAGCCCTCTTTGTCAAGAGTCAACTTGTTAGCACCCCTTCTCCAACTATCAAATTATCAAAAAAAAAAAAACTAGCTCACTTCACAAGTAGCTAAAAATGATGAAAAACACACCTAATCTTAAACTCTCACAATTTGAAATGGTCCCTATTATCAGGGGGAGCCGCAGAAGCACGATTATTAGATGCAGAAAGTTGCAATGAATTAGGTGGAAACAAAGCCAAGCCGCCTTGTTTTGGAGAATTGAAAGATGAAGATTTGTTCAAGTAACTTGAACCACATCCTATGCCATTCTGGCTAGACGAGTAGATAGGATTCATTGTATAAGACTCACCCCACTTCAACTTCATGCTTGAGCTTTCACATGCACCCTGATTTTCTTTCACACCACCACCACTAGTGCCAACATATGATGTGAGTGCTGCGGCTAATACCGATTGAAATTTCGGGTTTGATGCAATTGCTTTAGTTGCAGCTACTATGGATTCTTTCATGTATGGTTGGTACAATTGTTCTTGAAATGGTTGCTTTTCAATACTGTTCAAATTGCCAATAGGGTTTTCATAGTAAGCTGGTACAGTCCCATGATTGTTGTAGCTAGCAGGACCATTAATATTCCAATGTGTTTGAAAAATGTTATTAGGCTCTAAAGAAGGGGAAAATGATGAGGAAAAGTTGAGACTTGTTGAGGGATATCTTGGTGCAGATGAGAAACTAGAGGAAAGCCCGGATGGTGCATTAGCAGTGAGGTCAAGAGTGATTGTTGGGTGTGAATTTAAAGTTGAGAATGAAGAGTTGGGAAGACCATAGAGTTGTTGTGGACTTGGATTTTGGGATAGAGTGAAGTTGAATTCATGGGGGTTACTAGAGGTAGAAATGGGTACACTAGCTGAGGTGTTGAGGCCTCCTTGTAAGCTTGTGGATGATTGAGATTGAAGCATGGAAACAGCAGCAGAAGTGGTGGACGCCATGGCCGTGGCTGATACTGGAAGTGGGTGGTTGTGTTTTCCTTCATAGGTGGTGATCAAGATAGACATGTCATTAAAACACCTTTGCACCTGAAAATTGAGAAAGAAATTATATAGATCAATTTTTGTTGTTCCTACTTTCAAATGGTACGTTTATTTATATCACAGCAAAGTGGTTTTTAAAACGTGTAAGGACCTCCAGGGTTTGGTTGCATTCTTGACAACATGAAATATGGTGAAACAATATATGTACTTTTTTTCTCGATATAGTTCAGAAATTATGGTTATATATTATATGAATGAATTTCATGTACTTACCTCTCATTCTCTCTCTTATTTATTTTTTTATTTTTTAAAACCTTGACATATAGAAAATGCATTTGATAGGTATTTCAGGATCAACGTTGTTAAGTTGTGTTTGGATTCGAAGATTCACAATCGTGGGATTTTAAGAACAATTATTATAAAAAAAAACCAAATATAGATATAATCTGCACATAATAATTTTGAGCTTTACAGATTTTACTATTTTAAGCAAACAAAAATACTACCAATGATATTATTGATTTATGATGACATCTTGCACATAATCACATTTCAAATCTATATATTAATAAAACTCAAATCTAACCTAAAATTTAATCAATAAAAAAAAAAAATTAGAAATTGAAAGCTAAACCATTCTGTTTAAATGCCCTTGCAAGAGAACCCTGAAGGAATTTTACAAAAACACAGTTATTTTCGGGAAGAAAAATAACAACGTTTCTCATGTTCAAATTAGATTTTCATTAACAATTGAAAAACTCTATGAACGGCCAATGATATTTGTTGTTTTCAAATTCGTTTGAGGAAACAGATTTCATAATTACAATTGGAAATACAAATGAAAGGGACCATCAAATTAAGGTTGAAAATAATAATTTTCTTTAGGTTGACCACCCAAGGACCATCTTTCAACTTTTTCATTGTGCTAATCATGGAAATTAAGTTCCCCCTCATACGATAGGCCATTGATAATCACGTTAAACTTGACTCTTACGCAGCTTTAAAACGTGCATTGTTTATATTCTAGAAGCATGAGATCCAAGGAAGATAATTAAGCAGCCCATTTTCCTTGTACAAATGACGGCATATTTTGAAATTCTATGATAACTATAGACTCATACTTCTATTATAAATTCAATGATTAATTATATATGTTATTATCATAACTTGTTAATAATCCATGCAGTTGGACGGAAAAATGGTCAAAATATGAAAAACATTTCTCTTTTTATTTATTGTTTAAATATAAAATTGGCTAATTATGCTTATTATTAATAGACATTTATTGTGATTGTGTTTATATATGAAATTATCTATTCTTTCATTTATAGACAATATGATATAACAAAATTTTAATGAAATATTTAAATATAGAATATAAATTAAAATTAATTAAAAATACATAAGAATAATAACTTATAAATTGTGAGGCTTACAAAGTTCATATACCGCAATATTAAGAGGTTAGACAATCTTTCAAATTTTTTTTAAAAAGGCAAGTAAAATATACCTGTTTTCTCACAGGGCAAGATGGTGAGACTGTGCAACGGTAGTATGCCCTAGGGCATGGATTTCCTTTTGCTATTTTTTGTCCATATTTTCTCCATTGACATCCGTCATTCATCTATATAAGAAACTCATATCTATAAGAAAATTGTAAACATGTAATCTATGTAACTGTATACACTTAATTAATTATAACAAAGTTATTAAATACAAATATTGATGCATGTCAAGTGGTGGTATATGGCATAGAAGATTTTAATTTTGGATTAGTATGTGACACTTAAAAAAGGATGTTTCAAGAACTTTTTCCCTCTTTTCTTTTCAAGTTAAAGTATCATTCAACTATGAACATTTTCAATAAATAGTTTTTAAATTCATGTTCCTAGATCGTTTAGATAATAAATTACTATTACTTTCAAAAACTTATTAAATTATTAAGAATTGATGAATTTAATCCTTCAATCATTATTCTAACACTGACTTAATAAAATTTTGATACTAACCGTTGTGGTATCGCATCTAGCTCTGACAGAAACTCTAGTTTTCTTTACTTGACTTTGTTGTGAAACTTCTTCATCTCCCTTTTTCATAGTCTTTAGAATTTTACTTGGCGGCCAAATTTCAGTGGGCTCTTCTTCCTTTTGTTCTTCAAAGCTATTGTTTGAGCATGAATTATTCCTCACATGTTCAGTTGAGCTTGGCTCAAATCTGTAGTCCTGCAACCCCAGAGAAAGTGCTCCATTTAATTTCTCCTCCTCTTGGCCATTACTAAAATTTTTATTCTTTTTATCCTCCTTTTTAGGCTCGGTAGAGGTTATCCCAAGGCTAAGAGAGACAAGTTCAGGTTCTTCTTTTGCCTGCTGATGGCTAGGAACTGTATCTTTAGACTTGTTTTCTTGCTGAAGAATGTCGGAGAATTGCTTTTGTAGGGACTGGTACTCCTTTACAGTTCGTTCTAATAACATCTTTAGCCTTTCATTTTCTTCTTTAACCACTCCCATTTCAGCTTCAGCTAATTTTAACTGATCGTCCTGCAGGTGCAACAAAAAATGTGTGGTTAAATTAGGAATAATCTTACAATGGAATTACGTAAAAGAGTAGAGGAAATCAAAATTGGTTGGACTTGTTAATTCTCATTCACAAGGTTAAAGTAGTGCCACTCTAGTAAATGGCAAATATAAATGAGCAGCATTTTTACAATGTTATGCTATCATTTCTGTTAGGATAATGATTAAAAGTGATTATATTTTGATCATCATTCTTTCTAATAATTTAAACTTTTGAAGTAATAGTAATTTATCATGATATCTTAACATATAATCTTAAGTTTCAAATCATATTTCAACTCTACCTTCATTTAAAAAGTTAGAAATTCCACATATTGGGTTACACTTATTAAGAGAGAGTTTTGTTAGACTTATAGTTAAGTGATTAAATTCACAATTTCCTAATAATTTAAACTTTTGGGACAATCAATAATTTAACATGGTATCAGAGCAGGAGATTCTGAATTCGATCCTTAGTTTTACTTTACTTCCCATTTAAAATGTTAAATTCCCACTTGTTGGACCCTCACTTATTAAGGGGAAGTTTAAGCCCACAAGTGGGGAAGAGTGTTAGACTTATGGTTAAGTGATTAAATTCACAATTTCCTAACCGTTTAATCTTTTGAGACAATCTGTAATTTAACAAGTTCAGAGAAATAATAATTTTTATTTTTAATAACTTAATATTCTAAGACAATTGATAATTTATTGATTTTCTTGTTTTATACATACATAACAATGAACAATATAGAAAATCTTACTTGATTCTTTCGTCTTGAAAGCAAGTTTACTGTATTTTTCTCCATTGTCAAAGGTACCTGCAAGAATTGGAGAAACTTATTACTGAATCATTGGAGTAGTATATTGGTTTTACAATTCTATAAAATAATGAATGGAGATGTAAGCATACGTAGTCTTGCGTAGTAAGATAAAATTATTGGAAGTCGATAATAAAAACAAAAGATTCCTATACTTTCAAATGGAATTGATGACAATTTTATATTGATTCTTGACTTTGTAGACCAGTCTGTAAGATTCATGGTCTCAAGTCGTAGGTTGTGACAAGTCAAATTTATCACATGTTATAGATATTTTTTTTTCTTGAAGCAACATGATATAGATAATAGATTAAATCATATGAATTTTAATCACACATTGGCTGGCAATATATATTTATATTGGCTCTTGGAAGACAAAAAATTTTAACTTAATTAAGGCACATAAAGTTAAGAGCAATCATTATTTCTGTTCGACATCCAAAATTCCAAATAGCCTATGTACAAAAACAGCTTTTTGAGATATATTTTATATTCTTTCATGGATTTGTAGCAGTAAAAATTTGCTCTTTTGTGAAGGTGCAGTGTTTATCATGTGAAATTTAAGATAATTTATCATTTCTCCACCTCTCTTCTTGACTAGATATGAATCATATGATATATATGATAAAACCAAAACTTTCTCATGGTAATAAACCCATTTTTTGAAAACAGAAAAAAAGGAAAAGGAAACAAAGATATATATATATATGTTCTTCATTCTTTGAAGCTAATTAATTACAGAAAGCGAAAAAGGGTCAAATTTATTATATAAAAATGAGCAATTTTTTTTTTATTCAGGTTATTCATTTTAATTCGTGAAGTTCATGATTTCTTTACCTGTTTTGTAATTCTTAGAGAATTTCCATTAGCAGAAAAAGGCATCGAACTGTTCTCCTCTTCTTCAATATGCTTGCCTCGTTCTTCCTGAAATACAATGGGGTTCATCATCCATGCATAAGGAACGCATAAAGCAAAATTCAAAAGAATTACAATGGATTTCTCACAAAAAGAAGAGCAACAAATTAAGTCTTAATCCCAAAATTATAGAGTCGGCTATACATACTCAACAAAGTAATCCAGAGAAAAAAAAGAGACTTATATAAAGAAGAGTTTTAATCACATCTGAAGATTTATCTATGAAAGTTTGAAAATTTTCAAGAACTTGTATATATATCCGGTATCCCTCATAAAATGTTCGTGTATGTATCAAAAATCAAAACCATTGATTGATCTAAAACCAAATTAACTCATACAAAACAAAAATTTTATGTAAAAAACCAACTTAAAAAGTAGTGTTGAAAACCATTGTGGCAAAGTATGATCAGTTGCAAACAGTAGGTAAAAGAAATCACCTTGTTAATCTCCATTGAAGTACTCTCTTCTTTACCATTAGATTTCATTGATCTCTCTTCCATAATTGTATTTCCAAGAAAAGACTTTTCCTCCCAAGTAGTAGTACTAGTATTCTCCATAGCTTTTGAAACAATTAATCCTTAGCGCTTTGCCATTTCCGTAGGAGTTTGGATTCTTATTTATATAAGCAGGAAGACCTCTAGAGTTTGACTTTCTCTTTTTTAAAAATTGAAACCCCTATGCTCATCCTTATTTGCATGTTAATTACTCAGACAAAAATGTCTTACAGCGTATAAAAAAATAGTAAAATACACTTAGAGAAGCAACAAAAGTTTATTTTTATTTTATTATATAGCTGGCTTCTTCACAAAATTTACGTATTAATAATAACAAAAAATCATTTTATATGTATTCAAAATTCAACGCTTCCTTGTAAACTTTGAAAAAACTTTAATTAATCTACCAGTCAGGTTGAAGATTCATAGGTGTAAAATGTCATACAGGCACCGACTTTGGTCAAAGTTCAGCCACATGGAAATCAACAATGACATCAAATTAAGACATTTATTGCAATTTCTAGATTAAAGATTGAATATTTCTTTATGAAGTTTTCTTCAAAGCAGTTTGGAGAAAAAATTATATAACATTCTAATAGTGATTAAATTAAATAACCATCTACTTATGCTTGTATTCTCGTAACTTATTTAATAAAATGTCTTTTTTAGTGGCACTATTTCTCCTTCACTTTTTAACATTTTGCACGCACTTTTTTTCTTTTTCACACTAGAATTATATGTGGATCTCATCATATATATGTAAGTGAGACGTAGTGACAGTTTTAGGATTTTTATTTTTTTTATCTAGGGGGTTAATAAGAATATAAACCTTAAGTAGGAGATGAATTTTGTAATATACATAGTTGTTTTATAAATTTGTCCATAGTACTAAGAAGATAATAAAAGATAAACTATAAGTTCATTTATTATATTGTTTGTTCATATAATGAATGTGAGGTCAAAGAATTTGGCAAGCCTGGCCCATTTTATACTAAGCCCAAGGTGCACGCCGAGTAGGAAGAAATGTCCGAGGACGAACGTAGAAAGTCCAAATTGCCAAGAAACATCACCGAGGATAATCCTATTCTCGGCCAACCGATATCATAGAAGTGAAGAGCAGCACGCCATCAAAGACAGCCTCCCAGAACATCCCAAGAAAAATGACAAGTATAATGGGTCAGCCATGAGAGCATGGTGGAGGAGCAATTCAATGAGAAATTGTCACCTTCGCATTAAATGCCCACAACTAACGTTCTGGCCGCATTAATGAGGAAATGATCCATGAACAGTACTACCTTGGTTGCTGCAACCCACAGAAGGTTTGGGAAGGCGGCTAATGGGACAAGCACTCGAGTAGTGACTTGCATGATCAACAAATGGAGGGTCAAGATCAACTGAAAGGGAATATATAATGTAATAAATTTTCCAGGAAAAAGATGGAGGGGAATGAGAAACAGAGAATACTGTAGCAATTTATATTATCTTTGAAACCTTTGTAACCAAGTACTGAAGAAATAATAATAAGAACTACAAGCTCCTCAGATGAGGGCTGAGGACAGAATTTTACACTTTAGTCCACGTCCTTGTTATTCAATCCACTCATAATCATGTCTAGTTGTTGTAACCCTCACTAAGGCCTTGTTCTTAAACTCATTTTCTATAAATTTATTGTATTGAGCTAGTTGGGCTTGAGTTCACTCATCCAGTAGAAGAAGTGCCCAAACCCAGTCCCTACAATGAATATACTAATTATAATTAATAAAATTAAATCTTGGAAATAATCTATTATTTATCAATATAATTCCACTAAGTATCTTTGGCATGATAGTCACTTCACAAGTACAAGTTCTTATAGGGTAGGAGGGTAAGGGCCGGGATTCTAGTTTCTAGGAGGAAACTTTATATACATATACACTTAGATTAAACTAGAATGAGATTTCTATCTCAAATTAAAAAAATAAAAATACAATAAACATATTAATATTGTTGTTAAGTGAACTTCAATTATTATTATTTAAAATATTTTTATCAATTAGTCTTTACTCTATACAATTCTTTTATTTAACAATGTAACTCAACTTTGACAACTATTAGTCTTTGTAATTCTATTAAGAAAAATTTTGTTTTGTTAACATTTGTTTTTGTCTTTACTCAATCACTCCCTTGTCCCATGTCGACCCTTGTCTAATTTTTATTTTATTTTATTTAGAATCACCTCTTGTCTAATTGTTTAATTGTCCTTTAGTGTTAACATTAATTAACTACTGATTGACTAACTGGCATATGCCCCAATCCCCACTTAACAAATAACAAATTAAAAACACATTCAAATTCAAACACTCCACTCGCAAATTCAATCAAAAGTATAAATTAATTGTAATTTTATTTACAAGAATAAATTGTTAAAAGGATCATTTTTAGTTGGACTTAAATATGATTTAGAATTTGGGATTCAAGAGGTTCAAATTTTTATTTTAAGAAGTCAAAACAAAAAAATATATAAATATTTTGCTACGTAGGGGGGTTCATTTGATCCCCATGGACCAAAGCTAACATTGCCCCTGGCGAGACAGGTAGAAATATTATTAAAAATACTGTGAAAATACTATTTTTATTTTTTAAAATAATATAATGATATAATTTTTTTTTATAATTTTTCCACACATGATTTTTAAATGAGTCCACCATTGACAATATTTTATTGTCTAATGTCTGTATTCATCCCTTACAGACTTGTGATGATGAAAATAAAAATATGTATATAAACTTATTTAGTTTTTTTAATGTGCTTTCTATTTCCAAATTTGGAGAGTCAACTTAGCAGATTTAGCAAAAAGATATGCTTTCTCATCGCTGCTTGCCCGTACTCCCCGATATTTATGATGTGGCAGTACCCTATTTGTAATCTAGTTAAGCATTGTTATATACAAACCTTTTTTTTTTGAGGAGGTTATATACAAACCTAAGAGTATTGAAAATTATATCTTGTACCTGGCATATATGCCGGGTACACCATATACGAGCTCCTATGAGTACACTTCCATATATACCCTACACAAGACTTCAAATAGCATTGTTTTAATTTATACTCATAAACCAAGAGCAATACAAAACATTTTTATAATAATTTCTCAACAAATTTTAATTAGTGGTAAGTTGTTACTGACTTATTGGTAGGAAAAAAAATTGATGTCAATAATATGCTCAGATTAGAATCAGTAACAATTTATCACTTAAAATTTATTGTGAAAATATTATAGACGTAGAATTACAGGAGAAAAAAAAGTGACCACTATATATGTTTTAAACAAAAATAAATAAATAAAACGAGGTAAATGTTACCAAATGATACCTAATCTACTTAGCAAGCTCAAATGACCATTTCTGCTGCAACTTGCAAGTCATTATGGAGATTTTAGTGAAAGTCAAAACGGAGACACTTTGATGCGTGCATACTGCATACCATTATCTTTGGTCAATAATGGTTGGTTTGAAGGGGTTAGCAATCTTATTATTAAAAAAAATATATTAAAGAAATAATTAACTTGAGATTAAAGAAATGACAAAAATTTTGTAATTTGATATTATCCAGTCTCTCCTAGAGAGTTGAATTCAAAACCCCTCCCCCGTTAGAGAAGAAAATAATATTAATGAAATAGATAAGCAGTGATGACTTCATATGCAATTTTAGCTGTTCACATGGGAAATATGGGAAGAATATATTGTGCGTGCATCAAATGCATGATATACCCCTCGGTCATATATAAACACTCTAACTTGCACGCGAGCGCACACACACAAAAATACAAAAACAAAAATCTCTTGTATAAAACCGAGTCTTAGACTAAGAGAAGTGCTACTACATTCATGATATTTTCACAACAAACCTTAGGTTGCAATTTGTTATTGGTTTTCATTTGGGCCCATAACTACATTTTTTTTTTTTTTTACCTACCACTAACAATTTGCCACATAAAAATTTGTTGTAAAATTGTTGTGTCCTAGCATGCATTTTTCTTAAACTAATTTTAGTGAAGCTTAGACCAAAATGTATTGGTAATATGGAAGTAGAGCCTCCCATTTCTTTGGCGTGTCACAAGTTTGACCCACTTTTTTAACCACCATACATTAGCTTGAGATGAAAACTGAAAAAGGGTCCATTATATTTATTTTTCAAATCTAGAGAATCCATTTCAAAGTTGTAGTTTTTTTTTCCTAATAATTCAATAATGAGGGAAGCCGGAAGGGGATTTGAACTTTGACGTTTTCATTGGAAACACTTAGAAATTCTAATTGAACTACAAAGTTCTTAGCGTATCCATTTTAAAGTAAAAGTATACAATTAAGTACATTAGAGAAAATTTTCTTTACAAATTAGAATAGAAAATGTAAGGATTACAAATTAGAATAGCAAATGTAAGGAGAAACACGAGAACTAAAGGCAAAGATATTAATAGGATTTGAACATTAATTAACATCATATTCATTGAGAAGGAATTTAGATGCATATGTGAGGGGATGTTAGAATAATGTGATTAAGAATTTGGTGGCTTCACCTAAGGGTCTTCTCATATGAGGAGAGACTTTGAATTAGTTTGAGAGAATTCTAGAGAGATTTTGTTATTTTTTTAGGCCTCTTTTGAGTTTATAAAGTAATATAATCACTTTGTAATGAAAATGGATTGTGCAATGCAAAAGCATGCCTTGTTAGCTTTGGTCATCAACACATCATTAGAATGCTTGGTAGAAAATGATAATTTTTGTTGCAATAAAAAATATGTTAAGAGAGGCAAAGGAAATTGTTATTAATTTGACTAGACGAGTAACATTTATTCAGTATTCTGTGAATGATATTTTCCTCTCACATAATAGTAATTTTCATTATTTAAATTCATGATAAAACTCACAATTCATTTGAAAAGAAGAAGTATTATTCCTGTAATATATAATAATCTTTATAAACGGACATTCTATAAGCCTTATATTGGGTATATAGTATATATACACATATGAGTAAAATCCCGCATTGAATACTAATAATGAGAAAAGTAGGTGATTATATAAAATAGTTGCACCCAAACTCATAAGGTTAAGTTTTTGAGTTAAGTGATATTCATATATGTTATATTAACTACTCAATTTGAAGTTACTCAAGGTGTTCTCTTCCTAATAAATGGTATTCAAAACCGATGGTTGTGTGCGATCATAGTGAAGTGCGAGGTTCTTATAGACATAGGGTCCTTTCAGTTATACATTTTGGGAGCCTAAAAATATGTTTTTAAAACCCAAAACTCTGTTTTACAACAGCAATTCCTCGTAACTTTTATACAAACGCTAATTTTAAACCCAAAATGCCATTTTACAACTTATCCAAACGCGCTCACAGTCGCGTTGCATCTCTCCGAAACACCTTAGTTTCTATTTCTGAGTTTAGTCTCCAATAAAGGCACGTCTCATGCTTGCATCATCAACGTGATCACCTTTGACGATTTAATAAGGAACCCACATCGCTTATACTGACTAAAATTTTGAATTTTGTTTCAAAACCTAAGAAAGCAAAGGTTTTCCGAAGCATACATGTCAATTAATTAGATCAAGTCAATAATTGAATGTATAATATCTTTAGTCTGAACGAGTTTTCTGATTGATTCAAAAAATATAGCCAAATTTTGGTCAAATAATTTTTTTTAATTTTTTTTCATTTTAATAATTTGCGTTGAAGTGGGAAAATCAAAAAAATATTAAATTGAAAAGCTGTCATAATTTTTCCCTAGCGATTATTCCAAAGGTAGTCAATTAATCTAGTATTCTTCAACTATCAAAAAGGTGAACCATTTTGGTTTGAAAATTAGTTTGCGGAGCCTGAATTTTTCAGTATACTTAATTTTGATGGCCTGCAATAAAATGGGGTTTATCATTTGTGAAATTGTTTGATGTTAAGAACAATTGGAGTGAAAAGAGTCACAATCATCGGCGCCTTTTGAAAGGTGAACAAAGATCACGTGGGCTGCACATGCAACACATGGATATATATAAAAATGAGCTCTTTGAAATTCAACCTTAATATTTTTTCTCCATTCTTCTATAGTTCTATATCAATCTAAATGTCCTCCTAAGATTAAAATAATAATAATAACAATAATAAAAGAAAGAAAAAAGTAAATTATTATTTTGGTCCCTAAACTTTATCAATAGTTTGTTTTTCATCCTTAAACTTTAAAGGGTTGGTTTTTCATTCTTAAACTATTGAAATCTTCATTTTTTATCCAAAAACTATTGAAAAATATTTTACTTTTTATCCTTAAATATTACCCAAAAAAAATTTTGTCCTTAAATTAATTTTAAAAAATTATTTTTTCATCTCTATTTTTGTCACTAAACTATTAATAAATTCTTTACAAAGTTTAAGGATGAAAAATAATTTTTTGGTAAAATTTAGGGACCAAAATAGTAGTTTATCAATATATATGTGTGTGTCTTGGTTACTATTTATAAGAATTCTAGTATAAATATTGTTAATGTTGAAAAAAAAAAAAAAAAAGAGATAATATAAGAAATTCAAGATGTTTTGCAAAGATAGTGGAATTTTTATTAAAGAAATTTCTTCTCAAAATTTTCTTTTTAAGAAATAGAAGACCGAATGAGGCCTATTAAACATAATCTTAAGTCCATTTGAGGGACACTCTTCTAATTCCTTATACTATCTTAAGTCCATAATTTTATTTATTTTTTCCATCCCATTAGTCAAGCAGCTTAAGCTTAGTGGCATAAATCCTGTCTCAACAACAACCATTCCCACCTTTGAAAAGCCGTATTTGCTGTACATGTCTCCGGAAATGTTTGCATTGCAAAGATGAATTATCAATGCCCCCGCGTTTTTATAGGAACTTCAGCAGGCACTAATTAAGCCACTAACCCCTTTGTTTAACATTGTTATTATGATAAACATGTCCGCATTTTGTAACAGAATTAATTACTAATTGATTTTTTCTTTTCTTTTTTGGCCAAATAATCACTAATTGATTATATTATCGAGAATTACATTTTAAATTGACAAAGGAATTTGATATGTTTTATCCCTTTTTTTATGCGTGATAGTGGAGGAAATTGATAGCACAAAATAAAAACAACTAAGGGTCGAGTGTTTTGTTTGATTAATGTTAGAATTATGTGATCAAATGATTAAGTTTACCATCTTCCTAGATTCCTAATAGCTTAAACTTTTGGGAGAAATGGTAATTTAACTTGGTATTAGAAAATGAGAACCTAACTTTGATTCTTATCTCTTTCACACTACCTCCCATTAAAAATCTCACATATATCATGCTACTCTTCATCTACCGCAGTTGGGTTGTGTGGAGGCAGGTTACAGAAATGTAGAAATATTGATGACTTCTTGGCTATTTGGAATGCTCATAATAAGTTTTATTTTGAGAGGACTCAAATACAACCGAGTAGGGGCAGCTCTACGTTAAAGCCAGGGTGGTCACAAAGCCAGGGTGCTCTTGTGACCACCCTGACTTGGAAAAAAATAATTATTATATATAAATTTTAAAATTTTTTGACTTTTTTATCCTTTAAAAAAATTTGTGAGAACCCTAAATTTTTTTAGGCTTAACATAATTAAATTTTGGACAAAATTTGACAACAATCTTGGTTGTAGACTAAGGCTACAACTCCACTTAGTATTTTTTTTTTATTGGATGTGAATTTTGACAAATATACCATTGGATTACACTTTTTTTTTTTTCAAAAAAATCAAATATCAATAGCAATGTCATCAATCAAATGTTTAAATTTCAAAGTTTTATAGTCTAAAATTATACATAAAATATAATTTTCTAGATTAAATAGTAAATAACATCCGATTAACATGAAATTTGACATGTGTTTTAAGAACATAAAGAACATGCAATTCAACAGTTAAAGTTTCAAGTCATGTTAATTTGTTTAGTGAGAGTTGTTGCTTTAGACTACAACTAAGTTTGTAACTAAACTTTGTTCTTAAACTTTGATCTCCTTAACAATATATTAGGCTCTTACAGCAAAAAGAAAAAGTCCAAGAAAATTTTTATTTAACTAAATTTTTGAAGCAAATGTAGCTTGCCGTATTGATAATAAGACTATCATATAACGATTTCAAAATCAAAAACTTATAGAAAGAAATTATAAGACTTTATGAATTTGCGTATTTTTTATTTATTAATATTTGTTAATATATGAAAGTACTCTTTTTATTAGATCTTACATAATTTAAGTTTTATAATGATCACCCTAAAAAATATTCCTGAAACCGCCACTGCAATTGAGAAAAATTGTTGATGGTGCTGTCGGTTTTCTAGAGGAGTATCAGAGACTGATGGTGGCTCAACGAAACTCTTAATCATACAAACTGTTTCTCTTAGTTTTTCTTTTTTTACTTCCTTCTGGGTTTGTTTTCTAACTTTTCTTAGGCAGGTTTCCCTTGCCTTTGTTTTAGGAGTTTACCTTGTATACGTTTGGTTACTATTATTATTCAATACAATTTCAAACTTTTTCATTAAAAAAAAAAATCTCACGTATTAAACCTTACCTATTAAAAGGGAGTTTAAGTCCATATGTGAGGTGGAGTGTTATAATTATCTGAATAAATAATTAAACTTATCATCATCTCCTAGTAGTTTAAGCTTTTAGGAGAATCAATGATTTAACAAAGAATAATACTATAAATACAAACTATTTTACAACATTTTTACAAATTGGTGATGTGGCCAACTTCAGCTTTTATCATGTAATCCTCTCTGTCACTTTTATGATTCGATACTGCCCTAAATGGTGCCTACAAAATAAAAATTCAACTTAATTAACAACCAAATTTGTTGACCATATGTCATTACATGTATTCTATATTTGTGATTTTGTCTCATGCTATTTTCCTTTTCACATAGGACATTGTGATTTCTTTGTGATGCAGGACAGAATTTATAATTAATTTTTGTAATTTATTAATTTTAGTATTTTTTTTATTTTAGGTTTAGGGTAATTATTTCCTTGTTTGTAGGTGTTTTTAGTGCTTTTAAGATATTAGGTTTTTTAAACAAATTAAAATGAATTAGCAATAAATTTCAGTTTCTTTATTTTCATTCTTACAATTAATGAATTTCATAATTAGTTACTCTTTTGGATTCAAGGTGTTTTTTAGGGTTTTATATTTCACTAGCCATTTCATCTCCCTCTATCTCCTTTTTTCTTTTTCTTTTTCTTTTTCTTTTCTTCCAAACTTGCCCCAAATTTTTGTTTTTCTTATAGTAGACCATAGACCACAGTACTAATCAAGTATTTAACCCACAGTACTAAGTGGACCAACCTCAAGCCCTTAACTCATTTCCCTATCCTTTGTGTGTATTTGTTTCTTAAAAAAAAAAAAAAAAAAAACTCAAGCCCTTAACATTTAAGAAAGCTAAAGAAAATGAGATAAATATATTTAGTAATGCTCTCGTTGAAAGGAATATGCGCACAACTCTTGCCATTGTTTTCAATACATATTGGAACTTTCTGTGTCTGAAAATTTGGCAAAAATGGCAAAATACTCATTTCGCCTAAAAGTTCCAGCAAAATGTATCCATATTCTGAAACTATTTAGCGATATGCCCCTGTTTTGAAACTTGATTTTCTAAAAATCGAGTTTCAATGTATAACTCGATTTTTAGAAAATTGAGTTTCAAAACATGGGCATTTTGCTAAAACTTTTGGACGAAAGGGGTATTTTGCCATTTTGGCCCTAAAAAACTTCATTGAAAATGAAAATTATTAATTTGATTAAAATCCCAATCCAAGAAAAGAAATCATCCCATCAAAAAAAGAAAAAATAAATAAATAAATCATTACATATTATAAGGTAATAGACAAAGAAACTTGACCTAAAGTTGTCTAAATTTTTTTTTAGCCTTATACTGACAATCACCATCTAATATCTTTCCAAAACTTCTTAAAATAAATAAAACGTAAACATGTATCAAATTCATTTGGTGAAAAGGGAAATGGTTTTACGATACAAAAATGTGGTCGGCAATAAAAAGTAAAAACTGCATCTAAAGAGGCTCAGAGAGCTAGGGACGTACTATTAATTTAGTGGAAGTGTATTATCATTACGTAAAAAAAAAAGGTTTTAATTATGAACAATTCAACAACTGAAGCTTTCATAGTAAAAGACAAAGTTGCAAATCAACCAAAACTTGATGAAAGGTTATCAGCAGGTCTTATTAGCATGCATGTTTCTTTATTTGCTTGTTTGTTAATTTGATTCCACACACATATATACAATAAAATAAGAGTCATGCTAATGAGTGTCCTAGGAATCCATTTTAAGAAAGTTTTAATATCATTTTTATGGGAAATGAAAAAGCTGTCGAAACATTAATTGTTTTTTTTTTTCCCCATAAAAACTTTCTTTAACTGGATTTTTAATGAGTGCCCTTAGGGTACTCGTTAGCATTTCCTATAAAATAATTTGTGTAAATATTATATTTTATGGTTACCTCTTCTATTAATGTGAGAGACCTTATCATTTCTTTTTGACTTAGCACATGATCCCACGAGTAAAATAATTAAGGCATTAAAAAAAAAAAGTCCACCTCTACATAATTATTCATTTTAATTAGGTTCCAATAGATATAAACAAACAAAGAAATTAACTAAGTTTAGGTTTAATATCCTAATTAGGTCAATGATGCGTATTTGATTACAACATCTTATACAATAAAGAATTATTTTAGTCCGACTTTAGTATTCCAAAGAAAATTTTAAATTCACAAAATCTAAGGGATCAACTAGCTATATATTATGATGTAGGATGCTGTTGACAGCTCAATGGTATGATGAAACACGGCCATTTGATTAGGAAGTTGTTCATTCAATAAAACTCAAAACCTAGAAAGTTTATGTAATTCTTAATAAACTAAACCAAGTGGTAATTAATATATTAGTCCTGGTCAATGGATGTCGATTAGATATTCAGCCAAAAACTATGTTGAAATTACCTAAAAATACTATTTGAACTTGATTATCTATTTGAATTTTCTTGGTATGTGATTTTTACAAATGTAATTACTAACACTACATTCATCCATATGAAACTCATTTTTTTTTTCTTTTTTGACACTTAAAAGGGTAATGGGTAATAGCCAGATATATATGGGAGTCTAGGCTACCTATTTTAAAGACAACAACTGGGCGAGGCGGATTCAAATCATGAGAAAAATAAATAAATAAGAGAGAAAAACTCACACCGGACAAGTAAGGGACATGGTGGGTAATTTGGACATATTTTACCATCTTTAATGAGGTGGTTCCAATACTAATGAAAATAAAAAAGAGAGAAAAGGGAGGAACATGAAAAAGAGTGTTCCAGAAAAAGGCAAGGTGGATTGAGCGAGATGAAGGTGTTGATCCCATAAACCAATAGGACTAGCCTTTGTTTTCAGGTCACTCTTCCTCAGAAATCCATTTTTTTTCTTATATAATCAACAAAATCATTATCATGATGAATATCTCATTTAAGGTCTTGTTTTGGACGTTAGAACGGAGAGATCGAGGGGTATATAGCAACTATTAGCAAGTAATAAGTAATAGGGTTTCCCTTTAGGACTGACTACAGCAAGCTCTCCACTCTAATAGAAACAAAAACAATAAGCTAGCTCTTTGCTTTATTTGCTTGCAATGCTATATTTATAAATTAAAATATACACCACACCAACATTGAAAATATCATCATCCACCCACACTTTTAATTAGCTGCTAACTCACAGGCTTTGTACCAGTATGATCAAATTTTTTCATATTTATAATGCGTCAACGCATTACTTGCTCACTTCACTTGTTTCACAATAAATAAATATATATATATATATATATATAGAGAGAGAGAGAGAGAGAGAGAGAGAGAGAGAGATTACATTGTAGGCATGATTTAGCCATAGAAACATCATTGTGATGCATTATTATATGATGAGATGTTTAAAATTTAAAGTTTAAGCATAAGTAATGCTATGTCTACAATATTTATACTACAATTTCACAACAAATTTCATGTGACAAACTGTCGTTAATGGATTCAACAGAGATGTCAATGATGGGCTTAAGACCAATAACAACTTTTGATCAAGAATTATAAAATTGTTTTAAAAATATTGTAGATTCAACATTATTCATCAAGTATAGCATCACTATTAAAAGTGGTATTGCACGGATAGATAATTGCACCATGCAATACCATATGTTATGAGAGAGAGAGAGAGAGGTTAAAAGAGTAAAAATATGAAAAGGTAAAAGTTAGAACGTTGAAAACTTTTAATCCAAGGGCTGAACCTAAGAAATATGAACCTAGTTATTGTATCAGATCTCAATCTCATATTTTACACCCCTTCATCCTAAGAAGGCGAGGATAAGGCGAGCCTGTCTGAAAGATTTCTTTCCTACTCCATTGTTTACAGTGGAGGACTAAATCGTGGTGATCACACGGTGCTATCGATAAAGGATACACTACATAACCTTTTTGTATATATAGTACAAAATATTAAACTAAAGTAGCTTAGGTATCACCTATTAATTAATAGAAATCAATATGGAGGTTTAATTATCCAAGTTATCTTATATATATTTTTCATCACAATCTCATTCTCATGACGTTTAACCCAAGGCTACATTTTAAAAAATTAGATAAGTCAATGAGTAAAATCATGCTTAAGAATAAATCTAATTGATTAGGCATTGATTTGAATCTTAACTAGTATGTAAAGTCAATTTACTCTTAACCTTGTTGTCCATAAATTAAAAATTATATATAAATCACTCTTAACTACTGTGGGAGTAAGAGTCCAAATTTGTATACTGAGCCTTAAGCCCTATTCGAGGATGTGGATACGTTCGAGGAGGTGTAAATGATTAGAAGAGGCCCCAGAATGGAAGATCACACAAGAAAAGGATGGGGGATATAGTCTGAGGAGGTTGTCCTTCTCGGATATGATGAATATCGGTCAAGCAAGTACTTTGGCGATTTAGGTGACCTTCCAAGAAGTTCCAACGATAAGGATGAATTTCAAACACGTACAAAGCTGATAAGAATACAGAAATATCTAAAAGAAAAGCTGCTACCACCGCATTAAATATACTGCGGCAACTTTTCTGGCCGTATTAATGTGGAGAAGACCCCTGAACAGTGCAATCTCAACCACCACCATTCATAGAGAGCCAAAGAAGATGACTGATGTAACATATACTCAAGTGAAGGCTTAGATGATTAACAAATATACGATCAAGATGATCTAAGAGGAAACTATATAATGTAAAAGACCTCTTATAAGAAGGGGATCGGAGGATATAGAAAAATAAGAGAGAAAAAGATTTACTGTAGCACTAAGGACTATCTTAGCTTTCAGGAACAATTCAGTTCATAATTCATCTCCTTGGACACCAATTTAATCAAGTTTTAAGAGTGTTTTTGTGCTTATTCATCTTTTAAATCTTTACTAGTCGTTGTCCAATTCACATATAGCCCAGCTCTTTCACCCATACTCTACAAATTTATTGTATTGGGCTCATTAGGCTCACATCCCATCTCTTTTGGGCTTGGGCTACAAATCGTGACCCTACAATTGGCGCCGTTTGTGGGAAGAACTTGAGCGATAGTGAACACAATAACCAACTATGGCAGAACCAAGTCCACAACAAGCAGAGTCGAGGGCATCCCAATATGGTAATCCTTTCCTCAACCTTGAGCGGAGGGGTGACCATAAAGAAAGTGTACACACCATACATGCTGGGGAGAGTCAACCTCGAGGTGGAAGCCATATCTCCCATGCAAGGAGCAATAGGGGCGTGCAGCTGGAGATTGACTAGTTGAAGAGAGAATTACGTCATGCAAAGAGGAAGCGAGCTTCCCCTGACAGTGACGTTTCTTCTGATGATGGAAGAGACATTAGTTATAGGTGGGGTCCCGAACCCCACCCAGTAAGTCTCTCTTTTACGAAGAAGAGCTCCATAACGAGCGGCGGTTTAAAAGCTCGCTACATAGGGGCATAGGAAATGATGCTATGAGCAGAGCCTTAAACCAAATCTCCAAGTCTCTATTCACGCGTAAGATTGAGGGGGCAAGGCTTTCCCGGCGTTTTCATCAGCCAACGTTCACCATTTACAACGGACTCATAGATCTTGTTGGGCATGTGAGCCATTTCAATTAGAGAATGACTGCTTATTCCAAGGACGAGGCCTTAATGTGCAAAGTCTTTCCATCCAGTCTCGGACCCATTGCGATGAGGTGGTTTGATGGCCTGAAGGCAGAGTTCATAAATTCCTTCCACGAGCTCACTCAAGCATTTGGTTCCCGGTTTGTGACCTGTAGAAGAGTTCCTAGGTCGTTAGCTTCCCTCCTGTCCTTGAGCATGCAAGAAGGTAAGAATCTTAAAACGTACTCCGACAGATATTAGGAGTTTTTTAATGAGATTGAAGGTGACTTCAACGAATGTGGCCATCAGTACATTTAAGCTCGGCCTTCCATCCGAGCATGGTTTAAGAAAATCCTTGATTGGTAAGCCCGTTACCAACGTGCGTCAGCTCATAGACTGGATTGACAAGTATAAAAGAGTTAAAGGGGACCAGCATCAAGGGAAAGGAAAGGACAAGGTTATCCCTCAGGAAAGGAGAAATTTCAGGTCGGATCGGTACAGTAATAACAAACCGCGTAGGGATTTTGCTGGGCAGTCAGGATCAGCAAATCTTCAAGCAGTCAACGTTGTGTTCAGAGAGCCAGTGCATCAAGTGTTGGAGAAGATTAAGGACAAGCCATTCTTCAAATGACCGAATAAGATGATGGGAAACCCTGAAAGACGTAATCATAATCTCTATTGCCAATACCATCAGGATCATAGGCATACCACAGAGGATTATAAGAGTCTGTGGGATCATTTGGACCAACTTGTCCGCGAGGGCAAATTGAAACAACTCCTGCACCATTCTAGTGGCCAAAGGAGCCAGACAAGTTTGGAATCTCGAAGAGATGATTCTTCAAGACCCCTCTTGGGAACTATCAATGTCATCTTCGCTGCACCAAGGAGAATAGGATCCTGGCCATCCAGGATAATGTCCGTGGCCCGTCTATCCACAGGAGACGTTAATCAGGATCCGAAGAGGGCTAAAATGGAAATTCCACCAGTCTTAGGCTTCTCGGATGAGGATAAGATTGAAACCATCCAACCCCATGACGACGCTTTGGTAGTTACCCTCAGAATTGGAGGGTATGATGTGAAGAGAGTGATGGTGGACCAAGGCAATGGAGCTAGTGGAGCTGAGATAATGTACCCCGGCCTTTACAAGGGGCTGAACTTAAAACCCGAGAACTTAACGCCCTATAGTTCCCCTCTAGTGAGTTTTGACGGAAAGGTCGTTATCTCGAGGGGTCAAATACGACTACCTGTGCAAACTGGTCCGGAGATAGTAGAGGTGTATTTCATTGTTGTAGATGCATATTCCCCCTATACAGCAATCATGGCCAGACCCTGGCTTCATACACTAGGGGCTGTTTCTTCTACTCTACACCAGAAGGTTAAGTATCCATCTGAAGGCCAGGTTAAGAAAATTTTGGAAGATCAATCTGTGACCAGACAATGCTTGGTGGATGCCATACAACATAAGCCCGAAGATGAGTCCTCAGCCCATCCAAGAGAGGATTTATAGCAGTTAAAACCCCCAGCATTGCCCATCAATAAATCAGCTGAGGAGGCAAAATGTGAAGATTTGGTGAAGATTGCTATCGAGGATGATCCCGAAAAGTTTTTTCAAGTTGGCTCTCAGTTGCCACCTCAAGAGAAGGAAGAACTGATAGAATTTCTCAAAAGAAACATAGATGTATTTGCTTGGAATACCTATGAAGCCCCAGGAGTGGATCCAGAATTCATCTGTCATCACTTGAATGTCAACCCACTGGTCATCCCCAAGAAGCAATCTCATCGGCGCCCATCCAAAGAGCACGCTAATGCAGTACGAGAGGAAGTAACAAAGCTTAAGCAAGTTGGAGCAATTAAGGAAGTTTTTTTATCCTGAATGGTTAGCGAATACTGTGGTGGTGAAGAAGAAGAGTGGGAAGTGGCGAGTGTGTATAGATTTCACAGACTTGAATAAGGCTTGTCCTAAAGATCCATTCCCCATGCCTAAAATAGACCAACTGGTGGATGCAACTGTAGGTCATCCTTGGATGAGCTTCCTGGATGCTTTTCAAGGTTATCACCAAATACCTTTAGCCTTGGATGATAAGGAAAATACTGCTTTTGTTACTCCCATTGGGAACTACCACTACAAAGTGATGCCATTTGGTTTGAAAAATACGGGATCCACCTACCAAAGAATGATGACGAGGATGTTTGAGCCACAGTTGGGTAAGAATATTGAGATCTACATAGATGACAAGGTGGTAAAAAGCAAGATAGTTTCTGAGCATGTGGGAGACCTTGGAAACATATTTGAAATTCTTAGAAAATATAAGTTGTGTCTAAACGCTTCCAAGTGCTCATTTGGCATAGGATCAGGCAAGTTCTTAGGTTATGTGGTCACTCACGGGGGAATTGAGGTCAATCCTGATCAGATAAAAGCTATTAACTATTTACAGCCACCTCGGAACCCTAAAGAAGTCCAAAAGTTGACTGGTATGGATGCTGCTTTGAACCGATTTATCTCTCGATCTGCAGATAGATACAAACCTTTCTTCTTGTTGATCAACAAGTGAAAGGGGTTTGAGTGGACTGAAGAATGTGCCTTAGCTTTTTAGCAGCTTAAGGAATATCTTGCTTAGGTACCTATCATGTCTAGTCCTAAAATAGACGAGGTCCTATATGCCTATATCACTGTGGCCCCTTATGCTGTAAGTTTGGTGTTAATACGAGTTGATCGTGGTGCACAACGGCTAATTTATTATGTGAGCAAGTCATTCCACAAGGCCGAAGTTCGATATCTGCCACTGGAGAAAGCCATCCTGGCAGTAGTACATGATACACGAAAGCTACATCATTATTCTCAAGCACATACAATCGTTGTCCTCACCCAACTCCCATTTAAAGCCATACTCCAAAGTACTAACTACATAGGGAGGATTGCTAAATGGGGCACAGTTTTAGGAGCTTTTGACATCAAGTATATGCCTCGTACCTCCATCAAGGGCCAAGTCCTCGCGGATCTGGTGGTCGAGTTCACTGAACCTCAATTAGAAGAATTGAAACCAACACAGAACATGGATGAAAAATCGGTTGGCATGATCTCCAAACGAGGCCCTTTATTCTAGGAGGTGTATGTTGACGGTGCAGCAAATCAAAAAGGATCTGGGATGGGGCTAGTGCTGATATCCCCTGAAAAAATCATCATTGAAAAATCATTGAGGTTAGACTTCTCGGCTACAAATAATGAGGCCGAATATGAAGCTCTACTGAAGGGAATGGTCATGGTTCAAAAAATGGGCAGAAAGGCAGTGAAGATGTTCTCAGACTCAATGTTAGTCGTTGGCCAAGTGAAGGGAGAGTTTGAAGCGAAAGATGAAAAAATGCAAGAGTACTTGAGTCAAGTCAGACACCTGCAATCAGAGTTTGAGTCTTTCAACTTGCAGCATATCCCCAGAAGCTGAAACACGCATACTGATTCCCTAGCCATGCTTGCAACCTCCTCGGCGCAGAATCTACCACGGGCTATCCTTGTTAAGGACTTGTACAAACCCACGAATATAAGAGTTGAGACAGTCTTAGTTCATCATATCAGAGCAAGGCCTAGTTGGATGGACCCTATAATTCAATTCTTAAAGAAGGATATTTTGCCTGAAAAAAATTCAGAAGCTGACAAGGTACGGAGGAAGGCTACTAGGTTCTGGCTGTCCGAGAATCAGAAGTTATACAAACATTCATTTTCAGGACCATATTTGTTATGTATACATCCTGAGACGACTGAATCACTCCTCGAAGAATTACATGAAGGAATTTGCGGAAGCCATACTGGAGGTAGATCCTTGGCCTATTGAGCCATCACCCAAGGCTATTGGTGGCCAAATATGCAAAGGAAGGCCCACGAATATGTTAAAATGTGCGATCAGTGTCAACAGTTTGCACTAAACATACACCAACCAAGGGGAATCCTTAATCCATTATCCAGCCCGTGGCCATTCGCTCAATGGGGCTTGGATATTGTGGGTCCATTCCCTAAGCAGTAAGAAATAAGAAGTATCTGCGAATCGGCACAGATTATTTTACCAAATGGGTTGAAACTGAACCTCTAGCTAACATCAAAGATGTGGATGCGAAGAGATTTGTCTAGAAAAATATTGTCACTCGGTTTGGGATTCCTCATACTCTTATCTCGGACAATAGCTTTCAGTTTGACAGTAAAGCGTTCAGAAGTTATTGTTGTGAATTGGGGATCACGAATAAATACTCTACCCCTGCTTATCCCCAGGGGAATGGGCAAGTGGAAGCTGTTAACAAGGTCATAGTAAGTGGATTAAAGAAAAGGTTAGATGATGCGAAGGGCAAATGGGTGGAAGAATTGCCACATGTCCTCTGGACATATAGAACTACGCCTCGTAGGTCTATTGGGGAGACCCCTTTTTCAATGACTTATGGAGCTAAAGTTGTTATCCCTCTAGAGACTGGTTTCCCAACTTTAAGAACTAGTTCATTCAGTCCGAGTAGTAATAACGAGCAACTAGAGAAGAATTTGAACCTGATTAAAGAAATGAGGGAAAATGCAATGGTCCAATTGATATATTACCAACAAAAGCTCAGACAAAATTATGATGCCAACGTAAAGTTAAGGCATTTATCACCTGGCGATCTAGTGTTAAGGAAAGTTGTGGGCACTGCAAAAAGAACCCAGCTTGGGGAAAGTTAGGACCCAATTGGGAAGGGCCATACCGTATTACCTCAGGGGCTGGCACCGGGGCATATTTTTTAGAAGACTTAGATGGTCATGTAATACCACAGCCATGGAATCTAAACAACCTTAAAAAGTATTATTATTAAACAAGTTTTCTTTCATCAATATGCTTATCTGTTATATAAAGGTTTTGGTACTTTAAATTTAAATCCAATCATGCCTGAAGTCCTCGGACCAGGTGATATGGGTTAGTTAACACTTCCTTACAATTTTTTATACATGTTTAAACTTAAATCCAATCATGCTTGAAGTTCTCGGACCAAATGATATGGGTTAGTTAACACTTACAATTTTTTATACGTGTTTAAACTTAAATCCAATCATACCTGAAGTCCTCGAACTAGATGATATGGGTTAGTTAACACTCCATTACAATTTTTATAAGTGTTTAAACTTAAACTCAATCATACCTGAAGTCCTTGGACCAGATGATATGAGCTGGTTAACACTTACAATTTCCATGAGTGTTTAAATGGATCCTAAATTATGTAACTCTCTTAGACCACGTATTTAGGTGAAATTAGCACTCGGCAATGTTCCTTGTAAGTATTAAACATAGCCCAACCCAGGTAAAGTTATTAAGTTCCAAAACATGCCTAAAGCTTTAACTAAGTTTTTAGACTAATAATTCTGAATGAAGTAAAGTCCTTAATGATTTACTTAGGCATTAAAGAGCATAAAAAAAAATATAATAAAAAAAAAACATCTTTCTCTTCCATGGTTTACTGAGTTTATTATTAATTCTTGTTAAATTATTGGCATCATTAGCAAGACATTGTTATTGATTCTGCTCAAATTAAAGTAACAACAAGCCAATACTATTTGCAATGACAATAAATCAAATAGTGTGCACAGTAAAGACATAGAAAGTAAAAATAAAATGCTTTCATTAATCAGAGAATGAGTGTTTTACATCTTCTTAATCTAAAAAAACAAACAAACAAACAAACAAACAAAATAATAATAATAAAGATCCTAATATCTAAGACTTTGTCTTGGGGCCAAGAGGGTCAACAGTCTGACTAGGCAAGGAGGCATCAACATCTTTGGCTTGGTCCTGGGGTTTAGAATGATTTTTCTTCTTGTCTTGACCCTTGCCTTTGTCCTGGACCTCGGCTCCCTACTCCTGGCCACCAACTTGGACTGATTCCTTAGGCGCCTCAAGGAGAGCAGGAGGGGCTTGGTCCACCAGTTGCTGTTCGAACACCCCTGGAGCTTGCTCGGAGTGGGAAGAGTTAGGATTCATGGGAGCTCACAAATCTCAGGATCATAGTAGATGCTCTCAGGTCGTCTCAAGACAGAATCTATAGGGACTCCTGCAGCATCAAGGGCTTTACCCCAAGAAATGTCGCAATAGTCCCTGCATACCACAGAGAGCTCCTCCGTGAGCCTGGTTTGAGTCTCCTCCACCCCAAGCTTATATGCTGCTTACTTTTTAGCCTCGGCTGCCTCCTTGACCAGTTGAGCAACTTCCATGGCCTTCTGAAGCTCAGCTCGAAGATCCTTCACCATTTGTCTCTCTGTTTCCAAATTAATTTCAGTCATATGCAACTGTCGGCGTTGATCTTCGGCCTGCTTTTCGGCATTCTTAAGGCCTGCATCAGCACTATCCCTGGCCCTAATTGTCTTTTTTAACTACTCGGACATCTTATCGTAATCCTCCTTAAGACTACCTAAAGTCTTCTCAATCTCGGACCGAGAATGGGCTTTTGCCTTGGCTTCATTGCGGGCATCTTTATTCCACTCTTCAGCCACGTAAACTTGTTGGGTGATCTACAGAAGAGAATGAAAAAATTTAGGGAAGAATAAAGAAGAATGATGAATAAAAATGATCAACAATTTACTTAGAGAAGTGGAACAAATCACTTACCATCGCTAGATCCCTTTTAAGAGATAGGAAGAGTTCTTATTGACTGAAGCGCCTGTAAGCATTCATATCTCTTGGTAGGAGAAGTGATTGCTCTAAGGCCTCAACAATAAGACCTGCCTTCCCCCCTTAATAGTTCCTGACTGAGGTGTCCCAAGGGAGGGGAGCAACATCCAGTTCCAGCTTAAGAGACCACATGCGAGGTCTTCGGCGCACATCAGCCACGAGAGGATCCTCTTGGCTTTCAGCAGAAGAAGACCTTATGCTTCGTTGATCTTTAACTACTTTCTGTTGCTTATTTCCTTTTGAAGGGCCTACTTCGCCTTCCTTAAGGGCTTCGTGTTGCCTTTTCTTCCTCAGTTCAGGGACTGGTTTCAACCCAAGATCAGCGGGGAGCTGAAGAGGAGGAGGAGGAGGAAGGTTCGCTGGAGGTTTAGACTTGTTGGTTTCTTGTGGGGTGGACACTTTATTCCTCCCCTTCATGAGTTCCTTTAAACTTTTGCCGTTTGTTTTTTAAGCCATCTCTTCTGCCTCTTCGTTTGAGGAGTCTTCCAAGCAAGTAATTACAAGAGCAGGGGCCTAAACACTCGAATATCTATCCGGTTCTTCTTCTGCCTCCGATATTACAATTGCTCCTACGCCCTGTGCTTCCTCTTCTTGGAATTGAAATTTGTCAATTTCTTCTTCAAGTGAGGAAGTAGAACAGGCAACTCCTTCTCCAGCTGCTGCTACTTCAAGGGGTACTTGTTGAATTTGTGGGGTGACCAAAAGAACACCTTGTGGGACTGGGTGATCTACTGGTGAAAGGTCATATGGCGCCAAGAAGTTAGGCCGAGACACGTCTATCCGAGCAAGACGATAATCGTTCGCCCTTATAGCGTTGCCGATCTCTTGAAATTTATTGGAAAGGGGTTTGAAATCCAAAATCAAATGAACAGCCTAGAGTTGACCGTCTTCGCTGACAAAAATCTGGGATCTGAGCAAGAAGTTGAGGGCTGCTACGTTGGTCAAACTTAGTCGAGGAGCTACGTGCCTTGAATCTGTTAATACCACAACAAAGCCAAGTATTGTCAGAAACTTAAAGTAAAACGCTAATACACAGAGAAAGACAAAACTAATGATGAAGAACCTAAATCTATTGTTAGAGAACCTAAACCTAGGACATCCCACCTGGCTCTCCTGGTTGGGTTGGGCAGTGAAGACCGTCATGCCACGCTCCCGAGAAGATCAGGTAATCGTCTTTCATCCCCTTATTAGACTTAGGAAGACAGGAGATGAGCCTAACGATGTTGGGTTGGGATTTAAGGTAAAACCCCGCCCCCTTTTGTCTATAACACTCGTACATATGGACTACGTCAAGCCAAGTGAGCCCCAAGCCCAAATGCCGATTCAAAGCATCAACTGCTCCTAGGATCCTAAAGAAGTTAGGTGTGCACTGGTGGGGACAAATTCTATGATTACGAAGGTAATCTCTCGTAGTGGGACCCATGGGGAGAGTCATTCCCCCTTCTATGAAAGCTATCATAGGGATTATGACCTCTCCCACCTCTCGGTCAGTCGCTATTCCTTCCGGAGGATAGTACCTCAGGTTTACGTCCTGTGGTATATGATACATCTCTTTAAATATCTCTATCAAGGCAGGACTATCCACTAAATACTTAAATCTACCCATTTCGACAAACAGAAAAAGGGAAATACTAAAAATGACAACTGGGAAAGGAGAATTTGAAGGTCCAGGAAGCTGGCCGAGGAGAGAAAGAAGGGTTCAAAGAAGGTAGAACTTACATGAACTAAGTTGGAAGGTGATCCTTGAAACCCTCAGAAGGATTCTCAAGGATTTTTTAAGAAATAAGACTGACGATTTGACAATCTTTGAGAGTTTGAATGCTTGAGTTCGCTGGAGAGTCTGAGAAATTGTGAAGTAAAGAAGAAATGATCTCCTTTGAGACTTTATATAGGGGTCAGAAAATGAGGGGGAGTTGTCCCGCCCAAACCTTGAGGGGAAATGTCGTTCGTTGGATCAATGTTTCACTGTTGGATGCCAAAGACATAGCGCCACCTGAAGTAATTAATGACGCTTTGCGAATTTCGAAACGTCAGTGGCAATGATGAACCGCCTAAAACTATATGTCTGCACGTGTGAACTCAGATATTTTTACATTTCTAGCCCTAATTTCTATGGCAGATCAAAATCTTATTTTTTCTCCTCAAATGCGAGGGAAAAATTAAAATTTTGAGGGGCTATTGTGAGAGTAAGAGTCCAAATTTGTATACTGGGCCTTGGGCCATATTCGAGGATGTGGATACGTCCGAGGAGGTGTAAATGATTAGAAGAGGCCCCAGAATGGAAGATCACGCAAGGAAAGGATGGGGGATATAGTCCGAGGAGGTTGTCCTTCTCAGATAGGATAAATATCGGTCAAGCAAGTACTTGGGCGATTTAGGTGACCTTCCAAGAAGTTCCAACGATAAGGATGAACTTCAGGCACGTACAAAGGTGATAAGAATGCAGAAATATCTAAAAGAAAAGCTGCTACCATCGCATTAAATGCACTGCGGCAACTTTTCTGGCCGCATTTATGTGGAGAAGACCTCTAAACAGTGCAGTCTCAACCACCACCATTCATAGAGAGCCAAAGATGATGACTGATGGGACATATACTCAAGTGAAAGTTTAGATGATTAACAAGTGTACGATCAAGATGATCTAAGAGGAAACTATATAATGTAAAAGACCTCCCATAAGAAGGGGATCAGACGATATAGAAAAATAGGAGAGAAAAAGATTTACTGTAGCGCTAAGGACTATCTTAGCTTTCAGGAACAGTTCAGTTCATAATTCATCTCCTCGGACACCAATTTAATCAAGTTTTAAGAGTGTTTTTGTGCTTATTCATTTTTTAAATCTTTACTAGCCGTTGTCCAATTCACATATAACCCAGCTCTTTCACTCATTCTCTACAAATTTATTGTATTTGGCTCATTGGTTCACATCCCATCTCTTTTGGGCTTGGGCTACAAATCGTGACCCTACAACTACTATGCTTCAATCCCATTTTATTACACAATATAATCAAATAGAAAACTTCTTGACAATTAAAAAAAAAAAACTGTATTTTGACAATGAGACGCCTTGTCTTTTTTGGAATTTTTAAATTAATAATTTGTCTCATTGCTTAATAAGGCTTAATAAATCTAATCAGTTTTTTTTTTTTTTAAGAGATAATTACAACATGCTGCTAACCCCGCAGCTTAAACCATTTTTCCCTAGACCCCCAGCACTTTGTGCATGGGGAGGTGCCAATTCAACTACAAGGTCTTTGGCAATCAGTTTTTAGATATATATTATATAAGCATTTGTGATTTGACTGTGTCAATTTAAAAGAATGCATCATAAAGTCCAAAACACAAGCACCCATACAGTAACATTATTTAGAGTTCTAAGAAAGCTTCATTATATCACATAGTTAACAATGTTATACAAGAAATTTTAATGGCCTTGTTGAATAATCTGAATGCTTATAAACATAGCTTGAGCATCATTAAGTTGTAGTTATTTGGTTTTATAAAATTGATTCTGTGGTTGTAAATTTAGAATACATTTTTTTTTATAAGTTTGCAAATTAGATATTAGAAATTCTTATAATCATTTAATCTTAACATTAAAAAGATGAAATCAATGGGAGATGTGATGTTATACACATGATCAATACCCAGATTTTTATTAATGTAATAAGAGGATAGTGTACAACTTCTCTTTTCTTTTCTTTTTTTCTTTTTTTGAGAGAGAGAGAGAGAAAGGATAATGTACAACTTAAAAAACACCCAAAAGTTTGAGAACATAAGTAAGTATGATGAAGATATACAGGGTGGTAGCATTATATGGAGGGCAAAATTTAAATACAATTTTTTAGGTTGACTGCATCGGATTTAATTATTTTTAAACAAATATAATTTTGTTTGTGTTGCATAGATTAATGCAGTCATTTGTTTGAATTTAATTAAAAAAAAAAACCCAAAATACAATACATAAAAAAACTAACTGTACCTAAGTTAAGCACTTGTATGAATTTTTTTTTTAATGTCTGTTAGTATGCATAGAATTCCTCTCATAATATAATTGTATCACTATATTTCTGTTCAGCTACACATCAGTTTGAATGAAATGCATTGAATCATCCACATGAAATTTCTGTGGGCGTGTTGTCACTTCACTTCTGTTAAGAATAGCATAATGGGATTTCTGTGGGCATAGTATCTTTGAGTTAAAATTCTTGCTGTTTGTATGTTATTTCACCGAGTAGTTCTAGTATCACATAAATTGCCACAATTTTACGTATCAAACTATGACTCGTTGTCTGTCACTTTTACATGAACCCATAACTTTTCCTCTACCATTCATAGTCTACCACGTGAATAGTTGTGGCTCAAGTTGTTGTGCCATTTTATTTGGTCTTAGAATTTTTCTATTTCACCTCTTTTCTTTACTGAAATTTTACACTTTTTTTTTTTTTTGGTTGAGGGAAATGAGGACGAGTTGACATGGTTTGGCTTTCTGATGCACTAGTACATGGCTATGACTTGGCTTTGTGATTTCTGGTTTTTTTTTTTTTTTCATGACACTCACATTCCAATCAAAATTAATCGACCTTTGAACTTTGAAGTCTGATGTAATTTATGAGAAATTATTAGGTCAGCTAGACAGACCCCTCAGTTTAGGAAGGGGAAAGAAGTTCGTAAGATAGACCAAATAATTTATTGTACTCGAGCAGAATAAGGTCTGCTGTACTGCAACTCAAAGCAAAAGTACCTCCCCTAGTCGAGGTTCTTGTTTAATCTTTTATATACATATGGTTCTATATAGTTCTTGTTTAATCCAATATTTATTATGAGGATATATTTCTTTCTTTTTAATTAGTGCTTCAGCCACAACAGTTTTACAAAAATTTCACAGTTGAGTCTTATTAACAAACTGTTATTAGTTCTCATCTGAAATCACTTTTTTACCTACCATTAACAGCTTGTCTTTTGTTGTGAAAATGTTGCATCCGTAGCTTTATTCTATTCCTTAAATTCATTTTTAAGGAATCATTACCTAGTAACAAAAAAAAAAATCTATGTATTTCCAAAGTTTGAAACCTTGTGACCTCTTTACGTTAAAATTTTGTGGATTTTGGTCTGTTGTGCTCATCAAATGCCCTGCACTTTTTCATTTGGCATAATATAGTTGCATTCTTTGTCCATTCATTGTCATTTCAATCCTCCTTCGAAAAAGAGAATAAAGTGATGCCAATATTTGGGACCAACCCCTCTAAAAAGAGAGTGATTACAACAAGAAGAAGAAGAAGGTTCAGAAATTAAGCCCAGTCCTCTATGCCATGTTCTGAGAAACTGCAATGTTCACTATCTGCTCCACTCAAAGTCTCCCCCATATCTAGGATTAGCACTATTCACAAGGCTTGTCTCTTCTGGCTTTATGGAATTAGCAAAAGCATGCCAACCTAAAAGGTACGGCAAGATAAACTGCACCGTAACAAGCCAATAAGTCAAAAATGGCAAGAAACTTGAAACACAGGCATGCATACATGGATAATTCAAGTATTCAACATTAAGAAAAGGAGCAACAACTAAATGCCAGAAAACAAGCTAAAACACAGTTGATTTACGTGGAAAATAATTAACTGATACCAGCCTATTTGTTTAGCAACTTGGTAACCTTGTCATTCATCAAAGGAAAGCAAAAATTATGTTTCTGACATAATTTCCAAATGAAGCATAATCTCTAGCAAAAGCAGATTCAAATGATAATTCATTCAACAAATGAAATATGGCAACTAAATTAACCTGGCAAAGACTTGTCTTATTTATGAACTAAGATTTCTGGCTTTTCGAAGGATGTAACTGTGTGACATTAAATCCAAATTCCTTTTCTTATTAGGATCATCTGAGGAATTTTCATTAACATGTTCCTAAAATATCTGGCAATTTTCTATGCCCTCTTGCCATCAAAGGCAAGAAGCCCTTACCATGCCCTTCCTTGCAATCACCCACACAGAACCCAAACACAAATAATGCACCCGCGCACGTGCTCACTCAAACACACAGAGAGAGAGAGAGAGAGAGAGAGAGAGGTGTATCATACATTAAAAGCTGAGATGAGTACAGTGTACTCTGCTCTGGTGACAGGAATATAAATGCTGTCATCCACATTTAGGAGCTTGTTCTGAACACCTTCAAAAAATGATATAACAAGATCAGATACAGAGCACATTATAGATGAATAAATTAAACTTGATCTTAGTTTCTTATCCAAGTAAAATACATCATTTGGTGACTTAACATTATTGTCTTAAGTTGAGATATTTATATATTCATTATGGCAATAAACACGAAAAAGGTTTAATACAGGCAAGTATATATCCAGAGTTATGCTATTGGGCTTGAGAATATAAAATTTAACAACTTCAAGTGATTAAACAGTTGACAACTACTGCATCACATTCAAAAATTATTGTCTCATAAAACAAAAAATATTTGAAAGTCCACCGCCAAGACTTGATGAAGAAAGAGGATTACTGAGGTTAAAGAAGTGGCCAGAACCATCTGGAAGAGGCTCCACCTTCAAAACCTTCCTGACCTTTCCCTCCTCACTACAAAACAGAACAACTTTAAATACATTTTATTGTGATGAAACACAACAGCTAAAGCTTATGGGTACTAGCACAACCTAATGTTATTAACAAGAAGCAATGCAACATGAATCAATGAACACAAAAATAGCTTGGCCAGCCTTAATGTATTGATATGCATGGATATCGCACATATATTGTTACGGCCACATTTAAAAGAGTACCAATATTATTGCCATTGTACATCTGTATCATTACAGAACACACAGATGGATGTATAGTAAGGTAAATATAGATTTACATACAGGACAGACAACATGATCAAAAAATATAGTTCATGTAATCATAAAGAACAATGAAATTAAAAAATAGACAACATATAGGAAGAGTTTGCAGCCTAAACAGCTGCTTCTAACCCTCCATGATGTCCATGTTGCAATTGAGGTATAGAGTAGACAGTACCTCTTTCCCTTAAAAGGATCATGAAAAAATTCACACGATTCCTTTTTGCCAAGGCAAACTAGACTTCCAATTTCCGTCACTGATAGTGAGAATACCTACATACGAACAAATCAAAGTATCATCATGCATTTGAAACTCTAAGATATCTCCAAAGAGTTCACATTTCATCAACTTCTGTATACTAATACTAGACATTACTTCTTCTTTTTTGTATAAGTTACTAGACATCACTGTTTTGTATGGATAAGTGAGAAAAAGTAATAAATCTGATATCTGGTATTAGTATCTAGAAGTTCATGACATTATTTGATTATCACATTTTTTTTTAGAATAAGAACTTAAAATATTGTAACTAGAATTGACCGAAATGGTTCTGTTAAGCCAGCAACCATTTTACAACTTCTAGGATAAACAAGCTCGAAGCTCAACTGATTCTTCAAAACTTTTGTCATAGCAGAATGGTGGAGCAGTATATCTGTTGTTTAGGTGCAAGTTATAATTAAAAATACAGAGAAAAGATCTCTTTCTTTTAATGAAATATCAACTTGTACATTAACCCTATGAAAATACAATGATTAAAAATGAATTCACTCATACCAAATGGAGCCATACAAGCAGAGAAATCAGAATCAAATAACAGGCTAAATAATTTGAGCAGTCAGTGACACTGAGTTTTCATGACATACACATATAACGTGTGTGGGACTGAGTTATACACGTATGGGACTGTGGGTGCATATACAAAATAACTAATAAATAACTCATATAAATAAATAAATAACTGATAAAATAATATCATTAGTTTAGTAAACGAATAAGAAATGTAAGCCACTTCAAAGAAATTAAAAAAAAATTCCTGTATTGGCTCAAACATGAATTCCCTTTTCTTTTAATTTAATAGGTCACCATACTGTTGCTAGTTGCTACAATTAGGAATGTAAGAAATCCCAGAAAAAGACAATTAGAAGATTCCCTTGGTTCGACAGCCCATCCAGTCTAGAGTGGAAATTGTTATTATTATTATTTGAATGTTAGTTCCCAATTCTGTAGCATGTCAGTCGTCGTGAGGGTGGACACAATTTCATCCGGTTCTAAGCAATCCATCTTTCTCATGTTTCACCATGAGGAATACCTATACCTTTTACTAAGATCAATGTAGTTGTATCATTGTATGTAAACCTAGAGCAATAACATGATGAACTAAGAAGTCTCCATGCGTTATTGTTAAAATTTGTTAATTACCATTCTCATTAATAGCATTTAGACAACCAGGCAACCATATGCTTCAACCCACATTGAACAATGGGCTACTTATTGAAGATAAAAGTACATTGACAATATAAAGTTTTGCCATGAGCTGTAGCCCAATGAAGGCATTCAACTCACCGACTTGATTTTTCAAATGAGAGTCTGATTGAAATCAACAGAGCATAGAATGGTACAATCAAAAAATTACAACATTGCTTTTTGATAAGCATAAGAGTATTAAAACATTTCTTTTTGATAAGCATAAGAGTTTTAAAGCATTGCTGCAGAAGCATGTAATCAATCATTGTCAAAAGCACAAATGAGGGAATTGAGTTATAACAAAATATCATCTGCCATCCTGACATTCACTCAATGATTCCCTTCCATTATTGTCCTCATAAATCCACAAATCTACAAATTTTAGAATATAACAAAGCAAATCCCATGAGTTCCACATTTTATTATATGAAATAACCAAGTGTAGATCACCTGCTTTCTGCTCCAATCATATTGACGAACGCCTGCAGCAGGAGCAAACTGAAGCAACACAAAACCGTCCTTGGATATTTTGAATGCCCCTGACTGCACACAACACAAATCATCACAAACCAAGCAACCCAAACATAACACTAATACCATAAAAAATAAAACAATTTCCACAATCACTAATAAGTCAAAAACCATGTTTCTAACAGGAAACTTGACAAAACATACATCCAAAGGTGTGAACTCCGGAGCTCTGGGCTCTACTGTAAGAGCTGCTTTCCCTTTGTATATTGAGTGACCCACAAAAAATCTAGTCGGGAATGTTCCAGCTACACACACAAACCAAACCAGTAATTCCATTATCACACTATTAACAGTGATGATTATAAACTGAACCCTCTCTTTTGGCCTGCCTTATTCTATTCATTGCATTGGTGATTCACTACTGAACCAAATTCACAAAAACAATCATATTAGGATCTGCCAAGTTGAGAAATTGCATAAACCCTCAATTTAATTGCTGATAAAAGTTGGGGCAGTTTGGTTTAATAGAAACTAAACTACGACGTCAAACATGATAAACTACCACTTATTCCAAAAGGTTAAACAGATAGGAAATTGTGCATAATCATTTTATTATAATTCTAACACTTTATATCACATGGGGCTAAACTCAACCACAATAACTGGGGCCAACATGTTGAATTCAAACAAGGTTGGACTGCAAAACAGTATAACACATGCTCTAATACCATGATAAACCCTTAAACGAATAAAAATTAGCGAATTTAATTATTTAATTGAATGACTCCAGGGATATTACAAATTTTACTACATAAGCCTTCCAAACTGATATGTCACCAATCACTAAAAAGTAAATTCAGACATTTATTCATTATGTTGCTAAAATGATACTAAACACATACAAAACATTGCTACATCAGTTTATATGCCTTTTTGTAGTAAACTTGGTATTAGCTTTAGCATTTTTCTTATTTAATCATTATAGTATAACACATGACCCAAATTCTTTTTCATTTTTTTTATTTTTTAGATACGATACTATATCAAATTATCGCATCCATGACAATTACTCTTTATCACCAAACAAAGTCACCAATTGATTTTTGGTGTAAGCGGGTTCAAACCCATATCTCTTCTTCGACAAAAATACACTTTAACTAGTTAAACCAACTAGAACCCAAATTCTTATTTTCATTTTCTTTCATTTCCCAACATTCTTTCTGGGCAACCAAACAGATAATAGGAAATGGGAATAGTGGAAGTGTTGTATATTACCTGCTGGGGGGGTTTGTGAAGCAAAAGAGGAGTTGTTTGGAGAGGAGGTGTTGGAGGTGAATCTCTGTTGGCACTTGACGACGAAGGGTGAGGTTTTGGTGTTGATGTTGATGTTGGGGTTTAACTTCAAAGCGGTGCGTTTAGTGGGGCTAAGGTTTAGGTGGAGTTTTGGGTTTTGGGTTGTGAGTGGGGAAGATAGAGACTGTAGACGCAACATTTCTTCTTCTTCTTTCTACTCTACTCTCTACTCTCTTCTCTCTTCCCGGCTATGCTTTCTTTTTTTGTTTTTTCAATTTGGGTTTTTTGGTGAGAGAGAGAGAGAGTGAGAGGGGGGGGGTTTGGAAATGGGAATCGGTTCGGGTTTTGAAGAAGTTTAAATCGTACGGTGCATATTGTAGGAAGGTGGTGAAAGGTGGAAACGACATGCGTTTAATGGAACAGTCTAATAGAGATGCCTCCTTTGTAAAGGTAGCGTGAGTTTGGAATTTTTTTTTCATTTAACGTTATTTTTGAAATATTTTAGTTAGTTGTCATGTTTACAACCTATGTAGCAAACTAGCAACTCGAGGCTCTAAAACTCGAGTTCAAAAGTGGAATTCGAGTTTTTAAAACTCGATTTGTATGTGTTGGGAACCTAATGTGGAAAAAAGTCTACCTGGAAATCGAGTATTTAAAACTTGATTTCCTGTAAAGAGGTTTCAAAACACTTTAGAACACCAAAACAGAAACACGAAGAACACAAGAATAGAAACACGAAGGAATAACCAATAAATCAGAAACAAATACACGAACAACAAATCAGAAACACCTATACGAACCTAGATCTCCTTAACCTAGGAGCGACGGAGGCAGCGGTGGCAAAGCTCCAAGCGAAGGTTTTTCTTCTTTGGGTCTTTGGTTTGATGAATCTTCATCGTGTTCTTTCGTGGGTTCCTTTCTTCATCGTGTTCTTTCTTTAATTTCTTCAGATCTTCATCATGTGGTCTTTAATTTCTTTAGAATCTCATATCTTCATCATGTTCTTCAGATTCATCTTTTTCTTCTATGAAACTCGAATCTTTAAGACTCGATTTCCATGTGGCAAAAATATCTCCATGTCAACAATGATCTTGAGGCTTTGAGGCTCGATTTCTTCACTGAACTCGAGCCTCAAAGACTCGAGATGTTATTCTCCAAACTTCTTCTCGATTCCTGCTAACTAACGATATATTGTGGCAATCTCATGCTACTCTACAAATTCCCTCCTTGAGTTTGGATAGCAGTCAGCCGTGCATTTTCAGCGTTTGCGTTTTTGGCTGGATCCCATGGTACTATTCACGACCCAATCAAAAACACAAAAACGCGTATACCAATGCATTTTTTAGTCCCATGGCACTATTCATACAATTAAAAATTATTTTGTTACAGTATTTTCAGTAATAAGTTTTCAGTTTTCAGCAAATAAGTGGCATCCAAACACACCTTAATATCATTTGAGGTAGAGGCATTCACAAACCAGTCCGAATTTTGGTAAGGATAGGGTGTAAAACTCATATTTTACATCATTCAATAAGAGATTTTCACATCATCTTTTTACTTAAAACTCAATACATCCAACCACATATAATAACATTTCAATAAACACATAGTTAAGTTGGATTTTCAAATGGGTATTAGAATTGATTGAGTGTGATTGTGCATATTTTTTAATAAATAATATGATGATGTGACATGTTAGGATTGGAAGGGTAAAATTTGGGTTTTACACCACACCTTTATTGAATTTAATCTCTTCATAAAATGGTCTTAATAGATCCCTTCACATTTAATCATCCAAATCCCTTTAATCTTTAATTGAATATGTGATATGATGTTTATTTGATTTCTAAATGCCATATGTCTTACAAATAAAAATAGAGAAATTAAATAATTCAATGGGAGGGATAATGCTTAGAATTGCGTTTCAATTTGTTTTTTTTTTTTAATACAATTTATGATTAAAATTAAATATTAAAAGCACTAGCAACAACTATTTAAAATGCTAAATTTTTAGAATTTAACACACCAAATATCGAAAACACTACTGCATCAAATGTCTCAAATGCTAAAAGAAAATTTCATTTTTATTTTATTTCTCTCTCCTTTCTCCTGACTTTCTTTCTTCTCTCTGTCTCAATTTCAAACTCAGATCTCAGTTCTCTCTCACCTTGCCTCTTCCTTCTCTCTCAATCTTAGTCCTTACTTCCCTCTTCCTTCTTTCTCACTCTCTCTTTTGCCCCTCTCTCTCAAACCACGCGATGGAGATTGAGATCGGCGTGGTCCAACGGGTGGAGATGAGATTGGTTTTGGAATGAGTTTTGTAATTGTGATTGTGAATGAGTTTTGTAATTATATTTATAACTTTAAAAATTTTAAAAAAAAATTACGGGGCAATAACCTTTTTTTTTTTTAGAAGACAGAGCAATAACTAATATATCTAAAAGCTTAAGTGTATCATTTATTTTTGCTAAGCTCCTATTAAGCCAAATTAGCCTAGCATTTTAGTTTATTTGGTCCACTTCAGTCCATTAGATATTATTCTGTCCACTCCGGTCTTATTCGGTCCATTTAGTACTATTCGGTCCATTTAGGTCATATTCGGTCCTATTCATTCCAATTCGGTCCTATTTGGCCCACTACTGTTCTATTGGTCAACTTTGATCCATTCTATCCACTTTGGTCTTATTCGGTCTCATTTGGTCCTACTTGGTTTACCTTGGTCCTATTCTGTCCACCTTGGTTCTATGCGGTCCATTTTGTCCTATTAGATCCTATTTAGTCCATTTGGTCATATTTGGTCCAAAATGTCCACTTCGATCTTATTCAGTCCTATCATCCATTCTGTCAACTTTGGTCTCATTCAATCCATTCGGTTTTTTTTCAATCAATTTTGGTTGACTTTGGTCCTATTCTGTCTACTTCGATTATTCGGTCTATTTTGATCTGTTTTAGTCCATTAGGTGCATTCTATACATTTTTGTGCACTTTATAATGGGAAAAGACAAGTATGAATTGAGAGCTCATCTTCTAAATCCAAATTTATTATAAAAAAATATGTGGATCTCAAACTCGTAATATCTAACATTTTAAGTATAACATTTATTATTGTTATGCTTCTAATAAGCCACATTAACGTAACATTTTGGTCCACTTTGGTTCAGCTAAATTTAAGTGAAAGTTTTTATAAACATGAAGGCTATGAATATACAAATATAATATTTATAGCAACTACTCATTTGTTTTAATATCATTAGTTTTAAATGAATTGCATGTAGGGACGGACCCAGGTAGGGGCCCAAGGGGACTCAGGCCCCCCTACCCAATTTTTAAAAAATTTGTTACTTATGATATTTTTCATTTTTGTAGTTAGCCCCCTCTTCCAAAACCTTAGATCCCTTTCCTCTCCAATCAGCTTAGCCAACTTAGCACAACTAGCAACTATCCAACCCAAAAACTTAACAAAAACAATAAAACCATTCCAAATGATGATTGTATTTTGGCCAAAAAAAAAAACTATTTTACTACCAAAGAACTAAAAAACCATGTGTTATTGGAGAAGATAAAACTAAATTATTTGCAACTACAGTTGACTGTAGAAAGTTGTTAAAAATAAAATACAATGTTATTAAGGTTATCTCTCTTCCTTCAATTAAAAGCTCAAATTCTCTCTCTTCCTTATTATTTTAATGAGTTTTTTATATTATTTTAATGAGTTTTTTATATTATTTTAAATGAAGTGGTAAAAAAATAGAACATTTGATGTTAGGTGTATTGTAAATTATGGTAATAAAAATACATAAAGTAGCTTTAAAGAAAAAAATCCTAGCTAACCTAATAGTAAAAAAAAAACATTATTTTGTTTTTTTTTTTCTTTGTTGGTAGATGATTGCATCTTAATATATTAAAAAATAATAATTTTCTATATTTATAATTTGTTAATACTACATGGATACCTATTTAAAAAAAAAATTCTTATACTCTAGCCCTCTCTAACTTAAAATCTTAGGACCGTCCCTGATTGCATGAGATTGATTATACCTTAAAGGAATACATACATACAAACATACATAATTTTTATTTAATTATTCAGTGCAACGAAGGAGATAGTGACTAGTCACTTAATATTTTAGATAATACAATAAAATCCAACTTGTGAAATGTTCTCTCTACATTTTACTTGAAATTGAGAGCAGCGTTATTTCTCAAAAACACATGTTTTGGAGGAAATATTTTTATTTATTAATATAGTGATGAGTTCGATGGAAGTAAGAATGTTGATTTTATAACCGATAACTAAAATATGTTGTTCTTTTATCACATCAAAATAGGATATTATTATAATTTAATTAAAGTACACTTATGACCTATCATGTTTGATTTCATTTTCAAATTGATTCTATCATTCATTTATGTTAGTATTATGGTGACGCCTAGAATTATATATATTTTTTGTTGGAGAAGAACGCCTAAAATTATATTGGTGACATGTTTTAATAGACATCACTTATCTGACATTCAACGATAAAATTATTAACAGAAACAAGCAAAACTAATATAAAAATGAAATCAAACATGAAGAACCAAAATGAAAAATTTTAAAATATAAATGATAAAAAATAAAAAATAAAAAAAATCCTAAATTTTAATGAATAAAATATTTTTTAATTAGGTCCGCTTAATGTGTGTCCTTTAGGGCACACATTAAGTTATCAATTTTTGGAAACATTTTTTCGAAAATTGAAAAAACTGTCAATACTTTTTCAATTTCTGAAATTTTTTTTCTAAAAATGAAAATTATTGTGTGCCCTTAGAGCATACAATTAGCAAAATCCATTTTAATTTTATAATTTTGCTGCAAATTACTAATTATTCAGGTTGGGCCCAAAAAGACTAGGCCCATATACCTTTGATCTATCAAACATGAATTGACCTCATGAGTGGTGGACCCATGGGCTTTATCAGCCACAAGCACGCACAGATAAATCATAAATACAAGTAGAAAAGGCGCGCCTTCTTGTCATCCACACACACACAAACACAATTTGGATTTTTTTGCCGAAATCAGAAATTGTTCGTAGTATTATTCCTTTCACGCTAAACTAAACTAAAACAAACAATTTTTTTTTTTTTTTCCATTTCAATCTTCGGATTTCATATTCCCCATATGAAATTGTACCTACGTAGTACGAAATGTCGTCCCTGTGTTCCTCGTTTCGAATTCTGGCACCTCTTTGGTCCCACAATTTACTCCATTGCAAGAGAAACATTGGCTTCGTTACAACAAAGGCCATGTCCTCCTCTACCAGCGACAATTCTGTTCCTATTCCCAAACAAACTCAGGTACATAAACACACACACACTCTCTCTCTCTCTCTCTCTCTGAGTTCATGCAAATACTTGTTTCAATTTAGAATAATGTATTTTGTTCACTTTTTAATGTTGTTTTATATAATTGTGGTACAGTTACGTTATGATCCATCGGAAGAGCTATTCGGACTCGATGTCGCTCCGAAGCCTAGGTTTAAAATGCTTTCATAAACTGCCGTTTATGTGTTCTTTAGAGCTTATTTTGTTTTTGTTATTTTTGATAATAGAGCTTACTTTTTTACTTATTAATTGTTCAAGGAAAATGGTCAAAGGAAGACCAAAAATTACATGAGTAGAGCTGTAGAAGTAGTAAAAACGAGATGTTAATTAAGGAAGTAATGTAGCGTTTGATTTTAGATAGAATAGAGTGAAGGAAAATAACACATGGGACCGACTCTGACTAATTTGTCGAGAATCCATAGGTAACCCCAAAAATTTAGAACTAAGACTTTGTTGTTGTTGTTATAATTAATTGTTCAAGGAGGTTTATAAATATATATATATATATATATATATTTTATAGTAATAAATGTGTAAAAAAAGGAATGATATATGAAAATTGTTAGATCTTGTCCATTGTGTTACGGTTTCTGAATAATGGTATTGTGTATAGTTTTTTTTTTTTTTTTTTTAATCGACTTTTAATCCCAAGGGTAGAAAAAGTCAAATTTCATTTATCCCGTGCGGCAGGGGAGGGTGGTGGAACTAAAACATTTGTTTGTATGTTTTCTTAGACAAGAAAATGGAGCAACCATTGTATAACTGATTAACATTGTTCTAGGAATTTCTACACAGTATAAACTGCACATTTGTCTTAAGTTGCAGCTTTTAGCCTTTCATTGCATGCTGAGAAGCAAAAAGGGTTTTAATTAATTTGGTGTAATTAGCCATGGTTTTTCCTTTTGTTTCAGCCGTATCTATCTCCGTTGGCTTTTGGATGATTGACAGCTAATTTCTCAAATTTAATTTCAGGAATGATAGTTCTGGTGCTCCCAAACCACAGTCCTGGTATGGTCCAAATGGGCTGTACATTAGAGAACTGCCCTGCCCAAGTTGCCGGGGTAGAGGTTATACTCCCTGTACAGAATGTGGAATAGAGAGAGCCAGATTAGATTGTTTACAATGTAATGGGAAGGTATATGCTCTTGCAGCCATATATGATAAGTCAAATTGGATATGAAAATGGGAGAGTGACTTGCATGCACGCTATTAATACTCATTGACAAATGTGAACAGAGTACTTATTGAAATTTAATGATAAAACTGAATCATTGTGTGTGAGTATTTCTTGTATATGATGTTTCTTTAAGGGTCCTCAGAGAGGTATGAATATGTTACTAACGTTCGACATCTTTGCATGAATGTGGCTATTCTCAATAATTGAACCTGATAAATATAAGTTGCAATTGTACAATACTGTTTCTTTTTTTCTAATGAAAAATTAGCAATGCAGATTCACACCTCTAAGCATCTTTCCTTCATACCAACTCACTAACATTCACCTTACAAAAGACCTCATTTGTAGAACATTATTACTAAATTTTTTCCAGCTCTAACAAAAACTCAGGGAAATTAAAAACCATTATCAGTTTTTCAATAAAATCAAAATTGCTTGCTTCTGGTTGATCAAGGGAATTACAACCCTTGGGTTTTGAGTGTAAGGGCTGGATAGCCTTAAAGTTTTACTAATTTATTAGGGTACCATAATGGTTTTATGCTGTTGCATATCATCATGAGACAACCCAAAACTGGTTTTCTCCCCTTCATTAATACATTCCACACTCATGCTGCATATTGGACACTCTTGCTTCTCGTATTTAACACAAAAATTTCCAATATGTCTAATATTTTCTTCTCTTTTATTAGGTAACTTATAAGGGGATGAAATAAATGTGTGTGTTATTTTACTTTGAATTTTTGTTTGATGTTCTTGATGAAATTTCTGATGTGTTTCTTGCTGGGTTTGTACCAATTATTTGTTATGATTATGAAGCAGTGGGACATTGGTCTCATGGTAACAGAATACTTCTTTATCATTCCACTTATTTCTTTGGCTCCATTGTCAACAGGGTATAATGACATGTCAACAGTGTTTAGGAGATTGCGTCATATGGGAAGAGTCGATTGATGAGCAACCATGGGAGAAAGCTCACTCAACGTAACTTTTTCACATCCTGATTTCATGTTACCCTCCCTTTATTTGATCAAATTCATATTTCCCCAAATCTTGATGTCTCTTGTTGTCAGTGTGTGTATTATAAGCCATTACCACTAACTTTCTAATCTGGTCACTCACTGTTAATGAAGAACCAATTGCTTACTCGCACATGTTTCTAAAGAACTGTTTTTACTTACTTCATTATAAATGATATTTTATACTTGTATGTAACTTATGTGCAGACGCAAATAATCTAAACATGCATATGCAGACACTAGAACCTTACTTTTTTAACTGCCACTCTCGTTTCTCTTCAAGCTTTATGCTGTTTTTATGTAGATCTATTAATGGGCTGTAATCTAATATGATCTCTTTGAGGCTCTGACATTTTGCAAAGATCTTTTGTATGTCATGTGCATTTTAGTACTTGATTCAGCAGGAGCTATTGCAATTTACATATAAAAAGATGGGACTTGTGATCATGGGCAAAGTTAGAAATTTTTCTTGGGGGGGGGGGGGGGGGGGGGGGGCGCGCTGGCCAAGACTACTAAATGATTATAATGATTCACAAGATATATACGTGTGTGTATATATGTATGTATGTATGTATGATCCACTCAACATTGCACTAATGAATTTTCAAACATCAATTTTAAGATTTGCTTCTCTAAATGTCAAACACAAAGACAAATTTGTTAGTTTTGGCATGTGTACGAGATTTTTTAAATAAGATTAGTGGTACTATATATTGGACTACAAAGATTTATGCATCTAATCCAATGATGTTAAAAGTGCGCTTAAGCGCAAAGTGCAGAGTGCAGAGCCCTTGGGGCTTTTTCCCTCTAAAGCAAAGCACCCTCACAAAAGCGTGCTTTAAGCGCACTTTTTTATTAAGCGCAAAGTGCGCTTTTTTGAGCTTTTTGTAAATTTTTTATAATAAAAAAATCCTGATTTGATTTTTAGCCATTAGATCTAAATATGTTTGATATAAGCCATTAATTTAATATATAAAAACTAATAGTGTGGTGTGCTATCAGACACCTAATCCTATTTCTTTAGATATTTTTGAACTTTTAACCACAACCACACAAACAAACACTAAATCAGACACTCAAAAAGATAACATTGCTTAACATTCTAGTATTTTTTAGCCTTTGCCTTCTTGGTTCTATACTTCTATTTTGATTCAACCATGTTTTGTAATCATGGCCATCAAATATCATGGTTGCATATATTTTGTAAAGCACAATAGAATTATATAATGTTATATAAATTATATAAAATGTTTTATTGTAATTTATATGATTAATTGATCACTTGATTGTTGTATTAATCATTAATAATTTTTTTCAATTTACTAATTTTTTTTTAAATGTGCGCTTCACATCAATCAGGTACGCGCTTGCGCTTTGCACCTAGGCTCCAGGAGGCCTTTGCACTTAAGTGCGCTCAACGCTTTTAACAACACTAATCTAATCTAGCACTAGATGTGTTTGTCATACCAAATCTTACCTAAATATGGTTGTTTGAGTATGTTAGTATGAAATAATAGATAAAAATAATGAATATAGACTATCAATTGGATTAATAAATAGAAGGAAGAAAAAAAAAATCAACTGTAAAATAAATAAATAGAAATTGAAGTTAGATAGAAATGAATAGTAATTGAGGTAAAATAGAAATGAAAAATGAGAAGAAGAAATGGAGGAGTAGAGAGATTAAAGAGAGCTATTGTGATGAGGTAGTTGGCTGGAAAGTATAACATTGGAAAATGCAATTGAAAAGGCGAAATAATAAGCTTCTATAAAGGAAGCTACAGCCCAATAGTAAAACTTAAAAAAGTTGGGCTTGTGTGATAACATGTTGGGGGAGAAGATATGGAGAAAGACTAACAAAAGGTCAAAATAGTTAGTTTCATTTGGAGGGGCCAGCTTTTACAAGAATTCTTTTGGACCTATTTTTTACCAGCTATAAAAAAAATTTGAATATTTTTGCCACAGTATAACATGGCTCCACCCCTGCTTATGATACTGGTTGACAAGGTGTGCTTCACAGCTATTTTGAGTCCCTACTTTAAACAATGGGTCATATGCTCCAATCCATGATCTAAATCTAAGCATATTTTTATTCCCCTTCAATTCACTTGTTGAAGGTTCTATATCATGTTTATGCCCTTGTAAAAGAGGTTTGATCCAAATTTGTTGTTATAGGTTTTACATCATAGCTAATTAGTGTTGGTATTGATGAAAGCTCCTTTTTGATGATACAGAATAGTTTAGAAGTGTTCTTGGTTTTGCTTGTATATTTCAAATGTTTTATTTATTTATTTTTATTTAATGATACAGAAAGATTCTAAATTTTCACTTTTTAATCTTTTTTCCTCCCCAGTTCTCCACTCAAGGTAAAGGAAGATGATGAAGTTGACAATTTAGATCTAAAGTTGGGTATGAAGAAGAAATCAAAGCGTGTTTACCAATCACTTCGTCCTGAAGTTGGACTAAAAATTAGCCGATCGCTGAAAGTTAGTTGGATGCTTCAACCTTCTCTGATGTCTTTTGTATATGAAACATGACATGCATATGTTATATATCGCAAATTGTGGTGTTATCTGATACTATGCATGAGTACATAGAATCATAGTTATCTTAATTACGTTAAAATGTCTTAAATTTCTTAGTATGACTGAAACCATAAGTTTATTTTCCGCCTTCATTTCTAGCCATTATTGCATGGTTGTGGGTTTTGAGTACTTCCTGTTTACTTAGGCCAGCATCCAATTGGGCATTTTGAATGTTATGGGTGATTATATTTGTGTAACAATCAAGGATCTTTGAGTTTACAATTCCTTTTGAGTTTAAAGACTTGTGAGAGTTGAAGAGAAATTGTATGCTATCTCCCTTTCAGAGTGGATGGAGATTCTAACATGCCATGCAATTGAAGTTTCACGTATATAACATCTACCATAATTTTCATAAACTAGGGTTGCTATCATTTCTTGTGATGATGCTAGGTCTTGCACACATGTACTGTTTGCACGTGATCCTCATCATATATTTCTTAAGTTAATTGTGTTAGATTTTGATCAGATCGTGAATTTAATCTTCTTGGTTTAGTTGGATGATTGCAGAGTCTCAATGCCAAAACAGGTATATTTAGCAAGAGAATGAGGATTATCCATCGCGATCCTACACTTCAAGCACAAAGAGTGGCTGCAATTAAGGTATTCAAATGTTTTTATCCACAACCGTTTGAGTTTTCATAGCTTTAGATATCGTGGTAGATGATGGTTTGGCATGATTTTGTAGTGCTTTGTTATAAATTGAAAATTTTATAATGCATTCCAATAGAGGACTGGACTTTCATGAGCTACAAGAAAGCATCAAAGGAAAATAATTTTGTCCCATGAGGCCTTCCCAGGACAAGATAATTGTGTGCTGTTGTATCTATATCTAGGATGATAACTTAAGTTGAAGTGGATGATTTACAACATCATCATGTGGCTCAAAAGTTAAAGGTTAGATCTAAAGCAGTAACTGTGAAACACTGGATTCCATTCCAGAACCTAATAATATGACCTTTAAGCTGGGCAATGTACATGCATATGTTATATAAACATGCTTTTGCAAATTCAGTGTATAATCCGCATGAAGCAAAGGTTACATGTCAACTACATAGACACCTGTGTGGTTTATTTTCATTCTTTTGGTGATCAGGAAGGGAAGTTCATTGAACCTTCAATTTTTAACATGGTTGACATTGGAAAATCACTGCTAGGATATTATCAAATTTTCTATGAATGTAGAAAGCCAAAGGAACTGCTGCAGCACGAAGGCATGCTTCTGAAGCTTTAAAAGCTTTCTTTAGTAATCCAGAAAACCGTCTCAAGAGGAGCATTGCCATGAAAGGTCTGTTCTTATACAATGAAGTTTACTGCTGGGCCAAATTTGTATATTTTGTCTTCATTTTCATGAACTACTTGTTACTGATGTAACTTTGCAATAGTCTCATGATTTGGTGTATTACTCATTTACTTTGAATTTTGATCCCTTGGTCCTCCATGTATTTTCTGTTTTCGTACTTCCTCCACATAATGCTTTTTTATATAGGGTGAAAACGATGGAGTCCCATAGTTTGCATAAAATAGTAGTAATTTGGAAATTGTTTCAATCTAAATTTGGTTTAAGATCTTATGAATTTTTTTTTTTCCTTCAACGATTGGAAGCTGAAACTCACCCCCCCTCTCTTTTTTCCCCAATTCTCGCCACCCATCAAAAGACAACCAGGGGACTCTACAACTATTATTAGAGCTAATACAAATGTATAACCAGTACTTCGCTTCATAAAAGGCCTCTGTGGCCCTCAAAAAGTATGTGAAAATGTGTGATCCAAAGCAAAAAAAAGGAAGAAGTTTCTGTGCTTAATGACTGGAAAATAACTGATAATTTCAAGTGTACCTTTCATTACAGCTAGGCTTTGGATGATTAACCCAGTTTATTGTTGTCTTTGTTGTATTGACATAAAACAATTTTCTCGTTTGATGCAGGAGTAAAATTTTACTGCAGAAACTGTGGACGTGAGGGACACAGGAGACACTACTGTCCAGAACTCAAGGATAGTTTGATAGGTAGACAGTTTATATGTCGGTTATGTGGAGAAAAGGGCCACAACAGAAGAACCTGCCAAAACACAAGGTCCAGCAATCATGGGAATGCAGTTACGAGGAACCATCTTTGCAGAATTTGTCGTCAAAGTGGTCACAATCGCAGGACTTGCCCTCAAGTAACTGGGGTAAAGTTGAGTGGTACTCATGCCAAAAGACACTTTCCTACTGGAAGCAGAACATGCTCTTTGTGCCGAGAAAAAGGACACAATATTAGGACATGCCCTCAGAGAAATATAAATCCCTTGATGATTAATCCTCAGTTTGAAGAAGGAAAGTAAAATAAGCAATGAACTGTTTTAAGGACCAAAGCATCTTTAATAAATTTGTATGGGAAACAGTAGACAGAATTGGGAAAGGTTTCTCATAAAAAGGGAAAAGCTTGTTCTTACACTCAGGTCACTGATTGCCACCACCAGTATGTTTTATTAGTATATGTTTGGATAGTGCTGAAAAGCACTTTTCAACTGCGTTCCACGTTTCCAGTGGATCCCATGCAGTTCACAGGATCCGCAAGTACTTTTTTAGTAAAAACAACTTTAAAACTAGGTTTTACGACACTATTCACACATTTAAAAATTATTTTGCTACAGTGTTTTCAGTTTTCAGCAATAAGCAGTATCCAAACACACTCTAAACTCATTGATGCCATTTGAGGCACAAATGTTTGGTTGATCATCATTCTACTAATTGCCACCACTAGTATGTTTTATTAAACTCATTGATGCCATTTGAGGTGCAAATGTTTGGTTGATTATCATTCTGTAGCAAATTGAAAATTACAGAGCTCTTAAGGCCTCTCTTCTAATTTTGTATTCCAATTTCTGTTGTGATTCTCAGAAAGAAATAAGATTTTCTGTTATTTACAAGATCAAAAAGAAGGTATTGCATTATTTCCTTTTTTTACCTAGGAGGTGGACATTCTAGGAATCCCTTAGAAAGTGAAAACGGATGGAGATGGGAGTCCAAAGACTCCAAACCGCCACAACCCCTTCCCTCCAATGGAAAAGGGTATACGGTGTAATAGGCTTATGTAACATCTTTTTTTTTTTGGTTGAAAGACGATTTTATTCAAAGGCTAAATTGCAAAATCAGTTACAGTGCAGTATTTGTTAACATACAGACCAACTACGTCCTCTTCTAATATACCTCTAATGTCCATAGGCGGATAGTTGTATGACATAAAATCTGAAACTTGATCAAAACTCATCCTATAACAAATCCGCACAGCGATTAGCTTGACGAAAGCAATGTCTAAGTTGAACCTGCTGAAACCGGAGCATTAATTGCTTGCAATCCTCCAAGATAGGTGAAACATCATTATTTTGGTAGTTAGGATTGAGAAAAACATCCACCACAGCTTTAGCATCAAGCTCAATGACTAGAAAAAGGACGTTTAAATTGCTGCAAAGTAAGAGACCTTCCCGAAGCCCCCATAGTTCAGCCACAAAGCTGGTAGTCACCCCTATACGCCTAGCAAACCCCGCAATCCACCTTCCATCCTCATTCCTCACCACTCCTCCACAACCTGCCAGACCCGGATTACCTTTAGAAGCCCCGTTTGTATTTAATTTAACCCAACCCACCCGTGGCTTCTCCCATCTAACTTCTTTGATGGTGCGACGAGCCAAATCTCTAGGAGTCGAAGCACAGTACATGAACTCCCTCACTTGACTAACTACCTCCTTAGCCAAATCTGGATTCGGATTTTTCTGTCTAAAAACACTCCCATTTCTACTCTTCCATAAGTTCCATAGAGTAAAGGGGAAAAGCATCTTCCAAGGCATACTCCCAGTCGTGCCAGTTAGATTAGCGTTCCCATTATAAACTAGCCACTCCTGCAAATCAGCTCTCCAAAAAACCTGGTTTAAAGGCAGCACTCCCAAGTGCCTCCATATTGATCTAACCCATGAGCAGTCCCTAAGAGCATGCATCACAGTTTCTACTCCCTCTTGACATAAAGGACATTTATCATCAGCACCCATCCCTCTTCTACTAAGGCACCCCTTCACTCCTATGCTATTGTGAGCACATTGCCACATAAAGGTTTTAATTCGAGGCAAAATGTTAGCTTTCCAAATCCATTTAGTCGAGAATGATGGATCTTGTGCAGCACCATTGACAAGACTAAACGCACTATTTAAATCAAAAACACCTCTAGGATTACTCCGCCAAGCTAAGCTATCACTTCCTCTACCTACCAAAAGAAATGGAGTAGCGTGGATCATAAGACTCACCTCTGAAGGGAGCACAAAGGAAATCCGGCTTAAGTTCCACCCTGTATTCGTCATGAGGTCTTTCACTTCCCACTTGGATTCTTCAAAATTTAGAGGCCCTTGAATGAGGTGCCGAAGGGGTCCTCTCTGAATCCAATTCCCATGCCAAAAGCTCATCTTACTATCCCTACCAACCATCCACATACTACCTGCATTGAACACCTCTCTTCCTTTCTTTATTGCTCTCCAAATACGGGAACAAGGAAGCCTATTAGCATTAGACGAAGTTACTCTCCTGCTGTTACAGTATTTAGATCTTAGGGGTGCATTGAACACCTCTCTTCCTTTCTTACATAGGAGTGGATTTTTGTTCATGGAGTCCATTTCTTTGTGAGATGAGCATTACATATATCCGTTACACCATATAAATTGTCCCTCCAATGGGTCAACTATTTTGTAAATGCTAAATAGCTTCATGAAATGCCTCTCTATTATTTAGTTCAAATAATTATGAATAATCTATTATTCCTTCTTCGAACTATAAGGGAGATGAGTGTCTTATTTTGAATTAGAGAGGAGGTGAATACAATCCTGGAGGTTAGTGCAATTTAATAAATATGATTTATAATCAGTCGTATAATTTGTAAAGTTGTAATTAAACATTGAATTTCTAAAATTATCGTGACATGTGAAACACAAATAACATAAATGGATGCAATATAATTTAATGACTAATTAACTTGTATATAATCCCATACAATTATAACTCATGTTGATACATTGACATTATTAAATTTTTTGGGCTAAATACTATTTTTATGGTACTTTATAGTTAAAAACATATTCATATTTTATTGTATATACTTTTGTCACTTCAAAATTTATGAAAACTTATTTTAGATTATCATTATTATTCTCTCTTAAATAAAACTTTATTATGCTTCTTAATAATTAATAACCCATATCATAATTATCGATGGTGATTTTAATTTTATTTTATGCATTTTTTAATAAAAAAATTGGAAAACTCTTTATCAATCCTGATGTAATTGAGCAAGACAAAAAACAACTTTTATTATTATTAAAAAAAAAAATCTAATAACACAAAATGATTCATAATTTTTGATATTATATGTTATGATTATAAATGCACAATAAAAATGGTGTTAATAATGAATTTCTATATATATATATAAAACAGTATTGCTCCAAATTAAGAAGAAAATTTTGGAAATTTTGGTATTGCTAAGCTATCTTTTCTTAATTTGGCAAAAATATTGTTATACTTGATTATGTTTATCTCTTTACTTTTTTAGTTTTTACCTAATTCCCAAGCAGACCAAAAAAAAAAAAAATCCTTGTCTAGGCAAATTGGAAATATCTTTATTATTTTCAGGCAAACAAAAAGTGAAAAAGAAAGGCGGTTGTTGTCATCTAATTAGAACAAAACGGCGTCGTTAAAGGAATTTAGCTCAATTAAAAAGTCATATCTACGTGCATCGCAAGCCGCCGGAAACTCTGACCTCATTCTCTCTCTCTCCTCCCCTAATCCAAACACAGACTTCTCTCTCTCTCTCTCTCTCTCTCTCTCTCTATTTATCTCTTTCTCTCTCTACAATCCTAGGGTTTCGGACTCGATCAAAGCTCAGCCATGGCGATGCAAACTGGCATGGGATTATCTCGGATCCTCATCCTTCTCGGTGCAGGTACTCTCTCTCTCTCTCTCTTCGTTTTTGAAAAAAACTCTCTCTGTGTGAGCTATTTCGATCTGTGTGTGATTCTTTGGCTTTTGTTTTTGCAGGATATACTAGCACAATCCTGGTTAAAAACGGTAAATTCTCGGATTTGCTTGGCGAACTTCAGGTACACTTTTTTTATTATTAATATTGAATCATGTTTTTGCTTTGATTGTTTTTTGTGAATCTAATGGAAATTAAATATTATAATTTTTCTGAGTTGAATAAGCTACATGATTTATTTGATATTTTTAGAAGAAAAAAAATTGTAAATTGTTTTTAGTGAATATGTTTATGCTTTAATTGATTTTGTGAAACTATTGGAAATTAAAATAATATAATTTTCTGAGTTGAAAATAAAAATTCTTAATTTCTTTGTATTGACAGTCGTTGGTGAAGGGATTAGAGAAGTCTGGGGAGCAATCGGATGCTGACTATTCCGATGCCATCGCCGCGCAGGTAATTTCAAAAATTTTAATAAAACAGTGAAGCAGTTTTTAAAATTTCAATCGGTTATATAGGAATTGAGATTATGGGTGCGTTCGCATAAGCTGTTGAAAAACTGTGTTTTGAGCTATGAGGAGTTGTGGTTGCGAAACAGAGTTTTGGGTTTTAAAAACTTTCTTTTAATCTCCCAATACGCCTAATCAAATGGACCCTGTTCGGTGTACTAAATCTTTAGTTATGGGATTTTGTAGGTGCGGCGATTGGCAACTGAGGTTCGACAACTAGCCTCAGCAAGGCAGATTACTGTTCTGAATGGAAATAATGGCGGCCAAAGTACGAACAATTGCTTATTATTGTGTTGTAGTCTAGGATTATAACCCCTTTTTTTTTTTTGGCATATAACCATGTGATTGTGTAGTATAATATACATTTTCTTTTATTATTATTAGTCGCAAAGTGAATTCTGGTTGGTTAATTTTTTGTGATAATTGTACCCGTCCTTTTTTGTGTCTATTTTTCCAGGTAACTTGACATCACTTTTAGTTCCAGCTGCTACCGTGGGGGCGTTGGGTTATGGCTACATGTGGTGGAAGGTATCTAGATGTGGTTATTAAAAATTTTGCATTTTTTTATATTGATTTTGTTCACTTTTTTTTTAAAATGATTTTTTGAGACTGGTATATGTGATTTAGAGATATTAAATTTGTTCGTTACCCACATTTGTTTATGTTTAGGGTCTTTCTTTCTCGGATCTTATGTATGTGACAAAGCGTAATATGGCTACTGCTGTAACGAACTTGACAAAGCATCTGGAGAGTGTGTCAGAGGCTCTTGCTGTAAGTTTCAGTTTCACTGATTGCAACTTCTTAGACTGATATAAAATCTCGAGACAAATTGCTCTGAATATATATTTGATTTTTGAAGAGGATCTGGCAACATAGATCATTTATAAAAAAAAAAAAAAAATAGCAATGGTTAGATTTCATGGTGCATATTTTTATTAGAAATGGAGTTGATAGCTAGGAGGCGTTGATCTTTGTTGATGAAAAAATTCTCAGTTGTTTGTGATATTTCTATAGCTTTAAAAATAATCTTTATATTTCTGTTAATCTATAAATCTTTTTTTTTTTTCGTTCAATTATGAACCTGTTGAATCCTTATCAGACCAACATATCTTTGCCAAATAGTTTGACTACTTTTGAAATAATATTTAGAAGGATATTTGTATTGACCATTTATGTTGTGGTTGACTGTGCTCACTCTCTGCATTATATTTATGTATATAAATAATTAAAAGGTGTGGTGACGGAGTTGCTGCTTTACCTCTGATGTTGGCAGCAAAGGGTCAAGAGCATCCTTTTTAGGCCAATGAGTTTTGGCTCAAATGGCACTTCCTCCTCTCAAAAATGTGGGTAGAGGGTGAGGATGGGGTTCAAAACTCGTTGGAGTGTGTGTAACTTATCTATTAAAGAAAGAAAAAGAGCATCCTTGTTAGTAATGTACATATAGAGGAGTTATTATTAGTAAATTTAAATTTAATAAGTTAATGTTCATCTTTTAGATGAGTTTATTCTGTGATTTTCCTTAATACTTTTAATGTTTGTGTACAAATTCTGATTTTGCATACAATCTTCTGTTGGGCAGGCAACAAAGAGGCATTTGACACAGCGAATTGCGAACTTGGATGATAAAATGGAAAAGCAGAATGAGATGTCAAAGTTAATTAAGAGTGATGTATGTGCTATGAGGTTTTTATGAGTTTGTTATTCTTTGTTTCTAGAGTAAATAATATCGTTGAAAGTGCAATATAATATGGTGGGTCTTTTAGAGCTTTTTTCTGATGATATACTCATAAATAATGGGTAGTTATAGCTAAGTTTCAGACATTGATGGGTTATTTAGGTATTATCTAATTTTTTTACTTTTAATATGTGTTATTTAGTTAGGATTGATGTCTGGTATCTTATTCATTATACAATTTGAATAGCCCCATACTAATTCAAGTCATGCAGATCAGTTATCTGTACTTTCTATATATATATATATATCATGGATATTAGGTAATTGTCAAACATAATCAGTTTGATTCTATGGTTTTATTTACATTATCATTTTAAAACTTGTGTAACAGGTTGCTGAAGTTCAAAAATCTCTTTCTGACATTGGCTATGACTTGAATGACTTGCAGAGACTGGTGGAAGGTTTGGTGAGTTATTTTAATGAAAGTTGTCTAATTTTATTATATTGGTGGTGTCTGCAGTGGTGGTTCTTTTGTACTGTGTGTTGTTCTTTCCAACCTTTTACCCTGAAGCTTTCTCTCTTATGATTCCTTCTTTTGCCATTTGTTGCCGATTAAAGGAAAAAAAAAAGAGGAATGTTTTTTTTGTTACCTTCCGTTTTCATGCAATGCAGAATGGGAGATATTGTAAAAATATTAAGAGGGCCTTTAGTCCCTTTCACATGTGTGTGTGTGCTTGTGAAATTTTTTTTTTCCTTTTGGAATTGATTGTAATGTTACCTTTCTTTGTTTCAGGATGGGAAGATATGTACATTGGAAGATAAGCAGGTAAGACTTTCTTTATCTCCTCTTGTAATACAAGAAGCAATATTTTAACAAATAAATAAGTTTCTATTGTATGCTATGACAGCAGCCACAATTTTCTGTATTTAAGTTGTATCCTAGCCTGGAAAAGTTAAGAGGTCCTAACTAGAAAGGGGAAAAAAGGGTCAAAAGGAATCAAGCCAAAATAAAAAGGTCATAATGATTTATAATCTTTATTGAAAAGTGAGATTTGTATCAATAATTGGAGAGAAGATACCTGCCTATAGTGGTAATTTTATTTTTTGGATAAGTACATGCCTATAGTGGTAATTTTGTTGGGTGAAATTCTGTTTGATGGTAACTAGAGGAATTGGGGATAGGGGGGGTGTTTGTTTATAGGAAACCAGGTAATCCAGTTTTGGCAAATAAAAGTTTTTTTGTTCGCTTAAAAATAATTAAAAGAAGTTTCGACATTGATGTGTTTAACCATACGTGAAAAAAATAAAAACAAAACATCAATAACTGGGAATATTTAGGTTGGTTAAAGGTAAGTTGAGTGATGTCTTGGTTCACGAATGTCAGTTGTAGGTGTATTGCCATGGGTGCTTGAGATGTTTATAATTATGATTGTTTGTCTGAACTAACTGTTGTGAGGATAAATCACCTCTGATATATGACTTGCAATAAAAGTTTTTATATGCTAAAAATAATTAAAAGAAGTTGCAACAATGACTTTTTTTTTAATAATTTTTTTTAGTTTTTAAATTTTATTTTTAGTAAGATGTGTTTTGGATAATTTGACTGGTGACAAATTGATATTGCACTGATTAGCTAGACATGTTTCACCATACATGGAAAAAAAAAAAAAACAAATCATCAATAACTGGGAAAATTAGGTTGATTAAAGGTAAGTTGAGTGATGTCTTGGTTTATGAGTGTCAGTTGCAAGTGTATTGCCATGGGTGCTTGAGATGTTTATAATTATGATTGGTTGTCTGAACTAACTGTTGTGAGGATAAATCACCTCTGATTTATGACTTGCAATAAAAGTTTTTATTTGCTAAAAATATTTAAAAGAATTTGCAACAATGACTTTTAATTTTTTTTTTTATAAATTTAAAATTTTTATTTTTAGTAAGACGTTTTGGATAATTTGACTGGTGACAAATTGATATTGCATTGATTAGCTAGACATGTTTCACCATACATGAAAAAAAAAATCATCAATAACTGGGAAAATTTAGGTTGATTAAAGGTAAGTTGAGTGATGTCTTAGTTTATGAGTGTCAGTTGCAGTTGTATTGTCATGGGTGCTTGAGATATTTATAATTATGACTGGTTGTCTGAACTTACTACTGTGAGGATAAATCACCTGTGATTTATGACTTGCAATGGTGTTGGCTGTTAATCTTGCAGTTGTATGTATCTTCTTGAGGGGGTGCTGACATTATTTTTTGGTGACAGGATATTGCAAATCTTGGTGTTCTGTACCTCTGCAACTTTGTTGATGGCAAAAAGGGGATAATGCCTGAAGTTCTGAAGGTTTGAACCTGTAGTTTTAAATATAGTTTGTAGTTAACTTTTAATGTCATGTCTCTTTTCTTTGAAAGAGGGGGGAGGGGATTTTTGAGCTCTCGAAATAGTTAATACTTCAAATGTATCCATCTTAGTTGTAATAAATCAAATTGTATCTGGAGGTAACAATGGTCCTGCCACTGATGTTCATTCCATGCCACACACTGAAGTGGCAGTGATGGCGTCTGATATTATCTCCTTGTTATTGAAAGCACAAACAGTATTTGGTGGTTTTGGAATAATCTTTTTTTTTTTTTTTTTTTTTAAATAAAATTTACCGGCATAATCAACAATATTGAATGTGCTAAAGAGTGCATCATACTGTCTCTACTATTTTCTTAATTACATAATTGTAGTCTCATCTCTGGTGCTTTCTTATATGGCCGATCATTAGTTTAACTAATTGTTCAATATTTTGCAGGAGCAACTTAAAATTACTGGAAAATCTCGTACTTTACTCACATATCAGGAACCTCCAAGTTTGAAGGTTTTTTTTTCCTATGTACCTTTACTTTTTCTTCTGGTCGCTGAATTGGCAAAATAGAACTGATAAGATTGATTGATTCACATCCCCAACTAACATCCAGTTGATTGACATGTATTGCTTATACCATAAATCCTCAATGTCCGTATTATGTAATTATCTATAACTTGCATAAGTCAGGAAAGTTCTCACATGCTGACACTTTCCGTCGTGTATATTTTTGGGCAAGGATTTATCATTTTCCTACATTTAAAGGAGGTAGGCCTGATGAGTGTATCATTTGAATAAGTTTTTCAGAGTAGCATATCTTTTCCCATCATTTGTAGTTGATGGACCTGGCAAAGGCCTTATTTTGGTTCTCAAGGCCAGTTCCGTAACTAATTATTCTTGTTGTAACCCAAAAAGAAAGATTGATGGTCCTTTTCCTCTTACTGTGGTGGCAAATGCTCTCCCTCTTCTCTCTCTCACACAAATGCCTGCTTTTGTGTCCTCATATATATCAGGGTCTTATACTGCCATTTGATATTTAGGACTTTTTATGCTTAAATAATTGATTGATGGTCCTTTTCCTCTTGCTGTGGTGGCAAGTGCTCTCTCTGTCTCTCAAATGCCTGCTTTTGAGTCCTCATATATTTTCAGTTGTGAAGTTCTGCAAACTTTTCAGGGCCTTATACTGCCGCTTGATATTTGGGAGTTTTTATGCTTAAGTAATTGATTATATATTTATATGTAACTTTTGGTAAAATGTGTTCCATTTGTTTTAACATTGCCACTTTATTTTTGCTTTCAGGGTCTTAAGGAGATTGCAGACTCCTTGTCTGGAAGCATTGATGGGCCAGCACCAGATGCTATTGTGCAAGAGGGTGGTCTTAGATTGGAAGACCAGTCAAGAACCCTGATGAGGTTTGAATTTAAATTTTCATCTCAAGTGCGTTTTTCTAGAGGATAGCTTGTGCTTTCATATGTATTTAATCATTATCTAGGAAACTGTGCCTTTTAAACCCCAATTTTGAGTATCCTACCTGTTTGAGTGGGTTTTAGGAATTGTCATAAATGTTTGACTTTTATGCGGTATGTGATTAAACTTTTAATGTCATTGATTTTATTTAGTGTAATATTCTGATGTAGGACAAATTAGGGATTTGTTGAATATTTAGTTGTGGTGGGTTAGGAAAGAAGAAGAATTAGAGAGAAGTTAGGGCTGTGTGAACAGTAACCTTAAAAAGAAAGAAGAAAAAATAGTGAGAAGAAAGAAGGAGAAAGAAACAATAAAGGCCAACATGCCTAATGCTCAAAACACTCAATTTTATTAATCAACTCACTCCTTGAATACATTGAGTACAATATATATAAAGACTTACTTTGTACTAGTAGTATTAGGATTCCTACTAGTACTAGGACTACTATTTAAACCTAATAAATTAAATCAAAGCCCATATATAAAGACCCATAATTAAATAAGACTAATTAATAAAACTCATGACCTATAACTATGGCCCATACCCAACAATTGTAAAATTACTAAAATACCCGACTCAAGAATAACCAAATAAAATATAAAAACTTAACTACCATGGACATGTTAAGTGTTTGGCCAATCAGAAAAGTGGAAGGAAGGTAAAGGGTGATGACAGAAATGGAGAATTGGGATGATGAAATGTTAGTTACTTCGAGGGTAACCACCTCCAAAACAGAGCAAGGATTAAGGAAGAATAGAGAAGGGAAACTTGGTTGATTCTATGCTTATCCATTCTCATTCAACAATTTTGTTTATATATAATTACAATCAATCATGATCCTGCCAAGCACACACTGTCAAACCAGTATCTACTAACTGACTAGCAACCTTCTAACTAACTCCCTTAACTGCCTCCACTTCTTCAGCGCTAACTAACTACTTAACTGCTACAATGAAAAACAACACCAAGCATTACACGTTGCACATGGCTAAGTACATTACAACTATAGGCACAGCTAAGCACACCACTAAGCACAACTCAGTCAGTATCCTAACAACACCTCCCCCCTTTAGAACAACTTGCCCACAAGATGAGGGAATTGTTGCTGAAGAAGAAACAAATCCTCCCAGTTAGCATCATCTGCAGTCCCTCCTTGCCACTGGATGAGATGTTGGGTGATAGTCCTATTTTGAAGCTTGTGAGACTGGTTTGAAGAATAGCTACTGGCTCAGGTGTAATGATGCCTTGAGAATTCACTGATGGCAGCAAAGGCATGGACACATTGTGCTGTCCCAACTTAGCCTTTAAACAGGAGACATGAAACACTGGGTGGATTGCAGAACCAGCAGGTATATCCAACTTATAGGCAACCTCTCCAATTCTCTCAAGGACCTGGAAAGGGCCAAAGAACCTAGGAGAGAGCTTATGAGATGCCCTATAGGCCGCTGACTACTGCTTGTATGGTTGTAGTCTAAGGTACACCCAATCACCAACGCTGAATGCCCTCTCAGACCTATGGAGGTCACATTGCTGCTTCATTCGAGCTTGTGCGTTCACCAAATTCTGTCTAAGCAAAGCAAGGATAAGCTGTCTTGACTGTAAAAGAGAATCCACAGCTGCCACTTGGGTTGTACTAGGTATGTAATCCATCAAACGAGGAGGGGGAAAACCATACACAGCCTCATATGGAGTTAACTTGGTAGCTGAATGGTAATTGGTGTTAAACCAGAATTCAGCTAAATACAACCAATCTGACCACTCAGTAGGCCTATCTGCAGAAAAAGATCTCAAATACTGCTCCAAACACTTATTCACCACCCCAGTCTGCCCATCATTTTGGGGATGATATGCTGAAGACATAGCTAGCTGAACCCCTTGTAGTTTGAATAGCTCTGCCCAGAACTTGGCAGTGAACGTTGGATCTCTGTGAGAAACAATGGAAGCAGGCATGCCATGCAATTTCAAGACATTCTGAGCAAACAAAGCAGCCACCTTAGCAGCAGAATAGGGATGGGATAATCCAATGAAATGAACATACTTAGTGAGCCTATCCACAACTACCATAACTGTATCCAACCTCTGTGAAGTAGGCAATCCACTGACAAAGTCCATACTAACAGCAGACCAAGGCCTAGTAGGAATTGGCAGGGGTTGTAATAACCCAGCTGGTTTGCAAGTCTCATGCTTCATTTGTTGGCAAACTCCACACTCCCTAATATGCAGTTTCAAGTCTGATTTCATTCCCACCCAAAAGAAGTCTTGTTTTAATCTATGGAAAGACTTGAGGAAGCCAGAGTGTCCTCCTAGGGGGCTGTCATGGACCAGGTGAAGAACCTTAGGCCTTAGACTGCATTGTGGATCCAAATAGACCCTACCCTTATACAAAATCAATCCATTATGCAAGGAAAAGAACCTGGGACATGCTGAACCAGATTGTAGCTGCTGTAATAACTGCTGCATCTCAGTGGAGAGTTGATAGCTAGCCTTCAATTCCTCAATCTAAGAAGGACATGAAAGGAAATCAAAAACAAGGATGGAGAGTTAACAGAAGGATTTAGAGCAGCTGGATCCTCAGAAACAGAATCTGACCTCCTAGACAGGGCATCAGCTACCTTGTTTTCACAACCTTGATTATACTCCACCACAAACAAATAACCCAACAATTTAGTCAACCATTTCTGCTGAGCAGGAGTAGCAATCCTCTGCTCCAAAATATATTTCAAGCTTTGTTGGTCAGTTTTTGTAATGAATGGCCTGCCTAAGAGGTAGGGTCTCCACTTATGCACGGCAGTGACCAATGCTAAAAGTTCTTTCTTTAACCATGTTATGATTCCACCATTATATTCCTAATGAGAAAAGGTCAAAGATAAAACACAAAAAGTAAAATAAATAAATGATTTGATGCTTCTGCTCTCGGTATATTTTTGTAGTCACCATTTCATGCTCTTGCTACGTCCTCACTTCCACTTGCTTTCTACAGTGGTTCACATAATAAATATTTACTTTCTGAGAAGAGTTTAATGTAATTAGCCAGTGAAAATTGACTAAATGCTTGTATATCAAATAAAAAAAACTGACTAATGTTAATATTCTAGTTATGCCATGTCTGAAGCCTTTATTATGCTTCACAAGCAGCACCCATATAATTTTCCCCATCTTTACATCTTTTTGAGGTTCCTCTTTTAGAGCATCATGTGTCAAAGAAATCTTTTGTGTGTCTTTGTTACTTATCAAAAACTTGTGTATGTCTTTGTTAATTGAGCTAAGGTGGTTGCCACTCATAATAAATCTATGTTTTAAACAACGGTTCATCAGTGAGAGCAGAGGTACAAATAACTTTCTGGTTCCAGTCTTCCTGGATTGTGGACTAGATTATTCCTTAATTTCTTATTGAATTATTGTAGGCTTCTATTTATAGTGTTAGATTCATTGGTTATATTTTGGAATTTGGGACTGACAAGGCATTGGTATGATGGGGTAGATATGAATTAGCTATCCTGTTTATATTACAGATTATATTGGTTGATTAGTCCAGAGGCCAATGGCATAAAAGCTACCATGCATGTACTTCATAGAGTTCTTGTTCTTATGTTATCCTTTGCAGAATTTGACATATTTGTTGTACAGCTTCTTATTCAATTGTGCTTATACCGCTTTGAACTTTGCAGGGCTCTTTCTACCAAGTGTTGATTTCAACATGCTAGACCAGCATATGGTTCTTCATCCAGTACTAATTTGACACACAATTTGGTTTTCTAAATTCTTGTGTCAAGTTATATATGCACATATGTTTTTTTTCTTTAATATTTCTCATATTTTCCAGTACATCAAGGATAAATTTATATGAAGTCTAAGCAGTGTTGTGAAGTTTGTTTCTATATATCTCAGACGCTATTAAAAGGCTGACTTGGGTCAGCTGAATTAGGCTTCAGATTTTTTTCCTGGCCAGCTTTTGTCTGCTTAAATAAATGATTGTAGAGTTTGCGATTTGTTTCTGGAAGGACTCTGCTCCAGTTTTGTATCAAGACTGGAAGATTAGGAGGTAGGATCTGTAAGAAGTCCAATAAAGCAGTAAGTATAGGGACCAAAATTTTCACAATTTATTTTCGTAATTGTTATATGATTGGTGCATAATAAAAGTGGTCTTAGTAACGGTTCCTTGAGAGTTGTGAGTGATGTTTCAATTACACCTTGACACCTAACTATGTCGTAAAGAAACTTGCCCCTTGCATTGCTCTTACTAGGTGACTCCAAAGCACCCCATCCACCCCTTTCCCCCAAAGAAAAGAAAGGGAAAATAATTATTAAAAAAAAAAAAAAAAAAACACCAACACCCACGTATGCATGAAAACCAATATCATACAACATATGCACTCTACTTCTGAAGTGTTTTAGTAAGATTGGCATTACCATCTGAAGTGTGGTGAGTATCTGGGTTAAATACGTGTTTTTAATGTTGTTAAAAGTGTGCTTAGAGCATCGAGTCTAGTCAAAAGTGACTAAGGTTTAAGGGCAGATACGGTTGAGCACTTTTTAGCTGCTTGATATTGAATAAAATGGCATAAACCATTAATTTATTATACAAATACTGTTCATATTCTTAACACGTTTCTTGTGCTTTTTGGTCTTTATACATTGTATATATTTTGATCGATGTATTTAAAATACAATAATGCAATTATAAAACACGAGAATTATATAAAATGTTCTGTTTACAATTTTTATGACTAGATTATTATTATATTATCTATTGATTATTTTTATTAAATTTACTAATACCATATTTAAGAAATTAAATAAAATATAAAATTTGTACTTACAAATTTCATTGTACTATCTATATGTATCTATATAATATCTAAAAACTAAATCGTAGCATTAATTATTGTTACTCTTTTTTTAAGCTACGTCAATATAATTTTTTTGTCTGTTGGTCCACTCAGTCCATTCTTTTGTCTATTTCGGTCCTATTTGGTTCACTTTGGTTTACTTGTGTCATTTTAGTCAAATTTGGTCCACTTTGGTCCATTCAGTCTAATTCTATTCATTTTAGTCCATTCCAACCATTTTGGACTAATTGGACCTTAAATTTGATTCTTTTTGTAGGTTGCATTTTTAGTTTTGGGCTCAAAAAAATCTTTTTTTTTCCCCCCTTAATTTTTGGATTGAAAAGTATGAAATTTTATTCTATTTGAGTCAAACTCTTTAGTTTTGGGGTAAAAAATACAAATAAAATAGGCATTAAAAATTAAAAAAATGAGCCCTAAAAAGCAATAAATATTATAAATATTCAAAAGATTGCCTTAAAATTCAAGTTTTAATAATATAGGTATTATGCTTAAATTTGAAAAGAAAAAAAGAAAGAAAGATAGAATTCCAAACTTATATAATAATTTAAACTTTATGGAACATGTTACCTATGTTCCATGGAATGTGGGAAAATTTTTGCTAAATAGCATAATTTTTTAGAAAAATTTGCTAAATAGCATTGGATTTTACTAATGTGTGCCTTAAGGGCACACATTAATTTTTATTTTTGAAAAAAATTTTCTCGAGAATTGAAAAAGTATTAACAGCTTTTTCAATTCCCGAGAAAAAGTTTCCAAAAGTGGAAGGCTTTTTGTGTGCTCTAAGGGCACACATTAACGAGACCCAATAGCATTTAACCAAAGTTATTTAGTTATGTAGAATCTTTTTGAAACTCGAGTTTGTCAAACTCGAGTTCCAAGTGAAACTCGAATTTACCAAACTCGAGTTCCAAGCATTATGTTTGATCAGATTGCCATAATGCTTGAAATTCGAGTTCCAAAAAGATACTACATAATTAAATAACTTTGGTCTAGTGTTTTTTTCCTAAATTATTACTAAAATTATGCTATTTGGCAAAAAATGCCATCGGATGTGGGTGTCTATATTTTTTTAATATTTTTGGATATGTTCAAATTTAGTCAACTGATTATGATATATTTAAAAAAAAAAAATCATTTTAATAACACACACACACACACACACACACACACATATATATATATATATATATCACTATGAATTATTGTTGAACAAAGCGAAAAAGTAATATAGTTTCACGTGTATAAGTGCATTTGACCTTTTCATCGGTATAACATAATTTATAAATTAAGTCCACTTGTTCTATTTGGTATAGTTTTTTAAAAGATAAAGTTTGACTACAAGTCCCACTAAAAACTAACATGACTATATATTTAGGAAATCTCACCATTAGATTGTATGTTATATATTTTCTTAATATGCATGTTAAATTTCATGCCAATTAAATGTTATTTACTATTCGATCCATAAACTTATATTTTATGCATAATTTTAGATTATAAAAACTTGGAATTTAAAATTTTGATTAATGACATAGCTCTGAGCTCTGATCTTTTGAAAATTTTACAAGTACGAAGGATAAAAGAAATAAATGTAATCCGCTTGTAGATTTGTCATAATTCACATACAAATAAAAGATATTAAGTGGATTTGTAGCCAAACTTTATCTATTTTAAAAAGCCTCATTTTCCTTTGATATAGTTTATTAGTCAAATCCAACTTATTTTCATCTCACCAAAATAAGTTATATCTTCTTCTTCTTCTCTCTTTTATTTATTTATTTTATTATTGTTATTTTTTTTAAGATAGATAATGAGAGAGAAGGTAGTGAGGTTCAAACCATAGACATAGAGCATCATAATGATGTCATTACATCTAAGTTATCACTTGATCCTCACCAAAATAAGCTATAATAAATGCACATGTATGTCTAGCTTTTTGTTGAAAATGTGCCAAGTATATTTGTATTTTGACAAAGTGAGAAAAAAAAAAATGAGGTTTTAAAAAGTTATACATAAAAGCTAAAAGCTAAAAGTTGAACTTATAAGCTCAAGCCAAACATACAGGTGGTCTACATGTCGCCCCTTGTGGCTGCATGTTTGTCTATCTTCTAGGAGAAATATATGTATTCATGCATGTATTGCCACAGGGAAGCCATTGTTCACCTCTTTAAAAATTTTCACTTTGAGTTTTTGCCATTGAAGAGCAATTAATTGCTTCTTCCCAGTCCCACTGTTACTATTAATTGCTTTATTTCATACAACAGTGCAATATATGTACTCAGCCAGGAAGTACTATACATATACTACCTTTATGTTAATTGAAAGAGAAACTTTGTCACTTTGAGTTAAATTTGGTAGAGTACTCTCTTAGTGAGGGATGTTTAAGCCTAAGGTATCGTTCCAGAAGGACTGTCCTGATCTATGATAAAATGGTAATGCGATTTCCTCTGGTGATTCCAGACCAGGTAACTTGTTCCCATTGTTTAAACACACGTAAGAGTCATTACCAATTTCATTGCAAAAAAATCCCCCAACCCCATTGTCGATGCTTGCATGCAGTAAAATTTTCGTGTCATTCTCCTCAGTATCTTTGTCTGTGGTATTCAAATTCTTCTGTGTCATCTCTCTATATAGTGAAGATCTTAGGAGAAGGCCAAGTGCACTTGGGGTTGACGACTTGGTGCAATGACTAATGGAAGTTTCACTTTGTAAAACTTCCTCTTGTCTTAGGGTGTCCAAGCGATTTTCTGTAAAGGAATTGGAGTGAAAGATGGATTGCTCGGTTGTTTCCTGGTTGGCTATGGGGTTAGATGCTATACTTGATTTTGGTTGTTGAGAGGCTAGAGAATTGGCACCGGGTCTTAGCCATCTGATGTATGTGCTCCAGTCGAAGTTGGTTACTGCCTTAATGCCTCTATATTCGATTGCAGCAATATCATAAGCATGAGCAGCCTCCTCTTGAGTGCCTACAAAAAGATAAAATTTGCAATTCTAAATCAGTTGCACTTCATTGATTTTTTGGATGAATGAGAAGATTGTTTTGCATCAAATGAAAAGAGTACAAAGTTCAAGTAACAACACCTAATATGAACCTACCAAGTCCCTAATATGAAGCCATTTATCTGTGTAAGATTTGTGCATGTAGATGCTTTTTACTAGTTACTATTTTATTTTGGTTGAGTGTTTTACTGATTACTTGTGTAGAAACCCCAGAGAGAGAGAGAGAGAGAGAATAATCAGAGGGTGAAACTCACTGTAAGGGCCTAGGTAGAGATATTTGTTTCCAAACACGCTCCCTATCCTAGCTTCCCATCTCCCATTGTGATGGTGCCTGCAGTTTGTCCAAAAGTTCAACCTTGTTATGAATTGGTTCCATATTAGGCTTATTAGCAACATATACAAAGGTCAAATGCTCATATTATTGTGGTGGAAAGTTGGTTTACCTAGCAACCCCTCTATACACGGATACACCTCTTGAAAAACCGCTGCTTCTCCTATATGAACAGATATAAAAGCCAATTACATTTATGATAATATTGGAAAGCTTGTTAAGGAAAGTGATTCTTAAGGGGATGAGGTACCTTCTCAATGAGGCTAAGTATTCTTCTTTAGTCATAGTCCTCAAAACCACAATTTCTTTCTCATAGTCAGATACCTGCAAGAGTATCATATCAGACTGCTGGCGTTGAGAAAAGAATACATCATTGTCCCCCAGATTTTTTTTTTTCTTTTTCCTTTAGAACAAGAAAGGGAGGTTTTAAAATTCATGTACAATAATTTTTACCGGGAAATTTGTAAAAGTTGATGTTCCCCAATACTTTAGGGCTGCTAAATCATATGCTCTTGCAGCAGATTCTTCTTCATCATAAGCTCCTATAAATCAAACTGCAATGGCAAAGGGGTCAGTCAGTGCCCTCTAAATTGAGTCTTTCATACAGAAAAGATGGTTACAATTAGCAAATAAAGTACTCACCTAGATACACTGCTCCATGCCAGCAAATATTCCAATTAACGTGCAAATATCAAAGAAGGCGTAAGCAGTCAAGTAGAACATATATGTATTTAAATAAAAGTCCATGACAATGGATGAAAACAAGTGATATAGCTATGTGATACACCTTGCTTTCCCTTCTTCTTCTGTGTTGGATTCCATGACCCTTTATCCCATAAATGAGCTTCATAACGTCCAGTCCATCTGTGCCTGTGTCATAAGCACACATATTTAGCTTCCATTTTCTAATCAACAAATTCAAATATTGATGAGCGCAAAACTTAGATACAATTCCTTAACTACTCTACTTTTTAAATTGAAAACTTAACATATAATATCTAGGAAACTGTAAGTTTTACCCAACAGACAACTATATATAATAGGTAAAGAAACAGAATTCTATATTGAACCTGCTGACTCCACAAAATCATGAACTTCTCTTCACACCAGTGACAGTAGTGGGTTGGTCAGGCTGTGGTTGCTTCTGTTGTTGTTGGTCACCTTCCATATTGCAGCTTAAAGCAGCTGCAGAGGAATAATCTCTTCGCCGCCGTTTAACACACTTATTATTAGCCAACGTATCACCTTCCATCATGCACAAGCGCCGCACTCTTGGGCTCAATTCAGATTTCACAGCATTCTTAATTTCCATTTCTGATATTGTCTCTTAACTGCAAATAATAGTAGTCTACTAGATGTATTGCTTGATATAGAGAAACTAAGTACAAGTCTGTTAATACATGTATACGATAAGTCGTCTCTTATGCTAATTTTTGTTGCTGACACTATGTTCCAAGTGATAAAGACGAGGTTAGCGATCATAACTAAATCATTTGAGACAAATTTCAAGTGTCTGCAATATTCAACTACACGATGAAGCAGTAAAGAACAAAAATAACATGAGTTGTTTAGAGAATCTCATGAAATGATACTGTTCAAAGTTTACTGTCTTCACAAAATTCATATAGATGAAACAAAAAGCTCATTGGAATTTGTTAGTTGTCTTGATATGATTGAGAGCTATGATCATTTGAAAACAGGCTTCTTAATTACCACTCATCTTTTTGTGCCATTTGTCCACATTCTATCCACAGTACTATACCCTTCTTCTTCTTCTTTTTTTTCTTTTTGTTTTTTAATAACAAACAAAATCCAAAATTATTGTGTCTGTTTATTATTGGAACTGGCTTGGGCCGTAGAGTGTGTTTGTGTGTTTAATATTTACCATGTGTTCACATTGTATTGGGTCCAATATATGAGAAGGTATATCATACATTAGGTGCATGAGTCCTCCATTTCACATAAACCTTTAATAACCAGCTTTATAAAAAAATTGGATACATCCACCTCAGGTCCTCAATGCATGTTATTCACAATTTTACAATGTCATATATTTTGCCAATCGCACCTAATCAAGCAATTGTTTTATTTAGTTTTTGCACATTTTTATAATCTTTACCTCTTTCTTGAGTATATTTTACTTAAGTTTATTTTTTTAAGTCCAATAAACTAACGAAAATAAACTCTCCCAACCGAGCATGCACCTTATGGATTCATTGAATTGTGCTTTTAATATGAATATTTGATGACATCTTATTAGTTATTATTGATATGTATGCTTTACTATCAATGCTACTTTTTCATGGTTTTAAAAAACAAATAAACTCTTTCAACAAAAAAAAAAAAAAAAAAAAAAAAGAAAAAAGAAAGAAAAACAAACAAACAAATTGACCAGCAGTTTGATGGGGTTAATCAAGAATCAATGTCTAGTTTGATCCAATACTAAAAACCAACCAATATAAAAATTGTTCCAAAATCGATAAAAACCAATAAAAAACAGTCAAGCCCCAGGATCAAAAGCAATCAAACCCAAGAATCTAAAATGGTCTTGACCAAATTTTTTTTTTTTTTTGCTTAAAAAAATCACATGCATTATTATTATAATTATTGATAAAAAAAAAAAAGAACTAAACTATTTATTTAATTTTAGAATCCCAGGCTTGATAAAAGTTAATATATTTATTTAATACTTAACGTACTTGAATGAATATGCTATTTATAAAGGAAGAATTATAGCACTTTTCCTCCTTTCGAAATGAGACTTATAATATATATTTTTCAAGTGAATAAATGACTTAGAATACTTATATATATATATATATATATATATATAAAAGATCCTCTCATTTTTTTTTTTCGGGGTGAGACTTGCATTTATTATTTATAACATCATCACGATCTAACTTCTAATTGAATCTGATCTAATTAAAATCTTAAACCTCTCACTTTTTCGATTCTTTTGACAATTTTTTTTTTATTATAAAAAAATGATTTTTTTAGGGGGGGATGGCGGTGGTGGTTAAACCTCTCACTGTTAGTTTCTTTAAGACATTCTCCCTCCTCCTCATGTGTGTGTGTTAAAATACTTAGTATTCTAAAAAAAAAAATTTCCTTTTGAACCTCATCATACTCCTCCAAGGTTACATGGACACCACATTGAAATTGTTACAAGCCCTAATCTAAGTCCACCTACGATCTTATTATCAATGTATGGTAAATATAGGTAAATTTAGACACTAATGTATTGTGAGCTCGTACAACACTACATAACTCACTTAAGAGAAAGTATCTTATCACACTATCTTATATAGGAGTAATTCTTAGGTATTTTCGAAGTATCGATGATGATACTTCTTCCTCTCATATTCATAGTGGGGTGCATTCATTAAATTTAAGATAAGGTTCACCATGAATGTAAAAGGAGAAAACATCATTTCACTATACTCTAAGACCACCTAAGATTTTTTCCTTATATAGAGTACCTCTCTCACAACCATGTTGACCTATAAAAATCATACATTACAAGGAGAACTGAAGCTATATAAACCAATTTCATAATATAATTTCCCACATTAGTTTGATTAGGTGTGATGAATGTGAGTCCCACTTAACCACGAAAAATCATGAAATGGTGGCACTTGTGTTAGTACTTAGTACTAGGACTTAATTACAGCCTGTTTGCTTGTCTTTCAATTTTCAATAATCCTATTAGCTAGGTACTTCATAAATTATTCAATGCACAAATCCATGTGGATAAACGGAAAATTTAAGAATGATTTCACTCAATCATGAAAGTGAAGCTATAACAAACGAGACTTATTTCGTTTGTTTGCTAAAACAATTCCTTTGTCTAATCATCTTAATTAATTATCATGCACATGAAAATCATGCTAAATATTAGAATTTCTAGCTCTAAGCATTACCTTGTAGGTTTCAGTTAGTTCAACTGGTAAAATCTTTGATAGTTGAATAAGAGATTTTGAATTCAATCCCTGCCTACATCAAAGACTGATTGATGTCTTAATTTGATGATAAAGAGTTATCATCAAGAGCAGACACCATAGGTTGAAATTTTCTTTAAAAAAAAAAAAAAAAAAACGCTCTATACGTTATCTTTGATCTACATATTTTTAAGCACAAATGAAGTTGGGCTCCGAGAATAAAATCAAAGCCCAATAAGGTATTTCGAGCCTACTTAGACTAAATGCTGAAAGTGTGTTTGGACTAAAAAACAAGGCCCAATATCAGATAAAGCCCAGTTCACACTCATGTTTAGCTCAGGCCCGGCACAAATATCATTCTTTCCCAAATTTCATTTACCATCAATTAAACTTAAACTGCATAGCGCCGTTTCTTTCTTCCTCAAGCTCTTCAGAACGCAAAAAATAAGAATTTCAATTTTTACACCCAAAAAAAAAGGTCAGTTTTTTTTTTTTATTTTTTGTATTTGACAACATTGTATGAATAATCTTGTCAACTAATTCTTTGTTTTATGGTTGGGTTCCCAATATTTTGTACTGAAATCGAACACGCTCACCACCTGTTTGATAAAAGTCCTGAATGTTATCTGTTTTGATATAAAATCAATGAAGTGAACAGAAAAAAAAAATTAAGATGAATTGTTGTGTGTGTCATGTATATGGTGCATTTGTAACTCTTGGGTAGAGTTGGTAGGGCAATTGTTGAGAAATTTCACATGTATATGGAAGTTTTTTTTTTTTTACATATATAAATTATCCAAAAGGTGTGTTTATGGCTTCATGGGAAAATCACTCAAAACAATTCTGTGGCATTACTTTCTGGGTTCAGAACTCACCCAATTTCTACAGAAAATGTTCAATTTTTTTTTCCTGTTATCTTGCAGGTTTGCAACTTTTGGCGCTTTATTTTTGCTAGAAGTTCCACAGACTCACCCTCTCATCTCTCTCTCTCTCTCTCTCTCTCACAGTCTCAACAAATCTACATCTTAGGTAAGGTTTTTACAATTTTGCACTCGGGTTTTATTTATTTTGGGGTGTGGGTTAAAACTTCTAACAATTTTGTTAGCATATAGATATTGTGATTTTTTATTTGCTAGGTTTTTATCATAACTTATTTAAGATATTATTCTAAATATTGTGAATATTTATTTAGTTTTGTTAGTGTAAATATTGTGATTATTTATTTGCTAGGTTTTTATCATTACTTATATAAGATATTTATTTAGTATTATTAAATTTTTATCATGAATGAGATTTTATCATGGCCTTAGAAGGATTTGGAATTTTGTATTGGGTATGAATTGGATAGCATTGCTAGGTGTTTTATCATTACTATCTTTAATATATTTTTGCTTAAGATTTGAATGGGTTTTGAAAGTCATGATCTTAGAATGATTTGGAATTTGTAACGGGTATGAAATGGATAATTAGTGTTTTTATGTGTGATGTGGAGTGAGTGTATGCAAATTTGCTTGAGGTGTTGGGACATAATCTCATAACCATACCATATGTTGTAACAAGGTGTTGTTGGCATTTCATACATAATGTTTGTACTTTGAGTAGATAAAATGTTTTGTAATTGACGTTGAATGAAAGTGTTATATTCGTCGCTAACATATTACACTTGACTTTAATAGGTTCACAATGACTGTGATTGATATAAATCTATACTATGGAGGAGAGCTTTGTAATGATGATGAGAATGAGGGATTGCCATTTAAAGGGCGGGGTATCAAGTGCTATTATATTCAGTTACATCGTAGATTGAAGACCTTGAATGATTTGAAGAGGATAATTATGGAAGAACTGCATGTGAACCCTATTTTGCATGACATTAAAATTACTTTTCGTTCTCCACATGAAGTCCTCCATGAACGCATTAATTACAGGTATATGGCAATAGAAAAAGACAAACATATGAAGATCATGTTTGACAGGATGGAGAGAATGGCTCAAATAATTGCTATTGAGTTGTACATAAGTGTGGAGCCGCGTGCAGAAGTTGGTGGCGAGGAAATGCAACAAACAACACCGATTGAGAACAACGATGACCATAGATATCAAGATGAATCTGTTACACATCTAGAAGAGGAAGATGAAGAATATGTTGATCATACTGTCATTAATGGTGAAGATCTTGACAATAGAGATGAGTATGAAGAGACGACTGAGCGAAGTGACTTTGACAAAAATGTTGATGACCATGAAATTGCTGCCAATCTTCACACCAATGATATATTTGATTGTGATGAAAATGATGTGGAGGATGATATTGGTGTCCAGCATGTTACAAACACAATCCCTGCATACACACCTCCTGCCCCTTCATTCTATGCAAATACCTGGGAAAATATGGTTGATCCTTCAAATGTTAAGATTCCATTTGTTTCTACTTGGCAAGAGGGGATGAATTTTAGTAAAGGGTTGATTTTTGCCAATAAAGAGGCAGTGAAGTATGCATTAACAATTTCCGCGGCTAAGGAAAACAAAAATTATATAATCAGTAGGTCCACCAAGGTGAAACTGTGTGCGAAATGCCGGGATGAGTCATGCAAATGGTATTTTGGGGCATTCATGAAGCCTAAACTTCATGGACAATGGGTGGTCACAGTTTATGTGGGTCCTCACACTTGTATATCCCTTGGGTTGCCAAAAGATGGTAAAATGATGGATTCTAATTTTGTTGCATTAGAACTTCTTCCGATTTTACTCAAGAAACACACTACCACAGTTCATGATCTCAGAACTAACATGAGCAAGAAGTTTGGCCATGAGCTTTCTTACTACAAGATATGGGTTGCAAAACAAAAGGCTATTGCGAAGATATTTGGGGATTGGGAAGAGTCTTACCAAAGGTTGCAAAAGTTGTTATTGGCATACATTGATCAAGATCCGGGTACTCGGTTTTTCTACCATACCACACCTGGGAGCGTAGCAGGTACTAGTTTATTGCACTATGTATTTTGGGCTTTCGCTCCATGCATTGATGGATTCAAATATTGCAAGCCAGTGATCAGTATTGATGGGACCCATTTATATGGTAAGTATCAAGGAAAGTTGTTGATTGCAATGACAACCGATGCTAACAACAAGGTATTTCCTCTTGCCTTTGCCATTGTGGATATTGAGTCAAGGTCCAGTTGGGGGTGGTTTTTAGAATGCCTCAGGGAGACGATAGGGGGTGTGATACCTAATGAGGGAATTTGCATAATTTCTGACCAACATGAGGGTATCAAAAAGGCTATTGCAACCTGGCCTAAGGATGAAAATGGAAGATTAAGGGTATTTCATCGATATTGCCTTAAACATGTCGCTAGCCACTTTAACACACATTTTCAGGACCCGTTTCTAAAGTCATTGGTCTTGAAAGCAGGATATGCTATTCAAAAAGCCAAATTCGATAACATAATGGACTCCATTAAGAATGCCGAGATTGAATCCATTAAGAAGAAGTTGACCATTGGCGTTAATGGAGGTGATCCCAAACCCTTTAAGCCACACACATATCTAATGAGTGAGCCTGTGGACATGTGGACCCAATCACATGATGGTGGAAAACGTTATGGGGCAATGACAACAAATATATCCGAGTGCTTCAATGGTGTACTACAAGGTGCACGTGGCCTGCCTATAGCTGCAATGGTTGAGTTCACTTGGTCCAAGCTTGTCGCATATTTCCATGATCAGCATAAAGACATTACTCATGGTCTCTTGGAGGGTAAGAGTTGGAGTGAATATGCCATGTCCATTTATCATGCAAATAAGCTCAAAGCTGCACAACATCATGTGAGGGAATTTAACAATCAGGATGATGTATATCAAGTATTTACATCATACAATAACAATAGCTCTGGAGGGGGACACCATAGTTATGAAATTCGGTTAATGGATAGAACATGTGGGTGTGGGGAATGGCAAAACATTAAGATCCCTTGTTCACATGTAATTAAAGTTTGTGAGTTGCTACACATTGATCCAACCAAATATATTGACCCATGTTATAGTTTGGCGAATGCCATTAACAGCTTTTCACATGGATTTACGGTGCCTAAGTCAGAGTCATTGTGGAGGGATGCTGATGGCTTAAAGTGGCTGCCTAACCCAGAATTGTTGCGGGACAAAGGTCGACCAGTGAAATCAAGAATGAGGAATGAGATGGATGGGGTCAAGCGAAAACAGAGAAGCAGGAGGGAGGAATCAGATTTGAGGGAGAATCAACCCAAGCAGAGATGTAAATTGTGTCATGAAGAGGGGCATAACCGTAGAAAATGTCCGGATCCTTGTGGTGCTTCGACAAGCGGTCATCTTCCAAACTAGGTACGTGATGCATTTCAATAATGTCTAGATTGTTTAAATAAATTTGGTTGCTTTTATGTTTAGTTGATATTTACTATTTTGTCTTCTAACGATGTTATTTTATGTTTTTCAGGCATGCGACGATGTTCCATGGACTAATGTTTTAGTTGCACATTATAGTACTATTGACTATGTTACTTATTAATGTTGAATACATTGTATCGAAACAACTATTTTTTGTTTTATTCTGAATGTACTTGTAATCTCAGTATTCTCTTTACAATGTATTTATTTCAAGTTTGTGGTAGGACCAGTAAGATTTATGATGAGAACTAAAAATTTTGCATTGTTGGAGTAGTTGGATCTTCCTCAACCTCTTCAGAAGTCAAATAAGAATTTTATACCCAAAAAAAGGTCAGTTTTTTTCCCTCTTTTTATTTTTTGTATTTGAAAAAATTATATAAATAATCTTGTCAACTATTCTTTGTTTTATGGTTGGTTTCCAATATTTTGTACTGAAATTGAACACGCTCACCACCTGTTTGATGAAAGTCCTGAATGGGTTCTGTTTTGATGAAAAAAAAAAAAAAAGGATTGATTGTTGTGTGTGTCATGTACGTGTTTAAACTAAAAGATGGTGCATTTGTAACTGATGCGTAGAGTTGGTAGAGCTATTGTTGAGAAATTTCACATGTATATGGAAGCTTTTTTTTTTACAAATATATACATATCATCCAAAAGGTGTGTTTGTGGCTTCATGGGAAAATCACTCAAAACAATTCTCTGTGGCATAACTTTCTGGGTTCAAAACTCACCCAATTTATTCTGAAAATGTTCAATTTTTTTCAACCTCTATGTTCAATTTTTTTTCCTGTTATCTTGCTCTTTAATGTTTACTACTTCCAAATCTTGCAAGTTTGCAACTTTTGGTGCTTTATTTTGCTAGAAGTTCCACTCAATCTCTGAAAGGAATGTTGGTTTTTGAGAGTATGTATTAATGTCAACCATTCACTCCATGGTTATCCAGGATTTTTTCTAAAATAGAGGTTGCTTTCTTTTTATTGAATGACTTAGAGCTTGTTTGGATGGGATGAGTTTTGAGTGATATCACTCAATTTTCTGTTTCCATCATCCAAATCCTGTGGGTCCCACGGATGATGGTTTGTTTGGATGAGTTTTGGATGATGGTTTTCGTTACTCGGTGATTCAAAAAATGGATGACAGTGATGAAAAATGAAAACAGCTGAAACCTGTTTTCAAAACTCAAAAACCATCACTCAGTGGCATGTTTGTAAATAAGTGAAGATTGTGGGCCCCAAAAGCCAGTGCATTGTCACATCCGGAACAGGCTGAGTTATTACCGTTGGAGCTCCTCTGTGTTTTTGCCATTTGCTCTGCTTCTCCTTGTTCTCCCTTCTTTATGGCTGAAAAAAGGAACAAACTTTAAATTAGATTTCAGGCCAGAAAGAACACACAGAATAAACAAGAGAAAGTGAGAAAATATTACTGGGTCGTTTCTGCTCCATTCTGCTGCTTCTTCTTTTATCTGCTCTGCTCTGTATCCACATTTTTTTTCTTTATTGTTGCTTCCATGTCTTGCTGCCCGCTTGTTGTTGTTGTGGTTGCTGTTGTTCTTGAGAAAGGAGAGGCATTTGTTGAGTTCTTTGGCTTGATGATAGAAAGGATGGAGCTTTTATGTCTGTTGGGAGGGAGCTTTCAGTGACTTTTGGGGACTATTTTTCTGGGTTTTGTGGCTGATTTCAGTGGGGGTTTTGGGCCTCTTTAGAGTGGAATGGCTGCTGAGAGCTGGCTTTGTGTTGGAGTTTTGTTGTTGAGAAGTTCGGGCTTATGAAAAAAGGTGTGATCTTTGCTGTGTTTTTTCTACTTGATGGTAGGGAAAAAAAAAAAAAAAATGGGAAGGGTAGAGGACAGCCATGGGAGTGGGGTGGGGTGGATTCCTAGGACTATAGGGTGGGTTTGTGCCTCCAAGGAGCTGCTCATTGTTCGGTCTTTGTGAATAGGAGAACAAAGATGCGTGATCGGGTTTGGGTTTTGGGAGAGGCACTCTGTTGAAGGGGTGAAGGGGAAATGAGAAGTGAAGGAAATGGGGAATGGGTTCTGCAGGTAGGCTAACAGAAGAGTCTGACTTGGTGATTAGGTATGGGTCCCACAAAAAGTTGAAATATTTGAGTTATGTGAAGTAAAAATAGTGTCCAAACGGTGGGTAGTGAAAATTGGGAAATTTTAAGTGATGAGTAATGAGTGATAAGTGACGAAAACTGAGTGATGAAAAAAAACTAACCAAACAAGCCCTTAAAATTTCTTGAGACTTGAATTTTGTTTCTCCAGTTGATTAAGTCTAAACCATATAAGAAATAGCCAGATGTCAGTAGTCATGAATGAGGAATAGGCTAAGCAATTGATTGATTTCCAAGTTCTTTTGTTACGTTCTCATTCTTTGTAAGATTGCAGTAATCCGAAGTTATATATATGTTTTTTGTGTTTTTCATAACTATGACATTGGTTGTATCATTTAACCTCAGTTATTTGTACTCTGAACAAAGGATCTCTCTCAATTGAACATCTTGAGCAGGGATTTCTGCAATAACTTGGTCAAAAGATGTGATTTTTGTTGTTGAAGAAACATATTTGGTACCTGTATTTATATGAACTTTATTGCAGTTTCTACATGAGTCTTCTTTTTCTAGCTTCGTGGGTTTCAGTACAGGTCAATAAATTCATGACAGTTTATTAGCTACGTGATACCTAGTTATTTATCATTTGTTTGATTTTCATGTTACAGAGAGCAAAATTGAATAGATAGCCTCCTTATTGTAGAGAAAAAACCATCTATTCAATTCAAAATGAAGGAAGAAGAAGAAGTGAACCGATGCCAGATTCAGGAATGGTATCCAAAATTTAAGTCTGTTTCAATTAAAATCCGAATCCATGAACTTCCAAAATCCTTTATCCAGTACCTTCTTGATGATTCTGGCCCTTTCCTTTAAAAATAGGAATTACGGTAGCTAAGTGTGCAAAATTGAAATATAATATTTTATTGTTTCTCTCTTCCCAAATAAATTAAAAATATCTCCCTTCTCTTCACTCTCTCTCTCTCTCCACAGCTTACAAGTTACCATGGCAAGAGCAATCACATTGGACTCCCTAAAATAGGGTTAGACCCTAAATTTAGGGATTAGCCCAAAAAAGTCTCACATTAAGCTCCTTACCTGTTCTCTGCTAAAATAGGAAACTACTAAAGTGTTTTTCTATATTTAGGGAAGCATTGTTTATTCTCCAAACTCTTATTCTATTATTTTTGTATCTTGGTAACTAAAAAAAAATAGCTGTTTTGAAATATGAGAGAAATAATAAAAAGAATAAATAAATAATATTTTAATGAATAAGAGTATAATTAGGGAATCTAATGCGGGTGTTTTAAAAAATGATTGGCTAAAATAGAAAACATAAGTTCCTATACTAAAGTAAGGAGAACATTTTAAAAAGACCAATGTGAACACCTAAATATATATATAATGGTTTTTTATAGAGCTTTCCTTACCGCAGTTCTAGTCCCTCAGTCCATAAGCGGCTACGCTTCTGCACTTTTCAATTTTAGAGTAGGGTAGAGCAATCATATGCTAGTACAATTCGATCATTTGGTGGGTTTTAATTGGCAAATTTTAGCTGGAAATTTTGAGTTCTTAGTCAAAATAGATTTGAGTTACAATACTATAGTCCATTTTTGGATGACACTATAGCTTAATCATTCGTTTTCCTGGTAGCCCGTGTAGGTGTTGGTATTGACAATTTGTGGATCTACAGCCAGCAATAAAGTTCGGCTATTTCACATCGAGGAATTTTTGCGGTAATTTACTTTACGTGGGAAAAGTCAGTGAAGTATGGGATTTTTGCTGTGATTTTTTAAGTGATTTTGCATTCTTTTTGCAGTGATGGAGAAAGAACAATATGAGATTTGGATTGAAGATGAGATTTTTTTTGCAATGAACGTGGGTTTCTTTGGGTTAAGGACTTGAGAGAAATGAAATGAAATGATGATTAAGAAATGGTATTTTTCTATAGATTGGAGAAAGAAAATAGACAATGAGATGTGGAGTATATTTAAAAGTACCACATTAGATAAAAATTGACCAATAATGTTATAGTTTAACTAGTTGGCACTTTATTTCTAATGGAAATATCTATGGTTTAAATTTCTCCTCTCCGTTATAAATATCGAATTACCAAAAAAATTAAATAAATAAAAAGTAATTTCTTAAGCTAAAATTAGTTTTAAAAGAATGTGAATGCTTCTAGCTTGCTATGTGCCCATCACTAAATATTAAGTTTGGTAGGAGTAGAACATCCATGGCCATGATTTTTTGTCACAAAATTTGTGCACTTGATGCACCTCTTTCAAGCCACAGATCAACATCTTCTAGAATTAGAGTTTACCCTTGATTCTTGGATAGAATTTGATAAAAATTTATTATCCCTCCTTTTGTTTGTCAAGGAACTCAAGGCAAAAGAGTTTATGAGCTCCTACAAACAGTATTGCCTATGAAATTATTCCCTTATACTATTATTATTCTTTTTCTTTTGTCTTCCAGAAGCAGTACTGTAACATATAAGTTAGACAACTAGAGGCATTCTCCAGAGAAAAAAAAGAAGCTACTTAAGATAAACTTTTCAGACTATGTATTACAACTAAGAATTATAATAATTTATCTGTGTTGATTCTATAATTTTCTAATTACCAAAACACAATTACACAAGTACTTATCACTAACTTCCTCTTCGTAAATAAAAATAAATTTAAAAAAACAGCAACAAAATAAAAACATTTTTTGGCACTCTCCTGTACATTAAAGTACAAATATTGGCACTAACCCCTGAATTCCTAAACATTTGGTATATTACCAACATGTACTTGTGATATGTGATTTTCTACATACATATCACATATGGATACAATCACATGCATGAAGACTTGTATATAATTAGAATATGGCCTTTTTCTGCTTTTGATAATGAAGAATTAAAAGCAATCAGAAAATTACAGAAACATTCTCTATCTTTCTTTTTTTAAAACCATTGTGTTCCATCTTTGTGATTTCCCAGAGTACTTTCCTGTGCTTTAATTAATTTCCTTCCTCCTTAATTAAACAAACCAAACATAATTTTTTTTTTTTTTTTATATATATATGGATAGAATGTATGAAAGTCCATGAAAATTAATTACTAAAACAGCAAAACTCTTTTGCTGGTTTTTCTTTCTGAACCTCTTGTTCTATCCTAACCTTAAAAAACACAAGGAGGTGAATCTTTTGCTTAGAACTATGAAATGAAACTGGAAAAGGCTTAACAAGGTATGCCCTTTCTGCACCCTACTGTGCCTGAGAAGCGAGTGAGTCTTGTCACATATGTGCCAGGTTTACTCTTGATCAATTGCTTCTTTGAGAAACCATGAGTTTTAAGTGGAGCCCCAGATTGAACGAAGAATGCACCATTCATCATCAGATCACCCTGTGACCTCCATCTCCAATTCTGCCAGACACCCTGTGCTGCATAGTCCCTCTTGGTCACCTTCACCAACATCAAATTAAGATGACCAATTTGTTAGAATTTAGTCACTGTGATACAACGTAGCAACGAGCTAATTAAACAAGAACAGTAATGCTAAGGACACAACAATTTTTATAATTTTTTTCACAATTGTTAATGTGATAAATTGTAATCAATCATTTTTACATGTCATCTCAACAGTTGTTAAATACATAGAAACTGTGTTACATGTTGTATTTGCATACATGACAAAAACAAAAACAAAATAAATCTTGTGACAAATGAACTATCATAAATTATTTTGAGAGAGAGGCATGCATACCTCTTTAGCAGCCAGGTTTGGAGGAGCGATGAATCGATTACCCTGACTGATAATAGTAGGACTGCTGCTACCACCAATGGCATACATGAGCCAGTGAGTGTAATCATTGTTAACCACATGGACGAATCCCCATCGGCACCTTGGCATCCGCTGCACCAATCCCCGGCCGAAATGGTTGAAAGCAACTGTAATTTGCATTATCTTGTCGCCAGAGAAGCTATCGCTTGCGCCAAACAACATCACCTGAATCAACCCCATCAAACTCTCAATTATGTTCTCCATTCTTCACTTGAAAATTGGATTAATATTTTACAATCTATTTCTTCTATATTACATAATACATTTGGAAGTAGTTACTTTTTTTTTCTTAGGTTAAGTTATAATAGAGATTGAACTTTCACATATTAAGAGATATGCTAGTCCCGTTGTATTAATTTATGAACTATTTATAAACAAACGTAATAATAAATGTGATCAATGCCACTTTAAGAATATAATAAATAGATGCTAGAATCACTTTTTTTTTTTTTTTTAATGATTGACAACAAATAGAGATGAAAATGTTACCTCATTGTGGTGGGTGAAATGGCAATTGGAGATGGTAATAGCAGTTGAACCCATGATGGCATCAATGAGACCATCTTGGCAACTAGACATGGAAACATGGTCGATCCAGATTTTGGATGAGCCAAAGATAGAGATACCGTCACCATCACTAGGGGTCCTAAAACCAACGTGGTCAGCACTATCCCTAATAGTTCCACCACTTCCAGCAACAATGTTATGGATATGGATGTTATGGATGATCACATTCTTGACAAATTGGAGAGTAATGCCAGCACCATAAGCAATACGAACATTAGCTCCCCTACCGTCAATGGTTTTGTGTCCAGTCATGATTAGCTCCTGATTAAGCCTAATGACCATGCTGCGAGCAAACACAATCCAGAGGGGCTTCTTTTGAATCACAGCATGTCTGAGAGTCCCAGGTTTGGGATTGACCATGTCATCGTCTGAGGAATCTGTGACCACATAGTACTTTCCCTTTTTTCCGCCAATAGTCTTGTGGCCAAAGCCAAGGACACATTTAGTTAGCCTCTTGCGGTGTTTGTACCAATCGGGGTCGCACCTCCAGCATCGATCAATAGGATTGGTGGCCACGCATGGGCCTTTATACTTTCTCAATTGTCTTCTTGTGCTGTTGGCGCCATCCAAAGCCCTGTACATGCCAAATTTTGAATGAAAAAATGACAATTCAACAGTTCCAAAGGAAATTGTAGATTTTTTTTTTTTTCATGTTGCTTTTACTTAATGTTATTATACTAATGATAATTTTTAACCTACTTGTTGACATGAGAGTTGAAGCTATTTGTGACTTCCTCGGGATCAGGATTATAGGCATCATGGTTGTCTTTTTTGGCTTGGGCAGCTCTTTGCTTCCAGTAATCATCGTATTCAGCAATGTTGGCGTGAAGGGTTGGGATGATTACAACAAATGATACAAAAAAGAAGAGCAGAAAGCAATTTTTGTTAACTTCTGCCATTGCTACTGTATGCATGTAAAACTTTAACGTGTAAAACTCTTTCTTTTTTCTTCGAAATTTCTATGAAAAAATTAATTGGTCAGGTCTTCGTCTTTCCCTGCAAAACCTTTTTCAATGGTACCTAGACCCAAGCCAATATGTCCAAGAACAGCAGACAAGATGGTATTGAACCCTGAAGGTAGAGGGTTCTCTTTGAGTGCTTGGAAGAATCCAATATTTAAGAAAGTGTTTGTTTAAATATAACAGACATAATTCTAAAACAGGACAATATATAAGTTTTGTGAAGGTGAGAGAGGCATTAGGCGGTAAGAGTGGAGAACCACTTCAATCTAACGATGTATAGTCTAAAAAAAATTGGCATTTTGAATTCATTCTTCTATGTTTAGCAACACAATCTAACGCTATTAGCTGGTTGTCATAACTACAAAGTAAATGGTTGAGCTTGCGGCTCTTTCACTTGTTTAACTTTTGAGTAATGCTAGAGGTACAAAATTTTTTACAAAAAATTTTACAAACAGCCAATGTGGTGAGTGAATATTGATAAATGAAAAAGTGATATTCATAATAGGCCTAGATGAAAACCAATGAGAAGTTTGACACATCAACAATTTGTAAAAATGTTATAAAATAGTTTGTGTTTGTAACATTACTCTCAATTATTTTAACTTTATTTTTTATTTTTTATTTTTTAGAAATTTTATTTTTTTAATGAAATATATTTAGTGAACAATAATTATTGGAAATTTTCATTTAAAGGTCTATTGTTTAAGGTATAATAATTTAAACCCTATAGTTTCTAAATTATCAAATTAAACCGTGAGGGTTTAAAAAATAAGCTAAAATGTAAAATGTACCCTTTAAGTTTGACTAAAATTCATTTCAATTTTCTAATTTTACTTTCGTTTAATTGAATCCTTTAAGTTTTAAAGTTATTCAATTCAAGTCTTTTGTCAAATTTTGTTTTTAAAAAAATTGCCATTAAGTATGCAATTAACTAATAAATAAATATTTTTTGAAAAAAAATTATTGCATAAAAAAATCTATAAAATATTTTTATTAATTTTATAGATTTTTTCATTTAAAAATAATTTTTTTAAGGACAATTTTTTAACAAAATTGAATAGAAAACCTGGATTGAATAAATTTAAAACTTAGAGGACTTAATTGAATGAATTTGAAATATAGAAAACTTAGTTGAACGAATGTCAAGTAAGAAGACTAAAATTAAGTTTAATCAAACTTAAAGGGTGCACTTTGTATTTTAGCATACTTTTTAAAACCTCACGATTTAATTAGATAATTTAGAAATTATAGGGTCTAATTTGTTATATTTAGTGAACAATCATTATTGAAAACTTTCATTCAAAGCTCTATTGTTCAAGGTATAACAAATTAAACCGTATATTTTCAAAATTATCAAATTAAACCGAGAGGTTTTAAAAAGTAAATAAATAAAGAATAAACTATTTAGTTTCAAAAATAATAAATTGAAGCTTAAGAATTCAATAATAACAAATTAAACTCTCAATCTTTATTAATTAAACTTAACTTAATCTTGATATCGTTACACTTAATTGAACTAAGGTTTAATTCGATACTTTTTAAAATCCTAAGTTTAATTTCATAAGAAAAAAATTTAAAGGCATTGGTGTTAAGGGATGAGATCATTGGATGACTTCAAAAAATAGCATTGCAATACTTTTGTAATATTTAATATTCTCTCAAACAAGCTTTATGATTAGCCCAGAATATATTTTCATTTTTTAATTGGTAAATTATATACACCTAATAACTTTTGAACTTAGAGTACTCACAGCAGTGGTGCTATATTACTATATTTTAGCCCCTCAAACACTAAAACCATGCTCCAGCAGTGGAGCTAAATCTATAATTTTTAGCTCCATTGCTACAGTGCACATCTATCTATAGATGTGCACTGTTCATGAGAGCTAAATAAATAAATAAATAAATATATATATATATTATTTTATTCTGCCGATGGATTAAAATAATAAAAACCGATTCTCTCTCTCTGAGTCACTCTGTGCCCCTCTCTCTCTCTCTCTCTCTCTCAGTCACTCTCACCTCTCTGTCTCAACGTCTCTGACCCACGCTCCGCCGGCCTCAACGTCATCGGCCCAAGCCGATCCAAGCCCCATGCCGCCGATCCATGTCTTCGACCCACGCTCCGCCGGCCTCAACATCACCGGCCCAAGCCGATCCAAGCCCCAAGCCGCCGATCCACGTCTTCGACCCACGCTCTGCTAGCCTCAACGTCACCAGCCCAAGCCAACCCAAGCCCTAAGCCGCCGATACATGTCTCCGACCCATGTCTCCGCCCAGTCCTCCATCTCTAGCTCTGTGATTGGTGATTTTTTATTTTGTTTGTGATTAGTGATTTTGTTTGGTCTGGATTAAGGAAAAAATTGGAGATTTTGGTTGGTTGTTTTTTTTTTTTTTTTCCTGCTGTGGATTGGTGGTGGTGGTGGTGGTTGTGGCTGTGGTTGTGGCTAATGGTAGAGGTGGTTGTGGTTGTGCTGTGGATGTTTTCTTGGTAGTGGGATATATTATTTTATTGTGATATTTATATTATTTTATTGTGTTGAAAGCTAGAATAAATCCACTGCTGCAGCATATGTGTAGGCAAAATAGATAAAATAACTTTTGGTGGAGCTAAAAAACTAAATTTTTAGCTCTACTGCTGTGATTGCTCTAACTCCACTTTCCATCCTCCCTATTCTTATAGTAAAAATGTGTCATTTGTAGAGCTCATTACTTTTTTTTTTCTTTACTAATGTAAGATAACAGTAATCTAGGGTTGGATAAGATAACAGCAAAACTCTCCCCTAATTGAGCGTTTTAGCCTATCAAAAAAGAAAAAGATTGAACCTTTTAGAAAAATAATATTATTTTATTAGAATTTATTAAAAATAATATTGTGAGAAAATTATTTTGAAATCTTGTTTTGAAAACACAATTTCAAACTACGTTTTCAAAACTCAATTTCAATTTCGTTGATATTGCATGAGCTGACAGGACAACTATCCACATAGAACTCATTTATATTAGTATTAATAACATGATTCTCTATTTGAGTTTCATTATTTTATGTACTAAAATATTCTCACACAAATTCTTAAATTCTTTAAAATACATTTATCTTTTAGTTAAATAATTTTCAAGTTAAAAACACAAACTAGTTTAAAGAGTAATTTACTATTTTTAAAAGTGCCTTAGTTTTAGGCTTTTTTTTCTTTCTCTTCTCTAATTTGAATTACCAACTTTTATTTTAAATTCAAAATTTCAAACTTTTATCAACTCTCACGTAGAGAAAGATAAAAAGAAATTAGGACACTCACTCTATCTCACTTTTAAACACTATCCAAGTGTTTCAATTTCAAATAGCTTCTTCTATTCATATCAGCTACTAAACTCATGTACAAATAACTAATTAAAAAAAAAAAACTCACGTAAAGAAAGATCCTAAGAATTAGGACATCATCCCTATTTTATTTTTAGACATTATGACACTAAACCCAAAATAAAAAATAAAAATCCTAAGAATTAGGACATCATCTCTATTTTATTTTTATACATTATGACACTAAACCCAAAATAAAAAAATAAAAAAGAGTCTCATTGCGCGCACAAAACACGTGTGATAAGACTAGTGTTTCTATAACCCGATTTCTTAGCAGCCAATTTAAAACTCCAACCCAAACTATCTCCCCCTTCCGCCCACATGATTTCAGTTGTCCCTAAATCAACCTCTCTAAACACAATTTCGACCTTAAAATCACTGAGGAACACCTGTGTACACCAAGACCATGCAAGTCCCCCAAACAAATTCAACCTCTTCCACCCTCACAATTTCAGCCTTCAATCTCTCTGTCACTCCCTTTGCTTCAAGTCCAACTCTCTCTTTCCATTACGTTGCTCTCTCAACCCTTCTGTTCAACCTCACACTCCTTCTGCCACTCTTTCAATCGGGCTTTGCTCAACCTCCCTCTCTCTTTCCGCCGCTCTTAACATGGGAAAATATGTGCCATTGAATTTTTAGTTTTTACGGCCAAATAAGATAAGGTGAAAACACCATTTTGGTCTCTACATTTTTTAGTCATAGTCAATTTGGTCCCTACATTTTGGTAGCAGTCAATTTGGTCCCTGTTATTTTCAACTTGCAATCAATTTGGTCTCTACCGTTAACTCACTAACAGAAAATGCTTATGTGGTAAACTATTTGCATTGTTGGCACACATGTGGCTAAAATAATAACATAAAATCAAATAATTAGACATTAAAAAAGCCACATAAGCATTTCAATAATGAAAAATAAAAAAAGGCCAGAAAAAAAAAAATTAAGGAAAATTAATTTATAAAAAAAAAAACCATCAAATTCTTTTATTTTATTTTGTATTCTTGCACTTTCTTATTTACCAAACACAATGTCCAGCGACACAGCAATTTGAAACAAAACACTAATCACACAATTATCAAGACTCACTTTTTCTTTTTTGTTCTTTCCTTTTCATCCATTTTCCCAGAAATCAAACGCTAATCACAAAACTATCAAAACCACTTGGACCATCAACACAAAAATTACCGAAGGCTAAACCCACCCAAAATTGTAACCTTTTAAATACCACAGATTTGTTTTACTGTTTCTAATCCAACAACAGATTTAACACCGTAAAGCCAAGACGGAAACCCATCCCAAAACCTAGAATGCCCACTGATGGTAGCAGCGATGGGATAGGGTGGGAGTTGGGAGATGGGGATGTGGGCGTGGTGATGGAGGGAGTGTTTTGGGATTTGATGAACGCCATGGTTTGTTTGATTTGATTTGAGTTGAATTGAAAGTGCTGTATTCGGTAGCTGAGAAAGAGCAGAAATACAAAAATAAAAGAAGAAATTGATGATTTTTTTTTTCTAAATTCATTTTCCTTGTATTTTTCTTTCAATTAGTTTTGTCAAGATTTCTATTTCTTCCAATCAAAAAATTAAAAAGATTTCTATTTCTAACATGGAGATTTTTTTTTTTTTTTTCCATTTAAAATGCTTATTTAGCTTTTTTTTTTAATGCTTAACTATTTAATAAAATATTATTATTTTAGTCACATGTATGCTAACAATGCAAACCGTTTACCACGTAAGTATTTTCTGTTAATATGTTAACGGTAAGGACCAAATTGGCTACAAGCCTACAAGTTAAAAATAATAAAGACCAAATTGGCCGCTACCAAAATATAGGAACTAAATTGACTTTAACCTCAAAATGTAAGGTCCAAAATAGTATTTTCGTCATAAGATAAAGTTAGCTACCTATCAAAAAAAAAAAAAAAATTGATAAAGTTAGCTACCCTTGTGACATATCTTACTCAAACTTTGTTATGAAAATTTGAGGAATTTAACATTTTAGTCCTTCCATTAATAACAGTTATAAAATATTCCAAATTTTGAAAAGATTCTCTTAACCAAATTCTAACCACCATTTGGTGACAATGAATATTATTTAACTAAATAAATTTTCACTAATCATGGGTAAGGTTTGGTCAAGGAAAACTTTCAAAATTTGAAATATTCTATTACTATTGTTAATGAAAATACTAAATTGTTGATTTTCTCAAATCTCAAGGGAGGGAAGAGTCATTTTCAATCCTCAAGAAAGGCTTTTGAAATAAGGGCACAGGTACATGTTATTTCATCCTGTTTGTAAGTGATGCTCAAGCTTTTTTTCTAATCTTTTACCAGAGACGTACCGTAAACTGGAAAAGTTTTTAGCATTTGCTAACCAGTTTAGTACATTTCAAAATCTGTATCTTCTTATTGGCAGGGCTCATTTGCAAACTTGCTTTTCCGGAGCCATCATTATATATCAGGCGTAGACATAAGACATCCACATTCAGATTTCCCAGGCAAGAGAAAAGAAGCCAAGCCCTACTATAGATAAAAGTGATCTCTCATGTTCTTGCCATGGATGTTTATGCAAATAAATCTACCTTTTTTTCTTTTGACTTGCACATCAATTGCATAATCAAGTCAAAATTTTGCCTCAAAGCATACAAGGCATATAAAAAGTAAGTACTGGAATAGAATAGGTGATTTATGTTGTTCCAGTGATGAGAACAATTTATTATAATCGTCTCTTATGATACATGATTTGTTTTACAAAATTATAAAATAGTGTAGGTATAATTATTTTATTTTACATGTTTATATAGAAAATGTTTCCACGAGGTATTACAATGTAAACAGTACATACCCAATGACCACGCTTCGGCTTCCACACTAGCTAAACCTGCCACGATAGTACCCCACTGTCAGCCCTTAGTCAAGTTGCTCTTAACCTGGCCTCTATGTCAGGAAAAGAATGGCAGAACCAACTTCAAAAGGAGTCCGCAACCAATCCACCATCGTGAACAAGTATTTTATTCTTGTGGTGCTCTTCAACTTGCTTTGTAGAAAAAAAAAACTAAGCAAACTTGTCGTTGAAACCGCCTGTAATGGACTTTATATACTAAAATATATGAGTGAAATCGTTGTGTTCTATTAAGATGATTCCCAGACCTTGTAATCCTTTCCCTCGCAGGCTGAAGACCAATTTTGCTGCCCACTTGGGGGTTCATAATGACCTGGTCCTATCTTAACCGCAACTTTTTCATCAATAATGGCCGCATACACATCCCTTTCAGCCTTAGTAATTTTAATCTAGATTAAACAATATCACAAATGAAGTCAATATTTCAAAATTGTTTTCTGTTCAATTTTTATGTACAGACTTGGCTTTAACTTGCCCATGTAGAACAACAGCATCCTATTTTCATCAATGGAAGTCATAAACAATAACAGTGCATTTGGTGCCAACAAAAAATTAGAGAAACGAAAATGTATTGAAATAGCATGTTTTCGCTGTTATAATTCTGAACAGTATTAAGATGGTATTAGCCAACAATGACAGTTATACTAGAGACCAATTAAGTGGATTGTTCAATGTCTTGGGGGTAATACTACTACGAAGTAAAAGTTTAAATTGCAGTTTCTATTAATTTTTCAAATCTGTCTTCTTTACCTATATCCATATGATTTTGACTAGCTTTATTCTTCAGTTCTTTCATGTATGAAAAGAAAATTGTAACAAACATTTGCTTGTTTATGGAATGTTTTCTATGCACATCATGATGCCAACAATTGGAGCCAATGATTGACACTTACTGTACTGCGACACTGGATTTGGTTCCGGTTTCTTATAGAGATTAGAGCTTCGATTTCAGAACGGTAGTGAGAGAAAATGTGGTCGTAGAACACTGTGGGTGTTCCAGGATGAGTCAGAATATAAGCATATCCTTGCATTTCCTTTCCACCTGGGAATCTCCAATGGCCCTGCAGGACAAAGAATAGAAAAAGGTAATATATGTGAGTGCACTTAACAATTCCAAATTGAGACAATAGCATCACAAAACACGTTTAAACACAGTCTTGTTCTTTCCTAATGCTAGTAAGAGAATTGTAAGCTGAATCTTATTCTTTCCTAATTCCAATAAGTTAAAATTGAAAGCTGGTCCAAGATTTATGGTACTGCTTCCACAAATTACCAGCAGAAAAATGTCCTTGTGTCCCATGGTCTTCATTTTATAGATTTTACAGAATTTCGTATGAACCTTAAACCTGAAATGAAGAATAACCCTCAATTTGGGGTCTAAGTGATTGTAGAGAAAGGCATATCTTCATTCTCAGTTTTTATATGCTAGACTAGGACCAATTTTCTACTTAGCTGTTAATATGGTCATTAGCTGTATTGTTTTCCATTCTTCAATGAAAATTGTTTTTTTCTTTTTTTTATCAATATTCTTCAATGAAAAATGTTTATCAGCAGACAAAAGTGACAGATAGAATGGAAAATTCAAAATGGAAGACGTTTAAACCTGAGTAGAACCAGTATCATGATTCTCTATAAAGGTAACAGCACGCGATGGCCACCATCCAACAACCCCAGGAGGCTTTCCCTTTGAATCTGATAATCGCCAATATTCACATCTTTCCAGTGCCTGTATAAAATAAATGTATTATTTAAGTATAGACCATCCACCTTATATTGCGCCTTATAAAAAAGGTCACCCAGTGTGAGTAGCATCAATGTTGGTTCCTAATTGTAGAGATAAAATTCCACCTTATGCATACATATGTAATTGTGAGAAGGGAGGTATGCTATTAGGAGTTCTAGCAAGGTGGCAATTTTATTTGATTATGTAAACCTCACATATTGCAGGGTCATAGTGACACTGCTTCCATAGGAACAACCACAAAGAATTGTGGCATAACTGCAAGCTATATACTCTATGAACATCTCTCCCTCAATTTATGGATACCAAATCACTTCATTGTTTCTTTAATTAAGATATGAACACACAAGTCAATAGAATCACCATACAACAACAACAACAAAGCCTCAGTCCAAAATTAAATTATAAATCATTTAATCTAATAATTATTTTTACTTGAAACAATAATTGAGACATTTATAATGATAACAAAAACAAAATTGGCTCTCAATTGTTTAGTCCATAGAAAACACAGTTAATTGATACAATATCCTCTAATATTCCTAATGGGACAAAGAATTGTTCCTATGAATACTTACTGCATGAAGAATCCCTTTCGTTGTGACATCAAATGCACCAGCAGTTCCATTAGTTGCGTTGATCCAGTCAATAATTCTCTGCCTATGCGCATCTTGATTGTGATCCATCTCACCATATGTATAACTGAGGGAATCCCAAAACTCCCCAACAGCAAAGGAAGGTTCACTTGCATCTATGTAATCTTTGACATAACCACCCCAAAATCCTCTGACAAAATCAAGCCTCCATCCATCATACCCAATTTCTTTCCTGTGGATCACATGTTGAAGCAAAATTATACAGCTAAATTCTTAACACAGCAATATTTACAGAAACATATGCACCAGAGAGAGAATGCATGTTATAAGAAGTGGAGCTCAAATTACATTTTAAACACCACCAATGCACAACTGACTTCACAATATGATGAGGCAAGAGATAAGATAAAATTATTAAATTATAAGAAACCTTCAAGTAATAGATTTTTGCAGCTATCTTCAGCCCAACATTTTAAGGTATAGAAGATTATGCATCATCCGTCAAATTAACTTGGAATAAGAATTTGATTAATATCATGAAGGACATTTATTTACTGTATTAGGCAATACTCTAATTGACTACACCTCTGAAGTCCAGAAACAACCAAGGGTCCTCTCAAGCATTCATTTTTTATGAAGTCATTTTTCTATGAAGAAAACTTGGTGTTTTTACTGTCACAGAATTGGATCATCACCTCTTAGGCAACTTTAAGAAAATGCTTTGAGATGCCTCTAGAGGTGCTGTGATCAAGAATCAACCCCAGCTTTCTTTATGTCATGACTCAAGTCTACTTTGTGCGTTTGTGTGTGCAAGGGGAGGAGAGGGAGAGAGAGAGAGATTTAACTTGCTGATATATCAGGGATTGCTAGAATAATGTTCGTTTTTTTTACGTAAATAAATTCATTGAAAAAAAAGAAGGCACTCCCAATACGCAGGCTGTTCACAAAAGACAAATCACTAATTCACCATTACCAAACAGCTTAAGCTTCTTAGATAAGAGATTATTTATCATGGTATCAGAGCAAGTCATCTTAAGTTTGAACATTATCTCTACTATACCTTCCATTTAAAAGTTAAAAAATGCCACATGTTGAGTTGCACTTATTGAATGGTAGTTTGGACCCACATGTGAAAGAAAGAATTATAATAATGGTTTGATGATTAATTCACCATTGTCTAACTTAAACATAAGTGGTAGTTTATGAGTAATTATTTAGACGTGTTCCTTTTAAAGATAGTTTTCGACTCTATTGATACAAAAAGAATATGTCTCTCTCAGAAATGTTCCTCAGAAATTCAAGAAAATAGCCCCAACTGCTCACCTCAGCCAACATAACCATTCTTTTAGATCCTTCCTCACAAATTCTTGTGAATGATCAATGTTTGGAGCAGCGTGGAAATTATCTCCACTACTCTTGTTGCCTCTGCCCTGTACGACACAAACAAGGTCCTTTATATATCTAAAAACACATGCTTAGTATTCTTCCCAACAATGATAAATAGCAAATATTGCATAGGAAAGTAGTGTCATAAATAAAGCATGCATGTTAATTCAGAAATATGTTGGCAATTCTGAAAGCTGCAAGGTTGCCCAATTCTATAGCATAAAAAATTGCAAGTTTCAATGCTCATTAGGACTAAAATTTTTAATTATATGACAATAAAGATCAAGCCCTTCAAACAAGCTTCGAACCTTCTACTTCTAGAAGTATGAGTCAGATAAACAACATCTTTTCCTCTCTCAAAGGGTGTAGGCTGCTGTGTTGAAAAGATGACTATTCAATAGGCCTATTATTTATTGGCATTCTCAACTGGCTTGGGCTATCAGGAAGCTGAAGGGAAAAAAATTTCAGAAGGTAGTTGGAAGCTTGCTTGGTCTGGTGTAATTAATCCCCATTGGAAAGATGGGCATGCTAGAATCCATGGGGAAAAGATAAGTATTGAATATCAGTTGGTGCAAAGAATGCTATTTGATCTTAGAGGCAGATTGTCTTGGTGCAAGAATATAAGGAACACTACCAAAATAGAATCCTCTGCAATTTTTGGAGAATTCAATTCTCTGTTTTTTATGTTAGTTGTCAGTTTGGAGTTCTGTTTAGTTTAGTTTTGAGCTGTGGGGTCAGCTTTAGCTGGTGGTAGTTCACTCTCTGGCTTTGTTGACTGCCTCTGCTGTTCTTGCAGCATTCTTTATTCTGCTTAGGATGTGGCCCTACTTGATTTGCTTGGCTTATTTGTGTTTGCTGCTCATACAGCTTGTTGTACTTTTGCCTTGGTTAATGAAAACTTTCCATTCATAAACTAAAAAAATAAAAAACAACAAAAAACTTTAAGATTACAATGCAACTTCGTCTTAGGAAAACATTTCATGAATTATGAAATAGAGTTCCCAAGACTGACAATTCAAAAAAAAAGTGGGAACCATGGTAAAATAAAGCACCTGAAAATGTGGATCATCTGCAACAACTGCACGATCATCCCAATTTAAACGGCCACCATAGATATTCCAAACACCATTCTGATTCTTATAGTGTGCACAGCGGTGATTCAAGACAGCATCTCCAAGAACTTTAATACCAACTTCATGAAATTTCTTCACAACTTCTTTCAGCTGATCAATATTTCCATATCTGAATCATATACCATAACAGCAACAAATATTAATCACGGGATTCTATTATTCTGATATCACCTATCATATTTCATACAGAAAAAAGTACATAGAAAACAATATAGATTTTTAAAGGTGAAACATCTCTACTCCCTAATAATAATAAGTATACCATCATTCAAGCAATTAAGTTTGGAAGTCCAACCAATTCTGCTCACTACCAATCATATATACACCAGTCAAGCAGATGTCCCTAAGCTATACAGGACCTAATCTTCTTTTTTGTGAAAGAAACGTTTTAGTTATAATTAAGATAAAAGTACACAGAACTCCCCTTGTGGTTTCCCCTAAGAACACGGAACCCCTTGAGGTTTTGACTGTTATCCCCTCTGTGGTATTGTTTTACACTATGTTTAGTTTGAGGGAAAAAGGAGGGAAAGGAAGAGAAATTAAATCTTTTCTACTATTTGGATAGCATGAGAGCAAATAAAATAAAATAAATAAATAAATGAGCTAAATGTGATGAAAAACTTATCACTTTGGCTGACATTTTTCACTTCACCTTTATTCTTTTTCTCTTCTCTTCCATTCCCTTCCCTCAAACCAAACATAGGATTAACGTGTAAACCCCGATAATTATGTAACACCTAACCCTTCTTGGGTTTTGAGTGTAACAACCCCCCCCCCCCCTCTTGTGGTATTATTTTTAGGTGAAAATACAACTTTAAATATGGACACATGTCATAACATGAACAACTCCCCTTTATTTTAACAGATGTCTAACAGTTTACACGTAACACTATATCACAGAGGGGTAAGTATTACATTCAAAACTTCAGGAGTTCTATGTTTTATGGATAAACCACGAGTATTTGAGCACTTTTCCCTATAATTAATGAAAGAGTTCAATAACAAGCTGAGAATTCTTTCAATAAAAACCACAACACAGATTCTGTAGGAGGTGGTACACAGATTATGTATTTAAAAACTTAAAATACCTGGAATTTAGATTATATAAATCCCTTGGCATATATCCTTCAGGTGATATAGATTCTGTAGGTGGTGGTAACCATAGCACAGTGAAACCAATTGAAGATAACTCTGCAGCTTTTTCTTTCAGCTCCATGTACCATCTTCCAGATTTATGAGATTCCCAGTTAAATCCTTGGCACAATATTTCAAACCCTGTGCCTGTCCCTGGGCATATTTTGACAGGAGGTTTTTTTTCCTTGGGTTCAACAACAGCTTCCTCCGTGAATGTTGGAACAGAGCTTCTGAAGATACTATAGGCTTCAGCAGCCAGTTTTTCAATTTCTTGAAGAATACTTTCTTGTACTTCTTTACTTTTGGTCCTTTGACTCTTCTCAGAGGAAATGTCACCTACCAAGTTCCTTATTTCCTTAATTATTCCACTAGTATATTTACTAAGAGATCCTTCTTGATTTTCTATTGCATTCTTTTCAGGTATCTGTGTGCCTCCAGATAGACTGTGTGTGGATCTAGCAGACAAGCTAGAACTTGAGAGGGGGATGTAGAAGTCATTTCCCATACAGTTCAACCAAGTGTTTTCATTTAGCTTGAGCACAAAAAGAAATCCTTCAAGTCCTCCTTCTACAGTAAACGATCCCCAACAACCATCACCACCCTCTTTTGGCTGCAGAACATGTTACCCATGTAAATAAAATTAAGAAAGAAGATAATCATTCTTAAAAGCTTAAGATTAAAAATTAAGATGGCAGAATTGAGACATCCCAATTCAAAGTTTCCATAGAAGTATAGCATAGGGGAGGACACAAGTAATACCAAAACAATATTTGATAAGTATTTTTTGAGGCAATTCCAAAACTTTTTTTTTCCCTCAGTAGAATTTAAGTGATACTAAAAAACTCTAGTACAAGTAATTGCAAGTATAATAATGCTTTCATATCAGACCTTACATGAGTTCCTGTCAGCATCATCTATGATCTATGTATAAATATCAGGTATGTCTAAAATTTTATTTAAAAAATAAAAAAATCCTCCCATATTCTAGTCTAAATCATGCTTGCAGATCGAGATTCCATCTCCCAATTGGTAGATATAATTATAATTCACAATATGAATTTGTTATGCCTGAAGGTTTTCTAATCATTAAAAGAGATAAATAACACAGTAAAAAGACCCTAACATCAAATTGGAGGAAAGGAGCAAAAAGAATGACAAAGTCACATGACATGATAGAGGAAGCACAAGCTTGCACTTTTAACTCCATAAAACCAGAATTACTTTTTTTTTTCCTGAATCAATTATAAAACAGTTACCTTCAGCAAAACTCAACATCTATAATGTCACCACACAAAAACAAAAGTGACATTCCAGAATTGGAAACGTTTTTAATCAATCAAAACACAGACACGCCCCTAGAGAATGCATGAAAGGTTTAACAAGCTTAGCAATATTGTGATGGACCTGATGGTTATATAAATTTAGAATATATACATGTACATATGTTTAACCCCAAGGATAGCACAAACAACTAGGGATCACGCCTCATTAAGTGGAGATCACAAGTTTGAATCTCCCCCTAAAACTTCCCCTTGGGGCCAAACTCACTAATTAAAAATATATATATGCATGGAGCCTATGTTTGTCTTCTATTTGTCGATATGGTTGTATTTACATATTTGGCGAGTTGATAACTATTTTATTAAGAAAAGTGGAATGGCCTTCACTATACCGGGAGGTTCACCTTAAATTGTACTCAAAAGTTCAAAGAATCAAGAAAGTCTAAAAAAGATAATAGGATGGAAAGCTGTCCAAAGCATTATACAAAAGCTCCACTCTTAAAACTTAAAAGTCCGGTTATTCCTATCACGCCAAATAATCCACATTATTTAGATGCTATACCTGTAATCGAGTCCGCAAAGCCTTGTCCTTGAATGCTATTGTTTCTGGTGGATATGGGGCAGCAGGAATTTCCCACTTTTTAGCACCATCTAGACAAACTCCCCAGTGAATAACAACTTCTCCAGGTAGATCAGTTTCTACATGTAGATGATTTTTAGCAGTCTCAGGGCACTTTCTAACAGAAACAGTGACCGAGTTATCAACAGAAACTTGTTTTGCAATGGGCTGCTCATCATAAAACCTTTCTAGGCTCCTACTTTCTTGTTTAGGGTCTCTGGAATTGGTGCTGTTGTCTGGACCAGTAGTAGTCGACGCTTCTCCTTTGAGGATCAAGCTAGTTAGCTGGCCAAAAGACCCTAGGTTTCAAGTAGAGCCAAGAAATTTCCTGTCAGATGATTGTTGAATATACAATACATAGTAGAGTACAGTTACTAAGAAAACAATAAAATATCATTCACCACCCGCCCATGACACACCTCCTCCCAAACCCATTACAGTAGGCAGTCTACCACTTAGCTGCAATAAGGCAAATAGGATCAACTTTCCAAATTGATTCATATATAATGTATGTAAAAAGAGGTGTTAGGGAACAAATCAGGTTTCCATCTTCAGCAGTTCAATATTAAAAACATAGTACAATTATTCACACACTCAACTCAAATAAAAAATTAAAAGGAAATAACAGATAGAAAACATGCCTTTAACAGCATCTAATTCCCATTACAGCAACAACTGCATCTAAGATCAAAAGGAAGCTACAAACGAGTAACAATACTTTTATTTCTATTGACTCTGTTATGCCTTTCAGCAAGTGGATCTTATTAAGAAACTGTCTCTCTATTTGACACAACTTCATGGTTATATAGATGAAGAGTACACAATTAGACTCACATGTTTGCTTACGAGTTACAGTTACACCATGTCTAGAAGAGAACACAAAGTAATTCAGACAGGATCCAAATTTATGTGTGTAAATGGAACCATAATATCAAAAATGGATAAATCAAGTGAATGATGGTATATAATAATTCCTACAACCTGGCCATATACTGAAGCCCCTTTTTGCTCCTGCTATATTGCTATCAGGCCCATCACGTTGAACATAGTCCACAAGAGGCACCTTAAAATCTCTCCCTCTGTGCTGATACCAAGCTCCAGTTTCATCGTCCTGCACCACCAACCCCCCCAAACAAAATGAAAAAGGAAAATATATTTTACCAAAAAAGCTTCATAAACATCCAGCAAATTTTTACATAATGAACTGACATTCTCAACAGCTAACTGTTTAAAATAAGAACCTTCAAAACAAAATTTATTGCAGCAATTGCACTATTGGGGCTGAGATCAATCTTCACTTCGTGAAATCCATCTCCTCCCGATGACGGTGATTTCTTCATGGGTGTCTCTATTGCATAGTCCTGACAAATATTTTGTTTTCCATATTCTTATTTGCAATACAAAAGTGGCTCAGTACACGATCTTAATAAACCAATACATACCTTGATGGGGATCGAACCTGGGGGCCTCATTTCACTAGGAGGTTGATCCCATTCACTGCAAAAAATTTACCGACAGATCTTTCATTAGTCTTCAGAATAACCATTACCGTTTGATCATTTTAACGGTACCATATACTTTGTACTCAAATTCTATGTAGGCATCTTCATAAGGCACGTAATTACATAATCGAATAATCCAACAGCATGCATACCTGCCAACATCGCCAACATACGAAACTCCCCAGTGAAGAATCCATTCCCCAGGAAGATTACAACCTACAGTTAGCTGCCAAATCTGACTATTTTTCACCTGATCTAATCGGACGAAGATCTTTCCCTCCACCTACCATCCAAGTCAATCATAGGAAACTTTTTTAATCAAATTAAAACCTTCAATTCTTTCAATCTGCTGCTGAGAAAATAGAGTATTGACATACAATTTTGAGTTTTTTATGCACTTCATTTCTTTTTCTCTCTTTACACTGTACGCCATAAAAAAATATAATAAATAATTAATTAAAAATTAAAAAAAGGATATATATAGCTTTCAATTAAATTTTTAAAGTTCTGTTTGATTGCCGAGAAAACCAAAAAAAAAAAAGAAAAAACCTTTCCTTGTGAAGAATCTTCGCAATTAAGTTCTCCTACAACTATTTTCGATTGATCTAATAAGTTCAAATTTTCATTTTCTTAAAAAGAAATTTGTAGAGCTTCAAGTTTCATGTTCCTCACACGTCATTTTCTTTTCCAACACTTTCTCAGGAACCAAACAGAAACCAGACCAAAAAAAAAAAACATAAATAATTAAAAGTTGTATAGCTTTTAATTAGCTTTTAAAGTTCTGTTTGATTGCTAATAAAACAGAGGAACTCAAATCTAAAAATCAAGAAAATCTTTCCTCTTTAGAGAATCTCCTAAATTAAGCTCTTCTACAACTATTTCCATTCGATCTTAAACTTCAAATTTTTTTTTTTTCATTTTCCTTGTAGAAAATCTAGTCAATTAACTTTTAAAATTCTGTTTGATCGCTGAGAAAACTGAGGGAAGAAAGAACAAAAAACAAAATCTAGAAGGAAAAAAAAAAATTCTTGTACAACTATTGTCATTTGATCTAGTTTGAATTCTTTCATTTTCTTCAAGTTTCATGTTCCAATCATTTTCTCGGGAACCAAACAGAAAATAAACAAAAACAAAATCAAACCGTTTCAGTTCGCTTGAGAGGGAAAGTCTCCTTGAAGAAAAGGTCGGCGGATTCGAAGGTCTGAACGACGGCGGTTTCGGCGGTGGAGGCAGCTTTAACAACAACATGAGAATGCTTTGGAGCTCTGAAGTTGCAGAAGCGTCGAGAATGGAAGAAGAGCTTAGTCTGAGTCTGAGGCGAGCAATTCAATGAACAAGGTTTGAATGCTTTGGATTTGGGACTGTACTTAGGGTTCTCTCTAAGACTGTGGTGCCGTAGAGGACCTATGCTAACGGTCGACATGGTTGAGAGAAATTCAGAGAGCCAGAGCTTTTTCACAATTATAGAAAGAGAGGGGTTAGATTCACTTGCAAGATCCTTTTGGGAGTTGTGGGCAACAAAAATTTGCACTTTTTCTATTTCTTTATTTGATTTTTTTGGAGAAAGTGGGAACTTTCTTTTTTTACTTTTTCTGTTCAGCTTCTACCTTCAACGTCGTTTTCCGTTTCACAACCACTGTTTCTTTTATTTATACACAATCTAACGATGTCGTAGCCGTTTGGATTGAGCTTATCTGCGTCTGCGTTTTGTTTGTTTGTTTGTTTTTTTTTTTTAAGCACGTTTATGTGACCGGTGGCTTTTTCGGTGGGTCTCGTGTATTGTTTATAGAACCCACAATTTTTTTTTCAACAAAATTTTTATCAAAAATAGGTCCCACATTATTATTCACATATTTAAAAATTATTTTTCTCATACAACTTATTCACGTTTGCGTTTTCTTCTTGCACGTTTTCTCTCTTTTTTTTTTCCTTTTTTTTTAAGCCGCAGTTGTTGACTTTTTTCCCGTGAACAGTGTATCCATGCACTGTTCATGAGACCCACAAACTTCACTTTTCAATAATTTTTTCATTAAAAATAGGTTTCACGACACTATTTACACATTTAAAAATTATTTTGCTACAGTATTTTCAGTTTTCAGTAAAATAAGTTGTATCCACATACTAGATTTTGTCTTTTTATATAGCATTTTATAATTTGTTATTGAATTTATATTTTAAAACTTTTTTAACCCAAAAAATATATTTTAAAAACTTTAGCGTATACATGTGAATCAGATGTTTTTTTATGAATCTCTAAACTTATCTTTTATGTATTATTTTAAATTATGAAATTTTTGAATTTAAACAATTAGTTGATGTTATGGTTTTTTTGTTTAAATGTTATGCTTATTGTTATTGATATTTGATTATCTTTAAATTTTGCAAGTATAGAGAATATATGAAAATAATATAATCTAACATTGTTTCTAAAAATAATAATAATAATAAGAAAAAAAAGTTAAACCAGGTGGTCTAGGTGTAACTTAAAGTCTTAAACCCATCCCTTATAAAACTTATCACAAACAAGATTATATATTTAGTCCTTATTCTTAAACCCATCACTTATAAAAAATTATCACAAACTTATATATTTAAAAAGGCATACATTAACGGAACCCATTCTTAAATGATGTAAGATCTTTGGACCTTTGTCCTAATCAATGAAATATATTACAAGTTGACTATAAAATAAATAAAAAAATCCCCCTCCCCTACTCAATTGGGTGAGTTGGTGAGGGGGGTGTGGGTTGGAATTGTTGGGACAACAAGATAATATGTAATATTTCTAACTATTCTCCCCATCAACAACAACAACAACATGATCCAAAATATAGGGACTAATCACGTTATTTCTCCTTAATTTTATATGTTTCCTTGTCAATATTTTTCTTATTTTATTGTTGAATTATTATGGTTTTTTAAATAGATATAACTTGATTTTTACACGATTTACAAATCAATCTAAATGGAAATAATCTCATGCAAACGGATGATAACCTCTCTTTTTTATGACCCCCACAAAATATATTTGCATTAAAATTAAAAATGACAAAAGTTATTGGATGATAAGTTAAAAAGCTATAGATTAGTAGGCGAGAAGTAAAATTTGAACCACAAACATAAAATACCTCAAAGTTATAGCTTGAATTTCTTGAATTCAACCATATGTACAAGTTTTGAATCTTGATTCGTTTTATGCTATTGGGATATTTTCGTGAGTAATGGCAATTTGTTTTTGAATAATGGTACAACAAGCATGAGTGCTCCAAGTTTTGGTCTTATATTTGTTGTTTGGATTTAAGTGTGCCAGAGATAACGAAAAAAAAAAAAAAAAAAAGGCGAAAAACTCATTTTCATCCCTACATTTTCACGCGATTCCCACTTTGATCCCTATCATTTATTTTCACCGCTTTTAGTATGTGTTTGGATCCCACGGCTGCGTTTTCAAATGCGCGTTTTCTCTTCTTTTTTTTTTTATAAAAGCCGCAGTTATTGACTTTTAGAGACAAAATTCACTGTTCACGCACTATGCATGCATTTAAAAATATTAAAAATGGGTCCCACGGCACTATTCACACATTTAAAAATTATTTTGCTACAGTGTTTTTTAATTTTCAGCAAAAATAAGTTGTATTCAAATGGACCCTTAGTCCTTGTTTTGAAAAACGCGTTCCGTTTTAGTCCTTACTGTTACTCATTTAACAGAAATGTCCTACGTGGCAAACGGTCCAACAGTAGATGCTGACGTGTCTATTAAAATAATATTAAAAAAATTATTTACATTTTTAAAAATACCACCTCAGCAATTTAATTTTTTTTAAAAGAAAAGAAATTAGTTAAATTCTTTTTTTTTTGGAAGAACATGATGAACTCAAATCTATGTGTTCTTCCAAAACCCAAAAAAAAAATGTATAAAATTTTCCTTCAATCAAAATAAACTCAAATGACAAACAAAACCCAACCCCTGAATCAAACCATAAATTATCATTCCCAAAACTCAAACCAAGAATTACCTTACCAGAATTTTTTTTAGAAGAAGAGAACCCAAAGTGAAAAGCGTGAATCACCCACAACAATTTACCAGAAAATTCATGAAGAACCCGCAGTGAAAAGCCATGAATAACCCACCCCAAATCGTAGCCACCCATCACAACCCACAAACCCAACCACAGCCACCCAAAAACCCAACTACCCACCGCAACCCACAAACCCAGCCACTAGCTACCCACTACAACCCAAAACCCTAGCTACCACAACCCACAAACCCAGCTACCTACCACAACCCACAAACCAGCCAAAAAACCAACGTTGCTGTTAAAAAAATCCTGACCGAGAATCAATGGATGAGTCGACGACAATGGAGATCGAGTCGTCGAGGAGTAGTGGCGGAGCTGGAGACAAATCACGCCGACAAACCTGAGAGTGATGAGTGGCTCGGTGGCTTTGGTGGTTTGTGGGAAGAGAGAACCTGAGGATGAGAAAGAACCTGGTGGTTGGTGGTTTGGGTTTATTTTGATTGAAGGAGAATTTTTACAATATGAACCAAGAAAATGAAGAACACATAGATCTGAGTTCTTCATGTTCTTCCAAAAAAAAGAAAAAAAATTAATTTAACTAATTTCTTTTCCTTTTTCAAAAAATAATTAGGTTAGAAATTTATATATTATTTTTATTTGACGTGGCTTTTTTTTAAATTAAATTGTTGAGGTGGCATTTTTAAAAATGTAAATAATTTTTGTAGTATTATTTTAATAGATACGTCAGTATTTACTGTTGGACCATTTGCCACGCAGGACTTTTCTGTTAAATGAGTAAATAGTAATGATAAGGACTAAAACGGAACACGTTTTTCAAAACAAGGACTAAAAGCGGTGAAAATAAAAAATAGAGATCAAAGTGGGAATCGCGTGAAAATGTAAGGACGAAAATGAGTTTTTTGCCAAAAAAAAAAGTGCTAGAGATAGTTATTGGATTTATATTAAAATATCTTCTTCTTTTTTTAAAATCTAAATTTGTTTTGAATTTCATCTCAAACAAAAGATGAGGAACCTCATTTGTAATTCATGGGATTTTTTTTGGTTAAATAATTCATGGGACTTTGGCAATACGTGAAAGGGAATGATGCTCTTCAAATCGAATGTCTTCTTTGTCAAATATCTTCATAAAATACTATGACTATGGACCATTTGATGTCTTCTCCAAATTACGCATCAATGTCATCATCGGAAACTTTTACAAATTAAAATTTTTCTACCATGGTATGTGTCTTTTTTTTTTAATGAATATGCATGGTGTGTGTATTATTAATTATTATATATAAGAAACTACAAAAGGAACTCTACTGCCTTTTCCAAAAAGAAACTACAAATTTTTATATGCACTTTCCCTTTCGACTGACAGATCACAAATCTACATTCTTAACTTTACGTGGATCATTCTCAAAAAAAAAAAAAAACTTTACGTGGATCTAAAGGGTCAACATTTATCATCCCGACAAATCAAAAAGTATCATCGGATTATAAAAATAGCAAGAAGAAAATCTAGGGGCATTCACGTCTATTCATACAAAATTTTTTGTCTATTTTAATATAATAAATTACTTTTTTTTTAATATTTTATATACTTATTTTTAAAGCATTTTATATCAGATTATCTATTTTACATTATATTTCATTAAAATATAATTTTTTTTAATTTTTTAATTGTTTCTCTTTCTTTACACACAACAACCACAATCCACTATCTTATTTCGTTATTGAGACACATAAAGAAAGAATAAACAATTAAATGCAAAATGAATAGTGTTAGTATCAAATTTACACGGTTATTATAGCAAACTTATAAATTTACAAAATTATACACGAACTGATGTTAGTCATTTTTAGACAAAAGTCTCAAAACTATGTAAATTTTATACATTTTTCTATTATACTATATGAATGCTCTAATAAGAGCTCCTTGGGCTAACATGGCAAAAAATTCCATTAAAGAGCTCCTTGGAGTGCCGGAGATAAACAGTATGAAAAATATTTAGGGCTTCCAACAGTAGTTGGCAGAAATAGGAGAGCAAGCTTGAATTATATAAAAGATTGGGTTTGGAGTAAATTGAAAGGGTGGAAGGAAAAACTCTTATCTCAAGCTGGAAAATAAGTGTTGTTAAAAGCGGTGGTTCAAGCTCTACCCACATTTGCAATGGGGTGTTTCAAACTCCTTGTGGGCCTATGTAGGGATATTGAAATGCTAATACAGAATTTTTTGTGCGAAAGAAGAGGAGAACGAAGGAAGATTCATTTGAAAAATTGAGAAACACTATGTAAATTAATCCAAGAAAGAAGGTGGGTTGGGTTTTAAGAAGTTGACCAAGTTCAATGATGCTATGTTGCCAAAACAAGTATGAAAACTTATCCATGGTAAAAACTCGTTATTTTATCGTGTGTTTAAGTCAAAATACTTCCTAAATGGCACTATTTTTTATGCAAAACAGTCTTTAGGGTCGTTTGCTTGGAAAAGCATTTTGAAGGTGAGAAAAGTAATCTCCATGGGTGCAAAATAGAGAGTCGGAGATGGATTGTCCATAAGTGTATTTAAGGACAACTGAATACCAGATGCATCGGGTGGGAGAGTAACATCTTCTGCATTGGCAGTGGACGCCAACATGAAGGCGGCTGACTTGATTGATACTAGTCTGGGCTGCTGGAAAGAACAAAAAATTGATGAATGCTTGGTGCCGTTTGATGTCAGGCGATTCCTCTTTGTGATATTCCACAACCTGATTTTTTATACTGGGCACTAGAAAGGAATGGGATATATTCGGTAAAATCCGGGTATTGAGCCTTGTGCGAAGAAGCAAGGAGTGTGGAAGCATCGGGTTCAAACTCAGGTCTACTAGCTGGGTTTTGGTCGAGCATATGGAAGTTAAACGTGCTGGGGAAGGTGAAACATTTTATTTGGAGAGCATGTTCAAACAGTTTGACAACGAAACAAATTTGGTGAAGAGGAGAGTGTTGATTGACTCGGTTTGTCACCTATATATGTGGCCGAGCTGATAAAGACATGTACCATGCATTGTGGGGCTGTGAAGTGTTACAACAGGTATGGGATATAGACTTCAACTGGGTAAACCAATTCAAAGCATTATCACAGGGTTCATTCCAAGACTTGGTGGCTAGAATTATGTCGAAATCGAGAGTTCGTGACGTTTTTGCAACAACGGCTTGGTTCATATGGTCTCACAGAAACAAGTCTAGATTGCAAGAACAATCGGTCTCACTTAGCGGCATTAGAGAGGCGGTTTGTAATTTTCTGCAACGGTTCAACTCTTGCTGTGAACATTCTGGCAGCACCAAGGTGATGAGACGATGCAAATGGCAACCTCCAAACCCAGGTGAATATAAAACAAATTTTTATGGCACTATGTTTAACGAATGCGATGAAGCAGGCGTGGGAATTGTGATTCGAGATTCAGGAGGTATGGTGGTGGCTACGATGGCAGAAAAAATAAAAAAACCCCATTCAGTGTAGTGTTTAGAGTTGTTGGAAGCAAGGTGTGTTGTGCTTTTCGCAAAGGAAATCGGGTTACAACAGTCCCACTTCGAAGGAGACTCGGAAATGGTTACCAAGGGGTTGCAAGGGGTTGGCATGCACTTCTCATCTCTTGGCCACTTGTTTAGGGACACTTGGGTCCGTTTGGATACAGCTGAAAACTGAAAACTGAAAATTGAAAAACATTGTAGCAAATAATTTTTAAATGTGTAAATAGTACCGTGGGACCCATTTTTAATGAAAAAATTGTTGAAAAGTGAAATTTGTGGGTCCATGAACAATAAAAATTGTGTGAAAAAGTCACATGTTGCGGCTACTGTTCAATAAACAGTAGCCGCAACAGTGTTGCTACAGTAAAAAATGGCTGAGAACTGCTGGAAACGCGTGAAATGAAAAAAAAAAAAAAAAAAAAACTGAAAACGTGCAACGCCCAACGCGCCAGCCAAACGAGGCCTTTATTTCATGTTAGCTTCATGCGGAGTTTTTCTTTCGCCCACGTATGCTTTAACCTAAAGTGCAAGATTATCTTTTCCTTTTTCTGCTTGGATAGAGTCTGTTCCATCTGACATTAACGCTTTTGTATGGGCTGATTTTCAAGCTGCAAAATAAAAACAAGTATGATGTTGCTTACCTCAAAATAATAATAAAAAAAAGTCTCCGGCCCTTTTTGATTAACTGAAGAAAATAACAGTAAAAACAGAATTTTTATCTTTTTTTTTTTAAGACAGATTATGTTTTAAGTACTTTAAATCCATCAATATGCTTTAAGGAAACAACGTAACTGCTTACCATTAAAAAATACTGATAATAATACCACTGTTAATAATGATAAAAATCAGCAAATAATAAGATCATGTGCAATAAATAAAATCTACAATAATTTTATTCATTGAATTTATTTTATTAAAAAAAATTACCATCTATGAATGAGCAACAATATACATCTAGGGCTCATCTAGGCTTTATATTAGGGCTGTCCACGGGTCGGTCCGGGTCGGGTTTGTGCCCAACCCGGAACCGACCCGCCGGAATCGGGTGAACGGCTTAACGACCCGCCGCCGACCGTCGAAGACCTCGGGTCGAGTCGGATTGATTGCCGGAGGACAACGGTCGGGTCGGTCGGCCTCGGTCTGAGTTTGAATCACCGGATCAAGCTTAAAATCACCCCATTAAGCCCAGATTTGAGGGAAAATCACCGGATCTAAGCAAAAATCAAAGAAAAACCACAACATCAAGCTCAGATATGAACGAAAATCACCGGATCTAAGCAAAAATCGAAGCAAAAACCCACACATCCAGTTCAGATTTGAGCGAAATTTTCTTCTCATCACCGGATCTAAGAAAAATCGAAGCAAAAGCACGCCCAAATCCGAACAAAATCTTCATCTCACCGCCGGATCTAAGCAAGAAAACCTAGATCTTCACCGGATCTAACCAAAAACTACCAAACCTTCACCGAAATACTGAAGAATCTGAACGGATCTAGGAACTCCGGCCTTCTTTCATGGGTTTCGTCGGTCGGATCGGGTATATCGGGTTTTGAAGAAGAAAACCCGCCATCCGACCCGCCTAAGTCGGTTTTTGGTGGCGGAGACCCGTCTCCGATCGTCACCGGCGTCGGGTCGGCCGGTTTTCGGGTCGGTCCAGGCGGTTTGGACGGGTGGGTCGGTTCCCGGGTTAGCTTGGACACCCCTACTTTATATGCTAGGAAGGGGAAAAATATCCATCCATGATGGTTTCTTAGTTCAGGATTTCCTCTTCATTTAATGGTACGTTTTTTGGTTTTTTCATTAAAAAAAATTAGGTCATTCTAGTACGTCGTTTTAAGAACTGTTTTTCTAATTTTTTTACTGAAAATATTGTAAATAAAATAAGTATGTAATTCTCGTAAAACCTGCAAGTAGTATAAAAAAAAATAATTAACAAGCTCATAAGTGTATCTCAAACGGAGAGAGTCATTAATTTGAAAAAACTATACAGCTTGTATAGAGATCACTCTCGTAAAGGAAGAAGATATGACTTTATTCTGCCATTTCTTCCAAACAATGGAGAGAACATGAACGAAGAAGATTGAGAATTTTTTATTCTGCCAAATTCTTCTTACATAAAGTATCAGTTTGGATAGCACTTCATTCCACTTAATGTTGCGTTTGCGTTTTGTTCCTTGCGTTTTCAGTTTTTTTTTTTTTTTTTTTTTTTACGCCTGAGTTATTGACTTTTGAGGGACAAAAAGTACCGTGCATGAACAGTGTGTATACTGTTCATGCACTGTTCATGCATTAAAAATTGGTCCCATGATACTATTCATATATTTAAAAATTATTTTGATACAGTATTTTCAGCACTAATCAATTTTCAGCAACAATAAGTTGTATCCAAATGGACCCTTTAAAAAAAATTATAGTATTTCAACCATTAACAATTCACCAAATTCGATTATCAAAAAAAACAAAAAAACAATTCACCAAATTCTACAGACCTATCAAATCGGCCTTTAATTTACCTTTTTGGCCTTTAAATTGTGACGATGTTATAATCATTTGTAAAAGTTTTTTTTTTTTTTAATTTTTTATACAAGATAGAATTCTACTCTATCTTAATCTAAGTGTATATATATATATATATATTGTGCGCACCCAAAATCGAAACCCAGTTGGGCTGGGCCTCACTTGGGCTCACAATTTACTTGTATAGTGGGTTTGGATTTCCTACGCTGGGTCATTCTAAACGCCAAGGCCCAAAGGAATCGCTTTCCTCTCCTCGGGGGTCTGAACCACTTCCTCACTCTGTTTTCTCTCTATTTACACTCCTCCTTTCCTGCATTCTCCCACCTTTGTCTTCTCAAAACTTCGGGTATTTATAGTTCACAAAATAGCGGAGAGGTCATAATTACTTGCCAATAAGTGCAACCGGCGGTCCAGTATTATCAATCGTAAGTGGATGGTTAGGTAGGCATGGGAAGCGGTGAGGGTGGCGTTGGAACTTGGTTCCCACCTCCACGATAGTTCTCGGCAGAGGTGCCTCTCCGAGGCACGGCCGGGCAGGTACAGGGCGGGGTGTCCCGCGAACCATATGTTTATCACTGCTCGGGCAGGAGTTCGCCGAGAAACAATGAAAAGGCAAAGTCTGGGCCCGTAGCAAGCGTGACTCGGGGGTGGGTCGCTTGGCAAAGGGAGATGGGCCTCATGGGCCATATATCCAGGTCAAGGTCCAAGGCCCGCTATGGGTCATGGTGCGGGGGCCGTACAATAGCCCCCCCTTGATTCGCTCCCCATTCCCGGGGATGAATCAAGGATCACGAGGGGTAAATGCATGTCTGGGAAGTCAAAGGGTCAGTGCCCGGCCTTTGTGGGGCGCATTAATGCGCGTCTCAAAAGACGCATTTGGAATTGATTGATGGCCTATCCGCCATTATTGTCTGACGGTTCGTGAACCGAGGCGTCGCGCGTGTGGCCGTTTGAAGCAGCGGTTCGCGTGGTTTCCTTACAGTGGATCATTAAATGCCTCTCCTTCCACCCACCCCATGCTTATAAATAGTCCCATTAGTCACTGGTTCTCACTTTTGCATTCTTCATCTTTCAGTATCCTACTCTGCCGAGCATCCCTCTTTCGTGGTTCATCTACTAGCCCAGAACACACTCCCTCCCTAGAGCCCACAGTAAGTTCCTTTCCCTCTTCTTGCTTTTTCAGTTCAGCCATTTTAGTCTATTCTTTGGTAATCATAGCATTTCTTTTCCTTTCTGCTAAAAAACTCTCGTTTTGAAAAGAAAGAAGAAAAAGAACATGAGTTACTCTCACCTCCTTTCCTCCGAGCATGCTTTGGCTAGGTTTAGAGAAGCATATAATGTTCCTAGTGACATAGATATCGCCTACTGCAACATGGGTGATATTGATATCCAGAGGCGCCGTGGTGAAAACACGGTGTTTTTTCCCTTGATGGCCATCTTAGAGGGTGGGCTTAGGTTCCCGGTTGACCCTCTAATTCTTAGTACCCTTAGATTTTACGGACTTTGTCCCGACCAACTCCCTCCCAACTTTTACCGGGTAGTGAGTTGCGTGAGTAGGTTGAACCAGTTGTACGGGTTGCAACTAAACCACTACGACATTAATCAGATGTATAGCTTGTGCGGCAATGTCGAGTCTGACTATTACCTAAAGACTAGGGATGCGCGGGTACGGCTTATTTCATGCCTACCAGATTCAAATCGTAACTCGGCAAAAGATTTCGTTCGGGTGAGCGGCAATTGGTTTGCCGAGGAGATCCCCTGCGCGTTTTCGCCGCGCGACGTTGGTCGGTGACTAACCTTTACTTACTTTGGTCTCTTTTGACTTAGGTCCAGTTATGTAATCGTTAACCCTTATTTCCTTTGTGCAGAGACCAAAAGATTCAAGCCGGACATTAGAGTGGTACATGTTCGGGACCTGAACTTCGTGCTCAGGTCGGAAATCTTCGTACATACGGACGGACAACTCCGAGCGTCCCATCTCATCCTCGGTGTTAATCCCGTCTACTCAACTTGGCAGCCGTTCAGCCAAGCTCTGCTAGTTGATGGCCCTCTCCTCTCATATATTGACGTCCGGCACGCAAACTTCCTCCCCCCAAGGCTGACTGTAGGCGAGGCGCGTGATCTCGGTCCCCGGTACATCTGTTCAGACGAGCGACAGCCTATCCGCGACGAATCAGCCGAGCGCGTATCTGCCGAGCGTAGGAGACGCGCCCACGAGCAGATCCAGCAAGAAACTCCTGCTCAGCCCGAGAGAACCGTAGGGCCCGAGGCTTTTGTTCGGGAAGGGGAGTGTGCTGCCGCGGAACCGACTGATTCTTCCGAAACAGGATCCGATCAAGGCTACGCCATGGTGGCCAGGAGGAAGATGACGATAGATCGCTTTGTCCCCAGTGCCCGCCCTACCGTGCAGCAACAACAAACACCCGGCCATGATGCTTCGCCTCCGGCTGCCCCACCAACCCGAGTTCGAAAAAGGCCGCGCACAATCGATCAGCCTCAGATGGGCACGGGCAACGTGCCCCCACGACCGGCCGGTATTGTTATCCGGGAACCGGCAGCGCCAACCGGGATAGACCTGACGTCTACTTCCCGGGCTCCGGCAGCATGGCGACCCTCCTTCCAACTTGGAGGCGAGCCTCTCCCATCGACAGTGCCCGAGTATGGGACAAAGGTCATGGTGGCCACGTGGCGCAGAGTCTGGCACGCGGCATCCTCTTGCCCGAGGACCTGCACGCCTTCACGGATTCGACGGATGAGTCTTTGGGGAGGCGCTTGCAGTGGCACACCATAGCGGTAAGCATTTCGCTTTTCTTTACGATTTTCGGTTTCCCATTTGCTTATGTACGTGTATTTTCCATTTTACCCTACAAAGTGAATATTGTGTGGTCAGGCTGGCCGAGGACGTTGAGCGGGAGAAGGCTCTGAAGGATGTTGCCGAGGCCACGGCGAAGGAGAAGTCGAAGATTTCCGCGGAGGCGGAGAGTAAAATTGCTGTAGCCGTGAAGGCCCAGGCCCTTGCCGAAATGAAGTCTGAGGAACTGGAACTGCAATTGGGTGGCATCGAGCTGAAATTGGCGGAGGCTCAGAGCCTGAATACCATGCTGGAAGGGCAGCTGGCCGATTCGAAGGCGGCGCTGGAAACTTGTGAAAACAAGTGGTATAACGAGGGGTTCGCGGATGCCGAGAATTCAGCGGAACCGGTCATTCGCCAGGCCCACAGGCTCGGGTTTGAGGAGGGTTGGTTCGCCGCTCTTCAAGCGTTGGGGGTTCCCGAGGATTCTCCGTTGAGGGATCGCAGCAAGATCCCTCTCCCGAGCATCCCTCACACCGAGAATCCCGCGCCCCTCGTTATCGACGAAGAAGAGACTTCCAGCATGAGGGAACTAGTGAACGCCATCGATTCTCATGCAGTGCCAACCGACATGGAGGGGACCAGCCACCCCCATGTGGGGGATCGAACCGAGGAGGACATCTAGCCGCCAACTCCTCACGCCGACCAACACTCTCAAGGGGATGCATCCTCCATTCATGCCGTGGACATCTAAAGTTGAAAATCAGCCCTTTCTTATTTTTCCTTTGTTTTTTTTTTTTTTTTTTTTTTTTTTTTTTAGAATTTTGAGGAGCGGAATTGCCTATGTTATTGGGTTGTGGTGACGAGATACATTATTTATGTTGTCTTTTATTTATTTTGAGTTGCCGGGTTTTGGCAGCAAAACGCTAATTTGAGTTGTATGCTTTAATATGAATGCTCTATCGTGTTGCTTTTCTGTATTGACCGAGTAATGAACTTTTATTGGTTGCCTCTTTATTGAGATGTGTCCGACCACGCTTGGCGACAATGATTTAACCGAGGTCAGGTTTCAACATGCTCGGTGATCAGTTTAGAACCAAGGGGTAGTTTCTGTTAGAATAAGAAGGCTGAGGTTTCCACCTGCTCTGTTATGAGGTTCGAACCGAGGGTCAGGTTTCCGTCCTTAGAATAGAAAGGCTAAGGTTTCCACCTGCTCGACGATTAGATCGAACCGAGGGCCAGGTTTCCGTCCTCAGAATAAAAAGGGCTAATGTTTCCACCTGCTCGGCGATTAGATCGAACCGAGAGTCAGGTCTCTGTCCTTAGAATAGAAAGGCTAAGGTTTCCACCTGCTCGGTGATTAAATCGAACCGAGGGTCAGGTTTCCGTCCTCAGAATAAAAGGGGCTAAGGTTTCCACCTGCTCGGCGATTAGATCGAACCGAGAGTCAGGTCTCTGTCCTTAGAATAGAAAAGCTAAGGTTTCCACCTGCTCGGTGATTAAATTGAATCGAGAGTCAGGTTTCTGTCCTTAGAATAAAAGGGCTAAGGTTTCCACCTGCTCGGTGATTAGGATCGAACCGAGAATTTTGGTTTGAACAGTGCGGATCTGCATGAAAAACATCATTGGTATAACTAAAAAAAAAAAAAAACATATACAACAGGTCTTAGTTAACTTTATGCTCGGAGGGTCGCCCATCAATGATAGTACTTCTTGAGGTTATGCACGTTCCATGGTCGGGGCAGTTGTCTCTCGTCTAGGTCTTCCAAGAAATAAGCCCCGGTGCCGGCTACCGCCGTGACCCTATAGGGTCCTTCCCAAGTCTGCGCCAACTTCCCGGCACTAGTGTCCCGCATGTTGCCCACGGCTCTTCTGAGAACCAGATCCCCGGAGACAAACTCCCTGGTTCTCACGCCTCGGTTGTATCTCTGGGCGAGTTTCTGCTGATATTCCGCGAGCCGTATTGTCACCGTCTCGCGGTACTCTTCCACCTTGTCCAAATATCCCACCATCATTTCGTCGTTTTGGGCGTGATCGAACCCCGCTACTCGCGCACTGCACAGATTCAACTCCTGAACCGGCACCCGTGGAGCTCGACGCGCCGTCTACGAATATTTTCCACGGTCGAGCCTTCAGTTGGCAAACCATCTCCCCTTTCTCTCTGGGTGAAAACTCAGCGATAAAGTCCGCAAGGACTTGGCCCTTCACCGAGCTTCGAGGCCTATACCGTATGTCGAAGGAACCGAGTCGAGTCCCCCATTTGGCTATACGGCCCGTGAAATCCGACCTCTTCAATAACGACTGTAACGGGTACTCGGTCAGGACGTGTACGGTGTGAGCTTGGAAATAGTGCGGCAACTTCCTGGTGGCGTGTACCAGGGCTAATACGAGCTTCTCCAAGGGCAAGTATCTCGTCTCGGTGTCGACAAGTGTTTTGCTGACGTAGTACACGGGTTGCTGGATCCCTTTGTCCCTCAGTAGCACAGCACTCACGCCGTGCTCGGATACCGCCAAGTACATGAACAAATCCTCACCTGTCTCCGGTGCCGCAAGCACGGGTGCTCGCGCCAAATAAATCTTTAGATTCACAAATGCCTCTTCGCACTCCTCGCTCCACCGAAATCCAGTCCATTTCTTCAGCAGTTGGTAGAATGGTCGGCAGCGATCTGCGAATTTTGAAATGAACCGGTTAAGGGCGGCCAGCATCTCGGTTAGTATTTGCACTTCCTTCGGGTTGCTCGGTGGCTTTAGTCTTCTCACAGCTTCTATCTGGTCGGGGTTGACCTCGATCCCCCGTGTACTGATCAGGAACCCCAAGAACTTCCCGGCACCGACGCCGAACGCGCACTTCTCCATATGCAAGGCTTCCTGTTTGCTCTTAACCACCATGTCGTCGATGTACACCTCGACCGTGCACCCTATCTTGTCTCGGAACATTCTTGTCATCATTCGTTGGTAGGTGGCCCCGGCGTTCTTCAGTCCGAAGGGCATCCTCGTGTAGTGGTAATTTGCCTCCGGGGAAATGAACGCCGTTTTTTCTTGATCCTCGGGCGCCAGGGCGATCTGGTGATACCCTTGGAAGGCGTCCAGAAAGCTCATCCTCGGGTGCCCACACGTGGCGTCCACCAGCTGATCGATCTTTGGCACGGGAAAAGGGTCTTTCGGGCAAGCTCTATTCAGATCGGTGAAATCGACGCAGACTCTCCACTTGCCGTTCTTCTTCTTCACTACCACGGTGTTCGCCAACCAATTCGGGAAGAAGATTTCCCGTATCACTCCTGCTTCTTTCAACCTCTGAACTTCCACTTTTACGGCCTCGGAGTGCTCCCAGGCTGATCTCCTCGGCTTCTGCTTTTTAGGGGCGAATGAGGGGTCAACCCCAAGTCTATGCACGATGAATTCAGGGTCCACCCCGGGCACCTCGTATGGACTCCATGCAAATATGTCCACATTCTGTATTAAGAGTAGCAACATCTCTACTTTTTCCTTGTCCTCCATGCTCTCCCCTATTTGGAAGTACTTGTCCGTATCCGGCAACACCTTTACCTTGAACATGTTCTCGGCGCGCGCGACCTCTGCCGGGCCCTGTAATTGCTATAAAGGCGTCCCCGACGACGAACATTTAGGATCGACCTGGTCTTTCTGGCCGGTCTGCTCCTTCCAATCGACCATGGCGATCAAACATCGCCTGGCCGCCTGCTGACTTCCTTGTATCACCGTGACACCATAGTCAGTGTGAAACTTAACCCTCATGTGTAGAGTAGACGGGATAGCCCCCATTGCATGTATCCATGGCCTCCCTAGAATCGCCGTGTATGGGGAGTACGAGGTAACTACGAAGAAGCTCACTATCGCCTCCTTGCCCCCCATATTCACAGGCAAACAGATTCGCCCCTCGGGCGCCACCATTTTCCCATCGAACCCAACCAGGGGAGTGTTGTACTTCGACAGATCCTCATTCCTCAACCCGAGCCCCCTGAATAGGTCTGGGTACATAACATCCGCTCCGCTTCCCTGGTCTATCATTATTCTCTTCACAACGAAACCGCCGATCCTGGCCGTGACTATCAATGCGTCGTCGTGCGGCTGAATGGTTCCTTCCAAATCACTGTCGTCAAAAGAGATCGGCTCTCGGGTAGGTCTGATCTTCTTTGCGGGAGGCGGCATGCCCGTACTCCCCTCTACCGATGTCATTGTCAGCACCTCCTTCCCTTTCGCCGTTGAGGTGCCCCTCGGGGCCACGTGGATAACGTCAATTATCCCAAGAGGGGGCGGAAGGGGATTCCCTGTGTGTGGGGCTCCATGTCCTATTTCCCGATCCCCGGCATCCGTCACAAAATCCTTGAGGTGTCCCGCCTTAGCCAACTGCCCGAGATGGTCCCTTAACACTCGGCACTGCTCGGTAGTATGCCCCCGGTCTTTGTGGTAGGTGCAGTATAGGTTCTGATTCCTCCTAGAGGGGTCGCCAGCCATCCGGTTCGGCCATCTGAAGTACGGCTCGTGTTTGATCTTATCCACAATTTTATGCACGGGCTCCTTGAATGTCACGTTCACCTCCCCTGCTGGCGCTACTGGCTCTTGAATCCTCAAATTTCCCCGTGCCCTCTGTTGAAAACCGCTCAGCCGAGGACGATCTGTCACTTGTGCCTTGCCTTTGCTTTGTATTCTGTCATCTTCCAACCGCTTGTACTCCTCGATGCGCCTCATCAGCTGCCTCATGTCCTCGGGAGGTTTCTTGGTTAATGATTCCCTCAACCCCGACTCGTCAGGCAATCCCATTCTGAAAGTGCTCGCGCGATCTTCTCGTTCCCTCCACCGATCTCGTTGTAGAGCTCCCAGTATCGGCTAGCGTAATCACTGAGGGTTTCCCCTGCCCTCATCTTCATAGACAGCAGCGCGTCCACCGATTGTTGTTCCCGGCTGCACGTCACGAAACGGGAACCGAACTCCTGTATTAGCTCGGCGAAACTGTGAATGGAGCCCTTGCGCAACCCGTTGAACCACCTTAAGGCCGTGGGACCGAGGCTGGAGGGAAAAACCTTGCACATCAGAGCGTCATTGCGGGTATACAAAGACATCATCTGGATATAGTGGCTGACATGCTCCACGGGGTCCGTTCTCCCACCATACGAATTGAACGGCGGGCGCGTAAATCTGTCCGGCATCGGTGCTCGCTCAATATCTGTTGAGAATGGTGACCGAGCCGCCCTGCGCAATGCACGGCTCATAGCATCCATGGCTGCATTCCTCGGTCGTCCCTCTGGAGAATCCGAGCCCCGATTCCCGTATTCCCGGGACCGAGAGCGATTTCGCCGCCGGTGAGATTCCGCTGAATGGGAGCGGTCTCGGCGGCGACGGGACTCCCTCGAGTGCGAGCGCTCCCTGTGGTGGCGGGATCCGGGTCGATTCGATCCCGTCCCGCGTCTCTCTTCCTCGGCATCTGGCCTTCTATTTCGGTCGTCTTGACCGGCTCGGCGGCGTTCGTTTCGTGCTTCCAACTCCAGGTCCTGTACTAACCTCCGCAGCCGCTCAAGCTCTTCATCCCTGACGTCGGGCTGCCTATGCCTGGAAGTATGGGATACCGTTCTCCCCGTTTGATACAACCCTTCTCCAAGGCCGGACCGCTCTTCCAGTTGCTCGTAAGCCGGATCCTCGCGTCTTTTCTGCCTCCGTTCCCGCCAGGTAGAGCCTCTGGAAGACCCTGCCGAGACACTCTCGGCGTTGCTTCCAGACATCTTTCCTGTACACGGGTCTCGGCGGAACCACTGCTTAGTAGGATTTCCCACAGACGGCGCCAATTGTGCGCACCCAAAATCGAAACCCAGTTGGGCTGGGCCTCACTTGGGCTCACAACTTACTTGTATAGTGGGTTTGGATTTCCTACGCTGGGTCATTCTAAACGCCAAGGCCCAAAGGAATCGCTTTCCTCTCCTCGGGGGTCTGAACCACTTCCTCACTCTGTTTTCTCTCTATTTACACTCCTCCTTTCCTGCATTCTCCCACCTTTGTCTTCTCAAAATTTCGGGTATTTATAGTTCACAGAATAGCAGAGAGGTCATAATTACTTGCCAATAAGTGCAACCGGCGGTCCAGTATTATCGATCGTAAGTGGATGGTTAGGTAGGCATGGGAAGCGGTGAGGGTGGCGTTGGAACTTTGTTCCCACCTCCACGATAGTTCTCGGCAGAGGTGCCTCTCCGAGGCACGGCCGGGCAGGTACAGGGCGGGGTGTCCCGCAAACCATATGTTTATCACTGCTCGGGCAGGAGTTCGCCGAGAAACAATGAAAAGGCAAAGTCTGGGCCCGTAGCAAGCGTGACTCGGGGGTGGGCCGCTTGGCAAAGGGAGATGGGCCTCATGGGCCATATATCCAGGTCAAGGTCCAAGGCCCGCTATGGGTCAAGGTCCAAGGCCCGCTATGGGTCATGGTGCGAGGGCCGTACATATATATATGGGTAAAATATCATTTTCGTCCTTAAACTATCACAAAAGTTCGTTTTTCGTCCCTAAACTTTCAAAAGTTCGTTTTTCGTCCCTAAACTATCACAAAAGTTCGTTTTTCGTTCCTAAACTTTCAAAAATTCTATTTTCGTCCCTAAATTTTTCCAAACATATTGATTTTCGTCCCTCCGTTTGACGGAGTGCTGACGTGGCTTGATAGAGTACTGATGTGGGAGGGACGAAAATCAATATATATGGAAAAGTTTAGGGACGAAAAACGAACTTTTGTGATAATTTATGGACGAAAATAGAACTTTTGAAAGTTTAGGGACGAAAAACGAACTTTTGTGATAGTTTAGGGACGAAAATAATATTTTACCCTATATATATATATATGTATAAAGCTTACTCCTGAAAACTTGAACCCGACCTTTATCCCTACACTTTATAAACACTTATACTTTTAAAGTGTCTATTACATCAATAGTGCATTATTGTAAAAAGTTTGTTGAATTGACAAAGGCTTGACTTTCTTTTGCTTTTCGTGCAAACTGTTTTTAATTACTGTTATATATCTTCGGTCATGGATCCCATACCCACATAAATATACCAATTATATATTCTATTCGCTCCCTCCTATTGATTGCATATACAGATAATGACGTATTATTTCATTACTTTCAACTCATAGGATTATTTTCTGTATCTTTTTAAGTTGTGTTCAGAAATAGATTATAAAGTCAACTTATTTTATTATTTAACTTATTTTTGGTACTATTTATGAGTTTTACTGTACTTTTTAATACTATTCATAAGTCCTACAGTACTATTTCAGCTAATTTTTATCTTTATTTACAGTAATTTTAGTAAAAAATTTTCAATTTCACCTAAATAACCTGTTTCAAATGGACACTAAACTAGTAAATTTATTCTTATCAAACTGTTTGATTGAAGGGGTGGAAAAGTAAGAGGATAAAAAATAGTGGGATGATAAAAAAGTGGGATGATATAAAAGATTTTAATTTCCCTCATTTTTGTTTGGTTGGGAGTAGAAAAATGAAATGATAGAAAAAACGAGTTTTTATAAATTTACTTATATACCCTTATTAAAAAATGATATCCAATTAAAACAAAAAAGTGATCCAAAAAAAAAAAAGCAATCATCCAAATTTATTAAAAAATAAAAATCATCTAGAAAAAAAAAATCACTTCTAGTTAAAAAATAAATAAATAAAAAAGAAAAACAATATAAAGGACTGTTATGCCAAGCCCCAGGAAATCAAAAAAGAAAAGGCAACGTCCAGAGAAAAAAGAAAGAAAGAAAAAAGTACTAGACAAAAGTTCATGTGCAAGTGCACATGGGCATTTTAGTCCATAAATAAATCAAACTCTCCCCAGTAGTTTTCTCTCCATTTTGGGGAAACAACTTTTTGGTGGGCGCAGGGAAAAAACTCTGAACCTCACTCTTTTTTTTTTTGCTCTCTCCCTCCCAATCAAACAACCTCCAAAAAGTTTTCTCTCATTTTCTTTTCCTCCATCCTTCCTAAAATTCACTCTACCAAACACAACCTTAGATTAATATCTAACCTAAACATAAAACCAATTGATGCTTTTACCTAATGGTAAAGAATAATTAGCATCATGAAACGAACATCATATATTCAAATCCTATCATATCTATTAAGTATTCAATTTCTTTCCATGCAACTTATAAGTATCCTATAATGATCTATTATGAAAATAACTTCCCTCCAGATTAGTTGAAAGAAAAGTTCTACAACTTATAGTGTAATTACTTAAATAAGCGTCCATGCATACTTTTAGTCACACAACTTGTTTAATAATCATATGACTTGTATATATGACTTAATGAGTTTAAACGAAAGGACAAAATTTAGGTATAGTAGTTTAGGCATTGTTCTTTAAGTTCATCTCTTCAGATTCATTCATGTAGCTATTTAACTAAAAAATACACTTCCAACCCATGAGAAAAAATCCACATGGCAGAATCTTAAGAAATGAATCTAAGGAACAGTACCTAAGTACTATACCTAAGTTTTGTTCTAAACAAAATAATCATAAATGGTTATTGGACTGCTACATAGTGGGTTGAAAAATATTTCTTCAATCTGATCTGAAATAAAATCTAATACATTATACAATCCAATATCTCACCAAACAACCTTTCGATCCATATCCTTAAAACATAGTGGATTAAAACTTTCGATTCATCCATGTAGCTATTTAACAAAAAAATACACTTCCAACTCATGAAAAAAAAATCCACATGGCAGAATTTTAAAAAATGAATCTAAGGAACAGTACCTAAGTACTATACCTAAGTTTTGTTCTAAACAAAATAATCATAAATGGTCATTGGACTGCTACATAGTGGGTTGAAAAATATTTCTTCAATCTGATCTAAAGTAAAATCTAATACATTATACTATCCAATATCTCACCAAACAACCTTTCGATCCATATCCTTAAAACTTTGTGTGCATTTTGATTTTTTTTGCTAAACAAATTATTTATATATTTAACAAAAAGTTAGCAAAAGTAAAATCGTACCTCGAAAAAACTTTATAAAATTTACATAAACAAAATAACTTTAACAAAAAAAAGAAAAAAAAAACTAAGCCAATATCACTTGTTAATGATCCTTAGAAAGAATTTAAGAGGGATCTCTCCGCCTACCATTGATCGATTCCCAAGGCCTAAAAGGTGAATGATTGTCCATTTCACTTCAATGACATAGTGCAATTTTTTTTGATGAATAGACATAGTGCAATTAGAGCACTCGCATGAAACTCAAAAAATAAAAAATAAAAATTAAGACTCTTATATAAGATTCAATAGCGTAAATGCCTAATTAGAGCACTTACATCAACTTAACATCCCTTTTTAGTAAACATATAGCTAAACTTAATTTATAAACTCTTAGATTAGACTCAATAGCTTTTGGACAAAAAGTAATTTATGAACAGTAACTATATATATATATATATATATATCTATTGAAACATGACAACTCAATATCAGGAAAGTTCGTGTTGGAACTAAAGCTACAATTTGGCCTTTCAAGTCGATGAACATCTATTTGACCCCACAACAAGATCATTAGAATCAAGTCGAAGACAAAAGGAACGGTGGTTGTTTCCTCTTTGAAGATGACAATGAACACTCTCGAAGAATACAAGGATAGTTTTGTGCTTTTTTTTGGGAACGTTGGTGAAACTTTGAAAGCTAGTTGTGTCTCATTGTGAAAATTGGTGAGCTTTTGAAATTTTCATAAAGTGAATTTGTCACACACTTTTCATGTGTCTTTGGTTTTTTGTGAACATTTGTAAATTCGTGAGATGTGAAAGGGTTGATTTGTCTTTAACTGATAAGAGAAATGCTAAAATTGGAGAAGGGCGTGGGAGAGGAAAAAAATCGAAATTTATAGAGAGAGAAAAATAATATGAAAAAAAAAAATGAAGAGACTAACGTATAAATATTGAAGTAACAGATTTGAAATTTGGGGGGGGGGGGGGGGGGGGGGGAGAGGAATGTTGAGCTTTTAGAGTTTTAGTTGGAATTAAACTAAGATTTTTCTGGCAAATTTATCATTTGAGTATTTTTTTTTAATGAAAAACTTATATAGAGTTTACAATTAGACAATATATTGAGTGCTTTTTTTTAGTAGTATCTATTTTTTTGGGATAGTTTCAACCTTTGGCATTCGTTTCTGATAATAGCTCTTTATCATTAGATCAAGATATCAATCGATTTTTGGTGTAAGAGGAAATTGAACCTCAGATCTCTTATTCAACCATAAAAAACTTTATCATTTGAGCTAATTGGAACTCACGTAATATCTATTTTTTGCTTAGCTAATATTATGAACTTTATACTCTTTTTAAGTTAAAATTATCTTTATGTAAAAGTTTGATTCATTTGGAATCACTAAGATTATTTTGATAATTCAGTTTGAACTTTAAGGAGTTCATATTTTGGCCGACTTAATATAATTTGAAATCTAAAGCAATGGTTTTAAGTGAAATATTTCCATATTTAAATATAAATTAAATACTATAATAATTATTTTAGTTTCTATATTATAATTTGTTATTTCAAATTCAATTTTATTGTTTTATGAGATACAAAATTATTAATTAAATTTTTTATATTTAGGTCTTACTAATTGAGATACTATCTGGGGGGGTCAAAACCAACCACTAAGAGAATAACGATAACCAAAATGACTTACACAATTTATTTATAAAAAGAAGGGCAATTATTCCACAATGGGAGATCTAGATAGCAAATTGAAATATAAGTGATGATGGTAAGAAAATCAGTGGGCTGAGAATCTCCGGATGTCGATCTTGAAGGCTGTGTCCTGGAAAATCAAACAGGGTCAGAGGAGACCGGTGGAGGCCGGCCAAAAATCCTCCGATGGTGAAGTCAGTGAGTTTGTAATTCTCAGTAAAGGGAAAAGTTCTTTTTTCGAAAAATTTCTGAATTACCTCTTATGTTTCTATAGAAGAGCCTTTATATAGTTTTCTCTGAGGCAGTTATTTCTCCATGCGTTGTGTAGTTTGGAGGATTCTGAGGTAACTCCCATAACTGCTTTGGAGGTTACTTCATTTGGGTTCTATCGATTATAACCGTTTTCAAAGGAGGAACGGTCATAGTCTAATAGAAAAGTGGAGTGCAAAGGGGATTTTCAGGACACTCGTCCATCTTACTAGTTTGATGGATGAGTGAATCCTTGAACGAGCTCGTCCATCTGGACAGACGGATGGACGAGCTTACAACAAATGGGGTCGTTTTCCTGTGGACGAGCTATATGGATGAGTTTAGCAGTTGGCTTTTTGTAACACCATCAGTTGCCCCCAGTCTATAGGTCGTCTAAGGAAATATTTATTTAAGACTCACTTCACTTTTTTTTTTTTGAACGCATTTGCATTAGTGACTGAATGTGCCACGTGTTGCAATTCCATTGGTTCTTATCTGCGTCGTTTTATTCTTTTGAGGCACACGCCACTTGGTCTCTTCTGATTGGCCCGTGTCGCTTCAAGTGCCCTATTTGGTTATCTATAAATAGTGGAATCCCTCCTGTACCCTTCACATTTTCTGAAATTTTCCTCTTGAAATTCCTCGTCTAGAACCTCGTCTAGAAGTCTCTCCGCGTCTAGAGCCAGGTACTCTCTTCTTTCCTTCCTTTAGGCTTTCCTTTTTCCTCAAAATGTCTGCAACCATTGTTTCCTCGTCTAGCAATAGTACAGATAAGGCTATAGACGAGTACCAAGATTCCTCTAGTTATAGTGGTTCTAGTAGTAGTGGTGACAGTAGCAAAGGAGGTTCCACGGACGAGGAATATATCTCTGACGTCCCTGGATTTCCTATAGAAGCTCTTCAAGAGCAACTTAGCTTTAGGTTCCCAAGCTGGTACCTCGTCTAATGTTCCTTCGTCCAACCCTACAGACGAAGAGGAGATCGTCTATAGTTATGCAGTAGGCGTCCACTCCAAAACATCTGAACAAAGGCTCTCAAACCTTAAGGCGTGGTATCAGATTCCGGATGAATTTAACCCAAGGTTAGCCGTCCGAGGAGAATGGTGCTGCAATCCCCGTTTTGGAATAGGCGTCTATGAAGCCTACTTCTTGGGGGGCCTTAGATTTCCTTTAAATTCATTTGCTAGAGAGTTGCTAGTTAGGTTAGGTTTGGGTGTTTGTCAGTTCAATCCAAATGCATGGAGATTGATTATCTCAATGCAAATTTTGTGGAATGAAGTGTTTGGAAGGGACCGTCCTCTTACTGTGGACGAGTTTCTTTTTTGCTATAAACCTTCTGAGATAAGCCAATCTCTTGGCTTTCATCAATTTATAGCAAGGGGCAGGTTAGGGCTGTCCAAGGACCCGCCGGACCGACCAACTCGGTGCCGCCGACTGGAACCCGACTCGCCGCCGACCGAACCGACTGCTCCGGCGGTCGGGGACGGATTTGATTCTCTGAAATCCGAGATCAACGGGTCGGAGGTCGGATCTCCTTCTCTCAAATCCGAGAAACCCGATCCGACCGCCTATCACTTTTCCGGCGAGATTTGAGATTTTTTTGGGAAGATTTAAGCTAGATCCGGCGAGATTTCGCTAGATCTAGCCAAGATCTTGCTGAAAATGGCCAAGATCTCGCTAGATCTGGAGAGATCGGCCGGATTTCTACCGTTTTTCAAAAAAAAATCGCCGGAGTTCCGCCGTTTTTCATCTTTTTTTCGCCGGATTCTCGCCGTTTTCCAAATACTCAACCCCGACCGATCCGCCCGAACTTTGTGGAAGCTCCGACCCATCCGATCCGATCAACCCTCCGGTCGGCGGCGGGTTACAATTTGGAAGACCCGATCTGGTCGGGTCGGTTCCGGGTTGGGCACAAACCCGACCCGGACCGACTCGTGGACAGGCCTATTGTAGATTAATCAAGTCCCTAGCCTCATCTGACAGGAATTGGAAGACGGAATTTATTTTCGTCTCTAGTTTTTGGTCTGGAAATCCTGTAGAGGTTGGAAGGGACCCCTTTGCTCCTTACACTGGAGACTTAGGGAACCTGCGTCCTGAAAGTACGTCCTTCCCCTTTTACCTTTCTTTCCCCTTTTTTTTTTTTTTTGCATATATAACTTTATCCAAACGTCTAATTTGTGATTTGTTTCACAGATGTTAAACATCAGTCCTTGAGCAAGTTCCATCGTGATCGCGTCCATAGGGCTCGCCTTCACGCCAACAGAAATTTTCATTCCTTAGTTAATCTTCGCAATCTTTTTAAGTGGGGGTTTGGTCCTGATCCCTCAGACGAGGCAATTGCCCACGAAGTTACAGTACGAAAAAGTAAACATTTTTCATGATATTTTTCTAACTTTTATTCAACTTCCTATAAACTATCACTTATTGTTATCTTTATTTTCTTCAGGAATGGCAACATTGAAGGAAAACAGAAGAAAGGATACTCTGGTTGAAGAGAGCCGTCCTGAGACTCAGGCTCAACCTCGTCCATCAGCTGGAGAGAAAAGGAAAACTTTATCCAAGAATTTGGATTTAGGAAGCCTCCCCAGCTGTCGACGCAAAAAGGGAAAGCATGACTCGTCCCAAATTGTGAAGCCCAGGCCCCTTTCGTCCTAGCAGCCTACTCAAGTATTTGATGTGGATTCGTCCAACCCAGTTGATGAGACTCCGTCCAAGACTCCTCCGCCCAAGACGACTGTATCTACCTCGTCCCAACCTTCCCAACAGGAATCTTCAAACATTATTGAGAATGAAGATTTAGCATGGGAGCGCTTCCAAAACGCCGTCACTGACGAGGATATAAACACCTGCTATGACATGTCCTTAAAGGATTTTGAACACTCTGGTGTTCATGATCTTTTTAAGGTATATAAACATATTTTTATCTCATCCTTGTTATTTCAGGATCTTTTTCCTCTTTATTTGTTAATTATTATTATCATTTTTGCAGGCCATGTCCAAATTCATAGCGGCGTCTAGGCAAGCTACTGGGTTAGATAAGACGAGAATCATGTTGGAGACGAGGATAAAAGAAGTGAAGGACGAGTCGAAAAAATGGGCTGGAGTAGCTGCTAAAGCTAAGGAAGAGATGAAGGAGGCACAGAACCTGGTTGAGGAGTTAAGAGCTGACGCGGTGGAGAAAGATACTCGTCTTGACCATATGCAGAAGAAGAATGACGAGCTGAGTACTCTTCTCACCAAGGCGAAAGAAGATGCAGTGACCGAGTTTAAAGCGTCCAAGCAATACACTGATCTTCTAGACACCAATTATGCAGCAGGCTTTGAAGACTTTAGGTTGGATGCTATGGAAAACTTCCCTGAAGTGGACTTTAGCTCCATTAAACTTAACCTGAATGCTGCTACCAGCTCTCTCCTTCAAACAAGTTCTGAAGACGTCAACATTGAGGACGATGCTACAACCCTTCCTCCTCAAGACGCCTCTAATGAGAATGCTCCCCAGACTTAAGAAATATTTCAATGTTTTGTGCTTTTCTTTTTTTTTTTTCTTTTTTTTTTTCTTTTTTTAATTAGGTCCATTGTTTAGGACCTTTCTATGTAATGCAAGCACACTAGGCTCGTCCATAGTTTAAGGACGAGCTTTTGTAAAACTCCAGTTTTAACTTTACAAGGGTGTTTGGACATTGGTTGTCCGCCCTTGAAACAGTTGGATGAATGATGTTACTTTTCTTTAATATATGCATGGACAAGGGTCTTTATTCATATGCTAGACCTCATGCTTAGCTCGTCCATATTTTATATATTTTTACCATTTTTATTGGAATTTCACTAAGTGTGATTTATCCATATGAAATAGTAATTCAGAATTACTCGTCCTTTGACTTAGCTGACTTTCGTCCTAAGACTCTGCATTTTGCTCGTCCATAGACCAAAATGCTTTTGGTTTAAAGATACTCGTCTATGCATTTCCTCGTCCATAACTGAGACATGCATAATACTTTACTTCACCCATTATATGGATGAGTAAATGTTGATCTTACTGATTTGCTACGGCGTAGGCTCTACCTCGTCCTTTTATTTGGACGAGTTTGCCTTAACTTTTCTTAAGAAAAGTTTGACGATACATCTCCGCGTCCAGAGAATTTTCTCGCCTGGAGCTTTTCAGCTTTTAGCTACATAAAAATCAATACTTCACACAACATTATACACATAACATAAAAGTATTGTTCAAAGACGAGGCATATACTTAGGAGTTTTCTATGCCTTCTAAGAAAATAAGTACAAACCAAACCATAACTGTCTATAACTTTAATACAATAACAAAGCGATATTAGACATAAGTCTTATGTAGTCCTCAGGCTCGTCCAGAGTTACTCATCTAGGTTGGCCTTTTATTGATAGTATCTCCTCAGATGCTCAACATTCCAAGGATGCTCCAACTTCCTCCCGTCCAGGGCTTCCAAGTAATAGGATCCTTGTCTTTTGCAGTTAATAACTCTATAAGGGCCTTCCCAATTAGGTCCCAACTTCCCATGAGCTGGGTTCTTTGTTGCTAAAGATACCCTTTTCAGGACGAGATCTCCTACGTTGAATCGCCTTGGTTTCACCATCGCGTCATATTGCCTAGCCATAAGGTTTTTATACCTTGCCATTTTTTGTTCAGCATTCATCCTCACCTCGTCTATTAGATCGAGGTTCAGACGGAGTTGCTCTTCATTATCTTTGTCCTGATAGGTCGTCACCCTATGATTGGCCATATGCACTTCTGCGGGTATGACTGCTTCAGCTCTGTAAGCTAGCTTGAAAGGAGTTTCTCCTGTCGGAGTTCTTGCTGTCGTCCTATATGCCCACAGAACACCTGGTAACTCGTCTGACCATACTCCCTTTACCCCTTCAAGCCGAGTCTTGATTATTTTTAACAAGGATCGGTTTGCGACTTCAGCCTGGCCATTTGCTTGTGGGTGGGCGGGTGAGGAGTAGTGATTTTGAATCCCGAAGTGTATGCAAAAATCTTTAAAGAGTGCATTGTCAAATTGTCGTCCATTATCAGATACCAGCACCCTGGGCACGCCAAACCTGCACACAATGTTCTTCTATACGAAGTTCTTGACATTTTGTTGTGTGATATTAGCTAAGGGTTCTGCTTCTACCCACTTGGTAAAATAATCAGTACCAACCATGAGAAACTTCATCTGCCTTACACCTAGTGGAAAAGGACCCAGGATGTCTAGCCCCCACTGCGCAAAGGGCCATGGGGCCGTCATTGGAGTTAAGTATTCTGATGGTTGTCTGGGGATGTTGCTAAACCTTTGGCATTGATCGCAGACCTTGACGTAGGCCTTAGCATCAGCTTGCATGTTTGGCCAGTAATATCCTGCACGGACGACTTTGTGGATGAGTGACCTGGCTCCTGAGTGGTTTCCACATGCTGCTTCATGAATTTCTCTTAATATGTAGTTTGCTTTGTCTGGAGCCAAACACCTGAGATAAGGCTAGGAAAAACCTCTTTTGTAGAGAATCTCGTCCAAAAGAACGTACCTGGCTGCTCTTACCCTCAACTTCCTAGCCTCATCTTTTTCTTCTGGAAGTCGTCCGTCTCTTAAGTACGACACGATTGGAGCCATCCAATTTCCTCTACTTTCCACCTGCTGTACTTCTGGGATGTCTATGCTCGGTATGTATTGAATCTCATCGAACTTATCTACGGCTTCATTCGCTGAGGCTTCTTTTGCCAAGGTGTCAGCTTCCACATTCTCCTCCCTTGGGATTTGAACGAAGTTAACTTCTTCAAACTTTTTTATAAGGCGCGTCACCCTGTTAAGATACTTCCTCATTCGTTCTTCCTTTGCCTCATACATTCCATTCACTTGGCCCATGATTAGTTGAGAATCCCCCAGGAAGAGGAGTGACTTCGCTTCTACAGACTTAGCCAATTTCAGCCCTTTGAGAAGAGCTTCGTACTCAACTTCATTATTAGTTGTTTGGTACTGCAAACGAACTCTATGTCTCAGTTTGTCCCCCTCTGGAGATTGCAAAACCGCACCTAGTCCTCCTGCGTACTGCGTGGACGAACCATCCACATGGACGATCCACTTCTTGCTGTCTTCCATCTCATCTACATTGTCAGAATTTAGTGTAAAATCTGCAATGAAGTCTGCTAGAGTTTGAGCTTTTATGGCATGCCTTGGTTGGTACTTTATGTCAAACTCACTGAGCTCGACGACCCACTAAATCAAGCGCCCTGCAGCTTCTAACTTGTTCATTGCCTTCTTGAGTGGGTGATCCGTCATGACGTTGATGACATGAGCCTGGAAATAATGCCTTAGTTTCCTGGAGGCTGTTATCAATGCAAAAGCCAACTTCTCCATTAATGGATATCGTCTTTCTGCTCCTCTCAGTGCTTTGCTTGTATAGTATACAGGTCTCTATGCCTTGCCTTCTTCTCTCACTAGTGCTGAACTCACTGCATGCGGGGTGACTGCCAAATATAAATACAACTCTTCTCCTTAGACGGACGGGCTTAATAAAGGAGCCATGGTGAGATATGTCTTCAAATCTTTGAAAGCTTTCTGACACTCGTCGGTCCATTCAAATACTTTTTTAAGAACCTTAAAAAATGGCAAACATTTGTCAGTAGCTTTAGAAACAAACTTGTTGAGGGCAGCAACTCGTCCGGTGAGTGACTGGACTTCCTTAACATTGCTCGGAGGTTTCATATCCAATATTGCTTGAATTTTATCAGGGTTTGCCTCGATTCCTCTGTAAGAGACCATGAATCCTAGGAATTTCCACGATGATACTCCGAAAGCACATTTGCTTGGGTTCAACTTCATGTGGTACTGTCTCAGTATGTCAAACCTCTCTTGCATGTCGTCCAGATGCCTCTCTCCGTCTTGAGTTTTCACCAACATGTCATCTATGTAGACTTCCATATTTCGCCCAATCTGTGGACGAAACATGTGATTGACCAGTCGTTAGTATGTTGTCCCAGCATTTTTCAAACCGAAAGGCATTACTTCATAACAGAATAATCCTTGACTGGTAACAAAGGACGTCTTCTCTTGGTCTGCTTCATCCATCCTAATCTGATTATATCCAGAGAAAGCATCCAAGAAGCTGAGCAACTTGTGGTCCGCAGTAGAATCTACCAACTGATCAATGCGTGGCAACGGGTAACTATCCTTGGGGCAAGCCTTGTTTAAATCAGTAAAATCAACACACATTCTCCATTTGCCGTTTGCCTTCTTGACCATTACTACATTGGCTAACCAATCAGGATAGTATACTTCTCCAATGAACTTTGCCACAATTAACTTTTGGACTTCCTCTTTAATGGCATTATCTCTCTCAGGGGCGAACACCCTCTTCTTTTGTCGCATCGGCTTTGAGGAAAGGCATATACTCAAACGGTAGGTAATGACACCAGGGTCTATACCCGGCATGTCTTCGTGACTCCAAACAAACACATCTCTGTTTTTCTTTAAAAAACAAATGAGGTCCTTCTTAACCTTTTCCTCCAAGTCTGCTCCAACCCTGGTACACCTTTTAGGGTTATTCTCGTCTAGGGGAATATCTTCCAACGCTTCAATGGGTTCTGCCACAACTCTCTTTTCTTCAATATTCATTGCTTGAATTTGCTCGTCTGTAGCCAGCATGGCCAGATAATACTCTCTTGCTGCTAATTGGTCTCCCTGTACTTGCCCTACCCCATACTTCGTCGGGAACTTAACTGACAGGTGGTAGGTAGACGTAACTGCCTTCCACCTATTTAGGGTCGGCCTTCCAATTATGGCATTGTAAGATGACGAGCAATCTACTACTAGGAAATTCACATTGGTAGTCAACTGTTGTGGGTATGCTCCCACCACCACTGGCAATTTAACAGTACCTACAGGCTGTACCTTCATTCCTCCAAAACCTACTAAAGGCGATTGTACTGGACGAAGCTGGTCTCGTCCGACCCTCATCTGCTTAAAGGCAGGATAATACAGAATGTCCGCTGAACTTCCGTTGTCTACCAGCACTCTTCTGGTTGTGTAATTAGCAATAAGCAGGGCGATAACAATAGCGTCATCGTGAGGATGGTGGATTCTCTCAGCTTCCTCGTCCGTGAAGGTAATCGCCCGCTCGTCCATGGACTTTGCCCTTGGTGATCGTCCAGAAAGTTGGACGCTCTGCACTTCCTTCAGGTATGCTTTCTTTGTTTTGGACGATTGTCTAGCTGGACTTCCCCCTATAATGACTCTTATTTCTCTGAGCGGTGGTCGTGATGATTCCTCTACCTTCCCTTTCAATTTCTCGTCCTTATGGTCTCGTCCAAGAAAATTTCTCAGCTTCCCTTGCCTGATAAGATTCTCAATCTGCTGCTTCAAATCAAAGCACTCGTCCGTATCATGCCCGTGATCTCTATGGAAGCGACAATACTTATTCCTATTGCGCTTGTTGGGATCTCCCTTCATTTTCTCTGGCCACTTCAAGGAAGGCTCGTCCTTGATTTGCATAAGGACTTGCTCGAGTGGCACATTCAAAGGGGTGTATTGTTGATTCCGCGCTGAAGGGCCTACCTTCTTCTCTCGGTCTTTCCTATCTTCTGTTCGTCCCTTCTTAGGACGAGAACCTTGTTCCGACTGACGCATTGGGTTGCTTTCCGCTCTCTCAACTCTTTTCCTCTTCTTGGCTATGATAGCGTCCTCCGCATTCATAAAGTTTTGGGCTGAATGAACTAGTTCAGCCATGGTCTGAGGCGCCTGTTCATATAACTTGTGGATAAACAAATCAGAATGAACCCCATTATGGAATGCCGCCAGAAGGAGCTTATCATCCACCTCGTCCACTGCCAAGGCGTCCCTGTTGAACCGCATGATGAAGGATCGCAAACTTTCATTCTCTCCTTACTCTATGGTTAGCAAGCTAGACGAAGAACGTTTATGCCTCTGCCTTCCGATAAAATTATTAACGAATAACTTGCTTAACTCTTGGAAGGACGTCACTGTGTTATGAGGTATTTTGCTAAACCACACTCGTGCGGGCCCTTTGAGGGTGGTGGGGAAGGCTCTACACATTATCTCATCAGGAACCCCTTAAAGGTGCATGGTAGTCTTGAAAGTGGCAATATGGTCGAAAGGGTCCCGTGTTCCATCATACGAATCCAAGGAAGGCATCTTGAATTTCGGAGGCAAGGGGTGGCCATTGATAGAGGCTGTGAAGGGAGAGTCTGTTCGGTGAACTAGGTCTTCTACAGGGTTAGTTCTCCTCATGTTCTCCCTCATCTCATCCATAACTTTCCTCATCTGATTCATTTCCTTTTCCAAGTGTGGTACCCTTCTAGGAATGGTACCCCTTGATTGGCTCTCCGGTTTTGTATGTCTCCCATCCCCTTGACTCTATCCGAGGTCTTCTCCATAGGCCTTATGCTGTTGCCTTTTAAGGGTAATCTCCCTTCTCAATTCTTGATTCTGGCGAGTCAACTCTGCCATGGCGACAGCCATTGCTTGCACGTGTTGGCTAGGAAGGGGTTGCATGTCTGGTGCAAATTGTTGGGCACGATGGGGGTTGCTGGAAGCGTCTCTACTCTCTTGAGGACCCGGACCGGTAGCCCTTGATCTGGTCCGAACCATTTCAGCCCTTTGTCGGAGAAAGGATTCACGGAACTCAACAAACGAAGTTCGAGCGTGACAAATAATCCTTTTCCACAGACGGCGCCAACTGATGATGGTAAGAAAATCAGTGGGCTGAGAATCTCCGGATGTCGATCTTGAAGGCTGTGTCCTGAAAAATCAAACAGGGTCAAAGGAGACCGGTGGAGGCCGGCCAAAAATCCTCCGATGGTGAAGTCAGTGAGTTTGTAATTCTTAGTAAAGGGAAAAGTTCTTTTTTCGAAAAAGTTATGAATTACCTCTTACGTTTCTATAGAAGAGCCTTTATATAGTTTTCTCTGAGGCAGTTATTTCTCCATGCGTTGTGTAGTTTGGAGGATTCTAAGGTAACTCCCATAACTGCTTTGGAGGTTACTTCATTTGGGTTCTATCGATTATAACCGTTTTCAAAAGAGGAACGGTCATAGTCTAATAGAAAAGTGGAGTGCAAAGGGGATTTTCAGGACACTCGTCCATCTTACTAGTTTGATGGACGAGTGAATCCTTGGACGAGCTCGTCCATCTGGACAGACGGATGGACGAGCTTACAACAAATGGGGTCGCTTTCCTGTGGACGAGCTATATGGACGAGTTTAGCAGTTGGCTTTTTGTAACACCATCAATAAGAAAGACTAAAAAGACTTTTATAGATACAGAAAAAGGATTTCTGAGGTATAAGGGACATGATTAAAGACTAACAACTCTTAGACATATTGTTCTATTACAACTTTCTCTCTCTTATTCTTCTCTAAGCTTTCTTCCTTAATTTTTCTAAATCTCCCCTCCTGTTTCACCTCTCCTCCTTTTATAAGCATTTTCCCCTTCCTTGTCTCCACCGCTGGCCTCTTCTCTATTGGATATGGGGGATACTTGTCCAAACACCCCTCTGTTATGCCATTCTTTCATCATGAAATAGGACTTTTAGGGGTGTTTCCATTATTCAGGCCAGTCAATTAGCATTTAATGTGGCAAAGATTAGGTGGAAACACCTCATTAATGCAGAGGTGATTGCTCTAGTGGTCCTTATCTCTTCCTAATGTTTCCCAGGGTGAGTTTGATAGAGGATGTCACCTTGGTCCAGAAGGGAACTAGTCATCCGTGGTTCTTTTAGTCTTTGCTACAAGAAAGGTTATGGTCATTACTCGTAATGTACAGAAAATCAATAGGCTGAATGGTCCGGGTTTCAATGGATTAAAGGTTGTTTGAAAGACCTGAAAAGAAAGGAACACACGATCAAAGGTGATCGGGGTGGACCGGCCAAGAATCTTCCGATGCTTAAGTTAGTTTTTTCTTAGAACTCAAGAATTCCAAATTTTGAGAGCGGTGGAAACTTACTTTCGTTTGATGTGGATAAGTCCTTATATAGTGAGTCTTGGAGTGATTACTTGATTGGTAATTTCCTCAAACCGTATGAAAGTTACAAGGTTCAGACCTGACTTCTACAACTGCTATAGAAGTCATAAGATTTAATTTTATCTTCTATAACTGCCATTAGAAGTTAGGAGTTTAGTGAGAAGTTAAAGCAATGAGCAAGGATTTTGCTTATACTTCAAAATAGTAAAATGTGGTTCGAAATATAAGTTTTTGTGTATAAATTCATTATGAAGATATTCCAAGTGTTGAAGGGTCGTCCATCTGCTTCCATGTCTGGACGACCTTTTTTAATTTGGATGGCCTTCTTATGCTGGACAACATTTTATATTAGGACAAACTTACTAGACATGAATGACACTATGGACAAACTAGAGCAGGCCCAACCTTTATGGTTTCTTATGTTCTCTGGACGACAACTCAATCAAATTTTTTATTTTTCCGTTCTTCTCTCTTTTCACTTTTTTTAATAAAAAGTTTTCTAATCAACATTTATAAATAAAGTAAAAACTATCTACAATATAAATTAATAATATGACAAGGATAACAAAATTTTTAAAAAGTAGAACAATAAAATCAAAATGGCACTATTGTAACTTTACTTAACAAAACAATCATCAATAATCTCGACATGGCAAAAAAAAAAAAAAAAATTAAACATATAACTTGATTAATTGTTACTAACTGAACCAAGACTAATTTCATGGAGAGAATGAAATATCATGGCTTAGGCATAAAATTTTAACAAAAGGAGGTGAATTTTTTTTATTATTATTATTTTAAAATGAGTTTTACACTTTTACTTTATCTTCGCGATGCAAATATGCAATGCATGGTAAAAAATCTTAAATCTAATTTTCAATTTTGATAATCTTGGAGAGAGAGAGAGAGATTGATGTGTGGTCCCGTGAGAGATTAGGTGCATCAATTTTATTGTGTGGGAAACTAGTTTACAAAAATTGAAGGTTCCAAGCCGTTGAAAAAAATTGGTTATCAATAATGATATAACATACAACATTTGTTTTTTTGGTGAAATAGTTGTGGCTTAAATAGAAACGGATGCTCACAATTTTGAAGGTTTTCTTGGAGTGAGGGATAGAGTGTACAAGTCACTTAAAATGTTTTATTTTTCTTCTTTTTTATTTTTGTTTTGTTTTGTAAAAATTAAGATTAAAGTACATTTTTACCCTTAGAATTTGGGGTTATTTTCATTTTGGTCCTTTACATTTTAAAATTTTCATTTTGACTCTACATGTTTGGTTTCGTTTTCATATTGACTTTACAGTCCATTGTTGCTAGTAACCTAACTATCTTTAATATGTTTTTTAGTTTTCAATCACGAAATTCTTGCATTTCACATCATTAAAGTTAGTATTTCCTATAATAGTTAAATATGAGAGGTACTTAAAAATCAACAAATTACTAACAAAAATGACCAATATAAAAGTATAATTAAATATAAAGGGTCAAAAAAAAAATTTTGAAACGGAAATAACCAAATAAACACAATTCAAATTATAAGAACAAAAAATATACTTTAGTTGTTCCTCAAAAAAAAAAAAATATATATATATATATATATATATATTGTAGGGTCAGTTTTTGTAGCTCAAGCCCAAAAGGTTTTGATTATGAGCCCAATGAACCCAAAACAATGAATTTGTAGAAAGTGGGTAAAAGAGCTGGACTGGTTGTGAATTAAGCAATAGTTAATTATGGTATTAGGGGATGTATTAACGTAGAAACACACTTGAAAACTCAACAAATGGATGTCCGAAGAGGTATATTATTGAATGAAAGGTGATTACAACTCTTAGAGCTACAATAAAGTTATTCTTTTCCACTTCTTCCTTTTCTTTCGATCCCCCTTTATCAGAGGCTTCTCCACTTTATATAGCATCCTTTCTCCTCATCTTCATCGTCCACTTGTTCTTCATCTAAACATCCACTTGAGTACATGTCCCGTCAGGTATCTTCTTTAGCTCTCTGTGAGTGGTGGTAGCTGAGATTATACTATTCAGGGGTCTTCTCCATATTAATGCGGCCAGAAAAGCAACTACAATGCATTTAATGTGGTGGTTGCAGCTTGTCTTCTAGATATTTTTCCGTTCCTATTATCTCCATACGTGCTTGAAGCTTATCCCTATCATTGAAGCTGTTAGGAAGATCATTCGGACCCTCCAGACATTTGATTGATCAAGACTATTTGTATCCATGGAGTATGACCTCTTCGGACCATTGGTGATCTTTTCGGACTGCACTCCTACTTCATTTCGTGGTATCTCTCTTCCACATGGACTCGTTCTCAACTGATTTCTTCTCTTCGGACACACAGTAATCTTCAAATAGGGCCCTAGGCCCAATACGTAAGGTTGAGCTTTTACCCTATATATATATATATATATATACACACTTTAGTTAAAAGTCGATTATTCCCTTTTGGGGCCTTTGGCTTAAAGCTAGCCTTTCTTTTATATATGGATAGAATGCAAAAATATTCCCTAAACTTTGGATCAAAATCAAATTAATTTTCTAATTTGTAATTATAAGTCATGAACTTTGATAAATACCCAAGTTAGAGCATTCACATCAGCTCATGCAAAAATTTTGTAAATTTACACATCTAAAACTTACTTTTTCTATTTTACACACTTACTTTTACAAATCACTTACATCAGTTTGTCTATTATACACATCAACTTATTAAAATAATCATTTTTAATATTATTTTATTATATACCACTTCTTTAATATCTATATCTCCCTCATCTCAAATCTCTGCCCCTCTCTCATCCCAAACCCCCTGCCTCCACACACGCACACACCGTCACAAAGCCAAACCTCCATGGCTAGAGCTCCATGGCCATGGCCGAACATCACATAACCATCACAAAGGCAGAAACCCACATAAATTAAACCCCTGCACAGTGAGAAGAACACCGATCTGAAACTCCGATCCAGCTACACTCCGATCCAAGCATGGCGCCGACCTGAAACTCCGATCCAAGCACGGTGAGAAGAACACCGATCCAAACACGCCGATCCAAGCACTCCGATACAAGCACGCCGATTTGAAACTCCGATCCAAGCACACCGATCCGCCACAAGCGCCGATCCACTCTCTCTGTCTCCGTCGGGGTGTCCGTGTGTGGGTGTGTCTGGTTTTGTGGTGTCTGTGGTTGATTTTGTTGTTGATTTTTGATTTTGTCTGTTGGAGTGTGTGTTTCAAAGGAAGAGGAAGAAGCATGAGGGCGTTGGTTTTGCGCAGATGGTGAAGAGAGAGAAAAAAATGAGCGAAAAAGAAAAAATAAGTTTTTATATTGTAAAATGATAATATTATTTTAATGTATACACGAGCTACAGTACTCGTGTATATTTACACGGGTACTGTAGCTCATAGAAAAATATGACCAATTTTATATATTTTTACACCCACTGATGTAGGTATTTTTTTGTTCAAAATGTGTAAAATATGCACTGTAGATGTATTTTAGAAGATTTTAGACAATCTGATGAGAATACTCTTAAAGGGAAAAAAAAGAAAAAGAAAAGAAAATTAATTGCAATAAATGCCAAGACTTTTTGGTATTACTCAAAATTTAATTAGTACCAAAAACAAAGAAACAAAAACAAGTACATGTAATCGGCAGTGCACCACGTCATTTTGAAAAACAGAACCAAGCAAGCGAATATGCCAAAGACACCCTCGGTTCCGATTCTCAAGGCCAGTACAGAACTAGAGGATCGCACCGGTTAGCTTATAGCTCTCTCACTCTCACACACACTTTCCTTTTTATTTATTTTTTAAATCAACGGCCAGCGAAGCGAATATCCACCCAACACATAATCCGACGGTCCAGATCCAACCACTCAATCCAAAAAGACCAAAAACACCTTGTTAATAATCAATATTACCATACCAGTCCACACTTCATTTCCTTTTTTATTTTTTTCTTCTCTCACTCCTACACGCACTCTCTCTCTCTCTCTCTGAATAACCAAACAGTCTCTACCAAACCCTCTCTCTATCGTTTTCTCTCTCATTTTCTTTCTCAAATTTTCTCGGGAAAATCATGGTGAAAGGCCCAGGTCTTTACTCCGATATCGGCAAGAAAGCCAGAGGTCAAATCGATTCAAGCTGAATTTTTTTATTATTTTTTTAGTGTTTTTTTCTATTTATTATTTACTCTGTGACTGACTTTTTTTTTTTTTTTGGAATTTTCAGATCTTCTCTACAAGGATTATCAGAGCGACCACAAATTCACCGTCACTACCTACACTTCCACTGGAGTTGTGAGTTTTTTCTTTGTTTTTGTTTTTGATTTTTGTTTTTACTTATTTGGTTATTAAATATTGACTTTATGAAGCTTTATGAAGTTGCGCTTTCTATCATGTTATGTATGCCTTTTGTTTTTGGTTTTTTTTTTTAATATAAAAATTGAAATTTTTAAAATTTTTTAAAAATTCTGTTTGGTTGCCGAGAAAATTGGAGGTAATGATAGGAACAAAAAAAATCGAGTATCATATATATATTTATTTATTTATTTACTTATTCTCTTAAGTTATGGAAATCTCGTTTGACTAAAAAACCGAGTAGTTTTCGGTGGCTTAGCTTAGTGAGAAAGTTGTTGCTTGATTTCCGAATATTTTTAAGATCTAGAATCGTGGTTTATATATTTTCCTTCTTTTTCCTGTTAACCAAACAGAGCTGTAGGTCAGTCAGAGGTTCCACGCCATAAATAAATAAATAAAAATATACACACACATGTATATGTCAAGAACATCATAGTTAAGCTTGAAGTACTAGTTGCCAGTACATTAGTACAGCGGCCAGCCTAATTTTTGAACCACTTACCAAATGATATGGTGTATTATTCAAATCTGGTTCATTTTGATTAGCCTAGTGCTATTGAATTTGATAATTGTATGTGCATCTGTGTCAGTTTTGTTGTTGGGGACGATCAAAACTTTGTTGTAAAAGCCGCATTTAAATAGGCTACTTTAGGGTCTTATTACTATTATTTTCAGTTTTCAATAAATTGTGGTTGGTCAGCGCGTGCCATGTTTTCTTGTCAAAATATGAATAATTGATCCGGGATTTTTGATGTAACGTTTTTATCTTAGTCCCAAATTTGCTACTTTAGGGTCTTATCACTATTATTTTCAGTTTTCAATAAATTGTGGTTGGTCAGCGCGTGCCATGTTTTCTTGTCAAAATATGAATAATTGATCCGGGATTTTTGATGTAACGTTTTTATCTTAGTCCCAAATTTGTGGGGTTGGCTATGGATCCTCGACAGGTTAGTTAGGGTCAGCCACATGTTTTTTATCTTGTATGTTTCTGAAAATTTGTATTGGTATGGAATCACAATTCAGATTCATGCTAAGAAATCGTTTTTGTTGATTTGCTTATATGCTTCCATACATTTTGCTTATGTTCTACTTTTTAACGTTCTGACCATTCTATTTTTCACGTTTCTCAGGCAATCACTTCAACTGGAATTAAGAAAGGTGAGCTGTTTTTGGCCGATGTGAGCACTCAGCTGAAGAACAAGAACATCACGACTGACATTAAAGTCGATACCAACTCTAATGTAAGTATTAGAGCTGCTTTGGAATTTCTTCATTATTTGCCCTCCAATTTTCAAGAAGTTTATCCTTTTAAACCATGCTATCTGATCTTGCATGTATTGAATGTTAGACCTGAAGCGGCATATCCAAACATTTGGTTTTGCATTGCTCCTGGATAAAGAATCAAGTGGTTTTCAAGATGTTGATAATTGAAACTACAATTATATTGATCCTTATGTGTTGATGCTATATCTAAATATAAATGTGAAATATTTGAAATTGCTGTTGTATAGTTCTCAGCAGCATACTATGCTTAATTCTGTTTATGATTTTTAATTCTTAGATACTACTCAAGGACCAAAGATATGAACAGGTTTATTATTTATTATACATGTTTTGGTTTGATGTTAAGAAGTTTACTTGATAACCGATCTATTCAGTCCTATTGATTTTTAATTGATTGACTGACAATGACCATTGCTTCAATGCAAAATAATTGTTTCTGACGATTTTATGTGAATTTGTAGCTTCTCACAACAGTTACTGTTGATGAACCTGCACCTGGACTCAAGACTATCTTTAGCTTTATTGTTCCTGATCAGAGGTCTGGTAAGGTAAGAAAAGCATTTGTATTTGGGCTGCCTAATAAGTTAATTTCTAGATTCACTTGTGTGAACTTTGCTTCATTGATGAGCACAACTTGTGCTAGAGATAGAATTCTATTGGTGCATTTTGATCCTAGTTATTGGTGATATTGATGACAGGTAGAACTCCAATACCAGCATGAATATGCTGGAATTAGCACCAGCATTGGATTGACTGCCAATCCAATTGTGAACTTTTCTGGTGTCATTGGAAACAATGTTGTTTCCCTTGGGACTGATCTTGCATTTGACACTGCCTCTGGGAACTTCAACAAATTGAATGCTGGGTTGAGTTACACCCAATCCGACCTCATTGCTTCCCTGACAGTGTGAGTATATCTTTAAAGGGTTTCATTTACTCTTTACGCAACAATATTGCCTTTTTGAGTTATAATTGAGTGTTACCTACTTCTTGCATGTATTGGTTGATATGTGTCCCCTGACTAATGAGTTGATGATGATGAATATAGGAACGATAAAGGTGACACCCTTAATGCTTCATACTACCACATAGTAAGCCCATTGACCAGCACAGCTGTCGGTGCGGAGCTGTCACATAGCTTTTCAAGCAATGAAAACACTCTCACAATTGGCACACAGCATGCACTTGACCCCTTAACCTCGGTGAAGGCCAGAGTGAACAACTATGGAAGGGCCAGTGCTCTCATCCAGCATGAGTGGCGCCCAAAATCCTTGTTCACCATCTCAGGAGAGGTGGATACCAGGGCAATTGAAAAGAGTGCAAAGATCGGGCTGGCCTTGGCACTTAAGCCTTGAGCTAATTAACTTACCTTGGTGTGAGTGGAAAGATGGACTTGTTTCGTTGTGGTGGAGGGTAATAAGGTAGATGAATGTCTCTTTTTGATCCAATGGATTTCGGTCTTTTGATGCTGTGCTATTGGTTTCTGCATATTTTGGTGGTCAAGGGTTGTAAAAAATAATTTTAGCTGGTGGCACGAACCAATGTCAAGTTTCATTTCGAATTCTTATCCATCCAAAAGTTTATGGATGGTATTCTTTGAGGAAACAGTTATATGGAGTTTTTGTCACTCGATGAATGCTGTTTCTTGCACTCCAAATTTCTGTTTTTCATTATTCTTCCAGTCTCATTACGCAGAGAAATTGTAGTATTTTGCTATGTGATGCTTACTCCTGCTGCCACAGTATTCTGTCTCCTTCAAATTTAACAGGCTCTTGTGCATATGGAATTGGTTCCTTATCATTCTGAAACAAATGAGCTCCTTTCTTAGTACCGAAGAAGCTTAAAAAATTGTTGGCTGAATATAATAGCATTTACGGAACTTGAAACTGTTACACATAGGAAACAACAGCTGTTTAGACTTTGGTATGTATTAAAGGCATAAGGAGATGAAGCCAGAGCTTATTAGAGGTGATCTCTGGAGAATATTTGGTAGCGCATGATGTGTCCCTCAATCTCATTCTGTTATTTTGAATGATGTATTTGCAAACTTTTTCCTCTCCTTTACAGGTTGAATCATCAGAAATGGGAATCCACTTGAACCTGGCATTGGCAAGCAACATTATAATACGACATTATAATTTGGCTGATGCTACTAGGAGCTTGATGGCGTATGAGAATGAGGTCCTGGGCCCTCAGATGAAATGAAGCACGAGTGTGCTATGTACATTTTAAAAAATGAGTGATAAGAATGAGTTAACCTGCTTGCCAAAACTATTAGTAGCCTATAAACTATAAAGCATGAACCGATTTCACCTATGGAAAAACAGGATGCCAAATTTGTCTTAAAATTCCCAGTCTCATATTATAAAGAGCCACCAAAAAAAAAGAAAAAAAGAAAAAGAAAAAAAAAAGGAGCATAATAAAGCTAGGCTCCTATTATCAAAAAATTCTTTAGATACTCTTAAGAGTATGAAGAATTGATGTTTTTTCTTCTTACATTTATAGTAGATTTTATTATGAATTTAATAAGTGGACCTTACCATGAATGTGAGATAATAAAGCACCATTCTCTGTACTTTAAAAATACTTAAGAATTACTTCCTATTACCATCATTGGAGTATATAATCTATTAAGCATACTTTACTAGCATAATCAATTATCTCATGATAATCAATTTACTTAAATTATTAAGAGCCAAATTGGTTCAACTTTTACGTTTTGTACTTTTTGATAAAGTGGAGTCGCATGTTTTGTACTTTTTGAAAAAGTGGCATTGTGCAATTATAACTTTGAGAGGTAACGAGAAAATGTGAAAGAACACAATTCATAATTCCAAAACATATGATATTGAAATTCTATTAAACGCAAAATTTTTCGTTGACAAAACGCTTTTTAGTGATTTTTTGGACCAAAAATGGGAAATGAAAATGCACAAATAATTATAAATTTAATAATTTAACCATATTATTTTAACGCTCTTCACTTATTTGTGAGCTTACGACCTTTTCATTTTGTTTCTTAATGATATTTTCTTCTCTCACACTCATAGTGGACCCCATCATGAATTTAATGAGTAGACCCTACCATGAATATGAAAGGAGGGAGTGTCATTCTCCGTGCTCCGAGAATACCTAAGAATTACTTCCTATTACCATCACTGAGCCATATAATCTATTAAGCCTACTTTACTAGCATGGGATAATTGATTATCTCATGATAATCAATTTACTTAAATTATTAAGAGCCAAATTTGTTCAACTTTTATGTTTTGTACTTTTTGAAAAAGCGGAGTTGCACATTTTGTACTTTTTGAAGAGGTGGCGTTGTGCAACTGTAACTTTGAGAGGCAATGAGAAAATGTGAAGAACACATTTCATGAGCCCAAAACATATGATATTGAAATTCTATTAAACGCAAAATTTCCCGTTGACAAAACCCTATAGTGATTTTTTGGTCCAAAAATTGGAAATGAAAAGGCACAAAGAATTATAAATTTAATAATTTAACCATATTATTTTAATGTTCTTCACCTGTTTACGAATCCACGATCTTTTCATTTTGTATAAGCATAACAAAATATGCCTTATTCTACCCAAAAAAAAAAAAACAAAATATGCCTTATTTTGTGTCATTTTAAACCGAAACGAATTCAAATTGCTTATGAAGATTTTCGTTTTGGTTTGATTCCATCTCTGTCCTATGGACAACGAGTCTTAAAAAATATCCCACTTTTTCTCATATTTAGTTTTTCTTCTCTCTGTGCTCTACATTAGTTCAGTCTTTGGACGTTTAAGAGTGATTTCTTAATTGAAATTAGGAATAGTGTTCAACAGTATTTTTAAGTTCCCTTTTTCTATTTAGGGATAATGGAATAACTTCTCTTTTTATATATTTAGTTATTTACTTTCTTATTAACTGATGAATCAGCCAACATGCGTAGTCATTTTGCTACTTATGCCATTTTCCTTCTGCAATGATTAATTTTGTTCTTACAATTAAAAGTATAGACAGCCCAAACTGTTCTCTGTCGTCTCTCTTTCAATGGATAAGACTTCAATTTTTCAATGATCATCTACATTCTGAGCTTTATGCTCATTCATGACCATAAAACCCCAACAACAGCTGGTTTTTTTCCCCCTTCAAATCAAGCAAGACAAACTTAAATCATGACACAATAACCATTATTACTGCAAATTTTGGTCTGTTCTCAAAGCAAACCCATCAAAGGGAACCATTCACAAAATGCAGACAACATTTACAAAACAGCATAAAACCAGAGGATACCACAAAATTACACAAACCAATACCGTTTTTACTATAAAGAACATTGATCACACTATGTATACACACCACACCACACCATAAAGAATATTGACTCATGTATACACGCCACACCACTTGGTTGCAACTTGCTAGACACTCCCTAACTCCTAGCTTCACTCATGTAATACTTACGAAAGTAGAAAAGAAGAAGAATAAAAGACACAAATATTCCATTGAAAAGCCACTCATGAAACATATATGCTACAATAAAAGTCATTAATTCTGAAAGGTATTTCCTTGAAGGAGGCCATCCCTAATCTGTGAAGCAATGTCTCTCACGGCTCCTGGTCCGTGTGGGATGAAAACAGAGTTGGACTTAGACACTAATTCTGAACGGTATTTCCTTGAAGGAGGCCATCCCTAATCTGAGAAGCAATGTCTCTCACAGCTCCTGGTCCGTGTGGGATGAAAACAGAGTTGGACTTTGACGATGCACCGATTTCTTTCATTGTGTCGAAATATTGAGTAACCAGAACCATGTCCATGACATCCTTTGATGTAGTCCCAGGTACATTCACAGAAAAAGCAAGCACGCTGTCCCTCAGCCCATCTACAATGGCTTGACGCTGGCGGGCTATACCAAGCCCAGCCAGATATTTAGATTCGGCGTCTCCCTCGGCACGTTTGATTTGCAGGATTTTTTCTGCTTCAGCCTTCTCGTTAGCCGCCACCCTCATTCTTGCAGCTGTTCATCACATGTAAAAGGTCAATGACAGGTTAATTAGTATTCAGGGAAAAAGAAGCCAAACTTATCCACACAGAGAGAGAGAGAGAGAGAGAGAAACAATGGGTCCGTTTGGATTGAACTTATTGTTGCTGAAACTGAAAACTAAAAACATTGTAGCAAAATAATTTTTAAATATGTAAATAGTACCGTGAGATCTATTTTTAATATTTTTTATTGCGTGAACAGTGCATGAACAGTAATAAACAGTGTGTGAACAGTAATTTTTGTCCACTGCACAGTGATTTTACTGTTCATGCACAGGAAAAAAAAAAGAGGAAACGCTGAAATCCAAAACGTGGACGCTGAATCCAAACCGGCACAATATTCAATTCAAAATGAACACTTACCAGCATTTATCTCATTCATAGCTCTCTTCACATGTTCATCAGGTTCAATGTCCACAATGAGAGTTTGAACAATCTCAAATCCATAAGCTGACATGGCCTATGCATGTAAAATTCAAAGATATTAAAAAGAAACAGATTTAGCTTGTAACTTGCCTAATACTAAACCAGATTAGCAGACAGAGAAATACCTTTTCAAGTTCCTCTTCCACAGCTTTCGCGATCTCATTCTTTTGTTCAAAAACAGAATCCAGCTCCAACTTCGGAACACTTGCTCTAATAACTAGAAGAATGGAGACATAAGCCTTTTAGTTTCTCCAAACGATGTACAAATAGGTAAAATTGTCTCCAATGGAAATTATGACATAACAAGTATATGCATGGATTGGATAGTGACTGAAAATTTCCCCAACCTCAAAGACATTATTTTAAGCTAAATTTCATAACAATGCTATAAGAACTTCTCTCTTTTTCTGTCACTACTTCACTCTGAGCCATTTGTCATCATAATATTCATATCAACATTACCTCAATGGTCCTCTCCACATGAACATTATTTTTAAAATAAGCACTTTTCCAAGTCCAAGAAAGCATATCATGTACATAGTTAATCATGATGCTTTAAGCAAATCATAAAGAACATTACAACATTAAACAATTATCCAATATAGCTGTTTCACTAAGAATATACATTTCAATTCTTTTAGCATAAACTTCAAAATATCAATGTCAAGCTAGAAAAGAAGTCCACAATTTCTCAGCAAAAACTTAAAAAAGCCAATATCAAATTAAAAAACCCAGAATTTTCAGAATTTATTTTTTTCCTGACAAATATGGACCCATGGGACATATCAGTAAAGAACATGATTCTTTTAATTTCATTATTATGACAAACATGGTGACTTTCAAGGTCAAGTTACACATCCATACCATCAAAGACATAGGATTGGATTTGTGCTCTGGTGTTGCTGAGTTTGTAGAAAGCATCAGAAGCTTTGTCTGCCAAGGCCCGGTATTGAATGGAAGCAACAACAGTAACAAACACATTATCCTGAAAATGAATTATAGATCAGAAGCCGCAGAAGGATCATGCTTTCAGCATATAAAATAGTTTAGAACAAGATGATAGTGCTGTAGCCTAAAATATTCTTGCTTTAAACTCAAAAAAAGATAAGTTCCCAATCAATTCTGCAGTATTAAGCAAAGCACATTAGAAATCAAACATTTCTTGCAAATCTGTATGATACTAATACTTTCAAATCAGTTTCGGATTCTTCACTTCAAACCCAGAAAAGAAATAAACACCTTTATACTAAGACAAAGTGAATGTTTTACTCCTCCTGAATGCTATAAAACAGATAAATTATTGTGAATGCAAATTTAAAATGTCAACTTTGACTTCCCATATAATTTCCAAAGTATATGATTCTTTTTTTCACACTATTAAACCCCTCTAGGACCAATGATACCATGTGGCTCTCATAGAATACAACAGTTTATAAGCATGTTCCAGGTAAATTCCCAAGAATAAAAAGAAAAGTAAATAAGGCAAAAATAAATACGCATTAAACCTTTGTCTTCGTTTCACATCGAACATCCAGCTGCTGCACACGCAAAGAGAGGTGGCCAGCTAACTGCTGTCCCAAAACCCAAGGCAAGCAGTGACATCCGGGATCAAGCACATCATCAAACTTCCCAAAAGTTTCTTTGATGGCTACAGTTGACTGGTCCACTTGAACACAACATAAAGCTTGACCCATTTTTCACTCTGCATAGCACAGTAACCATCAAAGGTGCACAAACCACAACTGGTAGAGACTTAACAAGGTATACTAAATAAATAGACAAAACAAAATTAAATCACACAACAACAACCTTGAATGATAAATGAAATACAGAAATCTTTGTGTGCTAAATATATTTAATTGTAAATGAACAATAGTTTCTCACTGCAACTGCATAGAATACCCCCATTAAAAAGAAATAATGACATAATTTGCTTCCAGACAGTGAGAAAATGACATATATATTCTTAAAAAACAAAACCCAGAAAAGAATTATAGAAACAGGGCATAAGGTTCAACTTTCAAATGTCACCTAAATGTTTGTGATCTCTAAAAAGCCAATTGAAAAACTTGGGTCAGGATGAGAAAACCAATTGAAACACCAGCGTTCGAGTTCGATAACAATATGAATCAGAAAACAACATAAAGAACACAAACACTTTTATGCAATCGAGCGAGCGAGCGAGCTTACTGTGAACAAAAATAGTTGGAACTGATATCGAACTCACAATCAATCAAACTGCTACATAAATAGTTAGAACAAACACGTTATAATTGTCATCAATGACATCATGTAAAAACATCACCCGGGTAGTACCTATCTGGGAGTGAAATTCTTAACAAACCAAGAATATTAAAAAAGAAAAGAACCAGTTCACACCGCAACAACAACTTAATAGAAAGCAATGCAATAAGACAGACCCACATAGCAAAAACGCTTCTGATAAAGACTGATTCTACTTAGCAATGAAAATTCAACAGTTCATGTATGTATTCTAATCTCTGGCCTAAAAAAATCGCCGTAAAAACTATCTAAAATTTACACATTCACCTGAAAACAATTGAAAGCCAAGCTGTAGCGTGAGGTTTTGAAAGAATATGAATGGTTTGTACAGATTTTAATCAATCAGAGAGATAGTGAGAAAGAAGCAAAATACAATATAATATTCAACGTGAAAAGCACGATACTGATTGTGCCAGCAAATAATTAAATTAAATTAATAAATAAATATTGAGTAAATTGAAAGCTGAAGTGGTCCATGACAATTACATTTGGCTAGCAGTAGCAAAAATTATATTATTCATAAATACTTTTCTAAACTCAGGAACAAAAATTAGAATTTTCAATGTAACTGTTTTTATAAATCAAAATTATGAATCTGAAATTAAAAAAACAATAGCAAAAACCTAATTCTCAGATATTCATTAAAAAAAAATTAAAATTAAAATTGTGTAATGTTGCGTATAATAGTAATTCAGAAAAAATTTCAAAAAATTCGGACTTCAAATAATAGAGAGATTGGAAGCTCACCCCGAAGCGAAAACTGTGAAATTTTTGGCGCCGAGAGAGAGAATGGGAATCGAATTTGATAAAAAAAAAAAAAATGAGACGAAATTAAAGAGAGAAAGAGTGGGAATATTTATAGTGGGTGGTGGGAGCGTGGAAACGACGACGTAATGGGAGGAAGAAACAGCTAAGCAGATTACAAAAACAGGAAAAACAAGAATGTGATGCGCGTTTGGTATTTTTTTTTTTATATATATATGTATTGGTTTTTTTGGTTTGTAACTGAAATTGGAAGCGAGAGCAGAGAGAGTATCGATTTTTAGTGACAGAGCAGAGGAGAGTCAGTTTGTTGTTGCAACGGATTTTGTTATGCGGGTTCGTGGAAGAGGTGTGACTTTTATGAGCAGTTTTCTGCCAAATTTCTAGAGTTGGATCTTGCTTTTTCAAAAAAAAAAAAATTTATAATATATTTTTTTTTCAATAATATTTTTACAGTAATTGTTTTTGGTTAAAATACAAATTATATGCGGAATTCATTTTAGTACTGTAACTTTATTTTCGTTTAATTGAATTTATTAAGTATCAAATTTATTTAAATTCAGACATTTTGTTCAATTTTATTTTAAAAAATTACCCTTGAAAAATATTATTTTTCACATTAAAAAATTATAAATTTAATAAAAATATTTTATAAATTTTTTAAGAGTTTTTTTTTTCAAAAAACTCATTTTTTATTAGTTAATTACATAATTTATATAAATTTTTTTGACATAAAACTTGAATTGAATAATTTTGAAACTTAGAGGAATAAATTGAAAGAAAAGAAAGTTAGACGGCTAAAATGAATTTTCAGTTATATTTAGAAGGTGTATTTACATTTTAACCTTTTTGTTTTGTTTTTATTTTTTGATTTTTTTTTTATTTTTTTGTGATTTAGCTCAAAACTACATGTTCAATGGTTGGGTTAGGAGAAAAAATAACCGTTTGTAATTAGTATTTTTATAACCTTATTTTTATTTTTATTCCTCTAAAAAAAATAACATAATTTTTATTTTGATGAGTATTAACAATATTTTTATTGTACATTGATTATCAATTATCACCTCAATACATATAAAAATTGTTGTAAAATTTCTTATATCATTAGACTTATTAACCTTCTTAAACACGTGTTCACATTTTTCCATGTGCTATATAAATATATATATATATATATATTTTGCTGAACGTATCATCTCTTAAGACTTAAATGTCAATTTCTTGCTAATTGTGACTTCGTTTGTTTCAATAAAAAAGATTAAAAGCATCATGTGAAAGATAGTTTTTCACATGTTTTTGGGTTTGATGGTATCATAATAGAAAAATTGTTAAATAAAAGTTATATTTTGGTTTTGTGGGAAATAAAGTTATTTCTACTAGAATTTTCTGGAAAACGACTCTATCTTGTACCTAGCTAAATAAAACAAGTCATTGATAGATTTCTAATTCATTTTAAAGTTCCTACCAAATATAGAAAAATTAAATATTTTTCTAGAAAATACTATTTGAAAAAAATTGATTTTTCATAAAATATTAATATCGAAACAAATAGAGGGTATACAACATAAGTTTTTCGATATAAAACGCCAAGCAAACACTGTTGCGCATGCTCTTGTTCTTTTGTTGCGTCATGATTTAAGCTAAATAATTTTTTTTAAATATATACACAAACTAAATAAAATTGACTTTCCTTCTCAAAAAAAAAAAAAAATGTTATTGTGCAATTTTATCTTTTGACTTCACTTATTTAGTTTAGCCTGAGATAGAGTTGTTCTACTAATTTTTTTTTTTTTGGAAAACAACTTTATCTTGCATCAAGCTAAATAAAATACGCCAATTGATAGTTTTCAAACTCATTTTAAAGCTCCTACCAAATATAGACAAATTGGATAGTTTTCAAGAAAATACTATTTGAAAAATAATTAATTTTTCATAAAATGTTAATATTGAAACAAATAGAAGGTGTATGACATAAGTTTTTTTTATATAAAACGCCAAGCAAACATTGTTGCACATGCTCTTGTTCCTTTGTTACATCATGATTTAAGCTAAACAATTTTTTTTAATATATTACGCAAACTAAATAAAGTTGACTTACCTTCTCAAAAAAAAAAAAAAAAAGCTATTGTGCAATTTAATTTTTTTACTGATATTACAGAACAACATGCGATAGATTTAATGCATATATTTATCTCATATTAAAAACTTATTATTATAGAACCACACAACATATTTAAATCCAATAATCTTATCATTTAATGTAATTAAGAAACAATATTTTTAAAGAAAATATTTTATCAAGTGTTTTATTGTGCAATTTAATTTTTTTACTGATATTACAGAACAACATGCGATAGATTTAATGCATATATTTATCTCATATTATAAACTTATTATTATAGAACCACACAATATATTTAAATCCTATAATCTTATCATTTAATGTAATTAAGAAACAATATTTTTAAAGAAAATATTTTATCAAGTGTTTTTTGAGGGAAAACATAAAAGTATCATAGAAAAATTAAATACTAGTAATAAAATATTAAATTAAAAGTTGATGCTAATTTTTTGTTCAACTTCTACATGCTTATGGTTGTCTTTTAACATTTTTACATTTTAACTTTCCAAACTGCCCGCATGAAGCATAACTTCTCCAAAAGAGTAATATATTTATAAAATAATGCTTTCCATTGTAATAATATAAATAAATAAATAAATATATATATATATATATATATATTGTTTTTTGAGAAACAAACATACACAAGTGAGAGGAAAATGAGTTCTAACACAAAGATACACTATAACTTCACTTAAAAATCATGATTGATAATGTATATTTTTTGATAGAACATTATGGTAAATTTTTTTTTTATGGGAACATTATGGTAATATTGATATGATATAATTGAGTTTGTGGACCATAATATTGTTTTTTATTTTGTAGTGGACTTGGATTTTTTTTTTTTTTTTAATGGGAGAAGACTTTGGGATTGGAACTTTGGATAACTACAACAATGACGTTTCAAGTTCAACATGGCATTGGATAAGAGCAAAGGATAAATAGCTGAGGTCTAATTTATTGGGTCAATACTACTACTCAATATGGATATGCATTGGTGCTTTGTCTTACTCCATTCTATTGAAGTTGGTGGCCTATAATTTATTCCCAAACAACCACCGAGTATACATTCTCGTATTTGATTTTTTTTTTTTTTTTTGTAGAAACATGCCGATCATGTTATTGAAATTAAGATGGAAAATCAGCTATTACAAGCTTATTGATATCCGAAGGAACAAACTCTGTTGAAGATGACTTAAACGACAGCAGCAACAAAAGCAACAGAGATAAGCAAAACGACAGTGGGAATAAAGATTGTAAATATAAAACGACAAGGAAGAAAGGAAAAGAGAGACGCACTGTTTCACTTAAGCATTAGTTGGAGTAGTTAGTTATAGTTTTGCCACATGTCATTAGCTGATTGGTTGATTCTTTAAGTAGTTAGTTAGTATCTTTGGGCACCATGTTTAGCCCCTCCTTTCGTGTATATATACAGAGCTTGTAGCTAATTATCCATTAACTGCTTATAACAAATTGATAAGCAAATACAGAGGAGTTCTTTTCTCTCAAAGCAAGTTCTTGCATTTCTGTTTTGTATTTTATAATTTCACAGACTCCATTCAGACTAAAAAGGGAAAAGAAAATTTAGCTTTCCTTGCTAAGGTGTGAGCTACCCTATTGCCTTACCTATAAGTATGAGCGAAAAACCAAATTTGAAAAGAGTTGACAAAGGACATAGCATCTTTTATCAAGTGACCAAAAGCATAGTTAAACATATTACCTCTCTATAGGGCATTAATGAGTAATGACAATCTTCGAGCCGCCTTCAAAAATAGACTTACCAATGCCAAGTTCTTGAGCATAGAGGATTGCTCTTCTTGCTGCCAACATTTCCAAAGTAACCACCAAGGAGGAGTTTGTATTTTTTCAGAGAGTGAGAGAGGCCATAACTTTACCTCTATGATTGCGAACCACAACTCCAATACCAACTTCCCCTTCCTCAAATAGGGCACCATCAAAATTTGTTTTGTAGCAATCTTCATCAGGTGGTTTCCAAACTTTTCTGACCCTTTGGATTTTTTTCACCCGAGTTTCACTGCCTTTCTTGTGCAAAGACAAGAAAATTTCTGCCTCAGTTACAATACTATTCAATTGATGCTTAATGCTTTCCTACCAACTTCCTTTATTCTACACAATCCATTTTCCATGGATGACTATAGTAATTAAGGAGAAATTAACTAGGGTAGCATATGAATATGATTGTTCAAAGCCTTGGTTAGTTGACCGAGAATAAACAAATTGATTGTTTATTGAAATTTAAACACTTCAGAGAAGAAAATAAGTCTTTTTCATTAAGAAATAACATTTTTCCCCACATAACAGTAATTATAAAGCTAATATCATTCTTTTAGCTTCATTGTATTATTATAAATGCATTGCTGTTTAGTATTTTCATCTGTGTTGTTAGATTCCTGTTCAACTCTTTTACAGAAGCTTGTGTAATATGTATGCCATTATATTTTTACAAATTATGCAAAGAAATATTATAGGCTAAACTATATATTTAGTTCTCATTTTTTATATCTTATTTCAATTTGGTCCATAACCTTTCAATTGTGTCAATTTGGTCATTGTTGTTATTTCTTAGATGGAAATTGCTAACATGGCAAATGGTTAAAATGAAAAATTACTTCCAAAAATTAGTTCATGTTACATCAACGGAAACTAATTTTTTATTTTGGTTTTTTGCCATGTCAGCAATTTCTATCCAAGGGATAATGACAGTAACTAAATTGATACGGCACTGAAAGATTAGAGATCAAATTGACACAATTAAAATGTCAGAGACCAAATTGAAATATAGTGTAAAAAAAAAAAATTCATCAAATTTAATCTCATACTTCTCATCAAATTTTCATCCATTATTTTTCCTCAAAAAAAAAATAATAATAAAATTATCCATTATAATAATACAATGATAATAAAATCAACTTGGGAAAAAAATTATAAGCATGAGAAATCCAAATTTGTTTCTTGTTGTACTTGTTTGTTTTTTTATTTATTCCTTATAACAAGTGAGGAAAAGAGATTGAAATTTCTCCTAATTTAAAAATGTGAATAATGTTAATGAATCACAATATTCTTAACTACTATATTGAATTGGTTTTGTTTGTAAATATAAAAATAAAATGTAATCTTTACTCATAAAGCAACAGGAACAAGTTATGCAATAAAAAATCCTGTCTTAATGTCATAATGTGGATACTCCATTTTTATTCCATTCAACTCAAATTGACACAATCTTTTTATTCCCCTGTATCCAAAATTTAAAAGAAAAAAAGAAAAAGCATACATGATACACCTATCATACTGCAAATAATAATAGAGCATAATACTTGGAATTGTTTATTCACAATCAGTGAATGATATTGACATATTGTTATTGTATGTGGGTTGCACACCAATTAAAAAAAAGTTTGATTGTGCTTCTAAATAACAATGTTTTCAAACAGGATATAATCTCACGTGTCTTGGACTTTTTAAAAAAAATATATTACATATGTTATTTTTTTGTTTTGAAATATAAGAGTAATAAATAAATAAATAAAAGGAGGAAGAAGAAAAAGAAAAAAGAGAGAGTACTGAGAGAAAGAGCATTGCGTATGGGGGCATAAAAACTATCCGTTGAAGAATATTATTTAAAATTTAAGGGTACTACTACTAGGTTGGTTCCAAAACCATTAAGTCCATTTATGTTTATTTGGGAAAAGATATGGCTTTCCCTATGTGTTTATACTTTATATAATGGAGCAAAAGGCTTAATTATATTGTAAACTCTTTTTATGTTGAGTTAATTGGAGTTTTACCACCGTATACCCTTGGTGTGATGGTCACTCTATAAGTATAAGTGCTTGTGGGGTGTGGGAGGTAGGGGCCGGGGTTTAAGTCTCCAGGAGAGAGCTTCACACACATATACACTTAGATTATGCTAAAATAAAAATTCTATCTTATAAAAAAAAGAAAAACGGAGTTTTTATATATACTCTAGAAGGCTTTATAGACCTAATTTTTTTATAACACATTCAAGCATAGTATTAGTGGCGCCTCAAAGCCTAAGGCTCCATTTTTGAATAATTCTACCCTTTATAAAAAGGCCCCCTCCCATTATAAAACAATAATGTTAGGCATTATTGTTAGGCAATTTTTTTTTTAATTATGGGGAATTAATTTTAATAAATAGGTAATTGTAATTTATTCTTTATCTTTCCACTTTTTCATTCTTTCTACTAGCACATGCATAATGGAAGATACAAATATTTTCTCCCAACATTTTTATCCTCCCAACCAAACAAAATATAGATATCAGACATATCAACCAATAAGAAATAACATTTATAACTTTGAAGTAAAGATGGTAATGGAGTGGGTTGTGGTTAGATTAGGGTGTGTCCTATCCCTATTTTGAGGTAGAAAAACCGATGTGAGGCGAGAGTGGGCCAAATTAGGCAGCGAGACGTGTAAGAAGTATCTTGTAATTTTTCATGAGATGGTTTTGTCATCAATGGGGTAAAGATGAAAGAGAAAAAAAAAGTAATTATTTTCTTTTGCTAAAAAGAGAAAAGTGGTTTAAGAAAGATTATATTGTGTATACTTAGTTTGGACAAGCAAAATTCATCCCAACACCATCAACTATTTTGGGTGGGGAAAACCTCTGATAACATTGTAGAGAGGTGAAATGGAGAATTTTGTCCATCCCTACTTTCCAGTAAATGTGCCATACATTAATTAATCGGTTTCTAACAAACAGGTTCATGTAATCTTATACAACTCTTTTTTTCTTTTTTCTTTTTTCTTTTTTATAGCAAACTATACAATTTTTTTTTTCCAAACTAGTTTTTGGAAAGAAACCCTTCAAACTTCTTATATACATATATATTTTATTAGATATGAATTTTAAAAATTTAACCGCTAGATTGCATTTTCTTATTATATTTTTCATGCTTACAAAATTTCAAGAAAATTAAAGGTCAATAACTATGTTATCAATCAAATATTTAAAGTTCAAATTTTTTTTGTCTAAAATTATGCATAAAAAATAAATTAATTGATTAAATAATAAATAACATTCAATTTAAATAAAATTTGACATACATATTAAGAACATGTAAATTCTCATCCAGTATATATATATATATATATATATATATATATAAAGAATTGGATGGATCTCTATCCTTTGTCCTTATCTCGTTCAACTTACAAATACAGATGCCCCTATAGTAGCCGACGTGTCCTTCTATTTTAGGATTTTGAAGTACTATCATTTTAAGCTTTAACTCTAACTCTCAAATATATAAGGAAAATGTTAACAAGTAGTGTACGGTACCCGTTAACATTTCTTTTTTTATATCTCATTTAAAAAATGAAAAAAAGTAGTTAAAAAAAATTATCAAAAGGGATAAAAAGTTGAAAAACTGCCAACAACAAGTGCCCATTAATACAACAAAATATATAAATAGAAAAAACCATGTGTCCTACTATTTTAAGATTTTGAAATATTATCCTTTTAAGGATTGAGATTTATATAATACGTTTTAAGGTTTTTAAAGTATTATTGTTTTACACTTTATTGAGACCAAGTGCAATATCTGATACAATTAGTATGGTAAATTAAAATTTAAAATTACAAAAAGAAACTTTAAAGCTTAACTAATAAATATAAAAAATGAGTAAAAGTGAAAAAAAAAAAATGTTATGAGTGGAGTGGATTGGGATGAATTGCAGGTGTAATTGCAGTTGCATCTCAATCCCACGCTTTAACTCTATCTCTCGAACATAGATAGAAAAAACTCGCTTTCCAATACAAGGTTACTACAATATACGACAAAGACACGTGGGCAAGACACGAGCTGACAGGAATGACGCAAACGCAAACCAATCACAAGGACAAAAAAACCAGAGACAGACACACACAGAGTTCCATTTTGTTAAATCAGTCAGACGATAAAACAAAAAATCCATGAGACTTTCCACCATGTTTTCCTTACAAAATCAATACTCATCAGCAATCAAGACCTTCCCTCACTCCTCAGCTTTCTTCTCGTCATCTACCACCAATTCTTTTCCTCTCCAAACCAAATCCCGGAACTTTGTTTCCTTCAAGGAATCTTCATTTCCTGGGAAATCAATCTCCACCAAACCACGACAGCTCTGCGTCATGGGCTCTAAATCATCTGACGATGGATTCAACCAGCCTAGCTTTCAGGTGAGATCACACTTGAATATATAGTTCTGTGCGGTTGAGTTTGTCTTTCTTTTCAAATTGAAAAACAAAAGCCCAATTTGATTTTATATATATATATATATATATATTGCTTTTTGTTTGAATTTATTGATTCCCTACTGTATGGCTGAAGATATAAAGGGAAAGAATTAAGCGGTTTTAGTTAGCTCAACTGGTCATTAACAAGGAATTAGGATTTCACCTTAAGAAAAAAAGGAAACACATTGATGTTTTGACTTATAATTAATAACCCATTTTTCCTAGTCCAAATTTATTTGGGACCCACTAGGTTTCATGTGCAGCTTAGTGCATTTTATTTTTTGGGTCATAATTGCTCAGAATATAAGCCAAATAGAAAGGTGAGGAGGATAATGTTAGTTTGCACAACATTCATAAAAAGAAAAAAGAATTGTTGTTTTTGCAACAGAATTGTGCAGGAACCTAAAAAAAAAAACCAATATTAGTGGTTGTGACTACTTTAGATAATTTGATTCTATGTGATGTACACTTGGTTAAAGCCCAAATGGCTTAAGAAAGTTGGGTCCAGGTGATCTGGTAAACTATTATTATACCCAAATGCAGAGTGATATAGACATTGTCAAATTAGGAACAAACCTGAGCTTACAACTTTTTATGTTGCTTTTATTTGCATTGTTACTTATCCAAAAAAAAAAAAACTTTTTATGATGCTTTTTTGCCAGGTTGGCTTAAATAGGATTTTTAGTTCATCATTTGTTTATGTTTATCTTATTCTTCCAGATTGATATGTCTATGTTGCAGGGAGGTGAATCATTTTTAAGGAGTGTGCTGGCAAGTATGGAAACAGTGTACTTAAATAGGAACCCCACAGCAAAAGCAATCTTGGAGCTTGTTCAGTCTGTGGACAGTGACCATATTTTCTATGATCATCTTGCATTTAGGACATTTGGGGTATTCTTACTTATCTTTAATTTCGTACTTGGATTAAATTTTCTCTATTACTCACTGGTTACAACTTACAAGGCTTATCTATCACTGATCTTTCTACATTTCATTGCTTCCTATTAGTATTAGGCTTGTAGACGATATATTTTCAATATGAATGATATTTTTATCTTAATATTTATACAAATACAAATACTTAAATAAGCTGTTGTATGATGGAAATTCATCTAATGCTCAAACATATGTGCACATACGTATTTACTGAAAAAGACATGTTAATTATGGAGGTAACGGATTATGATTTTGGATAGAACATAGTGATAGAAAATAATACATTTGGTCTCTCTCAATTAATCTAATGAGGATCCGTAGCCAATACCAAAGTTTTGAGAGTAAAGATTTGTTATTACGTTGTTGTGTAGTTGCATTGGGATAAAATTGTTTGCATTCTGTGTTATAATGCACAATTTGTCTTTATTTTGGAACATATTAGGTGAACGGCTATGGGATTGACTCCATAGCTAAGTTTTTCCACGATTTTGGTTATACACAACGGGAGGAGTTGAGGTTTCCTGCAAAGAAACTGAAAGCACTGTGGTTTTCCCCTCCCAGTATTCCCCTTCCTGGTGGTGGTAATCGAGTCAATGGGCCTTTACCAAGAGTATTTATATCAGAGCTTCTTGTAGATCAGATGAGTACTCAGACTCAGGTATGTCCTAGGGACTATTCTTAATGAAGAAATAATCTGCATTTTGCACTTAGGCTCCTGGTGATGTTGTGACTATTCTTGTGGACCAGGTCTCTCTCTTTTTTCTTACTTTTTTTTGCTAAAATTTCCTTCTCAAAGCTTAGTGAAAATAAATAGTATGCTATGTTCGTATTTTCTATTGTGTCTCAAATCCCTTGTTATGTCATGTCTTTCTCTGATTTGGCATACTCTTTTACTGTTTTATGGATACTTGATATCCCTATGCTGCCTTATTAATTATTGTAGTGTTCTGTGTTTTTTGGGAATAAGGTTGGTGAAACTACTTCTGGAAGTTTATGTTGATGCTTTAAGATTTGTTATACATGGTTTTCACTTACTGTCAAAATCCTGCTACTTTAATAGAATGAAAATGCTTTATCTCAATGTCAAAATCCAACATCTAATTATTCTACTGATTTAAAATTCCAAAATTTGTGAGTTCTTTTTACTTTTGTTGCTACCATCCATCAAGTGCTCTTTAAAATAAAATAAAAAATAAAAATTATATACCTTCACATGCGAATTACTTCAACAGTAAATATATCAGTTACATTGTTGTTATAACTTTTTCTTTCTGCATTCAGGATATAATTAGGAAATACACTGAAATAGCTGGCAGTGGAAAAAATCATGCAGCTCTTGCAAGTTCCCTGGGATCTCTAACATGGGGAAAACCCTTATATTCAGAATTCCAACAATTGGCAAGGTACTTGTTTGTCTGTGTATGCAGCACTGTTTATATGAACAAATATTTGACCTTTTTGGATAGGATCATTACTTAAATTTATGCACACTTAAGCACAATGGCATCCTATAGCCTAGGCGCAGAGAAAAAATACTCACCTGATTGAAGTTATTGCACAATTTAAAAAAAAACATAGCACAGTAAATTTGAAAACAAATATTAATAGACAATATGACAATCATGTGATCAGCTAATTACATAAAATTAAAACTATTGTTTTATATAATTCTCTTGTGATTTACAAAATTTACACAACAAAGATATTTGATAGTCATGATCAAAATGACGTACATCATTGAATCAAAATATACCTAAACGGCAAAAACCAAAAGGCACTAGAATGGTAAGTAGTGACTTTTATGCCTAACAGATATTTTAGATGTCTTATTCTCGAATTTTTTATGAGGAATTGAGGGGTGGGTTTAATATACACAAAAAATTATTTGCATTGTATCACACCATAAATTTGGTCTTTGTATAACAAATTCAAGGTCCATATCAATAGCATAAAAGTTTAACAGTTAAATTCAGTAAGTTTTTAAAATAAAAGGGAAAAAACGCTTTTTTTGCACTTTGCGCTTATTGAAAGCACTAAAAAAAGTACACATAAGGTGCAAATTTTCCAAAGGCACTTTGCTTTAGGTGCAAAAAGCATTTAAGGCTTGGCACTTTGTGCCTTAAGCACACTTTTCCCATTACTTTAGGCATTATATTTTTGGTTTGGACTTCATTATCTGGAAATAGTACATCTTGATTTATATATTTGGGACCTTACCTTCCATCTTGAAAGGCTTCTGTTTCGTTTTTGGATACGTAGGGAAAGTGAATATGCGGCATGGACCCTTGTCAATGGGTATGCACTGAACCATGTCACTATTTCCACTCATCAACTAAAATCTCACTTAAGAGATATCAAAAGTCTCAATCAGTTCATTGAAGAAAATGGGTTCAAGTTGAATTCTGAAGGGGGAGTTCTGAAAGGTTTGCTACCTAATCTCTAACTGTATTTTCATTTTCTTTTTCCAATTTCCTTAATTTGCTTCAAAGCAAAGTTTATGCAGTGATGTGCTAGTCACTGTTGTTAAAATAAATAAGTGAATGTTGTTTGATGAGAAAAAAATATAGGAAAAGAAACGTACATGAATATGTAGGTAAATGTTGATTTGTGTGAGAGACCGCGCCCCCGGCCCGTTTTAGAAAGTTGGGCCAAACCCACATGAATGGGTGGAGTCGTGTTATTGCCTCTCAAAATGGAGGTTCGACTGATTATATTTTCCCCTTTAGATTAAGGGTTTTACAATGGAGTCGCCACTTATTTAATTGTTGGAATAAATAAGAAAACCATAATTGAAAAATTCATCATTTTATTAATTTGAAATTGAATTTACATTGAACATAGGAAATTACATGGCTTTGGTCCTAGATACAATCTAAGATAAAGTACATGGCTTTGTTTCCTAGTTACAATCTAGAAATTGAAAATTACAAGTATAAGCATTTGATCTACTAACCCTTGATCTAAGTTCGGAGGCTATGTTACAAGGTGAGAAGGTGTTAAGCACCCACCTTGCCCGGTGAAACCGGTCTTCTAGACTATGGTGGCCAACATTCATATCACATCATTCAATAAGTTATCAATCAATTTGCATATTGAATTTGAAGTGTGTGCATGTGATAAACCCTAATTCAATTTATTAAACATTGCATTTGGATTGAAAAATAAATTCTAGTGAATATGTGTGTATAGTGACATCCTAGATTCAAGGACTTGAAAGAATTATGAAACAAACATGTTTTTCATATTTTTGATATGGATTTAAGATCAAAACTAGTGTTTATGCATGAACATGTGATGAACAACCAAGAACATGTGAATAACACATAAGAACAATCAAGAACATTCAAACATATTCAAGAGAATTTAAATAATCACTATCATGTTTTAATCCTAAATTCTCATCATGAAAACACAAGAAACAAGTTAGGAAATTGGATTATACCTTCATGCAAGATCCATACGGTGGAGGAGGAGATTCTTGAGGGAGATCCTAAGGGTGGAGGAAAAGAAGAACTAGGAGAGGGAGAGTGAGTCTCACTCAATACCTTGAGTCTCAGGAAGACCAAGATATGACAAGACTACTCAACTTCACTAGAATTCAAGAGAGGAGAAGAGAGGGGTTTTTTTTGTGTCCTCTGGAATGAAGGAGGGAGGGTTTATATAGTAATAGTGGAGGGAATATGAATGGAAGGCCATTTAATGAGGGTTGACAAGGATTATGAACCTAGACCTCATTTTAGCCTTGGGAAAAATCTGGTGCATTAAATGGAGAGATTGGTGGGAGTGGGGAGCAAGCCAAAATTTGGTTTTCCCGTAACTGCTGTAACAGCTTGTAGAGCCAACTTCGAAAAATCATATCTGACCCAATTCTGATCGGAATTATCTCGTTCTTGTGCTCAAATTGAAGCCCCGGATGTCTAGTTTCTGAGAAAATTAACCTCATTCACAGATTCAAAATATTCTGAGAAATATTGATGAAATAGTGAGCAGAGGTCATTTGTTAGAAAATGGTTTCAGCACAATTAACATTAATAGGTCCCAAATCAACTCCCAATTAACATTAAATGGCTCCAATCACTCCAATTTCAGACTTAATTGGTTCCAAATTTACACTAACTAAAAGATAATTGCACAAATTACTCATTGAATAATTAATGTTTAACTATCTAATTAATTAGGTGTATGCAACCTCACCATAAAATGTAATCCTAACCAATTAAATTATGACACACCATTGATCTCCAATTGATTACACTTATAACCAATTGAAATCAATTGTTCATAATCACATATAGTCGGACTCAATTTGTGATAGTGCATCTCAGCCATTAAAACTTGATTTGATGATAACTTTCAATCTGGTGGTCCGATTAGGGCTTATGACCAGTTGATTTGATCGTTACAACATCAAGATCATTTTGATGAAATGAGATTAAAGATCTAATGACTAGAATCAAGATGCATATTTCCAAGGCGAAATTACCCTTTTACCCTCCAAATGAGGTTAAATGCGGGTTGCAAAATGGGATGTCAACAGAATGCCCCTCATTGGCAGAGCTTGAAAAGCGAATGTCAATGTATGAAAGAGACACCTAACTTTGCAATCAGTATTTAACCGTGGTAAATGTATGATGCATGTAGATAAAAATGCAGAATGTCATGTTGTAGATCAAAATGTGGACCGAATCTCGAGGGAGATTGCCTACGTACCTCCTGGTGGAAGGATCAGGTCCAAACGTAGTTCATGCATGCAATTTTTTTTTTTTTTTTAATAAGTGCAAGACATACTTACCTGAGGTTAAAAAAATGGAGGACCAAGGATCCTGGCTCATGCTTTCAGAGGACTTAGGATTTTTGGATCTTGGGTCGTGTTTTCAGAGGGCCAAAGGGATTTCTTTTTTTTTTTTTTTTTTTTTTGGGCTTTGGCTCATGTTTTCAGAGGACCAAAGGTTTTGGATCCTGGCTCATGTTTTCAGAGACCTAGGATTTTTGGATCTTGGCTCATGTTTTCAGAGGACCAAGGGTTTTTTTTTTTTTTTTTTTTTTGGGCTTTGGCTCATGTTTTCAGAGGACCAAAGGTTCTAGATCCTGGCTCATATTTTCAGAGACCTAGGGTTTTTGGATCTTTTGGCTCATGCCGATGTGTATGGGCCTTTTACCCTAGTACCTGCAAAATAAATATTTTCAATTAGTAACAGAGTTATTCATTGAAAAGAATTTGGCATACCTGGCGAATGCCCCTAGTTTAGGAAATATTCCATTCTTCGATGAATGCTGAGGGTAGACAGTCGACTTGATGTTGCACCACTGGAGAATGTGGAAGAGGGTCATAGCTTTTTGTTCTTGAAGAAGAATTTAATGATTTTTTTTTTTGAAAAATTTGGAAATCCTGAATTTTTTCAAAGAATTGAAAATTTTGACAGATGAATTTTTTTTTTTTTTTAAAAACAACCTAAGAAGTGGAAGCCTAATGCCCCTAGTCCCCAGGCTTTTTGAAAATTCTCTTCTTTTTTTTTTTTTCTTTTTTCTTTTTAAGCAACCTAGGAAGGATGAGCCCCTAGTCCCAAGGCTTTTTTGAAAGATTCAGAAAAAATTGAATTTTTTTTTTTTTTTGAAAATTTTTGTCTTCTGTCCTTTTTTTCTTTTTCTTTTTTTTTTTTTTTTTTTTTTTTTTAAATATGAAGATTTGTTCATTGAAAAAGATGAAGATGAAGATGGAGAAAAAGTGATGAAGATTTATTCATGATGATGATTTTTTTTTTTTTTTTGGGAAAAACCTATCCTTTGAATGAGAATAACTTTGGCTGGAAGTTGATGCGGATTGCTATGTCCTTCCTTAATTCCTGCAAAAAAAAAATAGTTTCAATTTAGCAATGGATTTATTCATTGAAATGAATTGGAAGTACTTACCCAATGCCCCTAGTTTGGGGCATATTCCATGCTTAGATTGAAGCTGAATTTATTTGATGTTGTGACCATTGGGGTACATGGAAGAAGATCATGGTCTGCCATCCTTGGTTCCTGCAAAAATACTTTCTTTCTCTAGCTTGTTAGAAACCAATTATTGTGAAAACTTGCACACAATATAAATAGGCCAATGCTCCAAGTTTAAACATGCTTAATGCAAACAAATGGCCTTAACCTAACATGCACCCAAACAATTTTGTCACATTGTTTTAAATTTGTTCTCCAAGGTTGTTTAGGTGAATGGGACCGGGCCTTTGCAAGGCTGCCTACGTACCTCTCTCATAGAGGATCAGGTCAAGACGTAGTTTAAGAGAACTGGATTTTGGAAAAGAATGTTTTTTTTTTTTTTTTTTTTTTTGAACAAGAGGTGATCCTTTGAATAACCATTTTAGCAAATCAAAGTGTCTAAGAATCAAACAAATCTCTTTGATTGGGAATGATCAAGATCATTAAACTTATGTAATCAAATTTGCTTCATCCTTTTGAACATCGTCAGATTAAGTCTCCAAAGGCAATCAATAAATGAAATGTGATAATGTTTATGAATCACATTGTTGGGTGCAAACAAGGAGAGTGCTCCAGGTTTGGAATTCTTTTGAGTCATTTTGAGGATTTGAGAATTTGAGAAATTTTGTCCTCGGACATATCATCCTGTGGGGTTTGACAATTTTAAGTATTTTTCCTTTTTAATTCAAGAGAAAATAATATTAGATCTTAAGATGTGCCTACAACTAGCAACACTTCAAGGAGGTCTTTACTCATGGATTGTAATGTAGGCCGGGTTTGGGTTATGAAATGAAAGATATAAAAGGCTCAAAATTCCCTATGTTGTTTCCCCCAAGTATGCATTACTCAAAAATCAAGTATTGGAGGAGTTTTACTATTTCTTCTTTGTTATCTTCTCACTAGTCTTCATTGGTCACTTGTATCAATAATCGTTTTTATGCTCATTCCTCTTGAATCATACCTCTATACTTTCATTTTGTAAAATTCTTCTCTTTTTAGGTTGCATCTTCAAGTTTCCAACTCGGTAGGATTTTCCAATTTTTTCTTTTCTTACTCTTCATTTCTTTGGCCTTAACTTTTGCCTAGACCGCCCTTTTGGGTTTTCAGCCTAGCGGGCTTCCATTTTTTTTTTTTTTTTTTCTTTGGCCCTAACTTTTGCCTAGACCGCCCTTTTGGGTTTTCAGTCTAGCGGGCTCCTTTTTTTTTTTTTTTTTTTTTTTTTTGGGATCTTTTGCCTTCATTGTTTTCCTCAGCTTAAGTCATTTTGATACACTCTCTAGACTTCTTTCTTGCCTTGATGTGCTTGCACATTTCTATGCTTGATGAACCTTTTTCTTTTTTGGTGAACTCTCTTTTAGATGAACCTTCTACACTTCTTGGCATGATGAATTTTAGGTTCTTCAAACTTGATGCACATTTTGTTTTCTCTCACATTGATGAAATTTCATTTCTCCTTCCTTGATTGAGTGAAAGCTCATTTTTCTTTGATGATCTCTTATCTTTAGCTTAACGAATTCTCTTCTTGTCTTTCATGTCCATTTGCTTGTAAAATACGTGACTGGAATTCGGGGTCCTGTCTCGTCAACTGAATTGATGCACAATGAAAGTAGGCAGATATTTAAAATTTATTAAGAGAATCACTATCAATCTAATTAAAACTAATATACACAGTGATGTGCTAGTCGCTGTTAGTAGAATAAATAATTGAATGCTGTTTATTTATGCACATGAATCTGTTATATGAGCTACGTCTTGTTCTCCTTATAAATAATTGGTGCAAATTGAAACTAAGCATTTAAAAAATATATTAAAATTTATTAAGAGAACATCACTATAAATCTAATTGAGGTATTCCTGTGTTGTTGTTATATAACCATATTAAAGTCTAAGGCTGGAGATGACGATTATATGACTGTATTTTTTTTTTTTTTTTGGGTTACTAGTGAGCCCTGATGGCCTTCTGCTGCAAAGCTCAACTGTAGCAGATTCAGTTTCTTTCCAATTTGCTGATGGTATCACTGAATCAGTTCCCTGTTCATACATTGAGTTTGCTGAACGCCTGGTGCTGCCTCAATATAAAAATATACCTGAGATTGAGGTAACTAACCCTTTTTTTTTTTTTTTTTTTTTTTTTTTTTTTTTTTTTTTTCAGTTTTACATCTTGGTTTAGATTTTATGTTCTGAGATTGATGACAGAAAAATAAATAATTCAAGATCAATTACGAACTTAGCCTTTGATTATTGAGTCCAATGGTTTGACTACACAAACCCCTCTTATAATGGTTAATCCGCTGAGTGATCATCAAGAATTTGCTTCGTCACTCTTGCATCGGGGTCTAATCTTCTCTTTGTTGCACAAGTACCAACTGCTTATATTATCTACTTGGATAGGTTAAAGAGTTCCATAGGCGAGATGGATTTGAGGTTGGAAATGCTGACAAGATCTTTGAGAGCACATCCAAGGAACAGCTGGCCAGGAGGGCTGCATGAGATACAAAATGAAGTCTTTTAGCATGATGCAGTTAATTCACTCTCGGGGGAAATAAGGGTTTGGTTCATCTAAGTGGAGGATCCAAAAAAGTGGTCTTCAAGTCTCAGATGTTAATATAAACTAGTCGCAGATCCATGCAATGCGTGGAAATATATAATACTGTTTTAATATGATATAATCTATAATTTATTCTCTCTAAAATTTATTGAAGATAATTTGTTCTCTTAAAAAATTGAACTATTTTTAAAACTTTTTTTTTTTCCAAATCTCTATTTTTACAAATATATCATTTTATTATTTTTAGTTTTTTTTTTTTTTTTTAAGATTCAATATTTATAACCCAATAATGGAGGGACATGCCTATACAAAGTTAGATTTTCGCTTTTTCTTCACGTGATGAGATTGTATCATATTTTAATTCTTTTGAATTTTTAGGTGCACCTTTTGTACCAGCTGCATGCATTCTTAATTTTTAAAAGTGATGTCTCGTTAGTTGGCAGCAGAAAATGATAAGACCAAAAAAAATAAAAATAAAGTAAGGTTTATTAGGTTAGAATCATTATTTACAAAAAATTATTTACAATAAGGTAAATAAATAATACGTTTTGAACAAACATTTCTTCAGCAAAATGATCAAATTTAATAGACCTTCATTTATATCAATTTCCATCAAAGATCAAATTATCAAATAGTAATGTGTCATTGATTCCACCCATGTCCACTACACACATTCATCAATGTGTCCATATATAAATCACCCACTTGTCATCATTTTATCAATGTTCTAAATTTCCCTAGAAAATCAAAATAGTGAGTATACAAATTATAACTAAGTGAGTCACTTGTATTGCCATGACATTGTGGTCAAAGTTAGTGGCAAACTTGTTGAACTCGGCCAATTTTTTTTGCCTTGGAGAAGATGGCCATTGGCATTCTAGGTCATGAACTTTAAATAGCTATGAGAAATTACCAGATTGTATCAGCTGCTATGCCCTATCAACGCTTAGATGGTAGAAAATGCCACATCAGCTTTCACAAAAAAAAAATAATAATAATTTATGCACCAATTTTTTTTTTCTTTTTTATTTTCTTACATTTTCTTTAATAAAAAAGAATTTCATTTTACTTTCTCACAATGTTCTTCCCAAGCCCAGAATATGCAGTTACTTGGGGAGTTTTAGGAAAATCCATATAAACTTAACAGTTAAGACATATGTAAAATGAGATCACCAACCCATTATTTTATCTCTAAAAGCATCCTTCAGCTCGTTAGCAAGTAAATATCTAAGTGCAAGCAATATATGTGCACCAAATTGAATAATTGAGAATCTCCATGAGGCCTTGATAGAAACCACAATACTCATCAACCAACCAAATTATTCTAAACAGGCAGATTGATCTACAAATATTTCCAAGCTCAAAACCCATAACAAAATAGGACCCAGAATCAAACACCAAAATCACTACACCTACACAAAAATATACAGCAATAGAACCCCAAAATTGAAACCCATTTCTAGTCCATGTACCCATTTTGTAGATCTTGCCCAAAACAAAACCCATTTCGCAGATTGGTGGAGGTAGTAGATAGTCATTTATTTACCATAGACCTAGCAAAGTTCATTCGAATCAAAGTTGAGATCCTCGAATCATTGATAAATTTTTTTTTACTTGTTTCTCTAACTCAATTCTTAGAGAAAAACAAAAACCAAAACAAAAACATCACATTGAAGTTAATTATCAATTAGAAAAACATAATAGCAACCATATTGAGAGTAACATTCCTGCAATCTCGAGAAGGGCAACTATAAAGCAATTTATAACAAACATGATCAAATGCCCAATAGAAATCAATTGTGAAAAAGCAAAAAATATATTTGAATAGTTTTGAGATCATGAAAACTCAAACTCATTCATCATAAAATCACAAAATTGAATTTTATATATATATATATATATATATATATATTTTCTTTTCTAGTTATGTTTGAGATGGAAATAAACAAATAAAAATAAGAATAATACAAATAACAAAACTCAGTTTGAGTTCATACCCTTTGGACATGAGCTACTAATGTTCGCCTCTCATGTGCTTCAGTTTCGTTCGTAAGCTCTAGAGTCACTCTTTGTCTCTTGCACTCATTTGATTGGGTTTTGGCAAATGGACTCGAGCCATGACCAAAAGAATGGGAAAAATACACAAGAAACTATCCCATTGTAGGCCATAACAATCAATTTGCGGAGAGAAAACAATTGAAAATTTATAAAGGAAAAAAAAATATGAGGAGGTGAGGAGGTTGCAATCTACCGATGACTATCAGAATTCCATATAATAACTGCATCTGAAGAGTCTGGGCTAATGGAGAGACACTGTGGGGATAAGGGCCCAAATTTGTATATTGGGCCTTGGGCTTTATCCGAGCATGTGGACATGTCCGAGAATGAGTAAATGATTGGGAGAGGCCCCAAAATTAAGAATCACATAAGGAAAGAATGGAGGAATATAGTTCGAGGAGTATCTCCTTCTCAAATACGATGAATGTTAGTCAAACCTATATTTGGGCAATTTGGGGGTTCTTCCAGGAAGTTCCAATAATAAGGATGAACCTCAGGCACGTACAAATGTGATAGGAGCTCAGAAATATCTAAAAGAAAAGCTGCTACCACCGCATTAAATGCACTGCAACAATTTTTCTAGCTATATTTATGTGGAGAGGACCCCTGAACAGTGCAGTCTTAGCTACCACCATTCACAGAGAGCCAAAGAAGATGTCTGATGGGACATGCACTCAAGTGAAGACTTAAATAGTTAACAAGTGTACGATCAGGATGGTCTGAAAAGAACTATATAATGTAAAAGACCTCCCATGAGAGGGGGATCGGAAAAAATGAGAAAAGAACGACTGTAGTATTCAAATCTGTATTAGCATTTAGTTCTATCGATTTATTTTATAACCCATCTCCTCAGACAACCAGTTCATTCAGTCCTTACGTATCTTTCTTACTTGTTCATTTTTCAAATCTCTATTAACCGTTGTTAAATTCACTAAAGGCCTAGTTCTTTCATCCACTCTCTACAAATTTATTGTACTGGGCTCATTGGGCCTACTTCCCATATCTTTTAGACTTGTGCTACAAATTGTGACCCTATAGACACATAATAGAGTTGAAAATAGAGTAACACCTAAATTTAAAGAGATGCCCAATAAATGTCAATTGGTAAATCAAAAAATTAAAAATTAAAAAAAGAAAATAAGCGATGACGTGGCACTAATGCGGCTTAACCGGATTGTAGTAACAATAAATATTACATTTTAGCTTTTTGATATATATAGATGTATATTTCAACATTAAGTTGAAGGAGTTTGGTGTGTAGATTGCTTATTTTATAATAAAAGGAAGGAAGTTCAATTCAAATTTAACGGTTACTGCATTGCAAAATAATAGTTTTCTACTTTGAACCATTGTAGAAATTATTTTTTACACCCAATATTTTACACACCCTCTCACATAAATGTAGATTCTACGTAAATTCTTCTCACATGTGAAATCTACATTTATGTGAGAAGGTGTATCACACCCGGTGTAGTTGGAAAATTTATTCACTCCTATAGGAGGAGTCCTCTCTCCTTTCACAGGGAATAGGGCCCCTGTGTGGGACTCATGGTAGGGCCCACTCCCTTTGTGAGAGGAGGGAAGACTTTTCCTATAAGAGTGAATAATTTCTCATGTAAACTGGAGACCTTGGTGTTTTACCATTATTATGGTACAAAAACACTTGCCTTTCCCGGTCCATGTTTAGAGTACCCACCCCACCCCCCCCCCCCCCCCCCCCCCCACCCAAAATAAAATAAAGAACAACAAAAATGATGACAACAACAACAACAATCATGGTTAATTCTTAAATTGTGAAGATAGTTATGGATCATTGGATCTTGAACAAAGACTCAGTCATATGTATTTTTTTTCTCTATTATTTCATTATATCTAAAGTCATACCCTTAAAACAAGAATTTTTTTTTTCCAATTAACCTTAAATATCAAAAAATTTCGTTAGTTGTCAGATTTCAAAATTATATGGGAAACTAGCATCTCGAGTGTTTAAAACTCGAGATCAATGCAGAACTCAACCTTTTAATCCTTGATTTCAAGATTTTTTCATATACTTGCGTGGACAATTTTCCACGTGGAACCACGTAGAACTCGAGTTTTAGACACTCTATTTTCCTTTCTTCATTTTCTCTTTCGTTTATCCTATTCTTCCTTTTCTCCTTATACCTCACCCATAGATTCATCAAATCTTGGCACCGGAGCAACAACCCAAACCCACGGATTCATAATATCTTGGCACCAGAGTAGCTCCCTAAGCTTGGGTTTGCCAATCTCGGCACCAAAGCGGCTTGGGTTTGTTGATCTCAGCACCGGAGTGGCTTGCATTTGTTGATCTTAGCACTGGAGCACGCTTGGGTTTGATGTTCTATCTAGTATTGTTTTTTGTTTTTTGATTTTTTTTTTCTGGGTTTGTTGTCTTCGGAAGTGGGTTTGGGGTTTTGATAGTTAGAGAAATTAGCAAAGGGGAAAATGGAGGAGGAAAAACAGCGAAAATGGAACTCAAGTGTCTAAATCTCGAGTTCCACGTGAATTTCAACCAACACCTCAGCTGTGCTAGCACATTGAATCGAGTCTTTTATGCTCGAGTTGCTACAGTAAATTCAAGTCTAAGAGACTCGAGATACTATTTTACAGAATTGTTTCAAACACATATTAACTAACGATATTTTCTCCCAAATGCTTGCTAGTTAGAAAATTACCTCCTTAAAACAAAGAATTAAGTGCAAGAAATTAGTCACTATATGAGTTTTGAATTTTTTTTAGTTGCAAGTTAGAGAGAGAACCCAAGTTCTCCTCCAAAAAAAAAAAAAAAAAAAAGGTAATGTCACTAAATCACAAAACTTGTGACAATTTTTTGACCTTATTTTTCATTTATCTATTAATTTTTTTTTCATCTTAATGACTAGGAGAAAGAAGTAAGAAGTAAGAACAGTTGCTGCTGTGGATAATGCAGCTACTTCCCAAAGTCCATCTTCTGAGACGTGTTGATGTGCCAGAAACTTTGGGTAACACGCATCAATTATAAAATTTCCATAAACTTGGTCACTGTGCAATGGTGATTACGATGGTGTGTGGTTGCTCTTTTCTTTTTGGCCCCAGAGGGTAAAATGAATGAACTTTGTTGACAAAGATAAGGAAAACATCAGTATCACCCTCTCATATACGTCCCTTTGTGCTAGCAAAGTCTGAGCAGAGTATAAATCCATCTAATCATACAGGTCAGTGAGCAATTTGAGGCTTATCTGTACTTTATGATTATTAAAATTTAACAGAAGTTTTCGGTGGTGATGGAGAGGGGAAAAAATGCTTTATTTTTTAAAATAATGTTAGAAGCACAATTTTTTTAATCAAAATTATTGATATAATCAGTTCGGATTAGAATAATATCACTTTTACTTGGGTCTATTGCTGATACTTTTAATTATGCATCATCACAAAAAATGGTGATAGTTAAAAAATTGATAAAAATGTTATGTCTTAGATTTATTATTATTTTTTTTATATATAAAAAAATCCAAATAAAGATTTGACTAGCCAAAAACCATGACCAAGCAGAACATGGCCCTTATCTATCTCCAACATCTGCCATCAAGTCAGATGGGAATCAACCACATCCTATTACAGTCGAAAACCCACTAGTAGGCTAAAACAATGGGCAGAAAAAAGTAAAAACTTAGCAAAATCTGCTTTAAATGAGACACAATAGCTACAATTGTCCAAGTCAGGAAGATTGAAGGGTCTTTGATGGGATGTATTTAACAAATTTTATGCATCATCACCTTCTTCAAGGATGATATTAGGAAAATCCAACACATTTGTATTTAAGGATTCTCTCTGACCCGCGCCGTGTCAAACTTTAACATATGTGAAGTGATGATTTGATTGCTTTTTACTAAATACTAGTAGCTGGACTATGTGTAAGTGAAAGTAAATTTTTTCCTCAGTTACAAATCTTATCAAATACGGGCAAGTTATTTGAGTTATTCTAGAATTACATCCAATTGCATACTTATTTTTATAACTATCTTATATGGCAGACTATAATTTATTGTTTGCTATTTTCACATGAACTCGTCATTTTTTTTTCCCCTCCACTATCGTAATTGTGAAAATAAGTGTGAAACTAGTTGTGCTCCTAAAATTTTTCAATACAGGTCATAGTAAACAAGAAGACATCATGGGGCGGATCTGAGGAGACAGAGTGATGGTAGCTAGACCCACGCAGCAAGACAAGAAGGTGTTAGCATTGTGTGCCTGGAATCAAGGCTACAGCAGGAAAACAAGGTGCTATGCCTGGTATCGTGGCTACCCTGACTGGACATAAGTCCCACCATCCCAATTCAATTCGTGTGGCTTTTGGATGACCTTTTTCTTTTATCCCCTAAAATTTATTTGTTTATATTTGCTCAAAATGACAAAAATACAATTATACCTTAAAGAAAATAAAGCTTTAAAGAACCGTACAAAAACAAATAAGCCAACAGGGAAGGAGCTGATAGTTCCCCAAGGACTCGATTGTCGTGGTAAGGGGGCAAGGTGCCATCATATTTACACATTCTCAATCTCAACTTAAGGGGCCCTCAGTTATATTCAGAACAATTTGTATCAGTAATCCATATAAAGCTGTGTAAAATAACAATGCTGTATTTGTTTGCAGTCTGTCTACATGCTACAGGCTTACAGGGTTTATATTATCAGATACACACCATTCCTGACCATAAAACACAGCAGACTTGTATTAATCAAGAATGAAATGAAAAGAAGACCAAAAAAAGGGCGGCGGCAGGGGATGGGGGAGTGTAATACACTTTTTAACATTAAAAAACCAAACTGAAGATACATTGGTTGAGATAAGACATTTTGCTCAACAAGCTTTCCCTTGCCCTTACATTCTCCCCCCGCAGGGAGTTCACCACTCTAAACAACACATCAAAGCAAACATGTTTCTGTGTTGCTTTTTTTCAGTTGTCTAAGAACAAATGCTTTAGCAGAAGATACATCTATACTGAAGAAGAGGGAAAAAAGAAGCCAATGGGGTGGAGAAAAGAAACAGATATTACCAAAGCGAATGCTATGGTTTACCATTGGGCTTTGGGGATTGAAAAGTGTAATGATGGTGATATGGAGAAGCATGGGAACTATTTATGGAAAGGCTCCTCTGCTGCTGCCCATTCCTTGAAAAGGATCCTCCTTGTGTTCGGATGCCATTTCTAGCATTTGGGCTGGACCCCACGCGGTCAGCTTGCATGGTCTGGAAATAATATGATGAGCTTGCCATGTCCTTAAGGTTTGGCAGTGGTTTTAAGGCTTCAACAACTTCACTCATCAGGGGTCTGGCTTTTGGATCCCGACTAAGGCAGTGAGCAGCCAGTTGCGCGGCTTTTTGTGCTCCTTTAATTGAAAAGTGACCTTCAAGCCGAGGGTCTATCAGCCGGTAGAATCTTCTTCTCTCTCCTAGATGTGGCCGAGCCCATTCCACTAGGTTATGTTCACCATTAGGTCGGTTTTTGTCCATAGATCTTCTGCCAGTCAGCATTTCAAGTAGAACCACACCAAAACTGTAGACATCACTCCTTGAAGTAAGATGTCCTATAACAAAAACAAGGGTAAGCATTTATTGCATCTCAGAATTTTGGCATGTATTAAAGAGTATCACACACGAACAGTGAAAGTCTAATTACTACATGCTTGGGACACCAAATGACTGACCATATGGGCCAGTGAAATACATTTATTAGCTAAAGGCAAATAGTGGAGATACCATAGATCCATGCTCAACCATTGAGGTGATGAACCCTAGATTTGACTAAACCAGGCCCTAAAGGGTATATCAGCTTCTAGCCAACCTATAATACTAGAAAAAATGCAATAGGGCCTAATGCAACAAGTTACTATACTTTTTTTTTCAGTAAATAAAAGGAATCCAAGTGCTTTAAGCTTCCTAGTACTTAGGGAAATTCATATGCAACAAACACAAGCATTGTTTGCATCGGCATTCAATGGCAATTGCTGAAGGATGGCCCTTTAACATATACAATGCCAGGTTAGATAAATATCTGTAAAAGAATTAACATGCAATAAAAATTGGCCTTTGCACCTTCTATGTCATAATTTTATCTTTTATGTAAAAATTTGAGGCAATTCATAGTCAGACTCACATAAAAAAAAATATATATATATATATATATATATATTAGAACAGCTGCATGACAAATATAAAATACATAGTCATACAGAGGACAAATCACAATCCATCTTACTCATTCAACCAGAATGTGTATAATGCATGCATTAAACTCAGAAAAAGGGGAGAGAGGGAAAGGATGGGGGCTGTTAGATTAATTTCACAACACTTACCTGTCATGACGTATTCTGGGGCTGCATAACCGTAGGTTCCCATCACACGGGTAGAAACATGGGTCTTGTCACCCTCAGGACCATCTTTGGCAAGTCCAAAATCAGAAAGTTTCGCATTGTAGTCCTGAAATAACTTGTGTTATTAAATTGATAAATGATATTAAGGGTAAACAATTGTAATGTTGCTTTTGTTTAAGTCACATACTGCATCTAACAGGATGTTGGAGGTTTTAAAATCACGATATATAACTGGTCTTTCTGCTTCCTCATGAAGAAAAGAAAGACCCTTTGCAGCACCTAGTGCAATTTTCATCCTAATGGACCATGGAAGAGGCAGGGACCCTGTGTACAAAAATAATTGATACAAAAGGACATCAAATAAGGTTGCAATCTAGAAAGAAGAATAATATCACAAAGCAGCAACTGCTAATAAGTCTACACTCAGCCAAATAACAGTCATAATTGTAACATGTTCCACGGAGCAGAGATGAGATACCACAATTCTCTTAAATAGGAAGCATGATGTGGATATACTACAGCACATTAAGAACTAGCTTTTGGAAAACCCATTGGCATATATATTATGCAGAGATGTATTAAATCTGCATTCAAGATTCTTAAAATTGCTCATCCTAAGCTCCTCTCTCTTAAAGTAATAAGATCATTCCACAATGGTGAAGCTATCTTTACCATAAAAATTACTACCAGATTGGAGAACTTTTATCTCCATATTAATATCTGCAGAGTATTTGAGAAGGACCTTCCTAATCTGCTCACAGATTCGGTCCAAATTTCCTAATTCATAATTTCGAATAACTAACTCTAATACAATATGTCCATGGAAGGATCTCCAGAAATGGTAAACAAATTCTCAAATTTTCTTGCAAACAATAAATTCAACTGCAATGTGGTGCTACTCCACTAGAAGTTAGTGCTAACACTAGAAGTTACTGCTATTTAGGTAGCGATAACTCTATCTCCTAATTGATACTACCAAAACTCAGAGGTACCTTTCTTCCATTTTGTTTTGTTTTCTACTTATGACTTCCATCCAATTGAACCCATTACATGCAAGGTTTCCACCAGAAACAATATATACGAGAAAGAAAATACATTTCTTGCCTGTTTGATATCAAAAATTTTAAAAATAATATTCTCATGTCTTTGTAAGCAATCACCCTTTCTATGGAAGGAAACATGTCAAAATCATGAGTAACCAGAATTAGGTAACAAAATGATTATGAGAACTGAGTAGCATTAAAATCAACCTACAAGCATATGGGTCCTAAAGAATCTAACATTCATAATCCAAAACTGAAAGAGTGGAGGAAAAAAGCCAATTAAACTGTCAAAAGTGCAGTTACATACTTCTAAATAGATGGTTTTCCAAGCTCCCTCGAGGCATGAACTCATATACTAGCAGCCTTTGATCATCTTCAATGCAGTAACCAATAAGCTTGACCAGATTAGGATGAACCAGATCACCAAGAAAATTCACTTCAGCCTATTACACAAGATGAGGAAAATAGATGAAATATAATAAGAAAAACATTAATAAATTCGGGCAAAGAAAGAGAGGAGAAAATTGTTGTTGAAATTTCATAAAGGAAAAGTAATTAGGAAAGTTACAAACCAGCCATTCTTTATGACCCTGAAGCCCATCATGGTTGAGAGTTTTTACAGCAACAGTAAGCCCTGTGCCAGGTTTCACCGGAGCAGTTCCATTTTCTTCAATCCACCCCTTGAATACACAACCAAATCCTCCTTCACCCAGAAGACTTTCAGGTCTAAAATTTCTTGTTGCCAACTTAAGATCATTAAATGAGAATTTTCGCAGACGAGAAGCAACTTTAAGCTCTTCTTCAAGCTTGGAAGTGGATGAATTACTTTCTGCATTACTAGTGGTTGAGGATGGGACAATTGGAGCTGCAGGTTGGTCTCTGCTTGTATCATTGGTTGATTTACTTTCACCTGAACAGAGCAAAGAACCAACATATAAGAATACAAACTAACATAAATGAATAAGCCAGGCAGGTAGACATCACGCATTACAACACTTTGTAACAATGAGCAAATTAGATAATATTAGTAACGATTCTGGAAGAGAGTTTGAGAGTAGTATGAAGTTTCCAACAGAAAACCATAATAAACATAAGACAAATATATGAAATATGGTGTAACATAATTAGATGTATCTGACATGAGAGGAGTGGCAAGGGAGAAAGAGAGAGCACTGGATAATAAAAAGAATCTAAACATTTATTCGACTTGATTAGGAAATATTTGCTTGAAGTATGAGCCCCGCCTGGTTTTGAACACATTGCCTTCCCTCCATGGAATTATGCATAGGCCTGAAAGCAAGCACTCACACTCTTGTGACAATCTTAGGCAGATTACACTTCCTTTAAGGATTAGAGGAACTTCACTTTTGGGTTTGCTTTCTGCTTCTGGGATATCAAGTGCAGCTCTTATTACCTTCTACTCAGAAATTAACCCCTCTACTTTTCCTTGATCATGTTGATAACCAGATACAAAGCAGAATAGAGATTTGCCCAAGACCAGAAACAACCAAGGCCATACCAGGTGTGCTTATGAAAGAAAGAAAGAAAGAAAGGAAGAAGATGAAAAAAGAAGCAGAAGAAGAAGAAGTTTCCATATTAACTCATAAGTCATAACTAGCGAGGTTTTATATATTGACCTTGACCCTGATGCAGCTAATTTATTAGCACCCTAAACCCAGTCCTCACGTTTCACAGTGTTCCTACATATTCTCCACTAATTACTTGCACAATATTCTGAGCAAATCAGTCTCAATCACGATAATAATTACATGAGCAAAACATGCAGTAGTTAGTTAAAAATGGACTTGAACCACAAGACATGTTAAAATAGAAACAAAAATAAGACATCCAAGTGAAATCAAATCAAACATAACTAGAACGGTGAAACCAGAAACATATAATTACTAAAAAAACAAGGGAGAACATCATAACCTAGTAAAAAACAAAGTTCTCCCAAAAAGATAAGCAGAAGTTACCATAATGAGTAGTGGTTCCACTGATTGAGCTATCCACTTTGGATCTTGAAGAAATGCAGCTCCCAAGAAACCTTAGCCTAACCCAACACCCAATTTCTTCATCTTCCACACCACCTTTAGCTTCCGCCACTTCCTTCTTCTTCTTCTTCTTCACACCCTTTGATTTTCCCACTTCCCAACTCTCCACTTTACCATTCTCACCACCCAATCCCATCTCTCTCTCAATAACCCCTAAACACTCAAACCCAACACACCATCACAACCCTCTCATCTCTCCCCGCCCCCAACCTCAACCAGTAGTCGTCAATCTTCCTTAACCAACAAAAACCCACCTAGAAAATCACCATATACCACTAAAAAATTCCACCTTTTTGGCTTTTTCCCACTTAGGCTGACAATATTAGAAAAACTCAGATGGGAAAACAGCTAGATCACAAGGTAAAGATCAAATTTTTGACTAAAATTTTGAAAACCCAAAATTGATCAACTTGTGGAAAATTATATAGAAGAAGAAGAAGAAGAAAAAAAAAAGTACTTAACTTGCTTAAACCAGAGAGAAGCAACAAATCTCAGTGGAACCCAGAAATGTCTGCTCAAAGATACAGAAATCTCAGACAAGGACTCTTATACAAGCTGACCAGTTTAAAGCTAGAAAGAGAAGAAAATTTGGAAAAAAAAATAAATATCACTTACATAATAATACTATGAATTATCGATTCTCTCTCTCTCTCTCTCTCTGTGTCTTTTTTTTATTAAAATCGAATCGAAGACTAGGAAAAGGCAAAGCTAGCTGCCCGGAGATTAACGGGTAGTGTGGTTTAGGCTGCCCAAACTGCCCGTTGTGTGGCTCACTGGGAGTGACTGGACAGTGGAGTGGACAGGGCATTAAGCTTAGGATTTAAATAATTTTCACTGATTTTTTTTTGGATTAAATATTAATTACACTTTCTTCCCTTAAACTATGAATACCCAAATTAGCATCGACACGAGATAAATTGCTAATTTTTTCTTAAATTATGAATACTAGAATTATTATCGACACAAGGTGATTTGCTAATTTTTAATAGATTATAGGAGATATTGTTCAATTTTAGAGTTTAGTGGGAAAATTGAAGTGTGCACTATAGTTTAGGGGGAAAGTTAAAATAATCCTTAAAAATTCCAAATCAAGATTTGCTATTATTGTAGTATATTATATGTTGATAATTTATAGAGACTCGATCAGAGCTCACAAACTTTTTTTTGGATTTTTTATAAAAAAATTGTTTGTTAAAATTCCGAAGCTCTTGACTAGGTTTTATTTGGGTGAGAAAAAATGGCTTGAAGCATATAAGTAATCAACATCTTGAAGCATGAATTCCTTATACGAGTTTTCTCAACAACAAAAAATAATAATAATAATAATAACTAGTTGCTAACCCGTGCAGCACGGGAACTTATCTATTTGTGAGATATACTAAAATAATTTTATAAATCTTAAATTGATTAAGAAATTACACCATTGCATGATTTGCTCTTGTATAATTTCAATTTGTATTACAAATTGATGAAGAAACCACTGCTTGAATGTGCAATGACTAACAAAAAATTTGTTAGACAATTTCAGATACTGCAAAAAAAAACTCAAAAATGAAAGACCAAAAAATATTAAAGAAAAATTATCAACATTTGAGTTTGACTTTAAATTAGATTTGTTAGAGATATAGAGTTTCACTCCTTATTAAGTTTAGATTAAACAAAAATAATTTTGTTTAAAAAAAATGATGAGTTTGAGTTTAAGTTGGATTTGTTAGAGAGATAGAGTTTCACTCCTTGTTAAGTTTAGATTAAACAAAAATAATTTTATTTAAAAAAAAAAATGAGATGAGTTTGAGTTTAAGTTAGATTTGTCAGAGAGATAGAGTTTCACTCCTTGTTAAATTTGAACTAAACAAAAATAATTTTATTTAAATATTGTGCTTATATGAAAAATTGTGAGAGTTTCAGAGGTTTCAGTTTAGAGAGATAGAGTTTCACTCCTTGTTAAGTTTGGACTAAACAAAAATAATTTTATTTAAATAAAATGACAATTTTATTTAAATATTGTGCTAACGTGGAAAATTGTGGGAGTTTCAGAGGTTTTGGTTATATATATATATATATATATATATATATATATATATATATATTGTAAGGGCGCACTTTGGTTCCTAAGCCCAAAAGGCAAAAGGATTTAGGCCTAAAGAGCTCAATACAATGAATTTGTAGATAATGAGTTAGAAAACTAGGCTCTAATGAGTTGGACAACAATTATAGTGGGTCTAGATGATAAGAAAGCAAAGATAAACTGGCTTTATCCAAAGAAAATCATCATCGACACAATTCAAGGAGATCAGTTCTTATATATATTTCTTTTAAATTTGATTACAAGTCTAGTTCTTGTTGCTACAATGTTTTTCTCTCAATTTTTCAATCCCCCTCTACAATGGGATGTTCCTTCCTCATATCGCCCTCCTTGTTCCATCTTAGCCATCCACATGTTGATCAGATGGCTAGCCCTTCTTCTTATCCTGTCAGTACCTTCTTGAAACTTTCTGGAGATAGCTGTAAGGCTGATTATCACTGTTCAGGTATCACTTTCTCATTAATGCGGCCAGAGAGTTAGCTGCAGAGCATTTAATGTGGTAGTAGCAGTTTTCCCTCAGATATTTCTAATTTTCTTTTTATTTTATCCTTTCCTGATGCTTATCCCTGCCAACAGAATCGCCCAAAACGTTGTCCCTAATGTCAAACCAACCTCTTTGACTTCTACCCTGTTAAGCCAAGGTGAAATCTGTCCTCGGACATACTTCTCGGAACCTTAAAACCAAACCCCTTCGCCCATTCACTAGCTTGCACTCTTTCTTGGCGTCTACTCGTCCTCGGATTATTGAATGTTCTCGGACAGAGCCCATAGTCCAATATACCCTTCTGGGCCTGCCAACCCTACATATATATATATATATATATATATATAATAATCCCTTATATGAGCTAAAAACAATCTAGACGCATATGTATTGTTTTAGGCTATATCTATTGAAAGAGGATTAGATAATAATCAATTTATCCATCACTGGACTATTGCTCGGTTTAAAAGTTTAGTGCGGAGATTGAAGTGTACTCAATAGTTTTTTTACAAAAAAGTACAATTAATCTATTTTTATTTCACATATTTTTTTACAATTTAGTTAACTTCACTTGTCATGTAGATCACTAGTCACCGCTTACTTTATTTTGATTATATTCAAATTACAATCTACCACCTCCATATTGATATTATTAATTTGTTATACACCAATCATACATTATTAACTTAATAGTTGTGAAACTTAAGGGACTAGTTTAGTGAATTCCATGACCTCATGAGGTCTTGAGTTCTAAACTTTTAGCCAACGTCTTAAGGCTACTATTAAGAGATTACAGATTTCTTTTTATAAATATTGGGTATTTATAGGATGAGAAACTACTCATGTCTAGGGAGTAGTTAGGTATTTAAAGAACTCTAAACTAGGGTTGTAAAAGAGCCAAGTTTTTACAAGTAATGAATCTTCGAACTCAACTTGACAACAAAAGTAAAATGTTCAAGCTTGACTCGAGTTCAAACCAAGCCTATAAATAATGTTTGAGTTTGAGCTCAACTTGGCTCAATTTGATTCATTAATCAAGCCGAGTTTAAGCTTAATATAAAGCTTTTGAGTTTGAGATTCAACATTAGTATATTATTATTAAGCCCATTTGGTTTGGACTAGTGGTCCTTACTCTTAGTTAATTAAAGTCTTTATTAGATATGAGTTCATTTGTTAAGCATATTACTAAGCTCATAAACAAGCCTAAGCTTAGTTTATTTATTTATTTATTGAGCTCTATTATTCACAAGTCTGTTTATGAACAATATTTTTACTTGAGCTTGACCTGTTTATTAAACAAGCCTAAAATTGAAGCTCAAGTTTGGATTGTTTATGGATGAACTACTTATCGAATCAAGTTTGAATTAGTTACAAATGAATTAATTCATTTACGCCATGTCTCAAAATGCTCACATTAGAAGTAGAAGAAAAAAAAATCCTAAACAATTGTGAAAGATGTGAAGTTTACTATTTTTAATTCATGAGAAATGTTACGAAGATAGTATTTTCAGTAAATGTTAACATAGTTTGATGTGATTGTATTTTATAAGTAAAGAGGGTATATCATGTTTTAGGCGTAGATATGTATGGGTCACACAAGTTGTGAGAAAGTTGAGTATATACATCTAAAACATGATATCATTTTGTCTAAATAAATAAAGTGTTACGTCCATAATATTTTCACAATAAATTTTAGGTATTAAGTTGGCCTTATAGCTAAATTGACACCTCCCCATATATAGAAGAAATGCTATGTCTACTAAATTTTTACAACATTTTCACAACAAGTCATAAAAAACAAGTTGTTTCTGGTTGTTATTGTTGGGGTAAATAAGTAATCACAATGATAGGTTCAAATTTGAACCAATAACAACTATCCATCTATGATTTGTTGTAAAAATATTATAAAAATGTTGTGGACTTCTCCATATATAAAATGTTTTTGGAGTTTAGGGGAGAAATGGTTTAAATTGCGGGACTAGCAGCATATTGTAATTATTTCTAAAAAAAAAAATTGTTATTCGTTCTAATTTAAACCTGTAACTAAAATTACTTTTTTAATAATTTGCTACTTAGAATTTGTGTAAAAAATAAAAATGTTATGAAAATGTTTTAGAATTAACATTTATCTCTTTAAAAAAATAAAAGGATGAAAAAAAAGATGAAAATTGAAAACTTATTGGTAGGAAGCACGGCTCGAGGGTGGGCGTGCGTAGAGAGAAAGACAACGGCGGGCAGAGAGAAGTGGGAAAAATTGGGGCAATTCGGGCAGGTGAGAGAGAGAGAAGAGATTAGTGGGACCCACTTGATGGCGACGTGGCTGCCTTCAGTGGGCGGACACATATCACAATTACAAACGCGCGCGTCAGATTGATCTCATCCATGACATGCAAATTTTTCTTTTTTTTCTTACTCAATAAAATTATGACCTTTGTACCTTTCACCTCTATTATACTTTTATTATACTCTATACTAAACCTAGTATTAAAGTACTATGAACAAGTCAAATTTCATTTATTTTTTTTTAACTGTGGGTATAAATTATTTCTTTTTTTTATTTTTTTATTTTTTAAAATCTATCTATGCCATCTTCAATCTAGCTTATAGATTTTCGAAATGAAAGGCATTTATTTATTTATTATTATGTGGGTTTTTGTTTTATTGCATACATGACATGTTATAGTGCATGTTGTTGATTTCACAAAATTTGAAACACGTTAATTTAATATCTATTAGGACATTCATATAATCTTCAAACGTCATGTGGATATCATAGTACCTCAAATGGTAAAATATGAAGAATTAGACGTCATATGGATAGATATTATAGTTCGAATGAATGGTAAAATATGAATAATTAGGGTTAAGAGGTGAAGTAGGCCGAGGACTATAAAGAGTGACAAAGAAAAAGAATTTTCGATTAAATAATAATAATAATAATTTAGTACGTGATCAATCAAGCCCACACCTTATAGCACATATTTATACTAGAGCAATATAACAAGATTACAATAATACCCACAAGTAGTGTATGATAGATGGATTTGGATCCAATGCAATCGTTATAGTCAGATTTATTACATTATGTAATAACTACTTTTATGTGAGTGAGACGAAAACATTAGCAGAAAACATTAGCAGGGTAAAAAATTAAATAAGTTAAAAGTTAAAAAATAAAAAAAAGATTCAAGGGTTATTGGTTAAGATTAAGAGCAAGTTTTTTAACATTCAAACTCAATTATTGAAAGTGCTATTGCATGGTGAAATAACTTTAACTATAGTATTGAATCTCAAATCTCAATTCATGATAGATTAACTTAACCTTTCTCCTTTCACTACATCCGCTAATTTGTTAAGGATACAATTTTTTTTTTTTTGGAGAGATTATTAGGGTTACATAATTATTGAATCATTTTTTTTTTTTTGTTGGGATAAAGGAAGTTTAGGTGAGGGGAGGCTACCTCATACTAGAGTCAAGGCAAGCCACAGGTTTCAGAAAGGACTTACATTGGACTTATAGATCACCTATCAAGAAGGATTACTGGTAGTGGAACTCAAACCTAAATTTTTTGAGCGAAGCATTCGAGTCTTACCAACTGAACTAAGTCTCGTTGACTAATTATTGAATCATTGTTATGTTATTACATCTCTTTATTAAGATAATACCAAAGTTCTAATAACCTTTGAATATAAAATCTAAAAGACATAGCCTTGAGGCCACCTTGCTCGCTCGTACCAAAAGTCAAAGTCTAGTTTTGTTAACAAACCTAGACTTTGATCAGGCAAATGTAAGTATATAGGTGTAACAGTTAAAATGCCATTAACAGACCTTTTGGAGATCCTATATATTATGGAGTTTTATTTATTTATTTTAAAAAATAAAAGAAAGAAAAAGTGACCCAATTTCGAATCTTTCAATGGTTATAGTTTACATGACGTAAAATTCATTAAAGATCCATGTCCGTAAAAGAAAGAAACAAAAAAACAATTTCCTTTTCTTTCTTTTTTTTGAAAAGATCTCCCAAACCCCAATATATATAAATATACTAATATATATAATCCCAATATTATTACAGTCATCAAGTTTTGCAGTAAAGCCCACCATAAATAAATGAGTCTATCTCATAGTCATTATTATTATTATTATTAAATTAATATTTTAAAGATATTCTATCATTTCGGATAAATAGAATTGGATTCTACTAATGATTTCAGTTAAGCACAGTTGGTAATAAGACAAGGCAGCTGGATCGAATCTGATAACATTTTTTTTTTTTTTTAAATCATAAAAGAATTAGAGTTTCTCACACATACGCCATACCTATTATTAAACCCAATCCTGGCAAATGGGTACGAGCATGTACATGATTTTTTTCCCTAAAAAAAATGTGCGAAAGCGAGCAATTGTGGTTATTTTACTTGGACTCGATCATAATAAACCCCTTTATTTATTGAAAAATCAATGTATAAAATACATAAACTAATACAGGGTCATAGACTGAACAGAGACTCCCTTAAGGCCACGTAAAAATTGTTAACTATTTGTCACACGTGTTCTATTTCTGTGAAGACGTAATGCTGACTGTTATGCACCCGTGAATGGCAACGTGTATGGAGTGTGCATTACGTCAGTTAATATCGAATTTTTAAAACACAATTTCAGTTAAATTGTGAAATCTAATTTTCACGAATTCAAAATTATAACTAAAAAATACGATTTTCAAAATTGTGTATAAGTGTGTGTAACAAACATTAACGTTGTGTGAATGTTTCACCGATGTTTCCGATATTTCGTCGGTGAAGATCCATGAGGAAAGACCCACGTTGAAGTTTGAACACGTACGCCACCATCACTAGCCAGAACCTATACATGTATTAGAAGTATACTTAATACATTTTAACACTGATAATTATTCACAAGGATATAGCATACTTCTACTTCTCAAACTTTCACCAATTTTTAATTGCAATAATATTAGTGTGTAACTGCTCTCAGATTCGAATCTAATCTTTGTTTCAATTTTTCTCTCTCATCCCAATCCTTATGGCATCTCTAAGCTTACAGATCTATGATGTGGCATCATCTGAATGGTGCCATGTCAACCTATATAATGCCATATGTCAGAATTTCACTAGTTAATAGGATTTGGACAGTTGGGAAGAACTTTATGATTCGATAATTTTATCTGGTTATTTCCAAACAAAGAATTTGAATTCAAATATTCTCTTCTCTATTTGTCGTTGAAAAAAAGAAGAAGAAGAGTTTAATTTGCCAAGATAACATTATTGTAACTAGAAAACATTAATTTTTTCCGAAGACTTATAGATGACATCAATTGGTAGGTACAAAACCAATTAATTTTACAACTTTTGTTTTGAAAATTTTCACTGATAAGAAGGTTGGAGAAGCTGTTGCTCATATTAATTTGGATGGGATTATATGTCCCATCCCATTTGTCACAACTCACAAGTTAGTAAAGCTTTAACTATATTTACTAGATCATAAAACTCTTGCATATAATGTTGTAACATTTTAATATTATGTAATTAAAATGGATTAATATTATAACATAAATATAATAATATGAGAGTTAATATGGAAGATAAGAAGTTAGTAAAATATTTAATCCTACGTTGAAAAAGAGAAAGATTCACATATAACAATTTAAATAAACTAAATTCACACTTCAATTGAGATTCACACATCTATAAATCGGGGTATCACAAAATCAGTTCCTATATATAGTTTCATGAGGGTACATGATAGTGCTTGTGGTCTCTTTCTTAGGAGTAACTGCACAAATGACATTGATCAATGGGTCGTTTTTGCAATTAGAATGGTGCAGAATCAGAACAGCTCAGTCTTTCTTTATGTGCTGTGTCAAAGTCTTTTCAATAAAAGGGATAGAGTAATGCTAGAGATATAAAAATCTTCACTATTATTTTTTTTTTTTACAATTATTAAAGTGGTAAATTGTGATTAGAGCAAAGCATCAGTATTTGAAATAGGGAAAGAAAAAAAAAATTCCAAGTATGTTTGAACTTTTTTCTGAAGATACAGAGTCCAAGTTAAGCTGCACACATGCATCTTGGGAACTAATTTCTTTAACCAATTCAGCTGCTTAGTAATTAACCCTCACGTAATGTAATGTAGCCTTGGGCTAAAGTGAGGTGCAAGAACATTTTTAATTTATTTTTGGGGAAATTACACCTTACTACCTTAAACTGTATTCAATATTACACTTTGCAACCTAAACTTTTCAAATGCATGTTTTGCATTCTAAATTATGTGCTTTATTACACTTAGCATTTCAACGTTAAGTTTGTTGTTAACTTAGATGAAAATTCAAAATTTATGGTGTAAAGTGTAATCAAAATTATAGTTTAGGTGGTAAAGTGTAATTTATTATTTGTTTTTAAAAAATTGAGAAGAATAATAATTAATTCTTTTCATGTAGTGTCAAATTTTTCTATCAAAGTTAATAACAAACTTAATGTCGAGGTGCAAAGTATAACAAGGATCATAATTTATGGTGCACGTACATTCAAAAAGTTTAGAATGCAAAGTGTAATTAATGGTATAGTTTAGAGTAATAAAGTGTAATTTTTCCGTTATTTTGTTTGGACCTATATGTATTTCCACTTGTTTTTTTTTTTTTTAAGAGAGAGAGAGAGAGAATTTCAACTTATGGCGTCCGCTCTTGATGATAACTCTTTATTATCAGACTAAGACACCAATCAATTTTTGGTGTAGGCAGACCCCAGATCTCTTATACAATTATCAAAGACTTTACCAGTTGAATTAATTGAAACTCACTATTTCCACTTTTTAGATTGTAGCATTCTTGGCTTAGTTTTCATTTGAGGACTTTACTCCTATCCTAATGCTTTGTGGTGGAGAAAAATTAGGTTGTCTGCTACGAATCCCATCAAATTTAAATATGTTGCTGGATATTTTTATTTTTATTATTAATATTTCCTTGAGGTTCTTATGCTAGATTTGGAAAAAGTGTACATAAGAGTGGATCAAGAAAGCGACAAAAATTATATTTTCTATTAACTTGCAAAAGATCCCCCAAATCTAAGGATATTAATTGGGTCGTGATTTGTGAATAATATAAATGAAAAAAAAAAATTCATTGTTGTTCATTTTAAATACAAACTTGTTAATGATAAGAACAAAGTTTAACTACAAAATTAATTATAGATTTAGGTTACAAGCTTACTTAATATCTTTTTATTAAATGTGAATTTTGACAAATCCACAATTGGATTACATCTTCTTATATCCTCCATCCTTGCAAAATTACAAGAAAATTAAAGATCAATAGCTATGTCATTAATAAATTTTTTAAATTGTAAGTTTTTTTAATTTAAAATTATGCACAAAATATAAGCTTATAGAACATATAGTAAATAATATCTGATTGACACAAAATTTAAAATGTGTATTAAGAATATAAAAAACATGCAATTCAACGGTTAGATTTTCAAAATATGTTGTAATATTTATTTTATTGAGTGAGTTTGTAGCCTTAAGTTACAATTAATTTTGTAGTTAAATTTTATCCTAATGATAATTAGATATAATAGTTATATATTTGTGTGTAGGGTGCAGTGCATATAAAAAAGCATCACTATCCTCAACAAGGTAGAAAAATTGAATCTATTTTTCACTATACAAAATATGACATATTGAAGATGATAGGTAGAAGGGCTTAGACTTGGCAAGTCCAGGGACGGATTTGGGTCCATTTGGCCCAAGAGTGAGCTCTAGAACACATCCCATCAACTGAAAAGCCTAAGCCTAATTTTGAGGCATGATTCCTATTATTTAAAAAAAAAAAAAAAAAAAAAAAAAAAAAGGTTAAAATCCAAATTGCACCATCTATCTCTAACTTTACTTTTATTCAATTAAGTTTTCTAAATTTCAAATTTATTTAATTTAGACATTCTGTCCAATTTTGTTAAAAATTGCCCTTAAAATAATGACCAATTTTTTTAAAACAAAATTTGACAAAATGCTTGAATTAAATAATTTTGAAACTTAGAAGACTCAATTGATCGAAAGTAAAGTTAAAATACTGAAATGAATTTCAGTCAAACTTAGAAGGAGACACTTTACATTTTAGCAACAAAAATATATATATATATATATATATCGAGTCTCCTTCCTTGGAAAAACCCACCAGTTTCACTAACCAATGTATGCTATTTTCATCCTAAAAACAATATTATTAGAAGAATTTTGAATTCACAAAAACTCTAATGATTGACTTAGAGTCCGTTTAGATACCGCTGAAAACTAAAAATTAAAAATATTGTAGCAAAATAATTTTTAAATGTGTAAATAGTGCTGTGAGACCCACTTTTAATGAAAAAGTTACTGAAAAAAGAGGTTTATGGGTCCCGCGAATAGTGCATGGGACCCACTGAAAACACCACAACCACACAGAACTGCGCTTGGAAAAAAAAACAAAAAAACAAAAACAAACGCAGATGCAGATGTGGGAAGCGCAAAACGTGCTTCCCAAACGCACACTTAACCTTCAGTTTCCTTGGTTAGCTTCCAACTTGGGTTTGCCTTTTAAAAAAAAAAAAAAAAAATTTATAATACAAGATAAAAATTTCACTCTAAGGTAATCTAAGTGTTTATGCGTTTGAAGTTTCCTTTGGAGACTTAATCCCTGTCCCTTATTTTCCATACCGTACAAGCATTTATATTTGTAAAATAATCATCGCACCAAGAGTGCATGATGGTAACTTGAGTTAGCCTAAGTCAGGCTAGGTAATTCATTAGAGGTTATCTTTTTTGATTATTTTCGAGACAATCTCTCCTTGTTCTTCTCCCCGTCAACTTTTATTCCACCCACCTATCAATAGCTAATTTCAGAACCTTTCCCTATTTGCAGACATAATTTCAGAACCTTTCCCTATTTGCAGACATTTTGATTTGATGGTGGCGAGTGATATCCTTTGGAGAATTTAGTAATCTTGTGGTTGATTACTCCAAGATTTGCTTTGGATTATTCTATTGCCTGTTTTTTTCATTATAAAGTTTTGCTAAATATTTAATATGGTTCATTTTGCCATGTTCTCTCTCTCACTCACCCATATTTTTGCAATAGAACAAAACTTATGTACAGTATCTTAGGTGCTGTTTTTTAGATTTTTTTCTTATGATTTTGTCATGTGACTACTTAATTTAAAAAATACATTTCCATTAATGAGAAAAAAGCTATATGGTAAAATCTTAAGAAATGAACCTAAGGAACAGCACCTAAGTACTGTACCTAAGTCTTGCTCTTTGCAATATTTAATAGCTGCCCCAAAGGCTCACAAAAAGTTTTGTTCTTGAAGTAACAAGCTTAAATTAGGCTTAAGTGAGATATCAATTGAATAGTTTTTTTTCAAAATATATAGCTTTTGACAACTTTTATGTTAAACGTGTAACAAAAAACAAAAAAAAAAACTAAAAGCTAGTTTATTTTCAAAAATACTAATATTGTCTACATATTGTGCCATGACATAGAATTAGCAACTCAATTTGTGTCCTTGAATTCGATTTTAGATGGAGAGTGAGATATTGTAGCATTGATCAACATATGAATTGAGATGCGATACATGTCATGATGATAAGAACTTCACTAATTCAATATGAAATGAGTTTATGCATATGGTTGCAATGAAGCTACGATCATAGTTTGTAACGGAATATTTTTGTAGAATACTAGAATATGAGTGCCGCATGTTGTGCTTAATGTGTAAGATCATATTATTTGAAATTGATACAATGTACAAGAATATCTAAAAGACCGCTGTTTGTGCAAAATAATGCAACAATATTTTTAAAAATCCAGAATAAAAATTATACTATTATTCCCAGGTATGTTATGATCTAATCAAACATAATACTGTCCTCTAAATTTCCACACTTGTTATTGCTGATACATTGTACAACAAAGGGAAAGAAGGCAAAAGCAATATGAATGAACAGCATAAATTAGGAGAACAAAGGCTGAAAAAAAAAAGGTAATAATAATCCCATTGAAAATCCAAAGATACAGATTGATCATTACCATGGAAAGCGCTGTAATAATTTCTCTGCTTTTATTCAGTAGTATCGAACGGGAAATTTCAAGAGTAAATTACTCTACAAAGCATACATTCTTTTCCTATAAAGGGTATGTAGCAACTCCCCTTCTCAAGTTCATGGTTTACAATACACAATGTGAAGCTATATTTCTAAAACAAATTTAACATGACAATACCAACTACACTCGAGAGAGGAAAAATGTACTTGATGCTAGTTGTTTGGATGGCAAAACAGCAAAGCCTAATATGCTGGATTACTGGATGAGTAATTATTTCCGCTGTTCAAGATAAGATGTGGGAAAAATGGAAGTTATAGTTCAATCCTATATAATACCTGTGGAAATGCTGGAAGTTGCATTGATCCTCAGTGAGTAATCAGGGACATAGGTAAGACCTGCTATGCCAGAAAGTAAACTTCCATAAGAACTTAAGGGAAAATGGTTAGCTTGTTGGATTAAGATTATAGGATAACCATGAGAAAAAAGGACACAGGAAGCAGTGATCATGAAACCAAGAGCTTTCTAGTATATAAGCCCTTTCATTGACAAATGACAACATGTATTAGCCTAGAATATATTCATTAATCAGCAGTAAACAAAGAATGCTACCTGCTTGGAATTACAGTAATACTAAACAATCAAAACTGGAGACACTGGCTTTGGATAGAAGTATCAATGATAGACCTCCAAGAATCCACGAAAGAACATGTGTGGGGTGGGGGTCGGTCAGTGTGTTTAGATAAATGATAAGTTGTAGCTCTATCCATGAAGAGTTGTATTTGAAACCCAACATGGCTATGCTATAAGAAAGAAAAACGCATCCCTCAGAATTAATGCATCTTTTAACGCTCCAACCATTAGATGAGAACTTAATATGGGTTCAACAGAAACACATAAATAACTATTTCTTCTGACAGCTCAAGCTAGCAGGTATGAAGAAGTCAAACAGTAAAAATAAACACATCGATTCCTTTACCTTTCTCCTTGACATCAATTTGTAAGGTGTCAAGTGTAATTATGCCATCAGTCAGTGGAAGTAGCTCGAGCTTGATGGAAGCTGTAGATTGAGAAGGAACACATCTGATGCACCACAGTAAATTGTAATGATGAGCATAACTATATATTTAGAGAGGGGGAGAGAGAGAGAGATTAGAAGAAGAAGAAGAATGAAGGAATACCCTAATGGAACTCTACTCTGCAGCCACAGATGTGAACAACCCAGACCAGTGCTAGGAACAACATCAGATGTGGGAGAAGCACACTCATTAAAGGAAACTGACCGCGCTCCACCATCACCGTTCTGCTTCTGTGAATCCGATAAAAGAGGTGCTGATCCCGTCCTTTGCATAGCACTACCACGTCGGTCAGCACTTGCCTTTCCTGTAAACTCAGAAAATCCAACAAATGGACTCATTGGTGTTGATGGTGAAGAATTTAAGGACACCACAGTCGGAGGTGAAGTAAATGAGGCTGGAGCAAGAACTGTCAAAGTAAGATCTTCAGAGGTCAAATTTGAAGCCTGAAGAGTTAGGACCTGAGAAATTGAACTTGTTAGATGAAATTATGTAGCAGCATGAGTAGAGATACGGTACCTACACACTGACAAATGAATAATCAATTCATATGAAACCTGAACAGGAAGCTGGGAGACTCCTTCATTGGGACCAGGAGACTGTTCTGAAATTTCAGATGCAACAGAGATCATAAGATCCCTTGACATACGCGGTTGCCAATTTGTTGGCTGTTTGAAAAATAATCTTGACTCTACACACAACAAAAACCATGGGATAAACATTGTAATAATTAGAAACAAGTAACTGCTTATATTTTTCAGATAATATGGTAAACTAAGAGCAATATAGATACCAGTGTAGTTGCATCGACATGAAACCATAATTGCATACTGATCAGCAGTTGAAGCACTCCTCTTTCCTTCAACAGTTTTGGGGAGAACACGTAAACTAGATGCAGCATTTCCAGCTCGTAATTGTGATGACTGAGAACCTCTTTCACCATGAGCTTTGAGTTTCTTCCACATAGTAGTTGCAGGTTTAAGAATAAAAGAATGCTCCTCTCCCCTCCTGTCATGAGGAAAAGATTTAAGAGAACATATAAACTTGTGTATACTGAATTAAGATTCTTTCCATTTACACACTACTCCCTAGACACTCAAGAAATATCTCTATTCTTCCCTTCAATTAGCACATATATACTCTCCTATATAATCTTTTCAGCAATAAGGACAAATATCCAGAATGATACAATCTGTTACACTAGAATCATGATTCAATTGACATCAACATGTCCACACACTAGAAACATCATAAAAAAGGGGTGAGCAATTCATGATGTCCAACTAATACAAGCCAAACCCAACATAGAATTAAAAGATTTTGGATGACCTCAAACATGTTTAGATTATAACAGACCAAAATCAGGCAAGTGCCCTTTTGCCATGCCAAATTACAGTAGACCAAGGGTCTTTTTTCTGCATCAAGTTAGTACCAGATCTGCAGCATCAAAATTTCATTAGTTGCATTGTCCCCATGTAAACAAAATTTGCACAGCCACAGCTGTCATTACCCAAAATGTTTGACATAGCCTACAAATATTTATGTACTACTTCTAAACATTAATTTTCCTTTAAAATGAAATATATTTACACAACCACCACCAAGAATAGCAACAGTGATATATCCAGGGAATACAGTACCAGAGCTAACAACAGAAAGTAAATTAAGATGCCTAGAGTGAACAACAACCTGAGGGCTAGGTTTGGCAAATTTTGTTCATTGCCAGCTTCAATACACGCAATTGGTAATGATAAGGGTAATCCATCTTTTGAAGCCTCCTCAAAAACAATTGTTATAGCATCTATGTATACCACAATATCTGGCGTATGCGCAGGAGAAATGTTCTGCAAACAATTGGATACGCTACATAATTAGGGCAAAAGATAAATGCATAACTCATCAAGTATGTTATTTCTACATAGTCTGCTCAAATATTATATCAATTATGGGGAAGAAGTATATTTATCAAATAACTAGACTCAGTAGTATAAATCGTTCACACCTTTACTTGGATGCAAATAAGGTCATCTGTATTGCAGTCAGCAGCAAAAGAATGAATTTCTACAGGTTGAATAATTTCAAGTTTTCTTCTCCACCTTCTACCTGGTATATAGATGCCTTCCAATCCACAACGAACAGAAAACCGTTCTCGCTCCAAAGTCACACCTCGGAAAGATAAAAGCTCTTCACTCCCAACTTTTTTACTCTTCAAAGGCTTCTGAGATGAGAATTGATCCCAATCGTCAAGATCAAAGCTTGGCTTAGAACTGGTGACTTTAACAGGTCCAGGGGGTGGTGCAGTATTTTGAGGAAGAGATGACATGGAGTAACTTCTAAAGTGGCTAAAAGAAAATAGTTGAGAGCCAGAGCCAGATGAGGAAGAAAGAGTGGACCTTTGAGATGAGCTACTAATTCCTGAACTAGAACTTAGAGGAGGAGATAAAGGAGGAGATGGAGGGAGAGTGTTATCCAAGGGAAGCAACCATTTTAACAGTTCTCCACATGGGTCCTGATTTGCAAAAACCGAGTTGTCCTGGCTTTCAAAAGACAAATTTCTGCTCTGATATTTCTCAAATTGAAGAATTTCAATGACAGGGTCTCTCAAAAAATCAACACCAACATTCACCTGTAAACACACCTGCATCATTCCAAACAAGAGAATAAGATGAGAACCAGCAATCCTAACAACTGGAAAACAGCAATATGCGTCAGGAATATAAACATTCAAACATCATATTTATGCTACAATATTAGTTTAGATTCATAAGCACTGTTAGAAGTATATGGTTAAATGATTAAATTTACCATATCTTAATAGTTTAAGTTTTTGGAAAAATCGGTAATTTAACATAGTATCAAAGCATGAGATCCTAAGTTTGATCTTTATCTCCTTCACTCTGCCTCCCATTTAAATTCCCACGTGTTGGGCCTAACCTATTTAAAAGGTAGTTTCGGCCCACACATGAGGGGGAGTATTAGAAGTATATGGTTAAATGATTAAATTTACCATATTCTAATAATAACTCAAATTTTTGAGAGAATCGGTAATTTAACAAGGACCATTTACGATTTAATTTTAATACATTTTTAAAAAAAAATTATTTTTATTTTTAGAAGAAGTTTAATATGAATTAGGATCTCCCAGGGTTTTCCTCCAGTAATATTCTGCACAAAGCTAGGTAACTTAAAATGCACTTTTGACTGGGAGTAAGTATAAAGCACAATTCAGAACAAAGTTCTGTCAAACTGTGTAGCAATCCCTTCTTTTCAGGTGGGACACCAACAATCCTTTTTAGCTATGCAGAGTTGAAGAAGATTACAATCTGTAGTGGAGAGATAAAGACATTAGTCGCCATTTTTTTTGCCATGATTCAGGTTGTCAAACTGAGATAGGGAGTAGAAAGGGCATTAGCATGATCATGGAGGAGGATAAAAGATCACCAAAACATTTCAAGACCAACTAGCCAGCATATGGAGGTTCATTGTAACAGAAAAATTCCCCACCTTAAAACTCAGAATCTAGCTAGCTTAGTGATGTTATCACAAGATTCCATATGATCAATAGCCTTTATTTATCATAAAAGGGGGGAAAATGTGAAGCCAACCCAAGTAGTGTATAAATCATCATTGAGTGCTCCAGATTTCCACCAGATTAGAAATGTCAATAGCCAATGTTATATGCTGAATGTTCTTCAATGGTAATATGTTAAAAATTAGAGAAGTCTCTTTTTTATTTTATTTTATTTTTTTTCAATATGCTCTTTCTTTTAATGGTGAGTTACATACGCATCTAATGGATCTTGAACCCACAAACTCACCCTCCACCTTGTACTAACAAAGGAGGCACCATATGAGGTAGATTCATTAGTGGTTGTCATTAGTGTCTTGTGATGCACCACAAAAGTCCTTTCTAGTTTAGCCCTTCCCTAGTTCTCTAATTATTTAGCTTGCCTAAATAAATTTTTTAAAAAAAAAACTATTAATCTATTTAGCCTTTGTCAAATAAGCAATCAAAAACTTATAGTTATAGGTCCTCAGATAACCTTAATTAAGAATAACTCAAGTGATCAGGACGTAGGGAGTTTCTATATGAAGAAAAATTAAGAAAATACTGGTTACTTGACTCCAAAACATTGGCTCTGTTAATATTTATGCAGTGTAATAAAAATAGATATATTTCATTCAGCAATAAATATATAAATACATGTCAGTCATGAGGTGCAACCAAAATACTGAGCTGGCTGACACAGATCAAAATATAACAATAGGAAAATATGCATCATAATAGTGAGATGAAATTCTGAGGTACAAGTTGCAGCTTGAAAATGTGGAGATAACAATAGCTACAAAATCAACAGCTCAATGTTGAATTTTCATTTCTTTATCACTGACAGAAAGGTTTCCTGGACCAGTACAGAACATCCAGCATATCAGACAGACACATCTAGCATAAGTTACAATAGTATAAAGCTCCCACAGCATGGTATAATAAAGATACACCCTAAATGCAGGAACAAGTTTAATCAGTACAAAAATAAAATGTCTAAACATAGTTTATATCATTAACTAGAAGTTTGTGGCACATACCACTAGGTCTCCATTAGAAAGGGAGCAACACTTAATACAATTTCTTGCCACTCCTCCAGCGATATTGGCATCGAAATTCCCTCTATCAATAACTGCATTAGGATGAGAGATGCTTTTTGCAGTAGAATCTAGACCATTTATGTCCAAAGATTCTGAAGACTTCTCAGAAGAACTTCTTAGCGACCATAGTGACTCATCTGACTCTGCAATCCTAACAAAAAAATGGGAGTTCTCAAATTTTTGCAATAATATCTCTGTCTGTCTTTTGTGGTCTTCCATTCGTAGAAGAGATTCACTAACAGAAACATCCTTTACAGGATCAATCTTCTCTTTCGATAGCCTTTCACCATTCTGATCAATATCCAGACCATCAGGATTTACCCCTGTTCCCGATACTGAATTTATTCCACCTTTTGCGTTTCCATTTTGTTTATAGGGGCTTTGCCCTTTACCATTCTTACTCATTACAGCAGCAACTTTAAATGGAGTAAGAATTTCTGTATCCTGCTTATATGCTGACAAGCATGCCAAGATATGAACTTGTTCACCTGCATAAGAAATAGAACTCAGGTCCAGTGTCATAAATGCAAAATCTCTCATGGGAAAAGAACAGGTGCATCTGAGAAGTGAAAGAAGTTAAGAATCAAAAAAGAACTAAATACCTGGAAAAACAAAGGAGCGGTCCATTGAGCGTAATGAATGAATATCTGGGGCATCACTCCAACTGTCAGGGAGTTCCTCTACAAAAACAAACCATGCATTAGATATACCAAAACAGAACATATTAATAATTTTTTAATAATTAAAAAAGAAAATTAACAATGAAGAGAACCTCATACAGCACATCAAAGTACAAACTAAGCAAAGCTTGAATGAAACTAATTAATCAATATAATTCACAAAATAAAATTGGTGATGTAAATCAAGCATTTGAGCTATGAACCAAAGTCAGGAAATCCTTATCTATGTCTTAACAAAGCGTATGCAATCCCTTGAACCTTGTTATAGTAAGAATACGCTGGGATTTCTTTAAAAGACTAAGGGAACAGCAGAGATCTTTTAACTTTCAAAATTTGAGACAGAGAGGGAATGGTCAACAGTGAACCGTTGCAGAATACCATGCTTTTAAAATCTTAACTAAACCCACCATCACCATCCATCTACCCGAGTGGGCTTGATCAACTACTAGCACAATATTTGCTGATAAAAACATTTTATTTGACATTCTTTTAATAATTACCTTCCCCATCAAATTTAATTGACTCAATTCAAAGCTCTTCTTGATTTCAGCATGCATCAATCCAAAGTTCACACAAAATAAGCATATGATGCAACCATATGCACTACACAAGTTGACAATATTTGCAAGGACATACTATATGGAATGGTAATCCATCCTTCTTCTTCAGAAACATCAGAGTGCTCCATGAGAGCAGGGGACTCATCCTTAGCATATGGACCTCCAACATTGCCATTTTCACCTTCAACACCAACAGTCTCTCCATAATGATCTTCAACTGGGGAATACTCTGGATTTGGATCTTCAGCTATAAGACCCTCCAAAGTTGTTCCAGGTTTTGGCTTATAAAGCGTGTCTGAAGCAGATTCATGAATAGATGGCTGTTCTGCAGCTGCATTTTGAGTAGGCCGCAGAAGAAAATTCATTGTCCCAAAGATTTCTCTGCACAATAAAAGATGTCATCTTCTAATTAGAACGTCAAATATCTAAATCAACTATTAAATTACAAAAAAAGAAAAAGGAAAAAGAAAAAAGAAAAAAAAAGAAGTAGTTTACAAGCATGCCTGGCTTGATAATTGCAAACCAGTGTCATAACATCTGTATATTTCCATAGATACTAACAAAAGTAAACACAACATAACACTGTTTAATGAAATGGGTGGTTTTTTTTTTCAATAAAATTTTTGTTACTTATTAAAAAAAAAAAAACATTGTTTAATGAAATGAAGGGCATTATCATCAACCTCAAGAATCATAGAAACTCCTCACACGAAATGTCCAATGATATACAAATTCTCACACTAAATCTAAAAACCAAACAAACGGTTGGCACTTTCTTCTAAAATGAAAACTGCAATTTCTGAATTATTCACTAAAATGAAAAGCATTACAAAGGGGCAAATGGATAACAACAATTACAAAGGGAAAGTTGTTTATCAGATGCTAAAACTACACTGTCTGCTTAAAAAGCACTCTTCCCTCTCCATTTCAAATAGGACCATTTCATAGTTTGAATTAAATATTACAACCTGAAGGTGTACACGGTACCGCATCATTTGAACTTATAAGGAATAGGTTCCTCTCCATTTCATGGTTTAGATTAAAGTGTACCTGATGCCAAATCATTCAAGATTAACAACACGGCACCATATACACTATTAGACACAAGAAATAAAATCTTAACAATAAAACAAATTCTCTCCATTTCACTTGAAATAGAGAGGATCCCTATTCTAATGTGAATGAGGTAAAGGAAATAGTACCCTAAACCTAAAAAACATACATACTTATCAAAATAATAATAATAATAAGGGTCCAGTTAACAAATGCCCTTAGGGCATTTGTTAATTGACCATTTTTGGAAAGTTTTGATACCAAGTTTCTAAAGGGACTTCCTAAACCAATGCCCTTAGGGCATCTATTAACTTTTCCCTAATAATAATAAACATACATAGACGTGACACCCGCTTTTAAAGCTATGCCTCGAAAAAAAGCACCATCAAATCAAAATTTGAATCCAATACCAAATGTTTTAAGCTATCAGATGCTAAAAACTACACTGTCAGCTTACAAAGCACTCTTCCCTCTCCATTTCAAATAGGACCATTTCATAGTTCAAATTAAATATTACAACCTGAAGGCGTACATAGTACCACATCTTTTGAACTTATAAGGAATAGGATCTTCTCCATTTCATGGTTCAGATTAAATTTTACAAGTCTAAAAGCGTATCTAATGCCACGTTATTTAAAATTAACAACACGGCACCATATACACTGTTAAATTCAAGAAATAAAACCTTAACCCTGAAATAAACTCTCTCCATTTCACTTGAAATAGAGAGGATCCCTATTCTAATAATAACAATAAAGGTCCAGTTAACAGCCCTTAGGGCATTTGTCAATAAACCATTTTAGGAAAGCTTTGATACCAAGTTTCTAAAAAAGACTTCCTAAACCAATGCTCTTAGGGCATTCATTAACTTTTCTCCAATAATAATAATCACACATAGACGTGACACCCGCTTTTAAAGCTATGCCTTGAAGAAAAAAAAAGCACCATTAAATCAAAAATTGAATCCAATTCCAAATGTTTTAGCCTAGGATGCATGGACACGGACACAGACACGGACATGACTATGGGTACAACTACGATACAGCATCACAAGCAATTTATGAAAAATTATAACAAGATACGGCAGATAAGTTTAGTGGGCCTCAGCTAGTTAGTGGCCACCAAGTATTAAACCATATATAAGTACACAAAATAGAAAAATTATATAAACATTAAAATTTACTAATTTGCACTTGGATTAAGCAGTAAAAGCCACTTAATATTAAAAAAAAATTCAAAAAAAATCTCATTCTCTCAGCATTTTCATTAACAGTCAAGACAAACAAAATTCAATACTCAAATTGACACAATCAGACATTCCTGAACTTAAAATCAATCTCAGAAATGATCAAATCCAATAAGACCGATCAGATTGTGATCCAATACCGTAGAGGGTTTTGAAGCGTTTACCTGAAGAGAGATCACGCGGGAGAGAGAGTGTGTTTGGTAGATCCACTTGCAGACGCAAATAACACTTTTGTGTTTTTTGTGTTTCTGTTTCGGGCTTTAAAAGTTAAAAACACACTCTCTCTCTCTCTCTCTCTCTCTCTGTTTCGATTTGAATCTTTTACGGTATGCAGACCATGGATTTTTGTTGTTCGGGGCTCTATATGGGTTCGGGTCGTTTTGGTTTTCGAACCCGGCTATCAAAACGCACAGCTTTGCTCTCGGATTTTTCCCAACATGCATACGTTGTCGTTTTGTAATATAGCGGTGGTTAATTTATTGTGGTGTAATGTTAGAGACAAAAAATATATTGTGTGAATATTCAAAATTATTATTTGTGTTCATCTATATATATAAAACTGTGCATCACATTAGCTTTGCTAGCTTCACAAATTTCCACATCAATATTTTTTTAAATATAATTTAATCTCTTTTGATTTTTTTTTTTCAAACCTGTTACCTGACTCCCCTTATAGTTTTATGCAAACCTTACACATTCAGATTTCAGACGCTCTCTCTTCCGTTTTGATTCTCTTCCCCTTCAACATGTTCAGCCATTCTTTCTGTCTTTCTTAAAACCTCCGAGGGCTACCACCATGTCAACCATCACCCCACCTTCAGCCCAGCCTCCACCCATATATTGTCAAAACCGCTATAGTGCAGGTATTTTAAAACAAGAAAAATTGGTGTTAAATAACATTTAAGTTTTGTCATTTTGGGTTGAGTCTCTTTGATTTAAGTATTTGGGTTATTGGTTTTGATTAAGGTCGAATGATGAAGAAAAACAAAAAGATGGGCACAAACGAAAAGAAGCAGAGAATGGGTTTTTTTAGTATTGGTTTCTTTTGAATTGTATGTACCAATTGATTTTTTTTTATTGATATTATTGAATTTTGGTTTGTATGTGTGATTTTTTAGTATTGATTTCTTTTGAATTGCATGGAATTGAGCAATCGTGATAACTCTTGCAGCTACTATTGGCTTGTAAGAAGGAATGGGAGGACTTGCATTTGTTTATAACAGTAGTTTATCCTGAGAATTTAGTTTGATTTGCGTTCTGCTTGCACCCCATTTAGTTGAAATGTTCCCTCAAACATCACTATGTTAGCTTTAAGAAAAAGATAGATCTAGCATTATTAGTTACTATTGCTATATAATTTTTTTTCAATGGCCTGTTGTAGTAGTTGTGGAAATTGTTATCAGATGAATAAAAGCATTCAAAGTGTTCAACAATTTGATATACAAAATCTGATGTTTAGTAAGCATTTGGTTCCAAGAATACTAAAGCTAAGAGTGTGAAATAGTTGCATGTTTTTTGGGGTTGTTTGCTCTTCTGGCTTAATGTTAATTGGGCAAGAGGTTTTTATGGGATGCTACGCTTCTAAGTACGCATCTAAAAAGGTGTTTAGTATGGTAGCAATATGAAGTTTAGACAACTAATAATGAAATTGAAAATTGAGAAATGGTTTGTTATGCGCTTTAGGTGCAAGTTGAATCTAGATTGGCTCTTCAGTGAAAAGTTCACATAAAATAATTGTTCAAATTATTCTTTATTTTATTATTAATTTTTTGTGTTGAAAAATTTGATGCAAACTTTGACAAGTGTAAAATGTCATTTTGGTCAATTTTGTAAAACATTAATTGGACATTGAAACAAAGGTGTGTAAATAATAAATATTAACCATAAACACATCCAATTAAGAGAAACTCCACTCCTCTAGTACAACCTTAACTTTTTTTTTTTTTTTTTTGAGAAACCAATCGTGAAACTTCATTAATAGGACAGAAAATTTCTTTCAGAAAATACAACATCTCTATGGATATCCTTAAACCAAATTGTAGGTTCATACAAGGTCTTAGCTAACTTCGCTAATTTATCTGCCACCATATTTCCCTTGCGCTTGATATGTGAGAACTGAAAACTCCTCAAAGTCGCTGCTAGATTGCATGCCTCATCAACTAAGTGGCCAAAGGCAGCCATGCTTGGTTGATCAGAGCTGAGATGTTTGAAGATAGTCTCTGAGTCGCCTTCGAACACGACGTCCTGAATGTCCAGATCAATGGCAAAAGCTACTGCCTTCCAACAAGCTAAAGCTTCCAAGGCTTCAACGGTTGGGGGAAGGGGAATACATTCAGAAAGTGCTGCGATAACTTGTCCATCTGAATCACGTGCCACCACACATAACCCCGCTGATGCCAAATCCAGGAACGTTGCACCATCATAGTTTATTTTATAGAAACTCGATGGGGGTGGCAACCAATGGGTCGGATGAGGGGCTGCTTCCTGCGGCAGTGGTGGGTCCTGCGCTGAGTGGAATTCCTAAGGCATTGAAATGCATCAGTATAGATCATTTCCATAGGCATTGTCACCGTCCCAAACTACCTTGCATTCTGATTGTGCCATATACTCCACTCGATGTACGCAAATAACTCAGCCATTCGCAAATTGTTTTGTGCAAAGACTCCTTGAAACAGATCACGGAAGCATTTGAATTTCTCCCATAAGAACACTCTGCATTGTTCCAGCTCCCACCAAGTGTCTTTAACCATCGGATAGCCCCAGAATGCATGTATTGTATCCTCAGTGTTGTCACCATAGTGCTCACAAGTCGACTTCAGCAAGATATTCCATTCTTGCAGGTTTTTCTTTGTAGGTAAAGAGTCATTGGAAGCCCGCCACAGAAAATGATGTATTTTGTTTAGCACATTCAGCGACCACATTTGCCTCTAAAACTGATTGTGTGCATTCGGATTAGATGGACCAGGTTTTGAAACTACTGCCTCCATTAAGAGAAGGTGATAAACAGATTTAGTAGAGTAACAGCCATTACTTGTGGCAAACCATATAAGCTTGTCCTTGGTGCCCAAGTTACTTAGAGGAATACTGATTATTGCCTCTGCTTCGTGGGGGAGAAATTCCTCTCTCACTTTGTCTTCTAGCCACTTGCCCTTTTCCTCATCGATGAGAGCACAGACCTTTGTGTTGTTGGGAAAGTTTTTTTGGGGCGATACCACCCGACTTGCTTGTGAATCCGGTAGCCACTTATCCCCACGGATCCTCACACATTTCCCATCTCCTATCCTCCACTTCGACCCCAACCACACAACCTTCCTTGCTTTTAGTATACTTAACCAAGCATATGACCCGTTCAACTTTACCCCCTTATCCAGAATAGTGCAATCTGAAAAATATTTTGATTTGAAGACTTTATAGAAAATAGAATCTTTATTGTGAAGCAATCGCCATACCTATTTGCCTAACATTGCAAGGTTGAAATTTTCAATATCCTTGAATCCTAACCGCCCTTGGTATTTCGGTTTGCATAGTTTCTTCCATCCCGCCCAATGAATTTTCCTTTTATCTCCCTTGTACCCCCACAAGAATTTCCTGATAAGAGCTTCAATATTTTTGCATAAACTCTTTGGAATTTTGAAACATCACATGGTGAAAATAGGCATTGATTGAAGGACAGCTTTTATCAAAATTTCTCTACCACCTTGCGATAATAATATTTCCTTCCAGCCTTGCATTTTATGCCAAATTCTTTCCGAATATAACTGAAGCTTTGCTTTTTTGCTCTCCCCACAAATGATGGCAGACCGAGGTATTTTTTATAATTGGATGTAATCACCACCTCAAGAAGGGTTTTGATATTTTCCTGCATGTGTGGATTTGTATTGGGGCTGAAAAAAAGTTGTGTTTTGTCTTGGTTGATCTGTAATTTTTTCAGACGGTTGGCTATGGTTTTGGATATAATTTTATATAAGACATTGCAAAGGCTTATAGGTCAAAAGTCCTTGGCTTTTTCAGGTGATTTAATTTTTGGGATCAGGGAAATGAATGTATGATTTAGGCTATTAGGCATGGACCCCGAATTTAAAATTTTTAGAGAAGCATCAATTACATCCTTGCCAATAAAGTTCCAACAAGACTTGAAAAAAATTGGAGACATACCATCTGGTCCTAGAGCTGTTAATGGCTTCATTTGTTTCAAGGAACGTTCCACCTCCTCTGCTGTGTAATCTCGAATTGATTCAGCATTCATCAATGAGGTAACCTTTGTGTCAATGCCTCGAAGAATCTATTCAAAGCTTGAAGGGAAAGTGGAAGTAAAAATTTGCTTGAAATAATCCACCAAAGCCTCTCTAATCTGCCTATCACCATCCACCACAGACCCATCCTCCAAAATTAATTTGGAGATAAAGTTTCTTTTGTTTCAGTGGGTAGCTCGGCTATGGAAATAGCTTGTGTTCAAATCCCCACTCTTTAGCCAATCAACCCTTGATCTTTGATGCCATAAACATTCTTCCTTCACTATAAGATCATAAACCTCACCTCTTAGCAACCGAACCTGATCATGATTCGTCCCCGCCATGGACATGAGTTATGCTTGTGCTAATTGTTTCTTTTTTTTGAGCTAACAAATGGTTGCCAAAAGAGAGCCTGCTCCATTTTTGCAAACTCGTGCAACAAGCATCAACCTTGCACATTAACCTCCCAATTGGTTCACCAACATTTTTTCCCTCCCATGCAGATTTGATGATCCCCTCACATCTTTCATCTTTCAACCATACAGTTTTAAAGCGAAAAGGCCTAGATTTCTTATAAAATCTAACATTTTCATTGTCAGAACATAACCACAATGGACAATGGTCAGATAGTGTACCTTCAATGTGGTGGAGTCGAACTATTGGAAACAATTCAGACCATGATGGAGTTGCTACCCCTCTATCTAGCCGAATCCATATCATTTCGCCTTCAAAATGATTATTACACCATGTGAAAGGTGGCCCGACAAAACCCAAGTCCCGAAATCCACAAAAATCCAAAGCACTCTTGAATTCTCTCATCTGACGTTCCTGTCTTGGAGCACCCCCCTTCTTCTCCCCGGCTTTGGTGATTTCGTTGAAATCCCCCACACAAAGCCAAGGCAAATCCATCTTCAAGCGTAGGTGTCTTAGTAGTGCCCAAGAATGTTCTTGGTTAGCTGTTATTGGGTTTCCGTAAAAACTCGTTAACCGCCAGGCGTCATCCATTCCTGGGTTAACTACTGTATCAATGAATGTTGGTGTTGAATCTATAACTTTGAGGTTAAGTCCGTCCTTCCAATAGAGTGCCAAACCACCACCTGTATTGACCCTTGGCTTAATGAAAACGTTCTCCATATGTATTTTCGAACAGAGTCTCTTTAAGTGGCTGTCCTTTGCTTTAGTCTCCATAAGAAAAAGTAGGCGAAAAACTTATTTTCGTCCTTACATTTTCACGCGATTCCTACTTTGGTCTCTATCTTTTTTTTTTCCCATCGCTTTTAGTCCTTATCCTGGAAAACGCGTCTCGTTTTAGTCCTTTCCGTCAGTGCCCTAACGGTCTCGTCCTACCTGGCAGACGGAAGTATTAAAATAATAATAATAAATTTATTTTGGTATTAAAAAATGCCACATCAACATTTAAATTAAATAAAAAAATTAAAAACAAAATTAAAAATAAAAAATCACAAGAATTGAGATCTAAGTGTGTCTTGAACAAGAACAACAATAACACAAATCCAGATCTAAGAACACAAACACAGAAATTAAAATCCAAAAATTAAAAATTTCAATATCACTATTTTCTCAAACCCAGCAAAATTATCAAATCCTAATGCCCCAAAGTACCAAATCAATCCAAAAATACAACACAACAAATCCAAACAAAAAAATCTCAAACTCATAAAAACCCATCAACCACCACGTCTGAAGCAAGCCACGAACCCAGGGACAATCATAGTGACCAAACCCACCAATAAATCACAAACCAAACCACAAATGAAGAACCAAACCACGAAGCAAGCCACAAACCAAACCAAGATCAGAAACACCAACCACCACCACCATGACCTAAATTGGAACCACAACCCAACAAAAATTAACCTATGAAACCCACGAAAGAGGGAGAGAAAGAGAACTCACTGTCGCTGTGCCGATCTGGATTTGTTGTGTTGTATTTTTGGATTGTTCAATGATGACGCTCACTTTCCTTCACAGTCGGATCTTCTCCTCTGGTGATCAGCGATCCAACCACTAAGACGATGACACGTGCACTCTCTGAAACCGACCTCCGCGAGCTCTCGGTTCCGAAGAAGAAACCGTTTTCGAGAACTCTGAGCGGAATCTAGGTGGAGGAGGAGGTGGAGGAAGTGATGAAGACGGTGGGGTCTAGTAGTAAAACGGCGTCGTTATTGGGGGAGAGGTGCGAGGTTGGGACGAAGAGTGGGAATGGGATGCTGAGCTTGTTGGTGGCGGGTGGGTTCGGGTTTGGCGGCGGTGGAGGTGGACGATCGGACGGTGATGAAGATGGGAGCTTCGATTTCTGGGATTCGAATCATGGGAATGAGGGTACTGTTTTTATGAGTTTGAGATTTTTTTGTTTGGATTTGTTGTGTTGTATTTTTGGATTGATTTGGTACTTTGGGGCTTTAGGGCTTTAGGATTTGATGATTTTGCTGGGTTTGAGAAAATTGTGATTTTAAAATTTTTAATTTTTGGATTTTAATTTAAGTGTTTGTCTTCTTAAATCTGTGTTTGTGTTCTTGTTGTTCTTGTTTAAAACACTCTTAGATTTCAATTCATATGATTTTTTATTTTTAATTATGTTCTTAATTTTTTATTTAATTAAAATTAATAAATTAATTTTTTTAATTTAAATGCTGACGTGGCATTTTTTAATGTCAAAATAAATTTTATTATTATTATTTTAATAGTTCCGTCTGCCACATAGGACGGGACCGTTAGGGCACTGACGGAAAGGACTAAAACGAGACGCGTTTTCCAAGATAGAGACTAAAAGTAGTGGAAAAAAAGATAAGGACCAAAGTAGGAATCGCGTGAAAATGTATGGACGAAAATGAGTTTTTTCCCGAAAAAGTATGGATGGGGAATATTTTTTCACCAACTTGGTGAGCTCCAGAACTGCACATGGTTGTTTCCAATCCACAGTAGTTCCACCTTAAGCAATTCATTGGTTTTGGCGGGGCTACTTAGCAGCCTCCACCACTTCAGAGCAATCATCATGAGCAACCTGGATTGTTTGTTGTCGTTTGGAAGGGAAATCTGATAAAGATGAGTATTGGCGTTTTCTAGTAGAGAGTGGTTCAGGTCCTGGGGTTTTTTGAGATAGACCAACCTCACGTTTCTTGCAAGACCAAGTGGGCAAAACTCGAAGGTCTGCTGCTGAGTTTGAAACCCTAGCTAACTCTTTAGGGTCACGTGAGTCACTTAAGTTGCCGTGGCTTTGTTCAGAACTTAAGGCACGTGAGTTTGTTTTGATTGAATTCAGATTGGACTCTTCAGTGCTATCAAATTTTGCCAGCTCTGCATCAATTTCATTTAATCGTATATTGAATTCCCTAACATCAGGGGCAGCAATGGCTTGTGGAGTAAAGGAGGTTGTAATTGAGTTTGAATGCAAATCCACTACTTCAATGTGCTTATCAGAAACGGCGTGGGAATTGAATGCTGCATCATTGCCGAGATTTGTGCTCTGCTATAATTCTGTGGGAGAATAAATCTTGTAATTAATATTTGGATGTGCGTTATGCACTTGAACGTGGCCATTCAGACTGCCTAAGCCGTACTTTCTCTGCTTCACTGGTTTTTGGCTGGTCTTGCCCGGATTCATCGAAGTCCATGGAGGAGGGCGTTGGATGAGCAGCAGATTGCTTCTTTGTCGAGTAGAAACCTAGGACTATCATACCGGGTTTTTTTGTCTTGATGAAAGCCGGGGCTCTTAAGCCTGACTCAAATTGTCTATCCTTTAGCTTTAGCGTGCCCTCACTATCAATCCAAATCTCACAATCCTTGTCGTCATGAGTTAACCGACCACACCAATAACAAAGGTTCGGTAAACGTTCATACTTGAAGCTTACCCAGATTTGCTTGCCATTCTCTAGTGATATGAGGCGTCCACGGCACAAAGGAAGAGACAAGTCTAATTTCAACTTAAGTCGCAGAAAATTTCCACCATCAACTTCCTTAAAATCCTTAGGCTGAGTCACTTCTCCAATTACATTGCTTATTTTTAAGGCCGCTTCCAAAGTCATGTATCGTGGGGGAATGCCATGGAGTTGGACCCAAAAACTTGCATTGTCGAATTTGACTTCCTCGACTGGAACTTCTTTATCATATCGTTGCATGACAACCAAATGCTTATCGAAGCTCCATGGTTCGCTTGATAGGATTCTATCAACATCCGCCTTGTTATCAAAAGTGAAAAGTATTATATGCTTGTAGTTTTGAATCTTGAAACCATTGCATGACCTCCATAAAGGATTGAAGGTTTTTGCAATGGCATCAATGTTTAGGACTCTCTTTGTAAGAAATTTTGCAATGATGGAGAACTCCAAGGAGCAATCTTCATTGGTTAGATTGCATCCGGGACCCTCCCTATCAGACAAAGTGAGACGACTCCAGTTTTGAGTTAGAGCTTCCATAGTTCCCATAAAGCAAAAGCTAACCAACTCTTTTTTCTGTTTCCCAAACCCCTGAGAAAAAACCACTAGCCTAGGAGTACTCTTGATACTCCAAGGAACACATACTGCGCACCTTCACAACGAAGGGACCACCACAATTCTACTAGGCAAAAGAGAGTTGGAACCCAACTTCAGTTGCTATAGAAGAAACCTCGTAAAGTTATTATAAAATGTGATAAAATTTATGATTTTATTTAACAAAATTAATGCATTTCTGGCCCTCTAAGAACAACTTTTCATTGTTAGATTTTACACATACTCTTTTGTGATCCTAACACTTTATGTCATTAAAGAAACAAAAAAATTTAAGATGTTATAGAACTATAGATTTACTACTCAAAATGATGTTATACCCTTTTTTTATAGTTTCAATAGAATGTCAATTTATTGTGTCTGTTACACGATGATTACTTTTTATCATTAGAACTAAACTCTTATTTTAAAAGATTAAAAGAAATATTAAATTTAATAGAATAAAAGACAGATTAAATATATTTTCCAATAGTTTTTTCAATAGCGATTAGTATACTATATACTACAAGTTGAGTTTAGAAGTCGAGGTCATGCCAAGCGGCTTCACCTATTTCTCGTTTGATTTAATTTTATGAGGTTTGTGGTATTTTTCGTAGATGTTGACTTGAATATAATCAACCAATCCTTATTACAAATTTACATTACCTTTTTTATTTTTATAAATTTATAAATTTTTATGAACTGATATTGTATGGTGTCCAGTGACCATAAAGTTTGATAGGGCCTCATCCATCAAACCAGTCATTTGGTCTTGGGCCTCATAAAAAAACCCGGCCCATTACCACTCTTCTTCCCCTCTCTCTGAGTCTCTACAGTGCCGAAATTGCAAACAAGCGGGCATCAATGCAAAGGGTTTTAGCCGGGTAAGCGTTTCCAATACCCAAAACCCCTAATTTTTTTTTTCTTCTTCTTTACATTCCTAATTACTCAGTTTCCCCACGAAAATTCAATGATTAATTGTAGGAAATTGAACCCTAGAACTCTCTATTCACTCACCAGAAACCCTACTTCTAGCTGTACCTCTTCATTTCACTCTTTCAATTCAATAACCCCTAATTTATACACAATTGAATTGTATTCATGTTGCAAAAGCTTCAGTTTTTTGAGCTCTATAATGGGTTTCAGTTCAATTTCCCAAAAGCTTTCTATACCAAAAGACCCTAATTTTGTCAACATTAGTTTCAGTAGAAATTACTGTTCTGGGAAGAACAGTGATGGTGGGTCTGGTGAGTGGACTGAGGAAATAGAGTATTTAGATGAATCAGGGAGTGTTATTTACAGTGGGAAAGGTGTGAGGTCAGTTGAGCCTGGTGTTGATGACCATGTGATGGTGGGTGGGATAAAGAAGCCATTTTTGAATGCCTCAGCGGTTGCTAAGATTGTTGAGGTTGTGAAGAGGTGGAAATGGGGACCTGAGTTGGAGACCCAGTTGGATAAACTCCAGTTTGTACCAACTATGACTCACATTACTCAAGCCTTGAAGGTTGTTAAGGATAGTGATGCTTGTTTGAGTTTGTTTAGATGGGCTAGGAGGCAGTCATGGTATCTGCCAAATGATGAGTGTTATGCGATGCTGTTTGATGGGTTAAACCAAAATAGAGATTTTGATGGAATCCAATTGTTATTTGATGAAATGGTTGGTGATTCTAGTAATAATGGGATTTCATCATTTACTGCGTATAATCGGGTTATTCAGTATTTGGCTAAAGCTGAGAAATTGGAGGTGTCATTTTGTTGTTTTAAGAAGGTTCAGGATTCAGGTTGTAAAATTGATGTCCAAACATATAACTCTCTTATTACGTTGTTTTTGAATAAGGGTTTGCCTTATAAGGCATTTGAGATATATGGAAGCATGGAAGCAGCAGGGTGTTTGTTGGATGGGTCAACTTATGAGTTGATGATACCAAGTTTGGCGAAATCAGGCCGTCTTGATGCTGCTTTCAAGCTCTTCCAAGAGATGAAAGAGAGGAATTTTCGGCCTGGCTTCAATGTCTTCTCGGCGCTTGTTGATTCAATGGGCAAAGCTGGGAGATTGGACACCTCAATGAAGGTGTACATGGAAATGCAGGGTTATGGGCTCCGATCATCTGCTACAATGTATGTTTCTTTGATTGAGTCATATGTGAAGGCCGGGAAGTTAGATACTGCTCTTAGGCTTTGGGATGAGATGAAGAAAACAGGGTTTAGGCCTAACTTTGGGTTGTACACATTGATTGTTGAGTCGCACGCAAAATCAGGGAAGCTTGATATTGCGATGTCTGCCTTTAAAGATATGGAGAAGGCTGGATTTTTACCAACCCCATCTACATATTCTTGTCTCTTGGAAATGCATGCAGCCATTGGACAAGTAGATTCTGCCATGAGGCTCTATAACTCAATGACAAATGCAGGTATGAGACCAGGTTTAAGTACTTATACTGCCCTATTGACGCTTTTGGCTAACAAGAAGCTTGTGGATGTGGCTGCCAAAATTTTACTTGAAATGAAGGCCATGGGGTATTCTGTTGATGTGAGTGCTAGTGATGTTTTGATGGTGTATATCAAGGATGGTTCTGTTGATCTTGCTTTGAGATGGTTACGCTTCATGGGCTCATCAGGTATTAGAACAAATAATTTTATAATCAGACAGTTGTTTGAGTCATGTATGAAGAATGGTTTGTATGAGTCAGCCAAACCTCTCCTTGAAACATATGTGAGCTCTGCTGCAAAAGTTGATCTCATACTATACACATCAATTCTAGCGCATCTTGTGAGATGCCAGGAGGAGGAGAATGAGAAGCACTTGATGTCTATTCTTAGTGCTACCAAACATAGGGCACACCCTTTCATGTGTGGACTCTTCACAGGCCCAGAGCAGAGGAAACAACCAGTTTTATCTTTTGTGAGGGAATTCTTTCAGAGCATTGATTATGAGTTGGAAGAGGGGGCTGCAAGGTACTTTGTCAATGTTCTTCTCAACTATCTTGTACTTATGGGGCAGATAAACCGAGCTCGATGTGTTTGGAAGGTTGCCTATGAGAATAAGCTTTTCCCAAAGGCAATAGTCTTTGATCAACATATTGCTTGGTCCCTTGATGTTAGAAACTTGTCGGTGGGAGCTGCTCTTATAGCAGTTGCACACACCCTCCATAGATTCAGAAAACGCATGTTGTATTATGGTGCTGTCCCAAGACGCATTAAATTGGTTACAGGACCTACCTTGAAGATTGTGGTCGCACAGATGTTGAGTTCAGTAGAATCTCCTTTTGAGGTCAGCAAGGTGGTTCTAAGAGCCCCTGGAGATTCTGTCATGGAGTGGTTTAAGAAACCAATTGTTCAACAATTTCTTCTAAATGAGATTCCATCAAGGTCTGATATCCTCCTGCACAAGCTGAACACACTTTTTCCCAGTTCAGCACCTGAAATTAGATCTATGTCTCCTCCCAAGCCTCTAATTGCAAGGAGGGCAATGTAAACATATCTGATATCAGCTCTTCTTCTTTGTAATTAATTTCCTTTGTTCTTTTGCTTTTCTCTTTTTTGTAACCTTTGATTTGCTCTGTGCCTTTTTTGCATAAAGCAGCTTTTTGAATATACATCTTTCTTACTTATTAAAAAAAACATATCTGATATCAGTTATAGGCCTTCTATTTGTGAAATGGAACTGTAACTTATTATATCTTATACTGGTGTGTTCTTTCTACCTCGGGTCTATTATTTCATATTGATGAGACATGCATATAGGCGAAAAAAGAAGTGGAAGTATTGGCAAAATAAATAACAAATGATAAAAATTCAAAGAAGAAGAGGTGTTAATCTCATGATTGAGTCATTGACAAACATTTACACATTGAGTTGTATTTTGAAAATCCCTGTTATTTCTGAAACTCAGATTGTTCTAATATCAATGAAACTTGAACTTCGGTTTTAGTGGCTTCCAATCTTATATATATATATATATATATTTTTTTTTTTTTCTTTGGTAAAGTAAATAACTTTATTGAAATCTGAAAAAAGTGTGATCCCAATACACTAGCTGTATACAATAGGACATACAAAGAAAAGGAAAAAAGAAATCTGAAAAAGAAAGAACTTTGAAAATCTCAAGGAGGCCAAATAATCTAGGAACCTCACAATTGAAAATGATGTAGGCGGCGATATCCACTCATACAAGGACTTAGGAATATATATTTCAGCTTGGTCATGCCAAGTTCTTTTGCCCTCAAAGCTCCTGGCATTACGTTCCTTCCAAATGGACCAAATGGGATACAATGGAGCTGCTTGCCATACAGCCCCACTTAGTTACATTTCTGATTTCTCTGATAGTTGTTTGGCCACTCGATAAGTTTGGGATGCAGGTTCCTCCCTCCACACTTGTCTATAGTTTGCTATGTATTTTTAGCTACATTTCTGATTTCTCTGATAGTTATTTGGTTGTTTTCAATTTTGATTTTTTCTTCCTACAGTTTATATACTTGTCTTTGTATGGTTGACAGTCTTGAAAGGTTGAGAATTAATTGGCACTTCAGGAAGGAGATCAAAAGTGTATTGGATTACATGTACAGGTAATGTCATTTTTAGGTGATTGCACCAATTGTGTTGTGATAGATAGTCACTTTGAAGATTAATAAATTCATACCATTCTCTTCAATTAATTTTTCAAGCCAGAAATTAGTTTGAGTCTATAGATTGCATTTAGTATTTGATTATTGGGAGAGATGATATTTACCAACAAGCAGATATTGGCTGCAGGGTGAGGACTGAGCAGGATATATTCTTAGATACTGCCACCTGTGCAATGGCGTTTCGGGTACTACGTGTTAATGGATATGATGTTTCTTCAGGTATTTTCTGAATTAGGAGACAGCATACATGATTTTGATTGTTTAGGTAAGTTTTAATATCTTTATCCTGTTTTGTAGATCCATTTACCCGACTTTCAGAAGATCATTTCTCCAGTTCCCCTGGAGGATATGTGAAGACATTGGTGCTGTCTTGGGATTATTTAGGGCGTCTGAAATCATCGTACATTCTGATGAATTTGTTCTGGAGAAACAAACTTTCTGGACCAGTCATTTTCTGATATAAGAATTATCCAATGGTTCAATTCATGCAGATGGATGAAATATATATGTTGGCCAACAGGTAATTTCCTGCGATAAAACCCTTTTTCACTGATTCAGTGATGCTTGACTGTATAATCCACAGTTAATTGCCAGAAGACTACAACCTTTGATCGTTTCGGGTGGACGATGCTCTTAAGTTTACTTATCATGCAAATATGGATCGTCTATCAAACAGGAGAGCCATTGAGCATTACAATAAAAGAAATACAAGGATTTTAAAAACTGCATATAGGTAAACCTATGGTGGTTTTTTGCCCTTCATTCTTTTATTTATGGAATATGGAGATTTTAATTCTGCTAAAGAATTAGCCATTTTTAGTGGAATATTTTATTTATCTTTGTATTCTTCTTATGTCAGTTCTTTAAATACTGGCAATGAAGATTTCCTAAAACCAGCAGTACAAGACTTCAACATGTGCATATCTTTGTGTAGTTTCAACTATCTTGATATCATGACTGGCATTTTCTTGAAATTTTTATTATAGCAGGGTCAAAGGTTAAGCACGTGTAACAGGATAAAAAATCAACTAGAAGCAACTCCGTTTGTTGGCAAAAAATCATTTTAATCTGGAATCACTGGTTTTCCTTGTTACTATTGGATAGTGGTTGTTACTTGACCATGCTGTCAAGAAAAATCAATTAAATTGTTGGTCATTGAGATATCTTCTTGCTTTAAATAATGCAAGGAAGTGTAATATCATCTTTTGTTTGTACAATTTTACATTCTCATGTAAGCCGGTGGGTTATAGTATTATAGAGAGCAGATTAGACAAGCTAAAGCCTACTGTTACTTCTCTGTTGCAGCAACCTTTTCTTCCCTGAACTTTCTGATCCTCAAAAAAATAAAACAAAAATCAGTCCCGCATTTTTTATTGATGAAGCTTTTTTTTTGATAAGTTGTTATTGATGAAGCTATGAACTTCTCATTGTTGATAATTTGGTGATTGACGTTGGCATAATCTGCTTTTGGTTGGCCAAAACGGGTCTATCAAAAAGGGATCCTCTTTAAAGCAAGGAAAGGAATGCCTTTGTCTGCAGTGTCCTTTCTCTATTTTCACATTAGATAATATTGATTATATTAATATATAAATGAAATACAAAAAAACATGCTAAGAAATCTATCATTGCTTTTGGACTACTTGTAAAATTTGAAAATTATTCTGTTGCAGTGTCGTTAGGTTCTCTTTTTTACCATCCTATAGCTGAATATAAATCCAAGGGAACGATAATTTTAATACTCATTAGAAATTCTGTTCTTCTGATTTAAATTGTTTGTCTTTTCATAATATACACAAAATGTGGTTTGAATAGTGTAGTCCGCTGTTGAGATTCTGAAGATAACATTTTCATGTCAATGAAGTTGCATTTATCAACTCTGGTGAAGAACATATTTTACAGAAATTAGACCTTGAAGAAATCGGGGATCCAGCAAATCAGGTACATGTGATTATATTTTAGGGGTCCCCTTTCACCGCTCTGCTTGGTTGTGGCTATTATTTGATATATAAATTGGGAATACATTTGATGATGTATTATCTAGTCCAGCTATTTCTCTATTGCAATTCACAATGTAAATATCTGTGCAATGGTTGTATTGTATGAAATGAAGCTACCACCCATTATGGGTGCATATGATTTCAACACATAACTCGATTGCAGTAGATTTCAGTCAAATTTAATATCTAGGCAGGGAACCCGAAAAAAGAAAGAAAAAGAACTGTCCTGCATGATATGAGATACAGATTGTTGGCTAGAAAGAGGGTTAAAAAGATCAATTTAAGACAGTTTTGACTTTTGAGTAGCCAAGAGCATTGTAGCTCGGTGGCATTGCCTGTCTCCTCTATGAAGAGAACCAAGGTTCAAATCCCCCCTACCCTACTTATTGTAACAATTGAATTATCCAAAAAGAAAAAGCAAAAACAGTTTTGAGCAGTTTCTGGAGGTTACCAGCTTCTGTTTTTGATGTAAAGTAGGATTCTGTTTTGCGCTCTATATTACGCAGTTGTAGACTTGTAGTTTCTGAAGTTTGTTCTTCCCTTTTAGGTTGAGCTGGTGTCCTGTGAGTGGAGTTTGCAGCATAGCTGTGTGTTTTTGTCTTGTTTTTATCATCTTTTTCTCATTTGTTTGAATAAAATTTCTTATTCATTTAAAAAAAAAAAAAAAAAAGGAAGAGAAAAAGAGTCTATTTGATGGCAAGCTGTGTGTTCTGTCTATACTCTATATTGAGAGAAAAAATAGAAAAGAAAAAAAAAATGAATACACCATTAGAACACACCTAGACTTTATTGGCTAAGCTAGTTGTACATGTGTCACATGATTTACTTGTTCAGTTGTTTCTGCGTTTTTAAGTCCAAGAGAGAACTACAGGTATTGAGGGTGATCTTTTTCTTTCTCTTTTCTTCCCCCCAAACTTTAGGCTGCATAACAGGATAGTTCTCTGCTGACTATAAACTCCTTAATCTCTAACTCTCCCCAGTCAATAAGAAAAGATTGAATCATAATGACGTAAGACAACCACACTATTTTCAATGGAACAAACAAACAACAATAGAATCAAGACTAAACCCTAAGAGTCAGCACCTAAGGGTTGCTTGGAGTCAGTACCAAGTAAATTGGAGTCGGCACCAGTGTAAAGAGAAACACAATAATTTTATAATTCTCAAAACCGTCTTACAATAATCAGAAAAAGTGTTTAAATAGCTAACAATAAAATGCATAAAGAAACCCTAACTATTAAATGCTTGAGCTTGCTTAATCTCAAGCCCAATTACTAATAGGCTCCATTCATAAGGCCACAGGTTGGACTGTCTTCTTTTTACTCTTTCTCTTATACATGCGTATACTTGGGGGCTTGTACCTTGTGTTCGCACAACATAAGTTTTTGGTACAACTCAGAAAATTTACAAACTAGATTAACCAGCACTTGGAGTAAGATTAGTTTTCATTTTTTGGATAGATAATCAGAGTAATATTATTGATGAATAGAGAAAGGAAAAATACAAGTTGTTGTTCATGATGATGAACACAGGAAACATAAACAAACAACAAAGAAAGAGAAATCAAGAGGCTACACGAGATTAGTTTTCATTCTTTCAACAAAAGGGATTCTATGTGTTATGAATATTAATAATGGGATTAAAGGGGTGATGCTATTCTAAGATTAGTTTTCATTCTTTCAACAAAAAGGGGATGTTATGTATATTATTTTCGTTAGTATTCGATGAGTAATGTTATAGTCTGTTGTTGGAATTTCTAAGTTAGATTAGATTATGAGTTTGTTTTAATAGATTCAAATTAATTAATTTGGATTATATATGATGGGTTATGATTAACTTTATTAAAAAATAAAAAGAAGTTTGGATTTATCTTTATCTAGCTATAATCAACCTTGTATAAATTTAGACATGGACCATGAATAATGATTTCTGAAACTACAAATAGTTCATTAATCTAAAGCTGAAACAAACAGGTTTGAGGTTACTTTTTATATTTTTATTAACCAAAATATAAAAAAGTATATAAAAAAAAAAGTTCCAGAATATTTAGTCCACCTCTAGCAAACCAATTCATCACTGAATCCATTATACGTAAACTTTTAGCAGCAGCTTACCTCAAGACAAACAAAACTGTTTGCCATCAAATGGTCCTCTCTCCGTTTGAGTTCTTCAAGGTTAAATTTGATGTTGTCATCAGATTCACATGTAATTACGATCAAGGGATTAAATAGTTTGTCGAAACCATGTAGGTTACTTTTTGCGGTGCAGTCAGCCAAGTACCAGCTCTCAACTCTGGAAAAATATACCATACATTAGATGCATGATAAACCTCCTCCTCAACGCTCACAGTACTCGAGGGTATTTGAGGGTGGTGCAGCCATGTTGACCGTGAATAGACAAAATTCATGAACTTGGAAAACATCATCCTAGGAAGGAACTCTTCTTCTTCTTTTTCTTAAATTTTTTTTTTGAGAAAATCCCAGGAAGGAAATGCAATTCACTACCAAAAATGGGGGGACTCTGACTATATTATAATATCAATTTATTCTTTGAGCCAATCCTTAAGATATCATTGTAGTTTTATGTTATTATATTATTATTATTTTTTTTAGAAAGTTATTATTTTATTAGAATAATATATACATCAATTAAAGTAGATTCTTTTGAGTCATTTTTTAAACTACCAAGTGTTCGTTTGGAACAAGTTAAAAATTTCAATTTATTTGCAATTTTAACTTATTTTTGTTACTATTTATGAGTCCTACTGTACTTTTTGATACTATTTAAGGGTCCAACTGTATTATTCAGCTAACTTTTACTTTTATCTACAGTACTTTTAACAAAAAGTTTTCAGTTTCAGTTAAATAAGCAATTTCCAAACGGACACTAAAAAATAACAGGCACAAGGTATAATATTCTGTTATATAAACCTAAACTATCCTATCCAAAAAAAAAAAAAAAAACACTATTTATGTCAATCTTGAACAAATTTTAGCTAAAAAATTAGTTGTAACCTTAGGGTACAACCTTATTTAATATCTTTTTATTGAGTTGAATTTTGACAAATTCACCGTTAGATTATATCTTCTTCTTATATTTTCTATACTTGCAAAATTTCTAAAAAATTAAAAATCAATAGTTATATCATCAATAAATTGTTTAAATTAAAAATTTTTGTAGTTTAAACTTATGTATAAAATATAAACTTATAGATCATATAATAAATAACATCTTGACACAAAATTTGACATGTATATTAAGAGCAAAAATAATATACAATTTAACAGTTAAAATTTTAAAATATATAGTAATATTCATTTTATGGAGTAAGCTTATAGATTTAAATTATAACCAATTTTGTAGCTAAAATTTGTACTATTTTTCTCTTCCATTGTCTAGTTTAGTTTCACACGTGATGGGCATACACTCCACTGTCCAGTATGGTCAAAAGGTCTTTGTACTTTGTAGTCAATCACAACAAAAGACAAACTCAGGGTCCATTTGTTTCAAGTTAAGCCTATAACAGACTATACCCAATTCTTATATACCATGTTAAGCCTATAACGGACTGTTCGTGATTATGCTATATTCATCAGAAATTTTTTTATAGGAAGATATTTAAAAAGAAAAAAACTAATTTTTTGACAATTTTTTTATTTAAATTTTTCATAAAAGTGATATTAAAATTTTATTAAAATAATTCATTAATAAGTAATCTAAGGACACTCGTTAAGCGAATGTTATTATTAATAGTAATACTCAATTTACAAATTGAGAAACCGATATTAAGGAGGTTGATGTATTCACAAAGTGAAAGGTGCATAGTTTTTTTTTTTTTTCCTAGCGAAGACAAGATCCACTAAAACTAAAAGGAAGCCAAATCCATCTTCCATGCACCCAAAATAGACTAAGGCAAAGAAGAAATATTACAACAATAACTTAGGTTGAGGGGAGAGACAGCCTTAGCCAAGGCACGAGTAACTTATAATTTAACTCCCTTTTAACCTAAGAGAAATAGCAACTAAGAAAAGAACTATAATTGGGATTAGGGGCAATATAGTTCCACACCTAGAGAAGAAAGTTATATTAGGTGCAAATCTTTATAACATTATATTGTTTTTTTTCCAAACAAAACAAAGTTTTGTAGGTCCTACTTAAAACCCATACTTTTTTTCCTTATCACATGTTCTCAAGCTCTAGCAATTTTTTTCCCTAGTGCTTTTCTTAGGTCAATTTGTTCTTTGAATGAGGTAACCCCCCATAATAATCAAACTAAAACCTTAGCTTTCCCTAATTTTTTTTCTCTTCTATTTTGACTTTTTCACAATTTCAATTTTGAAATACTTTAGGGCCTCTTTGGTAAGAGTATTTAAATATAATTTTTTGTTTTGCAATCCATAAAAATGGTGGGTCCCTCATTTGAATTTATTGTTTGGCTAATATTTTCTAAATACAGTTTTCAAAAACTTGTATCCTATTTTCCTCGGCCCTCATTTGTGGGCCGGCTTCTCAAAAAAAAAAAATAAAAAAAGAACATGATTTTGAAAATGGCTAAAGGGGTGTTTTCAAGATACATAAAATGTTTTTAATAACATAGTTGTAAATAAATTGAAAATAGTGGACCCCGCATATTTGTCTAAACTCTTTTATCTCTTAAATTAAGGGGCTTTTCTTTATCACAAAAAAAATTCTCACACTTCATATTTAAAACTTATCATTAAAAAAAAAAAAAAATTTGATGAGCTCTATTCCCTTATCATTATCCACAAAAAAAAGAAAAGAAAAAAAGTAATCTATAGATTTTACACGTTATTTTTTGTAATTTTTTTTTAAATCTCAAAAATAGAAATGGTCTCTGAAGCAATTTTTTTTTTTTTTAGTATTTTAAAAATTATTCTTAAAATTGGGAGCTAAACACGTAAAATATAAAAATTATTATCTAAAAACTAGTTTCAAGTTCAATTTTAAAAAAATTGTTTTTATACTGTTTTGAAATCAAAAACAAAAATCCTCTTACCAATGAAGCCCTTATTTTTACTATAGAACCAAATTTTAACTACTTATTACTTAAAAGAATAGAGAAAGACAAGGTTAAATTCTACATAGCTTTTTAAGTGCATACAATGATACAAAGCCATAAAAATGCAACTTATAACACTTTTTGTTTTATTTATTTTAATAATATGAAATACATATTTGTAATCAATTGAGATTATGGAGAAACCAAATTATAATAATGATTTAAATTCAAATTCTAAACAAAGTCATACCAAGGTGTATTTTTTCAATCTTCCAATTGAGTAAATTAAACTACGTATGAACAAATAAATTAGAGTTTATATATTTGTGGGTGTATTTTTTGCTTCAAGGCCAAGGGCTAGACCACTAGTGGTATTCTAATACCATTGGCTCATCCCTTATAAGGTAGAAAGAGGAAGGCAATCTTTCCAATGTGGGACAAGCAAAAAAATGCCTAAGGCTCCAATTGGTCTAGCCCTTGGCCTTGAAGCAAAAAACGCTCCCATAATATTATTACAAAGTGCATGCGATTAGGCTATTTTTTATTTTTTATTTTGGGTTTAGTGAAATAATATTTAAAAGTGAGCTAGAAATAGTGTCTTAATTTTTTGAATCTTTTTCTATGTGAGAATTGATAAAAGTTTGAAAGTCTAAAACTTATGAACTTTTTTTAAAATAATAAATTACTCTTTTAATGAGATTGTACTTTTAAATCTTAAATTATTTAACTAAAAGATGTGGGTATTTTAGAGAATTTAAGAATTTGTATGAAAATATTTTAGTACGTAAAATGATGAAAATAATTTTTTTTTTAGTAGTATAAATAATTATTTATCTATTTTGTTATTAACATCAATTAATAATATTTAGATTAATTTTACTTTCAATTTTATCTTTTAATTTTATTCATTTGAACTAAAATTTTGACTACACTACTAATTAGAGTAGAAAAGGCGAAAATAGGCAACTAATTTTTTTTCCTAACTATTTAGTTAGTTGTTAAGGTTTTGAAACTATATTTTTTACTAGCATCTCGAGTCTAAGAGACTCGATTTAGGGGCTACAAATCGAGTCTTTGAGGGTCGATTTTTATGTTTTGATCGGGTCTGAGTTGGCATTTTTTCCACGTGACGTACACATGGAAATCGAGTATCTGAGACTCTATTTATAAGCCCATATATACCGGAACAGCTCTAGATAAATAGAAATCAGCGCAGAAGAAAAAAAAAAAAAAGCCGAAGAAGAAGGAAGAACCGACCCAGGCCAGAACTCAGGCCGCGCGGCGTGAGCTCGTGAGCCCAGGCCAGCGCAACCCAAGCCAGAACCCAGGCCGCGTGGCGTGAGCTCGCGAGCCCAGGCCGGCGTGACCCAGCCGCCGTGCGGCGTGAGCTTTTTCTCTCTCTCTGATCTAGTTTTTCTCTTTCTCTGATCTCTGATCTGGTCTCTCTCTCTCTCTCTCTCTGATCTGATCTGATCTAGTTTTTTTTTAAATTTTTTTGTTTTGTAAATCGAGTCTTAGAAACTCGATTTTCACGTAGTCCCCATGTGGAAAAACTGCCAGATAAGACATGAACAACTCATGAAAATCGGGTCCCAAAAATTCGATTTATAGCCCCTAAATTGAGTTTTTTAGACTCGAGATGATAGTAAAAAATATAGTTTCAAAACCTTAACAACTAACTAGATAGTTAGGAAAAAAATTAATTGCCCATTTTCACCTGAAAGATGTATAGTTGCTTTTTCAAGTTCAACTATAATTTGGAATAGAAAACTATTAGGATTCCAAAAAAAAAGTAAGATACCTATGACATGACAGTAGTTCAATGCAGTAGGGTAGGGTAGTTTTAATTTTTAAAGATGGACAAATGAGTTGTTAATAAGTCAAGAACATGGAAAGAGAAAGGACACACAGATTTTAATATACCTTGGCCAAGGGGACAAAATAAGAAGGCGCACACAAAAAGCTTAATTAAGATTAAGAAATTGCCCGCTAAACTGCTATATAAGACGACAAAATGAGAATGTATAATATGGACAACCTAATCTTAATCTTAAACTCTTTTCTTTTTTTCTAATCTAATCTAATCAGTACTCATTAGTTGTTTTTTTTTTTTTTTTTTGGAGTAAAGTACTCATTAGTTGTTGATGAGTCAGCACGGGACACGTGGGAACGCGGCGATTCGCGGTGCTACAAACTCAAACAAGACAAGAAAAGTTAAAGTTAAAGTACTGGTGTAAGAAATATTTTTATAAATTTTTTATGAAAAAAAAATAATTAATTTTTTCAATAACCTTTTATGTATTTTAGTAATTAAATTTTTTTTAATAATTATTCTAAAAAGGTAAATAAAATTTAGTAATTTTGATAGGATTGGATGCACAGCTATTATTCATCCAAATTTCCTATTTTTATAAATCTAAACTCAACGGGTAGAATGCCAATATGTCACGTCCCTTCTACCTATTTTTTTTTTTTTTTTTTTTCATAAAAATAAAGTAACTTTATTTTACATTGGTCACCTACCTATGGCTAGGTGGACTTTCTTAATTATTACATTATTTTTACTATTATTGGATCCGGATCAGATCAGGCACGGTATAAAATAACAGAGGACAATTCAGGATGACGTGGAATTGATAAGGACCATCAGCGTTGGTTTGTGTAATTTTTTTTTTCTTTTTCAGTTTTTGTTTGTTCTTTTTATAATCCTTTTTAAAATAAATTATCGTGAGAATTAATATAATCAATATTTCCACACTAAAATATAATTAAATTTTTTTAAATTTATTTATTTAATAAAATTTATAAAATTTGTAATATCACTTATTTTTATAAAATTTTTTCATATACTCATTTACAGTACATTTCCATTATGGAAAGAATTAATATATGTATAGACTTGTATCTATGAGGTGAGAATGTGAGATATGTGTTAAAACGAGTGGTTTATATAATTTTTGGCATATCAAGTTGTGAATTCACTGAATTGTCAAGAGGTTCTATATTAAAAAATTAAAGTTTCAAATCAAATATTTTTCTTGTACTTTATCCCAAGACAAATAAAAAAAGTAATAAATTTTTTTTTAAAAAGGAAATTTTATTAAAACAAGTTAAGCAGTACATAGTACACGTAGCATTAGATAAAAAAAGCAAGTACAAAATACAAGGAGGAGGAAAAGAGTACAACACATAATTATCACTAGCAAAAATTCCACTGTTTGCCAAATGATTCGTATAATGGTTTCAATCACGGTGGATGTAAGCTTTTTTTTTTTTTGATAGGAGGATGTAAGCTTCTTTAAAAATTTGGAGGAGGACCTGCAATCAAAGATTGAGGAGCCGTTTGGTAGCAGTATTTAAATATTTTTGTTCAGATTTCAGTATTGTAAAAATACATGTTTAAGTGTTATAAAAAGACGTATCAAAAGTATTATTATTGTTTAAATACTGAAAACTGTGGTTTAAAAGCATATACCAAATAGCCACTAAAACACGGTAAAGGTGAAAAGCGTCAAATATAGAGCATTGTGATATGACAATGCTAACAACAGATTGTGTCGATTTCAATGAAGAAATGTGAATGTTGAGTTCATTTGCAAGGGTGAGTCCATCGTGATCACTCCAAACTTTTGCTGCCATGGAGTGAGTCAGTAAGTGTCTCCAATACTTCCAAAAAACCCACTACTCCTTGCTTCTCTGCGGTCTCTAGTAAGTCCACCAGCATCGGCCCTTATGATATTAATATATTTGTGATAATTAGAAAACAAAATAAAAGAAAATTCTCACAACATATTTTTTTAATATAATTATTCAAGTGATATATTGTGATTAACATAAAAAAAAATGATATTAATGATATCATCACATGAAAATAGTATTATTTTGATCATAATTTTTTATTTTAAAAAAATTATAAAATTTATCATACCTATTATACCATTGTTAGAAAATATTGACCTCCTACTACTTATTGTGTAGAACAAAGTACATATTACTAGGGGTTAAAAAAACAAAAAAAGAATAGGGCAAATTATAATTTACCCACTTATGATTTTGCAGAAATTTAAGTTGTCTACTTATGGTTTAAAATTTGACACTTTACCTACTTGAGGTTAGTTCAATTAGATTTCTATAACCCATCTATGTTAAAAACAGAGTTAAATATGTACTTTTTCTCCACTTTTATGTCTTTCTCCTCCAAAAATACAAAAAACATAAAAATACAAGATCAAATAAGATAAAAAACTATCCATCGGAACACTTTCAACATGAAATTTCAAAATACAAGTAGACAATTTAAATTTTGGTCAAAACTCAGTGGGTAAAGTGTCAAATTTTAAATTATAGATAGATAATTTAAATTTTAGTCAAATCACATGTGGATAAGTTGTAATTTACAAAAAAAAACTAAAAATGTTGAGATCATGTAAATTTACATAATTTTTGTCATAACTTACCGCGTAAGAAGTTGTGGCAAAAATTATGTCAATTTATGTGATCCTAGCATTGCCCCGAGAGAGACCAAGGGAACTTTCCTTAACAAAACAGGGAGATAATAAACACTTTCAAGTCGATCAATAATTGAGCAAAGTTGGGGCCTACATTTACAAGATTGAGTGTGACTCATTCTATTACAAAGCCAGACTGCAGGTGACCATCTTTGGCGTTTTCAAAGTCTATCCAATGAATGAAAACAACTGGACTTCGTAATAAAGTGTGTTAATTGTAAAAAGCAAAAATAGAAGGGCATTGTTAGCAAGATATTAATTGTAAAAAAAAAAAGTTATTACCCAGAGATTATAGTATAATTTCCATTAAAACGTTAACTCATATGATATGATCACATGACATGCATATAATTTTCTATCATATTATCAATATTTTTATCATTATTAACACGTCACCTAATTAAATTTATTGAAAGATTAAATTATACCTAGGATCAAAATCCGAAAATGATAAAAACAAGTAAATGCATAATGATTGATTCATCTATGACCATTAACCTTCTAAAAATAAAAGAGTAAAGGGACCATCAACGTGACATCTTGAGGCCTGAGAGTGCTCCACACAAACATTTAAATGCATCTTGATTGATTCTTATTTAACACGCGAATCTCTAGGAGGAGTAATGCTATATATATATATATATATATATATATAAAACTTGGTAACATTTTTTACACCAGTTCTATCGACAAACTTTTACTAAATTTTATATGGATTCATTACCAATATTATCTTTTTACTTATCACCAATCATCTATCATATTAACAAAGGCTTTGTCTTATCCTTATATTTTATCTTCTTTTGACTTTGACTCTCCTTAGTCTAGTTGGTAATTACTCACATTATCCATAACAGTTCTGTTTTAGTGTTATCCACTTATCTCATCGTTACATGCCCCATGCAGCTAACCCAAAACCGAAAGTCTTGTGCCTTTCCTTATACAAGAAAGAAATAGACAACAATTTAAATTGATGATTTTTTTCATTTAAAAAAATCCTCAATAAGCCCAAGTACCACATATATGAAGAATAATAATTTTATATAAATAATAATAGAAGGGTTATTGTCAAAATTTTAAAACTAAAATGACAAAAATAACAATTCTCCAAATTTAAACATTTTAATTTAATCAAAATAAAATTTTTTTACAAATTAATTAAAAATACACGTAAATTGCCGCGTTTGATTGACACATAATGAGTTGTAAAGGAATAACAACATTCACCTATCATAAGTGATTTAATCCATGATAATTTTTTTTTTCACCCAAACAAACTAAAATTGTAAATTGACACATATTTTATTTCAAAAAAGATATTTGAACTTTATCCATTTCGATTTTAACTAAAAAAAAAAAAAAAAAAAACTACTCAGTAAAACAAAAAAGAAAGGGGTTCCCAATTCCAGTCGACCAGACAAAACAAAACAAAATTAAGAGAAAGTAAAAGTGGAAACAAAAATCTAGAAAAAATTTGTGTGACTCTGTGCACTTTGGTGGTGGTGTTGTACTGCTTTGGTGGTGTTGTTTTGCTTCGCGGTTGAGATCAAAATCTCTCTTTCTTTCCATTCATGAACCAAAGGCGATTGATGGGCATCTATCAACCATCGTTCCCACATTCTGTACCACAAGTTTTGATCAAGATATTTTGCATTTCTCGTCTCTAATTTCACAGCCAGGTTTCCATAATAATTCATTACAGTACTATTTTAGTCTCACTCTAACTCTGCTCCTCCACGCGATGTAGCTTTTTTCTTCGCTTTGATTATGGCTTTTAAGGTGACATATCTGTGTTTTTTATATAATTTCTGAGATGGGTTTGTTGAATTTCTAGGTGTTTGGTTTTGTATATATATTTTTTTGCTTTGTTGAAAGCAAACGAGGTTGAGAGTGCCACATGGGATTGGACCAACCAAGGAGAATCGAAGAATTCGCAGTTGTAGTAGTAGTAGAAGAAGAAGAGGAAGAAGAGGAAGGAAGAGGATGGAATCGCAGTTGAATTTCAATATAGAAAATTCGTTCGATAGTCGCTACTCGTATTGTGCACGCCACGTGCTCGACGAATTGCCTTACAGCTTCACAATCACTGACCCGTCCATCTCTGGCCACCCTATTGTGTTTGCGAGCAAAGGGTTCTTGAAGGTGTTCGGGTATTCGAAAGATGAGGTGGTTGGAAAGAACGGCAGGGTTTTTCAAGGCCCAAAAACTGACCGAAAGTCGGTTATGGAAATACGCGAGGCCATTCGTGAAGAGCGGTCTATGCTGATTAATTTGTTGAATTATCGCAGGGATGGGACACCCTTTTGGATGTTGTTTCATTTGAGCCCGGTTTTTAGTAAAGAGGATGGGAGGGTCGTTCATTTTGTGGGAGTTCAGGTGCCCATTTCGCCTCCGCGGCGGCCGAGGTGGTCGGCAAGTGGGGTTGTGAGGAATGGGGCGAATATGTGTGAGGAGGGGGATAGGGTGTGTGGTAATATCATGTTTGGATCATGTAGGAGGGAAGTGTGCTCGGATACTCCGGTGGAATTGAGTCGTGTTTTGGCTTTGGAGTCGGTGTTGGATGATAGTAGTAGAGGTTTGTGTTTTTAATTTCTGAATTAATATGATTTGTACTTAGTTGTTGTACACTGTATGATGAAATTATATTATGCTTCTTGTGATATTGTGTTCATGTTTAGCTCTTGTATGATCGAATTACGTTTGTATTGCTTGTGATGGTGCATTCATACTTAATTCTTGCAGCTTATTTTGGATGGAAGGTCGTTGTTTGTGTAATTTATCTTGTACTCCTTATTGTGTTTTTTCATATAGTTTCTTTATTTCCTAATAGTATGCACGTGGTTATTTGAGTTCTTAATACTTGATGTCTTAGCGTGGTGCTTAATTTTTGAATGTGTTCTGAGCTCTCTCTCTCTCTCTCTCAAGCATTATGATTTTGCTAATAATCTTGACTGTTTACTTGCATATATAGAGTGTAATATTTGGTTTTGATTGTTGTTTTGTATTCACCGACTTTTAATCTGAAATGAATTTGCACATTTTACATTCAATTTCAGTGATCATTCTTAGATTTCTTTTTCAAGTGTACTAGCCTACTAGGTATACTTCTTTAGATATCCTTTTTGTTTTCTTTCTATGTTTTGGTTGTGTTCTGATTTATCTGCGGCATACAGGATTAGGTATTGAAGAAACATGTGAGGCTAGTAATCTAGAGAAGCAAAAGGCTGAAGTTGCCATTAACAAAATATTCTCTGTGCTAACCCGCCATAGCGAGTTAACAGGCAGATTTGTTTGTGCAGAGAGACACAGCTTACCTGGGGCAGGCATTCTTAGTTCATCCTTAAATATCTCTCTTGGTAGAATCAAACAAAGCTTTGTATTGTGAGTTGTTGCAGATTCTTATTTTGTTGTTTTACAGTGGATTTCATGCATTATGAAGATTTCTGATGTCTTTACTTTGTGTTTCGTGTGAACACAATTTATGTGTTGCCATTGCAGAACTGACCCACACCTACCTGACATGCCTATAGTTTACGCAAGTGATGCTTTCTTAAGATTGACAGGTATCAGAGCTTTACCAAATATACAATGGTATCCTCCATGTGGTGAATTCATTACAATAAATTTCTTCTAGACCATGCGGTTTATATAAATATTAAACAGTCCTCTATATGCAGTTATCTATATCAGTTTCTTACTTTTGTAGGTTATGCTAGAGATGAAGTATTGGGGCACAATTGTAGATTTTTAAGTGGCGCGGATACGGATTTCTCAACTTTATATCAAGTACCTTCATTTATTCATTTCTATAATTTTTTGAGTTTCCATGTGATTTAGTGACTAAGGTTATGGATTGCATACACCTTGTTAAATATGTTGCTTATTGTTTCCCAGATAAAGGAAAGCATACAAACTGAGCAGGCATGCACAGTACGTATCTTAAATTACAGGTTGAAACTTAACTATGCTAGCAATGTGTTTCAAGGATTTAACTTGTCATAAGTTTTCAAAATAAATTGCTATTTAATTCTCAGGAAAGACAAGAGTTCGTTTTGGAATTATCTCCATATATCGCCTGTTCGTAATGCTTCTGGAAAGGTATTGTTATATACTAAGTTTTTACACCTGGTACTTTTCAACTTGATTTGTTTTTGGATTGATTGAAGATTATTGGGATAGATAATGCATTTCATTCAGTCGTAGTCTTTTCTTTTTGTTACAGTGTCCGAACAGTGAGGAGATTAATATTTTGCCCATGTGTGAACTTGAATTCTTATTATGCTTGAAAGTTGGCGTGATTTTACTTATAATATGGACTGTTTATGTAGGTTCTTGTTAGTTTTGGAAACTGGTTAACATTATACACTCAGTTTGGTGAAGCTGGTTTCTGAGGGAAACTTCTTTGCATATCATGATATTCTAAATTTCTCAGATATAGTGTGACCTGCAAGAAGCCTTTTGTGGTTTCTAGTTTTGAACAAGACCGAATCCCCTAATTTTGTCATTGAGCTCTGCAACTTTCATATTTTGAATAATATGCTAATTTTGGACTGCATGTTTCATAATATATGGATTCCTAGCTGTTAAAGGCTCTTATTTAGAGATGAACTAATGTTGCTAGACATTTGACCCTAGTAGACTAGAAGAATAAATTTCTATGGGTTTTACATATAATTGTGATTGTTTATGGTTAGCTAAAGGGAAAGCAACTAACACAAACGATGAAATTCCATCAACGTCCGTAAAATTATGGTGTTCTTACTAATTTTGATATGATGAAAGTGGTTACATTTGAGATGATTTGGAAAATGAAATGACTTAAGTTATGCAGTGCTGATGAATAAATTGTGTTTTACCGGCTTAAATTTTCTCTCCCTAACATTCTTTAATTCCTTGTTACCTGCCCTCGTGCCAACAAATTTTGTCTCCTTATAGATGCATGCGTCCAAGTCAAGCGCAGATTTAAGATGTTTTTGGTGTAGGTTTCAAATGCAAATCTATTGCCTTACTCTGGCTATAATGATTAAAGTGAAATGTATTGGTCACTGAAAAGTTACAGTAGCTAGACAGTTTTCAATTACCTTCAATTATCAACTTATGAAGAGCAAACTGTTTAACTTTTGCGGACTTTTGGTACATTCCAAGTTGTTTCACTGCTAGTTGCTTTTGTTGAATGATCATGGACTTAAGTCCCGAAAAACCCATGTAATCAGGTCAAACATTAGACTGCCACTGCTGATTTTACACTAAACCACTTGCAATTCTGGCATCTCCTTCTTGTGCTTGCCTAATGCAGTTCTTGTCTTAGCTTACTGTGTTTATGCTTGTTCAGGTAGCATACTTTGTGGGTGTTCAGATTGAAGAAGGCTGCAAGAACCAAGACAGAAATGGTCTTTGCCCTGAGATGAGGCATCGTAGTGTCGTTGGTGCAGTTAAGGTTGCAGTAAGGAGCTTATCTATGGGCGCTGGCCCTTCTAGATCATAGAACAACCTCTGCATTCTTTATCTGTTGATTGCTTGTGTTTTAAATACTATTTGTCACGCTAGTAGAACCTTGTTAGATTCATACTGTTTATATATAAAATGTTTCAATATAAGGTTGAAACTATGCATTCGCATGTTTCAGTTAAATTGGGACTGACTAGAATTGATGATCAGACATATCCGATTTCGGATTAATTTGCTGCTTTGTGATTAACATATTGAACCGTCTTTATGGTTAAAATTTTTAAAATGAAAAGCACATAATTTGCTATCGGGGTCAAATTTTTATGTGGACCCCAAATTGAACTAATATTTGTTGCGTGACATTTCTCTCAGTATTACCTAGCCAGGCTAACGTGTTACATAGATACGATAATAGAGCTAGTGCATGGCCTTGGGTTCTCGTAAAGGCGGCAATGATATTTGATATAGAATTAGTGTGAATTTTGGATAGGTGGCTTAAAATGTGGAGGTGAAATCAGGTTAAATTTTTTTTTTGGGGAAGAAAATAGGAACTTTGTAATAAGAAGAAACGGCTATATCAACCTAGATTACAGCTTGAAACTGTGACTGTGGTGGAAACATCCTTATTATTGGTATGCAAGCTGGTTGGAGATTGATGAATTCATGGCAATATTCTTGGCTAGCTGGGATAACTGAGCGAAAGGACAAGAAGATTGGCTAGTTCAAAGTTGGTCCCGATGGGTCTATATGAATCATACCAAAGTAGCAAAGAGTTATAGAAAACTGAACATTTATTATTAACATTCAGTTTATCATATGATTGGCACCATCTACTAACTTTTTTCTTTTAAACTTTTGGGAGGACAAAAAATCTATGAATTGATTTTTTTCAGTTAGAGTAGGAGGATTTAAACTCTAATATTTGGGTTAAATATATCAAAAAAATGTCCGTTGAATTATAAGCTCTAGATTAGCGAAACTTTTTTAAAATGGGTCAACAAAACATTATTATGGGTATTTTCCTATCTTAGGGCTCTTAGAGGCGTGTACAACTCGGATTGAGAAATTTTCAATCCATCCCAACTATCACACGTGTAAAATCCCACTAAATTCTTTCCACATGGGTCGGGTTAGATCAATAAGTTGGGCTTAAATATTTTATGCCTTGTAAAAAATTGAGTTTTCATAAACTATTTAAGTAATGTTTCAATAAATTATTACAATTCACGTAAAATGCCTAAACTATATTTCAAAAATTTAAATTTATCAAATGAATTGTCTAAATACCAAAATAAATCAAACTAGAAATATTAAAGTAAAGGTAATAAAATAAGCTAATATATATGTTAAGTGGCGGTGGATCAAGTAAATTGAAAAATTTGTCAACTCGAAACCAAATCAACCCAACCCAATACTTAAAATCAAATTCCGATAGCCAATAAAAGACGTTGGGTTGGCATGTAGGTTGCACACAGCACACCCCTACAAATAGTTATTTTTATAGTTTAAAAGTAAGAAAAATATTACCTGGGACACATTATTATTCCTATTTACTTATGAAATTTAATTGCTCTACGCATCAAGTACAGATCAAACTTTTTTAGCCCTCATCTGGTGGTAATATTTCTTTTTATTTTGGTTTACAGAAAAACAGTAATAACTAATAACAGATGGGCCGACCGAAACTCTTTTTTTTTTTTTTTTTCATAAAACAAAATAAAAACAGAAAAGAAATAGACTAGTTGTCAAAAGTTAAAGACTTTTACAACCTTTAGAGTTTAAACCCACACAGAGTCGGAGAGTGATGGTAAAACCTTGTAAAAATTCCTGATTTCAAAAATCAAACACAATTATTAACTTTCTCCTAAACCGACTATGCGTGATTCAAAAAAATTAAATAAACCGACTCCGAGTCTGATACTGAAAGTCTAAAACCTTATAAAACTAGGTATAGTTATAATATTGCTACAAAAGTTTAAACTTCACATTCTCACAAACTCTCTATTTTATCATCAAGAAGAAGAGTAATTCTTGATTCTGATATTGGGTTACTAACCATGGAGTTCTATGGCTTTGCTGGTGGTAATGAAGACAAGTGGGAGATACAATCTTCTTCTGCATATGATGTCCTCCCTTCTGATGAGAGCTTCTTTCATGCGCTTGTAGCAGAGCAAAGCCCGGATGAGAAAAGCGTTGCTCTTTGTTGTGATGATAATGAGAGTTGCTTTCTTATGCTTTCGGAGCAAGGTTCTTCTGAAGATTCATACACTGAAAAGCTTGAGATAGATGAGTTTTTGGGTGGTGATTTTTGCATGGAAAATCTTCTTTCTTTGGAAGCATTCCTTAGGGTTCTTGACATGAAGGGTCCTAGGAAAGATTTGAAGGTGGGTCAATGTGGATTTGCCAAAAGTGGGGCTTCTTTGGATGAGGCTTGGTTAGATGAGTTAATGTTTGCTGATTTTCATCAACCACGAACTCTTGCTGCTTTCCTAACCAACTTTGTTATATGAGAATCTATATATATATATGAAGGAATCAAAAGATTGGTGCAAGTGGGTTTTGCTGTGGGGTTTGAAGAATTCAAGAAATTTCAACGAGCAGTTTTACAATGGTGACTCACTGTGACTATGATGCTGAAGGGATTTGCATGTTTGAATATGTTTTTTTTTTTTTTTTTGGGAAGTTTTTATTCCAATTGTAAAGAAAAATATTTTAGATAATTTTGATTAGTCTACTTTGGAATTTTAGGGTTTTTCCCATTTCCATTTTGGAACTATCACTCAATATGTATCTAGCACATTATATTAGAATTGAAATTTTGTTAGATACGACTTTGTTTTTCATTCGTACTACACCGTGATGCATTTTATACCCAATGATAATTTTTTCATTTAATTAATTTACTGATTTTTTTTAATTTAAAAAAAAATTAAAGAGTTAAATTAAATATAAATGAAATGAATGAATAAAGTTATAATTTATATAAATGAAAGTTGAATGAATGAATGAATACGAACTAAAGTTATAATTTATAATTCAATTTAAAAAAACTGTGTCTCTCAAGCAGACTGTCCTAACGGAGAAGTTCAAACGCTTAAGTATGTGTTAATAGTATTACACATGTATGTCAACACCGTTACACTACATAAGCTGTCTTTTTCCTATATAAAAAAAAACATATTTAAAATTATAAATATATTAGTATGCGTGACATCACTATGCATGAGTAATTTTTCAATAATTCTAAGTACAAACATATGGATTCTCAAAAAAAGTACAAACATATGATACTCCATATTTTTATATAAATGATAGATCCTATTAGGGGAGGAATTATCACGTTATTCTCCAATTAATAGTACTAAATAATTTTTTAGCAATACATATTATTTTCATGTATTTTCTCCTAAAATGATCAGACAACATTGTAAAATATGCACATGCATTACACTTTTTTTTGACAATTTTTTCAATCTCTAAAGTAGGTTGGAAAAATCGTTTTCAACCTAATACGTCGCATTTTTTATTATTTATTTAAGAAAATGTGAATTATCCTTTTTAACATACACGGAGTTCAGGTTTTTTTGGGGGTTTTAGCACATCAGTAGTATGAAATTTTAACTTAGCCTCAGTTCCTGAAGAATGTTTATTACTGCCAATTACAAAAGTAGAGTTGTTAAGTGAACTAAAATCATCCTTCATGTAGCATGAGTGTTCTATTTTATGTTCTATCAAGGTACTTATAATGGTGGTATATATGCTATGTGTCTGATTTTTTTTCCCCCTTAATGTTTTAAACTTTTGATTACTTTATAAGAAAGAAATGGGCATGTGGCAAGTTGTAATTGGTGAAGCACAGAACGGAATACTCAATGGCAAAATTAAAAATTTATTGTTAGGGGGTCAAATTAAAATATGATAATAAATTTTATTTTACACATTATATTTTATGTTATGTATTAAAGTACAAAAATTTTGAACATAGTTCTAGAACAGTCTTTTAGAGAATTAAAATAATCAAATATGTAGTAAAGTTTTTATCAATTTCCTATTCATCGAGCACAGATTAAACTCTTTAAACCCTCATCTGTTGGAATTTTTTTTAAAATTATTTTATAGTAATAACAGATGAGCCCAAACAAATTTTTTTTTTCCCCCATAAAACAAAGTAAAAACAAAAAAGAAATATAATAGTTGTGAAAATCAAAGACGCTTGTAGACTTGTAGCCTTTAGACTTCAGACCCACTCAGAGTCGGAGAGTGATAGTTTTTTTTTTTTTTTTTTGAGAATCCGGAGAGTGATGGTTAAACCTTGTAAAAACTTACAAAATTTCAAAAATCAAACACAATTATTAACTTTCTCTTAAACCGACTATGAGTGATATTAAAAAAAAATAAAATAAAAAAATAAACCGACTCCGAGTCCGAGTCCGAGTCCGAGACTAAAACCTTATAAAACTAGGTGTAGTTAGTATAAGGCAAACAGACTTAACTTTCTCACAAACTCTCTTTTAGCATCAAGAAGAAGAGTAATTCTTGGCTCTGATATTGGGTTACTACCATGGAGTTCTATGGCTTTACTGGTAACGAAGACAAGTGGGAGATGCAATCTTCTTCTGCACATGATGTCCTCCCTTCTGATGAGAGCTTCTTTCATGCGCTTGTAGCAGAGCAAAGTCCGAATGAGAAAAACGTTGCTCTTTGTTGTGATGATAATGAGAGTTGCTTTCTTATGCTTTCGGAGCAAGGTTCTTCTGAAGATTCATACACTGAAAAGCTTGAGATAGATGAGTTTTTGGGTGGTGATTTTTGCACGGGACCTCTTCTTTCTTTGGAAACATTCCTTAAGGTCTTTGACATGAAAGCTCGTAGGAAAGATTTGAAGGTGGGTCAATGTGGATTTGCCAATAGTGGGGCTTCTTTGGATGAGGCTTGGTTAGATGAGTTGATGATTGCTGATTTTCACCAACCTCGTCCTCTTGCTACTTTTCTTACAAATTTTGTCATGTAAGGTTGTGAGAATCTATATATATGAAGGAAAAGATACGTGCAATCACCTGAAGGATCAAGTGGAATTTGAAGAATTTAAGAAGATTTCAACAAGCAGTCTTACAATGGCCTGTGACTCACTGTGTCTAGGAGATGGATTATTGATGCTGAAGGGATTTGCTTTTTTGAATATATATGTTTTTTTCTTTTCCTTTTTTTTTTTTTTGAAGTTTTTATTCCAATTGTGAAGACCAATATTTTAGATAATTTTGATTAATCTACTTTGGATTTTTTTGGGTTTTTGCCTTTTCCTTTTTGGAACTATGGATGTGTAATCTGACGCATTAATAGAAATAAAATTTGTTTAAGACTTTATTTTTCATTTGTAAATATACTGTTTCTTGACATTCTATACCTAATTAATGATCATTTTTTTAATTTAAAAATATCAAAAATATTAAACCTATGTTGTTTTTGAACACTTAATAATAATAATCCCCTCAAGGGAAGTGGATAAAGAATTGAATTAAATGAAAGTTAAATGAATAAATGTAAAATTTGATGACTAAATAAAAACAAACTAAAGTTAGTAATTTATAATTCAGTTTTAAAAAACCGTGTCTCTCAAGCAGACCATCCTCTTGGCTATTATTTCCGGATCACCACAGTGAGCACATGACCGAGTTGAAGGAGAAGTTCAAACGCTTAAGTAGTGTTAATAATAATGCAAATGTATGCCAATACCATAGTACAATACATATATAAATACATTGTTATGCGTGTCATTTCACACAACGTCGTTATACTCCAATTAATAGTACTAAATAACTTTCCAGCAATACTTATATTTTCATGTATTTTTTTCTAAAAATTATCGGACTATATTGTAAAATGTGCACATGCATTAAACTTTTTATTTTGACAGTTTTCCTCTAAATTAACTAGATTTGAAGAATCATTTCCAACTTCATACATGGGAGTTAAGGGTTTTTTTTTTTTTTTTTTTTTTTTTTGGGGGGGGGGGGGGGGGGGTTGGGTTCCCACATCAATATATCAAATTTCAACATGTCCTTTGTTTTTTAAGAATATATACACTCCTGTTAAACATATGATATGCATAGATTAAGATTTAACAAGTCTGTTACAAAACATCCCAACTTTATAAAAAAACCTACTAGTTTTTCCACCACAAGCGATGGTTCCAAAAATACTATGAAAGAGGAGATATTTCCTGATCCAAGTCTTATCAATGCACCAACACATTGGTTAGGTTTGGAGAAAACATGGTCAATCCGTTTGCTATGGATAGCTTTCAATAGGTTCCCGTAGTCACATATTTATTATTGGGAATTACAAAAGTAGATTTGTTAAGAGAACTAAAATCTACCTACATATAGCATGAGTATTCCATTTTATGTTTTACCAAAGTACTTATAAGGGTGGTATATATGTCGTGTCTGATTTTTTTCCCTTAATTATTTTAAACTTTTGATTACTCTATGAGAAAGAAAATGGACGTGTGGTAGGCTGTGATTAATGGAGAACAGAGTGGAATACTCAATGACAGAGTCAAAATTAATTTATCTTTAGGGGCCCAAAAATTTTGAACATTTTTCTTTTTGAGAATAAAAATTTTGAACATAATTCTAGACGAAGATAAAGTATTTTATAAACTAATATATATGTATAATAACTAAATATGTGTCAAAAATAGGAAAACATATTATATACTTTTCTACCTGTTTGATCAATTCTCGTGTTGGCGTCACAGAAAATATAAATATAAAAAATAATTATCTCTAATTAAGCCTGTAGTTGTTCCTCAAAAAAATAATAATTAAGCCTGTAGTTGACGGTACTTTATAGAATTAAAATAATAAAATATGTAGTAAAGTTTTTATCAATTTCCTATTCATCGAGCATGCATAGATCAAACTTTTTTGGCCCTCGCTATCAAAAAAAAAAAAAAAAAAAAAAAAAAGAAAAGAAAAGAAAAGAAAAGAAAAACTTTTTTGGCCCTCATCTGGTGGAAATTATTTATTTATTTACTATAAAAACTGATGGTGGGCTGTACTTTTTTTTTTTTTTCATCATAAGACAAAATAAAAACAGAAAAGAAATATAATAGTTGTGAAAATCAAAGAATGCTTGTAGCGTTTAGAGTTTAAACTTTAGACCCACTCAGAGTCGGAGAGTGATAGTAAAACCTTGTAAAATTTCCAGGTTTCAAAAATCAATGCAAACTCAATTATTAACTTTCTCTTAAACCGATCGACTATGAGTGATATTCAAAAAATTAATAATAAATAGATAAACCGAGTCCGAGTCCGAGACTAAAACCTTTTAAAACTAGGTGTAGTTAGTATAAGGCAACAGACTTTACTTTCTCAGTTTCTCACAAACTCTCCTTTATCATCGAGAAGAAGAGTAATTCTTGGTTCTGATACTGGGTTACTAACCTTGGAGTTCTATGGCTTTACTGGTAATGAAGACAAGTGGGAGATGAAATCTTCTTCTGCATATGATGTCCTCCCTTCTGATGAGAGCTTCTTTCATGCGCTTGTAGCAGAGCAAAGTCCGGATGAGAAAAACGTTGCTTTTTGTTGTGATGGTAATGAGAGTGGCTTTTTTATGCTTTCGGAGCAAGGTTCTTCTGAAGATTCACACACTGAAAAGCATGAGATAGATGAGTTTTTGGGTGGTGATTTTTGCATGGAAAATCTTCTTTCTTTGGAAGCATTCCTTAGGGTTCTTGACATGAAGGCTCCAAGGAAAGATTTGAAAGTGGGTCAATGTGGATTTGCCAATCATAAAGTGGGGCTTCTTTGGATGGGGCTTGGTTAGATGAGTTAATGTTTGCTGATTTTCACCAACCTCGTCCTCTTGCTGCTTTCCTTACAAATTTTTGTCATGTGAGAATCTATATATGAAGGAAAAGATTGATGCAATTACATGAAGGATCAATTATGCTATATTTGTCATGGCAAGTGGGTTTTGCTGTGGGGTTTGAAGAATTCAAGAAGATTTCAACAAGCAGTCTTACAATTGTGACTCACTGTGAATATGATGCTTAAGGGATTTGCTTGTTTGAATATGTTATTCTTTTTTCTTTTCTATTTTTGAATTTTTTTATTCTAATTGTGAAGAAAAATATTTTAGTTAATTTTGATTAGTTTACTTTGGATTTTAAGGTTCTTCCCTTTTCCTTTTTGGAACTATCAATATGTTTCAGGCGCATTATATTAGAATTGAAATTTTCTGTCAATAAAAAATTTTGAAATTTTGTTAAATACGGCTTTATTTTTCATTCGTACTACACCATGCGTACACTAATCTAATTAATATATTGTTTCTTGACATTCTATATTCAAATAATCCAATGGTAATTTGTTTATTTAATTAATTTCCTGATTTATTTAATTTAAAAATCTCAAAAATATTAAAATTATATCGTTTTGAACACATATGACATAACAATAATAATACACTTAACGGAGGTGGAGAAAGAATTGGATTAGTGATAAATGAAAGTTAAAAGGCCAAATGTAAAGTTAGATGACTAAATTAAAAATAAAGGTTATAATTTATAATTCAGTTTAATAAAAATATGTATATATTGTACCATTCAGTACTTGGAATTTGCTTCCAAGTTAAGTTCCTTTACGATGTTAGAAATCAAACATGTTCTATAGTTGATTTTCCAAAAAAAAAAAAAAAAATCAAACATGTTATATTTTTTGTCTAGTGGTTACTAAAAATATTTTCGCTCAGTTGCCTACTGCAAATTGATCGTTGTCTTTCCATCGGTAATATGTTAAGCTATGTAAGAGTTGGGAAAATTCTTGAATGAAATTTTCCAATGAGAATCTGGTTTGAAAATCCATTAGTTTGAAGGCTTAGAAAATTATGAAGATTTATATATATCTTGCAATATTAGAACATTCCATTAGCAAGACAGCTTGCTTGTTATTTGCTGCCCTTCCCATTTAAGGAGGCTTCTTTGATGCCTTGTGAGTTACATTCCTAATTGTTAAAACTGATTTTTTGTATTTCTATGCACTTCTTTTGGTTCTATGGATTTTTTTTTAAATTTTTTTTATAGTTATTAATTTGTATAGTGTAATTTTAAGAACCTTACAACTCAACAGACATCTTTTAGTGTTTTTCATAAAAATGTTTAATATTATATTAAACTAGAATATATCAAGAGAATATCACACCTAATTTTGATCAAAATTCGTCTAATGTTGGGAATCTTGGGATGTTTAATTTTTAAATGTTTGCGAGTTCTAATTAATTTAAAATAACTTAATTTACCACTATTTTTAACATATACAATATTTTTAAATATAATATAAAAATTTAAATTTTTGTTGATTTTTATAATATTGACACAAACTTTTAAAATACCTCGTTTTTCATGTTATTATATCTATTTTACAATTTGAATTTTAGAGTTACATATAATGTTAATATATATTTAATTTGATTTTTATAATTACAAATTGTATTAAACAATGATATTATGAGTAGAAAATTATTGTATGAAACCAAAAATAAAAATAAAAATCTAGTATTTTTTCCACCAAAAAGGTGCAATTTGGGAGGATATATATTTTTGAGTGATAAAGACTAATTTGTTTTTTCTAAACAAAGTTTGGTTACCAAATTGGTTGTAGCCTAAGGTTACAGTCTTACTCAATATCTTTTTATTGGAGGTAAGTTTTGACAAATCCATTATTGGATTATATCATCTTCTTATATCCTTTATGCTTGCAAAATTTCTAGAAAAGTAAAGATCAATAGCTATATTATCAATAAATTATTTAAATTGCAAGTTTTTGTAGTTTAAAATTATACATAAAATATAAGTTTATAAATCATATACTAAATAATATCTGTTTGATACAAAATTTGTCATGTATATTAAGATTGTAAAAAACATGTAATTTAACGATTAAATTTTCAAAATATTTATTAATGTTTATTTTATTGAGTAAGGTTGTAGATTTAGGTTACAACAAATTTTGAAACTAAATTTTGTCCATTCTTTATTGGTTTTTTTTTTTTTTTTTATTTTTTTATAAATATGTTCAAATGTCAACTATTTATGACCTCTACTCCAAGATGATGATTGCTCTTAGCCTCTTATTATCAGACTAAGAGACCAATTGATTTTTGGTGTAGATGAAATTTAAATTTTAGATTTCTTATTCGACAATGCTAAGGGCATAGCTATGAATTTTCACTTGGGGGTGGGGGGGGGGGGGGGGGTGCTGAATTGTAGTTGTGAGGGTAAGCAGGCTGAGTAAATGAGTTGGGCCGTGAGCCGCGCCCGAGGACACCTAGGAACCCGAGGATGGTTGTAAGGTTTATTAAGTTTTGGGATCAACAGGCTGAGGACGAGAAAGTATAACAACAAACTAGTGGTAGAGCTTCCTCGGGAAAGCATTGTGGAAGATTGAAACTTAGCCATCCCAGGAATGTTATACAAAAGGTAATCATTCCTTTTATGGATAAGCTTCAAGGAAGATAACCAACAACAAAGGAAAAAATATCTGAGAAGAATGCTGCTACCACCACATTAAATACTCTGCATCTAACCAACTGGCCGCATTTATATGGAAATGACACTTGAACAGTGATATCTCAGTTGACAGCTATTCACAAAGTTTCCAGGAGGTTTTTGATGGGACAAGCATCCAGGAGATCACCTACATGATCAACAAGTGGAAGGCTAGGATTGAAGATGGTGGGACTATATAAGGGAAAGACCCCCGTGAAAAAGGAGGCAGGTAATTGGAGAAAAAAGAGAGAGAAAGAAAAGAACATCTTGTACTTAAATAAACTTGAGTCAATACAAGAACTCTTCATCCTCAGATTTGACCGATGAGTGTTATTTCTACTAAATTGTGTCTTCTTACTTTCTTAGCACAAATCCAATCAATTTAAGCCCACACTTGATTTATAGAGTCTTTTCCCTGTAAAATCTATTCTCTAACAAATATATTGTTTTGGGTTTGTTGGGCCATTATCCATTGTTGGTGGGATGAGGGTCCAAATCTAGTCCTTACAGTAGTATTGATACTTTAGCCATAGTTCATATTAAATACAAAATTATCAACTTTGATATATTCATATTCTTAAATATTAATGAAGATACAAAAATTATATATTCATTATAGACAAATACAAAAATATCCAATAAAAAAACATTTCGCATCAAAATTATGTCTGACAATCTTTCGTGGAATAAAGTTAGCAATACAATATATTATCATATAGCAATAAAAAAATGAATAATAAAATCTTAATAAGTTAAGAATATGCATAAAGTACTGATTAAAAATCTTAAAAAAATCATATTATAAATAGATGAAAATACCCATATATATATATATATATATATATAAAAAGCATAAATCTAAGCACCCATTCAATATAGAAGAAAGAAGCAAAAATGAAATCATAAGATACATCCACATAGGTGCTTTCTTGAAGGCTAAAATAGAAAATTCAACAAAATAATACTAATGGCAAAAGAATGATGATGATTGATAAAAGAGAAAGAGAAGAAAATGCACCCTTGTATATTTAACTTTAGCAAAGAGTCAAGGAAATGGTGCTTCACCTGGACAAAAAATGGGTTAATAGTTTTGGTTGTGTTGAGATGAGAGCTTTTGCATTGAGAAGAAAAAAATGGGGGCAATGGACTGGTTAAAAGCTCAGTAGGTACCTTCCTTGAGTTATTATCCATTGGATTGATTATAAATTTTTTGGACAATTGAGAAGACCAACTCTTGGTCATTATCATTTGGACTAACTATAAATCTTAAGAATAATTAGGATAAAGTTTCGGACAATTGGGAGGCCAACAAGAAATACATTGGACTAACTAGAAATCTTGTAAATAATTGGGTTTTTTTTTTTGGGAGGGGGTATGTCCTATAACTAGTACATATAGTTGTAGGAGAAAATCAAAATTTTCTCCATTTAATAAGTTTTTTTTTAATTAAAAAAAAATCACAAAAGTGGGTTTATTGCAAAGGATATATTTGTTTCTAGATAAATCTAAATGTTTTATAATTTTTAAATCAATAGTTACGATAGAGGAGATGATTCAATTTGAACCATAAATATGTCAATTAAAAAAACTACCAGGTACAAATTGAACTACAAGACTCTTGGTTAGATAAATTTAAACGGTGAAATTAAAGTATTGCTTCATCAATAATTAATGTGACCAAATGCTAATATATTCCATCTTCATCCCTTTTTAATTAAGTCCTTAACTAAGAGAGTGTTTGGTTCACCACCATTTTCACCACTAAACAATCTCCTTCAACGATCACATCCCTTAAAGATGTCGATGTCAATAGTGAAGTGGATTGCTTTAACAACTGAGATCGATATATCTTCTACCTCTTCGATCTGCTTCCTATCGCTATTCTGCTATATATATTATATACAACAACACACATGGTTGCTACGAAATTGCTTCCTATCGCTTCCTACCTCTTCTACCTCTTCGATCTGCTTTGAAAATTTTTTTGCTCTTGAAAAATTGCCCCATCAAAGTTTAAATCACAGAAATTGCTTTTCGAAGACAGCCACTTAATCTTGCTGCACTGCTTTGTCATGCATTATCATTTCTGACATTACATTACGTGATCACTTTAAGAATTCCTACGTTATCACATGGTATTATAGTTTGAAATATCAATTATATATACGTTCCAAATATTTGTTACCACTAATTAATTGTAAAGTATATATAAATTAATAAAAAACTATTTTACTAATACCGATAATTAAAAAAAAAAGTTAAAATTACAAAAATATATAAGCACATGGGTATTTTAAATAAATAATACTAGACATCTATATAAAAATTATGGTAGATTGATAAACTAATTAAAAAAAAAGAATTTTCTTTTAAATGCATTAAACTTTTAGTAAAAAATTTTAATTGCCATTTGTATTTTAAATCTCTTTGAATTCTAGTAATAAGATTTTATCTATATTAAATAAGTAATAATAGATCTTACCAATTAAATTACTGGTGGGATCCACTATTTATGTTAGAGAAAAGAACACGTATGAATTTGCTTTTGAGAGTACTAAATAATTAGACTGATTAAATTATCTTAATAATAAGTGAGTTACATAAAATTTAGATGATACAGATTCATCTAGATTCAACAAACTTTTGCTTAAATCTAGAATAAACAATCTTAGTCATTAATGAATGACATGACAAAAATGCAATGTATATTGTACATACATTGAGCCACTTCGCTCAAGTACAATTGTACAAATATACATATAATGTAACTTTCTTATATTAATCAAAACAAAAACTTATGGTGTTAATAGTAATGTAAATAAATAATTACTTTTTATTTTGAATATATTGAATTTGAAATTTTTGGTAATATAATTTTAATTGGAGTATACTTGCTATTTAAGTTGAAAATGCTAAAGTTACAAATTATTTTACAATTTTCTGATGTGGTGAATGGTTATTAGTAAGTAAAAAGATGATGTTAGTAGTGGGTCTAGATGAGAACCAGTGATAATTTATCATATCAATTGTGGGGCCTGTTATTTAAAAAAGATGTAGGAATCGTGGGAAATGGGTTTGGGGCCCAAAGGCCCAGTCCGAGAACATCTGCTTGTCCGAGGATGGTTACAGAGATGTGGTGTGACAAAAGTCATATATACAAAACACAAAATGCAGCCGAGGATAGGATTCACCTCGGATACCATGATCCGAGGTAGAGGTAATTATCTCTTTATCCAAGATACTGCACAAAGTCGTATTAGAACGAGAGAAAGAATATAGACCTTAGGAAGAACCGGGGGAGATAACAAATATCTCATAAAACTGCTACCTCCACATTAAATGCTTTCCAGCTAACTCCCTGGCCGCATTAATGTGGAGGTGATACCTGAACAGTAACCAAGCAGCTTTATGACCACTAAGCAAAAGTTCCGGGAGGTGTTGGATGGGACAGAAAGTCGTTCTCAGGATAGAAATTACACATGTACGGTGGGAATGTGAAAGAAAGACAGTATATAACATGAAAACCGGTGACATTAAGAAAAAGAGGGGGGATTTCTGGAGAAAAAGGAGAGAAAAGAGAGAGAGAAACTAAAAGTGAGACCCTCTAAAAATTAGCCGAGAAGAGTTGTTACCCTAAAGCTAGCTTGAAGCATCCTTTATTATACTGTAACTATAACTTTCCCTATGAAATGGAACTAGTTCTTATACCCACGCTCTAAAAATTTATTGTTGGGCTAGAAACTCGTCTTTTTTTTGGGTCCAATCTAATTGGAGTCCCTACATCAATAATTTGTAAAAATTTTGTAAAATAATTTATGCCTGTAACATTACTCTTTACGTTTTTTTTCTTTTGAAGCTTTAGAATAACAGGAAAAAGTATAGTTTCAAATTAAATTATTTTCCTCCAACTCTCTATATGGTGATTGAAGAAATCATAAATGAAAAATTTTAGTCACATGGATTTTTAAATAAATAATTTTAAAACTTATCTATATATCTATATATAATAATAGATAAAACAGAGAGAAAATTTAATTAAATTTCAAATTGGAATTCAATTAGTGTCTAATTTTACGCCATGTGTCTCATTTAATCTAAATTTTATAATTTTGTACCAAGTAAGTTAATTTAGGTAAAAATTGAATTTCAATTAGAGTTTAATTTTGCACCATGTGTACCATCTAATCTAAAATTTAAAAATTTTGTGCTAAATTAATTAATTTAATGTAGAAAATGAGGAACCCAATATAATAAACCATAAAAAAATAATCATATAACTAAAAAAATTCAAATTTATAAGTCATATATATATATATATATATATAGCTAAAGCAGAGAGAAAATTTAATTAAATTCTAAATTAAAGTCTAATTTTGTGTCATATGTCATTTAATTTTTAAATTTTTGTGTCAAGTGAATTATTAGGTGCAAAAATCAAAATGTCTAAATTCAAGTAGATTTTAGATTAAATTTTAATTGGAGTTCAATTTTGCGTCATGTGTCTAATTTAATTTGTTAATTTTTGTCGCAAGTGAATTATTGAGGCCAAAAATCGAATAGTTTAGATCCAATTAGATTTCAAATCATATATATATATATATATATATATATGTATTATATGTAATTGTGATTGTTTTTAAATGTATCTGTGCATATGCACAGGGTTATACATTAGTTTAAATAATATATGCGAATATTTTTCTAAATGACAATATAGTAGGATGGAGGAGACAACATTTTTTTTTAAGAAACAACTCCAAATTAGCTTGGAACTAAACTTTATTATTTTTTGAAAATATAGTTTTAACTATAGTAAATCATCTGAATAATTAGTAAACAACTAGAAATTTTGGTAATAGGGTTTAATATACAAAGTAGGTTGTATTAATAATAATTTATTTAATTAACATTTTTGGTAATATAATTTTAATTGGAGTATTAAGTTCTTTTCTTCTTCTTCTAAAGCTTAAAAAAAAGGTTTAATTTTATCTGTATTAGACTATCTTAATAATTTGTAAACCACTTAAAAATTTGTTAATAAAATTTAATATATATGAAGTAAGTTCTTAAAAAAGAGTAAGTTATCTAAGTGACAAAAACATATTAGATATTAGATAATGAGTAATTTATATTTAAAGCAATAAAGCAGGATATCATATACTATATAATAAAAGTTGGGCTTAGAAGTCGTGATATTGCCAAGTGGTTTCACTAAATTGTAGAAATTTTGTTAGATTTAAAAAAAAAAAAAAATTGTCCTTATCTTCTTCTCCTATAATTTCTAAGTTGATAAAATTTTAATTTGACTACAATTCAAATTCTTCATCTAATCCTTTTATATATTTTTTTGTCCTTATCTTTTTCTCTTATAATTTCTAACTTGATAAAATTTTAATTTGACTACAATTCAAATTCTTCATCTAATCCTTTTATTATTAATTTATCTATAATTTCTAAGTTACTAAAAATCTTAATATTACAATCCAAATTCTTTACTATTTAGTTTTACTTAAATTATATTACTACACAAGTATACAGTTCATTAGAAAAAGAAAAAAAGAAGAAGCAACAACCCAAGTCCATTATCTATTCATACTGATTTACCAAACTATTTTTTGGATAAAGTAAAATTTTTTTGTAAATGACGTATGTACGTCAACGTTTCCACTTTCTATTCGTTTGAACTTTTTTTATTCCACTTTTTTATGGGATAGCAACAAAACACATTGATTAGAAATCTTAATTTTAATAGGATTTAAATTCTATATTAAGTGGAACTCTACCTATATATATCTGGAGTGAAGTTTACTCTCATATGTGAATGCCTAAATTCTATGACAATTGACAATGCAGGTATGCATTCTTTCTTGTTCATAATTTTCTCATTTTTTTTAAGGTTCTTTTTTTTACTTCAAAAAAATTAATAAAAACTTCTCTCACGCACACTACTTAAATTTATGAATTCGGCTCATTTGTTCTCTTCTACAATAATTGGTTCAGGATTTCGTTACGTACTCACACTTTCATCTCTCAAAGTGATAGAGGAAACAAACAGGTACATTCTTTGTTCTTTTTCTACATTTATATCTTAATTTATGATTTGTATTAGTTTCTTAATTTTAGATTATGAATAATTTTGATTATATTCCTAATATTAAATTTAAATTATTATTTATAGGTTTTTAGTTGTGTTATATTCTTCTAAAAAAAAATTGTGTTATGTTTATGTATGCATAATGTATACATATGGCTAGAGGATGTCTCCCTAATAATTTGAAACTAGGTTCTTGAATTAACATTTTTTTGTATTTAATTTTCTTATTCTTTGTAAGGCGTTGATTTTATTGCATGTGTTTTTTGATAAAGTTTATGATAGTTATTTTGTTTTTTTTTTTTTGAGGTTTAGATATGGTATTTCACTGTGATTATCAATATCTATTTTAAGAGTTTTAATCGGTAACATATATTCTCCCATGAATATAAATTAAAGAGAAATTTTTTAGAATAAAAGAAATAGTAAAATTGAAGAACCAAGCTGGTTGACTATTTAAAACTTACATTGAAGAAGTAAAATTAGTAACTTTTTTTGTTGGGTTAAGATAATTAAACTTTTTTATTATTTTAAAATAACAATTTCGAAATTATATATAAGAAAAAAAATATCTTATTCATGATATAAACATATTTACCAATATATATATATATATATATATATATATAACTTATTAAAAGAGTGCAATAAATATGTTTGTATTTAGAATGCATAAGATGATTTAATTTTTTTTTCCGTATATTATTTTTTGCCAATATCATGAAACAATATTTGTAAGCTTTGCTTTAAATTTACGTGGATTTGAATTTGTCATTAATTTTTTTGCAAAATTTTTCATTATTTTAAATTTTTAGTAATTTAGATTGTTCTTAATTATTGAATTGAGGTTTCCACTTAAATTTGATTCCAAATATTGTTTTGGATAGTTTTTAATTATTAAATTTAAGGTTTTTCTATTTAAATAAACTTTGGTGATTAATTGAGCCTTAAAGCTCTCTCTATATATATATATATGTTTTTTTTTTAGAATACTAAGTATTTTAACACATACACACACACAAGGAGAGGGGATAAGGTTTTAAAGAAACTGACAGTAGTGTATATCCAAAATGACCTAACTCTTGGATACACAATACATACTTTATAATACTTAAAAGTAATATATATGCATTTTATAATACCTTAGTTTCACACAATATGCATTCATTATATTACTTAAAAGTAAAATATTTATTTTTATTATCTATTTTATTATCAAATTTTAAGTAAATTAATAAAAAAAACTATTTACATATGAATTTTGATTAAGCCGTGCATCGCACAGGCATTAGGGGTGTGCAAGGGAGTCGAGAAACTGCTATAACCGACCGAAGCCGAGAAACTACACCGCACCTGAGGCTGACCACAGGAGCCGAGGCCGGCAAGCGGAGACTAGGGGTCTTTTCGTCGCCGATGCGGTGATGCAATCGGAAATCAATTCTGATTACCGATATTTGTACCGAACCGATATGTTAATGCTCCAGTCCAGTTCTATAAGATGATGATGCTATGAATCTATGATTCCTATTTCCTAATATATGACTTAATGAAACGGAACGTTTCAATTTAACAGGGCTATTTAAAAAAAATAATAAAAAATAAAAATAAAATGAAGTCGTTTTAGTTTAGGGTTACAAATTTTAACAAGCATATAAATTTTTCTTTTCACATAACCTACCTCAGAACTCTCTCTTTCTCTCTTGCCTCTTTGCTGCTGCAACACTGAAGCTGCTGCTCAGTGCTCACCCCCTGCCAATCCGTCGCAACACTGCCGGTGAGTTTCATAGTCACAAACAATTAATTTGTTTCTTCTCTCTCTCTCTATACTCTAAGTCCATGAGCACTGACATCTTTTTTTTTTTTTTTTTCCAGCAATTTTATTTTGAGGGAGACTGAGAGAGCTATCACTCTTCAATCATTCACAGAGAGAGTTTTGAGCTTTTTTGCTTTCTAGGATTTTGAGGGGTTTTGCTGTTGGAGGTTGTCACCTTTTGATAAGGTCGAAGTGATATGTGGAGGCCTATGAACCTTACGTCTGTGGCTTGTACTAATATGGGAGTTTCTAGTCCATTTGGATTTTTTTTTTCTTTTTTATTGGATAAGAGTTTTCTGAAAATTCGTGATTGTTTTTTGACTTTTTTTTTTTTTTTGGGCAATTTGAGAAAGAGTCCCAAATTTGGTGAGCAAGTTTCTGTTTGGCATATTTTTTGACTTGGGGATTTTGAGCTACTTAGTGGAACTGCTGTGGTACTGCCATACTACCTATTAGGCATTGGCTTTTGTTTATTTGTTATAGTATATGTTCATTGTAAAGCATTTCTTTGGTCAAAAAAATTATTTATTTTTACATGAAAGTCGATATTAATTTTATTTGCATTACATTCTAATTTTAGTTGTTTAGGTTTTGCCTCTCTGTTGAGTTGATATATATTGAGATTGAGTCATGTATATTGTTAGTGTCTGATTGAGTAATGAGTAATTATGGTATAAGTATGAGTTGGAATATGCTTTTGTGTGTTGGCTTATGTAGAAAAATATTATTTAGAATTTTTACTTTTTTTTTTTAATTTGACTTTTCTTTTGCTTCCGTTTTATGCGTGACTATATAATGCTAGTATATATATATAAGTCTTGGGTTTTATTATGTTAGAGATGATAGATTCTAGCGACATGAATTTTTTATTACAACATTTTATTTTCACAACTTGTTATTTCTAGTGTTATAAAATTTGTGAAAAAAAAAAAAAATTACATGTCTAAATTTATTATTGAGGAAATTAAACAATTAGCAACCTAAACGATTTTAGGTGTAATCATTAAATGCAGGCCACGCCAACCCAAGAGATTGAAAATCCATCTAATACAGTATTCATCACATTCAAATAACCTACACACGGATATATTAACTACAAGTATAAATATACGCGTATATGTATGAATACCAATAATAAAACACGTGCTGAATACAACAATCAGCTCCTAATAAATGTATATACCAATACATACGAAAAACCCTTCTAGCTCCTCCCTATTCCTTCAGTTTCTAACACATAAACCCTACGCCAATATATATATATAACTAAACTGCACACACAGTCAGTCACAAACCAAGAAAACGCAAGAAAGCTAGCGGCCAACCATGGCGTCCAAGAACCCTTCTTTCTTCTTCTTGCTACTCTCTGTGACTCTAGGTTTATGGTCTATGATATTCCCAGCCTCTTCTTCATCTTCTTATTATTATTATTCGTCGAAAGATGTGGCTTCTGACGATGAAGGTGACTGGGTTTTACTCCAATCCAGCATTGGCATCTCCGCCATGCACATGCAACTGTTGAAGAACAACATGGTCGTGATCTTCGACCGCATGGACATGGGTCCTTCGAACCTCACTCTCCCAAACAACGCCTGCATTCAAAAACCGAGCCAGCCACCGGACTGCACAGCTCACTCCGTCGTGTACGACGTCGCTTCGAACACCGTTCGTCCCCTCCTAGTCCAGACCGACACGTGGTGCTCTTCGGGCTCGTTGATCCCCAACGGAACCCTAGTCCAAACGGGCGGGTACCACCAAGGCGACCGCGTGGTCCGCACGTTCACTCCCTGCGATGACTCCTCCTGCGACTGGACCCAGCTCACCGTGCCGCTCGGCGAACGCCGATGGTACGCGTCGAACCAGCTTCTCCCCGACGGGCGCGTGATCATCGTCGGCGGCCGACGCGCCTACACGTACGAGTTTTTCCCGAAAACCGAGGCGGCGTCCGCGACCTTTTACATGAGCTTCTTGAAGGAAACGTGCGACGGTTACGGCGACGAGAACAATCTCTACCCTTTTCTTCATCTACTGCCCGATGGGAATCTTTACGTTTTCGCTAACGAAAGGTCAATCTTGTTTGACTACAATCGCAACCGGGTGGTGAAGGAGTTCCCGGTCATTCCCGGCGAGTTCAAGCGGAATTACCCCAGCACTGGCTCCTCCGTTTTGCTTCCGCTGTGGCTCCGCGGTGACGCGTTACCGGAAGCGGAGGTCATGATATGCGGCGGCGCCCCGTACGGTGCGTTTAACAACTCGAATTACAAGCGGGTGTTCGTTCCCGCGTCCAACACTTGCGGGCGGATGAAACTGACCGACCGGGACCCGAAGTGGGTCATGGAGGTCATGCCGATGCCACGTGTCATGTCCGACATGGTGCTGTTACCCAACGGCGAGGTTCTCATCATCAATGGCGCAATGAACGGGACAGCTGGCTGGGAGGACGGGGCAAACCCTGTTTTCAACCCGGTTCTGTACAAGTGCTACCTGCCCGACCCGGCCAGGAGATTCGTGGTGCTCAGCCCGTCGAAGATTCCGAGAATGTACCACTCCACAGCGATACTGTTGCCAGATGGCAGAGTGTTAGTGGGCGGGAGCAACCCACACGAAAAGTACAACTTCACGTCGTATTACCCAACCGACTTGAGCTTGGAGGCTTATTCACCCTATTACCTGAAGCCACGTGTCTCCGCCATGCGGCCTTCGATTCTGTCCGTGGAGACCAGCGGCGACACCGTTTTGTACAAGCAGGTATTTGCCGTTACTTTTCAGCTGAATCAGTACAATTCAGGGAGCCAGATCGTCGTGAGCCTCGTAACGCCGTCGTTTACTACGCACTCCTACGGTATGAACCAGAGGTTGATGTTTTTGGAGGTGATTGAAGTGCACCAACTGTCCACGTATGATTATAAAGTGACAGCCCGTGGGCCACCCACTGCCACGGTGGCACCACCTGGGTACTACATGCTTTCTGTTGTCCACGCTGGCATTCCCAGCCAAGCCGTTTGGGTCAAGGTGGTTTAATTTTAGTGAATATTTTGTTCACTTTTAATGCAGAGTAAAGCATGCACGCACAAATTTATTATATAGATGAGATATATGCACAGCTAGAATTTTTTTTTTTTTTTTTGGGGCTATTATTAATGTTATTGTTAAGATTTTAAGCGTTTTGGTTAGTCTTACTTTCTTAATTTTGTTGTTTTTTTTCTTTTTGTGGGCATGAATTATTTTAATTTGCTTCTAGTTTGAATATGTAATTGCATCACCGATTAAGTGAAGCTAGCAAATATATAATATTGACAGTTTTCCTTATAGTGAAGCAATGGAAGTAATGTATTTTACAGTTTTAACAAGTGAAATTTTAGTTCACTGTCTTTTCATAAAATGCAGTCAAGTAACGTATTGGTGACTTTTATTTTATTTTATTTTTAAATTAGAAATTAGCTGTAATGCTATTAGGTTAGGCTTCTATTAATTTCATTTCAAAATTAGTAATATCCATGTTCATTACGTTAAACCATCTTACAAATACAATTACTTTATTAGTAACTTCTGTTAACTGAATGGGCATACTGCATGTGCCATAATTAAGATATTAAATACATTCATGTATCATTAACAATATTTGGTGGTAATGGACATAATTGTATTTTTTTTTATGCCTCACCTCTCTCTCTCTCCCATTTTCTACCTATTATATATAAAAAAATATATATTCAACTCACATTCGTCAGCTTATTTAGCTGAAATTAAAAACTTTTTATTAAAAGTGTAAAAAAAATGTTAAAAACTAGCTGAATAATACAATGGAACTCATGAATAGTACAAAAAAAAGCTAAAAACTCAAATAAACTGAAATTTGCATCACATCCCAAACATCTTCCTATGTCAATCCAAACCCCAACCTAATTCTGAACTTGAAAACTCTCAAAAACTTATTTATCAATTCCTCTCTAAACCAATGTTATTGATTCCGTTTAGTTCCTATTGGAAATACCATAACAAGAAACCCCCTCCTTCAACTTGCTGTCATCGGTCAAGGTTTAATGTTAGGTCCATTAATTAATGTTATTTTTTTTAATGTTTAGGTCCATTATTAATGTTATTTTTTTAAATTTTAAGAGCAATTTGGTTACACTACAAAAAAAGAAGAAGACCAATTGCAGTGGGCCAAAACCGCCGTTGAAGCCCCAAAAACCACCACTAAAGGTACATTTGACCTTCAGCAGCAAGTGCTATTGCGGAGGTAACAAAAAGCACTACTGTAGGTAAACTTTTTAGCGGCAGTTTTGGTTTATTGTGGCGGGCATAAAATTGCCGCCATATGACTTTAGAATTTGTGTCAATTGACTTTTAGCGGCGGGCACACGGCGCCGCTATAGGCAATTAATTAAAATTGACTAATTGCACTTTTAGTGGCAGGCGATAAGCTCTGCTATAAGAATTCATTTAAAACATAAAATGTGCACCTTTAGCAGCGCTTTTTGACAGCCACTATATGTTCTTTTCTTTCTTTCTTCTTTTTTTATTTTTATTTTTCCTAGTGGGTTTTAAAACCACTGTTTGCTGATAAATAAATTGTTCACAGACTTGTTACAAAGAATCTGTAATAGTTTTAACTCTACTAACACAATACCACAAATGTAACTAATTAACAATACCATAAATGTAACTAATTAACAATACCACAAATGTCTCCAAACTAACGTAATATTAACATAGAAATATATTATCAAATACATAATATTGTCTATAACCACCACCATAAGATTAACAAAAAAAGATATGGTCATTTGAATAAAACAACTGAAATTAAGCTAATACTATAATCAAAGTTCCAAAGTGTTTAAAAATATCCTTCAACACTTGCAAAAAATGCGGTTGTTCTGCCATAGTTCTATGTACACAAAAAAGTCCTTGAACACCAAGATAAAACTTGTAAGCTGCTTGGTTGATGGGATGCAGCTGATGATTTTTGGAGAGCTGGAGATTGTTGGACCGGAGGAACATCCTACATACAAAGTATGATTACTCAATAAGTACGTATAAATGGAATAGAATGACAAGAAAATATTACCAAGGCAAAAAATGGGAACAAGTTAAATGAAGACATATCTCTTATGTTTTAAACCTCTAAAAGTCATTTTAAAATTGACATGTCTCTTTTTAATATGACTTACACTTTTTTGATTAATATAACTAATTCACTTAATGATAATTGGGATGAATTTATATTAATTCATAGGCCTTCTTATAATTAAGTGGAGGGAAAAATAAGTACAGTTCATATATGTTTTTCTAAATAATAAAAAAAATCACTTATTTCTCCCACATTAGGTAGCCTTTCTCCATAGGTCCCTAGATTATGGCCTAAGTGCCCTATAGGCCTAGGATTGGCTCTCTCCCAAAATAAATAAATAAATAAATAATAAGTAGCCAAACAAAATATGGCAAAAGAATATGTTAAGCAAAAATTCTTAATTGATGTCAATTTGTTAATTTATATTTTTAAAATAGCTCCATTAATTTTAAATAAAAAAAATCAAATGGTAATACTATTAGTCTACATAATTATGTAAAGTCTTCTCAATCCTAAACTCTCTCCCTTTAATAAATTAGGGCCCTAGTTAAGAAAAAGAGTCACTACACAAAACTATTACTTTGATTATTTACTTTAAACCCCAAATTTTATGGCTTATTCAATTTTAAGCTATAAGCCCAATTGTTAATATACTTGACCAATAATTGACATAAGTAAAAATAGATAAACACAATAGCAATCCCAATCACAAAGAAATCAAGCACTCACAACAACAACAAAGTGCTTATAAAGAGAAAAACATTGACTAAGTCTTTGTTAATATACATGATTGCATTGTGAAGAAATTTGTTACATTTGTTGAAGCATGCGAGCCAATCTTTGCTCCATTTCTTCAAATTGACTAAGTCTTTCCTTCATTTCGTCAAAAATTGCTAGTTTCTCCTCCATAGTAGCCAAGGAAGACTTCAGTTGTGCAACTTCGTTGTCCCTTGCTTGACTTGAGTGTATTTTAATGTCTGTGAGAGCACTCTTGCTACTTCGATCACTTGTGCTTGGATCAAATCCTACCCCACGAATACGACCTTTGCGCTCCTTACCCGTCACTTTGGCAAACATATCATCTGTTGACCATGCAATACTACCACTTGTGTCAGATGACTGCAATTGATTCGAAGACTCAACTAACAATTCCTTCATTTTGTCCTGTTATTTGGGTTTGAACAAAACAAAAAAAGTTAGAAATCATATAGTTGAAATGACCCCACAACATATATAAACATATATATAGGATGGGACAAGCAAGCACCAATATGTACCAGTAACCCTCAAGAGAAATTGACAATCTATAGGCAACTCACCACATGAACCTTTCCAAAAAAAGAAGAAGAAAAGGAAGTCATATACATCCACTGGGTATGCTGTCATATAACAAAGGAACTAAACATAGAGGCCTCGACTCAATAAGAATAACATTTCCACAATGAAATGGAGTTTGCTATGTAATCCAACAATCAAATGACCTCACAATAAAAAGGAATGCGTATTGGCTAACATCAAATTGAAATATATCAATTTAAAAATTAAAAGAGACATTAATAATAATTGTCATTGATTCAAAATAGTTACACAAGTGTTCAAACAACCACATGGGATTCCATCTTATGCTTGGTTTTTGTCAAAAAAGACATGTTGGTTCAAAAGTTATATACAATATTTTGCAAGACTTTTAAGACTTGAATTATTTGAACAAAGCTCATCTTTGAGACAACTTTGTAGGGAAAAACTATAATATTGTTTCTTGAATTACTATTTTGTTTACCCCCAACTACAATGAAGAAATTACTGACCATTTTTGCATGCACTATAGGATTAATTGTAGATCCATCTTTACGAGTATGTAGTATTTGATATAATACTGCAAGCTCTACAGGACGTCCATCCGTTTTTGCCTACATTATGAACAACATATTTATGTAGTGATGAATATTGGTTCTATATAAACTTTAGGAGAAGTCAAAATCATTTAAAAAATAGTCATAATACTTATTACCTTTTTTGCAGCATGCACAACATAGGTACAAGAACCAGCAATATGTAAGTCATCCTGTTTAGAACGACGATCCTTATTCTTCTCTGACTCTATCTACATTTAACAAAATTACATATTTACATACAATATGCTTTAAGTATCTAAAGCCACTTTTAGCTAAAGCCAAAATGCTCAAAAACATCATTTGGTATCTATTGGAAACCAAAATAAAAGAATGAGAGGAACTGCATGATGATAAAGAGTAACAATTTGATAATTGAAGCTTCACTTGCAGCAATATAGTGGACAACAAATAATTACTAAATGAGCTTCCCATTATAGCTTCCCCAAAGTAGATACATTTTATGTCAATCTAGAAAGCAAAAAGGCCATAAAGAAATGGAGAAGGCACTCAATTATGACCCAAAAAAAGTATGATAAATTTTGTCATAAGTCTCACTTCCGCTTCATAAGATTCACACGGCACTACAACAAAATGTACTTTTAGTGACGAAAATTAGTGAGGAAATATTTTTCGTCACTAAAAATACAGCTTTAGTGACGAAATATGAGTTTCGTCACTAATAATGAAAAAAATTATTACATTTAGCGACGAAAAAATAAATTTCGTCGCTATTGTAATCTGAAAAATAAGCGCCGCGGAGGGAAACTTTGGCGCCAACTTAATTAATCTATAGTGACGAAATATTTCGTCGCTAAAAGTTGAAATTTTTAGTGACGAAATATTTTGTCACTGTAGGTATTGCTGTGGATAGTTTTAGTGACGAAAATACTTTCGTCGCTATAAGTAAGTATTAGTGACGAAAAATAGTCGTCACTAAAAAATAAAGGTTTTGCACTTATATGTTTTTAGCGACGAAATTACATTTCGTCTCTAAAAATATGCTTTAGTGACGAAATTAATATCGTCACTAAAAAAATAAAGGTTTTGCACTTATATGTTTTTAGTGACGAAATTACATTTCGTCACTAAAAATATGCTTTAGTGACGAAATATTAATTTCGTCACTAAAAACAATAATAGATTTGTTAGTGACGAAATCATATTTCGTCACTAAACGTATGCTTTAGTGACGAAATATGAATTTCGTCACTAAACCGTAAGTATGAGTACGTTATCACTAACACCTTTAGTGACGAAATATGAAGTTCGTCGCTAAAGGTGTTAGTGATAACACTTATATGCTTCAGCCCCTTTTTTTTTTTTTCATTTTCTCACTTCCACTTTCTGGTCTTTCCCTCACATACCCACATACCTTCACTTCCAATTCAGCAACACATACCGGCGACGCACCGGCGACGCGAAGGCGACGCACCGGCGACGCGAAGGCGACGCACCCAGCGTCCCAAGCGTCGCGACGATCCCAGCGTCCCAAGCGTCGCGCTCAGCGTCGCTTCAGCGGCCCACCGGCGACGCTTCGGCGACGCGAAGGCGACGATCCCAGCGTCCCAAGCGTCGCGACGATCCAAGCGTCGCTTCAGCGGCCCACCGGCGACGCTTCGGCGACGCGAAGGTGACGCACCGACAACGCGAAGGCGACGATCCCAGCGTCCCAAGCGTCGCTTCAGCGGCCCACCGGCGACGCTTCGGCGACGCGAAGGTGATGCGAAGGCGACGCGAAGGCTATGATCCAAGCGTCGCTTCAGCGGCGCACCGGCGACGCACCTAGCGACGGTTCGCCTTCCAAGCGCCGGTTCGGCTTCCCTTCGGTGACCCTTCGCTTCTATTCACCGATTCAGGTCTTCCTTTTTTTTTTTTTTTTTTTTTTTTGTTATTCATTTCTTATATTTTTTTGCTAATCTTCTTCTCTTTCTGGTTATGACTGATTATTACCCAAAAAACTAATATCTGAGTTTTTTTTTTTTTTTTTTTAATGAAATTCAATTTTGTGACCTTTTGTTTTACAGGAAGAGAGCTATAAAGAATTGGATTTCACTTCAGGTTGTTTTGACTTTCTTGAAGCTCTTGTTGTGGAACTGTTTTATTAATTTTTGTTTCTAAATGCTTGATGTTAATTTTTCTGCTTGATGTTAATTTTTTTTTCCTTTTTGTTTTTTTGTTTTTTGGTTTGAAATTTGTTCTCTGTGGAACTGTTTTATAATCATATTACTAAATCAAGCTTTCTGCAGATTGTTTTGGATGAGGGCTGTGCTGTTATATCATTGATTTTGTTTATTTATTTTGTATTTGGGTGCTTTTTTGGTATGTGGGTCTGTTTGGTTGGTGGGAAAATGTGAGTGTGGAATTGGGTTTGAATTGGATTATACTTACTTTCCCATTTGATGCAATGGAATGGTTAATCAAATATTCTCCTCTTTTGTTTTTTCTATTTTGGTTGCAAAGCTTGATTTAGTAATATGATTATATTTTGTTTGGTTGGGGGGGACTTTTTCTCATGTGAGTCTATTTGGTTGGTAGGAAAATGTGATAGTGGAATTGGGTTTATTGGATTTTGAATCTGTGGGTGTGTTTGGGTTGCGAGGAAAGTGTGGTAAAGAAGAAAAAGAACTAACTGTGAAAGTGTGGAATAATATATCGTTGTGGAATCCTGATTGCTGATTGCTTTATTTGTATTTGAAAGGAATTGGGGTTTTAGTAAGTTTACTGTATATTTAAGCTTTTGGGAAGTACTTACTTGCCCATTCGATGTAATGAGATGGTCAATCAAATAAGAATTGGGCATATTGGGGTTTCCTTGAAATGTTGCTGATCCATTTAATGGTTCAAATGTAGATCCTGAGTTTCTATTTTGTATTGTCTCTATAGCACTCTGCCTATGTGCCTTGTTTATTGATGTATGAGCGTACTTATTAGGATGGAGATGTGGTGTAAAGAATAGTGGAGTAGTTGTCATGTCTTTAGCAAATTGTTTTAGGGGGATATCTAATAGTTAAACATGATTACATGCTCTAAAAGGAAAAGTTTAGATTGATTTCCTTGTGTGTTTATATTTGTAGAACTTCTTGATAGGAGGGTAGTTTAACACCTTTAGTTACTATAACATTGTGTTTCCATCTTTATTGAAATTCTTACATTGTCTCCATCAAGAGGTAAAGCTGCACTTATCTATGTGTTGCATGCGGGTAAAGCTTCACTCATCTTTTTGTGCTTATCATTGGGTCTACTTAACTGTTCACTAAAAGCTATCTTTTTTTTTTTTTTTTTTTCCAGCTCTCTCTTTTGTGGCTGAAGAAATTGTGAGGAACAAGGTGAAGAATACAAGTTAACTTTGGATTTTTTCTAAAAGTTGTAAACTTAGCTTAAGCAAAGTAAGTATATTCTAGTTAAAAACTTATAAAACTCTATATATACTTGTGATGTTGGAAATTTGTTTTGTGGTGGGTTGTTGTGTTGGAGCAAGCGGGTGGCTTGCATGGTGTTATAAGGAGGCTTAAATTCATATTGGGAGTGTTTTTAATTTCTTGCAAATGTGAATGAAACTTGTTGATTAGTAGCAATTGTGTTCCTTTATTCAATTTCAATACTTGTAAGCATTATAGTTGGAAATTTGTTTTGTGGTGGGTTGTTGTGTTGGAGCAAGCGGGTGGCTTGCATGGTGTTATAAGGTGGCTTAAATTCATATTGGGAGTGTTTTTAATTTCTTGCAAATGTGAATGAAACTTGTTGATTAGTAGCAATTGTGTTCCTTTATTCAATTTCAATACTTGTAAGCATTATAGTTGTGATGTTGAAAATTTGTTTTGTGGTGGGTTGTTGTGTTGGAGCAAGCGGGTGGCTTGCATGGTGTTATAAGGTGGCTTAAATTCATATTGGGAGTGTTTTTAATTTCTTGCAAATGTGAATGAAAGCAATTGTGTTCCTTTATTCAATTTCAATACTTGTAAGCATTATAGTTGTGATGTTGGAAATTTGTTTTGTGGTGGGTTGTTGTGTTGGAGCAAGCGGGTGGCTTGCATGGTGTTATAAGGAGGCTTAAATTCATATTGGGAGTGTATATTTGTGTGTGCAATGTATATTTATTTAAGTATTAATATAAACTTGTGCATTCATGAATAAGAAAGAATTTTAAAGTCCGACACAAACTTATGATCTAGAACATGGCTTGCTAACTACTTAAAAGCTGGTAATTTATTGCCAGTAACCCAGCAAGGCGGACTCCACCAAGTTTATTTTCCCTGGTTTACTTTTTTTAGTTGTCTTGTAATAGCAGCTTAAGCAAATATAGTTAAGGTTATCTACACTTTTGTCTTTAGAACATCTAATGCATTGTTAGAAATGAGACTACTCTTAATACATTGTTAGAAATGTTTTTTATAACATAGTTAATGTTTTTATTTTACGATTTTAATGTAGTAGTGTTTTTATATTTGTGCAGATTTCTTATTGGTGGCTTTAGGGGATTTACTTTTGGCATTATTTGAAGACATATGAGAACATCTTTTGGCTTTAGGGGGTTCTAATTATATTATGCTACATTTTTTGTATTGTTATAAAACATCTTAAGTTATTGTATGTGTTGCAAACAATTATTGTATGAAAAGAGTTTGAATTTGATACTTGTTTTAATTTTAACTTGTGGAATGTATAGATCGATTTTTTATAAATGTGTTTTTTAAATAAATGTGTTAATCAAATATGAGGTTTTAATAATGTAATGACAGGTTACAGGTTAATATCAACGTCATGAAAATAATAAAAACAGAAAATAAGTTTTAGTGACGAATTTTTTCGTCACAAATATGGCAACAAAAAATTGTTTGTGACGAAATATTTCGTCGCTAAATGTAGTGGAATTTTGTAAGAAATGGTTTTAGTGACGAAAATTTTCGTCACTATATGTGCATGGATTTTTTTAAAATAGTTTTAGTGACGAATATTTCGTCACTATATGTACCCGAAAATAGTTTTAGTGACGAAATTTTTCGTCACTAAATATGATTTAATAAACTGTAATGGTTTTAGTGACGAAATATTTTCGTCACTAAATACTGTTTTTAGCGAGGAAAACATTTAGCGACGAAACATTTTCGTCGCTAAAAGTTTTTTTTTTTTTTTTTACAAATTGGACTTTTAGTGACGAAATTTTTCGTCGCTAAAAGTCGTCAGGACTTTTAGCGACGGGGCTACAGCGTCGAAACGAATTTCGTCACTAAAAATCCAATTTCGTCACTAAAGGTTCTTAGTGACGAAAAACTGGACTTTTAGTGACGAATTTTTTCGTCACTAAAAATACATTTTCTTGTAGTGCGGCTAAATTACCTGAACAACATTATTGTCATACCAATTCAAAAGCTTAATATCCACTATTAGATAATTACAAGCCAACAACCACCAAAAACATCACTGACTGCAAAATGCATAGATTAAAAAAATTATTTTAAACATTAAGAAAATAAAAAGAAGAAGAAGAAGAAGCCCACATCCAACCTAATGAAGAGAAAATATGTAGAAATGAGAAATCTACTTTTACTAACTAAATTAAACTATAAATAGGTCCATACTCCATACTAATTCGAGTCTTAGATATAATAGAGAAAAAAAGTAAGCTCAGCATCATTTGCATGTGGACAAACTATTAGCTTCAAATTAAACAACAAAAAAAAAATTATTTACTAATTACTATAATTATATTCTTCCATATCATTAACCCATAAAACACAAAACCCAAAAAAAGAAAAAAAAAAGAAAAAAGAAAAAAAAAAGACAAATTGAGCAAGGCCCAGCTGATATATCATTGAAATAAGAAATGGGTATCTAAGAAAAAAGCAAAAGCAGCACTAGATTTACTGATATTAGGAATAGAAAAGAAAATTCAACCAGAAAAAATTACCTGAGTTAAATTAAGAAAGTGTACTTAGGATCCGTTTGGATACTGCTTATTTTGCTAAAAACTGAAAATTGAAAGTACTGTAGCAAAATAATTTTTAAATGTGTGAATAGTACCGTAGAACCCATTTTTAATGAAAGTTTTGTTGAAAAAAGAGGTTTGTGGGTCCCATAAACAGTGCATGGGACCCGCTGACAGACACATTCCAATGAAAATTTTGCTGGTCAAAGAGGTAGTGGGTCCTGTGCACAGTGCACAGGACCCACTGATAGACAAAATCCCACGTGAAATGTGCTTCTCAAAAAAAAAAAAAAAAAAAAAAAAAAACGCAAACGCAGCATGGAGAAACGCAATGCAAACGCATACTTAATACTATATAAACTACCTGAGTTCATAGTGTTTTTATTTTTTATTTTTATCTATATTTGAGTGATCATAATTATGATATTTGTGTGGTAACAATAACTTATGCAGAATTGCAAGTGGAGCTATGATTATCTTGATAGGATTAGTTGCAAGGTGGCTAGATCTGCATGTTTATACCTTCCATTTGAACTAGAAGCTTAATGATTGATATAACTGTACTGATTTAATGATGAATACTTTTGATAAATGAAAACTAGAAACTTTTAAGAAAGCTAACTCATTTTAAGAAATATCATTATAGGCCAAAGTAAAAAATCTTAAAAGAAAGCTAGAACCTATTAAGAAAATCACTCCACACCACACACTTGCCTTTGTTTTTGAACCTTGACAAACCAGCATATACCACCCCCAAGACTTCTACCAAATTAAACAAATATGAAATATGAAACACAACTTCTCATAAATACCAGTTTCACAAAAAGCCCACATAAAACTAACAAATCCTATCTGAAAGCAATCCAATATGTATTCTCTCAATTTCTCAATAATCATTCTCCTTTTGGTATGATCCATACCACTGCATCATCAGTATACCAATGATCAACAAGTATATCCTAATCTTCTGGTATGCATCCCTTGGGTCGGTTGTTCTTTACCCATGCTTTGTTTCTTGAATGCGATATATAATGCTTAGTCTTCAGCCTAGACTTATGGTCCTTCCAAGCCTTCCCAATTTTTTGTAAGGTAAATGTCTTTAGAGCCGCATATGCAATAGGATTAACAGGGACAGTATTTTTGCTACAATCAAATAATTGAGTTATCAAATTACAAATGTTTTCATGTTAAAATACTTATGTAAAACCTAGTACAAAATGTCATAATTACAAGTATTATAACTTCTTTAATACCTCTACAACATGCCAACACTCTTCTTTAAGTTCTTCTAGCATGTCCTTCCAATTAAGATATCTAATTGGGCACATGTGGGGTTTCCGCGCAATCGTACCTAAGAAACCAGTGAAAGTCCTAGCCCCATCATCAATCGACTGATGCATATTATTTAGCGGCAACTCAATTTCTTAATCATCGGGAAGATCCCAAATATCCAAGTACTTGCTTGGCCCGCGAGTGACACGTACAACTGGTTGCACATCTGAATTTTGAAGGAGACAATATCAATCAATGTCAAACAACAAAGCATGCAAAGCTAAGGATGAGTCTAAATATTCTATTAAACAAGTGGTCATTATATGCTAAAGAATATAAAATATTAGAAACATGCTGAAAAACTAATACATTTCAAGAAACAAACAAATAAATTTGCATGCAATTTATAGCAATTTGCTCCCAGTGCCACTTCATAGCAATTTGCTCATTGTACATGCAAACAAACATGTAAAATCTATTTTTAAATAAATTATGTTATGCACATGATGAAGTTGATAGTGCAAGTAATATTATTGTGAAATGCCTTATAAGATGTGCTATGGGTACAACTTGTACCTTTGCATACAAATTTACTTAGTTGTTCATAGACTACCTAGCCCCATGTATGGGCCATAGTTTCTTTCATTTGGTCGTAAGATTATATACCATCATCCTAGTCACTTATCACAAAAAGACATCTGCGTAGTTTCTCTACATTCAGGACCTTGGTGCATCAACCTATCTCTCATTATCTCCACTTGGTTCATAATCGGAAGTCAGAACCAAATAGAACTCTTAAATGGGAATAATTCTCCATTTGAACCAAGCACGTGATGTCTATTTTGTTTCCATTTAACCACCATGTTATCGACAATCTACCTCTTAAAAATAGGAAGAATTTCAAATGTACATGCAAGCATTGTGTCATAGTAATAGAAGATCAGAAAATGAGATAAATGAAGTTCTTTTCAGGCAAATATTCAAGCAGAAGCCTAGGAATAGTCCTACGGCAGCAGAGATGGAGTTGATGGCGGAGGCGAGGACGATTGGGACTCAATGCGAAGCTCAGGGTTTCATGGTCCTCCTTTTGAACACAATATCCACACAAGTTTAACCCACAAATCATTCATGCCCAGAAACTCTTTGCCATAACGCTCAGCCCAGAAAGGGTTAGAGTTTCCCTTGAAAGCTGACACAATATCGGCATCATCGATCTCCGGAAGGACCCATTCTTTCTTGGACTAAACGCCGGAGCTGTAAGGCCATGTGGGAGTAGGACTTGTTAGAGGTTTGGTGAGATGGGTCTGGGTTGAAAGGGACATATTTGGCAGAGAAGAGGTGGGAGTATGTTGGGTTGTTGTGGCGAGCCTCGTCATGGATGTTTTTGTTGAGTGGGCGGCAGGGTTTGGAGACTGAGATGAGTTTTGGCTGTTGTTGTGATGACACAAAACAAAACCTAGGGAGAGAGTGAAGATATTTTTAAAGTGTTTGAGAGAGAGAGTGTGTGTGTGTGGGAGACTAACGAAATGGCTAAAAATGTAAAGGTGCTATAAATGAAAAGCCAAATAGAAAGGGACAAAAAAACAGAGGGAAAATTTAGGATTAGGTGCGGGCAATTTAAAGGTCTATTGTGGCAGTCCAACCTGCCGCTATAGCTAAGAAAGAGCCGCAAAATAGGTATCTATTGAGGCGGTTTTATATACCGCCGCTATAGTATGCCACAAAATGTTATATTTATTGCTGCAGGTTTTTGAAGCGCCGCTATATCTAAGTTCAACGCTACTAAAACACATATATTGTGGCGATTTTATTTATTGCCGATGTAGTATGCTGAAAAAGACTAGAACTACTGCGGTGGGCCAATGAAATGCCGCAATAGAACTCATGTACAGCGGCGGTCCAAAAAAGCGCCGCAATATGTGACATATAGAGGCAGTTTTCGCACCTGCTGCAAAAAATCCACCGCAATAACTCATTTTTCTTGTAGTGTTAGTATATTTTCGAATTTTCTTATTCGTTCAGTGGGGGCACATATGAACTATTTTAATCTACATCGAGTTAATTTGAATATGTAGTTATGCATTATTGATTAAGTAAAATGTAGCAAATATTAATTTGGTTCCTATTTCTTATCTTACCCCTGCAACATTAATTGCTGAGCGTCTTTGTTGCTGTTTGAGACTAGAGATTTTTTGCTCGTTTTGAAAGAGCAGAACTATATATATATATATATATATATATATATAGTTCCTAGTATGTGGAAGAAGAGAATTTTTTTTCATATATATAAAAGCAATGGAAGTAAGTAACGTATTATATTAGCAGTTTTATCTACGAAAATTTCATTTCATTGTCTTTTCATAATTTGTAATCAACTAACGTATTTATTACTTCTATTTTTAAGTAATTAAGAAGTAATTGTAGTGCTATTGGGCCTATTAATTTCATTTCATAAGTTGTAATATTGATGTTGATTACGTTAAAAACTTAACAAGGACCATTAGTTTATTGGCAACCTATTAGTTTAAACTCTTCAACTTGGCTTTATTGGCGAAACAATGGTGGAGATGGCTTCATGATACTGTACTCTTAAATCCTACTAGTTTCTCAAAAAAATTTAAAAAATCTTAATTAGTCTATCGTGTATCTATATGTGTGTGTATATATATATATATATATAAAAGGATAAATACTTCCCATTTCAACTTTTATGTATGCTCCAATCCATAGAACTTCTTCTTATACTTGGAGGAGTATTTGTCAAGCTAGGGAAGATTAATTGGGAAATGGGGAGAATGGACATGTGGCTTTCGTTTCCTTAATCTAGCAGAGTTATCTCTCATTGTTTTGACTTACAAGCAGGGACCAACCCAGGTGGGGCCCAAGGGGCTCGGGCCCCTCAATTTTTTTTTTTTACAAATTATATACATCATTTTTGTAGTTGTCCTTCTAAAACCTTAGGCCCCTCTACCTAGTAAATATTCAACCAAAAAACTTAACAAAAACAATAAAAACATTCACAATGGTGATTGTATTTTAGTAAAAAAAAAAAAAACTATTTTACCTCTAAAGAACCAAAAAACCATGTGTTATTGAAGAAGGTAAAGCTAATTTTTTTGCAACTACAGTAAGTTGGTATAAATACCAGTTGACTGTAGCAAATTGTTAAAAATAAAATACAATATTTTATTAAGATTATCTCTCTACCTTCAATTAAAAAACTCAAATTCTCTCTCTTCCTTTATTATTTTAATGAGTTGTTCATATTATTTTAAATGAAGTGGTAAAAAAAATAAAACATTTGATGTTGGGTGTATTGTAAAGTGAGGTGGTAAAATAGATAAATTAGCTTTTTTAGATGCTAAAAGCTAAATTTTTTAGCACCACTACTATGAATGTTCTAGCTTCAAAAAATAAAATAAAATAAAATAAAAATCCTAGCAAGCCTAGTATTAAAAAAAAAAAAAAAAAAGAACATTATTTTTTTTTTTTGTCTTTTATTGGTAGATGATTGCATTTTAATGTATTAAGAAGTGATGATTTTATATATTTATAATTTATTAATACTATATGAATGCCTATTTGGAATTTTTTTTTTTCTTATACTCCCATCCACTCTAACCTGAAATCCTGAGTTTGTCCCTGAGGCCAAGGATATTAAGCCTTTAAAGTCGCCATTGATAAGTTCATTCCATTAAGAAAAAAGGTAGAATATATTGGACGTATTGTTTTATGGAAGCCAACAACCATCTCAAAAAGTTGAACTCACGTTTTCAGTTATAAAACAAGTGCATATGTGTGTAACAAACACTTCCTGATTTATAGAATGCAAGACTTATTTATAGTTGTTGTATACTATGTTTGTGCCTTGATTACCTATTACAACTATTTTGACATGTTGTCACTTGTTGTATAATTTTCGGGATTTTTTTCTTTATAACGTACTGTTTGTTTAGCTAATACTCCAAAATGTAAAGGTTAAGTTCTTATCAGTTTAATACATTTCAGAAAAGAGGAAATGAAAGTTGAAACATAAGAGGCTAGCTATTTTGGCGTAAACCCAAATGGATTCCAAGTTTTTCCTGCTAAAAAATTAGTGTGACAATCATATATATATATATATATATATATATATAACGCTGCAATATGTATATTATATGGTAGCTGTATTTAGGCATTGATGTGCTTCATTATTAGCACCATACTGCATGTACACATACAAAAACAACAAGGCCCAATACAGAGAAAGCACGCTCCAGGAAAATGTCAATAAAAATGGAGATGCGGGGTATCGATCCCCGTACCTCTCGCATGCTAAGCGAGCGCTCTACCATCTGAGCTACATCCCCTCATGATGTTGTAATCTTAAATATTTATAATAACCGTTTAAGAACGGTGCACTAGCACAGACTTTTCTCTTCACCACCGAAGCCTCTCATTTCTCATCCCCTAAAAACGTACGAGCTGAGCACCCATTCAACAATGTTCTCTCGCTTGGTGCCTCAATCACTGGTGTCCTATCCAAAATAAGGACAAACAAAAAAAAATGCTATATATAAGTTCGGAAAATTATTGTGTACTCCCGAAGTACCATAAATACGTATTCTCTCCTCTCATATGAATGGTGAGTCCCACTAATTAAATTCATGGTGGGATTAGTGAGACCTAACATTCATGTGAAAGGGAAAATTATGCATTTATAGTACTCCGAGAGTACCTAATAATATTCCTATAAGTTCATATCTTTATGCATACATTCTTTATAGCTGGAGTTCTCATTTGTTAATTTTAGCTCTTACTAGTGAAATACAGGATTCACACCTCAGTACCTCATGTGTTTTGGATGTGGGAATGTTGTCAATAATCAATAGGGACAAAAAAAAAGTTATGCTGTCATAGTTATATGAATCAGTTGGCTTGTTACTTGCATGCAATCTTATAAAAAAAAGAAAAAAAAAGGTATCCATATCTTTGACAAGTAATTTGGTCTTATTTAGGATCTGAAGGCCAAGCTATTTGGACTGTTTCGTCAACACTGTTGGGCCATGTTGAAATTCATCACTTTTGTGGAATTGCAGAACGCCTTTGAATTTGGTTAACAAAGAGTTTCTTGCTTATAAGAAAGATTGATTTACTAATCTCCTTGATCATGTCAAATAGCCAACCAACCTGATGTTGTTAATTCCTTGCTCAAGTCAATTTAACCTTAAGGAATTTTATTTATATACGCTTCTCCCTGTTCTTTTATTGCATAAATTTGAATCCTTAATAAATATAGCATACGTGACTAAGAAAGTTTTATTTTTGAAAAAGCAAGGTGGAAGTTGAAGTCAATGATTCAAGACCCAATTAGGTGCCTGTGTAAATTACCAATGAAGAATTTGATTTGAATCATCAAAATTTTACTGGGCGCTCGGTCTCTTGTCCCATTGAACTGGTATTTTTACTAAATGTTCATTTTAAGTGTAGTTTTGAAATCTTGCAGATAATTTTGCTAAGTTTGCTCTTTTTATTAGTTAGTTTCAAGTTTTGTGTACTCTACATAAACTCCTTTGGCCATGGTAAGAATTGCACATACAAGGTTTTGGTATGAAAACGTAAAGTCATCTGCAAAATATAAATCTCATAAAATTGCAAATGATGAACTTGCTTTTTCTTTTTCTTTTTTCCTTTCTAACATCACGAACTAGTTACTAATCCTGCTACTACAAGAGAAACAATGATTACAACTTCTAAGTACTGCGGATCTCACTCTTTGCATTGGCAAGGATTCAATTACCTTAGAATTGCTCAATCCATTGCAATAGCAAGTAAGGAAGATGCATTGGCGGGCACAAATGATATGTTACCAAAGAGGCTGCTTTTGATTGAAAAGTTTTAACTGACCATGTATGCATAAACAGGCAGTGTGTTCATGTACATGTCACCATACCCTTTTTTTACTTTTGTGCTCTTGTGTATTTGTACCGGCAGGCCCATAAGAGGTAGTGCAAGAAATTCAATGCACTGAGCACAGACATGAGCCAGTAAAATCTATCCAGGTGGTAATGATTTATGTTGTTACCAGAAAGCCATGGCTTGTGTTTGGAGTGACCAGTGACATTGTTAACTATTGAAACAATGACTGTGCTGAGGTAGTACCCCATTGCCAAGGAGGCCCAAGAAAGAGATGTAGCCAAGGATCTCATGCTTGCGGGTGCCTCTGTAAAGAAGAATTCCAACAAACCAGCCAAGGTAAAAAGATCTGCTGAACCAAGGAACAAGTATTGGAAAGCAATCCAAAAGAATGTGATAGGCAATGGACTCTCAGAGTCAAGCATTCCTAAGTTGGTAGCCACTCTCTTCCGCTTTATCTCAACAAGAGCTGCTATTACCATGGCAATAATTGAAAGTACTAGACCAATTCCAATCCGTTGCAGATGAGTGATTCCCATTTCGGATTTAGTTGCTTTACGAGCAAATGGGATGATGAAATGGTCGTAAAGTGGTGCAAGGATCATGATGAATGTTACTGGGAAAATAGGAAGTGAAGCTGGTGGGACTTTTAATGAACCAAGCTTGGTGTTCATTGTAGCAGCTTGTTGGACAGAAAATGTGGACAGCTGAGCTAGGCAACAGTTGAGCATAATGGTGCAAGCAAATATTGGAAGTACTTTTAGCACAATTTTGACATCTTCTACTTGCTGCACCGTGCATTCTAGTGCGTTGTGAACTGGTTTATCTACCACTGCATTATTTAGGAATTTGAGACTTTCTGTTGCTGTTTGACTGGACTCCATTGTTTTGGAATTTTCTTCTGATTCCTTGTCATTTGGAGTTGGAGAAGAAGGGTTTGTGGTCATGCTTGCAACAGCATTGCTTGGGCTTCTGCTCGTGCAGCAATTGAGTGTGGCAGCAACCAAAACCTTTTTAATCATAAAAGAAACTTAGTCTGTTTACATGGGGGGATAAAGCTAAATTGTGATTAAAGAAACATAGTCTATTTACATGGAAGGATGAAGCTAAACTTTGCTATTAAACTCATTCAAATGCATACTCAATTGGGAAGTCCTTAAATGGTCTGAATGAGCAAAATTGAGCATTCTAGATTGATTTATAAGGTTAGAATATCATTGAAGACTATTTATGGGATTGTCCTGGAAGTTGTTTCTTCGGTTTGCAGAACACATTTGCAAGCTTGCCACTCTTAGTAGTGCTGCAGGCAGAGTTAAGTGGTTCATCAAAGTACTCTTGCTTTAATTAGTGAAGCATGACAGGGCCTATTCCATGATGTGGTGCATTGTGGTGGGTGATAAAACAATTGGAAATCATCTTATCCTTCATAATTTATGCACACCAAACTAGAGCTATCCATATTGTGCCAAAGGCAACTTACCTTGAAGATGGTTGTAAGTGGACTTCCAGAAGGTATTTTGTTCCTATAAAAGGCTGAACCGGCGAGGAAGATTGGTATTGATAAGAATATGCTAATGGTAGAGAATCCAAAACCCCATTGCCACCCTTTATTGTCTTCAATCCACACCACAAATGTTACTGCGATAAGGCAACCACATGAGAGACAGAAAACAAAGTAGTTGAAGAAGGTTGATCTTTGCTTCCTTCCTCGTCGTGTGCTTTCATCAAATTGCTCAGCCCCATGTGATGGTAGTGATCCCTTTATCCCTCCAACACCAAGGGCCACTAGATAGAGCCCTATAAATAGCATTGCAGCTTTTGCACCATAAACTTCCTGGCAAGGAATATTGAGGTTGGTTGGGTCACATACTGGTGGCATTAGTGAAGGTGACCGAGCTTGCACAAAGAGTACACTCAAACCCTGTTTGAGTAGTTGCATCATTAGGAACAACATATAATGTATACAGTTCATAAAGTTTAGTATCTTATCATTCTAATATATATATTTCAATTTAATTTAGGAATTACAAATAGTGTTAAACTAAGTTTAAACTTTAAACTAATTAGAATTTGTATCTAAAGAAAAAACTAATTAGAACTTATTGTTAAGTGATTTTCTATAAATTCTCTAATTCAACTTTATATATATTAATTCTACTAATTAAATATGCATTTTTGAATTTTTATAGTATACTCTTTGACAGTAAATACGTTTTGCAAATTTTTGTGTTTATTCATTTAGTTGGACTTTTTAAGGTTGCATTTGGATAGATTAATATTTGGCAACTTATTTTATTATTTAGTTTATTTTTGCAACTATTTTGGGTCTCACTGCACTTTTTGATACTATTCATAAGTCCTACTATACTATTTCAATTAACTTTTACCTTTATTTGCAATACTTTTAATAAAATTTTTTTAATTTCAACGTAATAAACGAATCTTAAACCGACCGTAAATCTAAACTTTATCCTATCCACAACATACTGGGCCCTTATCCTATCCACCACGTTGAATATATTTAATAAAATTCATCATATTTTTGGGCCCTTATCCTAAACTTAAAGCCAGGAAAATTGCTTAGTCACTTCCAACCTAGAAAGGTAGCCCACTTTAGTGAGACAATGGATTGTGACTGGCCCAAATATTTGTACGACATATCGTCATGTACAGTCGTGGCCCATATTATAGACAAAAAGGACTACAACAAAACAAGGTTTCTATAAAGAGATCCCTTTCCTTGGGCCCATAGAAAAAGAAGAAAATGACCCTTTTACCACCTTTTTGGTTTTTGCTTTTGTTTTTGTTTTCTGAGTAATCCTTTTCCCACTAAACATTATGTCTGTACACTGCCAATATTCCTAATTTAGGTGTTTTAATTAAAAGAGAGAAACACACATATATATACAAAAGCATAATAAATTAAAAAAATATCTAGAAGGCAATTAACGACCATCATTGGAGTACCATGGGTTGAACTATAAATCTCACTTTGCAACAGTTACTCAAAAAAATTAAAAAAAAAAAAAAAAAGATCAATCAAGCCCTTTGCTAGGTAGCTTAAAAATATGAGGTATTTCATGGAATTGCTATGCAAAATTAGGCTATTCTCTGATAACATGTGAAACATATAGAGGTACGCACGAATATCACAAGTTGTAAGAGAATAGTTTTATGGAGCTGCTCCATAAAGATAATTTGTTAAAAGTAGGACCAAACTAGTTGGTTGGCCCCCACATAACTGGGCCCATAGGCCACGTGTTAACCCCACAAGAACTCCAGGACTGTATTGCAAAGACAGTGACACATTTGTCGTATTAGGCAATGAGATGTCACTAATGAAATGTTGTTGGGTCTTGAAGTGGGATTGAGGTATGGGCCTACTTTCATGGACTTGAATTCTGCTCTATCAAGATGGAGACTATACATGTGGTCCATGCCATATATGGATCATCTATATACAGATTGTTATACTTATAAACGTGATCCATTAAAAGCATAATTCATATGGAATGAATTTTCTATATGGATCAGTGCCACTGCTGCATACACTTTATTGTTTAGTCACTGTATACCAAAATTGCCATGTCATATATAAGGATGATAATTGTACACGTGTTTTCTAACACCCTAGCTGCAAAGATCAAATAGTGTGGGTACCACATGGCTCAAAAAGGTATGACATGTGTTTGGCGAGTTTTAACAGGCAGTTAAATTTATGTCTAGTGTGTCAATACACTAGATACGTTAAGATACGAATACGTGTTTAATTTGAATTCTATTGTGTTCAATGTATTACAACATTAGACACAAACCGTGTCCTTTAATAAGAGGGTCTCATTTGTATAAGGTAACAGAGACAATATTTTTGACACTCTTCTTATATTAGGTGACAAGATTTTAAAGCTAGAGGACAATATAGTTGTACAAATGTGGCCTTGGAGATGAAATTGAGAAAGTGAAGTTTCTCTATGTACTAGCAAAACAGAAATAAATATGGGACCATGAGACACTCACTGTGATTGGATATACGTTGCATGAGGAGTATGTGTGGGACTGAGATGTTCTAAATATGGTTGTGTTTTTGTGTGCCTAGCTAAAATGATAAGTTTGTTATGATTTGAAAGTTTTCTTCAACTTAATTAAAATTTGCTCTTGATGACTTAATCGATTTCTTCACGGGAAAATCCTTCAACAAATGATAACTTTGTATTTTTTTGGTTAATGGAACATATCAATGTTTAATGAACACGTCAAATGTTTTTAAGCTAGAAATCATGTTAACCTTGTTTGTTTCGTACCACCAAACTAGAAAAAACATTAAATGATTTTTGCCTATATTCGCTTACTTCACCTTTCAAATTTATTGTTTCTACCAATAATAAGGCGGTTTTTTAAACCCATGTTCTCCAAATAAGAAAAATCAGACAATTGAATTACAACTTACAAGGCATGTAGTAGTTTCTAATTTCTAATTAATCTCCCATTCTACAATCTAAGAATTATTAGTTGAGGTCATGTTATTAGTTTTTATTTTCAAAGTTATTGTGGTACAAAAATCAAAATTGAGAATCTTGGTAAAAAAAGGGGAAGAGGGTGTGGAAGAAAAAAACAAAAAACATGGGATATGAATTATGAAATACGAAGTTAGACAGGCCCTACAAAAGTATTTTTCTTTAAAAAAATTCTAACTTGTTTCAAGCCAAAAAGAAAAGGAAAATTTATAGACAGGTGAATTAATTGGCAATTTAATTTGCAGAAAATTGAGTGCATCCATTTACTACTCTCACCAATGAGAGTGCCCAAGTAATGTTCCTGAAATCCAAGTTGGGGTACCTTTATTACAACCCCAGAATTGTATGCTTTGAGCTCCAATGACATACAAAATTCATGCAAGTCCTTTTCTCTCACAATGTCACCAAATGGAGCAGAAGCAACAAGAAATGGAGTTGGAATAAGAGGTAATTAAAATAAACCAACTTGAATCATACTTTTCAATTTCGTGATTTTGATTTGTTGCATTTGATGCAATCATGCAACCCACTTTACAAGTGACTGATTCTGGCTCATAATAATTGCTTAATGCGAGCCATGTTTACTTTAGATTCCCATTAAGAAAGTCTTAGCAGCCTTTTTCTATATAGATCTATTTAGCTTTTTTTTTTTTTTTTTTTTCAAACTAGTTCACTAAATAATTAACAGAAAGAGAATTTTTATGGCTAAAAAAAAAATGAGTGTGTGAAAGAGGAGGGACTGAAAAGAGTATAACTTACCAGGAGTTCAATGACTGCACTTATCAGGTAGATGTGATAAGTAGTGAAAAAGGCATCAGATAGGAAGCCCCCAAGGAGAGCCAAAAGGAAAGCTGTCCCCATGAAATTTGTGACATTGTTGGCTGATTTGGAAGGAGAGAAGTGCATGTACTCTGATAGATACAGTACCAAGTTGCTTGCGTTTGCTAAATATGCCAGGTTCTCCAATATCTCCACCACTACAAGCAAAACCAAATGATTTTTTTTCTTTTAGCAATATATATACGAATATATATATATATATATATATATATATACCATTAGATATTTTCTTGGGAGGACCTTTTCCACACACACACACACACACACACACACACCCACCCACTTAAGATATATATTTTCTTGTGAATTGAAAAACATGAACCATGTGGTAACTTTTAAAAAGAAAGATCAGCTTGTGGGTGATGAGAACTTTTTTGCACTAACCCAATACAAAAGAAGCAGCAAGCATGCCACCATGGTTGCCTCTGAGAGCTGGTTTGTTCCTCCAGTTCACATAGCCATCCCATCTGCTGAACAGGCGCCCTTCTTCCTGCACATAAAAACTCTAGAGGAGTTAAACAAAAAATAAAGCAATATTGGTTGTGGTTTTCAATGAAGGAAACCAATAACATGCAGAGATAGAAAGAGAAAGAAAGATGAAGAGAGAGAGAAACGAAAAGGAACCCACCATTATCTCCTCTCTTTTTTTTCTCTCTTTTTCAAGTTGGGTTGAATGGTTTGGATCCCAAGTGTAGAGAGGACTTTGATGATAAAAGTAAGAGTGTGATGACTAGTGGAGGGAGATATATCATATATATAAAGAGGTGGGGAAATGAAAAGGGTCCAACTCGGGCTGGGAATGGTCTAGAACAAGACAAAGACTTTGATACCTTCAGAGTTCACACTCTCCCTATGTTTCCACTCATAATTCCTTTCCTTTATATATTTATTTTTTGTTGTGTGTGTGTGTGTGTTTTTTTTCATTTGTTTAAATTATATTTTTGGTTTCTAAAATTTGGCAAGGATTCGATTTTGGGCCTTCATAAAAAATTCGGATTTAGTCATTTTAAAAATGGAACAGTTTGGCCTCTTAAGTTTACGTGATTAAAATGATGTTAAGGCACCATATTTTTAATGGACTAATAGTTGAATCAACTCCATATTAACATAATTAACCTAATGAATGCGCATGGTAAGAGAAAGGGATTTTATGTCCTCAAAAAAAAAAAAAAAAAAAAGAAAAAAAAAAAGAAAGGGATTTTATTTATTTATTTTAAATATGGATAAATCTTTAAGAGACTTTCATCTTTAGGTATTGAACTTACAATTAAAAAGAGGTAAGGTTACCAACCGAGCTATGAGCCTTGGTAGGGAAAGGGATCAATAGCTTGGTTTAAAAATATGTTGTATATTTCTAAAATAATGAAAGATAGGTAAGGAGAGAAGCATCAAATCCTCACACTAAAATGAAAAGAGATATACAAGCGAATTAGGGAACCCTTGCCTTGTTTGATTAAAAACCAATATATTAAATGTAAAGTTCTTGACCCCTCACCATCCTAATTATGGTATGCTAGCTTTAAAGTTTCAGCCTTTCACAGAATGGCAATGTTAAAAAGAACCTATCTTTTATTTTATATTTTGGTAAAATTTTTGTATTTTTTAAATTATGGTGTGTTAGCTTTCACATAATGGAATCATATATACACTACATATAAAAAGATTCATCTCTTTTAACTGGACTTTTATGTAGTTCAAAAATACTTTCATTAATGAAGGGTAACTTCTCTTAAAAATAAGATCATAAATGTCAAATAATAAATTTTATTTTGAATTAAAAAAGAAAACTCCTAAAATTTAGGATTTTTTTCCCTTCACATTCATCTTCTTTTTCCTTAAAATTTAGCATTTTTATTCAATTTTCATTCAAATAAAAGTAAAACACCCCCAATTTAAAAAATAAAAAACTAAGAGAACTCTAAAAGTTTAGCATTCTTTCCCCACACATTTATCTTATCGGTAAAGTTTATCATTCTTATTTGTTTGAAAAATAAAAATATATATTTCCAAATTATAATAGATACAAATTATTAATCTTTACCAAAAAAAGAAAAAATAGAAGAGCCTCTGAGCATGTGCAATGCGCGTGCTTAGAGGCTAGTGTGTGTGTACAAAGAAGATTCCCTCTTTTAACTGGATATTTTTGTGGTTTAAAAATACCCTTATTAATGAAGGGTAACTTCATTTAAAAATAGGGTCATGAATGTTAAATAACAAATTTCATTTTGAATTAAAAAAGAGAATTCCTAAAATTTAGGATTTTTTTTCCTTTCACGTTCAAAAAAGAAATTACAGTTACTGTTTATCTTTAAAGTTTATTATTTTTATTTGTTTGAAAAAAAATATTTCTAAATTATATTAATAGATGTAAATTATTAACCTTTACTGATATGCCACAAACTGAATGACCCACTGTGATTAAACCAATTAATTAATTAGCCAAGTTGTTAATTAATCAATTTAACATGCAAATGCGTGGTAGCACAAACAAATCACCAATAAACTAAATATGCAGCGGAAAATAAATGACACGGTGATTTATTTACGAATGGAGAAAAACCTTACGGCAAAAATCCCATCGGGTGATTTTTAGGTCACCACTCCCGAAACTCCACTATTATTACAACAAGCGGTTACAAGTAAAAAAATCCCAAGTACCTTACCAACCTACTGTTGAATCCTTACCCCAATACCCAATTGGACTTGTTTTGTAGTGACAGTTCCCCTTTTTGATGCACGGCTCTGAAGTATGTGACTAACCAATGCGCGGATCTCAATACGTTACTTCAATCCCAAGTACCTACCAACCTACAGTTGAACCTTTACCCCAATACTCAATTGGACTTGTTCTATAGTGATAGTTCCCATTTTTGATGCATGGCTCTCAAGTACGTGACTAACCAATGCGCGGATCCCAGTACGCTACTTCAATACCAACTAGAAAGAGTTGTTGGCCGCAAAGTTCTTCAGTTCATCCACGATGAAGATCAAGAAGATGCTTGGTCACAAAACCCAAAGGTGCAAATACACAGCAACTTCTTCAGAAGAGATGAACTAGGGCAAGAACTCCGTCTCTGGTCACAATTTGCTTCAACAGAGTTTTCTCAATGCTTGTGCAACTTGTGAACTGTTTGAAGGTCCTAAAAACAATCTTTTTATATGTCTAGGGTTAGGAGAAAAGAAGGCCTAAAGACACATTCACGGATCCCAAGAAATTAGATCAGAATTCTGACTTTCTTAAATCTCGACAGATAGGAGGTGTTGAGAAGCTGTCGAGCAGGTGTTTAGTTTACGAGCTTGAGACAGCTTTCTTAAGCTCGATAGATGCAGCTGTCGAGTTTTAATAAATTTGCACTATCAATTTGTTTTCTTGGACAGACTTGATGACTTCAACACTTAATCTTGAAACCTTGTTTTTTGAAGTATTTAAAACACCTAGAACTACCCAATTACAAGTAAAGTGCGTTTTGTCAAAGGATTAGCAAATTACATAAAAAAATGACATATGTTCTTTAACAAGTGAAACACATATGTCCTAACATTTACAAAAAAAAAAAAAAAAAAATAGAAGAGCCTCTGAGCATGTGTAGAAATACGTGCTCAAAAGCTAGTATATAAAAAATTTCACAGAATGTGAATGTTAAAAGGAGCCCTTTTTTTTTTAATTTCCACAGTAAACTTGTCTTTTTCTTTTTTCTTTTTTTTTCTCTTCCCACTCCACTTTTATTCTATCAATTATGTATAAATTACAATAAAATAAACTTTTGATTTTTTCAAATTTATAAACGCGTAGCAACATGATCATCTAATTAATGAACTAGACCTATTAGGTGGATCATGAAGATAAAAAGATGAACAACATGATGATCCAAGCTTTTGTCTTTGATGGCCATTGGATTATAAAAGTTTCATCATATTTCACCATCAAAATATATAAATAGAAGAGCAATAGATGGAATCATGGAATCCAGTGTGCATGAGAGAGTGGCGCTTTGCTGATTTTGGTTAAAAGGAATGCGCATTTTGATTTTTGTGAGGGTCACGAAAAAACAAAGGAAAGGTCACGGAGGACCGAAAGTGAGTCAAATTCTAACTTTTAGTAACATACCCACCATCCTCCACTAAACCGAGCTAGTGGTACGACTGGACTTGGCTTTAAACTATTACCTATGAACATGGAGTTCAAAGTTTTACTTGCTGGATGGAATTAAAGAATTTAATAACTTAAAATCTAATTGTCCTGCCTTATGGCCAGGGTCGAATCTTTGGCGTTTTTTGTTAGCATATATAATATAGAGCGGTAATAATTATACACTGTATTTACATAACAGTACAATACCACGTTAACCAAAAGTCGTGTTTGAAAAGATAGTTTCATCATTTTCAATTATAATTAAAATGTGTGTATAAGAAGTGTACAATAAGTAGCGTGTAACAATATTTAGCTTACAATATATAGCAAAAAAAGAAATAGGATAAGTTCTTACGTGTCTCTCTCATATATTATATGTATATGGTTAATTGTTTACAACATGTTTTTACCATCTAATATTAGGAAAATATTGAAACTTTTGAATAGTTATGAAATAATATATGTGAAGAATGATAAAAGATTAAAATGAAAATAACCCCAATTTTAAGGGGGTAAAAGTTGTGGTATGACAATGACAATTGTTACGCCATGTGTGATTTGACAGTACTAAACTTTTTGTTTAGTTTTTGTGTGTTTGTGCATGCATGTGCATGTGCATGAGAGAGAGAGAGAGAGAGAGGTGAAAATGCTTTGAATGGAATTTTAGAGAGTTTCAACTTATATATGGTGTCCGCTTTTGTTGATATCCCTTTATCATCAGACTAAAACACCAATCAATTTTTGGTGTAAGTGGGGATTGAACTCCAGATCTCTTATACTACCATCAGAGACTTTACTAGTTTAATTAAGTATTACTATTCCCTTAAAAAAAAAAAAAAGGTATTACCATATGCAATGCTTTGATCCTATAAATTAAAAGAGATATAATCACTTAAAATAAAGTAATTATTTAACAAGAAGTTCTACAATTTACTAGAAAAGAAACATCAATACGGATATGAGTCCAGCACACAATAGCACAAAAAAAAAAAAAAAAAACTTTTAAGATTATTTTTTATTAAATCGTTTTCAATACTATAGTAAATACTGTTACGAGTTTAATTATAAACAAATGATTTTGGGTTTTGTAGAAAGTTAATACTTTTTTTTATCATTTGAACTACATTGTTTAAGTTGTTGAGATATATATATATATATATATATATTGAAAAGTACTGCTTGCGAGTTGATTATTTTGAATAAATATATCATATAAACTATAAAGCACTGGCATGCAAGTAGTTTGTGTCTATATATATAACAAAAAGAGAGAGAGAAAAAGGGAAGGGGATTCTATTAATTTTGTTAGCCAAAGAAATCTTTATGATTTTTTTTTTTTTTTAAGCCAAAAATCAACTATAATGTCTAGTCATCAATATTTTTTGTTGTAAAAAAAATCTTCAACTTTTCGTTCATCAGCAACCTCCTAGTAGTGCCACATGATTCCATTTTTGGCCTGTGAAAGACACTTTCACTGTTCTTTTTGACCATTGTTTTAAGAGCATGGTATATACGACTTTGCCAATTAATTGAATAATCAATTTGATTGTGCAGGCAAAATACATATGATATAGGCACATTCTTCAACTGCTATATATTCTAGCAATCCGAGTTAAAAAAAATGGAAACAGGGAAAAAGGAGGGGAGGGAGGGATTGTTGCGACTCCTTTTGGGAGAACATTTTTTGTCAAATTTCAGCACTTTAGTAGTGCAATATTGCTTTTCAAATTTCAACTCTTCTTAAAACATTTTAGGCCTTTGGTTTTAGTAACACTTCCAACTCCTATGAGCATAGTTTTGATCTACTCACTCTCATTTGGGTGAGAGTTTTCTTCTAGAAAAAAAAAAAAAACTTCTATTTTCAATCATAATTAATACTAATAATAATCAAATCTTAGTCACAAAATTTTGGAATTGACTATAAATACTCAACAGACCAATCATAATTGCCATATGTTTTTTAAAGGACGCCTCAACGGGTATGAATAATGAATCCATTTATATATAATAATAATTTTTTTAAGGTCAAGGTGGTCCTGTCACTCATGTGACCACCTTGGCTTCAATGTAGAGCCGTCTTGATGCTAGTCATAATTGAAAATATATTTTTTAAAGCAAGCTTTAATGTGTATGAATAATGGATCCATTTATATATAATAATGATATTTTTTTCAAAACCAGGCCGGTCTGTCACTCCTGTGACTACTCTAGCCAGGGACGGAGCCAGAACTTTGGGTTAAAGGAGGCGGCTTTACTGTTAACTGTGTGCGGCGGTTTTTGTGTGGGTAAGATCAAAATTATTTTTGTTTAAATTTTTTTTATTTTGGATAACATTAGTTGATTGAGCTTAATTTTTTTAAGTTTTATTATTGGTAATTTTTGTTGTTGAGCTAATTTTTTTTGGGCTTGTATATTTTGTTTTAGATTTTAGATCTATAGATTTTTTTATGGTCACTAAAATGAGGAAAATGCTAGAGTTACAAACTTTTTTATAAATTGTTGATGTGATAAGTAATTATTAGTAAGTAAAAAAATGATGTAAGTGATGAGTCCATATGCGAACCAATAAGAATTTGTTATCAAAACAGTTTGTAAAAATGTTGTAAAAAAGTTTGTGAGTATAACATTACTCTTAAAAGAATCAATGATATTGTTTAAGGGGAGCAAAATGTAATTATATAGAACAAAATTGCTAAAATTAGTACACATATATAATAAAAAAAATAATAAATTAAAAAAAAATAAATTAGGGGGCCATTGCCCCCTAGTTTAACAATGGCTCCATCCCTGACCCTAGCTTCAATGTTGCCCCCCAGTCTAACAGTGGCTCCATCCTTGAACCTAGCCTAACAGTGGCTTTGTTCCTGACCCTGGCTTCCATGTAGAGTCGCCCTTGATGTTAGTTATCAACCTAACATAATCAATCTCTTTTTTCCAAATCTGAGGTCGACTGTAAACAAAATATATGACACTTAAAGACATATTTTTGAAGGGATTTACTAATGTGTGGCCTTAAGGCATATATTAGTAATCCATTTTAGGAAACATTTTATGGAAAATCGAAAAAGTAATTCACTGTTGTAGGGACATGTTTTGCAGCCCAAACCCAAGATGTATGGGATCTTGGCCCAATGAGCCCAGTACAATAAATTTGTAGAGAGTGGGTAGGAGAACTAGACCCTAATGAATTTGACAACGGCTAGTACGGATTCAGGAGATGAATATGCAAGAACAAGGAACATAGAACGGACTGAATTTTTACTGTCCGAGGAGGTAACCCTTCATATAAATCAATTAAACTGATTACAAGTATAACTTTGATTGCTACAGTATTCTCTTTCTATTTTTCCGATCCTCTCCTCATGGAGGGTCTCTTACATTATATAGTTCCACTTGGATCATCCTGATCCTTCACTTGTTGATCATTTGAGCCTTTACTTGAGTGCCTGTCCCATCAGACACCCTCTTTGGTTTTCTGTGAGTTGTGGTAACCAAAGCAGCACTGTTTAGGGGTCTTCTCCACATAAATGCAGCTAGAAAAGTAGATACAGTGCATTTAATGCGGCGGTAGCAGCTTTTCCTTAGATATTTTTGGGTTCCCTTCCTTCTCGTATGTTCATGAGGCACATCCCTATCACTGGGGCTTCTATGGAGATTACCTTCATCGTTTGAATACACATCTGAGCGATATTTATCCTATCTGAGGAGGAATTCCTCCTCGGACCGCTTTCCACTCATTTCTTATTTATGAGACTCTGAATTGGAATTCCTCATAACTATTTATTCCTCCTCGGACCTGTCAATGTCCTCGGACAAATCCCAAAGCCTAATATATAATTTTGGGCCCTTATCCCTACAACTGTTTTGACAATTTTTTCAATTTCTTATAAAAACTTTTCTAAAATGGATAGTTAATATGTGCCCTAAGGGCACATATTAACTGGACCCATTTTTGAATTATTAAAAAAAAAAAAAAAAACTGAAATCATGACAAAACTCTCTTTGTTAGCTAGTAAGGTTGAAGAGGTACACTTGTAGTCTCTAGCTAGTAGCCTTACCCGACAGAAAAACAAGGTTTTTCTTGAGTCAACCACAGAGCAAAGCCACATAACAGCATAGGATTGGGCACCTTATCCTTCAAACTAAAGAGACAAGCAAATGATAGCAGATTCAACACGGGGTTTCCCTCGTCTTCAAAAGTTTCTGATAGCAGTGTTCAATTTAGCCAATCAAAAACTGATACGTAATAGATCACATGATGGTCATTGTCCTTAAAAACATGCTGTTTGAAACCCAATCTTGTGATTACACCTCTTTGTTACTACTTTTGTAAAAGAAAGAAACTGGTTATATGAATTATTGAACAAGAACAAACAATGTAGCTATCTGGTTATATGAATTATTGAACAAGAACAAACAATGTAGCTATTAAGGATTTGGATGTAGTTTTGTGTTTTCAAAATAAAAATAAAAAGATTATTATTTTGAGAATTTGTTCCCAAAATTTTTTTTTTAGTGTTGTTTCCTCTTAAAAAACCTGTTTAGCAATTTTATCAAAATATTTTTATTTTTTACTCACTCCATTTTTTTATTATAATTTTTACACCAAAAATTACATTGAAAATTTTAGAAAATTTAAGCCCTAAGTCACAACCAAAACAAAATCAATACTACAACTATCTCCATAACCTCAAGTAAAAATCCAACAATAAATAAAACTCTAAAGAACAAATAATCAATAAATAAGTAAATAAAAACTGTAAGGTTGAATTTTATCAACCATCTTGTTGGCTTTATTCCGTGCCAATTTGCTTGTAATTTAGCACTCACCTGTATTTAGGTGAGATTCATGTAAGGGTAGTGTGTGAGAGAGTGTGAAGAAATGCTCAAGATTGTGCAAAGAAGCAGGGACTCGCGGCTGGCAAGCCGCCAACTGCAGCACACGTGAGAAGCATGTGGGGAGGTGAAGGGTCACGCCAGCTGTCACACTACAGGACAAAAGTCCCAGGCTAGCTAGGCTGTTAACTCGCGGCTTGAACTCGCGACTTAGACCAGTCGCGAGGCCAAGCCGCCAACTTGCCCTGTTTGGGAAAAACTGTCTCGTCGTATTCCAAACACACACCACTGTATGTAGACCCTTATACCCACGAAATGTAAAGAGCTTCCAGAAAGAATTTTGAGAGAGAAACGCTAGAGAAAAACAAGATTGCCTCATCTCCAATCTTCACCAAGAGACTCTTCAAATTCCTCTACTCTCTTCCTCTCCATTGATACATCCTTGAGAGGTTCTTGACCAAATCCTTTTCTTACCACACCCACGTCTGTGAGAAGGTCTTTTGGTGCTAAGGGAAACAGTTTGGAAGGGACCAATGGTTATTGGTTGATGCTATGGACTATAGCGGAATCCGGTAAGCTAGAGAAGAAAAAGGTTCGGCGCAACCTCGTTGGAGCAAGAAGCTTGGAGGGTTTAGGTACCTGGGTAGATTAAGCTTGGAGGGTCTATTACTGTTCATGTATCCCAACTACATTTTCTAGTGGATTATTGACCGCTTGGAGGGCGGCGGAAAGGTTTTACGTTGAGGGTTTCGGTTTCGTCTTCGATAACACATCGCGTGTTGTCCTTGTGTTTGCATCTCTCTTCCCTTTATCTTTGCATTTTATTTTCTGTTGTGGATGTGATTATAATTGGCTAAGATAATTTATCAATTCTGTGTTTGGCTTATGTTCATGTTCCGCACATTAATTGTTTGATAATAAGCTTGAATTGATAATTTGTAATTGGGGGTCTAAACGTTCATAGTGTTTTCAACGCTATTCGAACTTTCAATTGGTATCAGAGCAGGTGCACTTGCTGTGGTTTAAACACCTGAGTGCGATCCTAGACCCCTTGGTTATGGATGTTGCTATGGAAAAGGCCATGCTGAATTGTGGTTTAAATGTTTGTGATAATGACTCTATGAGTATGTTTGAAAGGTATCCTAACAATGAACTCTTAGAATTATTAAAAACAAAGAAACATGCTAGAATGTTTGGTCACATGCTGAAATATTTTGAGAATAAGAATCACATCTTACACAATAGTTTATGTGAGTCTAACTCTTTGATTAAGAAGTACAAAAGAAGAAATAGAATATTGTGTGAAAAGGTTGATAATCTGAAAAAGAAAATTCAATCTGACAGATGCAAGGGTAATGAAGATAAATTGCTGTTTGATGGTTAAGAATGCTTGTCTATTTATGCACACCTCATTGAAGGTATTTAACTCATTCTTGTGGTATCTTGATAGTGGTTGTTCTCGTCATATGACAGAAGATAAATCACTATTTAAGACTCTCAAAGAGAAAGTTGGAGACTATGTGACATTTGGTGATGGGAGCCATGCTCAAGTTCTTGGCAAAGGAACTGTTGAAATACCGGGATTACCTTTATTGAAAGATGTGTTATACATCAAAGGGTTGAAGACAAATCTCTTAAGCATCACTCAAATATGTGATGAAGATTTTCTTGTCCAATTCTCAAAGAAGGGGTGCTCAATCATTAACGAAGAAGGGATTCAAGTCTTGGAGGGAAATAGGACTACTGACAATTGCTATGGAGTAGTTCCTACGGCACCCATTTCATGTAGAAGTGCTCGTGTTGACATGCTGGAACTTTGGCATCACAGATTTGGGCATGCAAATTTCAAACAACTAGCTAAAGTCTCTAAACTCGAAGTAGTTGAGGGACTTCCAAAGTTTGGAAAGGTGGAGAAGACTATTTGTGGAGCATGCCAAATGGGAAAACAAATAAAGGCAAGTCATCACAAGGTGAATGTGATTGCTACCTCACGGTGTTTGGAGCTTATCCATGTTGATCTAATGGGGCCTACAAGAACTGAAAGTCTAGGTGGAAAGAGGTACATTATGGTCATTGTTGATGATTTCTCAAGATATACTTGGGTTGAATTTCTTAGAGAAAAATCAGACGCATGTGAAAAATTGGAAACTCTTTGCAAGAGACTACAAAATGAGAAAGGGGTTCCCATTGTCAAGATAAGGAGTGATCATGGCAAGGAGTTTGAGAATGCAAGATTTGAGTCGTTTTGTGAAAAGAATGGAATCAAAAGAGAATTTTCTACTCCCAAAACTCCTCAGCAAAATGGAGTGGTAGAAAGGAAGAATCGAGTGATTCAAGAAATGGCTAGAGTTATGCTATTAAACAAGCAAATTCCTCAAAAGTTTTGGGGAGAAGCCGTGAACACCTCATGCCACATTGGTAATAGAATATTCTTCCGAGTGGGAACAAAGAAGACCGCTTATGAGATTTGGAATGGAAAGAAGCCGAAAGTAAAGTACTTCCGAGTGTTTGGAAGCAAGTGCTACATTCTAAATGATTGGGAGAACCTTGGGAAATTTGATGCTAAAAGTGATGAATGTATTTTTCTTGGGTATTCTACTACTAGCCGAGCATATAGGGTCTTCAACAAGAGAACTAAGACAGTAATGGAATCCATCAATGTAAAAATTGATGATGCCATAATCAAGGTAGAAATGGTTGATGATGGGGAAGGCTTGCAAACCAAAGAACCCACTGTTAAGGCCGAAGCTCTTGATATAGAAGCTGAAGGAACTACACCAGAAAGGGAATCAACTCCCTTGAACACAAGAATGGAGACAAGATCAATGTCTAGAACATCAAGTCTTCTTACTCCTCCAAAATTTCATCCTCCAATCTCCCGGAATGATGAAGTCTCCACATCAAAGAAGCCATCATCAAGAGTGATTAAGAACCATCCCGACAGCAACATCATCAGATCTTTAGATGAAGGTCTTCGTCTTTGAAAGGGAAACATACTTCTGGCCAATCATGTAACATATCATTGCTACCTTGCCCAGTTTGAGCCAAAAAGGGTAGAAGAAGCTCTCCAGGATGAAAATTGGATAGAGTCAATGCATGAAGAGCTGAATTAGTTTGTTAGAAATGATGTATGGGAACTTGCTCCAAGGCCTGAAAATGTTCATGTCATCGACACTAAATGGATATTAAAAAACAAGACAGATGAAGATGGAGAGATAATCAGGAACAAATCTCAGTTAGTGGCTCAAGGATACACTCAAGTAGAAGGAGTAGATTTTGATGAGTCTTTCGCTCCTATGGCAAGACTTGAGTCTATTCGAATTCTTATGTCCATTGCATGCACCATGAACTTTAAACTCTACCAAATGGATGTAAAATGTGCGTTTCTAAATGGATATCTGAATGAAGAAGTGTTTGTTGAACAACCAAAATGCTTTGAGGATCCCCATTTTCCTGATCATGTGTTGAGATTGAAGAAAGCTTTTTATGGCTTGAAACAAGCCCCTAAAGCTTGGTATGATTGGCTTACCCATTACCTCCTGGAAAGAGGATTCAAAAGAGGTTATGCTGATCGAACTCTGTTTGTCAAGAATGATGAAGATTACCTTTTGGTGGCTCAAGTATATGTTGATGATATAGTATTTGGTGCTATTATCGATGATCGGGCTATAGAATTTTCTGAGGAGATGAAGAAAGAATTTGAGATGAGTATGGTGGGGGAGCTTACATTTTTCTTGGGCCTTCAAGTCAAACAAAAGAAGGAAGGGATATTTGTGTCACAAGAAAAGTATGCTAGAAATATTGTAAAAAAGTTTGGACTAGACTCCAAAAAGCATGCCTCCACGCCCATGAGTTCGTCCACAAAGTTGAATGCTGATTCTTTCGGAGTGGAAGTGAGTCCAACCCTGTATAGGAGTATTATTAGGAGTTTACTCTATCTTACAGCAAGTAGACCGGATATTGCATTCAGCGTTGGTGTTTGTGCTAGATATCAAGCTGCTCCAAAGTAGTCTCACCTGACTGCGGTAAAGAGAATTATACATTATATCAACGGTACTCCAGACTATGGGTTGTGGTATTCCAAGGATTCAAATGCTTGCCTTGCCGGTTATTCAGATGCTGACTGGGCTGGTAGTGTGGATGATCGAAAAAGTACCTCCGAAGGTTGTTTCTACCTTGGTAACAATCTTGTCTCTTGGATGAGCAAGAAACAAAACTCTGTGTCTCTCTCTACAGCTGAAGCTGAGTACATAGCCGCTGGAAGTTGCTGCACACAACTCCTTTGGATGAAGAAGCTACTTCATGATTACGGGATTCCTCAAGATACAATGTGTGTCTTCTGTGATAACACCAGTGCCATAAATCTCTCTAAGAATCCAGTTCAGCATTCAAAGTCAAAACACATAGAGATACGCTACCATTTCGTTCGGGATTTGGTAGAAGAAAAGGTCGTATGTCTTGAATTCATGCACACAGAAAATCAAAAGGCAGACATCTTCACCAAGCCTCTCGATAGTCCACGATTTGAATCTCTCCGTAAGACCATTGGTGTTGGTACAATCCCTTGAATCTCATGTGTGTTGTGTGCTTTACCTTTTTATATTGAGTAAACTTGTTTGTAGGGCACACACCTCTTTGTTGATTGTTTGCATAGCACATTTTGTTTTTGCTCTAAAATGTTTTTACATTGTCTTTATGTTTGTTTTTGATCAATCTTTTATTGCTTTTGTGTCAAAAATCCAAAAACACATAAAAAGTAGAAAATCCTAAAAAGTTTGATTGACATTGTTGAGTTTTGTCTCAAAGCATATTTTGCTTTGTACCTTTGTACTAATGGCTTTGTGCATCTATGAGCTTAGCTTGTTTCCTATGCACTCATATCATTGTGGAAGAAATCTTGAAATCTATGTGACTGTTGTAAATAGATCTTCAACCTTGTCATGAATGATTAGTGAATGGTTTTGTTGATCTTGAGACATGCATAAACTTGTGTCTATATATCTTCCCATTTTTATTTTATTACTTTACTCAAAGAGCTCACCAAATGTAAATCTCCAAATGAAAAGAGATATTGAGCTGCAAAAGCCTATCACACATACTAGTATTTGACTAGGAAAAAGGGAAAGCGACCAAAATAAATTGTATGATGCCCAAAAAGCCAAAGGCTAAATCATCAAAATGAAATATAAAAAATTTTGGGCATCGATCTCACAATGAGATGTATTGATTCAAAATGATCAAATGATATGATGTATATGGAGCCAAATGAAAAGTTTCAAAGAAATGTACTTAAGTTTATGTGGGAGGTCATATATGCATACTTCTATAATTGAGATGGATCACATTATCTAGTGCTAGTTGTGTATGCCTTGATTGAATTGATCATTGAAACTTCGCATTAGACTAATGACTATTTCATTTTTGATACCCACACACATCACACAAGTCTATGTTCAATGAATGCCATATTCATTTGTGTGATTGTACTTGATTAAATGTGTTTTCACATGCTCAATCTTTGTTGATCAAACACAAAAAGTTTTTTGAGTGTTTTTAGTTGTTTTTGGAAAGTATTTTGTTTTTACAAAAAATGTCAAAAATTTCAAAAACAGTGTTGCCCTGTTTTGGTGACTAAGTCGCGGGTTGTCCCAGTCGCATGCCCCAGTCGCGAGCCCACTCCGAGATTTTTCGTGGCTTACTGGTGAGTCAAGGTCTCAGTCGCAAAAAATACTTAGAAAATTTTTTAAAATTTGAGTTTTGGTGACTTTCGCGGCTCAGTGTGGCGACTTGTTCACGGGTGGAGGGTCCAGTTGCGAGGGGTACTCAGAGATTTTCACGGCTCACCTCGCGACTCTCTCGCGGGTAGACCTTCTAGTCGCGAAAAACACTTAGAAGATTTTTCAAGAATCTTGGTTTCTCAGTGTTTCGCGGCTTAACTTGGCGACTTACTGGTGACTTGATCAAGTCGTGAAAAACGCGTGTTTTGCGTTTTAAAGTCAGTTTTTAAAACTTTTTTAGTTTTCCCTTGTACTTTGTGACTATTCATTGTCTTTGCCATTTCACTCATTCAAACACACCGTGTCTATCTTCGAAAATCCTTCATTTCTTCTCAAATCTTCAAGAAAAAGGTATGGGTTTTCTTTGTCTCACTTCATATTTCATGTTTTGAGCTTTTTTTTTTCCTTAATTTTTGAGTTGTCACCGTGTTTTTCTTTGTATGTGTGTTTTTGCTAAGTTTTGTATATCTCTTGTTTGACTGTGTATCTGATCTCATAATAAAATCGTTGTGCATTCGTTGATGTTTTTGTACAGATCTACTCTATCTTGAGTACTCATTGTGGTATTTGTGGCACACACACACTCATTTTCATTTTTGAGACCTAAATCTCAGTATTTTTTTAGGGTTTCCCTCATTGTCTATGTTCTGGATCTAACCCAATGCTGATAATGTTTGTTGTCTCGTGTGGGGTTTCTTGGTCTCTTGATAAAACATGATGCAAGGTAAAAATGTCTCCTTTCAAGAGAGCTGCTGTAAAAGGGGGAAGTAGCAAAGGAAAAGAACCCGTCATTGATGTTGATGAAATCTCCCCTAAAGCAAAGAGGACATGTTCATCATCAGGAGTATTTGATCCAAATAAGTTCAGATCTTATGCTGCATTTCAGACTCATGAGAATTATTTCAGAGATGCTACACCGTTGGTCGAAAGGGTTGTTGATTAACCTTCTCTTTTTGACACCGACATTCCTAAATGGTTTGCTCACAAAGATTGGAATTATCTTCTCTCTGACCTTGAAGAAGCATATGAGGATTTGGTAAAAGAGTTTTATGCCAATGCAATTGTTGAAGGCGAAGAACTCAAATGCAGGGTTAGAAGAAAAAGTTTCTCAGTCTCTCCCGCATATTTGGCTGAGATTCTTCACATTAATTGACCAATATTTAAACAATCACCGGTTTATGATGATTTATGTCCAGATGAGGACCTACTCTGGGATGCTCTTGGAAAGGACTTGGAATTCTCATCGAATGGGAACTCACTCAGTGTTTCTTCTCTTCCTCCGAAATTGAGGGTGCTTACAATCATCATGTTTCACAACTTGTACCCATTATCTACCACCGGGTACATGAACCTTGGTCGTGCCCTGTTTCTTCATGATTAGATCTCTGATGTAGAGATTGACATTTGTGCACACATCTTTCATGTCTTGCGCAAAACGGTTCTTCGAACTGAATCAAGGATATGCATTCCTTTTTGCTGCCTCATTTCTAGGATACTGAAGCTCAAAGGAATTCATCCTTCAACAAATGAGTCTTCCTGCCCAAAATTGGCTTCAATCAACATGTGTACATACAACGCTAGCATTGTTCATAGTCGTAAGGGAATCAAAATAGAAACTTCAGCATCTCACAGTGGCTCGCGTTCTAGCTCATCCACATTTGACGAGAAGCTAGACAACATTGCGAAATCTGTCCACGAGTTGAGCTCCAAGATGTCTGGACTTACATCCATCTTGCACCATCTCAACATTCGATGGGATATGAAGTTCACCTCTATCCAAGCTCAATTGGATCAAATTCAAAGAAAGCTAGAAGATGATGAGGACTAGCTATTCCATGACAAAAAGGGGGAGATGATGTTGGCAGGGGGAGTACAATGATAGGGGGAGAAACAGCTAGATCAAAGGGGGAGTTTTTTAGCAAGAAGGATTTTGTTTAATTTTTGTTTCACATCAGCACTGTTTAGTCTTTATGTTTTTATTTTATTTTATTTGTTTGTACCTGGTACCTTTGTAGGTTTTTAAGGTTCTTAGTTTATGTTTGTACTTGGTACCTTTGTAGGTTTTTAAGATTCTTAGTTTATGTTTGTACCTGTTGCTTTTGTAAGCTTTTAAGGTTTTTAGTTCTTGCTGTTAAATGTCATGCATTTTCTTTTAAGTACATCACTCTTGTGCCCTTGTAGTATCTTATTCCTAAATGCATATATGTTTTACGCATTGGTTGAGTGTTGGACATGCAAATGACACTGTGCAATTGAGTTTATTTGCTTGCATGTCCGGATGTTCATTCCTTGTGAGAATGAGCATTGTGATCACTATTGTATAGTGATTGGATGTTTGGTTAAGCCATGGTCTATTGCTTTATTCCATTTTTCTTGATCGTTTTTTTCTTGCTCCATATGCATTACAAGTTTTCTGCATACAATGATCAGATTGTGTTGTTGTGTTTTAGGAGATACTTGGTCTTATGGTTCAAGAGCTACACAAATTCTAGAGTTAGGTGTGAGTGAGTTTTCCAACTGTTCCCAACTTACACGTTAAGTCTAGAGTTTGTCATAGGGTTTTGTCACGGAATAGCCAAAGAGGGAGATTGTAAGGTTGAATTTTATCAACCATCTTGTTGGCTTTATTCCGTGCCAATTTGCTTGTAATTTAGCACTTAGTAACCCTGTATTTAGGTGGGATTCATGTAAGGGTAGTGTGTGAGAGAGTGTGAAGAAATGCTCAAGATTGTGCAAAGAAGCAGGGACTCGTGGCTAGGACTCGCGACTGGCAAGCCGCCAACTGCAGCACACGTGAGAAGCATGCGGGGAGGAGGTGAAGGGTCACGCCAGCTGTCGCACTACAGGACAAAAGTCCCAGGCTGGCCAGGCCGTTAACTCGCAGTTTGAACTCGCGACTTAGACTAGTCGTGAGGCCAAGCCGCCAACTTGCCCTATTTGGGAAAAACTGTCTCTTCGTATTCCAAACATACACCACTATATATAGACCCTTATACCCACAAAATGTAGAGAGCTTCCATAGAGAATTTTGAGAGAGAAACCCTAGAGAAAAACAAGATTGCCTCATCCCCAATCTTCACTAAGAGACTCTTCAAATTCCTCTACTCTCTTCCTCTCTATTGATACATCCTTGAGAGGTTCTTGATCAAATCCTTTTCTCATCACATCCACGACTGTGAGAAGTTTTTTGGTGCTAAGGGAAGCAGTTTGGAAGGGACCAATAGTTATTGGTTGATACTATGGGCTATAGCGGAATCCGGTAAACTAGAGAAGAAAAAGGTTCGGCGCAACCTCGTTGGAGCAAGAAGCTTAGAGGGCTTAGGTACCTGGGTAGATTAGGCTTGGAGGGTCTATTGTTGTTCATGTATCCCAACTACATTTTCTAGTGGATTATTAACCGCTTGGAGGGCGGTAGAGAGGTTTTACGCCGAGGGTTTCAGTTTCCTCTTCGATAACACATCGCGTGTTGTTCTTGTGTTTGCATCTCTCTTCCCTTTATCTTTGCCTTTTATTTTCTGTTGTGAATGTGATTATAATTGGCTAAGATAATTTATCAATTCTGTGTTTGGCTTATGTTCATGTTCCGCACATTAATTGTTTGATAATAAGCTTGAATTGATAATTTGTAATTGGGGGTCTAAACGTTCATAGTGTTTTCAACGCTATTCGAACTTTCAAAAACAATCCACGGTAACTCTTCCTAACCCACAAACCATGGCACCAACTTTAAAGATCTAACCTACAATGGCAACACCTTGGATTGTTGTCCTCTCTCTTGGAGTTGGTAGTGTTGCGAGTGGGTTAAGAACAAACTCAAAGTAAGTAAGCGTGTATTCAATCGATTCACCATCGTTAATTGGGCCTAGCTAGGTTAGACAAATCAAATTCAGACTTAGGTTTAGTGTCTTGGTACTTAGAATGGTAAGAGAGCTTTTTAAGTGTTCAGGGGGATATTTTCCATTCTTGTATATTACATTTTTTTTTCTCTATTTTCTTATATATTTAAATAGATGGTAAATATTTATTTTTTTTCTAATAAGGGATCTATTTCTATGTTATAAGAAAAGTTTGCCTTGAATGTATTTTGATATCAATAAGTCCAAAGATACAATATTTTTTTATAATTTTTTTCATAACGTTGGATATTACTTACTATGATTGGTATAGAATAAAAGTGGTTAATCTAATTGAAAATGATGTTACTCATATCAGTAAGTTTGTTATATTGTAATCTTTGTGGGATGTGAGCTAAAATGATTACCCTTAAATTTGAAAATGAAGTTTTCCATTATATTTTATTTTTATTTTTAAATCTCTTTCAGAATTTTGTTATAGTAATGACTTTTACGTACCACCTATCATATATGGTGATTAAGATTAACACGGAGGGGGGAAATGATGTCCACATTATTTATTGTAAACCAAAATGACGAATAGATTTATTTCACAAGCAATGACCTTAGACTCCAAATATGGCTGCATTATAGGGGAAAAAAAAAGAACAGAAAATAGTTGCATCATTAATTACAGGTATATCCGAAGAAATTTCAAAATGTCCTTTTCAAAAATTTAAAAGATGATTGCAAACTTAAAATCGCAACGTGGAAGACTGGAAGTTATTGTCGGGAACAAGTCAACTCCAGTTAGCTTCAATCAAAGGATAATCATATGATGCAAAAGTGAAATTAAAGCTAGTCTTCTAATAAGGTAGGTAATTTCAAGGCCAAGCATATATATATTAATTTATGAAGATCTTCTTTCGGTTTTTTGGGGGGCCGGGGTTAGTGTTGGTTTGGTATAATTTGTTTTTGTTGGTTCATGTAACTTAAAAAATAAGTTAGGCAAAAATACAATTGTATCTAAATTTTTTTTTTAGAAAATTATACATAAACAAAATAAACTATAAGCAATAAATTTTTATTTAGTTAGAAATACTGACTTATATTATGAATGAAAATGTAATACTTATAGACACCTGAGAAAGTACATTGAGAATTTTTTTTAAAAAAATTTTGAGATAGAAATTTACTCTAACCTAATTTAAGTGTATGTGTGTAAATTTCTTCGGAAGACTTGAACCTTAACCCTTACCCCTCCACACTTCATATGCACTTATACTTATGGAGTGACCATCACGCCAAGTGTATGCAGTGACAGAATGAAAATTGTACCCTCTAAGTTGGATTGAAATTTATTTCGTCCTGTTGGGTTAAAAATGAATTGACCCATTGCAATTAATTAATTAATTACCCAAGTTAATTAATTAGATCAAATTTCATGCAATAGCGTGGTAGCACAAACAAATCATTAACTAAACTAAATGCAGCGGAAAATAAATTTGAGACAGGTGATTTGTTTATGAATGGAGAAAACCACCGAGACAAAACCCCCACTAGGTGAATTTAAGGTCATCACTCTCAAGAATCCACTATTATCAATCGCAAGCGGTTACAAGTATAAGGAATCTTACCAAACCCTTTGGTCTATTCATAAATACCAACCTACAGTTGAACTCTTATCCTAATACCCAATTGGACTTGTATTGTAGTAGCAATCTTTCCGTTCAATGCACGAATCCCAATACATGACTAACCAATGATGCACAGATCTTAGTATGTGACTAACTCTACCAACTTGAAGAAGATGTTGGCTGCAAAGTTCTTCAGTTCATTAACAATGAAGATCAGGAAGCTTCTTGGTCAAAACTCTTGGCATAAAGATGCAGTAGCTTTTACAGAGAGAATGATGAACTAGGGCACTTTTTCCATGTATTATTTTTGCATCATCTTATGACGGCCCTTAAAATAATCCTTATATATGTCTAGAATTGTGAAAAAAGAAACCTTACACAAATACATAGGAATATGCGTGTAATCAGATCTGAAAAGTCTAATTTCGTAATTCTCGACAGATACAGCTTGTGTCGAGAATCTGTCGAGCTTCAACATTAATTCTTGATAAAAAGGATTCTGTCGAGACTTCTGTTGAATTTTAAAGAACAACACTTTCCTCACTTGTTTCTTGATCAGATTTGCATGATTTCAATACTTGAACACTTGTTTCTTGAAGTACTAAACCCATCATAGATCTACTCAATTACAAGTAAAGCGCGTTTTGTCAAATAATTAGCCAATTTACGTAGAATATGTCCCTAACACGGTCCTCTAACTTTATTTTCATTCAATTAAGTCCTTGAAATTTCAATTTATTTAATTCAAGCATTTTGTCCTATTTCATTAAAAAAATTAAGTCCTATATATATAGTAAACTCTATTTGTTTCCGTCATCACTTTTATCAATATAAGCGCACCGTAAAAACACATAAAATTATTTACATGAATTTTCTCTTCAATTTCTCTTTATTATTTACTAAATTGATTAGTTCTACAATCAAAGACAGCTTCTCAAAATCTCACCACGTTCTTGTTAATAAGGATTAAGGAATGCTCAGCTTAATTACCAAGTTCTAATTCTTCTACAATGTACTTAGGTTGTAACTTGTAAGTAAACGTGAACCACGGAAGTAGAGTTTGAAACTTTGAAGTGTTCCTTATTGTATGAGAGGGAAATAGAGGGAAATCCTGATGCACGAAGCAGCACGCCCACATGGATTAAATGTTAGTTATTTAATAGGGACAATAGAGGGACCCAAAATTAGGTAAGAGGAAACAGAATGAGTCTGCATTAATTAAATACGATTTGAACGTAATGTGGTGTATATGCATTGAAAGTTTGAATCTGAGGAAGACACAAATGAAAGCAACAACCAAAGAAAAATGTAAGTTGTTTCTCCACGCAGCTGAGTCAAATGGAAAAGTCTATCGGCACAAAAATTTTCACTTCTTGTCACAACTGTAATGTGACAGTGCGATTGGTAAAGAAAAAATTGTCACTTATAATTTGTCACATCAGAGTTATTGCAACAAACTTATAGAATAATTTGTGGTTTTAGAACTAGTCGAGTCAAATTGATTCAGATATTACTTTATGATGATTTTTATTTTATTTTTTGTTTTTATTGTTTTTTTTATATAGTATAGAAATTCTACTTTAATCTAATTTAAGTATATATATATATGTGTGTGTGTGTATGTGTGTGTGTGTTTGTTTGAAGTTTTCTCCTGAAAACTTGAACTCCGATTATTTTTTCTCTCACCTAACAAATACTTATACCTGTAAAGTGACATTCACGCCTAAGGTGCGCCCGAACTTGTTTTTATTGTTATTATCACCAACCCTGGTGTTGCTATCTTACCCAAAAGGAAACAAAAATTAATAATAATAATTTGAAATGTACATTTACAGTTTACTACAATTACATGTTGACCACGCTAACCAAATTTGGTGGGGTGCGTTAGGTGGGTCCAGTTGCCCAGGTCCATTCTAATTTTCTGGTGGAACTGACATTAATCATCCACGTGAACCTCCCCAAAGTCCCCGTCGCTCCAATCGTATCGGCAACTCTCAAAATCTTCTCTCATTATACACTTTTTTTTTTTATTATCTCTTTTAAATATTTTAAAAATAAATCATGTCACTTTCTTTAATCTCTTTTAGAGACATCCTTCTTTAATCTTTTTTTTTTAGTAGTTAAAATTGATTCTGAATAGTAATTAAAATTTATTGAACTTTGGTAATAAAACTTACTCAAATATTACTTTTAGTTTTCTTTTAGGTAATGTTGGTTAGAAAGTAAATAGAATGGATAAACTGTTGAAAAATCAAAAGGGTGAACAAGAAAAGAAACAATGAATCAAATAAAATATAATGGCTTAGAGGCATGAATCAGCATTGTTCTTAGACAATACTTGTCTCCATCATAAGTTTTACTCAATGGTGACTATAAATTTGTCCTTGTGATGCAACTAAGCAAAAAATTGAAAATTCTACCAGCAGAAACATTTGAGAATTCTTACAAAAAAACTTTTATAATAAAAAAAGTTATTGAGGTGTAGCCCTTTAATAGGCACTTTTAGAGAGTCACCTTAATTGATTCCAAAAAAAAAAAAAAAAAAAAAAAAATGCAAAGGGTTTGCTTGAGTGGGCTTTAATAAGCAACCTTTACTGAAATTGTCAATTCGCTAGAGTAAATTAACTAGGCTTTGCTTAACCCCTAAAATCACTTTGCTCGAGTAGGCTTGTCCCCTCACCAAACGGTACTTCAAAAGGTGCTTCATTTACTAATTGACACTTCAAAATTGTTCTATTTGCCAATTAAAAGTTGAACCACATAGGTCTTGCTGAAGTGGGCCCAAGACCCCACTTGAGTGGCTCACTATATTACAATCTTTATATATATATATATATATATATGCAACATAGACTAGTATTGGAGGATTGAGATTTTCCATGATTTGATAAAGCATAATAAAATGAACGAAGGAAAGGAGGATGGTGGAGATAATCTATCCAAACCCACAAGGGTGGCAATTTGAACTTATCTAGAGGGTATCCGATCCAACTTGACTTGAATGAGATAAGGATTACTTACAATATAGAATATATGAGGCGATATGTCAGACAGATTATACATTGTAAATAAAGATACTTTTGAATTATTGACCGTAATATTGAATACTATATTCCTCTTCTTTTATTTAAAGTAGTAGAAGAAATAATCATATTTTGCCCGAACTTGATAATAAAATAATAGGGACAAAATACAAAGAGGATGGAGAACTGAAATCTCTCTAGAGCACTCTCATGCGAGGAAGAAGCGGAGTTAGCCCGTAGCACCAAAAAGATCAAGGATGGCCACCATGCGAGCTTCCAAGAAGGTCAGGATCGACATACATCCTCCTTTAAGGAGAAGCTAATAGGGGAAATCCCAGGGGCCTTTATTCAAGCCTTTGATTTCTCAGAAACTATGGATGAGGATGAAGAATCTGATGACGAATTGGCTACCATTCGGGATGGTTTTGTGGCAGTTTCACTTTCTAAGTCCACCAAGAAACGGATCAGAGCTCCTTGGTCCAAGGCTGTGATTGTTAAGGTCTATGGGAGGTCTGTGGGCTTTAGCTTTATGCAAACCAAGCTGCTGTCTTTATGGAAGCCAGCGGGGAGGATGGACTGCGTGGACCTAGGCAAGGAGTTTTTCCTAATCCGCTTCTCTTTGAAGGAAGACTACTCTTCTGTCCTCAAGAAAGGCCTGGCGACCATTTCCTCTCCATTCATCCTTGGGAACCCAACTTCAACCCAGACACAGCTAATGTTTCATCTGTTGCTGCATGGGTTAGACTGAATAGCCTTCCTATTGAATACTATGAAGCTGAAGTTCTTAATGAGATTGGCCAAGCTATCGGAAAGGTCCTAAGAATCGATACCCACACGGCGTTGGGAAGTAGAGGAAGGTATGCCAGACTTTGTGTCCAAATTGACGTGGATAAACCGCTTCCCATGACAGTTCTTATTGGTAAGCTTGAACAGCCAATCTTATACGAAGGCACCCATAATTTGTGTTTTTCATGTGGTAGAGTAGGTCATCGGAAGGAAAATTGCCCCTACACCATTTGCGAGCCAACTCCGCCGTCCTAAGAACGTGCCAGAGATCCTCCTTCACCGTCGCCATCCCCACAAGATTTGCATGACATTGATTCTACTGGCACAGACAAAAATCCCACTGAGAACGTACAGGATAGTACGTATGGCCCTTGGCTTGTACTGACACGCAGAAAGAGTGGCCACAAAGAGCCAAAACAACAGCAATACCATTCTGAATTGAGGGGACCACCTCTTGGTCTACACAGGCTGGGCCACAATAGGACGGAGTCTTCAATGGCCCACGAAAGTAAGAGGAAATTAAATTCTGACCATGCGCCTGATAGGCCAAATGCAATAAAGTCCTTGGAGACCGACTCTAAGAGGCCTGTAAACTCCATGAGCCCAACCTCTTCAAAGGAAGCCTTTCACTACACCTCTAGGCTTGACCCATCTCCTAAGGGCAAGAAAGCCAATTCACGTGGTAGGGCTCATTACACCAACACTCGTGCCTCTTCTTCAGTAAACAAACCCCCTTCCAAGCTGCATAGCTCGCCTTCTTCCTTCCTTCAAGATAATGAACCCCTTTTCACTACTAATAAGCTATTCCATTTTTCTAGCTTAGTTGTACAGAAGATGGATGTTACTTCTAAAGGGGTCAACCTAAGTGAAGACGTGGAAGTCCACTCTCCTTCCAATGAGGGTGAGGACGAAAGTGGGTATCTTACAAAGCTTGCTGATGTACCTTCGCATAGATGGGCGGAAGCCGGAAAAGGAGTGGTAAGTGAATTGAAGCTCTATACCTCTGGTTCCTCAGATTCCGATGCTGTGAAGGGTAATCCTGCCGGAACTATTCTCGAGAAGAAGGATGCTAGAGGGTTAACCGGCCATAGCCCCAGTTTTGGGATTTCGCCTCTTAACCAAGATAAACCAAGTCTACCTTCCCTTCGAGTTAAACCTGTTTTGGTGCTCAAACGAATTAAAGATGGGTGTGTTGGCGAGTTGGCTGATCCTGGTACCAGTGAAAGGGCTATTCGTGGAGATGGTGAAGAAGATAAGATGGAATTTTAGGGAGCAAGTGATGGCTCTAACTCAAATTGAGAAGTGCTTTTCCCCAATTTCTCTTTCCTCATGAATATCATCATCTGGAATAGCAGGGGCGCTCTTAAGCCCAATTTTCAACCGCATGTTGGAGAGCTTGTCCAGAACCATAACCGGCCATTATGGTGATTATAGAGACTCGCTTAGGAGGAGACAGAGCGAAGGAAATAACAGATGGGCTTCCTTTTGACAGTGCGATCCACACCGACACAATTGGGCGTGCTAGAAGGTTGTGGTTATTGTGGAATTCTGACAAAGTAGAGGTGAATCATCTAGCTAGCACCGAGCAGGAAATTCATGCCATAATTAAGGTACGCCCCTTTGACTTTAGCTGGTGGTTTACAGTTGTGTATGCTAGTCCTAGGCTTGTTGAAAGAAGCATTCTTTGGAATAACCTCTCTTCCACTGCTGATCTTGTTAATATGCCATGGGTCATAGCTGGGGATTTCAATGAACCCTTTTGGGTGAGGATAAATTTGGTGGAAGGGCTGTCAGTGTTAATAATTCACTGCTATTCAAAGAGTGTTTAGACAGGTGCAATATGGTGGATTTAGGCTTTGCTGGCCCAAGGTTCACCTGGACTAACAAAAGGGAAGTTACTGCTCTCATTCAGGAGCGTATTGATAGATTCTTCGTAAATCCGGAGTGATGGCACCTTTTCCCTGAAGCCCGTGTTACTCACCTCACCAGATGCCACTCTGATCATTGTCTGGTCCTTTTGGAATCCACTCTGAGAAGAGCGGTTCACCTTTCCCGCCCTTTCAAGTTCCAGAGCTTCTAGCTAAGTGACATTTCCTTCCTTGGCATTGTTGCTTCAACCTGGAGAAATGCTCCTCATTTAGCAGGTGTAGTTGAGAAATTTGCCAAGGATGCCACGCTGTGGAACAAGAATAACTTTGGGAACATCTTTGAGAAAAAAAGAAGGATTATGGCCAGGTTAAATAATGTTCAACATGCTATGGCAGATAGGGCCTCAAGCCATCTCCTAGAGTTGGAAAAGAACCTTCAAGCTGATCTTGATAATGTTCTTAGCCAGGAGGCAGAGTTGTGGGCCCTCAAATCTAGAATTGATTGGGCTGTACAAGGAGACAGAAATACATCCTTTTTCCACATGTCAACCCTTGTTAGGAGGAGGAGGAACAGGATCATAGCTATTAAGAATACTGCGGGAGACTGGATTCGTGAGGATCATGCTATCATGGAGCACATCCAGAAGGGGTTTTGTGAGATTTATTCCACTTCCAGCCACTTATCTTCTCTCACCCCCTTGCCTGACTCCCAGTGGCAAGCTAAAAATTTTGATGACATTCGTGATAGCTTGGCCATCCCTGTCTTTGATGATGAGATCAAGGCTGCTTTCCGGTCCATGAAAGCTCACAAAGCCCCTAGGCCTGATGGGTTGCATGCTGGGTTTTTCCAGCGTTTTTGGCTTATTGTTGGCAACTCAGTCATTAAAGAAGTTAAAGAGATTTTTGAAGGTAAAGTTATGCCAGAATACCTTAATAAGACCAATATAGCTCTCATTCCTAAAATCCAAAGTCCAGAGACTCTAAGCAACTACAGACCGATCAGCCTTTGCAATTCAGTTTACAAGATTGTTACTAAGATTATTGTGGCAAGGTTGAGACCTTTTCTTAGTGGTTTGATCAGTCCTCTTCAATCTACCTTTATTCTAGGAAGGAAAGGCATTGATAATGCCATCATCACTCAAGAACTTATACATACCATCTGTCGAGCTAAAGGTAAGGAAGGATACATGGCAATCAAGATTGATCTAGAAAAAGCCTATGACAAGCTTGAATGGAGTTTCATTAGGCAGATGCTCTTTTGTATCAACCTCCTCAAGAACCTAATTGATTTAATCATGAGTTGTGTGTCGTCTGTCTCTACCTCTATTCTTTTTAATGGAGGCACTTTGGAGCCGTTCTTTCCATCAAGAGGCATTAGGCAAGGCGACCCTTTGTCTCCCTATCTCTTCATAATGTGCATGGATTTTCTAGGGCAACTTATTGAAGAAAAGTGTAGCAGTAACCAATGGACTCCTGTTAAATCTTCCAAGAATGGCCTGGCCTTTTCCCACCTGATGTTTGCTGATGACTTGGTTCTCTTTGCAAAAGCTAATGATACCAACTGCCATACCATCAGAGCTGTATTAAACACTTTCTGCTCCATTTCAGGTCAGTCGGTGAGTGAAGCAAAATCTAGAGTATTTTTCTCGCCTAATGTGGACAGGGATAAGAGAGAGCTTCTTAGTGATATTTTGGGATTCCGGTCCACACCATCTCTAGGCAAATATCTTGGAATTCCTATCAAGCATGCAGGGCATTCGAATCAAGATTTTAATTTTGTGCTGGATAGGGTCAAGCAAAAATTGGCAAGTTGGAAGTCGAATCTCTTATCTATGGCTGGTAGGTCTATGCTTATCCAAGCTTCTTCTTTAACTATTCCTGCTTATGTGATGCAGTGTGCCCAGCTCCCAAGTAAGATTCTTGATGGTATTGATAGACTTAACCGAAATTTTTTGTGGGGATCCACTGATACAGTTAGAAAGCTGCATTGGGTGGGGTGGGAAAAAGTAGCTAAACCAAAAAAAGCTGGGGGATTGGGTCTTCAAACGGCTAAGGGCAGAAACACTGCTTTTCTTGCCAATTAAACTGGAGGTTCCACACTGAGCCTGAAGCCAACTGGGCCCTGGTTCTTAATAGGAAGTATTGCTCTCACAGAAGAATTATCTCAAGAAATCCTAATAAACTCCTTTGTTCCCGTGTTTGGTCAGCCATGAAAAAAGGAAAGGAGGTTTTCTAAAAAGGGATAAAATGGACAATTGGGAGAGAGAGTAATCTTAGATTTTGGTTTGATAAATGGGCGGGCTAAAACACCTTGAGGTTCTCCATCCAAGGTCCTTTTTCGGTGGAGGAAACCCATCGGAAGGTTAAGGATGTTATCTCAGTTGACGGCTGGAACTGGGCTTCCCTTTCCTTGGAGATCCTTCCTAATTTGAGGTCAGAAATCCAAGCGACTCCTTTTGCTATTGCTTCTAGGAGGGAAGATAGGTTAGCTTGGAAGGGTACTCAACACGGTGGGTTTGATTTAAGAAGTGCTTATAATTTTGCTATTGGGTTGGAGGAGGTTCATAATTTCGGAGGCCAATGGATATGGAAAGCCAAAATTTTGCCGCGAATTCAGATGTTTGTTTGGAAGTGTTATCATAATAGCATTGGTGTCAAATCTTGCCTTGCCCGAAGAGGTATGAATCTGGATACTGCTTGCCCTCTATGCCATCAAGCCACAGAGACTATTATCCATGCCCTTCGCGACTGCCCTATAGTCAGACCAATTTGGACTCAACTTGGGAAGGAGGTTTCTGACTCCGCCTTTTACTCAGGAGAATTGGAGTTTTGGTTGGCAACAAATGGTTGAACTACAACATCTATCTCCTTAAATCAGCCCCCTTGGATGCATGTTTTTCTTTTTGCCATTTGGCATATCTGGCTTAGAAGGAATGCGGTGGTGTTCAAAAACGGTCCCATACAAGGTAATTTAGCTTCAGATATTGTGAGCAAGTCCTTAGAATACGTTCATTATGCCCTCTCCTTTAATGCTTCGGCCATATTTTCCCAGAAACTGATCAGATGGGAGAGACCTGCCACGGGTTGGCTAAAGTTGAATACGGATGGGTCAGCTTCAGAACAATTGGGAGTTGCTGGTGGTGGAGGTATTGTGAGAGATGAAAGAGGAAATTGGGTTATTGGGTTTGCTAGAAATATTGGGAGAGCCTCTAGTTTCACTGCTGAGCTTTGGGCCTTGCGAGATGGGCTCTTCATTTGCCTTGCCAAGAATTTTCTTACTGTGGAAATGGAAATGGATGCCAAAATCTTAGTTGATATGCTTACTGATACCAGCAATGTCAACGTAGCCATCTGTCCTCTTGTGGATGATTGTAGATGTTAGGTTCTAAAGATTTAGGATTTTATGTATTTAGAACTCTAATGTGTAATATTGGCAAACCATGATCAAAACAATATGTTTAGTCTTGTTTAGGCTTGCTCAAAGTTGATTAAATATTGTAAAGTTGGAATCGAGTGGCTGCAGATGTACTGGAGCATTTTGGCCTGGCTCGATCGATCGAAGGATAGACTCGATCGATCGAATCTCGGGTCAGATGCGTTTTCTGCAGAATTCCAACTCAGCCCAAACTCTATTTAAACGTCTTGGGGTTCAAGTAAAACACTCCTATATATAAGGAAAACCCTAGAACGTTTTTGGGACTTTTGAGAGAGAGATTAGAGTGCCTCTTGTGCCTCCTTTTATTTTTAGGGTTTTGTACCCAAACCTCTCTAAATCTTTGTTGCTCATATTTGCTGTTTGTGTGAATCTCTTGTGAGATCTTTGAGGAGCTTTCCTTCACATAAACTTAGGGTTGTCAATATCTTGATGATCAACATAGTTGCAACCATTGGAACTTAAAAGAAAAGCAAGCGGGGAGCTTGTAGCTGATTGAGGAATTCAAGAAAGAAGTAGTCCGTGGATTCGGAGCCTGCACGTGGTCGTGTCAAGAAGTTCTACTGGTGGGTAGCATTAGGAAGTCGAGCGGGGAGCTTGTAGTCCTTTTGTAAGAACTTCAATTCTTTCATAGTGAATTCTGTTATGCCTTGAGGATCGGTGGGTCAAATCCTCCCCAGGTTTTTACCGTGTGGTTTCCTGGGTGATCATATCTTGTATTATTTATTTTCCGCTGCTTTATATTCTTGATATGATTGTTTGGATTGTTTTAACCTAGAATTGCTTAATTTGACTAAGTAACAACTTGGCTAATTAATCTAGGCTACGCAATCTGGTTGTTTAAGGGGTCTAAATTTCCATCAGTAGACATCTAGCCTCCCAATTTCTGCAGGTGAGGTTCAAGCACTATTACCGTGAAGCTAATAGGTGCGCAGATAGCCTTGCTAGGGTGGGATCGCAACAGAGTCCAGATTTTATTCTCTTTTATAGCCCTCCTGTGGGTGTTGAGTTAGTGTTTAATTCGGATTTTAATGGTCTGTACTATAACAGGCGTTGTCCTGATGTTACTCCTCCTTAGTTTTTAATATTAAAGTCATGTTTACCAAAAAAAAAAAAATTATTGACTGTGGTAGATAACGATGAAATTGTAAATATACATGTAATAGAAGGGCACTTAGACATGTACTGGTCTTCTCTCTATGCCACATAATGTACGAGGGGATTCTGTGTTGTTTTTATTCATGCATATCTCTTCAGATTTATATAAGAAATGCCATTCATTGTAGGGAAAGCAATGAAATATATAACAAGTTCAGATTTTCTTAGTTTCCTCTTCGCATAATGCTTAAAGTTAGACCAAAATGGGCATTTGCCCCTTTCGCCAAAACTTTCCTGCAAAATGCCCCATATCTGAAATTATTTAAGGAAACACCCCTGTTTTGAAACTCGATTTTCTAAAAATCGAGTTTCAATTTAAAACTCAATTTTTGGATAATCGAGTTATAGCAAACTAAAAATAAAAAAAAAATTGTGGAACTCGAGTTCCAAAAAAAAAAAAAAAAAAAAAAAAAAATCTAAGTTCAATTTCGCTATAACTCGATTGTCCAAAAATTGAGTTTTACATTTGAAACTCGATTTTCTAAAAATTGAGTTTCAAAACAAAGCCATATCCTTAAATAGTTTTAGACAGTGGACATTTTACTGGAAAGTTTGTGTGAAAGAGGTAAAATCCAATTTTGGCCCTTAAAGTTATTTCCAAACTTTCTATTGTTATATTATGCAAATCTCATAAGGGACCTTTTACAATTTTTTTTTTCTTGATTTTACTTTCAACCCCATCCGGCACCTTAATATGGACTTTATGCATAATCAAAACTTCAAACAAGCTTAAATTCTGAGTCTTCTGACCTTTGCTCTCATTGAAAGATATTGACTCTCTTCAATTAATTTAAGGATAATATGACCATAAATCTGTTTTGAAAGTAACAAAAAATTGACAATAACAATTTTATTGGGACAATTCAGAATCTATTCCAGTAAATGGGGGAGGCCCAAATAAGTGGTTGGGAAGTCATGGAACCGATGGCCCTAGAGCTAAGAAGAAATGTCCCCAAATACAGAGAATGAAGTTCAAATAAAATGACAATGACTAAAGTAGAAAAGAATCAATGAATTATCAGATATTCTCTGGATGTGGCTTATAATAAATACTACTTAAGCTTCCTAAAGTAATAAACGAAAGTATACATAAAAGGGTCGCAATGACCATTTTGCATGCAGAAATTCTTATTCCTTCACAGCCAAAAAAAGGGCATATTGGTGACAAGAATTCAAGAATATAATTGAGCAGCTTTAGCTGGTCTATGCTAGCTATGCGCATCATTATCCATTGCTCAGGTGATCTAGTTTGTTATATTGGCCTGGTTCACGTACCACAAACACAAAACGTGACCAAAATGATAGGTCATATCCCATGCTAGCTTTCCACTTTCTTATAGTGCAATAATTATATTCTAATTAAGTCTAAGTTATGATTCATCAAGTTATGTAAATTACTTGTTTCCTAGATTTCAAACCATGAATGTTTCGTTGGTGCTGAAAAGAGATCCCAGCAAGAAAAGAGATCCCAGCAAGAGGAAGATTCCCAAACTAGAAGTTGGGACAAAATGGGCTTTTACCCTTTTTAAAAAAACAATCCAGCATTTTGCCCCATTTCCCAAACTAATTAGGGAAATGCCCCTCTTTTGAAACTCGATTTATGATAAATCGAGTTAGGCCTTATAGCGGCGTTTTTAAGCAGCCTATAGCGGCGTTTTTAAGCAGCCTATAGCAACGTTTTCAAGACCTATAGTGGCGTTTTGTAACTCGATTTATATGAAATCGAGTTATAGGCAAAAAAAACAAAAAAAATTGCCTATAACCCAACTTCATGAAAGTCGAGTTACAAAACGCCACTATAGGTTCTTAAAACGTCACTATAGGTACTTAAAAACACCGCTATAGGGCTCCAGAATTTTTTTTTTTTTAATAACATAAATCGAGTTACAAAAGAGGGACATTTCCCTAATTAGTTTGAGAAAGAGGGCAAAATGCTGAATTGTTTTTTTAAAAAGAGTAAAAGCCAATTTTTTCCCTAGAAGTTGTAATTGATGTCATGAAGAACTTTTTTTTCACTACCACCATGTAAGGTTGTCATTGTTCTAACTTCCATATCCTCCCTCTCTCTTATGATGTGAAAAAATCCACCATATAGATGCCGTGGTCTTTTAGGTTCTTGCTTGTTTTAAGGATTTAAAACCAAAAGTTTGACGAATAAATTGCTTGATACGCATTTAAAACAACACCATCATACATATTAAATGCGTACGTAAGTTGAATACTATCGATGTTTTTTGTCAACTCTTGAAAAGAGATTATAAGAATATTATTTGGTAGAGTATACAAATTATTCGATAGTTGGGATATGGGAATTTGAATCCTAGACAAAGGTAATTTGTCACCTCTTAATGTAATTTTTGTCATTCTTCTGTAATGAATTTTCTTAATATTTACTTTTTCCAAATAAGTTATGAATATTAAGTTATCATTTATTAACTTATTATTAAAAGATATTAAAAATGATCAATTTTTTTTTTTTTGTTAATTCAATTGTTACAAGGAGAGGAGAGATTTCAATCCTAAACATTTCCATTGTAAATATTAGAAAGTGTTAGTTAAACTACAAGGCACTTGGCAACAACTTATTTAATTGTTTAAAATATAATAAAAATTTTCATTTAAATTTATTCTTAAATTAATATTAAGTTTTTATATGAAAATTTGGATTAGTTTCAAATGGATATTGAAGATATAGTTTTAAGTGGACTAGAAGTAATTTTAGATGACTGTGAATTTTTGTTTTTTGTTTTTGAATTATAGCATATGAAATATAATTGAAATGGCACTTGACACAAAAATTAGAATACAATTAAAATCTAATTTTGATCCTTTATTAAGATTCCATTTTAATACACACACACACACACACACACACACACATATATATATATATATATACTATGTAGACAGTTTGTTCTTTCTTAATTGTTTTATTATAGAGAGGAGAAGAAGAAAATAGTTTGTTATTTCTTAACCTGACTTTTTATTTTTATTTTTTTTTAACGATGAAATGAATTTTATATAATGTTTAGATTTCACAATAGTAAACAAATTTGAGTTATTATGAACATACAACTGGTTTTAATAATATAATAAAAAAAAATCCTTTAGATTTATACATCATTAATAATAAGTTTTGGTAACAAAATTTAGATTTGTTTCAAATTAGTTTGAAACAGTTTTAAATACGTAATAGCAGATTTAGATGGACTTGACATATTTTTCAACGAGTTGGATTTTTTAATTTTTTTTTAATTTTTTATATATAAATTGAAAATGGATACATGTCAAAAAATTACATTCTTTATTCTGTTTATATTTGTGTGTATATATATAGGGTCTTTGTTAAGGCACTAGTTAAAAGATTAATATTTGTGTGTGTGTGTGTATATATATATATATATATTTCCTACAAGCTTTATTATAGAAAGTAAATTGGAAACAGCAGCGTTGAATTCCCTTCTGGAAACTAGAAAAGATTCCTTTCCACCCAAAAAATTGGTGCTACACTTGACAATGATTAACTATAAATGATTATCTTGAGAATGAAGAGTTATTTCAAATCACGTGAGCTTAACCAGGTTAAACTTCTACAAAAAGATGCCTTTTGCTGTGTAGTTTTGTTTTTTATTTAGAAAGTAGATACCATTCAACTTGCCTGGTCACAATCCGCAAAGAGAGATGCTATTGCTTGCTTTAATTTCACCCCTCAGAAAAGTTCAAATGGTTCATTTCATGCTTGCAAGCAAGAATCTGCAACCCATAATTAAACAGAAAAAAGACAAGTTGTAAGAATTACCACTATTTGTCATAGATTCATTGAAGAAAATAGAAATATTGATGGAAGAAGTCAAGGAAAGGTAGCGGTCAAAAGAAAATGTTAGAACTAGATCTTAATTATCATTGGTGTTGGAAAAATAGATCTTCCATCATATTTCGATTCCTGTATCTAACTCTTCTTTCAAAACCTTAATTAACGGTAACTCCGAGACTTTTAATTTCTAAAGAGGTTTTAATTGTTTCATATCCAAGAGTGTTAATATTAATATTTCATATGTAAAATATGGACGTCTTATATAAAAGTTTAGATCATATCCCGATTCTTGTATCTAACTCTTTCAAAACCTTAATTAACATTGAGGCTTTATTCAATATGGAGGTTTTGATTGTTTCATACTTTCATATCTAAGAGGGACAAAATGGGCTTTTGCCCTTTTCGGGCAAATTAAATAGCTTTATACCCCATTTCCCAAACTAATTAGGGAAATGTCCCTCTTTTAAAACTCGATTTATGATAAATTGAGTTAGAAAAAAAAAAATTCTGAAGCTCTATAGTGGCGTTTTAAAGAGTCTATAGTGACGTTTTAAGGACCTATAGTGATGTTTTTTTTAACTCAACTTCAATGAAATCGAGTTATAGGCAATTTTTTTTACCTATAACTCAATTTCATGGAAGTCGAGTTAAAAAACACCACTATAGGTTTTTAAAAATGTCATTATAGGTCCTTAAAAACGTCACTATAGAGCTTAACTCAATTTTGAGTAATTAAGTCAAGTTTCAAAAGAGAGGCATTTCTCTAATTAGTTTGAGAAAGGGAGAATAAGGCTATTTAATTTGTCCGAAAAGGGCAAAAACCCATTTTGTCCTATCTAAGAGTGTTCATATTAATGTATCATATGTAAAATATGGACATCTTGTATAAAGGTTTAGATATTACGAGAAATGTTTTACAATTGAGGTTGTGCAACAATAATCAACTTTATGCAAGGATAGTTTATCACGTTGATTGGTGTGCTATCGCAGGCAATCAAAAATAAAACCTATACTCCTAAAAATATTTGTAGTAGTGCGAGTAAGGATCGTTCCCACGGAGAGTATCTAGCCTAATTTTATGCTACGTGAGCAAGGAAGGGGGGGGGGGTTGAGTATAATGAAAACAATTGTAAGAAAAACAACTAAGGAACAATTCAAATTAAAGTATTGAAATCAATCAAGAGAACAAACCTTGGTCCAAGTCAACATCCACATCGAAATTTTACAACTAATCATCGATACAAGTACATATCAATTCATACTTTAAATATTCACCGTTGGAACTATTTTCCTATCTCTCCTTAGTCGTAGTTAATTAGAAAACAAGTGATCTAATTAACCCTAGCTACTAAACAACCCAAGACAAGCGCTAAAGGTTTAATTTAGTAGCAGCCTTAAGAACTAGAGAGATCGATGAAACTAAACAACACAAGCACAAGCAGTTGTATTTAATTTAGTTGAGCGTTCTTCCTAAGATCTAATAATTTCTAACGTAGCAAATCATTAAATCTTGGTTGCTTCACAAATTAGAGAGATCAAACAATTACGGATTTGATATCTAAACTAGCAATAGATTGCAACAAATAATAAACTAGTAGGCTTCCTAGTAATTAAACGAGACAATCATGAAAATAGGCACAGAAGAACATCCGATATTCAAAGCATAAATTGAACAATAAAAACAAATTAGATCTCACAATTTTATTGATTCCGAGGCTTCAGTTTCCTTTGACCAAATATAAAAGTTTTAGCCACGCAGAGCCATGATAGAAAACTCAAAGGAGAAAATTAGAGAAGAAGGGAGAGAGAGGCGTGTGTGTGTCCAAATCTGATTTCTCCTCCCCCTTTTACACGTTAATTCCCCCTTTCCCAAGCCTACAAAATCTCCTAAAAATATTCTAAATAATAACATTCAAATTTGACTAATTAAGGAAAAATATTAAAAATAAAACAAAGTCCTAATATAACTAGGAAAGTGGTGTTTTTCAACTGGAAATTTCGTGCATCAGATCTGGAAGCTTCCAAAAATAAACCACATTAGATCTGCATATTAGAATTTCAAGCAAAGGAACATTCCAGAACGTCAACAGTGCAGGTGCAGCAACTTCAAACCCGATTTCAACCTTGATGCAGCCCGTATCTCTCAAAACTCAAAACACGAAAGTTGTAGAGCTTTGTCTTGGCATTCCACAGCATCTTGAATCATCTCAATCGAAGCTTAGATGAGAGAGTTATACCCAGATTACGAAGCGATGTCAAAGCTGTCCAAAATTGCCCAATTAGCTACGTTTTGCACTTAATGCCTCCATTTGCATCCTAAATCAAAATATAAGAATAATGAGTACATTTAGGCACCAAATAAATATAAAAAACTAAACATTAAGAGAGAAAAATATGACATTTTGCATTCTTATCATTGACTTCTCTAAGAAGCAAAACCCTAATAAGATCCTTTACCCAAAGGTTTACTTTAAAAAAAAAATTATATATAAATATATTATTCCAATGAATAGGTTACTAATTTGAAGTGGAATATATATATATATATATATATATATATATATCCCCAATTCCAGCATTCTATAGGTACTATATTCTATAACTAAGTGTGCGTTTGCAAAGGGTGATGAGAAAATTGAGAATAGATAGATATTATCTCTTATTCGATAGACAGATAGAGTAAAAAAGTAGAAGGAAAAAAAAAAGAAAAAAGAAAAAAAGAGGTATACCATTTTTAATCTTTCAAATATTGAAAGAAAAATTGAGGAAAAATGTCTTACGTAATTGCTTTAACAATGTTAGAAATATTTTCTTTCCATTTATTTTGTTTTATCATTCTTACCAAATACTTATATAATGAAAAGCATTAATATCTTCTTCTTCATCTCTCTCTCTCTCTCTCTCTCTCTCTCTCTCTCTCATCCTTCCTACCATGTCAGTCATATGTTGGGAAAGGAAGCATGCTATTTCATTCTTCATAACATCTAGTACAGTTGTTTTTCAATAAGCCTAATCGCATAACAAATTTCAAAAAAATATATATCACAATTGTTAAGGTAATAGATTGTAGCTAGTGTATAATAAAAGGATGCTATCTCATTTTTCGTAACATCTAGTATAGTTGTTTTTCAATAAGTCTAATCATATAACAATTTTTTTTAAATCACAATTGTTGTGGTAATAGATTGTAGTTAGTGTATAATAAAAGGATGTAAATGGTTGTTTCATGGGAAAGCGATGTTGCATTAACCACAATACTACTTCAAAAAAAATTGTTATATATATATATATATATATTTATTTATTTATTGTGTCTATAGCATGGTTATATTTTTATTTTTTTTGTGGAATATAAACTATCTAGCACAATTGTCAATGAATTGTTGGACTTAAAGAATAGATTCTCTAAGAACACTTGCATCGGTGCTCCGTGCTTGTATATTAATTTTTTTTTAAGTACCACGCACATTTTAGCTAACCCAACTCAAAATTCACCCATATTAGGTCATATAAAATTGTGTAAAAATACATGATCATTACAGTAACAATGTAAATTTACATTGACACTATTCATTTTGCTTTTATTTTTTATTTTTTCTTTACATATCTCCAGGGGCGTAGCCAGGATTAACTACTTGGGGGGGCCGGGTTATAACAGAGATATACTAAATATAATTTTTAAGTGAGTCAAACCATGAAGGTTGAAATCGACGATGATGAGTATCATCATTGTATGGATAATCTCTATTTTTAGGTTGATATGGACCTTCTTTGAGATAAGCACGTCGGATTTCATCTTGTTTGTTGATAGGGAATTCACATATTTGTTTACGTGATCCTGGATCATGATCTATCTCTTCAAATTGAAGTTTTGGACATTTGGAGGGGTGTTCATCAGGCATTGAAGTATTAACATTTGTTTCTACAACCACAGGTGTCCTAATTTCTGAATTGCTAACATCTTTTTTCTTAAAGAATGCATCAATTGTTTTTCGTTTGCTCATAATTCTTTTAGCTTTAAGAATATGACTCAAAAATTAACCTGAAAAGAATTTTAAAAAATAAAATTTTAATTAGAAATTTTTACTTAGTTATATGAATGTTATTCATACTCAAGAAAAAAATATAAAATTTCTACTATAATTTAAACAGTCAACCTATTTATAATACAACTTTAATTAATAATAACCCCTCAAATGAAAACAAAAATAATTTAATTAATTTGTCTTTTATAATGTATTGGTTAATTTAATTATATAGCTTTAATTATTGTTGTTTAGCGTAACAATAAACTATATTGCTTTAATTTATTTGTCATTAATTATACTGCTTTAATTTGTTATATTGTTTAGCCCCTTGTACATATTACACTAAAAGAGCCGAACATTATACATTCTATGTGCAGCACAATAATTAAAGCAGTGTAATGTGCTGCACATTACATTGCTTTAATTATTGTTTACTTGGCCCCATGAGCCCATGAGCCCATCTACTCTCTCCCCACCCCACGGTCCCCACTCAACAAACAACAGACAACAGACAAGCACAACATATGCCCCAACCACAATAGCCAGCTGCAATCAGAAAATTTCACAATGCCAATCACAAATCACAACACATATTACACTAAATGACAATCAATATCCCATTCCCACCAACACCAACACACAGGGGCGGAGCCACATAGTGGCTTGGGGGGGCCGTGGCCCCTGCAAAAAAAAAAATTTCCCATTAGCCTATGAAGAAAAAATAAATTGGCCCCCCCAACATTAGACAGTCGGCCCCCCTATTAATTTCTCACATATTCTCCCAGCCCAGGAACACCCTCAATCAAAAATTAGGAAAAAAAAAAAATTATCTGTTCTACTTTCAAGCAAAATAATTATAAAAAAAAAAAAAAAAACCCAAAAAAAATTTGAACTAAAATTTGGAAAAAAAAAAAAATGTAACAGAGGCAAGCCCACGGTGAGCCCAATAGATTACAGAGGTAGCTCGCTCATGGCAAGCCCACGGATTCTCATTCAAAAAAAAAAAAAAACCACCGATATAGAAAATCAGAAATCAAACCCATCAGTTAGGCCATCACGTCGCTGGCAGAGAAATCCAATCCCCAATATAGCAATATACAAAGCAAAACCAAAACAAAATCCAGCAAACCAAAGACAGAGGTGTTTATCAAAAAAAAAAAAACCCAATATAGAGCAAACCAAAACCGCCCTTGCCAGCAAACCAAACCAACGGACCACAGTCACGTCGCCGTCATCGTCGCCGCAGCAGCTTGCTCGTCGTCGTCGCCGTAGCTCACGTCGCCGTCGTCGTCGCCCCTCATCGCAGATCGGAGATCGTAGATCCGATATTGGAGATCGCAAATCGGAGCTCTGCCTCTACTCTGGTGCTTGGTGCTCGGTGCTCTACTCCCTCCGGCCCTCCCTTAAGGTATTTCTCTCTTTTTCTCTCTAACTCTCTCTCAGTCTCTCTCTCTTTATCTCACTGAAATGAAATTTTCGTAGATCGCCGTCTCTGCTCGCTCCGGTGCTCCCTCCGGTCCGGCCCTCCCTCAAGGTTTTTCTCTCTGACTCTCTCTCAGTCTCTCTCTCTCTTTATCTCACTCTCAAATGAAAAAATGAGATGAAATTTATGAACGGCTCTCTAACTCTCTTTATTCTTTAATAGGCTATCTCACTAAGTCAGCCAATCAGAGATGAGAGACCCACAGTGGGTCTCTCATCTCTGATTGGCTGGCTGTTTTTGTCTTTTTGAATTTGGCTTTATGCCTTTATCTTATCCGTTTGGGTTGGTCAGTGTGTTGGTGTTGGCTTTATCTTATCCGTTTGGGTTGGTCAGTGTGTTGGTGTTGGTGGGAATGGGATATTGATTGTCATTTAGTGTAATATGTGTTGTGATTTGTGATTGGCATTGTGAAATTTTCTGATTGCAGCTGGCTATTGTGATTGGGGCATATGTTGTGCTTGTCTGTTGTCTGTTGTTTGTTGAGTGGGGACCGTGGGGTGGGGAGAGAGTAGATGGGCTCATGGGCTCATGGGGCCGAGTAAACAATAATTAAAGCAATGTAATGTGCAGCACATTACACTGCTTTAATTATTGTGCTGCACATAGAATGTATAATGTTCGGCTCTTTTAGTGTAATATGTACAAGGGGCTAAACAATATAACAAATTAAAGCAGTATAATTAATGACAAATAAATTAAAGCAATATAGTTTATTGTTACGCTAAACAACAATAATTAAAGCTATATAATTAAATTAACCAATACATTATAAAAGACAAATTAATTAAATTATTTTTGTTTTCATTTGAGGGGTTATTATTAATTAAAGTTGTATTAAAAATGGGTTGACTGTTTAAATTATAGTGGAAATTTTATATTTTTTTCTTGAGTATGAATAACATTCATATAACTAAGTAAAAATTTCTAATTAAAATTTTATTTTTTAAAATTCTTTTCAGGTTAATTTTTGAGTCATATTCTTAAAACTAAAAGAATTATGAGCAAACGAAAAACAATTGATGCATTCTTTAAGAAAAAAGATGTTAGCAATTCAGAAATTAGGACACCTGTGGTTGTAGAAACAAATGTTAATACTTCAATGCCTGATGAACACCCCTCCAAATGTCCAAAACTTCAATTTGAAGAGGTAGATCATGATCCAGGATCACGTAAACAAATATGTGAATTCCCTATCAACAAACAAGATGAAATCCGACGTGCTTATCTCAAAGAAGGTCCATATCAACCTAAAAATAGAGATTATCCATACAATGATGATACTCATCATCGTCGATTTCAACCTTCATGGTTTGACTCACTTAAAAATTATATTTAGTATATCTCTGTTACAACCCGGCCCCCCCAAGTAGTTAATCCTGGCTACGCCCCTGCCAACACACTGACCAACCCAAACGGATAAGATAAAGCCAACACCAACACACTGACCAACCCAAACGGATAAGATAAAGGCATAAAGCCAAATTCAAAAAGACAAAAACAGCCAGCCAATCAGAGATGAGAGACCCACTGTGGGTCTCTCATCTCTGATTGGTTGACTTAGTGAGATAGCCTATTAAAGAATAAAGAGAGTTAGAGAGCCGTTCATAAATTTCATCTCATTTTTTCATTTGAGAGTGAGATAAAGAGAGAGAGACTGAGAGAGAGTCAGAGAGAAAAACCTTGAGGGAGGGCCGGACCGGAGGGAGCATCGGAGCGAGCAGAGACGGCAATCTACGAAAATTTCATTTCAGTGAGATAAAGAGAGAGAGACTGAGAGAGAGTTAGAGAGAAAAAGAGAGAAATACCTTGAGGGAGGGCCGGAGGGAGTAGAGCACCGAGCACCAAGCACCAGAGCAGAGGCAGAGCTCCGATCTACGATCTCCAATATCGGATCTACGATCTCCGATCTGCGATGAGGGGCGACGACGACGGCGACGTGAGCTACGGCGACGACGACGAGCAAGCTGCTGCGGCGACGATGACGGCGACGTGACCGTGGTCCGTTGGTTTGGTTTGCTGGCAAAGGCGGTTTTGGTTTGCTCTATATTAGGTTTTTTTTTTTTTGATAAACACCTTTGTCTTTGGTTTGCTGGATTTTGTTTTGGTTTTTCTCTGTATATTGCTATATTGGGGATTGGATTTCTCTGCCAGCGACGTGATGGCCTAACTGATGGGTTTGATTTCTGATTTTCTGTATCGATGGTTTTTTTTTTTTTTTTGAATGAGAATCCGTGGGCTTGCCATGAGCGAGCTACCTCTGTAATCTATTGGGCTCGCCGTGGGCTTGCCTCTGTTATATTTTTTTTTTTTCAAATTTTAGTTCAAATTTTTTTTTGGTTTTTTTTTTTTTTTTTTATAATTATTTTGCTTGAAAGTAGAACAGATAAATTTTTTTTTTTCCTAATTTTTGATTGAGGGTGTTCCTGGGCTGGGAGAATATGTGAGAAATTGATAGGGGGGCCGACTGTCTAATGTTGGGGGGGCCAATTTATTTTTTCTTCATAGGCTAATGGGAAAAATTTTTTTTTGCAGGGGCCACGGCCCCCCCAAGCCACTATGTGGCTCCGCCCCTGCATATCTCGAGAGTGAATGAATATGATATATGGTGATTGTTGTGTGTGAATAAAGAGAAAAAAAAAATTATAAAAAAAGAAAAAGAAAATTGACATTTTGATAAAATGTAATATAAAATAGATAATCTGATGTGACGTGGGGTGTTTTAAAAATGTGAATATGTAAAATTATATATTTATATATATATATATATATAATAAATTTTTATGCTAAAATACACAACAATTTTTATAAGATCGAGCCGATGAGATTCTGGTCTTAAGAGACAAATCCACAATGAAGGACAAACGTGCAAGACTGTATGTTTTTTTTTTTAATAATTAAATCTCATTGCTTAGCTCTTCAAGCATTGAAACATTGGTTTTCTCAACCAAAAAAAAAAAAGAAAAAAAAAAGAAAAAAGAAAAAGAAAAAGGCATCGAACCATTGACCTTGGAGAAATAATTTGCATTTCTTTGAAGAGTGAAGCATGATTAGCTTTGTACCAATGATTGATAATGAAGATCCACAATTTATAGTAGTTTTAGGACTTGAAATATTTTTAAACTAGTTACATATATATATATATATATATATTTTTTTTTTTTTAAAAAATTGATCGGATACTTGACAAAAGATTTCATCATGTGAAATTTTCTTATATTGGCACAAAATCAGATTGTTTGTTCTTCTTATATGTTTGTATATCATATACATATATAGATTTCTTTCGATGAACAAAAATTAGCTCCAAAGTTTAGAGAAATCTCCTCAAATCCACTACGTAAGGATTTTTAAAATTATTTATGTGTATTATTTAAACAAATCATATAATTTATTAAAAATAATCCAACTAAAACTATATGTGGACGATTTTTTCAATCACTACATAGTCGCTTGGAGGAGAAGAATAAAATTATGGATACAAAATTTTTACAAGTTTACAACAAAACTTAAATGTGATAATAAGTTATTAATGATAAGTTAAAAAGGTGATGTCCGTGATGGATGTAAATGAAACTAGTAGAAACTTAGCAACCAGGGACGGAGCCAGGAGTTCAAGGGAGTCAATACCGTACCGGAGGCTGTACCGGTTTGCCCAACGGTACGATATATTTCGGATACCGGTCAATACCGGTGTACCGTTTCGGGTTTACCGCTATTTTTTATATTTATAAATAAATAAATAAATAAATAAATAAAAAATATATATATATATATATATGTGTGTGTGTGTGTGTGTGTGTGTATATATTATAATAAATATAAAAGCTTACCATAAAACATTTCCTCAATTCAGAACTAATTATTCATGATTTTATACTTTAGTATCAATTAAAAGAAAAAGAAAAAAACACAATATAAAAAATAGAAAGTTTAAAAGTTATCATTGCATACTAAGAAAACAAATAATACTAATAAGTTAATACAAATAAGTTACCATTCTGCCCTAAAAAAAATTTAAATATTACAAAACTTTAAAAAAAATAAATAAAATAAAAACTTTTTTCTGTACCGGCCGGTATGCCCGGTACCGGCCGGTATTGCCCGAAATTGGCCGGTATGGCCGGTACGGCCGGTATTTAAACCGGTACGAAACGTTGATGTTTCGATATCGGTATGCAGCCGGTACGGCCGGTACCGGTACGGTATCGACCACTTTGGCCAGGACTTGGAGTTAGGGGCCTGACTCTGTTACTTCTAGAGATTTTTGTTTAAATTTTTTTCAATGGCCAAGTTGTTTGTTCTTGGTAAAATAAATTGATTAAGCTTAATTTTTTTAGTTTTATTATTGGTAATTTTTGTTGTTGGGCTAATTTTTTTGGGCTTGTATATTTTGTTTTAGATTTAATCTATTAATTTGTTATGTCCTTTAAAAGATGAAAAATGCTAAAATTACAAAATTTTTACAAATTACTAATGTGGTAAGTGGTTATTGATAAGTAAAAAGTGATACAAGTGTACGAACCAATAAAAATTTACTACCCCAATAGTCTGTATAAACGTTGTAAAAACGTTTGTGGCTATAACATTACTCTCAAAAGAATTGATGACATTATTAAGGGGGGGCAAAGTGTAATTTTATTGAACAAAATTGCTAAAATTTGTACCTATTAATATAGTAATATTTTAAAAAAAAAAAATTAGGGGGGGCCATTGTCCCCCCTAGTCCAATAACAACTCTGTCCATGTTAGCAACTAGACTTTGTTATAAAATTATTGTAAAAAAGTTGTGCTTGTAGCACTGCTGGAAAGAAAATAACTCCAAACATATTTGAATCTAACTTTTTTCTTCCTTCAAACTTTATTATATTATTATAAGGAAAAAAATTTCAAATTGAAGTGTTGAATTGAAAGATTATAGAAACAAATAAACTTATACAACTTTTACCACAACTTATCATGTGGTGACTAGTGAGTTGTGAGTGGTGAAGATGAATCCATAACTTTTTCTTTACCACTCATTACTCATCATTTAGCAAGTTATGACAAAAATTATATAAGTTTACGTGGTATTAACATTGCCGACATTGAATTTCCTTCTAGAAACTAGAAAAGCCTTCACTCCTTCCAAAAAGTATGTGCTACACTTACAGTGATTAACTGATTATTTCGAAAAAGGCCCAATGAGGATTTCCTTTTTTTTCAAATCACGTAAGCTTAACCATAATAATAAACTTTCGATTAAAAAAAAAAGGCTTTTGATAGTGTACTTTCTTTTTTATTAAGAAAGTAGATACCATTCAACTTGCTTGGACACAATCAGCAAAAAATGCTACTACTTGCTTTTCATTCACCTCTCAAAAAAAATTTTAATGGTTCATTTCATGCCTGCAGGAATCTGTAACCAAAAAAAAAAAAAAAAAAAAAAAAAGAAATAGAAAAAAGTTGTAAGAATTACTATACATCATTGATTCATTGTAAAAATTAGAAATATTCTTAGGAGTCAAGGAAAGGTAGCGGCCAAGAGAAAATGCTAGAACTAAATCTTTATTGGTGTCGGGAAAAAGTTTTTTCAGTCACATCTCATAACTAACCCTCTCCTTTCGAAACCTTAACAATGAGGTTTTATTGAATTGCCAGTTTGGATGGAGGGGGATGGAAGGAAACTTAGGAAAGTACAAAGTGAAAAAAATAATAATGATAAGCCTTATAAAAGGGTGGATTATCATGTTGCCTTCTTTGAGAAGGAAAATCCTTGTGCGATCTCTTATCTCATATCTAACCCTCTTCTTTCAAAACTTTAACAATGAGGTTTTATCGAATTGCCAGTTTGGATGGAGGGGGGGGGGGGGGATGGAACATGGAAGGAGAGTACAAAGTGAGAAAAAAAAAAAAAAAAAAAACTTATAAAAGGGTGGATTATCATGTTGCCTTCTTTGAGAAGGAAAATCATCTTGTATGATCTCTTATCTCATATCTAACCCTCTTCTTTCAAAACCTTAACAATGAGGTTTTATCGAATTAATTACCAATTTGGATGGAGGGGGATAGAAGGAAAGTACAAAGTGAAATAAAAATAAGCCTTTTAAAAGGGTGGATTATCATGTTACCTTCTCTAAGAAGGAAAATTCTTGTATGACCTCTTATCCATAGGTTTACTTTCTTCATTTTTTTTTTCATAAATAATTTTTTTTTTCAAATATATATTTTCTCCTTTTTTAGAGAGTAGAAAAGTATATAAGAAATATGTATTAAAAAAAAGATAAATATTTTCTATTCAGATGTAGCATTTTTAATCTTTCAAAAATTGAAATAACAAATGATGAAAATATCTTACATTAATGATTTTAAAAAACTTAATATTTATAATTTATTAAATAAGAGAAAAATAATTCAATACAAAGATATTATAGAAATTTAAAATAGGTCTCCACTTTTCTATCATATTCTAACCAAATACTTATATAATGAAAAATATTAATATCTTGTTTTTTCTTATTTTTTGTATCTTCATTTATGCTTTTTTATAATTTTTATATATTATAGTGATACTTCCTACCATGTCAGTCATGTGCTGGGAAAGGAACCACGTTATCTCACTCTTCATAATATCTAGTATAGCTGTTTTTCAATATGTACAATCAATAATCGTGCAACAAATTTCACAATTGTTGATGCAATATATTGTCATTGGTGTGTAAGAAGTGATGTAAAGTTGGTCTTGTGGGAAAATAATGTTGTTCTGATCACAATATATCACCTCAACAAATTGTAAAATAAAATGCAAAATTTGTTATGTTTGTGTCATTTTTTGTAGTTTTTTGGGGGAATATAAATTATCTAGCACAGTTGTCAATGAGTTCTTGGAATGTTGGACTTACAAAGAAAATTCTCTAATACTACTCGACTACCAATCAAATATAGAAAGGGACAGGTGTGCAAGAGTGTATTTTTTTAATTAAACATGATTAGTTTGAAGAGTGAAATTAAAAATTATTAAACCTTATTGCTTAGCTCTCCAAGCATAGACTTTTAATAAATTAATTCGCATTTTTTTGAAGAGTGAAACATGCTTAGTTTTGTTAATCCATGCATTATTCTTGATTTTCCACCAATGATACTGATAATCACAATTTATTAAAAACATTGCCTCATTAAAAACTTCAGCGTGGCATCAATCATATAAAAACAATCTTAGTTTTCAATAATTTTTTTCATAAACTTCAGCTGCATGTTACGGTGTCACACTAGCTTGTTTAATAATAAAATATTTTAAAATATTTTTTAGAATGTTTAGAAGTGTGGTCCATGCATGGGAAATAATCTTTTTATTTCAACTGAAGTTAGAAACTAGAAAAAAGTCATACAAGTGATTTTTTTTTTCAAATCTTAGTTTTTTAGTTGCTAAAAATTGGTTAAAATGTACATAAGTAAATAAACTAAGAAATTAAAAGAAAAATCACTTGCCAAACAGACACTAAATTATTTAAATGTTCCTGTGAATGAATAAAATGGTTTTTATTGAACAGTCAAGTTTTCATATTCTAAGAGATTCAAGCAATGATGAGAGTAATGGAGACTTTTTATTCTAATGTTAATGTGAATGAAGAAGTGGGTGGAATAGAAAGTTAAATTTTCATATCTTAACGTATCTAGTGCATTAATGCACTGAACACAAACCGCGCATGTCCAATACACAAATGAGCGGAGTGGATGGTCAAATTTTTCATAGCCTAAGAGATTAAGGGTGTGTTTGGATACCGCTTATTTGCTGAAAACTGAAAACTTATTACTGAAAACATTATAGTAAAATAATTTTTAAATGTGTGAATAGTGATATGGGACCCAAAAATGCATTGAAATTTGTGTTTTGCTAAGTTTGTGGAAAAGTGAACAATACCCATGAGACCTACTAAAAAACACAGAACGCATGAATTGGGCAAAACGCCCAATCCAAACGTACGCTAAGTCAAGGTGATTGCATTTTCCAAAAATGTTTTTTTTTTTTAAGGGAAATGCTAACGAGTGCTCTTAGAGCACTCATTAATAATCCATTTAAAGAAAGTTTTTATGGGAAATGAAAAAAAGTAATTAATATTTTGACAGTTTTTTTCATTTCCCATAAAAATAGTATCAAAACTTTCCTAAAATGGATGATTAATAAGTGCCCTAAGGGAACTCGTTAGCACGACCCTTTTTTTTTAATAGGAGATTAGGTAGAGAGGGGTTATTATCATGGGACCATAATCATTGCAAATTATACTCCCTCCGTTTAACTTTTTTTGTCCTCTATTCCATTTTGAAATGTCCCAAAATATTGTTTTGTTTCTAAAAATAAAAGTCATTAATTTACTAATGTTTCTATTATAACCCTATTAATTTACTAATTTAATTTTTTGATAAATTTTTTTAAGGGTAGTTTTGGAAACTTATACATTTTTAAAAGGTAAACAAGACAATAAATAATATTCCCTTAAAAAGTTTGATTGTTTAAACAGGACAAAAAAAGTGAGACGGAGGGAGTATTTAATTTATGGAGTATTTGATTTATAAGTTAAAGACTTCCAATTCCAAACTTTACCCAAGTTTTTAAGGAAGCAATACATGTGTAATCATGTTGTAGAATCTATTATACAAAAGTTTAAAAAGTAGTTGTGGAAGTTCATGCCAGAGGAATTGGATTCTATTGGGTCATCGTGTAAAAACGATCAAGAATATCATAATTCACAACAAAACGTTTTCCAAAGCTTAAAAAAACAAAAACAAAAATAAAACAAAAACAAATTTTGGTCAAAAGTGCACAGACCTAGAAAAAGAAAAAAAGTTAAGCCAACCTAACGCGGATTTAGGCTTGAAAGTTGGAAGTTGGAACATGTAAATTAATATATATGAAAGGTAAAGGCATCTGCCGCCAGAGCCTAGCTTGTCACCCCCACATGCGTAGATCTTTTGAGGATTTGGTATTTTTCTTCACAATTCTATTATATTACCAACAAAATTTATGTATAATTGTGTTTTTGATGCTGTAAAATTCAAACCTCTAATGTCCACTTTATGATAATAGCTCTTACATACTAGTTGGGTTTTAGTGTAAATGGAGTTTAATTCTAGATTTCTAAATCTCTTAATTGATGACAAAAAATTTAACTAGTTGTAGGGGGCCTTTTTTGTTATATTGGGTTGGGCTGCCTCTTGCGGTACTAGACCCAAATATTCTGAGTAAGGGAGTTGAGACCGGTCCAACTGCAACTCAATTTGGTCCGGCTTGTGAGCAAACGTTGAGTCCAAGTCCAGGGGAAGACACTGCAAAGTGGGCTTATCCTCTGTTTCTACCGTAGAAGGAACTTTTCTCCAGTTTCTGCCACAGGATTGACTTTTCTGTTTCTGCCGCAGGATTGACGTTTCTGCCGCAAAAGGAACTTTTCTCTGGTTTCTGCCACAATTCTGACTTTTCTGCTGTGCAGCAAAACTTTCTGTCGTGTAGTAAAACCGTCTGTTGTGCAGTAAAACTTTCTGCTGTGCAGTAAAGCTATTTGCTGTGCTTTAAAGTTGTCTGCTGTGCTTTAAAGCTGTCTACTGTGCTTTAAAGCCTTCTGCCATGTGAATGACTACTTTTCACTTTTACTGCAGAAATACTTTTCTATTTCCTACACATAAACAAATCTAAAACCCAAAGAAAATAGCCATCAAACAAATGTTAGGTTAAATAGGTTAGCATATTCTTAAATATATATACATACATATATGAGTATATATACTTATACGTATTCACATATACATTTATAAAATATATTATGCAGGACATGAGAAACAAGATATATGTATATATATACTTATGGCAGGATAATGATTAGTTTATGTCAAAAGTAAAACACGTAATAACAAATAAAGAAGAAAGCTTTGGCAGAAAATGTTTAGCTAGTATAATAGTTAACACGGTAAACATAATAAAAATGTACTACAGCAGAATAACTAGTATAGCAAGTAAAGACACCACAGCAGGACAACTGATGCGGCAGATGTGATAAAAACGTGCTACAGCAGGATGACTAAATACGGCAGATATAAGTTATAATGAGAGAAATCAAATATATTTGCAATCAAAATTAAGTATTGAATCTGCCCATAGAATAAGTAAACCAAGAAGGAATCCAAACTCCAACTTGAACAACCTTGTCATAGGCTCTTGCCATAAAAGTATATGGCTACTAGCTATTACTTTTGGAGACTTCAAAGAGTGGGTTTGCTAAGAGGGAGGGAAAAGATGGTCTATTGATGCATGCCCCTATTCCTGCCACGTTTTCTCTCTTCTTTTTCTTTTTCTCTCTTCTTTTTTTTACTCTTAGTTTCTTATTACTCTCTTGTCGTGGGTTGTTTTTCTCACTTGGGTCTTTTCCCTTTTTGTGGGTTCCTTTCTCTGGGTATTTACTACTCTCTTACCATGAGCTTCCTTCTTTAGGTGCTTTTCCCATCCGGTCTCCCTCCCCCTATTAGGTCCTCTTTTTTTCCATGGCTAGCTCCTCCTTTTATAGTGAGCTAATTTAATGGGATTTCTCCCTTTTACCCCTAGGGCTTCACCAACTGTTTTTGGTTTGTTGTGGGAATCATTTCAAGACTACCCACCAACCCATTGGTTGCCCTGACCACTGCCATTGCTCCAATACGTGTTTGCCACACCATTACTCATTTCATGACAAAATTCCCTTTTATTTGTTCTTGCTGTATACCTCTACCTTTGGGCTATCTCACTACCTAGCTCTATGGCATGCGTCAGATGGTCCCAATCATCTATTACTTCTTTTGGGTAAGATACCATCCCAGTAAGATATATTCCCAAAAGAAGTCATGGCAGGAAACCAAATATAGACCCCCTTTTCCCCCCACCACCAAACCACATCCTCTGAATCCCTTTGACCGTGGGCCCACCGCCCTTGTATTGGTTGGGTATAGGTTGGTGGTGCTCCGGCCCTTCTGTTTTTGTGTTCTTTTGTTCCCATGTTGTTTCTACCGTAGCAGATTTGTTTTGTTATACTGCGTGGCTCTGTCTTATTTCTTCACACGTTTCCTACTGTGTTTGTCATTTCCTTTAGCTTAGCTTTTCTTTCCTTCACGTGTTTCCTGCTGCTGACACTTCCTGCCGTTCCTTGTTTCTTTTCACCGTGCTTCTTCATATCAGTTTTCACGCCTATTTTTTTTATACAAAAGGATTTGGGCCTTTGTGGGCCAAATAATGTTGACTGGATCAAAAGGGTCTTGGGCCCAATTTATCTTTATCTGCCGAAGTCATTCTGCCAAAGAACTGTATTCTACGGCAGATCTGTATTCTGCGGCAAATTTGTATTCTGTAGTAGATTTGTGTTTTGTTGTAGATTGCTTTCACTTGCACTTCTTTCTTTGGAAATTTCTTGCTCTTCGGTCTTCTTGGTGGGTCTTTGGGCCTTGCTTCTCATTGAGCTTTCTTCCTCATGGGCCTTTTGGTACAGATTTGCAAAAATGGGCATCAACACTAGTTAAGTTAGCTGAAACTTGCTTCATATAGTTTCTTAGTTCTTGTAACTTAAATTCTTCAATTGAATTTAATCATGTAGTAGTTCTATTGACCAATAAATTCTGTAGTTGAATTTAAATGTTTCTAAGAAAAAATAACATATTTTTTAATTAAATTTAATTGAAGAATTTAATGTATGATATCTTAACTACTTAAGTTTTGTCTTTACATTACCGTCGCTTTGATTTTTTAGTTTCACAAGCAACTTCCAAAGTCCATACTTGACTAGATCAAAAGAACTTAGTTGCTTTATTACATAGTGTAGTGGGCCTTTTTGTTATATTAGGCTGGGCTACCTCCTACGGTATTAGGCCCAAATATTCTAAGTAAGGGAGTTGAGACCGGTCCAACTGCAACTCAATTTGGTCCGGCTTGTGCACAAACGTTGAGTCCAAGTACAAGAGAAGATGCTGCAAAGTGGGCTTATCCTCTATTTCTGCCGCAGAAAGAACTTTTCTCCTTTTTCTGCCGCAGCCAGTTTCTGCCGCAGGATTGACGTTTCTGCCACAAAAGGAACTTTTCTCCAGTTTCTGCCACAAGTCTGACTTTTCTGCTGTGCAACAAAACTTTCTGCCGTGTAGTAAAACCGTCTCCTGTGTAGTAAAACTTTTTACTATGCAGTAAAGCTGTCTACCATGCAATTAAGCTTTCTGCTGTGCAATAAAGTTCTGCTATGTAATAAGACTATCTGCTGTGCTTTAAAGCTGTCTGCTGTGCTTTAAAGCCTTCTGCTGTGTGAATGACTACTCTTCATTTTTAGTGAAGAAATACTTTTCCACTTCCTGCACATAAACAAATCTAAAAACCAAAGAAAATATATCAAACAAATGTTAGTTTAAATGGGTAAACATATTCTCAAATATGTACACATATTTGTAAATAAAGATATATGTATATATATACTTATGGCAAGATAATGATTAATTTGTGTCAAAAGTAAAACACGTGTTAGGTTCTAAAGATTTAGGAATTTGTGTATTTAGAACTCTAATGTGTAATGTTAGCAAACCATGATCAAAACAATATGTTTAGTCTTGTTTAGACTTGCTCAAAGTTGTATTATTCATGTAAATTTGGAATTGAAAGGCTGTAGATGCATTGGTGCATTTCGGCCTGACTCGATCGATCGAAAGTTAGACTCGATCAATCGAAAGTCGGTCAGAATGCTTTTTTTGCAGAATTTCCAACTCAGCCCTATCTCATTAAACGTTTAGGGTTTTATGTTTTTGCCCTAGGTATATAAGGCAAAACCCTAACCACGTTTTTGAGAGTTGCTCTGGTTGTATTGTTGCTCATACTTTGCGGTTTGTGTGAATCTCTTGTGAGATCCTTGAGGAGCTTTCCTTCACATAAACTTAGGGTTTTAAAGGTAGAGATAATATCAACATCTTAATGATCAACTCAATTACTGCCATTGGAGCTTAAAGAATAACAAGCGTGGGTCCTTGTAGTTGATTGGAGAATCCAAGAAAGAAGGAGTTCGTGGATTCGGAGTTTGCACGTGGTTGTGTCAGTAAGTTCTACTGGTGGGTAGTATTAGGAAGTCAAGCGAGGAGCTTGTAAGTTCTTTTGTATGAACTTCGATTCTTTCATATAGTGGATTCAAGTTTACCTTAAGGATAGCTAGGTCAAATCCTCCCCAGGTTTTTACTGTGTGGTTTCCTGGGTTATAATATTATTATGTCATTTATTTTTCCGCTGCTTTATATTCTTGATATGATTGTTTGATTGTGATAACCTAGATTTGCATAATTTGACTAAGTAAATCACTTGGCTAATTAACTAGGCTAATCTGGTTGGGTTAAGGGGTCTTAAAACCGTTCAAGTGGTATCAGAGTAGGTAGCTCTCTTGTTGTAGATCTTTTGATCTTTGAACTGATCCTTGACCCCTGTTGTCATGGAACACGGACACTCTCTGGTTATTCCTCCTCACTTTGATGGGAATAACTATGCTTATTGGAAAGTAAGGATGAACGCTTTCCTGAAATCTATTGATGAGAGGGTTTGGAATTCCATTGAGTATGGATAGGAGAAGCCCACTACTCCGGTGAGTGAGTGGCAAACTTCTCAAAAAGAAGCGGCTGGTTTCAATAGCAAAGTTATGAATGCCATCTTTAATGCTGTTTCTATGAAGGGATTTAAGAGAATCTCAAATGTTGAGATTGCTCACACTGCTTGGAAAATCCTCCAGACTGTGCATGAAGGCACAAAGGTAGTTAAGATTAATAAATTGCAGCAATTAACTTCTAAATTTGAAAGTATTAGGATGTCCGATGATGAATCTCTTGATAAATTCTATGCTAAATTGAATGATATTGTTAATTCTGCTTTTAATCTGGGTGAAATCTATGATTAACCTAAAATTGTTAGGAAGATTCTTAGATCCTTGACTGAGGATTTTAGGCCCAAAGTGACTGCCATTACTGAGAGTAAGGATGTGGACTCCATCCCTGTTGATAAACTTGTAGGATCTCTTTAGTCCTATGAGTTAGACCTACCCAAAGTAAACAAATCCAAATCAATGGCTCTTAAGTCAGTTGATGATGTTGAGGTTGGTAGATTTGATGATGAGCTCTCTGCTACAGAGATTACGTACCTCGCCAAGAACTTTAGAAACTTTATTAGGAATAACAACAGAAAGGCGAAAGGTATAAACATTGCTGAACCTAGAAACTTTAGGAAGAATGATCCCACTAAGGTTAATAACTTTGAAAAACCTAGAAAAAAATTTGGTCAATCTTCAAACAATTCTTTGGGTCCTCAGTGTTTTGGATGTTAAGGGTATGATCATGTTAAATCTGAATGTCCTACATTCTTAAGGTCTAAAGGCAACACTATGGCTGTAACCCTTAGTGATAATGAGGTTTCTGATGATGAGTCTGGATGTGACGAGGATGAAAACTTTATTGCTTTCACTGCTACTGCTGTAGTCAATGAAAGCATGTCTGTTGAAGAGAACCCTTCTGATGGGGAACTCTCTGAGGATGCAGATCTTCAAGAGGCCTATAATAAACTTTGCAAAGTTGCTGGAAAGGATGCTATGAATGTTGAACTTGGCCTGAAGAAAATTGAATCTCTTGAGCTTGAAAAGAAAAATTTGCTTATTAAATTGTTTGATGCTAATGATCTTTTGAACAATGTGAAATCTGAGAATATGCTCTTACTTGATAAAGTTAAAACTTTGGAACATGATTTATCTGTTGCTAGATCTGCTAGTTCTAAACTTGATCAAATGCTGAATGTTCAAAAGGCTCCTTCTGACAAATCTTGATTAGGTTTTGTTGAAAACATCTGTGTGTCTGCACCTAATTCCACAAACTTTGTTCCTTCATCTTCTTCTGAACCTTCCGTGAGTGAGGTTATGAGTGAAACTGTTAAACCCCCTGTGAGTGAGGCTGTCAAACTTATAGAAGTTTCACTTCCTAGGAAGATTAGGGTTAATCTGGAAGAGTCTAAACCTAAAGAGTCTCCCATTTCTAAGGACAAGATGCATGGTAAACCTGCTTGGGTTTGTCATTTTTGTGGAAAGTCTGGACACATTCGTTCTAACTGTTACAAGCTTCAAACTGCTAAGAGAGCAAACAAACCAAAAGTGCTTGTGCATCAAGCACAAGATCCTATGGCACTCATCGGTGAATTGGTAAAGGCTTTAAACCTTTATTCCAATCCTGGAGTTGGAAATCACTCGAACGTGAATAGGAACTCCAATGCTCGTAGTGCATCTAATAGGTTTTAGATGCAAAAGACTCTATCAAATTGAGTCTTACTGACATGGTCCTTGTACTTCATTGCTCTATTTTTTTGTGACCATTATTCTTTGGTTTTTGTGTTGTTTTTGTTTCTAGGACTTGCATTGCATAACATTCATACATTTCATTCTAGGATTTTCTTTGTTTTCTCTTTTTAAAATTAAAAAAAAAAAAAGGAGAAAAGCAAATTGTGTTTGGCACTATTTTTCTTGGTTTTTGAAAACAAGGTTGGTCAATTTATTTACACATAACATGTCTTTGTACCTTGTTTAGCTTTGATGAGCTTATTTATTGCACTTGACTAGTTGAAGCTTTGTAGTGCGTGTTGTGTGGGAAAGATGTTTATGGTGTTTATCACCTTATCTTAATCTTGAAGTCACATGTTATTTGACTATTGGACTTGATCCTTTTGAGAAAGGCATAAATAACTATCTCACCACTGTTCACTAGCCAATCATGAACACCTTAGTGCATATCATAAGATTTTGTGCTCGAGAAAGTGTAGCATATGCACACAAAAAACATAAGGTGAAGTCTCGGTTTAATTGCTTAATACTTAAAATTGGTGTGTACTATTAGGCTTGATGCTAAATCACATAATTAAAATTGGCGTGTATATTATGAGGCAAAATTCAAGAAACTTACATGATTGCAAGCTTATGTTCTAGGAGATGTGGGAGTTATATGATGTAATTCTTTAGGTGATAGTCTCTTTTAAATTTTATGTGATGGATTTTGTAGACTTTGTTATTGATTGCTATTCACATATCACCTCACATGTATCTCAAGCTTTTGCTAGTTGTACGCACTACACAAGTTACTCTTTGCTAAACACTGTACATGTTATTGAGTGTGTTTTTGAGTCAGACCAACCAAATTGAAAATATCTTGAGCATTATGCAAAACATCTTTTTTGCTTGAGAATGTAAAGGGAGAATGGCTGAAATTTTCTTTAAAAAATTGGGGTTAAAACTTGGGTTTTTGAAAAAGCATTTCATCTCATACTCATGCATTTTGTTTCATCAATTTTAATGTTTTGAGGAGTTGTACCCAAAATGTGGTTGTTGTTTTTCAAAACTGTGTTTTTGCTAAAAATTTTGTGAGCCTCTGCCTGTTTTGATCGATCCATTTTGTTTTTCGATCGATCGAAAATTGCTTAAAATCTTTTTAAAAGTCTCGGGTTGATTCGATCGATCGAATGTAATTTTTGATCAATCGAATTTCGCGAATCAGATTTTTTAAAACACTGTTCTTGACTTTTTCAAATCATTTTTTCAAATAGTTTCAAAACCTTTTTCTCTCTCTCCGACTTGGCAAGCTCACTCAACAACTTTTTGTCGTTTTCTTCCGAATCTTTTGCAAAGAATTTGTCCTCTAAGGCCGGTAAGTCTATTTTACCCTTCCTTTTTCTTTTATTTTCAAGTTTCATGCATTTTTCATTGAAATTTTGGACCTTTTCTTTTTGGGGTTTTTGTTGATTCAAGCCATATTATGTTAAATTGATCAATGGGTTTTTGTTGGGACATGATATAAACTTGATATTGATGGTTTAATTTGATCAATTTTGTGATTTGTAAAAAATTGAAAATTCTAGGGCTTGTATTTGATTCGATTTGGGGATTTGTGTCAATTGGGTTTAATTGATGAAATTGACTTGTTAATTTGATGTAATTGATCATTATTATCTGTCTTTTGACTTGTGTGATGATCAATTGGTCAATTTTTTATAAAATCGAACAAGTGGTTTTCAATTTTGGGGTTTTTGTCTTTAGAAACTCTGTGCTCGAGCCAATTTTGTGAAATTGAACTTAATTTGAACTGTGTTTACTGCATTAGAACATGCATCATATAGATTTTTGTTCTATATTTTTGTGTGCTAACTTGCAGTCTACTCTTGGTTTATGTTTCTTTTGTGTTCTTTTGGTTCTTTCTTTGTGTCTTTGTCCTTTCCTTAGCATCATGCCTAGGAAAACTAGAGCTCGTAGGTCTGTTCCCTCACCTTCTCCTCCTCTACCTTCTTTTGACCGTGAGAAGTTTTCGAGTGAGAAAAACCAAGAGATTTTTGATAAGCTAAACCTTAGGAGAAAGATTTGGCCTGAGTGTTCTGTTGTGTTTGATGAGCTTGATCCTGCCATTAGGGCAAATTTTGAGCGTCGGGGCTGGTTACCTCTGTTGGATATTTCTGATCTTCCTTCTCCAGCTACCCTGATTAGAGAGTTCTTTTCGAACATCTCTATCTGCGTCTATGATTCTAACACTTTGGTAAAGAGTTGGATACGAGGCGTAGAGTACACCATTACTCCTACTATAGTGGCTGATGCTCTAGGGGTACCTTTGGTCCAACACCCTATCTACCCTTATGATGAGTCTCCTCTTTTGAGTGATGTCATGTCATACATCACTGGGTCTTTTATCCAGTGGGGTTCTGATCGTAGGATCACCACTGCTGAGCTATCTGAGTTACACTATCTCTTCTTTAGGATAACATGTCATTCTATATGGCCCATTTCTCATTTTCACACCATTCCTCTCGAGCGGTGTGTCTTTCTGCACGCTCTTGTGACTGATGCTCCTATTAGTTTTCCTCACTTGTTCCTTTGTTCTTTGAACGAAGTTTATAGGAGTTCATCTTCCTCTCATGCTCTTGTTCATCCTATCTTTATTCATAGGATTTTGCTTTATCTTGGTCTAGATGATTTTTCTTCTTCTGAGCCCGTTCATGTTATTGCTCCCATAGGTGTGTCTTTTCTTAGACAAAGGGCTGCTCATCTTCGAGTTGGCTCTAAACACCCTAGGTTTGAGCCTTCTAGTAGCGCAACTCCTCCTTCTTCTTCTATAGGTCCTGCTGGTGAGGATGTTCCTGATCCTGTTGGTGATGCTGCTGCTGCTGCTATTCCTCCACCTCCTTCGGATGACTTTGATATTCGTCGTACCTTAGAGACTGTCATGATCGTTCAGGCAGCTCATAGTCAGATTTTGGTGGACTTGCTTGATGAGATACGTGCTTTGCGAGCCGACTTAGCACATCTTCGTTCATCCTCACCACCTTCTTTTGATGATAGCATGTGATTGTCCTTTGGCATTCCGTCACAAAAAGAGGGAGTAGAGTTTTGACACTGTAGAGGAGTTTTTGTAGTTAGGGGGAGTTTTTTTTTTTCTTTTGTTTTGCCGAGCTAGTGGAGATATTAGATTGTATCTAGGTGCTTCACTTTGTATATCATGTTTTTAGGGCTATTCATGTTAGGGGGAGATACATTTATTTTGATATACATTGATTCTTGTTCTTGTGTTCATTGCTTATTGATTTATATTTATGAGTTATTTCATTGATATATGTCTTTATTATGTGTTGTATGAAACATGCAAGAATGTTTTATTTTTGTTGTATCTAACTTAAGGGAGAGTTAGTTTACATATCTGGTGTTTACTGTTTTTCTGTCATGCGTTTATGCGTTTGTTGAGTGTTTCAGGAATATACAGGTTGATTCAATTGAGCTGCTGTCTACACTTGTAACTGAAGGATAGTAGTTAGGATTGAATTTGTGTTATGAGTTTTATTTTTGTAAAGGGCTTTTACTTGTAAATTTTGAGTTTTTAATTTGTGTTTTGTCACGGATTGCCAAAGGGGGAGTTTGTTAGATTCTAAAGATTTAGGAATTTGTGTATTTAGAACTCTAATGTATAATGTTGGCAAACCATGATCAAAACAATATGTTTAGTCTTGTTTAGGCTTGCTCAAAGTTGTATTATTAATCTAAAGTTGGAATCGAGAGGCTGCAGATACATTGGTGCATTTCGGCCTGGCTCGATCGATCGAAAGTTAGACTCGATCGATCGAAAGTCGGCCAGAATGCTTTTTATGCAGAATTTTCAACTCAGCCCTATCTTATTAAACATTTAGGGTTTTATATTTTTGCCCTAGGTATATAAGGCAAAACCCTAGCCACGTTTTTTAGAGTTGCTCTAATTGTATTGTTGCTCATACTTTGCGGTTTGTGTGAATCTCTTGTGAGATCCTTGAGGAACTTTCCTTCACATAAACTTAGGGTTTTAAAGGTAGAGATAATATCAACATCTTGATGATTAACTTAGTTGCTGCCATTGGAGCTTAAAGAATAACAAGCGTGGGTGCTTGTAGCTGATTGGAGAATCCAAGAAAGAAGGAATCCTTAGATTCGGAGCTTGCATGTGGTTGTGTCAGTAAGTTCTACTGGTGGGTAGCATTAGGAAATCAAGCAGGGAGCTTGTAAGTCCTTTTGTATGAATTTCGATTCTTTAATATAGTGGATTCAAGTTTACCTTGAGGATAGCTAGGTCAAATCTTTCCCAGGTTTTTACCGTGTTGTTTCCTAGGTCATCATATCATTGTGTCATTTATTTTTCCGCTGCTTTATATTCTTGATATGATTGTTTGATTGTGATAACCTACATTTTCATAATTTGACTAAGTAAATCACTTGGCTAACTAACTAGGCTAATCTAGTTGGGTTAAGGGGTCTAAAAACCTTTCAACACGTAATAACAAATAAAGAAGAAAGTTTCGGCAGAAAAGGTTTAGCTGGTAAAATAGTTAACACGGTAAACATAATAAAAAGGTACTACAACAGAATAACTAGTATAGCAAGTAAAGATACCACGGTAGGACAACTGATGCGGCAGACGTGATAAAAACGTGCTACAGCAAGATGACTAAATACGACAGATATAAGTTATAATGAAAAAAAATCAAATATATTTGCAATCAAAATCAAGTATTGAATCATTCCATAAGATAAGTAAACAAAGAAAGAATCCAAACCCCAACTTAAACAACCTTGTCATAGGCTTTTGCTATCAAAATTGTGCATTTTGGAGAATACGCTTAAATGGCTACTAGCTATTACTTTTGGGGATTTCAAAGAGTGGGTTTGCTAAGAGGGAAGGAAAAGATGGTTTATTGATGCATGCCTCTATTCCTGCCACGTTTTCTCTCTTCTTTTTACCACTTTCTTTCTTTATTTCTCTCCGTTCCTTTTTGATAGAAATTTAGACCCCTTAACTCAACCAGATTAACCTAGTTAATTAGCCAAGTGATTAATTTAGTCAATTTATGCAAATCTAGGTTATCACAATCACACAATCATATCAAGAATATAAAGTAGCGGAATAATAAATACACAAGATATGATCACCCAGGAAACCACACGGTAAAAACCTAGGGAGGATTTGACTTAGCTATCCTCAAGGTAAACCTGAATCCACTATACAAAAGAATCGAAGTTCATAAAAAAGGACTTACAAGCTCTCCGCTCGACTTCCTAATACTACCTACCAGTAGAACTTACTGACACGATCACGTGCAAGCTTCGAATCCACAGACTCCTTCTTTCTTGGATTCTCCAATCAGCTACAAGCACCCACGCCTGTTATTCTTTAAGCTCCAATGGTAGCAACCGAGTTGATCATCAAGATATTGAAATAATCTCTACCTTGAAAACCCTAAGTTTATGTGAAGGAAAACTCCTCAATGATCTCACAAGAGATTCACACAAACCGCAAATATGAACAACAAAGACTTAGAGAGGATTGGGTACAAAACCCTAGATACAAAAGAGGCACTTTCTTCTCTCTCTCCAGAAGTCTAAAAAACGTGGCTTAGGGTTTCCTTTATATAGTGGGAGAAGTAGATCTGAAACTCTAATCCTTAATGGGCTTAAGCTGCTGTTTGGGCTGACTTAAAATTTTGCAGATATGATTTTCGATTGATCGAGCTTGTTCTTCGATCAATCAAACCAGGCAGAATATGAAGTCTTCTTCCTGCAGCTTGCATGTTCTTAAATCTTGACTTGAATCACCTTGAGCATTGTTTAATAAAACCTATAGACTCTAAGATCTATATCTAGACAAGTTTGTGTTCACGATTTGCCAATTGTTCTAAACATTTAGAACCTAACAAACTCCCCCTTTGACAATTTGTGACAAAACTTTCATACAAAATAAAATGCTCAAATACAAGAACAACCCAATACAATAAAATGCCCATTACAACAAATTCAACCTAACTACTATCCATCAGTTGCAAGTGTAGATAGCAGCTCAATTGAATCAACCTGTATATTTCCTGAAATACTAAAAAAAACGCATAAACGCATGTGTGGAAAATACAAGTAAACAAAAATAAATTCTTGATTTCACATAACACAAAATAAAGACATATACCAATGAAGGACTCATAAATATAAATCAATAAGAAGTGAAATAAGAAACAAATATATCAAAATAAATTCTAACTCTCCCCCTAAGTTAGATACATCAAAAAGTTTTTATATTCTCCCTATAAACAAAACAAACAGGTCATCTATGTCATCTATGTCTCCCCCTTTTTGTCACGTATTGACAAAGACTACCTAATCAGAAAGTAGACAGAAAACATACGCAACAGAGTAAAAGAAAATAGAGACAACACCCCCTATGAAGAGCAACAACTCCCTCTAAGAACCACAAAGGTTAAAAAACAAGCTTCTCCCCCTATAAAAAATAGGAAAACCAAAACAAGTTTTGGGAAAAATAGTTTTGGGGAAAAATAAAGGGAGTAAGGATACACATGAAAAAAAAAAAATTCTCTCTTTCAATAAATGCAAACTTGACACTATATGACCCATAAACAGTTGCATGAATAGAGAAAAATATTTGCACATTGATTATCCATCATATCTTTTAAGAAAAATATTTTCTGCAGTTTACACATAAGAAATAGTGTATAATCGAATGTACAAAACTCAAAAATAAATAAATCAATTTTTAAATCAAGTTGAGTACCCAATTTAACAAAGTGTATGCATGCTATGTGTGAAAACAATGAGAGATATGACTGCAAAACTGCAAGATGGATACAAAAACAATACAATGTATGTGAATCCTAAACACAAATGATTCATGAAAAATTTTTTTGGTAAAAAACATAGAAACTGAAAATGTTTCAGTTTCGATCGATCGAACATCAATCAAGTCAGGCAGACTCAAACCAAAAATTTTAATCACAATTTCGATTAATCGAAAAACAGGTTCGATCGATTGAAAGTCTGAAAAAATCAGATTTTTGAAAAACAGAGCATTTTACTGCAGAAACTCTTCAAAGCACATTGTTTTATAAAAAATGCTTGAGTATGAGACGAAAAGTTTTTCAAAAACACTTGAATTTAACCTAGATCTTCCAAAATCAAAATTTTCAATCAATTTGTCCTCAAAGCGCAAACATTATACACATTTTGCATTAAAATCAAGGAACTTTTAATCTTGGATGGCCACAACAAAATCACACACAATATAATGTACCAAGTTTAGCAAAGAGTAACTTGTATAGTGTGTGCAACTAGCAAAAGCTTGAGATACATGTAAGGTGATATGTGAATAGCAATCAATCACAAAGTCTACAAAATTCATCACATAGAATTTAAAAGAGATTATCACCTAAAGAGTTACATCATATAACTCTCACATCTCTTAGAACATAAGATTGCAATCATGTAAGTTTCTTGAATTTTGCCTCATAATATACATACCAATTTTAATTATGTGATTTGGTATCAAGCCTAATAGTACACACCAATTTTAAGCATTAAGCAATTAAACCGAGTCTACACCTTATGTTCTTTTTGTGCATGTGCTACACTTTCTCGAGCACAAAATCTTATGATATGCATTAAGGTGTTCATGATTGGCTAGTGAACAGTGGTGAAATGGTTATTTATGTTTTTCTCAAAAGGATCAAGTCCGACAGTCAAATAACATGTGACTTCAAGATTAAGAAAAAGTGATAAACACCATAAACATCTTTCCCACACAACATGCACTACAAAACTTCAACTAGTCAAGTGCAATAAATAAGCTCATCAAAACTAAACAAGGTACATAAACATGTTATGTAAAGATAAGGTGGCTAATCCTTGATTATAAATCCAAGATGTGAAATACAAAACACAAAAATCTGTTTGATTTCAAAAAACTATATGACCAAAAAACAAACAAGCACATATTATGCTAAATGAACAATGCAAATGCAATGCATGATAGTGCATAACTAAGCTATAGAGGGTACACAAATAAGAAATATCAATTTCTTAATTAACCCTTGAGTACATAGTACATACTCACACAAAATCAAAAATAGCTTAGCACAAACTATTCAAGTTTCTCCACAATGTCAAGCATGTTTTAAATCAAGAGAGAGATATTATAACTCATGTAATCTTCAAGAAAAATAAAACAAGACTCAAAATAAAATATTTTTGTCTTTTTGAAAAATTTTCAATGTTTTTGGATTTTTTTTTAATAAAAAAACTAAAATCAACAAAACAACCAAAAACAGAAACAAAACATGTCCACAACTAATTGAAAGAATTAAATTAAGGACAAGTCAGCAACACTCACCTTGGAGAATCTTTTTTCACCCATACAGCACGAGTCTTCGGCTTTGTAGGTGAAAATCCATGTGAAGCAGAGTGTATTTGAGGAATTACACCAATCTTCTGAGAAAGACTAAAATCCTGCAAATTCCTTTCACAAGCCAACAAGTTTAAATTTTTCAAAAGCATATGAAACAATTTATATGGACTTATGGCAGGAGAAATATCATCACATATCCTAGATTGACATACAGAATGCTTAAATTTCAATTTATAACAATTAGGACGAATATAACCATGGACACCACAAAAGTGACAAACAGAAACAAATTTAGGAACATCAGTATTCCTAACAACAAATCTAGTCTCAGAGTTTGGTTTTTGCCTCAACAAAGAACAATTTGGTCTAATATGACCAACACCACAAAGGTGACAGGTAGGCACAACAACAGAATTCTTATGCTCTCTAACACTAGGTTTAGACTTAGGTGTAGAAACTTCAGTGTCTACATTAGAATTTTTACCTTTGTCTAACCTAGCAAAATAAGCATTTTCTTTATTATTCCTCTTAAAAGGAGGGATATAAACTTTCTCAGTTTTAGGCTTAAGAGAAATAGAAACACTTCTGTTATCAACAGCAAGCTTGGTACTAGTTAAATTTTCAATTTTAGCTTTAGATTCAACTAACTCTTGTTCCAAACTTTTCATCTTCTCATATTGAGAGGAAATTTGATTTCTCAAAAATTCATTCTTTTTATTAGACTCATCTAATCTCACAATCAAATCATCTTTTTCAAGATTAGTCAATTTTAACTCTTCCTTGAATTTCTTAGAAATTTTCAAAGATTTAGATAATTCCTTACGAAGAGTTTCACAGACATCAATAAAATCAACAGAAACAACAATGTCCTTTTTATTCAAATCATCACAAACATGAGCAGAAAGACACTTCAAATTATTCATGATAACAAGGGTCAAGGATCAGCTCTTAGATCAAAATATATAAAATAGAAGAGCTACCCGCTCTGATACCACTTGATAGAAATTAGACCCCTTAACCCAACCAGATTAACCTAATTAATTAGCCAAGTGATTAACTTAGTCAATTTATGCAAATCTAGGTTATCACAATCACACAATCATATCAAGAATATAAAGCAACGGAATAATAAATAACACAAGATATGATCACCCAGGAAACCACACGGTAAAAACTTGGGGAGGATTTGACCTAGCTATCCTCAAGGTAAACCTGAATCCACTATGCGAAAGAATCGAAGTTCATACAAAAGGACTTACAAGCTCCCTGCTCGACTTCCTAATGCTACCCACCAGTAGAACTTACTGACACGACCACGTGCAAACTCCGAATCCACGGACTCCTTCTTTCTTGGATTCTCCAATCAGCTACAAGCACCCACGCTTGTTATTCTTTAAACTCCAATGGCAGCAACCGAGTTGATCATCAAGATATTGAAATAATCTCTACCTTGAAAACCCTAAGTTTATGTGAAGGAAAGCTCCTCAATGATCTCACAAGAGATTCACACAAACCACAAATATGAGCAACAAAGACTTAGAGAGGATTGGGTACAAAACCCTAGATACAAAAGAGGCACTCTCTTCTCTCTCTCCAGAAATCTCAAAAACGTGGCTTAGGGTTTCCTTTATATAGTAGGAGAAGTAGATCTGAAACCCTAATCCTTAATGGGCTTAAGCTGTTGTTTGGGTTGACTTAAAATTTTGCAGATACGATTTTCGATTGATCGAGCCTGTTCTTCGATCGATCGAATCAGGCAGAATATGAAGTCTTCTTCCTGTAGCTTGCGTGTTCTTAAATCTTGGCTTGAATCACCTTGAGCATTGTTTAATAAAACCTATAGACTCTAAGATCTATATCTAGACAAGTTTGTATTCACGATTTGCCAATTGTTCTAAACATTTAGAACCTAACATTTTTTTTTACTCTTAGTTTCTAACTCTCTTGTCATGGGTTATTTCCCCTTTTAGTCTTTCCTTTTCCTGGGTCTCTCTCTCTGGGTCCTTCCTACTCTCTTACCATGGGTTTCCTCCCTTAGGTCTTCTCCCCTCCGGGTCCCTTTCATCCATGGCTAGCTCCTCCTTTTATAGTGAGCTAATTCAATGGGATTTCTCCCTTTTACCCCTATGGCTTCACCAACTGTTTTTGGTTTGTTGTGGGCATCCTTGCAGGACTACCCACCAACCCATTGGTTGCCCCGACCACTGCCATCTGCTCAGAACATGTATGTTGCATGACAAAATTCTTTTTTGTTTGTTCCTGCTATATACCTCTACCTCTAGGTTCAAAGATAAGGATTGGGCTACTTCACTACCTAACTCTATGGCATGCATCAAATGGCCCCAACCATTTATTACTTCTTTTGGGTAAGCTACCATCCTAGCAATGTATATTCCCAAAAGAAGTTATGGCAGGAAACCAAATATAGACCCCCTTTTCCCCCCACCACCAAACCACGCCCTCTGAATCCCTTTGACCGTGGGCCTACCTCCTTGTATTGGCTGGGTACAGGTTGGTGGTGCTCCGGCCTTTCTGTTTTTTGTCTTCTTTCGTTCCCACGCCGTTTTTGCCGTAGCAGATTAGTTCTGTTTCGTCCTGCTGCGTGTTCTTGTCTTATTTCTTTATGCGTTTCCTGCTGCGTTTGTTGTTTCTTTTGGTTTGGTTTTTCTTTCCTTCACGTGATTCTTGTTGTCGACACTTCCTGCTGTTCCTTGTTTCTTTTCATCATGCTTCTTCATATCAGTTTTCATGCCTATTCTTTTTTATACAAAAGGATTTGGGTCTTTGTGGGCCAAATAATGTTGACTGGATCAAAAGGGTCTTGGGCCCAATTTATCTTCATCTGCCGAAGCCATTCTGTCAGAGAACTATATTCTGCGATAAAGCTGTATTCTACGGCAGATTTGCATTTTGCAGCAGATTTGTGTTTTGCTGTAGATTGCTTTCACTTGCAATTCTTTCTTTGGAACTTTCAATCTTCTTGGTGGGTCTTTGGGCCTTGCTTTTCATTGGGCTTTCTTTCGTATGGGCTTTTGCGTTTTGCAACTCATTGGGCTTTCTTCCTCATGGGCCTTTGGGTGCGAATTTGCAAAAATGGGCATCAACACATGGTAGAGAAGATATTGTAATTAATTAATACTAATTAATCAACCATCCTATAGCTTTGGCATTATATAGGGATTTCTAAGCTTGATTATATAGTTGGGACAAAGGTTTAAGTAGTACGACAAATTCAAGATCTGTTTGGATACTACTTATTGTTGAAAACTGAAAATTGAAAACACTGTAGCAAAATAATTTTTAAATATGTGAATAGTGCCGTGAAATCCAGTTTTAAAGAAAAATTTGCTGAAATTCGTACTTACGAGTCTCGTGAACAGTGCACGGGACCCACACAAAAAATGCTAGACGCAAAAAGCTTTCATTTTCAGTACAATCCAAACGTAGGCTCAGCTATATTCCTTATCAAATTAAAAGTTCTTATGATCTTATCTAAGCTCTTTAGAGTTCACTATAAAAGAATCAATATAATTTTCTGTCCATACATTTTTTTTCTTTTTCTTTTTAAAATTTTTTTTCTGTTGAAACACGGTTTTCTTTTCTATTTGTTTTTATTAATATAATTCAATCCACTAGAAGATAACACTAATTAAAGTCCATCTTTTTTGAGTCCATGTGACCTTTGGAACCAGCTGCCTCAATTGATAACTTGACGTAGGGACACGATTTGTAGCCCAAGCCCAAAAGTTATGGGGAGTGAGCACAAAGAGCCCAATACAATGAATTTGTAGAGAGTGAGTGAAAGAGTTGGTCTATTTGTGAATTGGACAACGGTTAACAAGGATTTTTAAAAGATAAATAAGCACGAAAACATACTTAAAACTTGATCAAATTGGAATCCGAGGAGATGAATTATGAACTAAAGATAGTATTTCTGAAAATTAATAGTCCTTAGTGCTACAGTAAATCTTCTTCTCTTCTATTTCTCTATTTTTTCTTCCCCCTTTTCTTATGGGAGGCCTTTTACATTATATAGTTTCCTCTTAGATCATTTTGATTGTACACTTGTTAATCATCTCAGCCTTCACTTGAGTATATGCCCCATCAGTCATCTTCTTTGGCTCTCTGTGAATGGTGGTGGTTGAGACTGCACTGTTCAAGGGTATTCTCCACATAAATGCGGCCAGAAAAGTGGCTGCAGTGCATTTAATGCGGTGGTAGCAGCTTTTTTTTTAGATATTTCTATATTTGTATCACCTTTGTACGTGCCTGAAGTTCATCCTTATCGTTGGAACTTCCTGGAAGGTCACCTAAATTGCCCAAGTACTTGCTTGACTGATATTCATCGTATCCGAGAAGTATACACTCCTCGGACTATATTCCTTTAACCTTTCCTTACGTGATTCTCCACTCTAGGGCCCTTTCCAATAGTCCACTCCTCTTCGGACGTACTCACATCCTCAAATAGGGCCCAAGGTCCAATATACGAACTTGGGCTTTTATCCCCACACTTGATATATGTGTTGTTTTTTGCAATGAAAAACGATTCGAATCCCAATTTGTAAGGAATAAACTTCATCAAGTTTTATCTTCAAAGATTCCTAGCTATAAGCAAGATTTGCTAAGATCACAATTTTTGGATAGACTTGGTTTAGAACAATATCAGCAATATAACACATGAGGTCCAAACTCCAATTCTTTAATTATTTTTTGGATTAAATAATAAAAAAGGCTCTTCAGTGTGAACTTATCGACACACGTCACGTGACAGCAGTAAATAATATCATATGTATCACTAAAGATTTTCTTGGTTTCAGCTCAAACTATTCTTTCAAGAACATCATTGCCATCATACATTAATATTGTCAGTTGTGGTCTCAACTCTCAATTGCAGTTGCAATAGTCTCCGTCTCCTTTCTTTCACGTTTTTCCAAGTGCCTTCTTAGTTCTCACACAAAGCATATTTGGAAATGCTTTTACACTGGGTGTGCGTTTGGATATTGTTGAATCCCTCAATGTTTTGCGTCTAGCGTTTATGCTCTGTGGGACTCACGACTACAGTAGCTAAAATATCATGCCTAAGACTGAAAAATGCTCCTGTCAGTGGTCCGTGCATTGTTCACAGAACCCACAAACCTCTTTTTTCAACAAAAATTTCAAAATGGGTCCCATGACACTATTCACACATTTAAAAATTATTTTGTTATAGTGTTTTCAGTTTTCAGCAATAAGCGGTATTCAAACAGACCTTGATTTTTCTTTTAATGGAGATTAATGTACATATTAATTTCCTTTTTTTGAGAAATTTTTTTTTTGACTCACGTGTATAATTATTGTCGCATGGATCACGCCTCATGATACATTGTCACTTGGGTTTTTTGGTAAGCTCATAAGTACTACCAACTACCAACGCATGGTAAGGAGTGCCACTACTCACTACTCAACCCTACTAGCAGGATTTCTGCATATTAGGAAGTATGAGTCAGTACTAATACTCAAACCCACAACCTTTTGGCACTTAGTTCAGAGTGATGTGTTTTTTCGAGGCCTTCCTACCTATGTACCACATGCTAGTGATTGATTAATTTCCTTTTAATTTAACTTGTTAGAACATTGTTCGCATTTTTTTAAATGAATTAAACTTTTGAGATAAATGATAATTTATCATAATATTAGAGGTAGGGATCCTAACTTATCTTAGCTAAATGTGAGGTCAAATTATTCTCTCAAAAGTATTTTTATATTTTAGTTCCTTACCGTCGCATTAACTGTTATCAGTTTCAATTGCTTTCGAAAGAACCCACCTCATTCTTCTTTCCTCATTTTTTTTTTCCAAAAAATTTTCAACGAGCACGTTGACGTTGAGGAAAAACGTGAATTATTAAGCAACAAAATTATTTTCCTTTTTGTTCTTGTTGTAAGAATTTAACGTGTCATTTGACTAATTTTAAATAAAGTCAACTAAAAGAATAATTAACATAAATATTAAATTTCAGTAAAAGTTCATAATAATATGACATCAAAATCTATATTTTTGATAATCACATCAAAATCTATATAAAACTAAAAACATTTTATTTTTGGTTGGCCTAATAATATTGTGTCTTATAAGTTTTCAGACCTTACAATTTTACATACCTATATTGTAATATGTTTTTTTGATAAAATTTTAATTCTATTATATATTTAAATCCTTTTAATCAAGTAATTGTTGAATTTCATAAAAGGATCCTTTTAATTCTATATCAATATTATAATATATTTTTTTAATGAAATTTAAATTCTATTCTATATTAAAATCGTTGAATATCTTCTTCTATTTTGAGAGGAAGTTGAATATCATATTTAGAAAAAAAAAAGTCATATTATGTTAAATTTTTCCATGTATTGCACATTTTACTAACTAGTTTACATATAAAACAAAACCCTTTAATATGAAAAGGAAAATCATCCAAACAAGCTTATGCGTTAATTGACTCGCTCTTGTACACTGAACGGATTAGAATTTAGACAAATGTCAAATAAATGTCATATATCCATATTTCATTGGGTTTAATATATAAGAGCACGGGACCCAGCTTTTATCCAAAAGATTAATGGAGTTACAATTGTTCTTTACTAGTTAAAACAAGAGGCATAAAAACATCAATAACATGATCATTGGCTCAATAATAACAATTATTTCAACTAATAGATCATGTGCGTTAAAAACCACGAATTTGAGAAGGGGTCTAATAGATCGAACCATTTAAAACAAATTTCTTGTCGCCATGAACAAAATACTAAAAATCCATCTTGAAACAATCCTCTTATCTTAGCTTAAAGTGATCGATTATTAAAGAAAATGCTAACTTTTTTTCACTAATTCAATCTCTCTCTCAACTTCATTGTTACGTAAAGAAACAATTTTTTTTTTAATAATAGAAATTCATTAGATTAAGTTGCATTTAAAAAAAAAAAATTGATCAATGAAAAATTCAAACCCTTATATTCTCTGATAAATGAGAGTAGACAATACAATTTATCCATAAGGCTTTTGATGATTAAGATTTAGTTACAATTATAATACATGTTCATTCCATCTAGATTTAAAAGCATTAATACATAAACTATCAAAATCCTGTTGTAAATTGGCCCTTCTCTGTAGCTAGAGCAGATCTTAAATTTTTGGAACGAGGCTAATGGGCTTAGTTTTTACATGAGTTTGGTTAAAATTTTACTGAAATGCTAGTTTATAGAGCCTGATGCGAGTGCTCTTAAGCATGGCTTTGTGCAGCCTTGTCTATTACTACTCCTTCTTTCTCAGTATTTTAAATGATTGGGCTAATGAAACCACCTCCTCCTAGGAGGTACGGCCCAACAATTGGGAAGGTTTTCAATTTGATTATCGCTTGTTAATTGTCACGGAGATACTAATTAGTCTTCTTCTTTTTTCTCTATTTTTTCAAAACTTCCCTTCTTTACAAACTCTGCATTTCAAATTCTTTTTATCTGTACATCCTATACAAGTTTTTTTTTTGTTCAACGTTCCAAAAAGCTTAGGGACAGCAAATGGAAAGAATCAACCAATTTTTTTGTGGGTTGTGATCATCAAATGAAAGAACTGAGCAGAGCCACTGATTTGCAAAGTACTTGAGTAAGATGGTTCAATTTGCTTGGTTAAGGCAAATTTAACTAAGAAGACCAAAATGAATTTTGTATTAATATTGTATGATCTGACTTATATTAAAATGCAGGAGTAGGTTACAAAATATGCATTTATAAGGAAATGGTCAAATCTTTGATTGCAATTATATCAAATCACTTCTCAGAAACTGGAGCCTAACTGCTTATCTCCAAGTTGCCTCTTTAAAAATCTCGATTATGTCAAAGCGGCATATCACGGTATTGAATTTGAGAATCAGTGTCACCCACAAAAAAAAAACATTAAAACTGATATTGGACTCCTAAGACAGACACACACAAAGAAGTGTATTGCAAATTTCTTATTTGTTTAGGAAGTACAACAAAGAATTACAACTGATATGTCAGTCACAGAATATGTAAACTAAAATCATCCTTAACTAAATGAAGTGAACGGAGAGTACATTTCAGTTATTTCACCAATAACCTTTACAAGAACAGTCACCGTCTTTAAAATGGTGAAACCTATCTCTCACAATAATCTCTTTGTTAAAAGTTTCAGATATTTTTTTTGCTACTTGATGACAATCCCAACAAATCTTGAGGTTCTTCACAATCCTAATGGGTACACCTTCTTTTAAAGTGATCAAACCAAAAGCAATGGCCACCTTCTCACTATGTTTAAACAAAGCATCCTCTTTTTCTTCCTCTTCTATATCAAACAGCACAGGGTTAGTGTCAGCTACATAAGCAGCTAGTCTCAATCGCTTTGATATCTTTGCCATCATCATCTCAATTTCACCATACCTTGGAAGAGAATTATTCCCAACAAAGAACTCATGAACTTCACTACCAACCTCTATAACACTACATCTAGGGAGCTTTGTCAAACCTCTAGCCTTCATAATCTCACGCATAGAACTAACCTCTTCCCAGTTCTTGTTATCAGCATACATATTTGACAGAAGAACATAAGCACAATGATTCTTGGCCTCCAGCTCCACTAGCTTTCTTGAGGCAAGTTCACCCAGTTTCCTATTTTTATACATTCTACAAGCATTAAGCAAATCTCCCCAAGCACCAGAATGAGGTTTCACGGGCATGTTATTGATGAAGTTTAATGCTTCATCTAAGCAGCCAGCTCGACCATATAAATCAACCATGCACCCATAGTGCTCCATCTGAGGCTCAATACCGTACACTTTCCCCATTGACTCAAAATGCTCACGGCCTTCCTCGACTAGTCCAGCCACAGTACAACCTCTAAGAACCGAAACAAATGTGATCTCATTGGGATGAATGCCATCATGTTTCATAAGAGAAAAAGTTCAAGACACTTCTTTCCAAATCCATTCATGGCTAGCCCACCCATGGCACTAGTCCAAGTATACACATTCTTTTCTTTCATTCCCCAAAAAACTTCCATGGCCTTCTAAGTACTAAGAGAAACAATGATTACAACTTCTAAGTACTGCGGATCTCACTCTTTGCATTGGCAAGGATTCAATTACCTTAGAATTGCTCAATCTTTTGAAATAGCAAGGAAGATGCATTGGCAGGCACATATGATTCGTTACCAAAGAGGCTGCTTTTGATTGAAAAGTTTAACTGACCATGTACGCATAAACAGGCAGTGTGTTCATGTACATGTCACCATAACTTTGTTTTACTTTTGTGCTCTCGTGTATTTGTACCGGCAGGCCCATAAGAGGTAGTGCAAGAAATTCAATGCACTGAGCACACACATGAGCCAGTAAAATCTATCCAGGTGGTAATGATTTATGTTGTTACCAGAAAGCCATGGCTTGTGTTTGGAGTGACCAGTGACATTGTTAACTATTGAAACAATGACTGTGCTGAGGTAGTACCCCATTGCCAAGGAGGCCCAAGAAAGAGATGTAGCCAAGGATCTCATGCTTGCGGGTGCCTCTGTAAAGAAAAATTCCAACAAACCAGCCAAGGTGAAAAGATCAGCTGAACCAAGGAACAAGTATTGGAAAGCAATCCAAAAGAATGTGATGGGCAATGGATTCTTAGAGTCAAGCATTCCTGAGTTGGTAGCCACTCTCTTCCGCTTTATCTCAACAAGAGCTGCTATTACCATGGCTATAATTGAAAGTACTAGACCAATTCCAATCCGTTGGAGATGAGTGATTCCCATTTCGGATTTAGTTGCTTTACGAGCAAATGGGATGATGAAATGGTCGTAAAGTGGTGCAAGAATCATGATGAATGTTACCGGGAAAATAGGAAGTGAAGCTGGTGGGACTTTTAAGGAACCAAGCTTGGTGTTCATTGTAGCAGCTTGTTGGACAGAAAATGTGGACAGCTGAGCTAGGCAACAATTGAGCATAATGGTGCAAGCAAATATTGGAAGTACTTTTAGCACAATTTTGACATCTTCTACTTGCTGCACCGTGCATTCTAGTGCGTTGTGGACTGGTTTGTCTACCACTGCATTATTTAGGAATTTAAGACTTTCTCTTGCAGTTTGACTGGACTCCATTGTTTCGGCATTTTCTTCTGATTCCTTGCCATTTGGAGTTGAAGAAGAAGGGTTTGTGGTCATGCTTGCAACAACATTGCTTGGGCTTCTGCTCGTGCAGCAATTGAGTGTGGCAGCAACCAAAACCTTTTTTATCATAAAAGAAACTTAGTCTGTTTACATGGGGGGATGAAGCTAAATTGTGATTAAAGAAACATAGTCTATTTACATGGAAGGATGAAGCTAAACTTTGATATTAAACTCATTCAAATGCATACTTAATTGGAAAGTCCTTAAATGGTCTGAATGAGCAAAATTGAGCATTCTAGATTGGTTTATAAGGTTAGAATATCATTGAAGACTATTTATGGGATTGTCCTGGAAGTTGTTTCTTTGGTTTGCAGAACACATTTGCAAGCTTTCCACTCTTAGTACTGCTGTAGGCAGAGTTAAGTGGTTCATCAAAGTACTCTTGCTTTAATTAGTGAAGCACGACAAGGCCTATTCCATGATGTGGTGCATTGTGGTGGGTGATAAAACAATTGGAAATCATCTTAGCCTTCATAATTTATGCACACCAAACTAGAGCTATCCATATTGTGCCAAAGGCAACTTACCTTGAAGATGGTTGTAAGTGGACTTCCAGAAGGTATTTTGTTCCTATAAAAGGCTGAACCGGCGAGGAAGATTGGTATTGATAAGAATATGCTAATGGTAGAGAATCCAAAACCCCATTGCCACCCTTTATTGTCTTCAATCCACACCACAAATGTTACTGCAATAAGGCCACCACATGAGAGACAGAAAACAAAGTAGTTGAAGAAGGTTGATCTTTGCTTCCTTCCTTGTGGTGTGCTTTCATCAAATTGCTCAGCCCCATGTGATGGTAGTGATCCCTTTATCCCTCCAACACCAAGGGCCACAAGATAGAGGCCTATAAACAACATTGCAGCTTTTGCACCATAAACTTCCTGGCAAGGAATATTGAGGTTGGTTGGGTCACATGCTGGTGGCATTAGTGAAGATGACCGAGCTTGCACAAAGAGTACACTCAAACCCTGTTTGAGTAGTTGCATCATTAAGAACAGTATATAATGTATACAGTTCATAAAGTTCAGTAGCTTATCATTCTAATATATATATATATATATATATATTTCAATTTAAAATAGGAATTACAAATAGTGTTAAACTAAGTTTAAACTTTAAACTAATTAGAATGTGTATCTAAAGAAAAAACTAATTAGAACTTATTGTTAAGTGATTTCTATAAATTCTCTAATTCAACTTTATATTTATTAATTCTACTAATTAAATATGCATTTTTGAATTTTTATAGTATACACTTTGACAGTAAATACGTTTTGCAATTTTTTGTGTTTATTCATTTAGTTGGACTTTTTAAGGTGTGTTTGGATAGATTAATATTTGACAACTTATTTTACTATTTAGCTTATTTTTGCTATTATTCATGGGTCTCATTGCACGTTTTGGTATTATTTATGGGTCCTACTATACTATTTCAACTAACTTTTAATTTTATTTATAGTACTTTCAGCAAAAAAATTTTAATTTCAGCATAATATGCCGATCCCAAACGGACCATAAATCTAAACTTTATCCTATCAACCCGTACTAGGTATTTTTTTTTTTTATAGAAGAACCTACCGGGGCCCTATCCTATCCACCACATTGGATACATTTAATAAAATTCATCATTTTTTTGGGCCCTTATCCTAAAATTAAAGCCAGGAAAATTGCCCGGTCACTTCCAACCTAGAAAGGTAGCCCACCTTAGTGAGGCAATGGTTTGTGACTAGCCCTTTATCCTATCAACTCGTACTAGGTATTTTTTTTTATGGAAGAACCTACCGGGGCCCCTATCCTATCCACCACGTTGGATACATTTAATAAAATTCATCATTTTTTTGGACCCTTATTTATAGTACTTTCAACAAAAAATTTTTAATTTTAGCATAATATGCCGATCCCAAACGGACCATAAATCTAAACTTTATCCTATCAACCCGTACTCGATATTTTTTTTTTTATAGAAGAACCTACCGGGGCCCCTATCCTATCCACCACGTTGGATACATTTAATAAAATTCATCATTTTTTTGGGCCCTTATCCTAAACTTAAAGCCAGGAAAATTGCCCGGTCACTTCCAACCTAGAAAGGTAGCCCACCTTAGTGAGGCAATGGTTTGTGACTGGCCCTTTATCCTATCAACCCGTACTAGGTTTTTTTTTTTTTTTTTCATAGAAGAACCTATCGGGGCCCCTATCCTATCCACCACGTTGGATACATTTAATAAAATTCATCATTTTTTTGGACCCTTATCCTAAACTTAAAGCCAGAAAAATTGCCCGATCATTTCTAACCTAGAAAGGTAGCCCACCTTAGTGAGGCAATGGTTTGTGACTGGCCCAAATATTTGTATGAGATATTGTCCTGTACAATCGTGGCCCATATTATAGACAAAAAGGACTACAACAAAACAAGGTTACTATAAAGAGACCCCTTTCCTTGGGCCCATAGAAAAAGAAGAAAATGACCCTTTTCCCACCTTTTTTGTTTTTGCTTTTGTTTTTGTTTTCTGAGTAATCCTTTTCCCACTAAACATTATGTTTGTACACTGCCAATATTCCTAATTTAGATGTTTTAATTAAAAGAAAGAAACACACTCACATACACACAAAACCAGAATAAAATAAAAAATATCTAGAAGGCAATTAACGACCATCATTGGAGTACCATGGGTTGAACTATAAACCTCACTTTGCAACAGTTACTCAAAAAGAAAAAAAAAAAAACATTTTACTTTGCAACAAATTAAGATCAATCAAGCCCTTTGCTAGGTAGCTTAAAAATATGAGATATTTCATGGAATTGCTGCGCCAGATTAGGCTATTCTTTGGTAACATGTGAAACATATGAAATTGAAATTTTTTTATTGAAAGTACTGTAAATAAAAGTAAAAATTAATTGAAATAGTACAGTGAGACTCATAAATAATATCAAAAATTACAATAGAATCCATAAATAATAACAAAAATAAATTAAATAATAAAATAAACTAATTTTTTAATTTGGAGTTAAACACATGTACACATATCACATGTTGTAAGAGAGTAGTTTTACGGATCCGATTATAAGATAATTTGTTAAGATGAGGACAAAACCAGTTGGTTGGCCCCCAACTGAACTGTGTCCATAGGCCACGTGTTGACCCCACAGGAACTCCAGGACTGTATTGCAAAGACAGTGACACATTTGTCGTATTAGGCAATGAGATGTCACTGTTGAAATGTTGTTGGGTCTTGAAGTAGGATTGAGGTATGGGCCTACTTTCATGGACTTGAATTCTACTCTATCATGTGGTCCATGCCATATATGGATCATCTATATATAGATCATTACACTTGTAAACGTGATCCATTTTAAAAGCATAATCCATATGGAATGAATTTTCTATATAGATCAGTGTCACAGCTGCATACACTTTATTATTTAGTCACTGTACACAAAATTACCATATCTTATATAAGGATGATAATTGTACACGTGTATCCTAACACCCTAGCTGCAAAGATTAGATAGTGTAAGGTGCCACGTGGCTCAAAAAGATATGACACGTGTCGGGTGAGTTTTAATAGGCGTTAAGCTTATGTCTAGTGCATCAGTGCAGTAGACATGTTAAAACCTGAGATTGAGTTTATTTTCAGTACTTTTTAAAAATGAATTTTATTTTGTTTTAATGAAAAACTGTCATATCACCTACTAACTAAATAAAATGTGGAGATTAAAATCTACTACCACTTGTTATTGTATATTTAAAACAAAAGAATATATTCAGTTAAAAAATTACTGAAAGTAATCCAAATCCTAAGATGCGGATATGTGTCTGATCTAAATCCCATTGTGTTCAGAGCATTACAGCACTGGACACAAATTCTGTCCTTTAGGAGGGCTCCTTTGTATAAGGTAGTAGAGACAATATTTTTGACACTCTTCTTATACTTTTTTTTTTTGTTAGGTGACAAGATTTTAAAGCCAAGGACAATATAGTTGTGTAGATGTGGCCTTGGAGCTGAAATTGAGAAAGTGAAGTTTCTCGATGTACTAGCAAAACAGAAATAAATATGGGACCATGAGACACTCACTGTGATTGGATATACGTTGCATGAGGAGTATGTGTGGGATCGAGATGTTCTAAATATGGTTGTGTTTTTGTGTGCCTGGCTAAAATGATAAGTTTGGTATGATTTGAAAGTTTTCTTCAACTTAATTAAAATTTGCTCCTGATGACTTAATCGATTTCTTTACGGGAAAATCCTTCAACAAATAATAACTTCGTATTTTTTTTCGTTAATGGAACATAATCTATCACTGTTCAATGAACACGTCAAATGTTTTTAAGCTAGAAATCATGTCAACTTTGTTTATTTCGTACCACCAAACTAGAAAAAACATTAAATGATTTCTACCTATATTCTCTTACTTCACCTTTCAAATTTATTGTTTCTACCAATAATAAGGCGGTTTTTTAAACCCATGTTCTACCAATAAGAAAAATCAGACAATTGAGTTACAACTTACAAGGCATGTAGTAGTTTCTAATTTCTAATTAATCTTCCATTCTACAATCTAAAAATTATTAGTTGAGGTCATGTTATTAGTTTTTGTTTTCAAAGTTATTGTGGTACAAAAATCAAAGTTGAGAATCTTGGTAAAAAAGGGGAAGAGGGTGTGGAAAAAAACAAAAAACATGGGATATGAATTATGAAATACAAAGTTAGACAGGCCCTACAAAAGTATTTTTCTTTAAAAAAATTCTAACTTGTTTCAAGCCAAAAAGAAAAGGAAAATTTATAGACAGGTGAATTAATTGGCAATTTAATTTGCAGAAAATTGAGTGCATCCATTTACTACTCTCACCAATGAGAGTGCCCTAGTAATGTTCCTAAAATCCAAGTTGGAGTACCTTTATTACAACCCCAGAATTGTATGCTTTGAGCTCCAATGACATTCAAAATTCATGCAAGTCCTTTTCTCTCACAATGTCACCAAATGGAGCAGAAGCAACAAGAAATGGAGTTGGAATAAGAGGTAATTAAAATAAACCAACTTGAATCATACTTTTCAATTTCGTGATTTTGATTTGTTGCATTTGATGCAATCATGCAACCCACTTTGCGAGTGACTGATTCTGGCTCATAATAATTGCTTAATGCAAGCCACGTTTACTTTAGATTCCCATTAAGAAAGTCTTAGCAGCCTTTTTCTATATAAATCTATTTAGCTTTTCTTTTTTTCTCTTTTTAATTTTCAAAATAACAAGATTGAAGTACAAACCCTTTACCCAAAAAAAAAAAAAAAAAATTACAGGGGAAAAAAGAAAAGTCTAATCTTTAGGAAAATCCAAACTAGTTCACTAAATAATTAACAGAAAGAGAATTTTTATGGCTAAAAAAAAATGAGTGTGTGAAAGAGGAGGGACTGAAAAGAGTATAACTTACCAGGAGTTCAATGACTGCACTTATCAGGTAGATGTGATAAGTAGTGAAAAAGGCATCAGATAGGAAGCCCCCAAGGAGAGCCAAAAGGAAAGCTGTCCCCATGAAATTTGTGACATTGTTGGCTGATTTGGAAGGAGAGAAGTGCATGTACTCTGATAGATACAGTACCAAGTTGCTTGCGTTTGCTAAATATGCCAGGTTCTCCAATATCTCCACCACTACAAGCAAAACCAAAAGATTTTTTTTCTTTTAGCAATATATATACGAATATATATATATATATATATATACCATTAGATATTTTCTTGGGAGGACCTTTTCCACACAAACACACACACACCCACCCACTTAAGATATATATTTTCTTGTGAATTGAAAAACATGAACCATGTGGTAACTTTTAAAAAGAAAGATCAGCTTGTGGGTGATGAGAACTTTTTTGCACTAACCCAATACAAAAGAAGCAGCAAGCATGCCACCATGGTTGCCTCTGAGAGCTGGTTTGTTCCTCCAGTTCACATAGCCTTCCCATCTGCTGAACTGGTGCTCTTCTTCCTGCACATAAAAACTCTTAGAGGAGTGAAACAAAAATAAAGCAATATTGGTTGTGGTTTCCAATTAAGGAAACCATTAACATGCAGAGATAGAAAGAGAAAGAAAGATGGAGAGAGAGAGAAACGAAAAGGAACCCACCATTATCTCCTCTCTTTTTTTTCTCTCTTTTTCAAGTTGGGTTGATTGGTTTGGATCCCAAGTGTAAAGAGGACTTTGATGATAAAAGTAAGAGTGTGATGACTAGTGGAGGGAGATATATCATATATATAAAGAGGTGGGGAAATGAAAAGGGTCCAACTCGGGCGGGGAGTGGTCTAGAACAAGACAAAGACTTCGATACCTTCAAAGTTCACACTCTCCGTATGTTTCCACTCATAATTCCTTTCCTTTATATATTTATTTTTTGTTGCGTGTGTGCGCGTTTTTTTTCATTTCTTTAAATTATATTTTTGGTTTCTAAAATTTGGCAAGGATTCGGTTTTGGGCCCTCATACAAAATTCGGATTTAGTCATTTTAAAAATGGAACATGTACGGCACCCATACCCGGTCCCACTTGGGCCATTAATTCTCATATGAAGATACGACCCATACTCCTATTCTCTCTCTCTCTGCAGGCCCATCCCGAAACTACACAAAACGCTGGCTCAAAGTTCGCCTCCTGTTTATGCTCGGTAAGTCCTTACCGATCAATGTTGCGGATGGCGTCCGAGCATGGCGTGCAGTGTATGCCCGGCATTGCTTTTGGGCGCACCGCCGCCGAGCATATCTGCGGAAGTGGGAACCAAGTTCCGAAGCCATCCTCACCGTTTCCCACTCCCACCTAACTACCCACTTATGTTCAATAATACTGGACCACCCGCTGCACTAACTAGAAAGTGATCATAACTTCTCCACTAACTTAGAACTATAAATATGAGAAGCTTGGGGAGAGGTGGGGGTTGGAAAAATTTACAAAAGAGAAAAAGATAGAGGAAGAAAGGAAAGGTAGTAGAAGGTGGCTCAGGCAGTTGAGAAGAGAAAAGTGATCTCATTGAGTCTCCGTGCTGAGGATAACCCAGTGTAGGAAACCCAAACCCACCATACAAATAAGTTGTGAGTCCGAGTGAGCCCAAGCCCTTTAGCTCCATTTTCGGTGAGCACAATTGGCGCCGTCTGTGGGAATCTCTTACTAAGTCGTAGTTCTACTGAGACTCAATCCCGGGGAGGGAGATGTCTGGGAGACGCTCTGGGAGCGACGTTGAAAGTGGTTCAGCGGGATCTTCTCGGGGATCTTCTTGGATAGAAAGAAGGTAGAAGAGACGTGAAGATAGGGACCACGAACGAGAAGAGCAGTCCGGCCTCGGGGAGGGGTCGTACCAAACGCAACAAACGATTTCGAATTCCTCGGGGGACCGGCAACTCGATGAGAGAGACGAAGAGCTTGAATGGCTGCGCAGGCTAGTAAGATACCTGGAGTTGGAGGCAAAGAACAGGCATCAGAGAAGGGATGGAGCTAACCGAGAAAGAAGAGCCAATACCGGGGAAGATCGTCGCCAAGCTGGGTCAAACCAATCTAGGTCTCATAACCGTCGCGAACGCTCCCATTCCCGAGAATCTCGTCGGCGAAGGGAACGGTCTCACTTGTGGGAATCCCGCCAACACCGAGACCGTTCAAGATCACGGGAATACACTGACCGATGTTCGGATTCCCCAAAAGAACGACGGCCCCATAATGCAGCCATGGATGCGATGAGTCGCGCGCTACAAAGAGCTGCCCGGTCCCCATTCTCAGCTGACGTTAAGAGGGCCCCAATGCCGGACAGATTCACGCGCCCTTCTTTCGACTCCTATGACGGGAAAACGGACCCAGTAGAGCACGTCAGTCATTATATCCAGATGATGTCTCTGCACACCTACAATGACGCACTGATGTGCAAGGTTTTTCCCTCGAGTCTTGGTCCCACCGCTTTGAGATGGTTTAACGGGTTGCGGAAAGGTTCTGCCCACAATTTCGCCGAGCTTATACAGGAGTTCGGCGTCCGGTTTGTAACTTGCAGCCGGGTGCCACAACCGGTAGACGCGTTGCTGTCCATGAAAATAAGGATAGGGGAAACCCTCCGTAGTTATGCTAGCCGATACTGGGAGCTCTACAACAAGATCGGCGGGGGGAACGAGAAGATTGCTGCGAGCACATTTAGGATGGGGCTGCCCGAGGAATCCGGGCTAAGGGAGTCACTGACTAAGAAGCCTCCCGAGGATATGAGGCAGTTGATGAGGCGTATTGAAGAATATAAACGGCTAGAAGATGACCGGATGCAGAGCAAAGGCAAGGCGCTGACGATGAATCATCCCCGGTCAAGTGTCTTTCAGCTGAGGACTTGGGAGAATTTGAGAATTCAAGAACCAGAGGCGCAAGTAGGGGAGGTAAACGTGACGTTCAAAGAGCCGGTGCACAAGATCGTGGATAGGATTAAACACGAGCCATATTTCAGGTGGCCGAACAGGATGGGCGGTGACCCCTCTAGGAGAAATCAGAACTTGTATTGCACCTATCATAAAGACAAGGGACATACGACCGAGCAGTGCCTGGTTTTAGAAGACCATCTCGGGCAGCTGGCCAAGGCAGGGTATTTGAAGGAGTTCGTACTAGACGTGGAGGACCGGGGGACAGGGCAAGAAGCTACTCAGAGGGGTAACCCCCTTCCACCCTTGCTCGGGATAATTGAAGTCATCCACGCTCCACCAAGAAGTCTCGCCTCAGCAAGAAAAAAAAGGGTGCTAAATGTGGTCCCAGTGGAGGGAATCTTGGATGCACCACCGGCGGGGAAGAAGATGAAGCTTACCCGGGAGCCTATCGCTTTCGGTGACAATGATCTAGAGGGAACGGTCCAGCCGCACGACGACACATTGGTGGTTACCGCCCGGGTAGGCGGGTTCTTGGTGAAAAGAATGATGATAGACTAGGGAAGTGGGGCCGATGTGATGTATCCAGACTTGTACCAGGGGCTCGGGTTGAAAAGTGGGGACCTTTCTAAGTACAGCACGCCTTTGGTCGGGTTTGATGGGAAAATCGTAATACCCGAGGGGCAAATATCTATGCTTGTGAATATGGAGGGCAAGGAGGGGGTAGTGACGTTTATAGTGGTAACTTCTTTCTTCCCATACATAGCGATACTCGGCAGACCGTGGATCCACGTAATGGGGGCCGTCCCATACACACTTCACGTGAAATTAAAATTTCCTACTGAGCATGGTATTACTGTGGTGAAGGGAAGCCAGCAGACGGCGAGACAATGCTTGATCACCATGGTCAATCAGAGGAAGGACAAAACTGATTAGGGGGAGTGTGACCGGCAGAAGGGGCCGCCGCAGGGGGTCCCGTTATAGCAATTACAGAATGACAGAGGAGAATTGGGGGGTGGTGGTGCCGAGGAGATGATGAAAGTAAGGGTACTTCCAGATGCCGACAAGTGTTTCCACGTAGGGAAAGGCATGGACGAGTAGGAGAAGGTGGAAATGTTATTGCTCCTCATACAGAACGTAGACGTGTTTGTATGGAGTCCATATGAGGTGCTTGGGGTGGACCCCGAATTCATTGTCCATAGACTTAGAGTTGACCCCTCGTTCCCCCCTAAGAAGCAGAAGCCTAGGAGATCGGTTTGGGAGCACACCGAGGCGGTGAAAGCGGAAGTCCAAAAGCTGAAGGATGCTGGGGCGATAAGGGAAAATTTCTTCCCGGAATGGTTGGCAAATACCGTGGTGGTAAATAAGAAGAGCGACAAATAGAGGGTTTGCGTGGACTTCACGGATTTGAACCGAGCATGTCCAAAAGACCCTTTCCCCGTGCCCAAAATCGACTATTTGGTGGATGCCACGTATGGGCACCCGAGAATGAGCTTTCTGGATGCTTTTCAAGGGTATCACCAGATCGCCCTGGCGCCCAAGGACCAAGAGAAGACGGCGTTTATCTCACCGGAAGCTAATTATCATTACACGGTGATGCCCTTCGGACTAAAGAACGCTGAGGCCACGTATTAACGGATGATGACAAGAATATTCTGAGATATGATAGGACGCACGGTTAAAGTGTACATTGACGATATGGTGGTGAAGAGAAAGCAGGTAGCACGACACACGAACGAGCTTCGGGGTGTTTTCGAGGTTCTTCGACAGCACAAGTTACGTCTGAATGCAGAGAAATGTGTGTTTGGCGTGGAGGCTGGAAAATTCCTAGAGTATCTGATCACTAAGCGGGGAATAGAGGTCAACCCCAACCAAATTGAGGCCGTGAAAAGACTGAAGCCACCGAGTAGTCTGAAAGAAGTGCAAGTGTTGACCGGGATGCTAGCCGCCCCTAATGGTTCATCTCCAAATTCGTAGATTGATGCCGACCATTCTACCAACTTCTGAAGAAATGGACTGAATTTCAGTGGAACGAAGAATGCGATAGAGCTTTTATGGATCTGAAAGATTATTTGACACGGGCACCCATGCTAATGACGCCAGAACCAGGTGAGGACCTATTCATATACCTGGCGGTGTCCGAGCACACCGTAAGTGTTGTGCTATTGAGGGACCAGGGAATCCAACAACCCGTGTACTACATCAGCAAGACTCTAGTCGATGCAGAGAAGAGATACTTACCTTTAGAGAAGCTTGTGTTGGCCTTGATACACGCCATGAGAAAGCTGCCACAATACTTTCAGGCCCATACGGTTTACGTCTTAACCGAGTATCCCCTACAGTCGCTGTTGAGGAGGTCAGGCTTCACTGGCCGAATAGCAAAATAAGGAACTCGGCTAGGTTCTTTTGACATACGGTACAGGCCCCGAAGTTCAGTTAAGGGCCAGATACTTGCAGATTTTGTCGCCGAGTTCTCGCCAAGAGGGAAGGGGGAGATAATTTGTTCGTGGACGGGGCATCAAGCTTCACGGGAGTCGGCGCGGGGGTTGTCATAATCACCCCGGAGGGAATACGGTTAGAGCACTCATTTAGATTGGGCTTCAGAGCCTCCAACAACGAGGCGGAATATGAAGCCTTGCTGGCCGGACTGAGGACGGTTTCGAGTTTAGGTGCTTGGGAAGTAGAGGTGTATTTAGATTCGCGTCTGGTGGTTAATCAGGTTGAGGGCAGTTTTGAAGCCCGAGATCTCTAGATGAAAGCATACTTGGAACAGGTGAAGCAAGCTATAACCAGCTTCAGCACGGTAAAGGTTTACCAAGTAGCTCAGACGCAAAATAGACACGCCGACTCCCTCGCCACGCTGGCGTCATCAGTAGCCGAAGAGATACCCCAGCTAATAGGAGTTGAGCTTGTTCCAGAGTCGAGCATTAGGATAGTAACTGATCTAGGAGCTACAGGGATCGCTATCACGACGATCATAGCATTTGGGCCGTGCTAGATGGACCCCATTATGGACTTCTTGGCCGAGGGCCGACTCCCGTCTGACGAAAAGGAGGGCAGAAAAATCTGTAGGATGGCCCCTCGATATTGGTTATCAGAAGACCGAATATTGTATCGGAGATCCTTTGGGGGGCCTTACCTTTTGTGCTTACGCCTAGAGAAGGTGGGCGAGCTCTTGGCCGAGCTTCACAAGGGAGTGTGCGGCAGTCATGTGGGAGGACGTTCGTTGGCACACCGAGTAATGACTCAAGGTTTTTGGTGGCCTCAAATGCAGAGGAACGCTGCCGAATATGTACGTAAGTGTGAACAGTGTCAGAAGCATGCGCCCTTAATCCATCAACCCGCAGGCCATTTGAACCCGATCAGTAGTCCCTGGCCTTTTGCACAATGGGGGCTGGATATCATCGACCCATTCTCCCAGGCGACGGGTAGTCGAAGGTTCGTCCTGGTGGCTGTCAACTATTTTACCAAATGCGCGGAGGCGGAAGCTTTGGACAATATCCGGGACGTGGATGTAAAGAAATTCGTATGGAAGAATCTAATCACAAGGTTCGGGGTGCCAAACTCTCTCATATCAGACAACGGGCTGCAATTCAACAGCCGTGCATTCCGTGAATTCTGCGGTGATCTCGGCATCAAGAATAGGTACTCGACTCCAGCGTATCCCCAGGGTAATGACCAGGCCGAGGCAGTAAATAAAGTAATTGTGAACGAGCTGAAAAAGAGGCTGGAGGGTGCGAAGGGAAACTGGGCCGAGGAGCTGCCCAAAGTCTTGTGGGCATACCAGACAACTCCCAGGAGATCCACCGGGGAGACCCCGTTCTCTCTCACATACGGAGCTGAAGCCGTGATATCGACCGAGGTGGATCTGTGCAGCGCACGAGTCGCAGGATTCGATCCCGGCCAAAACGATGAGATGATGGTGGGACGCTTGGACAGATTGGAAGAATTTCGTGAAGTGGTGACTATACGGCTGGCGGAATATCAACAAAAGCTGGCCTAGAGATATAGTCGAGACGTAAGAACAAGGGAGTTCGGCGCCGGGGATTTGGTTCTCAGGAGAGCTGTAGGGAATATGAGGGATACGAATGCCGGGAAGCTGGCGCAGACATGGGAAGGGCCTTACAGGGTCACTGCCGTTGCTGGCGCAGGAGCGTACTACTTGGAGGACCTAGACGAGAGGCCACTTCCTCGACCATGGAACGTCCATAATCTTAAGAGATTCGATCGGTAATGGGCGGTACTGTAAATTGCAAGGTTGATGTAATGAAGATAATGGTGTTCATCTGACTACACTTTCAATTTCTCAGTTCGACTTCAATTGCCGATCATAAAAGAACCTTAAGCTACAAGTCTTAATAAGGACAGAAACTTGCTTTTCGGTTTGACCTATATCGCCGAGCAGGTGTAAACCTTTATACTCAATCTAAGGACAGAAACCTGCTTTTCGGTTTGACCTATATCGCCGAGCAGGTGTAAACCTTTAAATTCAATCTAAGGACAGAAACCTGCTTCTTGGTTCGATCTACATCGTCGAGCAGGTGTAAACCTTTAAATTTAATCTAAGGATAGAAACCTGCTTCTCGATTCGATCTACATCGCCGAGCAGGTGTAAACCTTTAAATTTAATCTAAGAACAGAAATCTACTTCTCGGTTCAACCTATATCGCCGAGCAGGTGTAAACCTTTATACTCAATCTAAGGACAGAAACCTACTTTTCGGTTCGACCTATATCGCCGAGCAGGTGTAAACCTTTATACTCAATCTAAGGACAGAAACCTGCTTCTCGGTTCGATCTACATCACTGAGCAGGTGTAAACCTTTAAATTTAATCTAAGGACAGAAACCTGCTTCTCGGTTCGATCTACATTGCCGAGCAGGTGTAAACCTTTAAATTTAATCTGAGGACAGAAACCTGCTTCTCGGTTCAACCTATATCGCCGAGCAGGTGTAAACCTTTATACTCAATCTAAGGATAGAAACCTGCTTCTCGGTTCGATCTACATCTCCGAGCAGGTGTAAACCTTTAAGTTTAATCAAGGGACAGAAACCTGCTTCTCGGTTCGATCTATATCACCGAGCAGGTGTAAACCTTTATACTTAATCTGAGGACAGAAACCTGACTCTCGGTTCGTTCTACATCCCTGCCTTACGGCGAAACAGGATTCGACTACGCGGACCACTACAACACAAGTGCGAAGCAAACGACCAGCACAATGAATATCCCAAAACCAAATCATCATATTAGAAATTAAAGCAGTATCCCGACCACAAAACCAAGTGGCCATTTCAATGTTAAAAGAGATAAAAAAAAAAAAAAAAAAAAAAAAGCGATTGTTCGGTCACCACAGACCGGTGACATAGGCGAGCCAACTAAAACAAGAAAAGCTTCGTTAAAGAAAAAAGTCACGTTTCGGCAATTAAAAGGCTGAATCTGCAGGTTGCTCCTGAGCGCTGGTCTCCGCGAAATGCTGTTGCGTCAAGGTTTGAGGGGGGTCCTGGCCGAGCTGATCTCTCCAGAGCAGGGGCAGCTGGCCACTTGCGTTTCCTCCAACTCCACGTGAGAATCTATCTGTTCCACCAGTTCCCTCAGGCTGGTCGTCTCCTTTTCATCAATGGGCCTTTGAGGGTTCTGCGGGCTATGAGCAGAGACTGGGAATGAAATCTGGCCGGGATTTCTCAAAGGGGAATCCTCGGGGACTCCCAAAGCCTACAAAGTGGCCAGCCACCCCTCCTCAAAACCCAGCTTCCGAGCATCCCTTATGACGAGTTCAGCTGAGTTCTCCGTATCAGCAAATCCCTCATTGTACTACTTGCTCTCGCTGGCCTCAAGGGCCGCCCTCAAGTCAGCCAGCTCCTTGGAACGCGCACTATTTATGCTCTCAGCTTCCGCCAACTTGAGCTCGGTCTCTCCCACCTTAACCTGCAGCTCTGAGTACTTCTTTTTTGCTGCCACCCTCACTTTCTCTGCCGTTGTAGCTTTCTTCTTCGCGGTCGAAGCAGCCACAGCTTTTTCCTTGGCGTTTACCTCGGCAACATCCTTAAGGGATTTCTCTTGACCAACGTCCTCGGTAAGATCATTAACACGCCTATCAAGTATGTACGCCAGCTGCGCGGCCTAATGAAGTGATAAGAACGGGCACCAAACCCTCGAAGACAAAAAAAAACAAAAAAAAAAAAACTTACCGCGACGGTGTGCCACTGCAGCCTCCTTCCCATCGACTCATCCGTACCCTCTTCGAAAGCCCGAACGTCCTCAGGCAACAGAAGGCCTCGCGCCAGGGTCTGGGCGACGTGACCACCTGCCCCCTTTCCCTAGACATGCACACTTGCGTCCTAAGGGAGGAGTTTGCCATCCAGTATGAACAAAGGCTGCCATGCGGGTACGGCGTGGGAAGAGGATGCCACATGCGCCCTGGTTTGAGCCGTAGGTTCATGGATTACAATGCCATCGGATGGCCGGGGAGGGGTATTAAAAGGCACATCACCCAGGTCGATGGCCGTCTGTTCGGTTGTACGCTGCTTTTTTCTTTGCTGACCGGGGGCTGTGGACGGAGGAGGAGGGGTTTGGCCGCTCCCCTGGGGCTGCGGCTACTGCGTGGCAGGCCTGGCTCTGGGAATGAACTGGCTAATCGTCATCGTCCTCCGAGTCACCATCTCCTCTCTTTGGTCGAGATCGGTTTCAGGGTGGTCGGGAGATTCTACAACTGCTTCTTCCACGTCCGGGGCTGGGGCTCCTTGGTCGACGGGACCTTCTGGTTGAATGGGAGCTTCTTGCTGAATTTGCTCGTGAGCTCGTTCTCGGCGAGCTCGGGACACACGCTCGGCTGACTCATCCCGTACAGGCTGGAGCTCATCAGAGCAAATATGCCGAGGACCTTGATCACGGGTGTCACCTATTGTAAACTTCGGGGGGAGGAAATTAGCATGCCGAATGTCGATATAAGACACAAGCGGGCTATCGACCAGCAGGGCTCGGCTGAAGGCTTGCCATGTGGAATACACGGGATTAACCCAGAGAATCAGGTGGGAAGCTCGAAGCTGACTGTCCGAGTGGACAAAAATCTCGGACATGAGCACGAAGTTCAAATCCTGCACATGCGCGACTCTAACGTCCGGGACAAACACTCTACCATCTGTGATAACCCACACGAGTAAGCGTCAGAGTGAGTAAAATGTTCACAATACGATATAAATGTACATTCATGCATGAAATTAAATAAGAAATGAAAGCAGGTCAGTGATCGGGACGAACCCACTTCGAGCCTGGTGAGGGGGCAGGGAAATTCACCGTCAAACCAATTGCTGTGCACTCGAACAAACTCCCCGGCAGAGTTCCTATTTGAGTCAGGTAGGCAGGAGATCAGCCGTACCCTCATATCTCTAACTTTCAAATAATAATTTGTTTTCTTACTCCCACATAAACTATACATGTGGTTTATGTCGTGCTGATTCAACTGTAAACCGTACATCTGGTTCAACTGACTTACACAACTCACTACCCGGTAAAAATTGGGAGGGAGTTGGTCGGGGCACAACCCATAATACCTAAGGGTGTCTACTAGAAGAGGGTCTACGGGAAACCTCACCCCACCCTCCAAAACCGCCATCAAGGGAAAAAAGGCAGTGTTGTCCCCTCTATGAAGAGCGATATCACTTTCAGGGCAATACGCCACCTCCACATCGCTGGGGATGTCAAAGGCCTGCCTGAAAGAGGCTAAGGCTGCGTCTGTATCTAGAAGGTATGAATATCCCATCCTAAACACTAGAAGAAATATGAACGAAGATGCGGAAGTAAAAAGGAAGATGTAGAGAACTTACTTTGGGCTCTAAGATGAGAAGAGATTCTGGGTTGGAGAATGAGTGCGCGGATAAATGTACGGCAGAAAGGGGTCTCAGAGGGTAGAGAGCAAAAAAAGTAAATGAGTGATTTGAAACGGGCCTTTTATAGAAGTCCTGAGGAGGGTTAACGACAGTTAATTAGCCATTATGAGGATTAATTGACAGGCCTTGCAGGTCCCAACGCCAAACTGGCGTCTGCGCCACCTCGGTTCACGAAGCGTCAGGTAATTATGAGGAGCGAACCAAACAGCCAAATCCTGTGCGCCTTTTTAGGAGCGCATTAATGAGATTTTTGGAGTATCCCAGACGTTGCCTCTCCGGGCCTTTCGTGTAATATACGTCATTTTGACTCCTTGATTCTCGCTGAGGCCCGGGCACGAATCAAGGGGGGGCTAATGTACGACACCCATACCCGGTCCCACTTGGGCCATTAATTCTCATATGAAGATACGGCCCATACTCCTCTTCTCTCTCTCTCTGCAAGCCTATCCCGAAACTACACAAAACGCTGGCCCAAAGTTCGCCTCCTATTTATGCTCGGTAAGTCCTTACCGATCAATGTTGCGGACGGCGTCCAAGCATGGTGTGCAGTGTATGCCTGGCATTGCTTTTGGGCGCACCGCCGCCGAGGATATCTGCGGAAGTGGGAACCAAGTTCCGAAGCCATCCTCACCGTTTCCCGCTCCCACCTAACCACCCACTTATGTTCAATAATACTGGACCACCCGCTGCACTAACTAGAAAGTGATCATAATCTCTCCACTAACTTAGAACTATAAATATGAGAAGCTTGGGGAGAAGTGGGGGTTGGAAAAATTTACAAAAGAGAAAAAGATAGAAGAAGAAAGGAAAGGTAGTAGAAGGTGGCTCAGGCAGTTGAGAAGAGAAAAGTGATCTCATTGAGTCTCTGTGCCGAGGATAACCCAGTATAGGAAACCCAAACCCACCATACAAATAAGTTGTGAGTCCGAGTGAGCCCAAGCCCTTTAGCTCCATTTTCAGTGAGCACAGAACAGTTTGGCCTCTAAGTTTACGTGATTAAAATGATGTTAAGGCACTATATTTTTAATGGACTAATAGTTGAATCAACTCCATATTAACATAATTAACCTAATGAATGCGCATGGTAAGAGAAAGGGATTTTATTTATTTACTTTAAATATGGATAAATCTTTAAGAGAATTTCATCTTTAGGTATTGAACTTACTATTAAAAAGAGGTAAGGTTACCAACCGAGCTATGAGCCTTGGTAGGGAAAGGGATCAATAGCTTGGTTAAAAAATATGTAGTATATTTCTAAAATAATGAAAGATAGGTAGGGAGAGAAGCATCAAATCCTCACACCAAAATGAAAAGAGATATACTAGCGAAATGGGAACCCTTGTTTGACTAAAAACCAATATATTAAATGTAAAGTTCTTGACCCCTCACCATCCTATTTATGGTATGCTAGCTTTCAAGTTTCAGCCTTTCATAGAATGGCAATGTTAAAAGAAACCTATCTTTTATTTTATATTTTGGTAAAATTTTTGTATTTTTTAAATTATGGTGTGTTAGCTTTCACATAATGGAATTATATATACACTACATATAAGAAGATTTCTCTCTTTCAACTAGACTTTTATGTAGTTCAAAAATACTTTTATTAATGAAGGGTAACTTCTCTTAGAAATAAGATCATAAATGTCAAATAACAAATTTCATTTTGAATTCAAAAAGAGAACTCCTAAAATTTAGGATTTTTTTTCCCTTCACGTTCATCTTCTTATTCCCTAAAATTTAGCATTTTTTATTCAATTTTCATTCAAATAAAAGTAAACACCCCTAATTTAAAAAAATAAAAAACTAAGAGAACTCTAAAAATTTAGCATTCTTTCCCTACACGTTTATCTTATCGGTAAAGTTTATCATTTTTATTTGTTTGAAAAATAAAAATATATATTTCCAAATTATAATAGATACAAATTATTAATCTTTGTCAAAAAAAGAAAAAAAATAGAAGAGCCTCTGAGCACGGCAATGCGTGTGCTTAGAGGCTTGTGTGTGTGTGTGTGTGTAAAGAAGATTCTCCCTTTTAACTGGACTTTTTTGTGTTTCAAAAATACCCTCATTAATGAAAGGTAACTTTATTTAGAAATAGGGTCATGAATGTCAAATAACAAATTTCATTTTGAATTAAAAAAGAGAATTTTAGGATTTTTTTTTCCCTTTACGTTCAAAAAAGAAATTACAGTTACTATTTATCTCTAGAGTTTTTTATTTTTATTTTTTTGAAAAAAAAAAATTTCTAAATTATAGTAATAGATGTAAATTATAAATCTTTACCCAAAAAAATAGAAGAGCCTCTGAGCACGTGCTTAGAAGCTAGTATATAAAAAATTTCACAGAATGTGAATGTTAAAAGGAGCCCATTCTTTTATTTCCATAGTAAACTTGTCTTTTTCTTTTTTCTTTTTTTTCCTTTCCCCATTCCACTTTTATTCTATCAATTATGTATAAATTACAATAAAATAAAGTTTTGATTCTTTCAAATTTACAAACGCGTAGCAACATGATCATCTAATTAATGAACTAGACCTATTAGGTGGATCATGAAGATAAAAAGATGAACAACATGATGATCCAAGCTTTTTTCTTTGATGGCCATTGGATTATGAAAGTTCATCATATTTCACCATCAAAATATATAAATAGAAGAGCAATAGATGGAATCATGGAATCCAGTGTGCATGAGAGAGTGGAGCTTTGCTGATTTTGGTTAAAAGGAATGCGCATTTTGATTTTTATGAGGGTCACGAAAAAACAAAGGAAAGGTCATGGAGGACCGAAAGTGAGTCAAATTCTAACTTTTAGTAACATACCCACCATCCTCCACTAAACCGAGCTAGTGGTATGACTGGACTTGGCTTTAAACTATGGAAAATGCTAACGAGTGCCCTTAGGGTACTGGTTAATAATCCATTTAAAGAAAGTTTTTATGAGAAATGAAAAAAAAAAAAATTAATATTTTGACAGTTTTTTTCATTTCTCATAAAAGTGATATCAAAACTTTCCTAAAATGAATTATTAATGAGTGCCCTAACGGCACTTGTTAGCATGACCCTTAAACTATTACCTATGAACATGGAGTTCAAAGTTTTACTTGTTGGATGGAATTAAAGAATTTAATAACTTAAAATCTAATTGTCCTGCCTTATGGCCAGGGTCGAATCTTTGGCGTTTTTTGTTAGCATATATAATATAGAGCAGTAATAATTACACACTGTATTTATGTAACAATACAATACCACGTTAGCTAAAAATCGTGTTTGAAAAGATAGTGTCATCATTTTTCAATTATAATTGAAATGTGTGTATAAGAAGTGTACAATAAGTAGTGTGTAACAATATTTAGCTTACAATATATAGCAAAAAAAGAAATAGGATAAGTTCTTACGTCTCTCTCATATAATATATGTATATGGTTAATTGTTTACAACATGTTTTTACCATCTAATATTAGGAAAATATTGAAACTTTTGAATAGTTATGAAGTAACATATGTGAAGAATGATAAAAGATCAAAATGAAAATAACCCCAATTTTAAGGGGGTAAAAGTTGTGGTATAACAATGACAATTGTTACGCCATGTGTGATTTGACACTAAACTTTTTGTTTAGTTTTTGTGTTTTTGTGCGTGCATGTGCATGAGAGAGACAGAGGTGAAAATGCTTTGAATTATATTAAGTATTACTATTCCCTTAAAAAAAAAATAAAAGAATTAGGTATTACCATATGCAGTGCTTTGATCCTATAAATTAAAAGAGATATAATCACTTAAAATAAAGTAATTATTTAACAAGAAGTTCTACAATTGACTAGAAACATCAATACGAATACGACTCCAGCACACAATAGCACAAAAAAATACTTTTAAGATTATTTTTTATTAAATCCTTTTCAATACTATAGTAAATAATGTTACGAGTTTATAAACAAATGATTTTGGGTTTTGTCGAAAGTTAATACTTTTTTTATCATTTGAATTACATTGTTTAAGTTGTTGAGATATATATATATATATATATATTGAAAAGTACTGCTTGCGAGTTGATTATTTTGAATAAATATTTCATATAAACTATAAAGCACTGGTATGCAAGTAGTTTGTGTCCATATATATAACAAAAAGAGACAGAAAAGGTAAGGGGATTTTATTAATTTTATTAGCCAAAGAAATCTTTATGTTTTTTTTTTTTTTAAAAGCCAAAAATCAACTATAATGTCTAGTCATCAATATTTTTTGTTGTAAAAAAAAAAATCTTCAACTTCTCGTTCATCAGCAACCTCCTAGTAGTGCCAAATGTTTCCATTATTGGCCTGTGAAAGACACTTTCACTGTTCTTTTTGACCATTGTTTTAAGAACATGGTATATACGACTTTGCCAATTAATTGAATAATCAATTTGATTGCGCAGGCAAATACGTATGATGATATAGGCACATTCTTAAACTGCTATATATTCTAGCAATCCGAGTTAAATAAAATGGAAACAGGGAAAAAGGAGGGGAGGGAGGGATTGTTGCGACTCCTTTTGGGAGAACATTTTTTGTCAAATTTCAGCACTTTAGTAGTGCAATATTGCTTTTCAAATTTCAACTCTTCTTAAAACATATTAGGCCTTTTGGTTTAGTAACACTTCCAACTCCTATGAGCTTAGTTTTGATCTACTCACTCTCATTTGGGTGTGAGTTTTTCTTCTAGAAAAAAAATACTTCTATTTTCAATCATAATTAATACTAATAATAATCAAATCTTGTAAGTTTTTAGACCCTTAAACAAAACAAATTAACCTAGTTAATTAGCCAAGTTGATTACTTAGTCCAATTTCAAATCTAGGTTAACACAAACACATCATATTATTGTAAAGTGTGGAAAATAAAGAACACGATAATATGATAACCCAGGAAATCAAACCGGTAAAAACTTGGGGAGGATTTAACCTAGCGATCCTCAAGGTAAAACTGAATCCACTATGAAAGAATTGAAGTTTACACAATAACGACTTAGACCACTAACATCCTATTATTAGCTCGAGTAGGAAACTTACTACCACGACAATATGATAGCTCCGAGTCTACGGACTACTTCTTTCTTGAATTCCCAGCAA